>LR990937.1:0-2518222 GCA_905163415.1 Noctua fimbriata
TTTTTTTTTTTTTTTTTTTGTTCTCGGTGTGGAAATCCTCTATGGATGTCCTCCGCCCTGGGGAGAGCGGAGGGGTCTGTCAGACTCGTACTGACTAAAACCACACCGGTGTTCCCTCGCACACTTGCACCGGGGATCATGGGAACTAGTGCGCCTTCCACGATCCCCGGCTAGTGCCGGCCCGCTTCTGCGGGCCTCCTCAGTTCCGCGGGGGGAGTGAGGTGTACACCCCCCGCGACTTCCAATAGGGGCGCGCGTGGAACACTACGCGCCACCGCCTCGGGTCCAGTTATATGAAGGGACGGCGGACGTCCCCAAGTCCACCGTCCCTCTGCACCCGTTTAGGGGGGCTGGAAGAGGGGCGTTGTCCGCCCTCCGCCGACGCCCGGTACGTCTGCTGCGGGTCGGGAGAGTGGTCTCGGCCTCCCTCATCCTTTCCGCAGCCTCCTTCTGTGAGATGACGGTTTCACAGAAGGAGATCACCGCATCCCACGACTCCGCGCTCCCGACCATCGAACGAGCGACGGCCGGCAGCGACAGGTCGGTTCCGACTTCTGTTATGAGGGCACGGCGCGGCTCCTCCCATGCGGCACACTCTGCCAGCGTATGCCGCGCCGTGTCCTCCAAGCAGTGGACGCAGTGATGACACCGGGCGTCCGGCTCCCTGTTTATGCGACACAGGTACTTCCCGAAGCAACCATGCCCCGAGAAAACCTGCGTCGCCCGAAACGACAGGGAGCCGTGCCTCCGCTCGAGCCATTCCTCGAGCACCGGTCGGATCGCCTCGATGGTAGCGAGACCGGCGGTAGGGCGCAAAAGCCTGTTCCGCCACTCCGCCACCAGGACCTCGCGGAGCTGGGACCGACGCAGATCGATCTCTCGCTGCATCGGCTCACCGCCCCGCGTCCGCGCCTCCTCGCGCCACCGGTACAGCGACGCGAGGACCCTCGCCTCTAGGTCCCAGGGTGGCGACCCGGCCAGTGCACAAGCCGCCTCGTAGGAGATTGTGCGATACCCCCTGATAGACCTGACGGCCATCGCCCTCTGCGGTTTTCGCAGTATCGCGATGCTTCCAGCCGTCAGGTCAGTGGCCCACACCGGGGCCCCGTACAGGGCCATGGATCGCAGGACCCCTAGGTACAATCTCCTACAGGCGGTGCTCGGGCCCCCCAGATTGGGAAGCAGCGTTGCGAGCGCGCCCGCCGCACCCATCAACTTGGGCACCAGCCGCCGGAAGTGGGGGCCGAAGTCCCAACGGCTGTCGAGCACCAATCCTAGATACTTCATGGTGGACTCGACAGCAATTTGGGTCCCCCCGACCACAATATGTGATCCCGGTGGCGGCGCCCGCCGGGGGCCATGAAAGACCATGGCCTCCGACTTGTTGAGGGCCACCTCCAGGCCCAGGCGCCGTATGCGGCTCACAACCTGCGAGACCGCAACTGTCGCTAGCAACGCTGCCTCCCTGTACGAGCTCCCCCGGGCCGTGACCAGCGTGTCGTCGGCGTAACACACCAGGGCCACCCCCGGTTGGAGCTCGCCTCTCAGCACCCAGTCGTACCCGATGTTCCACAGGGGTGGGCCAACGACTGAACCCTGTGGAACACCGCACGACATGTTGCGCCGGCCTCCGCCGTCGCGTCCCCTGTAGGTGACACACCTTTCCGCTAAATAAGCCCCAACGATGCGACGGAGGTACGGGGGCACCCTGTGGTAACACAGCGCCTCCCGAATACAGCTCCAGGGCAGGGTGTTAAAAGCGTTGGAGATGTCCAAGGACACCGCCAACATCACCCCACCCCGGGACACCGCTTCCTCCGCCAGGACTCTTACCCGCATTATGGCGTCCACAGTGGAGCGCCCATGCCGAAAGCCAAACTGGCTATCGTCCAGATCCGGCCCCTCTCTGTACAAGTGGCCAGCGAGGCGGGCAGCAATGATCCGTTCGAAAAGCTTACCCACCTCGTCCAGCAGCACTATGGGCCGGTAAGCGGACGGCGAGTCCGCTGGGCGCCCCGCCTTCCTGAGCAGGACCAAACGACCCGTTTTCCACTGACTAGGGAATTGGCCCCGCTCAAGACAAGCTGAGTAGAGTCCTCTCAGCTGGGGCTCTAGCTCTTTCAGAGCGAGGGCAAGCGCACCGCCGGGAACTCCGTCGGGCCCCGGGGCAACGGTTTTGGCCCGAAGCCGCGTTATTGCCGCCCTCATCTCTGGTTGTGTCACCTCAGGGACGCTGACGTCCTCGTCATCCTCTGACTCCGTGGCTGTGGGCAAAGCCATCGGCGGCGGTATGTGCTCCTCTCTAGCAGGAAAGAGAGTTGCGACCACTTCCTCCAGCAGCTGAGGCTGCAGACTCTCAGTGAGTGGGGGCGCCCAGGCGCGAAGTTTCCCTCGGACCGCACGATAAGGGCGCCCCCACGGATTTACGTCTAGTGTCGACAACATCTCTTCCCTAGCTCGGGTCTTCGCCTCGCCGACGGCCAGCCACAGAGCCTCCTTCGCCGCGCGGTACACCTCATACAGCGCGGCCTCTTCTTCCGGAACCCGACGACGTCTCCTCCGATATCGGGTGTACTGGCGTCTCACCTCCACGCACGCCACGCGCAGCTGCGCGATATCGGCGGACCACCAGTACAGCTGGCGCCTTGTGGGTTGGCTGACACGGGGCATAGACGCATCGCAAATTTGCGTCATTGCCCCGCGGAACCACTGCGCCTCCGCTTCGACGTCGACGGGTTCGTTTGACGGTGTTTCCCGGACCCAGGCCTGCAGGATTGCGGCCTCCTCGAGAAGTTCCCTGTCGATTCTTTTGTACGACCAGCGAGGACCGTCCATTTGCGGGGCCGACGGGCGACCACCGCCCGCAGTCTGGGTGGAGACGTCAAATCGAATGTATCGATGATCCGACAGCGTTTCCACCCCTACGGCAACTCGCCAGTCGTGTACACGGCCTGCAACAGCGGAGCTTGCGAACGACACGTCCACTATGGACCCGCCCCGCTGGCGCACGCACGTGTACACCGAGCCCCGATTCAGGACGGTCAGGCCGGTTTCGACCGCCCACTCCTCCAACACCTCACCCCTAGGATCGGTGATCGGGGATCCCCAAGCCGCAGACTTGGCGTTGAGATCCCCGAGCAACAGCACCGGGCGAGGGTGGAACCGGCTCACGACCGCACCTAGCTCGACAAGGAACTCCTCGAAGTCAGCGAGACTCTTGTTGGGAGAGAAATATGCCCCAATTGTGACTATGCCGTCCACGAGGGCGGCCACCCAACCGTGTCCTCGGGACGGACTGACAAGAGTCGCGCCAATGATGGCCACCAAACCATCCAAGTCCCCCGCCCAGTTATCGCGGGAGGGGACAAAATACGGCTCGGCGACCACAGCCACGTGGATCAACCACTCCGCCATGCTCTGGAGCAATAGATCCTGAGCTCTGGCGGCGTGGTTGATGTTAGCTTGGAGGAAACGGAATTGTGCCATTAATGGCATTCCATTTCCTCGGCTCCTCCTTCCCTGGGTCGGGAGTCAGGCTTTTGGGGAGGCGTAGTTCCTCCGACAGCCCTAGACCTCCTTTTCTTTGACTTGGGTGCCTTGCAGGCCTTCCCGCCAAGTCTGTGCTCCGTAGGCTTTCCTGCAGCTGCGCATAGGCTGCAGTTTGGCACTCCGGAGCACTGGGCCGCCTTGTGGCCGGGTTGACCGCAGCGGAAACACAGTTCGCTGCGATCAATTTGTGCAGTGCACTGTGCCCGGACGTGGCCCTTTTCCAGACACCGGAAGCACTGCACAGCCCGTCTTGGCAGGAGTTTGACCCTGGCAGCCACCCAACCCACCAGCAGCCGTCCGCCATCTGCAGCCTTGTTCGCAACCGCTACCGGGCACCGCACCCAGACCGTGCCCAGCCCGTCCGCGCCGCTGCGAATTTCGCCTGCCACCACATTCTCAGGCGGACATCCACCAATTCGGGCAATGGCCGCCACTACTTCCTCCGGGGTAACCGAGTCGTCCAGTCCATTCACGCGCAATTCAGCCGTGACAGTGGGCCTGGACACTCGGGCGTCTTCTGGCTTGAGGACTTCCCGGAGCTTGGTGGCCAAATTGTCCGCCCTCTCCTGTCTTGCAGCACCCGACACTTGAAGCACCTTGGCACCCGTGGCTGCCGTTCTGAAAACGAAGCCAGCCGGGGTGCCAAATTCGCTAAAGTTCAGCTTCTGCCTCATTTCCGCCAGGAGCGACTTGTAGGTCACTCCCCTGTTGGCGGCTTCGGGCTGCAGTGTAATAACTACAGCCTCTGAGCGTGGGGTAGTGACCTTGGGCGGCCTCGTGGCCTCTGGTCGAGTCGGTCCCTGGCGGAGTGTCGGCTGCGACATCCTCATTTTGCGGCCCCTCTTCACCACCGTCGTCCACGCCTCCTGGGCGGGAGGCGTGGTACCCGGGAGCGTGGTCTCTTGGGTAGAAGGGGGCGCGGTCGTACCCGCTGCTTTTTTCTTCCGACGGCCACCTTTACCCGTCGTCGCGTGGGTGGCAGAAGCCGCCACCGGGAGCTCGGACGTTTGGAGAGGGGGCTTGGACGCACCCTCCACGGGCTTCTTGGGCCCTGCCATGGATTTCTTGGCCCCCTCCTCAGGTTTCCGAGCTACCTGCGCGGGCTTCGTCCTGGCAGGCTCTTCCATCCTGCGCCTATCCGCCGCAAGCGGGGGCCGAATGATTTCAGCTGGCGGGAGTCGGGACTCAATTGCCTCCAGGCGGGCACTCACCATGCCACCACACTGCACCATGCAGATTCTCGCCACCCTCTCTATGTCGTAGTCCGACAAGCTTACAGATGATGGCGCCGCAGGTGCAGGCGCCGACGTGGGAGCTGCCTGCTGCTGCCCAACACTCCGCTGAGCGGCAAACTCCCGCTTGAGGTCCTCCAGCTCGGATCGGAGACGGCTGTTCTCCCTCCACAACCTCGCCGTCTCCTCCGAGGTCGTGCGACCATGGAGAGCCTCCACTGCCTCTCTGATCCCCTCTGCCGCCTCTTTGAGGGCGCGCGTGAACGAGCCTTTCAGGTTGCCGGACTTGGTCGCAACCTTCAGGACAACGTCCACGCCGTCCATCACCTGGCGGTTGAGAGCCTCTGCTGTTAGGCTCTCTCCATTGGCCGCCTGGGCAGACCGCCGCTCTCGGGCCTGACGGGCCATTTCGGCGACCTCATCGGCCGCGATTGCTCTGTTCTGAGCACGCTTCGCGGCGTTGGCCTCCGCCTTTGTGCCCAAAAGAGAGACAGTGACCCCTCCCAGCTCGTCGATCGAGACCGCGGATGAGACGCGATCCGAGTCACTCGCTCCGCTGGCCATCGGCGTATCGGGGCGCTTCAGGAAGCGGCCCCGAGTGTCACGTGACGCTGCCGGAGTTTTTGTTCCGGAAGCTGTCCCGCGACCTCTGCCCCTCCTGGCTGTCGGCACCTTCGCGGCCGGCAGGTTCTCCTCGCTTGAGGACAGACCCGCCGTGCATGCCTCCGACTCACAGACACGCGGCCGCTTCCCCCAAAATTTGGAGGGAGCGGCCGCAACTGCTTGCGAAACGGTGGGTGTGTTGTCGAAGGTAGACGACATACCACCCACGCTCTCCAAAACCACGCGAGGCTCCGCTGGAGCCTCCGCTCCCGGCCTCAGTGATGCAGTGCCAGAGTCCGACACTGCGTCCGACGCGTGGCGCTCGACCCGTCCTCGGTCATTTCTCTTAAAACTAAAAGAGATGAGGTCTTCAAATGACCTCGATCTCGAGGAGCCTCCTCGGCTCTCGTTGCCATTGGCAAGCGGATGGCGTTTGCTGCCCTCCCCAGAATACGAGGGGCTTGACGATCCCAAGGGGATCGTGGCGGATTCTCCAGCTGCTGAGCAGCTGGTACCGCCCTGGGGTATTATATTACAAATCGCCTTTTTCATTGTAATTTTTTCCTTTGAAGGGTGTGGTCCCTATCTCCCTACTTGTCATCATTTACCCCCCCCCCCCCCCTTATGACTAGTCTATCGCCCTCACAGTCACGTCTGATGGGCAGACGCGTACCAGAGGGCGACGAATGTCACATCCCAAAACATGCCCCGCAACGATAGCCCGTCGCGTGGCATATCATTATGAGGGAAGATCCCCGACCCCGATTCACTCCCCGAGGACCCCGAGGAGTGAATCACCAATCACGTACCGTCCGATGAGCCCGCTCCGTGAGCCATCGCACGGTACACGACGTAGTATTCCAGCTCCGATTCACTCCCCGAGAACCTCGAGGAGTGAATCGCGAATCACACATCGTCCGATAGACCCGCTCCGTGGGTCATCGCACGATGTACGATCTGTCCCTTCCCATATTCACCCTCCGATGATTCGGAGCGTGAATCGCGCACTGCCCGGGATGACGGACATAGCGCCCCTCGCAAGAGTCTGAAGCGACTCCGGCGTGTGTGTCTCTCTTAGTCTGGTCTCTCACTTGGAATGGGAAAACTCCAAGATCATTGAGACACTCAAGCCCCACCACGACGACAACGTGGAGACACCCTCGGTGGGGAAAACCTAACCTTTTTTTTTTTTTTTTTTTTTTTTTTTTTTTTTTTTTTTTTTTTTTTTTTTTTTTTTTTTTTATTATTTGGTGAAAAATGCCTTACGCATACCGCACCGTCCGGGGAGACGGTTTGGTTATGTGGGGCTTGCACCCACTAAAAAACACCGCCGTGAGCCTACTCTCGCCTTGGTGGATGAGCCGCGAGGACCGCTACGCATGACGTTCGCGGCCCATCCAGCGCAACCCGTTTCCGGGCACCAAACTCCTTTGGCGATGTCCGGGCTCACCTGAGACATCGCCACCACTCGTGAGGGCCGTTCAAAGCGACGACGATAGACGCCCCGATCTATCGCCCGCTGGCACCTCCTAGGGTGGCATCAGGTCGCCATAACACCTAAAAACCTAACCTAACCTAACCTAACCTAACCTAACCTAACCCCAGTCTGGCTCCAACCACCGCCGCGAACGCCACGTTTTTTGTACGTCTCCAGCTTAAAAAATTCAAAAAATTGGTAAAAAGTCGTCCGATTTTCACCAGTTTGGTATCAAAGTGTGAGGAAAAGTGGAAGCTATACTCCCATGTGAAAGTTACTATCCGCAGTGCAGTGCATTTTCAACAAAACCTGAAAAACTTCAATATTTTGAGGTTAAACATAGAAGCAAAATCTTCAAACGCAAACGCTGCCGGAACAAGATCGACAACCCTATCTTTTTATTGAAGAAAGGGGAGGGTATCAACTTTGCACACCATATTGACTACCAAGAAGCGTCAAAAACCCAGAGCCCTGGGAAATATCCCGAAAAATAAGATACCACGTGGCGCTGAAAATACCGAAAACGTGGAGCCAGACGCCTGAAATTTTGCAGCCGACATCTCTCTAATGAACATAGACGGTAACCGCTTGAAAAATTTTTCTACCTGCTGTACCCGATTTTTAAGAGGGTATAGAACTTTCAAAATTTAGACTACTATATCTCCGGATACAATCAACTTTTTCAAGATCTTCAACTGCAGTCCTTGGCGCGCTTATTAAATTAATATAGATTTTAATTCTTAGATTTTTAGATTTAGTATTTTTAAAATTATATCGAAATTCATCAAATAACCACATTTTTTAAATTTTTTCAACCTTAATGTAAGTTTTTTGTATTGCTGTTTTTTATACTGTGTAGCGCTATATTTTCTTTATTTTAGACGTTTTTTCCGGAATTTTTCGTTCGGTGGTTCCTGAGATATCGAATTTTTACTCTTTTTTGGCTTTAATTCAATAATTAATGTTAAATTCTAAATTTTGACACTGGGACTGGGTCCAATACGTCCATTGCGACTCATATAAGCCCAAACACGGTCTGTATATCGTTCAAATTGAGTATTTTGATAAAATCTCGCCATTTTGGTTTTTAGGTTTAAAATTTTAAATTACGATATCTCGGAGACCGCAGGGCCGAAAATCCTCGGATTTTCAGTTTTACTTGGGGCTTGCCGTTGTCTTTGGAGAGAGTGGGGTTTCAGCACGTTTCGGGTTACCGAAATTTTTGTCGCTGAAACCGCTTTCAGGAGAAACCTGAAGTGACGCCGAACTGTTCACCCAAAACCCTGACGTTCTCGGACGTTGGGTTCCAAAGTTACGGGTCATTAAACTTAACATTTGACAGTTCAGCGGCCATTTTGTTTATATTTGAACCGCAATAACTCTCGAACCGTAGGTCATGGGAAGTTGCGGTTTTTGACTTAGTACTAGAGGGACCTTTATCCTTCATATTCTGTATTTTCAGGCGAATTGGAGCCAAAAATTTTCAGGCTCCTGAAAGCGATTTCAGCGGACAGCTGAGTTCAGGCCAAGTTAGGAGAGCCCAAACTCGAGAGACCTGCGACTTTCCCAAAGGGAGTTATCCTTGGTCAAAGTTCGACTTTGACAGTTACGCGGCCATTTTGTGCAAACTTCCAAGATCCATAACTCCCGAACGGAGAGTCGTAGAGGGCCGGGATTTCCGTTGTATGTTAGAGCTGACTATACTCCCTAGATTAGGACACCTTTCAGCCGTTTTTCAGGTGTGAAAGTTTTTCAGCCTGAAAACCACTTCAGTGTGTGGGTCTCGTCGGGCCAAGCGCGAAAAGTCCAAACACGAGGGTTTTTGGGCCAGTGGTTCCGGAGATATCCACTTGTAACCACTTTTTGGCTGCCATCTTGAC
The DNA here is from genome assembly GCA_905163415.1 of Noctua fimbriata. Classification (NCBI taxonomy): domain Eukaryota; kingdom Metazoa; phylum Arthropoda; class Insecta; order Lepidoptera; family Noctuidae; genus Noctua; species Noctua fimbriata. The sequence continues at coordinate 8,742 of LR990937.1, forward strand.
AAAAAACCAAGAACTTTAAGTTTGGATATCTCCGTCACCCTTTGAAGGAATTACGCCGAGTTTGGGGTCGTTAAAAAGGGCTCGGCGAGAGCTATCCATTGAACATAGAAAAACGACTCTACATAGAGCCCAGGCTGAAAAGTCTCTATATCGACGGTTTTCGACCCTGTAAACTATTTTTTATTGTGTGCTCTCTGCTGGACCAGTTCTATTGAACTAGACAAACACTCACCCCCCCTATACAGGGACAGATCACTGACAAACTGACTTGGTTATAGATTATATATTATATTTTACACAGACAACTTTCCCCGTTCTATTTGCTGTGCCCTATACACACAAGTCACACAACACTACACAACACATTATTTTAAAATGGTTCTCGGAATTCGCACCCCAATAATAAAAGGAGGAGGGCTGGGGGCTGGCGCAAGCAGACCACAAGAGTCGACGTCACCTACCCACCCGGGAAATGAGGGACCCTCTGGAGCGCGCGAAGCGCCGAAAGAGATATCCCTGACGTTTGGCAAAAAAGACGCTGCTCGAGGAACCCTAGCGGAAGCAGCCCAAACACCACTGTCATCGTCGGTGGGGACCTCTGGTACTGTCGCTCCCAGCATCACTCCCAGCCCCGTACGCCCGTCTGGACAGGCATTGGACGCCGCCAGGACATTTATCCGGAGACCAGAACGGAAAAGAAGATCCATAGACAACATGGAGGCTTACAAAAAGCAGACTGATACCTACGCTGCACTATCGAACGACAAACTTCTCCAGGAGGTTATGAAGACATTTGAAGACATCCCAACCAGAGTCAAAGACTACCCTCAAATGAGGAAGGACATAAAAATTTTCCTGGAGACCCAGTCGGATAAAAGCCTACGGATCTTATTTGAGCTAAGTAAGCGAGTAAAGGGCCTGGAAACAACACCTAAAACAGTTCCGCCCAAAAAGACCAACACCACGACTACATCACCCGAATTATCGGAGGAAACCTTGGAAAGGCTAGAAAAGTTAGAAACTAATATACAGACGCGGCTCAACGACCTCGAAGAAAAATTTTTAAAAGGCTTCCAAGACACGACCGATTACTACAACGACTGCGGTTCAGACATCATCGTCACCAACAAGATCGAAGTAGTGCAAGCGAGCATAGACCACGCGACGGAAGGGATCAGAGTCGTCGGTCGTGCCATGGGTATTCTGGAGGACAAAATCGTTGACGTTGCCGGTGAGGTCGCCGCCAGAACTGATAAGATAATGGAGTCCATAAGGGAAGCGGCATGCGAGCCAAAAACTGACTCCCAGTCATACGCCAACGTCACGGCAGCCAAACCCGGGCATCGGCCGGCACTTCATTCGATGGCGGTCACCATTGAGGGCAGCCTGGAGACTGCTGATGAGGTGCTTGCCAGGGTGAAAAAGGCGGTCGATGCCAGGGGAACTGGCCTAAAAATAAATAAAGTTCGGAAGGCGAAAAATCAGACAGTCATACTGGGGTGTGATTCAGAGGCAGAGCTTAAAAGGGTGGAAGACAGAATTGAGAGCCGAGGTGAAGGACTAATAGCAGCGCCCATGAAAAATAAAAACCCGCTCGTCGTCTTAAAAGACGTCTTTTTGGACAGTGATGACGACGAAATGGTAAAGGCGCTCTACTCCCAGAACGAAAATATCTTTAGGGACTTAGACCAAGAAGACAAAGAAATGGCAATAAAATATAAGAAGAGGACTAGAAACCCCAAAACAGCGCACGTTGTCGTCCAGGTCAGACCCAAGGTATGGCAGAGGATGACGGAGACCGGGGCTCTTTACCTTGACCTGCAAAGGGTCAGGGTGGAGGATCAGTCGCCGCTCATCCAATGTACGAAATGCTTAGCATTTGGACATGGCCGGAAATTTTGTACTGAGAGTGCGGACAGGTGTAGTCACTGCGGAGGACCGCATCTGCGCGAGAAATGCGTGGAATTTGTTGCGGGTAGTGAACCGCAGTGCTGCAACTGCTCGCACTCGAAACTTCAGAGGACCGATCACAACGCATTCAGCGTGGAGTGCCCGGTCCGCAAGAAATGGGACTACCTGGCTCGGACGACGACGGCATACGCCTAAACCGGTCCTTAGGGAGTACGTAACACATGCAACATACACAGGAACACACCAATACACCAACACAAACAGAGAGTACGTGACAAAAGTGGATTATAACTACGAAACAAACAGATACATGGAAACCAAAACAAACAACAACAAACACAGACATATAAAATATATAGTAAATATATACAAATATGTCAAAAACACACGCGTAACACCAAACACCTACCCCAAACAACCCCTAAAATCAATTAGAAAATTTTTAAAATACCCCAGAACAAGAAATGACAATAATTATGTATAATCTAAGTATGTATATATATATTATTGTTGCAACATAAAGGAAAATAAATAAAACCAATAATGCGAAAGAATCAACACAAACTCTCAAAACAATCTTGATCAAATGCCAATTAAGAAACCACCTTGCACTTGAATAATATAGTAAAAATACATAGAAACACAAAATACGTACCCCAAACAACCCAGAAATAGTAATTAGGAAGAATCAGCACAAGAATTATCAATAAACATATATAATATAAAGTATATATACCTTATTGTTTTAATAGACTTACTGAAATTTGTCTAATGAACAATAGAATAGATTTCAAACTAAACAGGGCCAAGCCTCATGCCATAATACCGAAAAACAAGTAAAGCAAATCAGCGTGTAAAAACCAAAACATATACATTGTGCTATAAAATAAGAGGACAAGTAAAGTATTAAGATAAACCTCGTATTGTATAAAGATATAATAAGATAATAGACTTGTACAACCAATTATGTTAAAAATATGCAAGATAATATGTAAACTAGAAAATAAGATGTAGTAAAATAAGAAAACACATGTAATACATAGAAATAAGAGACAATGTCCACAAACTAGATGTGCAAAATAATTATATATAAGTGTAGAATAAATAAAAACTTAGTATATAGTAACATAGTTAGTAAATAATATCGATGTAAGGAAACAAGCATGTAATCACCTATGCAAGAAGCAGAACAATGTAAATAAAACAAAGTTGCGTACTTTAATACCCCTAAAAATAAAGAAAACTAAAAAGTAGAAGAATAGCGGGAGTCCCACCCGGCTTAGAATGTAAACGATGAATAAAAGAAAGACACAGTATGAAGCATGAAAGTGCGAGAAGAACAAATGCGAGAACTTGAATGAATGAGTAAATTAGAATAACAAGATCCCGTTGTGCCCATGAACGGGGAAAAGCAAAAAAAAAAAAAAAAAAAAAAAAACCTAACCTAACCTAACCTAACCTTTTTTTTTTTTTTTTTTTTTTTTTTGCGCTGAGAAATGCTTTATGCATGCCCGTTCGTAGGGGAACGAGACGGGGTATGTGGGACTCCTGTCGGTGTATGACAGTATACCCACTAAAACTCAGCGGTGTTCCCTCGCACACTTGCGTCGGGGGGCAACGGGATCTGATGCGACTTCCGCTGCCCCGGACTAGTGCCGGCCCGCCTTACCTGCGGGCCTCGTCCCGGGGGGGAGTGAGGTGTAAAACTCCCCCCGTTACGTCTGAGAGAGGCGCGCGTGGAACACTACGCGCCGCCGTCTCGGGTCCAGTGTGATCGGGGGCGACGGATGTCCCCGAATCCGTCGCCCCTGGACCTATTTAGGGGGGCCGGAAGAGGGCGTTGTCCGCCCTCTGCCGACGCCCGGTGCGTCTGCTGCGGGATGGGCGGGAGCTCGTCATCTCCCTCTCCCTCTCCGCAGCCTCCTTCTGCGACATGACGGTTTCGCAGAAGGACACCACCGCGTCCCAGGACTCTGCGCTGCCGACCATCGAGCGAACGACGGTCGGCAGCGACAGGTCTCCTCCTACCTCCGTAACGAGCGCACGGCGCGGCTCATCCCACGCGGCGCACTCGGCCAGCGTATGCCGCGCCGTGTCCTCCAGACAGTGGACGCAGTGATGGCACCGGGCATCCGGCTCCCTGCTTATGCGACACAGGTACTTCCCGAAGCAGCCGTGCCCCGAGAGCACCTGCGTCGCCCGAAACGTCAGGGAGCCGTGCTTCCTCCCGAGCCAGTCGTGGAGTACTGGCCGGATCGCCTCGACCGTGTCGAGGCCGGCGGTAGGGAGCTCTAGCCTCCCCCGCCATTCCGCCACCATGACCTGTCGGAGCTGAGACCGGTACAGCGTGATCTGTCGCTGCACCAGCCTCTCGCCCCGATCATTGGCCGCCTCGCGCCACTGGTGCAGTGTCGCGAGGGTCTTCGCCTCCAGGTCCCACGGCGGGGATCCGGCCAGTACACAAGCCGCCTCGTAGGAGATCGTGCGATATCCCCGTATGACCCTGACGGCCATCGCTCTCTGCGGTCTGCGCAGAACAGCGATAGTGCGGGCCGTCAGGTCTGTCGCCCAAATCGGGGCCCCGTAAAGGGCCATCGATCGCACGATCCCCACGTACAACCGCCTACAGGCGGTGCTCGGGCCCCCCAGATTGGGAAGCAGCGTTGACAGCGCGCCCGCCGCGCCCATCAACTTGGGCACCAGCCGCTGAAAGTGGGGGCCGAAGTCCCAACGGCTGTCGAGCACCAATCCTAAGTACTTCATGGTTGACTCGACAGCGATCCGGACCCCACCGACCACAATGTGTGATCCCAACGGCGGCGCCCGTCGGGGGCCAACCTAACCTTTTTTTTTTTTTTTTTTTTTTTTTTTTTCCGGCGCGTGCCCGCCTAGCTGGCGGGCCCCGCTAGCCCCCCAGGTTGGTGGGCAACGGGAATGGCCGGGAACACCTGGCCATTCCCGTCCGGCATTGGTGGAGGCCTGTGCAATACAGGCAAGGGTGCCCCCGCACCCGTTGCCTGCTGGCCTCCACCTGGCAGGAGTCGGAGATGACTGTCATACCCCAACCTAACCTTTTTTTTTTTTTTTTTTTTTTCTCGATGTGGAAATCCTCTATGGATGTCCTCCGCCCTGGGGAGAGCGGAGGGGTCTGTCAGACTCGTACTGACTAAAACCACACCGGTGTTCCCTCGCACACTTGCGTCGGGGGGCAACGGGATCTGATGCGACTTCCGCTGCCCCGGACTAGTGCGGCCCGCCTGACCTGCGGGCCTCGTCCCGGGGGGGAGTGAGGTGTAAAACTCCCCCCGTTACGTCTGAGAGAGGCGCGCGTGGAACACTACGCGCCGCCGTCTCGGGTCCAGTGTGATCGGGGGCGACGGATGTCCCCGAATCCGTCGCCCCTGGACCTATTTAGGGGGGCAGGAAGAGGGCGTTGTCCGCCCTCCGCCGACGCCCGGTGCGTCTGCTGCGGGATGGGCGGGAGCTCGTCATCTCCCTCTCCCTTTCCGCAGCCTCCTTCTGCGACATGACGGTTTCGCAGAAGGACACCACCGCGTCCCAGGACTCTGCGCTGCCGACCATCGAGCGAACGACGGTCGGCAGCGACAGGTCTCCTCCCACCTCCGTAACGAGCGCACGGCGCGGCTCATCCCACCTGGCGCACTCGGCCAGCGTATGCCGCGCCGTGTCCTCCAGACAGTGGACGCAGTGATGGCACCGGGCGTCCGGCTCCCTGCTTATGCGACACAGGTACTTCCCGAAGCAGCCGTGCCCCGAGAGCACCTGCGTCGCCCGAAACGTCAGGGAGCCGTGCTTCCTCCCGAGCCAGTCGTCGAGTACTGGCCGGATCGCCTCGACCGTGTCGAGGCCGGCGGTAGGGAGCTCTAGCCTCCCCCGCCATTCCGCCACCATGACCTGTCGAAGCTGAGACCGGTACAGCGTTATCTGTCGCTGCACCAGCCTCTCGCCCCGATCATTGGCCTCCTCGCGCCACTGGTGCAGTGTCGCGAGGGTCTTCGCCTCCAGGTCCCACGGCAGGGATCCGGCCAGTACACAAGCCGCCTCGTAGGAGATCGTGCGATATCCCCGTATGACCCTGACGGCCATCGCTCTCTGCGGTCTGCGCAGGACTGCGATAGTGCGAGCCGTCAGGTCTGTCGCCCAGATCGGGGCCCCGTAAAGGGCCATCGATCGCACGATCCCCACGTATAACCGCCTACAGGCGGTGCTCGGGCCCCCCAGATTGGGAAGCAGCGTTGACAGCGCGCCCGCCGCGCCCATCAACTTGGGCACCAGCCGCTGAAAGTGGGGGCCGAAGTCCCAACGGCTGTCGAGCACCAATCCTAAGTACTTCATGGTTGACTCGACAGCGATCCGGACCCCACCGACCACAATGTGTGATCCCAACGGCGGCGCCCGTCGGGGGCCATGAAAAGCAATGGCCTCCGACTTGTTGAGGGCCACTTCCAGCCCCAGGCGTCGTATGCGGCTCACCACCTGTGAGACCGCAGCCGTAGCCAGCAACGCTGCCTCCCTGTACGAGCTCCCCCGAGCCGTGACCAGCGTGTCGTCCGCATAACACGTCAGGTCCACTCCCGGCGGGAGCTCGCACCGCAAAACCCAGTCGTACCCGATGTTCCACAGGGGTGGGCCCAGAACCGACCCCTGCGGAACACCACACGACATCTCGCGACGGCCCGTGCCGTCGCGTCCCATGTAGGTGACACACCTTCCAGACAGATAAGCCCCCACAATGTTGCGGAGGTAGGAAGGCACCCGATGGTATCGCAGGGCCTCCCTTTTTTTTTTTTTTTTTTTTTTTTTTTTTTTTTTTTTTTTTTTGCGCTGAGAAATGCTTTATGCATGCCCGTTCGTCGGGGGACGAGACGGGGTATGTGGGACTCCTGTCGGTGTAGGACAGTATACCCACTAAAACTCAGCGGTGTTCCCTCGCACACTTGCGTCGGGGGGCAACGGGATCTGATGCGACTTCCGCTGCCCCGGACTAGTGCCGGCCCGCCTGACCTGCGGGCCTCGTCCCGGGGGGGAGTGAGGTGTAAAACTCCCCCCGTTACGTCTGAGAGAGGCGCGCGTGGAACACTACGCGCCGCCGTCTCGGGTCCAGTGTGATCGGGGGCGACGGATGTCCCCGAATCCGTCGCCCCTGGACCTATTTAGGGGGGCCGGAAGAGGGCGTTGTCCGCCCTCTGCCGACGTCCGGTGCGTCTGCTGCGGGATGGGCGGGAGCTCGTCATCTCCCTCTCCCTTTCCGCAGCCTCCTTCTGCGACATGACGGTTTCGCAGAAGGACACCACCGCGTCCCGGGACTCTGCGCTGCCGACCATCGAGCGAACGACGGTCGGCAGTGACAGGTCTCCTCCTACCTCCATAACGAGCGCACGGCGCGGCTCATCCCACGCGGCGCATTCGGCCAGCGTATGCCGCGCCGTGTCTTCCAGACAGTGGACGCAGTGATGGCACCGGGCGTCCGGCTCCCATCGCAGGGCCTCCCTAATGCAACCCCAGGGCAGGGTGTTGAACGCGTTGGAGATGTCCAAGGACACCGCCAGCACCACCCCACCCTGGGACACCGCTTCCTCCGCCAGGACTCTCACCCTCATGATGGCGTCGATGGTGGAGCGCCCACGCCGGAAGCCAAACTGGCTGTCGGCCAGGTTCGGCCCCTCTGTACACAAGTGGCTGACGAGGCGATCTGCGATTACACGCTCGAGCATCTTGCCCGCCTCGTCCAGCAACACTATGGGCCGATAAGCCGACGACGAATCCGCCGGGCGCCCCGCCTTCCTGAGCAGGACCAGTCGACCAGTCTTCCACCTGCTAGGGAACTGGCCCCGCTCAAGGCACGCCGAGAAGAGTCCCCTCAGTGGGGGCTCCAGCTCCTTCAGGGCGAGGACTAGAGCGCGACCAGGCACTCCGTCGGGCCCCGGAGCAGTGTTTTTTGCCCGGAGCCGCAATATGGCCGCGCTCATCTCCGCCTGTGTCACCTCTGGGATGGTTTCGCTCACTTCTTCTTCCGACTCTGCAGCTGTGGGCAGAGCCATCGACGGTGGCTCGTACTCGGCTCTCTCAGGGAAGAGAGCCGAGACCACTCGCTCCAGAAACTGCGGCTCGAGACCTTCCGTTAGCGGGGGCGCCCACGGCCGAAGTTTCCCTCGGACCGTGCGGTAAGGGTGCCCCCACGGATCCCCGTCTAGGGTCGCCAGCAGCTCCTCTCTGGAGCGCGTCTTTGACTCGCCGATGGCCAGCCACAGAGCCTCCTTCGCCGCGCGGTACACCTCATACAGCGCGGCTTGTTCGTCGGGATCCCGCAGACGTCTCCTCCGACATCGCGTGTACGGGCGTCTGGCGTCTGCGCACTCGACGCGCAGCCGCTCTACCTCGACGCACCACCAGTACACGCGGCGCCTTGCGGACAGAGAGGAGACGCGTGGCATGGACGCGTCGCAGATTTGCGTCATCGCGTCGCTAAACCACTGCGCCTCCCGTTCGACGTCGACGGGACCGACGGTAGCCGACTCCCGGATCCAGGCTTGGACGATAGTGGCTTCCTCGAGAGCCTCCCTGTCGAGGCGTTTCAGCGCCCAACGCGGGCCGTCTCTTCGGGGGGCCGATTGGCTACGACCTTCAGCGGTCTGGGTGGAGACGTCGAAGCGTATGTATCGGTGATCCGATAGCGTCTCCACCTCCGCTTCCACGTGCCAATCACGAACGCGGTGCGCGACAGCGGGACTAGCGAACGACACGTCCACAATGGATCCGCCCCGCTGTCGCACACACGTGTAGGCCGAACCCGATTTAAGACAGCCAGGCCCGTCGTAACGGCCCACTCCTCTAGCACATCGCCTCTCGGGTCTGTGACCGGGGATCCCCACGCCGCAGATTTGGCGTTCAGATCACCGAGAAGCAAAATGGGCCGAGGATGAGACCGGCCGACGACGGCTCCCAACTCGACAAGGAAACTCTCGAAGTCGGCGAGACTCCTGTTGGGCGAAAAGTATGCCCCGATCGTGACGAACCCGTTCACAAGGGCGGCAACCCAACCGTGACCCCGGGATACGTCGACAAGAGTCGCGCCGATGATGGCCACCAGGCCGTCCAGATCCCCTGCCCAGTTATCTCGGGGGGGGACAAAGTACGGCTCGGAGCCCGCTGCCCACAGCTCCACCGCCCTCCCGCGAGCGTCGGTGGCCGGGTTGCCCCAGGTCACCGACTTGGCATTCAGGTCTCCCAAGAGGCAGACCTGACGCGGCACCGCCCTGCCGACCACGGCGGCCAGGACTCCGAGATAAATCTCAAAGTCCCGGAGTGGGCGGTTTGGGGAGAAATAGACCCCCACAAGGGCCAAGTCTCCCCATGCGGCGGCCACGTATCCCGGTCCCCTCTCTAATAGCGAGAGGGGAGGGGAGTCTGTGGAAGACCGCGCCGCTAATGCCACCGAGCCGTCCTCGTCACCCAGCCAGCTGCCGGGGATCGAGTAGGGCTCGGCGACCGCCGCTACGTTCACCAACCACTCGGCCATGGCCTGCACTAACAGGTCCTGGGCCGCTCTGCAGTGGTTGGTGTTCGCCTGGAGGATGCGATAGTCGGAACCCATTATTCCGACATCGATCCCCCCTCCTCCGCTACCGCCGCCGGAGCTGCAGCTGCAGCGGCGACGACGACGGCGGTGGCAGCGGCGGTGGCAACAGGGCGAACCTGCGCCGGCACTATGCCCTTCCTCACGGGAGGCCTGCAACTGCTGCCCGTCATTTTGTGGTTCGCGGGGCGGCCACTAGCGGCGCACGCCGCGCAGTGCTGCGCGGTGGCGCGGCAGGTGACACTTTTGTGTCCCTGCTGCCCGCAACGGTAGCACGTGTCCCCCCAGTCGAACTTGGAGGGACACGTGGGTCGGGTGTGGCCGAACGCGAAGCACTTGAAGCAGCGCGTTGGCTGGTCCTCAAGTGCCCGCACCACGGCCGAGCTAAACCCGACGAGCAGCCGCCCCTTGGTCGCAGCAAGGACAGCACCAGCCGCGGCGACCGGGCACTCCACGCGGATGATGCCCATGCCGCGGCGGCCGGGCCTGACGGCTCCACCCTTCACCGCGCCAGCGTCGCAGCCTCCAGCCGCCGCGACGGCCGCCACCACATCCTCTTTGGTGACCGAATCATCGAGATCGGCCACCTCCAAGGCTGCGGTCTTGACGGGCCTGCCGACCGTCGCCGCATCCGCGATGACCTCTTGCAACTTTGTTGCGAAGAGGTCTGCGTTCGTGTGCCGCCGCTCCCCCGAGAACTCGAAGATTCGAGCTCCGGTTAGGGTTCGGCGGCACGTAATGTTGCTGATCCCCAGCTGGGAGGGATCAGCATTGGTACGAGCCCGCCTTAGGACGGACTCGTACGTCTCGCCCCGCTCCACGGCCGCCGGGGTGATGGTCACGACGACGGCCGAGGTTTTGGGAGGAACCAACTTCCTCCCGCCGGCTGGAGCCTTTTTGGCTGCGGGAGTAGCCGCAGCAGGCTTAGCAGCTGCAGCGGGCCTAGCAGCCGCAGCGGGCCCAGCAGCCGCAGCGGGCTTCTTCCCCTTTCCCCCCCTGACCACTTCCGTCCACGACTTGTTGGCCGGGGTGGTGGAGGGAAGAAGGGCGTCTACCCCCTGCGATGTCTGGGGGGCCGCCGCCGGAGTGGCAGCCGACCCAGACGCGCCTTCCGTGCCCGTTGCAGGGCTCGGGGTTTGAGGAGCCGCCTTGCTCCTCTTGCCCTTACCCTTGCCCTTGGAGGGCTTCGGGGCCTGGGGCTGCGCACCCGACGCCGAGCCCGCCACAGGCGCAGGTTCCGACTCCGTCGGTGGGCGACCCTTGTCCGCCGCAAGCGGCGGGCGGAGCCGCCTTTCCGGCAAGAGCCGGTCCTCGATGCCTGCGAAGCAGGCTCTGGTGAAGGCCCTCTCCTCCATGACAACCCTGCGGATGATGTCCTCAAGGTTGGCAGGGGAGAAGGAGGAGCCTCCTACCACCGGGGCTGGGGCGGATTGGGCAGGCCGGGCCGTGGCGTCAGCCAGCTTCTGATGAAGCTGGCTGACCTCCGCCTGCAGGCGATCCACCTTCGCCTGCAGCTGCCGCGTCTCGTCCGTGGCCGTCCGCCCGACCAGCTCCAGGACGATGCCGTGTAGGCTGGCGGCACGGCATTTGAGGGCCTTCTGGAAGGTCCCCTTCAAATTGGAGGACTTTGAGGCGACCTCCAGAACCTCCTCTTTGTCCTCGAGCGCCATGCGCTCCAGCTCCGCCAGGGAGTGGTCGGCGTACAGCACACTCGATGCGCCATAGCCAGCCCTCGACCTGGCGATTTGCGCCTGGCGCTCTCTGGCCGCGACCGTCTCCTCCAGGTCTTCCTGGACCTGCGCCCTTTTGGCCAGGTTGAGCTGGCGCTCGGCGTCCGCCAACCCCACATCGTGGGTGCCAGTCGTAGAAGAAGTCGAAGCCTTTTTAGACTTCGACTTCTTCTTCGCCCTCCCCATCGACTCCGAGGAGCCCTCGGACCCGGGCCTCAGGAAGGCCCTCTTCCGCCCAGGGCGGTCGCTGTCGGCCGCCGACGCATCCATGTTGGATTCGTCGGAGTCCGACAGCTCGCCTGGTCCGCTAAAAAAGCTGACCGCAGATGGTGCGCGGTCAGCATCCGACGCTTGAGCGTCGCCGGTGTGGCCCTGAGAAGGGCCTTTTGGTTGGCCCTGAGAAGGGCCTTTTGGTTGGCCCTGAGAAGGGCCGTTTAAATCGCCCAGGGACGAGCGACTCGAGACGAAACGCCCGGAGGCGTCCCGCAGGTTTTTGTTTTTTAAAAAATTCGACATATTCGTTGACTACCGCTTTATGCCAACGAAGCAGAGCGCACTTTAGCCGCCGGTCTGCCACTCCGTTACGGTGGTCAGACACGGCGTTGCCCAGGGGATACTGCGAGGAAGTATGCGCTGTGGGGGATCCCCCCCCCAGAACCTAACCTAACCTAACCTTTTTTTTTTTTTTTTTTTTTTTTTTTTTCGCTGAGAAATGCTTTATGCATGCCCGTTCGTCGGGGGACGAGACGGGGTATGTGGGACTCCTGTCGGTGTATGACAGTATACCCACTAAAACTCAGCGGTGTTCCCTCGCACACTTGCGTCGGGGGGCAACGGGATCTGATGCGACTTCCGCTGCCCCAGACTAGTGCCGGCCCGCCTGACCTGCGGGCCTCGTCCCGAGGGGGAGTGAGGTGTAAAACTCCCCCCCTTACGTCTGAGAGAGGCGCGCGTGGAACACTACGCGCCGCCGTCTCGGGTCCAGTGTGATCGGGGGCGACGGATGTCCCCGAATCCGTCGCCCCTGGACCTATTTAGGGGGGCCGGAAGAGGGCGTTGTCCGCCCTCTGCCGACGCCCGGTGCGTCTGCTGCGGGATGGACGGGAGCTCGTCATCTCCCTCTCCCTTTCCGCAGCCTCCTTCTGCGACATGACGGTTTCGCAGAAGGACACCACCGCGTCCCAGGACTCTGCGCTGCCGACCATCGAGCGAACGACGGTCGGCAGCGACAGGTCTTCTCCCACCTCCGTAACGAGCGCACGGCGCGGCTCATCCCACGCGGCGCACTCGGCCAGCGTATGCCGCGCCGTGTCCTCCAGACAGTGGACGCAGTGATGGCACCGGGCGTCCGGCTCCCTGCTTATGCGACACAGGTACTTCCCGAAGCAGCCGTGCCCCGAGAGCACCTGCGTCGCCCGAAACGTCAGGGAGCCGTGCTTCCTCCCGAGCCAGTCGTTGAGTACTGGCCGGATCGCCTCGACCGTGTCGAGGCCGGCGGTAGGGAGCTCTAGCCTCCCCCGCCATTCCGCCACCATGACCTGTCGGAGCTGAGACCGGTACAGCGTGATCTGTCGCTGCACCAGCCTCTCGCCCCGATCATTGGCCTCCTCGCGCCACTGGTGCAGTGTCGCGAGGGTCTTCGCCTCCAGGTCCCACGGCGGGGATCCGGCCAGTACACAAGCCGCCTCGTAGGAGATCGTGCGATATCCCCGTATGACCCTGACGGCCATCGCTCTCTGCGGTCTGCGCAGAACAGCGATAGTGCGGGCCGTCAGGTCTGTCGCCCAAATCGGGGCCCCGTAAAGGGCCATCGATCGCACGATCCCCACGTACAACCGCCTACAGGCGGTGCTCGGGCCCCCCAGATTGGGAAGCAGCGTTGACAGCGCGCCCATCAACTTGGGCACCAGCCGCTGAAAGTGGGGGCCGAAGTCCCAACGGCTGTCGAGCACCAATCCTAAGTACTTCATGGTTGACTCGACAGCGATCCGGACCCCACCGACCACAATGTGTGATCCCAACGGCGGCGCCCGTCGGGGGCCATGAAAAGCAATGGCCTCCGACTTGTTGAGGGCCACTTCCAGGCCCAGGTATCGTATGCGGCTCACCACCTGTGAGACCGCAGCCGTAGCCAGCAACGCTGCCTCCCTGTACGAGCTCCCCCGAGCAGTGACCAGCGTGTCGTCCGCATAACACGTCAGGTCTACTCCCGGCGGGAGCTCGCACCGCAAAACCCAGTCGTACCCGATGTTCCACAGGGGTGGGCCCAGAACCGACCCCTGCGGAACACCGCACGACATCTCGCGACGGCCCGTGCCGTCGCGTCCCATGTAGGTGACACACCTTCCAGACAGATAAGCCCCCACAATGTTGCGGAGGTAGGAAGGCACCCGATGGTATCGCAGGGCCTCCCTAATGCAACCCCAGGGCAGGGCGTTGAACGCGTTGGAGATGTCCAAGGACACCGCCAGCACCACCCCACCCTGGGACACCGCTTCCTCCGCCAGGACTCTCACCCTCATGATGGCGTCGATGGTGGAGCGCCCACGCCGGAAGCCAAACTGGCTGTCGGCCAGGTTCGGCCCCTCTGTACACAAGTGGCTGACGAGGCGATCTGCGATTACACGCTCGAGCATCTTGCCCGCCTCGTCCAGCAACACTATGGGCCGATAAGCCGACGACGAATCCGCTGGGCGCCCCGCCTTCCTGAGCAGGACCAGTCGACCAGTCTTCCACCTGCTAGGGAACTGGCCCCGCTCAAGGCACGCCGAGAAGAGTCCCCTCAGTGGGGGCTCCAGCTCCTTCAGGGCGAGGACTAGAGCGCGACCAGGCACTCCGTCGGGCCCCGGAGCAGTGTTTTTTGCCCGGAGCCGCATCACGGCCGCGCTCATCTCCGCCTGTGTCACCTCTGGGATGGTTTCGCTCACTTCTTCTTCTTCCGACTCTGCAGCTGTGGGCAGAGCCATCGACGGTGGCTCGTACTCGGCTCTCTCAGGGAAGAGAGCCGAGACCACTCGCTCCAGAAACTGCGGCTCGAGACCTTCCGTTAGCGGGGGCGCCCACGGCCGAAGTTTCCCTCGGACCGTGCGGTAAGGGCGCCCCCACGGATCCCCGTCTAGGGTCGCCAGCAGCTCCTCTCTGGAGCGCGTCTTTGACTCGCCGATGGCCAGCCACAGAGCCTCCTTCGCCGCGCGGTACACCTCATACAGCGCGGCTTCTTCGTCGGGATCCCGCAGACGTCTCCTCCGACATCGCGTGTACGGGCGTCTGGCGTCTGCGCACTCGACGCGCAGCCGCTCTACCTCGACGCACCACCAGTACACGCGGCGCCTTGCGGACAGAGAGGAGACGCGTGGCATGGACGCGTCGCAGATTTGCGTCATCGCGTCGCTAAACCACTGCGCCTCCCGTTCGACGTCGACGGGACCGACGGTAGCCGACTCCCGGATCCAGGCTTGGACGATAGTGGCTTCCTCGAGAGCCTCCCTGTCGAGGCGTTTCAGCGCCCAACGCGGGCCGTCTCTTCGGGGGGCCGATTGGCTACGACCTTCAGCGGTCTGGGTGGAGACGTCGAAGCGTATGTATCGGTGATCCGATAGCGTCTCCACCTCCGCTTCCACGTGCCAATCACGAACGCGGTGCGCGACAGCGGGACTAGCGAACGACACGTCCACAATGGATCCGCCCCGCTGTCGCACACACGTGTAGGCTGAACCCCGATTTAAGACAGCCAGGCCCGTCGTAACGGCCCACTCCTCTAGCACATCGCCTCTCGGGTCTGTGACCGGGGATCCCCACGCCGCAGATTTGGCGTTCAGATCACCGAGAAGCAAAATGGGCCGAGGATGAGACCGGCCGACGACGGCTCCCAACTCGACAAGGAAACTCTCGAAGTCGGCGAGACTCCTGTTGGGCGAAAAGTATGCCCCGATCGTGACGATCCCGTTCACAAGGGCGGCAACCCAACCGTGACCCCGGGACACGTCGACAAGAGTCGCGCCGATGATGGCCACCAGGCCGTCCAGATCCCCTGCCCAGTTATCTCGGGGGGGGACAAAATACGGCTCAGCGACCACCGCCACATTTACCGACCACTCCGCCATACTCAGGACCAAGAGATCCTGAGCTCTGGTGCAGTGGTTGATATTCGCCTGGAGGAAATGGAGCGCCATCACTGGCAGTCCATTTCCCCGGCGCCTCGTCCAACCACAGGCCGGGAGTCGGCCGAAGAGGTGCTAGGGGGTGCGGCCCCCGCAGCCTTGGTCCAACGCTTGCTGCGCTTTCTGGGCGCGCCGCAAGCGTTGCCGCCAGTTCTGTGCCCCGCAGACTTTCCTGCAGCCGCACAGAGGCTGCAGTTTGGCTCCGCGGAGCACTGGGACGCCTTATGGCCGGGCTGACCGCAGCGATAACACAAATCGCTGCGGTCTGCTTCGCTAGTGCACTGGGCCCGGACGTGCCCTTTCTCCAGGCACCGGTAACACTGCATGGCCCTGGGTGCCAGGAGTTTAACTCTCGCTGACACCCAGCCCACCAGCAGACGTCCCGCGTCGGCTACTTTTTTTGCCGCAGCTACTGGGCACCGCACCCAGATGGTGCCCAGCCCTCCAGCGTTGACGCGGATTTCGCCCGCCCGCACATTTTCTGGCGGGCATCCACCGCTCCGGGCTATGGCCACCACCACCTCCTCTGGGGAAACAGAGTCGTCCAGCCCATCGACGCGCACCTCAGCCGTCTTGATGGGTCTGGACACCCGGGCCTCCTCGGGGTTGAGGACGTCCCTCAGCTTTGCAGCTAGAGAGTCCGCCCTATCGGCACTGCTGGTCCCCGCCAACTCGAACATCTTGGCCCCCGTGGCTGCCGTTCTAAAACGGAAGCCGTCCGGGGTGCCAAAATCGGCAAAGACCAGCTTGCCCCTCGCCTCTGCCAGTATCTTTTGGTACGTCACGCCCCTCTCCTTGGCTTCGGGCTGCAGCGTGACTACTACAGCCTCGGAGCGAGGGACGCGGATTTTCGGGGCCTGCCCCTTGGATCCGGGCGCGTTCTTGGCCTTGCGGCCCCTCTTCCGCCTCTTTTTGCGGCTTTCGGCCATCTCCCAGCCACCCTCTTTTTCTTTGGGGGACGAGGTGCTCCCTTCAGTGGCATTTCTCGTCCCCTTCACGGCCTTTTTGCCCGCCTGCGTGGGCTTTTTGGGCGCCTGCGTGGGCTTTTTTGGCGCAGGTGGCGCTTTAGCCACCTGTGCCCACGTTGGCCCAGCTGTTGCTGGAGCGGGCTCTGCCTCCTTCCTTCGCTTATCTGCCGCCAGCGGCGGACGAAGGCGAACAGGGGGATTGAGCCTGGGCTCTAGGCTGTCCAGGCGGGCGGTCATTATGCTCAACAGCCGGTTGAACTGGTCTTCCCCCAAAGACCCGTTCTGTGGCAGAGCACGACTGTCCGCAGTCGTCGCACCCTGCTGCCGGCTGAAGTCTGCCCTCAGGGCGCTGACCTCCCGCTGGAGCTCCTCCATCCTCGTTTGGAGACGGTGATTTTCCTCTCGGAGCTTCACCGTCTCCTCCGAGATCGTGCGGTCAAGGAGGACGTCCACCGCCTCCTTGATCCCGTCCGCCGCCTCCTTTAGGGCCCGCGTGAACGTCCCCTTCAGGTTGCCAGATTTCGTGGCTACCTTCAGGACGACGTCCACGCCGTCCAAAACTTGGCGGCTAAGGGCCTCTGCCGTCAAGCCTTCAGGAGCTGCGGCGGTCTGCATCCGCCTCTCCCTTGCCCGTCGAGCCAACTCAGCGACCTCGTCGGTCGCGATGGCCTTCCGGCCCTCTCTCCTCGCGGCATTGAGCTCCGCCTTTGTGCTGAGCAAAGCGATGGAGGCCTGAGCGTCACCTTGTTCCACCTGCACCGAGCCGTCGGAGTCGCTAACTCCGCTGGCCATCGGCGTATCAGGGCGCTTCAAGAAGCGGCCCCGAGTGTCACGTGACGGTGCCGGAGTGTTTGCTCCGGAAGCTGTCCCGCGACCTCTGCCCCTCCTGGCGGTCGGCACCTTCGCGGCCGGCAGGTTCTCCTCGCTTGAGGACAGACCCGCCGTGCACGCGTCCGACTCACAGACACGCGGCCGCTTCCCCCAGAACTTGGAGGGAGCGGCCGCAACTGCTTGCGAAAGGGTGGGTGTGTTGTCGAAGGTAGACGACATACCACCCACCCTCTCCAAAACCACGCGAGGCTCCGCTGGAGCCTCCGCTCCCGGCCTCAGTGACGCAGTGCCAGAGTCTGACACTGCGTCCGACGCGTGGCGCTCGACCCGTCCGTGGTTAAAACTAAAGGAGATGAGGTCTTCAAAAGACCTCGATCTCGAGGAGCCTCCTCGGCTCTCGTTGCCATTGGCAAGCGGAAGACGTTTGTTGCCCCCCCCAGAATACGAGGGGCTTGACGATCCCGAAGGGATCGTGGCGGATTCTCCAGCTGCTGAGCAGCTGGTACCGCCCTGGGGTAATATCTTTGCATTCGTCTTTTTCATGGTGATTTTTTTCCTTTGAAGGGTGTGGTCCCTGTCTCCCTTCTTATCATCATTTCCCCCCCCCCCCCCCTTATGACTAGTCTATCGCCCTCACAGTCACGTCTGATGGGCAGACGCGTACCAGAGGGCGACAATATTACATCCCAACATATGCCCCGCAACGATGGTCCGTCGCGTGGCATATGAAGGAATATCCCCGACCCCGATTCACTCCCCGGGGACCCCGAGGAGTGAATCGCCAATCACGTACCGTCCGATGAGCCCGCTCCGTGAGCCATCGCACGGTACACGATGTGTCCCTCCCCATATTCACACTCCGATGACTCGGAGCGTGAATCGCGCACTGCCCGGAACGACGGACAGGGCACCCCTCGCCAGAGTCTGAAGCGACTCCGGCGTGTGTGTCTCTCTTAGTCTGGTCTCTCACTTGGAATGGTAAAACTCCAAGATCATTGAGACACTCAAGCCCCACCACGACGACAACGTGGAGACACCCTCGGTGGGGAACCTTTTTTTTTTTTTTTTTTTTTTTTTGCGCTGAGAAATGCTTTATGCATGCCCGTTAGTCGGGGGACGAGACGGGGTATGTGGGACTCCTGTCGGTGTATGACAGTATACCCACTAAAACTCAGCGGTGTTCCCTCGTCGCCGTGGTGGGAGGGTCATGGGAAACCGGCTCAGCCTTTACGTCCACAACCCTCCCGGCGCGTGCCCGCCTAGCTGGCGGGCCCCGCTAGCCCCCCAGGTTGGTGGGCAACGGGAATGGCCGGGAACACCTGGCCATTCCCGTCCGGCACTGGTGGAGGCCTGTGCAATACAGGCAAGGGTGCCCCCGCACCCGTTGCCTGCTGGCCTCCACCTGGTAGGAGTCGGAGATGATTGTCATACTGACGTCTTCTCCGACCCCTCCTCTGCCTTCGGAGCGGCGCCGCGTGAGGGTCGACCTCCCGCGCGCGCTCCGCCGCCTCCTTCTGGGACATGACGTGTTCACAGAAGGAGGCGACTGCCGCCCAGGACCTCTCGTCTCCCAGCATGGCGTTAACCACACCGGGGAGTGAGAGGTCCTGTCCGATCGCCGCAGTGAGACTGCGGCGCGGCTCTGTCCACGACGGGCACACCTCGAGGGTGTGCTGCGCCGTGTCCTCCGCCGCGCCACAGTCGTGGCACGACGGCGTCTCCTCCCGTCCGATCCGGCGCAGGTACGATCCGAAACACCCGTGCCCGGACAGCACCCGCACCAGACGGAACGAGAGGAACCCGTGCGACCGCTCGAGCCAGTCTCGCAGGACCGGCCCGATCGCGTCGACGGTTCGGCGGCCGAAGACTGCGGTGGCGAGGTCCCGCGTCCAGTGGACGACGATGGCGTCCCTCGCCTCCCGCCGGACGGCCTCCCGCTCTTCCGGGGCGGGGCGTTCCCCTCTCGCCCTCCGCCCCGCCGTCCACTCGTATACTCTGGCGAGCACCCACGCCTCGAGTTCCCAAGGCGGGGTGCCGGCCAGAGCACACGCTGCCGCGGAGCCCACCGTGCGGTAGGCCCGCGCCGCCCGCTGAGCTATGGCCCTCTGGGGCGCCCGTAAGGCGGCGGCGTTCTCCCTCCTCTGGAGGGAGTCCTCCCAGATAGGGGCCCCGTAGAGGGCCATACTCTTCAAGATGCCGGCGTACAATTGCCGGCATCGTGCGCTGGGCCCCCCCAGGTTGGGAAGCAGCCATGAGAGGGCGCCCGCGGTTTTCAGCAGGCGCGACGACAGCCCGCTAAAATGCGGGCCGAAGCGCCACCTGCTGTCGAGTACGAGGCCCAGATATTTCATCTGGGCCTTGACCTCGATTCTGACGCCCTCCACGAAGATGTGGGCGTCAGGTGGGGGGCGCTGCCGAGGTCCGTGGAAAAACACGACCTCGGTTTTGTGCAGCGCCACCGTAAGTCCTAGGCGGCGGATCCTCCCCGCGACCAAGGATCCACCCGCCGAGGCCAAGTTGGCCGCCTCCCTGAAGCTCCCCCCCCGGGCGGTGAGGAGAGTGTCGTCCGCGTAGCAGACGACACTCGTGCCTCGGAGGAGAGCTCCCCGCAGGAGCCAATCGTAGCCGACGCTCCAGAGGAGAGTTCCCACGACCGACCCCTGCGGAACGCCGGCCTCGACGGCGTATCGCCGGACTTGTCCAGACCTATTTACCAGGAGGACCGCCCGGTCCTCCAGGTAGCTGGCCAGCAGACGGCGCAGGTATCGAGGCACTCCGTGGAATCGGAGCGCCTCTAGGATGGTGGAGTGGGGAACGGAGTTGAAGGCATTGGCTATGTCGAACGACACGGCCAACAATCCGTCCCCCGCTTCCACCGCCTCCTTCACCTGGCCCTTGAGGCAGGCCAGCGCGTCCACGGTGGAACGCTCAGCCCGAAAACCGAACTGAGCGTCCGACAAGTCCGGCCCGATGTCCCGCAAGTGGCCCTTTAGGCGGGCAGCAATTACCCCCTCAAACATTTTACCGACCTCATCGAGCAGGACGATGGGCCGGTATGCCGAGGGGGAGTCTGCCGGGCGGCCCTCCTTGCGGAGGAGGCACAGCTGCCCCTCCTTCCACGGCTTCGGGAACCTCCCCGACGCAAAGCATGCGCTGAAGAGGTCCCGAAACCGCTCCTGCATTTGAGCGGCGGCGATTGCCACCACTCTTGCAGGCACGCCGTTGGGGCCCGGAGCCGTTTTCTTGGCGCGGATGCGGAGAATCGCCGCGCCAAGTTCCGACTCCGTGACAGGCGGGGCCTCCTCCGCTTCCTCGTCCGGCGGCGGCGGAGCCTCCTCCAGCGCTGGGCCCATCACTGGCGGGGTGAAGTTGCCCCCGCGCGGGAACAGGGACTGGACCACCCCGTCCAGAAATGAGGGCTCCAGGGTCTCGGCAACCGGGGGACCAAAGGGGCGCAACTTGTTGCGCGCTGCCTTATATGGTCTCCCGTAGGGGTCGTTGTCGAGACCCTCCAGCAGCTCGGCTCTCGACGAGTCCCTGGCGGTGGCGATGGCCCGCTCGAGGACCATTTTTGCCCCCACGTACACCTCGAAGAGATGGTCCTCGTCGGCCGGGTCCCGTCGACGCCGCCGCCGGCTCCGCGTGTAGGCCCTCCTCGCCTCCACGCACGCGGCTCGAAGCCCCGCCAGCTCCGTCGACCACCAGTACACGGCGCGTCTGGGCGGCGGTCGGCTAGACCGAGGCATGCTATGGTTGCATACCTCGGTCAGAGACTCTCTGAGTCGCCCCGCCGCTTCGTCCACGTCCATGCCGGTGGAAGGCGGCGACAGCCAGTCCCGCAGGAACGCCGCTTCCCCCGCTGCCTCCCTGTCCAGGCGGGCTACAGCCCACCGCGGGAACGATGATCGCCCCGAGACGGGCTGCATCCCTCCGGAGACGCTGGCGGAGATGTCGAACCGCACGTAGCGGTGGTCCGACATGGTCTCCACCAGGTCCACCCGCCAGTTCAGCACGCGCGCGGCCAACGCCTGGGTGGCGAAAGTGACGTCCACTATTGAGCCACCCCGACGCCGCACGCATGTCTGGACGCTTCCTCTGTTCAAGAGGGAGAGTCCAGAGGAGGCTGCCCACAGCTCCACCGCCCTCCCGCGAGCGTCGGTGGCCGGGTTGCCCCAGGTCACCGACTTGGCATTCAGGTCTCCCAAGAGGCAGACCTGACGCGGCACCGCCCTGCCGACCACGGCGGCCAGGACTCCGAGATAAATCTCAAAGTCCCGGAGTGGGCGGTTTGGGGAGAAATAGACCCCCACAAGGGCCAAGTCTCCCCATGCGGCGGCCACGTATCCCGGTCCCCTCTCTAATAGCGAGAGGGGAGGGGAGTCTGTGGAAGACCGCGCCGCTAATGCCACCGAGCCGTCCTCGTCACCCAGCCAGCTGCCGGGGATCGAGTAGGGCTCGGCGACCGCCGCTACGTTCACCAACCACTCGGCCATGGCCTGCACTAACAGGTCCTGGGCCGCTCTGCAGTGGTTGGTGTTCGCCTGGAGGATGCGATAGTCGGAACCCATTATTCCGACATCGATCCTCCCTCCTCCGCTACCGCCGCCGGAGCTGCAGCTGCAGCGGCGACGACGACGGCGGTGGCAACAGGGCGAACCTGCGCCGACACTATGCCCTTCCTCACGGGAGGCCTGCATCTGCTGCCCGTCATTTTGTGGTCCGCGGGGCGGCCACTAGCGGCGCACGCCGCGCAGTGCTGCGCGGTGGCGCGGCAGGTGACACTTTTGTGTCCCTGCTGCCCGCAACGGTAGCACGTGTCCCCCCAGTCGAACTTGGAGGGACACGTGGGTCGGGTGTGGCCGAACGCGAAGCACTTGAAGCAGCGCGTTGGCTGGTCCTCAAGTGCCCGCACCACGGCCGAGCCGAACCCGACGAGCAGCCGCCCCTTGGTCGCAGCAAGGACGGCACCAGCCGCGGCGACCGGGCACTCCACGCGGATGATGCCCATGCCGCGGCGGCCGGGCCTGACGGCTCCACCCTTCACCGCGCCAGCGTCGCAGCCTCCAGCCGCCGCGACGGCCGCCACCACATCCTCTTTGGTGACCGAATCATCGAGATCGGCCACCTCCAAGGCTGCGGTCTTGACGGGCCTGCCGACCGTCGCCGCATCCGCGATGACCTCTTGCAACTTTGTTGCGAAGAGGTCTGCGTTCGTGTGCCGCCGCTCTCCCGAGAACTCGAAGATTCGAGCCCCGGTTAGGGTTCGGCGGCACGTAATGTTGCTGATCCCCAGCTGGGAGGGATCAGCATTGGTACGAGCCCGCCTTAGGACGGACTCGTACGTCTCGCCCCGCTCCACGGCCGCCGGGGTGATGGTCACGACGACGGCCGCGGTTTTGGGAGGAACCAGCTTCCTCCCGCCGGCTGGAGCCTTTTTGGCTGCGGGAGTAGCCGCAGCAGGCTTAGCAGCTGCAGCGGGCTTCTTCCCCTTTCCCCTCCTGACCACTTCCGTCCACGACTTGTTGGCCGGGGTGGTGGAGGGAAGAAGGGCGTCTACCCCCTGCGATGTCTGGGGGGCCGCCGCCGGAGTGGCAGCCGACCCAGACGCGCCTTCCGTGCCCGTTGCAGGGCTCGGGGTTTGAGGAGCCGCCTTGCTCCTCTTGCCCTTACCCTTGCCCTTGGAGGGCTTCGGGGCCTGGGGCTGCGCACCCGACGCCGAGCCCGCCACAGGCGCAGGTTCCGACTCCGTCGGTGGGCGACTCTTGTCCGCCGCAAGCGGCGGGCGGAGCCGCCTTTCCGGCAAGAGCCGGTCCTCGATGCCTGCGAAGCAGGCTCTGGTGAAGGCCCTCTCCTCCATGACAACCCTGCGGATGATGTCCTCAAGGTTGGCAGGGGAGAAGGAGGAGCCTCCTACCACCGGGGCTGGGGCGGATTGGGCAGGCCGGGCCGTGGCGTCAGCCAGCTTCTGATGAAGCTGGCTGACCTCCGCCTGCAGGCGATCTACCTTCGCCTGCAGCTGCCGCGTCTCGTCCGTGGCCGTCCGCCCGACCAGCTCCAGGACGATGCCGTGTAGGCTAGCGGCACGGCATTTGAGGGCCTTCTGGAAGGTCCCCTTCAAATTGGAGGACTTTGAGGCGACCTCCAGAACCTCCTCTTTGTCCTCGAGCGCCATGCGCTCCAGCTCCGCCAGGGAGTGGTCGGCGTACAGCACACTTGATGCGCCATAGCCAGCCCTCGACCTGGCGATTTGCGCCTGGCGCTCTCTGGCCGCGACCCTCTCCTCCAGGTCCTCCTGGACCTGCGCCCTTTTGGCCAGGTTGAGCTGGCGCTCGGCGTCCGCCAACCCCACATCGTGGGTGCCAGTCGTAGAAGAAGTCGAAGCCTTTTTAGACTTCGACTTCTTCTTCGCCCTCCCCATCGACTCCGAGGAGCCCTCGGACCCGGGCCTCAGGAAGGCCCTCTTCCGCCCAGGGCGGTCGCTGTCGGCCGCCGACGCATCCATGTTGGATTCGTCGGAGTCCGACAGCTCGCCTGGTCCGCTAAAAAAGCTGACCGCAGATGGTGCGCGGTCAGCATCCGACGCTTGAGCGTCGCCGGTGTGGCCCTGAGAAGGGCCTTTTGGTTGGCCCTGAGAAGGGCCGTTTAAATCGCCCAGGGACGAGCGACTCGAGACGAAACGCCCGGAGGCGTCCCGCAGGTTTTTGGTTTTAAAATTAGACATTGAAATCTTCGTAAGCGACCGCTTGATGCCTACGAAGCACAGCGCACTTTAGCCACCGGTCTGCCACTCCGTTACGGTGGTCAGACACGGCGTTGCCCAGGGGATACTGCGAGGAAGTATGCGCTGTGGGGGATCCCCTCCGACATCGCGTGTACGGGCGTCTGGCGTCTGCACACTCGACGCGCAGCCGCTCTACCTCCACGCACCACCAGTACACGCGGCGCCTTGCGGACAGAGAGGAGACGCGTGGCATAGACGCGTCGCAGATTTGTGTCATCGCGTCGCTAAACCACTGCGCCTCCCGTTCGACGTCGACGGGACCGACGGTAGCCGACTCCCGGATCCAGGCTTGGACGATAGTGGCTTCCTCGAGAGCCTCCCTGTCGAGGCGTTTCAGCGCCCATCGCGGGCCGTCTCTTCGGGGGGCCGATTGGCTACGACCTTCAGCGGTCTGGGTGGAGACGTCGAAGCGTATGTATCGGTGATCCGATAGCGTCTCCACCTCCGCTTCCACGTGCCAATCACGAACGCGGTGCGCGACAGCGGGACTAGCGAACGACACGTCCACAATGGATCCGCCCCGCCGTCGCACACACGTGTAGGCCGAACCCCGTTTTAAGACAGCCAGGCCCGTCGTAACGGCCCACTCCTCTAGCACATCGCCTCTCGGGTCTGTGACCGGAGATCCCCACGCCGCAGATTTGGCGTTCAGATCACCGAGAAGCAAAATGGGCCGAGGATGAGACCGGCCGACGACGGCTCCCAACTCGACAAGGAAACTCTCGAAGTCGGCGAGACTCCTGTTGGGCGAAAAGTATGCCCCGATCGTGACGATCCCGTTCACAAGGGCGGCAACCCAACCGTGACCCCGGGACACGTCGACAAGAGTCGCGCCGATGATGGCCACCAGGCCGTCCAGATCCCCTGCCCAGTTATCTCGGGGGGGTACAAAATACGGCTCAGCGACCACCGCCACATTTACCGACCACTCCGCCATGCTCAGGACCAAGAGATCCTGAGCTCTGGTGCAGTGGTTGATATTCGCCTGGAGGAAATGGAGCGCCATCACTGGCAGTCCATTTCCCCGGCGCCTCGTCCAACCACAGGCCGGGAGTCGGCCGAAGAGGTGCTAGGGGGTGCGGCCCCCGCAGCCTTGGTCCAACGCTTGCTGCGCTTTCTGGGCGCGCCGCAAGCGTTGCCGCCAGTTCTGTGCCCCGCAGACTTTCCTGCAGCCGCACAGAGGCTGCAGTTTGGCTCCGCGGAGCACTGGGACGCCTTATGGCCGGGCTGACCGCAGCGATAACACAAATCGCTGCGGTCTGCTTCGCTAGTGCACTGGGCCCGGACGTGCCCTTTCTCCAGGCACCGGTAACACTGCATGGCCCTGGGTGCCAGGAGTTTAACTCTCGCTGACACCCAGCCCACCAGCAGACGTCCCGCGGCGGCAACTTGC
Source organism: Noctua fimbriata (assembly GCA_905163415.1). NCBI lineage: Eukaryota > Metazoa > Arthropoda > Insecta > Lepidoptera > Noctuidae > Noctua > Noctua fimbriata. Next base: position 34,113 of record LR990937.1, read on the forward strand.
TTTGCCGCAGCTATTGGACACCGCACCCATATAGTACCCAGCCCTCCAGTGTTGATGCGGATTTCGCCCGCCCGCACATTTTCTGGCCGGCATCCGCCACTCCGGGCTATGGCCACCACCACCTCCTCCGGGGAAACAGAGTCGTCCAGCCCATCGACGCGCACCTCAGCTGTCTTGATGGGTCTGGACACCCGGACCTCCTCGGGGTTGAGGACGTCCCTCAGCTTTGCAGCTAGAGAGTCCGCCCTCTCAGCACTGCTGGTCCCCGCCAACTCGAACATCTTGGCCCCCGTGGCTGCCGTTCTAAAACGGAAGCCGTCCGGGGTGCCAAAATCGGCAAAGACCAGCTTGCCTCTCGCCTCCGCCAGTACCTTCTGGTACGTCACGCCTCTCTCCTTGGCTTCGGGCTGCAGCGTGACTACTACAGCCTCGGAGCGGGGGACGCGGATTTTCGGGGCCTGCCCCTTGGATCCGGGCGTGTTCTTGGCCTTGCGGCCCCTCTTCCGCCTCTTTTTGTGGCTTTCGGCCGTCTTCCAGCCACCCTCTTTTTCTTTGGGGGACGAGCTGCTCCCTTCAGTGGCGTTACTCGTCCCCTTCACGGCCTTTTTGCCCGCCTGCGTGGGCTTTTTGGGCGCCTGCGTGGGCTTTTTTGGCGCAGGTGGCGCTTTAGCTACCTGTGCCCACGTTGGCCCAGCTGTTGCTGGAGCGGGCTCCGCCTCCTTCCTTCGCTTATCTGCCGCCAGCGGCGGACGAAGGCGAACAGGGGGGTTGAGCCTGGGCTCCAGGCTGTCCAGGCGGGCGGTCATTATGCTCAACAGCCGGTTGAACTGGTCTTCCCCCAAAGACCCGTTCTGTGGCAGAGCACGACTGTCCGCAGTCGTCGCACCCTGCTGCCGGCTGAAGTCTGCCCTCAGGGCGCTGACCTCCCGCTGGAGCTCCTCCATCCTCGTTTGGAGACGGTGATTTTCCTCTCGGAGCTTCACCGTCTCCTCCGAGATCGTGCGGTCAAGGAGGACGTCCACCGCCTCCTTGATCCCGTCGGCCGCCTCTTTTAGGGCCCGCGTGAACGTCCCCTTCAGGTTGCCAGATTTCGTGGCTACCTTCAGGACGACGTCCACGCCGTCCAAAACTTGACGGCTAAGGGCCTCTGCCGTCAAGCCTTCAGGGACTGCGGCGGTCTGCATCCGCCTCTCCCTTGCCCGTCGAGCCAACTCAGCGACCTCGTCGGTCGCGATGGCCTTCCGGCCCTCTCTCCGTGCGGCATTGAGCTCCGCCTTGGTTCTCAACAATGCGATGGAGGCCTCGGCATCACATTGCTCCACCTGCATTGAGCCGTCGGAGTCGCTGACTCCGCTGGCCATCGGCGTATCAGGGCGCTTCAAGAAGCGGCCCCGAGTGTCACGTGACGGTGCCGGAGTGTTTGTTCCGGAAGCCGTCCCGCGACCTCTGCCCCTCCTGGCTGTCGGCACCTTCGCGGCCGGCAGGTTCTCCTCGCTTGAGGACAGACCCGCCGTGCACGCGTCCGACTCACAGACACGCGGCCGCTTCCCCCAAAACTTGGAGGGAGCGGCCGAAACTGCTTGCGAAAGGGTGGGTGTGTTGTCGGAGGTAGATGACATACCACACACCCTCTCCAAAACCTCTGGAGCCTCTGCTCCCGGCCTACGTGACGCAGTGCCAGATTCCGACACCGCGTCCGTCGCTTGGCGCTCGACCCGTCCGGGATTAAAACTAAAGGAGATGAGGTCTTCAAAAGACCTCGATCTCGAGGAGCCTCCTCGGCTCTTGTTGCCATCGGCAAGCGGATGACGATTGTTGCCCTCCCCAGAATACGGTGGGCTTGACGATCCCGAAGGGATCGTGGCGGATTCTCCAGCTGCTGAGCAGCTGGTACCGCCCTGGGGTATCAGTTTACCAGTCGTCTTTGTCATGTTTATTTTGTTTTCCTTTGGAGGGTGTGGTCCCTATCTCCTAACTTTCCATCGTTTCCCCCCCTCCCCTTTTGTTCCCCTATGACAATTCTATCACCCTCACGGTCACGTCTGATGGGCAGACGCGTACCTGAGGGCGACGAATGTCATGATTCCAGAACATGCCCCGCAACGACCGTCGCGTGGCATGTGAGGAAACATCCCCAACCCTGATTCACTCCCCGAGGACCCCGAGGAGTGAATCACTAATCACGTACCGTCCGATGAGCCCGCTCCGTGAGCCATCGCACGGTACACGACGAAATAACCCCACCCTGATTCACTCCCCGAAAACTTCGAGGAGTGAATCACTAATCACGTACCGTCCGATGAGCCCGCTCCGTGAGCCATCGCACGGTACACGACGAAATAACCCCACCCTGATTCACTCCCCGAAAACTTCGAGGAGTGAATCACTAATCACGTACCGTCCGATGACCCGCTCCGTGAGCCATCGCACGGTACACGATGAAATGACCCCACCCTGATTCACTCCCCGGGGACCCCGAGGAGTGAATCGCCAATCACACATCGTCCGATAGACCCGCTCCGTGGGTCATCGCACGATGTACGATGTGTCCCTCCCCATATTCACACTCCGATGACTCGGAGCGTGAATTGCGCACTGTCCGGAACGACGGACAGGGCACCCCTAGCAGAAGTCTGAGGCGACCCCGGCGTGTGTGTCTCTCTTAGTCTGGCCTCTCACTTGGAATGGGAAAACTCCAAGATCATTGAGACACTCAAGCCCCACCACGACGACAACGTGGAGACACCCTCGGTGGGGAACCTGACCTAACCTAACCTAACAGAAAATGCTACATAAATACATAAATTCAACATCAAAATATTAAGATAAAAAAAAATAAAAAAAAATAAAAAAAAGTTGTGCAATAGATAAAATATCCCTGAGAGACCTGATAGCATAACACGCACTACTTGTTGTGTTCGTAATTGACTCTAGTTCTGGCTTCCAGTTGAGTAAACAATCAATTTGTACTCCCAAAAATTTTAAACTTTCTACTAAATCAATTTTCCTGCCCAGGGATTCTACGCTTACTAAAGCTTTGTTCCTAACTGTAGATCTAAATATCATACATTTTGTCTTACTTACATTTAATTTAAGATTATTCATAGAAAACCAGTTTTCACAAGAGGCTATTAATGCATTTAATTTACATTTTAAGGTCTCTACATTGTCATCAGCTATAACAGCACTCGTATCGTCAGCAAATATTATCAAGTCAGCATCTGGTAAAATGTTTTTAATGTATTCAGTTAGATCGTTAAGAAATATTATAAAGAAAATGGAGCCCAACACCGAACCCTGCGGAACACCTCTAGTTACAGTAAATGATTTCGATTGATGAATTTCTTCCACACCTTCGTGAAGTGATTTAATTTCGACGTACTGTTTCCTATTGGTCAAATAAGAGTTCAACATTTTTAAAACATTTTCTCTTACTCCGTAATGCTCTAACTTATCAATTAGAATGCACTTATCAATTAGAATGCAAAGGAAAGGAACCCTTATAGTTTCGCCATGTCCGTCTGTTTTTCCGCAGCTTAGCGCAAAGACTAGTACTAGAAAGCTGTAATTTGGCATGAACATAGAGATTAGTTACGATAAAAAAGTCGTAAAATAAAATCTCGAAAAGTAGTTTTTTAGGGTATCTCCTGTACATACACGTAAAGTGGGGGGTGGGGGTTTTTTTTTCAATTAAAAGGAGATTTATCACAGCTAGGCTTTACAAGTTTACGAGTAATAGTCGACCAACTTATAAAATGTACTTGGATAATATATTTTCCTAAACATAATGTATGAGGCACAGGTTTTTCAACTGCAAATGTAAGTTTGTTTTATTATTACAATAAAAATCATCGTTCGGAGGCCAATCCGCATATTTTGATGGGCAACTACGGAACCCTACATTGTGCGTGGCCCGACACCCACAGGGCCGGTTTTTTTTCAGAGTCATATTAGGTATAAAAAAATAAACGAAATGCCTATTAATTACCTATTGTTGTGAACGATAGAATCAGAATATTTAAAATTGTAATTTCTTCGTAATTTGAAATCTTCTATTTTTATTATAGATTGGAATAGTGGTACCACATGACGATCACGATTGTGAAGTAGAGAAAAGTACTTATTCATCTAAGCATGTACTAGAAGAAGCCTTTAGTACACAGGTAATATTCATAACATCAGCCGTACGTTGCGACTTGTTCATCAACTGGCGAGTGTGAATCTTGGCATGACCGGTCACTCGCCGATTACCATCATCTCGGCTTATATTCCTCCCGGCGGCTCGTCCGATGACCACTCATTACTCACAAAGGACCTTACCGTCCTCTTCGGCCTGAGTGACTCCGTTATCATAGCGGGCGATCTCAATGCCAAACATCCCGCCTGGAACAGCACGTTGACCTCTCCCAGAGGGAGATTCGTGTTCAACCTAGGGATGTCTCTTAATTTCGATCCCATCGCTCCCATGGAGCATACTCACTATCCCCATGACCCAAATCTTCGTTCCGACGTTCTCGACATAGCGCTGCTCAAGAATGTCAACCTTAAGTTGCATTCAATCGAGAAGCTACACGAGCTCGACTCTGACCACCGTCCAGTGCTCATGCACCTACTCCCTCGCTCCGGTCCCTCTGACCCCAGCCAGCCCCCGCCTTCCCAAGTGATAACCGACTGGAGGAAAGTTAGCGCTAAGCTGAAGTCCACCACGTCCCTCACCTGGACGCCATTCCCGATCACATTGTCTCAGTCGCAGACACGACGGCCGCCATCAACTCGTTCACAGAGCACGTTCAATCCGTGCTAAAGGATTTTTCACGGGAAGTTCCAGTTATGAGTGATCATCGCTGGAGACTGCCCTCTTATGTACGTGATCTGATGACCGAGAAGAACGCGGCCATCCGTGCCTACAGTAACTTTCCTTGCGACGCGAACAAGGCTCACATGCGCTACTTGCAGCGTGCTGTACAGAAGCGTTTTAGTGAGCATCGTTCCGCTCAATGGGACAAGGACCTCAGCGAACTCGAGCCTACCCACCAAGCTTTCTGGCAACTGCAAAGAAAGATGCGTGCCACCGAGGAGGTCTCGACGCCTCCTCTCACCCGCCCCGACAAGAGCGTCGCCTTCGACGACCCTGAAAAGGCAGAATGCCTAGCCGACAACCTGGAATCTCAGTGCTCTCCCAGCTCTCAACCAGTAGAACCCTCCCGTCGAAGACCCCGATGATCCTCTGCCTGAAGTCACACCAGACGAAGTGCAGGACATCATAAAAAGGCTTCAACCGCGGAAAGCACCCGGCTCTTACGGAATCAGCAACAAGGTGCTCAAACTCCTCCCCGCCCAGTTAATAGTATTAATTGCAGCCATCTTCAATGGCGCCTTGAGCGACAACTTCTTCCCCCAAGTCTGGAAAGAGGCCACGGTTATCGGTATTCCCAAGCCCTATAAATCCAAGGCGGAGCCTTCTAGCTACCGTCCTATCAGTCTCCTGAATGCGCTCGGCAAAGTCTATGAGGGACTTATTTATAAGCGACTCAAAGACTATGCCGAAGCTAAGAGCCTCATTCCTAACGAGCAATTCGGCTTCAGGACCGAACACTCGTGCGTCCAAGAGGTCCACCGCATCGTTGAACATTTGAGCACTGGCTTCCAGCGTGGATCGATGACGGGCGTGTTGTTTTTCGACATAGCGAAAGCATTCGACAAAGTCTGGCACAACGGCTTATTATACAAGCTGTACAGAAAGGGTGTGCCAGACCGTCTCGTGCTCATCTTACGAGACTTTCTGTCGAATCGCACCTTCCGCTATCGCATCGGGGACGCTCTCTCCTCCCCCCACCCTATTCGAGCCGGAGTCCCTCAAGGCTCGGTTGTCTCCCGCTCATTTTTACGCTGTTCACTAGCGACACTCCCCAGAGCAAAAAGGCTCAGTTAGCCCTGTTCGCGGACGACACGGCCATCTATTACAGTGGTCGTTGTAAGAACGCTATCGCCAAAACCCTCAAAACCTCAGCCGACGTCCTAGGCGCTTGGTTCAGGTAGTGGAGAATCGAGGTTAACCCCGATAAGAGTCAGGCGGTTCTTTTCTCGAAACCGCGAATCAAGCCCACCTTCCCCAGCCCGATCACTATGTACGGTAAGCCTATCCCTTGGGAGTTACAAGCCAAATATCTAGGAGTCTTACTCGATTACCATCTGTCCTTCGGGCCTCATATCAAAGCAGCTCGTGACAGAGCTGCCTTCGCTATGAGTAGGCTCCATTACTTGCTTACGGCAAAGAGCAAGCTATCGCTCAGGTGCAAGTTGCGCCTCTATACTGCGGTGATCCGACCCATAATGACCTACGCTTGTGTAGTGTTCGCACATACCAAGCCCCGATACATCCATCAGATGCAGGTTCTCCAAAACCGGTTCCTACGTAAAGTCACGGGAGCCCCTTGGTACGTCCGAAATGATCGTCTCCACCTAGATCTCAAAATGCCCACCATTCTCCAATTCATGAAGCGCCTTTCCAAGCGTTTCTTCGATTCTGCTGTAAAGCATCACAAGTTCACAACCCCCTGATCGCATCGGCCGCCCGATACTAACCCTCTAGAATCAGTAAGATTCGCCGACCAAGGCACACCCTCGTCACTCCCGATGACGCTATAACCCTTCTTCAAGAGAGCAGTACGGATACTAGCACTCTGAAAAAACCTAGACGTAAACAGCCGTCCTTCCGTCCTCGCCGTCGAGGCCCGTCGCGACATCCCGTTTCATGCCCTCCCCGACCCTTGCTCGAGCCAGCCCGCGATGCTGAGCCAGTAGTATTAAATCAGCCCCTAAATAATTCAAATCAGATCCAGCCTGTCCCTTGCTGCTCTCCCCCAGCGACGCCCTAAGCCGAGGCTCGTACCCCACAGGGGGTGCCCTTAGCGTGTAGTCGCTTAGTTTTTAAGTTTTTTGCCCTGGCTGGAGGCCTTACACTCAAGGCACCCACAGGATAGTCCGGTTGAGCAGCGACAGCCTCTTAGGCTGACCTGCGAGATGCCATTTAGAAAAAAAAAAAAAAATGGCGAGTGTGAAAAAAATGGGTAAAATTAGAAGATGTGAACTCGCGCGCACGCGCGAGTTTCACACTCGCTAGTTGACGAACAAGTCTACTTTGCATGGTTTTAAAAATAATAATGGAATAATGGAATTTTAGGTGGATAGTGCTTCTGTCAGACAATATGATGTCCAGCCTGAAAACCAAGAAACAGATGGGATAAATTTCTGTATAGAAGTAAGTTTTTCCGCGAACACATCGTTACTTAAAATTCTTTTAGGTTTAATATTTCAATGTTTTATGCGAATAAAGATTTATCTAATCTGTCAAGGAATTATATTTGTATTCATTTATTTTTCAGATGGAAAACTATACTCCTAAAAAGAACATCCAAATTGGACGACGAATTATTAACTTTTTACCCATTTTTTGGAAAAGTTATGTGAGATCTCAAATCACGGACCATTAGACTGCGGATTATCTTGTATCGAATTAGTTGGCGAAAAGCTTCACGGCTTATCTTCGAAATTTACTTTTTTATGCAAAATGTGTAAACGACAATTTGTGATCCATAACGACGGTGATAATTGTTTGGATATTAATACATGTGCTGTAACTGGTGCCATTTCAATTGGGTGTGGTCATTCTCAGCTACAAGAATTTTCATCTGCCATGAATGCCTACCTGCCACCTACCTGCCAACTACCTACTTGCCACCTACTTGCCACCTACCTACCGCATACCTGCCACCTACCTGCCAACTACCTACCGCCTGCCTACCACGTACCTACCACCTACCTACCACCTAACTACCACCTACCACCTACCTACCACGTACCTACCAACTAACTACCACCTACCTACCACCTACCTACCACCTACCTACCACCTACCTACCACCTACCTACCACCTACCTACCACCTACCTACCACGTACCTACCACGTACCTACCACTTACCTACCACCTACCTACCACCTAACTACCACCTAACTACCACCTACCACCTACCTACCACGTACCTACCACCTACCTACCTACTATCTACCTACCGACTTTAAATAAAAATGTTTTAAGTTTCATTGAATCAGTTTTATTTCAAAATCACCCGCATCCTTAACTTTTCAAGTAACACTCAAATGAAAATAATATCCGTCCAATTTGTTTGTTTGTTATGTCTATTTCTTACTTGCGCGCCATCTATTAGAATTCTCGGTGTAAACTCGTTAAACCGTTACTGTTTTGTTAATTGTTAAGGGCGTCGTCGTTAGATGGCGCTCACGTTGAATGTGTAAATGTGTGCGTGCGTCATTCAAGGTTACTTAGCTCTTGTAGTCCTCTCGAGTCTGAACACTAACATTACCCAGAATCATCACTCGATAAAACAGTACCTACTTTTTCTGGTCAAAAAGTCTAGTTTTACGCCCTCACGTCACAAGGATCGATTAGCCGAACACGAATTGCAGGTACGTAACTGGCATAATAATCTTCTTTTGGTTGAAAAATAGGTATAAACAATATGATTAGTGTTAAGTTGAAAGTTTACTAATTAATTTAAATTAAAAATCAAACTTACGTTAGGTATGTACATTAATGAGTCTAATTCCAGTTGCGTTCTATATGAGTTTAATTTCTGAGGAGGCAGGTCCGCGTGGACAGCTGTCACTCGAACCAGGCGGGCGTGCAGCCGTTTGCTGTTTCAAGACATCAAACTATTGTTTTATTAATCCATCTGTGCTTAACCCTGTGACACAAGTGGACGTCACATGATTCAGGCGGAATACCTAACTGGTAAAAAATAAAGAGAATCCTAGCGCACAATTCGCGAATTTCGTTATTCACGGGTAAATTTGTTGGTATAATCTAGGCTTTTTGTAAATAAAATGCGCAGAACAAAAATCAGACCACCTACGTAAAGGATATTTTGTTGAATTTCTTATGAATGTAACAGTTTACGTATTATTTGAAAAATCGATGAACAATTTACCAATGTAAAGAAGATCGCACTTTTTTTTGGCCGAAGTGTATACCTACCTATTTTATTTGCTGATTTATAAATACATGGTTCGCTTTCTAACCAGTTATTATACTTTATTCAATAGATAGAACAAAAATAAATAAATAATTATTATTCCTCCCTATTTATTTCTAAAATAGGCAGTATAATTTTGGTGAACTCATGCCTGTGTAAATTGACCGATTATAGAAATATTTGTCTATGACTCTATGAGGGATGCGGGAGCGGAGTGGATAGTGATTTCATTATTGGCGGGAATTATTTTCTATTCGAGTAAACAGTTGTGAACCTAATAATAAATTATTTTTAGTAAGCTATCATAACTAAAAATGGACGTAACTGATATTGGGAAAGTCGCCAGCAGAAAAAGAATGAACACTGATGCCGAAAAACTCAGAGAAAAAGTATCTCGGGAAACCGCTAAAATTATAAAACTCAAGGTTTGAATTATTTTAATCTGTAGTACCTAGGCATTCCTATCTGTTCTACTATGTCATACAAAATTAATGCATGTTATTCTATTTGCTTTAATTATAATTCAAATGACAAAACACTGTGTCGTATGTAAGTAGGTATTTATAAAAAATACAATTAGAAACATGTATAAAATAAAAATAAAGTGTGAACCGTTTCTATTTAAAATACATTACTTACTTATAACAAAATATCCAGAACTAGCTGACCTGCGCAACTTCGTCTGCGTGGAAGAGAGAGAGGGTTAGAGAGTGATAAAAATATATTTTAAAACTGCGATATCGTATTGCATTCTTTTAGCAAAGCATTATTTGCGAAGGTGTTTTTATAAACATGGTATTAATCCCTATCAGAATAAATACGTTATTCATCACAAGTATTTAAGTTTGAACAAAATTGCCCTTACAACATTTGATTTCAATGAACATCTTAGGAGATATCGTAGTTTTAAAATAAATTTGATTACTTTATAAAAAGTTATAGTGAGTTAACCGTAAAAGATAGACATAATATGCTATCGCGGACTTTTTTTAGAACATTTTAAGAGGAACAACTGCGTCAGACATGATTGTTGGGCTATCCAACACTAAAAGAATTTTTCATTTCGAACCATTCGTTCCTGACATTAGCGCGTTCAACCAAACAAACAAACTCTTCGGCATTATAATATTAGTATAGATATTCGATTGCAATAATGAATGTTCGATCAGGTGGCGCAGGACACGGCGTACTGGGACCTGAAGGAGCGGCTGCAGCAGCTGCAGGGCGCGCACGAGCGCCTGCAGCAGAACATGGTGGACGTGCAGATGCAGCACGAGGCCGCGTCCGCGCAGTACACGCAGGAGCTGCGCTTGCGGCCCGACACGCTCAACAAGCTGGCGGGCGCGCGCGGCGTGTGCGCGGCGCTGGACGAGTACGGCGCGCGCCTGCGCCGCTGTGTGGCGCGCGCCCGGGCCGACCGCGCCGCGCTGCAGGCGGCGTACGCGGCGTGCGGCGCGCGCGTGCGGCGTCTGGCCGGCGAGCTGGCGCGCGCGCGCGAGGCCGGCGCGGCGCTGCGCCTGGCCGGTACGACGTGCCGACTGACACGGTGACACCTAACGCATAGGATACCTAACAGTAACACTACCGCGCCGACCGCGCCGCGCCGCAGGCGGCGTACGCGGCGTGCGGCGCCTGGCCGGTACGACGTGCCGACTGACACGGTGACACCTAACGCATAGGATACCTAACAGTAACACTACCGCGCCGACCGCGCCGCGCCGCAGGCGGCGTACGCGGCGTGCGGCGCCTGGCCGGTACGACGTGCCGACTGACACGGTGACACCTAACGCATAGGATACCTAACAGTAACACTACCGCGCCGACCGCGCCGCGCCGCAGGCGGCGTACGCGGCGTGCGGCGTCTGGCCGGTACGACGTGCCGACTGACACGGTGACACCTAACGCATAGGATACCTAACAGTAACACTACCGCGCCGACCGCGCCGCGCCGCAGGCGGCGTACGCGGCGTGCGGCGCCTGGCCGGTACGACGTGCCGACTGACACGGTGACACCTAACGCATAGGATACCTAACAGTAACACTACCGCGCCGACCGCGCCGCGCCGCAGGCGGCGTACGCGGCGTGCGGCGCCTGGCCGGTACGACGTGCCGACTGACACGGTGACACCTAACGCATAGGATACCTAACAGTAACACTACCGCGCCGACCGCGCCGCGCCGCAGGCGGCGTACGCGGCGTGCGGCGCCTGGCCGGTACGACGTGCCGACTGACACGGTGACACCTAACGCATAGGATACCTAACAGTAACACTACCGCGCCGACCGCGCCGCGCCGCAGGCGGCGTACGCGGCGTGCGGCGCCTGGCCGGTACGACGTGCCGACTGACACGGTGACACCTAACGCATAGGATACCTAACAGTAACACTACCGCGCCGACCGCGCCGCGCCGCAGGCGGCGTACGCGGCGTGCGGCGCCTGGCCGGTACGACGTGCCGACTGACACGGTGACACCTAACGCATAGGATACCTAACAGTAACACTACCGCGCCGACCGCGCCGCGCCGCAGGCGGCGTACGCGGCGTGCGGCGCCTGGCCGGTACGACGTGCCGACTGACACGGTGACACCTAACGCATAGGATACCTAACAGTAACACTACCGCGCCGACCGCGCCGCGCCGCAGGCGGCGTACGATAAGAGATAAGGTGTACGGCTTCGTACACTTGCAGATTGTAGTTGGTTGTTTGAGTGTGAAGAGAAGAGAACACGAAGTTGTTGTCACAGAAGATACGTTTTATTTTGATAGTAACACGCAAGTTTTATCGATATTGACGATTCCTTTCTCTTAAGTAGTTTATGTTATGGATGACAAACGCACACTGAACTGTGTGTGTAGCAAATGTACTTATATAATTAGGCAAAAGTGACGCGCGCTCGTGCCGACCGCAGTGTCATCAAAAGGTATGTACAGTTGAAGACCGTACATAAGGTCTTCTTCATTCTTCGTATCTCGTCAGGGAATATGTTCGATCACATCGCACATTTATTTAGATCGCTCGCATAAGTATTTTTACTTATTGTAAAGTAACTATTAAATTATACTTGAGTTGACTTTCGTCCGTTTTATTGTAAACACCTTTGACTTGGTAGGACGGCACACCCATGCTTTGTTACAATTAATAAATATTTTATCAAGAAATCAGCCAGATAAATTTCCTTCCGCCGAAACTTATCGAATACTAGTTTTGTAGACGGCTTCGCTCGCGTTGTGGTCGGAAATTATCCCACGGGATCATTGCCTTGTGTGTAGTGGGTAGGAATGGGTCAAATCTTGCAACTGTGCAATTATCTGTGGGTAGCCTTTTTCTATTAATTTATTTCAAAGTCGAAGGATATCTGTCATGAACTGTATGGTGTGCGGCAGCGCGGGAGAGCGGCGCGCGCGCGAGCTCGGCGTCGCGCCAGCTGCAGCACGCGCGCGAGCAGCTCGGGGCCGCGCGTGCCGCCGCCGCCGAGCGCCTGCGCCAGGTGAGTGCGGCACGCGGCACGCGGCACGCGCGGGCCGCAGAGGGCTACAGCTGCACCCCTTGCAGGCGGACGAGGCGGCGGCGGCCGTGCGGGACGAGGTGGCGCGCCTGGTGCGGCAGCTCGACGCGCAGGCGCAGCAGCTGCAGCACAGCCGAGCGCGCCGCGAGGACGAGTCGGTATCTCAGGGCCGCTAGGGACCCTCCCCGCCGACGGGCCGTGACCGTGCCGTGTGTGCAGGGCGCGCGCGGCGGGCGCGGAGGGCGCGCGGCTGCGGGCCGAGGCGGCGGCGCTGGCGGGCGAGCTGCGCGCGGCGCAGGCGCAGCTGGCGGTACAGACCGCTCACACCGCTCTCACCGCTCACCCGCATCGTCGCAGCGACTTACGAGCGCTATTAGAACTCATTTATTTTATTTTAGTCGTTTTTCTCCGATTCACAATGTTTCTCAATCAAATTAGTATTAGTAACATAGTAATTACAACATCAATCAAAGCACCTTCTCATCGTGCAGCTCATGTCATGGTTAACAAAAAAGTTTTATCGATGTTATACCACATCAGATTAGATATTTATATCATCATCATCATCATTTCAGCCGAAAGACCGCTATATAGGCCTCCCCCAAGTATAAGATATTTATATAAGTACCTTCCATTCTTTAGGACGCTCAGAATGCCATTGAGCACATGAAACAGACAGAGGCGATTCATGTTAACGAGATTAACAATCTGGAGAAAGTGATTAAGGATAAAAGTCAAGTAAGCGCTGCTATTACTTTGTAGTTCATTACAACGGAACAGTATTTTTCCTTACTGAAAATGAAAACGCATACACGCGCATGGCCGCATGGCTTCCGTGTGTACAGTCAATAATGCAACCAAAACACGAATGGTATGCCGCCAACATGCATGTTTTTGTAGGCGAACTTTGTTGTTACGAGGGTGTTTTTGGACGTTCAAGATTCTGCGGTAGATAGCCGTAACACATATAATACCCCCGGTAATACACCGACTAAATTTAATCTTCGTTGGGTTTGGTTTCAGCACGAGGAAGAAATGGAGGCGGATATAAGTCGTATTAAAGAACGCGTGGGTCAACTAGAAACGGAGAAGTTCGAAGCGAGCGAACAGCTGAGCAAGAGCGAGCAGGAGTGCGGTGCACTGCGCACCGCGCTCGGCGAGCTCTCGCACGACGCCGAGCAGCTGCGCACGCGCCTCACCGCCGAGCAGCAGGCGCAGCGAGCGCAGCGGTGCGTACTCGCGCCCGCGCCCCCCTCCTCGCGCCCCGCCGCTCGCTCACTGGCGCTCTTACAGGGACGCCGACGCCGCGCGCATCGATGAGCTGTGCGCTGCCGTCGCTGCCAAGGACCGCGAGCTGGACGCCAACACCGGCACCATCGCGCGCCTCATGACCGACCTCAAGAGCGAGAGCGACGCGCGCGCGCGCTCCGACGGCGCACTGCAGGCCGCGCGCCGCCAGCACGACGCCGAGCTGCAGGCCGCGCACCGCCAACACGACGACGAGCTGCAGGCCGCGCGCCAGCAGCACCAGGCCGAGCTGCAGGCCGCGCGCGCGCTCGAGCAGCAGCTGCGCGACGCCGCCACGCGCCTCGACCAGGCCGTCAAGGTGACGCCGCGCCCGCAGCTCGCCTGCGCCCGGCCCGCGCCCCACTCACACGCCCTCTGCTTGCAGGCCAAGGACGACGAGCTCGGCGCGCAGATGACCATCATCCTCGACATGAGGGGCGAGAAGGTGAGCGTGCGCGAGGACCGGCGCCGTGCGCGGCGGGCGGCGCGCGGTAAGTCGGAGTTTGTTCGCAGGAGCGGCTGCAGGAGCGAATCCAGGGGATGCAGAACACGATCGACAATATCCAGAAGGAGCTGACGGGCCGCCTCGCAGCGCCCAAGGGCGGCGCGGGCAGTCGCGAGGCGCCCGAGCAGGACGCGGGCCCGCGCCCGGCCGAGCTGTACGGCTTCCTCAGCGACGGCAGCGCGGACGGCGACGCGCTGGACGTGAGTGCGGGCGCGAGTGCGCGGGCGCGTGCACTCGCGCTCGCGACTCAGCGCTGTGGTGTTGCAGGCGCGGGAGGTGGGGCGGCGCTTCGCGGCGCTGGCGCGCGGCGACGTGCGCGGCGTGCGGCTCCGCGCGGCGCAGGTAGGCGTCACAATTCACACGCAGTGGGTCTGACGACTCTTACTCTGTACGCCCGAACAGTAGTTTGTTGTTAGTGCGCTTTTAGCTCCACAAAAACTAGTTGCGCTCGATGCTGTTTACTTGTTTTTAGGGATCCGAACGTTTCTATTAGAAGATCATTTTGTTCTTCTTAAGGGTCAGTAATAGGAAATAGTGTTATGGCATTGTCACAAGTTTATATATAAAACTTAAAATAGTAACCACGAAAAAAAAGGTCTGGGTACCTTAAGAGTTTCACCGGGGTCTACAAAAATCGGATTGAGGATAAACCGGGCTGGAATTGTTAAAAAAAATATTGAAAATCACTAAAAACGCGCAAAAAGCACTGCCGTATTGTGTTAACTTTGGCGTAAATAAGCAGACACCTAATTAATATTATACATAAATAAAGAGAACAAAGAACAGTGAACCGTTTGCATTTTTCTGTTTTTTAAAAAATTGTTTTTGTTTTGCGTAAAAAATTCGGAAGATAACCGAATTTTTAGGCCCAAAATCTCCATACATTTTACTATGGCCGCGTATTTTATCCGGCCTAGGTTCGAGATCGAATTGCAGAGCTCAGTCGTCCGCTGGATTTCGATGTGAGAGCACGTCGCCTTTTAGCAAAAAAATACGCGGCAAATAGTGGCGTGTACGCACACAAGACACCCCGCACAGTGGTTGGAAATCAGGAATTGAAAACAAATGATGTCAAGCGCAATTTTGTTTAAAATTGAATACTTGTGATGAATAACGTATTTATTTAGATAAGGATTAATATCATGTTTATTTTTACACCTTCGGAAATAATGCATTATTTTAGAACAAATTTGATTGCCATAAAAAGGGTTATATTGAGTCATCCTTAAAAGATAGACATATGCTGTCGCGGACTTTTTTTAGAACTTTTTAAGGGGAACAATTCCGTCATATATTATTTTGGCGTAACTTTAACCGTTTACGCAGCGCACGCAACGGAAGCTCTCAAAAGGAATATTTTTTTCCCGATTTTCTAACAATTTTCATTTCTGCTCCGCTCCTATTAGTCGTAGCGTGATGTTATATAGCCTAAAGCCTTCCTCGATAAATGGACTATCCATCACAAAAAGAATTTTTCAATTCCAACTAGTATTTCCTGAGATTAGCGCCTTCAACCAAACAAAACAAAATTTTCAGTTTAGATAAAAATATATTTCAAAATATTATTGTGTTAGGTACTCGCTTACTGCCCCGCTTGAACACTATGCGATTATAGATGTGTGTGTGAGTGGGGCGACCGCGTCTATCGCTGTGTGAGTAGCGCTTCAATACCTAATTTTCTCTCGCGCCCGCCGCGTAATGGACCCTTAAGTCCGTTTCCACTAAGCGAAAAAATCGTCGCGCAGTTTTTTGATGTCACTGAGTAAAAGGACTGTGTCAGTATTGCCTTTATTAAATACAAAACATGGGCGCCCGCGCACGCAAGTAGGTACGATCTGCGTAGAATGTTTTTTAGTCAACGTAATTAAAAGAAACCTACCGTTATTTATCAATACTTCTACACTAATATCACAAACAGGAAAGATTTTATTGTTTCTTTGTTTGTTCCGAATAAGCTCCGAAAGTACTGGACCGATTTTAACCATTTTTTCACGAATAGAAAGCTTAGTTATCAGGAATTAACATAGGCTATTATTTATATCATGTAAATTAGTCGAGCTATCACAACTTTGCGGACGAAGTCGCGGGCGTAGTGGTAGTGTCGTATATTTTGCCATTTGAATTTTGATGAAGAGTCGAGACGTCGTCGAAATGTATGTTTCAACAATGAACGCGTAGGTACCTATACAAAGTTTCGCATCCGTGCTATAAACCGTTGAAGAGTTCCCTCATGAGGAGACAATCCTGGTTGCCCGATCAGGTCATGTAGGTAGTTTAGGATTAGTTACACTCTGCAAAATGCTTTGCAAACCTAGTTTGTTGCATGTCCCTTATTCCAAGTCCGCGTACAGGCAGAATTCGTTTCTGATCCGTGCGAGTAGGAGTTTTAATAAACTTACTATTGAACATGATGAACTTTTTCAATACCAGTAAGCATTTGTTGGTGAAAAGCTTTTTAGTTTGTATTTTATATTAATCGATCGCTTTATTTTGTTTTCTAATTTATTTATGTTATAGTACCTACTTACCTATTTCGTACCTACCTTTTTTGTTTCGAGTGTTTCAAGTGTTTATCTGTGGAAACTTGTAAATGGCCTCCGAACTCTTATTTTTTAAGATTGAACATTGTTTACATAAAGTAGCTGTAAGTTTCCCGAATAGTATAAAATAAAATGTCTGTCATAAAAATGCATTGTCACCAAAACCAAAGGTGTGTTGAAAATTTCAGCTCAGTCAGTTTCGGCTCACATATAAACTACCAAGACAAGTTCAATAAAAGTTTGTTATTTTTTTTCTCGCAGGGATCCATTTCGCTGTCACAGGTGAAAGATGATTTAAAGATGAAGAGTCGAACGTTTTTTAAAAACAAACGGTTCGATAGTAAACCAAAGAAGATCAAGTAGACGAAGCAGTTGGGTAGTGCGCCGCACACCGGGGCCGAGAACGTATCATTAACTATTTCTTCACAAGTACTCAATTGTTTGTGCTTTCAATTTCTTGTACTTCTTATACAATATAATACTTATGTAAAGTTGTCGTGTTTGATTATGCCGTTGAACTAACATAACGTTATGGCTATGCTCATCTAGTTTAGTTAAGTGGTACTACATTTGATTGTTATTCCGCAAATAGAACTCGTTCGTTACAAAGCTGTGTCGGACACTAGGTGGTATGCAACTATTAACAGTACTACTGGAATGCTTAAAACAAATGACTTCCAAAAAAAAACACTAAAATGTATCTAGATTATCCAAGAAGGGGAAGGGAATTAAATTCGTGGAACTAAGTAGGATCACGAGAACAGCGAAGGATTCTAGAGTAGAACCTCGAGCGTATCAAGGTATTCTGAATAGAATACATGAATAGGATTCAAGGACTGAGATTAATTTTTATTTTCACGAGTTGTGTACTCTACTTTTTACCAGTCAGTGGTAAAACAGAGTACACTACTCGTGACAAAATAAATAGGAGTAGGTATAGTATTAATATTTACCTATCACATTTTACTATGTAACCTACATATAATCGAACATAACTAACTAATAAGTAGAACTAATTAGAGAACAAAGGATTAGAAATGTCGAAATCGGGAGAATGGACAAATCACCGTGTCACGTGACACCCGTAAAGCCGGGATTTCACTTTATCTACATTCATGTTAAAAGCTATTGTTTTTATGTGTGATACAAATATAATGAGGAGGTCACAGGTCCCAACCACTGTTTCAATGGAAGGATGAAAAACAATGTTATGATTTTTATTACCCGACTGCAAAAAAAAGGAGGGTAATGTTTTTCGAATATGTAAGTAATATTCGTTGTTACCGTCTATACAGATTGACCGATTTTAATAAAGGAGATGGCCCATTTACTTAGGGCGCTCTGCCTAGCATCTAAAAATGCATGTACATTAACGAGTTTTGCTTTATTTTGAATTTAGTATCCTCTAAAAAAACTGTAAAAGTTACATAGTCCAGTAACTTCAGATTTCTTAGAAATTAACAAAAATATGTCTTAGTCATGAACCTACTTGGGCTCATAACTAAGTAGTAGCCAAATTATTCTGCATGGGTAAGTTCTCATGATCAATGGATGGGTGACCATTTTCTTATTGATACCCTTTCGTGCCTCGGAGTGCATGTTAAGCCGTCGGCCCTGTATGTAATATCTCTCAGGTCGTGAGTGAGAAATAGAAGTATAGGTAAGTATAGAACATATTGTTAGACATCCAGCCCTCTCTATTGTCTAATGTGATGTACTATGTATATCTAATCTAAACCTGTGAGAGTAGTGTGACAGTAATGGAATGATTAAGTACCTAGGGCATGTGCAATTGCAATCTTGATAAAAGGTTAGATAGTGGCATAAAGGATTGTAGTGTTAAAATAAAAACAAACAATGAATAACTTATGAATTAAATGTTTAATCTTCATTAATTCTAACAAAAATATTGTCTAAAAATGATGCTGGTGGAGTGATATTGGTCTGATGTCTTGCCCAGCCTAAGTATCAGATCATGGTCATCACGTGGCAACAACACCCTACCGTCCTGTTACCTACCAAGCAGTTGCAATAGTAACCCAAAATAGATTCTAGTGGGCAATTGCTACTGGGCTCAACATCAAACAAAATATATGTATAATATATCCTTTGACTAGTATGCCTAGACTTCATACGCCCCCTTAATAAATAGGGGAATCCGTTTTACAAAATCAGGTGTTAGATAAAAGGATGACTATTATGACATCTAATAAATAAACAATGGGCAGAGGTATTTGAAGCCCGCTTATAGTTAGGTAATGTAATTAGAGTGGAATTACAAGTTGGTGAAATAACAGCCGATGGAGGTAAGATGGGGGGCTCTGGTGATGGTGACATTGCATTTTCATTTTGTATGTTATCTGCAGGTTCACCAGTTTCTTCTCGAGATGAATCTTGATGTAATTGTCTATTAGCCCTCATCCAGCAGAGATGACAAACATAGTTCCTTGTTATTCCCTAAAACAAATAATATTGATTATTAACTAATATACAGTCAAGGTCGCTGCACACTGGAACAACAAGCCATAATGTTCTCAAAGGTGTGAAGTCAGGCAACCTGCACTGGTAAATTATATAGGCTATAGTCTTATTTCACTATGTAATAGTATTAATATTTATTTCACTCCTTTATTTATTTTCTTACACACTAATTACATTTTTAAATATTATTTAACAAAAACCATATAAAAAAACATTTAAAAATATAAAAAATAGTGGTCCGCCGGTAGCGGGAGCAGGGTCCAAGCTACCGGTGGTTAGGGCTCCAGAGACAGGAACCTCCTCACAATGCGAGCCGTATCGAGGAGTACTGCCTTCTGAATCAGGCCCTTGATCCAACCGCCTAAGGAGAGCTTCGAAAGATGGTCGTCGAGGCTCTTAGCTATAAGGCCATTGGCCGTCACGACGATCGGCACAATGATAGCCGAGTTCACATTCCACATGTCGACAACCTCGTGTGCCAAGTCGAGATATTTTATTTGTTTCTCTTTCTCAGCTTTCACGAGGTTCTCGTCATGCGGGATGGTAACATCGACTATCATTACGCGGCGCGCTGATCGGTCTATCACTACTATGTCAGGCTTATTGGCGACAATAGTCCTGTCAGTAATGATAGACTGATCCCAGTACAGCGTGACATGGTCTTTCTCGAGAACTGGGTCGGGCACACTACGGTTACTTGTAGTACGGTACCTCAGATTCCACAAGTTTATATTTCAAGGCAAGTTGCTGGTGAATAATCCTGGCTACTTGGTTGTGCCTGTGCAAGTACTCGCCGTTAGCCAGACGAGAACAACCAGAAATAATATGTCTGATGGACTCACCCGGACGGTGGCATGCCCGACACACGTCAACCGTCCCGTCCTTCATATTTCCGGTAGTTGTTCGTCAACATAACTTCGTCCATAATCGCACAGACAAAACCTTCAGTTTCTCCAAAGAGGTCACCGAAACGTAACCAGGACACGGACGCTAGAAAATCTACATCGGGCCCATGAAGAGCCTGGTAGCCTAGACCTGAATACTCCAGCAATGTGCTCAGAGGATTCAGGGCTAGACAGAACCAAAGTGGGCTCAGACTGTCGCCTTGGCATATTCCCCGTTTAATCCATACAGGCTCATCGTTCCCCTGGATCTGTCGACATCCTGGATATCGAAGGACCGTCCTCCATTGCAGCATACACAACTCAAGGAAGGCGCGTAGAGTTGCATCCATCTTATACAACTCCAGCACCCTCATGAGCCATGTATGTGGTACCGAGTCGTAGGCCTTCTTATAATCTATCCAGCATGTAGACAGATCCTTGCGGGATCGACAAACCTGTTGGCTAATGGCCATGTTGATGAGGAGTAGCTCCTTAGTGCCGCGGGACCCATTCCTACATCCATTTTGAGAGGCAGGGGAAAGGGGAAAATTATGTTTTTTGATAACCACTTATTTTTGTATTATTTCCATACATCATAATAAAGCATTACTGTTATATATGATAATAATCATACCTGAAGTCTTGCAGTAAAAGAAAATTGCAGTAGAAGTGGTGTCTCCGATTCAATAATATGATGTCTTATGTCCCTTACTGATCGGCCACAACCAAGGCACACCATAGTTTGGCTCAGTATTCTATTATTGGCACCTTCTGAAGTTAGCAGCAAGAAGCATGGTTGACAAATATGTCCATCTTCTGGAAGCTAAAAGGCAAAGTAGAATATTAGAGTATAGGTAAATCAACATTTTATCTATTGGAATATGAAGAAGGTTATAAATACTTTTTTAATTATCTAAAGGTGAAAATCAATTGTTTAAATGAAAATAATAATTGCTTCTACAAATCATTCGCTGCGCTAACACAAAAGAACATGGTTCAAGTGTAAAAAGGTAATAAAAAAGGTGGTGGGTGGTGGGTGGTGGTGGTGGTGTAATTTATTTTAAATAAGTACATACCTGAATTGTTAGCCATTGCACAAGCATTCTTTGGAAAGCTATGTCTAACGAAGACACAACATGTCTTCTTAGCCGTCCGTAGCTATACCGTAATTAATACACCTCATTGTAAACAATGTCCAAAACGTAAGCACAATCAAGTCCGTATTTATAAGTACTAGATAATCGTTGGGCAATGGAATCAGTCCGTGTAGAATAGCAATGGTCGTTATGTAGAAAAGATAATCGCACAGTTTACAAACAAAGGTACGCGCGTTGCGAGATGTCAAACGGAAAACTAAATAACGGTCGTCGACCGATTGTCGAACCTGTCATGTCGTTTCGTTTCAATGTTACAAGAAAAAAGTTATTTAAAATAAATATTTCATAGCATTCGAGTAATTTAAAAATATGTTTTTTTTTTTTACATAATAAGTTTTTTATTATGATTTCGATAATGAATAAACATTTTACAGAAAGAATAATTTTTAATATTACTCTGATGGATCATTACTATTTTAGCTTTAGAGGGAATGGAACGTTTATCCAAAATGGCCATGGACTTAGTATAACAAAATGGACTGAGCACTCTACCAGAAAAACGTGACGAGAGAGATATTTATAACAGAGCCCTTTGTCTCTTTCTAGTAGGGTGACCATACATTTTATTAATAAATAAGAAACTTTGTTTTAACAGAGATAATTTGTTTCTAGATAAGACATCAACGGTTACAAAAAATAGTGAATTTATAACAATTTATGAGAAAAAAAATAAGAATTTCGTTTCCTTTCCATACTCTTTTTCATTTGCTCTGCAGAATTGGTGTTTGGGTATTCAAATGGAGGGAATAAAATTGAAAGTGTGTGACAAACATTTATTAAAATTAAACATGGTTAAACAGAATTGTTTTGTAGAGTTTCTGCCGTAAGCCAATCTTACTGCCTAAGTTTCTCAAAGCATTACATTTCGCATGATGGAATATTCTTAAATTTAAACACGAATTAGCCAATACTTTTACTTGTTTTAATTCGTGTGGTTTTTTATCCGTTATACATTAGATAGAATGTGGCAGACTAATTAGATGATTGAATCTTGTATAAAATATTTATTTTAATAGCATCAGACTTTTGAAAAATATTCTCTATACGGCAAACCTCCGAAGTAGGTAAGTAAGTGCGCACAAAATTTTAACAAAACGTAGGCATGAATCCGGAACTTGTAAGTGTAAAAATTGTTCAACACCGTCCTGAAGAGTTATTTCCTGAAACCTTGTGAAGAGTTAACTTCGGCGTTATCTCGGTGAAACGAAGCCCTCTTCCTTCACGTCGTTCCTTGCAAGATACCAGGAGCGGCCGGAGCCTGCAGTTGCAAGACGCCCGCCAGTGCCGACTGAAAAGAGCTACGCGCAGGAGAACATCTATTAAGCACCTCAACCTGCCTTCTTTCCGCGACCATCAGTTGTACTGATGATAAAACCAATATCCTTTCCACTGGAAAAAATGATGGTACTGCATAAGCATAACGTTCGTCGTGATTTTGTAGTAAGAAAATCCTCTGGCTTAAAATTAAGGCTGCACACAACAGAACTTTTGCTTTTGGTTTGAAATTCGGGAATCGACATTGTTGCCTAATTTCCTCTTTCAATGGAAAGCTGTAACAAACAAAAATAATGCTATTTCAATAACGCGATACTAATTACAATTATCATGCGCATAATATTAACAGCTTTAATGAAAAATACACGAAAGCACAAGTCTTTCGTCCGCAAAACGTCTAAGGCATGGTCACACTAATCACTGTTAGTAAACAAAATCTATAATACTCCTTACCTGTGCAATGATATGCCACAACCATCATACGATTCACTTTCACATGACGTAATACAATACTTTTAATCATTTTTACAGTTAAAATAAAAAAGAACCGTAGATAAATCTTATAATTTTCTCAAAACAACTTAGGACATCAAATTAACACCATTGAAGACAGAGATTATTTGAGATTTCAGTGTTACCATAATAATATATCATAGCTTCCAAACAATCATACTAATATTTAATTTGACTTAAAATAAATAAATTAGTATTATGTACAGACTGTAAACCTATAAAAGAAAATAATTAAAATTTATCTTAAAGCTAAAGCATTTACACTTTATTTATTTTAGTTGTAGTGTGAGGTGACTGCCGGTTTAATATATTCTACCATCTTTAACATTTTTATCTGTTGGCAATTGAGTGAAAGGGGCAAAGGGCTCCCTTATTGCTATCTCTCTCGCCTCGGTTATGATAGCTTAACAAAAGTAAACCTACGGTGTGACAGATAAGGTTTATTTTTGTGTGTTACAAATTTAGCAGAACTCAGTCCTGTTGGTATAATAAGTCCATGAAAATGGCACGCTATCTCGATACGCCAGAAACGCAAAACAACTATTAATTTTTAAATATTTTTTCTGAAGTTGTACGAAAATATAAATAGTTTTGTAATTTTTGTTTCTACTTTTTACTTATTTATAATTAGGTGTCTATTATTGTATATGCCACTGAATAACTAGGCAGAAACTGGCCATGTCATTTTTATTATTGTCTGCTTGCATTTTTATATTTTGCATGGTAGTTCCATGTTAAGTCCGTAATATAACGTTCCGTTACAATGCAATTCTACTTTTACTATTGTCTGCTTGCTATTGTTGTGGCTGATATTCTAGTTGGTATTTTCTTTTTCTCTTAATGTTTCTGTTACCTCTTAGTCTTGATTTCCTTCACATTTTTACGTACCAACCATGTTAACTGTAGTTTATATCTTTACAAGCTACAGCGACTAGGTGATTTTATTAGTTATGTGTATTTGACTATTGTTGCTTTAAGCAAAACAATAATAGTTAAGTTTAATTTAGTAATTTAGTTTAGTAATTTTAATACCATCCATACATAAATATATTTTTATTTTGTTAATGCAAACTATGATCAATATCCACCTTGATGACGATTGTTTCTCCTGTTCTTCCTCTTCCAGCAGTTTCCTGCCAGCGCGGCAAGTGGTTCTTCCTCCCCTCTGACTCTTAGTGATCAGATTTCCTCTTTGCTTACCCACCTCCCTAACAATCTCAACATAGCCCACATTAATGCCCAGAGTGTTCCTGGCCATTACTCTGATCTTCTGGCTTCCTTCAACAGTGCACATATAGATGCTTTGCTGATCTCCGAGTCCTTCCTTAAACCCTCTCTTTTATCAGTACATTATGCCCTTCCACGTTTAGTTTTTATCCGTAATGATAGAACTGGAAAGGGTGGCGGTGGTGTAGCCATTTACTTGCGTGCTGATATCCCTTATAAGGTTGTTAGCGCATCACCATCCCCGTACGCGGGGTCAGCGGAGCATCTATTTCTGGAAATTACACTACACCGCGTTAAAATGCTTCTGGGGGTTATGTATAGCCCTAATCTCAGCATCGACTACTTTGACTCTTTTGATTCGATTAAATGATTTCTGTTCAACTTATGACCACGTAGTCTCGATGGGTGATTTTAATACTTGCCTTCTTAAAAATGACATTCGCGCTAACAAACTTCAATCTATCCTTTCTTCTTTTAATCTCAGTATTTTGTCTCTTTCCGCTACGCATCATTTCCCTAATTGCACCCCTTCTCTCCTTGACCTGATAATTGTCTCTAATTCTAATAACATTATTAGAATTAGAGACAATTATAAAAAAAAACAATTACACAACAACACACAATACAAACAACAAATACACAACAACAACAATTATCACAATACAACATCATGCGGGACCGTTATGTCAACAATCATTGTGCGCCGCTCTGATCGATCCACCAACACTATATCAGGCTTATTGGCTACAATAGTCCTGTCAGTGATGATGGATTGATCCCAGTTCAATGTGATACTGCCATTTTCGAGAACTGGGTCGGGCACATACTTATAGTACGGCACTTCCGATTCCACAAGGTTGTATTTTAGAGCAAGTTGCTGATGGATAATCCTGGCTACAGGGTTGTGTCTATGCAAGTACTCTCCGTTAGCCAGACGAGAACACCCGGAGATAATGTGACGGATTGATTCGCCTGGACGGTGGCATGCCCGACATATGTCAACCGTACCGTCCTACACAATAAATCTCCGGTAGTTATTCGTCATCATAACTTCATCCATAATTGCACAGACAAAACCTTCGGTTCCTCGGAAGAGGTCCCCGGAACGTAGCCAGGCTACGGACGCTGATAGGTCTACATCGGGCCCATGCAGGGCCCGGAAAAAGCGTCCGTGAAGCTCCTTACTCTGCCATACCTCCATGCGGTCGTTAGTGTCAAGCACTACAGGTTTGCGCCAGTTCTCTTTAGCCAAGGAAAGCGGGGTGAGGCCCTTGTCCAACGCGACCACATTTCGATGCATCCCCACGTCGGTTTCAAGGAAATATTCCCTGAGACTGCATATCTCGCGATTGTGGAGAGTCTTAGCGTTTAAAAAGCCTCGACCCCCACACTTCCGCGGGATTTACAGTCTCATAACAGAAGAACGCGGGTGATGCATTCGATATGCCGTCAACAATGTACGGACCCTCCTATCCAGAGCGTCTGGTTCTGTTTGAGTCCATTTGAGTATGCCGAAAGAGTACATCAGAACCGGCATGACCCAACCGTTGAAGGCACGTACCTTATTGCCGCCTGATAAAAGACTATTAAATACTTTTTTCAGGCGGCCAAAGAAGCGCTCCTTCAACGATTGCTTCATGTCAGCAACATTGATGCCCAGCGCTTCCGACATACCCAAATACTTATAGGTTTCGGTTGCTGAGAGGGATCTAAGATTTATAGAATAGAATAGAATAGAAAGTTTTTATTTCAGACCAGGGTCCATAGGGTTAGTAACAATTTTACTTAAGTTCTAGTGTTAGTAGGTTACAGACACATGAAAATATACAAGTTAAAATACAGCATGGAGCCACATCCTCCTTCGCAACATCGGGGAATCCCACCGATCTGCGAACACACCGAGAATACTATTGGTGCTGCCGCGAACACGAGTCATCAGGGATGCACATCTATTTCTAATAATGGCGGCAAAACCATCAATATTATTATCTGCAAACATCCCTGACGCACTACTACGCCACGGCAGCCGCAGCAGCACTCTCAGTGCATTTTTGTATTGAACGCGTAGGTCGCTGTATGTCCGCTGAGTAAAGTTGACCCACAGGCTGCACGTGCAGAAGGACTGGCAGTAAGCTTTGAAAAGCGTTACACTAACTGGCTTCGTACAACGTGCAAACCTGCGAGCCAGCATGTTACAACGGACAGCCAGCGACCTACGTTCCCTTTCAATGTCACAATTATCTTTGAGATCTTCAGTGACCCAGTGGCCCAGATAGGAAAGGATAGGATAGGATAGGATATGGAATCCGAGAGCTGGGTTCCCACAGATTCCACAATCTCACCTCGCTTTACATGCATGACCGCACATTTGTCCACATCAAATTCCATCCTGATGGCGCTACTGAAAGTTTCAGTTACCTTCAGTAGCTCCATCAGTTGCAAATCGTGGGGGGCAAAGAGTTTTAGGTCATCCATGTAAAGGAGGTGAGATATAACTTGACCGCCTCTCCTCAACCGATAGCCTAGACCTGAATCCTCCAGCAGCGTGCTAAGAGGATTCAAGGCTAAGCAGAACCAAAGTGGACTCAAACTATCGCCCTGAAATATACCTCGCTCTATCCCTATCGGGTCGCTATTCCTCTGGATTTGCCGACATCCTGGATAGCGAAGGACTGTCCTCCATTGCTCCATACATGACATCAGGAAGGTGCGCAGAGTTGCATCAACTTTATACAACTCTAGCACCCTCATGAGTCGAGTGATAGGCCTTCTTATAGTCTATCCAACAAGTCGACAGATCCCTTCGGGAACGGCGAACCTGTTGACTAATGGCCATATCAATGAGGATTACCTCCTTAGTACCGCGGGACCCGTTCCTACATCCATTTTGAGAAGCGGACATGATAGATTGTCATCAAAGGAAGACAGGTAACCGGTCTATAATTTTTGGGCTCCACAGTACTACCCGATTTATGGAGCAGGTGGGTTACCTGTTGTCAGGAACTCTGGCAGCGACCCTTTTTTTTTTTTTTTTTAGGTTGGGATATCATCAAATGCTCCGCCCAGAGCGGGGGACCCCCCCCGCTCTGGGCGGAGCGGAAGGGAGTGTCAGACTTGTACTGACTAAAACCCATCCATGTTCCTTCTTTGCCCTTTGTGTTCCAGGGCTGCGGTATCTCTTTCGAACAGTCCCGCAGCCCTGGCATCATCGGCATGGCAGGCATCGGCCCGTGCGGACCCCTACGTGGTTGCTGACATCTCTTTGAGGCGCGCGTGGAACACGAACGCGCCGTCGACACGGCCTGTCGTCATAAGACGGCCGGACGGCGAGCTAGCCCATAACTCGCCGTCCACAGGCCCGCGCCTACGGTGGCCGGGGGCCACCACGTGGGCCACCACGTGACCCCCGACGCCAAGGGCGTCTCCCGCGGCGGCTGGGACGTGAGGCTCTTTCCCTCTCACGTTCCGCCACCTCCTTCACTAGTATGACTGCTTCGCAGAAGGAGGTGACGGCTTCCCATTCCCTCTCGCTCCGGACCATGGCTTGAACCAGGGCCGGGCGCGAGAGGTCGCCGCCGCCAATCGCCTCTACGAGGACACGGCGCTGCTCCGCCCAAGCGGGGCAGGCCTCCACAGTGTGCTGCACCGTGTCCTCCGGACGATCCTCACAATGGAAACACCCGGGCGTTTCCTCCCGCCCGATTCGGTGCAGGAACCTCCCGAAACAACCGTGTCCGGTGAGGACCTGCGTCAGGCGGAAGGTGAGGGCGCCGTGGCGCCTCTCTAGCCACTCCTCAAAGAGGGGATTTATCGCCACTATGGTGGCGTGCCCTGCACGGGGTTGCGACAGTCGCTCTCTCCATGTCACCATGAGATCGCGCCGGAGGTCTGTCCGCTGATCGGCGATTTGCCGCGGCAGCGGAGTTTCCCCCCGACGCAGTGCCTCCGCGCGCCATTCGTGAAGGCGCGCGAGGACTATCGCCTCCAGATCTCATGGCGACAATCCGGCAAGGAGGCTCGCCGCCTCACCGGAGATCGTGCGGTACCCCCGGACTAGCCTTAGGGCTATCCCCTTTTGGGGCGCGTTCAGGTAGCGGGCGGCTTGCCGCCTCAGAGAACGCGCCCACACCGGGGCCCCGTAAAGGGCCATGGACCGCACGACCCCCGCGTAGAGCCTCCGGCAGGAGGCGTTTGGACCCCCCAGGTTGGGCAGGAGCCGCTTGAAGGCAGCCCCGGTCCGTTCCAGTTTGGGGGCCAAACGTCGGAAATGCTCCACGAAGCCGGCTGTCAAGGACGAGTCCCAGGTACTTCAGCGTCGACCCGACGCCGATGGAAACCCCTCCCACCGTCAGTAGGGATCCCGACATGGCGCATTCCGAGGCCCATGAAAACACATGGCCTCGGACTTGTGCAATGCCACCTCGAGACCCAATTGCCGGATCCTCTCCACGACTATCGCAACTCCGCGTGTCATGTTTTCGGCCGCCGCCTCATGCGACCTCCCTTGTGCCAGTACCAGCGTGTCGTCAGCGTAGCAGACTACACTTACGGTTTGCCCATGCATACACTTTCTGCTTCAGGAAGTCGATGCGCTCTGTGATACGGGACATGTAGTCTCGAGGACTGATATCAGTCCCCGAGAATGCCCGCCTCACAAAGCGCATCACTCTAGGGCGGATCAGTTTGCCGATGAGTGCTCTGGCCCCACCAATAAGTCGTTCAATCCTGTATTGCCATGGCGGTACGGCTGGTTTAGGTCGTGTAGCTCTGTCATCAAAATTTGACATGAGCTACACGACATGCCGCTACAGCCGCACAATACAGGATTGAATGAGCATCGGTGAGGTCAAACTATTTTGACAACTGCGAATCCAGAACAGCCACCAGCGCCCTATTTTTATTATGCATGGGCAAACGAGGTATGCGTGGTCTAAGGTCGGGTTGCATGAACCGAAATTCTCGAATCGCACCCTCCAAAGCACTCCTCATTTCCTCATTGCACTGGGTACTTACATTAGTAACCATGTCATTACTCACGTCGTTATCGCGATTAGGTATTGTGCTAGACTGTGGTAGTACCACAGCCTGCGCCGACGGGGTAATGACATGGCTACTCTGCATTTCAGTTCGCAGGCGATCAAGTACAGTGTCATCCAACATACGATTACGCTGGATGACTCGCACCTGATTCGACAGTCGTTGTGCCGACACGTTGACAGCTGGCTCAAGCACCTGAAATAGAGAGAGCATCCGAACACGGTACGCGGTCAGGTTGTTTCCTCCCTCTGTAGCCTCATAGTATGAGCGCATGACGTTTTCATTGATGGATTGCGTCCATCGCATGTGCTGCACACTCCCGCCGGGAGCTGGGACCTTATCAGAGGCCGGTGGGCCTCGAGGTCCTAAACCGTCCGGCGGCCGGCGTCCTCCCCGTCGACGAACAGGTGGTGGCGTCGTGGGCGGAGAGAAATACTCGTCGCTCGAGCTCGACGCGACTGCCACGGCCGGTGTCACA
Source organism: Noctua fimbriata (assembly GCA_905163415.1). Lineage (NCBI taxonomy): Eukaryota > Metazoa > Arthropoda > Insecta > Lepidoptera > Noctuidae > Noctua > Noctua fimbriata. Next base: position 64,059 of record LR990937.1, read on the forward strand.
ATTAATTATTGTCAATTATCATTATTATTATCATTTTTTTTTTTGGATAGAAACATTTCTATCCACGGACAGCTTACTGCTTGTTTCTCTTACCATGATCTCGTCTTCTTGTCATATAAGTTACGCCCTCCTATGCGCAAGCCGCAATATATTCTCCTCCGGAACTTTAAGGTCATAGACCTGGACGCATTATTGCATGATGCCGGTAGCATCGACTGGACGGGCATCATGGAGAGTTCATGTATCAACGAAATGGTTCGTATTTTGAACAGCGAAATACTTAGCTTATATTATTATGATTGTCACGCCCCTATTCGTCGAGTGAAGGTTAAACATGTTCCGGCTCCCTGGCTTTCTCCTGCCATTAAAGATGCGATGGCAAGTAGAGATAGAGCCAAGAGAAGGTTAAAACGCTGTCCTTTCGTGCGCTATCTAACTGCGTACAAAATGTTGCGTAATCGCTGCAGTCGTATGTGTAGAGATGCTAAGAAACGCTACTTCCACAAATCGCGCGACAACCGCAACTCTTCTGAAGTCTGGAGGTTTTTAAAATCAGTCGGCATTGGCAAGTCTCAAGTTGTTTCTGGTAGCGACACTGACGTGTGTACTTTGAACAAACATTTCTCACTCCCTCCTGTTACGTTGGATCCGCACGTCAAGTCTGTTACTTTAAATAAACTTTCCTGTTTGCCTTTGCCTCAATGTTCTTCCTTTGAATTAAGTCCTGTGAGTGAGATTGAGGTCAAAAAATCTATTTCTGCTATCTCTTCGTCTGCTGTTGGTAATGATAACCTTTGCTTAAGAATGATTTCTCCTATCCTTCCCACATTACTTCCCGTTTTGACTCACATTTTTAATTACTCTCTGTTTTCTGGTACTTTTCCTGAGGTCTGGAAACAAGCCCATATCATCCCTTTACCCAAAATCTCTAATCCGGTCGTACCTACCGACGTCAGACCCATTTCCATCCTTCCTTATCTTTCTAAAGTTCTTGAGCACATTATCCATCAGCAACTCACGCCCTTTCTTTCTAGGAATGATCTTCTTAGTACTTTTCAATCTGGTTTTCGTCCTGGCCATACCACTGTAACGGCTCTTTTAAAGGTTACTGACGATATTCGCTGGGCTATGGACCACAAGTCTCTTACCTTACTTGTACTTCTAGACTTTAGCAGCGCCTTTAACTCGGTTGATTTCGACATCCTTCTGGGGATCCTTAAAATCTCTCAATTTCTCCTCTTCCTCTATTGGTTGGTTTGACTCCTATCTTAAAGGCCGCTCGCAGCGTGTTCGTCTTGATGAGTCTTCCTCTGATTGGTGCCCTCTTAGCGCGGGTGTGCCTCAGGGTGGCGTTATCTCTCCTCTTATTTTCTGTATTTTCATGAACTCTGTCACCAGAGTCATCTCTTCCTTCTTCCGTCTCTATGCCGACGACTTGCAGCTTTACCATCATTTCTTGAGGGAGGATGCGGAGGCCGCTGTGTCTGTCATGAACAAGGATCTGGATTTGATTAGTGAGTGGTCGCGGTCCTTTGGACTGCAAATCAATCCTAAGAAATCTCAGGCCTTGATCATCGGTGGCAGGTATATGCGGAATAGGCGCGATGTTACGTCGCTGTCTCCGCTCAGGCTGAATGGAGTTCAAATTGATTACGCAATCAAGGCTAAAAACCTGGGGGTGATAATGGATTCCTATTTATCTTGGACTGCCCATGTTGCTGAAGTTAGTCGCAAAGTGCACTATACGTTCCACTCATTGAAATGCCTCCAGAGCTTCCTGCCTTTGAACACCAAAATCTCCCTTGCACAAACTCTCATTCAACCTATCATAGACTACGCCGATGTCTGTTATTTGGATGCCACCGAGGAGCTTTTAAATAAACTTGAGCGCTTGCAAAATATCTGTATTCGTTTTGTTTTTAACCTTAAAAAGTATGATGACGGTTTTAACTTTCGCAAAATACTCAAGTGGCTCCCAATTCGACTTCGCAGGAACTCTCGGATATTGTGTCTGCTATTTAACATCCTCCATAACCCTAAAACGCCATCCTATCTGCGGGAACGCTTTTCCTACTCCTTCTGATGCACCTTGCAGGTCGCATCTTAGGAACCTCCTTAAGGCCAGGATATTCGAGCGCAGTAGGCATTTAGTGCTAAAAAACCAAGGCAAGTCGCCGCGGACGCTATTTGAATGAACTCGCTGACCCCGCTGTGCAAAAATTTCGAGTCACAGTATAAAATTGTAACAGAAGGTACGGTCAACTTCGTTTTACGGAATTCATGTTAATTGTTGGGGGTTTAGTTTTTAGGGAAATATAAGTACGGTAACATAATTTATTTTATTACTACCTACAATTGTTTTTATTTTCACCGAATCTCCTTTATTTTCATGATTGTTACAGCGCTTTCGCACTATGCAGTGCTTACAATCTGGTTTTTGGACTTTTTGTCAGTAAACTACTGAAGAGATTTTGTTGGGAGTTTCGGTAGTTTGTAAACTAAGTTATTATAGACCACGCGTACATTAGTTTTATCCGTAAATTCGGATAAAACTCATCACAATAGAATACACAGGACAATCTATTCTTTAGTCTTAGGTAGTAGGCAGGTAGTAGGCAGGTGGTAGGTAGGTGGTAGGTAGGTGGTAGGCAGGTGGTAGGTAGGTGGTAGGTAGGTGGTAAGTAGGTGGCAGGTAGGTGGTAGGTAGGTGGTAGGTAGTTGGTAGGTGGTAGGTAGGTGGTAGGTAGTTGGTAGGTAGATAGGTGGTAGGTAGATAGGTGGTAGGTAGGTGGTAGGTAGGTGGTAGGTAGGTGGTAGGTAGGTGGTAGGTAGGTGGTGGGTAGGTGGTAGGTAGGTGGTGGGTAGGTGGTAGGTTAGGAAAATCCAAGATGGCGCCGACGAACATATTCGGTTTTTCGTCATGGGTGTCATTTTCGTGGTTTTCGGGGTCGTTGATAACGAAAATGAGGTCAAAATGAAAATCCAGGTGGCACTGTCAAAAATTTTTGGTTTTTCGTCATAAAAAAAATAATAATAAAAAACTTGTACTTTGTACTTGAAAAGTAGAATTTGACAAAATCAGTGTGGTCTCTATCTAGTTACAACAATAATAAACTTTTCTGAGAAAAAGTAACCGGAGAATTTTCTGCTAAACATCATTGCCAATTTTTTTATATGTTTTTTGGGTGTAAAAGTTACTACGTACGTTGGTACTTCAAGTACCATTTGAAAAGATATCAGCATTTAAACGTTATTAACGATTTTTATGATCGGGCGAAGTTGTATATATTATTATCGTGTTTTGAACCGGAGAATAATCAAGAATGTTTATTAAACTACAATATATATATGTATTTTATCAGATCAAAACAAACAATATTTGACTGTTTACTCTTGAAGCAAAAATAGGTCGATCCTGAGGAACCTGGCCTTAAATCGCCTCCACACTCTACCGACTTCTACTCCTATTCCTTCACAGTACACGCCGTGCGGCTGTGGAATTCACTTCCGCCTGACATTAGGGACTGCCAAACTCTTGCAGTTTTCAAAAGAGGAGTGAAAGAACATTATCTTTCCATTTCGTCATAGTTGCATAAGTATTTATTATTAGTTTATTTATTGTATTTACAGTATTGTTATGTTTTGTCTTTGTATTTATAAGTATGTTAGTATATTCTTATATTATTATGTTTAAATAGTTCTGCTTTGTGTTTTATGTATTCCATTTTCTCTTCTTCTTTTACACACTATGTCTACATCTCTTTTTTTAGTATCTCCTTTCGCAGGTATGCTGGAAGAAATTTCTTTAGAAATAAGCATCACCTTTGTACTATTTTCTGTTCCTTTCTTCTTTTCTGTATTTAGTGAGTACATAAACTGTTAAATAATTAAAATAAATAAATAATGAATAGAACCGTTTATTGTAACTTGGAACATAATATCAATCACTGAAAAGAACATCTATGTACCTATTACCCATGTATGCAAAGAAATAAATGATTTGATTTGAATTTGATTTCAATTTGACTGAAACTAACCTAAACCGCCACAAATCATAACGAATTCAATTAACACGTAATTGTTTACAAAAATAGCGATTAAGTTCACAAAATAGAAAAATATAAATCTTAAAGCCCTTTGAGCGATATTCCCAACAAGAGCCTCCCGCGACCGGAGACTATTTTTAAGTTGTCACTCTTTGCCATAGAACTAACATGTGCCACGTAAAACCTCATTTCTTCCTAATACTAAGTAAAACCTCATTTCTTCCTAACACGGCCTCTCCTGACGCTAAGTCGCCCTGGACTTGAAAGTTATAGGTTCCATCTGCAAAGCGATGATTTTGGTAGCGCACTGCTCCTATTCCAGCATCGAGATCAGGTATGGACAGCCCTAACGCCACGGGCACAGGATCGTCACTTTCAGAACGGTCCAGGTCATGCTTTTTCGTCATCTGAAAGTGTTTACGATGATTATTAGTGTAAGCAACACGTGCTGACCACGTAGAAATTGAAAGTTCAGAATGGCAAAAAAATAAAGATGGTCAGCGTCCCAACTGTCCTATATTACTGCCGAAAACTTTACTACAGCGCCTAATAACAAAAACACAAGATGGTCGGCGTCGTCCTCGTCACAGTCCTCGTGATGCTCGTTGCGCACCGGGGCCAAGTCAGCAGATGAGGGCTCCCGGTCACCCCAGCATTAGGTGGTAGGGACGCTGATGATGACCCTGTACCGGGATCACACAATTCGTCATCTGAAATGTGGCCACAATATTAAAAACTTGTCTTAAGCTTATCAAGTATTTACACACACAACCTGCAACCAATAAGATTAACATTTTGACGTCGTTTCATTATTTAATTACTCAGTTTTCATAGTGGCCCACGACACGTTGTGTTGTGTAGCACGGCGATGTAGAACTGCATATGTGAACAAATCTGCTGTCTGAGGTTGACGGAGGCATTGCTGAATCGTACGTTAACACTTTCAAGACGGAGGCATCATTGAATCGTACGTCCTTCACACATAATCCTTGATCACGTACCAAGGTGGGGACGGAGGCATCACTTATCAAGTAGGCAAGCATCTCGCAGTCTACAAGCTAAAGGAACGTCCCGCAGTCCGTCCTCTACCTGAGTTTGGTACCCCGTAGTTTACCATACAAAGCTTAGACATCCCGCAGTTTACCAAACAAAGCTTAGACATCCCGCAGTCTGTCCTGTTGCCTCATCACATTTTCTTTACCAGATCATTGTGAAAATGACTAAGTATAAGTTTACACTGTACTCACGCTCAAAGAATGCAGCGCAAGTATCGGGACACCACTCTCCGTTCCAGGGTACCATGTACTCAGCAGCTGCCTGGGTGGTCTTACCGTATGAACCACGGATAAGCTTCAGCTGATAACGGCCACTGGGTAGTATCTTAATCACTCGATATGCTCCACACATGCCAGGATCTAGTTTTCCTGTAGACTGGGAGTATTTGATTAAAAAACCAGATCGTTTATACTATAAAAAATCTTTAAAAAAAAAAAAACGATTTTTTTGTCACCGACTTCTGAAGCTAAAGTTATTTTTCAGTTTTATGTGTTTTTGAAGTCGGTTTTAGTTTTTGCAAAAAATATTTTTTTATTTTTTCATTTTTAGTTGTTGTACCTTTACAAATATTTGCTATAAATTTATTTTACATTGTTACCAATACATTTCATGATACTAGGCTTATCACCAATAAAATGGAAGTTAATATACCGCAGCCGGTCCGTAGCCGTTATGTTAAGTTACGATATTGTGTAAACAGTAAACATCCAAGCGATTGAAGCAATCACGACAGATTTGCTATCTACTATTGAAGAGTTCCATTGTATAACTCCGAAGATCAGCTTCACCAAATTTAAACGGGACTACCGCGGAATAATATTCTTCCAAATTAAAAAAAAAAACGTCTAAATAGGTTCACAATTGTTCGATAATATACAATTTGGAGAGTCCCCTCGATATCTCCAGGATCCCATCATTAGATCCTGACCTGATGACCATGGGGCCACATGGAAAGTATACTGTTTCAAAGAATGCCCATAAAATTTGAGGGTTGCCCTCGATTTCCCTGGGATTCCATCATCAGATTCTGATATGGAGGGACAATGGGACTACCTCATTACTATAGGCTTTCGAATAAAAACGGAATTACGAAAATTGATCTACAATTGGCGAAGAAATCGGTGAACATAGGTACATGAAAAAAAATACATACAGTCGAATATACAACATTATTTTTAGTATATGCAAAACCTGAAAATAGTTTGTTCAGAATTAGTAACTGAATCGATTCCAATAATTTTTAAACCATGTTTTATTTTTTCCCAAAAATATTTAAAAAAGTTAAAAGTTGGATACCGAGCGACTTTGAGTACCTATCACAATGATTTAGGTACCTACTGCCAAATTATTATTATCAATGAGCTCAAGACGACGCTGGAGGCGCGCGCTAGGACAACTAGGTAACAGAACAAGCTTATAACTTTGTGATTTTTCATGATACAGTTTTGAAATTTTGTACATAGATTCTTTACATAAAAATACTAGACACGTGTATCAGGTTTCGCATATACTAAAACTAATGTTGTAGAAACTCCTCCTTTTTTTTAAGTCGGTTAAAACTTGTCAAAGGAGTTTTGGTGAATCATTAGTGAACCGTTACAAATACATGTCATGGTAATAGGCTTATCGCCAATGAAATGGAACTGAACATACCTAACAGTTGAAATGTGGATGTACTGTAGACTGTACTCATCTCAGAGCATTCAAGCGTGATGTTATGTTACGATGTTGTGTAAACAATGAACATCCAAGCGATTACAGCCATCGCGACAGATTTGCTGTCTATTATTGAAGAGTTCCATTGCAAATCTCCGAAGATAAGCATCAGATCTTCACCAAATTTAAATGGGACCACCGCGGTATAATATTCTTCCAAACACAAAAGAATCATCAAAATCGGTTCTCAATTGGCGAAGATATCGCTAAACAAACATACTAAAAAAAAAATCTTGATAACCTCCTCTTTTTCAAAGTCGGTTAAAAAGTGCGTGGTGTTCGCCGCTGTCGGTTGACAATAGCCTCTTGTTTAGCTTGGTATCGAGACAGTAATTGGCGATTTAGTCAAGCAGTCTATTAATCTCTTGCCTAACCCCTTTTTGTTCTGGACCCCAGCAAAATGTAACGTCTTTTTCATTAAGCGTGCTATGCAAGCGATTTTAAATACCCTGCCGTATACGTAGGAACTGCAGGATATATGTTTTACGTTACGCGGTGTTGGTGCAAATACAAGTGCTTGGATTTTTCGGGGGCTCGGCCTAACTTGACCAAAGCTTACTATGTCGAATAAATATTTGACTTCGGCAGTCAAGCCTGATTTTTCGAGTCTGTTGGACTTTTCGGAACAAGGCGAAACAGCCCTCCACGGTATTACTTAAAAAAAGGACAGTGTCGATCAATTCGCAAAGGGTTCTAATGATTAGTTGGCAAACGATCGGGATTTATCGGTAAGGCTCTTAGCTAATTCTTAAAAGTATGTAAGGTACGCCGGGCGTACTCAGCATACGTTATAAATTTGTCGGATGTAGTGTTGGGTTTAAATTCAAGCTTAAAGTTTGACCAAGTTTGGTCATTGGTGACCCATTCATTTAGCCAAATTTAGTGTCACCCTTGAAACGGGAAGCTACTCGCGAAAAGCACGCGGAGTCGCTCCAACGTTTGCGACTACCGCACGGCGTTGTTGAAAGACACTCGGAGTTGTTTGTATGTACGAACTCGTTGCGGGACATCGCTCAAGTTTACGGGGCTAAACGAACGCGAAGTGACCTCACGAACAGGGTTCTCAGGGTAAGATCTTCATTACTAGCGGCCTCGCGAGCCACCTCTAGGTCAATCTCGTGAACGACGGTAATCATACCTTCTCGGCTTATTTATCACAAAGTTTGATATTCAATCACACACAAGTGAAATAACAACAATGACAAGAATAAAAACGAAAAAGTCAAAACCACCATTTTGACTATAAGTTGAAGGGTAATAATTGTTATTTTGTTCCTTGGATGTTTTATACTTTAGTGGGCAATCTAAGTTCTTTATCCCACTTCTGATTTTAGCAAACAGAAGCGAAGATGTTTAAAGTAGAATAAACTGTTGTATTAACAGTTTATTCTACTTTAAACAAAATATCAATCACTGAAACTAACCTAAACCGCCACAAATCGAATTCAATTATCATAACGAATTCAATTAACTCGTAATTGTTTACAAAAATAGCGATTAAGTTCACAAAATAGGAAAATATAAATCGTTTATGAAACCGGTTGCTGATGACAGCAGACCATTAAATAAAGCAGAGAAAAATTATCTAGTAATACAGAAAGAATTAACAGCCATAGTATGGGCAGTAAAGTACTACAGACCATATTTATTTGTAGAACGTTTACTATTATGTTATGACAGACCACAAACCTTTAGTTTATTTGTTTGGTATGAAAGACCCTTCTAGCAGGCTAATTAGATTCAGGTTAATACTTGAAGAATATGATTTTATGATAGTGTATGTGAAAGGTAAGGACAATGTCATCAATCATAACATAGAATGAATTAAAGAATATGAAAGAGAAAATTTTAGCTGTAACAACCAGAGGACAAAAGAGGAGGTTGGAAAAGAGTAGTAAGGAAAAACAAACTGTGCCTAGTATAGCCACCGACAATTGGCCTGATCAACCAAGGGTCGAGGAATTGCTAAGACAGCCGTGTGATTCTACTGAAATGAAGTTATTAGAAGAAAAAACTATATAAAAGATATATAAAAGAGAAAATATGACAGAGAAACAAAAGGATTGTTTTGTTTATATACCAAGCAAAATGCTATTGTGTATTAACCTTGACTTTAGATTGCATTTTTCGCGAGCCGAATTTGCGACTAAGTTAAAGGTGTTTTATGAAAGAATATACGTAAAAAAACTATGCATAGTGAAAGATGATAAAAATAATGAATTTATAAGAGGTTTATGTAGTGAAATAAAATCCTTAAAGGAATGGACAGGGCCCCGAATATGTATTTTGAGAGAAATTGAAAGAATATATGACGAAAGGGAAAAATAATTTATTTTGAATAACTATCATTTATTGCCCACTAGTGGAATTTCGGGTATGAATAGAATCTCTACATATAGTAAAATCGTTAAAATCCAAATCGATGTTCCGACTTGGCGCAAAAACTACTGCATAGATCCTGTTCAAATTTTGCACAAATATCTGTAAAGGGCTTCTTCAAAAGTTAGGCCATATATTATCACACTACTTGCTTAAGGGAGTGAGCAATATTGTATTATGTCAGTATTATTCAATTGTTTACCGGTTCAGTCATGATATGCGTAAGAACGTCTATTTCAAAGTATATGTCAGCGAAACAAATAGAGAAACTGTTTCATGACCGCTTTACGTGCATTCGTCGCAAGTTTGATCCCCAGTAAAATTGTACTTTTTGTAATTGGTTGTAATTTTTTTTGACATAGATTATCATTATTTATTTTCTCTTTTTTATGTATAATATAGTAAATTCTTATGAATAAAGCTAAATCATTGGTAAAATCTCTTTCCTCATGTTTGAATCTGGCCGTTCGATGGTGTTCTGAGCTGACAACGTCGTTGTGTGCTGTCCACAGGTGCTGTCAGACTCGATGTTTTGAATCATCACCTATCGCTCCAAATAAAAATAATAGCAGTTATTGAAATTAATTTGAAACTATTTTGTTGTGTCGTTGTTCTTAGTTTTGCACATCTATAATAAGTTCAGGTTGTTTCTCTGCACTGTTAGGTCCCAAAAATAAATTCGTCTTTGTTGTCTTTGTCAGAGGGTGGATGATTGTAATGTATGATTTCTGATGCGTCTTGATAGTTAAAAAAAACACGTCATTAGTTACTTGAAAAATATTTAGGTATCCTTATCATATCTGTCTTTTGTATCTTACTACTATTATAAATGCGAAAGTTTGGATAGATGGATGAATGGATGGATGTTTGTTACTCAATCACGAAAGAACGGCTGAACGGATGTTGATGAAATTTGGCACAGAGATAGATTATCGTGCTAATAACTTAGGGGGATGAGCAATATTGCATTATGTCCATATTACGCAACTGGTTGCCAACTTGCAACTGTCATAGAAATGCATTAGAATAGAACGGCTATTTTAGCCCATTTGACATCGAAGCGAAGCGAGGTTGGCTGACGGTTCACAGACCTCCTCGTAAACCATGGTTCGCAATTTTGAGTCGCAGCCATTCTCCACTTTTTGTGATTATTTTTCCAAAAATAATAAACATTGTTGGCGAGTTCGATGCCCAGCTGGTTTTCAGTTTTTGTAACTAGATATTTTGTTTTATTTTAATGCTTTATGATTTTCAAATCATTATAAAGTAGATTAATATGCTTTCGGTTTTTTTTAACCATTCAAAGACAGTTAGGTAATCATAAATTAACAAATATTAATTGACCGATTTTCACGGACCGAAAAAAATCTAATCAAAAATTAAAATTAGACAAAACCAACGACGTTGTAAATTTGTTCCATGTGGTAATCGAACCCGCGACACGCAGCGCTGCAGTCATTTGCTGAGCCACTGCGCCTGGCTGATCATGCTGGAATCTTCTGCTGGCCCAACTCCGCAAGGACCGCTATATACAGCTTTAAAGATTTTTTTCAGTCCAGGCCCACACTTGGAATTTCTCCTGTACCGTGGGTGTGTTTACAGAAAGTTAAACTCACAAACAGCCAGACCCGGAACAACTACCTGTAGGCCATACAAAAATGTGATCCGTGCGGGAATCGAACCCGATACTCGCAGCACATCAGCCATTCGCTCAGCCACTGTGCCAACTGTGTGGCTGTGGCTCACTCGGACATTGCTGTAACTTTGCTTAACGGTGGCCGGACTGCAAATTCCGTTTTCATATTGCCGCTGAATCTTGCAAGTGAAGATACCTCAACATGCAACATCACCAAAAACTGTTTTTGCAGCAGTGCTAGTTTAAAGTGCGTAAGAGGCGTTGAACCGCAGCTTGCAGGACATCCGCGGCAACCAGGCGCTGATGGGTGGCGTTGTTGTTTTGCTTGCAGGCGACTTTAGACAGATACTGCAAGTTATTGAGAGGGGCATACCGGCGGATGAAATAAACGCATGTCTCAAGGCGTCGCAAGTTGTCTAGAATCGAAAAGATCCATCTTACCTGCAACATGCGCGTCCAACTGTACAACGACCATGAAGCAGGTGTCTTTGCGAATATGCTGCTGCAAATGGGAGTGGGTCGTCTGGAATCGGGCGCAGATGGGAAAATTCTATTTTCCGAAGAATTTTCCTATTCAGTGGCTACAGAGGATGCACGCACATCCACATCATCACATCATGCACGTTTTTCCAAATTTGGAGGTTAATATAAAAATAAAGGGTGGTTGTGTAAGGGGTAGTGCTGTCGCCAAAGAACGAATGTGTCAATCAAATAAAAAAAAATGATATGGTCGTCGGCGTCGACATCCATAGACCCTGTGATGGCTAATGATGATAGTACTGCCTACCCCGTTGAATTTCTCAACTCCCTGGAGTTAACTCCCAGACTGTGCATTGGAACCAGGCTTCGTATCACAGAGCTGGGCAGTAATATTATAATAGCCACCAGTATTACTGGGAGTAGCTAAAGGAGAGAGCGGTTTTATTCCCCGCATACCCGTTATTCCAAGTAACTTGCCATTTCAATTTAAGAAGTTGCAATTTCCCTTAAAATTGGCTTTTACAATGACGGTCAACAAATTCCAAGGAAAAACCTTAAAAGTGGCAGGCATTCATTTGGGCGCTTCATGCTTCTCACACATTAAACAAATCTTATAATGTTGTTTACAAAACGGTATTAGAATAAATAAATAAATAGCGCCCAACAAGGCGTTTGATTGTTCACTTTGAAAAAAAACTCGCATGGCACCATAATGTTCCAGTTTTTAAGCCATATCGTCGCCTCAACGCCTTTTAATTTTGTTTCAGACCTCTGCCGCCCAGAATTACAGCACCCAAAAAGACGCCTTTTGTAGTCATCACCCACATTATCACATTTTGATCAGGCGTTCAGTTCTCTACACATATCATCCCGCCTGTAATCCCCGAAGGGATGCACAGGTGTGTAAATAATCGTACACCCACATTTCACCAGTTATGTTGAAGTCTCATGAAATAGGGCGCGAGCCTATTGCCATCAATCGGGCACAAACCCAGACTCAATAGCTGCTACTGAGAAATTCCTGATGGAATAACCAAACAACACTTTACCCAACCCGGGAATCGAACACGCATCCACAACAAAATTTCCACGCGAACGTCGCGGGCGAATAAAATTAAAAGAAAATATTAACTTAATACGAATATTCATTCGTAAGTTTATAAGTAAATGTGAGATATGTCAGAAAATGAAACAAAGTAATTGTGGTGTTCACTAGAAACACTAGTTAGGGTTTAGAATAAAACCACCAAACTATCAGTAAGTAGATGAACTACTTTAAGGGTACGTGCACTCGCCACTCGGGATAAGTGAGGACTAGTCCACACGGAACCGTAAAGCGTCACGCTACGTTTATTAGTATATCACATCAGAATATACGAGACAGCCCATAACTATATCCTTGTCGGCATCGGCAACGCCCTAGTAACTAATCACGCGAGACGCGTCGCGTGAGCACAGATTAGAAGACTCGTGCGACACCGCGCCACCCTTTTGACGCATGGCCTACGTCATCGCGCTCACAGGCGCAGAGGACAAATGCGTGGTACGACGAAGTCGTCTGATCGGCAGCACGCGCGCAGGCGACGGCGACGCGAAGGTGGGGTGGGAGCGAGACAAAAACATGTCTTCAATATACTGTATTTGTGTTTATTTTGGTTAGCCTGCACACAAACTTGTATATTTTTGTAGTGTTTATTATATTTCCTAGAGGTAGTGGTTTTATATTATAAGTATAACCCAAGTACTGTTTATTTTATTATCATATTTATGTAAAAATATTTATGCTGTCTTGGCTTCCGTACGATTTTTCACGGGTGACCACTGAAAACCAGCGTTGTGTTGTGGACCCCCCATAGCACAGCATCATGCTGAGTGGTAACCTGCTTGTCGCAGTCACGACGTGCAAGCTGTTAATTTTTTGTTCCGTCCTGTTGAATTTATTTGTTTTATTTATGTTTTGTTTTTTTTTTTTTTGGAATTTTTTGTGATGAACGTCATGTCCCTGCGGCAAATAAATATATTTTCTTTCTTTCTTTCTTGACACAATACAGCACCTACTGCCAGATCAGACGCGTCTGTTTGTAATATAAATTCATTGGTTTCCGAGAAACCTGGATATTGTAATATAGGAGGCATTGTTAATGACGTTTTTAAATAATTAAATGCATTTTGACACTCTAAAGTCCAAACAAACGCTTAAAGGCATAGTAATCGTTGCAAAAGATGGCACGAATTTCCTATAGTAGTTGCAGAAGGCAACAACGCGCTCCCTTCATCCGCGTCTTTTGGTACTGGAAAATTGTTAAAAACTTTAGTTTTGTCCGGGTCAAGCGAAACACCGTTAATAATAATATAAGCCTTTATTCAGACAGAATTTTTACATTTACTTTAAATCTTAACCTAATCTATCGACTCTGGCGAGTCGGTGACACCGACAACCCGGTTTGCCCAAATTTGGCAAAGGCCTCCACCAATTCTTTCCACTCCGTTCTATTTTGCGTTCTCCTAGTCCACGTTTTACATGCTGTGATCTTTATTTCGTGTTCCCACCTTCGAAACTGTCTACCTCGATTTCTTTTCCTGTTTCTTGGGTAACAAAATACTATGCTTTTGTTCCATTTTTCAATGCCTCTTATTATGGCCAGTCCATTTCCACTTTAGTCTTCTTATTCTTCTTGTTACGTCTTCAATTTTCGTGCGTTTTCTGATAGTTTTATTCTTTATTCGGTCTGACTTCCTTATATTCAGCATGCTTGTTTCCATTACTGTCTGGCATGTTTCCAGTTTCCTGTATGGCGCTTTACTGAGGGCCCAAGTCTGGCAGCCATATGTTAGGACTGGGAGTATGCAGGTGTTATATAGTTTGGTTTTGACGGCCATCTTAGTTTCTGTATTCTTCATTACTTCCTTAAAACTCCAGTAACATTTCCATGCTTTCCCGATTCTTGTGTCTATTTCTTTTGACATTATATCGGTAATTGAGATTTGTTGGCCTAAGTAGGTGTACTCTTTTACATACTCAACTGGCTCGTTGTTTATTATGATAGTGTCTTCTGAAGCGTTTAGGCTTTAGTTTTGGAAGTGTTCATTGTTAGACTTAACTTGCGACTTTCTTTACCAGGTCTATTAGCATGCTCTGTAATCGTTCTTTTGTCGTGGCGAATAATATAATGTCGTCAGCGAATCGTAGGTGTGAAAGTTGTTCGCCGTTTATGTTTAGTCCATACTCATCCCATTTTAATTTTCGGAAGATTTCTTCTAATACAGCTGTGAATAATTTAGGTGACAACGGGTCCCCCTGACGAACACCATTTTTATTAGTTCCCCCTCTTTTTCTAATTTTACTCTCTGTACTCTTGGTGTATATGTTCTTTAAGATTCTAATGTACTTGTGTTCGACTCCTTGATTCTTTAGACAGTGCCAATTACTGTTGTGCTCTATTGAGTCGAATGCCTTGTTGTAGTTGATGAAGCAGCAGTAAAATGGCACCTTAAATTCTTTGTTCTTCTCGAAAATTTGTCTTACAGTGAGTATGTGGTCTAGTGTTGAGTAGCCTGCCCTGAATCCAGCCTGTTCTTTGGGCTGATTTTCGTCTAGAATTCTAGTTATTCGCCACAGAATTACTTTTGCAAAAACTTTGTAAATATTGGACATTAGGCTAATTGGCGTATACTAGGAGGAATCAAAAAGTAGTGAGAACGACGTACTCCTTGGTAAGAAAAAAAAATACTGCCAGGCATAGCTCAGATACATATTTGTAATATTAATAAAGAAAAAATCTTCGATTCTCTTTTGTTTTTTTCTGAATGTAGTCATTTGTTTGCTTCGTGTCGGAACGTGTTCTCAAAAATGGAGAAAAACGAAGTGCGAGCCGTTATTAAATACCTCTGTTAAAGTTAACGACGCAAGAGATTCATTGCGATTTGGAGGCAACATTAGGAGAGTCTGCTCCGCCGTATTCCACTGTCGTCTCTCAATTTCGACTAGGGAGAACGAGCACGGAAGACGAACATCGAACATCATTTTGATCCCGAGACAAAACAGCAATCTTTGCAATGGAAACGGCCATCATCACCGACCCCGAAGAAGTTTCGTGTCGTGGCATCGGCTGGCAAGGTTATGGGCTCAATATTTTGGGACTCAGAAGGGATATTGTTGATTGATTACCTGGAGCGTGGAACCACTATTACAGGCCAATAGTATGCAGCTTTAATTCCCAAGTTGAGGAATGCCATCAAAGAGAAAAGGAGAGGGAATCTTCGAAGGGGCGTGCTGTTTCATCACGACAACACACCCGTGCACAGGTCGGCAGTTGCGATGGCTGCCATTCAGCAAGCTGGCTTCGAATTGGTTGACCACCCTCCTTATTCAACAGATCTGGCGGCTAGCGATTTCTGTTCCCCAAATTGAAAAAATACTTAAGGGGAAACAGGTACGAAGACGATAACGAGGTGATGGATGCCGTGGAGAGCTTTTTGCAGGACCGAGACAAAACTTTTTTTGTGAAAGGGATTGAAGCCTTGGAAAAGCGCTGGACTCGGTGTGTAGAGAGACTCGGAAACAATGTAGAAAAATAAATTATTAAGTTATGAAATCTCAATCTCACTACTTTTTGATCCCTCCTCGTAGTTGTTCATTTCGCCCCCTTTTTGTGAAGTAGGATGATCGTTGATGTGGTCCATTGTGTTAGAATTATTTCGGTGTATAATATATAGTTGATAATGTGTTTTAGTAGTGGTAGAATATCGTTTTTGCAGTCTGCAAGCAATTCATTGTTGATCTCGTCGGGGCCGGGAGCTTTATCCTTCTTTTGTGTTTCTATTGCCTTGTTTATTTCTTCTACTAGTATAGGTGGTACATTATCACTGTTATTTAAGTCAGTATTGTCTGTTTGGTTCTTGCTGGAATAAACGTTTTTGTAGAAATTTGTTGCTATTGATAGTATATCCGGTCTTTTTGTCTTTGTCTTGCAAAATCGGACTTTCATATTGGGTATCCAGTTTTTCCTTTCTGACAAAAACTTGAGGGCCTTTTTTATACCACCAGTCTTGTTGATGTGTTTTTCAAAAGTTTTGAGTCTAAACAGTCAGTCAGTCTAGTTTTGTTGTGTTTTGTGGGATGTTTGCAGATAATAATATTGATGGTTTTGCCGCTATTATTAGAAATAGATGTGCATCCCTGATGACTCGTGTTCGCGGCAGCACCAACGGTATTCTCGGTGTGTTCGCAGATCGGTGGGATTCCCCGATGTTGCGAAGGTGGATGCAGCTCCATGCTGTATTTTAACTTGTATATTTTCATCTGTGTCTGTAACCTACTAACACTAGAACTTAAGTAAAATTGTTACTAACCCTATGGACCCTGGTCTGAAATAAAAACTTTCTATTCTATTCTATTCTAAAGTGTTCTCTGTCTCTTCTCATTTGGTTTTTTATTTCTTTGCTTATTTTTCCTATTTGTTGCCTGACAGTTTTTGATTTGTTCACCGTATTGATTAATTTGAATCTTTTTTCTAGTAGTTCCGTCGGTTTTTCTGACAAGTGTACTTTCTCTTTTGATTTACCTTTAATGCTGGTTTCCGAACTTGCCGTCAGTATTTCCTATAATATGTTGAATTTTTGTTGGGTGTTTAAGTCCTCAAGAGATGATTCGGCCACAGATTTGAGATTTTCTTTGATGTTGTCTATTCTTGCTTTGTTGTTTGGTATTGGTTTTTCTTTGAAAGGGCGACTCAACTTCGAACTAGCTGCTGTGTTCAGGCGTGCTCTGAGTATTCTATGATTGTTATTAAAGTTTAAATGGCAATAGTGCCACAATCATCAAACGATTTGGGTCTATTTGTTAGAAAGTAATCTATTTCATTTCATCCGGCGATACCCATGTCCATCGTCTAAAAACTCTCTTTTGGAACAGGCTGTTCATTATTTTCATGCTGTTTTCAAAAGCCATTTCCATCAGTTTTTGTCCATTTCAAGGTTAAGGACCTAGTACAACATCTTCTCCATTGCATTGCGTTCCAACTCGTGCGTTAAAATCACCCATTACAAATTTCTAAATTTGTTGACTGCTCAGTTGGTGAGTTATTTGCACTATAGACCATAGCTCTCTGCCTGGAGGGATCTCAATATTCAAAATAGCGATTCTGTCTGATACACCTATTATTTCTACAATGAAGTTTTTGAGTTCTTTCTTAATTAAAAATCCTACTCCATGTCTTCCTGGAGTTTCTCCTTTATAATACAATATGACTTGACGGTATTATTCAATAGCTTCACCATTTCTTCTTACTTCGCTCAAACGAACACCGTTAGCAGAAATTAAATGACTCAAATTTTTTTTTTTTTTTTAAGAATTGACATTTAGTAGGATTCCACTTTAAGTTAACCTTCCTCAGTCTTTCAAATACCTCAATGAGATTTTGATTATGAATAGTTCAAGATACAAAACACTTCTCAAAAGCTAATCCTGACATCGCAATTGACATAACTCTACTGAAAGCGCTACAAGAATTCTTAAGACCCATCTCTTTAATTGGTAATAATAATAATAATACCTGAGGAGGCTCTCGTTAGGCAGCTGGATCAAGGGCTTGATTCAGAAAGCGGTACTTTTGGACACGGCTCGTATTGTTAGGAGGTTCCTCTCTCTGGAGCCCTGACCGCCGGTAGCTTGGACCCTGTTCCCGATACCGGTGGGCTACAATTTTTTATATTTTTAAATGTTTTTTTTATATTTTTTTTTTAAGGAATATTTAAAAATGTAGAACAATTTGTAAAAATTTAAATAAAGGAAATAATAATAATAATCGTTTATTTATAAAAAGGGGCACATTTACAATAAAATATCTTAACAAATAATATAGAGCACAGTTGCTTATTGCCTGAACTAGGTTGAACCTGTGTCTCAGGCTACAAGTTGCATAAATACCTTCTTAAAATAAATAAATTAACATTAAATGAAAAGTAAAGTACTGAAATTAAAACTTACACAAAATAAACAAACACAAAAAAACAGCGTGTCAGCAGTTTACTTGCAGACAACAAGTAAGTCTTCTGTCTGTGCATAAGATATGGGTTGTAGAAAAGTGATTATAGACTTTTTACAGTTAAAATAATTTAGCTTAAAGATACTTAGTTTTCTAATCTAAGTATCTTTAAGCTAAATAAATATAATAAATAATATTTTAATCTATTGTACAGAAATGGGCCTAAAAATGAAAAGAATCTTTCCACAAAGACATGTTTGGAGGTTGCATTAGAAATGCATACTATATAATTCCGTCTCTTGTTAGTATTGTCAGCATTGTGCGTGAGCATAGAGTGTTGTTTTAATACTAAGTGCATAATGAATAGCTGGCGCACAGTCAGCACGTTGCAGGATTTATACAGCTGATCTGTGGGAAAGTAAAACGGATGGAAGTTTGCTACCTTTAAAATTGCTCTTTGAGCTCTTTCAAGGGGAAGCAGGATAGTTTTTGATGCGCCACCCCATGAAATGATACAGTAATGAATTATGGATTGATATAGGGCGAAATAAACTTGTGTGATTAATTTTGAATCTGCAAAAGTTCGTATTTTTTTAAATACATATATTAATTTTCGCACTCTTTTAACCAGACTTTCAATATGATACCTAAAAGAGAGCGTGTCGTCTATTATAACCCCGAGGTATTTAATGTTACAGGTTTTGAGGATAGAAGGACAATTGCACAGGTTGACTGACAGGTTATCACATTGATGGGCATATATATGGAAGGTAGCAGTGTTAAGTTGAGGCTTGCGCATGGAGAAGTGAATATATTTTGTCTTGTCAGCATTTAGTGTTAGTAAATTTCTTTTAAGCCAATTAGTCACAGTATTAAAACCAAGTTGAGCGTTGTCCAACAGTTCACTACTGTTTTTAGCTGAAAATATTAGTGCCGTGTCATCAGCATATGATATGATTTTGCCGTGCTTGATATTTAGATTACACAAGTCGTTAATATAAACCAAGAAAAGGGTAGGGCCCAAAATACTTCCTTGGGGAACACCAAATCCAGTATTTTTCTGCTCATCGCTCGTAAAGTTGTCAATTCTAACACATTGGTATCGGTCGTCTAAGTAGTCAGCAAGTAATGTCAGTGGCGTTCCCCTTATTCCTATTGCCTCTAATTTTATTAGGAGCACAGAAACAGAGACAGTGTCAAAGGCTTTCGCTAAATCAAGGAAGACTCCCAGGACATGGTTCCCTTTGTCTAGCAGTTCTGCGACATAATCGGTCAGACTATGCACCGCATCGGCTGTGGACAATTTAGCTCTGAAACCAAATTGCGCAGGTGACAAGATGTTGTTTTTTTCTAGGTAGCTAACTAGTCTGTTATTTATAACTTTCTCAAGTATTTTTGAGATTGAGGGGAGTAATGATATCGGCCTATAGTTAGTAACCAAGTCCCTGTCTCCAGATTTATATATAGGGATAACAACAGCCTTTTTTAGACAGTTAGGGAAAATTCCTTTGGAAAGACAGATTTGAAATATATACGTTAAGGGAGGTGCCAATACATGCTTAAAGAGTTTAAGGATCTTGTTGCTTATATTATCCCATCCAACTGCACAGTCATCTTTAAGGCCAGAAATTATTCGCAATATTTCGTTTTCGTCAGTATCCAGCATAGCAAATGATTTCAGGTTATAGCTGTTCAATTTTTGGAAAGGTGGTTGGGCGCAATGTTGCGGAATCTGTTCGGCCAAAGTTTTCCCAACATTAACAAAAAAGTTATTTACTTTGTTAGCGGATAGGAGAGGTGAAGGATTAGTAAGCAGCAACCTCGAATTTGATTCACGTTGTTTAGGCATGTAGGTGACGTTTTTAATATGCTTCCAAATTTGCTTGCTATTGTTGCCTGCTTTATTTAATTCATTTTTATCGTAATTGTTTTTGAGCTTTTTTAAAAGATTGTTGCAGAAATTCCTGTATCTTTTATAGGTGTTTAGAATGATTAAATTATCAGGGTATTTCTTAGCTCTCTGGTGAAGTTTATCTCGGTGCCTTATACACCGAATTAGTCCAGGAGTAATCCAAGGTTTAATATTATGAAGACGATTATTTACTGTCACAACTGTCGTATTACACAATATTGCTTGTTGGACATGTTTTATTAAGTACGATAAAGCCGAATTAGCGTCAGCAGTATTGTAAACTAGGCTATAATCAATGTTACGTAAATCATATTCGAGTTTGTTTATGTTTAATTTAGTCTTTGTCTGGGGGCGATTTTGCTTAGGCAGCGTTAAATTTACGGATAGTAAGACAGAATGGTGGTCAGTTATTGTTGAGTTAGTAACAAGCGTAATAAATGAATAAGTGGTTTTGATCATCATATGATCGAGGCAAGAACCGCTCTGATGAGTAGGCAATGTGTGTGTAGGCAGAAAACCATGGTATGAGCATATGTTAAGGTAATCTTGAGTCCCTGCGTCGCAGTTTTCAGAGCCAATATTAATGTTAATATCACCTGTTAGTATTACATTCTTAAATGGGCTAAGTGCTTGAAAGATCTGGTTTAGGGAACTGTGGAAAGAGGTTAAGTTTCTTGCGGAAGGGGATCTATACAAAGCAATTATTGCTGTGGTTGTACCAATTTTGATGATAAGGCAGTTACTAATACAATCTTGTAGATCAGGTTCTTCGACTTTGACCTTTAATGATTCCTTAGCAAAGACAACGACACCATCGTTTTGATTGTGGTTAATTTTAGTGTACAATAAGTTGTATCCTGGTATTGCCGGGAGATTATCATGGCGGTCTGATAGCCAGCATTCTGTTAGAACCATAATATCACAATTAAAGTTAAGTCTATGAAGAAAAATGTTAAAGCTATCTATGTTCTTATAAATACTTCGTATGTTTTGGGTTAGTATAGTTAGTGACTTTTGATACTGGGAAAGATATTGATTGCAGTCCTCAACCTCACATGACTTTGATTCGGTTAAAAATGAGTTATCTATCTCGGTAATTAAATTAATATCCATTCTTTTTAAAAATAACAACAATAAATTACGTCTAAGATTTAAACAAATATGTGGCGCTCTTAGGCGCCTTCATAGTCAATCGAGTTAATATACCTGTATTCGGCAGCTAGTTTAGCAGGACAAACTGCGTCTCCCGTCTTGTGGTTGGCTTGTTTCTTAAAGCGCATGCACGTAGCACATTTTGGGTCATCAGTTTTTTTTACGCAGTCTTGGCTAGAGTGTCCTTCTTCACCGCAATGGCCACAAGCCGGGACAGCGTTCTTGCATGTTTTAGATGCATGACCGTACTGCTGGCACTTGTAACATCTCGTTACTAGTGTGAAGTCTCGTACCGGGCAGGACGTCCAATTTATAAATAATCTGTCTTGTGTGATGAGGACGGCTTTGCGAATGACGGCTGAAACTTCTATAATGTAATTACAGCTCTCAGCATCTTTCCTACCAGATTTATGGCTTAGTTTAATTGAGGTCAGAAATGTGTCTAAGGTCATAGGCAGTTTGTCCGTTATGTTCTGGTCGTAAATGCATTTATAAACCTCATTTTCAGCCATTGATGCGGGAACTCCTATTACAATAATGCGAGGTTTGCGTTTCCGAGGTTCGTCGACGGTAAGGCCTGACGAAGCGATTTGGACAGTTTGTTTAAGCTTGTCTAGGTCGTCCTTGGTCTCAGTGCTGATGATAAGTCCTCCTTTTCCTATTTTACGTACGCCCCGTACTTTCAGCTTCATTTCACCAGGGCATATGATTTTTTGTACCATGTTCTTGGTTTCATCACTGGTCTTTGTGGTGTCGGATGGAAAAATCGCCACGGAGCTGAGATTATTAGGGCGAATAAAACTGCTAGACCCCTTCTTCACCATATCGGCAAAAGATGTAGGAGTTGCAGCCTGCTTCGTACAGGACTCTTGAATAGTGCGGTTCATCTCTGTAAGACAGTCCGCTAGGTCTCGAGCTTCGGTCATAGTTTTCAAGGCGGTATGTGTTTGTAGGGCTCTTGATTTCAGTGACTGGTATTGTACAGCTAATTGCGAAACACCATGTCCAACTTTTCGGCAGAGATTGGTAATTCTTTGCTTCTGATCAGAATTAAGTTTACCCTCAGAAGCAATAATACAGACTTCATTCAGGTGCTGCTCAATGGTCCCCAACCAGTTCTGAATCTCCGGAGTGGAGATTGGTTCAATGGCTTCTTCTTGGTACTGCTTTGGTTGTTGAGGTGGTCTCGGTGTTGGTGTCGGCGGAGGGCTGCGTGACGTCATCCCACTCCGAGTAAAGGGGCTGCTGTCCATTTTTTAGTTGATAATAACTATTGACACTCCAGTTAGTCCATTATTTTGAGTAAGAATCACTTACTACGCTAATTTTTATATCAAGCCAATACACTTAAACTGGGTCAGAATTTATTGCAAGCGTTAATTTATTTATTTTTATACTGCATTGATGTACACGTCTGTATGCAATGAGTGCACTCAATCCAATGTCCTGTGCTGGTTGAAAATACAGTATATTTTCGGTTTTCAGGTGCCAGTTTCACTTGATAATGTCCTTGTTGAAGGTCTAAATGGGTGAAATAGATTGAGCCAGACAACGAATCTAAAATAGCAGTATGGTTCGGCAAAGGAAATTTGTCATCTACAATATTTTCATTTAATTTCCGAAAATCAATTACTAAACGTCACTTCTGAGATCCCTCTGTTTTTTTTAGACTAGTAGGATTGGACTAAGACCATTCTCTAGTTGAAACTTCTACATGTCATCCTTAAGCATATTGTCGATTTGTTTTGTTATTTCCGGCTTTAAAGCTTGTGGTAATCTGTTCGGTTTGTTATAAATTGGATTAATGTTACTCTTTAATGTTATCGATTGTTCGCAAATATTTGTTGTTTCTAACTTATCACCGGGTAAAAAGAAAATATCAGAATATTTAGTACAAATTTATTGAGAAAATTTGTACTAAATATTCTGATATTTTCTTTCTGAATTAGATGATGGAATCCCAGGAAAATTAAGGGCAACCTTCAAATTTTATGGGCATTGTTTGAGACAGTATACTCTCCAACTTTTATATTATCGAATGATTTTTTTTAATTTGGAAGAATTTTATTCCGCGGTTGTTCCGTTTAAATTTGGTGAAGCTGATCTTCGGAGTTATACAATGGAGCTCTTCAATAGTAGATAGCAAATCTGTCGTGATTGCTGCAATCGCTTCCAAGTTTATTGTTTACACAATAAACTTCGAAGAATCATAACGGCTGTATGCTCTGAGGGGGTACGCAGATGCGTATAGTACACCCAGATTGCGGCAGTTAGGAGTATTAACTGCCATTTTATTGGGGATAAGCCTATTACCATGAAATGTATTGTTAACAATGTAAATTAATGTATAGAAAATATATAGCTAAACATTTACACTAAAAATGGATAAATAAAAAATCTTTTTTGCAAAAAAATAAAACCGACTTCAAAAACACAGAAAAGTGAAAAATAACTTTAGCTTCAGAAGTCGGTGACAAAAAACTGAATAAAACAAACAAAAGTCACCGTTCTGTATTTTTGAAGTCGGTTTTATTTATGCAAAAAAAGGTTTTTTTTAGAATGCTTTTAGACACGCTGATAACAAAAACCATTGACATGACTCATTGGCCATCAGCTCAAGTTACGTTCAAAATACATACTAACATTATTTGATGCCACACAGTTTGTTACTGGGAAAATACGTAAGGTCTGGCGACCCTGGGATCTTGGACCAATACGCTGAATTCGACGCATCACAAAAACATCAGTTCTACAAATATATCGTGTTTGGATTCAACCACATCTCGGTAACATGGAACTCCGGTAAGCTCAGTAGTTTCTTTTGATGATGATGTTTCCCATTCTTTAAATAAATCCCAGCAAGCCATGTCTTTTAAATTATTATTTCACCCACCCAAATAATATCTGATATTACTTTTCGTTTTGTTACAGATGCTTATTGCTTAAAAATTTATTATTTCTATCCCAAGAAAGTCCCAATACTTATTTTTGAATAGAATAGTATAGAATTGTATTATGCAAATATGGGTTAGTTAAACAATAGTTGTTATGAAATATCAAAACTGAGCCATAATTTGCCATTCGGCATGCAAACGTTTACATTATTTATGAGACATGTCAAATATAGACACACGGTACACACACCACACTTAGTTTTATCACCTCGTTCAGTTTTATCTTCACTAGTCTTAAATAGTTGTACCTTCTCCCATTATTTCCTCTAGTTAATCCGCTTGCCCA
Source organism: Noctua fimbriata (assembly GCA_905163415.1). Lineage (NCBI taxonomy): Eukaryota > Metazoa > Arthropoda > Insecta > Lepidoptera > Noctuidae > Noctua > Noctua fimbriata. Next base: position 88,662 of record LR990937.1, read on the forward strand.
GGTCGGTCGGTGTATGGGTGACCATCCTTTACATACTGCGTGTCCTCCGTGCCCAAGGAAGCCGTTCCACATAGCACTGACAGTAACCTATAGGTAGTCAGGGGCCCGAAAGTCTAAAATACATATTACATAAGCTGCTTCCGGTTACACTGAAAGCCGACCTCAACATAGTAGGGAAAAGGCTAGGCAGATGATTAGCTGGTTTAAAAGTACTCATTTTTTTTTTAAATGTTAAATGGGCTTGCTCTTGACCTCAATCTAGTCCTGAGGACAGAGATGAGGTCGACGATGGAACGAGCTAACCCAAAAGAAGCCTATTAACTTGCGATTAAGCATTACATTGACTGCATTAGTAACGATGGAGTTTCTTGCCGATTCTTCTCCACAGGAAACGACCAAACCGAACCGTGTGCTTTTATCAACGTTTTATAAGTGCCCATATAGGCCATGTGAAATTAAACATTTCGATTTTGCATTTACCCATGTAATTTATGCGTAGAGAACGCCTACTCAATGGCACAACACGACAATTTCTGGTCGCAGCCATCCAGCTATTGTAAACTGATTAGGTACAGTATGTTAGATAAAAAAATAAATAATGAAAAGCTGTTGAAAATTAATTTGCCAATTTTGTAATCACTATAAGAAGATAAAGATGATAGGCGGAGAGGGCGGGTCGCCGGGAGGCGAACGAGTGGTTCTTATGTACGCCTTTGCCGGGTGGTCTTCTGGCGCGGACCGCAGCCGCGTCGGGGGCGGCGGGGGCAGCGGGGGCGGCGGCGGCGGGAGCGGCGGGGGCGGCGAGGGCGGCGGGGGCGGTAGGGGCGCCGGGTTTAATGGCCGCGCCGCGGCCGCCGGCTGCAGCGTTGTCGCGGCGATCTGGGGGCGTGTGCGAGGCGCTGGTGGCCGTCGTCGAGGTCGTCGGCAGCAGTGGCTCCTCACCGCCGTACTCGGCCCCGTTGTCGCCGTACTCGCCCGCCTTCAAGTACACGCGTGAAGTTCGCGCGAGTCCACCCTAGAAACACCCGGTCGCGGCACTGCGGCGCCCGAGACGGGGGTCTCGCGGCGGACGCGCAGCTCGTGCCTCACCTTGAAGTCGGCCCGGTTGGGCTCGAACTCGAACGCGGGCCTCAACGACGACTGCAGCGCCGGCGGCGGCGACGTGGTCGTGACGGGCGTCGCGGGTGCGCTGTGAGTGGGCCTCATGCTGGACAGACGCCCTGGACGCGGCACTAGCGCAAAGAAAACATTCCAAGCACAACATTCAGGTAAAACTGGTGAAAAACGACAACTACCAGCAAAAAAAGTTTTTGTAAAAAAAATTATCGCTTGCACTTTCGGAAGTTGGTAATTGTGCAGGTACTTTATTTGGGATCTTCTTTTCGCATATTGTTTCTTTTCCTAATATACTTTGGCATAACTACTTTGGTATATATATATTTTTTGACCTAATAATACTTTGCCATACAATTTATTTTGGCATAATTATCTTGTAGGCTAATTTGTTTTAGCATAAATTGAATTCGCATAATGCTACTAGGCATAATGACTATTAGCATAATAGTATTAAGGCATAAAAGATAATAGGATTTACGGAAACAAATTTGAGTTCGTTTTACATATTTATTTTGAATTTTCATCCAATTAAAATTACAATAGTGACAGAAACAAATCGCTACAAAACCGACTCCACGTAGTGGATGGTCGTTTTTCGGACCGACAACCCATAGAGCATTTGATTCTTCGAACATATGAAAATCGGAAAACCAACAAATCGTAATTATGACTATCGGTAAAATAAAATTCGTGATTTTTACTAATACACATTATAATTCTTAGGTATAATGAAATTCGGACTAATATATTTTGGATAAATTGGGTGTTCCCCCTACTAATATTATAAATGCGAATGTTTGTTAGGATAGACGAATGGATGAATATTTGTTACTCTCACGAAAAACGACTGAACGGATTTGGATGAAATTTAGGCTATGTACAGTTTGTTAATAGTTAACAGGCAATGTGCTGAAAATAGGGAATAGTGATTTTCAAGCAAGATAATTAAAAAAACAAACAAAAATAAAATAAGCCTTTATTGCTGTTAGATTTTAACTTATTTGACCAAACATTACTTAACAAATTATAACAATAGAGGTAAGAAAAAAAAAAATAAGTTAAACTAAAACATATTCTCAGCATTCGACTTATCTTACTTTTTAACACCTTGTCTTTCGACAAAGGCCTCCTCTAAGGATTTCCACTTGTTTCTGTCCTTGGCTGTACGTAACCATTCTGGACCAGCTACTTTCTTCAAATCATCTTCCCATCGCTTTGGATGTCTTCCTCTACTTCTTCTGCTTTCTCTAGGGTACCATGCCGTTATTATTTTGGTTCATTTCCCTTTCTTTTCTTTCAACATATGTCCTGTGTTCTATCCAGTGCCATTTCAATTTTCTGCATGCTGACTGGACTTTTCCAAACTTAGTCTTTCCTTTGATCTTTTTTAATAGTATTTTATCCCTTCTCCTTACTCCCAATACGCTTCTCGATATTCCATTCTGACGTATATTTAATTTATTTTGTTGTTGTTCAGTTAAGGCCCAAGTTTGGAATCCGTAGGTATGTGGTTTTCCAAGGAATCAAACGCTTTGTTAAGTCTACAAAACCCAAATAATATATTTGGTTGAATTCTCTGTATTTGTAGGACGTGTATGTGGTGAATGGTCGAGAAGTTGCTCCTAAATCCAGCTTGCTCCTTCGGCTGGTTTTTATCAAGCGTGTCAGTTAGTCTAAACAATATAATTTTAGAAAAGATCTTAAATACATTCAGTCAAAAAAGTATCGGGAATGGATGATTTGTTTAAGGTTCCAAGTTCAATTTTTTGTTTTTTTTTTTTGCTAGATTGGCACAACTGTTTTCCATTTTGGCATGTAGTTTGAGTTGCATCTGTTATTAAGATTAAATACAGTGCTGTTTTTAGTTAGATCATATCTAGTGTTTTGCGAATTTCCTATTGGACAAAACCATCGAACAAAGAGTTGGTCTTAAATTTTCCATAGCTAATGGAATTTCATGTTCGGGTCCCCGAAAATGTTACAGAAAGCTTACGATGAATCGACATTATCAAAAACACGTGCTTATGAGTCGTATAAAGCGTTCAAAGGCGGTGATGAGAGACTTTTTTCGGCACTTTTTCGGTTTTAACACAGCTGGACCACTGGATTCCAGAGCACAGTGAGTTTCATGTGTCGGGAACAGAATCGAGTTGCGAGTGACAGTGCGCCTCCACTGTCACTCACGGGAACTCAAAACAATCAGTTAACATGGTAAATATCCCGTTTCTAGTATTAATGATAATAGCCTGTACTGTCCCACCGCTAGGCAAAGGCCTCCCGCAATTCCTATAATATCACAATAAAGGACAATGGGCATAAGTGGTCCAAGAGCCTCCACTGATGAGACTTGTGGGGAATGAACAAGTATGTATTGTCACATCATTCTGACAAAAAAAAATCTAAATCCGTCCCGGGATTCTTTTTTATGATCATGTTGACCTGACTAACCTTTTTTTTTTTTTTGTTTCGGGGTGGAAAATCCTTATGGATGTCCTCCGCGGAGGGCGGAGGGGTCTGTCAGACTGTAGCTGACTAAAAACCACCCCTGTATTCCCTTCCCACACTTGCACCGGGGATCATGGGAACTAGTACGCCTTCCGCGATCCCCGGCTAGTGCCGGCCATTCAACAGGGGCGCGCGCGCCACCGCCTCGGTTCCAGTTATATGGGGGGGCGGCGGACGTCCTCAAGTCCGCCGTCCCTCAGGATCCGTTTAGGGGGGCTGGAAGAGGGCGTTGACCGCCCTCCGCGCACCGCCCGGTACGTCAGCTGCGGGTCGGGAGAGTGGTCTCGACCTCCCGCATCCTTTCCGCAGTCTCATTCTGTGAGATGACGGTTTCACAGAAGGAGATCACCGCGTCCCACGACTCTGCGCTCCCGACCATCGAACGAGCGACAGCCGACAGTGATAGGTCGGTATCGACTTCTGTTATGAGGGCACGGCGCGGCTCCTCCCATGCGGCACACTCTGCCAGCGTGTGCCGCGCTGTATCCTCTAGACAGTGGACGCAGTGATGACACCGAGCGTCCGGCTCCCTGTTTATTATTTATTCCTTGTTTGTTTGTCTATCCTTAGAGGGTGTTGGTAATTAGTTGCTACTGTTGCTTGTTTGTAGGGACGTTAGTAAAAGAGTTAGATCTGATTCTCATCACGTTAAATGCATTGGTTCTCTTGGCCTTAAAGGATACGGTGGCTTGAAGTTTGTCATTTACATAACTAAGACGACCGCCACTACCGGCGTGGTGCCGCTCTCCTCGGCATGCTTCACTGCTGCCTCTAGTGCCAGCGCCAGCTCCACTGCCTCTTTATATTGTACTTCTTTTTCTGCGAAGATTCTCGATCGCATTACGTCACTTGCCAGCCCTGACACAAACTGGTCGCTCAAATTCTCTTCGAGCGTCGAACATGACTTGCACTTTCCGAAACTTCACGTAGATGCCAGGTTTTTCAATGCCTGCAGTTATTCCGTAAGGGACTCGCCCGCACGCTGTCGGCGCAACCTGAAGACGTGGCGTGCGGCGATCTCCGATTGTTGCGGTTCCAAGTGTTCCGTCACCAATCTCACTAGTTCGTCAAATGTTTTGTTCTTCGGAAAGATGAACACAGATCGCACATAAGCGCATATGTTTCTTCCCCTTTTCGTCGATTTCGTTAAGCCGTACGTACTGATTTACTAGACGAATATACGCTGGCCATTGTTTCGAGGCCAAATTAAATGGTTAAATTTTACCAATAGGCATCTTGACACACGCGAAACCCGAAAATTTAAAAGAAATTATTCAAAATCCCGTTCTCGTCGCCAATATTACGTCAATGAAATACGTGGGTCAACGACAGACTGGTATATTTGCAAAATGAAACTAACTACCCACCACCATACAAATAATAGTACCGACTGATGTCACAGATGTTGCGTATTTTGACTTCCGGAAAGCTTTTGACACCGTGGATAACGATTTGCTTTTATGCAAACTCTCTGCGATGGGATTCACACCGCAATTACTTAAGTTTTTTGCGAGCTAACTTGGCGAGCGCCGACAGTACGTCCAGTATGCGGGACTTGAATCTAAACCTCATTACACGTATTCCGGGGTGAGTCAAGGCAGTATATTGGGCCATTAGAATTTATTTTATTTGTTAACGACCTGCCTACAGTCGTGAAAGAAGCGAAGTGTCTACTGTTTAAAGTAGCGTGTTAGGTCCACCGCTATTTTTGATCTACGGTAATGATCTGCCTAAAGTTTCACAGCATCCCATGATCCTTTTTGCAGCACAGCCATCTTTAAAATATTGATACTTTTGAAAATGACTTAAATTCCACTCTTCGCAATATAATTAACTGACGGTTAATAATGATGATCAATTTAGCAAAAACTAAATTAGTCAATTTCGGGCGTAACAATAAAAATAACGAAATCAATATTCATATATTTGTTCAAAATTGAACAAGTCAGCTGCGTTAAATTTCTAGGGCTTTGGATAGATAATGATTTGACTTGGTAAACACACAGTATGCAATAAACTTAATCAATACTCATATGCTTTATATAAATTGTCCTAAATTGTTGATAAATCAGTTCTTTTGACCGCATACCATGCTTATGTTTCGTCGGCCCTGAGATATGCAGTCATATACTGGGGCAATGTCACTAATAGGGATTTAGTATTTAAAGCGCAAAAAAGGTGTATACGTGGGATTGCCGGTATTCGTGTTCCTGATTCATGTGAATGGTTCACATGAATCAGGATCATTTCAAAGAATATAAAATTTTGACCCTTCCTGCAATTTACATTTATGAAGTAACCGTATTTATAAAAACAAATGAAAATCTATTTGATAAACTCAAATCGAGAGGATATAAGTTAAAAATTTCTAATGTACCACATAAAACGGCTCTATTTAAAAAAAGCTTCTTTGGCATGGCAGAATCAAAAATATACAACAAGATACCTATTGACATTCTGAGTACTAAGGAACTTCCAGTATTTAAAAATAAACTGCGTAAATTTTTAATTGAGAAAGCATACTACACGATCCAAGATTTCTTGAAGCATTGATTGAATTGTTTACCATGTATTAATTTGACTGTATATTGATATTTATAATAACCAAATTTGACATGTAAAATAACTTTAAATGTAATGCCACTACATAATTATTGTATGCCTATTAGGTAGGACATATTGGAACTTTATTGTTTAGACCTGTAACTAACTTAAACCCACAATAAAATATTTTGAATTTGAATTTGTTTGCAGATGACTTGAAGTTGTACCAAAACGTTGAAGAAACTGCTGATTGTAATCGGCTCCAGTCTGATATCGACAATGTGGTACAACGGAGCAAGTCTAAAAATCTGCCTTTAACCTGGATAAGTGTTGTATAATGAGCTACACCCGCGCGCGTGCTCCTTTGGGATTGGAACATCAGTACGACATGGATAGTGTAGTCATACCGCGTATCAAGCTGGTACGAGATCTGGGCGTGCAGATGGTCTCTGATCTGACTTTTCGCAAACATAGTGGAGGTGTGCAGTAGGTCTTACAAAAATCTTGATTTCATCTTAAGACAGTGTCAGGATTTTACTGATACTGCTGCTGTTAAGGTTTTATATAATGCACTTGTGAGAAGTCACCTGGAAACAAGTGCATTCATTTGGAATCCACATGAAGCCAAATACAGCCTCATGTTAGAAAAAATGCAGAATAAATTCTGTACATTTCTCTACTTTAAGCAGTACGGAGTTTATCCCTTTTATTCCCTAATGTACCCAAGTCTGTTCGTCCTGGGCATGGTTGGGTACACCAGCCCCCGTAGCATGACCACCGTAGACAAGGATTTCTTTGACGGAAGAATCGACAAAATGACAGATTGTGTCGACACAATGACAGATTTCTTTGCACTATTTGTCATTTTGTCGATTCTTCCGTCAAAGAAATCCTTGTCTACGATGGTCATGCTACGGGGGCAGACTGGCAATAAGAAGGGACGTGGTGCTAGTCAAGTACGTGGCGAGCGTACTGCTGGGGTGCGCGCCAGGTGCCGCCCGCACTGAGACGTGCCGCTAGGACTAACCCGCTCGTGTTTACCCCTATGTCGCGAGGCGCACGTATTATTGATATTATAACGATATCAAAAGATATATTTGGGCAAAACCTGCCGACATTTGTTCAAAGGGCACAAATGATTATTGAAAAAGGTGTGCAACTATAAACTCTATTAATATTTTAACTATAGCTAGTATTATTTTTACTGGGTGTAATTTTACTTTTTATATTGTTTTATTTTGTCTTTTAGCATCGTATTGGGCTTGGTCTATAATGTTGCAATAATTAGTGGTAAATAAATAAATAAATGACCGCTGCCATACATCCACCAGAATTTATCTAAATATGAAAATTACCGCTACACGTGCGAAGCAGGGGCGGGGCGCTAGTTTAAAGATAAAAGTATAGATACCTGCTTTAGCTGTAGGTAGAATGTAGCAAGTAGTAGGTATACAATCGTTTACCAGTTTGAGCATATGTAGCCGGGTCGGATGAACGCTGGTACAGCGTCGTTTCGGTGACTGCCGGAGTCTCGTCAGGTTCCAGGGATACCACTACGGTGGCTTGGCGTGTCGCCGAGCTGTCAAACCGCCGAGAACCGTCCAGTTTGTCAGCTTTGTCCGCGCCGTCCGTATCCAGAAGGCGCCGCTCGGTGCACAGCTGCCCGCATTCGCCTCCGCTGCGACACAATAACACACAAATCTAATTTCCTAGACGTGATTGAGTCTCTAGAAGCGATGGGGTTTGGCCATCGCTACCAGAACGGCTTTGCTAGCGCTTAAAATAAAACCAGACTTCACCGTCCGCACACGCGTAACGTGTGCGCGCAATGTAGGAACCGGCGGCGGCGCGCGACGCTCTGCGCTATGTGCGTGTCGCCGCACGAGACGTCCGCGCCTGCTCCGTCCGTCGGCGAGCTGCCGGCCGGGGCGCGCGACGACTGGCCCAGCACGCCGCACAGCTTGCCGTCGCACACCACGCCGGTGCCCCAGTCGCTCTGCGGACAGACATCCGTCACTCAGTGCCCGGCCGCGGCCGACAGGTGCGCCCGTGCAGCGTGCACCCACCGAGCACAACGTCGGTCCTACGAGGCACAGTGCCGACTCGCTCAGGCCGGGCCAGCTCGTCCAGCGCTCGGCGCACTCGGCGCCCGCCACCAGCGTGGCGTCCACGATGCGCAGGCGCGGCGTGCGGTCCAGCGCGCGCACCACGTGGCACGTGGCGCCGGCCGAGCACTCGGACGGCTGCGTGGCCATGAGGATGGGCCGCGTGCCCGCGCCGCCGCCGAAGGGCGCCTCCAGCTCCAGCAGCGCCAGGTCCATGGCGGCCCCACTCCAGACGTCGTCGGCGCGCACGGACTCGGCGCCGGCCGCCAGCGCCACGCGCGCCACGCGCCGCGCCGCGCCCGCGCCCGGCGCCAGCGCCCACAGTTCGCCGGCCGAACTGCTGGCGCACCACGCGGACGTCAGCGCGGTGCGCAGTGATACTAGCGACGCGCCGCAGCGCCGCCCGCTTGTATGCTCCACCACGATCTGCGCACAACTATCACTGTATCACTACGGCAAAGCCAAAAGATAGGGCTATAATTTTAGCAGTCTATGTATGTGCAGTCACGAGTAATGAAGTGTATTTGTACCTAAACAAAATTCAAAAGCCTCGGCTTGCAAAATGTTATGTTCGTGAAAACATAAAACGTCAATCAATGTTGTTGGTCATAAACACTATTCGTCATATATCTACGCGGTTGGTCATCTGCGACCGGATTTAACTGTTAGTCACATTCATGATTCGTCGTGTACGCGGTCACAGCTTCTCATAATTAGGTACGCGCCGTTTGTCATGATCTAATGTGTGGGTGAATTAATGAGCAATCTTAAATATACTTCTACTACGTATCCTTGTTTTTTTTCAGATACTAGTTAGTATTATTTTTTTGCGTGTGGAAATATCCTTTGAATCACTTTATAGGAGTACAAAAAAATATCTCTAGACCAACAAGTTAAATTCAATGCATTCTAAATCAATATAGTTTATTTCACATAGGCCTAGATGGGCACTTATAAAACGTCGACAAAAAGGTGCACGGTTCGGGTTGGTCCTTTCCTATGGAGAAGAACCGGCAAGTAACTCCATAGTTACTCTTTTCAAATCATTGAGCTATAATATAATATATGAGATAAGTCGTTGTTTACTACACAAAAGATGTAAAACAAGATAAAAAGTTAACAAGCAGCTGGGAATCTACAAAGCCTACAATGTTCACACATTGACAAATAATCGGAAAAATAGAATCTATACAAAGGTGGAATCATTTGGATTAGGGGTCTATAAAGCCACTAACGTTGTTCCCAAACAAAACGCAAGCAACATATCGACGGTTTTATATAAAGGATTTATGACTTATTTTTAAATGCACATCATAAAACTTATCACTCTTACTACCACTTATCAATTTATTTACATCAATTAAATATTTTTCAAAAAACTTTCTCGAAAACTGGTTCTTCATCTTATCGCACTACGATTAGGCTCAACATGCAATGTATTACACACCCGTGGATTTTTAATATTTATTCGCAAACCTGCGGAAATAATAATTTCCACAGATAACTACACTAATACTAAGAAAAAATGCAGATACAACCAATGTAGTCGGCGGTGTTTGTTTTTTTTTAAACCTCGGCAATAAAAATGAGTATTTAAATTGTGTTTATAAATAGAATATCATGGATAATATGATTATCTGTGGCCTGGTGCTAATAGGGCCAATATCAATAATCATTATTTTCAGTAATGAGCGTTAGAACAATGAATCAGCATTAATAGTTATTATTTAGGTGTTATATTGTAGTACGGCAAAAATATTTTACTTTTATTTGATTTATGTTTTTAAGAAGATTTATGAATTAAATTCAAATTAAAAAAAAAAATGTTATTTTGGAAAATATTAACAACTTAAGCCCCTTTAGCACTGATGATAATTGTTATGATCCCAATTATGTATAAAATTAAAAAGGCCAATGTTGTTTCTCTAAGAAATTTTATTATGGAGAGATTACAATATTTTTAATTTTCTTCATCAGAACATGACACAATATCCTCCATTTCGGGGCCAGTCTCCAAAGACTCATAAAATGGACGGCTGGATGGTTGGAGGTACTCCAGAAATGATTGCAGGTCTCTGAGAGGTGCTACTGCTGCAGTATCTTCTGATTGTGAACGTGTCATATTTCGGTTTCTTTTTAAACTTAGCATTTTGAATAATTCCAATGGACCAATGTATACATTGGTCTATTTTGCTTTCATATAAATAAAGCAGCAAACTAAAATTACATCACAAAAAAGGCTAATGTTAACTTTGATCGTTTTAGTTCTTACTCTATTACTAGGAAAGTGAAAAATAATAATTTCTTATCGGCTTAAGTATACTGCAGCCCTTTTATATTTTTTTTTTTTTACATATCTTTATGAAAGCGCACACTACATTGGCCTTTTTTACATAGTAACTTTTGAAAGATTGTTAATACACTAACGCCCTTTTAGCACAAAAAAATATCATACTTTGACAATAAACTGGCATTACAATCTCGTTTCATACAAAAACGTACTTTGGCCTTTTTAGCACCATGCCACAGAATTAAAACAATTATTTACTTTTATGAACAAATTAACATTCTTCTTATTTATCGTGTGGTTAGTTCCTAACCTGGTGTCAGAGAGTCCTCTGACTAACAGTGTATAAATTAACATTTAAACTCTGTTTTAAGCTTTCACGGTTTACAACTAAACTTATACCGTCCACCTGCGATCATGGCGCTTGCAACAGCGTCGAAATATCGGGAGCACAAAATAATGAACAATCACGGAAGATATCCCGTAAGTGACAGTATAAGTTTAAATTAACATTTATTTGTGTTCTGAATTCAAAAATATTTAAATTTTTCATTTTTCATATTAGGCTGTTGAGCGACCTTTGCTTCTTCTTCAACCTGGCGAAAGCAAAGCGCGGAAAAAAAGCAAAATAAATCATAGTTTCCTAATAATTTCTGACAAAAATATTTTCCATTCCAATATTTTATTTCTTCGAAAGTGTAGGTATTGAAAAACGTCATATGATACGCGTGGGGAATTGTTACGTACGGCAGTTCTCGGCTCCATAAACAACCTCGCCTGCGGCTCGGTTGTGTGCATTCCGCCTCGAATGCAATATAGTTTTCCCACTTATATCAAAATGTACTATTTTACATCAAAATTACTAATTGCACATCAAATTTGCTGGAGCTTACAAACGTAATACTCACAAAATATTTTTAAAACATGTTTTCATCGTAAAAAATGCATTGCGGCAGGGATAACATAGGATGCAAGAGCGAGCGAAGCGAGCTCGGGACTTGTGGCACCCCGACTCGGACAGAATAGGTTCGAAGGCGATGGTCTATTGAGCGAACTAAGATCCCGTCATCCACTTCGTGTTAGGTTACTTACTTTTTATTTGAAACCCTGCAGACAGAAATAGGAGACCCGCGCAGCGGGGCTATGTCGACTCGGTTGCACTTTAATAAATTGCCATAATTATGCGTTAAAAAATAGAAGCTGTGTTTTAAAAGAATGAATTAAATAAGCGTTCATAAAAAAGCTCTGCTTTTCATTTAATAGCGATGCATCACGAACTCAAATTGTTGCTAAAATAATAATATTTTAAGAAAACTATTTTGCTGTGCAATCAGTATTTTTTATTAGCAGTGGATTTTTTTTTATATAAAAAAGGAAGATTTTTTTTAAATACTAGCTATACATAATACCTATAATAATAAATAAAGCTTTAGTCCAAATTTATTAAAAAATGATTTTGACGAATAAACAAGATTTATTAGAGTGATTGTTTTTGTACCTTTTTTGTTTAATTATTTAATTAATACAAACTTATTTTATTTATCTGTTATCCAGTACTATTAGAAAATATATCACGAACTGCGTGTGTGACAAACTGCGTTTATGACGAACTGAGTTTACGACGAACTGCGTGTTTGACGAACTGAGTTAGTGACGTACTGCGTCTGTGTCAACCAGCTTAAGTGACCAGTCGCGGATCATGACGTTCTGCGTGATGAATGGCATTTGTAACCAGCAGCGTGTAATCCAAACTGACGTCGAATTTTATTACAAATTTTAATGATTCTGTATCTCGACCAACAAAAAAAGGTTGAAAAAAAAGGTGTGAGATTAGCATAATATAAAATGTCAGTTACTGTTGTGAATTATGTTTTGACCGTCAAATGACTGACACAGTCCTACTTATTGTAAAAAACATTGAAACAATGAATTTTACAACCATCTAGAAGACTGACTCGATTCACTGCCACCGAGTGTAGGTATGTTGGTCGGTAACGTTACCATGAAAGGTGCAGAGTCACTGTCTTCTTCTTGCTCGGGGTCACGCTCTTCTCCCTCCGCTGGCGCCGGCGCTGTCGCCTCACTACTCTCTGGCATACAAACAAACTCACGTACTTACTCATAGGTTATAGGTCAGTATAATGCATAGGACACGTGTCTTTGTCGCTTGTAATAAGGTGTACAAGAATGATCATCAGTGGAGTGAAAAAAATATGTACGGCTCAGAGTGGTAGAGTTGCAGTGTAGGTGAGTTGACGAAAACCACAGACTTCACGATCCCAAGTTTATTGTAAAGTTACACAAGTTATGTTGGATGCTAATCCGCAGTTTTACTCGCTAAGGTAGCTGTTGGTCAACTGACGTTTAGTATAAGAAATACTTATAAAATTAATTACGGAAAGTAGGTCGCGGCGTCAGCAAGTTACTAGCCTGTACGTAAACCGTACATGCTCCCGAGGGAAAAGTGGAATGAGCATCCATTACAAACGATAGTTAAAGTAAGAGTAAAAGTAAACAATTAATAAAATGTAAAGTCAGTAAATCTAGTAAATGAAAGTAAATAATAAACATCATCAGTTCATATCCTCAAAGTGGAATATTTTCGTGGGTTCCGCCGGTGTGGAGTTACGTATTTCTTGCAACTCGATGTCTCCTCCAACGTTGTCCCTTCCTTTTGATTGCGGGCCAGATTTGGTAGTGTCGCTTCTCTTGCACCATCGTTTAAGGAAAATGTAGAAGGCGAGTATAGCAATCCCTCCTAACAACAAAGAAGTAACCGAATAAAGGTAAATGTCGTGATTTGAGATGTCAGACCTGTTGGGTAATATTTCGTTCTGTTTCTGAACTTCCAACTGCCGGTCGACTTTTCGTATCTCTGTTTCAGTAGGCGTTTCCAGTTCTGTAATATTCAATGTTGCGCTTTTCCAGCCCAGGTCGACAATGTTGTTAATCGTAGAGTTTATTGTTGGTACTTCTATATCCGCATTCATGTTAAAATTATTTCCCAGCTGATTATATGTAAATATTGTGGAGTCCTTTTTCTGAAGTAAGCATTTCGGTTTCAAAGAAATCACTCCAGTCCCGGCAATGACTGCCGGTGTAACTTGATCGTTGCAAATTACACGCATCAGCTGTCTTTCGCAAAGTGTGAATAACCACATGTGTGGTTTATGTAGCTTAGTCCAGGTTTCTTTGCATGCTACGTCATTGAGGATACAGGATAATGTCGCTTGTTGATGGAAGACTTGAGCCTCGCATGGGGCGCCTCTATCGTTCAGGTTGTAGACCGGTTGACGCGAAGTGCAGACGAATTCGTCTTCTCCGTATGAGGTACACTGGCGCATGTCCTGTTCTTCCATAGTTATGTAAGAACTTTTTGCAAAGTTGATTGCAATGAAGTCTGAACTAGGTTTTACTAGTTTCAACCTTCCTTGTCTTAGAAACGGTGTTGGTATAACTCGGTATATCTTGTAGTCTTCATCACTTAACAATGGGATATGTATTTCGAACAGCAAATAGTTGTTTGTTATTCGAGCCTTCACATGAATGAGGTCGTAGATGTTTTGCAAATCCCTTTGAATGTTCTTTACTGGTAAGGATAGCCCTTGTGGCAACCTTCCGGATATTATATTAAGCTGTTCAATCAGTTGATATGCTGGAAACAGGTGAGTGTCTAAATGACCTCGGTATAAGTTGGGGAGAGCATTCATCAGCATATCTAGAATTCGATGTAAGTCACTTACAATTAGCGTTGACGTCACAGCAGCGGAATTTATGTCATTTGCAGTGTATAACATTTGCGCACGGTTCTCTATTTTACTGATTTCGCTGCAAGTTTGATCCATGTAGGTGCGCAATGTTTTGAATTGTTTATCCATAAATGCTGTGTTTCTTTTTATAATGTTGTTTTCCGCTTCTACGATCAATGTTTGATTTTTCATAAGCTGTAGTAAGTAATTATCGTTTGATTGTAGATACAGTATGTCCTTTTCATATTTCTCAGCAAAGTCTGCATCTAAAACTCCAAAAAGCGTTCCTGCTAATTTCCCGACTCCATCAAAGTAACCTCGTTTTGGTCTTGAATGTTGAGAAAGTAGCATAGAGTTGTATTCAGCCAGGTGACTCAGTTCGTGACGTAGGTGACTGACGATTGCTTCGCAAGGCGTGTACTCATGCGATATTCTTTGACATAATTTGTCGATTTGATTTACGTAGGCGTTAATCTGATCCGTTGCTTGCCAATATGAAGTTAAGTTGAAATAGATCAATAAGGTCCATTCTTCGTGTATCAGTTGCACTTTGCCAGCTTCATCGAAGTAAATCGGATGATTGCTAGTTATCGATGTGACCTTGAAGTTATTATTTGTTGGCGCTGATTGTGCAAACCCCGTCATTGCTAATATAGACAAAAGGACAAGTGGCAGGAATTTTTTTGTATTAGTTCTTGCACCTCCCCGTTATTTAGTTTCTGGAGTAGGTGACTTTTTCTGTTCCTCTTCGTTAAGTTTAGGTTCTTCAAGTTTCAGCGGTAGTGGCGAAAGTTTCGTAATAGGTCGTTTAAGTGGGCCTCTCTTAGTTTTCAAAGTTACCACCCGAACTTGACCATCAGTGCCGGGATGAAGCTCCTGCACTCTACCAAGAGCCCAGCGGCCCGGCGGTAGGTGTTCGTCTTTTACCAACACTAGGCTTCCTTGATTTAAGTTATCTTTTGGATGCTGCCATTTGCTTCGGACTTACAGCTGATGCAGATATTCATTCGAACAGCGCTTCCAGATATGCACGTTCATTTGTTCTACAAGCCTCCACTTGTTTCTGAGGTCATGTTGAGCAAAATCTTCTTCTTCTTGTGGGAGTGACAGTAGAGGACCACCCGTGAGGAAATGACCGGGAGTCAGATATTCCAAGTCTTCTACATCTTCGGTTAATGGGCATAATGGACGTTTAAACAGGCTTCTATTTGAGTCAATAAAGTAGTGAATTGTTCAAAAGTGAGCTTCTGTTCCCCCAGTACCCGATGTAGGTGATATTTCATTGATTTGATGACGGCAGCTTCCCAGAGGCCTCCTGCTGTCGGCCAAAGAGGAGCATTAAAATGCCATTCAATCCGTGAGTTTTGTCATCTCGTCGAAGAATTCAGAGTTCTTGAAAGTTTCGTGACGTTTAAAATCCTTTTGCAGCAGTTTTGCAACGCCCACAAAATTCGTCCCGTTGTCCGAAAATACGTGTTTGGGCGTACCCCTGCGTGCGCACATCCTTTTGAAGGCGGCAAGAAAAGTTTGTGTGGTGAGGTCGGACACCAATTCCAAGTGCACAGCTTTTGTAACCATGCAAATGAAAATTGCTATGTAAGCCTTTACTCCTCTCCCTTTGTTGATTTTCACGTCAACATGTCCAGTGTAGTCGACGCCCGTATTCGTAAACGGTCTTGCTAGAGTTACACGCTCCTTCGGCAAGTCCGCCATTAGTTGAACGTTCTTGTTTGTTTTGAAACGATGACATCGGATGCATTGCCGTAGTTCCTTTTTCACCGTTCTGCTACCTCCAATTATCCAAAATTTCAGACATAAGTGGGCCAAAGTGAGCCGAGCGCCTCCGTGAAGTGTCTCCTGATGAGCCTCTTGGATAATTAGCTCCGTTAATCTTCCAGTAGCGGGAAGTATAATAGAGTGTTTAGCTTCAGGGGGTAGAGTTGAGTGGACCAGTCGCCCCTTCACACGCAGCAAACCACTGTCGTCGAGAAATGGAGTTAATTTCAACAGCTTGCTTCGTGTTGGTATCTGTTGATTCTTCTTCAAATGTTCAATGTCCTCGCCAAAGTATTCATTTTGAATGTTTTTGATAATTAGCTCTGTAGCCATCATCATGTCTTGAGGTGTCAGACACCGAATTTCCTTTCTGTCGTTGCAGTTGGCTATGTTATTATTAGAGGTTGTTGCCCGTTTCTGCTTTGAAGGAATGTTGCTTATTCGTAAAATCCACCCAAGCACTCGGATTAAACGTTTGTAATTACTGTATTTATTTAATAGTGTTTCGATGATTTCACATTTTCTGTATGTGGCTGCTACGCAGCATTTTGTCAGTTGAAGTCCATTGTTTGTAATGTAGATCAAGCAATTTCCTAGACTGTTATTAGCCATGTGAGTTTTTAATCAGCTTGGACCTTCCCACCAAAGTTTGAAATTAAGAAGTTGAGCGGGTGAGAGTCCTCGAGTTGCACAATCAGCGGGGTTATCTTCAGACTTCACATAACTCCAGCCGTTTGCAGAGACGATACTGTTTATTTGTTGCACTCTGTTTGCAACATATCTCTCCCATCGGTTAATATCTCCTTGTATCCAGGCTAAGACGACCTTAGAGTCGCTCCAACAACTGATCTGTAGATTTTTGCTGCTGAGAGTATGTTTGACCTTTTCTATGAGTTTGGCGAGTAATAAGGCCCCACAGAGTTCCAGCCCAGGTAATGTTACCTTTTTGCTGAGCGGTGCCACCTTTGTTTTTGCAGTAATTAGTGCAGTCACGTAATCACCGACTTTTTGATTTTTCACTCGACTGTAAATAACGCACACGTAGGCTTTTTCGCTTGCGTCACAGAACCCGTGAATTTCTAGGTTTATTTCCTGGTGATGTTGGCTGTAAGTTTGGATATCGTCAACGCCTTTAACTCTCTGCCCTGGCATGTGATCAGGGCGGCACTAGTACATCACAGAGTGCCACCTTACCTGCAGTGCATCATCGGGGCTTATCTTCGTGACCGACACATTTGTTATGTGGGTCGGGACGGTAGCGTTCATCGCAGGGAGATTACTTGTGGGGTTCCGCAGGGATCTGTCTTAGGGCCTCTCTTATGGAATCTTGCTTACGATGTTGTCCTGCGTATTGATCTCCCCGTTGGCGTTAATGTCGTTTGCTATGCAGACGACACCCTGGTGTTAGCCGGCGGACACACCACTGAAGAAACCATTCAACTTGCAGAACTCGGATTGGAAAAAGTCGTGGCGTCGATCCGCGAGCTGGGTTTAGAGTTAGCGCCTCATAAAACTGAAGCACTATGGTTCCATAAGCTGCCGAGGAGTAGAGAGCCACCCAGCTCGTTAGTCAGAGTGGGAGATGCGCAAGTCCAGGTGGGACGATACATTAAGTATCTCGGCCTAACTTTGGACGGTCGGTGGGGCTTCGAAGAGCACTTTGAGCGCCTGGTTCCCCGAGTCGGGAAGACAGTGGGTGCTTTGCACAGACTGTTACCCAATCTCGAAGGGCCACGAGAAGAAGTTCGCCGCCTCTACGCGGGGGTTGTGCGATCGATGGTCCTCTATGGGGCGCCTGTTTGGTCAAATAGGTTGTCAGGCGTCCGGTGCTGCAGGACTAAAATCAACAGCCTGCAGCGAAAAATGGCTATTCGTATTGCACGAGGATACCGTACTGTGTTCTTTGAGGCGGCAACACTCCTGGCTCGTTTTTCATCCGCCAAAGTGGTAATAGTGTACCAGGAATCGCTATTGCAAGGATAAGGCGGCAGGAACGCGACACGCGCTCGAGCAGTGGCGTGAGCGGCTGCAACAGCCGCAATATTCGCGTAAGCGCGTTGTCGAAGCCGTCCTGCCGCACTTCGAAGCCTGGCTGAAAAGAGAGGAGCGTATCTCCTATAGACTTACTCAGGTACTTACCGGGCACGGTTGCTTCGGCGAGTACCTGAATAAGATTGGGCGAGAGGCAACAGCCAATTGCCATCATTGTGGAGGCAACCTGGACTCAGCACAGCACAAGCTCAAGGAGTGCCCTGCATGGGACTCTGAACGATGGGTCCTGGTAGCCAAGATCGGGCAAGACTTGTCTCTGCCAGCCATAGTTGGGGCTATGCTGGCGGAGTCTGACAACTGGAGGGAGGTGACCTCGTTCTGTGAGACCGTGATGGTCCAAAAGGAGGCTGCCGAGCGGGATCGTGAGAGAGCCGATCCCAGTAGGAGAAGAAGGCGTCGGGGAGGCAACCGCCTCGCCGCTTAACACGCTGAAACCCCGCCTGCATTACCTAAAGCAGGTGGGACACTGAGGTCACGGGCGTTCAGAGTGGGGACTCTGTGCGCTCACCAAGTGATCTCGGAGATGACCGGCAGCACAGTGGTCACGTGCTGCCGTGCACACTTGCACAGCGAGGCTCAGGGTAGATCTCCGTATAGTCGCGCCAGAGATGTGCCTTAACAGGCGTTGCACAGAGGGTGCTCCGTACAGGTCTTTTAAGAGGAAACGGTGCCTCCTCTCATGTGCAGATGGTGACCACCGGGGTGGTTTTAGTGCGGTAAAAATCCCACACTCCCCGGTCTTATCCCCAAAGACCGGTCGCCTTTTGAAGGTTTCCCCCCGAAAACAAAAAAAAAAAAAAAAGGTTTGTTTCCTGACTTTGCAACCATCGTGGTATGGAAAGTTTGTTCAATAAGGGGATACCTTGTCTCAGTGTTTCCCACTCTGCAGTTAAATCGTCTGGTAAATGTTGATCCCAGTCGATTTTACTAATCCAAATCTTTTGGAATAGTAGTTTAGTTTTGATTATGAATGGTGATAAAAATCCTAGAGGGTCGTACAGTTTGCTTATCTCACTCAGTACTATGCGTTTCGTGAGATTTTTTCTTTCAGGTAGATCCCAGTGGTAAGTAAAGCTATCGCTTGCTTGATTCCACCTCATCCTAACATTTTTGTGTCGGTTGTTTGTTCCGGCTTGAAGTCGATGTTTGTAGTGCTGCTCTTTTGATCATCTCGTAAGTCTTCTAAGATAACCGGTTCATTAGCTTTCCATTTTCTTAAGTTGAACCTTCCTTTTCTCAGCAACTCAATTGACTGTTCAACTAGTTTTTTGGATGAGTCGACATTATCTTGCCCGTAAACCAAATCATCCATGTAGAAGTAGTTTTTTAAGACGGTTGCTGCTTCCGGATAACTGTCCTTTTCGTCTGCTGCGAGTTGATGTAGAGTGCGCATTGTCAGATAGGGTGCACTTTTCATTCCATGAGTTACAGTGCACAACTGCCACTCTTGTAGAGGCTCGTTCGGAGAAGATCTCCAAATTATTGTTTGCAGATGTTGTTGTTTCTCGTTCAGCCAGATAAATCGATAACGTTTCTCGACATCTGCTGTAAAGACATATCTAAATGTCCGCCAGTTGATGAGTAGTGTCAGCATATCTTTTTGCAAGTTAGGACCGCAGTACATACGATCGTTGAGACTGCTGTTTTCTTTTATCTTGTACGAAGCGTTAAAAACTACTCTTAGTTTTGTTGTCTTAGACTCTGCTCTCAGCACTCCATGATGAGGTAAGTAAACTGAATCCGTTTTGTTTCCAGTAACAGGTTTCATGTGACCCATCGTGATATATTCATTCATGAAGCGTTTGTACTCGTTATTGAGTTCCTTGTTTGTCAGCATTTTTCTTTCTAGTTGAAGGAACTGAGCCAGTGCCTGATTCCTTGTATTTTTTATGTTAGTTTCAAGATTCGGCTTCATGGGCATTTGTACCACATATTGCCCGTTCGCCAATCTCCTGGTGGTCGCGTTGTAGTATTCTTCGCAGTACTGATTCTCACTAGTCAATGTTGGAGAGTCAGTAACTTCCTCAGTTTCCCAGAACCTTGCCATGTTCTCGAAATCGTTTAAGGTCACGAAGCAATTGAATGTTTTCACATTGCCGCATAAAATCCAGCCAACTTTAGTTTGTTGTGCTACAGGGTATCTGTTGTCACTTCTCATGATTCCATTTAGTATGAGCTCTGAGTAGATGTCAGCTCCCAAGAGTAGATCAATCGGGCCTGATACATTGAACTGTGGATCTGCTAGTTTTAAGTTTTCTAAGTAGTCCCAGTGGTTAATTGTAAAGGATGCAGTAGGTAAGTTGTTAATGAGCTTCTTCATAATTAGTGCTTCTAAGTGAAATTTGTAGTCTGAGTGAATTGACTTGCATTCTAAGGTCATCGCTCCTTTACAATTTCCGTTTAGCGATCCGACACCCGATACAACGGCACTCATTTTCCGTCTCTGTAATCGGAGGCGCTGCGCTGCGTTCTCCGTGATGAGACTTATTTGCGAACCTTGGTCAAGCAGACCTCTCAAGTTGATGTAGTTTCCATCTATTGTTTTGACCTTTAGGAGTACAGTTGTCAACAGGACTTCTTTCGCTTCGTTTATATGTTATGTTGTTAACCCCATAGGTAGACGAAGGGGTTGACTGTGAGTTTGTCGTCCTCATGGTGCTGGCTGGTTCAGCTTCAGCTTCGTGCATAAGTGTATGGTGCGACTTATGACACAATTTGCAAGTCTTCTTCGAAGTGCATTGTTTTTCCCCGAGGCAGTAAAGACAGTTTCTGCAAATATGCAAATTCCGAATTGAGTCACCGCGTTGACTTGCGTTCATAGCCAAGATCTTTCGCAATTCATCAACACGTGTTTCGTTTTGCAGATTGGGCATGTTTTAGCTGTCGTGAAGAAGGCGTTTGACGAGTTTTGTAACTTGTTAAAGTACGATGACCTCGGTTTATTATTTTTATAGTTGTTTCGGGTTTTCGATCCGTTGTTTGATTGTTTTTCCGACTTCCAAGGTTTGTTTGACGAAGATAATTTTTGACTGTTCCCCTGTAGAGCCTCCAACGCCATGAAGTTTGATTCTAAGAACTCGGTGAATTCTTCCAAATCAGGAAATTCTCTACAATGTTTAATGTCCTTTATGTATTCGTTGTACGTAATACTATCTAGCTTTTGCATCAAAAGGTGGACTATGATTGGATCCCAATTCGTAGTATCTAGACCGATGTTCTTGAGTCCGTTCAAGCAGTGTATTCATGTACGAAGTGAATAACAATCGTTTGTTATTATAGCGATGAGTTAGAATATCCCAGATAGAGGCGTAATTTTCAGCGCTGATACCAAGATGCTGCACCAATTTCTCAGCTTCACCCTTCAGTTTTGTTTTCAGGTGTTGCATTTTCTGAGCTTTCGAAAGGACCGGATTATTGTGTACACTTTCGAGGAACAGGTCTCTGAAAGTCAGCCATTGGTTGTATTTGCCATGAAATTCAGGTATTGCTATTCTTGGTGTTGATTTCTCATAGTGCGCGTTGTTCCAGATCTTGTTTTGTAGTTTCTTTCTCAAGTCATCATAAATGTTCTCCGCAGAATTATATTTTTGTCTGTACGCCGAGTCTTCAATTTGTAGAATGTAGTCAAGTTCCCAATTTGCCTTTTCGACTTGCTCCCATTTAGTTGTCAGGGTGCTTAGATTGTGATCTAGTTCCCATTTTTCCATCGATTCCGCCAGTGCGAAGTTTATCTTTTCCACAGTGCGTTCAAATACTCTAAAGTTGCAGTATTGCTGACGCAAAAGATCTTGTTGCTTTTCCGTCGTCTCGTTCGTTTCACGAGGTGGCACGTGGAATTTGATATCCTTGAAGGAAAATGTTGTTTTTCCCTTACCCTGCGCAGGTGACGCACGTGGTACTTCGGTCTTGCCAGTAGATGCAGACGGCAGTTCCGACTTTCGTTTCAACATGTCGTGAAGGACATCTTCATACATCTTTTTGGTGCTGTTGAAAACGTCGTCCGTGAAGTATTGAAGGTCTGTTGCTCCAGACTCTTCCAGAAGTTGATGATTGTGAACAAACTTCTCCCAGTTGTTGTTCAGCCGCGAAAGACGCTCCTCCAGGTAAGCCAAGTTCTTCCTGATGGAGCTGTCCTTCTTGTAGTTTGTACATATCAGCTTCAAGTTGCTGAAGATAGGTTCTTGACGGTTGATCAGCTCTGAACCATTGTTGTTAGTTATAGCTTCGACCGTTGGTAAAGTTGTGTCACCAATGGTACTAGTTCACACGAAGTTGTTGTGGATAAGTGTGTTTCGGACTCTACTAACGCTATGTGCGCCTTCTCAATCCAACTGGGGCGACCCGCTTGTGGGAGACCAGCTAGACCGATTCGCTAACGTTAATAGAGACACTCAGCACACTTTATATCCGGCTCGAAGGACCACTTTTTTATGTACGGCTCAGAATGGTAGAGTTGCAGTGTAGGTGAGTTGACGAAAACCACAGACTTCACGATCCCAAGTTTATTGTAAAGTTACACAAGTTATGTTGGATGCTAATCCGCAGTTTTACTCGCTAAGGTAGCTGTTGGTCAACTGACGTTTAGTATAAGAAATACTTATAAAATTAATTACGGAAAGTAGGTCGCGGCGTCAGCAAGTTACTAGCCTGTACGTAAACCGTACAAAATATTCACTATACCTACGCGTAAGTCCGATTCGTCGTGAAAAGGAACAAACAGCTACTTTCGCATTTGTAATATTAAGTATAGATAATGATGTCTGTTAGATTAGGTACCTACTTCTTTCCTACCTTTATCTTCTGTATTCTGAATACAGCATCCACATAATATGTATTCAGAGGCCTCTCGTCATAACGTACATATTACACGCGAAGGATGCTATTCGGGCAACGAGGTATGTAAGTACAAACCTACTCATGTTGGTGGGTACGCGGTTTAATAAACCAACAATCCAATAATCCAACAAGAGCCCCTTCACACTAGCGTTTGTCCAGCGTAGGCGTTCGATGAACGTATGCGCAGCGCAGACGCCGCCACAACGCGACGTGTGCGTCACGTTTTGCGGTGTTGGGGTATGAGGGGGTAGTTGTAAAGAACGGCAATGTATGAAATAATATGCTTTACACACAGATCAGTCTTTGACCAATAAACGCAAATTCATCCAATGCTCCTGGCATTCAGTGAACTCGCCTACTAAAGGCAAATATTTTTGGTTAAAATATTACCTTTGTTAAAATTTCTAGCGATGTGTCCACAATTTTGTGCTCTACCTTACCTAGGTAGGGTAGGTACCTATTTTTTACATGTGAAATGAAAATAAATGAATATGAATAGGAGTTAAGGTAGCGCAACGATTAGGGCAGTGTAGGACTGACCGCACGCGGCGAGTGCTGCCACCGCCGCTAGCAGAGCCGCCAACAACGCGCTCTTCATGACATCGTCTGTCTGCACCGCTTACAATAAAAAATATTACTTTCTTTATCAAACACGTTAAAGAACATAAAAAATAACCTGTAACAACTCAAAAAATCTTTCATGTGATTGTGTCACATGTCGAAAGTGAAAGAAGTTTGTTAAACACTTTTTTTTTTGAGACTATGATTTAAAAAGGGGTTATTCTTCTTGCACACTAAGTAGGCGAATAAGTGTTGTGTAATACTGCCCGTCTAGTCTATGACATATCGGGATAGCGTAGTCCTCGAATCAGGGTCGGAAAAATTATTTCGGGGTTCTCAGGCAATGGACGTTTCCTTTAGGTACTTTTTGTTTATTCTCAAAAAAACGGGGTGGAATGGACACCGACGCGAAAACGGTTATCACGTATTCAGTACATCATTCTGAGCTTATAGAAATTGTTCATCGGTTCTTAAAAAAAAATCCCGTATATTTTTCTACCACAGCGCTATTTACTACATTCATAACTTTTAACAATAACATCATTGCATAGACACAACCTCGTTGCCAGGATTATCCACCAGCAACTTGCTTTGAAGTAAAACCATGCGGAATCAGAACTGGCATACTACAAGTATGGTCCGACCCAGTTCTCGATGATGGTAATATCACGTTGTACTGGGATCGACCTATCGTCACTGACAGGACTATTGTTGTCAATAAGCCTGACATTGTGCTGATAGATCGATTGGAGCATCGCGCAATGATTGTTGATGTAACATTCGCACCTGACGAGAACCTCGTGAAAGCAGAGAAAGATAAGCAATAGAAGTATCTAGATCTGGCTCGCGAGGTTGTCGACATGTGGGACGTGAGTACAGCAGTCACTGTGCCGATAGTCGTTTCGGCCAAAGGCTTAATAGCCAATAGCCTCGACCAACATCTGAGGGGGCTCTCGGTTGGCAGCTGGATCAAGGGCTCGATTCAGAAAGCAGTACTCTCAAGAGCCCTTACCACTGGTAGCTCGGACCCTGTTGCCGATGCCGGTGGTGTAGTATAAACTTGTAGAAGACCTAATAGGTTGACAACACAGTTTACTAACTAAATCACAGGCTGACCAGCACCACCAAGCCCCAGTCCAGGGTACGTTCAACCTTCCAACTTCCCGCCGTTCGTTGTGACTGACAGTTGTCATTAGTGACACCTACTTGTGGCTGTGGGACAGTGTTTCCATATCTATTAAATAGATACACTACATCTCTTCCTTACTATATTTGTTTTAATGAAAATGCTTTACCTTCTCAGGGTTTATTCAATTACCCCATTTGAACATTTCCTCCGATAGCCTCCACTAAGTGCGGAGTAGGATTGAAGTTGCTTAATAGTTTATTAGACCTTTTCATACCTTTTCTTTAAACTTTATCGTCTACTCTAACCTCTGGGTCTGTATGATCTCGTCTTCCTACTTCCATATTCCATTCCTTTATATATATATATATATATTCTTGTTACTAACTTCAATATTCTCTCCTTTCTCAATGATATCTCTTAAAGAAAACTTCTGATGGTGTCCGCCCCGTCCGTTACCGAACGTGGGGATGAATTTATACAACATGAGATATTCAGCGAAAATTTCTCTAACATCTTTGTGTTTTAATTTATTAATTTATTTAGCGCTCTATCATATCTCTATTTTGTCGCTCAACTTTTCCTTCGTCTGAACCAATAGATAACTGTATTAATTACAATACCATCGAAGCTTACATTTTTTACAAAAAGTCCAAAATTCCTTGCTAACAAAACTGTCATCCCGAAGTCAGCGGTGACCTGGTAAGGACATTTAAATAAAAACTCCAATATTTTGTGAGCGGTAACCAAATAATTTTTTTAATTTATTTTATTTTATTTGACGACCCAAAGGAGCCGAAAGGGAAATGGTGGGTGAAACCGCGGGGTACAGCTACTTTGCTCGAATCCTGCAACTATTGTCCTCAGATTGTACTAGTACTGTTTCAACCCCAACTGGGTGGCATCAGCGATGACTTGCATACTGTGCGTAAGATCCCAGAGTTTCTCTCTTAGTCTTCTTTTAGATTTCTACAAAAGATTGACACTGGTGCTCAATTTCAGCACACCTAGTTGTAACAATGTGTCCTTATTCTTACCCAATAAGTTTTACAAACATTTTTTTTTTACATTCTTCGATACTAGGTTCCTTTTTACGATTTATCTTATAGAAAATTCAAAACTTCCTTGGACTGCCAAGGAGGTTTACTGCCGTAGGCTACAAAAGTTTTATTTGGTTCTTTAACCTCTTTGCAACAACTTTCGTTGTTACTTTTCAGATAGTTCCAAACTTCATCAGACATCTAATTTAATTTACAACCCCAATCAATTAGCATCTTTAATTTCACTAGTCTACATCACATTCTACCTCCACATCATCGTTAATTTAGTAAATAATTATATTGTACTTCCTCTTTTTCTAAAGAATAGGTATAAGTGCGTTTTCTTGACGTGGTCGTTTAATATATTTAGTTCCTACAGTTTTTGTTTTATTCGAGTTTCCGTTAGTTTTGAATTTCTTTTGATTTACAATATCCTTGTTATTGGTTTCCCTATCTTACTACACTTGTACAGTTTTCCTTTTAGCCGGACAAATCTTGAGGTTCGTGTGCACTACTCTCACATCTAGTCCACTTGATTAATTGTTTGTTGCTATCTGAATTCTTCTCTAGTCTTCAAGATCATATTTTTTTTATTTTACATAGTCCTACATGGGCACTAATATTCATCATCATCATCATCATTTCAGCCGAAAGACGTCCACTGCTGGACATAGGCCTCCCCCAAGAAGGGGGGTTTTGCCATAATCGCCACGCTTGGCAGGCGGGTTGGCGATCGCAGTATGGTTGGCACTAATATTACTATACTATAAAACGTCGAGAAAAGGTGCACAGTTCGGGTTGGTCGTTTCCTGTGGAGAAGAACCGGCAAGAAACTCCATGGTTACTCTTTTAAAATGATTTAGTTTTATTTTTACAATATTGTCAAATGTCATGTTATAGCATTCCATTGTTCCTCTTATGCATCTTTTATTTTTATTTACTACTGCAATAACGTCATTTTTGTTGCCTTTTCTCCTTGTTTATATTATTGTCATTAATAATACATACTGCTTCCAATATATTGCCTTCAATCACCACCTTTCCCAAAGTAACTTCGTCCTCATAAACAAAAATGTTTTTCTTTAAGATTCCGTGCACAAAATCAACCCATTTTGAACAATTCTTTCACTACTTGTGGGAAAGACAAGAAGAATTTGAACTTTCTTTTTTGTTGTTCGAGTCGAGTTCTTATTCTTGTCGACAACCGGTTTTTTTTTAAATAATGCATGTATCACTGGCAATCACCCATAGTCAAAACCCCTTTTCCTCAAAAGTAACGAGCGACCCATGTTTAAGCTGCGCTGAACAAAAAACTACAAAATATTCTGAACATTAAAAAATATTAATAAAATCATTCTATGGTCTACTCATAAATGAGTTATAAACATTATTGATTTCAAGACGAAATAAAGCAGAAAAAAATGTTGAAATAACGTAATTTTTAGAAAACGTCTGGCCAAATAAGTATTTTTATTATACATTAGAAACACTTTTAAGAAAATTTAAAATTTCACATTAATTTTAAGTTAACCTTTTAATAGAATCTGAATTTTATTTCGTAAATAAACAATAACTTCATTTCGTAAACTAAAGTCAAAGTGAACTATATTATCCACCGCGCAAAATCGTTTCCGTCAGTAACAAGCGGGCCTTCCTAGAGTGAGGACGTATGACTTTGCTTCGCGGGCGCTCGCACGTTCTACGTAATTATAATCCAGAAATTGTACGCCGACTACCACATTTTGATCCGAAAAGTTATTTCTTTTTTTTCATTTTATTCAAAGTACTTTGCTTGTTTATTATTAAGATTTTTAAAATTTCTTTCATCTTCAATTATGAAGGCGTAAAGTTTGTACGTTTGCGTGTTTGTAAGTTTAGATGTAGAGGTTAATCTTCGGAACTATTGATCCGATTCCGAAAATTCTTTTAATAATTATAATAATAAGAGCGCATCGACTTCCTGAAGCAGAAAGTTTATGCATGGGCGAACCGTATTCGGAGGTATAAGCGGCGGGTTGATCGGTACTCACAGAATCGCATGTTCCAGAGCGATGAGAGGTGGGTATACAGAGCTTGGGAGGGACCCGAGCTAAATATGACAGACGTGTGCCGCCCGGATGATGCTGCCACGTGTTCTTTCGTGCGCAGCATCTGGTCGGTGCCCGTCTGTCATACTGAGGCTGACTGGATGCGTGATGTCGAACGAGTGTGTGAACCTATCCCAGAAATGCAGCCAATCTTGATAACACCTTTAGATATAGCCAGAGCACTTCGTCCGTTACCGAACTGGAAGTCACCGGGACCGGACGGACTGCACAACTTTTGGCTCAAATGGCTTAGTAGTTCACACACTTGCCTGGCATCCCAATTCCAGTCATCCTTAGAGTCTGGGTCCTTACCGCAGTTTTTAACAACAGGCGTTACCCACCTGCTCCATAAGTCAGGTAGTCCCGCCGAACCCAAAAATTATAGACCGATCACGTGTTTGTCTACGATCTATAAACTTCTTACATCCATTTTGAGAGTGAAAATTAATACACACATTGACAAAAACTCCATTATGTCTGCCTCTCAAAATGGATGTAGGAATGGGTCCCGCGGCACTAAGGAGCTACTCCTCATCGACATGGCCATTAGCCAACAGGTTCGTCGATCCCGCAAGGATCTGTCTACATGCTGGATAGATTATAAGAAGGCCTACGACTCGGTGCCACATACATGGCTCATGAGGGTGCTGGAGTTGTACAAGATAGATGCAACTCTACGCGCCTTCCTTGAGTCGTGTATGGGGCAATGGAGGACGGTCCTTCGATATCCAGGATGTCGACAGATCCAGGGGAACGATGAACCTGTATGGATTAAACGGGGAATATTCCAGGGCGACAGTCTGAGCCCACTTTGGTTCTGTCTAGCCCTGAATCCTCTGAGCACATTGCTGGAGGATTCAGGTCTAGGCTACCGGTTGAGGAGAGGTGGTCGGGTCATATCTCACCTTCTTTACATGGATGATCTGAAACTCTTTGCCCCCAACAAATTGCGACTGATGGAGCTATTGAAAGTAACTGAAACTTTCAGTAGCGCCATCAGGATGGAATTTGGTGTGGACAAATGTGCAGTCATGTATGTAAAGCGAGGGGAGATTATGGAATCCGAGGGAATTCAGCTCTCGGATTCCATACACCTGAGATCCCTTTCCTCATCCGAAAGCTATAAGTATTTGGGTATGTCGGAAGCGTTAGGCATTAACGTAACTGACATGAAGCAATCGTTGAAGGAGCGCTTCTTTGGACGCCTGAACAAGGTATTAAATAGCCTTCTTTCAGGCGGAAACAAGGTGCGCGCCTTCAACGGTTGGGTCATGCCGGTTTTAATGTACTCTTTCGGCATACTCAAATGGACTCAGACCGAACTCGATGCCCTGGATAGGAGAGTTCGTACACTGCTTACCGCAAACCGGATGCATCACCCACGATCATCAGTGATGAGGCTGTACATCCCGCGGAAGTGCGGGGTCGAGGGTTTTTAAACGCGAAGTCTCTTCACAACCGCGAGATGTGCAGTCTCAGAGAATATTTTTTAAAAGCCGAGGTGGGTATGCACCGAGATGTGGTCGAAGTGGACAAGGGACTCACCCCGCTGTCCATGGCTAAAGAGAACTGGCGCAAACCTGAAGTACTTACTACCGATGACCGCAAGGAAGTATGGCAAGGCAAGGAGCTTCACGGGCGCTTCTACCGAGCTCTTCATGGGCCCGATGTAGATTTTCTAGCGTCCGTGTCCTGGTTACGTTTCGGCGATCTCTTTGGAGAAACTGAAGGTTTTGTCTGTGCGATTATGGACGAAGGTAAGTTGACGAACAACTACCGGAAATATATTATGAAGGACGGGACGGTTGACGTGTGTCGGGCATGCCACCGTCCGGGTGAGTCCATCAGACATATTATTTCTGGTTGTTCTCGTCTGGCTAACGGCGAGTACTTGCACAGGCACAACCAAGTAGCCAGGATTATTCACCAGCAACTTGCCTTGAAATATAAACTTGTGGAATCTGAGGTACCGTACTACAAGTATGTGCCCGACCCAGTTCTCGAGAAAGACCATGTCACGCTGTACTGGGATCAGTCTATCATTACTGACAGGACTATTGTCGCCAATAAGCCTGACATAGTAGTGATAGACCGATCAGCGCGCTGCGTGTAATGATAGTCGATGTTACCATCCCGCATGACGAGAACCTCGTGAAAGCTGAGAAAGAGAAACAAATAAAATATCTCGACTTGGCCCACGAGGTTGTCGACATGTGAAATGTGAAATCGGCTATCATTGTGCCGATCGTCGTGACGGCCAATGGCCTTATAGCCAAGAGCCTCGACGACCATCTTTCGAAGCTCTCCTTAGGCGGTTGGATCAAGGGCCTGATTCAGAAGGCAGTACTCTTCGATACGGCTCGTATTGTGAGGAGGTTCCTGTCTCTGGAGCCCTAACCACCGGTAGCTTGGACCCTGCTACCGCTACCGGCGGACCACTATTTTTTATATTTTTAAATGTTTTTTTATATGGTTTTTTTAAGAAATGTTTAAAAATATTTAAAATAAGTATAAAGATGAATAAAGGAGATAATAATAAATAATAATATAATTAATTCGTTAATCCCGAATGTCAAAGGCTATTTACAGGACGTACCCGAGGGATAGTTTTAGACCATAATGCAAGCGAAGTCTCGGGAAAAAGCAAGTTAAAAGAAACGATGTATTCACAACCCCAAGCTTGGCCATTTTGATGTTTTTTTTGTTAAAAGAAACGATGTATTCACAACCCCAAGCTTGGCCATTTTGATGTTTTTTTACGTTCCTATTGGGTCACCAGGATGGTTCTTATTCTTAGCTGATACCACAGAATAAATAGTACAAGTACAGAAGTGGCACTTGGCGCAACAATTAATAGAAATAGCGACTCTTGCTACTAAGCAACAAAGCGCAATTCAGCTCGCATAAGCGCTCAGCTCCTACCGCGATATTCACCTAAACGTAGCCGCTCTCTACTAACGCGTAACTCTGTCGCTGTCTGGCGCGGAGTGACGCGCTAGCTGTGGCGCTAGGGTTGTCGGCTTGCCGCTGCTAATAATATTCATCATCTATCAGGTTGATAGATGATGAATATTATTGACCACGTTATCTTATGTTTGATGCATATGATTACACGGTTAATTAAGTAGATAGACAATGAATATTAAAGTCCGTCATTTGTAATTAACAAATGAAATAACCTTTAATCTTTAGGGCACCTAGAAACCTCTTTGTTTAACATTCCTCATTTACCTACAATAATATTTCAAAATTTTGCATTAATTAAAAAGTTCGTAGAACAAAAACATAGAAAATTCTGGTTGTTTACATTTTCACTTTACTAATTCTTAATTATCTCCTAAACGCGTAGACCGATTTACATGATTCAAACATAATATGGATAAAATGGTTTTAGACCTAGGCCTTTTATTTGACAAAATAATTAAGATATCTCAACCAACAAAAAATCTAATTTTCAAGTTGCACTCGTTATTATCCAACATGTATGAAACGCGTAAAAATTCTTTTAAAAAACTATCTAATCAAACTTTAAACCTTAAATTTATTTTAACCTGGGTCTAATTCAATAAAAAATGAATCAAATTTTATTTGTGAACAACATGATAATCTAAAATTAAACAGCCATTCTTGTTGTTCACTATCAAAACTTATTTAAAATATTACGGACGGGACAGCTCTGCGCGCGAACGATGACAATCGACTGGCGGAGCGGCAGCGACACCACGCGAAACTATAGGCATTTATCGCTGTAGGTCCTGTACGGCCGAGTGAAGGAGGCCTGCTGATACTTTCTAAGTTTCATTATTATCCATACTAATATTATAAAGCTGATGACTTTGTTTAGTTGAACGCGGTAACCGCGGAAACTACTGATTCGAATTGAAAAAATCTTTTAGTGTTGGACAGCCCATTTATTGAGAAACACTATAGGCTATAAAGGGTGTAAACTTGTTCTCCCCGTCTTTGCGATCATTTTTTTGTTCCAGACCATCCTGGGAACTTTCTAGTTAAGGGCATTACATTGCTCGATGACCTTGATGATTTGACCCCTGTACTGGTTTTTGTTTATTTGGCACCCCTACCGGCAAACGACCATTACTACAATAAAGATTAAGCAAGAACACAGATGTGTCGCACTGTTGTCATCGTTTTTGCCTAATTTTTTCGTTCTCTGAGAGACTTGAATACATTTTGTTCCAATTTATATTTATTTTGAGATAAATTATACAGTTTGACTAATGAGCTAGCATTTCATCAGTTATTTTACTGAGCACGGGTATCCCTACTTGATACATTCTGAAAGTCTGATGATGACTAGGTAAGTGCTTATCGGTTCTCAGTAACAGAAATAGTTACAATGATATAGCTTTCAACTTTAATGTAATTGACCACGGGTGCTTCTACATTTCACATTCTGAAGGTCTGATGATGACCTTTATGATTGAGATTTACACCTTATAGTTTTACAAGATCAAATTTTGATAGCGAAACTTCACATGCATGATGGGTATCGCCAGATA
Source organism: Noctua fimbriata (assembly GCA_905163415.1). NCBI lineage: Eukaryota > Metazoa > Arthropoda > Insecta > Lepidoptera > Noctuidae > Noctua > Noctua fimbriata. The sequence continues at coordinate 120,966 of LR990937.1, forward strand.
ATTTTACTTGACTGTGTATTACATCGTGTAGAAATAAAGTTGGATGTCTGATGATGAGCGTAATAAATAAAATATAGCTTTGTTTTAATGTTGCCTCGCTCTGATAAGAACAAAATGTTTCCATTCACAAAAAAGTCATTAAAATTCAAATATCTTGAACAGGTCGGTTGGTCGTTTATTGGAATTGGTGTTGGTGTTAATGGTTCATGTAGACTTTCTTGAAGTAAGCACCGCACACATTCTTATCTCCGCTGCGTGGAATCGTTTTTCATCCATATTTTTCACAGCCCAGCATTCTGATCCATACAGTACGACAGGTGTAATCACGGACTTGTATACTTTCTCCTTTAATTGAGAGGCATCCGTGAGTCGTAAGTTGCTGTTCCAATGACCTGTCGCTATTTCATCCATCTGAGTTGATCAGGTGCGTTACGTCCCGGTCTACTTTGCTATCCCCTTGGGCAAGCGATCCGAGATACTGGAAGTCGAAGCAGATCGGTATGGGCGTTTCGGCAAGAGTTAAAGGCACTAGACTGGAGAGACCGACGAAATCGCAAAACAAGTATTCCGTTTCGGTTCTACTCAATTGCAGACCAACATTCTCTACTACAGTCTTTACCATCACACCTCCAATCTGCTCTGGACCTCTTGGCCGCTCTTAGCAACCAGCAAAATGTCATCGGCGAACAGCACCAGGGTGCCTCTTCCTGGATGTCCGACGCGAGAGCGTTCATTATCACGAGGCAGCAGTAAGGGAGGAAGAGCTAAGGGATGAGAGCCTCCTCGTAGCGGCGATTGGCGGCGGCGATCTCTCACGTCCGGCCTTGGTTCAAGCCCTGGTCCGGAGCGAGCGAGAATGGGAAGTCACCTCCTTCTGCGAAGCAGTCATGCTAGAGAAGGAGGTGGCAGAACGTGAGAGGGAAAGAGCCTTACGTCCTAGCCGCCGCGGGAAACGCCCCGGGCGCCGGGGGTCACGTGGTCGCTCCCGGCCACCGTAGGCGAGGGCCTGTGGACGGTGAGTAATGGGCTAGATCGCCGTCCGGCCGTCTTTTGACGACAGGCTGTGTCGACGGTGCGTTCGTATTCCACACGCGCCTCAAAGAGATGTCAGCAACAATGAAGGGGTCCGCAAGGGCCGATGCCTACCAGGGCTGCGGGACTGTTCGAAAGAGATGCCGCGGCCCTGGACCACAAAGGGCAAAGAAGGAACATGGATAGGTTTTAGTCAGTAGAAGTCTGACACTCCCTTCCGTTCCATCCAGAGCGGGGGGAGGGTCATTTGAAGATTTCCGAACCGAAAAATAAAAGGGTTAAAAAAAAAGCCGACCCTTGGTGCAAGCCGAAAGCCACATTGAAGCTGCCGGGTATTGCCAGCTATAGACCGGACTTAAATTAGATACTGCATCGACTGTACATCGCACGGATCAACTGCACATACTTCCCTCACGGTACCTCACGGGGTACCCAGTCGTATGCCTTTTCGAGGTCTACAAAAACCATGTGCAAATTTTTATGTGCACGTCTGTATTTTTCGCACAGCTGGCGGATAGCGAAAATGGGTAGTCGCCTATCCACAGACCAACCTAGGTAAGCACGGCTTAACCTAAAGATCGATCCGAGTGGCTGTTATTATTTAGCCACGAGCTCCTTTCATACTATGTGACATTAGCTCTATTCCTCTACTCTATAATTGTTGCACTCCACCACATCACCTTTGTTTTTAAAAATGGGCACCAGCTAACTGTTACACCATTCGTCAGGAATCGTTTCTTCCGGCAACAGTTTACTGAAGAATAAAGCTAACCACGCCCATCCGTCCATCAGAAATAACTTCCATACTTCTACCGGTATTCCGTCCGGTCCTAATGCCTTACCATTCTTAATTCCATTTCCTGCAATCCTCACTTCATCCAAACTAACCTTTCTCACTAGTCCCTCATTCGCTGGTTTATTTTCAAGCACACCACTCCAGTCATTCTCCTCATTCATCACTCTTTCAAAGTAACCCTTCCACCTATCCTTAATTTTCTCACAATCCGAAATACCCATTCCAGTTTCGTCTTTTACGCATTTAACCTGATATACATCCTTCGCCTTTCGCTCTCTAGCTCTAGCAAGCCGGTAAAGGTGTTTTTGGCTTGCTGGACTATCCAGTGTATCATAGAGCTGTCTTCGTAGTAGGTCGAATGTTCCCTTAGTCGCCTTTTATTAATGTGGTGGTCGTATTCTTTAATTCCAGGACCACACGGAATTGCCTGTAATATACAGGATGAAATTTGACAACCTCACCGGGAGGGAAAGTACTCTAAATACCGGAGATAGCAAATTTTACTCATAGGGAAACATTACTTAATTTTTCAAAAGATACAAATCTGTTTTAAAGATTATCGAAAATTCGCTTGCCACACTCGGGAGTCGAACCGACTAAAATTCGAAAAAATAAAAGTAAAATAACATCCTGTACTTGTATGAGATGAATCGATCATTTATGGATGCCAAAAATGCCAGAAATCGGTCCAGCCGTTTCGGAGATTAGCCGGCACAAACAGAAAGACAGACAGATAGACCGACAGAAAGACAAAAATTAAAAAAAATGTCTTTTTGTTATAAGTGCCGGATATATTTTCATATGCATTCAGTAAAAAGCTGTTATTTTGATATTACAAACAGACATTTCAATTTGATTTATTTGTATAGAAGTGTTGATTTAGGCATAGCTGTCACTTGTCAGGCTTACTCTATGATAGGTTCAAACAACAAAACGAAATTACAAACTACTTTAAATATATTTTATAAACGTATTTTCTATTCTTATTTTACTAAATATTAATAACTGTACCATTTACAATATTATTTCATTCAGAAATCATTAAAAACGTGCAGTTTTGAATTTTATTTGGAAAAAATAACACGCGTACGTCCACCCGTCACAAGAGCCGTCAAGGCACTGACGTATCGCGGTCCCGAGCATGCGTCACAGGGCTTGCTCCGCACATTTCGCGAAATTTCGGTTTTTATTTATTATTTAAAAATATTAAAGGAAATTACAAAAAAAAAACAATACAGATTGTTAAGTATATCATTACGTATTTGTTGTTACAAAATTCATGCCAATCTATTCAGCCGTTACAGAGATAATTTACAATTAAGGTTGAAAAAGGACCTATTTTCTACGATTAACCAAAAAAAATTGAGAAGGTTTATTAAAATTTTATACAATACAATTTATTTGTGATGAACTTAACTATAACATATATTTTTTACACGGAAAACGTACGAAGGGATTCATCAATAAATTTATTTGAACATACGCTGTTTTTGGGATTTGAGCCATGTAATGCCCTTAAGGAGATACTGGGGGTCAAAAATTCAACATCATTTTTAAATAGGTACCTTTTTAATATAAGATTTTTACTTTAAACACCTCCACGACCCCCGTTTTCAATCCATCCATCAGCACAATGCTTTGAGTGCGTTCCATCGAGTCCTACTGTAAAACGTGATTTTTCACACCAAAAAAGTATTTTCCCAGCAATAATTTTTGCGTAAAGTTACTAAGTTTGATGTACAGAATGCTTGGTTGACGGCTTCGTAAAGGGTCTGTTTACACCCTGTATACTTAAAACAACTCAAAGTTCTACCACACTATAACAGATACCATCCGCAGCTAGCGACACGTAGTCGGACGAAGCACTATGTGGAGATTCAGTCAGTTTCCGGTCATAAATCCATAACTTCCATGTTTTTATAGATATACAGATGCTTTTTTTAAATAATCTAGAATAAATATACTTTAAAATAATATACAGTTTAATGATATAAAAATATATTTAATAGTTATAAAAAAATACAAAATATTGAAAAATGATCAGAAATTTACGACTATGTTTAAATAATAAGACCTAAAATGTTATAATTAATAATATAAAATAAAAATTCAAAGCATTTATTTCAAGTAGGCCAGTTACAGGCACTTTTGAATTGTCGAAACAAAGACAATCAAGTAATGTAGCTACAGTCCCAGTCACAAGGCATAAAAACTGTGGATTGTGAGTACTGTAGTTGCCCATTCCCTAACGTAGATCTCTATGGAGAAGAACGGGCAAGAAACCCCTTGAAACCTTGCCTTTTAAATCAGAACACTTTCACAAAACCTTGGTTACATCATTCATCTTGAGATGGTACATCATGTGAGAACGATGTAGCAAGATGTGTACGACATCAATAACTTATAAAAATGGGAAATAGGGATTTAATTTCACTTGGTCGCGCCATAAATTGAGAACGACTATACCTAAATGTGTCCATAGTAAAAACAATTCAAAAATAAAATAATCAATTCAAATAAGCTGTGGAAACCAAGAGATGACCAGTCACAACTGACAGCGCCCGCTCACGAACATGACGCATGTATCAGCACCATTCAACTCAACCATTTTGAAGGGAACTAAATGATCCGACACACGCGCCACCATTAGCGAGACATTTGAGTGAGCATGACATACTCCTAACCGCCAGGGCACATTCAAGTCAAGAAAAGACGTAGATTTCCAGCGAATGACAGCTTTCTAGTACATAGTACTCACACAATATGGCCTATATAGTAATATAATACTAAAGAGATTGAATTTATACAATGCAAAGATAGTTGTACAATCTTCAGCAGCTCCAACATACTGCAGGAGCGGCATTGGGCCAAGCATTTTTATCAGCGATATAATTGTCCAACTTGTAATATGCTTGCTTACATAGTGTGCGTTTAATGCATGTTTTAAATTTCGTTTCATTCAGTTCAAGAATACTTTGTGGAATTTTATTATAGCATCTCAAACAATGCCCCATGAAAGATGAGTCTACTTTAGCGAGTCTGAAGCCTGGCCGAACTAATTGGTCTCTATTTCTAGTACTGTAATTGTGTCTGTCACCTCTTTTATTAAAAAGATGTAGATTTTTTCTTACATTATGTTTTCGTAGATGTATTGACAATGTACCGTCATGACGTTAATTTCCTTAAACAGTTCCCTTAGAGAATCACGCCTACGAAGATTATATATAGCTCTGATGGCTTTTTTTTGCAGAATAAATATAGACTCAATGTCTGCAGACCGTCTCCATAGCAAAATGCCATAAGACAGTATACTATGAAAGAAACTAAAATAGACCAGTCTAGCGGTATCTACATCAGTATATTGACGGATTTTTCTAATAGCATATGCTGCTGAACTTGAACCGCCTCGCTAGAGATGTTAAATGAGAACGCCATTGTAGCCTTGAATCAAGTGTAATCCCCAGGAAAACTGTTTTATCTACCAATTCAAGCTTCTCTTTATTCAATACTATATCACAATCGCTACTTTTAATATTCGGTAAAGCAAAAGTAAAAAAAAAACGAAATGCATAATGATTTATTATGCATTTCGTTTTTTTTTTCATTTAATACTAAATTGTTTGCTGTGAATCAGTTATGGATCTGAAGTAGGGCATTATTCACGTCATCTAGATTTTGGGCCCGTCTATTTATCTTAAAAATTAGGGAAGTGTCATCAGCGAATCACACCATATTTTGAGGTTGGTTTTTAAATAAGTAGGGTAGATCATTTATATGTACTAAAAAGAGGAAAGGACCCAATATTGAGCCTTACGGAAACCCCATTTTTACTTTTAAACCCTGAGAATTAACACCATTTATTTGAACTTGTTGTTGTCTATAATTCAAATGAGATTTTATCAAAGTAAGTGCAAGATTACCTAGTCCGTAATACTCAAGTTTCAAAAGTAATGTGTCGTGATTTACGCAATGAAATGCTTTGGAGAGGTCACAAAATATTCCTATGGCGTCTTGGGACTCTTCCCACGCAGTAAAAATGTGCTTTAATAAGGTTACACCGGCGTCAGTTGTACAACGTCCCTTGGTGAAACCATACTGTTGATCGTGTAAGATTCTGTTGGTGTTAAAATGATTGAGCATTTGATTCAGCATAACCTTTCCAAACACCTTGCTAAAAACTGGCAACACGGTGGCACACGTCTATAATTTATTAGTATCTTTACTATCTCCGGATTAGAATAGAGGTATGACTTTACTGTATTTCATTAAATCAGGGAAAACTCCTTAGTCTACACACAAATGAATAAAATTAAAAAATAATTAAAGCTAAGTATGGTGCTATAGTCTTAACTATGGATGTACAAACTCTGATAGACATTCCCCAAAGATCTTCGGTCAGTTTGACTTTTATTTGCTGGAAAGCTTTAATAACTATCATAGGGTTTATGTGTTTAAATTTAAATTCAGCCGGGCAGCCAGACACATTCGCCTTTAATAAACCAATTGAGACTTCAGGAGAGGAATTTAGAGCCTCCGTAGTTTTTAACGGTATACCGGTAAAGAAATTTACAAATTCATGAGTTACTTCCTGATTAGAGCTTTTAGGACCACATGCTGTATCTAATGTGTAGCTAGTGTTACGTATTTTCTTCCTGTTAGTCTCGTTATTTATGATTTCCAAAGTGTCTTAATTTTGTTTCCTGCAGTTTTGATCTTGTTGCTAATGTGCAGGGCTTTGGCAGCCTTGCACGTATTTCTAAAAAAAAATGAATTCATAGCAACATATTTGTTAAAAGTTTCAGTGTTTATATAAGGCTTAAGGCCATAAAGCTCAAATAGTCTTTCTTTTTCTGATACCTCTAGTTGCCCAATCACTAAATATAAATTTAGGGCAAATACGTTTTGTCTTTTCAAAAGTTTTGTAGAATTCAGTGTGAACTATTGAAAAGAAATTATCATACAATTGATTTATATTAATATCGTCCATATGATGCCATATAACACTTAACTTATTCTGTAGGGAAATATTATACCTATTTAATTTATTAGTAGTTCTAGGTCTAAACTGAATCTGATCTTTTTGCAATGGTATGTTACACCTAAAAGTTACAGTTTGTCTGCTATGGTCAGACGGCAAACAATTTACTATGGCGTTATATAAGTAATCACAATTGCAGAAAAAAATATCTATACAATGCATAAAACCATGGCGGCAGAATTTTCGTAACAAAAGTACCAAGCCATTTCAGGAACAAACAAACTAAGGACATTGTAATCATCTACCAGAATGTACGAGGCCTCCGAACAAAGACTGCGGCCTTTAGCCACAATGTGGCCCTCGGTTCTGGTGATCTAATAGCGCTAAGGGAAACTTTTCTCAATAGTTCCGTGAGTGATATTGAACTATTTCCTCGGGGTTATATCGTACTGCGAAAGGATCGACCTGGTGACATTGGATGGGGCGGAGTTCTACTGGCTGTTAAGGATTGTTACACTTGTTGATGATAAATAATTGTTTTTCGCATTGATAACATGGCGAAATGTGATGTTTTTGATTTGTGTAGTTTACTTACCTCCCATATAGTAACAAACAATACCTGGATGTTTTAGAGTGTTTAGAGAATGTGATAAGTAAATATTCGGAATATAGAATTGTGATGGTTGGTGACTTTAATCTAAAATCATGTACTAATAATGTTATAACACAATTTAATTATTTTACTGACTGTTGCAAACTAAAGCAATTTAACAGAATTAGCAACAAATATGGCGGCATTTTGGATCTGGTGTTATCAACTTGTGACTTAGAGAACGTTAGTGTGGCATCATATGTTGACCCTCATGAAAATGCCTTTATGAAGTTGTCTCTCGGCTGAACAGTGCGTTGAACTGCCCTGTGTTGAGCTAGATAAGCAGTGTGTACAGACCCCCAAACTATCAAAACTTTTTGAACCTCCAAAGTGGGATCCTGAGGCAACTGAGCGCGATGCAACTGATAGAGGCTGTTTGCCTATGATCAGTGTAGACCATGTTAATGCATCAGAGTTGCGTTGAGCAGTCCACAGGCTTAAAACTTCGTCTGCTTATGGACCCGACGCTATACCAGCTTTCATTTTGAAGGACTGTCTGTGCGTATTAGAGGAGCCTCTCTTGTTTATATTTAATCTGTCACTGCAGCACAGCGTATATCCCACTGTCTGGAAGGTTTCTAGGGTCACGCCAGTCCCAAAAAGTGGATCATCAACTGAGATCACGAACTTCAGACGTATAGCTGTGCTGCCTATAATTTTCGAATCTGTTATAAACAACTCTATCTCCAAGCAAAGTCAGTGGTTTATTAGATAATTCCCAGCATGGGTTTCGTCCTGCACGTTCCACTTTAACTAACCATATAGATTTTGCTGACTACTTGAAGACCAAAATGGCCGCTGGGAAGTCAGGTTGATGCAGCATATTTTGATTTTAGAAAGGCGTTCGATTTAGTCCACAATGATATTCTTCTGATGAAGTTTGCGTCTCTCTTATTCGGTCCTCAACTTCTCCGATTCCTGGCAGACCACCTCAGAGATCGGCGCAGTTTGTAAAACTGAATCGTTCTCAGTCACCGGAGTATTTTACTCGTTCGGGTGTCAGTCAGGGCAGTACGCTCGGACCTCCCCAATTCCTAATCATGGTAAATGATCTTCCAGGAGTTCTATCTGCGGCAAAATGCCTTATGTTTGCAGATGATCTAAAGTTGTTTTTGACGGTCACTGGAGAGGAAAACTGTTTGGTATTTCAGCGGGACATTGATGCCGTTGTAGATTGGAGTGTGAGGAATAGGTTGCCGCTTAATACACTCAGCGGCACGGAATCTTGGCCAAGCGCTTATCTCGAGATAGCAAAAGCTTTAAGTGTTTTTGATGAATGTTTGTTATGCAGTTATGTCAAAAAATGTTTACCCCTAGTTCAAGAGTGTAATTCATTATGTTTAAGTGCACCACGACGAAACTTTTAATTTTTAGTTTAATTGGGTCATTTGAGCGACTAAGTTTACGTTATAAATTTGTGTGTTGTGAAAAGTTTACTGTTCTGTTATTGAATTATTGTGATTTTGTGCTTTTAATTCATTAAATAAAGGTGCTTTAAAACCAATAAAAATGCCACTAACACTAGCACAGGTTGCACAAGCCGTAGCATTAATTGACCAAGGGCTGACAGCGTGAAGTTGCTATTGCGCTTAACGTACCACGGTCATCGTTGCAGTATGCCCTTAAACGATACCAGGAGACAGGCCAGTACACCCGCAGGCTAGGCAGTGGAGGCGTAAGGTGCACATCGACCCGAGAAGACCGCTTTGTTGTGATGGAGATTTTGAGAAACCGCTACCTGACCGCTGTTGAGATACGCCAGCGGCTTCAAATCACGGGAGGCGTTAATGTTAGCAAGCGTATGGTAAGAAGACGAATGGAGGAAGTAAATTTAAAAGCTCGTAGACCAGCACAAGGTCCAGAACTTCTCAGACAGCACCGAGTAGCTCGACTTCAGTTCGCACGAGAACACGTCAACTGGACCCACGAGCAATGAGCTAGCGTACTGTTCACAGATGAGTGTTGAATAGCTTCACGTGCTCCAGATGGTCGGGATCGAGTGTGGAGAAGAAGAGGAGAGCGGTTTTTACCCATTACCACCACGGAAACAGTGAGTTTCCATGGAGGCTCAATAATGGTATGGGGAGGTATAAGTTCCGACGCACGTACAGAATTGGTTATCGTCGATAATCGGCTAACAGCTGTTCGATACATCGAGGAAGTTCTACAGGAACACGTAATGCCTTATTCGGGGTTCATTGGACACGACCAATTCCTCCTAATGCAAAATAATGCACGCCCACACGTCGCACATTGCGTGGAAGAATATCTAGAAGAGGTTGGCATACAAAAATTGCAGTGGCCAGCTCGTAGCCCAGACTTAAACCCAATTGAGCATATCTGGGACATGCTAAATAGAAAGATAAAGTCCAGCTCCAACCCGCCGCAAACTCTAAACCAGCTCCGTTCATCAGCGCTGGCCGCTTGGGGCAGTATACTTCAAGTTGATGTCAGAAACATTATCCAAAGTATGCCAGAATGCAGGCGGTTATAAGGGCTAGAGGAGGAGATACCCGATATTAAAACATATAGACAATAAAGAAAAAGACCTTATTTTTAATTTAGTAGTGTTTTTAAATTGAGAATGGAAAATTATTTATTTCAGTGAAAGTGCGTAATTTTAAAAACTGATTTGTTAGTGAGGTAATCTTTTCATTTCTAAGTTCTTAAAGCAAAGAGACACTTATTGAATCCACCTACCCTTTTTATGGACAAAAATGCAAATGCAAATTTTTTAATGCAAATAATCAGCAAAATCACGAGTGGCCAAGTTTCCGTGCCGGTGTATGTCAAAGTGTAAGGTCATCACATTTTCTAGGTCTCGCACGCCAATTACTTTTGACTACAAACTGGCGGATGACTCGCTTGAACGGGTCTTAACAATACGTGACCTGGGACTAACCTTAGACAGTGGTTTTAATTTCCACGAGCACATTAAAAAGGTGTGCAAAGATGCTAATAAAGCATTGGGTTTCGTCATCAGCACTTCCTCCCAATTTAAAAGTGTCAAGGTTATAAAGCTGCTGTACAATGCATATGTGCGCAGTAAATTTGAGTATAATGCAATTGTCTGGGATCCTCCGGAGAAGTTAAATACACTAATGGTTGAAAAAGTTCAGAGGAAATTTATCGACAACATGTAACAGAATAAACGCAATTCCTGAAAGTAGTTGGTTCAGAATCGGCTCCTGAATCGATTTCCGTCATAAAAAATAGGTGTTAAATTTTGATGGAAAAATCTTTTAAATAACTTAAATTAGAAACACAGTATCATGACAAATTAATACAATCCTTAATTCAAGGAAATTGAAACCTTACTCAGAGCAATAAAGACTCCTTAAACGCTTGACATTATTTAGAGTTCGCTCATAGCTCGTAATACACACACGTAAATAATATCAATGCATTTTACATTAGAAGTAGTGTGCGTCAAATAAATAGGTAATTTAAATGAATTACAACTTTATCTCCAATGAGTAAGGTTCATTTGAATGCACGACCAAACTTAGTTGGTCATCAGAGTAGCCCTACACACTAACAAATAATTTATAGGCATTTATAACAAAATAAAATTATTTAATTTCAAGAAATTTAGAAGTTATTGCAAAGAGATAAAGCATTTGTCGGCAACCTCTTTGACGTTTATGCGAAATGCCAACACACACGCTGCCGCTACCAGCGTATAACATGAGTACCTAACAACAAAAGCACAAAAGCTAGTCATCCGCCGGTAGTGATCTAATGTAGTTGTTCTTTTATTTACTTCCGTGACATTTTTGTTTCCGCGCGCAATGGCTCCAAATGCCTGCCGTGTGGATTCGTTCCAGCATAGGTTCTCCGTCAACGTGTGGGATGGTATACTCGGCACATTCATACTCGGCCCCGTTTTCCTTCCACGGGTGACCTACCTGCAAGAGACATTGCCGGACTTACTGGATGACGTCCCTGTCGGTCTTTCACGTGACATGTTTTACCAGCAAGACGGTGCTCCCGCGCATTTCACTTGGACCGTTCGACGCATTTGGATGCGGAGTATGGCAGTCGTTGAATAGGTCGCGGAGGACCTGCCTGTGCCGTGGCCTCCCATATCACCTGACTTAACACCATTAGACTTTTATTTGTGGGGTCGCATAAAATCGCTCGTGTACGTCAGTCAATCGACAAGTGTCGAGGAACCAAAAACAAAAATTGAACAAGCATTTGTGACGGTGAAAAGTGATACTGAAGTGCTTACAAAATTGAAATACAATTTAAGAAACCGTGCAAATAAGAGCATAGAACAAGGCGGTGGTAATTTTGAAACTTTAATGAAAGTGGATCGCATAAATAGTGCAAATTAATAATCTAAGTGTAAAGTGTAAATACTCCAGTTCTGTAAGTACCTACTACTTCCTATCAATACGATTGTATTCTTATCACTGTAAATATTATGATTAAAATCTTTTAAACACGCCGTCTTTGAATATTTTTGTAGTACAAACAATAAACTGTACCTAAACACAACTTATCAGAGGGATCGCGAGAGTCTGACGTTTTAGGTACGTAAAATTCGTTCATTGAACTAACGCACATCTAATGCCTACAGCTAAGGTCAGCTGGCGGGCGCTCGAGTGTGCGTGTCGCGTGGGCCGCTAACATTGCATGAGTGTGTGCAGGGATGTTGTTGCACATCCGTTTTGCGTTTAGTAAGGATAACTATTTTATAAAAAAGACTAGGTTTGGTTTAAATTTATTTAATCACGGATGTTGTTTTAGACTTATAATTTAATATTCTAATTGGGGTGTCTGAGGTATTGCGCTTAATCTGTTACACGTTGTATATATAAACGAACCTACGAATACTACCCATATTTGTAACCTTCTTTATTTGTGTCTGGAATGATCGGACTGGATACTTTGCAGCTTAGGTGCAAATTAATGCATATTTTACACTACTGTTTGTTAATTCATAATATTATAGATAATCCATCGGTAAGAGAGCATATCCATCTGTTTGTTCCGCAGCAATATATGGATGGCGGCGGCACCAACTTCTGGAATTCCCACCGGAATGGCGCATCCATAAAGCCAATAACAGCCCAACCGTGAGAACAATTGGCCTCATTAATCGTTACCTTGACAGCAGTCCAAATGCCAACATATTTGTGGATACTATTAGCACTTTAAGGAATAATTGTTTAAAAATGACAATACATCTTGTATTGTCATTTTTAAACGATTGATTTGTAATTTTATCTTCATTTTTATTTTAATCAAGACTGTACTGTAATATTATTGAATTCCATTGAGATGTTAATGTATCACTAGTCTATTAATTTTGACCTCATGATCATCTGCCCAACCTTTTCGGTCAGCTTCCAGTCTAACCGGAAATGTACATGACATTACATTACATGTAGGTATTATTTTTGACATATTAGGACTTATTTATATTATTTTATTTGTGATATGTATGACACCACTTGACATTTAATTTTTATTATGCTTTCTAAATTATTATTGCAATTATAAGATGATATTTGACATTGTAATATCATTATTGTTAACTCTTAAGAGTTTTGGTAAAAAAAAAAACTGTTAGCTTAGAACGTATTTCTGAATAAATAAATAAACAAATAGCAGAAGATGGAGTGACTCTCGTAGGTTCTATAAAAATGTTGGTCAAGTCAAATGACTTAAAGATTTAATAACCGACTGCTATTAGAATTTTCTTCTAAAATATTGATGTTGAAATCACCACAAATAATTATAGATTTATTACAGGCTGCAAGTTTTGCCCGGACATCTTCCATTATTGATTCAAATAAGGAAAAGTTTTGATAGTTTGGGGGTCTATACATATGCTTATCTAGCTCAACACAGGACAGTTCGACGCACTGCTCAGCCGAGAGACCTACTATGTCATTATGTTGCTTATAATTAACACAATTTTTCAATAATATTAGGGAACCTCCACGCAGCTTAGATTTACGGTTAAAGCAGGTACCCACCGTATAGTTCTCATATTTAATAAGCATTTGGTAATCCTTTACCCTATGTTCAGTAAAACAAATAATGTCAAACATACTGTTTTCTAAAAACAATTCAATTTCTAATAATTTGGAAGAAATGCCTTGGATATTTTGGTGGAATAATTTTAAGGTGTACTGCTGAGGCCCTTTTTTACTAACTAAATGAGTGCAAGAAGGTACCTTGATGTTGGTAGGTTTAACAATATTGTTAATGGTACCTTCTGTTGTCTCACTTCCTCACTCATAATTTGTTTGTAGGTTGACCCTGGCACACAATTGTTTTGGGTACAACAACTCAGGTTATTACTAATTAATTTACCTAGCCCTCTACCTATACTGTCAGAGAACATAACTGAATGATTACAATCATGACTACTAGGTGAGACAAAATTACCAATCTCAGGCTGTACTACTTGTGAAACATGAAGTGTAATGTCTGGTATTATATCTTGGTTGTTGATGATACCATCCTGAGCACTCACAGCTTGGGACGGGTCCTCCCTTGCCTCAAGCTGGAGAGCATCAAGACTGGGTTCACTCCGACAAGTACAAGTGTCTATCAACTCGTTTGAGGCAAGAATATGCTCCTTAATTTGCTTTTTAGATCTTTTATATTTATATAAAGACTTTAGTGACATATTCAGAGCCTGTATTATATAATACAAAATAAACTCTTAAAATTACTGTTATTAATTAAATTAAATAAGAAAAAAAAAACATTTAGTTGTGTTATTCTACTAGCTCCAAAGTTTCATCTATAAGTGCCATAAACTTTTTAATGGAGAAAAAAAAAAAAAAATTGTTTATTTCATAACCAAAATAATAACAGCAAGTTAATTATTGGAGCCTCCTTTTAAGCAAAGAAAAAGCCTGTATTAGGAGACTCCGCTCTTTCATAGCTAGACAATTTTACAACAGAACAGAAAAAGTATATAACGTTTTACATTATTTACGTGTAGTATAGTGTATTCGGGGGGAAAGGAAGATGATGGAAGATTTTCTTAAACTTGTTATGTAAGGGTCCGAGGTGTAGTGTAAAATGTATGTAGAACATCTTCATTTGTGGCTACTCTAGAGCATATTCTAGCATGATGAAGTCTGAATCGTTTATAGTCTTTATTCCTTGATTCCTGGGCATCTTCGGAGAGCTCTCCAAGAGGTAACACTGAATAATGCCGAACGACGCTTTCCCCGTGAATTAGGACTTCCGTCCGATTTTCGTAGCATTAATTACTTTTCCGCTTGACATAACTTGAAGCAAAACATAAAAGCGTTTTATTAATTCCTCATCCACACCAGTAATTTCTGCACTGCACTGATAATTTTGAAAAAATCCTCTAGCTGTATTACCGACATTGCTGTTACCAGTACCTTGCTTAGGTTTATCTATATTTAAACCAAGTTATTCTCTGAATCTTCTTTATACATATGTCTTCTTTTGTTTTTGTCATTGTAGCAGACCATTTTTCAAAGCCTAGATTATAAGATATATGTAAAATTAATTCCATAAATCTAATCCAGTAACGCAAAGTGGAAAGCCCATATTGATAAGAATTTTCATCAACCGGTTTATTTTGTACTTTATCTAAATTGTTCATCTCTGTAGGTCTTGCACCACAAATAGTGCATACAGCACCTGATGAACTTTCTGACAAAACTTGAGCCACTTTCCCGTCGACCATTGTTAAAAATAATGTATATTTGATTTCAGTACCCTCGCCATTTAAATTGATTAAGCTTGGTGTAAGAGCGTTTATTTGAGCTTTCATTTCGTTAACTACACATGTAGTCTTTTCAGGTGTCTCTTTTGAAAATTCTATTAAAATGGGCCTACAAAATCTTACTGATGATGCGAGTAGGGTTGTCCAGCAGATCTTGCAGTTTTACTTTAATATTATTAATTTCTATGCTTGATCTTGGTGGGTAGCACTTTTCTTTAGCTTTCTGAATTGATTTATATGATGGAAATAATAAGCAATTCTTCGCGATTAAGCAATCCTTCATGTTTTCATACTGTGCCGTATTAAGCTCCAACTCTATGAAAATACTGAGAGCTTCATCGTTAAGAGTACGCTGTTGAATAATCATTTAAAAGATTTAGACGTATTTCACTTTTTTTTTCTATGGGCAAAACTAGTAAAATTTCGACAATAAATGCTTCTTCTGTTTCCCCTTGAGATCTCAATCCCTGAAGATATGAATTCAGTATAAAATCAAGGCCACATTTTTCTAGCAACTCCTTGTTTTTTCGTCTTTGTGTTCTATCGAAACTGTCTTCGCAGGTTTTAGAAGAAGACGTTCAACCACACGTTATTCTGATTTAAAAAAAAATCCTTATTTCTGCCAGATTTAGTATAGCGTTGACGAAAGTTAGTAATAATATTTTTTTGAACACTTGCGACAATCTTAGCGATATTTTCCTCGGAAAAGGCGATAAAGTTATTCCGTATATAACGTGGTAAAGCAACAACATAATTCCCGTCACTTTCAATAAAAACAAGAGTTGAATTCACTCATTGCGAGAAGTTAGGTACACTTTTAGTAATGACAATGACGAACGAAAAATAGTATGTAATTATTTAGTATGCAGATGCCCTATTTTATATAAAGTAATTTATTTGAAACGTGTACAAAATGTGGTAGAAATAACAAATTATCATTATGTGGTTATGCGGTTTCCGATAAGTTTTATTGATAATTTATTGTGTATGTGAACTAAAATATGGTGAGAAATACTCGATACATTATCTAAACATAGACTGCAATTAATAAAATATCACAAGTATCACCTGTATCAACTAACAAATCAAATATACATTTCATTTCAATTTCCTAAAAATAGATTAACATATGTTGTGCAATGAAGTTGCAACTTTTTTTTTTCTTTCTTTAAAATAATATTAAATTTACTATCAAATAACATCATTTACAGACCTTCGGCAAATTTCGGCAACTGTCAAAACTCCAATTGAAAGTTTCAGATACGCAAAAAGGATATGTCATGAGATAAATAGTTCTAGGAAATATATTAACAAATATATATCATATTTATGCATACCAGACAAAAGTATATATTATAAGCTTTCTGGAATACTTGTATATTTTTTATTGCTAGCTCACCAGAAATAATCCTGGAAAAAATACAAATTAAGATGTTTTTGTGATAATTTTTTAATCGTCTTCTTTAGATGCTCTTTCTTATTAACCAGCCCCAGCCACATACATAATTTATGTATAATATAGTAGATTAACTGCTTAGCTACAGTTTGAGGTATAATACAAGTACCTGCGCCGATTTTTACAAAATGTATTTATGGCCAAGGTCTCTTAAGCACCTCCACATAGTGCGACGTGTCGCTAGCTGCGGAAGGTATTTCATAAAAACCAATAGTGTCGGAGCGACACGTCGTCTGCTGCTGTGCTCGAACCAACTCTTACCTTTAATCTAAACATCAGATACAACTCAAACTCCGCGCCAAAATGGAAAACAGTTGGGCCAATATAACAAAAAACTAATACATTGAATTTGGAACCATAAAAAAATCATCCATTCCCGATACTTTTTTGACTGAATGTATATACAGAATGTTATAAAAAGGAGATCGGGCAAGTTTCTATGTATAGACTCTGGTCCAAGAAGCTTTTTTGATTTTAGGATACCCAAATCACTTGTTTTTGATGCTTTTTAATTACCAAAGCTCATGGAAATCGCTTAAAAAAAAGGGTTAAATAGGACTTTTAGTAAATCGAATTCTTAATTTTATTAAAAAAGCAATACAAGGTAGATTATTATGTTCAAGCGATATTTATCAGTATGGGCAGTATGAAGCCCTCATCACTTCATCACTGATAAACATAAGCTTAACCTTCACGACCATAATCCTTAGGGGTTACCGGTCGTATAAGGCAGACATGTTTCATCGTTTGTCGAAGTTCACAGTTGGTCGCAGTAGTTATTATGATTTGAAAATGATCTGTTTGTTAAGTCCTGGAGACAAAATCTTCACGACTAAAATCCTTAAAGAGGTAAGCAGACATGTTTCATCAGGTACGTATTTGAATACCGAACATTAAAATACCTACTGTTAAAATATCGATGTTCAAAACATCGAAAATGGAAATATCGAACGACCATAAAACCGAAAATTAAAATAACGAAAGTTTATATTATCGAATGGTTAAATATCCTACGTCCAATATATCTAAAATCTAAATATCTACAAAAGTTACATCGAAAGACCCAAATATCGAAATACAGATTATCGAATGTCCTAAATATCGAAGTACAAACTATCGAACGTCCTAAATATCGATGGGTACATATATTATTTGAACATCGAAAATTAATATACCTACGTGTAAAAATGGGTTAATTTTCAACATTTAATACATTCATTAATTCACCCTAAAAATACGTACAAGTTAAAATATCGAACAAATTTTGATATAAGTAGTATGAGTGGAGTCAATATGTTGTGCTATTAAAGTTAGTGACAGAAACGTATCGCTGCAAAACCGACTCCACGTAGTCTTGTCTGCCCTACCCCTAGAGTGTAATTTAGAATCGCGTAGGCGCGGAGGGGCGAGGCAGCCCGCGAGCTGCGGAGCAGGTGGTTTTAACACCCGCCGCCGGTGCTGAGCTGCGGTGGTGAGCGTTTAGACCATCTGCGACGTTAAGGGCATTATGACACATGGCTCAAATCCCAAAAACAGCGTATGTTCAAAGAAATTTGTTGATGAATCCCTTCGTGCGTTTTCCGTGTAAAAAAGTATGTTATAGTTAAGTTCATCACAAATAAATTGTATTGTTTAAAATTTTAATAAACCTTCTCAATTTTTTTTGGTTAATCGTAGAAAATAGGTCCTTTTCAACCTTAATTGTAAATTATCTCTGTAACGGCTGAATAGATCGGCATGAATTTTGTAACAACAAATACGTAATGATATACTTAACAATCTGTATTTTTTCTGTTATTTCTTTTAATATTTTTAAATAATAAATAAAAACCGAAATTTTGCGAAATGTGCGGGGCAAGTCAACAAAAACCAGTACAGGGATCAAATCATCAAGGTCATCGAGCAATGTAATGCCCTTAAGCTCGCGTGGGACTGCCGGAGCCCTGCAGCGCCGGAGCCGTGGCAGAAACCATGCTTGCTTGCATGTTGCATGATTGATATTGATGTATTAAATGTTGATATTTTGAACTTAGGCATAATGTCATTCGATATTTTGAATCATTCGAAATTTGAATCACTCGGCATTTCAATCTTCGCCGTTGCGTAGGTATAACAATTTTCGACATTTTGATATAATCGATATTTAAATTTTCGATGTTTTGAACATTGGTATTTTAAGCGTAGGTATTTTAATCTTCGATATTCTAATACGTACCCATTGATTTACATAATTATTTTAAAAAAGATAGGGGAGTAGATTTAATTTATAAATGAGTTGATTTTTTCACTGATTTCTAACCCGTAGTTTACTTATTACTTTTGTTTGCATCGTCAGAAAATTGTGATTTAAACCTTGAATAATGTGGTGAGTTCTTGTATTTATAACTTTTATTTTCAATGTTTTTTTTTTAACATGTATTGTAATACATATTTTTTTATTTTTTTGGGTATCTGTTTGCGTGGCCTAGCCTCCGTGGAAACCACTGCACGCCACTGTCTGTTACATTGTACATGTTATAAATAAATAATAGGGTTGTGGAGGTCTGATAGGCCGACGCTACATGTAAAATACTGGTGTCCAGTAGAAAAAAGTTGGGCACATAAATCATTACTGAGATCGACTACGATTGATGTGTTGGCATGAATGTGCTCAGCGTCTTATACTTTTGGGTTATCGTGTACACCAAGAGCAGTCAACCTCATTTCTGTGAACATAACATAGGTTTACTGCACTGCAAACTTTTTGTTAAGCAAATTCAAACAAAATTATTCAAATTAACACTACGCGGGTG
Organism: Noctua fimbriata; assembly: GCA_905163415.1. Taxonomy (NCBI): domain Eukaryota; kingdom Metazoa; phylum Arthropoda; class Insecta; order Lepidoptera; family Noctuidae; genus Noctua; species Noctua fimbriata. The sequence goes on from LR990937.1 coordinate 140,404, forward strand.
TCTTCTACCGAATGAACAGCAAATCACCTAAATTGGCCCAGAGATCGTTAAGAGATTCTATTTATTTGATTGGTTAAAAAAGGTTAAGAAATTAAAGGAGCGTTCACGTTCGTCAGATATTTAATAAATTAGCTTAGGACACGTGCGGTAGCGGCGGCGGCGGCAACGGCACCAGCTCGTCCAGCAGCGTGTGCGCGCGCAGCTCGCGCTCCAGCAGCACGTCCGCCAGCGCACCCGCCTGCGCCGGCACCCACGCCGCGCCGCGCACCGCCAGCCACTGCAACACCACACACGTCAGCAGGCGCACGCGCCGCCCTGCGGCGGCAGGCCTCCACTCACCTTGTGCTGCGGGTAGCGGTCCAGCGCGGCGTACAGCGCGGCGGCGGGGCGCGCCCGGGTGGCGCGCGCCTCGCTCTCCAGGCGCACGGCCTGCAGCAGCGGCCCGCCGGCGCCGGCGCGGGACGCGCGCGCGCACGCGGCCGCCAGGCGCGCGGCGGCCGCGGGCTGCCAGGCGCTGTCGTGCGCGCGCAGCAGGGGCGGCAGCACGTGCGCGAGCGCGGCGCGATGGCTGCGCGCGCCGCACGTCATGGCCCGTAGCCGCTCCTCCTGCGTGCTGTCCGCGTCCCATGCCCACAGCGGGGCGCCGCTGCACGCTGCGGACGCATTACGTCATAATGCTAAATCGCGATGTTAAAATTCTCCAATTGTACACCATCCAAATTGACGATGTTCTTTTAAAAAAATATAGGAATTAGAATTAGAAAGTCCCGTAATTACAATAATATATTTATAATATTATATACATATAATAATACTCAAAAGCCTAACTGCCATTCACTTTAAGTATTGTTTAAAATACCTAAAGCCAGCAATCCGTTGTGCGGAAACAAGGGCGCCAGCGAGCGCGCATACTGCGCCAGGCGGTGCTCCCGCGCGCCCTCCAGCGCCAGCGCGCACGCGGCCTGCTCGCAGTAGCGCAGGCGCGCGCCGCCGGGCGGCAGGCGGCCCGCCCGCAGCGCGCGCACCAGCTCGGCGCGGCGCGCGGGGCCCGCCAGGCGCGCGCGCGCCGCCGCCCACTCGGCCGGCGCCGGCAGCATGGCGTCCAGCGCGTCCGGCGCGTCGCCCTCGGCGTCGCAGCGCTCCAGCGCGTCGCAGTGCGCCTCGGCCGCGGCCAGCGCTTGCTGCAGCAGGGCGCGCGGCGGCGGCGCGGCGAGCTGCTCGTCGGGCGGCAGCGCGTGCTGCAGCGCGGCGCAGGCGGTGGCCCAGGCGCCCGGCGCCGCGCCGCACAGCTCGCCCGCGACCCTGCAGCGCAGCTAACATGAAGCGCGACGTCGGCCGGTGCCCGGTGTCCCGCAACATTTCTTACGCATTTTACGTGATGTGAAACTTTGAATAATTATTTTTTATAATGCATTTATATGCACGTCTGTATGCGTTGAGCGCGAATCAATAGAATAAATTCTAACACTTCTATTTATTTTCGGGAAATTATTAATCGAGCGAATACTTGCGTCCATGCTTCAACTTTTTTTTTGCCCGTTCATCAGAGTCCTTGGAAAAGTATCCGCTTCAGCAATCATGGTCTATCTTCGGAAATATGAGATCTAATATAATTCCCATGTTCTTCTTCTCCTTTTGTATCGATGATTTATCAAACTATTAGCATCCAGGTGGCTACGTTAATCGCGGTTTTAGTAGCGTTTTGACAGTAAGTCCTCTAAAACGCAGGTGTAGGGACACTTTGGATACTCCAGGAACTCGGCTATGATCTGGTAGGGCGCCCTGTATACACGCTACACATACTACAGCTGCTGCTACCATGGAAGTACATGTCTATTAGGGGCCAGCCATAAAATTTATGACGTAATTTAATTACGTCATACGTGAAAGGGATGAGGGGTGTCGACGAAGTGTGACATTGTGTGACAATGGGTGGGAGGGGTCTTAAATTTGGTGACGTCACATTTCAAAATCTAATATTGCTAAGTTTTAAAACACGAAATTTGAACCAATAACGAAAAACTTATTAAAGAAATATTTCCAACTCTATCGGTTGGAGCATGTCAAATTGCAAAATATGTGACGTCAAACTTGGGAAATTTTCATTTTTTTGTCAGAGCTGATCAAGTGTTGTGATACTCCCCCCGTCTCACAAAACTTGATCAGCTCTGATAAGGACAAAAAATCATAAAATTCGTATGACGTAATTTATGGTTCTGTATGGTGTCCGGACGTAAAGAATAGCACCATCCCATATCTTCCCGTGGGTGTCGTATGAGGCGACTAAGGGACTTACCAGAGAATGGGCAGCAGCGTTCTCTGTGTTTTATAACAACCATACTGCGATCGCCAACCCGCCTGCCAAGCGTGGCGATTATGGCAAAACCCCCCCCTAAATGACGAGCACAAGAAAAAAATGGCCCCTAGTACCCGGCAGCCCGTCTACCCTCGACTATGGTAGCGGTCGAGGTTACGGCGTGGCAAGGGGTGCGAAGTATCTCCGGAAGGGATCAGGCTGCCAATACCGACGACTTGACCTGGCAACATATAACACGCGTACACTCCGGACCGACGAGAAGATAACGGAACTCGAAGAGGAATTGAGCAGGCTGCGATGGAGTATTGTGGGATTATCTGAAGTCCGAAGAGAGGGTGAGGACACGATAATCCTGAAATCCGGCAATCTGCTCTATTTCCGAGAGGGTGACCGGCAGTCCCAGGGTGGTGTTGGGTTTATCGTCAACAAGTCCCTCGTGAATAACGTGGTGAAGATCGAGAGTGTGTCGACCAGGGTGGCGTACTCAGAATATCCTCAAGATATTTGCTGAAGGTCATACAGGTCTACGCCCCGACCTCGGCACACCCCGACGACGAAGTTGAGACCATGTATGAGGATATTTCTAAAGCCCTGCATGGTTTCAAAACTCACTTCACCGTTGTCATGGGGGACTTCAACGCGAAACTGGGCAAACGAGATGGAGATGAGCTGCAGGTGGGGCAATTTGGGTGTGGACGTCGGAACCACCAGGGTCACCAACTGGCTAGCTTTATGGAGAAGGAGGGCCTCTATATGATGAACTCCTTCTTCAAAAAGCGCGAGCACAGGAAGTGGACCTGGCAGAGTCCCGATGGTGCAACTAAAAATGAGATTGACTTCATCATGTCAACCAAGAAGCAAATGTTCAATGATGTCTCTGTGATCAATTCGGTGAAAACCGGGAGCGATCACCGCATGGTAAGAGGCACATTGAACATCAATATAAAGCTTGAATGGTCTCGACTGATGAAGTCTACACTCCGTCCAGCACAGATCCAGATCCAAAACCCCGAGAGCTTTCAGCTTGAACTCCAGAATCGTTTCGAGTGCCTAGGAAGCTCAGTGGACGAATACAACGATGGGTTCGTGGAAACTGTCCATACGACTGGGTCTAAGTTTTTCAAGACACGTCGTGCACACAACAAAAGACTCTCTGATCATACTCTCGAGCTCATGAAGGAGCGGCGTGAGATGATCCTGCAGTCTTCAGACGAGACGTGGAAGTACCGGCAGCTCAATAGACGGATCTCTAAATCCTTGAAGAGCGACCTCCGCCGCTTTAATACCGAGCGTATTAAAGACGCTATTGAGCGGAATAAAGGCTCCAAGGTATTTTCAAGAGATCTGGCTATTGGGCAGAGCCAGCTAACGAAACTGAAGACCGACGATGGCAGGATCGTATCCGCCAAACCGGAGCTGCTGAGGGAGATCGAGAGTCTTTATGGGCAGTTGTACACTTCAACTAGAAATCCTGTTGCAACTCTAGCTAACGACCCAAGAGCTAGACTGACCCGACATTATACCGAAGACATTCCGGATGTCAGCCTGTACGAGATTAGGATGGCTCTTAAACAGCTTAAAAACAACAAGGCACCGGGTGATGACGGAATTACGGCCGAACTTCTGAAGGCGGGTGGAAAACCGGTTCTTAAGGCCCTTCAGAAGCTGTTTGATTCCGTCATACTCGAGGGGAAAGCGCCGCAGGCATGGTGCAGGGGTGTGCTGGTACTCTTCTTCAAAAAGGGCGACAATGCCCGGCTGAAGAACTATAGGCCCATCTCACTTCTAAGTCATGTCTACAAGTTGTTCTCAAGAGTCATCACGAATCGTCTCGCGCGCAGGTTTGACGATTTTCAGCCTCCTGAACAAGCCGGATTCCGAAAAGGCTTTAGCACCGTAGACCACATACATACGCTGCGGCAGTTTATACAGAAGACCGAAGAGTATAACCTGCCTCTCTGCTTAGCGTTTGTGGACTACGAGAAAGCCTTCGATTCGATCGAGACTTGGGCTGTACTGCAGTCTCTCCAACGGTGCCAAATCGACTATCGGTACATCGAGGTGCTGAAGTGTTTGTACAAAAACGCCACCATGTCAGTCCGACTTCAGGACCAGACCTCGGAACCTATTCTTCTGCAGCGAGGTGTGAGACAGGGAGACATCATATCTCCGAAACTGTTCACCGCTGCACTGGAGGATATCTTCAAGGTTCTGGACTGGAGAGGGCTAGGCATCAACGTCAATGGCGAGTACATCTCTCACCTTCGATTTGCCGACGATATAGTGGTCATGGCTGAGACCATGGAGGACCTCAGTACAATGCTCGATGACCTTAGTAGAGCTTCCGAAAGAGTGGGTCTTAAAATGAACATGGACAAAATCAAAATCATGTTGAATAACCATGTAACACCCACTCTTATCAAGATCGGAGACTCTACACTCGAAGTTGTGGACGATTATGTCTACCTTGGACAAACGATCCAGTTAGGTAGGTCTAACTTCGAGAAAGAGGTCAATCGTCGAATCCGACTCGGCTGGGCAGCGTTCGGGAAGTTGCGTGGTATCTTCTCGTCCAACTTACCGCAGTGTCTCAAGACGAAAGTCTATGACCAGTGTGTGTTGCCAGTGATTACTTACGGGACCGAAACATGGTCGCTCACAATGGGCCTTATCAGAAGGCTTAAAGTCACCCAAAGGGCAATGGAGAGGGCTATGCTCGGAGTTTGTTTGCGTGATAAAATCAGAAATGAGGACATCCGCAAGAGAACCAAGGTAACCGACGTAGCCCGAAGAATAGCCAAACTGAAGTGGCAGTGGGCAGGGCACATTGCTCGCAGAACGGATGGCCGATGGGGCCGAAAAGTTCTGGAGTGGCGACCGCGAACCGGAAGACGCTGCGTTGGAAGGCCTCCCACTAGGTGGACCGATGACCTGGTGAAGGCTGCAGAGATCCGCTGGATGCGAGTCGCACGGGACCGGTCAATGTGGCGACACTTGGGGGAGGCCTATGTCCAGCAGTGGACGTCTTTCGGCTGAAATGATGATGATGATGATGATGAATTTATGGATGGTCCCTTATGTATCACCATTGTTAGAATATTACAGATATATGACTAAAATCCTAAAAGTGCGGAATGAATTCACTGCAATGCCTTGAAAAACCAAACTTAAAAGCTTTGTATCTGTCGGTTACACTGCGACGCGACGTTCGTGTTAATTCGGAAACATGAAGATTATCGAAGCGCATAGTCTTTCTGGTTCTATTGCAAAATATATTTAATTCAAGCGTTTGCAGTTTTTCTCAATTACATGTTTTTTGCACATTCTCACTTTTGTTTCCATCGTTTGTGTCCATCCCATTTTTAACATCGGCTGATTGAGCTCTCAGAGCTGAAAGGTTTTTTTTTTAATTGTTAAGTATATTAACCGTTGGGACCTAGGATAGATCATGAGTTGCATATATATTATGCTTTCGTTCATAAACTTTGACAATGACAAAAGAATGTGCGCTCACGTGAGCGAAGCCGCGGGCACAGCTAGTCTATAATAATTTTATAAAAAGGAAAGATTTTTTTTTGTATCGAATTAGCTTCGAAACTGCTAGACCGATTTTAACCATTTTTTCACCAATAGAAAGCTTAATTATCAGGAAGTAACATAGGCTATAAATTATTTTCAAAAAAATTAGGGATCATTAAGAAAATTGCAATAATGTAACCCAAAGTAGCAAAATTTAGCCTATAAAATTCATTATTTGGCGTGCGCTGAGAAAACTATTGATGATACTTAAGAAATTAAATTGTTACCTACTTGATTCTATACTAATATTATAGAGTGAAGTTGTTTGGTTGGTTGAACACGCTAATTTCAAGAACTACTGGTTCGAATTAAAAAAATCTTTTTGTGTTAGATAGATTTATCGAGAAAGGCTATTAGTTATATAACATCACGCTACAACCAATAGGAGCGGAGCATCAATAAAAAATGTTGCAAAAACAGGCAAAATTGATTCCTTTTGAGAGCTTCCGTTGCGTGCGCTGCGTAAACGTTTAAAGTTACGCAACAATCATTTATGACGGAATCATTCCTCTTAAGTAGTTCTAAAAAAAGTATACGATAGCATATGTTTAAATATTTTAAGGTTGTTGTGTTGTCTCTCTAACCCCCTCTCTTTCTCTCTCTTATGTGACGCAGACGCAGTTGCGCGGGTCAGCTAGTCCGAAATAAGTACGTACGCAGCACTAATCGTCACAACCTTCTCGAGTAACATATCTATAGGCACTGATTAATGTGGCCTGCGAAATGTTCCGGGACATTTTACTGTCGTAAGCGACATGTTGTTCTGTTTGACCCCAAAATTACAAGCCCAATGCTTCACAAAGGCCGGCGGCGGTACCTGGCCACGTAGAGGCGCGCGTGCGGCGTCACGGTCGCGTCGCGCAGCGCCGCCCGCAGCGCTTGCAGCGCGGCCCGGCGGGCGGACCCGGCGTCCCCGGCGGCCTGCTCCACGCGCGCGAACTGCGCGAACGGCAGCGGCGAAGTGCCCGCGAAGCGCTTCAGCGCGGCGCGCGCCTCGCCGCGCATGCGCCGCGACTCCCTGCGCCCCAGCTCCTCCTGCACACGTCACACGCGTCACGTAGCTGGCGCCGCGCACGGAGCGAGCCCGGACGCGGCGCCCGTACCTGCGGGTCTAGCAGCAGCAGCAGCGCGTGCAGCCAGCGCAGGCGCCAGCAAAGCAGCGCCACGCGCTGCTCGCCCGCCAGCCACTCGCAGGCCGCGTCCCACAGCGCCGACAGCCAGGTGAGGTAGCCTGCCGACAGAGCGCACGTGAGTGAGGCGGCGCGCGCAGCGGGCCCGGCGGCAGGGGCGCTACTCACCGGCATCGTTCGTGAAGTAGTGCGGCGGGTCCAGGAACAGCGCCACGACGTGCGCGGCGCGAGCGGGCGTGGGGCGGGCGGGGTGCGCGGCAGGGAGGCGCCGCGCGGCGCGCAGCAGCGCCAGCAGCCCCTCGGCGCCGTCCGCTTCGTGCGCGTCGCCCATCGCGTCGTTGGCGGCGTCGGCCGGCGCCAGCGCGTAGCCGCTGCACGGCAGCAACGGAACCTTGGCCAGGCGCAACGCCTGCACCAGTAGCAGCGCGGCGGCGGGCCCGGCCGCGGGCCGCAGCAGCTCGGCCACGTCAGCGGGCTGCGGAGCGCGCTGCGGGTCCGACGGCGGGTCGAGCGGGTCGAGCGGGTCGGGGCCGGGCGGCACGCGCCAATGCGCCGCAGCGCGGGCGCGCTCTACGCGCACCCACATCGTGCTCAGCGGCAAGCCGCTACTCATGACCTGCACCGGTTAGCGAATGACATACGGAACGTTTACGTAAGAAAATCAATCAAACAAGGTAAATACCTTGTTTGCTCGCTCTATTATTAAGGGCATTACATGGCTCAAATCCCAAAAACAGCGTATGTTCAAAGAAATTTATTGTTGAATCCCTTCGTGCGTTTACCGTGTAAAAAATGTATGTTATAGTTAAGTTCATCACAAATAAATTGTATTGTTTAAAATTTTAATAAACCTTCTCAATTTTTTTTGGTTAATCGTAGGAAATAGGTCCTTTTTCAACCTTAATTGTAAATTATCTCTGTAACGGCTGAATAGATCAGCATGAATTTTGTAACAACACATACGTAATGATATACTTAACAATCTGTATTGTTTTTTTTCTGTTATTTCTTTTAATATTTTTAAATAATAAATAAAAACCGAAATTTCGCGAAATGTGCGGAGCAATCCCTGTGACTCATACTCGGAACCGCGTCGACACCTACGTCAGTGCCTTGACGGATCTTGTGACGGGTGGACTGCACGCTTGTTATTTTTTCCAAATAAAATTCAAAACTGCACGTTTTTAATGATTTCTGAATGAAATAATATTGTAAATGGTACAGTTATAAATATTTCGTAAAATAAGAATAGAAAATACGTTTATAAAATATATTTAAAGTAGTTTGTACTTTCGTTTTGTTGTTTGAACCTATCATAGAGTAAGCTTGACAAGTGACAGCTATACCTAAATCTACACTTCTATATCAATAAATCAAATTGCAATGTCTGTTTGTAATATCAAAATAACAGCTTTTTCTGATTGCATATGAAAATATATCCGGCACTTATAACAAAAACACATTTTTTTAAAATTTTTGTCTTTCTGTCGGTCTATCTGTCTGTCTTGCTGTTTGTGCCGGCTAATCTCCGAAACGGCTGGACGGATTTCGACATGATCGATTAATTTCATAAAAGTACAGGATCTTATTTTTTCGAATTTTAGTCGATTCGACTCCCGAGTGTAGCAAACGAATTTTCGAAAATCTTTGAATACAGATTTGTATCTTTTGAAAAAATAAGTAATGTTTCCTTTGAGTAAAATTTGCTATCTCCATCTGCATTTAGAGTACTTGCCCTCTAGGTGGGTCCATATTGGCTCACCTAAAGTTCTTTACCCGAAATTGTTCTTCCTAATGATTTGTAATCCGAATGATCACTCTTCCTAAAATTTTTCATCCTAAAGTTTGCATTCATACTTAGTAGTATTTATTTTTATGTAGTATTTGTAGTGCTACCGGCGATGTTCATAACACTCATGTTTCCGAAAATTGTAATTAATAATATCATTAATGTAAATATATTTAAACTCCTACTGTTTTTTATTATACCGCTTTTATCCCTAAACATAATTACCATATTATTTTAGTTTAGAATGATTAAAGGTCGTTTCACTGATTTTTGTCTTAAATGAATGAAATTCAGGTCAGTGTCGTCTTGCGGGCACTTTGAAAAAAATACTTAGAAACGCGACCAATTTTGAGGTAGCGCTCGCCGGCCGCTGCCGCGGCACCGCTCGCTTCGCTCGCTCGGCTCGCGCGTAGTTGGTCACAGTTCTAACCTAACCTAACCTATGGATCCCTTCCACATCGTTTTTACGGCAAACGGTTAGTCGGAGACAAAAACACCAAGACACTTTTAGCCTTATATTTAGGTGCTTTATACGATAGAATCGAGAAAATAAACGATTTGCAAAAATAACACTTTTTTGGAAAATAAAGTTACGCAAAATTAATGTATATAATACTGATTATTATGAATAAAAAGAAATCTAAACAAAAAAGATATGACTTTGAATAATAGTGTAAAAGATGGTTATGTTGAGAAAATATAGGAAAAATAATAAAAGTATAATAGATGTTTATTGCTACTGACACTATGAAGTTGAATGCTTCGGAATTAACATAACATGAACATTAGAGACAGAGTAGTTAGGAATTGTGATTGTTAGGATGAAAAATGTTAGGAAGAACATTTTCGGATTTCCAATTATCGGAGTTGAAAATTTAGGTGAACTTTGGCGCACCCCCTCTAGGTGAGGTTGTCAAATTCCATCCTGTATATTACAGGCAATTCCGTGTGGTCCTGGAATTAAAGAATACGACCACCCCATAAATAAAGGGCTACTAAGGGAAAATTCGACCTACAACGAAGACAGCTCTATGATACAGTGGATAGTCCAGCAGGCCAAAAACACCTTTAGCCGGTAAAGGTGTTTTTGGCCTTGCTAGAGCTAGAGAGAGAAAGGCGAAGGATGTATGTCAGGTTAAATGCGTCAAAGACGAAACTGGAATGGTTATTTCGGATTGTGAGAAAATTAAGGATAGGTGGAAGGGTTACTTTGAAAGAGTGATGAATGAGGAGAATGACTGGAGTGGTGTGCTTGAAAATAAACCAGCGAATGAGGGACTAGTGAGAAAGGTTAGGTTACAACAAAGGTCATGTGGTGGAGTGCAACAATTATAGAGTAGAGGAATAGAGCTAATGTCACATAGTATGTAAGGAGCTCGTGGCTAAATAATAACATCCACTCGGATCCATCTCTATGTTAAGCCGTGCTTATCTAGGTTGGTCTGTGGATAGGCGACCACCCATTAAATACCGAGTTTTCTTCGTGCTTCGGAAAGCACGTTAAGCCGTTGTCATTTGTAGATCTTTGACAGTCGTTACAGGTAGTCGGTCTTACCAAGGGGTATCGTATTATCTAGTAGTAACTGGGTTGTGGAAGTCAGATAGGCAGTCGCTCCATGTAAAATACTGGTATTCAGCTGCATCCGGTTAGACTGAAAGCCGACCAAACATAGTTGGGAAAAGGCTAGGCAGATGATGATGTCACATAGTATGAAAGTTTGGGACAAAGTTATTGAAAGGCGACTGAGAGAAGAGAACCAAATTTCGCAGAACTAATTCGGTTTTAAGCCTGGTCAGGAAAAGACAGATGCCATTTTCGCTATCCGCCAGCTGTGCGAGAAATACAGACGTGCACATAAAAATTTGCACATGGTTTTTGTAGACCTCGAAAAGGCATACGACCGGGTACCCAAATGACCCTCCCTCCGCTCTGGACGGAGCGGAAGGGAGTGTCAGACTTCTATTGACTAAAACCCATCCATGTTCCTTCTTTGCCCTTGTGGTCCAGGGCCGCGGTATCTCTTTCGAACAGTCCCGCAGCCCTGGCAGGCATCGGCCCTTGCGGACCCCTTCATTGTTGCTGACATCTCTTTGTGGCGCGCGTGGAATACGAACGCGCCGTCGACACGGCCTGTCGTCATAATACGGTCGGACGGCGATCTAGCCCATTACTCACCGTCCACAGGCCCGCGCCTACGGTGGCCGAGAGTGACCACGTGACCCCTGACGCCCGGGGCGTCTCCCGCGGCGACTGAGACGTAAGGCTCTTTCCCTCTCACGTTCCGCCACCTCCTTCTCTAGCATGACTGCTTCGCAGAAGGAGGTGACGGCTTTCCATTCTCGCTCGCTCCGGACCAGGGCTTGAACCAAGGCCGGACGCGAAAGATCGCCGCCGCCAATCGCCGCTACGAGGAGGCTCTCATCCCTTAGCTCTTCCTCCCTTACCTCTTCCACGTGATAATGGACGCTCTCGCGTCGGACATCCAGGAAGAGCACCCTGGTGTATGCTGTTCGCCGATGACATTTTGCTGGTTGCTAAGAGCGGCCAAGAGGGCCAGAGCAGATTGGAGGTGTGATGGCAAACACTGTAGTAGAGAATGTTGGTCTGCTATTGAGTAGAACCGAAACGGAATACTTGTTTTGCGATTTCGTCGGTCTCTCCAATCTAGTGCCTTTAACTCTTGCCGGAACGCCCATACCGATCTGCTTCGACTTCCGGTATCTCGGATCGTTTGCCCAAGGGGATGTCAAAGTAGACCGGGACGTAACGCACCTGATCAACTCAGATGGATGAAATGGCGACAGGTCACTGGAACAGCAACTTACGACCCACGGATGCCTCTCAAGTTAAAGGGGGAAGTATAAAAGTCCGTGATTACACCTGTCGTACTGTATGGATCAGAATGCAGGGCTGTGAAAAAGATGGATGAAAAACGATTCCATGCAGCGGCGATAAGAATGTGTGCGGTGCTTACTTCAAGAAAGTCTACATGCACCATTAACACCAACACCAATTCCAATAAACGACCAACCGACCTGTTCAAGATATTTGAATTTTAATGACTTTTTTGTGAATGGAAACATTTTGTTCTTATCAGAGCGTGGCAACATTAAAACAAAGCTATATTTTATTTATTCCGCTCATCATCAGACATCCAACTTTATTTCTACACAGTCAAGTTTAATTATCTGGCGATACCCATCATGCATGTGAAGTTTCGCTATCAAAATTTGATCTTGTAAAACTATAAGGTGTAAATCTCAATCATAAAGGTCATCATCAGACCTTCAGAATGTGAAATGTAGAAGCACCCGTGGTCAATTAGATTAAAGTTGAAAGCTACATCATTCTAACTATTTCTGTTACTGAGAACCGATAAGCACTTACCTGGTCATCATCAGACTTTCAGAATGTATCAAGTAGGTAACCGGTAAGCGGATGTATATTTAGGTCGATTTTGCTTGTGTTTGTAACCCTTTAAGTAATCGCCTTATATTGTCGTCAGAACCGATTTCATCATTTAAAAACAAAGATAGCACTGAACGGTAAGTGTTAAGAGAGCTATACGAACATCCATCACTGAATTGCTCTGTCAAAAAAGATAATATAAAAGGTATGCAATCATTATAACTGTTAGAATTGTGTAGAGCACAATAGTCCCACCATAGTTTCAAAGTGACGTTATATTGCTTGATAGTGCTGTCAGAGAGAGACGCCAACATTAGGGCGAGCGTCTCGACTGGTGTGCCGCGCCGCTTAAATGCCTGGCGCACCCAGGGTAAGTTTGTGGTGTAGGGGATGATAATGTCTGAAAAGGGATTGAAGTAAAAATTTGTTAGGATTGAGATAAAGTATATGCGAATCAAGTTAGGTCTGGAGAAGAGAACCATGGCTAAGAGGGCCAGTGAGCGAAAACTAAGATACCGGTAGCTTCATCTTACGTAAACATTTTAGAACTAGAGAAAATGGCGGGAATGCGTAAAAAATTGGTTTAGGCGCAGAAGGCCTAATTCTCAAAATGGCAACAGAGTCGCAAAAGTGCTAGTTCTCAAAATGACAAATTCTCTAAAAGCCTAATTCTCTGAATGGCCAATTCTCTAAAAGAATAATTCTCTACATTGCCAATTCTCTAAATGGCTAATTCCCTAAATGGCCTTTTCTCTAAATGGCTAATTATCAAAATGGCACATTTTCTACAATTGGGTATTCTTTTAAATAAAAGATTTCATTTTTTTTAATAAATTCTTTGACTTTTTTTTTGTTTGTCGGTTATGATAAAATCAAGCCAATTTTAAGTTATACCTATCACTTTTGTTTAATTTCAAAATAAAAGAATTTATTTATTTTTATTGGATTGAGTGTACTCATTGCATACAGACGTGTACATCAATGCAGTATAAAAATAAATAAATTAACGCTTGCAATAAATTCTAACCCAGTTTAAGTGTATCATCATCATCATCATCATTTCAGCCGAAAAACGTATTTAAGTGTATTGGCTTGCTATAAAAATCAGCGTAGTAAGTGATTTTTACTCAAAATAATGGACTAACTGGAGTGTCAATAGTTATTATCAACGAAAAAATGGACAGCAGCCCCTTTCCTTTAATCGGAGTGGGATGACGTCACGCAGCCCTCCGCCGACACCAACACCGAGACCACCTCAACAACCAAAGCAGTGCCAAGAAGAAGTCATTGAACCAATCTCCACTCCGGAGATTCAGAACTGGTTGGGGACCATTGAGCAGCATCTGAATATCTGTTTTATTGTTTCTCGAGGGTAAACTTAATTCTGACCAGAAGCAAAGAATTACCAATCTCTGCCGAAAAGTTGGACATGGTGTTTCGCAATTAGCTGTACAATACCAGTCGCTGAAATCAAGAGCCCTACAAACACATACCGCCTTGAAAACTATGACCGAAGCTCGAGACCTAGCGGACTGTCTAACAGAGATGAACCACACTATTCAAGAGTCCTGTACGAAGCAGGCTGCAACTCCTACATCTTTTGCTGATATGGTGAAGAAGGGGTCCAGCAGTTTTATTCGCCCTAATAATCTCAGCTCCGTGGCGATTTTTCCATCCGACACCACAAAGAGCAGTGATGAAACCAAGAACATGGTACAAAAAATCATATGCCCTGGTGAAATGAAGCTGAAAGTACGGGGCGTACGTAAAATAGGCAAAGGAGGACTTATCACCAGCACTGAGACCAAGGATGACCTAGACAAGCTTAAACAAACTGTCCAAATCGCTTCGTCAGGCCTTACCGTCGATGAACCTCGGAAACGCAAACCTCGCATTATTGTAATAGGAGTTCCCGCATCAATGGCTGAAAATGAGGTTTATAAATGCATTTACGACCAGAACATAACGGACAAACTGCCTATGACCTTAGACACATTTCTGACCTCAATTAAACTAAGCCATAAATCTGGTAGGAAAGATGCTGAGAGCTGTAATTACATAATAGAAGTTTCAGCCGTCATTCGCAAGGCCGTCATCACACACGACAGATTATTTATAAATTGGACGTCCTGCCCGGTACGAGACTTCACACTAGTAACGAGATGTTACAAGTGCCAGCAGTACGGTCATGCATCTAAGACATGCAAGAACGCTGTCCCGGCTTTTGGCCATTGCGGTGTGAAGAAGGACACTCTAGCCAAGACTGCGTAAAAAAACCGATGACCCAAAATGTGATACATGCATGCGCTTTAAGAAACAAGTCAACCACAAGACGGGAGACGCAGTTTGTCCTACTAAACTAGCTGCCGAATACAGGTATATTAACTCGATTGACTATGAAGGCAATTGAAGAAAGGAGGAAGAAAGGAATCATCATCATCATCATCATTTCAGCCGAAAGACGTCCACTGCTGGACATAGGCCTCCCCCAAGAAGGGGGGGTTTTGCCATAATCGCCACGCTTGGCAGGCGGGTTGGCGAAAGAAAGAAAGGAATAGAAAGAAGGAATTTGTTTAAATCTTAGACGTAATTTATTGTTGTTATTTTTAAAAAGAATGGATATTAATTTAATTACCGACATAGATAACTCATTTTTAACCGAATCAATCGAACAAAATCAAACCGTTGAGGACTGCAATCAATATCTTTCCCAGTATCAAAAGTCACTAATTATACTAAGCCAAAACATACGAAGTATTTATAAGAACATAGATAGCTTTAACATTTTTCTTCATAGACTTAACTTTAATTGTGATATTATGGTTCTAACAGAATGCTGGCTATCAGAGCGCCATGATAATCTCCCGGCAATACCAGGATACAACTTATTGTACACTAAAATTAACCACAATCAAAACGACGGTGTCGTTGTCTTTGCTAAGGAATCATTAAGGCCAGGTTCCTCAGAATCGACCTATTTTTGCTTCAACAGTAAACAGTCAAATATTGCTTGTTTTGATCTGATAAAAATATATATTGTAGCTTAATAAACATTCTTGATTATTCTCCGGTTCAAAGCACGATATATACAACTTCGCCCGATCATAAAAAATCGTTAATAACGTTAAAATGCTGATATCTTTTCAAATGGTACTTGAAGTAGACCAAACTTTTACACCCAAAAAACATATAAAAAAATAGGCAGTGATGTTTAGCACAAAATTGTCCGGTTACTTTTTCTCAGTAAAGTTTATTATTGATGTAACTAGATATTATATAACAAAGCGGCCCGCGCGAGTCGATTCAGTAGCCCGCCGGGCGACTCCGAGGCTAAACCTGTGTCGCTTTTGATGGCTCGCTGCGTTCGCCCGCTAATCGATCGAAATATACCTTCATTCTATTTTTATTGTGTATCGCTTACAACGTGCATGCAACAGCTAGGTACTATCAGTAGGTTAAGTCTAAAAAGGAATGTACATATTTGTTTGAAATGAAATAAGTTAAATAATTAGAACTGGACACAGCAAAATCAACAAATGTAATACAATAATTTGGTACAGTAAATATTAATCATAAACGTACCTACTTACGTTTATGATTAATATTTACTAGGTATATCTTTATATATAAAACAAAGTCGGGTTTGTTTGAACACTCGAGAACGGCTGGATCGATTTTCATGGTTTTTGATTTGTTATATTTGTCTCCGTGCTGCCAGTTTTTTTTTTTTTTGTTGACTTATTTACATATTTAAGATAAAATCTTTTTTTTTTTTATTATACTTCCTCTGCACTTTATGCTTTGCTTTTTTTCAGTTCTGTTGTCATGGGTGTCATTTCCGTGGTTTTTGGGGTCGCTGATAACGAAACTGAGGTCAACAGGAAAATCGAAAATGGCGCCATTCATTTCAAATTGCGTCCGCCGGACTTAACACTAAATGCCTACTGCGCTCGAATATCCTGGCCTTAAAGGTCAAAGTCGAAGAACCTGATCTACAAGATTGTATTAGTAACTGCCTTATCATCAAAATTGGTACTACCACAGCGATAATTGCTTTGTATAGATCCCCTTCCGCAAGAAACTTAACCTCTTTCCCAGTTCCCTAAACCAGATCTTTCAAGCACTTAGCCCATTTAAGAATGTAATACTAACAGGTGATATTAACATTAACATTGGCTCTGAAAACTGCGACGCAGAGACTCAAGATTACCTTAACATATACTCATACCATGGTTTTCTGCCTGCTCACACATTGCCTACTCATCAGAGCGGTTCTTGCCTCAACCATATGATGATCAAAACCACTTATTATTCATTTATTACCCTTGTTACTAACTCAACAATAACTGACCACCATTCTGTCTTACTATCCGTAAATTTAACGTTGCCTAAACAAAATCGCCCCCAGACAAAGACTAAATTAAACATAAACAAACTCGAATATGATTTACGTAACATTGATTATAGCCTAGTTTACAATACTGCTGACGCTAATTCCGCTTTATCGTACTTAATAAAACATGTCCAACAAGCAATATTGCGTAATACGACAGTTGTGACAGTAAATAATAGTCTTCATAATATTAAACCTTGGATTACTCCTGAACAAATTCGGTGTATAAGGCACAGAGATAAACCAGAGAGCTAAGAAATACCCTGATAATTTAATAATTCTAAAAGCCTATAAAACATATAGGAATTTCTGCAACAATCTCTTAAAGAAGCTCAAAAACAATTACGATAAAAATGAATTAAATAAAGCAGGCAACAATAGCAAGCAAATTTGGAAGCATATTAAAAACGTCACCTACATGACATGACTAAACAACGTGAATCAAATTCGAGGTTGCTGCTTACTAATCCTTTACCTCTCCTATCCGCTAACAAAGTGAATAACTTTTTTGTTAGGAAAACTTTGGCCGAACAGATTCCGCAACATTGCGCCCAACCACCTTTCGTTAAAAATTTAACAACAGCTATAACCTGAAATGCCGCAGCCGATGCGGTGCATAGTCTGACCGATTATGTCTCAGAACAGCTAGACAAAGGGAACCAGGTCCTGGGAGTCTTCCTTGATTTAGCGTAAGGATTTGACACTGTCTATTTCTGTGCTTCTAAGAAAATTAGAGGCAATAGGAATAAGGGGAACGCCACTGACATTACTTGCTGACTACTTAGACGACCGATACCAATGTGTTAGGATTGACAACTTTACGAGCGAGGAGCAGAAAAATACTGGATTTTGTGTTCCCCAAGGAAGTAATTGGGCCCTACCCTATTCCTGGTTTATATTAACGACTTGTGTAATCTAAATATCATCATCATCATCATTTCAGCCGAAAGACGTCCACTGCTGGACATAGGCCTCCCCCAAGTGTCACCACATTGACCGGTCCCGTGCGACTCACATCCAGCGGATCCCTGCAACCTTCACCAGGTCATCGGTCCACCTAGTGGGAGGCCTTCCAACGCAGCGTCTTCCGGTTTGCGGTCGCCACTCCAGAACTTTTCGGCCCCATCGACCATCCGTTCTGCGAGCAATGTGCCCTGTCCCCTGCCACTTCAGTTTGGCTATTCTTCGGGCTACATCGGTTACCTTGGTTCTCTTGCGGATGTCCTCATTTCTGATTCGATCACGCAAGGAAACTCCGAGCATAGCCCTCTCCATTGCCCTTTGGGTGACTTCAAGCCTTCTGATAAGGCCCATTGTGAGCGACCACGTTTCGGTCCCGTATGTAATCACTGGCAACACACACTGGTCATAGACCTCCGTCTTGAACTGATTTTTCTCGGATAAACACTGACTTATAGCTCCTAATTCAAGTAATTTATTAATGGCTTTAGACATTTCTAGTCTACTCTTTCAATTAAAGATAGGTTTGAGAGGGATAGTGTTGTGTTAAGTCACCTCTTTACAAAAAGGTATTGAGTAGCCATGTTATATTCATGAAAGAACGAATTTGTTATTAGTAATATTTGGCCAGCAATTAAAATGGAATATAATTCTGCCTGAATGTACCTGTGCTACTGCTACTGTGGAGCACAAGGCTTCGCCTGATTGTAGTTGACACTGTTCGGTGTTGGGGCCGGGGGCAGCCTCTGGCCTGCTCGGGCCGCATGTTCCCCTGTTGGACGAGTAACGAGGAGGTCCTGACCAGTTTCTCGGCGGGGCAGGACGACTTGAAGAAGCGCTGGCCTTCTGACCGATACCGTTTTCCTTATCTGGGAGCCTTGCTTTGCAATGGCTTTACTGGCTTTGATTTTTTCGCTGTTCCAAATGACGTCTCACCACGTTCGGCATCTTAGATTACATGTAGAAAATTCTTTTCCAGACTCGGGGTAATTAATTTGATTCTGTCCTTTATCAGGGAAAAATGTAAATCCGACAAAATACGACAACTGTCGCTCAAATGTTTCAAAGCTGATATTACGCATGCGGCGTCCTTCAGTGGTCGCGGCGCAGGAGGCGTGAGATTCTCGTCTTGCAACTGTCCACATTGGGGCTCTGGTAGAGCCGCACCAGTTTCTAAAAATACAATTAAGTATTTTTATATTTTGCCAACGAGGGCAGACAAAAAAAAATGGTGAGAATAAATTTATTGCCAATATTATCTCGCGGATAATACGTTATACATAATGTGCGTGTCTATTAAGATTACACACTTTTGTACTAATTAGTCACAAATGACTCACAATCAACTCACAGTTGATCTCGTTATCGCAATTGCCTCGCAGGCAATCCCAATTTACTTTTATATAAACAGGTAATTTAGACAATTCAGTACAAAACTATCACTTTTAAACTTATCACTTTTAGAAATAAAAACGAAGGTACTAACCCGCATCATTTTTATCATCTGATTGCGTTTTTCTTTTTCTTTTATTTTCCTAATTTTTTGTTGGTATTGAACTAACAATTCTTCTGCACTGCGCTTCGGCATTTTGCATGAACGCATGCGCTCATTGCCTCGCACGAAAAAGGAATGAAACAAGATTGGATCTGACACGGTATAGAGTGTAATCCACTATACGGTTGAAGAGAAAAGCAAAGTCTGTATAACTTTATAATCACTTTATTAACACTGATTTTCACTGTTCTGAGTACAATTAACACGTCTTCACACGACGAGTGCTCAAACTCGACTGCCACGCTCCCGTGCGAACCTAAGTAATCTACCATTTGACAGCTGATAGATGTCAACCGGCAAAAGTCAGTTTAACAACTAAAGAACTATTATTCAGTGTTATTTCACTTGGGCCCATAGCAACCTTACAAAATAAAATACGGAACAAATACGCGACTAATAAATAAATAATATTGAGAGCATTGCTTATGCTTGATATTACTAAACAAGATAATGACAATAGCTAACAAAAGGGTACAACCGCAAACGTCAAACTTTTATTGAATCGACTTTGGAATCGATTGAGTTACTCTTTAAAGAAGTTGCGATATTGCCTGTAGGTTAAAGGGACTACCTGGTTATACTTATATCAGAAGGATGAAGCGACGGAAATAATAGCCACAGCCACACCCCAAAAAGGTCTGAAACTGAATGGCTATACGACTGGAAAATCTAAGCAAGTGCAAACAAATCCGTACAAGTTACCTTTACCCTAAAAAGGCATACTGTCCACCTGTAACACTGGAAAATGTAACACTGCCAAATAAGAATAGTGGGAAATACAGTCAGCCCCAAATAGATGTAAACACAGACTAGGAACAATTTCTTTTTTTACTACCATTATTCCATAATAGTTTCTACAATGTATACAAAACAGTTACAATTCATGACACCAAAACCTCCTACACAGGCCGGATACATAAACAAACACACACAAACACGCTTGTGTCCAAAACAGGATAATCTATATAAATCTCATAAATATGGAAACAACGATCGTTCAAAACGAGGTAAACAAATCTAAAAGGCTGTTAGAAATAAGTGTTTGATTGAAAATGCGGTAATCGTAACGATCTATTTACTTATACGCGTCAGACTGACAAAATTTATTAATTGTCATCACAACGATCATATCTTAAGGTAGTACTCACTGCATGGGAGCATTACCGTGTTACAAAAAGAGAGGAACTCAAGATCCGATACAGCGACTTACATTGGCTAATGGGACGCAATAGTAAGCTCTCTACTGATAATAAACTCTTGATTTACAAATCAATTCTCAAAACGGTATGGATTTACGGTACCCAATTTTGGGGAAGCACCAGTAACTCTGACATCACGATTCAGCAAAGGATGCAGAACATGATACTCGGAACAATATCCATGACACCGTGGATAATCACCAACAACGAGCACCACACACCACCTACACACCTACAAATGAAAACCGTGAAGGAAGAACTTCAAGAGGCTGCTGTAAAGTACCAAACGCGTCTGGCAAATCACCCAAATACACTTGCAGCCGAACTGACTCAACAAAGCTATGTCAAACAGCTGAAACGAAAAGACTTACTCCAACTTCATGTAAAATTATGAAGTGAAATAAAGAAGTAGATGTCTTCACTGGAAGGCACATTTGACCCGACTTTTAAGTAACCCAACAAATCCGCTTATAGTGAATTCTGATAGCGGATACAACAAGAACACAAAAAAAAAACATTAGTATGTTAATGAAAAACAAAATTAGTGCTGCTGTTTCACGACGAAGTTCCTTAACTCAAAAACTAAATAAATATCAGATCTTATACAAACCAAGTTGAAAGTTCGTTTTACGTTCTATCTCTTTTTATCCTTTTTTCACGGAACAAAAAAGCAGTGTCAAAATCTGACCTTGTCCTCGAAGGTCTGCAGTTGCTGCTCCTGCTGCCTGATGCGCTCGGGCAGCACTCGCGGCGGGAAGGCGGCCGGCGGGAAGTTCATGCTGAGCGCCAGCTCCAGCAGCAGCACCAGGCGCTCCCACAGCCCCGCCGCGCGCAGCGCCGCGCCTGCACACGCGTCACGTTAGCCGGGTACTCACATCACCGGCGCGTTGTGTCCCTAACTTGTGTGATACAGGGACGAGGTTCTAGTGTGTACGCGTCTACAGTTTAGGCTCATGATGTCGCCCGAACGCTTTCACCGCGCGTACTCATTTTGCGAGCTGTAACTGTAACCAAACAGATACAGTAACGAGGTTCTAGTGTGTACGAGAAGGCCACAGCAACAACCTCCCCTCTCGACTTTCACGAGCGCACTGCGAGCGCCCTTTGATTCGCGGCAAAAACCAACAATCTTCGACTCGATGCGAGTCGCTCATGTAGCGCTCGTTGCAGGCTCGCGAACCACGTACACACTATGTTTTTGGTACTGTTAACGGTTACAGTTACGTACAAAGTTACGGTTACAGATATGAGTACCTTGTAATCGTCGGCTCGCTGCTAGCCGCACGCGTACCGCTCCCAGCAGGTTTGCGAACCACGTACACACTATGTTTATTGGTAACAGTTCATGCAACGGTTACGGTTACGGCTCGCTAATGAGTACCCGGCTTAAACACGCTGCACACGCACGCTGACTCACTCACCGTACGCGTACAGCACGTGCGGGTAGGCCAGCGGCAGCGCGCGCGTGGCCGCCAGCGCGGCGCCCGCGGCCGCGTCCAGCTCGGCGCCCGCGCCCGCCAGCAGGCGCAGCCACAGCTCCGTGCGCTCGGGCGCGTCGGGCGCGGCGGCCAGGTCGCGGCGCAGCAGGTCCAGGCGCGCGCGCGGCGGCAGCGCCAGGCCGCGCGCGCGGTGCAGCGCCGCGCGCAGGCGCCGACTGCCGCGCAGGCGCGCCGCCGCCTCGGCCGCCGCCGCCAGCGCCGCGTCGCAGTCCCGCGACCGCTCCTGTTTGCCGCCACACCATTAACGCACATCCTACTAATCTATACAAATAAGTAAAATTGAAGTGTCTTTTTGTTATTACAAAATAACAGCTTTTTACTGAATGCATAATTTATGAAAGCATGTACATGGTACTTATAACAAAAAAAAAACTTTATTTTTTTATTTTTGTCGGTCTGTCGGTATATCTGCCAATCTGTCTGTCTATCGGTATGTCTGGCTGTCTGTTTATTCTTCCAGCTAATCTCCGAAACGTCTGGACGGTTTTTTAAGGGACTGGGTCAGTATGGAGGGGCACTATGAGCAGCAAAGAAAACAAAAAAAAAAAAGCGTTATTTACATCATCTCATGGTTTGCGTACCTTTCCATGAATTCCTATAAAGCTGCAAACAGTTCTGGACTTGCTCTAGATCTAGATTCCATCCTATAAAAGTTATCACTTCATTAAGATATCTTTCAGTAAAATGCAGGATCATATCATATTATTTCGAGTCACAGTAATGTTTAAAATTACATTCCGCACTGTGATATTATAATAAAACAATTATAAGAAGAACTTGTACCTTATTTCGATTTCTTTTTATCAATTAAAACAAATTATTCCTTTCTTAAAAATCCACAACAAAAGTCCAGCCCGCGTACTAAGTTAACAACTGTGACTTTGACGATTGTAGAAAGAGATTCGATACGAAACGTTTGTAACTTGGCGAGGCCTGCTGATGTTATAAGGAGTAACTTAGACCACTTTTATTTTAGAAAAACTACTTTAATTTAAAGAAAATGAGTGCTAAAAAATTGAAACCCATGAAATTATTAACAAAATCCGATTCAAATAAGAAAGTAATATTTTAATAATAATTTCACGCGGATGAAGGTCGCGGGCAGCAGCAGCAGCTAGTGTTAATACCTAGCTGTTGTCCGCAAACTTAGTCCGCGTCAAATGATTATAAAGACATTATTTCCCTTTTTAGGGTTCCGTAGCCAAACGGCTAACACGGAACTCTTATTGCCGTATATCCTTTCATATGTATTAATAAAAAGTTGTTACTTTGAAATTAAAAACAGACACTTCAATTTTATTTATTTTATAGATAACACAACATCAAGCCTGAAGCCAGAAGCCGAAGGATCAGGCAGAGTTATATTCAACCACATTCCCACAGATATGTTTACGTCCCATGTAACAGGAGCCGTGCCTATTGCCATCAACGAGGCACAAATCCAGACTCTGGGGCTGCTACTCACAAATTCCCAAACTGGGAATTGAACCCAGGACCTCATGCTCTTTCATTAATATTATTAAGTATAAATATTAATTGCGAGTAAAAACCGCCGTGAACAGCAAGTCCACTACCTAATTTCGGTCGAACCCTCAAACCCAAAAGAAACATACTTGAAATTCGATAAACCGTAGCCACAGAGCTTCGTCTGTGGGGTTGTCAGCGAGCATGTCGCGGAAGGCGCGCGTGCGTTGCGCCAGCTCGGCGTCGGCCAGCGCGTCGGGCGCGGGCGCCGGTGCGGAGAAGTAGCGGGGCGCGCGCGGCCGCGCCGTCTCCCCCGCGCCCGAGCGCCTCGCGTCGCCCAGCGCCCCCACGGGCTTGTATCTGTGTGGGTAAGTGTGACTTTTAATTTATCCCATACCCAGTTCGTAACATGCTCGAGGCTAAATAATAAAAGCCGCTCGGATCGATCTTTAGGTTAAGCCGCGCTTGCCTAGGTTGGTCTGTGGATGGGTGACCACCCATTACATGCCGTGTTTCCTCCGTGCCTCGGAAAGGACGTTAACCCGTTGGTCCCGGCTGTCATTTCTAGATCTTTGAATCGTTACAGGTAGTCAGTGGCTCAAAAAGTCTGACAACCAGTCTTACCAAGGGGTGTCGTATTACCTAGTACTAACTGGGTTGTGGAGGTCAGATAGGCAGTCGCTCCATGTAAAATACGGGTATTCAGCTGCAGCCGGTTAGACTGGAAGAAGACCACAACATAGTTGAGAAAAGGCTAGGCAGATGATGACTCATCTCGTAACAATTTGTGTTAAGGGCATTACATTGCTCGATGATCTTGATGATTTGATCCCTGTACTGGTTTTTGTTGACTTGCTCCGCACATTTCGCAAAATTTCGGTTTTTATTTATTATTTAAAAATATTAAACGAAATAACAGAAAAAAAAACAATACAGATTGTTAAGTATATCATTACGTATTTGTTGTAACAAAATTCATGCCGATCTATTCAGCCGTTACAGAGATAATTTACAATTAAGGTTGAAAAAGGACCTATTTTCTACGATTAACCAAAAAAAATCACGCACGAAGGGATGTTGATGAATCCCTTCGTGCGTTTTCCGTGTAAAAAAAGTATGTTATAGTTAAGTTCATCACAAATAAATTGTATTGTTTAAAATTTTAATAAACCTTCTCAATTTTTTTTGGTTGATCGTAGAAAATAGGTCCTTTTTCAACCTTAATTGTAAATTATCTCCGAAACGGCTGGACCGATTTCGACGGGACTTTTACTGGCAGAGAGCTGATGTTATAAGGTCTAACACAACAAGTAATCGGATGGACCTTTGAGTAAAAGTGCTTTATCTTATCCCATTGATTTTTTAAGTTTAGATTTCATGGTTTTCCTTTCATTTAATTTATCATGTTTGTTAGAGAGATTTGATCCATAAATGATCGATTCATGTCATAAAAGTACAGGATGTAATTTTTTCGAATTTTAGTCGGTTCGACTCCCGAGTGTGGCAAGCGAATTAATATCTCCGGTATTTAGAGTACTTTCCTTCCAGGTGAGGTTGTCAAATTCCATCCTGTATATTACAGGCAATTCCGTTTGTTCCTGGAATTAAAGAATACGACCACCCCATAATTAAAGGCGACTAAGGGAACATTCGACCTACTACGAAGACAGCTCTATGATACACTGGATAGTACAGCAGGCCAAAAACACCTTTACCGGCTTGCTAGAGCTAGAGAGAGAAAGGCGAAGGATGTATGTCAGGTTAAATGCGTAAAAGACGAAACTGGAATGGTTATTTCGGGTCGTGAGAAAATTAAGGATAGGTGGAAGGGTTACTTTGAAAGATTGATGAATGAGGAGAATAACTGGAGTGGTGTGCTTGAAAATAAACCAGCGAATGAGGGACTAGTGAGAAAGGTTAGTTCGGATGAAGTGAGGATTGCAGGAAATGGAATTAAGAATGGTAAGGCATTAGGACCGGACGGAATACCGGTAGAAGTATGGAAGTTATTTCTGATGGACGGATGGACGTGGTTAGCTTTATTCTTCAGTAAACTGTTGCCGGAAGAAACGATTCCTGACGAATGGTGTAACAGTTATCTGGTGCCCATTTTTTAAAAACAAAGGTCATGTGGTGGAGTGCAACAATTATAGAGTAGAGGAATAGAGCTAATGTCACATAGTATGTAAGGAGCTCGTGGCTAAATAATAACAGCCACTCGGATCGATCTTTAGGTTAAGCCGTGCTTACCTAGGTTGGTCTGTGGATAGGCGACCACCCATTAAATACCGAGTTTCCTTCGTGCCTCGGAAAGCACATTAAGCCTTTGGTCCCGGCTGTCATTTGTAGATCTTTGACAGTCGTTACAGGTAGTCGGTCTTACCAAGGGGTATCGTATTATCTAATACTAACTGGGTTGTGGAAGTCAGATAGGCAGTCGCTCCATGTAAAATACTGGTATTCAGCTGCATCCGGTTAGACTTAAAGCCGACCCTAACATAGTTGGGAAAAGGCTAGGCAGATGATGATGTCATATAGTTTGAAAGTTTGGGACAAAGTTATTGAAAGGCGACTGAGAGAAGAGAGCCAAATTTCGCAGAACTAATTCGGTTTTAAGCCTGGTCAAGAAAAGACAGATGCCATTTTCGCTATCCGCCAGCTGTGCGAGAAATACAGACGTGCACATAAAAATTTGCACATGGTTTTTGTAGACCTCGAAAAGGCATACGACCGGGTACCCCGTTAGGTACCGTGAGGGAAGTATATGCAGTTGATCCGTGCGATGTACAGTCGATGCAGTATCCAATTTAAGTCGAGTCTACAGCCGGCAATACCGGCAGCTTCAATGTGGCTTTCGGCTTGTACCAAGGTTCGCCTCTCTTTTTTTTTTTGTTCGGTTGGGATATTTTCAAATGACCCTCCCCCCGCTCTGGACGGAGCGGAAGAAAGTGTCAGACTTCTACTGACTTAAACCCATCCATGTTCCTTCTTTGCCCTTTGTGGTCTAGGGCCGCGGTATCTCTTTCGAACAGTCCCACAGCCCTGGCAGGCATCAGCCTTTTCGGACCCCTTCATTGTTGCTGACATCTGTTTGTGGCGCGCGTGAAATACGAACGCGCCGTCGACACGGCCTGTGGTCAAAAGACGGCCGGCGGCCGGCGGACGGCGATCTAGCCCATTACTCACCGTCCACAGGCCCGCGCCTACGGGTGCCGGGAGCGACCACGTGACCCCCAACGCTCGGGGCGTCTCCCGCGGCGGCTGGGACGTAAGGCTCTTTCCCTCTCACGTTCCACCACCTCCTTCTTTAGCTGACTGCTTCGCAAAAGGAGGTGACGGCTTCCCATTCTCGCTCGCTCCGGACCAGCGCTTGAACCAAGACCAGACGCGAGAGATCGCCGCCGCCAATCGCCACTACGAGGAGGCTCTCATCCCTTAGCTCTTCCTCGTGATGGACGCTCTCGCGTCGGATATCCAGAAAGAGGCACCCTGGAGTATGCTGTTCGCCGATGACATTTTGCTGGTTGCTAAGAGCGGCCAAGAGGTCCAGAGCAGATTGGAGGTGTGATGGCAAACACTGTAGTAGAGAATGTTGGTCTGCAATTGAGTAGAACCGAAACGGAATACTTGTTTTGCGATTTCGTCGGTCTCTCCAGTCTAGTGCCTTTAACTCTTGCCGAAACGCCCATACCGATCTGCTTCGACTTCCGGTATCTCGGATCGCTTGTCCAAGGGGATGGCAAAGTAGACCGGGATGTAACGCACCTGGTCAACTCAGAGCGATGAAATGGCGACAGGTCACTGGAACAGCAACTTACGACCCACAGATGCCTCTCAAGTTAAAGGGGAAAGTATACAAGTCCGTGATTACACCTATCGTACTGTATGGATCAGAATGCTGGGCTGTAAAAAATTATATTATTATTTCCTTTATTTATTTTCTAACATACTTATTACATTTTTAAATATTTCTTAACAAAAACTATATAAAAAACATTTAAAAATATAAAAAATAGTGGTCCGCCGGTAGCGGGAGCAGGGTCCAAGCTACCGGTGGTTAGGGCTCCAGAGACAAGAACCTCCTCACAATACGAGCCGTATCGAGGAGTACTGCCTTCTGAATCAGGCCCTTGATCCAACCGCCTAAGGAGAGCTTCGAAAGATGGTCATCGAGGCTCTTGGCTATAAGGCCATTGGCCGTCACGACGATCGGCACAATGATAGCCGAGTTCACATTCCACATGTCGACAACCTCGCGTGCCAAGTCGAGATATTTTATTTGTTTCTCTTTCTCAGCTTTCACGAGGTTCTCGTCATGCGGGATGGTAACATCGACTATCATTACGCGGCGCGCTGATCGGTCTATCACTACTATGTCAGGCTTATTGGCGACAATAGTCCTGTCAGTAATGATAGACTGATCCCAGTACAGCGTAACATGGTCTTTCTCGAGAACTGGGTCGGGCACATACTTGTAGTACGGTACCTCAGATTCCACAAGTTTATATTTCAAGGCAAGTTGCTGGTGAATAATCCTGGCTACTTGGTTGTGCCTGTGCAAGTACTCGCCGTTAGCCAGACGAGAACAACCAGAAATAATATGTCTGATAGACTCACCCGGACGGTGGCATGCCCGACACACGTCAACCGTCCCGTCCTTCATAATATATTTCCGATAGTTGTTCGTCAACATAACTTCGTCCATAATCGCACAGACAAAACCTTCAGTTTCTCCAAAGAGATCGCCGAAACGTAACCAGGACACGGACGCTAGAAAATCTACATCGGGCCCATGAAGAGCTCGGTAGAAGCGCCCGTGAAGCTCCTTGCCTTGCCATACTTCCTTGCGGTCATCGGTAGTAAGTACTTCAGGTTTGCGCCAGTTCTCTTTAGCCATGGACAGCGGGGTGAGTCCCTTGTCCACTGCGACCACATCTCGGTGCATACCCACCTCGACTTTTAAAAAATATTCTCTGAGACTGCACATCTCGCGGTTGTGAAGGGACTTCGCGTTTATAAACCCTCGACCCCCACACTTCCGCGGGATGTACAGCCTCATCACTGATGATCGTGGGTGATGCATTCGGTTTGCGGTAAGCAGTGTACGAACTCTCCTATCCAGGGCATCGAGTTCGGTCTGAGTCCATTTGAGTACGCCGAAAGAGTACATTAAAACCGGCATGACCCAACCGTTGAAGGCGCGCACCTTGTTTCCGCCTGAAAGAAGGCTATGTAATACCTTGTTCAGGCGTCCAAAGAAGCGCTCCTTCAACGATTGCTTCATGTCAGTTACGTTAATGCCTAACGCTTCCGACATACCCAAATACTTATAGCTTTCGGTTGAGGAAAGGGTTCTCAGGTGTATGGAATCCGAGAGCTGAATTCCCTCGGATTCCATAATCTCCCCTTGCTTTACATACATGACTGCACATTTGTCCACACCAAATTCCATCCTGATGGCGCTACTGAAAGTTTCAGTTACTTTCAGTAGCTCCATCAGTTGCAATTTGTTGGGGGCAAAGAGTTTCAGATCATCCATGTAAAGAAGGTGAGATATGACCTGACCACCTCTCCTCAACCGGTAGCCTAGACCTGAATCCTCCAGCAATGTGCTCAGAGGATTCAGGGCTAGACAGAACCAAAGTGGGCTCAGACTGTCGCCCTGGAATATTCCCCGTTTAATCCATACAGGTTCATCGTTCCCCTGGATCTGTCGACATCCTGGATATCGAAGGACCGTCCTCCATTGCCCCATACACGACTCAAGGAAGGCGCGTAGAGTTGCATCTATCTTGTACAACTCCAGCACTCTCATGAGCCATGTATGTGGCACCGAGTCGTAGGCCTTCTTATAATCTATCCAGCATGTAGACAGATCCTTGCGGGATCGACGAACCTGTTGGCTAATGGCCATGTCGATGAGGAGTAGCTCCTTAGTGGCGCGGGACCCATTCCTACATCCATTTTGAGAGGCAGACATAATGGAGTTTTTGTCAATGTGTGTATTAATTTTAGCTCTCAAAATGGATGTAAGAAGTTTATAGACCGTAGACAAACACGTGATCGGTCTATAATTTTTGGGTTCCGCGGGACTACCTGACTTATGGAGCAGGTGGGTAACGCCTGTTGTTAAAAACTGCGGTAGGGACCCAGACTCTAAGGATGACTGGAATTGGGATGCCAGGCAAGTGTGTGAACTGCTAAGCCATTTGAGCCAGAAGTTGTGCAGTCCGTCCGGTCCCGGTGATTTCCAATTCGGTAACGGACGAACTGCTCTGGCTACATCTAAAGGTGTTATCAAAATTGGCTCCATTTCTGGGATAGGTTCACACACCTGCTCGACATCACGCATCCAGTCAGCCTCAGTATGACAGACGGGTACCGACCAGATGCTGCGCCAGAAAGAACTCGTAGCAGCATCATCCGGGCGGCACATGTCTGTCATATTCTGGTCAGGTCGCTCCCAAGCTCTGTATGCCCACCTCTCATCGCTCTGGAACATGCGATTCTGTGAGTATCGATCAACCCGCCGCTTATACCTCCGAATACGGTTCGCCCATGCATAAACTTTCTGCTTCAGGAAGTCGCGCAGACAGAGCGCATGCTCTGTGACACGGGACATGTATTCTTGAGGACTGATTCCAGTCCCCGAGAATGCCCGCCTTACAAAACGCATCACACGTGGTCGTGTATTGCCCTCCCTGAAGCAGTGTAGTTTGCCGATGAGTACCCTGGCCCCGTCGATGCGGCACTCGATCCTGCGCTGCCAGGCTGGTACGGCTGGTTTTGGTCGAGTAGCTACGTCACAATTTGGAAACTTGACATTAGCTAAACGACATGCCGCAACAGCCGCACAGTACAGGATCGAGTGTGTATCAACGAGGTTCTCGCTGCTCTCGAATAAATTCTTGAGTTGCGAGTCCAAGGCACACACCAGCGCCCTATTTTTATTATGCATGGGTAACCGTGGTAATCGGGGTCTAAGTTCGGTAGGAGTAGAACGATACTCGCGAAGCGCATCTTCCAAAGCGCTCCTCAATCGGTCGTTGCACTGGCTACTTACCACAGCAACCCTATCATCTTCCTCTACAACAGCTGGGTTGAACCGCGGCGGGGTTGCGTCAATAACTGACGCTTGCACCGCGGTTTGTGCCGGAGTAAAGACAATACGGTTGCTCAGTACCTCTGAGCGCAGCCTATCAAGTACGGCGTCGTCCAACATGTGATTGCGTTGGATAACCCGCACCTGATCCGACAGTCGTTGGGCCGAGACGTTGATGGTTGGTTCAAGTACCTGGAACAGAGACAGCATCCCAACACGGTACGCAGTGAGGTTAGTTCCCCCCTCTGTAGACCCGTAGTATGCGCGCATGACGTTCTCGTTAATGGAATGAGTCCATCTCATGCGCTGCACACAACCACCGGCAGCGGGGACCCATATTATTATTATTATTATAGCTAGCCCATATTGTCCCACTGCTGGGCAAAGGCCTCCCTCCACTCCTTCCAAAGCTCGCGCTTCTGTGCTACTTCTTTCCAATTCTCAAGGAAGACATCCAGGTCGTCCCGCCATCTCCTTCGTGGTCTACCGCGACCCCGTGTAACTGTTTCAGGGCACCAATCCTGAGCTTTACGGGCCCACAGTTCGTTCGGCATACGACAGACATGTCCTGCCCAGTACCATTTAAGTTGGGCAGCCTTTTGAGCCACGTCAACGATTAAGAAAGTCTACATGCACCATTAACACCAACACCAATTCCAATAAACGACCAACCGACCTGTTCAAGATATTTGAATTTTAATGACTTTTTTGTGAATGTAAACATTTTGTTCTTATCAGAGCGTGGCAACATTAAAACAAAGCTATATTTTATTTATTCCGCTCATCATCAGACATCCAACTTTATTTCTACACGACGTAATACACAGTCAAGTTAAATTATCTGGCGATACCCATCATGCATGTGAAGTTTCGCTATCAGGTGTAAATCTCAATCATAAAGGTCATCATCAGACCTTCAGAATGTAGAAGCACCCGTGGTCAATTAGATTAAAGTTGAAAGCTACATCGTTCTAACTATTTCTGTTACTGAGAACCGATAAGCACTTACCTGGTCATCATCAGACTTTCAGAATGTATCAAGTAGGGGTACCCGTGCTCAGTAAAATAACTGATGAAAGCTAGCACATTAGTCAAACTGTATAATTTATCTCAAAATAAATATAAATTGGAACAAAATGTATTCAAGTCTCTCAGAGAACGAATTAATTAGGCAAAAACGATGACAACAGTGCGACACATCTGTGTTCTTGCTTAATCTTTATTGTAGTAATGGTCGTTTGCCGGCAGGGGCGCCAAAAAAACAAAAACCGGTACAGGGGACAAATCATCAAGGTCATCGAGCAATGTAATGCCCTTAAGAGCGCTCTCACATTTCGGCGCTTCGCGAATTTAGGTATTTTACGCACCGAGCGGTCGGCTACGCGACCGATTCTTTCTTTCATTTCTGTTCACTCGCTTGGACCATGGTATTGTGAGTATGGCGTCTAAACGATCTTGATCCAACGTAACACAAGTTTTATTAGCATGGAGTTACGGTGATATTTCGGTGGAAGGAAAAACTTTTCATGTAATTTCATTCGTTTTAAGATTTATTTTAACTCGTTTTATATTTTGCATTATTTAAGAATCTTAAAGTGTTAAATTATGTAGATATAAATAAACATTTAATTTTTTACGCAGTACCCGTTCGTTGATAACCGACATCCGTAGCATAGTAATCTGAAAATCGTGCTCCATACTCATAGAAAACGAAATAATTGTGGTACTATCGATACTATGAAAGTACTTTTGTAAGATATTTTAAATGACAATATTATAGTTCACGCTATTCGTATCATTTAAACGTTTCATTTGCTGTTACATATTTAAATTCGTTCAGGTAATTTCAAATTTCGCATCAAAATCCGTTGCGTAGTTTTAAAAATCTAAGTATACATAGGGACAGACAGCGGGAAGCGACTTTGTTTTATACTATGTACTGATGTGTACGTAAATAAATAAATAGTACGGTTGCAACATGTTTAAATAAATAAAATACACCAACGTAAGTAATAATTATTTATTTTATTTACAACGATCAAAAACTGCGGTCGTAGTTTACGAAGTTCTAGCACGCACACAAAAGCAGAGTCTATACGGCAATCGAGGCCACACTACGACAGTATCGATAGGACGAAGCGCGCGAAATTATCTGACATAGACCCGTCCTAGTCAAGCGCTCGCGCCGTAGTGAGCGCAGATCGCCGGCGCAGTGAAATATATAGTACTTTTAATTAATTAATTAAAAAATAACAGTAGCTATTTAAAAAAATTAAAAAAATTGTATAGTTCAAGCAAATACTGAAGAATATTTTGGTATAAATATTACGTCAAAATGATGCACAACTTCGGAGATATCGTGGCATGTTTCGAAGCCTTTTCGGTCGATAATTGAATTAGGTACAGTTTTTTTTTCTGTACATATAAGGCATATAACGAAAATGTATTCTATTAATATTAAAGTATAGGATATATGTGAGATGAAAAAAAAAATGTGATGGTCTATATTCAATAGAATCTACAAATTAGAGCCCAAAAATCAAGTCTCCGTGAGTTTTTGGCTAAACATGCATCGGGAGAATGATGATTACTAAATAAATATAAAAGTTATCTTAAATTCGCTTTATTATATTTGTAGTAGAGATAACGACCTATTTTTAACAAATAATTGTTATTTTAAGCAACTAACGAAAAACATACTATTTCAACGAGGCAACCTTGCGATTTCGTGTTTTTTTGTAATACGCCTCTTAAGGAGTGAGGAATTATGCTATTTCTACCAAACGACGACACCAGAAGTCAACCACAGCATGGCATGGATTGCAGGCGGTTTGGATGTTCCCCGACACGGACACCGGGTGGTGTCCAGACTACGACAAAGCCAAACGACAAAGTGATAAAATTATAATTTTATGATATAGTAAACCTAAATTACTGGAACATTATTAACTAACTAGCTGACCCGCGCAACTTCGTCTGCGCCACATAAGAGACAGAGAGTCAACCTTAAAAGATAGACATATGCTATGGCGGAATTTTTTGGAATTTTTTAAGAGGAACGATTCCGTCGTACATGATCACATGACACGTCACACATTCGAGGTCGAAAGTTCTCATTGAGGTGCATGAAATAAGCCGAGACACGATAAAGCTGCTGTAAACTGTTGAGGACCTCTTGCAACTGAATTCCGTCTCCATCGTCAGACCTTCGATGACGATCATATACCAGCTATGTCTTAAGTTCTTTTCAAGGTGCATGAAATGAGCCCAAACACGATTTTTCAATTTTAAATGGATTGAACAAGCATGCATATCGCACTTCTCTGTAAAAAGTTATGCATGGTCATTGAGTGAAGATGGCGCTGCCGTCACGCAAATTATAGCTCTGTGTAAATGTGATGATTAAAATATAAAGAAACAGAAATCAGTGACAAAACTAACTTTAACGGATAGACCCTGCTGTATATATTAGTGACTAATGTTGGTGGAAGGATTAATTAAGATAAGCATAAGTTAAGAGAAAACAAAAAAAAAATGCTTAGTCATCTGTGACGAGTGGACAAAAAGTGCAAATTAAACTAACGTATAAAGTCAAAGTTATTGATGCACTCGGATGATATTGACGTTTCACACTTCAATCACAGCAGCATGGGATATCACATTCACAAATTGGACGCATAGAAAATAAGCAGTAAGAAAAGAATATCCATAACGTCGTTTGTTTACATTGGTTTTTGCATAAATTTAAATCAGCTGACAGCAGTGAACGAATTCTCAGTGTTACAAGAGAAATTAATGTCAGAATTTAAATAGGAGCCATCTAGTAAGCAAATAATAAACAAAAAGTAAGTGTTACCAGAAAAACAATAAAGGACCCTATTAAACCTGTAGAAAAGAGCCATCTAATGGACAGAAATTAAGTCAACACATCTCATGGTATATGGGCAACAAATACGACTGATGAAACTACGGTTCAACTGGCCTAGAAGTATAAGACCCTACCGTCAATGCGACAAGGCGAGCGTTCGGATCTCAGATACTGCAAAACTTTGTGTTCACTTTTTGACACAAAATAATTTCCAAGATGAATTTCTTCGACAGTTTAAACGTAACCTTTAGGCGTCCCAGGCCCCGTACACAATCAGAATCACCAACTATCGACGACAGTGACAATGTTATTCCTAACACAATGGAGTGTACAACCAGTAGTATGACAGACATGTCTGTAGTGAAGACGACCAAGTCAAGTTATTAAGAGAGGAGATTCAAAATCTTGCAAAACAGTTAGAGAGCGCACATAAAGAAATAGAACTATTATCAGTTGAAAATAGTACACTAAAACTTGAAAATGATAGTTTGATAAGAAAAAATAATGTGTATAAAAAAGTAGCCACAAGTAGTCCAAATAAATCAAGCCAAAATACCCCAAGAAAAAGAATCCACAGGAACTGTAAAACAAAACAGACACAAACGGATACTATAGATCGTGAAAGAACTGATATAACAACGACTAACACAGAAAATCAACCAAATACTACCGAAAATGAACAGGGGACAAAAACACTTATGAATGACTCAGACATAAAAGAAATAAAGAAGTCTATAGGAACCAAGAGCAAAACCCAGACCGAGATTCACCCGCCAGAACAACCTAAACAAAACAAATTGCATTCTGAGTGCTAATAAACAGAACAGGATCCTGTCTACGGTTGAAGAAACATTTGAGCAACAATTTAATTTTTGTCACGATGTAATTTTGGGTTACGATCTATTTTTGTTAATCTTCTAGCGTTAATTAATGACACTCAGTGCATCAACATTTATAATAATAAGATTGTAAATACTCCCCTAATAACATTAACGTCTCACAATCCCTCACACGTATTAGAAACGGAAAAGCAGTTTTTTCGTCACTAAAAGCATTTACGTGATGCATCAAAACATAGCGGGGCTTTTAAATAAGGTCGACGCTCTAAACGTTTGCCTAGATGAATTGTCAGAAAAGGACTTTAGTGTTGACGTTCCTGTGTGTTACCGAGCATTTCATGATGTCGGGGTACGAAAGCCATTTAAATATCCGCAATTACTCTTTAGCATCATGCTTCTGTAGTAGGGAAAGCAAACGAGGTGGTGCTTGTATTTTGATTAGAAACGGGCATCAATAGAGAGAAGTTCCACATATAGCTGGGGCATCTATAATTGGTGTAGTTGAATGTTGCGGTGTGGAGCTCATACAATACAATATGATTATTGTATGTGTCTACAGAGTACCGAGACGAAATAACCTAAATGTATTCTATGAAACAATAGAAAAAATATTACAAAAAATATGTAAACAAAAGTATGAGCACATTATTATGGCGGGAGATTTTAACATCGATATAATGAAGAAAAATAATGTTGTCTTGGGTTTTGAATGTCTGTTACTAAATTTCAATCTTAAGTTAGCTGTTAAGCAATCTACCAGAATTCATAGCCAAACTTGCATTGACAATTTCGCACATAATTTTAGAGCCAAATGTAAAACGGACGTTATTGAACTTGCGCTGTCAGACCACACAGCGCAAATAATAAAATGCCCCGTGAAAAAAACTTGTATGTTAAAATACTGGCGCAGGAAACGACGGGACTTTAGCGTAGAGAATATGGTTAAATTTAGGGACTGCTTAAAACATTTGACTTTTTCGGAAATATATGAAACGGAAGATCCAAATATTGCTTTTGACATATTTACTGACCACTTTAAACTATTTTATGAGCTTTGTTTTCCGTATAAGCTGACAACGATAAATGTAATTAAAAAATCAAAATGGATCTCACATGGCATTAAATTATGCAGCAAAAAGAAACGTCAATTGCTCTGGCATTATAGATTTAAACCAAATATGACGAATAAAAACAACTATAAGAATTACACAAACAGGTTTAAAAAAGTTATACGATTGACTCGAGGTGCTCAAAACAATTACTCAATTAAAACTGCAACAAATAAATCTAAAATTACATGGAACATAATAAATAAATCGAAACCGTTTTTACCTAAAGAATCCATTAGCTGTTTAAATGTCGATGACAAAATAGTGAATGACCCTCTAGAAATAGCCAACGTGTTTAACAATTTTTTCGTAGATAACATTCAACCAAGTCAAAGTTCGGGTAGCAAAGTCACAACGAATATTATAAAACAGAAAGACTCAATTTTTGTTGCACCCAGTTTACCTGTAGACATATTAAACATAATTAAATCTTTAAATGCCACATAGTACAGGTTATGATGGTATTTCTACAAGGGTTGTAAAGTATGTTTCTGAAACCATCTGTACCCACTTAAGCTACCTAATAAATCTGTGCATCAGCTCAGGTGTATATCCAGATGCCTTAAAAGTTTCAAGAGTGAAACCATTATTTAAAAAAAACAATAAAGAACACATGGCTAACTATAGACCAATTGCCTTAATTCCTATAATGTCCAAATTTTTTGAAAAATACCTTTATAAAGAAGTATACTCATACCTTGAAAAGAAAAATATCTTTAGGGAAGAGCAAAAGGGGTTTAGACAAAACATGTCAACCAGTATGGCCATTTATGACTTTTTATATACAATTATGACGAATATGGACAGGAGAAACCCGGTGTGTGCTATATACTGTGACATGACGCAAGCTTTTGACTATGTTGACCATAGCATCTTGCTACAGAAATTAGAAGCTTACGGCATAAGGGGAAACATACTAAATCTTATTCAGTCATACCTCACCAATAGAAAACAATACACAGAAATTGAGAGAATTAATGCTAAGACAAAGAAAGAGGAAATCTATGTATCAAGCGAACGGACGCCTGCATACGGTGATCCTCAAGGCAGCGTACTCGGATCTTTATTATTCATAATATACATCAATGACGTGCCTAGTGCTATTAACCACCCCATGACTATCTTTGCCGACGACAGCACTATGACTATAGCATGTAAAAATAAAGACATATTTGAAACTGACATAAACGAATCTTTGTCATCAATAATATCATGGTTAGACAGGAACAACCTAAAAATAAATCTAGATAAAACAACTATTATGCATTTTAGACAACGGACCCAGGCTGTATTGGACATTAACGCAATTTACAAGGACACAGTACTTAATAAAGTCGACATCACAAAATTTCTAGGAATCATTATTGACTCTAAATTGAACTGGAAGGCACACATTGAATATTTAAGTAAACGGCTGAGCTCCTCTGCGTACGCCTTACATAAACTGGCCCCAGAGCTAAACACAGATGCCTTAGTAACAGCATATCATGGTCTAGTAGCATCGTTATTGCGCTACGGTATTATATTTTGGGGGAATTCCACAGACAAAGCAATAGCGTTCAAGGCCCAAAAGAGATGTATTCGTGCTATGTTCAATTTGAAGTCGACCGACAGCTGTATGCCATTATTTAAAAAACACAAATTGTTAACCCTACCATCTCTTTATATTTTCGAAATTGCGGTATTTGTGAGGTTAAATCAATTGCTATTTCCACGACTAGCTGACACCTTCCCCCGTAACAGACGTGACAACAATCAACTGTGTTCGCATACGTCAAAGACTGCATTAATGGGGAAAAAGCGTTTTCTGTATGGCTCCTAAAATTTATAATAAAATACCACAGTCATATAAAGCATTGCCGGTAAATTTGTTTAAAAAAAAGATTCGAGATTTATTAACAGACAAGTGTTATTATGACATAAATGACTTTTTGAAAGACACCATTTGACATGTTTTTAATTTTATTTTATTTTATTAATTCTTAATTTTCTATGACTGTAACACACGTTTGATTGTAATATTTATGATTTACACATGCTGTCATGTATTAGATTCTTAAGTAACAGAAGTTCATTGATTATGTTGTATGAAAAGTTCCACTGCTCACTACTAGATGGCGCTGTGCCTATGACGCGCAATTCTGAATCGCGGTGTTAAGATTCTCCGGCACTTAATAATAATAATAATAACCCCACCGCCGTATCTCTACGTTGACGTCGTGGTGGGGCTTGCGTGCTCCGATGCGCCCTAGGTCTGTGCCGGTAGGGTTTACTTTGCCGAGATAGGTCTAGGGTGAGGGGCCAGACTAAGTGAGATACAATCCAAGCCAAAGTCGCACATGCCGAGGGCTGCATGGCTAGGGGAGAGGTTAGTCGCTAGTGTGCCAACTCTGGATAATAGGGGACCTCCAGTTTTATTTTCCCTTACCACAGTGAACGCAGGGCTCTGCTGTGGCCGACTTTGTTAGTCCCTAGCTACTCGTGGGAATAATATGTTAACAAGGTCGAAAACAAAAAAAAGTATTCAGGCAAATATGCCTACTGTAGATGATGAAACATCATGAAGTAATTTTAAGTATATTAAAAAAAGAATATATAATAAAAAAAATAAGGCGGAATTTAGGAAAAAGTTAGTAGAGATAGATTGGAATCTCGGCATAAATACATTTATAAGAAAATTTAATGAAATACATGATAATTCTTTTAAAAAAAAGCAAATTATAATTAATCTTAATAAGCCTGGAAAAAGTTATTGGTTTAGCAAAGGAGTTAAAGTATCCAGCAAAGTCAAGCGCATTTTGTGCCTTATTGATAAAAAAAGATGTGATAAATCAATTTTAAAATATCGCGAAAACTACTTAAGGATATTTAGAAAGGTAGTAAGATGTGCAAAAAAGCTCGACACTAGGAAAAAGATCGATCAAGCACCTCAATCTAGTAAAGCCATGTGGAAAATAGTGAATAGTAGACGTAATTCTAATAAAAAACAAAGCACTGACATTATAATACTTAAACAAGATAATAAGATATATGACAGCCCCATAGACGTAGCTAACATTTTATCTGACCAATTTGACAACAAAATTACATTAAAGTCTTCTGATCATAGCTTAGCTAAAAAATACTTAACCGACAATATGGCTAGAGTAGACGATAACATGTTGTTTGATCAAGTAACCCCCGTAGAAATCTTCAAAATGGTTAATAATATGTACAATAAAAATTCTCACGGTCATGACGAAATACCCATAAGTATCATCAAGGATAACATTGACATATTAGCTGAGCCAATAGCTGACTTTTTAAACAAATGTATTGAGCAATGTGTTTTTCCTGAGCAATATAAAATTGCTCGTGTTTTGCCCATATTCAAAAAAGGCTCTAAATTAGATGCGAAAAACTATAGACCCATTTCACTATTACCGGTATTCTCTAAAATATTTGAAAAGGTAATGAAAGATAGGCTTGTCAAACATTTGAATAAACACAATATCATTAGCTATCAACAGTTCGGGTATCAAAGAAGCATAGGAACCATTGATGCAATAGACTCACTAGTGGATGATGTGGTTAGCAAACTGAACAATAAAGAAAAAGTGGCAGGACTATTCCTAGATCTTAGCTCTGCCTTCGATACTGTTGAACATAAAATCCTTTTAGACAAACTAGAACACTATGGGATAAGAGATCATGTCTTAAAGCTTTTCAGTTCTTATTTACAGAACAGATCACAGTACGTCGAAATTAAGTCAGTTGAAAGCGGTCATGAAAAAATTAACAAATCTAAGCTTGTTAGAGTACAAAAGGGAGTTCCACAGGGCTCAGTCTTGGGTCCAATATTTTTTATAATATTTCTTAATGACTTAGCAAACTATATGTATAAGATAGTACCAGACATCAAAATGGTTATTTTTGCTGATGACACAAGTGCCGTTATGAACGATATCTCTGTAAGGGACTTAGAAAATAAAGTGAATCATGCACTGTCTGCTTTTGAACATTGGTTTTCCACTAACAATTTAAAACTCAATGTGGAGAAAACTAAATGTTTGCTATTCAAATCAACCGTCAGGAATAATGATAGTATTAAAATAGCTTCATTGGGAAATAAAGTGGAAATTGTACAAAATTTGAAATTTTTAGGGATACAAATAGATGCGCTCTTAAGCTGGAAACAAGAACTGGAAGCAATCACCAATACTCTCAGCAGTGCATGCTGTGCCTTGAGAAGTTTAAGGGACGAACTAACCATTGCTCAATTACGAAATGTTTATTTTGCCTTAGTTGAGTCCAAGCTGAGGTACAGTATTAAACTATGGGGGAACAGCTATAAATACAATATGGATGCAGCCTTTGTTATGCAAAAAAGAGCCCTCAGAACTATTCTTCGCATAGACCAGATTGAATCTTGTAGAGAGCATTTTGTGAAATTAAAAATTCTACCTGTACCTTGTCTCTATATTTTGGTTCTACTAAGTAGTTTTCTAAAAAACCTAGATAAATACGAGACAAAGGAAGAAAGGGAAACTAGGGTGGAAACGCGCAGGAAAGATTTGCCTAACTATTTGCAGCCAAAATTAAATGTTGTCAAACATAGCTCCAAGGTGCAGTCTGTACAAATTTTCAATAAATTGCCATTAGAACTAAAAATGATTAATAGTCCAAGAAAATTTAAATTAA
Organism: Noctua fimbriata; assembly: GCA_905163415.1. Taxonomy (NCBI): domain Eukaryota; kingdom Metazoa; phylum Arthropoda; class Insecta; order Lepidoptera; family Noctuidae; genus Noctua; species Noctua fimbriata. The sequence goes on from LR990937.1 coordinate 181,296, forward strand.
AATTAAACTCATTCCTATTGACGAAGTGCTATTATAGTTTAGAAGAGTTTTTTAGGGACAAAAATAATGCCACAGTGTAACTTCTTTATTTGTATAAGTTTAAGTCTAATTCTTGACATGTTATTTTTTTTAATTAAGTTGAATGTTTGTTTTTTTTTTTTTTGACTAGGCTAATTGTTTTTTTTTTTATTTTTTATTTTATTTTAACTAAGTAAGTTCTTGATATTACTTATTTTATTTTTGACATTTTAACTATATTATTGATTGTAACTTTTATTGATTATTATTATTATTGTTTGTATCCTATATTCGACACAAATGGATTTTTGTTTAGAATAAATGACTAATGACTAATGACATCACCGGTTTCTTCATCGTCATCACCAAAGTCCATCTTCTCATCAATTGCATCATCACCACCTTCATACTTATCACGTTCATCAAGATCATCATCATTATTATCACCAATGACAGTAGAAGTTGTGTCGGAGGCTAGTTTGGCCAGTAATCCTTCACCCACTGCTGTCTCAACTACTACGCGAAAAAAATGGAGTAAAGAAATGAATGAATTCATTTGGCGTAACTACCTTATCATCACAAACTTAGAATATGATACGAAAGCATATCTAACATCATTACATCATCAATTCATAGAAAAATTTCCAAATATGAAAGTCTCCAAGCAAAGAATTGGAGATCAAAGAAGAGCAATAGTTTCCAAGAAGTTACTACCTTCCACCACACTCGATACAATTAGGCTTGAAGTAAGCAACCATTTAAGAACTCACAACAATGAGTTAGAATTATTACAGTCACCACCGGAGTTTCCGACATCTCAAACGGACTCACAACCGCACTCACAATCAGATCCTAAACGTAGGATGAAATGGTCCAACGAACTCAATGAAACACTCATGAAATGTTATTTTAGGGCAACAAAAATGGAGACGGATATGACAGTGTGGCGAAAAAATTTGAAAGAAAAATTCATAGAATGTTACCCCAATTTATCACACTTATCAGAACAACGTATTTCGGACCAAAAAAGAGTAATAGTTAATAATAGCATGATTCCAGTAGCACGGCTACAGGTATTAAAATCAATTGTAGAAAAAGAATTATTTGAAACAGAGTCGTTCCAAAGGCAAGTCGACAGTAGAATATCAAATACAGATGTAGAAAATGTACATTTACACACAAATACAGAAACAATAAATATAGATATAGAAAATATAGAGCCACCAGAAACAGAAAATATAGGAGTAGGAATAGATGGCGGTAATATTAATAACTTAGGACCAGAACACCCTATACATCTTAATACACAGCATACAAGTCTAGTTAGAAATCCTGAAATAGATGAAATATTCTCACAAACGCTACAGTACTACAAAGACACCCAGCCTACAGAAAGGAGTTACATACCCAAGCAAAAGTCATGAAAAAAGTTAGCTAATCTAGTTAGTTACATAAACAAAGTAATTTTGCCAGAACAAGTTACCAGTGACACAAATTTCAATCATCTCCAGACAGTAATATACTGCGCTGCGTGGACAGCTGCAAAGGCCAACGGTAGTAAAATTTCTCTCTCTCCTCCTGTAGACAGTAGTAGTAGACTTCAACAAGCCCACAAACCTAAGTGGCAAAAAAGGTTAGAAAACAAAATAGAATCTATCAGGGCCAAAATTGGAAGATTAACTCAGTATATTCAAGGCGTTAGAAGCAGAAAACTAATCAAAGCTGTTGAGATAATATTAAAAGACTACAGAATACATACATCACACGAACAACCTAACACACAACTTGAACATTTTCTAGATACTCTAAAACAGAAACTTAAAGTAGTAAAAAGTAGACTAAATCGATACACTAAATGCACACAACGTAAAACACAAAATAATCAGTTTAGGAATAACGAAAAACAATTTTATCGATCCCTAAAGATATCAACAACAAATGAAACAATATCTGATAACAATACAAATACAGCATTTCCAACTACAGAAGAGCTACAGCAATTTTGGGCTGGGATTTGGGAAAATCCTGTCTACCATAACACTGAAGCAGAATGGATTAAAGTAGAGCAGGTGATTCAAACTAACACAGAAGCGATGATCTTTGATCATGTAGAAGTAGCAACCTTCCATGACGTCCTAACAAAAATACATAATTGGAAAGCGCCTGGTTCAGATTATATACACAACTATTGGTACAAAAAATTTACACATATACACCCACACATATTTAACCATATTAAAAATTTCATAAAAGACCCCACAACGATCCCTACATATATCACAGAGGGTAAGACCTATATGCTACCAAAAGACCCTAGCGACTCAGCGAATCCAGCAAAATATAGGCCAATTACTTGTCTGCAAACCATATATAAAATAATGACATCATGTATTAGTCACATAATTTATAAACACCTTGAAACACAGAAAATATTAACAGAAGAACAGACGGGGTGTAAAAAGTTAAGCCAAGGATGTAAAGAACAGTTGACAATAGACGCAGTAATACATAGGCATGTTCAACGTACCAAAAAAGATTTACACACTATGTATATAGACTATAGGAAAGCATACGATTCAGTACCCCACTCGTGGTTACTCGAAGTTTTAAATATATATAAAATACACCCACAACTCATTAATTGCTTAGGTACTATTGTAGAAAAATGGAAGACACGATTACAACTGAACACATCAACAGGAACAGTCGAAACAGAATTCATTAAGATCCAGCGAGGAATTTTCCAAGGAGACTCACTCAGCGCGCTATGGTTCTGTCTAGCATTGAACCCTCTTTCAAACAAACTCAATGCATTATTACCCGGTTACCAACTCCAATATAGTGATACAATGACTGACATACTGACTGACCAACATTATTGTAAAGTAAACCATCTCCTTTATATGGATGACATCAAACTGTATGCGTCGTCCCCTGATGACTTATATGAACTAGCTGATGTAACTGAACAATTCTCAAAAGATATAGCTATGGAGTTTGGGATTGATAAATGTAAAATTAATTCAATAAGGGCGGGGAAAAACATACACATTCATACCAAATGCAAACGGGCGCGACAATAGATTCATTAGACGAAACCGGGACGTACAAATATCTAGGGTATATACAGGCTAAACAGATTCTACATAAGGAAATCAAAACTAAACTCACTAAGCAATTTAAGCATAGGTTAAAAACAATATTTAACACCCAAATAAACGCTAAAAACACCATTAAAGCTATTAACACTTATGCCATCCCCATTCTCACTTACTCCTTTGGCATTATAAAATGGAACAAGACCGACCTTAAAAACTTACAAAGGATTATAAACACCACTCTCACTAAACACAGGAGACACCATCCTAGGTCATGTGTACAGAGACTCACACTACCAAGGAACGACGGCGGAAGGGGAATAATAGATATCACTAACCTACATAACAAGCAAATAACAACATTGAGAAAATACTTTGAAAATAAAAGCTCCACTTCAACCCTACACAAAGCCATAGCGTATAATGACAAGAATCTTACCCCTTTGAATATGTATGACCGGACAACACAAAGTAATGAGCAACAGACAGACCGACAGACAAAAATCGCTGAATGGACCCAAAAGTCACTGCATGGGAGACACCGACACGACCTTAAGGGCTATTACGCACTGTCTACTAGTCGCCGGCGACTCAGTCCCTCGGCGACCGAAACATGGGAAACTAGGACGGAGACCGAGCCGAGCGACAGTATTCCAAGTACATTCGTGCAGAATGGACGTTGAAGAACTTGCAATAGTAGCGGCGCTACTAATTATAAAAAGAAAGAAAAATAAAAAAAAATCAAAAGAGTATTGGGTGCATCCTTTGTTAGAAGAACGGAGGTCAAAGGGAATGTTTAAAATATTTTATGAAGACGTTAGAAAATATCCTCGTAAATTTTTTAATTATGCAAGAATGTCTGTGAGTTCGTTTGATGACTTATTGTGTCTTCTAAAACCACATATAACTGGCATAGATACAAATATGCGACCATGTATTTCTCCGGAAGAAAAACTTTTTATAACACTAAGGTAAGTGACAATTCAAATAAAATTCATTCCTAACATTTATTTTTTACGGGATTTTAACACAATTTACATTACATTCCCGGACACATCTATCGGCCAAACCTAGTGTTTAAAGTGTTGACAATCCCTAGCTAAAAATAAATGTTAAGTGGTGCAATAAGTTTTTATGCAGTTTTTTACGAAAACGATGGCCAGTAAATCAGCTTCACACCTGCAAAAACTTATTGCTCCTCCTAACATTTATTTTTAGCTGGTCTCCAGTCAAAACTTAAAACTCAAGGTGGGCCGATAGATGTGTCCGGGAGTGTGTTTAGAGTTACAGATAATGCCATCCACGAAGACGCGCGATTAAATTTAAATAGAGCATCTTTCGTGCTGTTCATAATACTCTTTCCTGATTAGTCAATTTCTATTAGTGTGCGTTTGCATTCATCGATAATTAGCGTGTATCGACAGATGTTTAACACATGCGGAAGATAGCACACATGCATTTGAACAAAGAGTGGGGCGCGTCTTCGTGGATGGCACTATCTGTAAGTCTACTCTTCGATGACATAATTTTAAAATATACGGTAAATAATTATAAAACATGTATTTTTTTAAAGTACTTAATAAAATCAATATTATAAACGAACGCACAACAAAAGGAAATATTCAAAATAGATCCAAAATGTCAGAATCTTGCGAGGTATTTGAAGTGACAGTAGAAAATCGCGACTCTGGGCGTTCACGTTCTGAAGGAGTTGAAGTTGGTAGCGTATAATAATGTTGTGCTTCAGGGCGTGATTGTTGACTTGGTGCTGTTGAACGCCCGGCCTCCGGTGTGAAGTAACCACGCTCATACTCGTACTCATTAAAATTTCGCCACATTGTGTTTGGATATATATTATTTTGAGTAGAGGATCGGAATGTTTCGATTACACTGATTAATTGAATTTTCGCAGCTGACTTTTTGTGCTCCGGAATTGCCCTAAATGATGATAATAGGGACATCAGGAACATTCTGTCCTCATCTTGTTCCAAAATATCCTCCTTATTTTTGCGAGTTTCAATACACTTGTTTAATGTGGTTAACAGTTCGCTTGTGCCATCATCTGACGTTTTTTTCTTCCGACTATATTTTCTCTCGAGTAAGGTCCTAAAGGTTCTTGATCATTTGTCAAATGTTCTTGTTCAGCAATGTTACTCTCTGTGTTCAAATTACCAACGGTATTCTTCAAAAATAACAGCTGATTATAATAAATATAGGGAGTTTTATGGGAAGCAGCAGATCCGCTTTTAGTATTTTTTAATCTTCGTACTTCTCGCGAAAAGCAGCTTCTTATATTTTTCCATTTTTTTTGAAGTGCATGACCTGTAAATAATGTATATATTTAAATTATTTTTTAATTCCAGATATCTTGGAAGCGGTTGTAAATTTGTAGATTTACATTACTCATACAGACTTGGGATTTCAACTATAGCTGAAATAATAAGAGAAGTTTGTCATTTTATATGGGTTGTACTAAAAGACATGTGTTTACCGCAACCGACAAAAGAAAATTGGTTAAAAATCGCAAAAGATTTTCATTTACGGGCCAATTTTCCAAATTGCATAGGTGCCGTAGATGGTAAGCATGTAAGAATTATAAAACCATACAACAGTGGATCATTGTGTTATAATTACAAACACTTCTTTTCTGTAATTTTGCTTGCCATTTGTGACTCTGACTATAAGTTCATATACATAGACGTTGGTTCCTATGGAAAGGATTGCGATTCAACTATATTTACAAATTCAACGTTTTATCAAAAGCTAATGAACAATGATTTGCAAATACCCGAACCTAAGCCCATTTCATCGACAAACCCTATACCAGTACCGTTTGTTATTGTGGGTGACGAAGCATTTGGACAAACTGACAAAATTATGCGACCGTTCGGTGGATCAAATTTAACAACAAAGAAAAAAATATTTAATTATAGGCTTTCTCGTGCACGACGCCATATTGAATGTTCATTCGGCATATTAGCAAACAAGTGGCAGATTTTTCACAGACCTATCAACGTGAATTTAGATCTAGTATCATGCATCATTAAAACATGTTGCGCTCTTCACAACTATGTCCGAGAAAGAGACGGATATAAATTTGAAGATACCCTGAGCATTCCTGGCTTTGAAGAAGTCCCAAACGGTTTCCAAAGAGCTACGCGACGTGGTGCATCATACAGAGATGTATTTGCTGATTACTTTACAACTGAGGGTCAATTATCTTGGCAGATGAGCAGTATTAATTAATAAAAAATAAATGGCATTTCTTACTTAACTGAGTTTTTTTTTTTCTTCGTCTGATAATTCTTCACCTCCAAATAACTCCACTATTTCTTCCCACTGTTTTTTCTTCAAATCCCGATTAGCATATTCCTCACTTTGTAAATCCCAAATAGCTTTTCGGGATTGTATTTCCGATATAAATTTATCCGTGTCAAAACTCATTGTGCGCGGCCGTCCGGTCGTTACGACAGTTGCTCGCAGTGTGAATGCTTTCATTTGAAACCGTGCTCCTGTTGGTCGCCGGCGACCGGCAGTTGCCTGTGCGTCGCCACTGCGCGGCGAGTCGCCGAGTCGCCCGGGCAACCGGTGACTAGTGCGTAAACACCTATTTACACTATACAATATTACAGTCGTCGACAACTGAGTCGCCGGCGACTAGTCGACAGTGCGTAATAGCCCTAACCTACCTAACGTCGACAAGTTAGCGTCGAACGAATGGTTGAAGCGTGGAGAACTGTTCCCTGAGACGGAAGGGTTTATGATAGCGATTCAGGACCAGGTCATAGAAACCCGCAATTACCAGAAACACATAATGAGAGTTCCTCAAACTGTAGACATATGTAGGCGATGCAATAGTTCTTCGGAAACCATTCAGCACATCACAGGTGCGTGTAAAGCAATAGTCCAGACTGATTATAAGCACAGGCATGATCAAATAGCGAACATAATTCATCAAAAATTAGCAATCAAATATAACTTCATCTCCACACCTCCAGTACCTTATTATAAATACCAGCCCGAAACTGTTCTTGAAAACGCCACTCACAAATTGTACTTCGATCGAGGTATCTTCACCGACAAAACAATACACTACAATAGACCAGACATCACTTTATTAGACAAATGTAACAAAACCGCGTTAATCATAGACATCGCCGTACCAAATACGCACAACCTACAAAACACTATAGCGGAAAAACTATCTAAATATATTGATCTTAAAATTGAAATCAGCCGAATGTGGCGTCTTACCAATGTAGCCATAGTCCCTATTGTAGTATCAACAACAGGTGTTATACCTAAACAGCTCCACCAGTCTTTAAAAACACTTGATTTACCACCATACACGTATCAAAGCCTTCAAAAGGCCGCGATCCTCAACACTTGCAGGATTGTCAGAAAATTTCTACAAAATGAAAATGACACAGTAATCTCCAGCTCACACACTCGACCCTCAATCACCGCACAGACACAGGTTAATGGACACTCATCATCACACAACCTGACCATGTCATCATCTCATCATATCACCACTCTCCCGGTGTAGTACTTGGCTTCGGTCCGTACTATCCTAATAAACCGGCGTAAAGCCGAGCTACGTAAAAGTATGCAAAGAATAATAATAATAATAATATATCATTTATTTCAGGTAACAAAGACCCATAACATATATACCTTATAGACAATCATACATACTTTATAAGAACAAGAAATATAAACTATTGTACACGAAGTGACGGTGTCGTGTTGCACTGCGTGTTGTCGCGTAGCCTACCGCGGAAACGCCGATATATGACACCCTTCGGCCAAAACTCTTCCACACACCCAATAATGACCCTCGCTGGGTCAGTGAACTTTTTTGAAATGCTGTGCTGTTAACACCGCTAACTGTGTGGTGCATCTATGGGTCTCGTCCTAATTGGAAGGATCACATAGGACATCCCTGTTAGTTGGTGCATAGTAAAATTCCTTATGGAATATATTTTTGGATAGAGGACTTCGTTCCCCGACCTTCGTCCTAGGACTTGGTCGTGTGGGACTGTACCTACTGTTACATCCGAAAAACCTATCGTCTGAAAGCCTGTAACTGCTGCTGAAATATATATCACCTGAAGTCATCACCGTGTTTCCTTCGAGTGTGACGTCATTGGCAACACCTCCTACAATCTGGCGACCAACTGTGGGCACGAAGACAAACCGAAGTACGTCACACGTTACGGACGAACTACCACGACACCTACAGAAAGGAGGAAAGCAGAGATGTCGGTGACCATGTCCGATACTCAGTTCGAGGCTCTGCTGTCGAAGCTTTCACCAGGAAGACACGGCTCTTTCACAACCTGCAAAGCCGAATTCGACAGGACCAAAGACTCCGAAGTGACGGAAGCCTTTTTGGCGGCAGTATCAGTATTCAAACAAATAGAAAATGTTAGTGATGCAGAAGCGCTCACTGGATTACCACTGGATGACTTGTTGCACGCTGCGAAGCCAACGCCTTACATGACGTCACTCGATCTGAAATCTGGTCACTGGCAAGTAAGGATCAGGAAAGAAGACGAAGAAAAAACAGCATTCATCACCCCTTTTGTTCTTTATAAATTCAAGAGAAGGCCATTTGGTTTACGCAATGCACCGGCTACCTTTCAGCGACTTGTCGATAGATTCCGTGTTACCCTAGAACATGTTAACATGCTGGCCTATCTTGACGATTTGCTAATATTCTCCAGCACATTTGAAAGCCACCTTTCCGACCTGAAGGACGTACTACAAAGAATGAGACAATATAACATCACAGTAAACAAAGATAAATGTAGATTTTTCTGCTTATCGATAAAATATTTAGGTCACATCATAACGCCTGAAGGACTAAAGCCAGATTCAGATAAAACTAAAGCTATCTTAGAAAGGTCAAAACCCAAGAATCTGCAACATCTCATATCTTTTCTACAAATGTGTTCTTGGTACCGACGTTTTATTGAGAATTTCTCCGCTATAGCCCAACCCCTTACAAAATTAACCAAGAAGGAAGCCAGTTGGGTATGGAGTACTGAACAGGAAGAGGCTTACAACACGCTTAAAACTCGATTAACTACTGCCCCTATGCTGCGACAGGCCGACGAAACAAAGCCCTACACTCTCAAGACCGATGCCAGTAGCTACGCGCTTGGAGCAGTTCTGGTCCAGGGGGAGAAGGAAGATGAACATGCACAGTATCAACCAAGAGATCTGGTACTTGTTAACCTACACCCCGTGAGCCAGGGAGCTCAAGGTGTAACCGCAAAATTTGCGCCACGTAGAGATGGACCATATGTCATTATTAATAAACATGGTCCCACCTCTTTTAAAGTAGCTTCTCCAAATGATCCTACTAACCCAATCGGCCTTTACCATGTTTCCACTCTGACTCCATATAAAGTTGGAAGCCACGAAACAGTTCCAGAACCCGTGCAACCACTTCGAAGAAGAGGACGACCTAGAAAGAAGAAGGTTGCCAGCAAGCCTTCACCTGGAGCCAAACGAGGACGTGGACGTCCTAGGAAACAATAATCCCACTATCCAGTCCACCACGCCGAGACGTCTTTGAGGACTGAGGGGGAGATTGTAACACACGTTTGATTGTAATATTTATTATTTACACATGCTGTCATGTATTAGATTCTTAAGTAACAGAAGTTCATTGATTATGTTGTATGAAAAGTTCCACCGCTCACTACTAGATGGCGCTGTGCCTATGACGCGCAATTCTGAATCGCGGTGTTAAGATTCTCCGGCACTTAATGACCCTCGCTGGGTCAGTGAACTTTTTTGAAATGCTGTGCTGTTAACACCGCTAACTGTGTGGTGCATCTATGGGTCTCGTCCTAATTGGAAGGATCACATAGGACATTCCTGTTAGTTGGTGCATAGTAAAATTCCTTATGGAATATATTTTTGGATAGAGGACTTCGTTCCCCGACCTTCGTCCTAGGACTTGGTCGTGTGGGACTGTACCTACTGTTACATCCGAAAACCTATCGTCTGAAAGCCTGTAACTGCTGCTGAAATATATATCACCTGAAGTCATCACCGTGTTTCCTTTGAGTGTGACGTCATTGGCAACACCTCCTACATGACTAATTTATTTTACTGACTTATCAATATTTATTACCGACCATTATTTTGAAGTGCCTTTAGTAATTTAGTTTTTATGTAGTAATTTATTTTTTTTATTTGTAATTTTTTTAAATTTGTACGCCTTACAGGTGAAACATGTACGTACGAAATATCCATATTGTGTCATCTTGCATGCTTAATTTGCATGTATACGCATGTTTTGACAAATAAAATTATCTTAATCTTTATTGGTCATACATAATACATAAAAAATATATAAGGTCTATCTTTTCATACACGAAATATTTTAAGAGTAACTTCTACAACTTTATTTTTAATATAGTTTGTTCAGAATAAGTAACTGAATCGATTCCAATAATTTTTAGACCATGTTATATTTTGTCTCAAAAATATTTAAAAAAAGTTACAAGTTGTACACCGAGCGACATTAAGTACCTATCGCAATAATTTTGGTACCTACTGCCAAATTATGTTTATCAATGAGCTCAAGACGACGTTTGAGGTCCGCGCGTGGGCGCGCAGCGTGGTTACCACGATTTTGTGCGGACAACCAGGTAACAGAACAAGCTTATAACTTTGTGATTTTTCATGATACAGTTTTGAAATTTTGTACGTAGATTCTTTATATAAAAATACTGGACACGTATTTCAGGTTTCGCATATACTAAAACTAATGTTGTATAAGTCGTAAAGTCGCCATGGCAACGGAAAAAAAATATCTGAGTGTTTTTTTTTACGAAATTATTATAATTCTAAAATTTTTTGAGTCTTTTAGCATAAAACTTTTACTCCCATATTCTAACAATGACAGTAGGTAAATACGACGTAGTAAACTAGCGTAATGGATGTTCAAAAATAAGGAGCTAGTATTTATTTTGTGGGTCAAGTAATTTTAAATTATTTATTTTTTATAAAAATATACTCAGATAAAAAAAAAATCCCTTAAAATGGCTTCGTTATAGCCGTTAGATGATTCCCTGAAAATATTTCGTGTATGAATAGTTAGACCTTATACAACATTATTTTTAGTATATGCGAAACCTGACTATAGTTTGTTCAGAATAAGTAACTGAATCGATTACAATAATTTTTAAACCATTTTATATTTTTTCCCAAAAATATTTAAAAAAGTTAAAAGTTGGATACCGAGCGGACTTTAAGTACCTATCGCAATAATTTAGGTACCTGCTGCCAAATTATTATTATCAATGAGCTCAAGACGAAACTGTTTTAGTGCGGACAATTAGGTATCAGAACAAGCTTATAACTTTGTGATTTTTCATGATACAGTTTTGAAATTTTCAAATTCAAATTCAAATATTTTTATTTGTTGAGCATAGGTAGGTTAGTTACAGGTGTTATAGTCATTAATGAACTCTATGTCAAGCCGTTATCGGCGTACAAATATTTTCGAAGAAACATGCTGATTATAACAAATTGTCAAATAATTCTAATACTATTATCACAACGTTCAAATAATCGAATACAAATTGTCAAAACAGAAAAACATTCCAATAAGGTATAAAAATAATAAGTTCTAGTATAAACAAGCAGAAACAAAATGTAGTCAAAATATATCAGTTAAATATTCGTTCACCGTATAATATTATGCTTTGTCGTGTAATATTTTCAGTAGTGCCCTTTTGAAATCGTGAATGTTTTCAATATCTGTAGTTCCCCTAGGGATCTTATTATAGATTCTAGGTGCCATTCCTAAAAAGCTTTTTTTATAAAGAGCCGTGCTATGTGGTTTAGCGCATATCTCTCTGTGTCGTCGTTTAGATCTCAATGTTTCAAATAGATGGAAATTAGATTTGACAAATACTGCTGTCTCAAAGATGTATATGTATACAAGGCAATGTTAAGAGTTTAAATTTTTTGAAGTATGGCTTACAGCTATCCGTAGGTTTCAGCTTAAAGACAGCACGCAAACATCTTTTTTGGGCCTTAAATGCAATTTCCTTGTCAGAGGAATTCCCCCAGTATATTATTCCAAAACGTAATGTAGATGTAATGTAAGCCTTGTAAGAGATAAGAACAATGGACTCATTTACAATTTTTGCCAAATTATGAAGTGCATATGAGTACTGATTTAGTTTTTTACAAACAGATTCCACATGACATTTCCAGTTTAGGTGCATGTCCAAGTGGAGTCCTAAGAATCTAGCACTGGGTGTTTCAGTTATTGTTTGATCTGCATAAGTTATGTTTAAGTTAAGTTTCTTCGTTCTTTGATAAAATGTCATAAGCTTTGTTTTATTTATATTAATTTTTAACTTATTTGTTTGAAGCCAATTTATAATGCAAAGAATAGAATTGTTTATGTCATTTTCGTAAGTTTCAATATTTTGACATGGAACAATAAGGGTACTGTCATCAGCAAACAAAACAGTTTGATGATCAGTGCATTTTGGCAGATCGTTAATATATACGAGAAACAACAGAGGTCCAAGCACACTTCCTTGGGGCACACCACATGTTGTTTCTCTAACTGATGACGTATAAGTAACTTCGGTCTTGGTTTTAGAACAGACTCTACTTAAAACAGTGACTTGCTGTCGTCCAGTGAGATATGATTTCACAAGGTTTAATATGTTCCCTCGGACACCACATCGTTCTAACTTACCTAGCAATATTTCGTGATTTACGTGATCAAATGCTTTGGTCATGTCCATAAGTACTACTACAATATTTAGAATCTATTTTGTACATAGATTCTTTACATAAAAATACTAGACACGTGTATCAGGTTTCGCATATACTAAAACTAATATTGTATATGCATACAGCGAGTTTTAATGGTTGTTTTCCCGCGGCAGAACAACTTGCCATAAGGAGTACTTTCGAAGCTCTATGCTTCGAAAGTACTCCTGAAAGTAAAAAAATAAAGATGTTTTGATTTTAAAATAATTTAAAAAATATTCGTCAACTCGAAAACGTGAGAAACGATAGGAATAATAGACGTAACTTGTAGGTACTCGAATCGCTCGCGCCGGCGCCGCCACGGACAAAGGTAACAGCGATGCATAAATGTTCAAAGCAAAATAAGCCCTCGAACGTGGTGATACGGCATAAACTAGTTTGCACGCAACAATACAAAAAATAGCCGCGAAGCCGACAACGGATAGCCGAATTTATAAATGTTCAAAGCAAAATAAGTTCTCGCATGTAGTGGTACGGCGCCGGCTCGCTATTGTATTATTTTCCCGCGAATATCGTACGCGCAGCGCGTTATCAGTTCAATGGATCGACATTACTGTTATTGCAAGTTGAAGTACGTTTCTATGGTGCAACTGTATGCAAGTGCGTTTTAGTGTTAATGTGCGGGCTGGCATAATAAATGGCCACCTCATTGGACCGCACTTAGTGACAGGACACTTAACAGGTGGAACCTACCTGGAAATGTTATAATAATAATATTCTTTATTTTAAGGACAACAAAGATCCAACGTGTTAGTAAACAATAAAATAACTTATTACTAGTGTTAGTACTTAAACTAAAATAGGGACACATACAGAATAGATAGTATTGTGAAAAGGACAACCCCAAATTAATGTTGAGTGATTGTCCTTCTCACAAAACCTTTAATAATCGGAGAGTCGATACTCTCCGCCACAGTTTTAAGAATGCTGTTGCCACTCGCCCGCTACCTTGACAACAGCGACGCGGTTTTCTTGCGAATGACGGCATGGAAGCCGTCAGTTCGGTTTTGCGTAAACATCGCAGAAGCGCTGCACCATCGAGACAGTCCCAACAGCATCCTAAAAATATTATTATACTGAACGCGTAGGTCATTAAGCGTTCTTTTGGTTATTTTGGTTATGCAACGTTATCCCGGACTTATTGGACAACGTTCCGCTAGCGGAGCCCGTGGACAATCTGTACTAACAGCATGACGGGTGCCCGGCTCATTATCACCGCGCCGTGCGAGAGCACCTGCATTCGGTGTTTCCCCAGCGCTGGATCGGACGCGGCGGGCCAGTGGCTTGGCCAGCAAGAAGCCCGGACTTAACTCCGTTAGACTTTTACTTGTGGTCTGAGCTCAAGCGCCTGGTGTATCGTGAGGAACACGGCACTCGCGACGCGTTAATAACTGCGATAGTGGACGCTTTCGATATCGTAAGAAGTGACAGAGACACCTTATTAAAATTGAAAGACAATCAATTAAAAAGTGCTCTGTATTCAACGCAGTGATTTGCACTTCGAACAATTACTTCGTTCATTTTCAAGTTTCATCCGCGCCATCTTGGATTTTCATTTTGACCTCATTTTCGTTATCAGCGACCCCGAAAACCATGAAAATGACACCTATGAAGAAAAAACCAAAAATTTTCGACGGCGCCATCTTGGATTTTCATTTTGACCTCATTTTCGTTATCAGCGACCCCGAAAACCACGAAAATGACACCCACGACGAAAAAACCGAATATTTTCGTCGGCGCCATCTTGGATTTTCCTAACCTACCACCTACCTACCACCTACCTACCTACCAACTACCTACCACCTAACTGCCACATACCTACCACCACATACCTACGACCTACCCCTACCACCTACCTGCCTCCTACTTACCACCTGCCTACTACCTGCCTACTACCTAAGACTAAAGAATAGATTGTCCTGTGTATTCTATTGTGATGAGTTTTATCCGAATTTACGGATAAAACTAATGTACGCGTGGTCTATAATAACTTAGTTTACAAACTACCGAAACTCCCAACAAAATCTCTCGGTCTCTCCAGTAGTTTACTGACAAAAATTCCAAAAACCAGATTGTAAGCACTGCATAGTGCGGCAGTGCTGTAACAATCATGAATAAAGGAGATTCGGTGAAAATAAAAACAATTGTAGGTAGTAATAAAATAAATTATGTTACCATACTTATATTTCCCTAAAAACAAACCCCCAAAAATTAACATGAATTCCGTAAAACGAAGTTGACCGTACCATCTCTTACAATTTTGTACTGTGACTCGAAATTTTTGCACAGCGCGGTCAGCGAGTTCATTTCAAATAGTGACTTGCCACAGGCCTAGGTTTTTTTAACACTAAATGCCTACTGCGCTCGAATATCCTGGCCTTAAGGTAAATATCAAAATGTTGTAATGAGGCGTAGTCGACGGGTAGCCCCAATACGCGGGGCTCCTAATTCTGTCTGCAGGGTTTAAAGTAACCTAACTGACCAGTCCAGAGGTCCGGAGTTGGTGTGCCCCAAAGTCCTGAGCTACACACGCTCTTGAATCCTAAGTTTTTCTTGCTAAAATGCCTTGTTTGATGTGGTGAGTAGTCTAAACAAAACAACATAAAAAATAAGGGTATGATAGACGCATTCGACTGTGTGTCTATTTATTTATAAAGTTATGGACAGCATAACGTCTACTTTAGTAAATAGTTGTTAAAACAATAATATTGGAAATAAAAATACAAGAACTAAATATTATATGAAACATCTTCAGCAAAACAAAATTCTATGAGATTTCTGTCTGCGAAACGGGACACCCCACGCTGGGCATGCGGGTTGGTGATCGCAGATCAAAATTCATACTACTGACACTGCTGCCGGTTGCTAGTCTACACTATTTAGTTGCGAACTTTCGAAATAGTTATACCACCATTTATCAGTCGTCAGAGCCTCGTTTGTTGTTTAGCAGGATGCAGCAGGTTAGGTTGACTTGGGGCACTGAGATGGCAGGTGCGCCCCCTTACATCCCTTACTTTCGCATTTACAATATCAGTTAGAAAAGATGATACACAATCATGTGTGAAGCAATTATAGTAAGAGATTGAGTTACATAATGCAATTTCATTCTTCTGCCCTTGTCCTAATTTATATATAAATTACCAAGCCTTCTTCTACACTAGTTGTCATCGAAGTTACTCCTTCGTTGCCATATCATCTATTGTACTGCCCTTCCATCTTTTCTATGGAAACACTCTTTAACCCACAGTTTATTCATGCAGGGATTTCTTAACAGGACACCATTATTCACTTACTGTGGTCTTCCAGGGTAATACAGTGTGGAGACACGCAGGTTGCCGACGTCAAACTTGGGGTCCAGGTAGTAGTCCTGCTGCTCGGAGGGGCCGAACTTGTGGCTGCCGGAGGCGGCAACAGCACCGGCCGCCCCCGGCTCGCACTCCTCGTCGTTGTCGCTGGCCAGCAGCTGCGCCTCCAAAGCTAAAGACTCACTGCATAGCTGCTCTGCTGCGAAATAAATACTCGGACTAGTCATTTTGTGTTAACAATATATCAGTATTTTGTAAATAAGCATGTTTCAAAATAATCACCTTCATTTTCGCTGGAATCTGCGTAAGCCGGGAATAAAGACATCGTAGTTCTTCCAAACCGTGATATTTTACGTTTTAACAATTATGAAACGTATTTTGGTGCCTCTCCAACTAATTAAGGTTGCTCGTCTATAATTATTAAGGTTGCTTATCTATTACTATTTTATCAAGTAAATAATATTTAAAACCTTTTGCAAATGAAACATTGATTGAAAATTCATTGTAAACCCGTAACCACAGATATAGATAGGTAAATAGACCAATCCACAGAGCATCATATAATGGACCTATCTATATCTATGCCCGTCTTGATGCTTGCTTGATGCCCGTAACAATCAGCACAGACTATAAATACACAGCACAGAGCATCATTTATTTAATAATACTGGATACACAAAAATCTTCGTGAACTCTAAAGCACAGAGCATGCCACAACGCCAGCTAGCGCCAGATAGGCGACCAAGCCGGGCGAGGCATCGTTTCACCTCTTTTCATACTTTGGTTCACACCGCGAACTACCGAAACAAAGTATGAAAAGAGGCTCGCTCGGTTCGCTCGCTAGCTGACGGTGCGGCCTGCGCTTTAGACCCGTAGACAGTCTGTCTACCGCTGTCTAAACTTAGACCCGTAACTTAGACTGAACATGACAATTAAATAAAATTGCAATGACAAAATAATAAATAATAATAATAAAATATTTATTTCATAAAACAAGAGGACATTGCACTGTATACATTGTTCATTATAACGTTTATCACAACTATAAGCACAATTATATAAACTCTATCCCTTAAACTAGGTCTAGCCTGTATCTTAAGAGATAGGATTCAGCCATATGGGTACAGTAGATAATTAACATTCAATAACAAGTGAAACAGTGTCGATGTTACATAAGCTAAAGTTATTCTATGAAATAAGTGTAGGTGGGTTACTTAGTGTGTTGTGTATGTGAGTGAGAGTTCGTGTATGTGCGTGTTGGTGTGAGTGCGCGTGCATGTGTGTGTGTGTGTGCGTGCATGTGTGTGTAATGGTAAAAGTGCGTGGATTTTGCGATTGTATTTTTATTTTTATTTTTATGAGATGTATGCTAGAAGATTCTCCGTTGTGAGGTAGTCTTGCTGTAGTAGCCATTGAGTAATTATGTGTTTTAGCGTGTGTCTGTTTAAATCAAGTATGTTTAGTGTTTTGTGTAGTTTCTTATATATATAAGTGCCTATGACGTAATATTGGCGTGCGGCAAATGTGGTTTTATGTGTAAAAACCTCACCAAAAACGATTTTTTAACATAGGTTGTTGGTAATTTACATGTAGTGCGTTCCGATTTAAGTAAAAGCATTTTTTAATATAACATTTAACCGAAGATATCAGAAACTGGAAAACGCATAATTTAGAAACCTTTTAGGCTAAATAAGCTCCTGTATTGATAAGGTAACAAAGGGCTTGGAATTATTTGGCCTGCCTAACTTCCGCCATTTTATTTTATTTTGAAAATATTGGCCACGAATTATACCTGTTTTAAACAGTAGCTGGCATCAATACCAACAAGTTTTGGATGTGACTAAATCTTCCATAGAATCACGAGATGTAATCCATCTTTACATCTTCGAAATAATCATCTTAGAAAACCTGTATACAGAATCAATATCAGCCTCTCTGCGAAGATTGTAGCTCCGTCGAGCCTTAGAGCGTCCAATAATACATACTAACATATATACACACATACAGGTCAAAAACATAGCTTCGCCGCAGTCGGGTAAAAACCCGTGAAAGGACAAAGAAAGGACCATATTTCATAGAGGAACAATCTATGGAAAAAGCAAGGAGCGAATTGCTCAACAAAAGTTTCTGCCACGTTTTCGAGAGGCGATGTAAACACATACAGCACACTACGCAAGTTTGACTATCACACACAGAGACATGCATGAAACAAAAACAACTACACCATAAAGAAACTCACAAACGTTTACAAAAGTGCTAATGATCGATTTCCGTCATAAAAAATAGGTGTTAAATTTTGACGGAAATGTCTTTTAAATAACTTAAATTAGAAACACAGTATCATGACAAATTAATACAATCCATAATTCAAGAAAATTGAAACCTTAACTCAGAGCAATAAAGGCTACTAAAATGCACGACATTATTTGTAGTTCGCTCATAGCTCGTAATACACACACGTAAATAATATCAATGCATTTTACATTAAAAGTAGTGTGCGTCAAATAAATAGGTAATTTAAAGGAATTCCAACTTTATCTCCAATGAGTAAGGCTTATTTGAATGCACGACCAAATTTAGTTGGTCATCAAACAATTTTTAGGCATTTTTACAAAATAAAATTATTTAATTTGAAGAAATTTAGAACTACTACTTGTTAATGCAATAAGCATTTGTCGGCAACCTCTTTGACGTTTATGCGAAATGCCGACACACACGCCGCCGCTGCCGCCGAATAACAACCTAACATCTAAGGCACAAAAGTTAGTCATCCGCCGGTAGTGATGTAGTGTAGACGTTCTTTTATTTACTTCCGTGACATATTTGTTTCCGCGCACAATGGCTTTCCAGTATACCAACATACAATACACGGATGTGGTGAGGACCCTGGCTCGCTGTCTTGATAATGTTGCCTTAGCTTGTCGAGAGTTCAATGACCGTCTTGGCCGCAGTGTGAGCGCCAGGACGATGCTGGCTGCAACTCAGCGACTGAGGGACTCTGGGACGTTCCTTCCTAATACGGCTTTGGACAGACGGACGAATGTGCGCACTACTCGTCTGCAAGAGCTTATTCTCGATCATTTCGACGAATATCCAGAGGACAGCACGAGAGAAGCAGCACCCCAGTTCGACTGCAGCCACATGTACGTGTGCCGAACATTGCGTGCTGATGGTGAACACCCATTCCATTTTCGACGGTGTAAAGACCTAACGCTGGCTGACAACCTGCCACGACTGGAATTCGTGTAGTGTGTGGGTGGTTGTTGGAGAACTGGCAACAGAACATTCTTTGGACGGACGAGAGTACCTTCACGCGTGAATGCATATGCTTGCCGTGTGGATTCGTTCCAGCATAGGTAACTAAAAACAAAAATTGAACAAGCATTTGTAAGCATTTGTGAAAAGTAATACTGAAGTGCTTACAAAATTGAAATACAATTTAAGAAAACGTGCAAATAAGTGCATAGAACAAGGCGGTGGTCATTTTGAAACTTTAATGAAAGTGGTTCGCAGAAATAGTGCCAATTAATAACCTAAGTGTAAAGTGTAAATAGTCCAGATCTGTAAGTACCTACTTCTTCCTATCAATACGATTGTATTCTTATCACTGTAAATATTATGATTCAAATCTTTTAAACACGCCGTCTTTGAATATCGCTGTTTTATATGCATCCCCGTTACTAAGCCTAAAGTCTTAGATTCGTGTTGATAATTTCACTTACTAGAAAATTATCAATCATTACACGATAAACTCAATGAAGTATCAAAAGTTATTCATATTATCAGTCTATGACATTTTAGGTACGAAAATTCGTTCATTGAACTAACGCACATCTAAAGCCTACAGCTATGGTCGGCGGGCGCTCGAGTGGGCGTGTCGCGTCGGCCGCTAACATTGCATGAGTGTGTGTGCAGGGATGTTGTTGCACATACGTTTTGCGTTTAGTAAGGATAACTATTTTATAAACAAAGAGAAGGTTTGGTTTAAATTTATTTAATTACGGATGTTGTTTTAGACTTATAATTTAATATTCTAACTGGGGTGTCTGAGGTATTGCGCTTAATCTGTTACACGTTGTAAATCACAAAAAAAATTAAAAAAAATAATACACGTTATGTTAAGTGACCAGTAAAACTACGTAGGACAGTTATAACGATATTATTTATGAAAATTATTGTATTCATTTTATATAACATTATTTTCATGAGTAAAACATGGCCCATAGCTGGGCCTGTACCTTTCCTACCAGAATAACACTATAAGTGGCTCGCTAACCAAACTTCAATGGCTAACTGTAGCGAGCACGAAGTCGATTCCATTCTAAAAGAAAATCCAAACTAGTGAAAAGGGTACGTATTACAATACCGAAATTTAAAAGACCGTATTTTTAAAATACCTATGGGCGAAATCCCGAAAAATTAAACGCCGAATGATTGTTTGGTCGAAAGTTTTCAATTCCGAAACGGTGTTCCCTAACAGTACGGTGCATCCATCTTCTAGCAACGATCAATATTCAAAATCATTCCCATTATTTCGCTTAATCCGCGTAAACATTTGGTCCTTCCCTCGAGTATCTAGAATCAGTGTTCCTTAAGATTCTCTAGGACGTATTTCGTCGCAAACCCACGTGTTCGTACCAAATACTCTGCCACATGGCAAGTTAGGTATTTCGTTAAAATCTCGTTACCCCGCATTATTTCGTTTCGTTAGTAATTGTTACTAAGGTCAAGTGAAGAAATGCACTTTACCGGTCGCCCGGCGCTAGACACACCCGCATCGTAGGTAGGTGTTCGTGGCTTGTATTTGTTTTTTTAATTGTTCCATTATTCGTAGGCCGCTAAAATGGCGCCTTTAGACGATACTCTGAAGCGACTCGTTGCTTAAAGAGATAGAATATTTTCTCGCATGCAAGGTATTTGAGATAAAATTAAAAATATTGATTCGGAAGTCTTCAAAAAGAAATCCTTCTTCTGTGACATTAAAACAGTAGATTCATTGCGTGCAGATTTCAAAAGCGTGTTAAACGATATTGTTAGACATGAGATTAATATAGATCCTGATTTCGTTGTCAACTGTCACAGACAATGAGCGATTATATTATTTAACTAGCTGTGCCCGCGGCTTCGCTCACGTGAGCGCACATTCTTTTGTCATTGTCAAAGTTTATGAACGTAAGCAAAATATAGATGCAACTCATGATCTATCCTAGGCCCCAACGGTTAATATCCTTAACAATTTAAAAAATATTTCAGCTCTGAGAGCTCAATCAACCGATGGAAAAAATGTGATGGATACAAACGTGAAACAACAAAATTGAGAATTTGCAAAAACCATGCAATTGAAAAATATTGCAAACGCTTGAATTTAATGCAATAGAACCAGAAAGACTATGCGCTTCGAGAATCTTCATGTTTCCGAATTAACACGAACATCGCTATAAAGCTTCTAAGTTTGTTTTTTCAAGGCATTGTAGTGCATTCATTCCACACTTTTAGGATTTTAGTCGTATAATTGTAATATTCTAACAAAGGTGATACATAAGGGACCACCCATAAATTACGTCATACGAATTTTATGATCTTTTCACCGGAGGTGTCAAAAAATCCGTCCTTATCAGAAGGTCAATTTTTGTGAGACTCCCGCCTCCCAAGTGTGACGTCACATATTTTGCAATATTACATGCTGCCCGCCGATAGAGTTGGAAATATTTCTTTAATAAGTTTTTCGTTAATAGTTCAAATTTCGTATTTTTAAACTTAGCAATATTAGTTTTTTAAGTGTGACGTCACCAAATTTAGGACCCCTTCCACCCCTTGTCACACAATGTCACACTTTGTTGTCACCCCCCACCTCTTTAACGTATGACGTAATTAAATTACGTCATAAATTTTATGGCTGGCTCCTAGACACGTACTTCCATGGTAGCAGCAGGTAACTGTGACTTCCTGGAGTATCTAAAGTGTCCCTACACCTGCGATTTAGAGGACTTACTGTCAAAATCTCTACTGAAACCGCGATTAACGTAGCCACCTGGGTGCTAATAATGTGATAAATCATCGATAAGAAGAAGAAGAACATGGGAATTATATTAGATCTCATATTTTCGAAGATAGACCATGATTGCCGAAGCGGATACTTTTCCAAGGACTTTGATGAACGGGCAAAAAAAAAAAGTTGAAGCGTAGACGCAAGTATTACGTAGATCGATGTAACAAATAGTGTTGAAAGCAAGCCATTTGACTATTCACTATATTTATGTTACTACTGACTATTATTTATATTTTGCTCCGAAGTTCAAATGCAAGTGCAATCATGGGCATTTAAACGTTAAAGATATGCCGTGAGTGAAACAATTGCTCTTACGGATATAACTTCTCTTCACTCTGGTGTACCTACCATTATAAATAAGCCTGTCTAGTATCAAAAAAAATCCTATGTTTCCTGAGTCAAAAATATGTTTAATATACATGAAAAAAAGCATAACAAATGGGTTTCCTGATATCATTAAGTGAAGACTATTTAAAATTGCGACAACCGTGGGGCTTGACCGATTTTACTTAGACAACCGAACGTTATGCCATCGTGTTTGTAATAAAATTACCTATCTGTTCTTTTAATACATATTTTAATAAGAAAATAGATGAGTGGACATATAGTATCAATTTATCTATTTATACCTTACAACTCTGTAGTAGGGACAAAAAGATGACAACCTAACAGATTCTTTGCTTGATTGCTTTGTAGATATTTACTCTAATTCCATTTTGATTTCGTTTGGTTTGAAAAAAAGATTAGTTCCGTTAGTTTTAATAAAGGGTAGCCTTGACTTAACTTTATCAGGCAACCCATTCGCAATGTTAGTTTGTTCATATAAGTATTTTACTCTGTTAACGTAAGTTTTAAATAGCCGTTCTGAGGCTCGTCACTGCCGCCGGATTTTAGCCTTTTCCCACTCGCACAATGTGGACATGATCATTAATCTACTAAATTATTAGTATTCGAAGTCATTTCGGTAGGCACATATAAAAATACGAAATCCTGAAAGTCCTGTTTTAATATTCAAACGAAACTATTTTATTTAGTTTGTGTGCGGGCAACATTGGAAAAAGGTGGTCTGGTTGAATTTGACAACGTCATTGTCTTATTTTGGTATTGTCCCTATAAAGTTTTTATTTTGTGGGATATTGTTTATCTACCTATTATCTAAGAACTAATCTTATTTAATACATCACTTCACTGGTCACCATTAAATATAGTAAAATCCAAATAATAGTAATTTTATTATTTAAATAAACTTCAGGTTGAGTTGCTGTAATTGCCTAATATATGTATAATAATAGCTTTCTCGTATTACTATTTTTTTTATTATTTAATTGCCTCGGAAACGAAAATTGAAAATATTTTTATAATTTAATTTAATAATGTTATATTCTCAGCCTTTCCATCATGTCCTACTTTTTACATAAAATGAATGGTCACCTTATTAGAAAGAGACTAAATTAGCGTTAACCTCTCTTTTGGTGGCAATTTTTTAATGCAAGCAAGAATTGCAGTTGTACACACGGCGGGACATGAAGCTGTAAGATTCCAGAATAAATTGACCTCGCTTTGTATAGATTTCCTATATAGTGAGAGATCCGCATAAACTGGTTATGTAAAGCTTGACTGGCCGTCGCGTGCGTACGTAGTACTTATTACTTCCGTGCAAAGAGTAAAGTCAAAAGGAAAAATAAAACAAAATTAGTTTTCAGCCATTCCGAGTGACTACACTAGAACTAAAACCTATTTACGTAAATTATTTTTATCATAGAAATCGCGTATAAGGTTACTAACAAAATTTTAAAAGTTAATATCTTTTGCGTCTGTTGGTCGATTTTGATGAAATAAACGCTAAATAATACCCACAACAATGCTTCTTATTTTGTAATATTTAGATTTTGAATACAATGAGGGGTTTTTACGTGATGCGCGCACAAACGAACAGACAAACCGACAAACCGACAAACCGACAAACCGACAAACCGACAAACTGACAAAAATTTTAAAAAAGATATTTTTACATTCTATTACTTATTTCTCGCACTTTCCAGTAATTTTTTTGCAAAAATCTGTAATGTACAGACACGGAAAGTCTACGATTTTATTATATGTATATATAATATATAGATAAGAAAGTTTACAACCAATGCTCGTTCAATTTAGGGATTACACCGTACGCGGATAATTACCCTCTTATTTTAGATTTACTTTGTAAAAGGTATGAAGACAAGCGTCCATCAGCAAATTCATTAAACCAACTATTTGAATTTACATCTATTTCGTCAGGAAACCCTAGTAGTTTAGAATCATTTCTCGATAAATTCGCATCGTCTGTAGCCGCGTTAAAAAAAATAAAGGTTAATGACCTCGCTGATTTTATTTTATTGCAAATAGCTCTTAAAAAACTTGACCAAGACTCTGCGCTGCCTCTCCTGACTCTCCTTTGGAATCTAATCATCAATTAAAATCTAATAGTACCAAAATTCAATTTTTTTCTGATTTACTTGGTTTTGCTCGTGATCTTTTAAAAGTGTTAGAATGTACGTCATCATATGGTATTCACTCTCAAATACTCCACGACTTCCTCAATCTTTGTGGAGTAATGCAGACGCGAAATGTACAACTGCGTCGTAGGCACAGCAGGCCGCAGCAGCACGTTGGGTCCACTCGGTTCGGTACCGCACTGGTTATGGGAAGAGGGCTTCTTCTTCTTCTTTTCCACTTTGATGAAACCCTCTTAATCAACCTGGCCTGTTCTTGGCAAAGAGCTTCGGACCGCAGTAGGGCTTAAGTAGTGGTCATCGTGTTTCCGCGTGTGGGTCAACATTTACATGTAAAAAATGTAACTACAAACATCAACCGCTATTGTGTTTCGGGAGTCAACCCACCGCTGCCCGCGTGCAGCTATTGGCACTTCGTAAGCCGCTGTTTGTACAGCGCCAAGTGACTCCACCACTGTTCCCGCGCGCACTGACAGCGCTGTGTTCGTTATGCGATAATCATAGTCGGGGTAATCATTTGTTTCGGGGCCCTGCTACGGTACTTATTGCTTAACGTTGGTTTTCGTTTAAACGAACATACTCGGAGTGTTCGTGCATTGTTAGACAGCGCTTCTTAAAGTAATTTTATAGCTCGCGATTGTGGTCAACGCTTAGGTTTAAACATAAATAATCGACCTGCTTGTTCTACCGTAAGGTGCATAGGAGGTTCGATTAAAACAATTCAGGGATCCGTAAAACTTAAAATTCATTCTAGTTTCGATCGTAGTACAAATTGTAATATCGAGTCTTTGGTAGTAGATCAAATCACCGAACGTTTGCGAACTGCCACGGTTGAAGCTTCACGGATGATGTTTTTCATCATTTTAACTGAATAGTACGTACACAAATTTTCAACACCGAGAATAATAATTGTGGGTGGAAAAACCCTTTCTTATTGTATACCTACTCTTTACAAAGACTACACCCTCCAAATTTCATGTCTCTAGAACCAGTAGTTTTGGCTTGCGCGTCGTTATCAGTCAGTCAGGACTTTGAATTTCATACATATAGATGAGTTTTTGACTCATAAAACCCTTTTTAATGGTTAACTAGCTTATGTTGCTTTCTTATTTTATTGATGTTATTATTTCCTTTATTCGTATTTACACATATAATTCGACATTTTTAAATATTTTTTACAAAGTAACATAAAAAATAAAAATAAACATATAAAACATAGTAGCCCACCGGCATCAGGAACAGAGTCCGAGCTACCGGTGGTCAGGGCTCTTAAGAGAGGAACCTCCTAACGATACGCGCCGTGTCAAGAAGTACTGCTTTCTGAATCAAGCCCTTGATACAGCTGCCAAGCGAGAGTCTCCTCAGATGTTGGTCGAGGCTATTGGCTATTAAGCCATTGGCCGACACGACTATCGGCACAATGTCGCGTCCCACATGTCGACAACCTCGTGAGCCAGATCTAGATATTTGAATTGTTTATCTTTCTCTGCTTTTACGAGGCTCTC
This sequence comes from Noctua fimbriata, assembly GCA_905163415.1. Classification (NCBI taxonomy): domain Eukaryota; kingdom Metazoa; phylum Arthropoda; class Insecta; order Lepidoptera; family Noctuidae; genus Noctua; species Noctua fimbriata. The sequence continues at coordinate 207,582 of LR990937.1, forward strand.
GTCATGCGGAACCGTTATATCAACAATCATTGCGCGACGCTCCAATCGATCTATCACCACAATGTCAGGTTTATTGGCAACAATAGTCCTATCAGTGACGATAGATCGATCCCAATACAACGTGATATTACCATCATCGAGAACTGGGTCGGGCACATACTTATAGTATGGCACTTCTGATTCCACAAGGTTGTACTTCAAACAAGTTGCTGGTGGATAATCCTGGCAACGAGGTTGTGTCTATGCAAGTACTCTCCGTTAGCCAGATGAGAACACCCAGAAATAATGTGTCGGATCGATTCTCCCGGACGGTGGCATGCCCGACATATGTCAACCGTGCCATCCTTCACAATGTATTTTCGGTAGTTATTCGTCATCATAACTTCGTCCATTATTGCACAGACAAAACCTTCAGTTTCCCCGAATAGGTCACCGAAACGCAGCCAAGCTACGGACGCTAAGAAGTCTACATCGGGTCCGTGTAGAGCCCGTTAAAAGCGTCCGTGAAGCTCCTTGCCCTGCCATACCTCCTTGCGATCATTAGTGTCTAATACTCTAGGTTTGCGCCAGTTCTCGTTAGCCAGGGAGAGCGGGGTGAGGCCCTTGTCCACTGAGACCACATCTCGGTGCATCCCCACGTCGGACTCTAGGAAGTATTCCCTGAGACTGCATAGCTCACGGTTGTGCAGGGTCTTAGCATTTAAGAAGCCACGACCCCCACACTTCCGCGGGATATACAGTCTCATCACCGACGACCGTGGGTGATGCATTCGATTTGCAGTCAGCAGTACACGGACCCTCCTATCCAGGGCATCAAGTTCCGTCTGAGTCCATTTGAGTATGCCAAAAGAATACATCAAAACCGGCTTGACCCAACCGTTGAAGGCACGCACCTTGTTTCCGCCTGACAAAAGACTACTTAGTACCTTATTCAGGCGGCCAAAGAAGCGCTCCCTCAACGATTGTTTCATGTCAGCAGTATTGATACCTAATGCTTCCGACATACCCAAATACTTGTAGGTTTCTGTTGAGGAGAGGGATCTAAGGTGTATGGAATCCGAGAGTTGAGTTCCCACGAGTTCCACAATCTCCCCTTGTTTCACATGCATGACTGCACATTTGTCCACACCAAATTCCATCCTGATGGAGCTACTGAAAGTTTCCGTAACCTTCAGTAGTTTCATCAGTTGCAAATTGTTGGGGGCATAGAGTTTCAGATCATCCATGTAAAGAAGGTGAGATATGACCTGACCATCTCTCCTCAACTGATAGCCTAGACCTGAACCCTCCAGCAGTGTGCTGAGAGGGTTCAAGAGCTCCACGAACTCATTCCACCATCTCCTTTCTTCCATCGGGAGTCCAGACGTACTGCAGGGGGTGCGCCAAAGTTCACCTAAATTTTCAACTCCGATAATTGGAAATCCGAAAATGTTCTTCCTAACATTTTTCATCCTAACAATCACAATTCCTAACTACTCTGTTGTCTGTCTCTAATGTTCATAATTCCGAAGCATTCAACTTCATAATGTCAGTAGCAATAAACATCTATTATACTTTTATTCTTTTTCCTATATTTTCTCAACATAACCATCTTTTACACTATTATTCAAAGTCATATCTTTTTTGTTTAGATTTCTTTTTATTCATAATAATTAGTATTATATACATTAATTTTGCGTAACTTTATTTTCCAAAAAAGTGTTATTTTTGCAAATCGTTTATTTTCTCGATTCTATCGTATAAAACACCTAAATATAAGGCTAAAAGTGTCTTGGTGTTTTTGTCTCCGACTAACCGTTTGTCGTAAAAACGATGTGGGATCCATAGTTAGTAGTTAGGTTAGGTTAAAACTGTGACCAACTACGCGCGAGCCGAGCGAGCGAAGCGAGCGGTGCCGCGGCAGCGGCCGTCGAGCGCTACCTCGAAATTGGTCGCGAAATTTTTCTAAGTATTTTTTTCATAGTGCCCCCAAGACGATACTCTGACCTGAATTTCATTGATTTAAGACAAAAATCAGTGAAACGACTTTTAATAATTCTAAACTAAAATATTATGGTAATTATGTTTAGGGTTTTACCTTTTATGCGTTATGATAAAAAACAGTAGGAGTTTAAATATACTGCATAGCCAAACGAGGTAGACGTGGCCTAAGCTCAGGTGGTGTGGAACGATACTCCCGGAATGCACTCTCCAAAGCGCTCCTCAATTGTGCGTTGCACTGGGTACTCACGGATATAACTTCATCATCATCCTCTTCACCACCGCGGCGAAGGATTGGTAACATTTTGCAACTGTACCGCGGTCATTGGTGAAGCAGGCGTAATTAGGTTACTCCGTGATTCGGAGCGTAGTCGATCAAGTACGGTGTCATCCAACATATGGTTACGCTGGATGACAGGCACCTGATCCGACAGTCGTTGCGCCGTCACGCTGACACCTGGCTCAAGTACCTGAAACAGAGAGAGCATCCGACCACGGTACGCAGTCAAGTTGCTTCCCCCCTCAGTAGCCCCATAATATGCGCGCATGACTTTTTTATTAATGGACTGAGTCCATCGACACATTTCCACCAGCAGCGGGGACCCTGTTCGGGGCCGGTTGGCCTTGAGGTCCCAAGCCCGCTGGTGTCCGTCCTCTTCCACGTCGTCGTAGCGGTAGTGGCGGTGTCGACGGCGGGGAGAAAAACTCGTCGCTCGAGGTCGACGCAATTGCAGCGACCAGCGACACGGCGCTCACGGGTGCGGCGCGTCCCGGCGGCTGCGAGGCGGAGCTGAGCGACGAGCCCGGAGATGGTGGGTGTGCCTGTTCTTTTGACCGGCTTCTAGTCAGCATTCCTAGGTTTTTGACGTTTGATTTTTATTCATTTTGATCTGCATTTTTATATTTTTACTTGTTCCAAATTATATTTTTCATTTTAGTTTTTTCTGGTTGTTATTCTCATTCTCCAAAACATATTTATATCAATTAAATTAGTCGAAAAAAAATTTTAAATTATTGAATAGCAGAAAAAATGTTGCGTCACATTGACACCCGGGCCACTATTATATTATTTATTGATGTTATTGTTTAATTATTTCATTATTGACTACACTCGATTATTTTAAATTCTGATAGAATATTATTATCAGAGATAATATTTTATTTTTCTTAAATGTTTCGTAAAATTTGTATTGTATAACGGGCTGGTGTCCGCAACTCCACGTCAAAGCGCGTATTTTGCGTGCGGCGTAAAATTTGTAACTGATTACCTAAATTACGAGTACATTGTGTGTAATTTTAATTTTGCATGCCGAATGAAGTTTGCGAAATATTTGAGACCTTTTATTTGTAAGACCATAATGTACCATATTTAATGCAAATAAAGAATCTTGAATACTGCGTTTGAGCTACCAAACATACCACAGTATTTTTGTATTGTTACATGTGATACGAAACACCGTGGTTTTGCAGTTTTTTAAATTCAATTTATTTACAGTTCAGACACAACGATCCATATTTTTTTTTTTACTAAAAAATACAGTTACTAATTAAATAATCAAAGACAAATCACACCACACAATACTATTACTTCTAAATTTAACAAAATATAATAATTTTAATTAAATTATTATAATACTCATGTCAAATAAAATGTAAAATGTGCATAAATTAAAAATAATTCATATGGGCATTTGAGATTTAGATTAAAGATTAATTAAAATGTATGAATAAAATAAAAAACATGAACATTTTTTCATTTAGAAAAAGGAATACAAATACAATGTGGGACGAAAAAGGGATAGCAAAAGTGAAGCGTACTATTAAATTAAATTCTTTTTCACATGCAACTGTACACAATGCCACAATATTGGACAGCCGAATCGGCCAGTCACAACCATGAGAATGCTGTTGCTACTTTCGCGGGCACAACTAAGCAAGGAGGCTGCTCTCTTTTGAAGGATGGCATGGAAGCAATCAATATGAACGTTTGCAAACATGCCCGACGCACTGCAGTGCCTCGGCAGCTGTATCAGCATCCTAAAGGCATTGTTATACTAAATGCGCAGGGCGTTGACTGTCATCTGCGTATATTTGACCCATAGACTGCACGTATAAAATGATTGGCAAAACTCCCGAAACAAAGTCACTTTTACTGAACTACTGCAGCGTGAAAATCTACGGGCCAACCTATTACATCGAAAAGGCAACTCCCGGCGCTCTCTCTCAATATCCTTGTGGTCTGAGTGGTCCTCCGAGACCCAGTGGCCCAGGTAGTTGAATCGCGAAACTCTGGCCGGGAAATGAAACACCGTCTATGAAGAGGGAAGGTTTATGTCCAGGAGATTGAAATACAAAGACTTCGCGTATCTGAACATTGTACCTGAGCCAATGAGCCTCGACATAATCCCCACATATGGCGAGGAGTTTTCGAACGGCGCGGAGGGGCCCAGCAATACCATATAAAATTGGTTTGAATAAGATTTGATGTATAGTTTTTGATATATAGGACTTTTTCATCAGACTGCAGTAGTAACTTTGTTATTCATTAACATACTATGAAATACAAATTCAGTTTTGCTGTTGAATCTGTTTTACAATACAACATATAAATGAGCCTTCAAAATATTTTTATTAATTTGTTTGGTGCTTCGGAATCTTGTGTGCGTGTGAGCACGACACGCAGTTGGCCGGTTTTTTTACAACAGGAAACTGCTCAATTGGCCATTTTAGAGCCCTGAGCACCTGTTTGCGACACAATGGCGGCGACCGGCAATTAAACTAGTTTTATATAACGTATAAGGTCAAATGGCAATGGTACTTTGGCAAAGAGGTAAGCTTAGCCATGTTGTTTCTATTGCTTATTCCTCTATGACTTTATTTCCATGACCACACTTCACGAACGAAATTAATATGATTTGTCAAATTGTTAATCTGACGTCTGGGTCTCCAGTGACATTGGACCATTGAACATTTCGTTGTTTACTTTAGTTATTGTTCTGAGCGTTTCTTTCATTCACTAACTTGATGTCAGTTGTCTTGTGTCAGTCTGTCAGTCTAATCAGTCTATCTCTGTCTTTGGGGTATTTGTTGTTGTTCAAGACCACAAGACAAAGTTATGATGAGATATAATTTAGGTAAAATTATTTCGTTAACACGGCTTAACAATCAAGAAGTAACATTTCTAGGAACAAAACGGCTTGTGGATGATTTAAATAGATCGTATACTAATGTAAGTACGAACTTCGAAACATTAAAATAAAGTTAAACTCACCTACTTGCATTGTATGCAGTTTACAATAATATTTTAATTAAAACAGGAGGCTGGCATGGCGACGGAGTTGCCGGCGCCAGACGCAGCGGCGCCTCTCGTGGACTCGTTCGGGCGACGTCACAACTATCTTCGTATTTCGCTGACCGAACGATGTAATTTACGGTGTAAGTCTTTAATCAAATACCTACTGCTTAGTTAACATAAGAATCCGCCTGGTGTTACACCAGTGCTATTCCATAAAATACATAGTATAGTGGCCTAAGTAATCTGGGTAGCCTCTTGACGACGAATTTGACTTATGAACAATAAAATTGATTTGATTGTAATGCATACATTTCTCAATGTAGGTATCAATTACGATAGATGTTATTAAAATAATGCAATAATCAAATATTTTTTTTCATCTGTTATCTAAATTTGCTAAGTGTGGTCATGGCCAATTATTATAAGCCATAAATAGACAATCAATGTAAGTTTTACATATTCATCATATTGGACTTGGTCTGTAATGTTGCTATAATTAGTGGTAAATAAATAATAATATGTGCTTTTATGCATATACAATAGTCTCATTAATCCGGCACTTCAGCAATTTGGTGTATCCAGTAGTCCGGCACCCTCTGCCCGCCTCAGTGTAAACTGAAAACTAGGCACCAGTATATATTTACTAAGCCCAGTGAGGTAGCTGGACCGGCTGACTCAGCGAGGTGCATCACAGGTAGTGGTGTAACTCTCACAATTGCCATTGCCATTTGCCATTGGACTCAGTTCCAATCATGTGGAGTAATGCACCACCTGTGCTTTCCCTGATAGTTCCCTTGTCAGTCAATTTAATTTGTAGAAAACTAATGTTTGTAGTGAGCTAATTGGTTACCTGTCCTTCTACTACACTACCATGTGATTAGGCAGACACAATAGTTTCGTTAATAACAAAAATATGTCCAATTACAGGTTTTACAAATAGCTGTACAATAGTTAAATAAAACAAAAATACTCAAACTAAAAGACAGTGGTAAGGATTAGTACACACAAAAACATTAAAGAAAAAAGAACACCAATTAACACTATGCAATGGTTATGAGCTGTTGAAGAAGTGGTTGCAAAGAGTGTTCTTCAATTTAGACATGCTTGCCTTAAAGATGTTGATCTCAACCTCCTGGCAAGCCGCATTGCTTGCATTTACACACTTGCTTGGCTTGCCCTAATCATGTACGAGTTTTGTCTGTAGTTAGCCCTTGTCGTTGGTATGTCCAACAAACGAGATTTACGCAGAAACGAACAAGGTACACGCAGCTAAATCTTGCTCAGCAACTCAGAGACATCAATGGATCCGTTTGCAATTTTAATTAGAAAGACCAAGTCGGGATTTTTCTTTGTTCATATAAAGGAAGAATATGAAATGTTTTGCATAGTTTAAAATCGTTTGGTAGATATATTTTGGAATGAAATTGAATGTACCTTAGAAACTTTCTCTGTATGCCCTCTAATCAAGCCATATTGATGTTGTATTTAGGGTTCCAGACTTGAGAGGCATACTCGAGTACAAATGAGCAATATAAAATCTTGATAGTCTTGATGCTTCTGAACTCTGATGAGATCCTGCAGATGAAACCTAGAGCTTTCGATGCTTTGCTGACAATATTATTTATATGTGTGTCAAAAATAAGCTTCAAATCCAATCCCTGAAGTCCCTGATTACACTGACCGTTTCTATTGGGGTACCCAAAAGTTTGTAGGAAAGATATAAAAGGTGTGGTTTGCGGGTGAAAGTACACACATAGCATTTGGAGACGTTTAAGTCCAACTTATTTAATTTGCAGTAGGTTTGAAAATTATGTATTACGTCGTTGATGAAAATATCGAACAAGAGCAGCCCCAATAACGATCCCTGGGGAACTCCCGAAGGAATACGCATAGCTCTAGACGAGTAACCATTTATCACCACGGTCTGGCATCTACCCTCAACATATGACATGAACCACCTGTAGAGGTTACTCCTGATACCCATCGATAAAAGTTTACGTATTAAGATGACATGATCTATTCTGTCAAAACATTTACTGTAATCGGTATAAATAACATCGAGCTGGGACCGATTTAACATAGACTCCGACAGGAATTCACTGCAGAGAATCAGATTACACGTGGTAGACCGACCTCTTAAGAAACCGTGCTAATGTTCGTTAAAACTATGTTGAAGAGCCGAATAAACTTGTTTATGGACTAGTGTCTCCAGTATTTTTGCAAATACGCACAATTTAGAGATCGGTCTATAATTGTCAACAGAAGTTTTAGGTCCTTTTCTGTGTATCGGTGTTATGTATGCCGACTTCCAGATCGTGGGTACCACACCAATGTCGAGTTATATCTTTCGAACACGATCGAGAGTGGGACAGATAGACTCTTGGCCTAGTTCATTATAAATAACGGTGGAATATTGTCTGGTCCTGCGGACTTGTTAAGATCACACGAAATTTTTTTTTAAGATCAACTTGTTTCAGTAGCCTATGAACCTCATTTATTTCAATAGTACTGATATTTGATCTGCTCTGCACAGCACTACCATGGCCCACATAACGAGAAAACACACTTTCGCCTGAACTAGTGCTTGCAAGAAAATTGGACTGAAAATAGTCAGCATACATATTGCAGATGGCGTCAACGACACCAGAAGACCCAAAGTGTAGTACTGACGGATATGAGTTGGAATATTTTCTTGATTAAACGTAACTTCAAAAGGCTCGAGGTTTCTTAAATATATCTGTTGCAATTTTTTTCATGAAGTCAACAACATTACTTTTTCTAAGTCTTTAGCATGTTGTCGGAGTAAAACAAAACTTTGAAAATCAGATCGGTTGCCATATTTTTAGGGTTCCGTAGCCGAATGGCGAAAAACGGAACCCTTATAGATTCGTCATGTCTGTCTGTCTGTCCGTTTGTATGTCACAGCCACTTTATTATTATTAGGACTACACAGTTGAAACTTGGTAGGTAGTTGTATTCTGTGAACCGCTTTACGATTTTTATACAAAAAAAAGATAATAAAAGATTAAGGGCAGCCCACCTTAATCTTTCCCCCATACATGGAACTGAAACAAAAAAAAAGTGTTTTCATCAAACCTATATGTGCGGTGTGTCTATAGATAGGTCTTTAAAAATGACATTCAGGTTTCTAAAACCATTTTTTGTCAAAGTCAATCGTTTGAAAGATAGACACTTCCAAAGTGGTAAAATGTTTATCCCCCCCCCCCCCTCTAATTTCTAAAGTAAGAGAAGGAAAATTCTGAAAAAAAAATTAGGACTGAAGAACGTAAAAAAACTTTCAACGAACAGCCCTTATCCCAGCTTATTTTGGGTCGGCGCAGCATGTGTTCTTCCATACTCCTTTATTACTCGTCATCTCAGCCACAGTCTCAGTAGTCACCTCCTTTCTAGTCATATCATCCTTCACACAGTCGATAGCACGGAATAGCAATTAAAATTGTAAAATAAAAATAACGCGGAATGGCTGCCACCAAGCGATAAGCGAACAAAGGGCCGGTGAGACAGGAATGCGTAGAAAAACAAGTACAAGTGTTTCTTAAGAGCGCTTGTACACACGCCAGCACATTAAGCTTGACACCCAACATACCCATAACTACGCTACATTCAATACAGGGAATCGTCGGAAAGGGACTAAGCATCGTGGCATCGGCCAATCACAGTGCGGTAGCGTTTAATGTTTTGCACTTACACACACAGACGCACTTTTTTTGCATCGTGTTGTGTCGTCCGTCAACCGTTTCAAGTCAAAAGTTCCCAAATATCGCTCGGTTGGGATTCAAGGTCATTACGAATAATTCTTGGAAGTGTGTGAAGTAATATTTATGGCGCCATAATTATCGCCACTACAGTGGCATCTGATATTGTTGTTACACTATTTTTTTTAATATATCTTACTATTGTTAGCTCCTTAAATTTATTGATTAAAGATAATTATTCTATATTTAATTGTTAATACTTTACAATAAAAACCATGGAGTTTCTTGCCGGTTCTTCTCCATAGGAAACGACCAACCCGAACCCATCTCATCATCATCATCATCATTTCAGCCGAAAGACGTCCACTGCTGGACATAGGCCTCCCCCAAGAAGGGGGGTTTTGCCATAATCGCCACGCTTGGCAGGCGGGTTGGCGATCGCAGTATGGTTGTTATAAAACACATTTAGAACCCATCTAGGCCTATGTAAAATAAAATATTTTGATTTTGATTTTGAATATTTTAGCTGAGTGACTATTTACAGATCTAACTATTTACACAAAATAACTCTAGCTTGAGCACATTTGTCTCGTTAAGTAGTAAAGTTGTATTTACCGTAGTTGATTATAGGAAGTTGGCAATTTTTATTATTTTATGATTTTTAACTATTCTTGGCTCCTAAGACAACTTATAATTTTGCTTAGGGTTTGATAAGTAGGTCTTTTTACACTTAAGACTGATTTCGTTTCCTGTCTGGTAGTTTCAGAAACACATTTTGTTCGATTGAAATTAGTATAAAAAAATATTAGTTCCCTTTTTTAATCGGATTTTGTTACCAAATTCAAGTTTTTTTTGTTTTGCACGGAACCCTAATTATTTTTCTAAAATAAAGGTAACCTATGTTAGACCTTATAACATTAGCTATCTGCCAGTAAAAGTAACGTCAAAATCGGTCTGATCTGAACAATCCTCGCGCACTTTTTTGATGTCACGGAATAAAGGAATTCCACGCAGACAAAGCATCTCTTCGCGCGTGCTCAAGTATGCGCGAGCACTCAATTATATACTTAATTACAGGCAACACAGATAGTCTATTCAGTGTCATCAAAAAAGTGCGAGAGGGTTTTTCCGGTTGGTGAAAACGGAGCTTTTGACAAATATACATTTCGAATATTAGTGAAGAGAAATAATATATTTTCCCAGGCTTTCAACTACGCCTGTTGAAAATCGTCGATTGTTGTGACGAAAAGAAGTAACGTAAAAAGGTATTAGGATTTAAACGATTACACAATGCAGGTCTTAGATAAGAATCGCAAGCATGCGCTATCATTTAAGAATCGCAAAGGCAGCATTCGAGGAAAATTGGGAATTCTCCTGGATGGTGCGTGCGTTTACTAACTTTAATCTCACTGCTAGTGTATCAAGCAGCCAGACCTGGAACAGTTGGACAGATATTAGTTCTCTGCAGAAAGGATCCAGCGACACAGCGCAGCAACCAATCGCTCAGCCACTGCGCCAACCTTCCCGTCTTTTCATCCAGATTATAGGCAGCTCTAGCTATCTATTTTGTCTAAGCTGCTTGGCACCAATCAATGTGCCTCACGAAATTGTGAAACTGAAATGCCTTTTACTATTTTATCAAAAACCATCATCATTCATCATCATCATCATCATCATCATCATTTCAGCCGAAAGACGTCCACTGCTGGACATAGGCCTCCCCCAAGTGTCGCCACATTGACCGGTCCCGTGCGACTCGCATCCAGCGGATCCCTGCAACCTTCACCAGGTCATCGGTCCACCTAGTGGGAGGCCTTCCAACGCAGCGTCTTCCGGTTCGCGGTCGTCACTCCAGAACTTTTCGGCCCCATCGGCCATCCGTTCTGCGAGCAATGTGCCCTGCCCACTGCCACTTCAATTTGGCTATTCTTCGGGCTACGTCGGTTACCTTGGTTCTCTTGCGGATGTCCTCATTTCTGATTCGATCACGCAAGGAAACTCCGAGCATAGCCCTCTCCATTGCCCTTTGGGTGACTTTAAGCCTTCTGATAAGGCCCATTGTGAGCGACCACGTTTCGGTCCCGTATGTAATCACTGGCAACACACACTGGTCATAGACCTTCGTCTTGAGACACTGCGGTAAGTTGGACGAGAAGATACCCCGCAACTTCCCGAACGCTGCCCAGCCGAGTCGGATTCGACGATTGACCTCTTTCTCGAAGTTAGACCTACCTTACTGGATCGTTAGTCCAAGGTAGACATAATCGTCTACAACTTCGAGTGTAGAGTCTCCGATCTTGATAGGAGTGGGTGTTACATGGGTATTCAACATGATTTTGGTTTTGTCCATGTTCATTTTAAGACCCACTTTTTTCGGAAGCTCTACTAAGGTCATCGAGCATTGTACTGAGGTCCTCCATGGTCTCAGCCATGACCACTATATCGTCGGCAAACCGAAGGTGAGAGATGTACTCGCCATTGACGTTGATGCCTAGCCCTCTCCAGTCCAGAACCTTGAAGATATCCTCCAGTGCAGCGGTGAACAGTTTCGGAGATATGACGTCTCCCTGTCTTACACCTCGTTGCAGAAGGATAGGTTCTGAGGTCTGGTCCTGATGTCGGACTGACATGGTGGCGTTTTTGTACAAACACTTCAACACCTCGATGTACCGATAGTCGATTTGGCACCGTTGGAGAGACTGCAGTACAGCCCAAGTCTCGATCGAATTGAAGGCTTTCTCGTAGTCCACAAACACCAAGCAGAGAGGCAGGTTATACTCTTCGGTCTTCTGTATAACCTGCCGCAGCATATGTATGTGGTCTACGGTGCTAAAGCCTTTTCGGAATCCGGCTTGTTCGGGAGGCTGAAAATTGAAAATCAAACCTGCGCGCGAGACGATTCGTGATGACTCTTGAGAACAACTTGTAGACATAGCTTAGAAGTGAGATGGGCCTATAGTTCTTCAGCCGGGCATTGTCGCCCTTTTTGAAGAAGAGTACCACCACACCCCTGCACCATGCCTGCGGCGTTTTCCCCTCGAGTATGACGGAATCAAACAGCTTCTGAAGGGCCTTAAGTACCGGTTTTCCACCCGCCTTCAGGAGTTCGGCCGTAATTCCGTCATCACCCGGTGCCTTGTTGTTTTTAAGCTGTTTAAGAGCCATCCTAATCTCGTACAGGCTGACATCCGGAATGTCTTCGGTATAGTGTCGGGTCAGTCTAGCTCTTGGGTCGTTAGCTAGAGTTGCAACAGGATTTCTAGTTGAAGTGTACAACTGCCCATAAAGACTCTCGATCTCCCTCAGCAGCTCCGGTTTGGCGGATACGATCCTGCCATCGTCGGTCTTCAGTTTCGTTAGCTGGCTCTGCCCAATAGCCAGATCTCTTGAAAATACCTTGGAGCCTTTATTCCGCTCAATAGCGTCTTTAATACGCTCGGTATTAAAGCGGCGGAGGTCGCTCTTCAAGGATTTAGAGATCCGTCTATTGAGCTGCCGGTATTTCCACACCTCATCTGAAGACTGCAGGATCATCTCACGCCGCTCCTTCATGAGCTCGAGAGTATGATCAGAGAGTTTTTTGTTGTGTGCACGACGTGTCTTGAAAAACTTAGACCCAGTCGTGTGGACAGTTTCCACGAAACCATCGTTGTATTCGTCCACTGAGCTTCCTAGGCACTCGAAACGATTCTGGAGTTCAAGCTGAAAGCTCTCGGGGTTTTGGATCTGGATCTGTGCTGGACGGAGCGTAGACTTCATCAGTCGAGACCTTTCAAGCTTTATATTGATGTTCAATGTGCCTCTTACCATGCGGTGATCGCTCCCGGTTTTCACCGAATTGATCACTGAGACATCATTGAACATTTGCTTCTTGGTTGACATGATGAAGTCAATCTCATTTTTAGTTGCACCATCGGGACTCTGCCAGGTCCACTTCCTGTGCTCGCGCTTTTTGAAGAAGGAGTTCATCATATAGAGGCCCTCTTTCTCCATAAAACTAGCCAGTTGGTGACCCCGGTGGTTCCGACTTCCAAACCCAAATTGCCCCACCTGCAGCTCATCTCCATCTCGTTTGCCCAGTTTCGCATTGAAGTCCCCCATGGCAACGGTGAAGTGAGTCTTGAAACCATGCAGGGCTTTGGAAATATCCTCATACATGGTCTCCACTTCGTCGTCGGGGTGTGCCGAGGTCGGGGCGTAGACCTGTATGACCTTCAGCAAATATCTTGAGGATATTTTGAGTATAAGGTACGCCACCCTGGTCGACACACTCTCGATCTTCACCATGAATAATCACAAGGGGCTTGTGGACGATAAACCCAACACCACCCTGGGACTGCCGGTCACCCTCTCGGAAATAGAGCAGGTTCAAAAACCATACCTAATAGTAATATGATTAAATTTCACAGTAGACACATATATGCCAGTGCGAATGGAGGAAAACATTTGTGGCTTAATTTTTTTTTTTCATAATTTAGTTACCTAGTTTCAACTTTATGTAATTTAATTTTATGAGTAAAATCTAAAACATTACTTTTATACTCTTAATAATACGTTTTCTTCATTAGTTATCGTTGTTAAAAACGGTAATAAATAACTTTTAACAATAGACGTATTAGTGCACAGGTGCAGCGCAAATAGAAAAATAATCTAACCAGTTAAATCATTATGCGACGAACTCAACTCGCTTACAAAATAATATTATTAAATCATCTACATGATACCTATGCATAGATATGGTATGGTTAGAGTGCGGCACGGCGGCGCTTCTATACCATATTCGGTCTGCGAGGAAATAACAACTACATATCGGACCCTCTCGCACGATTCGCAGCGTTCATCTTCTAATAGTTCAAAGTGTGCACAGAAAGTGGGCAACGTCGCATTTAACTGTCAAATATTTCGCTGTTTTGATTTAATAAACCAGGTAGATATTTGACAGCTATTTGCGACGTTGCCAACATTCCGTAAAAACCAAAAAGTTGGCATCTTAATGAACCAATGTAAACAAATAACTCGCCAGAGTGTTGAATCGACATCTTTAGTATAAAAACTTATTTAAATCCTCTCTGTAACGCTCTGTTTCTTATAGGATCTTCGCTCGGTATTCTTCGGTCACCAGCGCATTTGATGCATTTCGGGCTACGGCGAGATTATGTTATGATGTGTCCGTATTGTTGGCATTTGGTGCACTGAGGTATTTCTCGTTTTGACCGTGGCGGTTCGAAGGTTATGATGCAGTTCATTAAGGAGACTACAAGAGCTAAAAGCATGTTTTACAATGCCTTAAACTATATCATCCCCTGCAGTAAAAAAAAAAAGTTCTTCAGGATATATTCAAGTTTGATAGTGTTTTGAAAACATAATACTACAAATTTGATACGATAGAAAAAAATCACAAAGATGCCTCCAAACATTTCTGTTAACGAGTAAAAACCATACTAATATACATGCAATCATTTTGATTTTTTGTCAAATTATTCTTCACGCAACAAAGTAACGTGATAGTGTTTTAGTTTTTTAATCCAATATTAAATCGCATATTCATATCTCTGAGCAAAATACGTGCGCATGTGTGCGTAAACGCCTGTGTACCGACAGTGCCGGCCGAGACCTGATGCTATACGGACGTGTTGCTCATTTCGCCGCATTATTACGCCAGGATTGTTTACTGTTTTGTATAATTTTATATGTAAATTAATTGTTTTATGTCTTCTTTCCGTAAATATTGTTGTTTCGTGTAAATATAAAATATTTTAACTTAAAATAGCGTAATAAATTAGGTACTTCTTGTCATTAGTAAATATGGGAAATAAAGTGAAAACCGTTATGAGAACTAAAAAACATATAACTCAAATATCATATAACTCAAACGCCCAACATATGAACGATATTTAGTAATAATAAAACATAAGAACATTTTATTATGACTAAATATTTATTTTTATAACAATATAAAACTATGGACGGACGGATGTCAGTTTGCATACAGTCAGTTATTTCGATCAGTATAATTGTAACAGCATATTGTACAGTGTATTTGGTCGAGGTATGGATCTGCAATCCACTCTGGATTGCAGATCCATACCGGGTTATATCCGGGTTCGATACCAGGAATGTGATTGTTTTCTTTTTGCTTTATGATCTAGAATACTATGGAGTATTATTCATATAAAATTAAATACTCAATAATAAGTAACGTAAAGAAAACATTTGAAATGTAATTATTTTTTACTGTTGAAGTTGAAAATATCGACACTGACGTTATTTTCAATTCGTAAGTACCTACAACTTTATAACAGGCGCAGTGCACCTGGCACTGCGCAGTTTAGGTATGAAGCTGCAAGTACGCGGCGGGTTCGTCTTCTGGACTAAGGACTAGCCGCGCCGGCCGCGTCGCCAGTTTATGCGGATCTCTCTTTGTACGGGAAATGTATACAGAGCGAGGCCATGTTATACTGGAAATTTATAGCTTGGTGTGTCGCCGTGTGTTCATCCTTGTACTATTTTGTATTCTGTGACTAGAATAACAATAAAAAAACATAAATACCTAATATTTTTGTTAAAAGACTGCGGCTTAATGATAATAGGCATTGCGAAATAACAGATTCATCTGAAAATTGCGATGTTACTTATCGCAAGTAAGAGTTTAATTTTATTGATTTTGTTTTTAATAAATAGGAATTATAATATTGTAAGAATGTTAGGTACCTACCTAATCTTTTACTTGTGGCTAACAATTTTTCAAAGTCTTATTATACAAAAAATAAACGAAATGCATTTAACTAGTGCTGTGAACCATAGAACTAGAATATTTAGAATTTACATTTCTTCGTAATTTGAAATCTTCTATTTTTATTATAGATTGGAAACAGTGGTACCACACGACGATCACGATTGTGAAGTTATTGATAAAAGTACTTATTCATCTAATCATGTACTAGAAGTAGCCTTTTGTACACAGGTAATATTCATAACATCAGCGAAAGCAAAGATGAAGATAATAACAAAGAAGAACGTTATAATTATGAGGAAATTTATTCGCAACAAATGTCGACCACTACACATTACATAGATTTTAAAATCAAAAATAATTTTATAACATACCCGGCATGCATTGCAAATGTGTATGCACATTAATGCATTTTTCCTACCTATTACCTTATTAGGTAGGTACCTACTACATACTAGGGAATCAAAAAGGCCATTTTTTGGAACCGTTTTTTTTCCGGTTTCGGGTTTTATGCAAAACCGGGTACTCGGGTTTTTCGTTTCGTTTATATTAATTTACAATATGCGTTACCTCTATTTATTAATTAACAATTACAAAGATTATAATATTGACCACCCGCTCGACCAAATGGTGGAAATCCTCAGGGAGGAAGAGACGCGTTTTTGTAAAATGCGGCATACGGGCAGGAAGTCCAAACTTTTGGAGGAGACTCTGGAGCTAATGACGGAACGACGTGAAAATCCATCCATCACTTCGGCAGAACTATAGGCACTCAACAAAACAATTAGAAAATCGGTACGACACGACCTTTAAAAAAAAATCAAAATATTTTATTTCACATAGGCCTAGATGGGCACTTATAAAACGTCGAAAAAAAGGTGCACGGTTCGGGTTGGTCGTTTCCTATGGAGAAGAACCGGCAAGAAACTCCATGGTTACTCTTTTCAAATCATTTGGTGTTACAATATTATCATGGATACAGCATTTGTACTTAAGTATACAGGAAAGCGTAGGCCCAACAATAAGTCGTTGCTTACTACACAAAAAATGTAGAACAAAATAAAAAGTTAACAAGCAGCTGGAAATCTACAAAGCCTACAATGTTCACACATTCACAAACAATTGATAAAAAAGAATGTATACAAAGGTAAAAAAAAAGAATTGTAAAGTACTAAATTAAACAAGTTACACAAATATTGTTATCAGTGCTGTAACTATTCTGAGCAAAAGATGTATAAATGATTTGAAAACTATTGTGAAAATCTGATTCGAAAGAAGAGAAAAAATTAGATTGAGAATAGTTAGAGACATCCACATATTTGTGCCGTTTATGAGCTACCAGGGAAGCCGCATGCGCAGAAGGAACTAAAGCCAAACTTCTTTATCTTCAACGCAGTGCTTGATTTTGTAATATGCTTTTTTAATAAGGACACTTTTGATGTTTTTGAATTTTCCATCGGTCAGTTCTATGACTGACTTTGGCAACTTGTTATAAGAAAAGACTTGCTAGTTTTTGAAAATCTGAACTTAGGTATTACAATTTCGTGTTTACTGCGTGTAATTATATTATGAAAGTCGCTTCTAATTTTGAAAAGCCCTCGATTTTTGCGGACATATAAAATACATTCTAAGATATAAAGTGAAGGCAGGGTCATTATATCAATCTCTTTAAATTTTTCTCTGAGGGACTCGCGAGGACCTATTTTATATATCGCTCGGAGTGCCCTCTTTTGAAGAATGAAAATTGAGTCAACGTCTGCTGCTGATCCCCACAGCAGAATGCCATAAGACATAATACTGTGGAAATAAGCATAGTATACTAGCCTAGCTGTAGCCACATCAGTTAACTGCCTTATTTTCCTTACTGCATATGCAGCTGAGCTTAACCTACCCGAAAGAGTGCGCCCAACTGCAATTTTGAATCGATAGTAATCCCTAAGAATACAGTTTCCGCTATAACCTCAAGTTTTTTGCCGTCAAGATTCAAATCCAGATCCCGTTTTGGTACGTTCGGTAAAGAGAACTTCAGACATTTTGTTTTGTTCGCATTCAATAAAAGATTGTTAGCTGCGAACCATTTCGAGAGTACGGTTAGACTTTCGTTGGCATGTAAGACATTCGTATCTTTTCTATCTATTTAAAAAAATTGCGAAGTGTCATCAACAAATAGAATTATATCTGATAATTTGGCCATCATATAAGGGAGATCATTAATGTAAACAAGAAATAGGAAAGGACCGAGAACCTTGGGGCACGCCCATCTTGATTAGAGACCCGGAGGACGTCGCCCCATTTACTTTTACTTTTTGCTGCCTGTTAGATAAATAGGAAAGAACAAGATCAGCAGCTTGTCCACGAATTCCGTAGTGGTGTAATTTACAGATCAGTGTGTTGTGGTCGACGCAGTCAAACGCTTTTGAGAGATCACAGAAAATGCCAATGGCATCCTGGGACTTCTCCCAAGATTCCAAAATGTTACTGATGAGTTTTACTCCCGCGTCCGTTGTCGACCTACCCTTCGTGAAACCAAACTGTTGTCCATGCAGAATCCCATTTGAGTTGAAGTGAGACAACATCTGGTCCAGCATGTATTTTCATAGATTTTACTCAATGCTGGAAGCACAGATATAGGTCTATAATTTGAAAGATCACTCTTACAACCCAATTTGAAAATTGGTACTACTTTACTATGTTTCATTAGATCAGAAAACTTGCCGCTGTACAAACATTGATTGAATATGCCTGTTAGGACAGGTGCGATTGAGTCAATAATATCTCCAAGAACCTTGACGGACATCCCCCATAAGTCTTCAGTATTTTTTATGTTGAGACTTTTAAATGCGTTTTTAATTGTAGCAATACATATTGGTTTAAATTTAAAGTTTAGTATGTCCTCAGTAAAGTTTTTTTTAAGAAGAGCTTTGATGCTCCAGCACACGTTTAATAGAAAAATAGATTCTTTCGGAAGCCGAAAACTTTTACAGCCAGTTAGTTGTACGCAAGCATATCGACCTGATCCTTAAAATGAGGATTCCGCACCCACCTTAACCCGCCATTTCACAGAAGACCTGCTAGAAGTCAGTCAAGGTGCAATCGAGGCGGCTCTCAAGACTGGAAAAGCCCCTGATAAGGATGGGATAACGACTGAGCTTCTGAAAGCGGGAGGATGTCCTCTATTAAGAGAGCTTCTTTTTTAACTCGGTCCTGTTCTTTGGGAGAACTCTAGAAGCGTGGAGAAGGAACGTGGTCGTTATTTTCTTTAAAAACGGTAACAAGACCCTGTTAAAGAATAACAGACCCAATTCGGTCCTTACACACGTGTTTAAGCTTTTTTTTTTTTTTTAGATTGGGAAATCATCAAATGACCTCCCGCCATTCTGGGCGGAGTGAAAGGGAGTGTCAGACTTGTACTGACTAAAACCCATCCATGTTCCTTCTTTGCCCTTTGTGTTCCAGGGCCGCGGTTTCTCTTTCGAACAGTCCCGCAGCCCTGGCAGGCATCGACAACCCCTACGTGGTTGCTGACATATCTTTGAGGCGCGCGTGGAACACGAACGCGCCGTCGACACGGCCTGTCGTCATAAGACGGCCGGACGGCGAGCTAGCCCATAACTCGCCGTCCACAGGCCCGCGCCTACGGTGGCCGGGAGCCACCACGTGACCCCCGACGCCCAGGGCGTCTCTCGCGGCGGCTGGGACGTGAGGCTCTTTCCCTCTCACGTCCCGCCTCTACGAGGACACGGCGCTGCTCCACCCAAGCGGGGCAGGCCTCCACAGTGTGCTGCACCGTGTCCTCCGGACGATCCTCACAATGGAAACACCCGGGCGTTTCCTCCCGCCCGATTCGGTGCAGGAACCTCCCGAAACAACCGTGTCCGGTGAGGACCTGCGTCAGGCGGAAGGTGAGGGCGCCGTGGCTCCTCTCTAGCCACTCCTCAAATAGGGGGATCGTGCGGTACCCCCGGACTAGCCTTAGGGCTATCCCCTTTTGGGGCGCGTCCAGGTAGCGGGCGGCTTGCCGCCTCAGAGAACCCACACCGGGGCCCCATAAAGGGCCATGGACCGCAAGTATAATCAGCCTGAGTCTTGCATTTGTGGACTATGAGGAGGCTTTGGCTCTATCGAGATCTGGTCAGTTCTGGAGTCTCTGCAGCAATGCCAAGAAGACTGGACCGAGACATCCATGTGCTGAAAAGTCTCTATGAAAACGCCACAAGGATCGTCCAAACTCAGAACCAGCAAACGGAGCATAACCCATTCCGTCGGGGAGTGAGGCAAGAGGATGTAATTTCCCAAACAGAAAGGCAAACTCTGCAGCTTGGTAAGAACAACCTAAAGACTAAGGTCAATCAGTGCGTCCTGCCTGTATGACTTACGTGGCCGAAACGTGGACACTCACGGTACGGATGGTCTATAAATTCAAGGTCGCTCGGGAGCTATGGAGCGGGCTATGCTTGGAGTTTATCCAGCCTACGTTCTGATTTTATTTTCGTTTCTGAATAACTTGTATTTGGACAAATTTATGTTGTGGTTGTGGCTTAATAGTGTGAAGTGTGAGCAGCTATTTAACACCTAATTTGGACTCTCTGGATCTTTTATTTTTTTTCGGAGAAATGCATTTTTTTATTTAGAACTCATCGTTTTCTTCAATTTATTTCTAAAATACCGAATTGAAAAGCTGATATATTTTCACAGATAAATAGGCATAAAAATGTTCTAGAAAACCATTGCGAATAAATTTTTTGTCACTACAATTATTGATTATGAATGTAAACTACCGGCTAATGTATTTTTTTTACGCTTTTGTTTTATTCAATTTTTATAAATATTTTTTTAAATTTATTATTTATTTATTTATTTATTATATCTCCGAATATAGGTATAAAATTATTTCTCCGAAGAATGTACAGGGTGTAAGGGACAGCCCTCCACAAACTGACGGTGCATTCAGCTCCTTATATTGAATCATATTCCACCGGATTTTTTCTCCGGATTCTTTTTTTTAAATTTATTTTTCCAGTTTCTATTCCTTTATTCCAATGTAAAATAACATTCCCTGTACGCAGCTCTCCCTTTATTTAAATAATACGGTTAAAATCAAAAATCCAACAATGGATGTTGAAATACTCTAACGAACCACGCGTGAAATCAGCTGTTCACTTCCTGCCTAGCTACAGGGTTCATCGAACTCGTCGTCGCGCTTGCGGTTCGCTACGTGCGTTTTGCCATGGTAACGATACATTGCGTATGAGAAAATACAACAAATCAAATTTATTGGATACCCATAACATTCCTGAAATAATTTCTTCTAACGGTCATCTTAGTATGATATACTGAATTCAGCCCATCAGTTTGTGGAGGGTTGTCCCTTACACCCTGTATACACAAAAAAATATACAATAAGTACTTTCGTCAGTTTATGGGCGCATGTTTTTGAGAACCACTTTAAAACTCCGTTCGTGTCTGGGTTTGTATGTAAAGAACTCTGTATTTCTCTGTTCTAGTTGGTGTACAATGTTCCTGTATGTGGATCTTTTGACTGTATTTTAATCTGGCCATTGTTCAGAACTTTAAGGTTATGCCTGTCATGGGCATGTTCATTTAGAATATTGAGAAGCGGTTGGATATTACCCACTTTGTCGACAAATATTGGTGGAGGTTTATTTGTCTTCTCAGTAGCAGTAGTTTGTTCTGCCGCTAGGTTACCTCTTTCTAAGCTGGCAAAACTGTTCGTAGTTGGTATTTTTTGACTCTGGGACAGCCAGTATGTATCCACTTTGGTTTGCTTTTGATTCGAATTGCTTTCTGGGTTTGAATTGGGTTTCTTTTTTTGTCCAGTTATGATTATCGTTGCTTCCACTGGGTTACTTCTGAATGTATGTCTTCTGCGGTGGAATTTGTATTTGGATACTCTCCAAGTGACATTGTTCTAGGTCTAGTTTCAACCATTCTTTTATGGAAAACCAATTCTGTTGGAGTTTTTTTTGTTAGTATCATTGATTGTAGTGACATTTTTGTTATAGAGTTAAATTGTTCTTTCATTTCGATTTCCACGAGTGAGGGCAATTTAACAGTTGATACCTGGGGTGACACCTAATCCTAGGAGAAGGCAAATAAACACAGTGGTTGCCCGTTCCACTAAAGTTGGCGTTAGAGACTGGTTTCCCACCTGTCATACATCCTGTCGGCACGTTGCCCACCTTATAATTGCGATTATTTATATTTCTTTGTAGCAAGGTTTTCTTCCTAGGAGGCCAGACAATTAAGCCAATTCCTGTTGGTTGGTCGAGTTCGTTGACCGTCGCTTGATACTCGGTGTTGTTGCTCCTTTAGCACCACTCGGGGGACAAGAGTAGGGTAGGTCAGGAAAGATGGTATGAACAATCACGGAAGATATCCCGTAAGTGACAGTACAAGTAAAGATGGTAAGTCCTACGGACAGGAGCAACTTCATCCCCCAATTGTATGAATTAGTTTCTGTTAGGCATTGCTTGTTACAGTCATATTTAGCGTAAGGCAGCGAGATAAGTGGGAGTTAAGTTACTTGCAACACCTCCAACTAAGCTATTTAAAACTAGTTTGGTGGGTTTATTAAGATCTGATGCAAAGGTGTTTTATGCAAATAAATATTTATTTTTTATTATTATCAGTCCAATTTTTTTTTTTCAAGTTGCAAATGACGAGTAAAATAATATCTCATATACCTCTCATTGCCTTATAATATCAAGGACTTACTTAATATCATGTGAACAAACATAGGTAGGTATTAAAAAACAATATTATTTGGTGAATTAATGTGGCTCGAATTCGAAAGTGCTGATTCACTGAAGCGGAACATTTATCTAACCTTGGAGTGCTTGTTAAGTAAATTAGGTGTAACATAAGCGGAGCACACGTGTGGGCCGCTGAACAGGCCCCGCGCGCCGACACTGTACACAGTACACAGTCAATAAACTCATTTACTTTGCTACGTATATAGTGCACTCAATTCACTGTTTATCGGCTTTGGGATAAATACCCATTTTATAATAAATATTCAAGCGAGAGAGTGGTATTGTGGAGAGTTGTGGAGGTCAGAGGCACTGTAAAATATTGCTATTCAGCTGCATCCGGTTTGACTGGAAGCCGACCCCAACATAGTTGGGAAAAGGCTAGGCAGATGATGATTCAAGTCTTAGCAATATCAAGTTCTACTAGGTAACTTGTCATAAAATCACCAAGAAATCAATTTACCTAATTCCTCACCACTTTGACATTCTGTATTCAGCCATACACTTGTGAATAGGCACTCGGCGTGCGTCAGCCTGGCATCGCGTGGACTGATCTTCAAGCCAACTTCAATTCTTTTTATTGAAGCCGTTCTAGAATCCTATATTTCCTTCCTACCTTAGATAAGGAAGAACCAAGACCTATCCATCACGTATGGTTGTTAACGGCTGCCACCGATAACAACAACAATAGGAACACGCATATTTTTTTTAGGGTTATGTTGCAACTAGTCGAGTAACTCGTGTAATATTGTGTAAGGTGATGTAATAACAGAACACTATCACAGTTAGCATTGTGTCATCGTACACGTAGAGTAGACGCTGTAGGCCGTGACTCTTGACCCTCTCGATAATTTGCTATTTATATCATACTAGCTGACCCGCGCAACTTCGTCTGCGTCACATAAGAGTGAGAGGTTTAGAGAGAGTGTGAGTCTTAAAACCTTAAAAGAAAGACATACGCTATCGTGGACCTTTTTTTAGAAATTTTTAAGAGTTTGAGAGATTTTTTGACTGAATCGTTTAAGAGGAACGATTCAGTCATACATGATTGCTGCGTAACTTTAACCGTTTACGCAGTGCACGTAACGAAAGGTCTCAAAAGGAATAAATTTTCCCTGTTTTTGCAAAATTATTCATTGATTCTCCGCTCTTATTGTTTGTAGCGTGATGTTATATAACCTATAGCCTTCCTCGATAAATGGGCTATCCAACGCTGAAAGAATTTTTCAATTCGAATCAGTAGTTCCTGAAATTAGCGCGTTCAACAAACCAAACAAACATACTCAGCTTTATAATATTAAGTATAGATTCAAGCTGTACTGCAGTCTCTCCAACGGTGCCAAATCGACTATCGGTACATCGAGATATTGAAGTGTTTGTACAAAAAAGCCACCATGTCAGTCCGACTTCAGGACCAGACCTCGGAACCTATCCTTCTGCAGCGAGGTGTTAGGCAGGGAGACGTCATAGCTCCGAAACTGTTCACCGCTACACTGGAGGATGCCTTTAAAGTTCTGGACTGGAAAGGGCTAGGCATCAACGTCAATGGCGAGTACATCTCTCACCTTCGGTTTGCCGACGAGTAGAGCTTCCGACAGAGTGGGTCTTAAAATGATCATGGACAAAACCAAAGTCATGTTGAATGCCCATGTAACACCCACTCCTATCAAGATCGGAGACTCTACACTCGAAGTTGTAGACGATTATGTCTAAATTCAAAATCTTTATTGCGAACTAAGTGTACAGTATTTTGACGATGGTAACAATAGGTAGGTTCTGAGAACTTCGTTGCCTGTTAAGGCATTGCAATTTAAATGCTTTTAAAAATATATATACTTAATATTACAGTTAACATTATATTATATTAATTAACATTGTTCTTCTACTTGAGACAAACGGTCTAGTTAGGTAGGTCTAGCTTCGAGAAAGAGGTCAACCGTAGAATCCAGCTCGGCTGGGCAGCGTTCGGGAAGTTGCGTGGTACCTTCTCGTCCAACTTACGCAGTGTCTCAAGACGAAAGTGACCAGTGTGTTGATTACATACGGGACCGAAACGTGGTCGCTCACAATGGGCCTCATCAGAAGGCTTAAGTCACCCAAAGGGCGATGGAGAGGGCTATGCTCGGAGTTTCCTTGCGTGATCAAATCAGAAATGAGGACATCCGCAAGAGAACAAAGGTTACCGACGTAGCCCGAAGCTAATAGCCAAACTTAAGTGGCAGTGGGCAGAGCACATTGCTCGCAGAAGGGATGGCCGATGGGGCCGAAAAGTTCTGGAGTGGCGACCGCGAACCGGAAGACGTTGCGTTGGAAGGCCTCCCACTAGGTGGACCGATAACCTGGTGAAGGTTGCAGGGATCCGCTGGATGCGAATCGCACGGGACCGGTCAATGTGGCGACACTTGGCAGAGGCCTATATCCAGCAGTGGACGTCTTTCGGCTGAAATGATGATGATGATAGAATCAAGCGGGTAACAATTTAATTTCTCGGAAATATTTGCATTAATCGCTAAAATATGCTACTTATGTTTTTCCAAATAAGGGCTTCCCTCGACAGCCTTACGTCTTCATCCTTAGACACTCGATGACAGTCATACTCCAGCTAGGTCGAAAGTTCCCATCAAGATGCATGAAATGAGCCGAGACACGATATAGCTGCTGTAAACTTTTGCGGACCTCTTGCAACTGCCTTCCGTCTCCATCGTCTGACCTTCGATGACAGTCATACTCCAGGCAGGTCTAAAGTTCTCACCAAGGTGCATCAAATCCGTCATCTACCCCGGTCAGAGCGGAGAATGGAACCGGCGAGAGATGTCGTGCGGTGTTCCACAGGGGTCCGTTCTGGGGCCAGCCTTGTGGAACATCGGTTACGACTGGGTGCTGCGCGCCGACCTCCCTAGCGACGTCAGCGTAGTCTGCTACGCTGACGACACGCTGGTACTAGCACAAGGGAGGTCGCACGAGGCGGCGGCCGAAAACATGACACGCGGGGTTGCGATTGTCGTGGAGAGGACCTGCAATTGGGTCTCGAGGTGGTATTGCACAAGTCCGAGGCCATGTGTTTTCATGGGCCTCGGAATGCGCCACCGTCGGGATCCCTACTGACGGCAGGAGGGGTTTCCATCGGCGTCGGGACGACGTTGAAGTATCTGGGACTCGTCCTCGACAGCCGGTGGAACTTTGTGGAGCATTTCTGACGTTTGGCCCCCAAACTGGAACGGACCGGGGCTGCCTTCAAGCGGCTCCTGCCCAACCTGGGGGGTCCAAATGCCTCCTGCCGGAGGCTCTACGCGGGGGTCGTGCGGTCCATGGCCATTTACGGGGCTCCGGTGTGGGTGCGTTCTCTGAGGCGGCAAGCCGCCCGCTACCTGAACGCGCCCCAAAAAGGGATAGCCCTAAGGCTAGTCCGGGGGTACCGCACGATCTCCGGTGTGGCGGCGAGCCTCCTTGCGGGATTGCCGCCATGGGATCTGGAGGCGATAGTCCTCGCGCGCGTTCACGAATGGCGCGCGGAGGCACTACGTCGGGGAGAAACACCGCTACCGCGGCAAATCGCCGCTCAGCGGACAGACCTCCGGCGCGATCTCATGGTGACATGGAGAGAGCGACTGTCGCAACCCCGTGCAGGGCACGCCACCATAGTGGCGATAAGTTCCCTCTTTGAGGAGTGGCTAGAGAGGCGCCACGGCGCCCTCACCTTCCGCCTGACGCAGGGCCTCACCGGACACGGTTGTTTCGGGAGGTTCCTGCACCGAATCGGGCGGGAGGAAACGCCCGGGTGTTTCCATTGTGAGGATCGTGCGGAGGACACGGTGCAGCACACTGTGGAGGCCTGCCCCGCTTGGGCGGAGCAGCGCCGTGTCCTCGTAGAGGCGATTGGCGGCGGCGACCTCTCGCGCCCGGCCCTGGTTCAAGCCATGGTCCGGAGCGAGAGGGAATGGGAAGCCGTCACCTCCTTCTGCGAAGCAGTCATGCTAGTGAAGGAGGTGGCGGAACGTGAGAGGGAAAGAGCCTCACGTCCCAGCCGCCGCGGGAGACGCCCTGGGCGTCGGGGGTCATGTGGTGGCCCCCGGTCACCGTAGGCGCGGGCCTGTGGACGGCGAGTTATTGGCTAGCTCGCCGTCCGGCCGTCTTATGACGACAGGCCGTGTCGACGGCGCGTTCGTGTTCCACGCGCGCCTCAAAGAGATGTCAGCAACCACGTAGGGGTCCGCACGGGCCGATGCCTGCCAGGGCTGCGGGACTGTTCGAAAGAGATACCGCGGCCCTGGAACACAAAGGGCAAAAAAGGAACATGGATGGGTTTTAGTCAGTACAAGTCTGACACTCCCTTCCGCTCCGCCCAGAGCGGGGGGGGGGTCATTTGATGATTTCCCATACTAAAAAAAAGGTGCATGAAATGAGCCTAATAACAAATATAAATGCTGTAAACTGTTGAAGACCTCTTGCAACTGCCTTCGTCTTCACCGTTAGACCTTCGATGACAGTCATACTTCAGCTAGGTCTAAAATTCTCATCAAGGTGCAGGAAATGAGCCGAGACACGATATAGCTACTGTAATCTGTTGCGGACCTCTTGCGACTGCCTTCCGTCTCCATCGTCAGACCTTCGATGACAGTCATACTCCAGCTAGGTCTAAAGTTTTCATCAAGGTGCATGAAATGAGCCCAAACACGAGTTTTCAATTTTAAATGGGACCAACTTTTAGATCACGCTTTTCACAAAAAAATGAGAATCATACATATCGAACTTCTCTGTAAAAAGTTATGCGTGGTCATACATAATACATAAATAAATATACATATATAAGGTATAACTATTCATACACGAAATATTTTCAGGGAATCATCTAACGGCTATAACGAAGCCATTTCAAGGGAGTTTTTTTTTATCTGAGTATATTTTTATAAAAAAAAAAAAAATATAATTACTTGACCCATAAAATAAACACTAGCTCCTTATTTTTGAACATCCATTACGCTAGTTTACTACGTCGTATTTACCTAGTGTCATTGTTAGAATATGGGAGTATTATACGCGTCGAATTGAGAACCTCCTCCTTTTGTATTTATCCTGTATTTGACACAAATGTATTTTTGTTCAGAATAAACGACTAATGTTTCGTCGGGTAAAAAACCAAAGTTAAGGCAACTGACACGGGCGAGTGTCATTCTTTCAAGGAAAATCTTAACATTCAGAAAAAATGGAGTGAAATGAACAACGCCATGATTTATCGAGCACGAAGTTAAACTGGTAAAATATAACGCATGGCAAGCGATCGAACACACACTCTACAGGGTATACGGCTATGTACATTTTCAAAGCAGCGTCATGTAGACTAATCTAGAGTACCTTTTGCTATCATAACTTTTTAAAAAAGCCGGTCAGTCGATTATAAAGTTATCTTGTGAGCACATTTTTATTCATTAGTATCATTTTGATTCGCTGCATGTGTCTTACATATTGATGATAAGTTATTGAACGCTCAGTATTTTACTGCGACAGAAATACCCTTGAAGATAAAACTATTTATTTAAAAAACAACTACGATACGAATTTAACCAACTTTTGTGTCTCCCGGTAACTAATTAAATTTTAGAAAACAAAAGCTGCTATTGTGACTAAACTATGATCGTTAGATAGTTATTATTATCGTTATTCCCTTGCGGACTTTTTTGTAGGTTAATAATGAGTACTTTAATCATGTAGTAAATATTTTTTTAAGAATTATCAATAGTTTTCTCAGCGCACGCAAAATAACGAATTTTATAGGCAAATTTTTGCCACTTAGGGTTACATTATTGCAATTTTCTTAAGGATCTCTATTTTTTTTTTAAATAAATTTTAGCCTAATATGTTACTTCCTGATAATTTAGCTTTCTATTGGTTAAAAAATGGTTAAAATCCGTCCAGTAGTTTCAGAGCCTATTTGGTACAACAAACAAAAAAAATTTTTCGCTTTATAATATTATAGTATAGATAATCATGATGAACTTAACTACTAGCAAATAAATGATTTCTGGATTGTTAAGGATGTGTGCTTGCAAGTGAATGCAAGATGATGGTAAAAGATCGCGATGAACGATGGTAATGAGTGTGTAGTACAGGGAGGTCGTGTCGTGTGTCGCAGGCCAGTACTGCATGCCGGCGGAGGGCGTGCCGCTGTCGGCGCGCGGCGCGCTGCTGTCGCGCGAGGAGCTGCTGCGGCTGGCGCGCGTGTTCGTGCGCGCCGGCGTGGACAAGGTGCGCCTGACGGGCGGCGAGCCCACGCTGCGCCGCGACCTGGCCGACGTGGTGCGCGAGCTGCGCGAGGACGCGGGCGTGCGCGCCGTGTCCATGACCACCAACGGGTTGGTGCTGACGCGGCGCCTGCCCGCGCTGCAGCGCGCCGGCCTGAGTGCGCTCAACGTGTCGCTGGACTCGCTGCGGCCGGAGCGCTACGAGCGTATGGCGCGGCGCCCGGGGCTGTCGCGCGTGCTGGCGGGCGTGGACCTGGCGCTGCAGCTGGGCTACTCGCCCGTCAAGATCAACGTCGTGCTCATGAAAGGTATGTACGGTGAACTGGAACGCGTCATGTTGCTAATTCGTTTTTAGTACTGGAGTTTTTAAGCTTTTATTGATTAAGGGAATTCGTAAAATAATGTTGGAACTTGGAACCGTTCCTTCATTGACTTTAGTGCAACTTAATGGCGTTTAATGGAATAGGAAGTGTGTCTGTGTTTAGGATCATGCTTAGGGACCTACTTACTAGCAAGGAGACACTTCCGCAAGTAAACACTTTTTCGGGCTCTAAAGACCCTATCAGTAGTTATAATTTTTTTTAATATATTATTTATTGTAATTTTTCTAATCTCATTAATAACAATACAATAAATACTTTGTGTGATGGCAAATACGTTCGCGAACGAACGCATAATACAACCACATACGACTACGTTCTGTAAGTATAATTGTACGTGTATAAATAATAAACATTTAGCCCAGTAATCGACGCTAAAAAAGGCTATAATTGCAAAGCATGATGTAGTTCTGCATTTTTGATATGTTGATCTATACAACAGTTAGAGTGATATGAATCCAAATTTGCAACTTCGAAAACTGCGAAATTTTGGGACATTTTTCACTTTTTGCTCTAAAACTCAAAAACTATGTATTCTCGACTGATAACATTCAATATTTATATAAAAACATCTAAATTTGCAACTCAACTTAAGCTCAACCGCAGCTATATAAACCTTAAAGGGACCAAGCTATGACCCTTCAAACATGGTAAATATTTCCCGAAAATTGATTGATAGAGCATTGATCCCCTCGCTGTCTGTCATTGATTCAATTTTGTGCACCTCATTTCTTCGTGACTTGGGAAGTTTCTTTTGGGGCTAGAGAAACTCCTCAGTGATTTCCTCCGCACAAAGGAAACAAATGCTCCCGAGATTCATAGGGCCCATGTTCTTGAGGTCAACAAAAGCAAACCCATTCAAGTAGAGGAAGTCATGTCTCGTTTTGGGAGAAGACATAAGAGAAAGATTGATTTTGTTATTTAATTAAGTAAATATATTTTGACGTATAGCAATAAAACACTTTCTTCTTAATTTGAATTATTATTGTAATCGAATTCGAGCCTGTCATGACTAGATGACCCCCCTTGACATGAAAGCTGGATCCGCCCTTGCATTGCAGTGTGGTCGAGAGTCGAGACGCATGCGGTAAGGTTACACAGATTTGGTTGATGACCGTACAAAATAATTTATACTTCCTACTACTTTTTCAGGTTTCAACGATGACGAAATATGTGATTTTGTGGAATATACACGAGACCGCGACGTAGAAGTGAGGTATGCAATAACAATTACATGTACCTAAACAAAACTCATATAGTTCGGCTTGCGCTACAACTTCATATCAATTTATGACTAATTCAATAGTCCTAGTCATTTTCCAGTCGACTAGACATGACCTTGCGTGGTCGATAACGTGGCCTGTTTCCGCAGGTTCATCGAGTTCATGCCGTTCTCGGGCAACAAGTGGGACGACTCCAAGCTTGTTCCGTACCGCGCTGCCCTGCGCGCCGCGTCCGCCGCGCACGCGCTCGAGCCCGCGCCTCCCCGGCCCAACGACACCGCCACCGTACGTAAAGCACACACACATACGCCACTTACGCACGCCCTCACGCCCTCACGCACACGCAGATACACACATCCACAGCGTCCCTATAGGTATGAACGCTGTGGATGTGTGTTTTTTTTGACAAGACTTGAATAGAATAGATTATGATTTTCAGTAATATACAATAGTTGTCGTACACTAAAGCTAAAAGGAGGAGGTTATGTATTCCACCAGCATCTTTTTTTTTACCCCACTACATCATCTGCCTAGCCTTTCCCCAACTAAACAAAAAAACTAAATACGGGGTGGAAGGGACACCGACGCGAAAACGGTTATTTAAATAAAAAACTAAAACCCGACTATTGAAAAATCACGCTCTAAAAAGTATGAAAGAAGAAAATATTCTCGTCTGAAATGGTTATGTACCTACAAACCATTCAATACGTCATTCTCTCATCACATTAAATAAACGAATGATGTACTAAACTTATTATTTTTTTAGTAAATCTTCGTTGCGTTCTAAATTAAATTCTTCCGTGCACGTAATGATCCCTATTCAGTCTTCTAATTTGATTTTTAAAAAGATTTTTCCGCTGGATCTTTATATTGACTACTATTTTTGCTCGTAGAGGTTTGTGATCTGAACTAAATTTAAATTGGTTTATCACTTCTATGTTTTTTATAATTTGTCTGTTATGGCGAGTACATAATCTATTTCATTTTTCGTTTTGTTGTTTGGACAGATCCACGTGCAACGTCTTGTTTCTTGAAGAAAAAGCTAATCCCTATGTTTAGCTTTTGTCCAAAGGCAAACTGGATAAGGCGCGAGCCGCGTTCGTATCGGTTTCCGAATCCATGTGGTCCTAAGATGTTTTCGTTGTCCAAGTCTTGCCTCTGTCCAATTTTTGCATTGAAGACCCCTAGAATAATATTCCAGGAGCTTCGGTGATCGTCGCAAGCTTTTTTGAATAGATCATAGAATTCTTCCACTTCATCGTCGCGTCGTTTAGTGTTTTTGTGTCTGATATTTTAAATTTTAAAGCTGCTATCCGCTCTGGGTAAGAGATAAATTCAAGAATGTTATTTTTCCACTTTTTCGCGACCGAGAAGCCTATACCATAAAGACCTCCACTTTGCCCATTGTAATAGAATACCTATTTCCCTTTCTAACGTGTCTTCTCAATTTCTTCTGAATAGTTTTGAACTAATTAGAACAGAAAAAGAAAAAAGTGATATACACCAACAATACAGCGACATCATTAATAATATCTATACATCTTCCGTGATTGTTCATTATTTTGAGCTCCCGGTATTGACACAAAAATTTCAATCGAGAGGATGCCTTCAAATTGTCAAGTATGTGGAATCGAGTTTTGAGTAAGCACAAAAGTAGCAGCCGGCATCGCAATAAGGACTCCACAAAACCTAGTGAGTGTGTTTTGCCGTGAATCAGTGTCGAGTTCCAGTAGTGCGCGTAGCAAAAGACAAATAAAGATACCCTCTTTCTGATAGATTTGTCTGCTCTTAACAATTGATTTTCCATCCACCCGCATTCTCCAGTTAACCCGCGATCATGACGCTTGCAACAGCGTCGAAATATCGGGAGCTCAAAATAGTGCACAATCATGAAATATGTATATCCCGTAAGTGACAGTATAAGTTTAGTTGTGTAAAAAATAGTGTAAAAAAAGCTAGTGAAATTGTTAACCAGAACTCAAATTGCTGACGTAGCTCAAAAAAAAAACTGCTATACTAATATGGGACTGGGAAGTCCATGTCTGCCGGATGCGGGCAAAGCTGTGGGCCCGCATATCACAAAGCTGGAGCCCTGAGACAGTTAGACGGGGTCGCTGCAGACCGAGAAGAAGATGGCAGGACGCCTTGGATGGCTTTCTCGTTAATTGGCGAGAAGAGGCGCAACATCGAGAAAAGTGGAAGTGCCCAGTGGCCTTTGCCCAGGAGTGGGACAACTCAAGCTAACAAAAAAAAATCTTCCTTTAGAAATTAGGCGCTTTCTTAAAACTTCTCTTTGATGACTTCACTCAAGCTCAAACCTGTACGTGGATCGCCTGGTCCGTGAGCTAAGCAGCACCTAGGTGGGTTGCTAGATTGATAGAGTTTTTTAACAATATAAGTTACGCCGACGATATGGTGCTGCTGAGCCCATAGATCAGTGCCCGCAGGCGCTTAATATAGGTATGCGAGTGCTATGCGGGGCCCATGGGCTCAGGTATAACACGACCAAGAGTGAAATGATGGTGTTCAAGTTCGGTAGGAAGAGCTATGACATCGTACCTCAGGTCACATTGGACGGCAGTGCTCTCAAAAGAGTGGCCCAATTTAAGTACCTGGGCCACTGGATCACCGAGGGCCTCTCAGATGATGTACATACTGAAAGGGAACGCATGGCATTGTCAGTCAGAGCTAATATGCTGGCCCGTGGGTTTGCACGCTGTACTGCACAGGTAACAATAACTTTATTCAAGGCGTACTGGCAGTCTTTTTATATGTGCAGCCTATGGGTGAAGCATACGCAGAAGACTTACAGTGCCCTGCGTGTCCAATACTATAGCGCTTTCAGGATGTTCATGGGGTTGCCACGCTTTTGTAGCGCATCAGGCATGGCCGTTTTCACATTAAGCGATAACGATAACGACACGATATCTCTGGACTAGTTTCATTTATCCGACGATGTCGAGACGACATTAACCAACAGCTTGTATGCGTTATGCCACCAAGCAGTCTCGAGTACCGAGTCGCGTTCCGCCAGCAGCTTACAGCCGCCGAAAATGTATGAAACTACCAGTCCCACGATATCGTGTCGTTATCGCCTATTGTGAAAACGGTGAATGGCTT
This sequence comes from Noctua fimbriata, assembly GCA_905163415.1. Taxonomy (NCBI): domain Eukaryota; kingdom Metazoa; phylum Arthropoda; class Insecta; order Lepidoptera; family Noctuidae; genus Noctua; species Noctua fimbriata. The sequence continues at coordinate 241,038 of LR990937.1, forward strand.
TCAAGCGATACATCGCAAAAGAATAGCGTCTCTGATGCGCCGCATACAAGGCAGCCCCAGCAGCTCTGCAGCATTGTTGGGAGAATGGACATGGAGTGCTCCTTCATGGAGCATTGGACGAGTAGTGCGGTCCTAATCGAATGTTTCCATTGTTTTGTATCTATTTGTTATCATTGCTGTGTTGTTTGTTTGTTCGTATTACATATTATTTAAAAAAAAACATGTATGGATGATTGTAATGTAATTATCTGAAATAAAAATTAATTGAATTGAACAGTTTGGACCCCAAGTTATCGGATATTGTTTTTGCAAATTAGGTTTAGTATCACCCATTTCAAGGAAAGCACTTACCAATCACCCTATATACCCTATATGTGCTTTCCAATTTCAGTTGTATGCAGTAGCTTAAAAATTACAAGTTTTTGTTAAAATTCCACAAAATTATGTAGGTACCTACATCTTCCATAATGATGAATTTTATTTCGTAATGATGACCATGACAATGAAGACGCTAGATTTTTGGCGACCCGGTAACGATGGAATCAGAAAAAGAGGCTGTCCTAAAAATGATCTCTCAATAAGCTCAGATCTGGGCCGGCAGGTGTGGCGCGCGCCGGGCTACCGCGGCAGCGTGGGCTTCATCTCGTCCATGACGCAGCACTTCTGCTCCTCCTGCAACCGTCTGCGCCTCACCGCCGACGGCAACCTGAAGGTGAGCACGGTAGTACGGGCGCGGAGCGGGACAGTGTACACTCCAGCGTACGGTGTGGTACAGTGGTGTGTGTGCAGGTGTGCCTGTTCGGCGCGGCCGAGGTGTCCCTGCGCGACCGGCTGCGCGCCGGCGACTCGGACGCGCGCCTGCTGCGCCTGGTGCGCGCCGCGCTCGACAACAAGAAGGCGCGCCACGCAGGTACCTACCCACTTATGTGTAGCTCCCGTTCCCTTTCCTGATGGAAAAACCCGCATTTTGCTAGACCCGGGAAATCGAACCCAGGTCCTCATGCTCATCATCATCATCATCATCATCATTTCAGCCGAAAGACGTCCACTGCTGGACATAGGCCTCCCCCAAGAAGGGGGGTTTTGCCATAATCGCCACGCTTGGCAGGCGGGTTGGCGATCGCAGTATGGTTGTTATAAAACACAGAGAACGCTGCTGCCCATTCTCTAGTAAGTTCCTTAGTCGCCTCTTACGACACCCACGGGAAGATATGGGATGGTGCTATTCTTTACGTCCGGACACCATACAGAACATGCCAACCAACATACAACCATACATACAACCTCATGCTCACGTCGCTCCTTATGTCTAAAGGCTTTTTTAAAAGATACCTCAAGCCGCGGCCAAGAGCGCGACGGAGCACGCACAGAGAAAGTTTTATTCCTCAGTCAGGGTGAATGCATACGTAAATACGTATGCATTATAGTCAGCTCAAATAAGTTTGTGTTTCATAATATTTCTCAAGAAACTAAAAAACGAGTTACATCGACAATAAAACCCTATGGCAAACTCTATAAGGTCCCGGAGAATTACAATACACGTTAAGTTTGCATGCAGAGACGTCATTCTTTCGGTAGATTGAACAGAGGTTACGGTTCAAAGCCCGTCTGTGCCAGCGCACGGTCGCAGACGATTGTGGCAGAAAGGTGCTCAACAATGAGCACTGCTCGAGCGCTTTAGAAGAAGCCTATGTATTATGTAGCGCCGTGTTAACTCGTAGTACAGAAGCGTAGGGGGCGATATGCGCTAGGCGCCGGTATCCAGCTCGGCGAGCTTCTCGTTCGACGTGTATTTTTAGGCATGGAGAATCTGGCGCACATGGAGAACCGACCGATGATCCTCATCGGCGGCTAGCGCGCACCCTAGACATGTGGACACCTTACAGCGCGGAGCTCGGCGACGTCGCGCTCGCCGCTGTGGGCGACGTCGCACCTGCCGCTGTGGGCGACGTCGCGCCTGCCGCTGTGGGCGCCGCCGCCCGGCCGGGCCCAGGCGCGCGCCTACAGCTCGCGGCCGCCGCCGTCGGACGACGAGGACGCCGGGCCCTTCTCGCACCTGGACGCCGCGGGGCGCGCGCGCATGGTGGACGTGGGCGCCAAGCCCGTCACGGCGCGCGCCGCCACGGCCGCCTGCTCGCTGCACGTCAGCGGCCGCCTGCTGCGCCTGCTGCGCGACGCGCGCCTGCCCAAGGGCGACGCGCTCACCGTGGCGCAGCTGGCGGGCGCCATGGGCGCCAAGCGCACGGCGTCGCTCATCCCGCTGTGCCACCCGCTGGCGCTGGACGTGGTGCGCGTGCGCGTGGCGCTGCCGCCGGGCGAGTGCGCGGGCGGCGGCGCGCTGCGCGTGACGTGCGAGGCGCGCGCGCAGGGCCGCACGGGCGTGGAGATGGAGGCGCTGACGGGCTGCGCCGTGGCGGCGCTGACGCTGTACGACATGTGCAAGTCGGTGGACCGCGACATGCGCATCTCGGAGCTGCGCGTGCTGCGCAAGTCGGGCGGGCGCAGCGACGTGGCGCCGCCGCCGCCGCTGCGCGCGCCCGACCAGTCGCCGCTGGGCGAGGGCGAGACCTACGCGCCCACTAACGTCATGCACTTCTAGAGGGCGAGACCTAGGCGCCCACTAACGTCATGCACTTCTAGAGGGCGAGACCTACGCGCCCACTAACGTCATGCACTTCTAGAGGGCTGCCGTACGCGCGTGAATCTAGATCTTCAGGTGCCCCGCAATGTAAGTGGGTCACGAGCTATTCCAGCTCTAGTCGTATAAGTTTTACATATATTTTATTTGGATTTTACTTAGATATTAAGCATAAAGCATTCCTTGCGTTTAGTGAATGCGTCATGGTTAAGCATATTAATAAGGACCCAAAACGATGAACACTTCTGGATGTTTTATCATCAATATATTAGTAGATATCTTTTAGCACATAAATAATCATTAAGATTCAAGTTGCCACTGTTGGAACACGAAGCTCTTTATGAGAGAGCGTGGACCATGACGTAGCACGCGGTTCTACAAGCCGGTCACGAAGTTTTTTTCCCTTACTGTGTTGAGATCAGCGGAGATGAAATAAATTATAACTTACGTCCGACCGATTCCACGTGTCACTGGTCTGTTTCCCTCACTCGTCAGTTTATTAATTCGCCGGTTGCGTCAATTTGACAGTTTCCAGTGTTTGCCCAATTCGTCAATCAAATGAAAGTACAGTCGGTAGGAAACAACACCCAAGTAGTTCAATATACAAAAATACAATTTTGTTCAGATATTCTATTCGACAACGCTTACCTTTCTTTTATCATTCCGAAAACGAAGCCGACAGAAAGCTTCGAGTTCTCTCGTCACCTATCCCGCAATGTTTGAAGACTATTTAGGGTCTACAACCAGTTCGTCCTGCCCGTTATGACACACGGTGCCGGAACGTGGTTAACTAACACTTTCCAGTCGGGTTGCTCCGCGAATTCAAGGTTTACTCAGCGCGCTATTGACCCAGCTATGCTCGGTGTTTCTTGAAGGATAAAATTATCCAGAAAACAACTAGAATTACGACATAGCTTATAGAGAAAGTCGGCTGAAGTGGCAGTGGCCTGGCCATGTTTGTCGGAGAACCGATGGCCGGTGGAGTAGGTAAATCTAAATTGAGAAGATTGAATGGATCGAATAGAAGGTTATAATATTAGTAAATTGTGGTTTTGAAAATACCAATGTCCTTACAGAACACAAAATATAGTAGGTATAAGTTTCGGAAAGCACGTTAAGCCGTTGGTCCCTGGTGTCATTTGTAGATCATTGACAGTCGTTAGGTAGTCAGTGGCCCAAAAAGTCTGACAACCAGTCTTACCACGGAGTATCGTATTACCCAGTACTAACTGGGTTGTGGAGGTCAGATAGGCAGTCGCTCCATGTAAAAGAACTTTCTGCGAAAAAAAACGACTTTCAAAAAAACACTCAGCACATCACCTTTGCACTCAGACATGGAAATTGCGCGCCGGTCAAATTGGCTCTTGACACTCTACCGCAGTCACCATGCGTGAAGTACCTGGGATCTTAGGTTGACATGGAAGGATCACCTAAAGAAAAAAAGAACAGAAATAAACTACCGATTCAAGAACTTGCTCTGGCTACTAGGCAGACAATCTTCACTCACCCTGAGTAACAAACTCAGAGTTTATTGTTCCATCATAAAACCAATAAGCTTGCTAATTCCATATGGGATTCATTTATGGTCTTCCGCAAGCTAATCAAACACCATGTGCATTCAAAGAAGTCAAAACAGTTTCCTGAGGGCCCTAGTACGCTCTAAGAGTGCCCTGGTACGCTCGCAACTCAGAAATCCATGATCACCTGGAAATCCCAACGATCCTAGAAGAAGCGAAGCGCTTACAAAGATAGATTAACCAACCATCCAAATCCCCTTTCACGTTCACTATTGATGCCAAATTGTACTAAGAGACTCAAGAAAAGTGGTATTGTGCTGCCTGATTAAGTAGAATTAGGACACTGGTCCTGATTCAATAAAAACTGTGATGCATCTTTCCACACATCTGATCATAGTCAAGGATGACTGATAGCAGATGAGAAGCGGAAAAAAAAACCAGTCTTACCAAGGGGCGGCAAGGGGTATCGTATTACCTACTACTAACTGGGTTGTGGAGGTTAGATGGGCAGTCGCTCCATGTAAAATACTGGTATTCAGCTGCATCCGGTTAGACTGGAAGCCGGCCGCAACATAGTTGGGAAAAGGCAAGGCAGATGATGGAGCAGTAACTTTGTTTTTTATTAACAAACTATGAAAACAAATTTAGTTTTGCTGTTGAATGTAATGTTCCTGGAGCGTTATAGGAGAAAACCATGTCTGCAGCCGCCAGCTGCAGACGGAGGCAGATAACGAGTGTCAGCAAGAACTGAGAATGACATCGTCGATTCAACATCATTCAACTACGGATCCACTAACAGTGTTATTTATCTACAAAAAGACTAGTTTTCTGTACGTAAGGAAATTCTCAGAAACAGCGTGTTTCTGCAACAGTTAAGTAGGTATGTATGTCACACCCACGTCTGCCTATTTCTAGTATGTTTGTTCAAATCAATCCGCGCTACGCACTGACAGTTCACATCTGTAGTACGAGTAGGTACAACCAAAAAACAGCTGACGGATATTCGAATTTCGAGTGTACGGAAATTCCTAACAGGAGCATACACGAGTAGCTCTACATTTGTGACAGAATTAGAAGTAATCACGGTTTTCTGAAAACCCGTAAAAATATCGCAGCGCCTAAATGAGAAAACGTATAAGCTCGCTGAAAACTGTATTCGGACCTTCTTGACGCTTATAATAACCATAAAAAGTTTCAAAAGTGTACATGCATGCGTTATTGAATAATATTCATAATCAGCCTATAATGTTTCCCACTGCTGGGACACAGGCCTCCTCTCTATGAGAGGGAATGGGCTATAATCCACCACGCGGGCCCAGTGCGGGTTGGTAGATGTCACATGTCTTCGAATTTTTGGTTCTAGGACATGCCGGTTTCCTCACGACGTTTTCCTTCACCGTTTTGAGAGCAGTGGTGATGAAATAAAATACACAAAGTAATGCGCCTGCCGGGGTTCGAACCCACGACTTACTGCTCGTAAGTCGGGACCGCCACCACTGGGCCACCGCTGCTCTCATGTCCTTCGTTCACACACAAAATACTGAATGTATTTTAATGAAATTTGGAATGAAGAAGATAGCTTATACCTTGGAATAGCACTTAGACTAAAATATGAATTAGATTAAATTACTAGACTTCCACTAACTCTTTTTATAATGTACTCAATCATGTGCAAAGCCACAGAAACAGCTAGTAGAATATAATTCAATAACAACTTTATTTTATTACTTCTTTTTCTACTTCAGTGTACTCAGGCACAACACGTTTCAACCGACTCGTGAGTAAGTAATAAGGTAATCGATACGTACGAATCCGTCGCTTTTTTGTAGTTATTCGAATTTGGTCGGATAACCAGCCGTTGTTTAATTTTTTTGTGTTTTGTTTAAATTTACTTGAATGTGAAACATTCCTAGCTGAACATTTTCACGGTATATTTTTGAATAAACACACTAGTTTTTGGTTTACACCTGAGCCGGTTTCTTGTATTTTGCCGTCAAAGTTATAACACCGTCGTTTTGACTTTTGGCAATATTATTCAATAACGCATGCATGTACACTTTTGAAACTTTTTATGTTTATTATAAGCGTCAAGATCTCTTCTCATTTAGGCGCTGCGTAATTTTTTCGGGTTTTCAAAAAACCACGATTACTTGAAATTTATACATATTTTCTTAAATCTAATTATGTCACAAATACGCACAAATTAAGGGCTACTCCTGTATGTTTATTCTACAGGTGCACTTACAATGGTTTTAGAGGTACACGATTCTGCAAAACGTTACCCTAGTAGGAAATGCAATATCTCGAAAACTTGAAGACGCACAACCTACACTTTCGGTGCACTTTTTTACACAAATATAAGCTCTCTGGCCATGCACAATATTTCTCTCTCCGATCATTCGTTTAGAGTTTTCCTGCTGGATAAACGTTACCCTAGCAGGAATCGTTTTTTCTGTTTTCCTAAACGACAAAGCGCACCAATTTTTTTATGTGGTGCACATTCACAGCAGGTTATACGCTAATTATACGTTCCACTCATATCACCCTAGGAGTCACTTTCCTGCTAGGGTAACGTACACAATTTCGACGCTCGCTCGTCATAGTCGACATTATCATCTGTCTAGCCTTTTCCCAACTACAATATTGGGGTCGGCTTCCAGTCTAACCGAGAGACTGCTAGCTAAAACTGGAGCGACTGCCTATCTGACCTCCAAGTACTGGGTAATATGATACCTCTTGGTAAGACTGGTTGTCAGAGTTACAAAATTTTTCAAGTTTTCTACAAACATTTTCAAATTCGAGTTGCACCCATCGGCTGTTTATTAGTTTACAGATGTGTAGGTAGGTAGATTTGTTATGATCGCACCTAGGTTCCTTTTCGTTAAGTTGTAAGGACGGAATTTATTTAACGTACCCACATCTTCTTAGGTTTAGATGGTATTGTTATTTAAATTTATATTTATTATACAAAACTAGTTTTAGTATATGCGAAACCTGAAACACGTGTCTAGTATTTTTATGCAAAGAATCTATGTACAAAATTTCAAAACTGTATCATGAAAAATCACAAAGTTATAAGCTTGTTCTGTAACCTGGTTGTCCGCATTAAAACGTGGTCACCAAGCGCGTCGTCTTGAGCTCATTGATAATTTGTCAGTAGGTACCTAAATGATCGCGATAGGTACTTAGTGTCGCTCGGTGTCCAACTTCAAACCTTTTTTAAATATTTTTGGAACAACATATAACGTGGTTTAAAAATTATTGGAATCGATTCAGTTACTTAATCTGAACAAACTACATTTTCGAACGACCTCTACATTTCACCAGCGATATTGTTACGCCCCAAGTTGTAGCAGGTCAGGGCAGGTGTTTGCGTCCAGACACACACAGACTACTGTGGAGTTGGAGCGCGGAAACCATCAGGACCCGAAATGACTACCATTCTTGCGCGGTCGCACGGCGTCATGACGTGCCAAAACAACCTCACACGCTGTCCAGCATAGAATAAACAAGGTGCATGCCGCCCGTCAAGCAAGCCGTTTCAAGAAATTGTTGAAATTTTAATTTAATTTTAAAACAAAAACACAGATAAAAAATATTTTTTCGTTGCGTAGTAAAGAGGCCACTCTTTACTACTTATAGAAGTTACTCTTAAAATATTTCGTGTATGAAAAGATAGACCTTATATTCATGCCAAGTTAAGCTTTCTAGTACTAAGGGTCTTTGAGCTAAGCTGCGTACAGACAGACGGACATGGCGAAACTATAAGGGTTCCTTGTTGACTACGGAACCCTAAAAATTGGAAAATAAGTTTGCTTTCGGAAGTCGGGGACTTTAGTTTGTTTCATTCAATTTTTTAGTTGTGGTATCTCACTCAAATACTTGTCAAGTAACGATTTTACATTGTAACTAGAACTTATCAGCACATTATCCACATAGATTAAGAAGAAAAAAGTTTTTTTTATACATCATATAGTAGAGGATAACCCATGAAGTACCGAAGCAAAGTAAATAAAAATCATATGGGGCCACCAACAAGCTTCTACCAAATGAAAAAAAGAATCACTTAATTCGAACCAGTAAGCACAGAGAAATCGGTAAACATAAATATGAAAAAAAAATGCTGATAGAATACATAACCTCCTCCTTTTTTAGAAGTTGGTTGAAAAGAACTGCAACTATTGATTGCATGGTGAATGCTGTTTGTCTCATGGAAAGAAAAATAACACCCTTGATTTAACATAATGACAGAAGTTAGTATCATTTGCTGCAAGTGACATACATGAGCCAGCGATTGAGATCACTTTACTAGTCATACAAGTATTTTGGGTCAGACTATGAACACAAACAAAACCATTGTCAAGAACAAGAGGTACTTGTTCAATTTGTGTGCTGACATTATTGTAAAAACTTCGTTATTTTAAACGGTTGTTTGGTGCTCCATAATTATAAAATAATTGTACTAATTTTATTGATAAGTATAATAGTTATCTAGAAACAGTTCAACTGTTCATAAGAATACTTTTGTAAAATAGGTATAGGTGCATATCATATTGTTGTAGCTATTTTTATTAACATGTTACATATTATAAAGTTATTTATATTTTTTTATTATATTATATAAAATGCAATAACTTGTGTAGTTTCAATAAACATGAGCATCACCTTGACTTGTGATACAACCATCCACTACTGATTTTATTCTACATTTGACACTGCTGTGCCATAAGCCAATATAACTCCAAAATGAAAATGATTTCATCAGCAACAGCAAATTATAATTTATTAAATTAGTGTTACACCATCTTAGATGTGCTTTTCTATAAGTTCCGCTGGGACACGTCTCTGTGGGCAGGTGTGGTCCATAATCCATCATGCCGGCCCGGTGCGCACCGGTCTGCAAATTGTTGGTTCTAGGACAAGCTTCATCACCATGTTTTTCTTCACGGTTTTGTGAGCACATAACATCACGCCTGTAATCCCGAAGGGTTAGGCAGAAGTGTACAATACCACATTTCGCCAGTTATGTTTAAAGTCTCATGTAATAGGAGGCAAACCTATTGCCATCAACAGGGCACAAATCCAGACTCTGTGCCTTGCCCAACCCGGGTATCGAACCCAGGAAGCGGTTGCGACTACTAGACCAACGAGGCAGGTTTTATTTTATCTGACACAAAGTAGAGTGCTTAAGTTGCACTCCACAATGCCCAACCCGGGTATCGAACCCAGGAAGCGGTTGCGACTACTAGACCAACGAGGCAGGTTTTATTTTATCTGACACAAAGTAGAGTGCTTAAGTTGCACTCCACAACCTATGACACCAAAGTCGGAGTTGTTAACACTAGTTTGTTTAAATAGTCCCAGAATTCAGCAATGTGATATCTGCTCGCTCGAGTTCTAATGCACTTCAGAAACTCACTAAATAAATCTAGCCATGGCTTTTCTTGCAGAAAAAAGTAAATTTGATTGAAAATACTTGATTGATCTTCACCACAGATCTCTTAAAAATTGTACAGCACTCTGTCACATCAGCAATACTAATTAATTAGTAACTAGCTACATCATTAGTAAACCACACACATACTGAGAATACATTGAACGATTGTATACAATGAAACAGGTAATGATCACATTATTTTATATTTGTAAGAGAAATAATTATTATTTAGATGTAGTGCTATATGCACTCAAGCACATCATACTATACAAGTAAATAAATTGTGGAGAGCTTGGCATATACAATATGTAATAAAAACCCTGTCTGACCTGGTAGGAATTATTAGGTATCGAGATTAGATTCTATTTATGTAATGCTTTTTGAATAACAAGTAAAAATAAAATACCGGTCGAACATAGTGCAACAAGTCGAGTCGAATATGGTTGAATTTATGCAGAAGATGCTGTTGTTATGTTTAAAAGTTCAGAATTTAGGGCAATGGTGGTTAAAATTAATTAATATTTTACTATGAATATACTGTGAATATTTAGTTTCTTATTGTATTTGGTAAAGTTTTTGCTATACTTATATGCCTCTTCCGGATTAAACAGGGTTTTTTAACATATTGTATAATTAAATAACAAAGTATAGATTATTACATATGTAATGTTCCCACTGCAGAGACACAGGCCACTTCTGAGAGGATACCTAAAAACACTAGTGAAAAATTGCATCTCATTAGTTGATACTTGAAGTTATAATATTTACACACAATGCTTTTAGAATGTAGAAAAGCTGGAAAGCAATTAGTTTGAGTTAAATAAATGCTAAATAGTTTAATGCGTATCCTATATTAACCACTAGCAACCAGAACATTAGACTTTGCAGGCTGCTCCGGAGCTGCCTCGGCAGGGGGGCGGTCCACACGCTGCAGGCGGATATCGTGGCACTCTATGTATTCGTTAATCTCTCGTCCTTTTTTAGAGAGTTGCTCTTCCAATGCTTTGAGTGCTTTAGGCAGCTGCTCACAATTGTTCTCTAGCTCAGGCAAAACTTCTGCAACCGTGCGCTCAACTAAGACGCCACCCACCATTCGAAAACATTTACGAGTTTTATCCACTCCTCGGAGAGTTTCGATAACTATTCTGAAACATAAATAAGCAGTTAACATCACCAGACACCACGAGTAGCCGAGTACGAGCATTGACGATCTCATCTCAATGCAATGTAGCGTTCATGCATGCATGATAATCAGCAGTTGAAAGTAGACATACTTGTGCTCGTTGAGATCCATTTCTAACTCTGAAATCTTATTCGCGAGTTGTCGCTGTTCACCGCGAAGAGTTTGAAAGCCGGAGAAGATCTCCTCGCTAGATTTCGCTTTGGGGTTTTTGGGAGCTGCTTTTTGAGCCATTCCGTCAAGTATAAATACGTTTTATATTCAACTAGTATTCTTCCACAAATACACTGTAGATAAATCAGCGAATTTTATATTTCTTTTTGTATAAATATAACCATTTGTCCCATTCGTGACAGGTGGATGATGACAGATAAAGTCATGGTGCATGGAGTTTTAGGTTACTATTAATGCTCCTTCCTAGTTTCTTATGGTTTGACCCATAGAAGAATAAGCTCTAGAGATAGCATAGCTGGGCTTACCGTTACCACTCTGCCAAAATATGAATGTATGTACATACTTTGGTCGTTTGACCAAACAGGTTAAATGAGCGTTTCTAATAATAAAATAATATTAAGGGCCTCACCCCGCTCTCCTTGGCTAAAGAGAACTGGCGCAAATCTGTAGTGTTTGACACTAACGACCGCATGGAGGTATGGCAGAGTAAGGAGCTTCACGGACGCTTTTTCCGGGCCCTGCATGGGCCCGATGTAGACCAATCAGCGTCCGTAGTCTAGCTACGTTCCGGGGACCTCTTCGGAGAAACCGAAGGTTTTGTCTGTGCAATTATGGATGAAGTTATGATGACGAATAACTACCGGAGATTTATTGTGAAGGACGGTACGGTTGACATATGTCGGGCATGCCACCGTCCAGGCGAATCAATCCGTCACATTAGGAACCTCAACTGATTTAAGACCAAAATGTACCAATACTTATTGCAAATAAATGATTATGATTATGAGTCAGAATTCACTTAAAAACACCCTTTTTGGCATTACATCATCACTTTATTAATATGTTTTTAATAAATTATTTTAACTTGTCCAGTAAAAAGTTCCATTTTGTGACCATCATTTTGAAAAATATCAGAATCGATTGGTACTAAACATATTTTAAAATAATGGCAGCAGTAGCAAGCTTGGCATCTATCTTGTTTTAATTTTGATAGTTATTTTATGTGCCATAAGCGAACGGTGAAAGTTGTTGGTTAAGTTAGCGGTCAGAAAAAAATCCTAGCTTTGTTACTCACAAAACATAGGAAAGTTCAGATTTTATTGTTACTTCGCTTAGACGACCATTACAGCTCCCAATCTTGATTTCGTTAATCAAATCGTTACAGGAATATTCGTTTGAGTTGCATGCGTTTACAATTTAAATATTTTTTTTTACTTGATTTTGTTACTTCTTTTTTTGTTACTTTTGTGTGGTAACGTATAAATGGAAAAGAGGGTAACAACACAGGAAATTATTAGGCTGAGTATATATTAACTGTCTGTTTATATTAATGCTTGACACTAACGACCGCATGGAGGTATGGCAGAGTAAGGAGCTTCACGGACGCTTTTTCCGGGCCTGGCTACGTTCCGGGGACCTCTTTGGAGAAACCGAAGGTTTGGTCTGTGCAATGATGGATGAAGTTATGATGATGAATAACTACCGGAGATTTATTGTGAAGGACGGTACGGTTGATATATGTCGGGCATGCCACCGTCCAGGCGAATCAATCCGTCACATTATCTCCGGGTGTTCTCGTCTGGCTAACGGAGAGTACTTACATAGATACAACCTTGTAGCCAGGATTATCCATCAGCAACTTGCTCTAAAATACAACCTTGTGGAATCGGAAGTGCCGTACTATAGGTATGTGCCTACCCAGTTCTCGAAAATGGCAGTATCACATTGTACTGGAATCAATCCATCATCACTGACAGGACTATTGTAGCCAATAAGCCTGATATAGTGGTGGTGGATCGATCAGAGCGGCGCGCAATGATTGTTGACATAACGGTCCCGCATGATGAGAACCTCGTGAAAGCCGAGACAGATATGAAAATCAAGTATCTTGACTTGGCTCGCGAGGTTGTCGACATGTGGGATGTGGACTCAGCGATCATTGTGCCGATAGTCGTATCAGCCCATGGCTTAATTGTCAAGAGCCTCGACCAATACCTAAGGAGGCTCTCATTAGGCAGCTGGATCAAGGGCTTGATTCAGAAAGCGGCACTCCTAGACACGGGTCGTATTGTTAGGAGGTTCCTCTCTCTGGAGCTCTGACCGCCGGTAGCTTGGACCCTGTTCCCGATACCGGTGGGCTACAATTTTTTTAATATTTTTAAATGTTTTTTATATTGTTTTTTAAGAAATATTTAAAACTGTAAATAATTTGTAAAAATATAAATAAAGGAATAATGATTACTCTTATACAACATTAGTTTTAGTATATGCGAAACCTGATACACGTGTCTAGTATTTTTATGTAAAGAACCTATGTACAAAATTTCAAAACTGTATCATGAAAAATCACAAAGTTATAAGCTTGTTCTGTTACCTAGTTGTCCGCACAAAAACGCGGTCACCACGCAGCGCGCGCCTCCAGCGTGGTAGAAGAAGAATGGTTTAAAAATTATTGGAATCGATTCAGTTACTTATTAAGGTTTCGCATAAATACTAAAAATAATGTTGTATATGCGTATTAACCTGCACCGGTTTTGGATTAAACATCAATTAGGATTGATTATTTATTTAATTGTGATGAACAATTTATTTATATTATATACATTAATAAATTAAAATAACCTATATTAACTAACTAATTTTATTTTATTTTTTATTTAATTATAAAAGACCATAACAGTTTAAGCATGGTTGCGCTTGATTTTTTTACAGCTTACAATCAAAAATGCCTCTAACCCCGGCTGAGAAAATGAGACGGTACCGGGAAAGGCTTAAAAGACCCAGAAAAGATGGAGGAGCAGCGAATACGAAACTTAGAAAGGATAAAATCTAAATTCTTATAATAAATCGGTAAAGGAAATGTCAGAAGACAAAAAAGGAAACAAAGACAGACTTTGACAGCAGTTCATACTTTATTTTATGTAATTAAAATTATTTATAAACACAGGTCAATAATTATTATAATTTGAACTGCTGTGAACACTAGGCTTATTAATTTTACCAATGTTCCATTTTTGTTACTGTCCCATAAAAGCGGACACGTATTTCTTTTCAATATTGGTATTTTTTTAATCTTAAGCTGTAATTTTTACGACAAAAAGCAAGGTTTGCATTATTATTTCATATGTAGACATAAAATAAATATAAACAACTTCAAAGCTCCTTTACTATTTTTTTAAAACAGAGTTGTGGACAAATAGTAACGTAAAGGAAATATTACTGCTATTAAGTAACATTTTGCTGTAAATTTTAACAGTTTTTTTAGAGACACAGCCCAAACTGCGGCAAAAAAGCTGGGTATCTTAAACAAGGTTAAGCGTTACTTCAAGCCTGGACAGCTTTTAGTTTTATATAAAGCTCAAGTTCGGTCCGGCATGGAGTATTGCTGTCACCTTTGGGATGGCTCAGCCAAATACCAATTAGCCACACTTGATTCTGTTGAGCGCAGAGCCAAGAGGCTCATTGGTGACGATAAGCTGGTTGGTACCAGGCTTCATAGCCTGGCCCATCGGCGCAAAGTTGCATGTTTGTCGGTCTTTTAACAGATTGTACTTCGGTGAGTGTGCTCAAGAGCTCCACGAACTCATTCCAAAATCTCCTTTCTTCCATCGGGAGTCCAGACGTACTGCAGGTTATCACCCATACCTTGTCGATGTTCCACACATTCGCACGAAGCGCTTTGCTACATCATTTATTATGCGCACAGCCAAGGAGTGGAATTCCCTGCCTGCGTCGGTGTTTCCAAGTTCATATGACCCCAATCTATTTAAATCGCGAGTTAATAGGCTTCTTTTGGGTTAGCTCGTTCCATCGTCGACTTCATCTCTGTCCTCAGGACTAGATTGAGGTCAAGAGTAAGCCCATATAGAATAAAAAAAAAAAAAAAAAAAAAGTAAAATTATGGTATGTCACCCTATTAAAATTAATAAAACTTCTCCAAATTAATTTGGTGTTTTAATTAGCGTAATTGATAGAAGATAACAAAATGGGAATTTTTCTCCTCCTTTGGTTTATTTCTAAACATTTCTCTGTCTACAAATTAAAACAAAAACTTTATTTTAACATTTTTATTTTAGTACTATATCTTATGAATGGTGGATTTTTTTTTGAGAAATGCTCAAATATAATATAAAGAATAGTTTTAAAAAAAACTACAAAAACACGATTTTGTAACTAGCCGAAATAAAAAGTAGAAAGTAATTTTCTTTATGTTAAAGAGAAGAATAGTGATTAAAAAACATTTTATCGTAAATAGCGTGGGGTGTTTTGTATTTTAGTAAGGAGCCAGATTGTCTCTTCAATAAGCTAGTTATACTTGTATCATTGATATATTTAGTTTCGTAATCTATTTATTTTTCTTACGTGCTATTTTTATATTTTTTTAATAATACTCACAGCCGTGACAGTTGACACACTGACAGTGACAGTTTTATCGCTAGAGTCATGTACATTTTGTGAAAGTTGTTGATGTAAAATTGTTTTGTTTTTGTGTACATAATAGTTATAATAATTATTAATTTAAATTGCATGTAGGGATTTAATCGTGCTTTATTGTATAGCCAGAATCCAAGTTGGTTACATAATAGTACGGTCCATTCGTTAAGGCCACAGCTTGAATCGGAGATTCTAGCAGACTTTATTTAGTTTTATTATTCTAACTGGAACTAGCAGAATTTTATATTAAGCTTCCTAAAGATATTGTCGGCTTGTAACAACATGAAATACGAAGAGACGACACTCCAACGGGAATGGGAGAGCAGTAAGGACCAGCCTTGTGCCGACGCGGTGAGATCATGCTGCCCCCTTGTTACAACGTCATTCATACGATTACTTCTAAGTTACGGCTTCCTGACGCCTTCACCATATTGTGCCTTTAGATAAACTATCTAACTATGATCTCAATAGATCAATAAATCAATCAATAAATAAATTTGAACCGTAGATAATTATGTTGCAAGATACTTTATTGTTAAATCGCATTTTTGTGAAAAACCCAGTCTGTTTAGGACTATTAGGAAATTAATTACTAATTGGCTAATCTGCCTTCCAAAGTAAAACAATTGTAAATAGAATATTTATGAAATATAAAGTACCACAACTGTTTTCGACATGTCAACTGGATTTAAAGCTACTAAATTAAGAGGCTGTGCATAAAATTCTCTTGCTAGAGTTTTGGCAAATTCGTTGCAATGCTATGATATGCTGTTCATGCAGATACAGTAAGTAACATCATTATTAAGAAGTGAGTACAGTTTCGAAATAAAAGTCTGGAATTTGTGTGCTTATCACAATCAACATAAAAATGGTACAATTTTGTGTTTTGTGTGTGTGGTATTTTGTGTTTTGTGGTACAGGTATTCAATTAACCGATTCATTGCGGCACCCAGAATCGTAAAAATTTTTTCATGACGCAACTTGCGTGCCTAACACCATAGAAGATAATGGCATGTCTATTGTGCCATGGCCGTGTGTATAAAAAAATATACTAATATCTAGAAACGAAGGCTACAAGTTTGTTCTATGTGAAAAACAAAGGTAGTTTTGTTCTGGGTAAACCCTTCTGAAACAAAATTTGAAGGAGTTTTAATCGATTTAAAAATGGCATGGCTCTCGAGCCATTTGCTATACTTTAAAAAAATTGATTACACACCTGTCATGCCATCCGCAACAAATTGGTTAAATGATAAAATATAAAATGAAGTTAAACCTAATTTTAATAATTTTGAAAATTGGCTGAACAAAGGATTAGACTGCTTCGTTGGTCTAGTGGTCGCAAGCACGACTCAAGTCCGGATCCCGGCTCGGGCAAAGTGTTATTGGGTTTTTCCATCAGGAATTTTTCAGTCGCAGCATGGAGTCTGGATTTGTGCCCGGTTGATGGCAATAGGCTCAGCCCCTATTACATGGGATTTAAACATAACTGGCGAAATGTGGATGTACTATTAGGCAGTGGCGTGCCCGCAATGAAATGGGGGCGAGACCCAATTAAACAACTGACGATATTTGGGGGAAAATAAAGTTTCGATCTCTGTTCCGAGTTCTGACATTGGAATTTAATAACGCCGGTTTTATTTTCCTATTATTTAAATATGCCTAAATATAAAAATACCAATAGTGGTGATTAACTTTTTTAATTTTAATCCCGTCACAAGATTACAAAAAATTCAATATTTAGTTGTCAGTATCAAGTAAATGATATAAGAACCATCTATTGACTTAAATGTAACAACTGAAATCTTCGAGTTAATTCGTAATTATTTCCCTCGCTTTGCTACAGATGGCGCACAAATAATAAATTGGTTCCTAACTACACATGATTGAAAATGTTTGTAATTACTCACAACGTAAACAGCATAACTCTTCATTCTTCGTTTCTGTACCACAGACAGATGACTAAGAACAAAGTACACAGCACTACCTATCTATTACTAGATAGATTTACAGATTGTTTGAATGAGAGCAGCTAACCAGCCATTCAATACGATACTTACGCTGATCGACTAAAATGCACATTATGGGTTTTAGTTTTCTGAGAAATATTCAAATCATGGAGGGGTACGTTTAGGTGAAGTAACGAGATTACATTTTTCTGTAAAACTCAAAGTATTTACCTTGCCCAGTACCGATTTAACACACTTTAATCTATCATAAGGAAAAATTGCATTCGTTTTCGAATTCATTTTAGTGTTCACTTCATAACAAAGTTAATTACAGCAATAACTAATCACAAAACTTTAAATGACAAGAAATCGAAAAAATAAAACCACAAAAAAAGAAAAGAAATGCACCAGTTCATAATCGCTCAAAACAAATAGGTAGGTACGTACGCACGACGGGCAATCAAGCTATACAAAACCAGTTTATACGGATCTATCCAATATTGATTTTACAAAAATCTAATGATACAGTTTTCGGAGCTCGCCAAAATCGGACGCGAGACTCTTTTGAGTATTTTTCGCTATTCCTCATAATTTAGGATTTGGCCACCCACGCCCACTTGGAAAATTCACCCAAGGTTGGAGACTTTTACGTTTTATTTTTCTCTTTTTGTTATACAAGAATAGATAACTAGCTGTTGCCCGAAACATTCAGCTTAAAATATTAGTATAGATAATAAAGGATAAGTACCTATCAGTAACGAAGGGCCAAGTTTTGTAAGAGGTAAGCCGGAGTACTTATAAAAATGAATTGTTATCTTGATCTTGTCTTACTCTGACCTGACTGACACACAATTTTGATTTTACAATAACTAGTGTTGTTTATTAATTAAAATTGTTAAAATTTAGATTGATTTTAAATTGAAATTTTGAATATTCTAACTCATGTTTCAAAAATAGATGTTATCTTGTCCCATATAAATCCTGGTACTTAATCTTTTTTTGATTGAATAAATTACTTATCACAAAAATAATGTTTTATTTAATTACAATGCTAATAAAAGTTCGAAAATATAACATAGCAATAGCATAGACTCAACTGGTTTTATGTCAAGCTATTTAGACTCCTAAATATTAATTTATTTTCGTTTTATATCCATTCATTCGCCATGAAAAGTAGTTTTAAAGCTTGGTTTTTCTTATTGTTTTATAACTATATATAATCTGTGTTTTTAAACGTGTGATAAAAAACACGGTTTAAAGTCACACTGTTTTAAAATAACTTATTTTAATCATGCTAACTCTGACTTAAATATATTATATACCAAATTTCAGCTTGTTACCAGAGATTTCATTTCTTTGGCCATTTTTTGTTTAAAACTCATTGGATAGATGACAATGAAACTTAGAAAGTACAAGCTAAGAATAAGAACTATCCTGATGACCCAATCGGAACATAAAAAAAAACATCAAAATGGCCAAGCTTACTTGGCAAAACATCGGGTTTTTTTAACTTGCTTTTACCCGAGACTTCGCTCGCATAATGGTCTAAAACTATCCACCGGGAACGTCCTGTAAATAGCCTTTGACACTCGGGGATACTGTAGATTCCCATTATTAAAAGAATTTTCGGAATCGGATCAATAGTTCCGAAGATTACCCTCTACATCTAAACTTACAAACACGCAAACATGCAAATTTACGCTTACATTTAGTATTGTTCTGTTTTTGCAATATTTTTCGTTGATGCTACGCTCCTATTAGTTATAGCGTGATGTTATATATCCTGTAGCCTTCTTCGATAAATGGGCTACCAAACACTGAAAGAAATTTTCAATTCGAACTAGGAGTTCCTGAAATTGGCGGGTTCAACCAACCAAACTATTCAATAATATTAACATTTATAATATTAGTACAGATTCAAGTAGGTAACGATTTAATTTCTCGAAAATATTTGTATTAATCGCTAAAATATTCTACTTATGTTTTCCAAATAAGGGCTGGCCTCGACAGCCTTGCATCTTCAACATAATACATAAAATAGTATATACTAGTCAAAACAAAATAAGGGTCACTGCGCGTCTTGTTTTTAAGGAAATCTCTCGCCGACTGGTCGACACTTCGCGTGACCAGAGGGCTGGCTCTTTCTTTGGCCAAAGAATTAGCATTGCTATTCAGCGTGGCAATGCTGCCAGTCTTCTGGGCACGTTTCCAGATGACAGCGATGCGGAGGAATACTTTGACGCCTAAGTGTCCTATTGTCGTCTTTGTTTAGATGTTTATATTTTCTTACTTTTAGTCTTATTTTTATCATTACTTTAGTTCTTTTTAGTCTGTAAATATAGGGCCACTTGTGTTTTTTAACCTCGGTAGCGATAATTTATTTTTATGCTTTCTCAAGTAGCTGATTGTTTATTGTGCTGTTACCTTATTTGTTTACAAACATTTTTTGAGTATTCCAGCTGCATAATTGTTTAAAGTGGATAGTTTTTGATAATTTATTGTAACCACTTGATTCTAACCGATTTTAAGACGAATTTTAACTCAGTCAAAGTGACGATTCTGTCAAGAACAGTTTTAGTTTTGTTTAACTAGTAGCTGAATTAACATTTAAAAAAAGTTATGCCGAGATTTCGATGACACATGGACTTACCAACCGTAACTAGGATCGTAGCATTGCTTCAAGAAGACCATTCGCAGCGGTCTGTGGCATTGCAGCTGTTTTTTTCCAGGCGAGCGATCAAGAATCCTTAGAATCGATTCCAAGAGACTGGGAGACCAACCAGGCGACGGGGGGATCTGGCATAGTTCGAGTAACTACCGCACAGGAGGACCGCTTCGTGCGCTTGACTGCGCGCAGAGAACGCTGCATCACAGCCCGCTCCTTCCAAAACCGTTTGCGGCAGGCGACGGGTACACGCGTTAGTGATCAAAGCATTAGAAATCGGTAACACGAAGACCAGCAGATCTCCGGGAGACGCGTAGTGCGGATACCATTAACAAGTGCTCATCGTGCACACCGAGTATCGTTCGCAAGGCAGCACCTGGCATGGAATATGAGTGATTGGAGCACAGTATTGTTTACGAATGAGTGTTAAATTTTTTAATGATGACTGTCGCATTAGGGTCTGGAGACGTGAAGGTGAGCGATTTTCGGATGCTTGTATCCATGAAAGTGACATATTTGGGGGTCCCAATGTTATGGTGTGGGGAGGAATCTCTATATCAGTTAGAACCGAGTTGGTAATTCTCAACGAAGGCACAATTACAGCTCAACGTTATATCGCGGAGGTCATAAGACCCCTGTGGCCTCATATGCACAGAAAATCGGCGCAGGATTCCATCTGATGCACCATTATGCTCGCGCACATACACTTAGGGCCACCAGAGAAGCCCTAGAGGAGCTGATAAACAGGTGTTGCCCTGGCCTGCAAACAGTCCGGATCTCAATCCCTTTGACAACATGTGGGATTTACTGAAATGCAGTGTTCGAAGCACAAACCAACCCGTGCACAATGAAAGACAGCTAATAAACGTTCTGAAATCAAGCTGGGATCAAATTACCTTCCAGGCTTCAGAGTGCATTAGAAAACGAGGAGGGCACACCAGATATTGAGGAAAGTCACAAATCGACCAACACATTTTGTTTTTTTTTTTACTTAATTTTTTTCTCTCGCTGTATGTTTTTTCAAAAATGTTAATTTTTAGAAAAAGTGGTGTAAAATGTTTTTTTTTATTGTTTCCATCGTTATGCTGTTTACAATAAAAATCAATTAATTTATCCAATCTAATCATTATTCAACCCTTGAACCTCATGAATTCATGAGAATACTGTAAAAACGTGGTGGCCCTTATTTTGTTATATTTGTATGTATCGCGTCGAATAATAATTAATAATCAATACTACGATAAGAATTTAACCAACTTTTGTGTCTCCCGGTAACTAATTAAATTTTAGAACACAAAAGCTGCTATTGTGACTAAACTATGATCGTAAGATATATTCCCTCGCGGACTTTTTTTGAAGGTAATAATGAGTACTTTAATCATGTAGTAGATAATTTTTAAGTATCATCAACAGTTTTCTCAGCGCACGCCAAATAATTTTATAGCCATAATTTTGCTATTTTGGGTTACATTATTGCAATTTTCTTAAGGATCTCTATTTTTTTTGAAAATAAATTATATATAATATATGTTACTTCCTGATAATTTAGCTTTGTATCGGTGAAAAAATGGTTCAAATCGGTCCAGTAGTTTCGGAAACTATTCGGTACAAACAAACAAAAAAATATTTCCTCTTTATAATATTATTATTAGTATAGATTTTAAAAGTTCTTTCTCGCTGTCGACAAGAATACGAGTAAGAACTCGACCCTTATAATAACAAAAAAGGAAGGTTTAAATTCTTCTTGTCTTTCCCACAAGTAGTGATCAAAGTTGTTTAAAATGAGTTGATTTCGTGCGTACGGACTCCCAATGTAACTGTAAGTTTTAACTAAAAATTGTGAGGCGGCGCCAGACAACTTTATTTTATTTTTGCACTTAGCAGTTCTGTTTAATACACTCCAATAAAACTGCTGTATGTTTTTTCAAAAATGTTAATTTTTAGAAAAAGTGGTGTAAAATGTTTTTTTTTATTGTTTCCATCGTTATGCTGTTTACAATAAAAATCAATTAATTTATCCAATCTAATCATTATTCAACCCTTGAACCTCATGAATTCATGAGAATACTGTAAAAACGTGGTGGCCCTTATTTTGTTATATTTGTATGTATCGCGTCGAATAATAATTAATAATCAATACTACGATAAGAATTTAACCAACTTTTGTGTCTCCCGGTAACTAATTAAATTTTAGAACACAAAAGCTGCTATTGTGACTAAACTATGATCGTAAGATATATTCCCTCGCGGACTTTTTTTGAAGGTAATAATGAGTACTTTAATCATGTAGTAGATAATTTTTAAGTATCATCAACAGTTTTCTCAGCGCACGCCAAATAATTTTATAGCCATAATTTTGCTATTTTGGGTTACATTATTGCAATTTTCTTAAGGATCTCTATTTTTTTTGAAAATAAATTATATATAATATATGTTACTTCCTGATAATTTAGCTTTGTATCGGTGAAAAAATGGTTCAAATCGGTCCAGTAGTTTCGGAAACTATTCGGTACAAACAAACAAAAAAATATTTCCTCTTTATAATATTATTATTAGTATAGATTTTAAAAGTTCTTTCTCGCTGTCGACAAGAATACGAGTAAGAACTCGACCCTTATAATAACAAAAAAGGAAGGTTTAAATTCTTCTTGTCTTTCCCACAAGTAGTGATCAAAGTTGTTTAAAATGAGTTGATTTCGTGCGTACGGACTCCCAATGTAACTGTAAGTTTTAACTAAAAATTGTGAGGCGGCGCCAGACAATTTTATTTTATTTTTGCACTTAGCAGTTCTGTTTAATACACTCCAATAAAACAGTCTATATGGCAGGGCGGAGACGAAGTGACGCCATCGGACGCGGCGCTCGGCGCGCTGCTGGAGGACGCCGAGCCCGCCGACGCCGACGCCGAGAGGCGCGTGCGCCGCCTCGGCTCCCGCCTCGCGCGCCTCGACGCGCTCAACGTGGCCGGCATGCTGGCCGCGGCCACCGAGTCGGGCGGCGCCGGTGGCGCGCTGGCCCAGCGCCTGGAGGCCGGGCTGGGCGCCGGCGCAGCCCTGGCCGCGCGGCTGCGGCGCTACGACGAGCTGGCCCGCGCCGCGCCCGCTGCGCCGCACGCGCGCTCAGACGCCGCGCGTGCCGACGCCAACGCGCGCGCTCTGCTGGCCGAGCTGGGCGAGGTGTACGCGTGGCTGGACGCGCCGCCGCTGCGTGACCTTGACTCGCTGGCCGAGGCGTCGCTGACGTCCCCGGAAGGGCGCGCGCGAGCTCTGGCCGCGGGCGAGGCACTGCGCGCGGCCCTGCGCGCCGAGACGGCCGCGCCCGCGCCTCGCCGCCGCCTCGCCGCTGTGCGCGAGCGCCTGCGCCGGCTCACGCGCGCACGCGACCAGGTGAGCCAGTGTTTCTTCGCGCCCCGTCACGTGTGGCTCAATGTCCGCTTGGAGCTCCGTTCAGCTCGTGTGTCTCGTGTGTGCAGCTGGCCGCGGCGCTGGCGCGGCACCTGAACAACGCGCTCATCCACCTCGGCAACGAGGCGGCGCACGAGTCGCGCGCTCACCGCCACCACGCCGAGCTGCTGCCCTACGCGCCCTTCATGCGCTGGCTCAAGGACATGGACGAGAAGGCGTTCGACGCGCTGGCCAAGGTATGCGTGCGCCGCTGTGCCACCTTCGCGGTGCGCGCCGTGCCGGGGCAGGCGCGCTGACCTTGTGTTGTGTGCAGGTGTACGTGGGCACGTGGGCGCGTGTGTACGAGCGCGAGGTGCGCGCGGCGTGCGAGCTGGCGCGCGCAGGGCTGGCCAGCGCACCGCCCGACCGCGCCGACGAGCCGCTCGACACCGTGAGTGCATAGCCACTACTTCACTAAAGATCTCAAATTTTTATATTACCGTTCATCTCGTTCGTCCCGACTGTCGGCAGGTGCTGAGTCTGGTAGAGAGCCTGTGCAACGCCGAGCAAGACTTCTGTGCGCAATTCTTCTTTTTGGACATCGACGTCAAGGTAAAATCGCAATCGCGTAACTCTAGCCGGTGACATTTACTACGTGCTAAGATGTCTGAGTGTTTGAGTTCAGGGCGAAGGCGGTGACGGCGAGCGCAGCGAGGGCGGAGAACGGGGCGAGGCGCGGCGCGCGGGCGGCGAGACGCGGCGCTTCATGTGCGAGCTGTTCCCGGCGTTGGAGAGCGACCTGGTGGCGCTGGTGGCGCACGTGGAGCGGCACGACCCCTAGTCAGTACCCGCCACTACCGCCGCACGCGCATCCGAGCGGCGGCCATTACATGCGTGTTTCTGTGCAGCGGGGCTATGCGCGCGCTGGCGTGCGTGGGGCGGCGCGTGCTGGGCGCGGAGGGCGGGGGCGGCGGGGGCGGGGGCGGGGGCGCCGGGGGCGAGGCGCGGTGGGCGCGCGCGGCGCTGGCGGGCGTGGCCGTGGCGGCCAAGCGTGGCGCGGACCGCAGCGTGGCCGAGCGCCTGGCTGCGCTGCCGGACGCCGTTAAGCAGGTGAGGCTGGCTAACTTACACTTGCCCATTTCCTGAGAACTTCGATTCCACTTTTGATAGCTACTGATTCGATAAAGTAGAATGCGAACACTATTGGGTATATGAAGTCGTGTTGCTGTCCCCCAGGCGGCCAAGAAGCCCAAGTGCGGTCTGCTCAGTTTCCTGCAGGAGCTAGAGGCGCTGAGCGTAGCGTGCGAGCGCATCTTCGTGTCTAGCGGACGCCGCGCTGACCTGGACCGCTGGTACGTGGCGCTGGCGGGCGCCATGATGCACGCCGTGCAGCACGCTGAGCACCCGCGCACTCCGCGCGCCGTGCTGCACATGGGTGAGTGCTTGCTGCACATGGCTGAGTGCGTGCTGCACATGACTGAGTCCGTGCTGCACATGGCTGTGTGCATGCTGCACATGGGTGAGATCGCGCCTAGTGCGTGCCTCAGCACAGCGGCCGACGCGTGCTAGCACAATACAATTAAACCTTGAAAAAACATCACCAAAATAAATCCGATGAGTATAGTAACATTTTCGGCAGAGAACTACCACCGGCTGCACGGCGTACTGTCGGCGCTGCGCGTGCCGGCGCTGGAGGCGCTGCGGCGCGAGTGCCGCACGCGCTACTCGGATGCCTTGCGCGCCTACGTCACGCAGTACTTCGGCCGCCCGCTAGAGAAGCTTACGCAGTTCTTCGAGGTGAAGCAGCAGCGACGCTAGCGCGTGTGTTTATGAAAGCCGGCACTGAGTTGCAGGGCGTGTGTGAGCCGGTAATGTGTTGCAGGGCGTATGTGAGCTGGTGCTGTGTTGCAGGGCGTATGTGAGCCGGCACTGTGTTGCAGGGCTTGTGTGTGGGCCGGCACTGTGTTGCAGGGCGTTTGTGTGAGCCGGCACTGTGTTGCAGGGCGTTTGTGTGAGCCGGCACTGTGTTGCAGGGCGGGGGTGTGAGCCGGCACTGTGTTGCAGGGCGTGTGTGTGAGCCGGCACTGTGTTGCAGGGCGTGTGTGTGAGCCGGCACTGAGTTGCAGGGCCTGTGTGTGAGTCGGCACTGTGTTGGAGGGCGTGTTTCTGACCCGGCACTGTGTTTCAGGGCGTGTGTGAGCCGGCACTGTGTTGCAGGGCGTGTGTGTGAGCCAGCACTGTGTTGCAGCGCGTGTGTGTAAGCCGGCACTGTGTTGCAGGGCGAGTGTGTGAGCCGGCACTGAGTTGCAGGGCCTGTGTGTGAGTCGGCACTGTGTTTCAGGGCGTGTGTGAGCCGGCACTGTGTTGCAGGGCGTGTGTGTGAGCCAGCACTGTGTTGCAGCGTGTGTGTGTAAGCCGGCACTGTGTTGCAGGGCGAGTGCGTGAGCCGGCACTGTGTTGCAGGGCGTGTGTGTGAGCCGGCACTGTGTTGCAGGGCGTGTGTGTGAGCCGGCACTGAGTTGCAGGGCCTGTGTGTGAGTCGGCACTGTGTTGGAGGGCGTGTTTCTGACCCGGCACTGTGTTTCAGGGCGTGTGTGAGCCGGCACTGTGTTGCAGGGCGTGTGTGTGAGCCAGCACTGTGTTGCAGCGCGTGTGTGTAAGCCGGCACTGTGTTGCAGGGCGAGTGCGTGAGCCGGCACTGTGTTGCATGGAGGGCGAGTGTGTGAGCCGGCACTGTGTTGCAGGGCGTGTTTGTGCACTGTGTTGCAGGACGTGTGTGTGAGCCTGCACTGTGTTTCAGGGCGTGTGTGAGCCGGCACTGAGTTGCAGGGCGTGTTTGTGAGCCGGCACTGTGTTGCTGGGCGTGTGTGAGCCGGCACTGTGTTGCAGGGCGTCTCGGAGGCGGTGGCGCAGGGCGTGCGGGAGGACGAGGTGTGCTACCGCGCCGCCTTCAGCAAGCACGAGCTGCGCCGCGTGCTGGCCATGTACCCCGCGCAGGAAGGTAGGCACACACACACCACCGCTACTAGCCCTGTCGCGACCCGAGACCACATACTCAACAATCCCAGCTCGTTGATCACGACTCGTTCATTGATCGCACTAAAGCCGCGTTGACACAGTCAGACTCAGAGTATGCTCGGACCGAGTGAACTCGGATATCTACTCCGACGCAACTCGTATTGTGGCAACCCATAATCCTAGCGCACCCGGACGACGGCGTCCGATCCTTGTAGACTCGGATCGCGTAGGACGCTATAATAATAAATTTTGTAGCGCTTAACAGTTTTGAACTATATATTCACATTGTGAGAGCTGGTGCCTGAAGTAGGTTTTAGAAAAAAAACTGTATTACGGGAACTCAAAGAAAACAGTAAACATGGTAAATATCCCGTTTCTAGTGTTAATGTTAAAGCTAGTGACCATGATAGTTTAAAAACTTATGCAACATGATTTTCTACCAAACAATTATAAATAAAAATAAATATCAGATAATAGAACAAAAGGAGTCACAGGACTCACAGGGTGTGTTTAATTGTGTAGGTGGATGTTGGTCATTATGTAGGTGAATGGTGGTGCGTGTGAAGGCGAATGGTGGTGCGTGTGTATGTGAAAGGTGGGGAACGTGTAGGTAATTATTTATTTGAGTCCAAGTATTATGTAATTGGGTGGAGCAACTTTTCTGTCTCCTCATAGGAAAGAGTTTTCAAAAAGTCAGTTACTTTTTTCTTACAACTGGGTTTGTGTAATCTATAATATGATAGCGGCAAACCAGTGAAACTTGGGTTCAACACCAATCACAGTTATTTTTATTATTCGGTAATTTACAATAAGTAGCAACTAAGAAACTAGGGCTTGTACGGTGCACGTGACAGCTTCGATCGTATGCAGGGACGGTTACCGTTACCACAAAAATACCGGTAAAATTACCAAAACCTTAACGTTATGCTACGTTAACTAGTAACGTTAAAAATATCGTTAAATCATAGGATTTACCGGTATTTAAATAGCGTTACCAGTAGCGTTACTTCGCTAAAAACTAACAATATCTGGCGCGACGTTGCCAAACCGAACGCGCGCCGCGTTCGGCTCTTCAAATCGGAGCGGCAACTACGACACATAGCATTTTACGACGATCGGACAAATACCTACGAAAACGCGACGACTCGCACGTTTTTCATTTTATAGGACAAGATACAACTATTTGTTTTGTTGTTCTAATTATTACTTTTTTTTTGTAAAAAATTTAATTATGGGCCGAAAGAAGTGCAACAAAGTATATAATGTTTAAAATTTGTTTGTTTTGTTTGTTTAAAATACTGATACATTATAACAGTATTTTAAAAAATTTAAAGAAAAATTAATGTGGATCATACGAAACGGGGCACTATGAAAATAAGAGCCTTCGGGACCCGGTGGGATGCGGGAGTAGTAGGGTGGGGGAACACCATGGGACACCTCTTGGGCATTGACCTTGAGGTCAAGGTCAAAATTCCGAAAGTCAAGACCCACGGTTCTCAGGAACTCAACTATAACTACGCTACATTCAATATAGCGAATCGTCGGAAAGGAACTAAGCATCGAGGCATCGGCCAATCACAGTGCGGTAGCGTTTAATGCTTTGCACTTAGACACACAGTTGCACTTTTTTGCATCGTGTCGTGTCGTCCGTCAACCATTTCAAGTCAACACTTCCCAAATATCGCGCGACTGAAATTCAGTGTGCGTCAGAATGGCTGGTTGTTGAGACCAAAAATTGCTATCTATTTGCTACTTTTTACTACCTATCAGTAGCGAAGGGCCATTTTTTGTAAAACGTAAGCCGGAGTACATATCTTGACTGTATAGAATATGATTGGCTGGAGAATACTGAATGTGCCTTTTTTCAAAGGGCTTCCCTTCTCCCGGCAGGAATCGGGTTGTATGGAACCTTCGCCACTGCTACCTATAGTCAATTAATTGCTATCTAACTTGGAAACAAAATGAAGGGACTTCAAAATGACGAATAAAAAGAAACATTGTTGTAATCGTTTTAAACTGCTTTATTCAATAACCTTAATCCATTCCCTGTAAAAATTTCAAATGTTCATAACTTTTTACTTGTTAAAGCTACAAGGTGGGCATTGAAGGATGTGAGGGTAGCAATCACTCAAGTAAAAATAATAACACGAATTTAAATAGTCTACACAAACGGAGAGTTGACCAGCCATCCTAATATCAGAATGGCTGGTCATTTTGAAGTCCCTTTATTTTCCAAGTTATGTAGCAATTAATTGATGTAGTTACTAAAAAATAGCAAATAGTAGCAATTTTTGGTCACCAGCCAGACGTGAACTGATACAGACAGCCAGTCAGCCATTCTGACGTACACGGGATTCACGGTCATTACGAATAATCACGTCGATTGTTGTGACGAAAAGGACAATTAGGAATTCTCCTGGATGATGCGTGCGTTTACTAACTTAAATCTTACATACACAAGCAGCCAGACCCGGAACATTATATCATATATTATTCCACATTTCGCGGTCTAGTGCGATTGTAGGCCAAGACCCGGAGTTGGTCAAATATTTGTTCTCTACAGGAACGAACCCGCGACACATAGCGCAGCAACCTATCGCTTAGCCACTGCGTCATCAACCTTGCCGTCTTTTCATCCAGTTAATAGGTAGCTATCCAGTTTATAGGTAGCTCTAGCTATCTATTTCGTCTAAGCTGCTTGGCACCAATCAATGTGCCTCACGAAATTGTAAAACTGAAATGCCTTTTGCTATTTTGTCAAAAACCATACCTAATAGTAATATGATTAAATTTCATAGTAGACACTTATATGCCAGTGCGAATGGAAAAGAAAAACATGGTTATGTTATATATGGTTGGTTATGGTTTAATTTTTTTTTTCATAATTACCTATCTTCAACTTTTTATTTTATTTTATGTATAAAATCTAAGACATAAATACTTTTATACTCTTAAACAAACATTTTCTTCAAAAGTTATCGTTGTTAAAAACGGTAATAAAATAATAACTTTTAATAATAAACCTATTAGTGCACAGCTGTAGCGCAAATAGAAAAAATAATCTACCCATAACAATCATTATGCAACGAACTTAACTCGCTTACAAAATAATATTTTTAAAATGCCTACATGATATCTACGTATAGGTACGGTTAGAATGCGGCACGGCGCTTCCATACCATACGGTCTGCGCGTGAGAGAGACGAAATAAAAACAACAAATCGGACCCTTCAACTTCTAATAGTTCAAGGTCCAAACAGTCGACCTTGATGAGCGGCCGTGTGTACTAACATCGTAAGACGCTAGACTCCCCATCGACATCGTTAGAAAGAGATAGGCGAATAAATTACCGGTATAAGTATTGTTACTTTTACCGATACTAATATTAGTTACTAGATAACGTTAACGGACTTACGGGTAACGTTATAAATATCGTTACTTTTTTAACGTTAACATAACGGTAATCGGTAACGTTAAGTAAAAAGTAACGGTAATTCGGTCCCTGATCGTATGATCTGATCTGTGTGGTGTCGGCTACAGCAATGCCTGTCTAGAAATTATGGATCGACTCTGTCCACGTGTATGGCGGGAAATTAAAGCCACCTCATGGCGTCCACTGTACTAACCAATCAACCAATGAGAATCGAGTTACAGTATATTTCGATTAATATTAAGAAATCAACGGGTAGGTATAAATATTATTTGAAAATGTTGTCGTCTTGAAATCACTTGCGACGACATATATATGTATATAAAAATTAATCCCTATTCCCCTTGGTCACGGCAGATTTCGCTAATTCTTTTTTTATTCTGTTTGTTACTGTCAGGAGAAGGTTCTTAGGTAGGTAGTAGGTAGGTAGGTAGGTAGTAGGTAGGTAGTAGGTAGGTAGTAGGTAGGTAGGTAGTAGGTAGGTAGGTAGTAGGTAGGTAGTAGGTAGGTAGTAGGTAGGTAGGTAGTAGGTAGGTAGTAGGTAGGTAGTAGGTAGGTAGTAGGTAGGTAGTAGGTAGGTAGTAGGTAGGTAGTAGGTAGGTAGGTAGTAGGTAGGTAGGTAGTAGGTAGGTAGGTAGGTAGTAGGTAGGTAGGTAGTAGGTAGGTAGTAGGTAGGTAGGTAGTAGGTAGGTAGTAGGTAGGTAGGGAGTAGGAAGGCAGTAGGTAGGTAGTAGGTAGGTAGGTAGTAGGAAGGCAGTAGGTAGGTAGTTTCAAAACCAAAATATTTTATTTCACGTAGGCCTAGATGGGCACCTATAAAACGTCGAATAGTAGGTAGGTAGTACACATAGGCCTGCCCCAAAGGGGGGGTTTTGCCATAATCACCACGCTTGGCAGGCTGGTTGGCGATCGCAGTACGGTTGTTAAAAAAGTACAGAGAACGCTGCTGCATATTCTCTGCTAAGTCTCTTAGTCGCCTCTTACCACACCCACGGGAAAATATGAGATGGTGCTGTTCTTTACGTCTGACACCATACAGTACATTATAAAAAGAGTTAGTGGAAGTCTAGTAATTTAATCTAATTCATATTTTAGTCTAAGTGCTATTCCAAGGTATAAGCTATCTTCTTCATTCCAAATTTCATTAAAATACATTCAGTATTTTGTGTGTGAACGAAGGACATGAGAGCAGCGGTGGCCCAGTGGTGGCGGTCCCGACTTACGAGCAGTAAGTCGTGGGTTCGAACCCAGGCAGGCGCATTACTTTGTGTATTTTATGGCATCACCACTGCTCTCAAAACGGTGAAGGAAAACGTCGTGAGGAAACCGGCATGTCCTGGAACCAAAAATTCGAAGACATGTGACATCTACCAACCCGCACTGGGCCCGCGTGGTGGATTATAGCCCATTCCCTCTCATAGAGAGGAGGCCTGTGTCCCAGCAGTGCAGGAACATTATAGGCTGATTATGCATACAGTACGAACGAACGAGTTGCACGATCTCAAATTCGTCCGTAGGGGGCATGACCAAGGAACGAAGAGGAGCAGTTTCAGCGAGATTTTCAGCCTGTTTCTGAGAGTGAATGAATGAGAAGTGATTTGCTCGGCTAGGTTGCATCCAACGTTTGCAAAGAAACTGTTGACCTCGTTAATACTCTGGTCCGGGTTGACGCTAGAGATGAGACAGGAGGAGTGATGGGCCCTGCTGGAGCCGCTAATCTGTTTTATAACATCCCATAGCTTCTTTTTGTTGCCACTTGCTAATCGCTTCTAAAACGCTTTTATGTTAGTTGAAGAATTTCGTTATGAGGGTCCTTCTTCAGCTTTTATACAGATTATCCCTGTTGCGCATGCATTTTAAAAGCCCTTTTCTAATAAAGTAAAGTAAAGTAAAGTAAAATTTATTTGCATAGATTGCAGGTACATAAAATAAGATGTCACAATAAGATGGGTGAGCCTTGTACAATCTACCTTATACTAGGCATGCAAACATTAATGAGATTGTTAACTACATACATTGAAAATTAAATTAAATAATGGTTAAAGTTAAACACAACAGTCGGCATAGTACATTCATAATAAAAATAAAAAATAAAAATCTACTTAATACAATTGGAATATAAGTGGCATAAATTGAAAGAATGAGTACATTAGGTATGTCAATATTAATAAAATTACATTAAATTATTCAATACATTAAACTATTCAGTCATAAGTCAGTGTCATTTAAAAAATCATTTACTGAATAATAGCATTTTGCAATCAATAGAGATGTCAGTTTCTTTTTAAAATTTTGAATTGTTTCATTTTTAATGTTATCGGGTACTTTATTAAAAATTATTGGGCCCATACTAATAACACTTTTTTTGAGCAAAGCAGTATTACATCTCTCAACATGTAGTAAGTGTTTATACTGGCTTCTTACAGGTCTCTTTCTAGTCTCAGACACTGACGTGAAAAGGTTCATGTTGGATTTAACAAAGAGTGCTATTTCCAATATATACATACACGGGAAAGTTAAAAGTTTTAGGGACTTAAACACAGGAACGCAACTATCCGTCACTTTCATGCTAAGTATTGCCCTTATGCATCGTTTTTGGGCTTTGAACACCTGTTCTCGTAGGGTACAGTTTCCCCAAAAGATTATTCCATATCTTAAAATGGACGCGACTAAACCATGATATGCAACTACTGTTGTGGTGATGTTTACCTTTTTCGTCAGATTATGTAGGACATAAGCGGATACGCTCAGTTTTTTACAGACTTCTTCTGCTTGAGGTTTCCAAGTCAACTGGCTATCTATCAGTATACCTAGAAATTTCGCAACTTTCACTTGGCCTATACTACAGTTATTATATTTTACCATTATATTCGGTACTGATGTGCGTTGATAAAAGTGCATTACGTTAGTTTTTTGCAGGTTAATTACTAAATTGTTTTTGTCAAGCCAATTCACAATGTCCTTAAGTGTGGTATTTATGTCCAGCTCGTATTTATTTTTGTCTGTATATTTAATTAGTGCGGTACTGTCGTCAGCAAATAAGACCATGGGGTGTTTAACGTGATGAGGTAGGTCATTTATGTATAGCAAAAATAAGAGTGAGCTAAGAACTCCACCCTGAGGTACGCCATGCATTATGAGTCTTGCTCCGGATTTATATTTTATCTCACGCCTAGTGCTAGTGCAAATTTTAGAAATTTCCGTGTATTGTTTACGGCCACTTAGATATGACCTAATTAGATCTAGCACGTTTCCCCTTATTCCATACATGTCAAGCTTATTAAGAAGGGTTTCGTGATGGACACAATCGAAAGCTTTTGTCATATCTGTAAGGATTGCGCAGATTGGTAGCTTTTTATCAACATTCCCCATTACAACACTTAGCAAATCGTAAATAGCAATATTTATGCCTTTGTTTTTCCTGAATCCGTGTTGTTCATCACATAAAATATTATATTTACTTAAAAAATTATTGATTGATTCATAGATTATCTTTTCGATGACTTTTGAAAATATGGGAATTAGGGCTATGGGTCTGTAGTTACCTAAACTCTCTTTATCGTTTTTTTTTAAAAGTGGTTTTACAATTACTGTTTTTAGACCGTCGGGGAATATTCCAGAGGAAATGCATAAATTTAGAATCTGGCTTATGTGTAAGGCAATATTATTAGACACGAATTTTATTACTTTTGTGTCTATACCATCATACCCAACGCTTTTCGTATTTTTTAGTGTCTGTATTACCCTTATTACGTCTTCAGGTAGCACTGGAGACATAAACATCGAATGCGTGTTGCTAATTAGACCAGTAGGTCCACGTGTTGGTGGAGTATTAGATAGTACCTGATCGATGAAGAAATTATTAAATGCATTTGCAATTTCTGATGGGTTACTAATGACAGTGTCTTGAATTTTAATTTTACATATTGGCTCGACATCCCGTGTTTTGTTATTTATAATTCGCCAAGACGCTTTGGACTTGTTACTGGAAGTATTTATAAAGTAATTGTTTTGCGCTCTTTGGGTTAATTTAATTATTTTTCTGAATTTCAAGGAGTAGTTTTTGAAAGTATTTTTGTTTTCGGCAGAAGTCTCACGTCTGTATTTCCACAACAAGTGTCGCTGTCTTTTACTGCATACGCGTATACCACGAGATACCCATTTAATACTTGGATTTGATTTGATGGTCACTAACTTGTATGGAAAACAAAGATCGTACAGCATTCTAAAGTGTTCCAGAAAGTAATCATATGCTTCGTTTGCGTTCTCTGTTAGGTATATATCCGAGAAAGATAGACATTGGAGATAGTTTTTGAACCTAACTAAATTTTCCGTAGAAATATCACGTTTCTTAATGCGCCAGGAACTAATTCTACAGGTTCTATTTACTTTTACTTCTAGTATCTGTGCAGTGTGATCAGACAAAGCAAAGTCCATTATCTCACACTTACATTTTAGTTGAGAACTACAAGCAAAATTATCAAGACAGCTGTTACTGGATAATCTAGTCGGTTGCCGCAGTTCTAAATTAAGATTGTACCCTAATAGAAAGTATTCAAAGTCTTTGGTAACGTTGTTTCTTTTTAAGATATCTATGTTGAAGTCCCCACACACAATAATTTTTTTACTTGGTTTTGTGCATATCGTTTTCAGGATCATGTCTAAGTTTTCATAAAATACAGTTAGGTTATTTAGTTTTGGTGGTCTATAAATACAGATAATAATTAATCTTTGTTTAACAAGTTCTATTCCGCAACATTCGAAAGCGTTTGTTTTTGATTGTCGAGAGATGTCCGTTAGTTCTTTATATTCTAGATTTCCTTTGATTAGAATGCAAGCTCCTCCACGCTTTTTCGATTGTCTTGCATAACATGCAGCTAGCTTGTAATTCGGAAGGTTTAATATTTTTTCATGTCCAAACATAATGAAATGCTCGGTAATACAAACAATATCTATGTCCTTTTGCCTCCTGGACAATTCTTGAAGGTTGACAGTAAGTAGGTCAGTCTTATTTAAAAGACCAGCGATATTTTGGTGCTTGATATTTATGCTGTTATGGACGAAAAAAATCAGAGTTGCTTGTCGTTATATTTGCTCCATCAATATTGCTAGGCGGTGTCTCCGAACATACGATATTTATATCGGTCCATTCACAGGAAAGTTCATTCAATAATGTTTTCAAATTTTGGAAGATATTCAGCATTCCTTTGTTATTAATGCGGCCAGTGTACCAGGAAAACATCTCATAAGATAATTTTAGATTGGAGTCGAACAGCCAAGCATAGTTATGATTTTGATTATCTATGTATAACAAATTGTTGAAAGTTTCGATTCTCCAATTGTACATCGTCGAGTAGTCGTTGCATCTATACGTGGGCAGGCATAAGACAATATTTGTGTTATTTATTTTTGTCAATACCTCTCTAATATGAATGACCAAATTGCAGTAGTTTTTTGTCTTACTAAAATCTTCTTCTCCTATAAATATAATACAGCAATCTTTTTGGGTATAGTTAGACAGCTTGGAGGGTAGATTGTCAATAAGTTTCTCGATGCCGCAATTAGGTGTCAGGTAGTGGCATAATTGCTTGTCAGCGAATGTATCTTCTGCTGTTGGTAATAATCCCTTGTTTTTGTTGCTGCTTATGATACACAGTTTTTTCTTTTCGGGGAGAGATATATAGGGTGGTAGTATGTTGGTTACGTCATTATTCTGTGTTCTCGGAGAACAAGAGTCATGCCATGGTTTTTGACACATATCCTGGATGCTGCTTTTTTGTGGTGTTTTATTTTTGTTTTTCCTGTGTTTTTTCGTGGGGGTCTCGCTGGTTACTATTTTGAAAGCTTTTTTTGCTATTTCATGTTTTGACTTCATGCTCGTAATAGATTTTTTTAACTCCGTATTCTCAAGAGACAGATTGTTAATTTCCTGGTGAGCTGAAGCCAATTCTAATTTAAGTTTTGCTATCTCATTTTTAAGATCAGACAGTCGTTTATCATTTTCATCGTCGGACAGGTTTGGTAAACTGTTTCTAGTGCCATCTAGCGTCAAATTGATGCAACTACTATTACTTTCGTTGATTGACGATGATCGGATACGAGGCATGGTTTGAGAAGTTGTCTTTCGTTGTCGAAATGTGATATTCTCCAAGAAATCCATCATTATTATAAATTGATAGAAAACATTTGGAAAAAGTACAATTGTAGAACTTGGATTTGAACTCGGGTCACGACGTGTGTTTTGGTATCTCAAAAAAACCAGCGCATTAAGCCACTCTGCCAAACGTTCTATTGAGAATCAGTTGAAATAAGTTAATACGTTCTAATTATTTACAATTTAAATTTGACAAGACGGTTATTTTTCTTTGTTTCAAAATTTGCATTGTCATAATGTTTTTATGGTTTTTTGCTGTAGAAATTTGAAAAACTTTTCGTTACACTTTACTATTTCATTGAGAGTACCATTTTATTTGGTAAGCACCACCTGTTGACACGGTTTTACAAGCAATTGTCATTATTTACGAGACTATTATCACTGTATTGTTTTTCATTTATAACTTTATTGTTTTTATGCGCTTAATCCACGGCTTACTGACTAGTTTCCTTCTAGGTATTTTTACTATTTTGGAGTTATCTTTCATAGCCCTTGACAGACAACAACCTACTAGCAAGTCAAACACACACACACACACACACACAAGTTTGGAAATCTGACTTACGTAGGGCTGATTCTAGGTTATCATAATTAATACGGTGACAAATTTTATTTGAACACTTTTCCGAGCAAGCTTGTATACGATGTTGACTTTAAAAATATCATATGTTGTATGTATAAATGTGACGCGGAGGAATGAGGAAAATGTCGTGAGGAAAGTTTTGAGTATGACTGTGGATGGGTATAAGAGTAGAGGAAGATCAAAGAAACGATGGATGGACTGTGTGAAAGATGATATGGCACGAAACGAGGTGTCTAAGGAGATGACGAGTAATAGAGAAGTATGGCAGAAGAAAACATGCTGCGCAGACCCCAAATGAATTGGGACAAGGGCAAGAAAATGATGATGACTGTGAAAGATAATTGTAGAATGAAGAAAATGATCCAGTGTGAAATGTCTATATCAACAGCTATCCTAGTATACTCGTATGAAGCTTACTCCTACGAGTCCACTCGGTCCGAGCATACTCTAACCGTGTCTACGCGGCTTAAATTATTGTTTTAGTTTTGGTCACCACCCTAAAGTCCGGAGTCGCAGAATATTTTCTTAAAGAAACTGCGAGCTGCATTTGAGGAAAAAAATAAACAGTATTGTTACAAGCTGGGTATTAACAATTAATACACTACCGATTAAACACCAAATATCTTTATTAATCACAATACACTTATAACTCAATCACAAATTCACCACTGATCACCATGCACTTACATATCGCACTTGTAGTTTAGGTACTTCGATTCACTTCGTTAGAAGACTGACTCTCCCGCAAACCCGTTAGCTAATTACCCATTCTTGGAGAAAGTTCCACAACTTTCTCGAAGCTTATTCACAGCTGAGAGTGGAACATTCTAGGATTATTCTGGAATCTTCTACACAATTTCAATCTGGAACATTCTAGAATCGAACGTAATCTAGAATGTCCTCGTTAAACAGCTGACGTAACAGTACTTTAAAAACCATTGCAACAGCGCCGCTCGAATAGCTATTAGTTATCACCAATTCACCATACCTTATCTACGTAGTGGTTATCTGCAGTTGAGAACGGTTCAGTCATTCAATATGAAGTGGAATTCGTTCCCTTTAGATAGTAACATACCACGCGATAAAATGTATCCAGCTTAGATGTAACCTCGATTGATAATTTTTGTTTAATAGTTAAGGATTTTTTTAAATGAAGTTCAAATCGGAATTTTACCTTTAATTTTGTTTTTTTCTCTTGAGTTCGGGCCCCTTTGTTGTAAAAAAAATGTATGGGGACCTGGCTGGCCAACGCTCAAAATTAAATAATGCGATTATTTTATATTGATTCTAAAATTTTATTTTATTCGGGAAATTTACAGCTAATAATACACTCCTTTGCAAAAAACGGGCACCTTACAGTCATTAGATTTTCTATGGATCATTGGGAATCAAACGAGCTTACCTGTTAAGCGGTTATCTGGAACATAATTTATAAGATAACTAGTATTTCTACACACATTTACTAAACATCGCGAATTTTAGGAATAAAAAAATAAAACAGGTATCTACAGGTATCTATATACAGGTATGTATATATATGTATATATATATATATATCTTAAAACAGGTAATAAAATATATTTTACCAAGCTTCTCGTACTGGCCACCCCAAGCGTCACTATTTTAGAGATCGAAGGATTGGGAACAAGTTCTGTTTTCGGTGCTGATGATGTCGGAAAGTTGCTTTGCTGTATTCACCTCTTCCTAGATTCCGTTTGAATAGAAGTTTTCCCACAAAAGCAGCCATGACGTTTTTTGTTTTTATTAAATTCAACTCACCACCTTGCAATTGTAAATTAACGTCATTAAATATTTTAAAAAGATCTGTCAAAAAAGCTATGTAATTTTTGACGCAATCAAGTTTCCGCGCAGTTCATCGTCTCTGTTTTCAAGGAAGTCTCGTACTGAGTCAAACAGAGTGAAAAAGCGATTCAGACAAACACCTTTCGAGAGCCATCGTACTTCTGTATGCAGCAGCAACTGATCATAGTCTTCATCATTTCCACTACAAATTTGCCCAAATAATCTGTCATTTAATGAATTGCTTCTTACGTCTAGATAAAATGTTTTTTCATGAATGGATGTATTTTCAAAGTATTTTATTATATTACATTTCTAATTAGGTAGGTACGCCGCGACCGCCTCGCTAACTGTCATAACGCCTCCCATTTGCCCTTGGCCCGCTATCGCCCCCACGAAAAGCTCCAGCGCTCACTACGGGGCGTTTCTAGACTAGACCACACCTGGGAACCTTCTAGTTACGGAGATATTGGGGTTCAAAGTTCCAACTTTTTCACGAGTTCTTTTTTATATACATGTTTTTAATGTAAGAACTATACTTTAAACACTGAACACGACCCCCGTACTGTCCAATCCATCCATCAGCACAATGTTTTCAGTGCGTTACATTGAGACCTACCGTAAAACGTGATATTACACCCCAAAAAAAAAAAGTTGTTTCCCAGCAACAATTTGTGCGTAAAGATAGTTTGATGTACATAATACTTGGTTGACAGCTTCTTGAAGGGTCCGTTCACACCCTGTATAACGATACCTTAAGGCTAGGTTATCCAGATAAACTTCGTCTTAACACTTTACCTGAACAGAACTTTTCATTTTCTGACCAGTCTGGATATCCCCCACCCGCAGGTAAAGGATTATCCATTAATTACGCCACATACATACTGTATACATTTTTAGGGTTCCGTAGTTGCCCGTCAAAATATGCAGACACTTCCTACGGTCCCATATTTGCCTCCGAACGATGATTTTAATTGTAATAATAAAAAACAAACTTACATTTGCAGTTGAAAAACCTGACACATTATGTTTACGAAAATGTGTTATCAAAGTACATTTTATAAGTTGGTCGACTATTACTCGTAAACTTGTAAAGCCTACTAGCTGTGATAGTTTTCCTTTGGCACCTGAGTCTAATAAAAATTAGCACTTTAAAGCTTAATATTTCACAAACAAACAAACAACAAACTCACAACTTTTTTTAAAGTCCTATCCAACGACATCCCACACTATGGGGTACGCGAGAAAAAAAGTCCCCACATTACGTGTACAGGACATACCCTAAAAAATACTTTTCGAGATTTTATTTTACCACCTTCTCAGCGTAACTAATTTGTTTATTCATGCCAATTTTCAACTTTCTAGAACTAAGACTAAAAGTCTTTGAGCTAAGCTGCGGACAGACAGACATGGCGAAACAATAAACCCTTATTGTTTCGCCATGTCATGTCATGTCAAGGAACCCTCCTTGTTGACTACAGAACCCTAAAAACGGAACCCTTGTAGGATCACTTTGTTGTCCGTCTGCCTGTCAAGAACCTTTATCTCGGGAACGTATAGAGGTATGGAGTTGAAATTAAAATTATATACTCAGGTCTACAGTCCCTTGAAGCTGAGAAAAATTCAAACTTCTAAGTTAACGTAAAAAAAGATATGGCCGTTTATGTCGCAAAAAACGTATATTTCGAAACTCTCAAGGGAATCAAAATTTATAGGGTACTTCCCGTTGACCTAGAATCTTGAAATTTGGGAATGAAAAGAAGCAATGTCTTACAGCACATGTAAAGGAAAAAAATCTTAAAACCGTAATTAATAACAAAATACCTACAAGTTTATACGGAACCCTCGGTGCGCGAGTCCAACTCGCACTTTACCGCCTTTTGTTTTCGTATTGTTTTTTTTTCATATAAAACGCCAATTGCATATGTACATCAGGACCAAATTTTCGGCCGCACGGTTAAACTGTGTACTGCGTCCTGCGTTTCAAATGAGAATAGGACTGATCTGGCGCCATGTTGTGACGTCAATCGGAATCTTGAATATCTGGCAACTGTCACTTGATATGAAAAGTATGGTTAAAGCAAAAAATTATACTTGCACTAATAAATCCTATATATAAAAATCTAGTGTCGCGGTGTTTGTGGTCGCACTCCTCCGAAACGCCTCGACCGATTTTTATGATTTTTTTAAAATATTTATTTGGTAGGTATGAGAATAGGTCGTAAAGTATATTTCACACCGCTAGGTGATTAGGGCGCCAGCAAAGCCGCGGGCAAAAGTTAGTTGTTAATAATATTTTTTCATCGTTATTATCCTGTTAATGTTATCTTCAAATGGGGAGTGTCAATTTTTTTTTAAATACGTTGATTACAAAACCATTTCGAGGAATAAGGTCTCTAATTATTTATTTCTCGTTAAAATGAAAAGATACTCTCTATTAATTTATGTTTTTGAAGAAATGTGGTTAACCTTTATTTGACCTTCAATGGCGTCATCGTGAAATTTGCAATCGACTTGCAATACACGGTTTGCAATCGCGCGGTTCTCGCGTGTCCGAACTAGCCCTTAGCTTCATTTTAATGATTGTCATTAGAGTGTCACTCACGTATTAAATTGTTGAATGAGCAAAGGAATCTTTTCCAGTGACATAAAGTTATCAGCAATTTGACCATTCATTATGATTGAGACATTATTATCATCATTATATGACCCCCCCCCCCCGCTCTGGGCGGGGCGGACTTCTACTGACTAAAACCCATTCATGTTCCTTCTTTGCCCTTTGTGTTCCAGGGCCACGGTATCTCTTTCGAACAATTCCGCAGCCCACGTTATCAGCCCTAAGACTTGTCTTGTCGGTTTCTAGGA
The DNA here is from genome assembly GCA_905163415.1 of Noctua fimbriata. NCBI lineage: Eukaryota > Metazoa > Arthropoda > Insecta > Lepidoptera > Noctuidae > Noctua > Noctua fimbriata. Next base: position 282,262 of record LR990937.1, read on the forward strand.
AATGTTCCCTGAGACTGCATATCTCGCGATTGTGGTGTCTTAGCGATTAAAAAGCCTCGACCCCCTCACCTCCGCGGGATATACAGTCTCATTCGATATGCCGTCAACAATGTACGGAACCCCCCTATCCAGGGCATCTAGTACTGTTTGAGTCCATTTGAATATGCAGAAAGAGTACATCAAAACTGGCATCAACCAACCGACCGTTGAAAGCACTCGCCTTATTTCTGCCTGATAAGAGACTATTAAATACTTTTTTCAGGCGGCCAAAGAAGCGCTCCTTCAACGATTGCTTCATATCAGCAACATAGATGCCCAGCGCTTCCGACATACCCAAATACTTATAGGTTTCGGTTGCTGAGAGGGATCTAAGATTTATGGAATTCGACATCTGGGTTCCCACAGATTCCACAATCTCCCCTCGCTTTACATGAATGACCGCACATTTGTACACACCAAATTCCATCCTGATGGCGCTACTGAGTTGCCTTCAGTAGCTCTATCAGTTGCAAATTGTTGGGGGCAAAGAGTTTCAGGCCATCCGTGTAAAAGAGGTGAGATATAACTTGACCACCTCGCCTCAACCGATAACCTAGACCTGAATCCTCCAGCAGCGTGCTAAGAGGATAAAAGGCTAAGCAGAACCAATGTGGACTCAAACTATCGCTGAAATTTACCTCGCTCTAGAGTAGCGAACAGATAAGGATATTGGTTCGCTATTCTTCTGAAGTTGCCGACATCCTGGATAGTGAAGGAATGTGCTTCATTGCCCCATACACGACATCAGGAAGGTGCGCAGAAATGCATCAACTTTATACAACTCTAGCACCATCATGAGCCATGTATGTGACACCGAGTCTATAGGGCTTCTTATAGTCTATCCAACAGGTCGACAGATCCGTTCAGGAACGGGGAACCTGTTGTCTAATAGCTATATCAATGAGGAGTAGCTCCTTAATACCACAGGACCCGTTCCTACATCCATTTTAAGAAGCGGATATGACAGAATTGTCATCAATGTGTTTGCTAATTTTAGCTCTCAAAATGGATGTAAGAACTTTATAGACTGTCGGAAGACAGGTAATCGGTTTAAAATTTTTGGGCTCCGCAGTACTACCCGTTTTATGGAGCATTTGGGTTATACCTGTTATCAGGAACTCGGGCAGCGACCCTGACTCTAAGGTTGACTGGAACAGGGTCGTCAGACGAGCGTGCGAACTTGTAAACCATTTAATCCAGAAGTTGTGCAGCCCATGCGGCCCTGGAGATTTCCAGTTAGGCAACGGACGGACTGCACGAGCTACGTATTGGGAGCTGATAGTGATTTCCCCCATTTCTGGTACTGGATCGCACACTCGCTCGACCCCCCGAGTCCATTCACCCTCGGTATGGCTGACAGGTACCGACCAGATGCTGCGTCAGAACGAACACATGGCATCATCATCCGACAGGCGCGTGTCAGCCACACCTTGGTCCGGTCGCTCCCAAGCTCTATAAACCCACCTGTCATCTCTTTGGAATTCTTTGTGCGATTCTGAGTGTATCGTTCCACCCGTCGCTTATACCTACGAGTACGGTTTGCCCATGCATACACTTTCTGCTTCAGGAAGTCGATGCGCTCTGTGACATGGAACATGTAGTCTCGAGGACTGATATAAGTACCCGAGAACGCCCGCCTCACAAAACGCATCACTCTGTAGCTCTGTCATCAGAAAATTTGACATGGGCTACACGACATTCCGCTACAGCCGATACACAATACAAGATTGAGTGAGCATCGGTGAGGTCTTCGCAGTTATCAAAATATTTTGAAGAGCGTGAAAAAGTTGATTAAAACAACATTTTAAAAACGAATGGTTTATTCACCAATTATTTTATGTTTATGCCACCGAATATGTTTTTTTTTGTAATGACAAATTCTCAGACTATATTGGTGCGCAGGCTCTCCCTAGTTTGGCCATTTTATTTTATTACTTAACATATTTTTCTATCTTCGATTTGGCAGCTATGACGTTACAACATGGCGCGAGGTCAGTCCTATTCTCGTTTGAAACGCATTACACATCCGCACGAGTTTTAGCGTAAGACCTTAGGTACACCTCTTTCGGGGATTAGAGGCGTGATGTTACATTATGACAATGTTTCGGCAGTGCGCAAGTCGCTGCACCGGCTGTACCGCACGGTGGAGAAGCACCTGAGCGAAGAGGGCGGGCTGCTGCAGGTGGTGTGGCGCGCCATGCAGGAGGAGTTTATCGCGCAGCACGTGGCGCTGCAGGTGAGTGCGGGCAGTGTGTTGGTACTCCTGAGCGAGGAGGGCGAGCTGCTGCAAGTGAGTGCTGGCAGTATGCTGGTTCTCCTGAGCGAGGAGGGCGGGCTGCTGCAGGTGAGTGCGGGCAGTGTGCTGGTACTCCTGAGCGAGGAGGGCGGGCTGCTGCAAGTGAGTGCGGCGGGCAGTGTGCTGGTACACGTGGCTGTTGACAACTACGAGGAGGTGTCCGACGCGGCCACGGTCGTGGTCGGCTTGTATAATGGGTGTAATAAGACCCTTTACGAAGTCGAAAACAGCTTCTTGTTCTTTCCGGCATTGCGATATAAATATTAGTACCTATTATTATTTTTTTGTTTTGGACGATATCTTCTAAGTAGTTAGGAGGTATTGGAGTTCATAATGCGGACTTACTTTTTTTTAAATACAAGTTTTTAATGTACCCCCTGTACTATTCACTTTATCGATCAACAAAATGTTTGAGTGTGTTATCTACACTGAGTTCTACCGTAAACAATGGTTTTTCACCCCAAAAAAAGTCGTTGCAGACCGAAAACTAAGCTAACTTAGTTCAAATTCGTTTATTTGCTAAAATGGGTAATTACATAAAGTTGTTAAAATAGAGCATAGTTCAACCATTACGCCTTGAGGCATGCAAATGTCAAGCTTTGACTGTATCACAACATTATCAGTTCAGTTCAGCTTAGCTCGCATAGCTGACGCAGTTTTTCAGACTTGTGTGCAGACTGCAAACTAAGCTTAGCATCGCATATTTTAGCCAACTCAAGTTAGCTAGCGTAGCGTAGCTAAAATCAGTTCCCGTGCCAGTGTTGTCCAGTGTCTTGATTGCCGAGATTAAAGGTGTTGACATATCTCAGGTTCGAAATGTCTTTTCTTTAGATAATAATAAGTCGGTATTAATTTTCTTTTATTTCATCGATTATATTCATTCATGGCGAGCGATACGTCCGTTAAATTGAACTTCGCAACACTGACTGAGATTTCGGTTAGTTCTTAGTGTGCACGGGACATATTTCTAGTTTAGCTTGGCTGACTTAGTTTAGCTTCGGCATAGCTTAGTTTTCGGTCTGCAACCCGGATAATGTTTGCGTAGAGTTACTTAGTCGAATGTACAGAATGCTTAGTTGACGGCTTCGTGAAGGGTCCGTTTACACCTTGTATATGCTAATCTCGCGTATAAATTAGTGTGACGTACATATGTTGCGTGTGTGGCAGGCGCGCATCGCGGCGTGCTACCCGGCGGCGGGGCTGGCGCTGCCGCTCACCACGCAGCACATCCTCGACGCCTTCTCCGACATCGCGCGCGAGCACTGACCGGTGAACGTCAGCTCTCGAGTACTTCGTGTTACTGCGTAACCGAAACGTACGTTTGTAAGTATTGGTACCTATCTATGTACCTATTGCGATCTAGACTCGATTCATTGTAACAACTATTCATGTAAGAAATATTATTTATTTTACTATTGTAAATAGTCTCAGATAGGTACTTATTTAATATCTACATACTTTAGGATTATTTAAGAGATATTATGCTGTTAACATTTGTTTGTATTATAAAGTTGTTTATACTCATTGATGTACCTAGTTTATTCATTTCTCTATGTTGTCCTATTCTAGAACGCCTGGAGGCTACATTCATGGCATAGCGTTATACTGTAGATACAAGATGGCCTTTTACAGTAGGTATAACGTTGGGTTTTCACGGTAACAACCCATTCTCTAGAGTCTGAACTTACTCTTAGAGTTATGAACTTAAAACAAATATGTGTGGCGAATCATATTTATTATCTATGGTTCCCATTACGGAGTTTAGTAATTCTGTTGTAGCTGACAACACTGAGGTCTATGGCACATGGCTAGATTACCACATAATAGAAACAAAACGCGGCCAATTAGAACTCAAAACGATTTTTCTTACTTGTAAATTACTATTGTTAACTTTCACTGAATTATATTGTTGTATGGTTAACATAATGTGTGCAAACGTCATGTAGAAGGTACAGTTATCATACAACCTGGACCCAAGCAAGCGCCTAAATATGTATTAAGTATTAGCTAATGCCCGCGGGGAGTCTGCCGGGATAAAAAGTATTCTGTGTCTATCCAGGTTATAAACTATCCGTGTGCTAAATTTCATCCCAATTCGTCTAGGTGTACAGAACTGGACTATTTACACTTTACACTTAGGTTATTAATTTGCACTATTTCTGCGATCCACTTTCATTAAAGTTTCAAAATGACCACCGCCTTGTTCTATGCACTTAATTGCACGCTTTCTTAAATTGTATTTCAATTTTGTAAGCACTTCAGTATAACTTTCAAAAACGAGGTAGCGCTAAGTGTCACACTAACATTGGCTCCGTATTTAAATAATCTTAAAAAATATTCAACACTTGTTTTAAAGTCTAATTGTGCAAATTTTCTGTCTTATTGTCTCTAATAATGATCGTCTATCGTTTGCAGAACAATTTCATAAGTTGTGTGTAAATGAAAGTCTATTAAAGGAATAACATCAAAATAGTGTTTACAAACAGTGCATCCAGATAAGTACACAACACTTGAACTGAAATGTGTATATATGTATACTCATGAAACATTAGTACAGTGATATAATAATATATAGGTACGTATCTAAAACAAAGTGAATTCGAAACTTTTCTGTAATACTGTACCGTTATCATTATTCAAAAGTGAACGACGCACGACGCCAACTTTTCAACGAATACCAACAAAGAGAAACGAGCTTTTTTTCTCTCAAATTTAATAGTACATGCACTTATTTCGTCCTAGAAGTTACTCGCTTAGATGGCGTATGACAGATTACTCTGACCGCGCTATAAGAGGTTCCGAGTTCAAACCCAACCCAAGCAAGATTTACTTTCGGATTTATTTACAAAGAATTAACTTCGAAAAGTACTCAAATAATAAGTTTCAATGGATTGATCAACTTTTATAATTCTTTCTTTTATATTTTCTGAACATTTTATGAAAAAAAAGAACTTGAAGTGAAAATACGTTGCAATTTAAATGCATACTTACAAAAAGAGTTACATGTTCCAAGAAAATACAGGCAACATATACAATAACAGGTAAAATATTGATCTCAAGTGTCTGCAGTTCAATTAACTAATACTTACATAAGTTATCTATATAAATTGGATCAGAAATGTGAATTTCTTCGAGAATATGACGTTGCGAACTCGCAAAACTCGTTCACAGTCAAAAGCAAAAGCTGTTATCGACCCATGCACGTCCAATGACTCAACGTTAAACGGCACCACCAATAGCTTACCAACAATATCGGATGTTGAGAACGAAGAGATCTTAGAGCTTAAAAAACAAGTTGAACAGCTTAACTCAGATTTATTGAAGGCTCATGAAGTGATAAGCCAATTATGGTCCGAGAACACACACTTAAAAAATACCATCATGGCTATGAATGAGAATAAACACAAACAAATCTTATCGAACATCGAAAATACCAAGCAGTCTACTACCAACAAGAAATCGCCATCATCCAAGAAAAAAATTAATATAACGAGCACTACAGTAAATGAAGCATCAATATTGAATGCATCCACCCAGTTAACACCGAATTACATCAAGTCACAATCTACTGAACATAATGTAAACAAGGTACCTCAAAAACAAAGAAAGAAAATATGCATTTTAAGTAGCAATAAGGAAAATAAAATATTGTCTATAGCTGAAGAAACGTTCCCGAACTATCAACTGTGCCACTACCTTACACCGTATGGCGGAATAAACGAACTCATCAGTAACGTCATCTTGAAACTTACGGACATCACCATGGATGATTACTGTATAATTCTCATAGAAGAACAGATAATTATTTCGATTTAATTGTCAAAATACGTGAGACATTGGTGCCTCTGCATCATACTAATATAATATTATGTTTACCTACTTTAAAATTCAATTACTATGATGTACAATGCAAGACTGGAACTGTTTAACAATTTACTGTACCTAGACATAGAAAGTCACAACTATGCATTATTATTTGATTCCAATCTTGACTTAAAATTCGACAGTACCATGATTTCAAAAAATAGTGGTGCGATTAACAATAGTGGAATATCCAATATGTATAAAAACCTTCAATGTATTGTTCATGTCAATTCTCTTAATATTCCTTTAAACTCTGACACTGTCTCGAACCCTGATATCAATAATTTGTCAAGCATCAACCATATGTCTCCAAGTGTTGAAAATATTGTTGATCCAAATATTACACTACTATACACAAATGTACTTCATCAAAATACAAATGGCTTGATAAGTAAATCGGATCTATTGAGCGTACACCTACATGAACTTTCTTGTAATAACAAATTTGTGGATGTGCTTTGTGTAACAGAACATAACATGAAAGAGAGTGATAAGGTACACTTACATATTCCAAATTACACGTTTGCAACCTGTTACGTTAGAAACAATAGAAGAGGGAGTTAATGTATTCTGGTAAATAATAAACATAAATATAAAATCATCCATTTAAAAGAATACTGCTGTACTAAAGATTTTGAATGCTGTGCTATAGATCTACCTGAACATAATATAACTATTGTATGTATTTATAGATACCCTAAATTCAAAATTGATAATTTAAATTCCTTTTTCTACTAATTCGAAGGTATGCTCAAGAAGATATTAGGTTATAATTCCAAAAAGAAAGTCATTGTCTGTGGAGACTTTAATATTGATGTTTTAAAAGGTACGAGATTCTCTACAGAACTCGAAAATCTTCTTTATAACTATCGATTAAAATTGAGTGTTCGTCAACCAACCCGATTAAATAGTGGTACCTGTATCGACAACATAATACACAACATTAGATGCAGCACTAGCGAGGTGTTGGAATTGGCTATATCCGACCATACAGCTCAAATCACAAGATGCCCTGTTAAAAAAAACCTGTACCATTACACTTTGGTATACATTCAAAAGAGATTTTTGTCAAGAAAATATGCTTAAATTTAAGAATGCTCTTCAAAGCCTTAGTTTTAGTAATGTTTACAATTTTACAGACCCAGATAATGCATTCCGTGAATTTAACAGCTTGTTTAAACTGTTCTATGATCTTTGCTTTCCCATAGTTAAAATTAAAAATGAATGCGCAAAAGCTCCGAAATGGATTACGAAAGGTATAAAACTATGTTGTAAACGTAAGCGTGAAAAGTTATGGCAAACTAACTCAAAAGACGCAAAACAGCTACTTCGTTAATAAGGCTGAGAACAAGGTAAAAGCAACTTGGAGAGTTATAAACTCAACTAAAACTAATTACCCAAAAGAAAATCCTTCTAAAATACTTACAGATAATAATGAATACATCACAGAACCAAATAGGATTGCCGAATTGTTTAATAATTATTTCATTGAGCAAGTTCAACCAATAAACAAACAACCACAACACCGATAATACAACTTCATTAATTAACTCCAACCCTAACTCAATGTTCTTAGCACCGACTGTTCCTCATGATATTCATAAAATTATTGTTGCTCTTAAAAATACCAACAGTTGCGGTTATGATGAAATTGTTACACATGTAATAAAAAACGTAGTTACAGAAATCTGTCCAGTTCTTAGCTATATAGTAAACGTGTGTATAGAGAGTGGAAAATTCCCTGAAGATTTAAAATTATCTATTCTAAAACCCCTTCATAAAAAAGAAAATCCACAAAATATGAAAAAATATAGACCAGTACCAGTACCAGTGTTCTTAAAAATAATTGAAAAAGTGATTTATTTATTATTTATTCATTTCTTGAAAAAAAAACAATCTTTTAACTAAGGAACAGTATGGTTTCAGAAAGCACAAAATAATAATAAGGCCATCTATGAACTAATAAAAAAAAACATAACAAACATGGACAACAAAATCCCGGTTTCGGCGTTATTCATGGACATGACAAAGGCGTTTGATTTTGTAGATCACAGAATCCTACTTATAAAACTAAATAAGCTTGGAATTAAGGGCAATGTCCTAAAGCTAATTAAGTCTTACTTAGTCAATAAAAAACAAATAACTAAAATAGCAAAAGTATGCCCTAGAACCAAAACAGAAAATACTTACCTATCTAAACAAACATTTATAAACTACGGCGTGCCCCAGAGCAGTGTACTAGGTCCACTGTTATTCCTTTGCTATCTAAATGATTTACCCTTAACTATAGAATAACAAAGAAAGTTGATGACTGTAACACTATATTTATAGAAAGAAACTTAGAAACATGAATATGATATAAACAATAGTTTAAACTTAATTATTAAATGGTTAACCAATAACAACTTAAACATTAATTTCGAAAAAACACACATCATGCACTTTAACCAGCGAACCAATTATATAAAACCAAATGTTAAATATGACCACAACGACATTGTTAAAATTGACAATACTAAATTTCTAGGGCTTTGATTAGATCGGCACATGGCTAGGAAAATACACATTGAGCATTTAGTAAAAAAACTAAATCAATATAGCTATGCCCTACACAATTTAAATAAAGTCGCGAATCGCAGCACCGTACTAACCGCATACCACGCATACGTCTCCACAACATTGAGATATGGCATAATATTTTGGGGTAATTCTACGGATAGGGAAGCGGCCCCTAAAGCCCAAAAAAAAAAATGCGTCCGTGCAGTATCCATGATTCAAAACACTGACAGTTGCAAACCAGTTTTTATTAATTTAAAATTATTAACACTCCCGTCCCTTTACATTTATGAAGTTGCCATATTTATTCAAAATAACCATAACCAATTTGAAACCGTATCGTCTAAACGCCACCAAGGTGCACTGAAGTCAAAATCCCATCAAACAGCCCTTTACTCAAAAAGTTTCCTAGGAATGGCGCCAAAAATATTTAACTAACTGCCTAAGTCGATAAAATCATCAAGAGATCTCAATATGTTTAAAAAAACACTACATAAATTCTTAATACAACAAGCATATTATTCCATCAATGAATACCTAGAAGACAAATGAAAACTGTCTTATTTTATATCTTTAATACTTTTATTCCCTGATTTATTAGCTTTAGTTCATAAGAAGAAAAATATAAACTGTTTTTAGTTTATATTTTTAATAATTTTATTCCCTGATTTTTTTTTTCAGATTGTTATTAGCCTTGTATTGTTTAAAATTTGTTTTTGTTTAATTAATTTTAATTTTGTCAAAGATTTATTATTAATTGGCGGTAATAACAATGTTTTTAATACTTACTTAAGTTTCAGTAAACATTTTTACTGCACTAATTTATGTGTAAACATTACAGAAATAAATATGATGATTTATGATTTACCTATTTGTACGCCTTGCAAGGCAGTACATAGTGAGACATAAGTTTTTTATAACACCATGTGCTTACATAGGTATATGTGTCACAAATAAAAATATTTGAATTTGAACTTTTCACCGTCACAAATGCTTGTTCAATTTTTGTTTTTAGTTACTCGACACTTGTAGATTGACTGACGAACACGAGCGATTTTATGCGACCCCACAAATAAAAGTTTAATGGTGGTAAGTCAGGCGACCTGGGAGGCCACGGCACAGGTCCTCCGCGACCTATCCAACGAGTACCATACTCCGCATCCAGATGCCGTCGAACGGTCCACGTGAAATGCGCGGGAGCACCGTCTTGCTGGTAAAACATGTCACGTGAAAGACCGACAGGGACGTCATCCAGTAAGTTCGGCAATGTCTCTTGCAGGAACTGCAGGTAGGTATCTCCGGTCAACCGTGGAAGGAAAACGGGGCCGAGTATGAATGTTCCGAGTATAACAGCCCACATGTTGACGGAGTACCTATGCTGGATCGAATCCACACGGCAGGCATTTGGAGCCATCGCGCGCGGAAACAAAAATGTCACGGAAGTAAATAAAAGAACAACTACCACTAGATCACTACCGGCGGATGACTAGCTTTTGATGTTAGGTACTCATGTTATTCGGCGGTAGCGGCGGCGTGTGTGTCAGCATTTCGCATAAACGTCAAACAGGTTGCCGACAAATGCTTTACCTCTTTGCAATAAGTTCTAAATTTCTTCAAATTTTATTTTGTAAATATGCCTAAAAATTGTTTGTTAGTGTGTAGGGCTACTCTGATGACCAACTAAGTTTGGTCGTGCATTCAAATAAGCCTTACTCATTGGAGATAAAGTTGGAATTCCTTTAAATTACCTATTTATTTGACGCACACTACTTTTAATGAAAAATGCATTGATATTATTTACGTGTGTGTATTACGAGCTATGAGCGAACTACAAATAATATCGTGCCTTTATTGCTCTTCTGAGTTAAGGTTTCAATTTCCTTGAATTAAGGATTATATTAATTTGTCATGATACTGTGTTTCTAATTTAAGTTATTTAAAAGGTTTTTCCGTCAAAATTATACACCTATTTTATACGACGGAAATCGAATTAGAAGCCGATTCTGAACCAACTACTTTCAGGAATTGCGTTTATTCTGTTACACGTTGTAGTTAGTTGTAAGTTTTTTTTTATTTTAGTTTATTTAAGTTTTTATTTAATAATGTACCACTCTTGACTAAATTCAAAAATTCTTTCTTCGTAAAATATTGATCCAGATCTTTTAATTCTTATAAGTCTTCAATTGACAAAAATAATTAGATCTCTAACCCAAGTAGTTGCTGAGATCTCCATGGCCGCGCAATCCTCCACGTTACGTTCGCGCGGCCAACTTAAAACACTTATAACTTTTTTATTCCTACTTTGACAAATTTTTATTTTGTACTCTTCGATTTTGACAAATTTCGACAAATTTTTTGGCCAAGTTTTTTTCTGTTTTGATAACTTCGCGGAGCAATCGTAACGCTCACGATACGACTCAACTCAACCAACAACAAACACAACAACTGAACAGTCAACAACAACTGAACAACAACAACCAACAACAACGTCTCAACTGTGCAGTTTAGTTTATTTATTAATAATTGTCAAAAATTACAGGTCATATTTCCGTTGGATATTTTTTCAACAGTTGAATAATATCGACTGCGCGTGGTCGCTGCGATGCAGTCCGTCTGATGGCAGCCTAAACTCCATATTTCCAAAAATTAGTTTCTTAGATAGTCGAGTATGACGTAATGCAATAAATATATCTAACGCAAAAAATAGTTGACAGAGAGGGGCTTAAAGAAAAATTTTAACCGAACAGAATAATAAATAATAGTTTGATATTCCCAATAAAAAAATGGGAAGTTGCGGCACAAAAATAAACTTTGGCGTCGAAGATCTCTGTATTTCCAGCTACAACAAGTTTTTTTAAAGAATTAAATAGAATTAGTATTTTTTTTAAATTTTAGCCAAATAATTATTTAATTTAACAAAATTATTTTTTTTTTTTTCTATATTTTGAATAATCTAAAGAGAACCTATAAAATAAATGCCTATTCGCATTATGCAGCTTAGTCACAACACAAAGACATATTATTTCAAATTTTCAACCTTATTCTAACTCCTTAGTGGGGATAATAGTTTACGCAGTCTAGTAGCGATTAAAATCGTAGTAAGTCCGCGCCTTAGTGTGCATCTGGATTGAGGGCCCATTTTTTTAATCCTTGAGAATAAGACTTATAGGGGAATTAGTTAAAAATAGTAAAAACTAAAAAAAAAAAAGGGCCATGAATTCCTTAAACGTGAATTAAAACTGTTATGATCAAATAACTTGGGCCCTCAATCCAGACGCGTGCGTAATTTGGCATAGTCTAAGTCTCAAAACGTACTATCTCTGAGTTAATCATTTTTATTTAAGAATTACTTAAACATTTTAAGAAATTCCCAGGTCTGTAGAATATGACATTACAAATTTATGGCGGTATATCTAGGGCCCTCAATTTATTAACTGAACTAGGCTGAGGAATCTGCAAAACGTGAATTTATCTGAAGAAATACATAAATACCACTTTAACATATTTTAGTTAGATACCTCTGTGAATTAGTTAAAAAGAAATAATGACACAAAGGTTAATTGCCCATTCTTGACCACTGTACCAATTTGAAAACACTTAATAAATGAATGTAGATAAAAAAGGTTTTGCCAATAGTTAATATTATGTCACTGTGTTGTGCAGTCGAGAGTGTGTTCAATAAGTAATAACAACGGATTATACAAATTTGATCAAAAATCTTTCTTTTTGGCGTCACTGAAGTTCGTTATCCGGAGGAAGGTACAGTTAAGCGTGGCTTTTGTTATTATTATTTATTACAGATGATGAATATCGAATATTGTTTATATTTTCATAAATTAAGTAACTTACCTAACAACCAAAGCTATTTTATTGCAGTTATTTTACATGTATGTAAAAATATAGTGACATAAATATTGGTGTGCCAATTTGGGTACAATGGCTACAAGTGTACTAAAAATTAACCATTTTATTTACAGAATCAATATAAATAGCAAGCAATATTTTAGTGGCACTAATGACTTCAGGGGCTTAGAAACTATCAGAATAGCAGAGGATAGTGACGACGACTTGGGACTATGATTTAGCCATCATTCCACCAGAGCTAAGCGTCGTGACTGACGAAGAAGGTGATGATGCACCTAGTGCCCTACCAAACGATGTCCCAGGTAGTATCGAGGTATTTGTTCGCAACGTGAGTACTCTTTCGGAATCCGAGAATAGTTTGCTATTCCCTAAACCTTGGCCAACCTTGGCTTGAACCTTTGACTGCTAAAAGGTCACGATCTTCCTTTAGATCGGTCCAACCAGAGCAGCCCACTGTCTCTGTGTGCCGATAGTCATCGAGTCTCCCGCTTTGGCGAAAGTGTTCACCAAATTACTCGACAACCTTCGAACAAACTGACTATAATATTAGTTCTCGAAAATCGCGTCAAGCAGGAACTAAAAGATTTGACACCCGTTTCAATATTTGAGAAGCTTTTTGACGAAGAAGTTTTTACAATGATTTCTGAGCTTAGCAAGTTGTATGCCACTCAAAATAATCGTCACAATTTCAATGTCACTGGTACAGAGCTGAAAACTTTTTTGGTTATACTCATACTGTCGGGCTATCACAAACAACATCGAGAACATATCTATTACTTTTTAGATGAGGATATTGGTGTCGCAATGGTGTCAAAATCTATGTCCAGAAACAGATTTAGAGAAGTAAAACTAAATTTGCATAAAACAGTATTTGCACAATGGCGACCAATCACGATTCGTACGAGCCAGTAGGATCCACAAAAAGAAGGTGCATTGAAAGAAAAGAAAAGGCTGATGTGAACATTCCTCATCTGTTCCAAAATAAAATAAAGGTATGGCCGGAGTGGATGAACTTATATGATTGATATGACCATGTCAAATGCATGGCGATTGCACGAAATCGCTAAAGAAGAACCAATGAAGCAGTTACTATTCCGCTGAAGTGTCGCCAGACACTACCTCAAACTATCATCCCAAAGATGTTCTGGTCGCCGCATCAAGCAATATTGAAAGTTTACAGTTGGATGGGGTTGATCACGTCCCTAAAAAGCTTCCAAAATGAGTGCGATGTGCTGTATGCCATATCAGAGGCCGCTGGGCTTGCAAGAAGTGCAAGAAAACCCTGTGTATTGAAAAATCGTGTTTCGCTAATTTTCACTCATAAGGGGCCATTGTGCCAATTTGGGTACACCACTGTAAATTCATGAAAAAAAAAATATTTGTTTTTTTTTTGTTTTACTATTTACTCTTGTAGCTACTAAATTTCAATTAATAAAATAATTTTGAAAATCCGCTCAGCAGTTTTGATTTGGCCACGAATGGGTTTTAAAAAGTAAATGAAAGTCGAATTTTACTAAAACGTCTGAACTGAGAGCCCAATATTTTCGGCTTTATTGACTAGGCGCAACATCATAGATTAACGCAAATTAGAATAAGTTTTTTTACTATTTTTAACTAAAATGTAACACATATCGTCCGTTCCTCTAAATGACATACTTTACGAGAAAATTGGTTTTATATTTTTTATAGGAGAAAATTTTGTAGGGTGCATATATTTTGTGACTTTTTTGGACTGATCAGTATCATGTGCCCTCATAAAAGCTATTTTATAAGCGACTAAGTAAATATTTGTTGCTTAAACTGTCGGAAGCGACTGTTTGATATTTTTTATTGTATTTGATATCCATAATGTAATAATTGACGAAAAAACTTGCGTTCATCTTTGAAAATAGAGCCATACGGGGTGGAAGGGACACCGACTCGAAAACGGTTACCACATATTCAGTTCATCATTCTGAGCCTCCCTACATAGAATTTTTTATATCGGTTATTTAAAAAAAATACAGCTGTTCCACACATTCTGACCGTGTAGGTATTGCACTTTTGTAGGAAACAGCTGTTTTTTTTAATAACAGATGAAAAATGTATATTTGGGAATTCGGAATGATGCACTGAATACGTGGTAACTGTTTTCGCGTCGGTGCCACTTCCACCCCGTAGGTATAGTTATTTTTTTTTTATAAAATTCATAAATAACTTCGCTTACTCGCTTCTCTGGACTAAACCATTTCCGATTTAAACCGTTTATTTCAATAGTTGTTACAAAAAGTTTGCAAGTAAATTGTATTTTTACGATTTCAGATTATTTTTATGTTACATATATATGAAGTAAATAGTTTTCTTATATTTATACCGATCGTGTTTTATTTATCGAAATGAATTTGATTGATTTGCGGATTGCGAAGTGTCTCGCAAATATATGACTTTCCGTCCAAAAAAGTAACAAAATCATATCCACCTTACAAAATTTTCTCCTATAAAAAAATATAAAATCAATTTTCTCGTAAAGTATGGCATTTAGAGGAACGGACGATATGTTACATTTTAGTTAAAACATTGTAAAAAAAACTTATTCTAATTTGCGTTTATCTATGAGGTTGAGCCCAGTCAATAAAGCCGAAAACATTGGGCTCTTAGTTCAAACGTTTTAGTAAAATTAGACTTTCATTTACTTTTTAACTATTAACTTTAATGTCATTATTTCTTTTTAACTAATTCACAGAGGTATCTTAACTAAAATATGTTATAGTCGTATTTATGTATTTCTTCAGATAAATTTATGTTTTGCAGATTCCTCAGTCCAGACATTAATGAATTGAGGGCCCTAGATATACCGCCATAAATTTGTAATGGCATATTCTATAGACCTGGGAATTTCTTAAAATGTTTAAGTAATTCTTAAATAAAAATGATTAACTCAGAGATAGTACGTTTTGAGACTTAGACTATGCCAAATTACGCACGCGTCTGGATTGAGGGCCCAAGTTATTTGATCATAACAGTTTTAATTCACGTTTAAGGAATTCATGGCCCTTTTTTTTTTTTTTAGTTTTTACTATTTTTAACTAATTCCCCTATAAGTCTTATTCTCAAGGATTAAAAAAATGGGCCTTCAATCCAGATGCACACCGCGCCTTAATGGCAAACACCTGCCAACTTACGATCTCATTTAATGAGCAACGAAAATTACATTTTTTGTAATTCATGATTTCTTAAAAAGCGGTAGCTCGATCTTATAACTCGGTATGTGTTATCTCACACATCTTTTGGTTTTCTGTTTGCTTTAATTTTAGTAGGGGTTCTGAAAGCTTCCTTGTTTGAATTAAAAACTAAAAACGCCACGTCAATAACGAAAATCTGTGTTCTCTACGCCAAGCGCTTTAAAAAAGTTTTTTTCGACGTGCCATGCCGCAGTACGAGGCGTCGTGAGCACTTTTTAATTTGACGTCCATAGAGGTCGTATCGGTCAATAGGTTAAAAAAAACACAAAAAAAACTATTTATATTGATTATATTAAACTATCACAATGATAATGCTCAGTTTTTGTAATATGTCATTGTTATGAAAGGAACTTCAACACGAACGCTGTGCAGGTACCATGACGTGTCCACACTGTTATTTTACAAAAGCTGAACGTTTTGATGTATGCATGCTCGGCAACACTTAGTCCAGGGACTTGGGGGGCGAGTAGTTCAGGTACACTAATCCGGAAGCCTTAGCCTGAAACAAAGAATTCATGTTTAAACATACGAAAAAAAAGAGGAAAGGAGGTTGTGAAAGTGTGCTGAACAATGAACAGGATTTGGTTACACAGTACACGCTTTAAATACTTTAGGAAAAGAGCATACGTTTGCGGGTAAGGAATACATACAACGATCAAGGTTCCGGCGGTAAAGGCGACACCGAACAGCAGCGCCAGGTTGTAGCGGCGCTGTTGTGTGTCGTAATGGGCCTGCCACGACCCGCGCGGCACGGGCAGCTCGTCCATGCTGGGCGGCTTGAAGTGCTCATTGTGGTAGCGCCGAACTGCAACACAACACACCACTACCGTTTAAAATTGTATTATTTTAAGTTCGAAAAACTGTAGGTTGGTCTGGAATAGTCCAGATATAGTACCAGCTTTTAATTGTCCCAGTATGCCTCTTTTCGTACAAAGTAGTTATTACCTTATTTACCATTGAGCCCTTCTCTTACTCAAGGTAGATTGATATTTTGGACTTTTATAAAAATCCAGCTCTCACAATATTTTCTTCACCAATGGAGTTAGAAAAAGATTCATTAATAAATTTAATTCATCATCATCTGCCTAGCCTTTTCCCAAATTTATTGGGGTTGGTTTCCTGTCTTATCAGATGTAGCTGTATACCAGTATTTTACATGGAGCGATTGCCTATCTGACCTCCACAACCCAGTTAGTAGATCAGTATCTCTTACAATCTTTTGGGTCCATGTGGCAATAGCAACAGCATGTAACGCCAGAAGGCTATCACAGAACTACTGCAAATTGAACCATGTAACCAGGGAACATGTACAATACATAGGGCGTACCTGCCTAGAGAAGCCAGATTCCAAAACAAAACAAACATAAATTAATTTAAATGTCACTGTTGATTGCTTCGGTATCTCTATTATGTTGTTACTGTTTATATTTAAATTAGTTAAAGGGACGCTGTATGATCTAAATTTAAATGTTTTGTATAGTTTAGAAATTTGCAGCTCTGTATGATAATAAATAATAAAGGGTGTAAATAGACCATTAATATAACCGAAAGGCACTTGTTCTCCCCGTCTTTGCGATAATTTTTTTGTTCTAGATGATAGCTGGGAACCTTCTAGTTATGGACATATTGGGGGTCAAAGTTCCAACTTTTTCACAAGTTTTTTTTAAATACATGTTTTTAATGTAAAATTTTTGCTTTACACACCTCCACGACCCTCATACTATTCAATCGATCCATCAGCACAATGCTTTGAGTGCTTTCCATCGAGTCCTACCGTAAAACATGATTTTTCACCCCAAAAAAAAAGTCTATTCCCAGCAATAATTTTTGCATAGTTACTCAGTTTGATGTACAGAATGCTTGGTTGACGGGTATGGGAAGGGTCTGTTTACACACTGTATGTATTTACTTTAAGTTCTTATTGGTTGAGAATTTAAATATTTCATAGTACAGTAAATTAAATCCTAACTTCAATGGAAAATTAACTGATTTGTTGTATTTAATCATTAAAATAACATTTGGCTGCACAAGTGTTTCATAACAAGTAATATATAGGTAAGTAGCCTCGTACTATGTCATCCTTCAAACAATGCTTTATATATTATCATAGTATGAACCATAGGGAAAATTTGTATTTATATACACTGTCAGAGTTAGGTTATCTCTGCAATGTTATGTAACATTCTACTTTTAAAATTCTATTAATGTAGCCACACACCAATCTACATTAAATGTAAGGCTTTCCGCAAAACCAGAAACTTTCATTAAATAAAACAAGTGCGCATCGGCTGCAGTGTTTTCTCAAGATAATTACATATTGATCCATTCTAAAATAAAATTTGGATGGAGCAAATACTTACCAGATTGCTGGAACAGCCTGGATACAATAGGTCGGGACACATTCATGATTATTTATTAAAGGTATTCTTTTCTTCAAATTCGCTGAAAACTGAATTTGCTATCAATCAATGAAGAAAATTCCTCGTAGAACTGCTGACTATGGTAGGATTGGAGTCTTGGAGATAGGCGTGTCGAAAATATATCGATACTTTTCAGTTGATATATCGATATTTCCTGGCGATATTTCGATGTCATATGCGAGTATCGAAAACGTAAAAAAAACGATATTCCTGCACGCACGTACAAAAAACACACAATGAATGAAATCAATCAACACGTTTGAAAAATATCGATACTTTTTGACTCATCAGGGACATAACAGGAGAGTGGAGTAATACGACAGAGCGCCAAAGTATTACCAAATTAAAAAAAAAGTTTAATCGATTCCTTAATAATCGACTATTGAGGAATCGATAGAAAATAATAAAACCTCACTGTCGTCCATAGAAGAATAAGGTCTAGAGATGACATAGCTGGACTTACCCCTCTGCCAAAGTATGTAAGTACATTGGCCATAAAACAGTAGACGCCCTATAAAACTAGTTCATTCGACGACAGACGCTATTATGTATAGTTATGTTGTCGCAAACAAGTGCTCTCTAAAAATAGTCAATTATGCAGTTTCTTTTAGCAAAAATCGATCTGCCACTTCATATTAGCAAATCCATGGTGTTACGTATCACACGTAGGTATATAAGTATTCACTAACATGGTTTTATTTTTATAAGTACAATACCGAAATAATTTTTACGCCGCTGTTACGATAGAAAAATTTCATGGTACACACACAGTAACTACATGCTAACCCCTCAAGTTTTAAAATATTACACTGTTGCGAATATAAAGAATACTTACAGGAGTTCATTGTTTCGACTTGGATTCGAACCATCGCATCAACGAACGTCATCATACTCATACGTTTGACGTGCTAGCCAGCCAGCCCATATGAATTTCGATGAAATTGTTGTCTACTATCATCCAAGTCACTTTAAGTCTTCTAATCGATTCTCTGTCTAATCGATGGATGTTAAAATTTGAGGGTATCCATTAATTTTACTTACTTAAGTTTTCTTTATAAAATTAATCCATACCTTCAAGTTATAACTACCACGTTTGATGTATACGTTCACAGCCCGTCACAGACGTAGCTATAATAGGCATGTATTTAACGCGGCGACAAACTAATCTGATTTAATGTTTTAAAAATAATTAAATGGGTAACAAATGGGTGGGTTGGCAGCTACAATTAACCACTAGATTGTAGATAAGGCGTAGTCGACGTTGACTGGTCCCGTGCGACTCGCATCCAGCGGATCCCTGCAACCTTCACCAGGTCATCGGTCCACCTAGTGGGAGGCCTTCCAACGCAGCGTCTTCCGGTTCGCGATCGCCACTCCAGAAATTTTCGGCCCCATCGGCCATCCGTCCGCGAGCAATGTGCCCTGCCCACTGCCACTTAAGATTGGCTATTCTTCGCGCTACGTCGGTAACCTTGGTTCTCTTGCGGATGTTCTCATTTCTGTTGTGATCACGCAAGGACACTCCGAGCATAGCCCTCTCCATTGCCGTTTGGGTGACTTTAAGCTGATGAGGCCAATTGTGAGCGACCACGTTTCGGTCCCGTATGTAATCACGTGCAACACACACTGGTCATAGACTTTCGTCTTGAGACACTGCGGTAAGTTGGACGAGAAGATACCACTCAACATCTCGAACGCTGTCCAGCCGAGTCGGATTCGACGATTGACCTCTTTCTCGAAGTTAGACTTACCTAACTGGACCGTTTGTCCCAGGTAGATATAATCGTCTACAACTTCGAGTGTAGAGTCTCCTATCTTGATAGGTGTGGGTGTTACATGGGCATTCAACATGACTTTGGTTTTGTCCATGTTCATTTTAAGACCCACTCTTTCGGAAGCTCTACTGAGGTCATCGATCATTGTACTGAGGTCCTCCATGGTCTCAGCCATGACCACTATATCGTCGGCAAACCGAAGGTGAGAGATGTACTCGCCATTGACGTTGATGCCTAGCCTTCTCCAGTCCAGAACCTTGAAGACATCCTCCAGTGCAGCGGTGAACAGTATCGGAGATATGACGTCTCCCTGTCTCACACCTCGCTGCAGAAGGATAGGTTCCGAGGTCTGGTCCTAAAGTCGGACTGACATGGTGGCGTTTTTGTACAAACACTTCAACACCTCGATGCACCGATAGTCGATTTGGCACCGTTGAAGAGACTGCAGTACAGCCCAAGTCTCGATCGAATCAAAGGCTTTCTCGTAGTCCACAAACGCTAAAACCAAATTGTAGAGACGAAGAACACAGTTTCGGAATGTTGTACTCCATCGATGTCACCAAAGGATAGGTAATAACAATTTTTTTCGTGTATAATCACATAAATATATTGCATCAGAATATCAATGGTCTAATAAGTAAATCAGATGAACTTTCGTTATACTTGGAAGAATTGAGCCGTAACAATAAACATGTAGATGTGCTTTGTATCACGGAACATAATATGATAAATGAGGATACTTATTCACTGAGAATTCCCAATTACTCATTGATTTCATCTTACTCTAGGCATAATAGAAATGGAGGGGCGTGCATATTGCTACGTGATAATCAAAATGCTAAAATCTATGACATAAAGGAACATACTTTGAGAACTATTTTAGAGTGTAGTGCCATTGAATTTCTAGAACATGATACTATTATAATCAACGTTTACCCCTAGCAACAAACTAGAAAAGGTAAACATATTTTTTTCCAAATTTTACGAAATACTCAATAAAACTTGTTTAAAAAATAAGAAAATAATTGTATGTCGTGATTTTAATATCAATAGACTAAAAAGAGACAAAATGGCATTATAATTGGAGCAACTACTGACTAGCTATAACCTTAAACTAATGATTAACGAACCCACGCGATTATGTAGTAAAACATGTATTGACAACTTTATTTGTAATAAAAAAGGCTGTAGGTATGTAATACTAGAGCTAGCGTTGTCGGATCATACTGCTCAACTGTTGCATTATCCAGTCAAAGAAAGTCTTAAAATAGCCCATCGGTACACACAAAAACGAGACTATAGCGCCTCTAACATAGATAAGTCCGTTGAATGTATCCAAAATCTCGCCTTTGATGAGGTTTACAATGCTGAAACAGCGGATGATGCTTTTAGAGAATTCCATGATTTGTTGAGACTATTTAGTGATCTCTGTTTTCCTTTAATAAAAGTCAAAGTCCCTGTAAACAAACGACCACAATGGATATCTAAAGGTATCAGAGTTTGCTCCAAGCGTAAACGTCAATTACTATGGAAATACAGAAAATCACCAAGCCATCAAAATAAAGATTCATACAAAGGATATAATAAAAGATTAAATTAACCCAGAAATCTCAAAACGATTACTACATTAAAACTTCAACAAATAAAGCTAAAGCTACGTGGAAGGTTATAAATCATTATAAAACAAAATAATGTCAACCGGCAGTTTAAAAAAATGACAAAATAAATGTAAATAAGATACCAATCACAGATCCAATTGCTATAGCTAATAAATTCAACAACTTTTTTACAACTCAGGTACCCAATAAACACTCGATTAACAAAAGCCCCCATTATAGAATTACATAATATAATAATTCAAACTTCCTTTTTATGAGCCCGTGTACCCCAGATAAAATCGTTCAAATAATAAAATGCCTAAAAAATACAAATAGTGCGGGGTATGATGGAATAAGTACTAAAATAATTAAGGTAGTGGCCGAAATAATAGCGCCTGTACTGTGTCATATAATTAATATATACATTGAGGAAGGGGTCTTTCCATCAAAATTAAAATTATCCGTTGTCATTCCAATATTTAAAAAACAGGATAGAGAAAATATGAATTGTTATAGACCAATATCTCTAATACCTATCTTATCAAAAGTTTTTGAAAAAGTTATCTATAATAATTTATATAACTATATGGAAAAACATAATATCTTTACGGAAGAACAGAAGTGTTTCAGGAAAAATAAATCTATTAACAACGCATTTTAAACTTTCCTTAATATGGTACTAAAAGGCATGGACAGTAAAAAATATGTCTCTGCACTTTATATGGATATGACGAAGGTCTTCGACTCCGTCAATCATGAAGTATTGTTAAATAAATTAGAAGTATATGGAATACGGGAAAACGCTAGAGATCTTAAAATCATATTTAAGTAACAGGGAACAACAAACTGAAATATCTAGCATTTCACATATCACAAAAGTCGAAAAGAAGTACTTGTCAACACCAATAAAAGTCTGTAAAGGTGTACCACAAGGGAGTATTCTAGGTCCTCTGCTCTTTATTATTTATATCAATGACCTCCCCAAATCCATCAAATCCTCCATGGTTCTGTATGCTGTCGATAGTACTGCAATAGTTGTATCTGAAGACCCCACGACACATGAACGTGAAATGAATGATACGCTATCATCTATAGTAGACTGGTTAAATTTAAATGAGCTTAAAATAAAAACAAAAATAAAAATTCAAAATTAAGTAATTGCAATGTAAATTATGACCAAATAAACATAAAAAACAAACACTGCAAAATTTCTTGGACTACACATAGACTCGGACATGTCATGGAGGACACATATTGAACAATTATGTACTAAACTAAGTCGGTATTCATATGCCATCTATATGCTTCGTAAAGTGGTAAATCAAAGTGCACTTTTATCTGCTTACCATTCTTAAGTTGGTTCGAGACTAAGATATGGTACAATGTTTTGGGGGAATGCCACTGAGAGAAAGAGACGGTCTTCAAAGCCCAAAAGAAATATATCCGGGCAATATGTGCATTAAAACCTACGGATACTTGTAAACCTCATTTTATAAACTCAAAAATATTGACATTTCCTTCACTATATTATATATGAACTATCATTAGACATTAGAAATAATTTAACCAAATATGAAACTTTAAAAAGTACCAGGCTTGCCAGTACACTTCGTCCAATACACCATAGAACGGCTATGTTTGACAAGAGTGCATTTTGTATGGGACCTAAAATATATAATAAATTACCTAATAATATAAATTATTAGGTAATTTATTATATATTTTAGGTCCCATCAATAGGACAATAAAAAAAAATAGGGAAAAAAAAAATCAAAATCAATAGGGAATCATTTTCATCCTTTATAGGATGAAAATGATTTCGAAGGTAGAGCCACCCTCCCTCCCGTCGAAGACCCCGATGATCCTCTGCCTCCAGTAACACCCGACGAAGTGCATGACATCATAAAAAAGCTTCAGCCGCGGAAAGCACCCGGCTCTGATGGAATTACCAATAAGTTTCTCAAACTCCTCCCCGCCCAGCTAATAGTGTTAATGGCAGCCATCTTCAATGGCGCCTTGAGCAATAACTTATTCCCCCAGAAATGGAAAGAGGCCACTGTTATCGGTATCCGTAATCCCGGTAAACCCAAGGCGGAGCCCTCCAGTTACCGGCCTGTCAGTCTTCGGAATGCGCTCGGCAAAATCTACGAGAGACTTAATTATAAGCGACTCAAAGACTATGCCGAGGTTTAGAGTCTCGTTCCCAACGAGCAATTCGGCTTCAGGACCGAACACTCGTGTATCCAACAGATCCAGCACATCGTCGAGCTTTTGAGCGCTGGCTTCCAGCGTGAAGTGATAACGGGCGTGTTGTTATTCGAGATAGCGAAAGCCTTCGACAAAGTCTGACACAACGGCTAATTATACAAACTGTACCAACTGAGTTCAGACCGTCTCGTGCTTATCTTACGAGGCTTTCTGTTGGATTGCACCTTCCGCTATCGCATCGGGGAATCTCGCTCTTCCCCTCACCTCATTCGTGTCGGAGTTCCTCAAGTCTCTGTCGTCTCCCCGCTTATATTCACGCTGTTCACTAGCGATATTCCCAAGAGTAAAAAGGCTCAGTTAGCCCTGTTCGCAGACGACACGGCCATCTACTATACTGGTCGTTGTAAGAACGCTTTCGCCAAAACCCTCCAAACCTCAGCCGACGTCGTAGGCGCTTGGTTCCGGAAGTGGAGAATCGAGGTTAACCCGGGTAAGAGTCAGGCGGTTTTTAATTCTAAACCGCGTATCAATTCCACCTCCCTCAGCCCGATCACTATGTACAGTGAGCCTATCCCTTGGGAGAAGCAAACCAGATACCTAGGAGTCATACTCAACCACCATCTGTCCTTCGGGCCGCATATCATTGCAGCTCGTGACCGAGCCGCCTTTGCTATGGGTAAGCTCCATTTCCTGTTAACGGCAAGTGTTGATAACGAAACCATAATTGCAAAATTGCAAAAGTTGGAGCCAAAGCTCGATAGATGGCGTTGTCGTCGAAATAGATCGCGATATCGTTTGCTTCCATCGATTTGGTTGGGGTCTCCCGTTTTTTTTAATTAAAGACATACCAGCTCAGGTCAGAACATAAGTGTGGTTTTATTTTCAACCCTATTGCGTTCACAGAAGTTCATAGTCCAACATTACCAGCTCGGTAATAAACATTGGTCCTACGAGCCCGATAAAAAAATCGTGTTTTTGAGTTCACGCGCGGCCCAGCCCGCTTTGCCCGTGTACTCGCAGTGGATCGCTGCGGCAAGAGTACTCGGTCCCCCGCATCGGCAGCGACAGCTCCGTCCAGTGTTGTTGACGAGCTCGGCAGCAGCGGCAGGAAAGTGGTAACCAGAGGGCGCCACTTGCATCCAGGTCAAACGGGAGGTGATCGTATACGTCACCCCTGTAGTTCAACGTGTCGTCACAAGGACGTCACACCCCAGTTCAACGTGACATCAGAAGACTGACGTCACATCCAAGAGTTCGACGTGTCGCCACCAGGGTGCGCACGAATCATCGAGTTGTGTGAGTGAAGTGCAGATCGTGAGTACAGTTTAGTCATACGTAGAAGCAGTGATTTAAAATATTTCTTCAAGCAATTTTGAACTTTATTATAAAGACAATTTTAAAATAGAAGATTTTTTATAATATTTTGACTTAACTTTAATTTGTGCATGTTAGTATTAAGGACTTAGAATAGTTTGATTAAAAACGAGGGAACGGGGAACCTATGCCCGATTTCTGCCAGTTTATGTGTTTTATAAAACACTTGTAAAATTTTTTCGTAATTGTTGAGACTTAGAAAAAAAACCGTACATTTTTTTTGTAACCAACTTTCAAGTTGACTCGACTTAGGTTTTCTGTTACAATTGTTTTGGAGTTGCATACATTAGTTTAAGGTTAGATAGTTAAATTAGTTTAGCATTAAGTACAAATATTATTTTTGTTGTTGTTCATAATGGAAGGTCAAATAAACATATTTAAAGACTTGCAAAATGTGATACAAAAGGCTTTCACAAACTTCAAAAAGAGTCCAAAAGATAGGCTCTCAGTAGAATACATAGAGACAAGGCTTGAATTACTAGAGAATGATTGGTCTTCATTTAAAGAAACAAAAAATCAACTTTATGGACGTTTTAAGATAGAAGACATAGGTCAAAAGGTGAGCGATATATATGATTCAACCGAAGATATCTATATATCATGTAAATGTTTGATGAAATCAACATTAAATAAGATTAGTCCTAAGGAATCGCTACCTCAAATTAGTGGATCTAATAGTAATGATTCGTCTAAACCATCCAGTTCATTCGTAAAGTTGCCCAAGATCACAATTCCCAATTTTTCTGGCAAGTACAGTGAATGGACAGCCTTTCATGATCTTTTTACTTCCCTAGTACATAATAACACGTCTTTAGATAATGTGCAAAAACTGCACTACCTTAAAAGCCATCTCACTGGTGAAGCTGAACAATTGATTAGGCATACACCAATCACAGCTGCCAACTACAGCGAATGTTGGTCCCTATTAGAAAAGCGCTATGCTAATAAAAAGTACCTAGTGAGTTGTATTTTAAAAAGGTTATTTGGTCAGAAGCGCTTGTTTGTGGAATCAGCATCTGCATTAAAGGATCTGTTAGATGTCACAAATGACTGCCTTAATGCGCTTAAAAATTTAAATGCGAGTACATGGGACGTTATTATCGTTCATTTAATAACATTTAAATTAGATAATGAAACGCGAAAACAGTGGGAATTAAGCGGTGCTAACGATTCCACCAATGACTTGCCCACCTTTGAGCAACTTAAGATATTTATGGAAAACCGTTTCCGCGCGTTGGAATGTATAGAGCCGAAAAAGGCTGGGGGTCACCAGGCCAGTAGTAGTTCACAGGGTCATGTTTCGAAAGCAATGCTAGCCACAAAGCCATCTAATATGCGTTGCGAATACTGCTCGGAAGTCCACAAACTCTGTTTCTGTAAAGAATTTTCAAAACAGTCCACAGAAAGTAGACGAGAATTTGTAGCAAAACATAATATCTGTTTTAATTGTTTGGGCAGCAATCACAGAGTACACGACTGTAAAAAACAGACTTCCTGTAAAGTTTGCAAGAAGCGCCACCATTCCTTACTGCACCTTACTAGAGAAGCCAACCAGAATGAAGGCCATGATGCTACCGTGAAGTCTGCTATCGATAATACTAGTTCTTCAACTAGTGATAATCCGATAGTTGCATGCTTGTCTACGGGCAAGGTCTTCAAACCCAGACAGGTTTTATTAGCCACTGCGTTAATAAAAGCCGAGTCCAAAACGGGTGAATTGCAAACACTTAGAGCTTTATTAGACCAAGGTTCACAGGCTTGTTTCATCACAGAGGCGACAGTCCAACTTCTCAGACTAAAGAAAGTCCCAGTAAGAGGTCTCGTTTCAGGTTTAGGTGACGATAGATCAACCATTGCGAAGAACATGGTAAGTTTAACAATCAAGTCCACAGTTGATCTCGATTTTCAACTTAAAATAAATGCCTATGTTTTAAGTAAGATCACTTCATATTTACCTGAGAGGAGTGTAATCACAAGTTCATTGGATTGGATTGGTACCAATGGTCTGTGCCTAGCAGATCCTAATTTCCACACGCCCAATAGAATAGATATTCTTTTGGGTGCAGATGCGTACTGCCATATTGTAAAGGAAGGTATAGTCAAGAGTCCATCTGGTACTATGATCGCACAAAGCACAACTTTAGGATGGGTTCTTTCAGGTATAGTTAGTTCAAGCAATGAAAAAGCAAAGCCTCACACAAAAAACATAAGGGTACATTGTGCACAGATTAATGAAGACGACGTCTTAAAGAAATTTTGGGAAATGGAAGAACAAATTAGCACAAAGAAAATACTTAGTCCAGAAGAGCAAAGCTGTGAAGACTTTTACCTTAAAACGACTAAGAGAGATAATACAGGCAGATACATAGTACGATTACCATTCCGAGATGAAGAGCCTGCTTGTAAGGCTGGACGATCACGGGACATAGCTGAAACAAGATTCAAATCATTAGAAAAAAGACTAAGTAAGGATACAGATTTAAAAGAAAAATATATAGATGTAATTAATGAGTACTTACAATTAGGACACATGAGACCCGTACAAGCAGATGATAGTAATAGAGAAGAAGCCGTTTACCTACCACACCACGCAGTTATAAGAAATGACAAGGCCACGACTAAGGTTCGTGTTGTTTTTAACGCCTCTGAAAGAAATAAAAAGGGAATTTCACTAAACGACACTCTAATGGTGGGGCCAACGCTGCAAGCCGATTTAAGACATACTGTTTTAAGATGGAGAATTCATTCGATTGGTATAGTGGCGGATATAATAAAAATGTATCGACAAGTTAGAATAGCCGATGAAGATGCTGTCTTCCAGCGAATACTCTGGCGAGACAGTCCTGAAAAACCGATTAGAGATTATGAGCTAGTAACGGTAACCTTCGGAACAGCTTCTGCGCCATACCAAGCAGTTAGATCGCTTCATCAGGTTTCATACGATGAAGGAGACAAGTACCCCCTTGCAGCAGAGAGAGTTCTAAATTGTTTCTATATGGACGATTTAATGACTGGATGCAATAACACCGAGGAAGGTGTGGAAATCTGTAAATAAATGATAGAATTATTGGGAAAAGGTGGATTTACATTACAGAAATGGAACAGCAATAATCAGCAATTATTAGATAGGATAAGTTCAACAAGCACAAAAAATAAGAACATTCAGAATAAGAATAAACAGGACACAAGAATAAAGGAAATGGAAATAAATAATAAGGACATAGAAATAAAACTAGACAGTACGATAAAAATTTTGGGACTTACCTGGAACCGCCACGAAGATTCCTTTCAGTACTCGGTAAATCTCCCACCGCTCACGCTGGCACCTGTAACAAAAAGATCCATAATATCTGACATAGCTCGGTTGTTCGACCCATTAGGCTGGTTAGCTCCTAGTGTGGTTCTAGCAAAGGTATTCATTCAAAAGTTGTGGCTTGCAGGTGTTAGTTGGGATGAGGAATTAACTGCCGAAATAATAACAGAGTGGAGTACTTACCGTGAAGAGTTAAAATTACTCACCAAAGTTCGGATACCTCGTTGGCTTGGGGCACGTTCCAATGATGATCTTGAGTTGCACGGTTTTAGTGACGCCTCTAAAGCAGCATACTCCGCCGTTGTTTATTTGAGAGTAACTGATGCCTCAGATAAGGTGCATCTTTCATTATTGGTTGCAAAAACCAGGGTAGCTCCCATCAAACAGGTCAGCATTCCTCGATTGGAGTTATGTGGCGCCGTACTCTTATCAAAGCTATTGATAGAGTCAGCAGAGGCTTTAAATATATCAAAGGACAAGATCTCAGCATGGACTGATTCAACAGTAGTGCTATCGTGGCTTAACAGTCACCCTAGCAGGTGGAAAACCTTCGTCGCAAATCGGACCGCTGAAATATTAGGCACAATGAGTTCATCTCAATGGTTTCACGTATCAACCAAAGAGAATCCAGCCGACTGCGCTTCAAGGGGGATTCTACCTAGCTTATTGATTAATAATGAGTTATGGTTTTCAGGACCTTCATTTCTGAAAACCAAGGTTATTGAATACAAAAGGCCAAAGGATTTAAAAATAGATTTAGAACAAACAATAAAAGTACACGCAGCAGTTATTCCAGAGCACGTAGTTTTCGAAAAGTATTCTAGTCTACGAAGACTGGTTAGAGTAATTGCGTATTGCAGACGAATTTTGAAGAAGGATAAATTCGATAGCAAATATTTAAAGCATCACGAAATAGAAGCAGCATTAGAAAGCTGTATAAAGAAGACACAAAAGGAAACATTCACAACAGAATATACACAACTAAATGAAAAGGGGTATTTAAATATAAAATCAAGTAAACTGAAATCACTTTGCCCTTTTCTTGACATAAAGGGTATCATGAGAGTTCGAGGACGACTTGCAAAGTCAGGGCTAAACGAAGAAGCGAAACATCCAATAGTTCTACCACATTCAAGTCATCTGACTCATCTTATAGTTGCAGATGCTCATGAGAAGACACTGCATGGAGGTCCTCAGTTGCTATCAAACTTTTTAAGGTCAGCCTATTGGATAATAGGTGCTAGATCTCTGATTCAAAAGTACGTTCGCAACTGTGTATCTTGTGCAAAACAGAGAGCTAGCGTCAGAAATCAATTGATGGGTGATCTCCCATCGGTCCGATGTACACCAGCAAGACCATTTTTACACAGTGGCGTGGATTATGCTGGACCTATAAGCATAAGAACTACAAAAGGCCGTGGGCATCGGGCATACAAAGGCTATATATGCCTTTTCGTCTGTATGTCCACCCGTGCGCTTCACCTAGAGGTCGCCAGTGATATGAGTACACAGGCATTTTTAGCTGCCTTTCGACGATTTGTATCAAGACGAGGTCACTGTGCTAAATTGTGGAGCGACAATGGCACAAACTTCGTAGGTGCCTCTAGAGAATTACAACAGTTGGGGTCTATTCAGTCCGCAATAGCAGAACACCTAGAAGCAAACAACACTGAGTGGCATTTTATACCGCCTCATGCTCCCAATTTCGGTGGTCTATGGGAAGCGGGGGTAAAATCTACCAAGTTTCACCTCAAAAGAGTAATCGGCGACTCCACACTTACGTACGAAGAAATGTCTACACTCCTCAGTCAAGTTGAAGCATGTTTAAATTCGCGGCCGATAAGCGTCATAAACTTTACTGATCCTGGTGAACCCTTGCCTTTAACCCCGGGACATTTCCTGATTGGTGAACCCTTAGTTAATGTGCCGGATAAAAACTACGAAAGCGCAAACGTAAATTATTTGTCTCGATGGCAGCTTGTTCAACGGATGACGCAGTCTTTTTGGAAGAGATGGTCCCAAGAATACTTGTCAAACCTCATGAACAGATACAAATGGACTTCCCAAGTTCCAGAGCCCAATATCGGTGACATCGTTTTGATAAAGGAGGATGATCTACCGCCAAGCCGTTGGTTGTTAGGACGAGTGGTGGAGAAACATCCCGGTGATGATAACGTTACCCGTGTAGTCACATTGCGCACAAAATCATCTATCATTAAGAGACCAACTTCCAAATTATGTGTTTTACCAATCGCTCAATAAGGTTTACCATTAGGTATAGTTTTTTTTAGTAGTTAAGTTGATAATATACGAATTTCAGTTTGTTATTAGTTACAAAATGTGAATTTAGATTTAAGCACAATTTAAGAAGGACATTCCGTCACTATATGTCCTTGGTGGCCGGTATGTTGATAACGAAACCATAATTGCAAAATTGCAAAAGTTGGAGCCAAAGCTCGATAGATGGCGTTGTCGTCGAAATAGATCGCGATATCGTTTGCTTCCATCGATTTGGTTGGGGTCTCCCGTTTTTTTTAATTAAAGACATACCAGCTCAGGTCAGAACATAAGTGTGGTTTTAATTTCAACCCTATTGCGTTCACAGAAGTTCATAGTCCAACATTACCAGCTCGGTAATAAACAGCAAGAGTGAGTTGTCTCTCAGGTTACACCTCCATACCGCGGTGATCAGTCCCATCATGACATACGCTTCTGTAGTGTTCGCACACACCAAGATTCGATAATTATATCTGTAGGATGCAGGTAATTTTAGAACCGGTTCTTACGCAAAGTCACGGGAGCCCCTTACTACATCCGCAATGACCGTCTACACATAGATCTTAGAATGCCCACTATCCTTCAGCTTATGAAACGCCTTTTTAAGCGCTTCTTCGATTCTGCCATAAGGCAACGTAATCCCATAATCGCATATGCCGCCCGATACGAGCCCTCGCGCATTAGTAAGATTTGCCGACCAAGGCATACTCTCGTCACCCCCGATGACGCTATCGCCCTGCTCCACGAGAGCAGTAGGGAAACTAGCACGCTCAAGGAGCACAGACGCAAACAGCCGTCATTCTGTCCTCGCCGTCGAGGCCTGTCGCGACATCCCGATCCATGCCCTCCCCGACCCTTGCTCAAGCCAACCCGCGTGGCTGAGCCTGTAGTCCAAAATCAGCCCCTAATTAATAATACCATAAAGTTCCAGCCTGTCCCCTTGCTGTCCTCCCCCAGCGACGCCCTAAGCTGAGGCTCGTACCCCTCAGGGGTGCCCGTAGTTTGTAGTCGCTTAGTTTGTAAGAATTACTCATCAATCGCTAAGGATAATAATACTGCATTCATTCATTACATACAGACACCATCGTAATGTTTTCTCGTACAACCGTTTGCTTTAAAAATATTAACTATTAAGATAAAGTGAACGACATTACGATTTTGCATAAGGCAGGATATTCGAGCGCAGTAGGCATTTAGTGTTAAAAAACCTACGCGCGTGGCAAGTCGCCGCGGACGCAATTTGAAATGAACTCGCTGACCCCGCTGTGCAAAAATTTCGAGTCACAGTATAAAATTGTAACAGAAGGTACGGTCAACTTCGTTTTACGGAATTCATGTTAATTTTTTGGGGTTTTAGTTTTTAGGGAAATATATGTACGGTAACATAATTTATTTTATTACTACCTACAATTGTTTTTATTTTCACCGAATCTCCTTTACTTTCATGATTGTTACAGCGCTGCCGCACTATGCAGTGCTTACAATCTGGTTTTTTGACTTTTTATCAGTAAACTACTGGAGAGATTTTGTTGGGAGTTTCGGTAGTTTGTAAACTAAGTTATTATAGACCACGAGTACATTAGTTTTATCCGTAAAAACGGATAAAACTCATCACAATAGAATACACAGGACAATCTATTCTTTAGTCTTAGGTAAGTAGGCAGGTAGTAGGCAGGTGGTAGGTAGGTGGTAGGTATGTGGTAGGTAGGTGGCAGGTAGGTGGTAAGTAGGTGGCAGGTAGGTGGTAGGCTTCAAGCGGCTCCTGCCCAACCTGGGGGGCTAAACGCGGGGGTCGTGCGGTCCACGGCTCTTTACGGGGCCCCGGTGTGGGCGCGTTCTCTGAGGCGGCAAGCTGCCCGCTACCTGAACGCGCCCCAAAAGGGGATAGCCCTAAGGCTAGTCCGGGGGTACCGCACGATCTCCGGCGAGGCGGCGAGCCTCCTTGCCGGATTGCCGCCATGGGATCTGGAGGCGATAGTCCTCGCGCGCCTTCACGAATGGCGCGCGGAGGCACTACGTCGGGAAGAAACTCCGCTGCCGCGGCAAATCGCCGCTCAGCGGACAGACCTCCGGCGATCTCATGGTGACATGGAGAGAGCGTCTGTCGCAACCCCGTGCAGGGCACGCCACCATAGTGGCGATAAGTCCCCTCTTTGAGGAGTGGCTAGAGAGGCGCCACGGCGCCCTCACCTTCCGCCTGACGCAGGTCCTCACCGGACACTATTGTTTCGGGAGGTTCCTGCACCGAATCGGCCGGGAGGAAACGACCGGGTGTTTCCATTGCGAGGATCGTCCGGAGGACACGGTGCAGCACACTGTGGAGGTCTGCTCCGCTTGGGCGGAGCAGCGCTGTGTCCTCGTAGAGGCGATTGGCGGCGGCGATCTCTCGCGCCCGGCCCTGGTTCAAGCCATGGTCCGGAGCGAGAGGGAATGGGAAGCCGTCACCTCCTTCTGCGAAGCAGTCATGCTAGTGAAGGAGGTGGTGGGACGTGAGAGGGAAAGAGCCTCACGTCCCAGCCGCCGCGGGAGACGCCCTGGGCGTCGGGGATCACGTGGTGGCCCCCGGCTACAGTAGGCGCGGGCCTGTGGCTGGCTCGCCGTCCGGCCGTCTTATGACGACAGGCCGTGTCGACGGCGCGTTCGTGTTCCACGCGCGCCTCAAAAAGATGTCAGCAACCACGTAGGGGTCCGCATGGACCGATGCATGCCAGGGCTGCGGGACTGTTCGAAAGAGATACCGCGGACCTGGAACACAAAGGGCAAAGAAGGAACATGGATGGGTTTTTTTTTTTTATTTGGATGGGTCATTTGATGATTTACATCCTAAAAAAGATGGCGCCGACGAAAATATTCGGTTTTTTCGTCATGGGTGTCATTTTCGTGGTTTTCGGGGTCGCTTATAACGAAAATGAGGTCAAAATGAAAATCCAAGATGGCGTCGTCGAAAATTTTCGGTTTTTTCTTCATGGGTGTCATTTTCATGGTTTTCGGTATCGCTGATAACGAAACTGAGGTCAAAATGAAAATCCAAGATGGCGCTGTCGAAAATTTTTGGTTTTTTCTTCATGGGTGTCATTTTCATGGTTTTCGGTGTCGCTGATAACGAAACTGAGGTCAAAATGAAAATCCAAGAAGGCGCTGTCGAAAATTTTTGGTTTTTTCGTCATGGGTGTCATTTACATGCTTTTTGGGGTCGCTGGGTCGCTGGATCTTGGATTTTAATCATATATAAAGATATATCTAGTACCTACCTACGTTTATGATTAATATTTACTGTACCAAATTATTGTATTACATTTGTTGATTTTGCTGTGTCCAGTTTTAATTATCTTATTTCATTTCAAACAAGACTTAACCTACTGATTGTACCTAGCTGCTGCATGCACGTTGCATGCGATACACAATAAAAATATAACGAAGGTATATTTCGATCGATTAGCGGGCGAACGCAGCGAGCCATCAAAAGCGACACAGGTCCTACCTCGGAGACGCCCGGCGGGCTACTGAATCGACTCGCATGGGCCGCTTTGTTATATAATATCTAGTTACAACAATAATAAACTTTTCTGAGAAAAAGTAACCGGAGAATTTTGTGCTAAACATCATTGCCAATTTTTTTATATGTTTTTTAGGTGTAAAAGTTTGGTCTACTTCAAGTACCATTTGAAAAGATATCAGCATTTTAAAGTTATTAACGATTTTTTATGATCGGGCGAAGTAGTATATATCGTGTTTTGAACCGGAGAATAATCAAGAATGTTTATTAAACTACAATATATATTTTTATCAGATCAAAACAAACAATATTTGACTGTTTACTGTTGAAGCAAATATAGGTCGATTCTGAGGAACCTGGCCATAAGTAACTGTCATGTTTTGTGAAACGACATTACCAAATGCTGTGAATAAAAATAATACACGAATATAATTGTTTTATACTTTACGCGGAACAAGATATGCGTTTCCTACGCGAATAAAATGGTAATCGTCGCTTACCGAAAAAGTTAAAGATTGCATAATCTGTAATAAGTTGTTATGATACTATTCGTGCAAAAAGCGTGTTGAGATTTTTAGGGAATAATTGTTATGTTCATTATGGGACCATTGAAATAATTGTACTTTTATAAATAATTATGCATAGAAAAAATGCGAAAAGAAATTACAAGATGTAATTAATGCTGTGAACATCGAATATGCAATAGAACGAACACCACCGTAGTACCACATTACCATATTATTCGGTGGGGGGAGCAATATTAATATGAATCATAGCAAGGCATATTACGACATATTTTCTATATAAATTTTAGAGTGGTCAGTCGAAACACGCAGTCAAAATATTTATTATAGCTGCTTGTGCGGCTATGATTCATATTAATATAGATTATTGGCCTAGTCTTAAATCAATGTTGAAGGTTTTTGTATAAATAAAGATTTTTATTATTATTATTTTTTTATTTTTTATTTTTTATTATAGCTACGTCTGTGACGGGCTTAAAAACGAAGACTTAACGAATTAATAAATATTACTAAATGATTATTATTATAGCTAGCCCATATTGTCCCACTGCTGGGCAAAGGCCTCCCTCCACTCCTTCCAAAGCCCGCGCTTCTGTGCTACTTCTTTCCAATTCTCAAGGAAGACATCCAGGTCGTCCCGCCATCTCCTTCGTGGTCTACCGCGACCCCGTGTCACTGTTTCAGGGCACCAATCCTGAGCTTTACGGGCCCACAGTTCGTTCGGCATACGACAGACATGTCCTGCCCAGTCCCATTTAAGTTGGGCAGCCTTTTGAGCCACGTCAACGATTTGCGTTTTGGAGCGCAGCGTAGTGTTTCGTACATGATCTGTTAATTTTACACCCAAGATACTGCGCTCCATAGCACGTTGGCAAACCTTGAGTTTGGACTTTTGGATGTTAGTCAAAGACCAAGTTTGTGCACCGTAGGTCAAGATGGGGAGAATACACATGTCCATTAGCTTTCGCTTCAGAGACATGGGTAGCGTGCCCTTAAAATACTCCCTCATGGACCAGTAACTCTTCCAGGCATTTTCAGTTCGTCTTGCAATTTCCTTATCTTGCCTTGCCTGGAAAGAGATTACTTGACCCAAGTATATATATTCTTGGACATATTGTACATTCTCCCCGCCTACGTATATGCTCCTTTTGGAGCTGTTGGTCATGAGCTTGGTCTTCGACATGTTCATCTTCAGTCCAATCTCAAGGCTTGCATCGCTAAGATCTTGTAGCATTTGTTCCAGTCCTGTGGCTGTGGGGGAGAAAAGGACAATATCGTCAGCGAAACGCAGATTATTCAACCTTGTTTCACCGACGACAAGCCCTTTCTCTTCCCATTTGACTGCCAGCGTCTGAAATACTTCCTCTAGGGTACTAGTGAACAGTTTTGGAGATAGCGGGTCGCCCTGTTTGACTCCCTTGAGGATGTCAAACTTTGGACCTAAGCTCTCTAACTTAATAGCAGCTGTACTATGGGTGTATATGTTGCGCAAAAGGTGTATGTATGTAAGTTCTATGTGTTGTTTTGTGAGGGCATTAAATATTGCGGAATGTGTGATGCTGTCAAAGGCTTTAGAATAGTCAACAAATGCAAGATACAAAGGAGTTTTATATTCTTGATATTTCTCGACTATTTGGTTAACGGCGTGTAAGTGGTCGGTGGTGGAAAGTCCTCGACGGAAGCCTGCTTGTTCTGGAGGTTGTTTAAGATCTAATTGGCCAGCTATGCGTTTTTCATGACTTTGATAAAGGTTTTATAAACATGAGAAATTAGACTGATTGGCCTATAATTATTTATGTCGGACTTATCGCCTTTCTTATGGAGAAGTATAATATTGGAATGGCAAAAATTTGATGGAAGATTACCGGTACGAAGAATGTCGTTGAACAATTTTGTAAGGTAAAAAAGGAGCGATGGTTCACCCATTCTAAGGGCTTCCGTGCTGACACCATCTTCGCCGCAGGATCGGTTATATTTCAATGTGCTTAATGCATCTCGGACCTCTACTTCTGATATGGGTGTTATATTTTCGGAACATGAATAGCTGGATACAGATTGTCTTTTTGATGAATCGGAATAAAGATTCTTATAGAATATTGTGCAAATCTCTAGAACCTTATCTCTTTTAAATTGTTTAACGCCTCGGTTGTCTGTTAGACATGTGATCCACGATTTATGGTTGGCGATTCCTTGTTTAGCTATTTTCAGTGATCGGTTCTTTTCTAATGCATTTTGTATTCGTTTTTTATTATAATCTCTAATATCGTTTCTGATGCTGCGCTTGACTTCTTTATCTTTTAAACTATATTGTAAATCTCTGTTGTTTGTACTTAGAGTCTGTCTCTCCTCTATTAGTTTCTTAGTTTTCCCTGTTAGTTTCTTAGTTCTATGTTTATTCTGTTTTACTACTTTACTGGCTTTTGTTATACTTTTTAAAATTTCTTTCTTCTTTTTTCTTCATTTTCTACATTTAATAGATCAAAACTGTTTCTTATCTCTAGATTGAATTCTTTTTTACAGATTATAAGGGATTCTTTGGATAATCTTCTAACTAAATGATTATTAAAGTATTTTATTTTAAATCCTAAACAATGTTGTGTAAATTGTACTGTTGCTCTAGATTACCTATAACTTGAATTGCTGGAGAATCGATAAACTTCTACTATTATACCTGTGTTATTGTTTGTGTGCTTGTACATGACGGTGTTGAATAACATTGAAAACGAATTACGCCATTAGCACGTCCTTGACTATAATAACATGGGTGCGAGTCTGTATTGTATTATTGTTATAGATTATAACCAGTGCTACTGAGAATCAATATATTTTTACTATTTGGGGCGTCCGTTAAAACTCCCACGAGTGCTCGCTGTCAAAATATCCTTAGAACACCGGCCACACGCGCTTAGCGCCCACGCGTTTTGTCGCTGCTCATACTATTCTTCAACCCTGACACGAGAGCGTGCACCTAAACCCTTACGCGTGTGTTTTAGCGGTCGCCCTTACATCTTTTGAACATTATTTGTCATCCTCAAATCATCCACAACTTCTTACACACAGTCATCCATTCTACTAGACCTACAAGTACTAAGATTAAATAAAACTATTATTGTTAATATTGGTATAAAATCAGAATTCTATAATATACAGTTTGAAATATAGATTAACGACTCGAAGACTTGTCCATATTCGAATTTCCTGGGATTATTTCAACGAACTCCACTTGCTCCATTTGTTGGTCTTTCCCTCTCAAGGGAAAATAAAAATTCGTAGTAGTCAACTTTCATGTTAAGTTTTTTATTTCAAGTCAATTTCACAAGGAAATAAGAATAAGAAAAATGCAAATTGTGGATAAGACCGCATCTTCATAAGGAGCGGTAGTCAGTAGCATATTGAAGTCCAACATAGATAATCGTAAAGAACAGAATCAAATTTTCGAAAAAGTTTCTTTGCCACAATCACAGCACACATTTACAATTAAAAAATAAACAGTAAATTGATTTTTTTTGATACCACTGACAAGTATTATGACATAACGCACTGACATGGATGCCACTTTACCTAGGAAAAAGATAATGATACCATCCAGTTATAAAATTCTGTTCCGATTCCTATCATGTTACATTAAGACCACAACCTCCTTTTAAACTTACTACTTACTGCCTACAGTAATTGCCTAATTCCTCAAAGATTTTGATGTTTTTTATGAAAACTATCCTTACAAATGAAATTTTGATACGAAATATTTTTTTTATGTTAATTACAGTTATATTTTGCTCCAAGACTATGACTTCACAATACGATTCGGACTGTTTATTTGAGAAAGAGACAGCGCTTTACAGTTTTTATTGTTAGTTGTTTCTTCCATGTTATAGCAGGGAATAGACAAATCTTATAAATAGTTCGTTGTTTCCCCGCACTAAGAAGGAGTAAAACAATATTGTTTTGTGGAGATCATGGTAACAAACAAAGTAATATTATTATAAGCCTGAAACAAAACATTCCTGCAATAAGATTGTTTTGGTAAAGGTCATGGTAAGGGCCCTGTTCTTACCATTGCATTGCTAAAATTCGCGTAGTTCTAACTTGTGTTGGTAGCTGTTTGGGCTGAGCATGGGTTCACAATGAATGAAGTCTAAGTTCGAATCTATTAAGATTATTATTTCCTTTATTTATATTTTTACAAATTATTTACATTTTTAAATATTCCTTAAAAAACAATATAAAAACATTTAAAATATAAAAAATTGTAGCCCACCGGTATCGGGAACAGGGTCCAAGCTACCGGCAGTCAGGGCTCCTGAGAGAAGAAACTCCTAACAATACGAGCCGTGTCCAGAAGTACCGCTTTCTGAATCAAGCCCTTGATCCAGCTGCCTAACGAGAGCCTCTTCAGGTATTGGTCGAGGCTCTTGGCAATTAAGCCATGGGCTGATACGACTATCGGCACAATGATCGCTGAGTCCACATCCCACATGTCGACAACCTCACGAGCCAAGTCAAGATACTTGATTTTCTTATCTTTCTCGGCTTTCACGAGGTTCTCATCATGCGGGACCGTTATGTCAACAATCATTGCGCGCCGCTCTGATCGATCCACCACCACTATATCAGGCTTATTGGCTACAATAGCCCTGTCAGTGATGATGGATTGATCCCAGTATAATGTGATACTGCCATTTTCGAGAACTGGGTCGGGCACATACCTATAGTACGGCACTTCCGATTCCACAAGGTTGTAGTTTAGAGCAAGTTGCTGATGGATAATCCTGGCTACAAGGTTGTGTCTATGCAAGTACTCTCCGTTAGTCAGACGAGAACACCCGGAGATAATGTGACGAAATGATTCGCCTGGACGGTGGCATGCCCGACATATGTCAACCGTACCGTCCTTCACAATAAATCTCCGGTAGTTATTCGTCATCATACTTCATCCATAATTGCACAGACAAAACCTTCGGTTTCTCCGAAGAGGTCCCCGTAACATAGCCAGGCTGCGGACGCTAATAGGCCTACATCGGGCCCATGCAGGGCCCGGAAAAAGCGTCCGTGAAGCTCCTAACTCTGCCATACCTCAATGCGGTCGTTAGTGTCAAGCACTACAGGTTTGCGCCAGTTCTCTTTAGCTAAGGAGAGCGGGGTGAAGCCCTTGTCCTCCGTGACCACATCTCGATGGGGATGCATCACGTCGGTTTCAAGAAAATATTCCCTCAGACTGCATATTTCGCGATTGTGGAGAGTCTTAGCGTTTAAAAAACCTCAACCCCCACACCTCAGCGGGATATAGTCTCATAACAGAGGAACGCGGGTGATACATTCGATATGCCGTCAACAATGTACGGACCTTCCTATCCAGGGCGTCTAGTTCTGTTTGAGTCCATTTGAGTATGCCGAAAGAGTACATCAAAACCGGCATGACCCAACCGTTGAAGGCACGTACCTAATTTCCGCCTGATAAAATACTATTAAATACTTTTTTCAGGCGGCCAAAGAAGCGCTCCTTCAACGATTGCTTCATGTCAGCAACATTAATGCCCAGCGCTTCCGACGTACCCAAATACTTATAGGTTTCGGTTGCTGAGAGGGATCTAAGATTTATGGAATCCGAGAGCTGCGTTCCCACAGATTCCACAATCTCCCCTCGCTTTACATGCATGACCGCACATTTGTCCACACCAAATTCCATCCCGATGGCGCTACTGAAAGTTTCAGTTACCTTCAGTAGCTCCATCAGTTGCAAATCGTTGGGGGCAAAGAGTTTCAGGTGATCCATATAAAGGAGGTGAGATATAACTTGACCACCTATCCTCAACCGATAACCTAGACCTGAATCCTCCAGTAGCGTGCTAAGAGGACTCAAGGCTAAGCAGAACCAAAGTGGACTCAAACTATCGCCCTGAAATATGCCTCGCTCTATCCTTATCGGCTCGCTATTCCTCTGGATTTGCCGACATCCTGGATAGTGAAGGACTGTCCTCCATTGCCCCATACATACAGGAAAGTGCGCAGAGTTGCATCAACTTTATACAACTCTAGCACCCTCATGAGCCATGTATGTGGCACCGAGTCATAGGCCTTCTTATAGTACCATGTCGTAGTAACATGTCGACAGATCCCTACGGGAACGGCGAACCTGTTGACTAATGGCCATATCAATGAGGAGTAGCTCCTTGTACCGCAGGACCTGTTCCTACATCCATTTTGAGAAGTGGACATGATAGAATTGTCATCAATGTGTTAATAAAGATTAATTATTATTTTTTAAGATTATTTCCTTTATTCGTATTCATACATATAATTTACATTTTTAAATATTTTTATACAAAGTAACATAAAAAAAAAACATTTAAAAATATAAAACATAGTAGCCCACCGGCATCAGGAACAGGGTCCGAGCTACCGGTGGTCAGGGCTCTTGAGAGAGGAACCTCCTAACGATACGTGCCGTGTCCAGAAGTATTGCTTTCTGAATCAAATCAAGCCCTTGATCCAGCTGCCAAGCGAGAGCCTCCTCAGATGTTGGTCGAGGCTATTGGCTATTAAGCCATTGGCCGACACGACTATCGGCACAATGACTGCTGTACTCACGTCCCACATGTCGACAACCTCGCGAGCCAGATCTAAATATTTGAATTGTTTATCTTTCTCTGCTTTCACGAGGTTCTCGTCATGCAGAACCGTTATATCAACAATCATTATGCGACGCTCCAATCGATCTATCACCACAATGTCAGGTTTATTGGCAACAATAGTCCTGTCAGTGACGATAGATCGATCCCAATACAACGTGATATGTGAGTATGTGCCCGACCCAGTTCTCGATGATGGTAATCATCGAGAACTGGGTCGGGCACATACTTATAGTATGGCACTTCTGATTCCACAAGGTTGTACTTCAAAGCAAGTTGCTGGTGGATAATCCTGGCAACGAGGTTGTGTCTATGCAAGTACTCTCCGTTAGCCAGACGAGAACACCCAGAAATAATGTGTCGGATCGATTCTCCCGGACGGTGGCATGCCCGACATATGTCAACCGTGCCGTCCTTCACAATGTATTTCCGGTAGTTATTCGTCATTATAACTTCGTCCATTATTGCACAGACAAAACCTTCGGTTTCCCCGAATAGGTCACCGAAGCGCAGCCAAGATACGGATGCTAAGAAGTCTACATCGGGTCCGTGTAGGGCCCGGTAAAAGCGTCCGTGAAGCTCCTTGCCCTGCCATACCTCCTTGCGATCATTAGTGTCTAATACTCTAGGTTTGCGCCAGTTCTCGTTAGCCAGGGAGAGCGGGGTCAGACCCTTGTCCACTAAGACCACATCTCGATGCATCTCCACGTCAGTTTCTAGGAAGGATTCCCTGAGACTGCATACCTCACGGTTGTGCAGGGTCTTAGCATTTAAGAAGCCACGACCCCCG
Source organism: Noctua fimbriata (assembly GCA_905163415.1). Taxonomy (NCBI): domain Eukaryota; kingdom Metazoa; phylum Arthropoda; class Insecta; order Lepidoptera; family Noctuidae; genus Noctua; species Noctua fimbriata. The sequence continues at coordinate 324,506 of LR990937.1, forward strand.
CACTTCCGCGGGATATACAGTCTCATCACCGACGACCGTGGGTGATGCATTCGATTTGCGGTCAGCAGTTCACGGACCCTCCTATCCAGGGCATCAAGTTCAGTCTGAGTCTATTTGAGTATGCCGAAAGAATACATCAACACCGGCATGACCCAACCGTTGAAGGCACGCATCTTGTTTCCGCCTGACAAAAGACTACTTAGTACCTTACTCAGGCGGCCAAAGAAGCGCTCCCTCAACGATTGTTTCATGTCAGTAGTATTGAAACCTAATGCTTCCGACATACCCAAATACTTGTAGGTTTCTGTTGAGGAGAGAGATCTAAGGTGTATGGAATCCGAGAGTTGAGTTCCCACGGATTCCATAATTTCCCCTCGCTCCACATGCATGACTGCATATTTGTCCACACCAAAATCCATCCTGATGGAGCTACTGAGCTACTTCAGTATCTTCATCAGTTGCAAATTCTTGAAGGCAAAGAGTTTCAGATCATCCATGTAAAGAAGGTGAGATATGACCTGACCATCTCTCCTCATCCGATAGCCTAGACCTGAACCCTCCAGCCAGCAGTGTGCTGAGAGGGTTCAAGGCTAGACAAAGCCACAATGGACTCAGACTATCACCCTGGAATAAACCGCGCTTGATCCTTATAGGTTCACTGTTCCCCTGGATCTGTCGACATCCTGGATAGCGAAGGACCGTTCTCCAGTGCCCCATACATGACATCAGGAAGGTACGCAGAGTTGCATCAACTTTATACAACTCCAGCACCCTCATGTGCCATGTATGAGGCACAGAATCATAGGCCTTCTTATAAGATTATTTCCTTTATTTAAATTTTTACAAATTATTTTACATTTTTAAATATTCCTTAAAAAAAAAATTTAAAAAAAACATTTAAATAAATAAAAAATTGTAACCCACCGGTATCGGGAACAGGGTCCAAGCTACCGGCGGTCAGGGCTCCTGAGAGAGGAACCTCCTAACAATACGAGCCGTGTCCAGAAGTACCGCTTTCTGAATCAAACCCTTGATCCAGCTGCCTAACGAGAGCCTCCTCAGGTATTGGTCGAGGCTCTTGGCAATTAAGCCATGGGCTGATACGACTATCGGCACAATGATCGCAGAGTCCACATCCCACATGTCGACAACCTCGCGAGCCAAGTCAAGATACTTGATTTTCTTATAAGATTATTAATTATTACAATGTGTGACTGTTTTTTGTTTCTTTGAAACCATAATAATATTTGTATTTTAAGCAGAAAGTCGTTAGGTTATGTTTATCTATAATGTATTCATGGTTATTATTTATTTTTTACAAGATGTAAATGATTAGATAGTTATTGTATTATTATTTAACCTCATTAATTGATTTTTATTTTATCTTTTCGGTGTTGGAAGGTGGAAATAAAAAGTCGTGCTGAATAATAAGAAAAATGTTTATTCGTTTAGTTTATTTATAAAATTAACAAACTTTTATGAGAATTGTGACGTCATATTCCTACCTAGACAAAAGAAGTTCTCTTGTCACCATTCATAAGATTTTTTGTTGTATACTCACTTAGTCAATTCATAATAATTGTTCTAATTACAGAAATATAATTGTTTATACCCACTTATTATAGGTATCGGTATTCAGCAGAGTTCATTGAAAACTAATACAATATGAGTTAGACTTTGTGAACGTGTTTTTTTTTATGTAACGTCACAATCAAGGTATTGAGGTTATAGCTTAAGTGTTCATTTACTTTACGAAAAGTAAAGTAAATGAACTAAACCCCAATTTAAGATCATGAAATTTAAAATTGAATTACGGAAATGTTAATATTACTAAATATTTAGTTACCCCGTCTACTTATTAACTTTATATTTCGCCATAAATTAAGTCTTCCTTTTGGCAAGACTTGAAAGTCCTCTCGTCAGAAAATACAGTCGTCTCCCAGTTTAAACCTAATATTCCCGAGCAAAACGTAGTCAAATCAAATGTATTCGTAAATGTAGGTTTCATTACAATAGGATGTTATAATAAAATGGTTAGTTCGCTACATTTTACTCGAGAGCATATAAATAATAATAATAAAGTTAGTTGTGTCGAAACCACTCACACACATTTAACATAAAATAACTCAATCACTTACTTAATAACACACAATTCCTTACGTACTAACACACAAATTCCAATGTCAACATAATAATAATCTAAATGTTCAATTGATAACTTAAATCTACATTGATAACAACAGAAACAGCCAATAAAATAACTCAATTACTTACATACTAACACACAATTACCAATGGCAACACAATAGTCGTTGCTCTTTGTGTTTTTGTGTCAAAAATGGTTTTTTAGCTGGTTTCCGATGATGTAAACCTTCAGCATTGAGTGCACGGCGAACAGTTTGCAATGAAGTTTCAAATAGATCAGCAAACATTATACTTGCAATGAAACCGTTTGTTTCATATTCTTCCACCATGAAACGTCGCTGAGTCGGGATAGTAAGCAGCGGCCTTTCACTCCTTAGACAACTCTTCAGACCTCTTTACCTCACACTATTTCTCTAAAAAACCAAAATATAATTACACACTTGCAACTAGAAATTTATTTAATAATAAGAAAATCACATACTACAATTATCATCATAATCTTTAAAAATAACTTAAACATAGGCCAGTTTCAAGAAATTTGCAAAATATTAAGCCCATTTTTACGCAAAGCGACAATATTTGCCCTGGCATCAATACTAATATTAGCTTGCATCTTGAATAGAGGCAATCAAACAACACGCTAATCGTAATAATAACGCAAACGCTCGTAACAAAGTTCACCAACTAACAACGTCGTAACTAACTACTTTGTTCAATCCAGAAGTTTATTTTGTTTCGTATTCACCCTCATCTTTTTCAACTGTCTAATACTTAGAGAAACATATCTCATTGGGTCTAACGTATTCATAATTTAAACACAAAAAGTGTAATGTCACTTGGGTTCGAACGCAGGCTGGCTCTATCGTGCGAGACATTTTAACTATAGCGTTAACCGCTAAGCCAGATAGACACATAATTATTTACTTTAAATTAAATACCACTAACTTAATAAGCCGTCGCGACATGACAGGCTTGTCACTAAGGCAAATGATCATTATATCGCACTCTTTCTGACTAGATAATGATGAAAGAGTGCGATATACGAGGTTATGTATGTGTGCAAAATGTTTGTTAAGGAAAGAGGTCGTAAGTGCGACTTGTTTTGATGCGATCGTTTTGTGAAACTGCTACTGGACTGATGCTCCCTACTGTACATAATTATGTATGCAGTGTGTTTGGTTAACGGTTACCGATACTTTAAGAGCATCGACAAATGGACATTCATAAAAATTCCTAACCCCGAGAATGGGGCTGCCATTCTCGGGGTTAGGAATTTTCTCTTCTTCTTGTTTTTTTAATCGGCTGATCTAGTGTATCTTCAATTACATGTACTGATATTTATATATACCGATATTTCAATCTAAGAGACCTAAAGACGTGCAAATTATCATATTGCAAGGGTAAAGGGCGAGGCTATCAAATTATTAATTATATTTCTCTGAATAATTAGCGAAAATAGCCTAAAAAAATAAAAAATACGAATATTACAACAAAATTACTCATTTTTTAAAATTACATTTTCTACTCTTGTGCAAAATTAATCCCTAAATGTACGTATGTAACCTACAAAATGATATCAATTTATTTTATTAATTACAACGGCTGTGTATACACAACCAATTACAGTAACTAAATTTATAAAAATAAAAGAGACAATTAACAACGCCTATCGTACTGCTTTAATGAATGTCCGATGTGACACTAAGCTTATTGGTCTATAATTTTTGACATCGCTTTTATCCCCCCCTTCTTATGAAGTAGGATAATGTTTGAGTGGCACATCATTGCTGGCTTCTTTCCGGTCTGAAGGCTGGAATTGAACATGTTGGTGATATGAGGGAAGAGTGTGGGAGAACCAAGTTTAAGGGCTTCTGTTGTTACACCGTCTTCACCGAGACTTTTCTTGTTCAAATATCCCAACTAATATTATAAATGCGAATGTTAGTTTGTTTGTTTGTTACCTTTTCACACCTAAACCACTGAACTGATCATCGAACCGATGAAATTTTGTATAAACGTTGTCAGGTGCACAGAAACGGACATACAAGGGTACGTTTCATCACAAAAAAAAAGTACTGTTCCCGAGGAAAACAACTATAACATTCTTATGATAATAGATGGCGCCACGTGTCTTTCGAATCAGGATTGAAAGATATAATTACAGACACTTAAGTAGTGTGTTAAGAGTTTAATTGACTTTCTGAATTAACGCAAGCGAAGCTGCGGGCAAAAGCTAGTAATGTATAAAATCTTGTTCAATTATTATAATCATTTGTACGACCCTCTTAGTTCATTAATCCCATTCAATGAATATTTCATGAAAAAGTCATTCATTGAGGTGCGTTTAACATTTTGGAAGTATGCACCTTTTTCCATAAAATTTCGAAAAATATAACCTGAGATTTGATGTTAGGAATTTTGGGACCTCACACTCACACATTCGCCACAGTCACGGTTTCTAGTTGAGATTGCGACCACTGAACAATGAGGAGGTAAAAAATAGCAGTTCAGAACTGGGTCTGGTGACCCATACGAGTTACTTGATGAATGGTGAAGCATGAATCATCCACACTGCAAGCAAGCTATTCAAGATGTAGGTAAGTAATGTATGTATAGGAAATTAATAACACGTAGCTTGTGCTTACTGTAAGTATCTATTTATTTATTATTGTATAGATAGTCTGCACTGGAATATGCTACCATGCGTGCTTAATGCACTCATACGTGCTCATTTACGCTTAATAGACGCGGCTAACTTGTTGCCACATTAACAACACAATGAACGCTATCAGCACGGTGACAGCGAGCCTCGAGATTATGCGCAGGGAAACGATGCCAACGAACGACATCACACGAGTGGGGTCAGTCCGCAGTCGTGAGAGGCGCGGGCGGCGGAGCGCTTGCGCAACTCAGCTGCTCCGTGCGCCGCGACCACAACGCGCGCCAGCGCGTTTCTTTGTTTACTTCGTGTTTGTGTCTCGAACTCGGCGCACCGTCGCGAGCGCTCCCGAGATGCGTCCCCGTGGCTGCGGAGTCTGTACGTACTCTTACTGCATCGCTGCTCGCAGTATCGCGTAGTAAGATTCTGTCAACAAGTGCTGGTGTGTGTTTGCGATATGGAGTGGCTGAAGGGCCTGGCGGGGCGGGTGCGGCGGGAGCCTGCGCCCGAGGAGGATGAGGTGGCGCCCGCGGGTGCTCCTTTGCTGGAGACGGCACAGGAGAGGCGCGAGCGCTGGCGAAGCGTTTACGTCATCTACTTCACCATGTTCCAGATGTCGCTGGGTTTCAGCATCGTGCTGACCGGCGTGTGGCCCTACCTCGACAAGGTAAGTGCCGCGCATATCTCGAACGAGTCGCACGCTCCCACCTGATTGATGCAACCGTCAAGGTGTTCAACTAGGCGATGTTGTGCACTCGGAGAAAGTGCGTGAGCAGAGGTCACAACATATACTGTGCTGACTTCAAGTTACGAAGCGGACCCATTCTACCTAATCATAATTATTATTATGAGATGCCGTGCATACACTTGCATTCTGGATGGCACTTTTGTAGGTGACGACATTGCCTGATGTTCTTTGTGTTGCATAAACATTACAAAAATGTGGGAACGATGAATGAAAAAAAAACTGCTTTGAATATATTAGTCATTGTTGACTTCAAATTCAGATTATTTTGGTCGACTTTGATAACAATAGCGTTAATGACAATCAAAACAGGGTAAACAAGTCTTGTTAATACGTTGCTTGTGTTAAGTTAAAGTAATTATGATTGACCCAGTGGAGGTATGTTTATGTTGGTCTACCATACAGGTCCCTACGCGCTACGTAGGAACCTGTTGGTTTTGGAGAGTTACGTTTAGTTTTTTTAATCAACAATAACAAACGTAAGCACCAATTTATTATTTTCATAGTAATCTTGCAGGTCGTTAGGTGGCACGAGTGTTGTTCAAAAATAATAAGCATCTACTTTTAAGAGGCAAGGATGGGCTTTCCCTCAATAGAGTAAGATGCTAGAACTGTAGCATCAACAACAACTTTTTCTGACAATCGAACACAACAAAAAAACAACGAAATCGGTCGAATCGTCCTCAAGTGATAGGTACTCCATCATAATTATATGTGGTAATAGATTTTTATTTACAAGTAGATTCAAGAGATAGATACCAAATTACCAACCGAAGCTTAGTGTGCATCATCATCATTCTCCTGCCCTTATCCCAATTTATTGGGGGTCGGAGCAACATGTCTTCTCCTTCCTTTCTAGCCATATCATCCTTCACACGGTCCATCCATCGCTTTTTTGGTCTTCCTCTACTCTTATAGCCATCTACATTCATACTCAACACTAGTCCTCACTAGATTTCACTCATTCCTCCGCATCACATGTCCATACCACGATAACCAATTACCTCAAAACTTTTCAGTCACCGGCGCCACTTTCAGACTTCTTATGTACTCATTCCTTATTTTATCCATTCGCGTTACACCACACCCCCTTAGCATTCCCATCTCAGTCACATGTAATTGCCTTTCATTCATCCCTTTTGTGGCCCAACATTCTGATCCATACAAGACAGCAGGTCTAACCATGGTTTTGTAAATCTTCCCCTTAAGTTTAAGGGGAATGCGGGAGTCCCATATTGTTCCCGTGATCTGACGCCATTTCATGCATCCGTGTTCATTCTGTGCTTAACACTCCGATCTATTTCGCCATCGCATTGCACGAGTGAACCGAGATACCAAAAGAGGAACGCGCCATCTAGCACTATGGCTCCAGAACTGGAGTGACCGCCGAAATCGCAGAACATGTATTCAGTTTTACTTCTCCTGATTTTCAAGCCAACATTGTCCAGCTTCTGTTGCCATTTCTCCAATCTGCTCTGGATCTCAGGTCCATCTTAACCGACAAGAACAATGTCGTCGGCAAACAGCATGCACCAGGGTGCCTGTTCTTGTATGTAGTGCATATAATCATAACTCCCGGTTAGTGCAATATTATTGCAGGTAGTAACCGTACTATATGTAATATACAGTGTGTTTGGCTACCGGTTAGCGATACTTTAAGGGCATATTATATACTCATTCCTATCGACAAATACACGTTTATATATGTTCCTAATGGCAGTCAAGATAGACCCGTGTCACATTTTAGCCACTTTACTCACTCACTAACCTTTCTGCCGTCTCACTGATAAGGCACCAAACTCACGAGTGGGACCTTAGTAAATAAATACCTAGTACAGTATATACTTAGTAGAATCAATCAATCAATCAATCAATCAATCAATCAATCAATCAATCAGTTTATTTGTGAAACATAGGTAGGTAGGTGGGGAGTAAATTTGGTGCCTTATCTACCTGTTCAAACAAAGAACAGGATACCTAGAACATTGTGGAGTCTATGTGCTGGAGAAGGGCTTTTCAAATGACAATAACTAGTAAAATAATTGGTGTTGACTCAAATACTTTTGATTTAACATAAAAACATACGCAACATTCAAGGATTCTGCACTAGAGTAGAAAATGAAAAAAATATACCTAACTAATTTATGTAAAATTTCGTTATTTCTTATTTTTTTAAGCTCTTTTTGCCAGTATATGATAGCCTTGGCGTTTACCCTTAAATAGAGACATTTGCATGTGTCTAGGTCAAAGATATTATTATCATTTCACTGATCAGCCGATTAAAAATACAAAATGGGTGTGGGGTTAGGAGTATTTATAAACGTGTGGAGGCCTCCCACTAGGTGGACTGCTGGACATAGGCCTCCCCCAAGTGTCGCCACATTGACCGGTCCCGTGCGACTCGCATCCAGCGGATCTCTGCAGCCTTCACCAGGTCATCGGTCCACCTAGTGGGAGGCCTTCCAACGCAGCGTCTTCCGGTTCGCGGTCGCCACTCCAGAACTTTTCGGCCCCATCGGCCATCCGTTCTGCGAGCAATTAGCGGAAGAATTTTATCATTCTTTTGTATTTTATTTATTTGAGATTTTTTAGAAAACGAATCGATAGAATTTTATAATTATTTTATATTTTAATTTACTTTGTTCAAATAAACAAAATACAAAAGAATTATAATATTCCATCGATTCGTTTTCTAAAAAATCTCAACCATTTATGCAAAGGTGGGTCAGCTAATTGCTGTCACTCACTGTACATGTCAGTAATTTGCTACATAGTGTTTGTAGTGCTGATTCACGCAGACTTATCTTTATAAGATGGAATGGTGGCGTTCCACAGATATCTTCCTCACGGTTACAATTGTAGGTAGGTACAAACTTTAAATTAATATCGGTACGAAGTTTGGGCATTTTATCCTTTTCAAAATCGCAGTTGCAGCCAGTAAAACAAAATGCGTGGTGACTGCTCACTAGCCAATCGAATACTAGCGACAGCCACAGTACATTAATACTCTAAGATAGCGAGATACTAGCTCCGCCGGCCACATGAAGCTAGTACCCACGCCAGAATAGCATCAGTGGTGGGGGACTCTAGTAGCTCAAAAAATAGAACGCCGTCCTAGGTATAAAACTATCCTAGCTTGAGATGTTAGCTTAGTAGCCTAGAAGTTAGTTCTATATGTAACACGAAGTCAGAGTTACTAGCTTGCTAGCTTACTAACACTAGCTTGGTATCTTAGCTTGAAAAACTAGACTCGTGTATCCCGGAAATAGTCGGGTAAAAACCACAGACAAACCTAATCTCTCCCACAATAGTCCCACAACCGCCTGCAGTCCAAGCGAGCGTTATTCTCTGGAAAAGTCTAACAAAATAAAAACCTAGTCTTTTCCAGAGAACGGTACTTACGTCATAATGTATCTAGTGACTAGGTACGTTATTACGGTATGTTATTGTGTGAACCAGTTCGTCACTATTGTAAGGAACAAACAACAACGAGCAAATGTGAAAATGTTTTAAACGAGTGTCCTTGTTTAAAATCAATTGATAGCGAGTGAGTCATTAGTAGTTGTGATTACAGTGTTATCGCGGCTGTTGTCGCGTATCCGCCCTTGCCGTGCGTCGCCGCACCAAGCGGCCGAGCACAACACACGCGACGCGCGGCGACCCGAATGTATTATGTAAACGAAAACATTAGAGATCGAGAAAGCGACAGTGTTGGTTATGCTGATGACTGATGAGCGAGCGCTGCAAGAAGACCGGCGCGCGGGGGCGCAGTGCTCCCGTCGGCACGGAAGCTCCGCGGTTCTGCGGAGCACGCCCGGCACCACATTTTGTACATACCTACCTAATCCTGGCGGCGCGGGAGAACTTGCTCTGAAGCAAGTTCTCACATTATACGCTCACACATTATCAACTTATCACGTTCAGATTGTACCTATCAATATCTTATATTTGCGCGTACATTAAACACTAGAGCCATTGTCTTTACTTTCTCAATATATTATGTAGGTACACAACATATTACAAGAATGCGGTAACGTTGCAGTTGTGCGCGCTGCAGTAACGAGAAGGTGACGTGTACGGCGCGTGCGGTGTGCGGTGTGCGGTGTGCGGTGGACGGCATTCTATGACTGTGTGATGCATGCTCGACGCCGTCGTGTGAAGGCTAAAAATAGTCGTTATTGAGAGGCACGAGGTGGCCGCCCGAAGGGCGCCGCCGCCGCGCAGACCTGCGCACAGTGCGTACCACTCGGTGACGCTCTCCGTGTGCTCGCCTACCGTACCGTGCTACGACTTTTTCATTCATTTACAATGTAGTGTATGTACACAGTCCATATCACCTACATATTATCCATAGAACAAATAAGAACTGCGAAAAGCGGGTGCAGCTAGCTAGGGAGTCGCAAAACGTTCATAATTTCATTGGTATGACCGACTGGAATAATTTAGGTAGATGTTTCTTACGACTAAATCATTCTTAGGGAAAAAACAATATATTTAAATTCAATTACACAACAGCAGAATTCAAAACTACCGATTGATTTATATTATTATTGAATCACCCTTTGTTGGTTATACGTAAACAAATAATGTGAGAGTTTGTACCCCGCGCTCTTGTTAAGTCCTAATTCGGTTGGGCCAGATTAAATAGTAGTCCTCCTGACAGCTTTCGGCCACGGCGACCAAACTCAGCGGACGTTAGCCATCGGCGCGGGAGATATTATAGTGCACAAGTTTGTGCGCAGGCACAGACAGATGCACTCTCTCTTATGGACTATGACAGTGAGGCCGTCATAGTTCATAGATAGGACGGCAAATCCGACACGGCCGGAGAGAGATCAGGCGCAGGACCACGACACACGGGGGGCTGCTACTGAGACATTGTTAGTGGAACAATCCGATATCACTTTGCCCGAACGCGACCCGGGAATCAAACCCGGCGACATCAACGGAGCAGCTAATGCCTAGGTATTGAATTGATGTTGTCAACATTGATTTGAAAATTGTGTGTTCTGTATTTGGATGGAGCTTGGTCTGTTCTACAGTAAAGGGAAGTAAAGCGTGATGGTTGCCATGTTGCAGTTGGAGCCGGGCGCTCAGAAGGAGGTGCTGGGGTTGGCGGTGGGCGCCAACCCGCTGGGACAGCTGATATTCTCGCCGCTGCTGGGGCTGTGGGCCAACCGCGCGGGCTCAGCACGCGCGCCGCTTCTGGCCACGCTGGCGCTGTTTGTGCTGGCCAGCGTGCTGTACGCAGAGCTGCACCTCACACGCCCGCACGCCAAGTACTGGATGGTGTTCGCTAGGTTCCTCGTCGGAGTCAGCTCAGGTGACTGGCCTTTTAATGTTTTTTACGAATATGTGCCTGGTTTTGTTGATGTCGTACAGTCCTACTGCATCAGTGACTGAAGGTACAAGTGTGTGTTTGCAGCAAACATAGCGGTGGCGCGCTCGTACCTGTCGGCGGCGACGCTGGTGAGCGAGCGCACGCGCGCCGTGGCCGTGGTGTCGCTGGCGCAGGTGCTGGGCTTCGTGGTGGGCCCCGCGCTGCAGGCGGCCGCTGCGCCGCTGGGCCCCGGCGGCGCCTACCCGCCGCCCGGGGATCTGTCTCAGCCGCTGCGCCTGGACATGTACACGGCCGCCGGCTGGATCAACGCCGTGCTCGGTTTCATCAACTTCCTGCTGTTTCTGCCGTGGTGCTTCAAGGAGAGGAAGATCGCTGCCAGAGAAGCGATGATTGCGCAGGGCACGGATGACGGTGTGTACTGATTTTTGTATGTGGCGCCGGGGTAATGAGCCAGTGGACATCACGCTCGACACCCCGTAACATTAAATGAAATGTTGACACTGCCGAACATGGAAAAAAAATACAGTCAGCAACAAAATGGTCAATTTATACAAATAGTATTTTTGATGGCAATTGGCCCGATTCGACGGAGCCAACTTAAGTTTCAGTATAACAAAAGTCCGGAATCGCAAAAACATTATTCCACACTTTTCATAGTGAATTAGGAAATGAGACTCGAAGAGACTTTAAATTACACATAAAAAATGGACTTCTAAGTAAGTCTCAACGAGTAACATATTACAATACAATATTTCCGTAACTAGAATGTTCCCAGGTATATTCCAGAACAAAAAAATGATCGCAATGACGGGGAGAACAAGTGCCTTTCGGCTTCGTTATTGGTACTTTTACACCCATTATTTTATAATAATAATTTCAAGGATCCGCTGGATGCGAGTCGCACGGAACCGACAATGTGGCGACACTTGCTTATGTCCAGCAGAGGACGTCTTTCGGCTCAAATGATGATGATGATGATTTTATAATAATTGAATGCGGACGAAGGTCGCGGGCAACAGCCCGATGTGGGTCTGTCGTACAAGACATACAAGCAATGACGTCTCCGCTTGTACGAAAATTACATCAATGTGTAGTTTAAACATTTTTAGTTTCAGTTTTAGTTTTCAACTTTTTTTTTTCTGCTTAAAAAAAAAATGCGAGAGACTTCGTGATCGCTCGATTTGCCGCCCCTTGGACGTGCTGGACGCGCTGCTCGCGTGCGCGCGCTAGCGGGGGCCTGTCCATCCTGTTCATTATTAATCTCTAATGTTTATATTAAATGGTTGGTGGTAGAAAAAGAAGCCCTGAAAGCTCTGAAGCCGGACCTGGTGAGCAGCTGGACGCTGGTGGCGGCATTCTTTGTGCTGGTGTTCAACTTCGTGCTGTTGGAGACGCTGGCGACCATGCTCACAATGGACCAGTTCGCTTGGAGCAAGCGTCAGGCGCTGGAGTACATGGGCGCGCTCATGAGCGCCGGCGCCGTGCTGGCGTGTCTCACCTTCGCCGCCATCGGCCCGCTCACCAAGATCTTTGAAGAGCGGTACGGCTATGTACTTCTATTATATTTACTGCTTGGCGTTTAGAATTTATAAGCAGTCCACTGCTGGTCATAGGCCTCTCACGGGCCGCGACACGCTATTCATCATGAGTTTCGGCAACTATCATCCAGCTGTGAGCAGGGTGGCCTGCGAGGATCGTCCCTTCACCCGCCTAAGGACAGATTTTCATGCAAGAACACGACTAGCCCAACGCTCATCTTGTCTACGGCTAATGTCGTTTGCCCATTGCCGCTTTAACTGGCTTAGCGATATCTTTCTTTCTTAACTTTGGTTCTCTGCCAGATCATTCCGGAGTTCACTCCTCAGAGAGATCGAGCTTTAAATATAATTTCCATAGCTCGCTGTTCGCTTCTCTGTGTAGAATATCCATAAGAGGATATGTCCACGTAAGCAACGCGCGGTGGTGCGTGCGAACTAACAACTTAACAAACGCAGTTATTTTCGTGTATGAGGACGCGAGTGTATAATACAGTACTCTACATTCCAAAAATGATATACTCGGTGCACATCGGCAGAGCCCTGCTGCTGTGGGGCGGCTTCCTGCTGACGGGAGTGGCGTCGCTGCTGTGCATCCCGTGGGGCCCGGGCCCGCCGCCGCTGGCGCAGGCGGGCGCGGCCGAGGCGGGCGGCGGCTGCCCGCAGGAGAGCCAGCCGTGGTGCGCCGACTCGCGCGGCCTCACGCTGCCGCAGTTCCTGGCGGGCTACGCCGCCGTGTCCGTGGGCTACTCGCTCGGCGTCACGCTCATTCAGACGATATTCTCCAAGGTGCTGGGACCCCGGCCGCAGGTCAGCTCGCCCTCACTATTCGTTCTAACTTTTTAGGGGTTACATTGTGTGATGACAGTTGTGGTCATTCACTGGTCACAAAAGCGAATCTTATTGCCGTTAACCGGGAACGAATCTAGACTCCGGGCTACCGAATATGCAATATAATTTTGCTTAGCTGGGAATCGAATTCAGTCACTTCTGCGACCAGTATCATATGAACGGGCGATTCTGATTAGCATAAGTCGTTTGTGGACGTTTCAGGGCGTGTGGATGGGCGTGCTGACGGGCGCGGGCTGCCTGTCGCGCGCGCTGGGCCCGGTGTTCGTGTCGGCGGTGTACGCGCGGCGCGGGCCACTGGCCACGTTCGGCAGCACGGCGGCGCTGACGCTGGCGGCGCTGGCGGCGCTGCGCGGCGTGTACGGGCGCCTGCAGCCGCGCCCGCTGGCGCCGCCCGCGACGCACGAGCTGCGCCCGCTCAAGCCACCCGAGCGAGCGTGAGTGCCTGGGTGTATGTAGCTGTAGGGAAGCTCGTCTCGACATCGCTAGATCCAGGTTGTAGGAGCCTTCTTTTACCTGATTAAACTGTTTTTCAAATTATATTAATTGACCAGCATAATTATCTTGACACTCGGTCGAATTTGGAACTACATTTCAAATGCACTGAATTGGACAAGTGGATGGCGTTTTTCTTAACAAGCAACGATATCCTGATGTCTCAAGTTATGTTGGGCAAGCACTGAATAATAATAATGAGCTAGATACAATTTTATATCTTGATGTTAGGTCGCAACACCTTGTGAAGCAGCTATGTAAGTACTGCAAAGTGCACCTTCAGGACACTCGATTGCTAAACAGATGTCAGCCACTCTTCGTTAGTTGGGTATTACCATCATTAATCAATAATTCCAAGACTCAACTTATCCAAAGAAACATTTTATTTTAGACCCGACAACCCGATAACCCGATACATTTTCAATTTACTATAACATTTTATTCTTGAACGGTTTAAACTTTGAAGTCGATAAATAATCGGGTCATTGAGTGGGTAAATTAATGACGTCACAGGTTGCTATTGCCATACTAAATCGTTGGGGCACCGCGTTTTGACAGCTCAAAAAAATATGTTAATTGGTTGGTGATGCAACTACCGTATTTCCATATTAGAGTCATTTCATACAAATACAGAATAAACGCTGTTCACATTTCCGGGTCAGGACTATCCGATTTCCGAGTTGTTTGTTCAGTGTGGACGGTGGCGGATGGCAGCTCCCTGACGGAGACCTGCCATCCGCCATCCGCCATCCGTGTGCACACATATCAGGGAAGTCGGTATCAGTGTAGTCTGTTTCGGTATTTGATACGCAGTACGCACACAACCCGATGTCCTTGTTTAACACAAGAATTGGCAATGATTGCAATAGCGCTAGATGCAGAAGAAGAAAAAACAAGTCACCGAAAACTATCAGTTACTATTTTACTTCTTAGAATTCAAATAATGTGGATCAGAAGGATCGTAAAGTATAGTATTCTGTCGTACAAGTTCTATTAACCTTTCTGTATTCTTGTTGCTCTTGCACAAAATGTCGTCCACGTGGATAACAATCGGATCGCACTGTCGGAGCGTGCGGCGTGCCCCGGGACACTGACCGCCCGCGCGTGACACGGACCTGTGCTGTGAATAACTTCGTACAAATCGTATCAGTATCGAACCGATTTTTCCCCGTCCCTGACGGAACACGGCAGGACGGGAAAAATCCGGGATCCGGAAATGTGTGAACAGCGCTTAAGACACAGTTCTGATTTGCTTTACGAACATGATAATATTAATTTGATAGTTGTTAATTAAATAACCATCAGTTCGCATTATATAATATACAATATGTTAAAACAACCCTGTCCGATCCGAAAGGGGCATATACCAATGATATTATTACCAAATAAAATACGAAAAATAAAATATTCATGAAAGGTCAGTAAACAAATTGCCAGCATTTCCCTAAAACCTATCAATCTTTTAAAATGTGACGACACCATCTTCGGCATTACTATGTTTGATCGTCAATTGTTTGTTAATGATGTCACTGCCCGTAAGTTTCCTCACTTTAGTAAATTTTGTTTGGTATTTCTTTTTACTTGTTAGATAAAAATGATTAAGTAAGTAAAACACAAAAAAACACACAAACACAAATAGACATAAACATATACACAACAACACAACAACATATACATATTACATAAATAGATGCTTGTGAAGGTACATATTGTATACAATATGTTAAAAAAGCCCTGTCCGATCAGTGAGGATATTATTAGGTATCCTGGTCATGCTTTGCCGTGGCCGACTTGGAAATCTCTGAATAGACTCCGAACCCAAGTCGGCCGTAGCAAAGATAATCTCTTCAGATGGGGGTTCATGGACGGCCTCCAACAGTGCTACAGGTCTGGCACCGTCGCACAAGTTTAGCGCGGAAGTTTTGTAGAACATTTGTGTCCGTGAGTGTAATTTGCTCTTGAATGTTAACATCAATATTTGCGGTCTTCCTGCATCAACGTGATGCGTTTCGTGGCCGTGGCACTGCCCATAGTGTACACACGGTTGCACAAACGTTGCCACGCACGCTCGGAGGGCTCTCACTCACAGCTTCTTCACTTCTTTGTCTGGCAGTGGACCCGCACGCACGCCCCTCAGAGTTTTCAACGGTAAAATAGGTTTATAAGATGTTTTTATTAATCGAGGTTTTTTGTTTTTTTCCAATTGTTAGCTATCTCCTTAGGCAATTTATTCACAATCCTTCGAAGAGCATACGTCCAGAATCTTCTAGTGTATTCATTGTTTACTTTCGGCAGATGCATGCGACAGGTTACGATAAAAAAAAAAAAAATAAGTAAATAATAATAATAAATAAAATTAGGTCTACTTATTTTCTGTAGCGTACTCATATTGTGTTCACAGTAATCAGAGGAAACAGCTAATTTCACTTTATCAAATACATTTATGACTTTACAATATTGGAATAACTTATCATACTCGCGTTTATACTTGAGTTTAATTTTGTATGGTACCACTATCTTTAATAATCGTGTTTGTATATTATATAGTTTTTGGAGATAAGTTTTATAAGTTCTTCCATAACCTCGTGCGTCGGCCAAATGCCATATACAGCAATCTCAAGGTCCTTTATGGCAATTTGTGCTTCAATATGCGCAATTTTGACATGATAGCTCGAAGCTTTACGCATACCTACACAGACCACATGTGCGCCCCTGTATGTTACTGTGTTGTTTTACAATAATTGATTGATTTTTATTACGACCACTTTTACTACTACTATGATGGAGTTGTCGCGTTTTAAAAAAATGTTACATTTCGGGGAAATTGTGCTAATTTGGGAAAGAAAATCGTGATTTTAAAATTCATTAAGTTAACTTTCATGAATATTTTATTTAATTGGATACGTGATTGTGCTATCTATATGCCCCTTTCGGAACGGAAAGGTTTTTTTTTAACATATCTATCTATACATGTAAAATTCAAAATCCTGACAGTTTGACTGATATACCTATCAACGCAGAGCCCAAACCGCTGGTCCTAGAGACATGAAATTTGGAGGGTGTATTCTTTGTGAAAGTAAACACTAAGAAAGGTTTTTCGAAATTCCGTCCCTAAGAGGGTGAAATGGGGGGTTGAATTTTCTGTGAAACTTTATATTCTCTGGGTTGATTGACTCGAAAATTAGTGTACGCACTCTTCAATTAAAATTATGAGACACGTGTATCACAGTTTTTCAAAATCATCCCCCAAGAGTCATATAGGGCTTCGAAACTCACATAGACGGGCGCATGGCGCGCAGTGTGGGCGTGCGGGGCGCGGGAGTATTTCTTCACAAATTGAAGCCTCCCGACCAACTCACATATTAAAATTGAGAGTTGGCGCCTCAGTAATGTTGCTGCGTAATTTAAACCCGCCAAAATTATGTAATGGCACCAGGTTGCCAGTGAAAACAAAATGCGATAGCAACGAAATGTTATCGAGACAACTAAACTGGCCGGTTGTTCCCGAGGGGAGGCTGTGTTTATTCCGAGGATTCCTCTTTGGAACTTTGACCCCCAATATCTCCGTAACCAGAAGGTTCCCAGGTATGGTCTAGAACAAAAAAATGATCGCAAAGACTGGGAGAACAAGTGCCTTTCGGTTATGCTACCCCTTCGAGCTCAAAAGAGTGCAGTTTCTCCTCAAAGTCTGCTTTGCCACGACCATAAGTAAGTCTCAAGGCCAAACTCTTAATTTAGCGGGGGTAGACTTATGGGAGAACTACTTTTCACACGGCCAGTTATACGTGGCCTGCTCTAGAGTAAGCTCCCGGAGCAGCCTGCTGATTTCAGCACCTGAAGGAAAAACAAAAAGTATTCATTACAAAGAAATAAGTAGTGCGGTAGTTAAAGTATTTCGTTGTAAACAATGTTAATTATTAATTATCCAAATCTGGTTGGTCCCTTAATTAGATCTTTTCACACACGCTTTGAGTTCTATTAAAACCATACAGTTAATTTCATCCCAGAGATTAGTTTGGTTTTACGGAGAACTTCGTTATTGCTTTATTTGGGATATTTTCAGTTAGTATTTTCAATGAGAGTGAGAGTGCTTACAATGTATGTTTCTGAAAAAAAAAAGTAATTTGTTTTATGTAAGGCCACGCGGGCGAAGCCGCGGGCAGAAACTAGTAATAATGTATATAAGTATAGCTCACTCAAACTACGAACTAGGTGTAGTTCGTACTATACAGTATTGAGTCGTCTGCAAGTACAGACAAGCAGCCGCGTCCGCGTACGTGGCGCGTGGAGCTCTTGCTCTAGATATGTAGATGTAGAACGTAAGTAGGTGAACAATAGTAAAGATAATCAATATAATAAAATTGTGTCTGTAACAAATGTTTAATAGTCGTTGTGATAAGCTAGTGTTGGTTGTAGGTAATGTTAAGACTGAGTTTAGATAACATCTGAGCGAATAGGTACATTATACACTTTGTTATGTACCTCTTAGCTTAGAAACAAAACAAGTGTTATACAGGGTGCTTTGTAGTTTTATGTATTACCTATACAGGGTGTTGAGCCGGGACGCTTAGACATTATGTTTGTAAGGGCTGTGCAAAAGAGGGATTTGGTCCGCGGAGGACAAACATTCCCGAAACAAGGATACATTGTATGCCGAGAAAATGCACGCAATGCTATCATTAAAATTTTACCGCTGATTTTTTTTTTGTAATCTTGCTGTATTATGTTCCTCATACATCCAACACGATGCTAAATAAACCCGTTCCGTTTGAACACCCTGTGTATCAAAGGTATTAAATGTATGAATAGAAACTGTTAGTGAGTTGCGCGATGTTGTTGTCAGGGCTCGGAAACCGGTTGAAATTCTTAACCGGTTACGGTCATTGACCCCAAACCGAAATCGATTTAGGTTAAAGGTTTCACTTTACCGGTTTTACCGGTTATGCGCAAAACCGGTTAGTCATGAATTATTGTTTTGATAGTGAAAATTAACCGGTTAAACCAAGTTTGATAGGTTCCTCGGCCCCCGCCACCCTCGCTCGCATGGTCTGGACGTTGGAAAAGTAGACGAAAAATTTTTACCAATTACGGAATTAACCGGTTAATTCAGATGTTAACACCGTTTGTGCTTATGTAACCGGTAAACTTTATCATTTGGGTTACATAAAAACAGTTCACTTGTTTAACCGGTAAATGAAGGAACGATATATTTACCGGTATTTAATTGAAATTAACCGCTCTTTTTAAACCGGTTCCGAGCCCTGGTTGTTGTTAAGTAATGATATTAGAACGCCCACATTGTTATCAAGTGACGCTATTGTATCGCCATCGCTGCCGGCGGCGACACTGCCCACGCTCAACGTGTACGAGTGTCGCTCGCGTGCTCGTACAAGTGGCAATGCTCAACTCCGCACAGTACTTGTTATGCATAATGATTTATGTAGGTAATATCGTAATAACTTTGTTTTAAAGAATATTTTGTATATTTTTGCTATAATTATTTTAATACATGTATTTTTTGACTTCGAATAAAGGAACATGGGCAATTTTTATATGGAATTTGGGCGTAAGACCAACAGGGTTGAATAAATATTAAATAGTAAATTATGATTAGGAGATCACTTTATACTAAAAGATATAATTGTTTTGATGAAGTAACGATTTTTGCAAAATCAATTAAAATTGCATTTTACTTAAGCCGCCTCTAATTTCAGTAGTGAAACCTTCGACAAAATACAGGAAATTTCGACATTTCCAATTGGTTCTACTTCTGGTTTCCGGCGACTATGGTACAGTTTATCGCAAATAATCGCAATACTATGATTTGGAGTAAGTAGTTATTATGTTGCACTTACGTCTGTTGGACTTACGCCCATTTTGACCAAGACCCTCTGGTAGGTATAGATTGAAAACTGACTAAGATTTATTTAGTTACTGGTGATTGATTGTGATTGTCATCATGATGGTGTGTCATGCGAATCGTTTCGATCGGAAGGATTACACACAAACCTCATTACTGATGTTATTAAAGTTTTTATTGAAAACATCGTTTCTTTTTATTGAAGATTTTGTTTCTTTTCATTAAAGATTTGTGTCCGGTTGCTGGTAATAGGCTTGCCTCCAAATACGCGGGACTTAAATTCAACTGGCGAAATGTGGCTGTAGGGCCTGTAGGTATATACCTACTACTAGGCTCTGTCTAACCTTTTGGGGATTACAGGCTTGATGTTATGTTATGTATGTATTTTAACTTTTTATATAACTACTGTAGACATTTTAAAAGTTCCAGAATTATTCTTTAGAAACTGCACCACAACTGGTTTTGACTTTTTGTAGCTAGGTATTTTGTTTTATTTTAATGCTTTATTTGTTTCAAATCATTACAAAATAGATTAACTTTAGTTTTATTAGATTAGATTAGTTTTTTTAACCATTCAAAAAACAGTTGGGTAATTATAAATTAACCAACTAAAATTGACCAATTTATACAGCACGAAAAAAAAACTAAAAAGTTTAAATGAAAAGAAAATATTTTTTTGGAAAAAAACCTACCACGTTGAAAATTACTTCCACACGCAGCGCAGCAGCAGCAGCAGTCAATCGCTCAGCCACTGTGCCAGTACCGTCATATTGTTGACATTGTTCTTAGGTTCAATACAATTTATGTAATTTGTTTTTTTTTGGTAGTATTGCGATATGCTCGGATAACGTAAATCTAATCTGTCACAGAAAAGTAATAAAGCTCGGGCTATGACAGTTTCTAGAGGTCGAGATACGACTCCTCAAGCAGAGCTTAGAAGAATTGAGCAAGCGGACTGACAGGCTGATTCTAGATCAGCTGAAACGCCGAAACAGTTAGAAATGAGGTGAATACAGCAAGCGGAATATTTAACAAGTCGCATGTGAAACTCCGGAGCAAACCCAACAACGGCGACTACAGCATGTTGAATATTTAGCACGTCAACGAGCTGCTGAAACTGCGGAGCAAACCCAACAACGGCAACTACAGCACGCCGAATATACAACGTGTAACAGAATAAACGCAATTCCTGAAAGCAGTTGGTTCAGAATCGGCTTCTGATTCGATATCCGTCATAAAATATAGGTGTTAAATTTTGACGGAAAAATATCTTAAATAACTTAAATTAGAAACACAGTATCATGACAAATTAATACAATCCTTAATTCAAGAAAATTGAAACCTTAACTCAGAGCAATAAATGCTACTAAAACGCACGACATTATTTGTAGTTCGCTCATAGCTCGTAATACACACACGTAAATAATATCAATGCATTTTACATTAAAAGTAGTGTGCGTCAAATAAATAGGTAATTTAAAGGAATTCCACTTTTGGAAACTTTATCTCCAATGAGTAAGGCTTATTTGAATGCACGACCAAACTCGGTCGGTCATCAGAGTAGCCCTACACACCAACAAACAATTTTTAGGCATTTTTATAAAATAAATTTATTTAATTTCAAGAAATTTAGAACTTATTGCAAACAGATAAAGCATTTGTCGGCAACCTGTTTGACGTTTATGCGAAATGCCGACACACACGCCGCCGGTACCGCTGAATAACATGAGTACTTAACTTAAGGCTGGTAAACTTATACTTGAAATTTGGCGGACGCCGAGACCACCCAAGCGAATGGGAAGTGTGGCTTACTGCCAAGCTCGGTCGTCCAGGGCCACATTAAGTATTGAAGTTAGAGTGTTCCTAATAATTTGGTCTACTTTTTCTAAAAGCTGCGGATGCTTCCAAAGATGAGTGGAGCGAAGGCTATACGTGAATTTTGGTCCAAAACAACAGTATCGAATAAGTGTGAAGGCCGAATGAATGTTAATTTTAAAAAGTCTCTCCGAAACATCATTCAATTTTTGAATTTTGTCTTCAATGAACGACGGAAAAGATTCGTCAAATATTGGTGAACCCAGGAGGTGAAGAGAATTTTTGCCGGTAATTTAGATATTTGGTGCCAAAGAATTAAATTTAGAAATGGTAGTCTGTCTGTCAGTGGTTTCAGGAGGGTAAATTTCGCACTTCGAAAGGTTAAGGACTAAGCCAATGGAACTGAATTTTTCTTTAAAAAAATTTAAATCTTTTAGGACTGTATCCACATCACCTCCCAGGGTTTCATCATCTAAATACCATACGTTGAATTTAGAATTTAGCTGTCGAATAATTGGATTAATTGCTAAACTAAAAATTACTGGCCCAAGAGGGTCACCCTGTTGGCATCCAACGGCTGATTCCAAAAGGTTGTCTTTATAGAGCAATTTTGATGGGTTCCTGTAGCATTGGTAAAGAAAACTGTAAATTTTGGGTATTTCTTTTTGAGCCTCTGTCAACAAGGTGTCCCTGTTTACGGAGTTGAAAGCATTTTTAATGTCAACCTTAAGGATGACCTCACCTTTATCACTATCAAGGTAAGTGGACAGTGCGTGTACCGCAGCCTCACAGCCCCCTTTGGACCCGAAACCAAGCTGAAGGGGCTGGAATTTGCTGGCCAGTGTTTCACCATAAAAGGCGCAGCAAATTTTGGCTGCGATACGACGGTAAGTTGACCCTACGGCAATGGGACGAATGCCGCCATCCTTCTTGCGCAGGGCACAAAGATTGGCCCCGTACAAAATATCGATGACGGCATCGTTCACACTGCCGGAGAGCATGAGATTGATGAGGGCCGTCAGCTCCTTCAAAAGGGACTCACCAGCTACCCCGGCGCCTGAACAAATTAGATCCTTAAGGTGTTGTGGAGTCAGGCCGTCGAGGCCGCCGGCGGAGCCACTTCGAAAGGAGCAGACGGCCGCACAAACTTGCTGAGCTGTAATTTGTAGAGAGTTAGTTTCTGGAACGGGGGGGTCAGGGAAGGTGAGTAAGTACATTACATGCTTTGTAGAGCTGGTGTTTAGGGAATCTAAAAGGATGGAAGGTAGCAACTTTTAGAATTGCTCTTTTAGCACGTTCTAGAGGGAGAATAATTGAATTTCCCGCGCCACCCCAGGATGTAATATAATATGTTAGGATAGACTGACACAACGCTAAATAAATTGTTTTATCAAATTATAGTTAGCTACATTGCGTAATTTTTTAAAAACGTATATTAGTTTACGCACTCTAGTACACAGTAACTCGATATGTTTACGGAAATTTAGATTGGAGTCAATAGTGACACCTAGATATTTCAAGTGGTCAGCTTTATCTAAAGTAGGGCAAGAACACACATTGACACTGCAGTGTCAGCGTACGTGCTACAGTTATGCGCGTAAATGTTTAGGTTAGTAAGCGGTGTGTTAGTATTCGTCATTGTAAATAAAATGTATTTTGATTTTTCAGCATTTAGTGTACGAAGATTACTCTGGAGCCAATTAGACACAATGTTGAAGCCATTCTGAGCATGTTCATAGGCCTCAGCTCTTGATTTAGCTGCAAACAATAAAACAGTATCATCCGCATAAGACATAATAATACCATTTTGGAGTGGCAGGCAGCATAGGTCATTAATATAGATTAAAAATAATGTAGGGCCTAGAATACTGCCTTGTGGAATTCCAAAACAAGTATTAGAAAGGTCAGAACTTGTATGCGGGCCAAATTTTACAGATTGCTGTCGATTGCTTAGATAGTCTGACTATAGTAGAAGCTGTGTTCTTCTTATTCCAAGTGCTTCAAGCTTCTGCAAAAGAGTAGTGCAAGAAATAGTGTCGAAGGCCTTGGCAAGGTCTAGAAAGATTCCAACTATACATTCCACTATAGAGATTTGTAGAAATGTAGTTAGTCAATTTGTTTACTGCTTGGCTTGTTGATTTTGTAGGGCTAAAACCAAACTGATTTTCTGAAAGTAGTTTATTATCTTCCAGATATTTTATTAATCTACTGTTAATGATTTTTTCTAAAATTTTTGAAAGGCCCGTTAGCACTGCAATGGGTCTGTAGTTATTCACACTCATTTTGTCTCCAGACTTGAAAATAGGTGTTACCACAGACTTTTTTAGCAATTTTGGAAATATCCCTTTAGATAAACATAGCTGAAAAATGTGGGTCAGCGGAGGGGCCAGTAGGTATTTAAATCTTTTAAGTATATTATTGGGTCTATCATCCCACCCAGTTGCGCAGACATCCTTTAACCCGTTTATTATTGTAATAACTTCGTTGACGTCAGTATCTAGTATAACAAAAGAATTTAATGTGGAAGATGTCCTAGTTGGGATTTGCGTGGGAGAACGACTAATTCAAAATTCAATTCAAATTCATTTATTTCAGGTACATAACCCATATTGGAAACATTATTAAATCAAATACAAAATCACATAATTACAAAAACAAACAAAAATTAAAAATAAATAAAAATACAAAGCATAAAAAATACAAATCAACACCAATTAACTATTAATAACAATAAATCAAATTCAATCATAATCACAAATTCAAAATATTTAAGGATTTTTCAGCCAAGTTCTTACCAACGTTGACTAAATAGTGGTTTACCCTATATGTTGATTCCGCTGGGCTTTCTGTTGATAGTAAATCAAGCGGAGGTTTGGAATTTTTCGACCTCAATGTATTGGTTATTATGAATTTCCACACAAGTTTACTATTTTTTCCCGCCTTCTGTAGTTCATGTTTATCGTACTGGTTTTTTAGTTTTTTCAAAAGATTATTACAGAAGTTTCGATATCTTTTATAGGTAACAGAAAGTATTACGTCATCAGGTGCAAGTTTGGATTTTAGGTGAAGTTTGTGTCTTATACAACGAACGAGACCGGGTGTGATCCAAGGTTTAATACAACTATACTTTCTAGGGATTGTCTTAGTGAAAGAGTTTTTCCTTATTGCATATTGTAAAGAATTAATGAAATAATGTAAAGAAATATTTGCATCAACGGAATCATAAATACGGTTAAAATTAATGCCGCGTATGTCACTTTCAAGGTTTGTCATATTAACTTTAGTGAAACTACGCTCGCAGTTTTTTCTAGGTGAGTTTATTTGCATTGTTAGTAAAACAGTTTGATGATCGGTAAGCGAAGAGTTAGTAACCAATGTTTTGGATGAATTTTTTGATTTTAGAATGATATGGTCTAAGCAAGAACCGCTTTGATGCGTGGGGTAATAGTGAGCTGGTAAAAGTCCATGAAATGCACAAATATTTAGATAATTATGTGTATGGCTATCGGGATTCCCGGAGGAAATGTTGATGTTGATGTCTCCTAAAAGTATTATGTTTTTGAATGTACTTATGTTTTTTAAGTTTGTGTCAAGTGAGTCTAAAAATCTGTCGATATTATGAGAGGGAGGCCTATAAATAGCCATGACTACTGTATCGGGAATAATTTTAATGATTAAGCAGTTACTATCTTAGGATAGTGGTTCTTCTTTGGTAGTTCGCAAATTATTTTTAACATAAACTACTACTCCGTCGTTTTGGTTAGTGTTTCTATCTGTTTTATATGAATAAAAACCGTTCAGAGATGGTAAGTTGACTGTCTGTTTTGACAGCCAACATTTTGTTAGAACGATAATATCACAGCTTATGTCAAGACTTTGTAATAACACTTCAAAACCGTCCATGTTTCGGTTTATGCTGCGAATATTTTGTGTAAGTAAGGTAAGCGTTTTGTCACTAGAACGAAGAAGGTGTTTACAGTCCTCTACATTACAGACTTTAGATTCAGACACAGTAAAACTATCTAGATCACTGATCAGCTGATTGCTCATGATAATTACAAACTAAGAAGAAATACAAATAAGGGATGAGCTACCTGTTTGTGCCTACTAAATAAAATATTCTGTGGCGCTCTTAGGCGCCCTCATAGGCTTACGTGCCGGGCAACTTACATCACCGGTTGGATGGTCACATTTCCTCTTGAATCTTTTGCACGTCGCACACTGAGGGGGAGAAGATTTGTTGCTGCAGTCCTTCACAGAGTGTCCCGTCTCTGCACAGTGGTTGCAAGTAGGACTAGTTTCACGGCAAAACTTAGCTGCGTGGCCGAACTGCTGGCAATTATAGCACCTGGTGACTATTGTAAAATCTCTCACCGAGCATGAAGTCCAATTGATAAAAATTCTGCTTTGGTTGATTAGCATTTTTCTTATGCCAGCGTGTACTTCCAGAATGTAGTTGCAGGTAGGAAGGCCTTTCTTACCCGATTTATGGCTTAATTTAATGGTCTTAAGGAAGGATTCACGAGTTGTATTCGGCAATTTGTCTGATAGGTTTTGCTCGTAAATACAGTCGAATACCTCCTTCTCAGTAAGAGCTACGGGAACACCAATGACAGTAACCCTAGGGCGACGTGTAGATGGTTCTTCGATTGTTAGGCCCGAGGTAAATATCTTCTCCAAATTTTTCAATTTATCTATGTCGCCTTTATTTTCAGTGCTAATCAGCACTCCCCCATTTTTGATAATGTCGCGTTAGCTTGTCGGGAGTTCAATGACCGTTTTGGCTGCAGTGTGAGCGCCAGGACGATGCTGGCTGCAACTCAGCGACTGATGGACTCTGGGACGTTCCTTCCTAATACTTTGGACTAGGCTTTGGACAGAGGGATGAAAGTGCGGACTACTCGTCTGCAAGAGCGTGTTCTCGACCATTTCGACGAACATCCAGAGGACAGCTCGAGAGAAGCAGCACCCCAGTTCGACTGCAGCCACATGTACGTGTGGCGAGCGTTGCGTGCTGATGGTGAACACCCATTCCATCTTCAACGGTGTCAAGACCTAACGCCGGCCGGCAACTTGCCACGACTGGAATTCAGTAGGTGGTTGTTGGAGAACTGGCAACAGAACATTCTTTGGACGGACCTTCACGCGTGTTGGCATGTACAACCAGCACAACCAGCATTTGTGGCGGCATGAGAATCCATATGCTTGCCGTGTGGATTCGTTCCAGCATAGGTTCTCCGTCAACGTCTGGTATACTCGAAACATTCATACTCGGCCCCGTTTTCCTTCCACGGTTGACCGGAGATACCTACCTGCAGTTCCTGCAAGAGACATTGCCGGACTTACTGGATGACGTCCCTGTCGGTCTACCAGCAAGACGGTGCTCCCGCGCATTTCACGTGGACCGTTCGACGGCATCTGGATGCGTAGGATGGCAGTCGTTGGATAGGTCGCGGAGGACCTGTGACCGCCAGACTTAACACCATTAGACTTTTATTTGTGGGGTCGCATAAAATCGCTCGTGTACGTCAGCCAATCTACAAGTGTCGAGGAACTAAAAACAAAAATTGAACAAGCATTTGTGACAGTGAAAAGTGATACTGAAGTGCTTACAAAATTGAAATACAATTTAAGAAAGCGTGCAAATAAGTGCTTAGAACAAGGCGGTGGTCATTTTTAAACTTTAATAAAAATGGATCGCAGAAATTGTGCAAAATCAAAATCAAAATATTTTATTTCACATAGGCCTAGATGGGCACTTATAAAACGTCGAAAAAAGGGTGCACGCAACAGGTTCGGGTTGGTCGTTTCCTATGGAGAAGAACCGTCAAGAAACTCCATGGTTACTCTTTTCAAATTATTTGGGTTCTTTCAATATTATCATGGATACAACATTTGTACTTAAGGGCATTACATGGCTCAAATCCCAAAAACAGCGTATGTTCAAAGAAATTTGTTGATGAATCCCTTCGTGCGTTTTCCGTGTAAAAAAAGTATGTTATAGTTAAGTTCATCACAAATATATTGTATTGTTTAAAATTTTAATAAACCTTCTCAATTTTTTTTGGTTAATCGTAGAAAATAGGTCCTTTTTCAACCTTAATTGTAAATTATCTCTGTAACGGCTGAATAGATCGGCATGATACGTAATGATATACTTAACAATCTGTATTGTTTTTTTCTGTCATTTCTTTTAATTTTTTAAAATAATAAATAAAAACCGAAATTTTGCGAAATGTGCGGGGCAAGTCAACAAAAACCAGTACAGGGATCAAATCATCAAGGTCATCGAGCAATGTAACCCTTAAGACCCTTGTATGCCCTTAAGTATGGGGGGACAGCTTAGGCCCGACAATAAGTCGTTGCTTTCTACACAAAAAACGTAGAACAAAATAAAAAGTTAACAAAAGTTAACAAGCAGCTGGGAATCTACAAAGCCTACAATGTTCACAAATTCACAAACAATTGAAAAAAAAGAATGTATACAACGGTAAAAAAAAAGAATTGTAAAGTACTAAATTAAACAAGTGACACAAATATTGTTATCAGTGTTGCAAATTAATAACCTAAGTTTAAAGTGTAAATAGTCCAGTTTTGTAAGTACCTACTCCTTCCTATCAATACGATTGTATTCTTATTAAATGCAAAACCTAATTTTTAGGTCCATAATACACACGTGCACATGAATAATATCAAAGCATTTTACATTTGAAGTAGAGCGAGTTTAATAAAACAGTTGATGTAAGAGAATTTAATCCTTCCGTCCAAACAACAAGGCTTTTTTAAATGCACGACCGATTTGTATTCCGCATGTCTCATTGATTTGTTGAGACATTGAATAGTAGACAATTTTCTGTTTCCTTGTCCTTTGCAAATGTACCGTAAGATGTGAAAGAGCGAGATGCACAATACCGGCGACCTCCTCGCGTCTACCCCCGGTCGCGGGCCAGCCATTTTCAAAGTAGGTATTTTTTCATGCGCAGCAAAGTTTGTGATTAAAATCTTTTAAACACTGATTTTTTTCACGTAATAAGCAGTAAACAAACAAACAAAAAAGACTAGGTTTGGTTTAAATTTATTTAATTACGGATGTTGTTGACTTATAATTTAATATTCTAATTGGGGTGTCTGAGGTTTTGCGCTTAATCTGTTACACGTTGTTATAGCATCTTAACGTGCTGCTGAAACTCCGGAGCAAACCCAACAACGGCGACTACAGCACATAAAATTACATTAATGATGAAGGAAAAGACCAAGCCGTTTTCAGTGTCCAACAAGGTAACGCCGCTTTTAACCCCAGAGATGAAGTGCAAACGTTTAGGGTAGGTAGATCCGTCAGCAGCAATGAAGCCGCATGAAGGATTTTGGGCTTACCACTGACGAGAGACATCCCTCTGTCACCCACCTAGCAGTCCACTTACCCAATAATGAGCGAGTGTATTTCACTGAGCAGAATTTCCGAGACAGAGTGGCGACGCCTCAGAAAACAACACAGACTGCATTCTTCCAACTGTGCAAAAAGGATAACTTTGCAAAAACCCTGCTCTATTCTGAAGTACCACGGTACTATACAAGTATACATGGAATGCTTCTAGGAAGGAATGTAAGCATCGTGTACAGGGAACGCCGGTTGAAAATTTGCCAGGTGTGAAAGCAGGAGATGCATTGGGTCGGATGTACTGTGTACATTACTAACTTTGAATGTTATTGCTTACGAATGTTGCTTAATGAAGTGCGGGGCCCGACATTTTTCCAGATGCTTAAAACCATAGATGGCAATCATTAGGATGAAACTATGGCGGAAGTCGTTCTTTGTCGCTCAGCAGCTAAATTTAGGAACCTGTTCGCAATTTTAGTGAGCACCTGCGGACTATCAAACCCCCTCTAGCTGTGGAAAAATAAACAACGCAAGTACGCTGTAGTAAATGAAAGAACGCTTTATCAGAAGATATCGCGCATAGGATGGCGCTCACAATGACCTAATCATTAATGAAACTTCGGTACTGATTGAGTAAATGTTTACCATATCTGGAAAATGTCTTACTGATTTCGGCCTACCCACACTGCAGTGAAGTGGGGAATTGTCAAGCGATGTTCTGAAGGAGCTTAAACTACGATACCGTGGTTTTAGAAGCACTGCTTAATGTAATGGCACCACGATTGCATCCCGAGCAACGACAAGTCTACGAAACTATTCAGCGAAGAGTAAATAGTGGAGAGGGGGTATTTTTCTTTCTTGACGCACCAGGGGGCACGGGGAAGACATTTGTGCTGAATCTGCTGCTGGCCCAACTCCGCAAGGACCGCAATATAGCTCTGGCTGTGGCTTCCTCGGGCATTGCTGCAACTTTGCTTAACGGTGGCCGGCAAATTAATACTATGGGACGAGTGCACAATGTCGCACAAGCGTGCATTAGAGGCGGTGAACCGCAGTTTACAGGACATCCGCGGCAACCAGGCGCTGATGGGCGGCGTTGTCGTTTTGCTCGCAGGCGACTTCAGACAGAAACTGCCAGTTATTGAGAGGGGCACACCGGTGAAATAAATGAACGCATGTCTCAAGGCGTCGACGCTGTGGTCCAGGATCGAAAAGCTCCATCTTACGTGCAACATGCGCGACAATCTGTACAACGACCACGATTCAGGTGTCTTTCGCCTCAACCCAGGCCAGTCCTCCTGGCCAGTTTTCAACGCCATTTTTTTTTTCGGACCTCTGCCGCCCAGAATTACAGCGCCCAAATGGACGCCCATTATAGTCATCACCCACGTTATCACATTTTGATCAGGCCGTCAGTTCTCATATATAACGTAATACGACATGCAAGCTGTCAACTTATTTTGTTCCGTCCTTTTGCATTTATAAATATTTGTGATGCGTTGACTGTCATACATATTTTTCTTTATTTCTTTATATAACATCACGCCTGTAGTCCCCGAAGGATTAGGCAGAGGTGTACCTAATCGTAAGCGCAAATTTCGCCAGATACGTTGAAGTCCCATGTAACAGGGGGCGAACCTATTCCCATCAACCGAGCACAATTCCAGGCTTTGTGGCTGCTACTGAGAAATTCGCGATGGTATAACCCAGGAGCCCATGCTCAGATAGCTTGCGAAACTCTACGAACGAGGCAGTCTCACACACTCATCAAAATTTTCACACGAACGATTTGTATAGATATAAATAAAGACAATTTAAATTTTAACAAAAATGGCATCAAAAATCTCCTCCGTTGTATGTCAACTAAGTCCATGGCCAACTGTACATTATAAAGAGCCAAGGTAAAAGCTAGCCCTTGGGTCACGGGAAATGTCAAGCATTTTTAAATTTCCTTGAAAAGGCTGTGAGCACTCGGAGCCCACGGTCCTAGAGTTTCAACCCCAAACCGAATCAAATAGGGAAGTAATATTTTTATAATAACTTCACGCTGACGAAGGTCGCGGGCAACAGTTTATTATCAATACAATCGGTGTAACATCCGTATTATAAAGTGTTGGGCTCAGGAACTGGCCACGTGCAGGTAAACGGACACCTGGTACTGGGACATTGCAGCAAGTGGAGCATAGATTGATTACGCAATCTATTCAATGCTTTCCAGATAGGCCACTGTGATTGCCAATGCTGTTGGGATACCTCTCTTGCTGTATTAACGGGCATCTCTCTTTAGGTGGCCTGTCTTGAATTGCCTGCGTGTAGCGTAAGAAGCTTTAAGTAGTAGAGGGAATGTCGGGAAACAGTTTCTTGGTTCTTTTTCTCCAGCGCGTATGCGACATCTTCGTACAGCAGGTGAAGCGATACCATCTGACACGTCTAATTTAGAGCATTTACTAGCTTCGCGTGAGTGGATCGGTGCCACACTGCGCACGCAAACTCGCTAGCAGAATAGCGCAGGACCTGTTGTTCGAACATCAGGTACTGCTCCCCAGTTGATGGAGATTAGGCGACGCCGACGAAGGTATCAATAATAATTGTACATGAATTCTTCTGAACCTAGGATACATACAGCTACATTTTGTTTATAACACGTTTATTGATTACCATTAAGTAAGTACACTATCACAGTTTACAATGTATTAATAAATAAGTATAATGTATTTAGTTAGTTTACTCTACTTAATTAAATAAAATATTTTCATCCAGTAAGTATGTAGGTACTAATAAACTATAAGAGTCCGCGTGTCACTGGTCAGTTTCGACTCAGAACATACTTAATATTAGAACGTTCGTACCCGTTCCTTGTGCATCCTGCATCCTTGTCTCTGACGAGCCGTGTACCCACCCGCGCTCTGCATAAATGTCGTAGACAAGCGGGAAATTTGGATTTATCCGATAATCTCAAGACGACTGCAAAGGAACGGATTTTTAGAAATTAACTACGCAAAATATTCGTAGTCCGGATTTTTGTAATGATTCCGGAAATATGTCTGTGGTCTGTATTAAGTAGTTTAAAAAATCCGGTGCATTAAAATCGTCCCTGATTTCTGCAAAGATCCGATTTTGATCATCAAAAGTCATTTGACATATTACAACTTTTCCAATGACACGTGTGCTCGTTATTAGCCGTTGGAGATTATTTTGTTCGCCCTCTTCTATACCACAAGTTCGAGTGCTTTAACCTAAAGTAGACGTCGGGATCAGTTACAGGCATCAGACACTAAAATAAATAACTTCGTTCCGACATACTGGAGTTAATGAGACATTGTGTCGACGCGCTGCTCTCGAGTCACCGGGGTGCAGCGGGCAGCAAGTCAGGCTGGCAGGGACATGGTCTGTTATTGTCTCCAGGCGTGGAGTAGTTGGTACAGCTTCCGCGGGACAGGTGTGAGTGATCAGCGACAGCCGGTCAGACGTCACGTGTCGGCGCTGATGACGCGCACGGCGGGCGCGGGGGGCGCGCAGGGCGCGGGGTGCACGGGCGCGGCGGCGCGCAGGCGCTCGGCGTCCGCCACGCGCTGCGGCAGGCGCGTGCTGCGCGTCTCTGGCACGCACAGCACGGCCAGCGCCGCCGAACCGCTGCACGCACCGTACAGTAGCGCTTGCACGTACATGTTCTAATAACAAAAAAATATTATTTTATTTCCAACCTGTGTCCTCCTACTGCAGGACAAAGACGTCCCTTTGCCCTTTCCATTCCTCTCTATTTTGCTAGTGTGGATCAACCATGAGTCGAGCTGCTACCGCCATCTACGCCTGGATATGCCGCGATGAAGCTGGACATATTCCGGGGCCTACATTGTAGTAGATTTAGCCTGAGATTCGTCGGACGCACGGCAGACATGTCCGTCCCAGTTCCGTGCGATTTGTGTTTTGTGGCGCAACACTGTGTTTTTAACGGGATCCCTTCACCTGATTCTATGAATGCTGCGCCTCAAACCTCGAGCTTAATTTTAAAATGAGCAATACTGTATCTGTCTTGCCGCTGCTTTAGGAGTCCCATCGCTAGAGCAGTAGAGCTACGGCAGGATTTCGATATGTGTCGTGCATACTAACCAGCAGCGGCGTCTGCGGCGCCAACACGGAACCGATGCGGCCGATGAGTGAGCAGGCGGCCAGCGCCGAGGAGCGCGCGTGCGTGGGGTACAGCTCCGCCGTGAACACGTACAGCGAGTTGAATGCGAACGTGATGGCCAGCTTTCCGACGAAGAACAGCCCCAGCGTCGTGCCGTCGTGATCTGTACACAACAACGCCGAAGCCAACAGATTTACTTTTGAACAGCGGCGAGAACCTAGTCCTAACGGGTCCCTGTAGGGAACAATTATTCTATTATTGATATCTACAAGGATGTTTTACTTGACTGCGGTGAACTCCAAGAGGAAGGTAATTAATTATTAAAATAGTAATTATAAAATTAATTAAACTATCATTGTAATTTTTTTACTAAGAGAATGCAAGACCATGCGAAGCAATCAGAATGAAAATAAGAACATCCCGACCCAGATTTAGAAAGCAGTCATCATAACAAATTAATATTAATATACGCGCTTACCTATGAAGTAGGGTGAAACACAAGCGACCCCACATAGAAGGAACGCGATGAATATGCAGAGTTTGCGGCCGACGCGCTCGAGCGCCATCATGATGAGCACGGAGGCGGCGATCTCCATGGACATGTTGAGCGCGAAGTTGACATGCTTGTTGCCCGACAGCGCCACGGAGTTGATGGTGAGGCCGTAGTACACGAAGGTGGTGGCGGCCCAGCACCAGCCGCACACGAGCAGGCGCCACATGAGCACGCGCGAGCGCACCACGCTCAGCCACGCGCTCGTCGCTGCCTCCGGCGCCTGCGCACGACTGTCGTCCTTCAGCTTGCTCATCAGCTGCTCATTTACGATTATCTACAAGGATTTGTCTTACTTCAATGTTCACTCGAGGGCTTTCTCTCCTAGCCTGATTTGAAGCCAGAGAGCAGCCTAGACAGAAACCGGAAAGAGATTGTAAAACTATGCAATTGATGTACTCGGGGTTTTATAGCAGAATTATTGATGATGCAGAGCTTGCAGTGGATCGGCAGAATTATTAGCAGAATAATTATTGCAGCAGAATAAGAGCTTGCAATTTTTGAATAAGCAGTAGAGGATCCAGAAATACAAATGGGTCACCTTATTCCACCGTGCAGCTTTCCGTATGACGGCGGCGGTCCGGTCAGCGTCACCGCGCGCGTGCAGCCAGCGCGGGCTTTCGTCCAGCAGCAGCCAGTACAGTGGCAGCAGCAGCGCCAGCGCGTGGATGGTGAGCAGCAGGTGGCGCCAGTAAGGCACGCCCCACGCTAGCCACGCGAAAAGCACGCCCCCCGCGCCGTACGCGATGCCCGTGGCGCACGCGAACACCGCGCGCAGCGACGGGTGCGCGATCTCCACCACTGTGCGGAAACGACATCTGTGTGAGTGTGTACCAATATCATCATCATCGTTCTCCTGCCCTTATCCCAATTTATTTGGGGTCCGCGCAGCATGTCTTTTTTACATATTTCTCTATTAGTCAATCAATTACGGACAATATTTTGTTTTATTATATTAATTATTCTGTACATCTGTTTGTACAAATCATTGACTGTTTCCACTTGTGTCTGGTTGTGAATATTAACTGAATCCATTTGGAACCCTATCTTTTAAGATACAGGCTAGTCCTAATAAAAAAGATAGAGTCTACTATTGCATCATAATGTAAATATTATTTTCAAACAATGTATACAGTGCACAATGCTATGTTTTTGTGAAATAAATACTTTTTTTTTAGTCCTATAAAATAAGGCACGAGTATCTACTCGTTGAATCATTGAGTGGTTCCAACTCCACGGGTAGGCAACCACGAAAGTGCTGTCTTTACGGAACAGTGCTTTAGTCGTTGGCTCACGTTACAGGCTATGTCAGGGTGGTTGGCTCTTGCAATCCACATGATTGTGTCGTTATGGTATTTAATTTCATCTACGTTATAAAACATCGCGTAGGGTACGTTGTGTAACGTGCGCTTGTTCAACACCAGACAACTGTGCCAACCGTTGAGCCGTCTGCTCTGACATGGACTATGTGTACGCCCGACACAAATGACTGCTGGAACGATTCCTCTCAATTGGTTGCCACGTTGCGAATTGCCCATCGACTGGTCAGCGCTTATCGCTTACTCATGACGTATCCGGCGCTGTTGAAGCCGTAGCCGAGTGCCGCCTCGAGGAACTCCATGGCGAGGTACATCTGGTAGTTGATGGAGAACGCCTTCACGATGCCCATCACGCCAGCAAACGCAGAGAACAGGCAGAACGCCGTGCGCCTACCGTACCTGACATCACGGATTTATGTTTGAAAATACTCTAATAATTTCACTTGACTGTTTACGGTTCCGTTGTCAAATGGAAAAAAACGGAACTCTTATAGATTTGTCCTGTTCTTCTGTCTGTCTTTTCGCCCGTATGTCACAGCCATTTTATTCCGAAACTGTTGGTACCATACAGTTGAAATTTAGAGAGGAGATGCCTTTTATGAACCGCTACACAAAGCAATAAAACTAAGGGTCGCCCTCCTCCATACATGGTTGAAAATTGAATTGAGATATTGGCTTCTAAAGTCGTAAAAATTGAGTATGTCCCTCTAATTTTTAAAAAGAAAGAAAAAGAAATTGTGTTTGTAGAACGTAAAAAGAACTTTCAACTGAAACTGGTTTGAATAAGATTTGATATTTAGTTTTTGAGATATATGGGACTATTTCATGAAACTGCAGCAATAACTTTGTTTTTCATCAACATACTATGAAAAAAAATATTTTTGCTGTAGAATGCAAATTAGTATATGAATGAACGTTAAAACATTGTCATTACATTATTTGGTGCTACTCGTGACTCATGAGGCCGCCCGGAGCTTTACCGGTTTTTTTATTCTGTTAATCATAACCAGCTGTAAACCTCTATTTCCTCTTACTGAGCGAAATCGTTTTTTCGGGTTGGATGTGATAACTGGATACAGGATCGAGATAACAACTACATCTACTACATTTACTCGGTGTATAGTTAGTTCGGGGCTGCACGACAGTGCACGCTGTGGACGTCTTACGTGTCGGAGACGTATCCGGTGAGGACGAGCGCGAAGGGCAGCGCCACGTTGCGCACCGTGCCCACCATCGTGCGCATCCACTCTCGGCAGCCCAGGTTGAACTGGAACACACACGCACGGTTAGGGTCCCCGGCCTCTTATTACATGCAGTTCTTCGTTAAGTAAAAGTTAAACAACGTGAAATTAAAAAGCACTTAAAAATGTGCATTAAATAGTTTTGCGAGGCCCGAGTTTATGCAATCAAAACTTGATTTACAAAAGCAGGTCACAAACTGTACGCTCCAACTAATGCAATGTATTGCCTCTCGGTGCAGCGTCATGATGTTACATGTAGACAATTTTATCAAGTGTTGTGCCGGGGGTAAGGATCGTTAAGCAGGTGGCGTCCTCTGGTTTCTGCCTACCCCCATGGGAAAAAGGCGTGATTTTAAGTATGTGTGTATGTCTGTGGTTGGTGTTGCTGCTTACCTCAGCGAAGATAGTGTCCATGTTCTCGTAGACGAAGGAGTCGCAGGCGATGGTGTCGTTCGGGTGGAAAGCGTCGCGGTCACAGACGGGCGAGCTGGCGCCGACCCCGCCCAGCGGCGCGTACCGCTGGCAGGCGCCGCCGGCCGGCAGCAGCGCTGCCGCTGCCGCGTTGTCAAATTGCGCGGCGCCGCGCTCGCACTCCGGCACCACGCAGCTGAGGACCACCACCAATATTCGTCATGATTGTGTACCTTATTGCACATCAGGTGACCGTACTCACAGAAAAGGAATGAACTGTTTGAAAGATGATATGGGTAGAAAGGGGGTGATTACTGAGATATAGGCTCGTCAGCTAGTTCACAAACGTCTTAATTCTTGATAAAGCTCCTACAAATATGAGCGATGGCTAATTCGATTCGGAATGACGTCTAGAAAAATGTATCGTACCTTAAAAATTGCAATTATTATTAACAAATTTAAATAAAGATGGCTTTTAGTTTTTCGTTAATAACTCAAAACTATTAATATTTAAGAAATTTTGAAAAAAGATCCTTTTAATAATGCTTAATTTTGAGAAAATTTCCAATAAAAAAGTTCCCGGTTAAGACTCCCGGAAGTCTATCTCTATTATTTATGAGAAATCATTTTGTCTTTAAAATAATAATTGGAGTTAAAAAAAAAGTTACAAAAACAGCCTTAAATAGTGTTTGGCTACCGGTTACCGATTATTTAAGGGCTTTTTTATTTATTATATACTCATTTCTGTCAACAAATACACGTTTATAAATACTCCTAACCCCACACCCCGCGAATGGCAGTCAAATTGTTTTTTTAATCGGCTGATCTAGGGTATGTTCAATGAAATGCTAATAATATCTTTGTAAGAGACGTAGATACGTGCGAATGATCTTATTGTGAAGGTAAACGCCGAAGATATCAAATTATTAAATAAATTTTCCTGAAAATTTAGCAAAAAAAGTCTACAAAAAAATAAGAAATTACGAAATTTTACGTGCAAAATTTATCCTTGAATGTTGCGTATGTTTTTTTATGTTTAATCAGAAGTATTTGAGTCAACTTACAAAATGATGTCAAAATATTGACTCAACACCCGATGATTTTAAGAGTTATAGCCATTTGAACATAGCCATCGCTGTCCCAGCGCATAGACTGCACGATACAGGAGAAATTCCTAGTGTGGGCCAACGTTTTTTTTTTTTTTTTTTTTATTGTTGCAACTATGCCATTGTTAGATGTTGGGGGTATGAAATACAGGGTGTAAAGTCCTTCATCCCCCATAGAAAAGGGAGGATCTTCCGACCAGACGGATGTTATGTCTGGTGGGCTACTGCCCAACAGTTGCTGTCGGGTTCTTCTATGTAGTCTTAAGCTGCGGATAATTACTTTACTTGCGCGATGTAGGATTTAGGCGTATTTCGTTGAGAAGATGACCGAGTAAAAAACTTGTTCATCTTCTGTGCAAAATGCTTCTGAAACTCACTGTTATTATGTACTAACACTAGGTATAAGGTATGATACTAACACTATGGATTTCTGTTATCAGACTATTGAAAATAAATAAAATAAGCGTCATGTTAACCTTTTTTATATATTTGTTTATTATATTACAATCTAGCCTAATAAGGCTATTAATCAATTATAATCTAACTTAATTTGCTAAAAGTAAAATTATATCTAAGAGCACGTCCATTGCGTTTACTTAGCGTCTGATAGGGCGAAGTCACTTTGTTCTTGTATCTATATAAATAGCTAGGTACTATATTACACTCGCGGTAAAGTCACAAATAGATTACACTACACTAACTCAAAAGGCTTAGTCCTTTTGAGCCCTCTTACTATGTCCGTGTAATCGAGGAGCTGGATGGCCTCGACATTAACATGATGATGAAGCCGACATTCATGAGCTTCTGCATATTTTTGGATTATCCTGTTTACGAACTCTATATTCAGGTCCCAATGGATAACGTCAATTCTAATGTACCAAGGCGCGTTCACGATGTTCTTGAGTACTTTGTTCTGAAATTTTTGTATAATTTCTACATTGCTTTCTTTGGCGCAACCCCATAGTTGTATACCATAGGTCCATCCATACTGGCAAAAGGACTGATTTTTAGAACAGGATTTTGTTTGTTAGGAACTGATAACGCGGAATGCCTTCCTAGTAACCATTGGGCTTTCCAGCGCAGCTTTGCGTCTAACATCATACCAAGATATTTTGCAGTGTTTTCGTACGGTACACCTTTGTTGTTAATGTTCACTGGGTTGTATTCTGATTTCTTATTAGTGAAGTCAATGTGATTTTTTTTTTTTTTCTTTCAACTTGATCCTCCACTTTTTGGTATAATCATAGAATTTACTTATTGCTTTTTGTACCATTACCTCAGCTTCTTTGTGACTGCATCCTGTGGTCATTATTGCGGTATCATCAGCAAAAGTAGCAATAGTTGCATTTTCTAGTTCTGATATATCACGTGTGTACAATAGGTACAGGACCGGGCCTAGAAGAGTTCCTTGTGGTACACCAGCTTTTATTTCTTTTAGTTCAAAATAGGCATTTTCTTGCTTTTCTCTAAAGACTACCCGTTATGTATGATTCTAATATATCTGCGAACTGTTTTGGCAAAATAGTTCTTAGTTTATAAATCAATCCCTTGTGCCAAACTTTGTAAAAAGCCTGGGCTACATCTAAAAATACTGTGGTACATACTTTCCTATCTTCAAGAGGTTTTTCAATTACTGTTGTAATTCTATGCACCTGATCTATCGTGTTGTTATACGCAGTTTATTAACATTATAAATGAGAAAATGAATAAAGAGAACAAACTCGCGCAATACTTAATCATAAAGAACATAAATAGACAAAGAGTTGCATTCATGCCGTTAGATGGAAACAATCCAGATTATAGAGATTTCACACAGTTAACTTACGAAGAACTGATATTATTGATACATTGGGATTTGGGAAGCTATCATTTAAAACTAGCCAGGTCCTTCTGCAATTAACACATGAGCTCAAATGGTGTAAACTTGATAGAGGTCTATCAACACCAAGGCTTAATAAACAATAAAAATATATTGATAAGGAGACGAATTCAGTCGCAACATGTCAGAGCGCGACAATACTACACATGTACTTTAATAAACCCAGCGAGACAAGGAAGACAAAGTGTTGAAGATTACTACTGTTCGTGTATATGTTACAGTCAAAACTGTTGATCTGTCAAAACCACTTTTGACTGGTGTCAGTAAAAATCTTATTATGTTAAAATGCGTTTTCTCCATTTAAAATATGTTGTTTCAGAACGTTGTAATTACCTAATCCTAGAATTAGTACAACATAATGTTTTGCAAAGGGTCGCAACAAAAACCTAACAAACCTAATAAGATTCTAAGTGAATGTTAGTTATTGTTAAAATAGTTTCACCGGTCCAAAAAAGTTTTGACTGATTAACAACGGTCAAAAGTAGTTTTGACTGATTAACAGCTGTCAAAAGTAGTTTCGACTGATTAACAGTTTTGACTGTGACATATAAACGGCCGCCGTACCGTCGGCTGTGCGCATTTTGCCAGTATAGTTTATTTTTTATCCTGTGCTAGGCACCAATAACAAATCGAAGCCCCTGCGGTATTACTAGATGAAATCACAGTAGACATTGATCACGCCGAATAAATCAGGTAAAACAAGTTTTTTTTTTTTAAATAAGATTTTTTTTTTTAAATACCCACAACCCACAAGAAAGCGACCCTTACCATGATAAACTAGAGACATTTCTCTATATAAGGTCTAACTATTCATACACGAAATGTTTTCAGGGAAGCATCTAGCGGCTATAACGAAGCCATTTCAAGGGATTATTTTTTTTTATCTGAGTATATTTTTATAAAAAATAAATAATTTTAAATTACTTGACCCACAAAATTAATACTAGCTCCTTATTTTTGAACATTCATTACGCTAGTTTACTACGTCGTATTTACCTACTGTCATTGTTAGAATATGGGAGTAAAGGTTTTATGCAAAAAGTCTCAAAAAAATTTAGAATTATAATAATTTCGTAATAAAAAAACACTCAAATAATTTTTTTTTTCATTGTAATGGCGACTTTACCACTTATAGAAGTTACTCATAAAATATTTCGTGTATGAAAAGATATACCTTATATATCCTCACAATTTCGTTTCTGTCCGCGTTGGGTTTTTCTCACATACTATTTGCCCATTGACCTTTTGTTTATAGGAAA
The DNA here is from genome assembly GCA_905163415.1 of Noctua fimbriata. NCBI lineage: Eukaryota > Metazoa > Arthropoda > Insecta > Lepidoptera > Noctuidae > Noctua > Noctua fimbriata. The sequence continues at coordinate 365,222 of LR990937.1, forward strand.
CAAAATTTTTAATAAAATGTTTTTCATGGTCTTCCTTTAATTTTAGAGGGCATGTTATTTTGGAAAAAAAATGTAGGAGGAGCTAGTTGATAAATATTAGCAGCCGCTCGGATCGAACTTGATGGGTGATCACCTATTACACACCGAGTTTCCTCCGTGCCTCGGAAAGCACGTTAAGCCGTTGGTCCCGGGTGTCATTTGTAGATCTTTGACAGTCGTTAGGTAGTCAGTGGCCCAAAAAGTTTGACAACCAGTCTTACCAAGGTACCCAGTACTAACTGGCTTGTGGAGGCCAGACAGTCGCTCCATGTAAAATACTGGTATTCAGCTGCATCCGAGATTCAAGCCGACACCAAGTCGGCTTCCAGTCTAACTGTAGTTGGGAAAAGGCTAGGCAGATGATGACAGATCAAACACATAACCCTTCTTTTGGGCTTCGCCGCAGTCGGATAAAAAATAGTGTATCGCACCCAGTGTGTTTTCATTGCACGAAGCCCATCTTCTGCCCACATGATGTACGAGCCTAACGGAATAAATCCTGACAATCAGACATTTATTATGTTGTAGATGTAGGACTGTCTCGTTTGTCTAGTGTTCGCAGGCGCGACTGCTGAGCATGAGCTCCCCGGTTCGATTCCCAGGTCGGGTAAAGTGTTGTGGAGCCTTTCCATCAGGAATATCTCAGTAGCAGCCACGGTGTGTAGATTTGTGCCCAGCTGATGACAATAGGCTCGCTCCCTATTACATGCGACTTGAACATAACTAGCGAAACTTATACTGTCACTTACGAGATATCTTCCGTGATTGTCCGTTGTTGTTTCCGTAAGTGACAGTATAAGTTTAGTTGTAAACCGTGAAAGCTTAAAACATTTACTACTTTTTTACATTTATAACTAGCGGAATGTGAGTGTACTGTTGGGTACACCTCTGCCTGACCCTTCGGAGTTTAGGGGCGTGATGTTTGTATGTAAGTATGTAGATGTAGATACCCACTATAACTTTCTATTAAGCTGTATTCTACTTAAATTAAGATAGCTAGGTAAGTAATTACTACGACTTTGTGGAGTATTATATATTGAATGATAATTGTAATGATATTGATACTTTTTTCATTGAATCTGGTCTCTCAAAGTAAATACGTTGCATTTAATAATGTAAACGTTTGCATGCCGAACGGAAAAATATGGCTGAGCTTTGATATGTCATAACAACTGTAGTGTATTATCCATATTTGCAAAATAAAAATGTATTCTATTCTATAGTATGTGGAGTGTGGAGGTAACCTGCGCTAGCCAGTCGGAGCCCGCACCAACACACGACCAGTGCTCTACTTCAGCTTTGAACAGAAATAACTGGAAGTCGTCTTGGGTTTGACCAGCAGTGTGATGATTAAGTCTGACAATAACTAAGCCTTTGGCTAAATTATAACAGCCGCACTGGTCGATCTACAAGGTTAAGCGAAACTTGCCAAGCTCGTGACCGGATGGGTGACCATCCATTACATACCTAGATTTTCCGTGTCTCGGAAAGCACGTGAAGCATTTGGCTCCGGTTGTCATTTATAGATGTTAGCCACAGGCAGCAGCTGGCACAGTTGTCACACGTGCAGCCAGTGGCCCAAGGTCTGACAATCAGTCTAACAGAGAGACCAGTCTTATTGTATTACCCAGTACTAACCGGGTTGTGGAGGTCAGGTAGGCAGTTGTAGGCAGGTATCCAGCTGCATCCGTTTAGACTGGAGGCCGACTCCAACATAGTCGCGTAAATACTAAGTCAGAGGATGACGATGAATATCAGTTACCTAAATCGTAAGTAAAGGTGTTTTATCTAAAGGATATCTCTCTGAAGTGGGCCGCGCCGCCGCCCGCGCGCTTAGTAACGTGTGGCGACACTCAACACTGTTACTGTGACTCATTCAAACAGTCGATATGACTCATTAACTCTTAATGGACTAAAGAAATACCATCAGCAGCGGATCGAACTCCTGAAGTGTTTTTATAGCTAAACAAAGAGACTAGTGCACCTGTGAGTGCGCGTGGGAGCTGCGCGTGTTTTCGACAGAGAGCGTTAGCGTTACTTCATTGAGTCGACAGCCACGAGAGGCAAGTGTCGCTGAATGCAATGGTGCGGGACTCGGGACCATGAATGTCGACTACATTGTGATGCAGTTTAATCAGCGTTCATAAATACTGTTTGCAGCAGGTCTGGTCCAAAGGGCCTGTCGAACGGTCTCGCTCTTATTTTATCCTATGAGGAAAACGAAAAATAAATTTCGTTTTCCTCATAGGATAAAATAAAATAAATTCCTACACTAGATCTCACAGTGTCGTCTGTCTAGACGACACTGTGAGATCTAGTGTAGGAATTTTAGAAGTACACATGTCTCGATAATATAAGAATTTTTCGAGAAAACTTTTCAATAATAACAGAAGTGCGAACATACTGTAACACACTAGAGGAGCCGGGCGTCGCGTCGCTGTGCTCTAAGCTACCAGAATAAATTACGATATGCATCCGTCGTCCCAGAGACAGAATATAAAGAGTCGCTTTACAGTGTTGTAAGGCATACTGTGACAAAGACGGCAGTTAATACGGCTGAGTGTTCATGATCTGGCCGCGGGCTCCGCGCGCCCGAATGTCCGGTAGACTAGCCTGCGGTTCCAAGTAAGCCCGTCCACTACAGGCATTGTGCTGGGTGGATGACGCATCGCACTCCACATTGCTATCAGGTGCCGATCACGTACATGAAGTTTCACTATTTTAAGTTATACGTTATAATCCAGTTTAGATATAAATCTAGCTCTCCATCGAAAGGTAAAAAAGGTGTTTTCTTGTCGTCTCACTTACTACTTGATTCATGTGAAGAGACGTGAATTATTTTGTTTGTTTTATTGTAACCGAGGCCGAAGATATTGCTCGGTGATTGTTATCAAACAATCTATCGATAAGATACGCTGCTCGGTGCTCGAGCGCAGAGCGACACTCTCGGAGACACATCTGTGCAGACTTGTATGTTAGCGAGGACCAACTCTCGGTGACGGAATCACAATGTGTTTTGAACAGTAGTTCGATAACGTAATTAATTATTGTGATTTGATTACCCACAACCACAACGTGACGAGATTACCTTAAGTTTCATATTGAGTCTAAAAATATCACGTGTTATGCAGACTGCTGCCATGCTGAGCGTCCATTAGACAAACCTGTTGTTGTTAAGTATGGTCACAGCCATGTGGGCGGACGGGCGGTTCCGTAGCGGCTTCTCATGTGACTGCTCACACTTGCTGACGGTCGGTGTGTTGTTTAAACCTAGGTCCTGGATCCTACTTGTGGTAGGTAATGTCTACCTAATCATCATCTTCCTGCCCTTCTACTTGGCGTCGGCGCAACACGTTTTCTTCTTCTAATCTCCCCTGTCAGACGTCACGGCAACATTCATCATACTCCTTTCTCTTTCATATTATTCCTCACACAGTTAATTTCCATTAGGTAATGTCTACCTAGTAAATTGATTGTGTTCTGTAAGAGTTCCTAGTGTGTTCGTTTCGTTAGCCTGAAGATTTGTGTGCTAGTGCTCAAGAATGTATTGCGGCCTTCCGTACTAAACAAATGAATTCACTTGTTCTCTTGTTTTTTGATCGCTTTGAAAATACAGGGTGGGAGGAACACCGACGCACGTACTGTTACCATGTCTTCAGTAAGTACATTATTCTGAACAAATTTTCCAACAAAAGTGCAATCCCTACACGGTCAAATGTATGGAACAGCAGATTTTTAGATAATTGTGCGTCGGTGACGCTTCCACCCTGTATTATTTATTTAAGACAGTGACAACAGAGCGCGCCGGGAGACATCACTTGGTAAATAATTGAAATAAAGAAAATTATACTAAATAGTAATGAGAAAATGATTAGATACTATAATTTTCACATTCCTTCTTAGTATCATTTGACACTGATAATAGAGATAATTTTGTTAGGTTTGCTTATTAACGAGGACGAGACAGATTGCCTAGTGGGGAATTCGGTTTCCAGTCTGTTGATAATAAGATAATCCTTGATAAGTCACTAGAATAATGTTCAGACATTCATAATTATGTGCATGCAAATACGATAAAAAAAAAATTGAATAAAAGGAACTCACCGGAAAGGCACCTGATCAGCGACGAAGATGTAGTTGAGCGAGTACATGCAGGCGAGCAGGTTGGGGATGCACAGCATGACCAGCATGTAGCCGTGGTAGAGGCCGAAGGGACCGAGCTGCGCCAGCGCCGCCTCCAGCGAGTCGCCGGCGGCGTCGGGCGCGTCCCGCGCGTGCTTGTCGGCGCGTCGTGCGGGCGCCTCCACCATGTCGCGGCAGCGTGCAGGCCAGACTGGCGGCGGCTGAGGCTGCGGCGCGCTCCGCCAGTCGCCTGTCGTCACCGCCGCCGCGCGCTGCTGATAACACTCGAGATACCTACGCGGTGCCTGCGCTCGTGACCATGTAGCGACGAGCACCTGCAGGTGTACCTAACGACGCGACGTTCACATGCGCTTATATTGCGATAGCCGGTAAGCTGCGTCGTTACATCTTGCATCAGAATCAGTTATCAAATATTTCTGTATTATCGCGACATATCTTGCAGGGTCCAAGGTATTTGTTTTCAGCTCAGAGCTCAGGCTCAGCTCAGTCTTTTAACAGAAAACTCGATTCTAGTACCTAATATAAAACTGTTACCCAAATAGGTTGAATACCTGAACGGCTCCCTGATAATCATATCCGGTCAATAAAGTTCATCTTCCATGGTTAAACTCCTACATATGTAAAGAAAGCGCTTCATTTTGTTATATTAAGAACAAAAGCCTTTTCGCACAAAGAGCTTGTAAGTTTCTTAGATGGTATTGTTCTCTGTAATCCCTCGTCTGATACTCATGCTGACTGACGTTTTACGTAACGACTACATCTACGCAGTACGCTCCTTGCGTACCTTTGGAGGAGGTCTACTCAATAAGTGTTTATCCCTCAATTTTAACGACTTCGGGCTATTAGTGTGATCGTTTTGTAAATATGCTCCACTTTTCCAATTCTTATAAAACAACGTCACATGAAAATTAGCAAATGTTTTGAACGCATAAGTTTCATATATATTGACACAATTCCCCTTTTAGTATTAATCTGTGTTAATGATGATAACTTGTATCAACACATTACATCCGACTAATTCCATGATGTTCGATAAGGTAATCAGGATTCAGATTCAGATTCAGTTTCATTTTATTTGCTTGAAATATGGTATTTTACAGATTTTATAACACACAGGTACACAAAAGTTCAGCATATTCCGCCTACTTAATTCGGCATGCAAATTTTATGACAAAATAATTAAATTACAATGTCAAAAAAACAACAAAAAAAGTATTAAATCAAGAATTGTCTATATAAAATATCAAATTACAAATTTCAAAAAAATAAATCATTAAATTACAAATTTTCTAAATATTTACTTTCAAATAACAACCAAAGAAATTCAATTACAAATGAAAAATAAACATGTCAAAAAAAAAATTACGAAGTCAAAAATTATTGTCTACATATCAAATTACAATGTCCAAGAAAATTTCTAAATATGAACTTTTAAATGACAACCAATGAAATTAAATTACAAAATATGTCAGCTTATAATAAGAATGTCAAATTTAATTTTCATGTCATTCACCTTTGATTTGTCCTAGAATTCATAAAGTCCTTAATAGTCTAGAAACAGTTTTCGATAAGCCATGCCCTGAGATGTTTTTGGAAGAAGCTGGTTCGCTGTTCTCTAATAACCTTCGGTATATTATTAAATATCTGTATTGCCATTCTACTCGTGTTTTTATGGCAGTACGCTGTTCTACATCTTGGCATTGCTAATTTTGTTGGATCCCTTGACATTTTGCCCACCTTATAAACATTGACGGTATCGGCTTTGCTGACTAGGTGAGGATGTTTTTTTACAAATACTCCCATTTCCAGTATGTATAAGCATGCTAATGTTAATAATTTATGTTTTTTAAAAATAGGTCTGCACGATTCTAATTTGTCTGCACCAAACACAGCTCGTAAAAACTTTTTTTGCAAAATAAATGCCTTATTGCTGTCAGTGGAATTACCCCACATGATTAAGCCGTATTTTAGCACAGATGAGATATATCCATGATAAGCTAAAAGCGCGGCATTACGTCCAACAGTTTTCCTGAGATTTCTTAGTGCAAAGGCGAAGCTGTTTAGCCTATGATGTCGGATGATGTGGTCATTAACTGTTAACACTTCCAGGAATGCAGTTGCACTGTAGCTGTGTGACATTGTCATAGTGTTATTATGATTAGTCGTTGGGAATGTATTCATGCACATTGTTCGCATAGCACAAAAGACAAGTAAAGCAGTTCTGCAGATCCTTGACAGTCGTTACAAGTACCTAGTTGGAAGCCCGAAACTGACAAAAAGTCTTACCAAGGGGTCAGAGAGGCAGTCGCTGCATGCAGTGGAGTATCGATAAGTAAGTAGGTAAAATAGGTGCAACATATGCCTTGTAAATAACAAAACATAATATTTCCCTTATTGTACAAGTCTCCCAAGATAATATTCATGTTTGTGGTTTCATTTTACGCTTTGGGTTTTAGTTAACATTAGTTACGAGATCAGCGTTAAAATCAAAAGAAGCGCCGTGAGTTCGTTTGAATGAGTTTATGAACGCAACCCGATGCGATGCGTGCGACGCAAGCGGGGTGGGGTCAGGGGGATTTCCCGACTTTAAGGAACGTGAGAGCCAAAAAAATTGAACAATCATTCAATCCGAAAGTGTGTGCAAGGTGCGCATTGATTTTTTATAATAAGAATAAGTTGTAGCACTAAAAATAATAAACAGAGTGTTAAAGAAATTGCGTGCCGTAGCTTCAGGGTGAGTTCAGTATCGATAAGATAGCCTTAAGCCTTATGTAAACACTGAAACTTTTAACAAGTATTCAAAAATTTTTAGAAATATATGCAAGTTTGCCAAAGCCCTTCACATTGGCAACAAGATCAAAACAGCAGAAAAGAAAATTAAGACAGTTTGGAAAGTCATAAATAACGAGACTAACAGGAAGAAAATACGTAACACTAGCTACACATTAGATACAGCATGTGGTCCTAAAAGCTCTAATCAGGAAGTAGCTCATGAATTTGTAAATTTCTTTACCGATATACCGTTAAAAACTACGGAGGCTCTAAATTTCTTTCCTGAAGTCTCAAATGGTTTATTAAATGCTGTCTGGCTGCCCGGCCGAATTTAAATTTAAACACATAAAACCTATGATAGTCATTAAAGCTTTCCGGCAAATAAAAGTCAAATTGACCGAAGATCTTTGGGGAATGTCTATCAGAGTTTTACATCCATAGTTGAGACTATAGCACCATACTTAGCTTTAATTTTTTTTAAATTTTATTTATAAGTGTGTATACCAAGGAGTTTTCCCTGATTTAAAGAAATACAATAAAGTCATACCTCTGTTCAAATCCGGAGAGAGTTAGAGATACAAATAAATATATAACTGTATCTGTGCTGCCAGTTTTTAGCAAGGTGTTTGAAAAGGTAATGCTGAATCAAATGCTCAATCATTTTAACACTAATAGAATCTTACACGATCAACAGTATGGTTTCACCAAGGGACGTTGTACAACAGACGCCGGTGTAACCTTATTAAAGCACATTTTTACTACGTGGGAAGAGTCCCAAGACGCCATAGGAATATTTTGTGACCTCTCCAAAGCATTTGATTGCATAAATCACGAAACATTACTTTTGAAACTTGAGTATTACGGACTAGGTAAACTTGCAATTAGTTTAATAAAATCTTATTTGAATTATAGACAACAACAAGTTCAAATAAATGGTGTTAATTCAAAGGGTTTAAAAGTATAAATGGGGCTTCTACAAGGCTCAATATTGGGTCCTTTCCTCTTTTTAGTATATATTAATGATCTACTCTATTTATTGATAAACCAACCTCAAAATATGGTGTTATTTGCTGATGACACTTTCCTAATTTTTAAGATAAATAGACGGGCCCAAAATCTAGATGACGTGAATAATGCCCTATTTTAGGTCCATAACTGGTTCACAGCAAACAATTTAGTATTAAATGAAAAAAAAACGAAATGCATAAGATTTCCTTTACCGAATGTTAAAAGTAGCGATTGTGATATAGTATTGAATAAAGAACCGGAGCTGCTGAGGGAGATCGAGAGTTTTTATGGGCAGTTGTACACTTCAACTAGAAATCCTGTTGCAACTCTAGCTAACGACCCAAGAGCTAGGCTGACCCGACACTATACCGAAGACATTCCGGATGTCAGCCTGTACGAGATTAGGATGGCTCTTAAACAGCTTAAAAACAACAAGGCACCGGGTGATGACGGAATTACGGCCGAACTCCTGAAGGCGGGTGGAAAACCGGTACTTAAGGCGAAGGGCCTTAAGTACCGGTTTTCCACCCGAAGAAGCTGTTTGATTCCGTCATACTCGAGGGGAAAACGCCGCAGGCATGGTGCAGGGGTGTGGTGGTACTCTTCTTCAAAAAGGGCGACAATGCCCGGCTGAAGAACTATAGGCCCATCTCACTTCTAAGCCATGTACAAGTTGTTCTCAAGAGTCATCACGAATCGTCTCGCGCGCAGGTTTGATTTTGGATTTTCAGCCTCCCGAACAAGCCGGATTCGGCTGAAATGATGATATAAAACTGGAGAACATTTATTTTGATCAAAATTAACAAATAATAAAAAAAATAATTTGAAACATGAACATTCGTGAAAAAAGAGGCGCTTCATGGTTTCGCACACAGGCGCTGTGGGTGGTCGGCGCGGCCCTGCTAGTCACCGACAAGTCACCGTGCTTTTTGAGCCAAACCAAATCGCCACGCCTCGGCGACGCTCGACAAGGATTGTTTTAGGGATGGCGGGTGCATAAAAGCGAGGACCCTTCATGTTAATACGTTCTCGTAGGTTCCGTATTATATTATTTATTTTTAATGATAGATTTAAGTGTTAGGAATTTAAGTGTATTTTAGTGTTATTAAAGGATTAGAATAGGTCTAGTTAGTTGTTATTTTTTTTAAGTTGTGTGTAAATAATACCTATAGCTTAAAGTGTACATTGGTTTCTTATTATTAAGGTATACTTAACTCTTTATAATGAGTAACTTGCAAAGCGCAACGTAATAGTACTCCGCCAAAAAGCGAAGGATTTTGTAAAATCTGACTAGTACTACTAAACTAAACTGACTACTAAGAAAGGGTTTTTGGAAATTCCGACCCTAAGATGTTGAAATGAGGGGTTGAATTTTCTGCGAAACTTTATATTCTCTGCGGGACGCGGGAGTATTTACCTATTAGTAAGTTGGTAGGATTTTTCTGAGGTAGACGTGTCTGTAAATATATGTGAAATCCCGATTTTCGCGTTGGCTCATGATACGCGACATTGATATCAAATATTATGCAATAGTATTGTGTCTGTGTGTATACCATGTTTTACGCAAATAAATATTCTATTCTATTCTATTCTATTCTGTAAGAGTTGGCGCCCTAGTAATTTTGCTGAATAATTTAAACCCACCAAAATTATGCAATGGCACCAGGTTGCGAGTGAAAACATTGCAACGAAATGTTATCGAGTTAACTATATTGACCGGTTGTTCCCGAGGGGAGTCTTGTGTTTTTATTCCGAGGATTCCTCTAACACCATCGAACTACCCCTTCGAGCTCAAAAGAGTGCAGTTTCCCCTCAAAGTCTGTTTTGTCAGGACCGGAATCTCAAGGCCATAAGGGAAAACTGCTTTTCACACGGCCAGTTCTATGTGGCCTGCTTAAGAGTAAGCTCCCGGAGCAGCCTGGGATTTTAGCACCTGATGGAAAATAAAAAAAAATGTTTACAAAGAAATACTGCGGTAATTAAAGTATTTATTTATTTATTTAGAGACAATATAATTTTTTATGGTTTATTTCACTTTCTGGTTGTCTCTTAATTAGAACTTTTCACACACGTTTTGAGTCCTGTTAACACCACACAGTTACTATTATCCCAGAGATTAGTTTAGTTTTACGGAGAACTTCGTCCTTAATGCTTTGTTTGGGATAGTTTCAGTTCGTATATTCAATGAGAGGGAGTTCGGCTAGCTGGCTGATGCTGCGGTGGTGAGCGTAAAACACATCTGCGACAATAAGCTCGCGTGGGACCGCCGGAGCCCCGCAGTGCCGGAGCCGTGACAGAAACCATGCCTGCTGCATGCTGCATGCTGCATGCTTGCTGCGTGCATGGTGTATGCTTGTTTACATGTTTGCATGCTGCTTGCTTGCAATAGTTTTATGACACCACCGTCCACTTAGAAAAAAATAAATAATTTGTTCTAACTACAATTTAAAGTGACTACAAATTTCATTAGAGCAATATTGTATAAAAATGTGTATTAGTGTCTAACATTTTAGGAGTTAATTATTATGCTTATTTTTTATGCCTTTATATGCGTAAATAAATTATTATTTATTTATTTTATTTAATTACAACGGTTTAAAACCAATTACAGTAACTAAAGCACAATAACTACTAAACATAAACAAAAATGGACAAATGTATAAATAAATGTATGCTTTAGAATGTTATGTTTAATCATTATTATGATTAGAGAAATTATGCTTAAAAAAATTATGCGAAAATATAATTAGCAGAAACAAAAGTATGCCAAGTTATATTAGGTCTTAAAATTGTATGCAAATGGATATGGGAACCTTCACGAAGCCGTCAACCAAGCATTATGTACATCAAACTAAGTAACTTTACGCAACATTTTGATACCACCACAAATTTGATCGCGTGGTGCCAACAATGGCTTAGTGACTAAAAAATCTTAATACATTATTCAAATCGCTTCGTTAGTACTTTTTATATGTAAGTGGCATATATGTACAGTCAACACAATATTTGTTTTACTTTGGGTCTTTCGTAAATATAAGTATGTGTGACGGTAAAATTAAATGAGGGGGGGGACAAACAAATTAAAAATAAAATAAATCGGTCATTTTACTAACACTAACGTAAGTATGTATATTAAATAAAAGTTGCAACTTTTATTTAATATACATACGTATTGTGTTGTATTAGTAACATTAGACACTTGTAGGATACAAGTGTATAATGTCACTAATAAAAAAAATCTCCGAATCTTCATCTGAGTAAATATTGAAAAATGTAATTTAGTAATAACGTGATATATCATAATTTAATTTAAAAATCATCGTCCATTCCATTAACGTTATATTTAGTACCTACTTACGTCGCTTTAGGTGGAAAAACTAATTGGTAACAAATATTTTTCGTCAGATTGTACTAAAATAGACATAGGTAATGCTATCGTCAGATGAAATTTTTCATAAAGTTGGCAAACTGCGATGTAACTGGGACAAAAATTAAAAAGTAGGCATCGTGCGATCTAATGCATGGTGATTTCAAAATGTTGGCATCGTGCTACCGATTACTTGGAAGTACAAAAAAAGTATTCATAGTGCGAAAGTAGGCATCGTGCTACGAAATCCTTTTTTTTTGGTGTGATAAATCACATTTTACGGTAGGAATCAATGTAACGCACTCAAAACATTGTGCTGATGGATGGACTGAATAGTACGGAGGTCGTAATCTTACTTTAAAAATATGTATTTAAAAAAAATATTGTGTTAAAGTTGGAACTTCGAACCTCAATACCTCCGTAACCAGATGGCTTCCAAGTATTGTCTAGAACAAAAAAATATGGCAATGACGGAGAGCACAAGTGCCTTTCCGCTTCGTTAAGGGTCTTGTTACATCCTGCTTAACTACATAGTATATCCTTAACACGGTCACGGTATTATGGATCAACGTTTTACATTTTATATTATCATCTTATCTTGTGAACATAGACAAAACCGCCATCTGTTGCGATGGGCGTGAACTACTCCGACTTCTAATGTACTCGAGTACGACGCCCGACGCCGAAGCTCGCAGCTCGTCACCGTCACAACGTCACTGTCCCTACCTCTGCAGTACAAGCTTGATGATATTAATTTGTACTGTCCTAATTGGGTTCGAGCCAAAAAAATATGTTGTATGGACAACTTTGTATCACCTTCAAAATAAATGTTCAACTACATGCGAATAACCTGATATACACATTTATTTTGTGTTTACGTTACAGCGAGCACGTGGCGGCGGCCTGGCTTCCGTGATCGCCGCCGGCTTACTGTATCAACCTTATTTGTTTGATGTTAGGGTTTAAAATTGGTCAGTGTACGTTATCAGAGAAAGGGTCAATTGCCAGGCGGGCTGCCTATCTCCTTTTTTTTTTAGCTATCAACGGTAGTCTGAAACAGGTGATCCTGAAGGGGTGTCGGCGGGTGTCGGCGGCTGTCGGCCAGTTGCGGACCGGTGTGGGCGCACGGCCGCTCCGCCCGCCACTAGCACGCCGACCTTCTGTCTGGAGGGACGCCGCACTCGCCGCTGGTTGACTCTGACCTAACTCGGCGTGCTCGGTTCATCGTCCACATTCGCGAGTAAATACTTGCTGTTTGTGTTGTGTTTGCGGGGTTGAGTTGTTGAGCCAGGACAGCTGAGGCTGAGCGGTGCGATGGCGGGCGCGAGCGCGAGCGCGGTGAGCGAGGAGTGGTGCTCGGGTTGGGGCCGCTGGCAAGCGCGGCTGGCGCTGCTGCTGGCGTTGCCGGTGCTGCTGACGGGCGCGTACGGCACCAACTACGTGTTCCTGGCCGCCCCCACACCGCACAGGTAACCTTTCATCAGATAGACTAGATCGCACTACGTTGTCACACCTCAGGTAGTACTCTGAGTTATTTTTAAGTGATGTAAACAAGGGATGGGTGCTGATTATTCTTAATTAATTAGTGGAGGCCGGATTGTGAGCAATTTACAATCGTTGAAACATGCATGCTATTTTGCATAAACAAAAATTTAAAATATAAATATAATACAAAAGTGCCATATTATGCAATATAAAAATATGCACTACAAAATTGTGTTTACATTTTTTTATTCATTTAAGTAAGTACCATTTTCGGCGAGATGTTTTTATTTTTTCTTGAAAACCGACTAGATATTGTTCCAAATGATCAGTACTACGATTGAACATCTAAACTGAAATACGATCGCTCTACATTCACTTAAACTCAATGTTATTTGAATTTTGACCGGTACTTTTTTTGCGAGTAATTTCGCATTTCGCGCATTTTTTGTTATTCCTAGTTAGATACATTTAAAATTAAAGGATATATGCCCAATAATGCGCGATATTTCTATTTTAGCTAAAATATGCATTATCTTCGAAAATATCTGCAAGGAATACCTAAAATCAAAATATATTCTTTTAATTGTATATGTTTTTTTTATTCGCGCGCGTATTTCAAACGGCTGTTGTGATAATGTGATAGTGAATGAGTATAAAATGTTTCCTTGGGAAAGTTGTTTGTTATCATGAGTACAGGCACGGGTTTAAGTATCGGTCACTAAGTACCAGCCACCCTATATAATGTGTAATCAAAAACTATGATGACTTCCTGAGTGCTTATGGAATTTTATTGCAGGTTTCTTTTTCTATTACGGACAATACACTTTCGTGGTATTTTTTAACTATCTGTGGACATATGACGGTCAATTTATTAGAACATTTTAGTTGTAACCAGTTTAGTTATTTGTGTCGGCTCGGCATGCGTCAACTACTTCGTGATCTCGACGGATTTATTTAACAACACGCCCAGCCTATGCGGCCAAAGTCTCCGAATTAAACTATTTAGTAAAACTTGTGGGTACCAACCTATTCGTGCGATCAAAGCTATCCGTGCGTATGACGGGAGGCGCGTTCGGCGCACCTGCGGGTGTAACTGCCGCGCGCGCAGCTATTTCACAGCCAGAACAGTTTTTAGAAATAATTGAAGAAAATAAGAGATTTTCAAAAAATTACTCAATACAATAAATAACATGACGGAACGGTTGGCGCAGTGGCTTAGTTTTTGGCTGCTGCGCTGCGTGTCGCGGGTTCGATCCCCGCACGGAACAAATATTTGTATGACTGTTTTTCTGGCTGTTTGTGTATGTGAGTTTAAATGTTTATAAACGCACCCACGATACAGGAGAAATTCCCAGTGTTGCCCCACACTAGGAATTTCTCCTGTATCGTGTTACTAAAAAAAATAAAAATAACTTGAAACATGCATTTCATCGACAACAATCAACAAATATGCGGACCAAATTGGCGTTTAGTGGATGCATACAGGTCATACTATTACACCTTAAAATATATTCGTCGAATTTCAAGTTATATAAGTTTTATTAATATTTAATAAAGTAAAATTTCTATCTAATATGTACATTATTTACAGTCTAATAAGAAATAAAGTAATGATAAAAATAAGACTAAAAGTAAGAAACTATAAACATCTAAACAACGACAACAATAGGACACTTAGGCGTCAAAGTATTCCTCCGCATCGCTGTCATCTGGAAACGTGCCCAGAAGACTGGCAGCATTGCCACGCTGAATAGCAATGCTAATTCTTTGGCCAAAGAAAGAGCCAGTCCTCTGGTCACGCGAAGTGTCGACCAGTCGGCGAGAGATTTCCTTAAAAAGGAAACGCGCACTCGGTCCCCATGATGCGAGCGTGTCGACCCCAAACGGCTCAGAACTGTAGTTACCAATAAGGTTACAGAATTTGCGCCGCTTGAGGATCTCAGCAGCCGCAGCAGCAGCGCCTGCACAGCACGCCGTGCTTGCAAGGTGAGATGGCGCAAGGGTGTCGACACAGGTTGCGTCCCACACCAAAGGCCTACCCACCTTCCAAGGCACCAACGTTATGCCGTCTGGTCTCTTGCCATAGTCACGTACCAAGCCGTTTGGTTCTAAAACCGCTGGCGCTGGCAAGGGCTCGACGAATAATGTCGTTAATGCTGGCGTGCCGTGCAATGCGCTCCTGTAGCAGGACAGGCCATGGTGTCCGAGGCTGTCGACAGCTTCACCGCAGTGACATCGATGCGGGGCAACACAAGGTGCACCTAAGCGTAGACTCGTAGCGACCCGGAACGATGAGTCATCCATCATAGTGCCAATGGTGGATGACGGAAGTGCCTGAAGCCACAACCCCGACTCCCATTCCCCCACGGCCAGCAGACGGGCACGCTCCACAGTATTGAATGACGTGTTTAAAAGGGTATTCCGTACAATACTGCAGAGCGGCACGTCCCACTGTCTCTGGGAGCACAGGCTGTCGGGCAAATCCGTATTGGGACAAGCCATTTTCCAAGCGTTCAACGCATTGGTCAAATACGGCACCTCAAAATCAACCAGTGAGGAAGACAGAATATCCCTGGTTAATTTTTCAGTACCGTAGACCGAGGAGAGGAAGGCTGGTAAACTTATACTCGAAATTTTGCGGACGCCGAGACCACCCAAGCGAATGGGAAGTGTGGCTTGCTGCCAAGCTCGGTCGTCCAGGGTCACATTAAGTATTGAAGTTAGAGTATTCCTAATAATTTGGTCTACTTTTTCTAAAAGCTGCGGATGCTTCCAAAGATGAGTGGAGCGAAGGCTATACGTGAATTTTGGTCCAAAACAACAGTATCGAATAAGTGTGAAGGCCGAATGAATGTTAATTTTGAAAAGTCTCTTCGAAACATTATTAAAATATTGAATTTTTTCTTCAATGAACGACTGAAAAGATTCGTCAAAAATTGGTGAACCTAGGAGGTGAAGAGAATTTTTTCCGGTAATTTTGATATTTGGTAATAAAGAATTAAATTTAGAAATAGTAGT
The DNA here is from genome assembly GCA_905163415.1 of Noctua fimbriata. Taxonomy (NCBI): domain Eukaryota; kingdom Metazoa; phylum Arthropoda; class Insecta; order Lepidoptera; family Noctuidae; genus Noctua; species Noctua fimbriata. Next base: position 381,054 of record LR990937.1, read on the forward strand.
CTGTCTGTCAGTGGTTTCAGGAAGGTTAATTTCGCACTTCGAAAGGTGTGTCTAAGTCAATGGAACTGAATTTTTCTTAAAAAAAAGTTTAATCTTTTAGGACTGTATCCACATCACCTCCCAGGGTTCCATCATCCAAATACCATACGTTGAATTTAGAATTTAGCTGCCGAATAATTGGATTAGACTGGCCCAAGAGGGTCACCCTGTTGGCATCCAACGGCTGATTCCAAAAGGTTGTCTTTATAGAGTAATTTTGATGGGTTCCTGTAGCATTGGTAAAGAAAACTGTAAATTTTGGGTATTTCTTTTTGAACCTCTGTCAACAAGGTGTCCCTGTTTACGGAGTTGAAAGCATTTTTAATGTCAACCTTAAGGATGACCTCACCCTTATCACTATCAAGGTAAGTGGACAGTGCGTGTACCGCAGCCTCAGCCCACTTTGAACCCGACACCAAGCTGAAGGGGCTGGAATTTGCTGGCCAGTGTTTCACTATAAAAGGCGCAGCAAATTTTGGCTGCGATACGATGGTAAGTTGACCCTACGGCAATGGGACGAATGCCGCCATCCTTCTTGCGCAGGGCACAAAGATTGGCCCCGTACAAAATATCAATGACGGCAACGTTCACACTGCCGGAGAGCATGAGATTGATGAGGGCCGTCAGCTCCTTCAAAAGGGACTCACCAGCTACCCCGGCGCCAGAACATATTAGATCCTTAAGGTGTTGCGGAGTCAGGCCGTCGAGGCCGCCGGCGGGGCCACTTCGAAAGGAGCAGACGGCCGCACAAACTTGCTGAGCTGTAATTTGTAGTGTGTTAGTTTCTGGAACGGGGGGATCAGGGAAGGTGAGGTCATCTGCTGGGGCTGGGTGTTTACTCTCCAGAGCTGTAAGGGTCTCTGGAGAGTGCGGCGTGACCACATCGCTGCTAAAGATGATCCTAGCTGCACCACTGATATCACCCACGCCTAATTTAGATTCTACATGATGCAATAAACCTCTTTGGGGGGGATGTACTGTAAATTTTGGGTCAAAACTTTGGGCCGAATTGTTACAGTTGTCTTTAATTTGAGTTGTTAAAGTTTTTTTGTTTGCCAAATTTTTTTGCATGCTAAATGGGAAGGTGAGTAATTGCTCGCAAGCACTTTGAGAGTTCTCTCGGGCGGCGAGGCGGACACAACGCGCCAAACTTGATGCTACTGAAGGTCCCGCGCCACGAGGAACTCTCTTTAAAACAGGTGTCGTAGTTTTTAATTTTGAAAGATATTTCCAAAAGGTTTGAGTGGGTGAATCAGGTGTAAGGGAAGTGGGTAATTTAGGGCATGAAGAAGGTACATTGTGGGGCTTATGTTTTTTCCCCAAATGTATCTTCAAGCCTCTTTCACCCTTATTAAAACGTGCTTGGGAACAGTGTGGGCATCTTACTAGGACATCCAGCGATGTGGTAGGTTGACTGGCACTCCGTTCGGCGTCGCTACTGTCATTATTGAACATTAAAATAAGTATTTAATTTGACTGGCCTGTTGGTCTAGTGGTCAGTGACTCTGACTGCTATGCCGGAGGTCGTGGGTTCGATTCCCACCCAGGACAAATGTTTGTGTGATGAGCATGATCATTTGTTCTGTGTCTGGGTGTAATTTATCTATATATGTATGTATTTAGAAATATATAAGTATGTTTATCAGTTGTCTAGTACTCATAACACAAGCTCTGCTTAGCTTGAGACTAGACGGCGTTGTGTGATAGTTGTGGAATATTAAAAAAAATATTAAATTAAACTTACGTGATAACTTAAATATAATGTATAAAAAATTTAAAAAACCAAACAAACAACACAAGTAAAAAAAATACGTCAAGTAAAAGACAGCTGACAGCAACTTCGCGCAGGCGGCCTGGGGCGCCGCTGCCGCCGCGCCGTTCACGCTGACATTTCTGGCGCAGACCTAGTAACAGTTGCTGTGAAACGGGCTCGGCGGCGTCGCGATGCGTCCAAAACTTCAAAACTTCAGAAGCTTTTCCTCCTTTTTGACGCCTTTTCAATTTAATAAGTTGTTGATGAAATTATTTGATCGGCTGTCGACTTTTCGTTCAATCTTTTATCAGCTACATGAGTTTTGACAGCAGATTTGTCAATCGTTTTCCGTTATTCCAATTGACATCAGAAGGCCACCTTGTTAGTCTGGCGGCCGCAAGCTGAGCTTGAGGCCCTGAATTCGATCTTAGTCCAGATTATGACGCTTTTCACGCCTAAACCACTGAACCGATCATCCCTCTAATCGGGCGCAAATTCTATATTTTCTGTTGCCTATTAGGTTTTCAGTCGCGAAAATCAGATTTGCTCCCGGCAGTTTTGCCGTTAAAACCAATTTTTAATTTTTAATTTCCTTATTTTATGTTTTCAGTCATATCGTCTACTCATTTCCATTTCTATTTTTTATATTATTAATAAATTGTAATATTTTACAGTATGTCCCTACGTGCGGATATAATGTCAGGCAGCAACTTTAGTTACATAAGTGAAAATAATACAAAAGTAAATTTGAAAAAAAGTCGCGAGGGACGAATTTTTACGAACGACAAAATTAAAAAAGAAACACCTGTTTCTTACAAACATCTGCAACAGCTACACGGTCAAAATGTATGGACCAGCGGATTAAAAAAAAACCTGTGAAAAATTTCGATGTGCGGGGTTCAGAATGATGTACTGAGTACTGGTTACCGTTTTCGCGTCGCTGTGCCTTCCCTTCCACCCTGTAATATGTCTAATTGTACTGGACTATATCGGTCGAGCCGTTCTCTAGTGATGATGACCGATAGATGATCCTTCATATTTGCGCCAATTCACTTTTACTTTAATACTAGCTGTTGTCCGCGACCTTCCTTTTTTGCACGGAACCCTAATTATTTTCCTAAAATAAAAGGTATTATAACATCCGCTATCTGCTAGTAAACGTCCCGTCAAAATCGGTCCAGCCGTTTCAGAGATTAGCCAGAACAAACAGACAGACGGACAGACACAGAGACAAAAACTGAAAAAATGTATTTTTGTTATAAGTGCCGTGTATATTTTCATAGGCATTCAGTAAAAAGCTGTTATTTGATATTACAAACAGATACTTCAATTTTATTTATTTGTTTAGTTAGATATTTTGTGTACACAATTGTTGGCTAACCCAAAATAATGCTTTAGAATACCTATATGATTAGAGAAAGGACTGGTTGCAAAGGCCTCATGTCAGACAGCTGCGGCTGGGCGGTGTGAGCAGCACTGTTCTCGAACAGACGCGGTTGGCCGGCTCATTTCTCATGAGTGTGTATGTTCGTTGATTCGTTGGTAAATAATGTCGGTTCTTCCGAGTGGTTCGTTAACTGTAAGTGGTACTGTTACTTATCAAACGACTGACCCTAAACTGACCGCGAGTTGCGCGCCACTCACTACGCACTAGCCAGAATATGTGGACTCGTATATGGGTTGGTATTCTATGGTGCTTCCTAACTGTATACAGAACAACAAGGAAGGTTTAGCCACACAGTTTCCATTAACTCTAGGCTGTTATCTGATAAAACTTTAGATTATAAAGTTCAAGTCGAGAACGTCAGTAAGGAAATCGTCGAGGCCGAACATAACTGTAGTGTCTACACTGTATGACTATACATAAGTATGTACAATGTAATAACATAAAATTAAGATCGTAATATTTTGAAGTATTAGTTTTCTTTGAGTTTATGTTTTTCGCTAAGTTAGGTTGTTTGTTGTTTAGCTGCTAAAACAGCACAAGTCCACAACGCGGTATGCAGTCCTATTAGGAGCTGCCTTGCAGCCGGCGCGCGGCGCTGGCGTCAACAATGATGTGGCAACGCGGCGCGGCGGCGCTGACAAATGTACCTACTGTTAGTTCGGCGACTAGTGAGCAGAGCGCGTCCAACATACGTAGCAAATCTGTCAGCTCGATCTGAATGCGTTGAACAAATCGCGTCGCAGATATTACGTGTTTCTGAGGATAATGTCAGCTTTCCAAATATATAATATTATCATTTAAAAAATCTTGTAGCTGTATTGCATACATAGAAAACCCAATAGCTTTGTGTTTCCTTTCTGTTGTGAAGACGTCTGGGTAACTGCCTGCTGTGGGTAGCAGGCAATCAAGAAAAGTGCGGAAAACTTCAGTGGAGGAAATGATATTGATAGAATGTCTATGTTTCCTGTGTATGTACCTTGTTCAGGGATGTGTTAGGGATAATACTTAAAAAATAGCCAGCTATCGACGCAGCTAAGCCTTCCTTTTTAATATTTATATAAAATCATTCTAGTCGAGGTAGTCTACAGGAATGCACGACTGTGCTGCGGTCCTAATACCACGTCTGACGTCTCTTACTTCAAAACAATAAAAATGAGTAATTGTAAGCGGGTGACTATTGAGAGATATAAATTATTAGATTTATATTTGTATTTATATATAATAATTTAGGTTCAGTTAGGTAAGGCACATATACACCTTATTCTCTTCCACTCACACACTATTGTGTACATTACATTTAGTACCTATGTACTCAAATATTATAATGTTATTTTCCTGTGTTGTCTACTGTGTGTACATAAATAGTAAAATAAATAAAATAAAATAAATAAATTTAAACAGTTTTTAACCGACTTTCAAAAGAAGGAGGTTTTATGTTCGACTGTTTGTATTTTTTATCTTATGTCCGCCGATTTTTCCGCCAATTGTGGACCGATATTCATTTTTTTTTATTCGAAAGCCTGTACTCCTGACGTGGTCCCATTGTCACCAAGTCAGAATCTGATGATGGGGTCCCAGGGAAATCGAGGGCAACCCTCAAATTTTATAGGCACATACAATGTTTTTTATATACTTTCCAACGCAATTCAGATATTTGTGGCTGATAATCATCATCTCATATTGCTGAGCTGATGATAGAAGGTATAAGTCAGGATCTGATGATGAGATCCTAGGAATATTAAAGAAAACTCTAAAATTGTATGGGCATTGTTATAAACAGTATACTTCCCATGTGGTCCCATGGAGATCAGGTCAGGATCTGATGATGGATTCTGGAGAAATCGAGGGATTTTATAGGCACACATAGACTTTATGCCTGGTAATTATTATTATGTGTATCTTCAGTGATGTCTTCGCCAATTGTGAACCGATTTCGATAATTCTTTTTTTATTTGGAAGAATATTATTCCGCGGTAGTCCCGTTTAAATTTGGTGAAGATCTGATGCTGATCTGAGACAGCAAATCTGTCGTGATTGCTGCAATCGCTGGGATGTTTATTGTTTACAAAACATCATAACACAACATAACGTCTGTATGCTCTGAGGGATATACTAATTCAAATTCATTTATTGTTGGTCACAGGTGAAGTATCAGTTCCTAAGATTATTATATAAAGGCTCGGTGTACCATCCCCTAACTAAGGTGTACAATATTGAGTGCGGCTTCAATATTTATTTAACACTAGCTTTTGCCCGCGACTTCGCTCGCGTTAATTTAGAATTTGACAATTAAACTCTTAACACACTACTAAAGTTTCTATAATAATATAGTTCAATCATGACTCAAAAGACACGTGGCGCCATCTATTAACATAAGAAATTTATTGTTGTTTCCCTCGGGAACAGTACTTTTTTTCGGGATGAATGTCGAATGCCCTATGTCCGTTTCTGTACACCTGACAGCGTATATGCAAAATTTTAGGATGATCGGTTAAGTGGTTAAGGCGTGAAAGCGTAATAAACAAACAAATAAACTTACTTTCGCATTTATAATATTGATTTAGAATTAAAATCACTATTCGTCCTAAGTCAACGTCCATCATTCATCATGCATTAGTATAAGTTTTATTAATTTAATTTTAATTCATTCACATAGGTAGTCATATTTAACCAATTTAATTATAAACTAATACATTGATTTCATATTAAGTAATTATTAATTGATTTAATTAAAATTAGATTATTTATTGATATCATAGAACTTAAATTACTTACTCATTAAGTCATTAGCATAGCTTATCTAAAGCTAAAAAGTCATTTATGGAATAAAAATGAAAGTAACAGTTAGGTATGTTAAGTTCCATTTTATTGGGGATAAGCCTATGACCATGAAATGTAGTGTAAACAATGTATATTAAATGCATAGCAAATAAGTTTTTAGTTTATTTGATTCCCACTTAAAGCTTCGAAAACATGTTCGGTGCTGTTAGTAGGTAGTCATGACAAATATAATGAAGCAGGTAAATACATAACTTAATTATTGCCATTGCTGCGATTTATTCACTGTTGCACATGGCGTAGCTTGCAGTAGATATTAGTAACTTGTAATTATCATAAATTCATAATAAATGAAAGGACTTTATGATAAAACCATTGAGCATGTGTTCAGTGCGTGGGAGCGCATAAGTCGCACAGTGGGACAGTCGCACACACGTGGTCACGTGCCGGTCGCTGCGAGTCGGCGATACAAGGCGACGTCGCACATTTATCGTTGCGTATCGCAAAATATATCAATAATAATTAATTTCCAACAATATAAATTTATTACGTGTGTGAGTATTTATCTCGCGGCAGGATTATCGCGGCGCGTATTATTGTGCGATATCTCCACAATGATTCTGTTTGCTCCCTAGTCACCGGCGGTCACCCGCGCCCACCCGCATGTACAGTAGACTGTTGTACGGGACCGCTGTTATCGTCTCGTCACGTGTCAAGATCAATATTATAAACGTTACCTTTCATATAGGTAATAATTGTATTTCATAGATATCTATGTAGGTAAGCTATGAGCAGAAAGAAAAAAAATCAATAGGATGCGCATATCGGCTATTTTTTGTTTAAGCTCAAACAAATAAACCAGTAGGTTGACATAATAATAATATTTGATTGATAAGCTGAAAGCGATGACCGACTTATTAAAAAATCATTTATTTTCTAATCAATTAGTTATCTTGTTTAGTTTATCATTGAAGAAACCCAAGTGCGTGCGTGCCATGCCTATCGGTAGCGGCACGGGGCACGCACGGGGCACGCACGGGGCGCGCACGGGGCACGCACGGGGCGCGCACGGTGGGCTACGGGTGTCACACATAACACCGCAGTATTTACAATGAGTGGTTCCTGTTACCACGGAATAGGTAACAGTAATGAGCGCGGCTTCCCGCAGAGGCCTGTGCACTGGGCACACGTACCAATTATTTATTTATTTAATGCACAATGTACACAAACAATTTTACACGCTAGGCTTAAAACTAGTGAGTAGGTACATGACCCTGTTAGGGCGCAGCAAGATAACTTAAAACTAAAAACTTAAAACTAATAATATTGCAGTGTCAGTGTTACCTATTATCTAATACTAGCTGTTGCCCGCGACCTTCGTCCGCGTAAAATTTTATAACCTTCCTCGATAAATGGGCTATCCAACACTAAAAGAATTTTTAAAATCGAACCAGTAGTTCCTGAGATTAGCGCGTTCAAGCAAACAAACAAACTCTTCAGCTTTATAATATTAGTATAGATAACGCATTAGGAACTTTCAAATTAAAAATATAAGAATGAAATTTATATCTATAGCTTTTTACATAAATAAACCTACTTATATTAAAATTAATACATATGTATACAGGGTGTAAACAGACCCTTCACATAGCCGCCAACCAACCAAAATATGTGATAAATCACATTTTACGGTAGGACTCGATGGAAAGCACTCAAAACATTGTGCTGATGGATGGATTAAATATTAAGGGGGTCGTGGAGGTGTTTAAAGTAAAAATCTTACATTAAAAACATGTATAAAAAAAAACTTGTGAAAAAGTAGAACTTTGACCCCCAATATCTCCGTAACTAGAAGGTTCCCAGGTATGGTTTAGAACAAAAAAATGAGCGCAAAGACTGGGAGAACAAGTGCCTTTCGGCTATGTTAAGGGTCTATTTTCACCCTTTATACTTGAATTCTATTTTAACATTTAATCTTCCACAAATTCTTGCAATTCTAGCAGCCGGAGCCGCCTTCGGTCCGCTCACCGCTAACTTTACGTTCACGTCGATAACTGTGTTTACAATCTGCTTTATCTACTCGTGCTCCTAGGTGCTTACATTATTAGTTCCTCTCAGTCTACAAAATATGTAGCTACGTATACATACGATAACATGGTTGTATTTAAATAACCCGTCTTAGCACCTATCTACTAGTTATTTCTCACTAAGTTAAAGCTAGGCTGATATGCTAAAGTAGTGGAACTTTCAGGTTTAACTAGTCGGGCTAGCCGTTAGCACGGGACAGTTATAAACAGCACTGCTATCTGTAGGCAGCACTGCCCAATACTAATGCAGGTGACGGGATGTGTCACGTGGTGCTACCAGCTGGTAATGGCTGCATTGATCCGTGCTCACTAAACACACGACTATTTGACTTACTCGTCACTTCATAGTTGATTAACCTGTTCCGTGTCGGACAATATTCGTGCTCATTAGAATAATGATTAACAGCAGTTAAAATGTTTACATGTTCATGAGCTCTGAGCAGGAATTCAAAAATAAACTATGTCGCAAAGTGTGCAAACTGATTGAGATGTTATCCAAAATAAGAGGTAAAATTTGTATATAATGTTTGGAACTATTGATTTGATTCTGAATATACTTTCTACGTTATCCCCGCGTCCATCCGTACGTCCCCGCGGTATAGTTTCCGACACAGCGTATATCCTAACTTAGCCTAACACGTTCATTGCCACATCACGCGTCGTCGCATGACCGGCCACTGCAGTTTAGGCCGCTTCACGCGACCGCGCCTTACAATAATTATGTATGTACATACGTGACAGTTTTTTTTCTTCGTAACTTGAACGACCGTAATCGTTGATTATAAACGGTTTTATTTATTTTTATACTAGCTGTTGCCCGCTACCTTCGTTCGCGTGAAATTATTATAAAAAATATTACTTCTCTTTTTGAATCGGATTTTGTTAACAATTTCAAGGGTTTTAATTTTTTTACACGGAACCCTAATATTTTTTCTAAAATAAAAGTAAAGCCTAAGTTATTCCTTATAACATCAGCTATCTGCCAGGAAAACTCTCGTCAAAATCGGTCCAGCCGTTTCGGAGATTGGCTGAAACAAACAGACAGACAAACATGGTTTTATAAGTGCCGTATATTATAGTATATAATTATTTTCATAATATGCGTTCAGTAAAAAGCTGTTATTTTGATATCACAAAAAGACACTTCAATTTTTATTTATTTTGTATAGATTTTAACTCATCATCATCATCATCATTTCAGCCGAAAGACGTCCACTGCTGGACATAGGCCTCCCCCAAGTGTCGCCACATTGACCGGTCCCGTGCGACTCGCATCCAGCGGATCCCTGCAACCTTCACCAGGTCATCGGTCCACCTAGTGGGAGGCCTTCCAACGCAGAGTCTTCCGGTTCGCGGTCGCCACTCCAGAACTTTTCGGCCCCATCGGCCATCCGTTCTGCGAGCAATGTGCCCTGCCCACTGCCACTTTAGTTTGGCTATTCTTCGGGTTACGTCGGTTACCTTGGTTCTCTTGCGGATGTCCTCATTTCTGATTCGATCATGCAAGGAAACTCCGAGTATAGCCCTCTCCATTGCCCTTTGGGTGACTTTAAGCCTTCTGATAAGGCCCATTGTGAGCGACCACGTTTCGGTCCCGTATGTAATCACTGGCAACACACACTGGTCATAGACCTTCGTCTTGAGACACTGCGGTAAGTTGGACGAGACGGATTTTAACTCACGTAGCATTAATCACAAGTAGTGATCAATGGATAATGGAGTTGGTTGTGCAAAGTCCTTTTTATTTAAATTTATATAATTATAGTGTCTAACATGTCAGTGTACTATGGTTTCTTAGCCCAAATAAATAAATAACACGAGCGAAGTCGCGAGCGAATGTTGGTGTTACGTAATGTTCCTAAACTATTCAAATTGTGTAAAGTAACGAATATTGTTCTTCTCAGAACCCTTCAGTAGGCGTGCGCTGGCACAGGCTATGGTACAATAATTAAACTAATTTATTAATAGAGTGCGCAAAGTTAGGCTAAAGGCCAAGAGAGGTCAAGGCATGTACTACATGTGTATCTGTAGGACATGTACTGTCTGTGTGGCCAGTGTGTCGGACACAGCTCGCTTGTTGTCGGTACAGAGCGGTGCCACTGGGTGCACTGGGTGCACTGGGCGCACTCGGCGCAGGGCGTTACACACAAGGCGCGTCAGTGTCGTGCCTGTGCCGCTCTGTACTTACTGCTGTAGTTAGTAGTTACTGTATTACTGTAGTACCTAGTTAGTCCTCGCGGCTGGCGGCTGTTCGCCTTCGTGACATATTGTGCGAGTATGCTCCACACATGCCCGCCACCAGTCTGTGTCTCGAGTCATTAGCGCACAGCGGTAGTCAGTACCGTGTCTACGCAAGTACGCACTACTGGCTGGGAACATGTTGCAATCAAACTATAAAGAGAATCTCAAGCCCAAGTATGTTTGCGGGCCTGTGGACGGCGAGTTATGGGCTAGCTCGCCGTCCGTCCGTCTTATGACGACAGGCCGTGTCGAAGGCGCGTTCGTGTTCCACGCGCGCCTCAAAGAGATGTCAGCACACAGGAGGGGGTCCGCAAGAGCCGATGCCTGCCAGGGCTGCGGGATTGTTCGAAAGAGATACCGCGGCCCTGGAACACAAAGGGCGAAGAAGGAACATGGATGGGTTTTAGTCAGTACAAGTCTGACACTCCCTTCCACTCCGCCCAGAGCGGAGTCAGCCCAAGTATGTTTCCACTGCATAGTTACTCGAAACGTAACAATTTGTTTACAAACACCATTCTTCAAGAACTAGGTACGAGATTTTTTGTGACTAAACTAACATTGCAGCCACTTAACTTTTTGCTGTCTCCATTTGTTAATACGCGTCCTGATTGCCTATTACGTGATACAATAATAGAATACCAGAATTAACCATCGATTAGTTTTTTTGTCTTATGTCCAGTGGCGGCAAAAACATGGCCGTGAACTGAGCAAAACCAATTTCTCATTTCAATGGGAATGTAAGTTAACCGTTGTTTGTTTTTTCTTGTCGAATTGTCGTGGAATTTTCTCAATCTGCCCATTCCCTTGGCCGTGGCGATTGTTTACACACAATGGGGCAAGAGTGTTGTGCTTATTGCACACACGCTCCAGTCCGCGTGCGCGTCCGCTCGTAGCGTGGACACGGCACAGGCGGTACGGGCGGCGCGGGTGCTCGAATGCTCGCGCACGCAACTCCGGACTCATTCTATTCTATTTGGGTGCGCAGCCGAATATCTGTGCTTTTGAGCACGATAACAGTTCACGGTACACATGCTATACGGAAGTAACACTCGAGCGAGTCCAACGTCGCCGCGCCGGCCCTCTCCAGGGCCCTGTTTAATAAAGCTGACAATTTGACATAATTATACTACTCTGTCAAGAAACTACCGGGAAACGATCAATAATACACGAAATGTTAGATATTCATCCAAAGTTATTTTATCGCCTTCAAAGTATGCTCCTTCAAAAACGATACACTTACTCCAACGAATAATCCAATCATCAAAACATTTTTTAAACGCCCGGAATTGAGTTCAGTTCTCGCCGCGAATTCTCCTTTATGTCTTCTACCGAATTAAAATGGGTGCCACGAAGTGTTAATTTGAGTTTAGGAAAAAGAAAGAAGTCGGCTGGAGCCATATCTGGTGAAAAATCTCAACAAATACTATCGAGCAACCACCTTATGGTTGCTCCATGAACGTGATGAGACATTTCAGATCAATGATTTTCGTCTTCTCCTTCGCCATTATCTCTGCACGAAATAAAAATTGATTCACAATAAAAACCGACTTCAAAAAGACAACAGTTTTTTATTTTATTTTTGAAGTCGGGTTTTTTAATTTTGCAAAAAAGTTTTTTTTGTTTTCCCATTTTTAGTTGTAATATCCTGTACAAATATTTGCTATGCATTTAGTTTACATTGTTAGATTGCATTTCATGGTTATAGGCTTATCTATATCTATACATATAATAAAATCGTAGACTTTCCGTGTCTGTACATTACAGATTTTTGCAAAAAAGTCACTGGAAGGTGCGAGAAATAAGTAATAGAAAGTAAAAATATCTTTTTTTCAATTTTTGTCTGTTTGTCGGTTTGTCGGTTTGTCGGTTTGTCGGTTTGTCGGTTTGTCGGTTTGTCGGTTTGTCTGTTCGTTTGTGCGCGCATCACGTAAAAACCCCTCATTGTATTCAAAATCTAAATATTACAAAATAAGAAGCATTGTTGTGGGTATTATTTAGCGTTTATTTCATCAAAATCGACCAACAGACGCAAAAGATATTAACTTTTAAAATTTTGTTAGTAACCTCATACGCGATTTCTATGATAAAAATAATTTACGTAAATAGGTTTTAGTCGTAGTGTAGTCACTCGGAATGGCTGAAAACTAATTTTGTTTTATTTTTCCTTTTGTCTTTACTCTTTGCACGGAAGTAATAAGTACTACGTACGCACGCGACGGCCAGTCAAGCTTTACAAAACCAGTTTATGCGGATCTCTCATTGTATAGGAAATCTATACAAAGCGAGGACAATTTATACTGGAAGTTTACAGCTTCATGTGCCGCCGTGTGTACAACTGCAATTCTTGCTTGCATTAAAAAATTGCCACCAAAAGAGAGGTTAACGCTAATTTAGTCTCTTTCTAATAAGGTGACCATTTATTTTATGTAAAAAGTAGGACATGATGGAAAGGCTAAGAATATAACATTATTAAATTAAATTAAAAAAATATTTTCAATTTTCGTTTCAGAGGCAATTAAATAATAATAAAAAAATAGTAATACGAGAAAGCTATTATTATATATTAGGCGTCGGTCGATAGGTATTAAAAAATTAATCATAATCATAAATCTTTATTTAATTCAACATCAGAAGTAACAGGCACTGGTATATGCACAATCTTAAATAGAGAAAGGTGTCTGAAGTAGGAAGGTCCTGAGGTACAGATCACCTCCCCGGCCATATACCATATACCATTTTATTTACAGCAATTTACAGCAACTAAACCTGAAGTTTATTTAATAAAATTACTATTATTTGCATTTTACTATGTTTAATGGTGAGCAGTGAAATGATGTATTAAATAAGATTAGTTCTTAGATAATAGGTAGATAAACAATATCCCACAAAATAAAAACTTTGTGGGGACAATACCAAAATAAGACAATGACGTTGTCAAATTCAACCAGACCACCTTTTTCCAATGTTGCCCGCACACAAACTCAATATTATACTTTCGTTTGAATATTAAAACTAGACTTTCAGGATTTCGTATTTTTATATGTGCCTACCGAAATGACTTCGAATACTAATAATTTAGTAGATTAATGATCATGTCCACATTGTGCGAGTGGGAAAAGGCAGAAAAATCAAAAAAATCCGGCAGAGACAAGCCTCAGAACGGCTATTTAAAACTTACGTTAACGGAGTAAAATACTTATATGAACAAACTAACATTGCGAATGGGTTGCCTGATAAAGTTAAGTCAAGGCTACCCTTTATTAAAACTAACGGAACTAATCTTTTTTTCAAACCAAACGAAATCAAAATGGAATTAGAGTAAATATCTACAAAGCAATCAAGCCAAGAATCTGTTAGGTTGGCATCTTTTTGTCCCTACTACAGAGTTGTAAGGTATAAATAGATAAATTGATACTATATGTCCACTCATCTATTTTCTTATTAAAATATGTATTTAAAAGAACAGATAGGTAATTTTATTACAAACACGATGGCATAACGTTCGGTTGTCTAAGTAAAATCGGTCAAGCCCCACGGTTGTCGCAATTTTAAATAGTCTTCACTTAATGATATCAGGCAACCCATTTGTTATGCTTTTTTTCATGTATATTAAACATATTTTTGACTCAGTAAACATAGGATTTGTTTTGATACTAGACAGGCTTATTTATAATGGTAGGTACCCCAGAGTGAAGAGGAGTTATATCCGTTAAATTTGTAAGGATGTTAACCGTTGGAGCCTAGGATCATGGGTTGCATCTATATTTTGCTTTCGTTCATAAGCTTTGACAATGACAAAATCATGTGCGCTCACGTGAGCGAAGCCGCGGGCACAGCTAGTAGTCAAATAAATTTCCGACAGTTGTCGGATTGTCATGACAATTATGTCAAACTTGGAAGAGGAAACTTTACTTTGTTTTTCCTTCTCCTTGGTATCCAATTATCACCAGCAAATTTATAGTTGTATCTTTTATTTCAAATATCACCCATGCATCTCGGATAATATTCAGTTGTACTTCTTAGACCGTCATGTGAAATATCAATAGCCCAATTTTTCAGCCTTTTATGTTCGTGGTAGTTGAGCGTTCAGAAGTACTTTCACCTGTACAGCTGAACTCCATATCGGCACTACTATCTCTTTGCTCTCTTCAAGATTTTTTTAAGGCGACATTAAGTGCCAGCGCCCTTGAGCGAGTCGTCGAACCGTGGCTCCCGTTTCAACGCGCACCAAGTTTATTCGAAAAAACAACCGCCCTGGATTTATCAAACACAATAAAAATAAAAACCGTATACTAAAATATGGGTCATTAAATTGTCTTTTAGATGGTCAAAGTTTCATGCAAATACGCCCGATAGTTTTTGCGTGATTATCGTTACATTGCCCGCGTTAGACATTACTTTACAAATTAATTACACTATGCTATAAAAATATAATTTCACATTTTCACATATTAAATTATGAAAATGATTGTCTAGTATAACATGTATTTTTTTTAAAGAAATAAGACTAGAAGTTTAGACGTGATGTTCAATTTAAAATCATTAAAAGTCGTATATCTGCGCCTTAAATAGAATAAAAGAGGCGTAAAAGGGCAACAATGAGCAAGTTTATAGAAGAAAATAGTTCTATACATGTTATTATTAAGCCTTATATAGTAATTGTCTATCATAGTTGTATAAAATGGTAATGTAAATGTTTACACCACTAGCGTATAGAACATTTTTTCTGTATAAGCTTATAGAGCAAAAAAGTGTTGTCGAACGCTTTAATACAACATGCTCTCACCATAAACACCGTTATATTACGTTTACAAAACTTTTTTTGCGAAATAAGCTTAGTTATAATACAATTTTGCTGTTTGGGTAAATACTTTAAGGTGCCTAAAAGTATTTAGTTCAACTAATTTGAATATACATATGAAGTTATTTCATTATTTGACTAAGTATCTTACAAAACAATGCATGGTTATCTAAACATTACTCGAATCGAATCATCAGTCGTACTTTATATACACAGGTATTACACACATTTGGACATATTTGTGAATTTTCCACCATGACAATTTTGTCGCCTGAAAGTTTTAATAAACAGAAAAATTGTCGAATTGTCATTTTTTGACATATTATTATGTCCGACTTGTCAGATTGTCAGCTTTATTAAACAGGGCCCAGAACAAATAGATTAGCGAGCGAGTCCCGAGTGTAGCGTTAACTATCGTATAATTAAGGGCACTCTCAATTATACAGATAAGACGGAAGTAAAAATCAACAATTTGTGTTAGATGAATGCTACTCGTGCGGTAAACAAATTTGTGTTAGATGAATGCTACCCGTGCGGTAAACAAATTAATGTAGTCCGTATTACAATACCTATTTATTTTATTGTGATACTTAAATAATTGTTTATAATTTATACCTGTCGGATATGAAGTACATCTGCATGTTTAAGTTTTTTATGTTGCCATGTTTTGGTTGACTCATTAAGATTCAGCCGCAAGTTTATGTTAGTAGTTATCCTTCGAAGGCCGCGCTGACAGCTGACAGAATGTTTGTGTGGCGCCTAATTAACGAGTCGGGTTTATTCCGCTTTGAATGGTTGCTGTTACTACTGCAAGCACAACGGTGACCTTCAGGAAGATCACAAACCTCGCCATGGACGAATAAGTTTACAACATAATTATATAATTCTTACAACGGTTACTAATAGGTACCTGTCTAATTTCAAGCATCATTTAACGTGATTTCAATTAGTATCGTCAATCTGTTTACCTAGTACCTAATAACAGAAGCTTTTTAGATTGCAGAAAGTTAGTAATCTGATGGAGGTAGCTTTTACTTTACATCATAATATATGTACCTGTGAAAATACCTACTGACGTCTGACTGGGACGTGGTGTGGTGCTGTCCGAGACGGGAATATAATATGACAATAATGTTTTAGTACGCAGTTCGGCTTATTGGGTAAAATTAAAGCAAAATCTGGGCACACATTCATACCTATAAAAGGTTAGAATACCCACAACATGCTTGACTAAAACGCTGCATGTAATTAATAAAATCAAGTCAACTTGTTATTTCTATTTTGGTCAACAAGAAACTAGTTGAGAAGTATTTAAAGCACAGGCCACACCGCCAGCTAGCGAGCAAGCGAGCGAGGCGGACGAGGCATCGTTCCACCTCTTTTCATACTTTGGTTTTCACACCGCGAACTACCGAAAGAGCCGAAACGAAGTATGAAAAGAGGCTCGCCCGGCTCGATCGCTCGCTCGCTAGCTGGCGGTGTGGCCTGCGCTAAAAACATGTGTCAATCAAGGCAGAGCGTTGGGTCCTTGGTCTGTGCGCGTGTGCGTTGTACCTCGCCGGTGCAGACCAACACGAGGAAAGACCGTTGTTGCCACTCCCGTGGACAAAAGTAAGGACTTGAACAAGATGAACAGTGAATTGTAGGAAATATTGCAAACCAAACAAAATCTGCGCTAACATTGGTGCACTAGTTTTAAGAGGAGAGTTCTCGATACGCAAAACTTTACTACGATGCTAAATTTCGTATCGTGGTGGATGCTGGCCCTTATCCGGAAGTGTAATGCTGCGGAGTAGCCTAAAGACAACATTATCCTGAATTTAGCAGTTGAGACAAATATACACATACATGCAGCAAATATTTGTGCGCAACTAAGTGATAATGTATGCTAAGGTACGTAAGTACCTTGGCGCAGTTTCTGAACTGACTGCTTAGGTGATCATGCAACGTTTGTGTGTTTCCTATTCGAGTAACTCTACCTACCTGTTTTGCACGTTCAACGCAAGCAGCTCATTCGAAAAGTGCGGTACATTCACGACAAGAGGTCCGACATGTCTAGAAGAGCTCTTGTTTACCTAGGGGAGGGACCAGCTAGCTCGCCGGCCGCCGGGAAAGTGCTCCCACCACGGTGCAGCCTTGCTAAGCCTCAGTGAAAGTACAGGCGCCAGGCGCCTACTAATTACGTTAACTTCGGCCGAGGATGTCAAGTAACTAATGGGCGATATCCTCATGAGATGGATGCATTTACTGTGTGTCGTTGGCGTGTTTGCCAACTTAAAATATGTATAATATACTTTACAGATTCAGTAATCCAGTCGGGAGGAGCTCGTGGTTAAATAACAATAGCCGCACGGGTCAATCTCCAAGCTTAAGTAGCGCTTGAGGGAAAGAGCCTCACGTCCCAGCCGCCGCGGGAGATGCCCTGGCCGTCGGGGGTCATGTGGTGGCCCCCGGCCACCGTAGGCGCGGGCCAGTTATGGGCTAGCTCGCCGTCCGGCCGTCTTATGACGACAGGCCGTGCCGACGGCGCGTTCGTGTTCCACGCGTGCCTCAAAGAGATGTCAGCAACCACGTAGAGGTCCGCATGGGCCGATGCCTGTCAGGGCTGCGGGACTGTTCGAAATATATACCGCGGCCCTGGGACACAAAGGGCAAAGAAGGAACATGGATGGGTTTTAGTCAGTACAAGTCTGACACTCCCTTCTGCTCCGCTTAGAGCGGGGGGGGGGGGGGGTCATTTGATGATTACCCACCCAAAAAAATAAAATAAGTATCGCTTGCCAGGATCAATCTGTGGATTGGTGACCGGATGGATACCGAATTTCCTCCGTGCCTTAGAAAGCTCGTTATGCCGTTGGTCCCGGCTGCCATTTGTAGATCTTTGACAGTCGTTGCAGGTAGTCAGTGGCCCAAAATTCTAAAAACTAGTTTTACCAAAGGTTATCGTATTACCCAGTACTAACCACAACATAGTTGAGAAAAGGTTAGGCAGATGATGGAGTAGAGTGGTCCAGTTTTAAATGTCTTTAGAGCTGCGGGATGTATGTAGCCTTATTAAACCACCAATTGCGCAATAAACAGGCCTTAACTTGGACTTCACAAAGCTACGATTATTGAACATAACATCACGCCTGTAATCCCTGAAAGGCGACGCAGAAGTCACAAAGGTGTACTTACTTACGTGCACCCAAGTTTTGCCAGTAATGTTTAGGCAGTTTAAACCCCATGAAATAAGAGCGAGCTTGTTGCGATCAACTATAATTATGAATGTCCATAATCGAACATATATTACGATTGTCCCCAGGTGCCATGTGCCCGAGTGCGAGGGTAACTCGTCGATGGGCGTGGCGAGCGCGGCGCAGTGGTCGGCGGAGTGGGCCGCCTGGGCGCTACCGGCGGGGGCGCGCTGCGAGCGCTGGCCGGCCGCGGCGCACGCCTGCCACCCCGCCGCGTTCGACAACAGCAGTGCCGTCGCCTGCGAACACTACGTCTACCAGCACGGCAGCAGCATCGTCTCTGAGGTGCGCACACTACTTACTCGAGCGTTAACGTTCGTACGGACAGCTTTCAGACCTTAGTCATACTGAGCTAGCGTAGGGCAGTGAGCGATGTAGGCAGCTCTTATAATCAGCATCAGCACAACATTCCTTCTGTTGGGACACAGGCCGCTGCTCTATGAGGTGTCGTGCCCAATAATCACCAGTTCACCACGCGTGGCCAGTGCAAGTTGGAGGAATAAATAAGTAGGAGTCAGGTCAGTACAGTGTTAAGAACTGCTTCGGTATCGTAACTGTTTTTTAAGTAAAAAAAATAAGTAGATCAATCTTACGATGAATGAGCAAGTGTACAGGTATCGTAAGTATGTATGTGCCCACAGAACAGGTTGGACAGTATGTCTGTATTACCTTCGCGCAAATGGGCGTGCGTGACGAGTATGCTTGTTTTAGCCGAGTCGGGTTCACAAGAGTTCGTAGGACTTGTAAAAAATATATTTTTGTACTTTTGCGTACATTTGTGTCGCTTGTGAAACGAACAGGTTTCCTCGCGTGTCACGTGACGGTGAGCTACGGGTGAGAGACGGTGGACGGTGGACCACTCCATCATGCTCGTGTCATGTAATTGTCCATGTGTCAGACAAAGACGCCGCGCCGATTCGTTGACCCTCTGCCTCCACTAATCTGTTAGTTGTCAGGTGTTCACATGGTTCTGACTTTCAATCTTTCTCAGTTCAGATTTGAATTGTATGTGTTGTTTCCAGTTCGACCTGGGATGTCAGGAGTGGAAGCGCTCCCTGGTGGGTACGGTGCACAACGTGGGCATGCTCATCTCCTTGCCCATCATGGGCTTTGTCTCGGACAGGTAATGTTACATATTCTTTTGTTTGTCATTTATTTTAATACTAATATAATAATTCTGAGCAAATACTTTTACAAGTCACGTTCACCGAGTACTCGATTTAATCTATGTTCTACCTGTCTTCTCATGAAATGAGGATCCGTTTGTCTTTTTGATGATTGTTCTAATGACTGCTTGCATTCTGCTTGTTTTGTATGTTAACTTGCATTAAATTGTGTTTCGGTGCGGAACACTAGTCATGCGAGACACGACCCGCTTAACAATCTATTTTAGTACCGATGCTCATATTTTTAACCACTGACCGGACTGTTGATTGATCAAAAATCAATCCTGTGCGTGTGATACTAAAGACGTTAATGTTACGCCTTTCCATCAAGCATAGGACATAACAAAATTATGTTAATAATATTCATAGGTAAGTTTCTAAGTGATAGTGTTTTGACGTTTATATTACTGCCTGGTGGTTTATCTTATGTTTTAAGTGTTTTTGGCCTTCAATAAAGTTTTCTTTTGATGCGTAGAACCATAACTGTAGAAAAAAAACCGGGGTCAGGGGCCCTCTCTCCCAGATCCGAGACATAAAAATGTTTTGAATATTTTACACATCGAGTTAAACTTATTCGCGCAGTGATCTAGCCAAGCGAGCGACATCTATTCGTTTGTCAAGAAAACAATATAACCATAAGGTTGGTTGCAATAGCAACCAGCCTTCATTCACCGACCTCATCATCATATGCCTAGTCTTATCACAACTATGTTGGATTCGGCTTCCAGTCTAACCGGATGCAGCTGAATACCTACTTGTATTTTACATGGAGCGACTGCCTATCTGACCTACAAAACCCATTTAGTACTGGGTAACACAATACCCCTTGGTAAGACTGGTTGTCAGACTTTCGGGCCACTAACGACGTGCAAAGGGTGCACGCTTGTTTTGCAGATCGAAATTTCATAGAATTTCCTTTCGCCGAAAATGCTCCAAATAATATTTGGTTGTTGTATTTTTATTGTTAATATTATTGTTTTAACGACTATTTATTTGAATGAAACATATCTCAAAGAAATACAATTTAAATAATTTTATAATCACTTTTTTTATATAACAAACTTATCAAACAGTAAAATTATTTTTTAACGAACAAACAATATTGTTTATTAGGTGTATTTTTCCATGGTATTTTATTTCAACGAAAATGAAAAAGTAGACGTTATGCTATCCATAATTTTATAAATAAATATACACACAGTCGAATGCGTCTATCGTAATCTTATTCGGAAAAGGAAATGTATGTAATCCGACATTGTATACAAATCCTAGGAAAAGTGTACAATTCCTAAAATAGATAGGAAATCTATGATATATTTTGTAATATGCCTTTTTCTAGGAAATCTATACATTTCCTAAGTAAGCTTGGAATTGCATTTATGTTTCCTAAGAACTGTGTACAACTTCTAGGTTTCATAGATTTCTGGTAACATATACACTACATACCACATCAAAATAAACAAGAGATTGTGGTAAGGAAAACTTAGCTTTCTTCTACTCAGGAGTTCGGGCACCCCGACTCTGGACAGGTTAGGTTCGAAGGGGATGGCGGGGTCTTAGTTAGCTTGCTTCGCTCGCTCTCTAGACGCCGCCATCCCCTTCGTGTTAGGTTACTGTAAACCCTGCAGCCAGAAATAGGTGCCCCGCGTATCGGGGCTATGTCGACTACGCCTTATTACAACATTTTGATATTTACCTTGACGTTGAAACGTTCAGTTCACTCCAAACAAATAGGTTAGGTTGGAACTATGACCAACTACGCGCGAGCCGAGCGAGCGTAGCGAGCGATACCGCGGCAGCGGCCGGCGAGCGCTACTTCGAAATTGGTCGCAGTAATAAAATTAGGACACTCCGACAGTTATGAACCGCAAAATAAACACAGTACATACGTGTCTATGAAGTCACTATTAATGAGAATAACAAGAATAACCGCATTGTTTTTGTGAACGCGCTGTTGTAGTTTTATAGGAGGGTATGCATTTTGTTAAAGGTGTGAATTGTAGTATATAAGTTCCTTGATTAAAACATTTAGAAACTGACACTCGATAAAATGTTTTTCTTGGTAATAAGTTTTATATAAACAATATGAGTATAAAGAATATTTGATTTGTTTTTCTATGATATGAATATCGAAGCATTAATTGGAAACAAAAATCTATGATTTAAATGTTTTCGAAGTAAGTATTATGAGATTTTTTTTTATTTGAAACGAAAGTCCATAAAAGTTTTGCCTATAAAACAGTGTACAACCCGTGCTAAGATTTACAAATGAAAGCCGGGACTAACGGCTTAACGTACTTTCCGAGGCACGGAGGAAACTCGGTACCTATGTAATGTTCGGTCACCCATCCAAGGACCAACCTAAGCAAGCGCGGTTTTATCTGAAGATCCCGAGCGGCTGTTATTATTAAGTAGCGAGCCATTTACCGACCTCATGCACGTAATTATCACAAAGTTACGTTACATACCATCTCAGTTCTTCTTCTTTCGTATCGATGGTGCGTCCTATCAACTTCCTTGGCCCAGTAGGTGGCCACATTAGCCGCGGCCTCAGCGTTCCTCAAGTCGACCATCTCGTAATATCTCATGACTGAACCCTATGGTGAGTGATGGGGTTCTTTGGCAGGAGTGCACTACTCAACATGGCGGCCTGTTTTTGCAGATGGGGCCGTCGCTCGGCGCTGGTGGTGTGCGGCGTGGGCGCGGGGCTGCTGGGGCTTGCCAAGTCCTTCTCGGGCTCCTACCACAGCTATCTGCTGGGCGAGCTGCTGGAGACCGTGCTGGGCGCCAGCGTGTACCCCTCCGCCTTCGTGCTCAGTCAGTTTACAAATCACTTTTTTCCACTGTTACTTCTTCCTGGGTTGACGATTTAAAGTTTGTCCGGCTAGAGTCTAGCCCGGCAAAGATAGACGGGGCTCCTCACACTGATTTTGTGATGGGTCGACTATACTGGCTAAAACTTAGTGATCGCAGGCTGCATGCATATCAAAACGTGATATAGTAGCTGGAGTTCTAAACGAATTCGATGAACTTAGTAATGTCTTGAAGGTCCTGCCTTAACGTAGCACCCCTGTGGTGCTTCAGGAGGGTGGATAATAACTTAAGATTTTTTTCCAGTGATAGAATGGCTGGGCGTGGAGCACCGCATCCTGGCCAGCCTGGTGCTCGGCATACCGCTGTCACTGGGCGCGGCATCGCTGGCGCTGGTGGACTACCTGGCGGGCTACTGGCGCATGTGGGCGCGCGTGGCCTACCCGCCGTCGCTGCTGCTGCTGCTGTACCCGTGGCTGCTGCCCGAGAGCGTGCGCTGGCTGACGTCGCGCGGCCGGCACGGCGAGGCGGCGCACGTCATCAGGCAGGCCGCGCGCTCCAACGGCGTGCGTCTGCCGCCCGACGTGCTCGAGAAGATGCTGCTGGAGAAGGAGCAGATCGGAGCCAGCGCAGAGTCCAACATTGACGAGGGGCTGTTCACTGCGCTCGTCAAGTGAGTGTGTCAACAGTATCATCTTCTATAAGTATAATATATAAAATTCAGATGTGTTCGTCATTCTTCTCCTAAACATCTTAACCGATTTTGATGATTTTATGACGGTACCTGAATGGTTCTTAGCTACAGTAGGAGCCGGCACGTCCTCGTCCATATACTTGTCATCCTCGATTCGGTGAAGGCAAAGTCACCAATGTATGGGATGGACATAAGCGACCGGAAAGCTCTAGCCCCTCTGAGCCTCTTGAGGAGAACTTGTGATCAGAATTAGGTTTGTTAACCACTTCAACAACTCAACACTTCACATCATTAATATCATGAATGTGTTGTTTGATGTTCTTATTAAATTTGCGCAGTTAAGCCACTTAGCTATGCCACGAGTCCGGGTCCTCGTTGAGTTATTTACTCACTGATTGCCGGGGGAAGGTATTAGTAATGAATAAATATTATCGTGGATAATTATGTTATAAACAAATAAAGTTATTTCCCGTGATTGTCTCACACGGTGAGTCAAAGCTTGCTCATGTATGTAGACCGCATCATTACGATTCTAATTGACATTCTCTGGTTCAGCGACGTAGGTATTAGAGATCGTAGGTATTTATTGCTTCACTTTGATACTTATTTTATGATTTTTTATATCGACCAATACACACACACATAGGTAACTACAAGGGTGATCCAAATAGTCACGTTATAAAAAAAATAGTTTCCTCATGCACAGCGGTATCCGAAAATACGCCATGTATGTTCCACGGCTCGTGACAGTTTTAGTTTCTTGAGAATTGTATGGGAACCACTAAAAGAGAAATCTTTATTTTTACTCGGTTTTTTGTTAATATGGATGCGAATGAGATTAGAAAATGCCACTAGTTAACGTTAAAGAATGTGAAAAAGCCATGTAAAATATAGTTTTTTTTTAAACCGGTTTTTTATGACGGCACTCTTTTTACCACGCAGTATATTATAAAATAAAATAAAAATAGCCCTGCTTCCCAACAATTTACAATTCTATATATTTTTTTGAAACTCTCTATGTCAGCAGTACAGCCTCTATAAAATTAGAGCGGACAGGTCCGCAGTTCAGAATCCTAAAGGGAGTCAAATAGGGCTATCTCCAAAGCTATTTACCAGTACCCTAGAAGAAGTCTTTAGAACGTTGGCCACCGCCCGGGAAGAGAGAGGTATCTGTCTCGGTGAGGCGAGGTTGACAAATCTACGCTTTGCTGATGACATTGTACTTTTCTCTTCATCAGCTGCGTAACTGGAAAATATTTCCTTAAAGAACTTCGCAAGCCTTGAGGTTGGACTGAAGATGAACATTTCAAAGACTAAGCTCATGACCAAAAGTTAACCTCTCAACGTGCACTTAAACGGGGAGAAAATACAATGTTTCCAAGAATAGATCTACCTGGGCCAAGTAGTCTCCTTCCAGGCGAGACAAGATAAAGAAGTGGCAAGACGCACGGAAAACGCCTGGAAGAGCTACAGGTCCATGAAAGAGCTATTCAAGGGCGATCTACCTATCCCCTTAAAACGCAAGCTATTGGACATGTGTATTCTCCCCATTCGGACATATGGTGCACAGACTTGGTCTTTGACTAACGTCCAAAAGTCCAAACTCAAAGTTTGCCAACGAGCGATGGAGGCATACTGAATGTCAAAATAACTGACCGGATAAGGAACACCACACTGCGCTCCAGAAAGCAAATTGCCGACGTAGTTTATAAAGCTGCCAGACTAAAATGGGACTGGGCAGGCCATGTCTGCCGGATGCTAGTACAGCTGTGGGCCCGAATATCGCAAGACTGGAGCCCTGAAACAGCTAGACGGGGTCGCGGTAAGCCGAAGAGAAGATGGCGGGACGTCTTGGATGGCTTTCTCGCGAATTGGCGAGAAGAAGCACACCCTCGTGAGAATTGGAAAGAATGGGGGGAGGCCTTTGCTCAGGAGTGGGACAATATGGGCTAAAAATAACTATTAAGGGGTTATCCATCTCTTGATGAGGGCCTCCTCCATCTGCTTCCATTTGTACCTATCTTGGGCAATCCTGGTCCACTCTATTCCTGCCAGGGCGACGATATCGTCTCGCCATCGTTGCAATGTTCTGCCATGGCGTCTGTTTCCGTTTCGTGGGTATCAGTGCAGGTCACCCTCGCTCCACGCAGTATACCTACGTATTAATGAAGAAAAATTACATTTATTTTTGTCAACGCGCGACGCACGTAAAATAAAATTAGAGCAAAGCAAAAAGAAGTAATTTTGGAAAATACTATCCCAGCTTAATGCTGTAATACTTTGCGATACATGCACACACGCCACAGCGCTGTTGGATCTTTTGGCACGTGGCTATAATCGGAACTATAGCGACCATCTTGTTCAATCAATACAATTTCCACAGACTAAATAAATAATACCAACAGAACTTTCCTGAGATATTCACCAGCGCTTAAAAGTCCCCGCAGCAGACTAATGCTCGTGGTGGCGTGGTTGCAGGTACAGCGTGCTGCGGCGGCGGCTGGGTGTGTGCTTCGTGTGGTGGATGTCGGCGGTGTTCGTGTTCTACGGGCTGGCCGTGCAGGCGCACGCGCTGGCGGGCTCGGCGCACGCCAACTATGCGCTGGTGGCGGCGGCCGAGCTGCCGGCGCTGCTGGTCAACACGCTGCTGCTGGACCGCGTGGGCCGCCGTCCGCTGCTCACGGGCGCGCTGCTGCTCACCGCTGCCGCGCTCATCGCCACCTCATGCCTGCCACAAGGTGACCGGCGCATTTGATTGCTATATCATTCGGAGCGAGAGTTCACACCAATATCGTTAAATCGGTTCATCTTCGAAACTAACTATTTGAACACACATAATATACCTAAACTATAACTGAAGTTTCTGATATATACTATCTTATGTAACAATGTCTGTTATGTTAAAAAAAGCTATATCTGATGCGCATTGTTTAAATTAGTTTTATATAATTAGATGTACCACGAGCACAGTAAACATTATGATGATAAACTAATCGCTTACTGAGGAATGTGTGTATTCGCGACTGATTAATATAATTGTCGTGTTTATGTACGAATGGGTACCTTTACCTATCGGTCTTGTTATGAGGTAAACATGAATTCGTTAAATATAATGAATGTATACGACCAATCAATGAAGTAAGTATAAGCGAGGCTCAGATAACCCCCGCTAGATTCCGCATAGAGGATACTTATGCAGTTATGCGCTCCGCACATTCATGAGTTAGCACAAATGTAACTCGATGTTCGTATTTATTCTGTACAGCTAACAAATTCAAGATTTAATTATTTACGAAAAAAAAAACATTTTAACGTTATACTTTTATAAACCGCCTATCTCCTTAGTCTTTCTTATGAGGAAACTGAAAAATGTTAACATTCAAAGTTAGTAGACGCTTATTAATCATAATTTGGTTTTTCGGTACTACACGCACAAATAAACAATACACAGACACACACACCAACACATATGCGGTACCTGTGTCCTAGAATAGATACAACTTACATTTGTCTACTTTGGGGATGGCGCGGTTACCGAAATACAGGATCCGTCGTAGTTCGGCATCAGAAGATCCATGTTAAAAACTTACAGTATCGTAATATCTACGTGGATTATGCTTATTTTAAAGCAAATAACCTGTGGGATATTGTTAGGACTTTGTGGACGCTTATTGTGCCTTTGGTGGGGCAAGGCGCAGGACTCATTAAAGAGGTCGGTCTTATATATATGTGATGCGAGTAACATGTAAGGCAATAAAGCTATAAATAAATGTAAGCAATATTATGACATGTAACGCCGCGCCGCCGCCGCCGCGCCGTATCACTGCGACACGCGCAAGTCTATAGTTCATCAAGTTCAGCGATTAGCAAAAGGCAATGATATTGATGTCGCGTGTCACATCGGCCGAATGTTCACACCTTGACTTTAGCCCTGCCGATACAAGTTGACACCAACGTTGACCTGATAAGATAAGCCCCCAGACTGTGTGCACACGCAATGATAGCGTCAGGACCAAATGTCTCGGATCATTTACAAATATAGGGTGACTGGTAATTAGTGACCGATCTTAAACACGTGATTGTAATTATGATAACAAACTTCTTTCCCAAAGAAACTTTTTTTTATACTCGTTCACTTTTATCTTAATAACACAACAGCCGTACCTATGTAACTCGCGCGCGCGCGCGGTATGACCTACCAGCTGTTAGTCACGTGACGGCGTTCTGTCTCCCACTGTGCTCTGCCTACCCACTGTTGCACGGTAAGATAGTAATGAGACAGAACGGCGTCACGCGGCTAACAGCTGATAGACCACAGGCGCGCGCGCGATCGAATTTCAAAGTGAACGAGTAGGTATAAAAAAATGTTTCTTTGGGAAAGTTGTTTGTTAACATGAGTTCAAACACGTGTTTAAGTATAGGTCACTAATTACCAGTCACTATATATTCTAGCCTTAGCGACAGTTTGCAATTAGTCGACTCAAAATAGACATTTGTCAGATTGCTCGATCTTTTTAAGATCGAGCAATCTGACGTTAAATAGGTCAGATGTACAGTCAGCTATAAAAACTTCTTACAAAATGTATTATATAGGGTACTTTTAAATGTATAAGACGTTTTAAACGACTTTACTTTAAAATAAAACATGGGGGTAACATGAGAAGGTCAAAAGTAACGTAAAATGTTTCAAAAGTAATATTCTGGCAACGCTGGTTAGCATACTTAGGTATCATGCGTCGTTGGACGCATCCCCCTCGTCTCATTCCGCACCTCCAACATAGGCTTTAACGTATCCCAAAATCTAAGTAGATACAGTCAGTACTCAGTCAGTACTCGAATGTCGAAGTTTGAAATGTCGACGAATGTTAGTACTAAAGTACAGGATCTCGATGTACGCCAGTTCGAAAGTTCACTGGAGCGAAGTATGCAAGGCCGACGTATCGTTAGTTAGAAAGCATACGAGTGCGATGTACGCCAGTTCGAAATTACCCTGTTACGAAGTATGAAATGCCTCCGTACTGTTAGTTAGAAAGCATACAAGTGCAATAGGACTATTCGCACTCGTATGCTTTCTAAGTTCGATATCGACACTATCGCTATTAGAACAATTGTAATAGGTAATAAACAAAACACATTCATAAATAGATATATCTTTAAATTATTAAAAAGAAAAAAACAAATTAAACCATAACCAAACAAAAAAAATGCGCTTGGAGCGTTACATTACGTAACAATCATAATGTTATTAAAAACACCATTTAGATTAAATATGTATTATAGTACCAGTAATTTAGTTTATTTCAGTTTTGTATATAAAATTAAATCTTCATAAACGCTATGTATGCAAGACCACTTATGTATTCTTTTAAATCTACGTTATCCTTCTTTAATAACTGTTCTCTGATTTTTAGGATATGGCATGATTTTTTGTATTTATGTTTCAACACAGTGTACACAACACACACAGTGTAACAGTAGTGTTATTGAAGTTATACTTCTTTAGGCGCGTTATGAAAAAATGATGAGAGTGAAATTTTAAGATGCGCGCGCACCTGTGACACAAAATTAACAGTATGAAGTTAGGCGCGTTATGAAAAAATGATGAGAGTGTAATGGATTTAATTAATAATTAATTTTTAATATTTGCTATTACTATTAATGGTACCATTAATAGTAATAGCAAATATTAAAAATTAATATTATAATTTGATGTTCAATTTTAATTTTTATCACAAACTTTTTATTAATATCCATGTTCAGTATGTGATAGGTTGTGGTTTCAGGATGATTTGAAAAGTCCGTCTCCTGAACATAAGGAAATTCTAACAAAAATTATACCCAATATACCAGCGAAAAATACAAAGCTTTGCAACACATGCGTGCAAGCGTTAAACAAGAAGAATATTCCTTCAATGTCCACATTCAATGGTTTTAAATATCCAGACGTACCTCAACATCTACCACCTTTAGATCTTGTTTCTGAAAGACTAATTTCACCTCGTATTCCTTTCATGCAGATCAGAAGATTGAGGCATGTTAATGGTCAGTACGGTATTTTTGGTCAAATAATTAATGTTCCTGTTTCAGTTAATAATATGATTAAATCACTTCCACGAAATGTTGATGACGATTATTGTATAAATGTACATATCAAACGTAAGAAAATTCATCGATCTAGCTACTTACAAAGTATTGTTAATAAGCGTACTATTAAAAGTTGGCTACGATTTTTAATTCCGTCACCATTGTATACTATGTACGATATTAAAGTTGATGAGTCATTCTTTAATGATAATCAAATTCACGATGAAATTCAGCAAGATGATTTCAGTGAACATATTTCTATAGAAGAAAGTTTTACGGCTCAACAGCAGACATTACTGTGGAATGAAGAACAATAAATACACAATTAATTCTTGAAGTATAACTTCTCACGCGCGTACATAAGTACACGCACCCATTTTTTTATCGTTGTTGCGTTAAACTTCCGTTTAAATATATTTATCATAATAATAGGTACAAACAATTACTAATATCCGTGTCTGTCTCTATATAAAAAATGAAGTAAATTTATTTTTACACAAATTTGCTAATTTTAATGTTGTAGGAGTACCAGTACGTACATACTGCGTAACAGGGTAATTTCGAACTGGCGTACATCGCACTCGTATGCTTTCTAACTAACGATACGTCGGCCTTGCATACTTCGCTCCAGTGAACTTTCGAACTGGCGTACATCGAGATCCTGTACTTTAGAACTAACATACGTCGACATTTCAAACTTCGCCATTCGGTAGCGGAGTCAATAGAATCGCCAAAGTTGATCTACACGCAATTATCTACAAAAAGTGTTTAACAGTTGGAGGACATATTATAAACGAAGTTTCTGCTAGTGACCGTCTGCGCAGGGCGTAGCTCAGTAGGGGATTTAAATTGTATGCTGTCTTTTTCTGCTGGTCCAGAACAACACGATGCTCAGTCATCCTGCAGGTCCTGATCCGATCAACCAGAACCCAGCCAACATCACATAGCGGATATATACCAAGTTTTTTAAATACTACCTTGTCTGTAACATACATTTTCTTTTCATACACTTGCAAAAACTGGGAATTTTGACACGAATTAAGAAATTTAATGTGACAAGGATGTTGTTCCTGTACTACTTTGTAATTTCTCGGATATAATGTTAATCGCATGGATAGCATTAATTTATCGAGACTATGGCGGTTTAGTTCATTGTGGCTGTATTGATGGCGGCACTCGTACTACCAGATGGTCAAGTAAACCTATTGACAATTTGATTTGCTTGTTTTTCAGCGAGCGGCCTGTGGGGCACCGGGCTGTACCTGACCGGCAAGATGGGCGCTACCATGACGCTGAACGCGCTGTACGTGTACACTGCCGAGCTGTTCCCCACGCGCGCGCGCCAGCGCCTGCTGGCCGCCTGCTCCACGCTCGGCCGCGTCGGCGCCATCCTCGCGCCGCTTACGCCGCTGCTGGTGAGTACTGCCGCAACTGTGTGACTAGACCGCGGATTGCTCCCGACGCGACGCCTGCTGGACGCCTGCTCCGCGCTCGGCATGGCAGGACTGCGACATTGCAGAACCAGTGCTACACTTATGGCTTCTCGTTACATTACCTGAATGAGCCCCTTTTTGAAATGTACATTACGCTTGTATGGCAGGCGGTATACAAGTGGTGGCTGCCGACGCTGCTGTTCGGCTCGCTGCCACTGCTGAGCGCGGCGCTGACGCGGCTGGTGCCGGACACTCTACACCGCCGGCTGCCCGACTCCTTCGCCGATCTGGACGCGTCGGCGCAGGACGAGCCCCCGCCGCCCCCGCCGCCTGCGCCCCCCGCACCTCTCCTCAACACCGTCTGACACTGTGCCTCTGTCAGTTTCATCTACTGTATGTGCTGTATGGTTCTTTTGGCGCTTGCATGACGTTGCGCAGGAGGGCGCTGTTTGTATTTAAAAAACAAGATGGCAACGTTAGTTCCGACTATGGCCACGCACACGTGCCAACAGAACCATGTCCGAGTATGGCCACGCACACGCAAGCAGCTAATTGGTTACATGGGTTCGCGTCATCTACTTCAAGGGTTCAAACACTTTAAAGGCTTGAATTTCAAGCTGAAATATAATTTCAACTTGAAAGTTGCGTTTTAAAAATCAATAATTGCATTTTAGTTGGGATTCGAGCGTCCACCTCGTTCTAGAGGTTTCTCGAATATAACACTAATAGGTTCAAAAGGTGTTGTTTGGTGCTCTATTATATTACTTATTAGGGACCTAAAAATAAGTTTTTAAAACATCCCAGTTATGAATTAAGTCTTTTTTGAATTAGAGTAATCTGTTCAAGAATGTATGCGTTGTAGGACGCCTTTACAGCTTTTACATGACAAAAGTAACTTATTAAAGGCTTACTACAACTTGTTATTAATTGTATTGAATAATTGAAACTGTGTAAGCTAAGTAAAATAAAGTGTACTACTTAGTCACTATTTCGGGACGTGTCTACTATCCACATAGCGTGTTACAGACAGGGTACAGTCATCGTGAAGGGTGTGCTGCAGCCTGCAGACCATCAAACTGAACCGCTTTCTCCACGGGGCCACTATCGTAATTCGAAAACATAATCAGCTGCCCCATAGAAACGTCAATACCTGGGCTACTCGACTCAAATGTATGGGACAGCTTATATTTTTTTCGCGATTACGATGTATTTGTGAACAGATATTTTGTTTTATTTGTTAAAAGCAAATTTACCTAGCATAACATCACTCCTGTAATCCCCGAAGGGTCAGGCAGAGGTGTACCTAATGGCATACACATATTTCGCCAGTTATGTTTAAGTCCCATGTAGTCTGATATAAACCCCCATGGCTTATATCAGACTCCATGGCTGCTACTGACAAATGAATCATTGTACACTATAAAATGAAAATATATTATAGCTAAGTAATAAATGTAATACTGTAGCTGTAAGACTTACACCCGATCTATAAACAAGTCAAAGTGATTACTTGAGTATAAGTAATTATTTTAGATAGGATTTTTAACCAACATTCTTCAAAAAGGAGGAGGTTTTCAATTCGGTAGTATTTTTTTTTAATGTTTGTTTCCTCATAACTCCGTCATTTCTAAACCGACATGATAAAATATTTTTTTATGTGAAAGGACATACTTTCCGATTGGTCCCATATAAATTTCATCAAAATCGATTCATTAATTTGGTTTTTTTCCTCACGTTAATTGCCGCATCACGCGACGTCTCGTCAAGAGCGTATTGACGCTGGCATAACCGCCATGGCTTAACAGGCCATAGCTGGTAGGTTTTGGTATTTGTTTAGGCCACTAGGGAAAACATTCAACGAATTTTTACTTTGGCCATCTAGTTCAGCATTTTAGCTTGGCAATGAACATGTTAACATGTATTTTTTCTTCTTTGGCTATGTTGATGACATGATGATCTCTTAATAACTTTTTGTTACAATGTAAAAAATAATTCATGACATGAAATTGTATGATATAGTTCAACTAAAAAGGGTAAAATAAAAAAACGAAAAAACACTAAAAAATTCTAAAATCACTGCTTTCGGCAGTCGGTGGCAAAAAAGTAAATGAAACAAACAGTCACCGACTTCCGAAAGTAACGTTACTTTTTGTTTTTTTGGAAGTTGATTTTTTTTATCTATGGTTTAGTAATTGCTTGAAGTTAGAACTATCAAAGTTAGAATTCTTAGCTTTGTTTACTTTAACCGTTCTTATTTCCTTTAAATTCTTGTCTATTGCACAAAAATGTTTGCATAAATAAGTAATTATTTAAACTAAAATAATCGCTTTAACTTGACTATAGATACGTGTGTTACTGTTTTATCTTGTCCAAAAAATAAGACTTACTAAGTAACATGTGGTTGTGACGTGCAACACTTCCTTAAATATTCACCAGAAATTCGGAAAACATTAGGAATAATAATTTTTGGCCTACTTAATATTGAGTCATCATTAACAGGATAACAGGCACGCAAATTTAAAAGATGACTTTTCAAAAAACTAAAACACGTTTCCCAAATGTTGTTCTCACATTTGAGAAACGTGTTCTGGTTTTTTGAAAAGCCATCTTTTAAATTTCCTTCCGATCCGTTTCCCTGTTGATAACAATTGATAACAGCGTAAACAAACTTGGTTCTCAAAAAAATATTGTGTTATTTTTAAAAGCACATCAAGAACCTTATCACCCGTCAATTAATTTACAGCAATTATATGTTTTTTAATTCAAAAATACTTATTGCACAGCAAATTCACCAGAGCCTATAATTATAATACTCACACATACAATAAAATATTTTTGCAATATGTTTTCATCGTAAAAAATGCATTGCGGCATCGACAACATAGGATGCATGAGCGCACGAAGCGAGCTCGGGCGATAGTTAATATTAGATATTCGTTCATAAAAAAGCTGAGCTTTTTAATTAAAAGCGATGCGTCATGAACTCAAATTGTTGCAAAAATAATAATATTTTGCCGTGCAATCAGTAAATATTTTGCTATGCATTCAGTAAATATTTTGCTGTGCAATCAGTATTTTTGATTAGGATTGGGATTTTTTTTATATACCAAAGGAAGATGTTTTGATTTACAGGTTAATACTAGCCTTTTTAAAATACATTGCATAGTGATATCGGCTAAGCCACTTTGTACAATAATTAAGATTCCACTCTAGACATTAAAATTTAAAATTAATGCATTAGCTTATACGTGACAAGCTGAAAGCTTTCACGAGATAAGCAACGTTAACACTATAAAAATCTTAAAGTTCATTATTTTGGACGGTAAACCTGTAGTTTTTATTGATCAAACCATTTCTAAAACCATATTTGTTATTATTTCCGGTTTTGTCATAATGTGGCGATAGGGTGAAAGTAAACTAGTTGGTGGCTATCTCTTCGGAACCTTGCAGTTATGAACGTGACAGCAATGTTCAGGAGAGTAACGACTCATTCAGTACAATGATCTCAAGGAGCTGTTGTAGGACACGGCTTCAGGTTTCACATAAAAGTACAAATTTCTTCTTTCTCTCTTCCCAGCTTACGATAAGGTTTAACCGAAGGTAATGGGTTGTATGAGAGGCTGCTAGCCTCATGTACACGTTAGCATAAGGTAATGGTCGAACATCGTTTAGACTTTAAAATCCACGAGCACGTCGTGTAGTGTATTTATAGTATTAGTAGATTGTATCATTGTATCATTGGTGCCGGCCACAATGACATACACACTTATCATTATCTTAAGATGTATTCTAAGACAATTAACAATAAAATGAACATTTTAATTAGCTCAAGAGTGTGGTTTTATTTATTTTTATGCCGTCGTTAAATATTTTGAAAGGTGTTCCGGTTCAGATAAAGATTAGCTTGACACAGATTCATTTAATTCAACATTTGTCTTTTACACCTGTTTATGGGTGTAATTTACCTACTCATATAATTGCTCTGTGGTTAGTGTAAACAAATCTAGAACAATGATAAAATCTCAGCAATCTCTGCGGCGATTGCTTTGAGCCAGACAATCATGGTCGACAATGTTTAATTAAAGATTAGGACACTTTATAGCGAGTGGTTCTACTTGATCGCGTTGTGTTATTGTTACACTAAATAGTTAATTATGTTATACATAACACTGAAGGTTGTTCATAATAAGTAGCCATGACGCTAAGGTCGCGAATACGAGCGAAGTGACAGTGGCCCCAATATAGTGCCTTGAGGAAGCACGCGGCCTGGCCGGAGATACGACGAGATGAGGCACAGCTCTGAAATGATTAGGTTATCAGTACTCAGGAATATGCACGTTACTTATTGCACTTATGACCTTCTACAAATAAAAAAAAATAACGACAGATATTAAGTTTCGTAGTTAGCTGTTGTAGGTCGTAGCCGTATTCACGCGTACATCTTTGTATGTCTTGAAATTAGAAACAAGTCAACCTCATCAAAATTGCTTATCTAAGTAGTGTAGAATGTTTAAGGAAAATATCACAGCACTAGCAATACGGGTGCCATGCCATCCGTGTGCAAGCCGTCATTAACGACACTGTACAGTGCGCAGTACACGGTGCGGGCGATGAACTGGTTCTCCACGGCAGCGCATTTCATTATGTAGTACAGGCGCATCAAGTTACCACAAACTGTCAAATTTTCTCATTTGATTTTGAACTTAACCGTCAACATTTTATGGTCTAAAATCACTTAGTTAGTTGGCTTGGCTAGTTTGTGGTAACTTGATGTGCTGGTGACTGTACGTACATTGTATGTACACTAATTTACGACGATGATAAAATTACATTAATAATAAGTGTTAATGTTATATCTAAAATTGGTTTGAATTTTAAGCGTTGCGTTGTGGTAAAAAATATTTTCAAGTAGTAAATGGAGCTAAGTGTAAACTACACGGTTCCTGAACTTTTTACGAAAGTTTGACCTGATAGTCTGACAATCCGCAGAATTATGTAATTTGTAAATAGTATCTGAGGGTTAGGCTGAGGGTTAGCTTGCAAGTTGAAATGGCGATGGGCAGGACACGTAGCCAGAGCGACAGGTGGACGCTGCAGCGAGAAGGTTCTCCATTGGTACCCTCCAGTTGCACCACGCACCCGAGGCAGACCCAGGCGTCGGTGGTGCGATAATATTGTGGCCGTGGCGGCCCCACCTGGACTAGCTTTTCTAGTCCAAGACAGAGAACAATGGCATAGGATGGTTATAGTAATTGAACAAATGATTATATAGCAAATTTATTTTATTTTATTCTATGAAATAAATCTATATATTTAAAAATTATAATATTATATTTAAAAAAATATTATTTTAATATTAACTTATTATAATTTTTTTTTTTTGTTTATTTAGTTTTGTTAAAATGCATGTTCAATTATCACGAATGAATTTATTAGTTTTAAGAACCTAAATTAGTTTTAGTGTAAATGTATTTTTTTTGGGAAATAAAAGGCTTAAATAATAAAATAATAAATAATCTGAGGGCATCACAGCCATATGCATAGCATAGTAGTGTACGGACGCAGATCACAATGAACAGCGTCCTGTGTGCGGCTGCAGTACTGAGGCGTGCCCAGCTAGTCAGGATCGGTGGCTTGACAGTCTTGACACGGACTGTCACGCCTCTCCTCACAAAGAGCGGCGGTGGCTACGCAAAATTGTTTTGATAAACTAGTTTCAGATTATGTGATCACCGCCGCCTTTATTTTTGGAGTCCCAATGGCCGTTGCTTCGCCACTGTTGAGATAAAGCTACAGAAGAGAGTCTATGATATAGATACACAGCATCGTTACCTTGCTCCCCGTCCATGTCCCCGGGCGCTTCATCAATAGCACAGTGCACTACTCATAACAATACGGCGGTCAAGCTTGGTGTGTTACTAGGCGCGGTCACTGACACATGCGGATAGGAGCACAACATGAGTCCAGTATTATGATTATAGGTGCTAAATTCTAAAGTGTTCCTCAATCAAATCCACTACATCCAAGCTTTACCTCTTTATAACATTAAGTAGCTATAAATAAAAGCGTCTGCTGCCGAACTAGTTCGATCATCTCTGACGTATATGTTTCGCTTCAGACTTCATGCCTAAGTATCACATATTCACACGTGACAATATGCAGTGCCGCAGCTAGTGCCTCACCGTCTGTAGCAGGCCCAGGTTATTGGTACCTACTGCTTGAAGAGATATCACACCAACTGGTAGGAAAACATCCGGGAAAATAACTCCCTACGACCGCGACACTGTGATTATGTTCTTAGATAATATGTATTATATGGTTGTTTCCTCTACGAGATTCGTGTGATATTTGTTCAGATTTTCAGAAGTTAGTTACGGCAGCTGTTTTATCCTGCTCCAAGTATGTTAACTAGGTATTTAACCGTAGTACATTTCTATCGATGTTGAGTTAAAAATCTCTCACTGGGATTTCCAGACTAGTGGTGTTGCATAATAACATAATCATAAATAAGGAAAGCTGCGCCGGCTGTAAGGACTCTCACGTCGAGTGCTGTCGGCACCACACAGTGCTAGTGGTTGGCGCGTATTCGCGATTGCATCTCGACTGAGGTTTGATTGACAGCGGGCCTTGGCCTAGTATCGGCTTTCTAACTGATCAGTTGTGATTGTTGCGGTGCAGCGGTGCGGAGGTGGAGCGAGTGACCGTACCGGGACATTGTCTGCTATCAGTGTCGGACGCGCCGCGGACATGACTGCAGCAACCGAGGAGCAGCCTGCCGCCCGCAGCCCGGCTCGCGAGGTGGACGCAGAAAGCGTGCTGCTCCAGCTGGGGCAGGCGGGGCGCTTCCACCGGCGCGTGTACGTGCTCGTGGCGCTAGTGGCAGTGCAGGTGGGGCTACTGCACACCACCTACATCTTCCTCGCAGCGTCGGTGCCCTACAGGTACGTACCACTAAGCATAGCTCGTTAGAGCTAAATTTGAATAAGGTAATTAGTAGTCAATGAATCTCTGTACACTGTTTCTCCGCGAGACGTGGTCGGTAACGTGACCGAAATGTGTGCATTATCGCTGTAAGGAACATTGTTGTCGTATGGGTAAGGAACATGGGCCTTTATTTCAACATGTACCGTGGAATCATAACGCGATGAATTCCCTAACCTTTCACAAATGATGACGGCACTAACATCTTCACCAAGTTCTTTCTACTTAGATAACATTTAAAAAGACGATACAAAATAAGTCATTTGTCAATATTTGAGGGTACATTCAATGCCGGTTTTGAAACAGTACAAAAGCAAACATTTGCGTCACATGGTGCCGCCGGCCACGGTAGAGTCGTACTCCTAACAGAAGTGTTTGACAACGTAGATCGTTCGAGAGCCTCCAAAGCGTAGTGCAGAAGCAGCTGTTTACAACGATGTCAGTTCCAATAGGAATGCTACGTTGGAACGACAAAGGTCTGTAGTCTGGGAATGCATTGAGTACCTACCTATACATATTTTACTACTTACTTAATGTACTTATTGCAAGCTCAGCTCCATGCTTTACATTATTACGATCAAGAAGTGTTCCCGCGTGCTGTGTCGGCTGGCCAGTGTCCGGCGGCATATTAAATATGAATAGTCTTAACCAGTCTTAACTTTGTTTGTGTAGGTCTGTACCTAGCAACAGTTGCAGCAAACCTGCTAACTTGAGTATAATAATGTCTTGCCATTGAAACACTGCCTGTTACTGGTAACTCTGGCTTTTTAGAGTGTGTATAATAACAGAGCAGCTATAATAATAGTGCTAATTATTCCTGTTTTATTTCTTTGACTGCCCGTTGGTCTCGTGGTCGCAAGCGCGACTGCTGAGCGTGAGGTTCCGGGTTCGATTCCCGGGTCGGGTAAAGTGCTATTGGGTTTTCAAGTAGACATTTCTCAGTAGTAGGCCGGAGTTTGTAAGTTGGCGGTATGATACCACGTCAGTGCCTCGGAAAGCACGAGCGCGCTTGATCCGTCTCCGGTCATGTGGGATTGATGCCGTCGCATCGGACTATGAGAGCAAAGGAACAGAGAGTGCACCTGTGCCTGCGCACACACTTGTGCACTATAATATATCTCCCGCGCCGATGGCTAATCTCCGCTAAGATTGGCCGCCGTGACTGAAAACGGTTAGGACTTACATCACTTTACTTATTTTATAGTTATAAACAACTATAAAATAAGTAAATTCGTTTTCGTACTGTCTATTCTATAGCCGAATATTATAAGAGTGGTATATTATGATAATGTCGCAGGCGCCGCGTGCGCAGGTCACCGGTCTCCGGCGCCCGCATGCGTACAATAGCCGGCCATTGTGACGCTAGTGACATCACGAGGTAGTGCGAACTGCTCTCACGATGTGCACTCGAACTAAATATTCTTTCAATGAATACCCAAGTTTCATCGCACGGACCACCGTCATATCGAGTTATACTCTCAGAACAAGATATCGTGCAAAAGTATTTGTATCGTAATCGCAACATTCGCAACTAAGAGCTTTGATAAGATACTTACGATGTAGTCAAGTCATATATTGAGTACAATAATGCAACTGTATCTGAAGTTACAAGCACACAATTTCTAGGCATCCATATAGATTCTAATGTGTATGTAACAAATTGCATCAATTCTCTTATGCGAGCATAAGAGATTTGATCCAATTTGTTCATGCTCAAAAAAGTATCTAACCAAACTACACTACTTAGTGCTTATCATGCCTGATCCACTCTGTCTTATGGGATACTATATTTTGGATACTCGACTGATAAAGAAATTGCGTTCAAGGCATAAAAAAGTGTATTAGATCAATATGTGGGTTACAGTATTCGGAACAGATTCATGTAAACCTCATGTCATAAACCTCAAGATATTAACCCTCCCTGCTCTATATATCTACGAGGCCTCAATTTTAGTTAAATCAAATATCAGTAGCTATGACACATTAAAAATCAGTAGACTTAGAAGTACACTACGCAATAAAACATTCCACACTGCAGTACATATCAATAGTATTTTTTGTATGGGCATAATAAATATATAATAAGTTACCCATAGACATTAAGAGCATTCATTAAATTGGTATTTTTAAAAGAAAGCTTAAAGAATTCTTGATTAAAAAGGCATATTACTCTATAAAAGAATTCCTTGGAGAAAAGTAATTATTTAATATTAAAATAAGAAGAGTATGATTAATATAAAATGTTAATTAATATAATGTAATGTTAACTGTAATATTAAGTATGTATATTTTTAAAACGATTTAAATTGCAATGCCTTAACAGGCAACGAAGTTCTAAGAACCTACCTATTGTTGCCATCGTCAAAATACTGTACACTTAGTTCGCAATAAAGAATTTGAATTCAATTTGCAAACCCTGTCTCTACTCTCTAGTAGTGTAGTGTGGAATACGTCACGTGTATCACTCGCCTGATGTAGATATTGGTCGAAGCAGCTTCGTCCCGATTCTTCTAAACTTGTTGTCAGGCCCGTCTTCAAATAAAAATTGCTTAGAATGAGGTATAGTTTAGACAATGGCTGGTATTAGACGGTCACGGTTGCTGTATTACTAACAGGACCTCATGTTTCTACTGAAAAGATGACAAGTTCACACTTTATTTCGAACAAGAAGAATGTAAATGTCCCCCGAACCGGATCGAACGCGTTGGCTACCGTGGTGTCTGGTGTATAGTGTGTGGTGTGGCCATGCGAGTCGACTCGTGGCTAATGCTGTTCAAGTTGTTCAACGGTGTCTATTGCCGTAGGACACACTGTGTGTTATTGTTGTATACTAGGTAACAATACAATTTAGGGGCGTGCACCAGGTCAACTCTTGAATTGAAACTCCAGCTAATGGAGTATACAGCTATACGTATACCTACATATAGTAGCCTACAGAATCAGTATTTTTTCGGAATCGATTGGTAACGTAAAGTAATAGTTACTTGGTCATATATAGACGAACTGATTTTTGCTCAGACATAATAAAAAGGCGCGTTATTATGAAATCGGTATTTCTGTATAGAGAAATAACTACATACGTCATCGATAACAGAACTAAAACGTAGATCTAGCGATATATCGCTAGTCCATGTTAGGTAAGTACTGATCCACGGCAGGCGAGTACTGAGAAGTAGGTACCTACAACTGCGCTAATAGCAGTCAGCGCATTAGGGAAGTGTATTGCTCGCAGATACATAATTATGTTATCGCATTTAATTAAAAAAAAATAATCTGAGGTGAGTCTACTCAGTCTATTTATGTATCTGTTTCTGCCTGTCCTTGTTCACATGTTACAATCCGAAATGTTTCCCTCTTCGATTCTCCTGTCTGTCAAGGTGAACTCATGAACATTTGTCCATCACTTGCACTATGGTCAAACCTCGTCTGTTGTGATCATTTCTATCTTAATCCCATCTTGTGACTGTTCACATCAATGTATGATCCTCATCTTTATTATATGAAGTTCAGTAGGTACAGTACAGTACTGGTCACAAACGTTAAGCGACGTACTCGCCGCTAGATATTAAATGTTTGTATGCCCCAAATACTAGTGAAGAGCGATAGACGAAAGTTTCTAGCACGGACTATGATTGGTGGTGGAAATGTAAATAAACTAAAATATGTGAATGGACACATCGTGCTGTGAACAAAAACTGTGCGTATCAACAAATACACATTGATATTTATTTATTGAAATATTCACGTTTGTTGCTGCAACAAATTAATTAGCAGTCTGTTGCTAGTATTTCGCAGTCGCAGTAGATTCCTGCGCGTGTGACCGCATGTCCCGCGGCGGCCATTATGTCGAGCGCTCGAATCGATTAAGGCTGTATTGAACTTAGTCATTAAGTTACTTTCAACAAGGTTCTCGTTTGGTGTCTGATTGTAATAATACATAATTACAAGTTCAGCTATGTTATTAAGGTGGCTAAAATGTGTAGAACTGAAAGTCGCTCTCTCTTCCAGCGATTGATCTGCATGCAATGTATGTGTAAGGGCGACCACGACAGGTAGGATAGTGGGCATCGTCAACTGTGACAGTGTCCATAGATATAGACCACCAT
Organism: Noctua fimbriata; assembly: GCA_905163415.1. Taxonomy (NCBI): domain Eukaryota; kingdom Metazoa; phylum Arthropoda; class Insecta; order Lepidoptera; family Noctuidae; genus Noctua; species Noctua fimbriata. The sequence goes on from LR990937.1 coordinate 422,711, forward strand.
CATCTCACATGGGGTCGGCGCTATACGTTTTTTTGTTGCACATAGATGATCTAAGTAACAGTGTGCTTGAAGAGAATTACTGTAGCCTGTCGCTCCTTTGATTCTAACTTGACTTAGATATGATTTCTTCTTGTAATTCGAAAAGAATCAAGACAGCTTCCTTGAGGTCGAGTTCATCTACATACGGCACGATCGAAACATTGACTCGTTCTAGCGAGGCTCAGAACTGGAGGGTCATGGGAGCTGATTTTTAACCCCCGACGAAAAAGAGTGGTGTTATAAGTTTGTTATGCGTACCAGTGTATCTGTCTGTAGCATCATAGCTCCTGAACGGATGAACTGATTTTGATGAAGTTTTTCTCGTTTGTCGTGTGTCATAATCAAGAGTGTTCTGAGCTATGTTTTAAGAAAATCTGCTCAGCTGTTTGAATATCATCACATCATTTTCTAGAGAAAGATACAACTAAATTCCACAGGTCTGTTCGATGCTAAATTTGAAATCCTGTCACTTGTCAATGATATTACAAAAGTACGACATTTATATTTGTTTGCATCAAAACACAATTTATAATACTGGATATGGTTTTAACTCTTATGTTATTTCATGCCTTCAAATATTATTCGCAATGTAGTTTATTGTAAATGTCTACATTAGTTTCATTCAAAATTTATACGCGCTTTCGGTTATTTGTGGTTTTTATATAAAATGTTATAAAAAATGTGTGTGAAATAACCAAAACAATTGTGAATTCCTAGTATAAAACGAATTTTGCATAATTTACATATTAGTATTGGTTGGGTAGTATTAAATCAAGTTATATCATTACGTTACTAGTCTATTGCTTTTACAGATAGGTCCGAATGATAATATTTTTTGGTTATAAAATATTTACAAAATGTTGTCGGCACATAGCAGCCCGGTGAGCCGTTAAAAAAGCTAATTAATGCCGCCAGCAGTATAAATACTTACACGTGAACAATTATTAAGCCAGAAGCCAGAGAAAAGACTTTTGATGAACGACTGTAGTGCCACTGACTATAAAGTAGTCCTATATGAGTTCACCGGTATACCAGTAGACTTGATGTAGACTGAAGTAGTGTCATTACTTGAATGCAATTTTGGGGAACCGGAAAACAATAAAACCCATTTCAGAATTTGTACAATTTAAATCCGTTTGTCAAGAGTTGATAATTAGGCGTCAGTAAGATTTTTTATTCCGCAATTATTTGTAAAAATGACCGTTACTTACTTCATTCCCGGTGTAGTGTAGTCAAGTACAGTAGCCATCAAATAAATCTGTACACTTTAGGATGGTCAAACTCTTCAGAAAACTCACTAATATCTTGTAAACGGGTGATGCTTTTTAATAATATTGTTTTCTTATTTTCAGTAATTTTTGTACCAACAATACAATGCCGTACAAAATAGAACAGACAACAGAGAGAGGAAAAACAATACTAGTTATTGTACCTTCTTTGTGGGAGGGAAATGGTAACTTGAGCGCAGAGCCAAGAGGCTCATTGGTGACGTTAAGCTGGTTGGTACCAGGCTTCATAGCCTGGCCCATCGACGCAAAGTTGCATGTTTGTCGGTCTTTTACAGATTGTACTTCGGTGAGTGTGCTCAAGAGCTCCACGAACTCATTCCACCATCTCCTTTTTTCCATCGGGAGTCCAGACGTACTGCAGGTTATCACCCATACCTTGTCGATGTTCCACACATTCGCACGAAGCGCTTTGCTACATCATTTATTATGCGCACAGCCAAGGAGTGGAATTCCCTGCCTGCGTCGGTGTTTCCAAGTTCATATGACCCCAATCTATTTAAATCGCGAGTTAATAGGCTTCTTTTGGGTTAGCTCGTTCCATCGTCGACCTCATCTCTGTCCTTTGGACTAGATTGAGGTCAAGAGTAAGCCCATACTGAATAAAAAAAAAAAAAAAAAAAAAAAAAAAAACTTGTGGTGGCCGCCTAAACAGACACAGTACAAATTAATGAAAGATGAGCATACCAAGCCCGATAAAAAAGAATGGAGATTAATGGGGTACAGGGTTGGAAAAAAACTGTTTTTTTTTTTTAAATTATATAAAACAAACAGTTCCAATTGTTTTAAACAACAGTTTTTATTTATCTTTTTAGTTTAGGGCATTATTTCAAATTTATTCGACCTATAATGTTTCATTTCTAGAATAGATCTTTCATATCATACCATAACAACAAATAAAAATAAAAATTACATAACATCACGCCTGTAATCCTCGAAGGGTTAGGCAAAGGTTTACCTAATAGTGCACACACATTTACCCAGTTATGTTTAAGTCCCATATAATAGGGGCAAAGCCTATTGATTAAAAAAAATAAAAATCAATCAAAATTGGTATAATTTTGATTTTGATTGATTCGAAATTGAAATATTTAATATTCTAATGCATGTTTCAAAAATCTTAATCGGGTGTTATCTTGTCCCATATAAATCCTGGTACTCGGATCTTTGTTGAATTGAATAAATAAATTACCACTAAAATAATGTTTTATTTAATTACAATGCCAATAAAAGGTTCAAAAATATAACATAGCAAGAGCTTAGACTCAACTGGTTTTTATGTCAAGATATTTAGACTCCTAAATATTTTTTTCATTTTATATCCATTCATTCGCCCTGAAAAGTAGTTTTAAATTATTTATTGTTTTATACAATGCTTAAAACTTTGATTACTCTGTGTCTTTAAACGTGTGATAAAAAACACGGTTTACAATCAAACTGTTTTAAACATGTGTTGTTATAACCATGCCAACCCTGATGTGGTACTTTTTAAAAAGGTTCAATATTCGAACACATCAGCTTGCCGAATCTTTCTAAAAATGAACACCATATGATTGCTAGCTAATAAGCTATGTCTATGTTGATTACATGAGACATGATGACATTTCGATAATAAGAAGTAATAATATTTGTTTGATGTACTTTGCAAAGTCTATGCGAAATGCCTTCCTGCAAAAGGACGAACGTTAGGTTTTGATTACGTTCCCAATTCATACTCCTACCTAAATAAATAATCAACCAATACCAAATTGTTATATTAGAGAGCTATGTATAAAAAGTAATTATAATAAATAAGAACAATGAAGAGTGATTTGAAAATAAAAACTAGTTTTTTAATGGTTTTATTAATGTCCGGTATTGATACCGGTATTTGAAAGGCCTAATTTACACCTTTTACACCTATGTTTGCAAATAAAAACTTTGACATTGATTTTAACTTTGACTTTGATTGTAAGTGTCCGGCTGCGATCAGCCTAATAGAAAGAGATGCATAGTGAGGCACCGATATGTAGAAGTGCCAGAGAACAACTTATGACTTGCCTAAGTCACAGAACAGATAATATTATTGACTACATACTTATGTGAATAACTATACAATGAATAGTACAACACGCTGCCTAAGCTTATCAAAGTACATACACGACTACAACCAGAAGACAACGATAAAAGGGAATATACTCCAGGAACAGGTATAACAATGTACTACGGCGTCGCGTCGACTGCCCCTCCTTGTGAAGAGAATGCTCAGCGGCATCCGCAGTATGCTGCTTCTGTTGTAATTGAAGCAAAATAGTTAGTTGTAGATTAGATTTTTCATAAAACCGACAAGACTTAGATCACTTAGACGTGATTATATCGATAAAATCCTGGCGATAGCGGTTACAATACGTACAGACCGTTGTTGACTTCTACAAAGCGTAGTTGTCACTGAATATTGACCTCGCGAAAGTTGCCGGACAATTAGATGTGGTTGTTTGGAGGTCTAAGCAGGTCCACTGCTAACCTTTTTCCGCAATATTTTCCTACAAAATCAGTATCTTCTTCGTTGCTAGGCGGAACACAGCAGGCGCATCTGAGGAAGGTTTCAGCGCAAAATATGTAAACATAGCGTTGGAGTTCAATGTCGGTGCCGGCGGTGGCGTGGATATATGGCGGCACGGCGTCTGCGCCGGGGTTGTCACACCGCGAACCACCGGCGGCGCGCGCGCACGCTACTCCCGCACTATAAAGCCGCACAAAAATAAAACAGTACGTGCTTAATAACTTTTAGTGACTAAAGACTTCAGTTCATAATCGTTTGTGATGTCAAAACCGGAGACAGTGATGGAAGAGAAGGAGTCATTCGGAGGCAGCGCAGGTGTGGACACGGAGCGCCTGATGAAGGAGCTGGGCCAGGGCAGCCGCTTCCACCTGTGTAACTATGTGCTGCTGGCGCTCACGGTGTACGTGGCGGCCTTCTACGCCACCAACTACGTGTTCCTGGCGGCGGACGTGCCCTACAGGTACACCCTGCACCCTTACGCTCACGAAACCACGGCATCACGCCTTCTATTGGTGTCTACTCCACGCTATTCAGAACATGATAATATGTTATTATTATCGTTTTGAAATAAAATTAGTCCTACGTTGGTCTAGTGTTCGCGTGAGCTATCTGCTGAGCTCGAGGTCCCCGGTTCGATTCGTGTTATTTGGTTTTGTACAGAAATTTACCAGTAGTAGTCTGGATTATGTGCCCGGTTGATGGCAATAGGGACGCTCCCTAACACATGAGACTTCAACATTTCTCGCGAAATGTGGGTATTATTCAGGGATTACAGGCGTGATGTTATAATTTAAATCTAATTGCTCCAACACAGGACACGATTAACTTGATATTAAAGTTATTTATAAAGCAGGATCTTTGCACAATAATATCGAATTGTTGTTAATGTAGGAAGGTGTGTCTTATTTTAAAAGTACATATTGGTTTATTTGACCGGAAGATTGTGTAACGACTGAGACCTCGGGATGCATACACATGTCATGTTTACTTCATTCGGTTAAGAACTCAAACTCATTAGCCAGATTGCTTGATAGGATTAGGATTTGTGTTAAGTGTGCGCTAAAGTTTTAAGCGCTTGACTTCAATATTCAAACGTGAATTTGAATGCAAAAATTACAAATCATGATTGAATTAGAATGTTCGTCCTTTGAGTTTGTCATTTTTACTTATGCGCCTTGATCTTTAATAATAATAATTCGTTCTGTGATTTTTTTTTTCCTTCTCTAATAACTCAATTAAAGTGAGCTTAAATAATTATAGTTTACGATATCATTAGCGTTTTAATTTAAATTAATTATAATAAATTAATTGGTATGTACGCACGACGGCCAATCAAGCTATACAAAACCAGTTTATGCGGATCTCTCATTGTATAGAAAATCTATACAAATCGAGGCCAAGTTATACTGGAAATGTACAGCTTCATGTGCCGCCGTGTGTACGTAGATTAATAACGAAGAAATATTTAAATTACGATATCATTTTAACTAGACGCTTTACTTCCCCTACTCCGCCTGTATTTAGATTCCTCGATGACAAAATTGAATTCTTGTCTTTTCGATTCCCGACTGAGGCCAGAAAAGAATCAGTGAATGCAAATGTTATATTATTTACTAGCTGTGCCCGCGGCTTCGCTCACGTGAGCGATTCACTCACATTCTTTTGTCATTCTCAAAGTTTATGAACGTAAGCAAAATATAGATGCAACTCATGATCTATCCTGGGCCCCAACAGTTAATATCCTTAACAATTTAAAAAATAATCTTTCAGCTCTGAGAGCTCAATCAACCGATGGAAAAAATGTGATGGACATAAACGATGGAAACAAAATTGAGAATTTGCAAAAACCATGCAATTGAAAAATTCTGCAAACGCTTGAATTTAATGTATTTAGCAATAGAACCAGAAAGACTATGCGCTTCGAGAATCTTCATGTTTCCGAATTAACACGAACATCGCCATAAAGCTTCTAAGTTTGGTTTTTCAAGGCATTGTAGTACATTCATTCCGCACTTTAGGATTTTAGTCGTATAATTGTAATATTCTACCAAAGGTGATACATAAGGGACCACCCATAAATTACGTCATACGAATTTTATGATTTTTTCACCGGAGGGGTCAAAAAATCCGTCCTTATCAGAAGGTCAATTTTTGTGAGACTCCCGCCTCCCAAGTGTGACGTCACATATTTTGCAATATTACATGCTGCCCGCCGATAGAGTTGGAAATATTTCTTTAATAAGTCTTTCGTTAATAGTTCAAATTTCGTGTTTTAAGACTTAGCAATATTAGTTTTTTAAATGTGACGTCACCAAATTTAGGACCCCTTCCACCCCTTGTCACACAATGTCACACTTTGTTGTCACCCCACACCTCTTTAACGTATGACGTAATTAAATTACATCATAAATTTTATGTCTGGCTCCTAATAGACACGTACTTCCATGGTAGCAGCAGCTAACTGTGACTTCCTGGAGTATCTAAAGTGTCCCTACATCTGCGATTTAGAGGACTTACTGTCAAAATCTCTACTGAAACCGCGATTAACGTAGCCACCTGGGTGCTAATAATGTGATAAATCATCGATACAAAAGAAGAAGAAGAACATGGGAATTATATTAGATCTCATATTTCCGCAGATAGACCATGATTGCCGAAGCGGATACTTTTCCAAGGACTCTGATGAACGGGCAAAAAAAAAAGTTGAAGCGTAGACGCAAGTATTAGGCAGATCGATGTAACAAATAGTGTTGAAAGCAAGCCATTTGACTATTCACTATATTTATGTTACTACTGACTATTATTAATATTTTGCTCCGAAGTTCAAATGCAAGTGCAATCATGGGCATAAACGTTAAAGATATGCCGCGTGTGAAACAATTGATCTTACGGATATAACTCCTTTTCACTCCGGTGTACCTACCATTATAAATAAGCCTGTCTAGTATCAAAAAAAAATCCTATGTTTCCTGAGTCAAAAATATGTTTAATATACATAAAAAAAAGCATAAGAAATGGGTTGCCTGATATCATAAAGTGAAGACTATTTAAAATTTCGACAACCGTGGGGCTTGACCGATTTTACTTAGACAACCGAACGTTATGCCATCGTGTTTGTAACAAAATTACCTATCTGTTCATTTAATACATATTTTAATAAGAAAATAGATGAGTGGACATATAGTATCAATTTATCTATTTATACCTTACAACTCTGTAGTAGGGTCAAAAAGATGACAACCTAACAGATTCTTGGCTTGATTGCTTTGTAGATATTTACTCTAATTCCATTTTGATTTCGTTTGGTTTGAAAAAAAGATTAGTTCCGTTAGTTTTAATAAAGGGTAGCCTTGACTTAACTTTATCAGGCAACCCATTCGCAATGTTAGTTTGTTCATATAAGTATTTTACTCCGTTAACGTAAGTTTTAAATAGCCGTTCTGAGGCTCGTCACTGCCGCCGGATTTTAGCCTTTTCCCACTCGCACAATGTGGACATGATCATTAATCTACTAAATTATTAGTATTCGAAGTCATTACGGTAGGCACATATAAAAATACGAAATCATGAAAGTCCTGTTTTTAAATTCAAACCTGTGTTTAATATTCAAACGAAACTATTTTATTTAGTTTGTGTGCGGGCAACATTGGAAAAAGGTGGTCTGGTTGAATTTGACAACGTCATTGTCTTATTTTGGTATTGTCCCTATAAAGTTTTTATTTTGTGGGATATTGTTTATCTACCTATTATCTAAGAACTAATCTTATTTAATACATCATTTCACTGGTCACCGTTAAATATAGTAAAATCCAAAATAGTAATTTTATTATTTAAATAAACTTCAGGTTGAGTTGCTGTAATTGCCTAATATATGTATAATAATAGCTTTCTCGTATTACTATTTTTTTATTATTTAATTGCCTCGGAAACGAAAATTGAAAATATTTTTATAATTTAATTTAATAATGTTATATTCTCAGCCTTTCCATCATGTCCTACTTTTTACATAAAATGAATGGTCACCTTATTAGAAAGAGACTAAATTAGCGTTAACCTCTCTTTTGGTGGCAATTTTTTAATGCAAGCAAGAATTGCAGTTGTACACACGGCGGCACATGAAGCTGTAAAATTCCAGAATAAATTGTCCTCGCTTTGTATAGATTTCCTATGCAGTGAGAGATCCGCATAAACTGGTTATGTAAAGCTTGACTGGCCGTCGCGTGCGTACGTAGTACTTATTACTTCCGTGCAAAGAGTAAAGTCAAAAGGAAAAATAAAACAAAATTAGTTTTCAGCCATTCCGAGTGACTACACTACGACTAAAACCTATTTACGTAAATTATTTTTATCATAGAAATCGCGTATGAGGTTACTAACAAAATTTTAAAAGTTAATATCTTTTGAGTCTGTTGGTCGATTTTGATGAAATAAACGCTAAATAATACCCACAACAATGCTTCTTATTTTGTAATATTTAGATTTTGAATACAATGAGGGGTTTTTACGTGATGCGCGCACAAACGAACAGACAAACCGACAAACCGACAAACCGACAAACCGACAAACCGACAAACCGACAAACCGACAAACCGACAAACAGACAAAAATTTAAAAAAAGATATTTTTACTTTCTATTACTTATTTCTCGCACTTTCCAGTGACTTTTTTGCAAAAATCTGTAATGTACAGACACGGAAAATCTACGATTTTATTATATGTATAGATTAACGAGGGAAACTATTTAAAGACTTTTGCTTCATTTACCGTTTGAACCACGTATATTTTTTTTTGTTCGGTTGAAACCATGTATCGGTGTGGCAATGCTAGATCTCTTACATAACTACTCGAAAATATTCTACACTCAAATTTATGAACTCCTACTGTTTGAATTCGGTTCAAAATAATACGTAACAGAACAGCTACGGAAATGATAATCCAGTTTTAGTGTTCGATATTAATATAATAGTTAAGAATACAGTGGTCCAGTTGTTGTTGTTATCATTCCCCGTGTACCTACGTCCTAAATAATGAGTCGTAGTGTCTCGTAGCAGTCGCAGCCCGTAGCGAACAAGCTGGACACAGTGGATGCCCACCGCGCGCCGCGCGCCTGCCACATCGTGGGATGGGCTACGCGCTACGACTTGGGTCTCCATGTGAATGTGATGAATGCTTCCAACTGTTGTTCCTGAAATATCTTATAATTATTATTTTCATCAATACATATTAGGTACCATCAAAATTTAAAAAAAAATATTATTAAATCACATTGAATAATTTGATCGATAGCTTTATTGATGATGATGATGAAATTTTTGGAAAGTAATTCCACTCAGCTCTGTTTGCCAGGGTCTGGTAATAAGTTCCAAGCGAGACACTCACACAGTGTAGACACACGGGTGTTGGTCCCGCTCCGATGGCTCGAAGGACCAATGTTCGGGGTGGGAGTGACATTAAGATAAACTAACATTAAAGATTATAAAGATTAAAACTAATGAGGTGAATGAGATGAGATCGGGCGTGACACATCACGCCCGATATGCTATCCGAGACGTACTGTCTTTTTAACCGACTTCAAAAAAGGAGCAGAGGTTCTCAATTCGTCGGAATCTTTTTTTTTATGTTCACCGACTACTCGAAGACGCCTGAACCGATTTGGAAAATTCTTTTTTTGTTTGAAAGAGTATACTACCAAGTTAGTCGCATAGAAATATTGTCATGATCTGATCATGGAATTCGGAGATATGGAACGGAACTCTTCAATAATAGACAGCAAATCTGTCGTGATTGCTACAATCGCTTGGATGTTTATTGTTTACACAACATCATAACATAACATCACGCCTGTATTCTGTGAGGGGGTACGCAGATGTGTATAGTACACCCACATTTTGACAGTTAGGTATGTTTTTATTAGGGATAAGCCTATTACCATGAAATGCATTGTTAACAATAAAATAAATGCACAGCAAATATTTGTATAAGATATTACAACTAAAAACGTAAAACATAAATAAAAAAAACCGTTTTCACTTTTTGTGGTTTTTGAAGTCGATTTTTATTTTTTGCAAAAAAGTTTTTACTTGGTAATACACAAAATATTCAAGGTTATAGAGCGCGGTATCGCAATTACGCTGACATGTTTATTATTGTTAGGTGATTGACCAGAACAAGCTTATTGTTTGATTTATTTGTTTTCATATAAATACAATTAATATTTTACAAAAATAAAAGGTAAGTACTGGATTGTTTTCTTTTACGTCGTTTATTTTGTTATTTTTAGATTTGCGATTGTGAAGATGTAGATGCTAGGCCACCTGGTATTATTTATAGCGATAGATCCTAATGTAGTGCTCTCTCCTTGGAGATCCCTTTTCTGCGGAGAGCTAAGTAACGGAAAAACATACAGAATATTGAATTTAATTATCTTTCTTCAACGTTTTGCGTATCAAATACTTTCAAAAAGAGATTCCCAAAGACATAGTGTCTGTGAAGTGGTACCTACGCTTACCCGGAAATATTTGCAAGTTTTCGTCACATATAAATGCGACCGGTATTTAGACAAAAGCATTAAGATTCGATAATCGTAAAGCCGATATGAAAACAACCGGTCGCTTCCTTCCTACAGACCGCACACTGCACTTCCTTCCTAGTCGTGTGCTCGTGTCGCGCTGCGAGCTACTAGCTAGAGTACTGTGAATATATTTTACGAGGCGGATCTTATAGTAACTTTAACAAATTTCTATCAATTTTATCATTGGAATCTATGAACCCATTAATATTCATGTCAATTTTAATCATGCATGGTACTAGGCAACTGGGCTTATCCCAGTAGTAAACGTCCCTATGAGCCGATTGACCTTACTCAGTTCCATCTCCTGCTTGATATGGGGGCAATAGGAAATTATGTTTTATGATATATTCTCTGGGGCTCGTCGAGTTTCATATCTTCGGCACTATCCTGGCGGTTCGACTGTTGATCTGGCTTTCAGTAGCTGCAGCGGTTGGGACTAGTGTGGCAGGCTTATCCCGATAAAAGCAGTGCGTGATTATGAAGTAGGTATTCATATTACTAGCTTTTGTCCGCGACTTCGCTCGTGTTAAATTTAAAATTCGGGTTGTACCTACTCTGCTTGTAATAATATAATTCAATCATGGTTTGAAAGACACGTGGCGCCATCTATTTTATCATAAGAACGTTAATGTTGTCTTCCTCGGGAAAAGTAGGTACTTTTTTTCGGGATGAAAGGTACCCACCCTATGTCCGTTTCTGTGACAACGAATATACAAAATTTCAAAATGATCGGTTCAATGGCTTATGCGTGAAAAGGTAACAAACAAACTTACTGTCGCATTTATATTTATATGTACTATATGTTTTACGTATATGATATTGTATGCATGTAGTTTAGTTTATAAAATTAATTAATTTAAGTAACAGAATGTAATGTTAAAGCACATAAGTAGGTAGGTATATCCTCTTCTGCAAATCTCGCACTCAAAATTTGGTTTGCTGTAAGAAAACTCAATTCTGGGTTAAGCTCGTCATAAATTGTACATAAGCTATATTATTGCAATTTACATGTTTATTTGTTATTTTGTGTGCAATAAAGAATAAGAATATTGTGTGGTTTTGGGCACACCGAAAATAATTTATGATACGGAGACTGGCAGCAGCTGCGTCTAAAAGCTAGCACCATACTTTATACTATAGGTGGTGAACTTTTTGTTCCAACATGACAAGTTTGAGAATTAGCATCTACCGTATTTGGTTCTAAGAAAAGTTAGGTACCTAGTTACCTACTTAAACAATGTGGTCAAAACAACTCTTGTTCGAACACCACAGTAACCGCAGCGTACCGATGTATGTTTGAGGACGACTTAAGTGATTTAATCAACAAAAAAAGTAGGTGCTTCGCCAATAATATTTGTATTGATTTAGGCGAAGCAGCCGGGGAAGCCCTCTGTTGATCAACTGTTCTCAAGGTGTGTGCACTGAAGTTTGAAGGGCATCCTAATATGTAGATTCTGTATTTATTGACAAACTCGATTACCTACAGTTACTACCTACTTGGTCCCTTCTTGAGGTGACCTAACATTACAAGACAATTAATGATGCAGACTTACCTGTAATCTTTGATCTGAATGATGCATGTGCGCTGTGCTCGATGTTTCTTGTTTGCACATCTTTTGAATAGTAATGATCACTATTCCCTGAAGGGATGGGCCTGTTAGTGATATCACGAGTACAGCAGTATCTAAACGTAACTTTATCAGTATACTTTATCAGATAATGCTTATTAAAATAACCGATTAGTTTCTTAGTGCCCGACTATAGGTAGGTCATCAACCATCATAAGTGTTAATTTATAGCTACATCTCAAATATTATATAATTTAAAATTGGATACGACGAAACTTTTTATGTGATTTATTGCGAGAGTCATTAACATTAGAATTAATTCATGCACTTCAGTGACCGTCTTCGTGAGACCGTTTTATGTTTCAACATAAAACGGTCTGAGGTATCATCACGCGCTCCCATTAGTGCCGAGATGTTATCAGTGCTTAATTACATGATTGAAGGCAACGCGGCCGAACATCCGGTAGATCCTAAACTTGGCATCAACCACAGCCAAGCTTAGCTATGTTCACAATACAGTGTGTAAACAGACAATTTACATAGCCGTCTACCAAGCATTCTGTACATAAAACTAAGTAACTGTACTCAAAAATTATTGCTGGGAATCGACATTGTTTTTTTGGGCTGAAAAATCACGTTTTACGGTAGGACTCGATGGAAAGCACTCAAAGCATTGTGCTGATGGAATGATTGAATAGTACGGGGGAGGAATTAATTAATTGAATAGTCGTGGAGGTGTGTAAAATAAAAATATAACATTAAAAACATGTATTTAAAAAAAAAATGTGAAAAACCAAGAAAATGATCGCAAAGACGGTGAGAACAAGTGCCTTTCGGCTATGTTAAGGGTCTATTATTCGTGTATATCACTACACATGATGGTAAATGCGGAAACATCTCGAGACACAACGTATTGTTTTTCGCTACATTATGACAATAGGTACGTAACTTCGGAACAAGCTACGGATAGTAACAACGGGCCTCTGTTACCGACACCTACTTAAGATCATTGTTTTTGCGCACAACTGTCTAATTGTTCGCTCACAGAGAGGAGGTGTGTGTCCCAGCACCCCCAGCGGTGCCAACGTTACAGGCTGGTCATGTTGTGTAATTGATTCTTTCATGGACAGAGCAATACGGCAATATTTTGTGGTTGGCACGGCCGCACGGCAGCCGAAACGAATTCATTTGATTCGGCCGTCCGACGATATTAATGAATAATTAATTGAATGGAAAGAAACAGACGCGTGGATAAGACGCACTATTTGCCGAGAAAGTCAATAGTAGTCAAGAATATTTATTTACAAACCCTGATTTATATGTGGTACTTGAGTGTAAATTAGTTTATCTTAACTGCACAAACATCATAATTCTTAGGAAAGTTTTATGACTTGTCGCAAGTCAATGTTCTTCGTCAAATAATTAACATGCGATAGAACACGAATGCGATGTACCAGTTATGTGTTATGGTATTGCGTGGTATGAATGTATAATATGAAAAAAAAATATTATTATGTGCACAATTATGCGCATACTTTTTACAAAACTGATGTTGATAATAAATACATTTCTTGTTTTCAATTTTGAAAATGATCGCCATCAGTTTTGCTTGCTAGTTCTAGCAATGTTTGTCGTCTTGTCCTACTACTACCTACGTATTTCCAACTATGTGAAACGATCACAATTATCCACATCCGCTTGTCATAACAACAGCGCAGACGCAAGTACAGTCGCATACGCTGACATAAGAAAACTGAAGACATTACAATTCAAACGAACGTGTCGACTTTTAATGAGCTCTCCCTGGGCTTCGTGGACATTCTCCCGTTTGACATTGTCCACGATATAATATTAATCTAAACACAATACTTATATTCTTCTGTTCTGGGGATGTATGTTACAGATTACCTGGTTTGATTGGTTGATTACCGGGTTTTGTTTTACCTAGTTTTACCACATCAACCCTTCTGGCAACGTAGGTTCTTCTCCTAAAAGAAAAATAATTGAGCGACTATAAATCAGTAGGTTTCTAAGAGATGTTTTATTTTTCCTTAGGGTTGTGCCTCATCTAGCAGCACGGAATCGCATTTGTCTATGCTGCTATCCTAGAAACAGAGCGAAATGCAATCGCACGCGGTAGCATCAGCGACGCGAGCGGCAGCGCGCTCTGTTTTCGCTCAGAGCAGCTGACGGTTCTGAGCGACAGAAAAGGATAGAAGCATGGAAACGTGCGGTTTCGTGCTGCCAGGTGAGGCGCAACCCTTATTGAAAGCTTATTGGCGTTAAAGAAGAAAAACCCTTCCATACAAAGTACATACCAGCACTTAATAAATAAGCAGTATACATACATTAAACTACTGAGTGGAGGTAAGGTACCTACCTACTTACCTACCGTGCACTAAACTGCTTTATAATAGAACGGCTTTCAATGCCGCAAACAATTTGTGCGTATCATCTGTAAGTTGGCGTCATTTGAGATCATTACCGTACTTGCAGGTATTTAGCTACTTCACTCAGAAGCTAATGCTTTTTTTTTGTGTTTCCAAATTAATGTTTCCAAAAAACTTTGGCGTTTCCTTTTATTGTAAAAATTAATAATATTGTCGACTCACAAATCACAATGATTGTCAACACTTGAATTTGACGGACTGTTTTTCTGTTGCTGCATAGTGTAACTTCTTTCTTCAATTGATGCTTTAAACGTTAATTGAGATTTAATTACTTATTTTATTGAGATTAACATAAACAGGCAGTGACTTTTGCAGTCAGTGTGAGAAACTATTAGCAGCAATTTGTCACTGCGCGAGGTCGATGCGGATAAGCTCACTTGCGGTCGTGCTGCGGTTCAGTTCAGGGTCGGAAGCGAGAGCTCGTGGGACGCCGCCGCCGCCTCCTTTTGCGAACAAGTGGTGATCGCAAAGGAGGCGGCGGAAAATACACACTCCCTATCCACAACAGTTGCACCGGGCGCCGAAGGGTACACAACCGCCGAGGGTAACAGATTTGGGGAGTCTGTCACCAGAACAGACACAGGCCTGGGACAGCGGCGCGCCGTGTTCTGCGCTCGCCTCTCATAAGGAACTGCGGCGTGTACGGCCGCAAAAGGTGACGGGCCCGCCTGTTTATGTAGGTCAAAACCTGGCCGGGGGAGGGTGACGAATTGCGCAAGTAGGTATTCTAGCACCCCGGCCTGATGTGGTCGAAGAACACCGTGTGGTTTTAGTCTGTAGGAATCTGATAGACCCTTTCGCCCACCCCAGGCACAGGAGTCGATATTTGCTTGTATATGTATATCCATGAGGATATACACACGCAAAAAAAAGTAGAAAAACAATGCCGTGGTAAACTAACGCTAATATTCACGAAGCTGAATAGTTTTGCTAACCATTAATAAATCAACATATTTATGCGAGTGGCTTGCTTTTTATTGGCACTGATTTAAACGTTAAAAGATAAGATTAATCTGTCGCGGATTGAACGCTTAAAGAATTTACAATTTCCATAAATTAAGCGAGTAGCATTCTGGAGCTGAGAGGAAGATTGGCACTGCATATGTCTGTTGAAAAATTAATCAACTCAGCCTATCGCAGTCCAGTGCTGAACCACCCTTCCTCCGTCTTCCGCATCTGGTTGCACAAGTTTAGTCAGAATTGTTGAATGAGGTGGTTGTCAGTCATAGCGTCGCCGCGCGCCGCGGAAGCGCTTCGTTAGAGAGAAGACGACGGCGGCGGCGCCGGCGGTGTGTGCTGTGTGTTGAGCCATTGACCCGCTTCGTGTAATCGCTCATTATCGTGTAAATGCCCACTTTGCCCACGCGCATGCCCGCTTACTTACTCATTATCATCATCTGCTGCTGTTTGGTCTTTCTTGCAACACCTGCTGCGTCAACGTGTAGGGATAGCTGGAACAAGTCGTAGTTATCTAGGTATACTGCTCTTAGTGCATTGGTGCAAAAAAGCGTAACTTCTGTAGCTAGAGTCTGAGATTGTGCCCGATTGATAGCAATGAGCTCGTCTCCTAATACCTATTGAAATGGATGCTCTACTAATATAATAAATGTACCTTTTTATATTAAATGGGCCTACTCTTGACCCACATTCACATTTTATGTCGTAACTGAAAGGGGACTTTTTTCACTTGTTTTGCACGTCTTTTGTTTAATTGGCGAAACGGGAAAATTAGCAACCGGGACGTACCCATATTTTGTCGTCGTCCAAAAGAATAGCTTTTTTATTTAGCCTATTCTTTCCCACTGCTGGGCAAAGGCCTCTACCAATTCCTTCCACGAACTCTTTTCTCGCACTACCTCGTTCTAGGTCGCTTCGCCATCGCATTCTGGGTCAGCCTCGGCTTCACTGTCTCCTGGCACCCAACGTGTGCAAACTTTCACCCAGTGGTCATCGTGTGCGGGTGACGTGACTCGCCTAATCCCAATTTAACCTAGCAGCCTTCTTGTCAACGTCTACTAGTTATACTCGTTTTGGAACGCAGCGTGGTGTTTCAAACTCTGTCTTGTCTTTTGACACCCAGTCAGCCAGAATGCTGCGTTCCATTGCCCTTTGACAAACTCCAAGGCGGGACTGGTGCGACTCGGCGAGTGATACAATTGCATATGTATAATAATTAAATTATAATTAAATAATTACAATTTTAATTACTTCTAAATAACCTTCGTCCAGTGAGGACTAGAAAAGGGACTACAGCTAAAATTCAAAAAGTCAGTTCATTAGGTTAACTGAGGTAATGAGAACCACTTGTAGGTACTCATCACATCGATCCAGGGCTGATTTGGTTTTCACAACTGCTTAACTACGAGTATTTTACTCGCACAACATTCAGCACTGTGGAAATGCTGTGATACAGCACTCTTGTGCTACTTGGGACTCAATTATTACTGGCGATATTATTGAATTGTACGGATGATGTTATAATTATGTTAGCTATTTCAGCCATGTAACAAGTCAAAGTCCTTTAGGCTGAATTGTCAATTATTTTTTCATGGTATGTTGTGCCGCAGACCGTACAGTGGTACACGATATGTTTCAGTGAGGAGTGCATAGGGGGCTCGGGCCAAGTTCAAGTTCAGTGCTAATATCAGCGAAAATCATCATTTAATATAGCCGAGTCGAGTTGTTGCTGTAGACACTGTTACTCGAGTGGCGATGCAAACAAGTTACGTATGGTTTGGAGTGTTATTTGGCAACGTTCAGTGATCGTCACACGGATATGCTGAATGTAAGTACAACTGCTTGTAAAAAGCGAAGTGATCAGAAGGCACGCGTATTAGTTGACAACATCGTGAATGTTCGGGCGTTCAGCTGTTAATATCAGCAACAAGTCATCAATAGTTCGTCAATGCTCATCAGTAGCAAATAGGGTCCTACAAGTTTACCCGTACAGAGGTTTTAATCGGGTTATTTTTTCAGATTAGGACAAAAACTATAGTTTAAGCCGTTATTACGGGTTAATCAGCCCATAATAACCGGTTCTCGCTCAGAGTTCCCGCACTCGGTGCTTTGTCTCTTTCTTTCTGGTTAAGAAATATTAAAACTGCTAACTCATCTGTTATAACCCGTATAATCAAACATAATATGGGTAAATAATGGGTCTCTGGTCGAAAACACTCGTGTGGTGGGACATCGACATCGTACAGTGTACTGCTCATTTAAAGATTTCATGTCACTCTTGATGGGTAGGTACATCACACATCATACGTATGTATGATCTACCGTACTGTTACAAAGTCGTAGGTTTTTATTGAAGCAAGAACCTACCACATACTTCGATTGTCCATTCCTAATCATGTCAACAAAAAGTACAGCTTCTTTTATTATTCAGACAAACGTGGCACGTGTTTTTTGTACATTTTTTCATAAAATACTGATAACGGTTGACTCGTTCTAGGAGTTAGAAATAATATTAAGTACTTAGTTGACTAATCTAAAAGAAATTAGTCTGCGCGTTGTGATTGCATAGCTACACTGCAGTGGCATAGCTTTGTATAGTGTCTAGCCTAGCGTTAGACCTTCTGTAGCAAACAGGTTCGCTGGTTGCCGCCACGATATCTCAAGCACCAGCACATCGAGCGCGGCCGCGACCGTCACCTACTTACTGTTAATGCACTTAAAAGAAGAAAATAAACCTTGGACTAAATAAAAATAATAATTGTCATAAAAGCTTGTCGCGTGAACAGAAAAGGCAAAAAAAAAATTATACGCGACAAGCTTTTTTACTTATAAAAGCTTATTTTTATTTAAAAAGTTGTTTAAATAAACAATTTTAAATTATTCAAATAAAACATTTTCCTGAATGATGTTTACATGCAAATAGGTTAAATACTCAATTTAGTTTTAATAGAACCTCGGGTAAATATGTAGTTGGCCTTAGTACTATTGATAGAACTTGATTTGTCCATGCTCCGATTGATAGAACCACCGCAAAGAAAACACTTGGTCCTACTAGTAGGACTACACGGTCAATAAACGAAAAACATCAAATTTTTCGATGTCGACTATGAAACATTTATGTTGTTTATATAAATATGATGCGGAGGAATGAGGAAAATGTCGTGATGAAAGTTTTGAGTATGAATGTGGATGGGTATAAGAGTAGAGGAAGATCAAAGAAACGATGGATGGTCTGTGTGAAAGATGATATGACACAAAAGGAGGTGTCTGATGGGATGACGAGCAACAGCTATCCTAGTACACTCGTATGAAGCTTACCTCTACGAGTCCACTCGATCCGAACATACTCTGACCGTGTCTACGCGGTTTTACAAAAATTGAAGAGAAGAGTTGAAGTTACCTGAAGATTCCACTCGCCAAGTTCGCGTAGCAACAATCTTTACTCCAAAGCAAAAAAAAAATATTAAAAGAAGCATAATTTGTGACTTGTTACATGGCAAAATCTAATTTAATAAAACAAAAACTTCGAAACAAATGAATATAACAAGAACTAAAAAAAAAAAAATTATACCATTCAAATATTTAACTCGCTCTACGCATGTAAAATATTTTAATGTTGTAATTATACAGATCCGATGTAACAATAGATCATTACATTAACTTGACACCGGACTCGCCAAAACGCCGAATGAATTTCATATACTTATCTTATTTATGTTTGCCTCCAACATGGCACAAAACCCGAAAAACATTTAAAAAACCATATTTCACACCATATTTCTTATAGATGAAAGAACATGACAGGTTTTAAGTGTGAATAAGACAAGCTGTCAACATAAAAGTATGAACAGGGAAATCAAATGCAACATTAGGAAAACTGGTCCAAATTGCTTTAGAAAGAGAAGAAAAAAAAAGAATCGCTCTTTAAAAATAGCCAAACAAGCAAGACAAGGTAAACAATGGATAAATTGTCCTATAGACCAAAAACATCAAAATAGAGACAAAGTTTAACAAATCTGCACAAATTATTACAAATTGTTATACTTCAACTGCAACGACCAATACCTAGCACTTACCATCCCCCTATTATTGGTTTTGAAGTTTACACCGCACTCAGTAACATGAAGTACAACAGGGTACCCGGTGAAGATGGCATAAGCACGGAAATTATGAAGACAATCGAACCTACTCTTCTCCCTATAATTACAAAATTCAATTCAATTTTGAAAACAGGTATTCCCGGTTGCTTTCTGTCACTCCAATGTAATACTTTTACACAACAAAGGGGATAAATCAGGGGTTAATAACCATCGGCAGATCAGACTTGTAATCGATCTCAATTTTTTTTTTTCAAAGCTAAAGTCCTTTTCAAAACCAAGAATTCAAAATTCCGATATATCTTGCCTAGACACACAATGGCAATGCCATGCTCTGAATAATCAAGAAATAGATCCCAACTACATCACCCCACTTAGTAACGTCTATCTACGCAGTACTGCCACAATTCATTACAAACAGTCGGACTGTCACTCTTCATAGAAAAAGTGTAAAACAAGAAGACCCGCTTTCACTCAAAATTTTTAATAGCGCTCTTGAAAAAGTGTTTAAAAACCTTACAGCTAGTTAAGAGAGATCCATTCCTGATATTGAAGTCGGTGGATGTGGTGTGCTGACCACATTGTTGTATTCTCTTCCACGACGCGGCAGCGGAACTCGAGCTAATGTTAAACCAACTCCGTGATGCAAGCGTTGAGGATGGACTGGCGATGAATATGTCAAAAGACCAAACTGATGTCAAACACCACTTAATATTCTCTTGAGGCCTATGTCCAGCAGTGGACGTCTTTCGGCTGAAATGATGATGATGATAATATGGAAGTCATAAGATGAACGATACTGCTTGGAAGAGCTGGTTCATGAAAAAGGAATAATAACCTACATTGTAAGGTTCCATTTCATTGTCATCACTCAAACGATAAATATAATATAATAAATTGTGATCCCGTGTAATCAGTATTTTGGAAGGTATAAGATTTTCGCGTTTGTTATAATTCTAACTGTGTCCCTGACAGATTTCATAGTCACTTTAAATTGAAGTACTTGAGTGACGCAGTTGAGTGATGCTGCAACTTGTTAACAAACAGTTAGTACTTATGTCGCCGTGTACACGTGCACGTGTTTGTGATGAAGGCTGTGTGCCGTGCCGGGCTGCTGCATACATCCAGCGATGCTGACGCTCGCTGTGGTAATGCTGTCAGAAGCTCATCTATACAAATAAATAAAATTGAAGTGTCTGTTACAAACAAACACTTCAATTTAGACGAAAATTTTCTGCTTTTGGTTCAGAATGATGTACTGAATACGTGGTAACCGTTTTAGCGTAGCAGGTGACTCTTCCACCCCGTATAACATTAATCTATCTATACATATAATAAAATCGTAGACTTGCCGTGTCTGTACATTACAGTTTTTTGCAAAAAAATCACTGGAAGATGCGAGAAATAAGTAATAGAAAGTAAAAATATTTTTTTTTAAATTTTTGTCTGTTTGTCTGTTTGTCGTTTTGTCTGTTCTCTTGTGCGCGCATCACGTAAAAACCCCTCATTATATTCAAAATCGAAATATTAAAAAATAAGAAGCATTGTTGTTGTTGTTTTATTATTTAGCGTTTATTTCATCAAAATCGACCAGACGCAAAAGATCATCATCATCATCATCATTTCAGCCGTAAGACGTCCACTGCTGGACATAGGCCTCCCCCAAGAAGGCGGGGTTTTGCCATAATCGCCACGCTTGGCAGGCGGGTTGGCGATCGCAGTATGGTTGTTATAAAACACAGAGAACGCTGCTGCCCATTCTCTGGTAAGCGCAAAAGATATTAACTTTTAAAATTTAGTTAGTAACCTCATACGCGATTTCTATGATAAAAATAATTTACGTAAATAGGTTTTAGTCGTAGTGTAGTCGGAATGGCTGAAAACCAATTTTGTTTTATTTTTCCTTTTGTCTTTACTCTTTGCACGGAACACGCGACGGCCAGTCAAACTTTCAAAACAAGTTTATGCGGATCTCTCATTGTATAGGAAATCTATACAAAGGGAGGCCAAGTTATACTGGAAATTTACAGCTTCATGTGCCGCCGTGTGTACAACAGCTATTCTTACATACATTAAAAATTTGCCACCAAAAGAGAGGTTAAAATATGCTAATTTAGTCTCTTTCTAATAAGGTGACCATTAATTTTATGTAAAAAGTAGGACATGATGGAAAGGCTGAGAATATAAAATTATTAAATTAAATTAAAAATGGTTTTCAATTTTCGTTTCCGAGGCAAATAAATAATTTAAAAAATGTAGTAATAAGAGAAAGCTATTAGGCGTCGGTAGACAGGTATTAAAACATTAATCATAATCATAAATCTTTATTTATCTCAACATCAGAAGTAACAGGCACTGGTATAAGCACAATCTTAAATAGAGAAAGGTGTCTGAAGTAGGAAGGGCCTGAGGTACAGATCACCTCTCCGTCTTAGATATACCATTTTCTTTAAAAAGGCTTCGTTCTTTTCGTTTTTGAATATAAAAAAAAAATATATATATATATATTATTTGTGTTTAAGTAAGTTACGGTGGAAGATTTCAATTTCGTATTTTTATACCCACCGAAATGTCTTTGAATACTAATGATTTAGTAGATTAATGATCATTGCCACATTGTGCGAGACGGAAAATGCAATAAAAGTGACGAGCCTCAGAACGGCTATTTAAAACTTAAGTTAACGGAGTAAAATACTTACATGAACAAACTAACATTGCGAATGAGTTGCCTGATAAAGTTAAGTCAAGGCTACCCTTTATTAAAACTAACGGAACTAATCTTTTTTTCCAAACCAAACGAAATCAAAATTGAATTAGAGTACATATCTACAAAGCATAAGAGCCAATAATCTGTTAGGTTGTCATCTTTTTGTCCCTACTACAGTGTTGTAAGTTATAAATAGAAAAAAATATACTAGATGTCCACTCATCCATTTTCTTATTAAAATATGTATTAAAAGAATTACAAACACGATTGTAATAACGTCCGGTTGTCTAAGTAAAATCGGTGAAGTCCCACGGTTGTCACAATTTTAAATAGTCTTCACTTAATGATATCAGGCAACTCATTTGTTGTGCTTTTTTCATGTATATTAAACATATTTTTGACTTAGTAAACATAGGTTTTTTTTTGATACTAGACAGGCTTATTTACAATGGTAGAGATACCCCATAGTGAACAGTGTGAGTTATATCCGTAAGAGCAACTGTTTCACTCGCGGCATATCTTTAAAGTTTACATGTGACTGCACTCGCATTTGAACTTCGGAGCAAAATATTAATAATAGTCAGTAGTAACATAAATATGGAGAATAGTCAAAGGGCTTGCTTTAAACAGTATTTGTTACATCGCTCTGCCTAATACTTGCGTCTACGCTTCAACTTTTTTTTTGCCCGTTCATCAGAGTCCTTGGAAAAGTATCCGCTTCAGCAATCATGGTCTATCTGCGGAAATATGAGATCTAATATAATTCCCATGTTCTTCTTCTTCTTTTGTATCTATGATTTATCAAATTATTAGCATCCAGGTGGCTACGTCAATCGCGGTTTTAGTAGCGTTTTGACAGTCAGTCATCTAAAACGCAGGTGTAGGGACACTTTGGATACTCCAGGAAGTCGGCCATGAACTGGTCGGGCGCCCTGTATACACAGTTAGCTGCTGCTACCATGGAAGTACATGTCTATTAGGGGCCAGCCATAAAGTTTATGACGTAATTTAATTACGTTATACGTGAAAGGGATGGGGGATGTCGACGAAGTGTGACATTGTGTGACAAGGGGTGGGAGGGGTCTTAAATTTGGTGACGTCACATTTGGGAGGGGGGAGTCTCACAAAACTTGACCAGCTGTGATAAGGATGGATGTTTTGACCGCTCCGGTCAAAAAATCATAAAATTCGTGTGACGTAATTTATGGATGGTCCCTTATGTATCACCATTGTTAGAATATTACAGATATACGACTAAAATCCTAAAAGTGCGGAATGAATTCACTGCAATGTCTTGAAAAACCAAACTTAGAAGCTTTGTATCTGTCGGTTACACTGCGACGCGACGTTCGTGTTAATTTGGAAAAATGAAGTTTATCGAAGCGCATAGTCTTTCTGGTTCTATTGCTAAATACATTTAATTCAAGCGTTTGCAGTTTTTTTCAATTACCTGTTTTTATGCTTATCCTTTAGGTATTGTGAAAACCTTTGTGGAGTTTTAATTTCAGCAATGAGCGAATTCGGTCCGTCCAGCTAAGTGGACTACGAAACCTCGGACCTTGCCATCGACCTTGCCAATAACCATCAGTTGTTTTAGGTTATGGTCATCTTTTATTGCGATGTGATGTGAATTCCATAGCTTTTTGAAAGTCTTTTTTTTATCTTTCGGCCACGGAGAATAGACTCGTTGGGACGGACAGGTCACTCGTATAACATACATTATTTAATGATAAGTCTATAAATAGCTTGAAGGAAACATCTCTATCTAAGCGCTATTAGTTACATATAATGAAGTAGCTCTAGAAGTGAACACTATTGTAGTATCGCGTACTGCACTCGTCTTAACTAGCGGTGGGTCACCGACTGCACTGTTATCACGGATAATATTTCTTAACAATGTTTTGAAACATGCCAACCGCGATATAAGATTAAAAAGATGTCAGAAATTGAAGTTGAGCAACACAACCTTAACCGCCTGTTCAAGTGTTCATGAATATTTAAATAAATCCATCGAAGTAGGAGGGGGACGAAATTCTAGCTCAAAATGTATCAATTTCCAAATATTTTTACGAGCACGATGGTTTTTATTTTCATAATAAGGAAAACTGTATCAAAATACATGTCACAACAACGCCTATTTAGATTTTGAAGCGATATTAAGACACTAGCCATGAAGTTGGAGCCGCTTCCTGAATAGTTGGCCGCATGGGACATTTGTAGAATACCAAGTAGCGCTAATGGAAGGTCAAAATGTCTATTTTTCTATTATGTTTAGTCACACAGTTTTGAAAACATTACCCAAAGTACAGGGAAACATATTAGCAGAGTTGAAGTCCTCGTCATTAAGCACCGAAGGCAATGATACAACGGACAGCAGGTAGTCAGTTGTGTTGTTCTTCAATTGGTTTGTCTTACTTAAATCATTAAAAGATGTATAGGTATGTCGGAATTAAAAGAACAGAACTGACCACGTGTAGCCAGGCTTGTCCTTGATAATTTTTGACTAGATTTACCACTTTGCCAATACATAGGCATAAAAGTAGGCACAAGGCTACATTGTCAGTTCTACTACAAGTTTAACACAGAGTGTCATTCAATTTTAACGCTTCTCATAGTTCTACAATGACCTCAAACGGGATCGCCAGATGCTTTTTGGTCGCTTATCAATCAACTACATTTTGAACTTTTCCTTTTTTTTTCAATTTCGCACATCAATCGCTTAGTCTCGATTACTTTAAATCTGACCACAACGCTGTTCAAAATGAAGCTGTCAAATAAGATGTATGACGTCTATTTACAGTGCCCACATAGGTAAGTCAAGATTATCTGTCGTACGACATAAACAAAGTGTTATAACTACTGGTTTGTCTCGACTAAGAACACAAGTTCGTAATAGCGTGTGGTTGTGAATGAAATAAATTGCGTGTTGCTATCCATGTGTGTACCATCATAAGGACCTATTGTTTGGAACTTTTTTAGCTGCCCACAGTGCCCGCTGTTTTGATTAGCGGCTTAATGAGTCTTCTAGCTGGCATAAAGTTGCAATATTAATAAGAAGACCTTCCAAACATCACACAGTACATTTTCCTTTATTGATAGTTTCGTTATTTTTTATTATTAGGTGTTAAAAGCGGATGTGACCGCTTATTCGATCCCGTTGTGGTACATTTGGTAACGAGAAGTTTAGTCATTTTGTTCGATTCGCATTTACTAAAAGATTGCTGCGAACCATTTCGAGAGAACAGTTAGACTTTCGTTGACATGTTAGAGATCCGTATCTATTCTATCTATTTTAAAAATTACTGTGACTTTTGAAAGCGTATTAATTGTAGTAATAGACATATTGGTTTAAATTTAGTTTACCTTTAGTTAACCTCTAACGGAATGTTGGTAAAGAAATCTTCTAATGTCTCAGCGACTTCTAGCTTATCAGAAATGGTTTGATTATCTTTTTTCAAAGATAACTTATTCTGATCTCGTTGCTTTTAGTTTCTCTGGTAATTAAGATAAGATAAGATAAAAAACTTGATTTGACGAAAAAATATTATATTGCAAATGTTTTCTGAAAGATATCGCAATTGCGTTGCCATACAACGTGGCAACGCCGCCAGTCTTTTGGGTACATTACCAGTTGACTACGTTGAGGAGGAGTTTTTTGACGCCATTTTTTAAGTTTATTTTTAAGTTAGTTAGTTAATATAGGTTATTTTAATTTATTAATGTATATAATATTTACTATTGCATACATGATTTAGCAATATTGTAAAAGAGCTGTGTACCAATTTTGGTGTGCAATGAAGTGTATTCTTTCCATCTATCTGACCCTCGCCTCTCCTCCTCAGATGTGTAGTCCCAGAGTGCGAGGCTTCCAACAGCACCCTGTACAGCCCTCCCTGGCTGGAGGGCGCCCTCCCCTCGGGCAGCATCGAATCGCGCTGCTCCCGCCGCGCGCCCCTTGACCCGCAGCTGCCCTGCCAGGATAGCAGCACCTTCGGCGACGAGCTCATGACCTGTGACAAGTGGCTGTACCAGTCCAACAACACTATTGTCACTGAGGTACGTACTGCTACACTGCCCTCCTCCCCTTGTATGCTTTCGCAGTAACTTGTTACGATTTACATCAATCAGGCATACGGTGGAACCACGAATTCGTGGGTAAAACCTATTAGTCTGCAACAGTTTATCGTAGGCTGGCTATTTATTATTGTAAGCGTCATTAATATGATCAGTTTAGTCGCTACCTCTACTATTAGCAGTACGTGAGGCGAGCGCACCGTCACCGTAAGCGTCACGGAACTCGAACATTACACGCGTGCGCGAAATATCGTCGTCATTTACTCTAATAACTAATGTCCCCATAAACATAATATGGCCTTTATAATGTGCTCATTGAAATTCAGTTTTCGACTGAGTTCAATGAGATTCACTTACATGTTGGAATATATTTGACAGCGTCAACCTCTTCCAAGTACGAACGCTTGTCTTATTCTAATTCCCGACTTGATTTGTAAAGATGTTCGAAAGACCTGTGTGGGTCGACAAATGGGTTGACTATCGTCGCAGTCGCGGAAAGCACCTGGATGAGGGAGGCCTATACCGGGTGAGTGGGTGATTCCGGGCTGAGCCGATGATGTTGATGTGGAAAGTTAAGTGTAGGACAATAGTGTTAGCACCCTACCAACAATGTCATCATCACCACAGACTCCGCACAGAGGATCGGTTGTGCGGACGTTATAAGCGCATACTTGTGCAGAATAGCGGACATGAGGCGAGACATGATGTGTACTTGAACGCGGTCGATAAGAGCACACAGCGAGAGGAATTAGATTGAACTATCAGACGGCCGGCGCGAGGCGGCCTAGAGGCTTAACTTGACAAATACGAAAGTTGCCTGCATAGAAACGAATAATTTATTTATTCTTCTTCATCTTACGACTATCTTTACAGGGTTACCTAATGCAATAGTGTACACAATAACAATATTACATTTTGTAACTAATCACAAACAATGCATTTTTTGTGAACTCACTCAGAAAACAATGGAATAAATCAACGTCTATGAGGTTTAGAGTGCGGAGTGCACGCGTCAGTGGCGTCTCACCTAACCGATTGGTCCGCACGCGCGGCTCTGCCAGCAAGCGTGGCTGCCGACGTCGCCCCTCGTACCTGTCCTTCCGGACAACCCTATGTTCCCTAAAATGTCCGCATTATGTCCGTTCCCTCTAAGTACCTTGAATATGTACGAGTTGAGTGTGAGATCCCTCCTGACCCCTCAGCTCGTACCATACCCAAAATAAAAAAAGTTGGGTACATAAGCGGATAAAATGGGTATAATACACCATACAATTGCAAGTTTAATACCGAACAAACTTGTTTTGTACTTTCTCCAGCTTTTAAGCTGGAGAAAGTACAAAACAAGTTTGTTCCTATATTTAGATTCATGTGGAGCCCAAATAACTGCGTTACATCCTAATTGACTACTAAATCAAGCATTATTATAACCGCTTTTATGTTCGTAAATTTTCGTACCATACGGAGCATAAAACCTAAATTAAGATAAGCTTTTCGCAGCAGCTTATGATGTGATCACAAAATGTCAGCCCCTGGTTGAATTCCACCGCTAAGTCCCTAACTTCCACAGCCCTAGCCATTTGCAACCCGTCCAGATTATAATTATATATAATAGGAGCACGCGCGCGAGAGAAAGTGATTATTACAAACTATGAGGTGTTGAACTGCAAGAGGCGTTCTTCCTCGAGGTCACCACTCAGTCTATGTCTCTCTGAACCCGCTTGAGATCATCAGCGAACAGTAAACACTTGGCGTCTTTAACAACTTCTGGCAGGTCATTAAGTATACGAACTTACCAATTATAAGCGATTAGGTTTGTAGCTCACTGTCCTTATAGAAATCGATCGATCATTTTTTTGCTGAAACGTGCGACAAACATTTTTAACCGACTTCCAAAAGGAGGAGGTTATCAATTCGTCTGATTTTTTTTTGTGTGTGTTCAGCGATTTCTTCGCCAATTGTGAACCGATTTTGATGATTCTTCTTTTGTTTGGACGAATATTATTCCTTGGTAGTCCCGTTTAAAGTTGGTGAAAATCTGATGCTGATCTTCGGAGATATCAACGGAACTCTTCAATAATAGACAGCAAATCTGTCGTGATTGCTACAATCGCTTGGATGTTTATTGTTTACACAATATCGTAACATAACGCCTGTATGCTCTGAGGGTGTACGCAGATGTGTACAGTACAACCAGATTTGTTTGTTTTTGTTAACAATGTAAAATAAATGCATAGCAAATATTAATTGGATAGGATAATACAACTAAAAATGGAAATTAAAAATCTTTTTTTGCAAAAAATAAAACCGACTTCAAAAACACAAAAAAGTGAAAAATAACTTTACCTTCAGAAATCAGTGACTTTTGTTTGTTTGATTCAGTTTTTTTGTCACCGATGGGATGCCGCGACGCATCACGTGACACGCGTAACATGGGTGTGATGTTATGTTACGTGAATCGGCGACAGGATGTTCTGTGTTGTTGCGTGGTCGCTCCTTATGAAGCAGATCAACCGCGTGGAATACCGTTTACATAACATTACCAAACTCATTTGCCAATTTTTTTTCACATATTTGTATTTATTGTAAACTAAACATGATGGTAACTGATAATAATTATTAGCAACCGCGAGCTCTTTCATCCAAATAAAAAAATATAATATTTTTAGAAGAAAGTTTTTACTAGGGTTCTTAGTATTCTGAACTTAAACCTTTGAACTGCCAGAGCATAAACCCACGCGCGTGCCCTCCACGCCAAGCTACAATGTCATCTACCATTTTATCACATATTCGTGTTGTTTGGCGTACAGGGCATGCACTTTCTTGTCGCGTGTTATGTCACTATGGCGGTCAAAAGGTTAAAACAGCAAGTGAACCGGATCTATTGAGTGACTGTAAAACATTTGACTCATTACGTACCTAGTACGGTCAAGTGCTGGCATTGTAAAGTAGGCCAGCAGTGATATCCTTGCGAAGTTGAACACTCCAGCGCTCCGGCCGAAAACAATGCATTTGAAAAGAAGAGTGTTTTCAATAATCCGCTGTACCTATACCTTTGTTTGGTCATTTTGTCATGTAGTATCCCTATTCAAATATTGCATTGCTTAAACGGCTACAGAACTAGTCTCTGTATCTACAATGTTATTACTATTTCATCAAGAGTCGCGATAATTCCTAATTGGTCACGTTGGACAATGTGTTGATAATTCATGGCTGTGGGTATCGGCCAGTTGGTCACGGCTACCGAGAACTGATCGCTACAGTGGCCACGGTGGCTGAGCTGATCGCGCTCTGATAACGATCTCGATTGGGCCCGCGGTCGCGGCTCACTGCAGTCGCCCTTGACGCCGCACATGTGCCGCGGAGCCAGGTGATGGTTGCACGATAAATACCGAGCTATCTTTAAATATCACAGTCGCCATGATTCAACAACCGGTGAACCAGGGATTTGGTGCAGAACGCGGGCATCCATAAATCAAGATGCAAAGCCGTTCCTTGTGGAGATTCTTAGGGGGCCCTATGTCCAGCATATGATGATGAAGGTACTGGTCAGAAATAGAACATTCGAAGTTCATTATCGTGTAGCGTCAACCAGAAGTTGACTAAGAGTTTGTTCTAGTTTGAGTTTGTTTTCAGACCGACTATTGGTTCTACTGTTTTAGCATTTTGTACTTTCTATCCACAAATTACTTTCTATCCTCTTCTTCTTGAGTTAATGTTATGTTGTTACATATTCGCAGTTCAACCTGGCGTGTCAGGAGTGGAAGCGCACTCTGGTGGGCACGGTGCACAACATTGGCATGCTGGTCTCGCTGCCCATACTCGGATATATTTCCGACCGGTAAGCAACTAACGATGACTTCCTATACAGCACCTGTCGCCATTATAATTGCCTCATAAAAATAATAAGTGCTTTGCCGTCAATACATATACACGTGGAAGGTACACCGACGCGAAAACGGTTACCGCGTATTTAGTACAACATTCTACCGCATAGAAATTTGTCGGTTAATAAAATCAAAAACTGCTGTTTCCTAAAAAAGTGCAACATCTACACGGTCGAAATGTATGGAACAGCTGATTTAAAAAAAATACCGATGAAAATATCTGTTTGGGGGGGGGGGAGGCGGCTAGGCTAGGGGAGGGGTGTACATTCCCTCCTGTATATACTGCTGTATTTATACCTACTGATAATTTTAGACATAATATAAGAAACAAACTTTTATTTGCGTATTTTCAGTTGGGGTAGGAAGCGGGCGTTGATTCTGAGTTGCACATTGGTTGGTGCCATCGGTTCTTTGAAGGCGTTCTCCATTTCATACGAGATGTACATCGCAGTAGAGTTCTTAGAGACCGTCGCAGGGGCGAGTGCCTTCCCTGCAGCCTACATTCTAAGTAAGTTCGACTAACAAAGCTAGCCCAATACTGGTCTGTCTTTAGATGCTAACAGTTCATTTTGCTTTTTACAGCGATCGAATTACTAGGCCAGAATAAAAGAGTAATCACCACAGCCTTCCTCGGCATCATGCTGGTGTTAGGAGGGCTCAGTTTCGCTCTCCTGGCGAAGACCTTCCAATACTGGCGAACTTTCATCCTAGTGGTATATCCTCCATCTCTGCTGTTCATTCTGTACATATACCTGCTGCCAGAAAGCATCCGGTGGTTGCTGTCGAAGGGAAGAAAAGAAGAGGCGGTAGAAATTATAATGAGAGCAGCGAAAATGAACAAAGTGACGCTCTCAGACGAGACGATGAAACAGTTGTCAGAGGAGAAAGTGGCACCCGCGGAGAAGAGAGACGAGAAGCCCGAGGAGGGGCTGTGGATGCAGGTGTTCCACTCGCCTATCATCATGACGCGGCTGGCCATCTGCTCGTGGTGGTGGATTACGTGCACGTTCGTGTTCTACGGGCTGGCTATCAACTCGGTGTCGCTGGCGGGCGACAAGTACACCAACTACATGCTGGTGGTGAGCGTGGAGGTGGTGGCCGTCGTCACCAACGCGCTGGTGCTGGACCGCATTGGCCGCAAGAGGACGTTGCTGTGTGCCTACACCGTGTGCGGCTTAGCCTGCGTTGCGATACCGTTTGTTCCTAAAAGTGAGTGTTTTTCTGTACAAGTGATATTTTGAATCAGTCGTTGACTACACATTACACACGCACATGCCGTTGTAATGCAGTCACAGTCATTATCATTCAATAAAATTGAAAATGTGTTCGGTGAAAACAGAATATTTAACAGATTTTCTATTTATCAACACAATATACAATTTACTAATTAGATTTTATAACTAAGCACCAATGTTAATGTTATTTTCAGTTACTGTTTTTAAATTGAATTTCTGCGGCACCTTAAAACTCTTCGTCTGTTTATCATATTCCCTTGACTCCAGGCGTGCCGTGGCTGGCCACGCTGCTGTACCTGGTCGGCAAGATAGCCATCACGCAGGCGTTCAGCGGCATTTACATGTACACGTCGGAGTTGTTTCCCACGCACGCGCGGCACAGCCTGCTCGGCTTCTGCTCCATGGTGGGCCGGATCGGCTCCATCGTGGCGCCGCAGATGCCTCTGCTGGTCAGTATCGGGACACACATTATTGCTCGCCATAGATAACAACACATTCTTCTTATCTATTTTGTTTTATTTCTTCTTATGCTTTCATCGATTTATAATTCTCTTTGCGATGTCATGTCATGTTTTTGATTTCATGCATTTAATTCCTCCCCATCCCATGCCCTTACAAAGCCGTTTGGATTTTTCTGTCATTTGATTATCCAATTCCTCTATGAACTCTCTGTCCATGTTTACCAGCAGCATGAATAGATTCGCGAGTTCACGTGTCATCCTCAAGTGTGTCCGATTCTGTTGTATCGTGCTAAGAACAGTTGAAGGTCGCACGGTGACATGTGAGCCTGTGACTGGTGTTATGATCTGATGCTCACAATACAATTAGATGTTCTCAACATTTTCATGTAAATATGTGTCATAAACGTTACAAACCTCTCTTCTTAATTAATTAGGCGTGACTGTGGTCTTATTTTTTAGAGAATATACTAGAAATAAACAATGATCTGGTTTAGTGAACTGTGGTTCATAAAGAATTAACCAGAATTTTTTTCAAGACTCATCATCATCATCTGCCTAGCCCGGTCCCAACTATGTTAGAGTCGGCTTCCAGTATAACCGGATATAGCTGGATACCAGTATTTAACATGGAGCGACTGCTTTTCTGACCTCCACAACCCAGTTAGTACTAGGTAATACGATACCCCTTGGTAAGACTAGTTATCAGACTTTTTGGATCACCGACTACCTGTAACAGCCGTCAAAGATCTACAAATGACAGCCGGGACAACGGCTTAACGTGTTTTCCGAGGCACGGAGGAAACACCTAAAACCCATCCACAGACTAACCTAGGCAAGCACGGCTTAACCTAAATGTCTATCCGAGTGGCTGTTATTATTTAGCCACGAGCTCCTCTTTTTGTAAACTGTGTCCATAAATAAACAAGTGACGTGTTCTGCGTGCTCTTATGCCTGCACACTACAGGAATGGATGTACCTCAGTGATAGAGGCAAAATCGTAGCCAAGTATAATGAGTGCGCTCAGTGCGCTCAGTGCGCACTCCTTATAACACGCTAAGAAGAATGACTACTGTTATAAATGTTAACATGATTGTGGTACGATTCTAGGCGATCTACGTGGAGTGGCTGCCGTCGGTGCTGTTCGGAACGACGGCGCTGGTGGCGGGCGCGCTGATGCTGACCACGCCGGAGACGCTGAACACGCGCCTGCCCGACACCATCCGCGAGGCGGAACAGATCGCGCGCTGCCCCGCTCCACCGTCCGCGCCACAATCCACGCCTGCCAAGGGCGACGTGCAGATGACTACTAGGGCGTGACAACAAACCGCGACTTGCTTCTTAAAAAATGTTGAGGCTTTATTTAAGAATTGGATCTTGTTTCGATATTCTTGTGCGGTGTCCAGACAGACTTTTGAACAATTGTTGATCTATGCTTCAATGAAGTAGGTAAATACAACTCGTTCTAAGTGTGTAGGTACCATAATTTAGGTAGGTACATATTGCTTTTGAAGTAATTTATCAGAACTTAGTATATTATCTGGTAAAGTGGACAGTATACAGTACAATAGTGGTGAACTGATGATACAAACGTATACTCTGGAGATGAACTCATGTGGTGTGGCCGCTGCGTACAAACTATATGAATCTTAATTTTAACTTATTTATAAGTGATAATGTAAGTTAGGGACAATAAGTAAAGCTTTTAATGTGATAAGTATAATAATTGTAATTAATTAAATAGTACATTTGACAGACGCTAGATAACGACGCTACGGCCGACTGCCACTGTGCGTTTATTTATGTATTACTGGAATTACAGCTATGCTACATGAAACTATTCTGATATATAAAACAAATTATACAAAACTAGGTTGTGCTGATTTGTAGTTCCTCTGATTTTAGTTATCGGTTTTAGTGTTTATCGTTACCATGGCAACCCAGTTTTGTTAATCATAATCTTTTATTTGCAATAAGTATTGGTACATATTGATCTTAAAGTAAGTTGAGCTTCCTCCGAATCTTCCTACGAATTAAATTTTATCTCCTTATAATACTAGTACCTATAGATTAATTAACTCATTGGCAAAAGCCTCCTTTAAATGTATATTTGTACGCCAAATGGCAAAACATAGAGTAACTATATTATGTAAAACAATTGTAACATCTTGCACACTGTTGTAACCTATGTTTACAAATAAAGACTATTGATTGATTGATTGATTCCTTTCACATAGTCAGATATATATATTTTTCAATAAATTTCATGTTAGAGTACGAAGAGTACCTATACAATTCTACAATATTTATGTCTTTAAATGCCGGTTTCTATCATTCATTACTATTACAAAACATTCAACATTCATTTTAACGTTACATTGTTTATAAATTCATTAATAGAATAAAATCGTTTTTCTAACAGCCATAATTTTAACTTTATAAAAAGTAAATGATGACTTAACTCTTTAAAGTTCTTTGGTATTTTATTATAAATTAGTCCACACACATCAAAAGAGTTCTTTTCACATAATTTATTTTTATTTCATAATTTTCGTTGGCGCTCTCGGCAGAACTATTCTATCTGGATCTCTTACTTTTTGTTGCAGCAACAGTGTCATAAAGTTAGGATTAGTGTGCTACTACGAATCGTCAAACGGGCCAGTGAGCCCGTCCTTTAAAAAAAGGAGCTCTTACAGCACTTATGTTTAGTTTAGATTATATGTGCAACGTCGGGTAAATTAACCACGTGAACACTACACAAACATTCCGAGCCGGTAGGCAGCCTAAATGCAGTGTGTGTCATGTGAAAATAATAATAAATATTAAAACTTGCAATGGGGGTCAATTACAAAGTTTTTATTATCAATTAAAGATTTAGTAGTAGGTAGAAAAGTAACTATAATAGTCCTTTGCAAAACATTAATCAAACGTTGTCTCATCCATGCGCTTAGCAAGGCTTCCGGTATTTGTTACTAGATAATTAGGTGTAGGTATGCAGGTACAATAAAACTTGACTAGAACCATCGTACCTAGATATTTCATGCTCCACCAAGTTGTATGTAAGTAAGCTCTATTTATTGTGTTATATTATATCCACATATATATTATATGATGGATGACGCTTCGTTTCGGCTCGCTGCATGTCTATCCTGAGGCGCACCTTGTATTGCTCCGTATTGGTATCACTGCTATGAAATTATCGACAGCCTCAGACACCATGGCCACAGGAGCTACAGGAGCGCAGGTCGTATAGCACAGCGCGCCAACATTAACGATATTATTTGTCGAACTCTTGCCAGCGCCGGCGTACCAGCTGTTTTAGAACCTAACGGAATAAAACCATTTTGGGTATGTGACCATAGGAAAGACAGGACGGAGGGCCGTGCCGGCGCTGCTGCTGCGGCTGCTGGCAACCAAGGTGACCAAGCGGCGCAAATACATTGAATTGAATTGGTTATTACAGTATTGAGCCGTCTGTGGTCGAAATGCTCGCGTCATGGGGCCTGAGTGCACGTCTCCTTTTAAATCAAATTTCTCGCTGACTAGTCGAAACTAATCCCTTTCTTAGGTTCAAGAATTACCATTACCATTCCACTTGGCAATCTTGACAGACTTGGCATATGTTTCCGGATGAAAGCGATACGGAGGAGTACTTTAATGCCTAAGCACTCTGTCGTTGTTATGTATATTTGTTTTTATTTAAATTTTTAACATCAAACTTTGCGCTCTTTGTTAATAATTATTTGTATACCTACTATAAATATAAATAAATTAAGTACCTACATTGTGTGTTTTTACTTATGTGAATATCAGATATACCTACGATTGTAAAAACAACTCCTAAAATCTTATAAATTGATGTCCATCATAATTTTCGAATTTTAAGTAACAATTGTTCTAAATACGCACACGCGTCGTTGCACATGGTTCGTTGCGACGCCGCGCGCACTCCGGCGCCTGCGCCGGAGTTGCGTCCCAGCGGCATCCTGCATATAAAAATCCATGGTAACCTGAGCACACCGTGGTTTGCGGCGCCGGCCGGCACGACATGATTTCGCCCCATCATTGGTGGGCCCATGGACCGTGAGGCGTCGCGGCGTTGCTACAGCGCTACGGCTAGGCACTAACCACACAATAAAGAAATACTACACAGCATCCAGTGAAACTTTAATCGATCTCCTATATACTGACTTGAGAGCAAGATACACAGCGGTAGAATCTTTCGGTTCACTCAACGGCCATTTCATTGTAATTATTTTATTATTAAGCGTGATAAATTCAAACCGTACGGTTTAATTTATCACGCTTAATATTAAAATCATTTTATTTCCAGAAGCAGCGCAGAACGTGTACTAACCAAGATAAGGGAATGTGTAGTTGTGCACATTGCAAGGCATTTGACGCTTTAAATATCTCATTATTACCGTCAAAGTTAAAACATTACGGTTTCGACATAGAAGCTATACAATGGATAGAGAACAATCTTGACTTGAGTTTAAGTGACGACACTACTCTTAGATCGGCGCCTATTCCCGTAGAGAGAGGAGTTCCGTAGGGTTCTATTTTAGATCTCATTCTCTTCATTTTGTACTGCGCAGATATAATAAGATGCCTCCGGATATGCAAGTAGGAGCTCGTGGCTAAATAATAACAGCCGCCCGGATCAATCTTCAGATTAAGCTGCGCTTGCCTAGGTTGGTCTGTGGATGGTTGACCACCCAATACATACCGAGTTTCCTCCGTGCCTCGGAAAGCACGTTTAGGCTTTGGTCTCGGCTGTCATTTGTAGATCTTTGACAGTCGATACAGGTAGTCAGTGGCCCGAAAGTCCGTCAACCAGTCTTACCAAGGGGAATCGTATCACCCGGTAATAACTGGGTTGTGGAGGTCAGATACGCAGTCGCTCCATGTAAAATACTGGTTTTCAGCTACAACCGGTTAGACTGGAAGCCGACCCCAACATAGTTTGAAAAAGGGTAGGCAGATGATGAATATGCAAGTACATACGTTTACAATATGTTAAAAAACCTGTCCGATCTATCGGTGTATTATTAGGTATCGAGATTAGATTCTATTTATGGAATCCTTTTTGGAGAATAAGTAAAAAAAAAATACCCCGATGAAAATTAAATTATCATCATCATTCATCATTTCAGCCGAAAGACGTCCACTGCTGGACATAGGCCTCCCCCAAGTGTCGCCACATTGACCGGTCCCGTGCGACTCGCATCCAGCGGATCCCTGCAACCTTCACCAGGTCACCGGTCCACCTAGTGGGAGACCTTCCAACGCAGCGTCTTCCGGTTCGCGGTCGCCACACCAGAACTTTTCGGCCCGATCGGCCATCCGTTCTGCAAGCAATGTGCCCTGTCCACTGCCACTTAAGTTTGGCTATTCTTCGGGCTACGTCGGTAACCTTGGTTCTCTTGCGGATGCCCTCATTTCTGATTTGATCACGCAAGGAAACTCCAAGCATAGACCTCTCAGGTAGACATAATCGTCTACAATTTCGAGTGTAGAGTCTCCGATCTTGATAGGAGTGGGTGTTACATGGGCATTCAATATGATTTTGGTTTTGTCTATATTCATTTTAAGACCCACTCTTTCGGAAGCTCTACTAAGGTCATCAAGAATTGTATAGAGATCCTCCATGGTCTCAGCCATGACCACTATATCGTCGGCAAATCGAAGGTGAGAGATGTACTCGCCATTGACGTTGATGCCTAGCCCTCTCCAGTCCAGAACCTTGAAACCACTGTTCACCGTTGCACTGGAGGATGTCCTCCAGTGCAACAGTGAACAGTTTCGGAGATATGACGTCTCCCTGTCTCACACCTCGGTGCAGAAGGATAAGTTCCGAGGTCTGGTCCTGAAGTCGGACTGACATGACATGACATTTTTGTACAAACACTTCAACACCTCGATGTACCGATAGTCGATTTGGCACCGTTGAAGAGACTGCAGTACAGCCCAAGTCTCGATCGAATCGAAGGCTTTCTCGTAGTCCACAAACGCTAAGCAGAGAGGCAGGTTATACTCTTCGGTCTTCTGTATAACCTGCCGCAGCGTTTGTTTGTGGTCTACGGTGCTAAAGTCTTTTCGGAATCCGGCTTGTCCGGGAGGCTGAAAATCGTCAAACCTGTGCGCGAGACGATTCGTGATGACTCTTGAAAACAACTTGTAGACATGGCTTAGAAGTGAGATGGGCTTATAGTTCTTCAGCCGGGCATTGTCGCCCTTTTCGAAGAAGAGTACTACCACACCCCTGCATCATGCCTGCGGCGTTTTCCCCTCGAGTATGACGAAATCAAACAGTTTCTGAAGGGCCTTAAGTACCGGTTTTCCACCCGCCTTCAGGAGTTCGGCCGTAATTCCGTCATCACCCGGTGCCTTGTTGTTTTTAAGCTGTTTCAGAGCCATCCTAATCTAGTACAGGCTGACATCCAGAATGTCTTCGGTATAGTGTCGGGTCAGTCTAGCTCTTGGGTCGTTAGCTAGATTTGCAACGGGTTTACTGGTTGAAGTGTACAACTGTCCATAAAAACTCTCGATCTCCCCAGCAGCTCCGGTTTGGCGGATAAGATCCTGCCATCGTCGGTCAGTTTCGTGAGCTGGCTCTGCCCAATAACCAGATCTCTTGAAAATACCTTGGAGCCTTTATTCCGCTCAATATTGTCTTTTAAATGCTCGGTATTAAAGCGGCGGAGGTCACGTTTCAAGGATTTAGAGATCCGTCTATTGACCTGCCGGTATTTCCACGCCTCGTCTGAAGACTGCAGGATCATCTCACGCCGCGCCTTCATGAGCTCGAGAGTAAGATCAGCGAGTTTTTTGTTATGTGCACGACGTGTCTTGAAGAACTTAGACCCAGTCGTATGGATAGTTTCCACGAACCCATCGTCGAAAATTAAATAAAATGAACTAAAATGAGGAAATTTCTATGGCAACACACGGGCGTGATCAGTCGCTTCTCGGGTAGTGGCGGATAAAAAAGTGATTGACGATCGAACTTACTTATGCCAAAGATGGTGTTGTCACCTTTTAAAAGTTTGTTTGAATTTAGAGAAATGGTGGTAAATTGAGACAAAATCTAAACATATAAAATTCAAAGTCCTGACTGACTGATTGACTGACTGATATATCAACGTACAGCCCAAACCGCTGGTCCTAGAGACATGCAATTTGGAGGCTGTATTATTTGTAAAGAGTAGGTCCACTAAGAAAGGGTTTTTCGAAATTCCACCCCTAAGAGAATGAAATGGATGACTCGAAAATTGGTGTACACACTCTTCATTTAAAGGTGTGAGACACGTGAATCACAGTTTTTCCAAAATAATCCCCCAACAGAGTCAAATAGTGCTTTGAAACTCATTTAGACGGGCGCATGGCGCGTAGTGTTGCGCAAGGTGTGCAAGGCGCTGGAGTATTTATCTTTAAGTACTAAGGTAGGATTTTTCTGAGGTAGATGTGTCTGTAAATATATGTGAAATCCCGATTTTCGCGTAGGCTCGTGTTACGCGACATTGGTATTAAATATTATGTCTATACATAGATTCCTAATGAATCATTTGATTGTCCTCGCCGGTGTTCAATCTCAAAACCAAGGTATCAATATTTCACTTATGTAATGTAATTGATATTACAGTATTACTCAAATAAAATTAAATATTTACACTAACTACTCTGTACTACCTATTCAACTTTAAAAGTTAAAACGAATATTACACATACATATGCAGGGTGTAAGGGACAGCCCTCCACAGACTGATGGGGTGAATTCAGTATATCATACTAAGATAACCGGTACAAGTAATTATTTCAGGAACTAGCTGTTGCCCGCGACTTCGTTCGCGTGAATATTTTGGTGTGCACGTGTGAGACTGCCTCGTTGGTTTAGTGGTCACAAGCGCGACTACTAAGCGTGGGGATCAATTCCCGGGTCAGGCAAAGTGTTAAAAAAATATGTTTATTTCAATTACATAAAGTTGTCACACACATGGTTTGGAGATCACCTTTTAAGCAAGGAGATGCTTGTGCTAGGGGGCGTTCATTAATTACGTGAGGCGATTTTTCGACCCCCCTCCTCCCTTGGTGGGATGTCGTGAGATTTGGCTTGACCCCCTCATATCCCTCCTAATCTCACGTGAGATTTATCAAAATGCGTAGTTTAGTATGAATATGGTAATCTGTGCTTGATTGCGTTGA
This sequence comes from Noctua fimbriata, assembly GCA_905163415.1. Classification (NCBI taxonomy): domain Eukaryota; kingdom Metazoa; phylum Arthropoda; class Insecta; order Lepidoptera; family Noctuidae; genus Noctua; species Noctua fimbriata. Next base: position 462,784 of record LR990937.1, read on the forward strand.
ATTCACTAAATAAAAATAATTTGCAGATATGACATGACATGTTTACTTAATTAAACCCTGTGATATTTGCCGAGACCCCCCTATCTCCCTCGTGAGATTGGGTTATATTTGGCTTAACCGCCCCCTCTTAAACGCCTCGTAATTAACGGACGCCCCCTTAGGTATGTAATTGAAAAAATACTATAAATAGTAGTGTTATTGGGTTATCTCATCAGGAATTTCTCAGTAGCAGCCACGGAATCTGGATTTGTGCCCGGTTGATGGCAATAGGCTCACCCCCTATTACATGGGACTTTAATATAACTGGCGAAATGTGTGTGTACGATTAGGTACACGTCTGCCCAACCCTTCGGGGCTTTAAGGCGTGATGTTATGTTGTGAGTGAGAACTGACTGCTAGATTAAGTTAGTCTTTCAGTGCCAAATTTTTAGTGCAAAGAGTAAAGACAAAAGAAAAAATCAAACAAAATTTATTTTCAGCCATTCCGACTCCATTTACGTAAATTATTAAATTTATCATAGAAATCGCGTATGAGGTTACAACTAAATTTTAAAAATTAATATTTTTTTGCGTCTGTTGGTCGATTTTGATGAAATAAACGCTAAATAATACTCACAACAATGCTTCTTATTTTGTAATATTTCGATTTTGAATACAATGAGGGGTTTTTAAGTGACGTGCGCACAAACGAACAGACACCGACAAACAGAAAAAAAAATTAAAAAATATTTTTTTTCTTTCGATTACTTATTTCTCGCACCTTCCAGTGTTTTTTTTTTGCAAAAATCTGTAATGTACAGACACGGAAAGTCTACGATTTTATTATATGTATAGATAGATCTTATTGGAATCCAATAAATTTGATTTGTTTTATTTCCTCATACGCAATGTATCGTTACCGTGGCATAACGCACGTAGCGAACCGCAAGCGCGACGACGAGTTCGATGAACTTTGTAGCCAGGCGGGAAGTGAACAGCTGATTTCACGCGTCGTTCGTTAGATTATTTCAACATCCATTGTTGTTTTTTTTTATTTTAGGCGTATTATTTACATGAATGCAGTGCTGTGTACAGGAAATGTAAATTTACATTGAAATAAAGGAATAGTAACTGAAATAAAAAAAAAAAACTGGAGAAAAATTCCGGTGGAATATGATTCAAAATAAGGAGCTAAATGCAACCTGTCAGTTTGTGGAGGGCTGTCCCTTACACCTTGTCATCATCATCATCATCAGCCTATAGCAGTCCACTGCTGGACATAGGCCTCCTCAATCGCACGCCATTTAACTCGACTTTCAGCAATTCTCATCCAGTTGCTACCAGCCACCCTGCGAAGATCGTCACTCCACCGAGCCTGAGGGCGTCCCACCTTACGTTTGCCGATTCGCGGTCTCCACTCAAGAACACGTCTACCCCAACGGTCATCGGTTCTACGGCAAATATGACCGGCCCATTGCCACTTCAGCTTACTTATTCTGTGAGCTATGTCGACAACTCTGGTTCTCTGTCGGATCACATCGTTTCGAATGCGATCCCTCAGAGAGACTCCAAGCATAGCTCGTTCCATAGCTCGCTGAGCGACCTTAAATTTATGGACCAGCCGTACTGTGAGTGTCCACGTTTCGGCTCCGTAAGTCATAACAGGCAGGACGCACTGATTGAAGACCTTAGTCTTTAGGCTCTGTGGAATACGCGACGAGAAGACCCGGCGAAGCTTCCCAAATGCTGCCCAGCCCAGCTGGATTCTTCTGTTAGCCTCCCTCTCAAAGTTGTTCTTACCAAACTGCAGAGTTTGCCCGAGGTAAACATATTCTCGAACAACCTCGAGAGGACCGCCATTGACAACAACAGGTCCTGGGGTGACGTGTTCGTTGAACATAACCTGGGTTTTGTCCAAGTTCACCCTGAGACCAATGTGTATTGAAGAATCAACTAGGCCATCCAGCATCTGCTGCAAGTCGTGCAGCGATTCAGCCAGTATGACGATGTCATCTGCAAATCTCAAGTGTGAGATGTACACTCCGTTGATGTTTATGCCACGTCCTTCCCATTTTAGCGTCTTAAACACATCCTCCAGTGCGTTGGTGAACAATTTCGGGGAAATAACGTCCCCTTGTCTCACCCCCCGACGCAATGGGATATGCTTCGTTTGCTGGTTTTGACTTTGGACGGTCATTGTGGCGTTCTCATAAAGATTTCTCAACACTTGGATGTATCGCCAGTCGACTTGGCATCGCTGCAGAGACTCCAGAACTGACCAGGTCTCGACAGAGTCAAAAGCCTTCTCATAGTCCACAAATGCAAGACACAGCGGCCGATTATACGCTTCGGACTTCTGTATGATCTGCCGCACTGTGTGGATGTGGTCTATGGTGCTGTATCCTCCTCGAAACCCGGCCTGCTCCGGTGGCTGGAAGTCGTCGAGTCTTCGCGCTAGACGATTCGTGATGACTCTTGAAAACAGCTTATACACGTGGCTAAGGAGCGAAATGGGTCTGTAATTCTTTAATAGGGTCTTGTTTCCCTTTTTAAAGAAAAGAACGACCACGCTCCTTCTCCACGCTTCTGGAGTTCTCCCAGAGAACAGGACAGAGTTGAAGAGCTCCCGAAGCTCTCTTAAAACAGGGCTTCCTCCCGCTTTCAGGAGCTCAGTCGTTATCCCATCCTCGCCAGGGGCTTTTCCATTCTTAAGCTGTCTAAGAGCCGCCTCGATTTCGTCTTGGCTGACTTCTGGCAGGTCTTGTGTGAAATGGCGGGTTAAGGTGGCTCTGGAATCCTCATTTTCGGGATCAGGTCGAGATGCATGCGATGCATACAACTGGCCGTAGAAGTTTTCGACTTCCGAAAGAATCTCCGGCTTCGAAACGACGATATCCCCACTAGATTTGGTCAACTTCGTCAGGTGGCTCCTCCCAAGTGATTGGACGAACACTTTCGACCCCCGATTTTGCTCAATCGCTTTTTCTATTGAGCGGGTGCTGGAGCATCGAAGGTCGCGTCGTATCAATTTTCTAATTTTATTATTGAGTGCCTGTAGTTCTGACGAAGTGATGGGTGGGTTTTCACGTCGTTCCGTCATAAGCTCCAGAGTCTCCTCCGAAAGTTTGGACTTCTTGCCCGTGTGCCGCATTTTACAAAAACGCGTCCCTTCCTCCCTGAGGATTTCCACCATTTGGTCGAGCGCCTGGTCAACATCATTTGTGGTTTCCACGGCCGCGAATCGGTTCTCCAGATCTGACTGGAACGCTTCAGACCCTAGCATGGTTTGGAGCATATTTGGACGGAGCTTAGACTTCATCAAACGGGTTCGCTCCAGCTTGAAATTAATATTCAGAGTGCCACGAACAAGTCTGTGATCGCTACCGGTGTTGAACCTGTTGATCACCGAGACATCTCTGAATATATGCTTTTTATCCGCTATGATGAAGTCTATCTCATTTTTCGTCATAGTGTCGGGGCTTCGCCACGTCCACTTCCTTTGGGACTGTTTCTTAAAGAAAGAATTCATCACAAAAAGTCCCTCCTTCTCAAGGAAGTTGACAAGCATTTGCCCCCTATGATTTCTGCTGCCTAACCCGTAGGATCCTACTACCGATTCACTGCCATTTTGTACTCCCACTTTAGCGTTAAAATCCCCCATGACAACGCTGTAGTGGGCCTTAGTAGTAGAGTGCAAGGCCTTGGAGATGTCCTCAAACATTTCCTCTACCACGTCGTCCGAGTGTGCCGAAGTCGGTGCGTAGACCTGAACAACCTTGAGGCTATACCTCTCGGTTAGCTTCACTATGAGGTACGCTACCCTGTTCGAGACACTAGACACTTCTACCACGTTGTCACAAAGGGATTTATGTACCAGGAACCCGACTCCGCCTTGGGATAGCTGGTCTCCCTCTCGAAAATACATCAGGTGGTCTGATTCAAGGGTTATTGTGTCCTCCCCCTCTCTTCGGACTTCACTCAACCCAAGAATGTGCCACCGTACCCTTTCGAGTTCTTCCTCTAGCTGCACTAGATGTTCGTCGAGCCGTAACGTGCGTCCATTATACGTCGCCAAGGTCAGTTGGGTTTGGCGGCCGTTCGTAACCCGGGGATTCTTAGCACCCCCTACCTTGCCGTTACCGTGACCGCCGCCAAAATCCGGAATAGCAAGGCCGCCGGGAACTGGGGGCCGTGGATGGTTTTGGCTTGCCATTAAAGGGTTTGCCCATAATCGCCACGCTGGGCATGCGGGTTGGCGATCGCAGATCACAACTCCTCGCACTAGTGACGCTGCTGCCCGTCGCTAGTCTGCGCTATTTAGATGCGAACTTTCGAATGGTTATACCGCCATTTATCGGTCGTCAGAGCCTCGTTTGTTGTTTAGCAGGATGCACCACGAGCAGGTGAGGTTGACTTGGGGCACTGAGATGGTAGGTGCGCCCCCTTACATCCCACCTTACACCTTGTATCTTAACTAAACTATTATAAATGCAAAAGTTAGGATGGACAGATGTTTGTTACTCAATCACGCAAGAACGGCTGAACAGATTGGATGAAACTTGGCACAGAGATAGAATATAGTCTGGTATAGCACATAGATTACTTATTATCCCAGAAGTAAGGTCCCGTGGGCAATTCCCGAATCCCACGCGGGCGAAGCCGCGGGTATAAGCTGGTTCATTAATATTTTTACTTTCATGAAAATTTTATATTTCTTATTCTGTTTGGCAATGTCATTGGTATACCTATATACCCCTTTCGGATCGGTCAAGGTCTTTTTAACATATTGTATACGCCGACGATGAAATATACTTTTGTAACTTTGTATTTCCTCCAGACTAAATGAGTATGACAGCGCCATTAAGAATATTAACGGAGAATCTGAACGAATCGCCGTTTGATCTGAGGTGAACTGCCTGTCGCTAAACCCTACCAAACCCTACGTTAAGGGCATATTATATACTCATTTCTATCGACCAATAGGTAAACGTTTATAAATAATCCTAACCGAATACTCCGCGAATAGCAGCCATCTTGTTTATAATTATTATCCGCCGACCTAGGGTATGTTCAATGAAATGCTAATATCTTGGAATCTAAGAGACCTAGAGTCGTGCAAATGACCTTATTGCAAGGGAAAACGCCGAGGCTATTTAATTTCTCATTAAATTACCTTACTACCATCTCATTCCCACTCGTTTCCCATTTGACTGGGATTGAAATATATATCTGTAGCGATATTTGCAAATGATTCGGACGTCGGAGTCGCCACCGCGTTCACAACAAACGCTAGGAGACAAGCTGTCATTACATCATTTGTTAAAGTCACCCAATATATAAAAATATCATTCTATGGCGGTGTCACGTCGAATAGGTACTGAAACAAATTGTTTGGTCTACTGTATTTAACAACTTCAGACAGCAGTTCTTTCCCCTTTCATCGATCGAAGTTAAGGAAAATGCGTGTGTCAATTTTTCAAGCTCGCACTGGTCTCGTTGAAGGTTTCGGAACTTCGTTGATGATATGCAGGGACTAGCATCTCTCTTATACATAGTATTACCACCTAGTCGACTTCAACCGCAAATCATGTTGCTACTCTTTGGCTACTCTCATTCAGCTGTTACCAGTCAAAAACAACGACTTGTTTTGTCGAGCCCGAGGGCCTCTATAACAGTTGCCTTGGTCAGAATACCGCCGTAATTCAAGCAGATATAACGTTCTCCAATATTATAATTTCACAATCATCAGCTATTCGTGTGTGTGAAGCACACCTCCGCCGGTTTGTGAATGGGTTTATGCATAACGACCCAAATAACCGGCAGTTTTGATCGTAAACTGAGCGGTCACGGATTGGGCGCAACCGCGCAACCCGCGTTCCCGATATATCCCGCGCGCAGTGTTTCGCCGCCCGCCATCGTCTGCACGCGCACCACCACTCACCACTCAGCAAGCTAACACAATACACAGAACTCGTAAATATTAGCAGAACATACCATAACGTTGTCTATGCGAGATTTATTGCTAAAGTATAAATTAGACGCTGTACCGTGGAATGACCGGCGTTTGGTCTGTGGCTCGTATTGCCGGCGCGGCGCGCTAACGTTCAGCTTGTCGTTTTGGTGCTGGCGCGGGTGCTGCAGTGCTCCGGGGGCAGTTCGTCAGCACAGGTTTACTGTAGGAAACAAGTGAGAGTCGCGAGTGATTCTTGTCTGTGGATGCGTTTTGGATGAAATGAAGTGCTGGCTGTAAGCCCTATGGTGTTGATACCAGTGTTGGTGACGAGGGATACCGAGAGGTGACCAGAGGACATGTCTCGCCGGGAGGTGCGCGGGGAGCGGGGGGAGTATCCCCTGCCACCGCCTAGCAAGTGTGCCAAAGTAAGTGACAAGATAAACACGATTCTATGACAAGTTATTGTATCTATCTACCCCAGCTTCTTTTACTAAATTGGGGTCGGCTTTCAGTCTAACTAAATATCAGTGTTTCATATGGAGTGCCTTTCCATCCGACTTCCACAACCTTGGTAAAACTGTTTGTTAGAGTTTCGCGATAACAAATTAGGTAACAGAATAACAAGATAGAGGGAAAGAAAAAGAATCGCTTTAGCTAGACAATTAAAATAATGTGACTCTACCGCAATATATTAAGTATGTAGCTAAGTAGTCAGCTCTTGTCTCATCGTCGTAGTGTGTAGCTCCTATCTCATCGTTGTATCAAAGATGCCAATTAAAAAGAGTTTCGACGAGATTTCAGCGAAGACAAGTGCGTGAGCATTTGCGACACAAAGCTCTTTCAGATCAAAACGCAGGTGATGTGGCTCAGCGAACACGGCCCGCAGTGAGAGGTGATCAAGTAACGCATGGTCTAACGTGTAGCTCCACAGTTGCATTATGCTTAATTATTTTATTCACTCCATAATATGTAGAGCAACTGAATACACAACAAAAACGTTAAGAATTTGAAATAAATCAAATGATTGAATCCAACTTTCAAACACTCGAGGCGCTATGTCTAGTTTGCACTCCTTGTAAAGTGTTACAAGCAATAGTTCGTGCCAAGTAATATACGCGGCTGCGGGTAATCTCTTGTTTTGACAGATTACAATATACATTATATATACACGGTGCGCGTTTGAGTACTGTTTATACCAACTACGAAATATATTTTACTAGGCCACGTTGTATAATAACATGTCAGAACATCAGAACACAATACTGCACCAGATCTCAATATCTCCTTTTCACTCGTATCTCTAATACGGCGTACTAACAATACTATATCTTTGGAATTTTCTCGTAATCATGCAGACGATGTATTGGTTAAAGCTTTTCTCAAGCTCTATTAAAACCTGCTCATACCCTTATATCGCCGCACGTAAAGAAGCATACGGAACCTCAACACTATCTGAGCATCAGCACTGTGATTAATAGGCTTCGATAAATTATCCGGAAATGTCATGAAGTCAATCTCACAGCTTTCGATGTGAGGTATCTCTAGATCTCTCTTTACATCTCAATACAATTTATTCCCAGAATGTAAATATTTGAAAACGTTACGACATTTCAGATTAAAAATCATAAACAATTTACTATATGAATAACGATGATTAAACGATATGAACAGTCACGAAGAACTAGATAGTTGCAACTGCTTGTGCCTATTTGAGTATAACATGATATACATATACATCATTATATTGCTTATACAACATTATTTTTAGTATATGCGAAAACTGAATATAGTTTGTTCAGAATAAGTAACTGAATCGATTTCAATAATTTTTAAACCATGTTATATTTTTTCCAAAAATATTTAAAAAAGTTAAAAGTTGGAAACCGAGCGACTTTAAGTACTTATCGCAATAATTTAGGTACCTGCTGCCAAATTATTATTATCAATGAGCTCAAGACGACGCTGGAGGCGCGCGCTGCGTGGTGACCACGATTTTGTGCGGACAACTAGGTAACAGAACAAGTTTATAACTTTGTCATTTTTCATCATACAGTTTTGAAATTTTGTACATAGTTCTTTACATAAAAGTGCTAGACACGTGTATCAGGTTTCGCATATACTAAAACTAATGTTGTATACAGGGTGGAATTTATCAACCTCACCTGTACGGAAAGTACTAAAAATTCTGGAGATAGCAAATTTTACATAAAGGAAACATTCCTTTATTTTTAAAAACAAACAAATCTGCGTTCAGAGATTTTCAAAAATTCGCTTGCCACACTCGCGAATCCAACCGACTAAAATTCGGAACAAAAAACATACTTTTATGACATCAATCGATAGGTTCAATCCTATGAATCAAATCTCTCTAACAAACATGACAAATTCAATTAAAAGAAAACCATGAAAACTAAACTTATAAATTCCATGGGATAAGATAAAGCACTTTTACTCAAAGGTCCATCTGATTACTTATGTTAGTACCTTGTAATTTGCACGTGTTTGTGTTCAAATTGCAATAATTCGTCGACATTTTAAATAAATAACGACAAAGATAATTGTTAATTAGGTACTTACATAGGTTAGTAATTGGATGGACTTTTGAGGAAAAGTGCTTTATTCATTAAATGTATAAGTCTGGATTTCATGGTTTGTCTTTCATTTAATTTATCATGTTTGATAGACAATTTTATCCATATGATTGACCCTATAAGCTCCAAAACTACTGAACTGATTTTAACAAATTTTGCACCAATAGAAAGCTAAATTATCTAGAAGTCTCATAGGCTATAAATTATATTTATATCACGCAAATTTGGCGAGCTATCACAATTTTTGGTAGTATTTATGTAATACATTTGTATCTTTATTTCTGTCATATCTTAGCAGGCACATCGATTCCCCAATGTAGATAATTTGTAAGTGTTTAAATAATGTTAGTTTACATTGCCAGGTGCTGTACTACACATGGAAGCTGTGCTCGGTGGTGTTCTCCCACTTCGTGATGATCAGCCTGGTGGTAGCCTACTGCATCCTCGGAGCCGTCACCTTCGCGAAGCTGGAGGCGCAGCACGAGATAGATGTACATATTCATATCTACTATATAATACTACTCAATAGGGCACTTATCTTCCAACCTAGTAACAATAAGTATCCTTCACTGATATTACTAATGTTGTAACAGAGGTGATCTACATAGTTAAGCAGTGCTTGGCGAGGTCCGACCGTGGATGGGGGACCATTTTTTCCTTCGTGCCCTAAAACACGTTAAGTCATTGGTCCCGGCTGCCTTTTGTAAATCTGTGATGGTAACTAGAAGTCAGCAGCCCGAAAGTATGACAAACAGTCAAAGGGTATCGTATTAACCAGTAAGTGGATTGCGGAGGTCAGTCGCTCCATGTAAAATACTAGTATTCAACTGCATCCGGTTAGACTAGAAGCTAACCCCAACACGGTTTGGGAAAAGGCAGGCAGATGACTAATGTTGCGATAGAACTTAAGCCTACCTGTCTTCTGTAGCGATAATAACGATAAATCTGCTGTAGCGACTGTAACGATAAATTGGGTTTTAGAAAGAGATTGTCCTGGTGGTTCTTTTGACGCTTGGATGACGTTGACCAGTGCGGTCGTGCGATGCAGACGTGCGGTGTGGACGTGCGGCCAGGGAGAGGGGTGCGCGGCAATAGATCCGTGTACAACTATACCAACTTTGAAACCTGAACTAAACAAGTTTAAGTTTGTGGCCAGCGCCGACCGCCGAGCGCCGAGCCAGCCTCCACGATAGTAACGAAAAAGCGAGCTCTAGAATAAGACTGTCAAGTATCCAAGACTGCAACAGAGACGACACAAACCTTTGCTTGTACTAAAACTTTTACAAAATGTTCATGTTTCATATTTACGGTCGGATAATCTTGAACCTATGTGGACCACCTTAACAAATCATGTTCTCAGTGAAAAATATACCTACTGTGTGTAGGAATGAATGATCCCGTAAGATCTCTCGACTCCTCACTGGTTTATGTGCAATAGAACTGCAAGGCTGTTACCTACATTTAGATAGGACTGTGAGCTAGAACTGTGAGCATTCGTGTGCTGCCAACATCACGAGTTGTGAGCGACAGTGGTAGCGGTACCGAGCACGTAAAACGTATAACGAAGAGGGTACATCGATTTGTCTGCTTATAAACACCCACCGCAATATGTTCAGTTTATCCGTGATCATGGTGCTTGCCGTATATCGGGAACTAAAAATAAATAGTAAACATGGTAAATATCCCATTCTGAAGCTGGAATTTATCGACATCAAAGTCATCTATTGGATCGGCGAAGTGTGCAGTTGATAGCTATAAATTAAACTTCACCAAAGCTGTTGGAGTACGTTAATACTATGATTTATTATGTGTTTGAAGTTTCATGAGTATTTAGTACCTACATTTAGGCATTAGTCGTCTCTGTTTTATTTTCTAGTTCTTCTAACTAAGCAAAGATATTACTTATCCACTGTTTTGTCGCCATACATTCTCTTTTTCATTGTCTTCTTAATGCTGGAGATTGCGAGCACATACCACGTGTCTCCATTTAAGGCGATTTTCTGCAGAGTGGACCATACTAAGCAGTTCTTATTTAATGTAAACAAAATAACAGATTTCTTCATGAAACGCCAACTACTTATTTATTATCAAATCTATTTTCAATTCATTACATTGGACACTATAAATTTTGTTTTATCAAAGAATGGCACGCTGCCACGGACTACTCAAACGCAGCTGATTAACGAGCCCAGTCGAGAACACGACGTATACCACGCTGAACACGACACAGTACAAAAACGAAACACAAGTTTTAGATGACGACAATATGCTTGTTCAGTTATAAAAGTCGGAGCTGCCTAATGATGACAATAGATTTCGACATCAATGAAGTCTCATGCAGACGTTATAATGTAATGTAGTTATATAGCATGTCTGTTTATGAAACCTTCAAAAAATAGTAGGTACCTACACTTTGATACAAGTAGGGAAACTTTAAACACTGTTTTAAGCTTTCACGGTTTACAACTAAACTTGTACTGTCTGTCTAATGCCTGTACTTGTGTTGTTGTGTCTTGTATATCGGGAGCTCAAAACAATGAACAATCACGGAAGATATCCCGTAAGTGACAGTACAAGTTTAGGGAAACTTTGTCATTGCAGCCGAGGCGGCAGTGTTATGGAGCCGAGTACTGCAGTGACAAATGCCCACGTGTATCAAACGACATTTTTCAATACACTTACGAAGATATGAAATAAAAGAAAGAAAATTCTTTTTGTTATTAATTTAGAAACCTGTCATTTAATTTGGTTATTTTCAGCACTTTGCTTTGGCAGACTAGAATGAAAAAAAAACTAATGTTTTTGAATTTAGAAAACAAATAAATGTTATGTTCATAAAAACAAATCATTTTATCAATAGTAATGTTTATAATTCTCCTCCCTGACAAACATTTGAACCGCGCACCGCGTACATCGCACATTAGAACTGTTTCGGGTAGGTTAAGATCAGCGGCATAATTATGCATTAGGAAAAATAAGGTAACAGATGTAGCCACAGCTAGGTCAGTATACGAGTACTATGCTTATTACCACAGTATTACGTCTTATGATATTTTGCTGTGGGGATCGGTAGCAGACGTTGATTCAATTTTCATTTTACAAAAGAGGGCAGTCCGCGCGTTCTACAAAATGAGTCCTCGCGAGTCCGTCAGAGAAATTTAAAGAGATCGATATACTGACTCTGCCTACATTTTACATCTTAGAATGTGTTTTATATGTCCGCAAAAACCGAAGGCTTTTCAAAATTTGAAGCGCCTTCCATAATATAAATACAAGCAGTAAACACGAAATTGTAATCCCTAAATTCAGATTATCAAAAACTAGCAAGTCTTTTCTTATAAACAGTATACGCTTTTATAACAAGTTGAAAAAGTCAGTTACAGAACTAACCGATGGAAAGTTCAAAAATTACACCAAACGTGTCCTTATTGAAAAACAATTATTACAAAATCAAGGACTACGTTGAAGATAAAGAGGTTTGGCTCAAGTTCCTTCTGCGCATGCGGCTTCTCAGATATCTAACTCTTATCGGCATAAATATATTGTGGATGTCTATAACTATTTTGTCCCACTTCTGGGTAAAGACCGCTCACATTCCTCTCCAACTCTCCCGGTGTTTTACATTCTCTGGCCATCAGTCAGGAATGAGTCCAAACCGTCTCGCCAGCGTTTCTTGGGCCTGCCTCTGTGACGACGACCGTCTTCAGCCATCCACTGGGTGACATTTCTGACCCATCTGTCTTGACCCATGATTTTTTTCACACGCCCAAATAAAACCGTTTAGCACTTTAAAGTTTAATATTTCACAAACGAATCCCTTAATCGAAAAATTATTTGAACAAACTCGCAATAGTTTTTTAAACGTATTATCCAATGACATACCACACTATGGGGTACGCGAGAACCACTCTGCCATAGATTCTGTTCGTTGTCGGGAGGCCGACAGCTTCACGCTAATTAAACAATCCTCATAAACTTGGCAAGACATTTGAAGTTTTCGGAGAATTGAAAACGAACTGAAGGGTACTTGGTCCGAAATAATAATTAATTGTCTTAGAATATATATGTAGTGTCCGAAATGTTCTGAAATAGTCCTGAATTTTAGCTTAGTGTCCGGAATGCGGGGTAATTCTAAGATGTCCGGAATTTCCAAAACATAATGTTAAAACTTTTTATGATAATTTAAAAATATTTTTAATTAATTCAACATAGAAATCAACAGTATCGCTTGCATAGTTAGGTATTACCGCGCTGACGGTCGACCGCTTTACATTACACCCTTAAACTCTGAGTTATAAAGTTGAAAAGTGGTCGACCGTCCGTGGACGCGGTAGTCCATTATAATGTACATTAGTAGCATTTATGATTTGTATTGCACACCGCAATGTTCTGTAACAAACCTTTCTATATTAATATGTACCTATATCGTTGTAAAAAAAGCAGAATATTAACATTACACACACACACACACACACATTACATTTTTATATTATTTTTTTATTATCAATGTTAACAAATTGGTTTTTTTCTTTTTTTTTTTTTTGTACTCTATCACAATGCTATCCTATTTGACCCAAAGGTTGACTGGTAGAGAATGCCTTGTGGCATTAAGTCCGCCTATGTACCACTCTTGTACATGAAGTTTAAATAAATAAATAATAAATATTTTTTTCTCAGGAAATCTTACTTATGGAGCTGGGAACCCTATGTGCACACACCTTATGTGCATAAATGTCTTTTTTAGTTTCTTGCTGGTTGTAAACATGTGAATGTAATACTAAAATTGTATAGCTGGGAATACGAGAGTCTATATACGTCGCTTACATCTGCTTAATGATATTCAGCGCAGAAATCAGATTGTTTACAAACACATCTGTATGTCTAGCTGTCTTCGACAATGAAGTCAATTTTCATTGAGCCCTGCATTAAGTATACTGCAAAAGCTTTCTTCAGTTAGTTTGTCGGGAAAACATCTTCTTTCCTGTATTCCAAATAGTTACAAAAGCTCGCTTAACTTTCAGTGAGTTGGTTCAGAACATTGATTAGATTGTCGACCTATTTTGCATGGTTAAATCAAGAAAGTCCTTACAGTTCCTCATATCTGTTGATGTGGCATTTGTTTGTGTGCTCGCAGGTGAAGCAGAACATCTCGCAGATCAGGAGCAACACGACGCAGAGCATCTGGACGATGACACGCACCGTACCGCTCTTCAACCAAACCAACTGGACCTCTGAGGTCGGCGACATGCTCAAGGTGACCTACACACCAAACACTACCTGCATCATATCAAATCCGTTACATACAGCAACATCTCGGTGAAAGATTTTGAATATTGACTATTGGCAAATGTCTTTTTGGCCATGATTTCATTTTTTTACTTTCTAACTGTGTATTAACTAACCCCTGTTGATGGAAATATTTACTGAACAATTTACTGACGTTAGTTCATCTGCAGATCGAGAGCATATCTCGCCTATTTTAGCTAGGGCATAACATCAGATTGCTCACACAGCTTTTTAACACGAAAGCCTTTACATTCTACATGACCATTTGGTTTTTATTTCTGCCGAATTAAAACAATAAACGCTTTTAATACACAATCATAATTATCTTTTATGACACCATTTAAAAACGAAGGCCATCAGAATCACCGACAGCCGAAACATCCAAGGTTGAACAAAACATAAACCCACTCTTACGCACCTGGTTCTGAGTGAGAACTGTTGATCATAGTGGTTTATTAATAGGAGTGGCTGCGGTGGAGCTCTCAGATAATATTGTGAACTTTTTTTATCGGCGCGAGCTTTACGATTTGATGATTTTTTCGTTGAGGTGTTGATGTGAATGAATTAGCGCCCCTTGGGGGTAAGAATGACTCATACATGTGCCGTGACGCCAAACGGCATGACGCTCTTCTGGGCCGCCTCTTCTTCTTCTCTTCTTCGTCGTTGCCCCCATGCTTCGAATCGCACAGGTCTCCAAGTTATGCGGTCACTTGCAGTGTGGACCGCCCAGTACATGCTGCCTCCAACAGCTTCCTTAATCGCGGCCGACCATCTTGCCGGTGCTCTGCCCTGTGTGCATTTATCTCCTACCCGGCCCAGCATTATTAGCTTTTGAAGACAATGCATTTTAATACACACGCTCCAAGCATTAAGAAAACCGTTAGGTGATGTTGAGCTCCTTCAGTATGGACTCATTTAATTTTGTTCTTATTACGGTCCATGGTACACGCATTGTTTGACATCTACCAATCCGCAATGGGCCTTCGTGGATGGATTACAGCATATTTTTTCTCACAGAGAGATGAGAAGAGGCCTGTTTCCTAGCAGAGGGATCATTATGTGTTTTGGCCTTGTAAATGTAAAATATGTGATGTTGGCAGGACTTTGAAAACGCGATCCTGCTGGAGATGAAAGTGCGCGGTTGGGACGGCAACGAGAGCACCGAACACATTCAGTGGACCTTCACCGGCGCTCTCTTCTACTCCATCATCGTCATCACCACCATCGGTGAGTTCACCCTCACTGCACTGTCCTACAATTTCGGTTGCATATGAAATTAATTTGAAAAGAAAAGCTCACTGTAATAGAACACTAACAAGTCAGCAGAAGCGTCACAAACAGGTTGGTGCATACAAATCAGGTTAAAAAAAATACAGCACTGTTAAGGTAACCTCCGTGTCCTTAAAAGCACTACTTCAATTTTGTATTATACTGAATTGTGCTGTGTACAAAATCAGAAAACTGGCTCTGAAATAACAACCAAATGTTTTCGCAATATAATTTCAGAATAGGGTTTTCCAGCTCAATCTGTTTAAGATTTACGTGAGCGCGCACCGGACGAGACAACCAATTGAGTAGGCCCACTTTGTAAGATGCACAATTGTATAGCCATTGTAGGCAAGCCTTATCGTTAATACCTAATGTACATATTGTGTAGTATTATCGCAGTGACGATATGGGAGCGTGTTTCCAGCGAGACGGTCGGTAATGGCAAATCAAAATTGGTCAATTCTATTATTGACCTTGTAAAGGCGACATTTCAACGGTGGGCCTGAACAACTTTTTTAATCGACTTCTAAAAAAACTGGCGCGTTTTTTTTTGCATTTTTGAATACCGTTTTCGTCGTGTACCTATTACAAAATAGGTGATGGATGTCTGTTGTTATTATTTTTGTAAAATGGTTTTTTTATCCACAGGCTTAAACAACATGTCATGTCGAGTTTAAGTATTCGTAAATCGTCATTAAAAAACTACAAAGGTCCCTTGGTTACTTAAAGCGATTTTTTCACAAACAGCTCTTAACGCTGTTTAAGCGAGCTGATCGCATTTTCACAATTTCATTGATAAATCCGCTGGAAGCAATCAAGAAGAACTCGTTTGATTTTGATGCTCCTTCTATCTTCCATGCATACTGCGAGCTGCGCCGGCGCCGTCGCCGGTGTCTGGCGCGCTGCCAGCCCGCCATCGCGCCATTCGTCACATTTTTTATCCAGCGCTCTATCGCACACGTTGGCTTATTTTCGTTATAAATTCGACACATATGACTCGTGGAATGTCAGCTTGTTAATATTGCCATTTTATTGGCACATTACCTGCAAGGTTCAAACACCTTAGGTACGTTGAAATTAGCTTATATTTTATTAAGCATATCAATCACTCTAAGCTACGTTTTTATTTATACCAAGTACTTTTTACCTGGAAACGAATAAGTTCTTAAAGGCTGGTATTTTTTTTTGTGAATTTGATACACATGGATTAATCCAAAGAAAACAAGGAATTTTCCACGATTTATTTTTTGCAGTAAGTACCTAACATAAGTTCCCTTCCTTGGTATCGTTTCTCCTGTGATCGTGTGTGTGCGGTGCGTCGGGCGCGGGGTCGGTCAGCCCGCGCGGTTCCCCCCGGCGTGGCGCGCGCAGCCTGCAACACTCGCATCCGTCACTACTGACCGCGCATACGCCGCGCACGTACGCGACGTCTGAACACCACATACAAAGCTGATGGTTTATCGCTGTTAACACTGCCGGCGCCGGCGCACATTCATTCCCAATTAATCAAAATATTTACATCCTCGGTTACGATACAATTCAGTCTTAAACGTAAACAACCAAAACATGTAACTGGTTAGTTCTGTACTTGTATTAGTCACCACACGACACATGGCAAGTTATTTACCGTAGAATCCCTGCGGCCCTATCTGACCAGTGGGGCCACCGGGGCCAACTAGGACCTGCCGGCCCGGCCCGATAGAGCCGGTGGGGCCACCTGGGCCAACGAGGAGGCCAGGCTGTCTGCCGTACCCGGGGCCGATGATGCCCGTCGGCCCTCCCGGCCCTACCAGCACGTTAGGTCGGCCACGTCTGCCGGGCCCGATGATTCCAGTGGGTCCACCGGGACCTACTAGCACTGGTCGTCTACCATATGAACCGTATCCTGAAGGACCGACGTAGACCCCCCTCTGTGCCGTCGGGCTTCGTAGTCCGTCGGCGTGTTGCGCCGGCCCGATCATACCGGTGGGTCCGCCAGGCCCGACTAGCACAGCGGGCTCCTTCTGCTTTTCGTGTTGTGGGCCGATGAATCCTGTTGGTCCATCAGGCCCGACGAGTACTCCATTGTTCCCGAAGCCACCAGTGGAACCGGAGCCTTGCGGAAACTGATAGTTTTCGCGACCCGGCTGCAGCAAGGGTCGCTGCCCTACTTCATTGAAGTACTCTGTCAAATTAAATATATGAATTAGTTTTTAGCAATGCATGGCCATCAATACGGTCTAGTAAAACATTTTTTGATATTAAACTCAGGAGTAATCGCGACTAAATTGTGTTTAAGGGAACTATCAACTCGATAAACATGTCAAGTTTTGTGTAGAGCATGAAAAGAAAATGGTGGTCAGTTGAGAGTGTTTAGGCATCAGCACCGATAAGGAGGACGCACCGTTGCTGTGAGACGTCTCTTGGCCCCTGTTGGGGCGCGGGTAGCAGCACAGGAACTTGCCGACACCGCACGCGCTCTGGAAACAACAGCGATACTTGAGCGACAATGCAAAAACGGAACAAGTGGCAGGTTGTAGGTTAATACGTGCAAAACTGTTGAGCGAGAATAAACAAAGAAGCAGCAGTGAGTTGAACTCCAATTCTTGAAAGTATTGGTAAGATCCTAGTCTTAGCTTTGTAGAGGTTTTAATAAAGTGCACCAAACAGCTTTGGTAGTTAGTGTTTCGTTTAGGCCAAGGTCAACTACACAACGTCGTACGTAAAGCTATGGCGTGCTGGTAACATGTTTGTCAACAGATATACGGATAAGCTACTTACCGCAGAATCAGAGCGTGGGTTGCAGTCCGGATTGGAGACGCACTTGCAGAATTGCAACGAGTCGAGGGTGCCGTCAGATATCACATTATGCTGCTGTTGGCTGAAATGTCACAACTAGAATTTTAATGACACGACATATATCACAAGCAAGTACATACGAGGGCAGTCCCAGAAATACCCAGCCTAACTCAGAAAACACAGAAAATCTAAGGTTTTTCATTATTTATTCCTCGACCTAGTCCTCTTTTAACTCGATGTACATTTTCAAAGACTCGGTTTTATTGCTGATTTTTAACCGACTTAAAAAAGGAGGCGGTACTTTGTTCGGCTGTATGTTTTTTTTTGCCTAACTCTCTACTGAAACATCTTCATTACGCTATTTTGTTATTTTTTGAGAAATATACCATACCATATCTACCGTCGGTTGAAAGGGCGCGAGCCCCAACCGAGCAACCGACAAAAAAAGTAAAATAAGTAAATAATATGACGGCTTGAAAGTCTAGATTTTAGTATTATCAGGTCGGTACTCTCTACCAAAGACAAAAACCGCCATCGATACGTCAGGCCTGTCAGCCCGGGTACTTTTGGGACTGCCCTACTATGTATTAACAGCATATTACTTATCACTGATAGTCTAGAATCTGTGTGTCTTTTCCCCTATTGTGTCCAACCTCGGGCCAAGGCCTCCTTCAGATTCCTCTTAGATAGGATCTGAATTTTGCGCGAAAAACATTTCCGCGATAGACTTGCGCTAATTCTTGCCTTTCGCGCAAGTCCAGATCCATCGGATCTACCTCAGATCCTCAAACCAGTCCCAGGAGAAAGCCTATTGTCATAAACTGGGCAAAAGTCGGACTGCAGTGGAGAAATTAATTTGGAAAAGCAGCAGCGAACTAGGCGAGGCGACAGTACATACTTGTTGACGCGGAAGATGCCGTGCCCGTCGACGCGGTAGGGCGCGCGGTGCGCCTCCACCCGTACCTGGTAGCGGCCGGCGCCAGGCGGCCGGTTGTAGAAGCCGTCGGTGTCCTCCGGCTCCTTGAACGGCACCTCGTCAGCTTGCACGCGGTGTCCTTGCGTTTGTGACTCGCTGTAAATAAGTAAAATATGATTAATATCATTTAAAAAACCCTCATCAAAAGAGTAACCCGGTCGAAAGACAACATGTTGTTGCTATCCGGTAGGTACTGGCAGTCGGAAAGAACAACGTCTTAAATTCAGTGAAGTAAAATAAAATTTAGCTGAATACCAGTAGTTAACATGGAGCGACTGCCTATCTAACCTCCACAACCCAGTTAGTACTGGGTAATACAACCCTTTGGTAAGACTGGTTGTCAGACTTTTGAGCCACTGACTAACCGTAACGATTGTCAAAGATCTACAATGACAGCCGGGACCATCGGCTTGACGGGCTTTCTGAGGCACGGAGGAAACTCGGTACCTATGTAATGAGTCACCCATATGCGGATCACATAGACTACTTTTTGTCCCGGGTCGCGGGCAACACCTAGGTAAGGAATAAATGGAGTTGTTGTACTTTAGGATAAGATATCCTAAGGATATCATGTGTGTGAACATGAAATAGATAGATATAGAATCTCCTTGTAGTGTTTCAGGGGACAGATCGTAATAGGTATACTCAGCCCATTGTAGCTGTTTAAATGAATACATAATACATAATTATATTGAACGCGATACTCAAGCGGTACTTTGCTGGAATACATTGCGCGTTGTAAGTACATGTTTATGGCTACTAAATTTTGTGGAGCTCTAAACTTTCTCAAGACAATAACTTTCGCGATATTTGACGAGTAACGAGTTCCTTGGAACCTTATGTCACGAGATGTGGCCGCTGTCGTGGCCCTTGGTTGATGGTTGATTTGATGGCGTAGCAAGCAGCCAGTTACTTCATTTCCTCATGCACACACCTTCCTAAGGTTTCGTGATTAGCCAACCGAGTGCAATTAGACCAAAAAATATTCAAAAAGTGGAACAAATAGAGGTCGGATTTTCATAGGACTTCTTTTGTTGAGTTACTAGAGGTGTGAAATTGATCAAGTTATGAAAAACTATAATTTACCAAGTCAAATTAAATCGACAGTCACGACTTTTTTTCTCCTGAACACGTTATAATGACGTAATAGTTACCTGTGTACACACGGCACATCAAGCTTTAAGTTTCCAGTAAAACATGACCTCGCTTTGTATAGATTTCCAATACAATAATATATCCGTGTAACTTGGTTTTGTGTAGCTTGATTGGTCGCCGTGCGTACAACCATTCACACCAACAAGAGCGCGGATTTTTTTTTTATATGTTCTCCTCAGTCCACACCTGGAACTCGATAAGAAGTCGCCGACTCTAAACTTAGATCCTCTTTTTTGGCTAATTGCACTCGACTATAAGATATAAATTATTTTTTCTTTTCAATCATCATCATATTCCTCCCCGTGTTCCTGTTGTTAGGGGTCGAAGCAACACATTTTCTTCTTGCATTCTCCCCTTTCTACTGTCGCGCTATCGTTCACTACCTTCTCTTTCATATATCATGTCTCACACAATCAACGCATCTTTTCTTGGGTCTTCCAAAGTTCGATTTTGTAATTGAGCCCTCGATATTGAGAGCAGCTCGTTTCAACTGTAAGGTCCTAAACAGTAAAAGCATGCTGTCATCAGCGTCAGTGTGTGTGTGTGTGTGTGTGTGTCGACAGCGTGCTTTTACTCTACGCAATGTAGATATAGACAGAGCCCTATCTCTCAATCAACAGTTCTCGTCATCAAATTTAAAAAAATAAAAAGAATATGAATATTCTCCATTGTTCCGAAGAATAACACGTAATATAGCTTTATCACAAAGGATCAGCAATAATTATAATAAAAGTAGAAGCTTGCAACACAGCTGAGATCGATCCGCTGCCGTCGTGGTGCTGATTGTAATGCAACTGTCATTGCGTCATACCAAACTACTCAACTTAGACTTACGTCTTATAAGTGTTTGCCAATACAATTCTTATAGCTTACCTAGTTTTTTTATACATTTCGCGATTGATTTTATTTGCTAACTTTAAATTATCTTCCGAAGTGATTCATTCCTATCCTATTGGTCATTATTTTTAGACTGAATAGCTATTGTAGCGTGTCTAGATTTGTGTTTCGTAATTATAGTTAGATACCGGTACTACCGGCAGGTACTTAGTGAGCAGGTTAGGTTAAGGTAGTGTGTGCGCAAGGGAAACTAAGTGAGTGAGTTATGTATACAATGACTTGAATGAACTAAAATTGACAGACATAAACCTAACATTCGCAGCAATTACACATTAATACATGCAGCAGCATTTGTAGTAATTCGGGTTGGTTCGAAAAACACGTTTGACAAATAGAGCACTGTTATACGAATTGTTCTCTAAGACATTAATGAGATAACTAGTGATTTATTACCAGTCGCAGGTTTTGCTAAAGCATCTTTTATTTCCGAATAAAATTGTTGTTGTAATTTGGGAAACATTCGATAGGTTTTTTTTAAACTAGGATTTGTGCAGTGATTACCCCCCACGTAGCTTAGGTTTACAAAATTTAATTGTTATATCAACCTTCACTGTATTTCCTATAATCAATTAACATTTCATAATCCTTTGGACCAATGTTCAGTTAAACTTGGTAAACCAACAATTTAAAAAACTGTTATATCTAAAAAAAGGTTTTTTAGATTTCTCATATGATAACAAAAGCAATCTTTTCAATGAAAATGACGTAAAGCCGCCTGAAAGGCCCACATCCGCACGTTGCCGCGACAAACGTCACTCGTGCGCACGCCTCTCGCAACGCGTTACATCGCCACCTCACGGCCATTACTGCAGTAACAGCATTATAAAATTACTGTGTCCTACCGCGTATTACTGCAAATTAGTGAAATAAACCCGTGCAGGATGACGCAAGATATTCATAGCCGTGAGAGCCATTGTGTGGTGGCACCGCTCCGATGTCGGCCAAGGTGCCGCCGACTGGAACAAGACGGTGGTAAGACCACCAACACCTATAATACAAGTCGCTTTTTCCTCAAAGATTCGGTGCCGAGGGAAAGCTTTCCTTGGGCGTGAACGGCTGAATGAGCATGCGAGAGTGCGTCAACCACGACGTGTCCCGAGGTTACAAGTTATGAAACAATTTGTTAAAATAATTAATGCAAATTGATTTAAAGTTATACATTTTAGCTTTCTGATGAACTTTCATCCAAAAATAGTATACTTACTGAACATTGCTAGTAGCGTTATTATTATTAATGGTTAGGTTCGTCTACTCGCAACCGGTGTGGGACTGTGCGTATAGGACTAGAATGTATGAACGTGGACCAGGCTTGTGAATGTACGGGTTTTTAAGATGTTTAGAACTAGTGAGAGCACTCCTAAGTCCTTCTCCAGGCTAAGGACTTATATCGCTCGAAGCTAACCCGTTGGGTCGAGATCGCGCAACCATTTGAACTCTGCATTCCAATTCGTTGGAAAACACCGATATGCTCTGGTAAAGATTGCAGACCTTTGAAATACACGTCGCAATAGGTTTTCCCACCAACCATCTTGTCAAATATAGTAAGGAAACAATGTTCTTTTATATCTTTTGTGATATGTTGCGATTTTCCTTATAAGGTGTATTTAAATATGTAGTTGATAAAATCAGAAAATTGTAGGCCAAGGCGACGCGTCTGTCAGCCCAATTAGTCATCTAGGTCATAACCATAAATGTATATGTCAATAACAAAGACGAACGTCGATGCGAAGATCAGGTTAAAACACAAGGTGCAAGCGCGATGGGATTTCAGCAAAAATACCCAACTTCTATATAAACTTTCACCCCTATTTGTCATAAGATGACAAATAGGGGTGATACATTTAAAAAAAACTATCTCCGTCATAAATATGAGTATCAGGATCTATTGTGCAAATGTCAAGCTTTAAGCCAGCGATACAGGCCGTGCAAGTGTGCAACTGTGTTGTCAACCAGTAAACTGAGCTAATAGTCTTTTTTAATTAGTAGAAGATGCAGGAGATAGCTCAATTAGCTCATCCCATCTCGACTGCTCAATAGAGCAACGTGTGGTCTGGAAACAAATCACCGTTGTTTCAATATCCACCGGATAGAAATTTTATTTCAGACACATACGTTTTGATTACAATTATGGTAGGATTGATGCATTGTCAATGCTCTGCTCTGCTCTCTCAATGTGCAATCCTGAGTGTTGCAGGTGCCTGCCTACGGTCGGCAGTGGGCAGTGTTGGCACCTCTTTGTAAGCGGTGAGTCTGTTCACACACCAAAGTATTGCCTATCATTACTTGTGACTAACGCTTCAAGTAGCACAATACTGGCTGTCATGCGTGAATGAGTTAGTGCATTGGCATATTTTCGTTTCGCTATGTGTTGTAAGACTACTTAAGTAACTCATAATGAAAACAGTGTATTAAAATTATACATATCGTTAAATTGTAGTAGCAATTTCTTTATAACAAGAGAACACATTCAACACATACATGATCTAGCAATCTATCAACACTTATTACATTTTTGAAAGTCACGTAGCAACAACACAGGGTTCATGTCGTAAGATTACAAACATTACACACCCATGCAGAAGTATTAAGTAAGGCGTTACTTAGTAATTGGTTAGTTTCACAACAATAGGCCGCGGACAGGGTGTAGTCAATGTTTTGAAAGTGTAAAGTCGATCAGTTGGGCACACGACCGCGCTCGATATAACCTTTCTAAAGTTATGTATGTTATCTGCTAACTAGATTGGTTCTACAATAATTAACTAAGTATATCTATTTCCTCATGTTTGCATTTCCGCATGATTACTCAGTTGCAAGGAGACAAAAAGTTCAATTCTATTCTTGAGTCGATAAAAATAAAATGACCAAAGTGAAACTGCGCAAAACTTTACATAAAATTGTGCAAAGAACTAAACCAATGCTAAGACATTGTGTCAGTATTAGTACAGAAACTAGCTATTGTCACAATGAGCTCCTCGTCACCAACCCTAGCTGTACTCCTGCCGCCGAGTAGCCGTTGTTGAGTAAGCGATGGCGAATGTGTGTGTTATCTTACCATCATCAATGATAGCCTTTTGTGACCTCCGCCCCCATGTTCAGCATAGGCCTCTGTCCATCCCTAAGTTGCGGACTCAAAATTCAGAAGAAATAGAACTAATTCTCGTTGCACATTCGCAAACGTAGTTCCGTATGGTGAAGAATGGCCAAGAAACTTCACACTTACCCTTTTACAGTCCGGGCACATGAGGGCTGTTCCCGAGAGGAAGTGACTGTGTGGAAGTTGCAGAAGAGTGTCCACTTACTTGTCGTCGTCGACGAAGCGCACCTTGGTGTCGATGCGCACGGACGCCGCCCCCACCGCCGCCTTCTCCCCTTCCGGCCAACGCCAATTACCCGAGCAGGACGACGCCAGCAGTAGGAGACACCAGACCACACCTGTAAAAGCATAAGCAGAGTCAAGCTAGAATATTCCCACTGCTGGGACACAGACCTCCACTCTGTGAGAGAGAGAGTGGGCTGTAACCCAGCGCGCGTGCCCGTTGGGGGATGGTTAATGTCACATGTCTACGAACTACTGCTTCTAGGACATGTCGGTTTCCTCACGATGTTTTTTTTTCCGTTTTGGGGCTGCAAACACAAAATAACGCGTCTGGCCGGGTTCGAACCCACGACCTACCACTGCTCCTGTAAACTCAACGCCAAGTAGATAAACAGTGAGAGCCAGGGATGCAATGACCACAATGTTCCCTTTCGAAATTAAATTTTTTGGGATGATTAGTAGTAAAATAGGAATGCAGTCCACAGCATGTGTACAAAAATAATTATATTTTTATATCATTGTGAAATAGAATGAAAACTGCTTTTTGCGCAGCGAAGAATAAGTCGTAGGTAGTTTATTATTTCTTTAAAAAAACTAATCATAACAAAGAAAAAAGGGTGTTTTTGTAATCGTACAAAAATATACCGGCTATATTTAATTAGAAGCTAATGGTCCGAGGAAACGATTTCATTTTTTTAGATTGCTACTTGTTGTCCGTCTGTTCGTATGCGTCCTTCTAACGTCTGCACCTTGATGGCGTGTTTATAATAACTAAATACATACAATTATGCCATTTATAATGTGCACAATGGAGAAGCTGAATGAATCACAAACCAAGGAGATCTATAATTGCTAAAGTGCCGGATGATTATAAAATGAAACAAAGAAGAGCTCGTGAGGCGTTATCATAAAAACGTCATCATCATCATCATTTCAGCCCAAAGACGTCCACTGCCGGATATAGGCCTGCCCCAAAGGGTGGGTTTTGCCATAATCGCTCGATCACAGTACGGTTGTTAATAAATCACAGAAAACGCTGCTGCCCATTCTCTGGTAAGTCCCTTAGTCGCCTCTTACGACACCCACGGGAAGATATGGGATGGTGCTATTCTTAACGTCCACCATCAGTACCACAATAACATGCTAGAGCATATTTCATGTAGTAACGGGAATATAATGAACAGTCATACAGGATGACTCATTACGTGAACGTCTATCTACTGCATGGGACCTTTGATATAGAAGATAGTGACATTCGTTACACCTGCCCAGGACGTGACTTGTGAAGATCGAAACAGAACTTATCTGTACTAGTATTATAAATGCGAATTTACTCAATCACGCCAGAACGGCTGAACGGATCTGGATGAAAATTGGAAGTTAAAGAGATAGTTAATATCCTGAAATTGCACATATGATACTGTTTCTCACTTTTATACATCAAATTTCCACGCCAACGCCGTCGCGGGCTGCTACAGCTAGTATAACATAAACTGTGCTCGTATACTGTTAAACCAAGCATTCATTTGATAAAATATTTAACTAAACAGACCACAAGGGATAAATATCAGATAATATACAGCAAGTTTCAGATTGGTGTTGCCATATTACAATTTAAGGGTGTGATATAGACCATCAAACTGCACAACTTTATGTATGTGACCAACATGGTATTCGCAAAGAAATAATCAGCTGTCCCATACATTAAAGTCGAGAAGGTATTGAAGTTTTGTATGGAACAGCTGACCGCAACAACAGACGACCACGCCTTTCTCATACACGCTGAATGGCGGCTACACTTTATATAACTTTTTCACCACCTGTTCACCAACATTTATTGTTGTTTGATAACCATGTTTTAGTTAATATTATTTTGACATATTTATTTCCTTCTTGAAAACTGTCAGAGAAAATACGAATTAAGACTCATATTAATTAATTACGTATTAATTTTGTCAACATTTTAGCATATCAAAACAAAATTCTCTAAGTAGGTATTAGGCGAACTCAAGTGGATAAACCATAGCTGAACGTTAAAATAACAATAGCAGCAACAGTAGCTCTGGAAAGCATCACGTACAAGGCATCATGTTATTGTCTATATGCTGGTTAACATAATCTTTAAGCTAGTTCATCGATGTGCGATGATTCATCAACAGACGTATGGAAGCGCCGCGAGTCCGCGACAAGTACTCGCGAGCGAGCGCGGCACCTCCGTCGCCGAAGAAGTTTACAAATATATTCGCTGTTACGTACCATTATAATTATGGAACTTGTGCCAGACTTGAATTTAAGACAGATGATTAACATTTAATAGGATAGGATTTAAAATTTAGAGAAAACCAAAAAGCAAAGACTGTAATTTGAGATCGAGAGCGAGCTCGGAAAGGTGCAACAGGATCACCAACAGGCTCTCCAACAGCATCTCCAACAGAAGTTTCAATAGCTAGAGGATGTGTTTGAGTCCAATCAGTGTTGCATGGAAGCTGTGCATGGATGCAACTGTAACGTGCTCTGTTCTATCATCGTCAGTGGAATTATTTGTATACCAGCATAAGTACACAGTGAATTGACAATAAACAACTAGAAAACAGGATTTCAGACAAAAAGATATGTATGATTAGAATAAAAATGAAACATAATGAAGAGTACAAATGAAAAAGATGACAAGAGAACTTAGTAAGATAGGCATTAGAATTATTGAGTCTTGTTGTATTCGAAGACATTTGTAGATAACATAAACAAACAACAACACGACACATTAACTCTTTGTTTCGATGCCATTGTTGAAACAGTAGTTCTAAATGCTGCCAGAGTCGGTTCTACAAATTGGTAATGATTTATTAATTAAACAACAGACGAGAAGAGAAGAAACACAAGTACCATTAACAATTTGTGCTCAACTTTATTGCCATTCCATTTCATTCAGTACAGAATTATTTTACACGGAACTTTAATATCTGAGTAATTGCATATACATACTTAGTCACCATAAGCCGTAATAAGGTGTTTTTGTTGTTGCAACCGCAACTCTTAGAATATTTGTGATGATTATGAAATAGCTAGACTGTACCCAGTGCCTGTTTTAGATGTAAAACGTTTTACACTTTTATATGATATTAGCTTATGCCGCGGCTTCGCCCGCGTGGAGTTCGGTAATTGTCCCATGGAATCAATCTACCCGAATAAAAAGTATCCTATGTGTTAATCCAGGTTATAAATTATCTGTGTGCTAAATTTCATGCAAATCCGTTCAGTAGTTTTTGCGTGAAAAAGTATCAAATATCCATCCATCCATCCATACGAACTTTCGGATTTATAATATTAGTAGGATTAGTAGAATGTAAATAAAAGGATGGAAGGCACGGGCGTGGGCGGCCGGCTTATAGGGTTCTGCAAACGGGTGTGCGTGTCAAGGATTCGATGACCAACTAGGTCCTTTTGGCTATAATGATCTATTTTATATAATAACACCTTGAATAACAAGTATTGAGCAACATGCGTGTTTATTAGTAAGTTAGCACCGTTTAATTAAATTTAAATAATAATTTAAAGGCTTTGTAGCTCGGAATTAGACTATTGTAACGTATTACGTTAATTTTGTTACTTACTAACGTGAGCGGTGAAAAAATAATTTATTAACCTAAAAAGTAAACCCTTCTAATGAGTATATAATTTTTTTAATAAAACTAAACCCAATAATAAACCTTTACAAATAATAAATAAATAATAATAGCAAAAAAAAAAAAACAAATACGAACCAAAGTTAATTTTGGATGAATTCATATTTCGCACTTATTCGTTCGCTACCGATTTGGAACATATAACTTGTAGAAACGATACGTCAGTAGGACATCACTAGGCAACAACAACTATGTGAGCGACTGCTCTGCTTGCCCCACGTTATGTAACTGCGCGAGGTGGTACTGCCCGCGGCTGATTTCAGCGGCACTTGCGCACGCGCCAGGCCGCTAAAAAGGCGCGCGGTGCCGAATTGCACCGATCGATACCTTTATTCTCTCGATCCTTATTAACTCTTCGCCTGGCATGTTTTGCTGAACCGGGCCTACTTGGCGGAGCCGTGAGGCACATATTCCTGTTCTTTCTCCCTCCGCTCTTGTTTTTATTCTGTAGAATATGTCACGTGTCTTTTAAAGTGTACTGAATAAATGTATTTTCTTTCTTTCTCTAGCAGCCAGGGTTGAAATACAGGTAATGGAATCTCTGGTACACGCTCTGGTGAGGTACGACTGTTATCTGCAGTGTTGGAAAGTTGCCAAAACATTACTCTTCTGGTCTTCCAGACCCAAGTGTATTGCAGTGCAGCGCCATCGTAGCGGCGCAGATAGCTGTGACGCCGCGAGTCGTACTTGTCTTAGTTGAAGGCCGTCGCGCCCCCACTGGCACCATTTCTGAACTCTCATGGTAATGCAGAGACATTACCACTCCATATTATGGGAATATTGCTGCCTAATGTGGACATATAGCCCTGAGTAATGTGACTCTGAAAAGATTTAGTTTTTGAAAATAAATCAAGATCATTAATATTTTCATCGAGTCACAAAATTAACAATATCATCTATTCTACATGCATCAATCGACGTTCTACAGGGTGATTATTTTAGGTGAGACAATATGGGGAAGGTTTGCCAACGGACATGGGCAATATGGGGAAGGTTTTCCAACGGGCAATGGGCAATATGGGGAAGGTTTGCCAACGGGCAATGGGCAATATGGGGAAGGTTTGCCAACGGGCAATGGGAAATATGGGGAAGGTTTGCCAACGGGCAATGGGCAATATGGGGAAGGTTTGCCAACGGGCAATGGGAAATATGGGGAAGCTTTGCCAACGGGCAATGTGCAATATGGGGAAAGTTTGCCAACGGGCAATGGAAAATATGGAGAAGGTTTGCCAACGAGCAATGAAAAAAATATGGGGAAGGTTTTCCAATGGGCAATGGGAAATATGGGGAAGGTTTGCCAACGGGCAATGTGAAATATGGGGAAGGTTTGCCAACGGGCAATGGGAAATATGGGGAAGGTTTGCCAACGGGCAATGGGCAATATGGGGAAGGTTTGCCAACGGGCAATGTGCAATATGGGGAAGGTTTGCCAACGGGCAATGTGCAATATGGGGAAAGTTTGCCAACGGGCAATGGGAAATATGGGGAAGGTTTGCCAACGGGCAATGGGCAATATGGGGAAGGTTTGCCAACGGGCAATGGGCAATATGGGGAAGGTTTGCCAATGGGCAATGTGCAATATGGGGAAGGTTTGCCAACGGGCAATGTGCAATATGGGGAAAGTTTGCCAACGGGCAATGGAAAATATGGAGAAGGTTTGCCAACGGGCAATGGGCAATATGGGGAAGGTTTGCCAACGGGCAATGTGCAATATGGGGAAGGTTTGCCAACGGGCAATGTGCAATATGGGGAAAGTTTGCCAACGGGCAATGGAAAATATGGAGAAGGTTTGCCAACGAGCAATGAAAAAAATATGGGGAAGGTTTTCCAATGGGCAATGGAACGCAGCAAACTTAACGTTAAACTTTTAGGTGACACAATATGGAAAAGGTTTGCCAACGGGCAACGGCAAATGGATCGAAAAATGAAGACCACACTGCGCTCCAGAGAAATTAATGGCGTAGCTCATAAAGCTGCCAAACTAACATGATACTGGCAGGCCATGTCTGCCGGAAGCCGGTAAAGCTGTGGGCCCGCATACGGCGTCGCGGCAGACCGAGAAGGTGGCGGGACGCCTTGGATGGCTTGGATCGTTAATTGGCGAGAAGAGACCTTCACCTCGTTATTAATTATTACCTCTTTTTCTGGACATGTTGTAAATAGCGAGTATCCCAGAGTGGCCGCACGCGTCTTATACTGAAACAACTGGTAAACCACTCAAGTGTAGGTTTGTTTGACTGGTTTAAGTTCAGTGGAACTCGAAATAACCCACCGCGGCCAGAGTGACAAACGTGCCCAGTTCAAGAATAACTAAACATTTTATCATTTTAGTGCGTGATACTGATAAAATTGTGTTTTTCGTTTTTTTAACTGTTATCTTGTTTAATAATGAATAACGCACTCTAATTTCAGTATAGAAAGTACCGTAATTACCGGGAATTACCGGTTCCGGGCCGGTACCGGAAAATAAATCCCGGTTTGGATAAGGTACCGGTACTGTATGCCCTAAGGCTAGGCGTATCTTCTCACCTGGCCACTTCTGGCCAATAGGCAGCACGGAGGTCAGCGCTCACGACGCCGGGGCCTATTGCATTGTGTTACCATTGATGACCCAATTATGGCGCATCGGATGTCCATTGTTTTAGTCTTACAAGTAGTCTGTAAGGATCCGTGTGCTGAGATGACAGGGCAGCAGACGCTTGCTTCAAGTGTACCTACCGTCTGGTTCCGGCAGTAGACTGTCTCAGGACGTACTGCTTACATATTATGTAATAATATTCATTGGAAAATGTTTAAGTCTTCCTTTCTAAGGAATGTATATAATTGTCAGAGCTGTATTACAATTCAGTTTAATATTCTAGCTTCGCTTGTAAAGGTCGTACCAACAACGTTATAGAGAAGTAGGCTAAACTCATAAGTTGAACGAACAGGTATTTCCAAAATGGTAGAGTGCAGGTACTATTTGTAGAGGAAGAAGTCGACCTCGGTGGTATCCGCTTCAAACAACAACGGAAACAGATCGATTTCACAAAAAACATATTATCTTGCTTTATTGATCCTAGATAATCATAATATAATTTGGTTTCTGCGATTTGTCGGTCACGTAACCAGCTACGCTAATCACACGTTGATGTTGTTTAGGATGTAGGTACCTACACGGAAGGGAGATCAATCTATTAGGCGTTATTATAAATGTGTCTATTAAATTTACTTACAAGTCGGTTTTGCCTTGGCTAACCTAACCAAAGTTATTTGGTTGTTAATGTAACTGATACTGTGAGACCTCTATGTCATCTGTGTAGTGACCATTTGCAATAGGTGCTCGTTAGGGTCTTGATATTAAATTATTCTGAATTCAGAATGAGATTGGCCAATTTCCTAAAAATAGTCACCAATCCTTTTAGAGAATCATCAATATAATTAACTTATAGATGTCAAGGCAACACAATTCATAAAATAATCATAATTAATGCAATTTGGTGGTTATGAACATCCGATGTCCAATGCTTATGATGTGATGACGTGTTCCACTAGCTAGCTCGCTCACACCAGTGGCAGGCGCCAGTTGGCGAGTAGCTGGGCGCGTACAAACTCGAATCGTAACCCAAGCCAACCGATACAGAACTATGTAATAAAGTGCTTTAATTTACAGGTATTGGTAATAATTACAATGTACAAAAGTATTGTTATTATTTTATAAAGTGTAAAAAAAGGTGCAGAGAATGCTACCGTCGGCTGGGAATCGAATCGGAGCCGCCCGTGTGGCAGGCTCGAATTCTACCTCTGAACCAGAGACGCTCACGTCTGACCGAGGAAATATCTACAGTCGCAGTAATACTTAAACATGATGACGTCACACAGTCACACCCCGGCTCCCAACGAGTGACTAGTGTGAGAGAGCATGAGTGAGAGTGACCATGAGTTCGTTCTACATACCTATTTCATCATTTGACGGCTCGGTTGGCGCAGTGGCTGAGTGATTGACTGCTGAGCTGCGTGTCGCGGGTTCGATTCCCGTACGGAACAAATATTTGTATGGCCGGCAGGTAGTTGTTCCGGGTCTGCTTGTTTGTGCGTCTGAATGTTTGTCAACGCACCCAAGATGCAGAAGAAATTCCTAGTAAGGAGAGACGTTTAAAAAAAAAACAAAATATTGATATGCAAAACTTTTGTTTTATTTATTTAACAATTTAATTAATTAATAATATAATCAATTAAAATAAATAATAAAATAAAAATTAAATAATTATTTCAATTTAATTTTTATTTTCTAACTACTTTGCTTTAAAATTGACTTCAGTAGAACGATCCGAAGCGAATGACAAAATGCATTACCTACCGATCAATAAAAAGTTATCCACAAATAATAACACTAAGTAGTTTTTATGTGTTTATTCAGGTTACGGGCACATAGCGCCGAAGACCCAGACCGGCAAGGTGGTGACGATATTCTACGCCATCCTGGGCATTCCGCTCATGCTGCTGTGCCTGTCCAACATCGGCGACGTCATGGCCTCTTCCTTCAGGTGCGCTGGTGTGCCGCACGCATCCACATGATTGCGTTGTGTACATCATCACTCCCCTGCCACTCGCCTGCAACTTATCTGTGCAGGCGGAAAAACAACTAAACGCAAAGTTTCTTGACAAACAACGGCACCTTGAATGCACACTTAAAGTGGTCATAGTATGTGTGGTGATGTCACGCTAAATTCAAAATGGGTGCGCCATTTTGAATTAAGTGTGACACAGTCATTAATTGAAAATAAAAATGTTTTTAAAGTGCCGTGTTGGGTATCTAATGAAAGGGCTCAATTAGCACATTTCAAAGATAAACATAATATATATTACCAGCTAAACACAATTAGATTTATAAAGGGTGTAAATAGACCCTTAATATAGCCGAAAGGCAGTTGTTCTCCCCGTCTTTGCGATCATTTTTTTGTTCTAGACCATACCTGGGAACCTTCTAGTTACTGAGATATTGGGGGTCAAAGTTACAACGTTTTCACAAGTTTTTTTTTAAATACAATCATGTTTTTAAAGTAAGATTTTACTTTACACACCTCCGCGACCCCCGTACTATTCAATCCATCCATCAGCTTTGTTTCATTGTGCTTTGAGTGCTTTCCTTCGAGTCCTACCGTAAAACGTGATTTTTCACCCCAAAAATAAAGTCGATTCCCAGCAATAATTTTTGCGTAAAGTTACTTAGTGAAGGGTCTGTTTACACCCTGTATTATTATGATGATCTTCATTTAAATAATAAACTTATTGTTAAGTTGAAACTCTTTGTTTCACACTTTTCAGAGCGCGAAACTTGTTTGCAAAGTAGGCGTGACTTTTTTAGTTTAATGTTTGAATCTTTCCTTGGATTTTCTTTTATATAAACTATTTACTACCTATTAAGCTAATTCGCTGCGCCCTAACAAGGCCATGTTTTCATTAGTATAATATTATGATCAATAAATGAGTAAATAATTGATAAAACTTGCAGGTTTCTGTACTGGCGGGTGTGTTGCTACGTGTGCACTCGACCGCCCAAACGAAGGCACCGACATCATCCCTCGAGGTACGTGCACTCAACAACTGTTGTTTAACAAAGTGAATGCATACTAAAACTTCTATGCAAGGTGGAAGTGACGCCGACGCTAAAACGGTTACCAAGTATTCAGTACATCATTTTGTCAATATGTATGTAGCAGCAGATTTTTTTTAACAGTATACCGATTCTATGTGGTGGTTCAGAATGAATACGTGGTAATAGTGCCTTCCACCCTGTATATTTACACCATAACTGCTTTATTTGATTGACAGCTGTCAAGTTGTGTGAAACGGTTTGCAAATGAAGCCGTAAAGGGTATTTTAATATAGCATTATAATTAAAGTAGTGCGTGAGGCGGGGTTTTGTGCGCACGTGCTTCTTTCAAAACATTCTGATCAGTGTTTTATTTATCATACTCGGTGCGGGTGAACCCGCTGACGGTGAGAACTGAGGTAGGGGGGAGTTCTAATGAAGCTGCGTTGACCGATACAAGCGATTCAGAGATAACAAATAGTTGCGAGCGTGAGATGTTGATGATGACGGGTACGACGGATTTTATTTATTATTTTAGTACATGGAGGACTTGCAGATAATAAAAACAAACAAAAAAAGAAACCATAACCATCAGAAAGCCAATTACAAACCAACAAATTACTGTATGATCGGAGAAAAGATCTAGGGAAAAGAGTGAAAATAGTAGTGAAGAAGGATTTACTACAGTTGACAGGAGACGACCAAAGAAACTCATCAGAAGCACATCGAATGCAAATTTTTGCATAATCAGGTTTGAATTGAATAAAAATAATCAACTTAGTAATGCCGCGGAGAAAACTGACAAAATAATAAATGGTACTCTTTGACCTCACTACAAGTTTCACCAAAACAGATGGCCTTGGTTAAGTGCTTAAGGAACGGAAATATTCAAAATGTCATCAGAATCAAATATAAAAGCCCTTACAAAGTATTTCTACAGTTTGATAATAGAAAACAAGATGAAAAATTACTAAATTTACCTAAAAACAAGGAGCTAGATATTAGAGCTCAATTTACTGATGAGGTTGACCTATCCCTGGTTAAAGGGGTTGAATTAGAAATGACTGATGAGGAAATATTAGACTCAATCAGTAGCACATTTGAGGTTGTGTCTGTCAGAAGATTGAGATGGTTGAATGATGACGGTAAATGAATTGACAGTGAGACCGTTATAGTTAGGTTTTAAAAGTCAGGGTGTGCCAGAGCATGTACATATATGCATATGCAGGGTTCAGGGTTGAGAAATACGTTATTCCCGTAACCGCTCAGGATGTTGGAAGTTTGGACATTCTAAAAAGTTTTGTCCAATCAATAAAAACCTTTGCCCAAAATGTGAAAAAGAACAAATGAATAGTGAGACACAAACATTTAGATGTCTGAATTGCAATGGTCCTCATATGGCTATAAACAAAACATGCCTAATTTTTATTAAAGAGAAGAGGATTCGTGTTCTCATGAGTATGGAAAATACTACGTCCGTAACGCAATGGAAATGTATTATAATGAAAAAAAGGAATCTAACAAGCAGGTTTTACCTGAACAAACGGGTGTGAGTAGTTAACCTTAATGAAAAGGTGAACAGGCTAACCATAAAGAACAAATTAAAGAAGAAGAAAGACAAGAAAGAGAAGAAGAGTAGACGACATTAGTGAGAAACAAAAGTGGTAAAAGCCGAAAAGAAGCTTCTTAATAACCCTAAAAAGAAAAATAACAAAAATTTACATGACAACACTAATAAGTCAGTGCCTACAGAAAGTTTAGAAAATATTCAAAATCATGAGGTAGAAAAGAGAGACAAAAACGAGAGGAAATTTCAATGGAGGAAAATTTGGAGAAATATTATAGAAACTGCTCCACAGAGCAGAACATAATGAACAAAATGAAGTCGGTGTTTAAAATGATGTATGAGCCAGTTAAATTATTGTGACTTAGTAGTTGGGACAGTTAGTGTCGACAGAATATTAAAAATAATAACACTGTCATGATTGATGCCTTAACTTGTCATTTGATATTGTGTAACATGTCTGCTAAACAATATCAAAAGTGCATCCACACCGAAGTTAATTTCTATGGAGCACGTTTGAAAAAGTAAAGCTTTTTACTTTTTCAAACGTTGCTGTTGTTGCGTGTTTTTTAACGTTGGGAGCTTACCCAGGTAAGCTTAAGCTTTTCACTAAAATGAAGCTGTAATTACAAAAACTTACTCAATGTCGTCATACTGTATGTGTGAATATGTTGGTCCGCAGGCGGTCAGCACGCGGCTCCACGCGGCGCCGGGCGCGGCCCCTCGAGCGAGCACATTCTGACACCGACTGCAGGTACTCTTACTCAGCACACCTTACACTTATCACCACAAACCTCCCGCTCAGCCCGAAAAACAATAACAACCAGACATTCGAGGGTCGTCCCAGAAATCACGACCCGACCTAACTAAGAAATCACAATAAATCTAAGTTTTATTTACTTATTCCTCTTCTTAGACCCTTTTTAACTCGACTATGGACATTTACAAAAAATTCTGCTTTATTGCTCTGAATTTTTGTCTAACACTCAACTGAAACATCTTCACTCCTCTATTTTGTTGTATTTTGAGGACCTGCGGCAGCCTATTTGGGCACAGCTTTTTCCTGTCCTAATTTTCGGTCGAGATACGATGTACTGCACTTTCTGAAATCAGTCGTCCAATAACATGTTTAGGATATTATTCTTCACTAGCTGTTGCCCGCGACCTTCGTCCGCGTGAAATTATTATAAAAATATTATTTCCCTATCCTATTTTATTAACAGGTTTTAATTATTTTGCATGGAATGCTAATCTTTTGAACCGACTTCCAAGAGGAGGAGGTTATCAATTCGTCATAATGTTTTTTTTTTCTTTAGTAAAAGTAGCCTAAGTTACTTTTTGTAACATCAGCTATCTCCCAGTAAAAATCCCATCAAAATCGGGCCAGCCATTTTGGAGATTAC
Source organism: Noctua fimbriata (assembly GCA_905163415.1). Taxonomy (NCBI): domain Eukaryota; kingdom Metazoa; phylum Arthropoda; class Insecta; order Lepidoptera; family Noctuidae; genus Noctua; species Noctua fimbriata. The sequence continues at coordinate 499,209 of LR990937.1, forward strand.
CCGGAACAAACGGACAGAAAGAGAAAAATGTAAAAATCTGTTTTTTTTTGTTAAAAGTACTGCATATACTTTCATATCCATTATTTTTTTTTTTAATTGCAAACAGACACGAAATTCAATTTTATTTATTTTATAGATTTCTGGTGTAGTAACCTCATTTGGTCGACCACTGCAATGTTCATCTTAGCAGCTCATACGGCCTAAGTATGGTGGGACAGCGTATGCCTGACAATAAATCGTTGCTCACTACACAAAAAACGTAAAAGAAGATAAAAACTTAACAAGCATCTAGGAATCTAAACGCCTCTAAACAATGTTCACACATTCACATACAATCGGTTAAAAAGAATCTATAAAGGTAAGAAATAAAGATATGAATATGAATATGAAATATTATAAAAATACTAAATTAAATTATGTGACATGTATTTAAATTATTTGAAAACTATTGTAAAATCGAATTAAAAAGAAATTAAAAAATGAGATTGAGAATAGTTAGAGACTTTTACATATTTGTGCCGTTTATGAGCTACCAGGGAATCAGCATGCGCAGAAGAAAATAAAAAACAAACTTGTTTATCTTCAACGTAGTCCTTGATTTTTAATCGACTTTCTTCAAATAGGAGGAGGCTCCCAATTCGGTTGTTTTGATAGTAATCCCTAAGAATACAGTTTATCTATAACATTCAGTTTTTTGTTTGCTGAGATTTAAATTTAGATCGCGTTGTGGTTTGATGACGTATACCTACATTTCCCTTACCTATCGCTCGCACCTACATACAGGTGACCTTCAACTAAGTCTGGCAGTGGGAAAATAGGTACCATCAAAATTGTCTGGCGGTTTGGAAAACCGCTTCAAATAGTTGCCCAAGTAAAGTATAATGTATAAAATTCAGATTGAATAAAGTTACGTAACTTCACTTACAATTTAGCATACTTTAAGAGACCTATTACAAAATTGGTGAGTTGTACTCAGGTACTGAATTCAAGCAGCCGACGCAACGCATTATGTAGCAATTAAGCAGTTATATTTACGCTTATTTTAAGTTTTATATACAGGGTGACTGGATCTGGACCCGCCATAGCAAATTCGCATACAGAGGAGGTCATTTACTAATTATTGAACCTTACTTTCCCAAGTTCTGTATGGTGTCCGGACGTAAAGAATAGCACCATCCCATATCTTCCCGTGGGTGTCGTAAGAGGCGACTAAGGGACTTACCAGAGAATGGGCAGCAGAGTTCTCTGATTCTACAACAACCATACTGCGATCGCCAACCCGCCTGCCAAGCGTGGCGATTATGGCAAAACCCCCCTTCTTGGGGGAGGCCTATGTCCAGCAGTGGACTTTTCGGCTGAAATGATGATGACTTTCCCAAGCTAAAGTTTTATAGTTTGGGAGATATGTCAATTTTTATACTTAATTGGGATTTTTCCAAAATTTTACCTTCAAGCATTCATAACTTTTATTTTTGCATTATTTTAAAATTTTGATATAAATTCACAGACTTTAAAAAAAAAAATACATTTTGCAAGAAAATTCCCATTTTACAGATTTTTTTTATTGATGCCAATCGATCCTGTTTCCAATACTGATAAAAAAAACTTCTATTAGAGTGCTAAGTTCAGAAAAAATATGATCGCATTGAGGGGAAGAACAAGTGGCTTTCAGGTTAAGGTTATTTTTTACACCAATTATACGTTTTACTGATACACGTGCATTCGAACTCATTTCAATAGCCCAAATATGAAAACACTATTCGACCTCTTCGACGATTCTCAAACGACACGGTCGGGCGGTGAAGCGGATCTCACGTCACACGCACATTACATACATCGCCCGACTGCGCGGACGATACGCGATTGTAAACTTGATATTTAACATATGTACGCCATTGGCGGCAAAACATATCGAACTATGTATGAACCATACCTTGGTTTAAAAAAGGTATTGAATCAGATGTTAAGAAAACTTTGATCAATGGCCAAACCCTTTGCCAAATAGTGTTATATCCACGATAAGCGGAGTTTTTTTTCAATGGATATGATATTGGTACAGATATCGCGATAGTGGGTACAGCAGCAGCCGCGTGCGCCGGCCCCGGCAGCCACTGCCGCCCCCCGCGCACGCTACATCTCTGCCCCGCACCAGGTCACAACCACCGCTGCAAGGAAGACCACACGGTAAAGTTCATGTAGCTGTTCACCCATATATTACTCACCTGTGTAAAAGATGACCTGACTAGAAAGGGAATGACTACTAAGATGACGACTAAATATGGAAGAAGATGACATGCTGTGGCGACACAAAATAAATAGGGATGAGGGCTAAATAATGATGATGGCTGCTGTGGCGATCAAAGACCGCCATGGCCTTACTTATTACGAAATGAACATCGGGCCGCTTAAGCTAATTTGTTTTTAGTATTAAGTATATTTTTGTTCCAGCCGTAAGAGACTATGATATAGAAGAACCGTCTCCAGTTCGTTTTGAGAAATACGGACGAGAAGGTCGGGACACTTACGATGAAGATGGAGAGGGTAAGAATTGAAACTAACATTTACAGTGGTCACTCTTGATTTGCACGCGTATCATGACCACCGTACAAACGAATTTTTTCGACGGAAGAATCGACAAAATGACAGATCAACAAAAGAAATCTCTCGTTTTGTCGATTCTTCCGTCGAGAAAACCCGTTTCTACGGTGGTCATGCTACGCGTGATGGTGTAGGTATTTACCTACTTTTCACTCGTGAAAATTAATTGGCATTGTTAGCAGAGGAATTCCCAAAGATTTCGCTACCATTACAAGATCTGGAGGCAGCGTTACAAGACTTGGAGAGCCACCACATGAAGTTATCGTCCAAACCTGAGCTCCGCAGCAAATCTCTGCCACGACCAGCTAAAACGAAGCCCGAATACGGTCCGAGACGGGACTTTGATGACGAAAGACACTTCGATGACGATCCAAAAGACATGTTCGAGATACATGACCTTCATGATGTAGACTATGAGAACTACAAAGAGAGGCAGGCGTTGGAGAGGGAAAGGCGACGAGAGAGAGAGGAACTGTACGCTCATAGGGACCGAGGATATGATCCGGAGGATGAGGACTACGAGGTCGATTACCCCAGAGGAAGGAGATCGACACGTGATTTGAGGTAACTTTATGTCTCATTGCAGAAGATAATCATTATGTCATTATGCATGAGGGTCAGTAGAAATTAAGATTTAGCACCTGCAGATAATAAATAGTTTTTCTTTATCAGGTGTGACCGTGGTAGATCAGAGTACGTGGACCGCGAGAGCGCGTGGGAACGCCCGCGGCGCCAGCGCCGAGCACGCTCAGCTGTGTGCGACTACGAGCAGCGCTGGGACGAGGAGCGGCCCCCGCCCGAGCCGACGCGCCGCCCGCTCCGGAGGCTGCATACTGTGGACGACACCAGATACCGCACGCATGTTAGTCACAAAGTGCCTGAGAGTATCATCATTGTTGTGGAAGATTGACACTGACAACACTTGAACGTCGTGTTCAGTTTTACTGATGAAATCCACTTCTAGTTTATCATGTCTATCAAGCGGCTTGACATCTTGCATCTCTTCTGTATAACTCCTGGATTTCAAAATGACCATACATTGCAAATATAAAACAATGTAAAGTGTACTCTATTATTAATTCTGATTTGGATCAGTGTCGCGTAAAGTAGACCAACAGTAATCTGCTTACATACTTTTCCCCCATATACCTTGGTACTTTTCCTCACAACTCCTAATATTTTGGTGAAATCGAACATCATGTTCATTGTTCACGTTTGCCACACTGATGAAAATTGAAAATGTTTAAATGTTATGAAAGACATCCTTTCGCCGTCCTTCAATTCGACTTATTTTATTCGACGATTACGACTTATTTAAATTTCCTGACCGGCATTTGTGGCGTTTAGGTCCTCTAAAGTGCAAGTATCATTTCGGACACTTTAGCAAGTAGGTATGCTAAAGTATCGTATCGATAGCGTAGTATCGTGGTGGAAATGAAAACCGCTGTTCCATACATTTTCACCGTGTACGTGTTGCGCTTTTGTAGGAAACAGCAGTTTTTTTTTTATTACCAATATAAAAAAGTATATTAAATATTATAATATAATTATAATTTTAAAGGCAAAAATAAATATTAAATTTGTAAACTAACTATGTTTTAACTTCTGGTGTTAACAGACGCCATCAGTGGAAAGAGATGAATGGAGTGACGGTGAGGTGGTGGTGGTACCACGTCACGGCAAAGCGCCTGCAGGTAAGGTGTTACGTGAACTCGAGTAATAATTCCTAATATTTTCGGGTAATTATTTGTGACATTTCAAAATCAAAAATCAAAATCAAAATCATTTTGCTTGTAATTGCAGCGTGGGGCTCTCGAGCGTCCGAGATATACCACCCTCCTTCCGACGTGGTTAAAGAAAATGTGAGTACGGTATATTGTATACAGCATGTGTCAGAAAGGTGTGATGTGTGTGTGTGTGTGTTATGTGTTTTAAAGGTTGTGATTCAGATTATCAAGCTGAACAACAGCGATATTTTCGCCAATTGTGAACCGATTTTGATAATTCTTTTTATGTTTGGAAGTATATTATACCGCGGTGTGTCCCGTTTAAATTTGGTGTAGATCTGATGCTGATCTTCGGGAATATACAATGGAGACAATAATAGACAGCAAATTTGTCCTGATTGCTGAAATCGCTTGAATGTTTATTGTTTAAACACGACATCATAACATAACATCACACCTGTAAAAAAAAGGAGGAGGTTCTATGTATATTTTTTTGTGTTCACCGATTTCTCCGCCAATTGTGGACCGATTTTTCTACTACCATGAATTGTATTGTTGACCAGCCCCTGTAGCATGACCACCATAGACAAGGATTTCTTTGACGGATGAATCGACAAAATGACAGATTGTGTCGACACAATGACAGATTCCTTTGCACTATCTGTCATTTTGTCGGTTCTTCCGACAAAAAAATCCTTGTCTATGGTGGTCATGCTACAGGGGCTGGTCAACAATACAATTCATGGTAGTAGAAAAATCGGTCCACAATTGGCGGAGAAATCGGTGACGGATGAATCGACAAAATGACAGATTGTGTCGACACAATGACAGATTCCTTTGCACTATCTGTCATTTTGTCGGTTCTTCCGACAAAAAAATCCTTGTCTACGGTGGTCTTGCTACGGGGGTATATCAAATATTTGTAAAGGAAGACAAGCTAGCAAGCAAGCAGCAAGATTTTTTTATTTTTTCGTTTTTACAAGTAAAAACGGAAAAATAAAAAAATCTTTTTTGCAAAAAAGTTTTTATTTGTAAACATCATTGCTTGACTCAATAGTGTTTTATTGTTTAGGGGTGTGAGGAACAGGGTGTAAAGTTCTTCATTCCCTATTGAAAAGGGCGCATCCTCCGACCAGACGGGTGTTGTGTCTGGTGGGCTACTTCCCGGCAGTTGCTGTCGGGTATGCCTATAGAATGTTAAGTCGCGTTTAACCGCACGATTTAGAATGTTTTGATGTTAGATCTTCATTTGTGTCATAAAAGGCGCTGTAGTACTTTTTGTACTATATTGCTGTAGTAATTTTTGTAGTGCCGCTACATCGCTCCTCCCGGAGACCGGGGTCGATAGTGGAATGAGTTATTCATGCATCTCGATACGTTTTTTCCGGGCCAGTGAAAGCTCGTTGACGCATTGTTCACGGTGAGTCGGAACTGTCTGCGGCGGTGGTGCAAGCCCAGGGAGTCGGAGCCGGCGCTGCATTTGTTCCGGTGCGTCAGACGTGGTACAGCGCCGCGAGTGGCTGACTGCTACCGTCGAACGGGAGAGAATTTCAAGCTCTCAACCGGCCAAAAGTGCAGTGTGCTGCTTCAAGATCGCTTGATGAGGCTAAGGGTGCTGACCAGGAATGTGATTTTGCTGCATGCTGGTAGTCAGGGATACCCATTTAAATATGGACCGTGCATGGCTTCAGGACCTGAGCTATGCTGTAACAGAAAATATTGTTACGAGCTGGGTATGGGATAAATAATATAACACTGCCATTAGAACACCAAATTTCTTTATCTAACACAAAACACTTATAAATCAATCACAACATCACCATTGCACTGAGCACTATTCCCTTAGATATCGCACTTGTAGTTCACATCGATTCGCTTGGTTGTATAGTCAAAATTAGACTGACTACTCCGACGACGATGGATATCGCTGCGCCCTCGCAAGGGCTGGCGGTCACGGCGCTTAGCCCCCTGGCCGCAGAGGCTATACCCTAGCCTGTTAGAACGGGTCCGTCATTTGATAGCCTTTTAGGCTAGGCCTGAGGGCGCGCAGACTTCAATGCTCGCCTGGGTGTGTGGTTGCTATTGTATTTCAGTAGGCGCTATCGTAACAATATCTTGTGTCCCTTGAAGTAACTATTACTTAAACGCAAACTCACTTACATAGTCCAGATCTTCCCATGCCCTGCTCTCCAACACACACACACGTACAGTCGCACACTGATAGCTTATAACCTGGATTATCATAGGATACTTTTTTTCCGGTAATCATCCCGTGGGACAATTATCGAACAACACGCCCCAAAGCCGCGGCCATAAGCTAGAAAATAAAGATAAACCAAACACCGAAACAAACTCAGAGTCAAAGTTTGTTTCGAAATCTAGCTAGACATCTTGTTCAAGTCATATGAAGACAATACAAATTAGTGTTTGACATTGTCATTTGAGAAAAGAGCTATACAGATGTCAGTGAGTATCCAGTCTGTGCACGCCGTTGTCAGTAATAGTGTACCTCCTCTCAGAAATTAACTACATAGCTCAACGCCTCGATGAGCAGTATCTAAGAAAGGACATTTGTGTTGTGTCAGATAAAGCCGGTGCCGATCTGGCTGTGCGTGTTCCTGGTCGCGTCGTACATCGTGGCGGGCACCTTCCTCTTCAAGAGTTGGGAGAGCTGGGAGTACCTGGACGCCGCATACTTCTGCTTCATTACGCTCACCACCATCGGCTTCGGGGACTTTGTACCCGCTCAGGTGAGAGAGAACTAACATGAGATAAGGTTAATAAAAACTGAAAAGAAAAAAACAAGTCATTAGTTAGTTATTGGGAAGATTTGAGCCGATATAGATTTTTAATGGGCCGCGTGTTAAAGTTACCATGTTCTGCAATAGAATTTAAATTTAAATTTAATGAAATATTGTCAAGATAACCAACAGCTGATAAAAATGGATATTTTAGCTAAAAATCACACTAAAAAGAAATTTGTATCATTTTGGAAATCAACAAATAGTTTGAATCCAAAGTTGAGTCCCCCTGTGAGCGTGGCGAGCGTACACGAGCCCGCGGATATAGCCAATGCATTTCGGCGACATTTTCAGATTGAGTCACCTCTTACTAGACCTGTGCAGGAGTTTGATGCTGGAGCCAACTCTGGGGACATTTCTATTGTTTTTACGGCACAAGAAATATCAGCCATCATAAAGAAAATGGAGAGGGGTAAATTCCCGGGTCATGATGGCTTCAGCATCGAGCACCTGAAGTATGCGGGGGGACACTTGCCGCGTGTGCTAGCTTTATTTTTCAACCTGTGTGTACCGGATGACGTAGTGTATACAATGGTAGTGCCTATTGTGAAAAATAAAACAGGTGATGTCTCCGACATTTCCAATTACAGGCCCATTTCTTTGGCCACTGTCATAGCAAAATAGACTGTCTGCTTGATAAGCAATTGGCTAAACACCTCGAACTACATGACGCCCAGTTCGGTTTTAAGCCTGGGCTGTCAACTGAGAGTGCAATCTTGTGCCTAAAGCAGACTGTCCAATACTACACAGACAGGAAGACTCCTATTTTTGCTTGTTTTCTGGATCTGTCAAGGGCATTTGATGTTGTTTGTGACGATGTTTTGTGGCGTAAACTAGAATGTGAAACTACGTTACCATCTGAAATAGTGTCAGTATTTAAGTACTGGTAAAGTAGTCAAATCAATAGCGTGAAGGGGAATGGTTCTCACTGGGACGTGTATCGGTTGGTGTGCGGGGTGAGGCAGGGGGGGCTCAGCTCTCAACGGCTCTTCAACCTATACATGAACCAGCTGGTCCTTGAGCTCAGCAGCACCAATATCGGATCATATTGACGGAGTGTGCATTAACAATATTAGTTATGCTGACAATATGTAGTTGCCCATCGGTCGGTGCTCTGAGGAGACTGATCGCTATATGCGAAAACTATGCGGTGAATCATGGGCTCAGATATAATGTCAAAAAGAGCGAACGAGCGATCGAGCGGTCTTTAAAGCAGGCAGTTTGTCATATTCGTCTATTCCAACTGTAGCACTTTGTGGAGAACCACTGCGAAGGGTGGACAAGTTTAAATTTCTGGGCCACTGGGTCACTGAAGACCTTAAGGATAATGGTGACATTGAAAGGGAACGTAGGTCGCTGGCTGTCCGTTGTAACATGCTGGCCCGCAGGTTTGCACGTTGTACGAGGCCAGTTAAAGTAACGCTCTTCAAAGCTTACTGTCAGTCCTTCTACACGTGCAGCCTGTGGGTCAACTTCACTCAGCGGACATACATCTACCTACGCGTTCAATATAATAATGCACCAGAGAGTACTGCTACGGCTGCCGTGGCGTTGTAGTGCGTCAGGGATGTTTACAGATTTTGCCGCCATTGAAGGTTTTGCCACCATTATTAGAAATAGATGTGCATCCCTGATGACTCGTGTTCACGGCGGCACCAACAGTATTCTCAGTGTATTTGCAGATCGATGGTATTCCCCGATGCTGCGGAGGTGGATGCGGCTCCACGCTGAATTTTAATTGTATGTGTCTGTAACCTACTAACACTAAAAGTTAAGTAAAATTGTTACTAACCCTATGGACTATCCGGTCTGAAATATTTTTTTTCTATTCTATTCTATTCTTAGAATTTACGTTTTTTTTCATGTGTGTATCGATCAAGAAACTATTTCAATGGTGTCAATAATTATTCCTTAACATAATACATTCTAAACTTGTTTTTTTCTTTTCAGGGATTATTTAAAGTTCACTGTTTATGGAGCCGAATTTTTTGATTGCTTGAAAATACTTTGTTTATTTTACACTTTCTTATTATTTAATTATTCCTTTAAAAACGCAAATAACTTAAACAAATGAAATTGTAAATTGTCAAAAAGGTTGATTAGATATTAGGATTTGAACTCGCTTTATGTGTTACTTCAATCCCATTAGCACTTAGCTATTTAAGTTCAAAAAGGGTGTCGGTTGGCTGTTGGCCGTAAGTCCAACAGGATTTAAATATATCTCAAGGCATAGATCGTTATAAGTAATCTTAATCATTCTAATGCAGCAAGTGCCTAAGAAGCCGGACACCAGAGGTAGGGCCAATTAAAAATATTGGATTTCATGTATTTTGTCGGAGATTTGACCACAATAGTCATTTGTTTTTAAAACAGATCGTGTTGAAAATATTGTGCAAGTAGTAGTTTATTCAAATCAGTCATGGAAGTCCTGGAATCAACTAAGGACTGTTAATGCTGGGTAACAGAACCCCCTTGTTAAATTTGATTTTTTATTCATTCGAATGTTAGATCAAATCTTTGGCACATTACATAAAACGGCATCATATTTCAGGTGCTTCTATATGTTCTCCGGCAACTTAAGTCTTAAATATAAGGTACTATTTCAGATTTAGTTATAATTCTTATGGTCTTTCGCCCAGATTTCATAGTAAATTGCCCATAGTCCTTTACGAACCCATTCAATCGTGCAATGAATTAGGAATTACAGTTGGAGACACAGACTTCCTGTAGGTACGATGCGTAGCAGTGTACTAATGTCACTAACCTGTCTACCCTCAGGGTCAGAGCCTCGACGACGCGGCAGCCGCCGTGCACTCCATCGCGCTGTGCTCGCTGTACCTGCTGTTCGGCATCGCGCTGCTGGCCATGAGCTTCAACCTAGTGCAGGAAGAGGTGCGTGCCAACGTGGCTGCGCTCGCCACCAAGCTCGGCATCATCAAACCCCGGGACGCGCACCAAGACTCTGATACTGACTATTGACATATAACATCACCTTCCTAGCCTTTTCCCAACTATGTTGGGCTAGCTTCCAATCCAACCGGATCCAGCTGGGTGCGGATTTACACGGAGTGACTGCCTATCTGACCTCCACACCACAACCCAGTTGCACATGGCACTTGGCACATGACACCCCTTAAGTCAAATGACACCCCTTGGTAATAAATAAATAATAATTAATAAATAAAACTTTACTAGAAAGCACAGTTATTTTCATTTACAAAGATCTTTAATTATCATAAAAACAATAACAAAATCCACTTACTATAAACTACATTAAGATTAAACTAGGGGCTGCGATTAAGGACTACGAAATCACAAAGATGCGGTTAAAAATATTCTATTCAAAAAAATTAATTAGGTAAAAGATTGTAAACCAAGTGACACACACGCCGTCATCAGTGATGTAAGTGTTACATTGTTATGAAGCTGAGCTGAAACTACCGGTTCGAATGTGCGCGGCCCACTGCAATTTTGAATCGATAGTAATACTTTAGAATACAGTTTCCGCTATAACATCAAGTTTTTTGCCGTCAAGATTTATATTTAGATCACGTTGTGGTGCATTTGGTAAAGAGAACAGGCGCCAAGTCATCTCTTCAGCCATATTTTGAACACTGATGCATACTACATATTGTCCATTTCTACCATGGGATAACAAGTTTGGAACTGTAATCCAGCGAATCAATAATGGTTTGCGCCTTTATACGAATGTCCAAATAGTATTCGCAAAAACAAATAACAGCCAGGGCTTAATTGTAGACAATAAACAATATTTATTTGTTCAAGACTTAAACCTATTTACAATTATTGTACCTTAAATTAGACTATAACTTAGTGGCAAGATACAAGACAAGTGCAACTAAGCTTAAACTAGGAGACTCCTGTGCTATAGGCACCAGGGAACCTTCTAGTTACGGAGATATTTGAGGTCAAAGTTCAAATTTTTTCACGAGTATTTTTTTAAATACTAGTTTTTAAGGTTATAAATTAACTTTAATTACCTCAATGTCCTGTTTACTATTCAAAGCATCCATCAGCACAATGTTTTGAATGCGCTACATTGAGTTTTACCGTAAAACGTAATTTTTCACCCCAAAAAAAAAGTCGTTTCCCAGCAATATTTTTTGCTTAGGGTTACTTAGTTTGATGTAAAGAATGCTTGGTTGACGACTTCTTAAAGGGTCCGTTTACACCCTGTATGTTGTCAGGGTAAAAAATGTTCAAGATGTTATGTAGCAGCCAATGGTTGTAGGCACCCTACACTATTTTATTTTATTTTTATTTTTATTTATTTGGAACAACAAACAATTACATAATAAAGCATAGGAGAGACATACAACTTAAAATTAACAATTATGTAATCAGCGGCGTTATTCACAGAATATATAAACAAAATATTAATAACACGCTTCAAAGAAAAGTTAAAAGTGACAAAAATATGAACGAAACAAAAAACAGTGATTTTAAACTTTTAAATAATACGTTAGTGCATTGATTATGAAACATAATAATCTATGAGTAAAAGGACAAGATGTCTAATTCCTTGATTGCCTTGTGAGTCGAGTTTCGGAATCTTCCACGTGCTGCACAGAATAAATCGATGTCAAGAAAGTGTTTATTATAATTGTCAACAAGACGTCGCAACGGTGCTCGAACACCAGCATTTGTTCGACATGCTCTCACTGCAAACAACGGTTGCTTGCGCACTGCACGCAAATGCATTCTTCTGGGAACTAAATAACAAATTCTGTTGCATATATCAGAACAGTCGTAAGTGTTTCTGCAGAGGTCGTACAAGAGCACGGTCTCCAGAAACATCCGCCGGCCAGTAAGACTTAGAAGATTATATTTTCTCAGTAAATCGACATAAGACGCAGAAGAGTGAAAGCACCTATAAGTCATAGTTCTTAAATATTTCTTTTGTACCATTTCCAAGCAGTTGGAATATTTAATGTATAGGGGATTCCACACCGCAACTGCATACTCTAATTGAGATCTAATTAAGGTCTTGTATAGATAAAGGTAGGTTTGAGGGCGCACGAATTCAGTGGCTGATCGCATAACAAATCCGTACATGCGCCAAGCCTTGTTTACAATTGTATTTATGTGTACATCAAGATGAAGCTTGTCATCAAAAATGACACCCAGATCGCGAACCATGGTAACTCTATTTAAAGTGACATAATTTAGAGAGTACTGGTATCTGAAGATGTTTTTGTTTTTGGTGATGTTCAAATAACAACATTTAGGCACGCTAAGTTTTAGTTTATTACACACGCAGTATTCAGACAGTCTATTTAAGTCACTTTGCAAAGCAAGACAATCGCTAGTGTTTTTAATCGGCCTGAATATTTTTAAGTCATCTGCATATAAAAGAAATTTTGAATTTTGGAAACATTTGCCTATGTCGTTAATGAACAAAATAAATAGAAGGGGTCCCAAAATCGATCCTTGAGGAACACCTGATGTCACGGCTATAGAAAATGATTGATAACCATTAATCACAACGCGCTGCGTCCTTTTGGAAACATACGATGAAAACCACCTCAACAGGTTCCCACGTATACCATTAAATGCAATTTTGCGCAATAGCAGCTCGTGGTCAACCTTATCGAACGCCTTCTGGAAATCAGTATAGACTGAATCTACTTGAATACCTGCATCCATGTCATTAAAAATGTATTCTGAATATGCTACAAGATTTGTTACCGTAGATCTTCTTTTAACAAATCCGTGTTGTTGTGTAACAATAACATTATGTAGCAACGGATAAAGTACACTATGTACAAGCTTTTCAAAGAGTTTCGATAAGGTCGACAATATTGATATTGGGCGATAGTTCTCAACGTCATCTGCAGGACCTGACTTGTGCACCGGTGTTACGTTAGCTCGCTTCCAAGCATCAGGAAAGATTCCTTGTGACAGGGATCGATTAAAAATAATTTGTAGAGGAACGCAAATGTTCTTAGCTGTATTTCTGAGAAATATTGCAGGAAGTGCATCGGGACCAGGCCCTTTTGAGATATCTAAGGATTCCAGATGCCTTAATACCTGCTGAACTGAGAATTGAATATTGTTCACAGCAGTACAGTCCTCAGAACAATCTGCGTTTGAGCAGAAATCATTTGACAAAGTGGAAGGTTCATAGACAGATTTAAAATATACAGAGAAAAGATTGCAGATTTCATTAGGGTTGTTCGAAGATTGATTTTTGAAACGCACAGTAGAGGGAATTCCTTTGGATGACTTACGGTTCGCGATGAATTTCCAAAAATAATTGACATTTAGTTTAATACTGTCCTCAACAGTATTGATATACCGGTCATAACAATTTTTGCACTCAACGCGAAATCGGGATCTAAAAAGCGAAAACTGTTCATAATCTGACAAATTTTTATATTGTTTCCACTTTATCCAAGCTCTACACTTGTTCCTGAATATATGTATGAGAGCCGGTGAGAACATATCTATCACTTAGTTGATGTTGGTTTAATTGTGGAGTACACAGAAAGAACCACACGTTGTGTTTAAAGTTATATTAAAATGTCAAGGGTACAAGTTAAAGAGATCAATCGATCGATTCTTTCTCTTGACAAGTGGTTAGTTCCACAGTTGTTGTCTGACTCGCTCTGCCTTGCGCGAAAAGTTACAATTATAGCGTAATATTTGTGACGCACGACATTCAAGTAGGTTGCTGCGTTCGCAAAGTAAATGTACGGTTGATGAGACCGTACATGTTATTTTTTTATTCTTTTTTTAATTATGCTTCAGCTGAATAAAACTCTGTGTAGAGTCACCCCCCACTCACCCCCTGCCGGAGGTGCGTAGTTTTTATTTAATAATTTTTAAAGGTTACAATTTTTATTGAATGATTTCTGAGAAAAATCGCCTTAATAGACCCCCGTCACGTCACGTCGTTTAGTTAAATTTAAGTTCCGTTTCAAGCTTATTTAGTGACCAATATTTTTAGAAAATAATTTTAAATACCTCGATGCAGCTCCGGCAGCTAAAATTGCACGAGAGCGCAGAATCTTCAAATTCAAGCGACTCGATATAAAACCCAACCCAATAAGTGCGAGTAGGTATATTATAATGCTAACAATGTAGCTAATAAATGTTGACTTTTTTTGGGAAGAAACGCAACAACCTAATTAAGAATAAACATAAGATGTAGGAATTGCACTTTCGAGCGAGGGTTTTTTTTAAATTACCTATTAAGTAGTACACATCTACTCATCATCATCTAATTTCTATGCGTGTTCGGTATGATAATGTAATGAGCACGTGGGAACCGCTTGTGCGTCGATTCCCTTGCACCCTGTATTTATGAGCTCGGAAGTTAGCTTCTGTAATTTGACATTCCACTCGATAAGTTGGCAAACAATAATATTAACACGAACCGATTGACACTGCATTCGTCAAAATATGTTCATTAGTTTAGGCCAAATAGATTTAAAAGATAATATTTGAGTTTCTTTGGTTAGGCGCCGCGCCGTAGCGCACAAACTAATGAATATTATTGATGTTACTAAAATACATACTATTGGTTGCTAAAATCATAACTCTTTTTTTTTGCTTTGCAGTAGTCGGGTAGATAGGAAAGAATAATACTCACAGTCCTCACAGCAACTACAAGTAATATAAATAAAATACTTTCATAGAGTAAATATTCACGTCATCGTGTTTAAAGGCGCTCACAGTTGTTTGACTAAGAGTTAACCAGGTCATTCATCGCCAACACGTATTGAGTGCATGACGAGTCAGAGGCAGAGAGGGAGAGACCATTGCCATCCGGGATGCTAAGCACACATTAGAAATTTCTAAGTAAGTATAGAAATTTCAAAAAATAAACAATAACTGTACACTGAGAATAGAACCCATGGAACCAATGCAGGTAATGTTCTACAACAGGCAACAGCGCTCGGGGGCTGCAAACACAACACCAAGGACGACACCGTGTTCTATATCGTAACATAATACAGTTTACTTCAAATAACACCTTAACCTTTTTGTTGAATATACCAAAGATCGAGACAAAAACTGCCAGGTACCTATTCATGTCACTCTGACAGACATAAATCGGATGACGGTTTGCATCAATTGGCATCCGGTAAAATACGGATCTTCAATGAAAGAGTAAAACTTAATGAAAGTACCTACCTAACTGCGACTGAAAACATACCGAAAACTGAACGAAATATCAAAACACAGACTGTTCACACCAATATCCAATGTGAGTAAGTGATAAAGTAGGTCCAGAACAGCGCGCAACGTTGCGACACTTCCAGCTCCGGAGCGCGGCGCGCGGCGTTGCCGTTCTTGGGACCGGATAGCGGCCGTCCGGCGAGCGGCTGCCGCTCCGCCACGCCGCCGACAGTATTGTGTAAACTCGCTAGGGGAATATACGCATTTTTGCAAAACGTTTATCACTGAATATTCATCCATTATAATATTCCCGTTACCATTTCATGCGTAAAATGTATTTAGTGAAGTTTGATGTGATTTTTGTGTGAAATTTCAAGGGTAACCGCCATTTTGAAACCGGATAGGAGCAGTTTGAAGACATCGATAATGTCGGACTCGGATACAAGGTGGGTGACTGCCTGGCGCTCGCTCTTACCTACTAGAAACTGCGTCTGATACATAAAAGTTTTGTTATTTATTTAAAGTAATTATAAAACTTACGAAATAGACGATACTTAGTAAAATGTGACACTAAACATTATCTTGTGAACTTTGCCTGCACTTAGGATCGCAGGCATTCTATTTTGGTCTTTATGCCGGCGGATTAAGATCGTTCGGTGTTCCTTTGGCGCCAAAGTCGGTTCAATATTCGACAAACTGGTTCAAGGTCAACGCTGTTTACACATCTTCGGGTTTTTGTTCACCGTGAACTTATGTCACACTATCGGACAGTTTTAAGTCTGTCTAATAATTAATTTACATTTGAGGCGAAATAGATCGTTGGGTGGTGATCGCGAGCTACTGATTTGGCGAAAATCATAGATATTCAAATTATAATGAGGCGAAAATTGGCTTCCGCGTGTTTAGCTAGGTACCTACCTATATAATGTTACTAAGAAGGCATAATTATAGGGTACAATACAAATAATACTCTGAGATGGGAATGCTTAGGATAGGCAGTTTTTTTTTTTTTTAGAAATCGTTTTATATTTGATTTTAGCGAGTAAGTACCTACCTATCTAAAATAAAGAGTACAGACCACAGATAGGGTTAGACCTAGTATCGTTTGGTAGGAGTTGGGGAGTAAAAGGGGTTAAAGCTGGGGGTTGGGTCCCGGATTATAACGCTACCTACCAATCTTATTAAAAGGTAAGTAACGCATATTTTCCGAGAAATTATAAAGAAGGAAAAAAAACAGACGAATTGATGAACTCCTTTTGGAAGTCTGTTAAAAATGGGCGATTGACGACCAAATCTGTTCCTTAGATGTAAAATGTCGTGCAAAATCGACAAAACAGAACGTAAAAAACTCGCGAGTTACGTGAATGTGTTCGGTGTTTCGTGGTGTTTTTGTTGTAGCTTCGTCGACTGTGGCTTATTCTCTGGACTTGAATTGTTTGCCTTCACGATTGACCTGCGCTTGCACACTGGAGGACACCGATTACTATCTACACTGTTAGGGGCGGGACAAACAGAAAAGACGTAGGTATGACGAGGACGCGTTTTTCATTTCCGCGTCTCGTCCGCGCCTTGTCTTTTCTGTTTATTTTGTGTCGCGACGCTTCTATACATTTTGTATGAAAATTTATTGCAGGCGCGCCGCGACTGCGACGCCTTCTCGTCTTGCGTCTTTTCTGTTTGTCGCGCCCCTTACCAAGAGTACTTAGGATGCAAGAGCAAACGTATCTTTTCATGGGGGTGGTGCAATGGGAGAGAGGGCACCTCCACAATCTCCCTCCCCCCAACCCCTTCTCCTGTCAAACGATACTAATTTTTACCCACCTTTTGCTTAACTTAAATATTTCGTTGTTTTTAAAATAAGGCTGCGCAAGCCGACTATTATTCCACACAAACGGAGAAAGCAGAAAACTTCACTATTTAGTTTCAATAACTAAGTCATAATTATATCGATTTGTCTCGTCATTACTTAGTCTTAAGGTGTCTGCCCACTACACCGTACCATACGCGCCGTATGCACGGAGCGTCAACAATTACTGTAGGCTAGAATATATTGCAGGTGCCGATGCCGATACGCTCTGTGCTGCACAGCATATTTTTTGCTAACCAAACCAGTAAAAAAAATTGTTTGGAAGTTGAAAGTTGCATATTTTAACACTAATTTGAGCACAAATATATAGCAATAGGAGTAGGTACGCAAACTTTATTATAATTTACCAATATACATTTATTTCAATTAGACAATTATGTAATACTACGAGATTGAATCTATACAATGCAAAGATATTTTTACAATCTTCTGCAGCTTCCACAATAACTTCACGTGGTAATCAATTAGTTTGCCCGTATGGTTGTGGAGCAGGACCAGCATCGAGCCAAGCATTTTATCGTCAATTTAATCCCCTAACTTATAATATGCTTGCCTACATAGTGTGCGTTTCATACAAGATTTTAATTTCGTCTCATTCAGTTGTAGAATCTGGGAGGTATTATATTGTAATATTTTAAACAGTACCCCATGAAAGATGAGTCTACTTTAGCTAGCCTGAAACCTGACTGAACTAGTTGGTCCCTGTTTCTAGTACTATAGTGGTGTCTGTCACCTCTTTTACTAAATAAATGTAGATTTTTCCTAACGTAGGTACATGATCTTTTCATGGATGTATTGACAAGGTACTGTCATGATGTTAATTTCCTTAAACAGTTCTCTTAGAAAATTGCGCCTACGAAGACTATAATTAAACTCACTGTCGATAAACATCCTACACAGTTACACATCATATTTTTTTTTTCAATCTTCAGTTTCATGTATAGGGGGGTAATAAATAGAGGTGGCCCTTCACCCCTATTATTTATTCGTTATTTCACTTCACTTTTGTATAGCGGTTTATAGAATACACCTGCTCTTCAAATTTCAACTATGTGGTGGCAAAAATTGCAGTAAAATGCCTGTTATAGACAGAGAGGCTGTTCCGTTTAAAAAAAAAAAACATAAAATACTTTATAGATATTCGCTTCTAAAGCCGTTAAAATTGTGCCTCCCTCCACCAGACCTAACCTTTTAAAGTGAGAGAAAGAAAATTGTAAAAAAATATGTTTTTAGAACGTAAAAGGAACTTTGAAAGAAAATTGGTTTAAATAAGATTTTTTTTTTTTTAACCACTCACCCTCACTAGAAATTATGTCCCTTATCGTGGGTACAAGGCCTCCGAGTCCGGTGTCCGGAGCTGTGTCCACAATTTATCCATTCCGATTTTACCGGACCATCGACTGTTAACTCAATATAATGGCTAGTCATTTTGTTGCGCAGCATGACCGTCCAGCACTTCTCGAAGAAGATGATCGCGACGCGCGAGCTGATCCGGCTGGTACGGCAGAAGCAGTGTCTGTGGGACCGCTGCCACCCCTCGTACCGGGACAAGGCCGGCAAGGACAAGTCCTGGCACGAGATCTACCTCGAGTTCGAACCCGCCTACGACTCCCTCGACGACCACAAGAAGAATCTTATAGGTGTGGTGATATTATGTTATTGTATCTGTGGACATATTTTGTTCATTGGGTTGTCGAGATCGTCAAGTTTAGGTTGAGAGACCCAAGTCCAAACGATTAATATTTAAAAAATGATAAACTTACACCTTATTACTACCCAACTAATAATAATTATAATGCATTTAAAATTTTAGTATGGATGAGTCATTGCCAGTGCGTCAACATGGGCTTACCACAACGAGTAGTTATTCATTAATTACAATAACACCGTTAGTAACCATCTGATGTATATGTTTCAGACAATAATGTTTGTTGCGACGAGGACAAAGAGGAAAGCAAAAATTAATTAATTTATTATCAATAATTCGCAGGTAATATAATCACAAGAAAATGGTACAATGTCAGAGACTCGTACGTAAAGTCACGAAAGCCTGGAGTACGAAGACCGTACGTGTACGCTGAGGAGCTGACTTTCCTAGATCCTATTTACCTGGGGGAAGGCAACAGAAAGAGCATCATCGACAAGAGTTTCATCGAGGAGCGGATGGACAACGACGACGAAGTGGACAATGACAATTCGCACAATTGGCTACAAGAAGTGTTCGTTGACATCGACGAGGGCGCAGACGGGCAGGCGTCCGCCTGTCCGCCCAAACGACCGAAACTCGAATACGGTAGCAGTAAAGAAGAAAGCGAAGAAAACATCATTACAGTCCTCGCTAACCTGATACAGAAAGAAGAAGACGAGGACAGATCATTCTTCAAGTCCATCACACCGTCCGTGAAGAAGCTTTCAGAATCCTCCAAGTTCGAGTTCAGGATACAGGTCATGAAGCTCATCAACAGCTTGAAGATCAGAGACCGACAAGTGATGAAATTAAAAAGAGAGAGGACTTCTAATGTGGACTCTGATAGCGAGTGAATCATTGTTATGCCTAGTTGTACATTAAATAATTTTAAGGATTACTTTCCTATTAATTTCGATCCTCTGTTATTTTAATATTACGAATAAGTATATATACAGGCGTGTCCAAACAGCAACGCACGGTATTTGGATAACACAATTTCTGCATGTGCAACGCATTACAGTTTGTATCTAAAATGAATTGCGCAGTAGAAATAAAAAACAAGGAATGGATGTTACCACTTTGACTTAAAATTTAGACATAACAATCATGCATGTAATCCCCGAAAGATTAAGCAGAGCTGTACCTAATAGTTAACTCACCTTTCGCCAGTTATGTTTAAGTCCCATGTAATAGGGGGTGAAACTATTACTATCAACCAGGCACAAAACCAGGCTCTGTGGCTGCTACAGAGACATTCCTGACAGAAAAAATTGTATACGTTTAATGTTGAAAACGACGATGTTCCGAGGGTTTGCGTGGGTCAGGTTTTAGTGATTATATAGATGATGATGCATTTTATGAAACGGGAAGATATTTCTTGAGAAAGTTTAAGAACTAGGAACAAAAATTAAATAAAAATACAACTTGTGCTCCTCACAAAAACAATAGAATCACATATCTAAATATATAAAAGCGAAAGGTCACTCACTCACTCACTTACTAATCACGAAATATCGAAAACCGTTTGACGTATAAAGATGAAATTTGGCAGGGAGGTAGTTTATACTTAGTAGACATCCGCTAAGAACCAATTTTGCGACAGAGCCGGATTCAGGAGGTCTAAGGGCTCTCGCAAGTTAGTATAAAAGTCCTTAATTTTTTTGCTATACATGGGGGTCTCGCCAAATATCACGTATTTTTTTTCCCTGCAAGAAACTGTAAAATTGCGAGAAAACTGGGTTTAATTAAGTAAACATGTTTTACTACTACAATATGGCCAAATATGGAGAAAAAAAATGGAAATAGTTAAACAAATTATTATTTTTAAATGAATTCAACGCAATCAAGCACAAATTACTGTTTTTATACTAAACTACGCATTTTGATAAATCTGACGTGAGATTAGGAGGAAGTCAAGCCAAATCTCACGACATCTCACCAAGGGGGTAGGAGGGG
The DNA here is from genome assembly GCA_905163415.1 of Noctua fimbriata. Lineage (NCBI taxonomy): Eukaryota > Metazoa > Arthropoda > Insecta > Lepidoptera > Noctuidae > Noctua > Noctua fimbriata. Next base: position 519,990 of record LR990937.1, read on the forward strand.
TCGAAAAATCGCCAAAATTGCCTCACGTAATTAATGGACGCCCCCTAACAAGCATCTCCTTGCTTAAAAGGTGATCTCCAAGTCATGTGTGTGATAACTTTATGTAATTGAAATAAACATTTATTTTAATACTTTTCCCGACCCGGGAATCGATCCCAGGACCTCATGCTGAGTAGTCGCGCTTGTGACCACTCGACCAACGAGGCAGTCTCACACAAACGGTCACACCAAAATTTTCACGCGTACGAAGTCGCGGTCAGCAGCTAGTAACTCATAAAGACATGACTACCGAAAAAAAAGTATCATTTAACATAAAACATTGTTAATCAGTAAAGGTATACGTTGTGCAGAGTTACCTTTGCATTTTAGCCTTTTTGCTAAAACCTCAAAGCCATATTCTTCTTTTAAAATTGTCAATTCTAGGTTCAAAATTAAAAATATTTATGACACATTGTTTGATTTTATTTTTTTTCTCATTGGAGCACTGGATTTTGATTGATGATCTTCCTATTATTTTAACGAAAATTTTGCCTAAATTTATAAAGTAATATTGATAAGCATGTTTTATCAGTTTCATTGAGGCAAATGGCCCATATCCATTGATGTGCAAGTGATTATATGATTTTCCTGGTACGTATTGTTTATTTTTGATTCTTCTTTTGCAAAGTCCATTTTATCGATTTTTCTCTTTCCGGAAGCTCAATCCTTAAAAAACGTTTTTCTAACCAAATTTTTCATTTCTCTTAGGTTTGAAACCAGCGAATTAAGGTCCGATTTTTTGACCTTTTCCGGTTACCCTATTCCAAAATTTGAAGAAATTCACTTCTGGGTACGATTTTTCCAAGAATTCGGCGATTCAACCCGTTTGGACCCCGAGTGCAGAGTTGGTCTGCTCATATTATTTTATTACCCTCTTTTTAAAATTCAGTTTTCATTAGAATTAGGTAACAGATTTCTTTATATATAAATTGTCCAAGACGAAATATATTTAATAATTGCAGAGATACTGAAGGATTACAACAAAGTTTTATGTACTATAATTGGAATTACATATTAATAGATAGACACTCTTTTCAAAGTTGTTCATTATATTTTAGTTTTTGTTTCAATTATACTATTATATTTTTTACAAAAATGAAGTGAACCCATTTTTTATTTATAACTCTACGGTTGGTATGTTTTTTTTCGAAATAAGGTAGGTACTTCATTTTCAAGGGCCGTTAAATCTATAGAGTTTAATCATTTTTGGCCCAAAGTGCGGCAGGTGCACTCAAATAAAAAAACAATATAAAAAAATGCCGCGCTGTATTTGGGACACGCCTTAAGAGTAGTGAAGTAAGCAGAAGGACATTGGTGATTACAACTTAAACATGATCAATCATTGGTAAACAATTGAAAATATGATAACCGCTCATATCTCCACTCACGTGTATCAAAGCAGGATTATTAACATACTTATTCAAGCCATTTTAGTCATATAAAGGTATATTTTCTATAATAGCATGAAAGTTTTTCAGGTAGATAGCAGTTGGATTATTATTTCATTGTTGTTTGTAATAAATTTTAAGTGATAACAAATTTGCATGATTTGGTTAATCTAGCTGATAGCCTTAGGTGACGACGCGGTGTTGATTAATGCTGGGCTAGATGTTGGCAGTCGTCTCATTATACACGCGCTCGCATAGGGCTGTGCACCGCTTCACAACTCAGGACCGGAGACAGAAGGACCAGTCAGTATGACGAGCGAGGAGAAAGGGCAAGCAACCGGACGGGACAAGGGTGTGGACCTAGACACGATCCTGGTGGAAGAAGTGGGCCAGTTCGGCAGGTACCAGATCATCACACTGCTGCTCGCCGCCTTCCCTGTTATATTCTCCGCGTTTGCCTCCGGAGAATATATTTTCACAACTGCTAGGATAAATACAAGGTAGGTAACAATCTTTAAATCAATTTCATGTTTTGGCTGCCAGGCAGGTTGGTGAGATAATTCGATAATGTTTGAAGATGCCAGACGATCAGCTCTCGATTGGAGTATACCAAGAAACGGCTTTTTCTTTCTAGAGCATAATTATGCGCTCAACACAGCCTTCACGTCAAAATACCTAAATTCAAAAGATTTCTTTTTTTTAATGCCAGAAAAGTCGGTTATGTGCTTTTTGTCGATTCTAAAAGTTTTAAAGATGGAAGAAAATAGTTCAATGCTCACCTTTTATTTAACCATAACATTTCATTCTTTTCTGTGTGCGGTTTCTCCGGCCAATCTTATAAACGCCTCTTATTCGTCACGCCAGCGTTTATTAGGCCTCCTTCGGCGACGACCCGCTCCTAGTACCCAGTGCGTCACCCACGACTTTGGTCCATCTATTCTAATACATTCTACAGACAAATATGTCGCACACCTACGTGTAATATATCGCACCACCGGTGCATTACTGTCACTTATGTCAAATTACCAAAAATGAGCTGAGTATGTAATATGTTGCCTAAAGTACCTCTGCACTTGGTGCGATAATGTCACTGGCTTGGTACGTAAAGTTTGCGTATGAGGGGGGCGTAAGTGACGTTGTGGTTTTGGCGCGAATCAAACGGATACTGCGAGAAACGTTTCATTGGTCAGTTGCGCGCGGCCCCCCGCATAAGCAGGAGTGAATTGGAGCTACAACGTTGCTAAGGTAATAGTGACATTTTATTTATATTGATACTGGAACAATAATTCTTTTTTTTTTGTTTATAAGTCCAATAAATTGATTAAAATAAAACTTTAATTTAATAATTTCTTGTTTTTTACCCATTCACTTTGTCATAATTACACAAATTATTTTAGTTTAGTGCCATAATGCCACAATTGAGGGTGTTCCAAATTATAAAACGCTGTAGTATTTTTGTTTTAATTATTTGGGGTCATTTATTTTATTTAATACAAAGTCAAAAGAATACATCCGCATATACGCTATCCATCTTTCCTAAATCAGGAATTATCATCAAGTAATACGATACGAAAGTTTGAAATGCTTCTCCTGAAAAAATGACTTTTTGCATAAGTGACAGTATTGCACCGGCGCGGTGGTGCGATATGTCGCAGGCCAATGAGATAACCAGGAATGACGTCAAATCCCTGGGGAAACCACCACTAAATTCCCGAATTCTATTTTCCCGTTAAGTCGAATATTCTAATCTATTTCGTCTTACTGAAAACATGTATTAATACGACAAAATACTACCATTTATTTAGTGAAACATCGTTTCTCTGAAATGAATCTAGTAAAATGTAAAAAAAAAAATCCTAGCCGTGGATTTGCTTGCTTATCTCAAGGACACAATTTATTTAGGACAAATTCATTAACAGTCTTCATATTGTTAAGTCGGTTGCTTTAAGAGAACATTCTAGATTACGTGCGAGTCTTGAATGTTCCTAAAAGAACCTGTCTAGACGATTAGTCTAGAATGTTCTACTATGAAGCTTTCTAGAAGATTCGAGAATGTTGTGGAACTTTCTCGAAGGATGATGCCTGAAGAAGGTTCCTGAAAGTTGAGAAACCTTCGCGAAGGATCGGTCGGCATATAAATAGCCGTCGAGTTTTCGGGAACAGTCAGATTTTGGCTACACGACGAAGCGAAATAGAAGTGCGAAATTTAAGTGAATAGTGATCAGTAGTGTATTTGTGATGAAGTTTTAATTGTTTTGGGATTATTAAATTTATTTGTAGTTTAATCGGTAGTATTTAATTCCATACCCAGCTCGTAACAATATTATCTGTTAGCAATGTGAGCACGCGACATAATATTGTGTCAAATTTACGCACTACGGGAGCTTCCCCGGCCCCCGGCGCTTCCGGTTTCCGGCGTGGACAGCCTCAGCTCGCCGCATTCGGAGGTTCCGCTGTAACTAGAACCGTGAAGCAAATAGACTATCGACTTCCAACTGTCTATAAATTCAAACCAACCAAATTCTTCGTAGGAGTCGTACGTATTAGTGACTTTAACACAGCAAATTGAAACTAAAAATCATATCATATACCTATAACTTATTATGTTTGCTTGTGTAAATGCGTAGTTGCATTTGAGTGGCTATTACTGGCCATAAACCGGTTTCTGAATGATCCTTGGCCTCACGGGCGTGAGGCCAGTTAAGTAATTCAAATTCAAATATTTTATTTCAGATCAAAAATCCATATAATGTTAGAAGCAGTATGAATTAGCCTAATGTTAGTATTAAATTAAATTAATAATAATACACAGCTTATGTACCCATTGAACTGTACGTACAATAGTACACTAGTTTATTTGGATAGGTGTGTCTGAACGCCCATCTACCCACCTTCGTAAGAGAAGAGAGTCCCACCGGTCAGAAAACGCATTCGGGATGCCATTGGAGGAGGAGCGCAAGCGCGCCATCATCGAAGCGCATTGCTTCCGCTGCTTCCACGAACATCCCTGACGCGCTACATCGCCACGGCAACCCCAAGAGCACCCTGAATGCGTTATTGTACTGTACGCGCAGGTTGCTGTATGCCCGAACGGGTATATTTGGTCCACAGGCTGCACGTGTTTTTACACGTCGACCTTAAAAAGCGTTATCTTAACAGACTCAGTACAGCGTGCAAACCTGCGGGCCAGCATGTTGCAACGGACAGCCAGCGACCTGCGCTCCCCCTCTGTCTACACTGTCTTTTAAGTCATCTGTGACCCAGTGACCCAATATATAAACTTTGAAACCAGACCTAACGGAGTTCAGGCAGCTGTTCGTAGGTTAAAGTACCCGATTTAAAAACCAACCATTCACTCTTACCGGTATTGTATTTGAGCCCATGAGCCACTGCATAACTTAATTTTAAGAAGCCTCCTCATTGCACCGATAGATGGACACAGCGGCACCATGTCATCAGCGTAGCTGATGTTGTTCACGCAAACACCGTCCACGTGACAACCGATTTTGGTGCTACTAAACCCACCTATCAGTTTATGTATAGGTTAAAATAAAAAGACGGGGAGAGATCTGACCCCCTGCCTCACCCCACAATCCAGCCCACTTAACAGTATTCTTTTGACTACTGTACCAATGTCTAAACAGTGATATCACATCAGCCGGGGCAGTAGTGTCATGAGTGAGCTTATGCCAGAGTAGGTCATAATTGACCAGGTCAAAAGCCCTCGATAAATCCAAGTGCTATTACAGGAGGCTTTGTCTGTGTAATATTGGACAGTCTGCTTAAGGCATAAAATTGCACTGACACGTCTTATTACTGACACAACAATCGTATTAGTAAGTTGCATAGGTAAGTAACTATGACTTAGGCGGAAGTTAAAAATCATAGCAAGTACTCATGGTAAGTGTACCCCAGCGTATTTAAGATGTTCGACGCTGAGGCCGTCGTGACCATGCTCTGTATACTTTTCGCGACTTCTTTAGCGGAGAATCTGACAGGGTGAGCCCCCGCGCCTCTATTTGACGGCTCGCTGTAGTCACACAAACGCGAGTTTAAATTCAAATATTTTTAAAAAGCATTAGCTATTTTAGTGGGGCCGCTCGCGCCCGCGACGCTCACCGGCACTCCCGACTTGTTTTAATTTATTTGTTAATTTCCAAAACTTATTTAATTGTTTACTTTTGACAAGATGCTAGTATATCCATTTTAATTTTCTCATGATTGTTTTGACAATAATTATAATAATAGCTTTAGAATTTAATGATTTCATCCATCGCAGCGTGCCAGCTGTTTTAGAACCCAATGGCTTGCCTCTTGACGATGCCGATGGGAAGAGACCAAACGGTATGACTCTGCTGCCTTGCAAGTGGATAGACCTTTTGTGTGGGATGTAACGTGTCTCGATACGTTTGCGCCATCTCATCTTCCTAGCATGTCGGGCTGCGCTAGAACGGCTGCTGCAGGTGCTGCTGAAAACCTGGCTCAAACAAAATAACTATAACGTGATTGAGCCGTTCACGGTTGAACCACTAGGGTCCGAGTCTTTCGGGATATCACCGAGCGGTTGATCGACTTTTCCCGTGACCTGGGGACTGGCCTATTCTTTGTTCAAAGAATTAGCATTGCCATCCAGCTTTCTAGGCACTTTTCCAGTTGACAGCGATGCGGACGAAGTTTTTTAACGCCCTGTAATTATTTTCTGCTTTTGAAAAATGTACATAAATGACAATTATTAAGAACAATATAAAATATTTATTAAGCTAAATCATAATATTATATAGATTTATAAATTTAAATAAACTAAAGTAACTAATTAAAAAATGGCGTCAAAAAAAACTCCTCCTCAACGCTGTCAATTGGTAATGTCCTCAAAAGACTGGCATTGCCACGTTGTATGGCAAAGCTAAGTCTGGCCAAATTTCAAAACGCTTAGTTGACTGAAATTTCCTTGAACATCCCTGTGAGCACTCGGACCCCACGGTCCTGGGGGGTTACTATGACGTCTTAAAGCAGAACTAATTCCAGCGTGGGAAAGACACAGAGCTATGCAGGTCGTCTAGAGCCATCACTTTCCCACACTGGATTTACTCCTGCTTTAAGATGTCATGGTAGGCCACCTGGAGTGTCAACCTCAAACGGCTCGAAAATACTTTATACGATATAACACGCCGCTCGAGGTTCTCCGCAGCCGCAGCGGCAGCCCCAGCAAAGCATGATGACTTAGGAAGATGGGATGGCGCAAGAGTATCGACGTGTTGCGTCCCACACTAGGCTAAAGGCCTACCCATCTGTACAACTATTTTAAGTCAGTGTATAGTCTGTAAATATGTTTAATGATGATAATCAAAATGAATTAATTTCGGTTAGGTTAGACTGACTGAGAATCAACTACATTGCACGTCAAAAATGAAAAAGTGGCGGAATAAACTCCCCGGCAAATAGTGTTTCAATACTCTCAAAATTAAAATTGACCATGACTGCATCTAAAAAAAACTGATTAAAAACTTCGTAATGATTTCCAGATGCCTGGTCCCAGAGTGCGACGGGGCCAACCCGGAGTTCGCCCCCTCCTGGGTACTGAACGCCATCCCGGCTAGTGGCAACTCCTTCGAAGCCTGCGAGCGCTTCGTCAACGTGAGCACCCCGGCGGTGGTGCCCGAGGGCACCTGTCCTGCAACCCTGTTCGACTCCTCGCGAACCCAGGCTTGCGACGACTACGTGTATGAGAACCGACTCAGCGTGGTATATGATGTAAGTCTAAAAAGGCTTCTGCTAATATAAATAACTGCCGCGTTGGATTTGTGGCCTCTTGACGATCATATAGTCTCGAGAAAGTTTGTTTTTTTTGTTATATGGGCTTTTCTTGATTTGCCTGTGTTATACCTACTAATATCTTTGGTGTCAGTCTTGAAGGTTGTTCGTAATACCAGATGTTCTCATTGATTTTGCTCCATAAATACAATATAAGGAGTGTTATGTTAGCCAAATCACTGTTCACATAATTATCTGGCTGTAGGTAAGGTAGGTAAATTATAATCTGTAGTCTAATCTTGGTAACCTTTATTTAATCATTGTTATACGAATTCTTCAATTGCAATACTTCAAGGAACTCGTGACTAAATAATAATAGCCGCTCGGTACGATCTGTTTGCCTAGGTTGATCCGTGGATGGGTGAGCACCCACTACATACCGAGTTTCCTCCGTGCCTAGGAAAGCACATTAAGCCGTCGGTCCCTTCTGTTATTTGTAGATCTTTGACAGTCGTTACAGGAAGTCAGTGGCCCGAAAGTTTTACAACTAGGCTGACCATGACATGGGGTATCATATTACCTAGTACTATCTGGGTTGTGAAGGTCAGGTAGACAGATAAATAAAACCCCTTCACCTGGGAGCATTTGTCTCTAAAAAAATCGAAGCTAGGATTATTACATTACAGGCGAATGCTCGCGGTGAAGCGCACCGTTATGAAACAATATGTTGATTTAAGTTCTCTTCTTCTCCATTGAAACGTAACCTACTTTGCAATATCTAAATAGCATCATTTACCTTGACTGAATGAATTCTTAAAATTTTTAAAATGAGTGCAATGTGTGTGTTGAATTAATGGGACGAGTTTAAGTTAGGAAATGGCAAAGCCCATTATTTACTTAGTCGAACTGAGTAATTTAAAAAATATTTAATTTATTTAGTTTTCTTTTTGAGCAAACTCTCACTAAGTACCTACGGAAACCATTCCCTGAGAATCAAATATAAAAAAACAGTCTACAAGACAAGTACTATCACCAAAAAAAATTTTGACTACCACCGTAAGGATTATTCTTTCTTGCAGCGCCCAGGCCGCTATAAACACTTAAAAATATTCACTTCCTTGGTCCTCTTTTTTTATTCCTATTGGTCGAACAAGGGTGGTCAAACATCTGTGATCATTAACAGAGCCTGAGATTTTTAAACAAGATATTAATATAATAGCTCGCATATTTTTCGGTCTATTACTATTGGTCCGCACAAAAAGGAAACTTTTTTTCTTTTACTATTATTGGTCCGCACGGTAACCAGAATGAACTGCACTGGATTTGGTTCTAAAAACGAGCAGATTCATTTTTTAGTGACGGTACAATCACGTAATTTTTCCCGAGCTTTAAAGCGTCCGGCAGAAAATTCCGCCAACGGGAAGTGTCTGGCAGTGTTGATAATTAGTTTTACTAACGTGATTATAGCAATAGGTATACCGTGAGGAAACAAGGAGGACCAACCGAGGTCGGAGTACTAAAAAAGTCAGAAATCGCAAAAATCTTTTCCCGAAACAGCAAGATTTAAAATAAGAATAACATTAACGTTAGGTTTCGATAATTAAAAAAAATATTTTTGAAGTGTGAAGTTATATACCACCGTCTTCGTGATCATTTTGTCTTTTATTATTTTTTGAATTTCAGTTTCACTTTATTCTTTCTTAGGATCTGCAATGATTTCCTATGAAATGCATGAGAAAAGTTTTTTTTTTGCGATTTTTGTCTTTTTAAGTAACTGCAACTATGGTTGGTATAATAGAAGTTTTTGAGCAGTAATAGAAGCAGGATCGATTGGCATCAATAAAATGTTTTGTGTAAATAGCCATGTTTTTGCTAACTGTATCTACCTTCCTGCAAAATTTCATGGTTACCTTAGTGTCTATTTTCCAGTGAAATTTTGAGTTTAACTTTTCGGAAATAAAAACTAGATGGCGTTGGTTTCTTCACAACTATGACTAATTTACGGAACCTATTAATCAATAACTCTTCAATTCCCAGTGTCACTTGTAGGTGGCAGAAGTTTAATGATATTTTTTCTACCACAAGGCAATTTTACTTTTAGTTTCTACATAAAGAAGAATAAAAATCACATGAGTGTCCTTGAAAGTCTTAACTTTCCACAATGACAATACCCAGTGTCACTAGTAGGTGAAATAAAAAGGGGGTAGATTTTTCTATTTTTGTCCTAACTAAATGATGAACTTGGATATGGGAATTGCGAGCGTTGAGTAAGCAGTTCTAAGAAAAAACGTATTAAGTAGGATTAACTGAGGACTTACACAACTAATACGTTTATCTAATTATCTATGTAAGCTTTAGTGCAGCATTACATTTACTAGCATACGTAGCTTAAATGATAAAAAAACAAAAGTAATCAATAGGAATATATTCATTAAGCTAACGAGTAGGTATTAAATTTAATAATATAATATTCAAGTTGGAAGTTGGTTAGCAAAAAGAAAAAAGAGAGTCATTGCAAATAAACAGGCTCGCCAAACAAAAAGACACTATTAAAAATTATAGAGGTTTATTGATTACTGTTTATTATTAAAATTTAACAGTCAGTTTATTAATTTTATTTATTGTATAACATTATAATATTATGTAAAACTTCTTATTGTGGTTTTTAAGATCGTCATACATCATACCTTTGCTTCTTCTTCAACCTGGCGAAAGCAAAGAGCGATTCCTGACAAAAATATTTTCCGTTCTAATATTACCTCACCTGCGGCTCGGGTGTTAATCCGCCTCGAATACAATAACAAAGTTTCCCCACCTATATCAAAATGTACTATTATGCAACGCCCTCTAGTAACAGCGTAATTAAATTTTGTTAGTCGATAACTGGTTTACGCTAGATGGCGTCATTTTATTTCTGTACTACCATGCATTTTTGCAGCCTAATTTACAGTTTTTTGAAAATCAAATCAAAATTTCGCGAAAAATTACGAATAGTCTCCTAAGTCCATTTTCGTGTAGCTGCAATGGTTAAGGTAGTTCCCCTTACTGCCCCGTTGAAAGTTTCCACTCTGTATATAGATAATACATTATTCTATACAACATTTATATAAAAATCAGTACTCGGACTTTAAAAAAGTGAGTAATACTTTAAAGTAACTTTAACATCTGATAACTGAAAGGTTATCAGTTGTTACAATCTCTTCACTGATGACACCATCGATCGCAGCTTTGATTTTATTAGCCACGTTTATAACCTATATCAGTCATTTGCTGGCATTAATGAAAACAAGTATTGTTTAAGACAAAATTATCTAAAGCGTCACGTTTGTGAGATATAAGCTATCAAAGTTACAATTTTCACTGTCAGTGCAACTTTGTCAGCTTACATTTCGGAAACCTAACGCTTTCGAAGATTTTGTCTCATTCTATATTTGTTTGTATTGAAAGCTATACATGAATAAATGTTTTTTTTTATAATAAAATAAAATGACCGAAGTTAGGCAGGCCAAAATATTCAAACCCCTAAATAGGTTTAAATATTTTATCGATATCTTTTGAGACATTATTTAAGTAAATATGCAAATTTTCAGCTTGGTATGAGAGATATCTTAAAAATCCTGAGATAAACAGACTAAAGCGCAGACCACTCTGCCAGCTAGCGAGCGAGCCGGGCGAGGTATCGTTTCATCTCTTTTCATACTTTGGTGCACACCGCGAACTAGCGAAAGAGCCGAAACGAAGTATGAAAAATAAGTTCTTAAACTAAAACCCGACTACTGAAAAATCACGCTCTAAAGAGTAAGAAACAAGAAAATATTCTCGTCTGCAATTGTTATGTACCTACAAATCATTCAATATTTATCGTCTATAAGCCGTTATTATGCCACTGCCCTTAAGTGTATGATCCCTTCCTACTTTTAGAATGTATTAATTTTTAGGGTAGCTGGCATACGACCACGGCCTTAATGTGTCAATCACATAGCCTATAGCCAGCGGACGATCAAGACGCTTCCAACAATACCGCATTTGTCAAATTATGATAAGTAGTTCAGAAGTTATGGGGGAACAGATGAAAATACATACATACAAACTTGCATACATAAATACTGGTCAAAATAATAACCCTCCTTTTTGCTTCGCCGTAGTCGGTAAAAAGAGGCTCGCTAGCTGGCATTGCGGCCTGCGATTCTTTTAAGTGGGACACTTTGTGGAAATCCTTATCTATGTACCTATAAAGAAAAGGGGCAGGAAAATGATGATGACGATGTAGCTACCTACTTATTTCATTCAAATATGCAGTATATCAGTAGGTACTTATTTGATTAAATGCATCAATTATGTTATAAAACGCTTTGTTTTGGGAATGCCGATATACGTAATTTATTATTTAAATAAGCCAATTACCTACAGATAGGACCGGAATTCAGCGAGTTATCGTAATCCGGCCGTCAAGGATTATTAATTCAATGATAAGATCATCATTGAAATTATCATTTATGATTTATTATTACTAAGCTTCTATTGATGTTTCTCTCGTAGGAGACCTAGCTATTTAGCTAATGAGTATAATGCCTACATGCACTGAAACTACGCGACACTCAGTGAGACCCCGTGTCGACCAGTGTTCAGCTCAGTTGGATTTCCAATGCTCGTCTCAGCGCCGAAAGTAGAAATTGTAACAGTAAATAAATAAATTCTTTATTTCATCAATAGCCATCACATTACAATATCCATAAAACCAACATCATAATGTAAGGCTTATTACTAGGTCACAATAATTTATATACTTTGACTCCTAAACTAGGTGTAGGTGCCTGTGACTTAGGAGCCAGTAGGTACAATACGTTACAAATAAGAATAGGAATAAGCTCGATCCGTCAACATCTCTTGAAAAGTACGGCTTGCAATAATATCTAATCTATTCTATTCTAATGTTATCTTCATATCATTATCGTTTCGAGCGTGGAAGTGTTGAATCAAACGTCATCTTAGAAACGACTTCACCAAAGATTTACATTTAATCGATTGATTTGAGTAAATGTCGGTACGATAATTAAAAGAAGTATTATTGAATAGTTATTTGAAAATCATTTTTAGGTGTCTCTTCTCATTTTATTTTCGAATGACCAATAAGGATTTATATCAATTTAAAAGGTAACTAGGTTATTAAAAACGACATTGAAAAAATCTAAAAGTTATAAATCGTTTGTGAAATCTTTCACATTATTCAAATTGAAAAGCTGGGAATGACTTTTATTTTATTTTCTGATATTTATTATCGTTATTATCTTGATATTGTTATCTTTATGTTATTATCGTATATTTAAGAGCGTGGAAATGTTGATTCAAACGACATTTTAGAATCGGCTGGTTGAAACAAAATGTTTTATGTATATGCCACTGAATATTTTTTTGTTTGTTTGTTGGGTTAGGTTAAATCAGGCAACTGAATTTTAAAACAGTTATCCCCAACCGATTTAGCTAAAATTTTGCACACACCTTGTTCTGGCGATAATACATTTTTATTTAAATATACATGACTTGGTCCTGTCACCAGGATCGTCTCCTCACGAAAGAACTCCTAAACGGTTAATATCGCGGATACGAAAATTTGTAAACGCGTTCAATTTTGATAGATAAACATATTTCTATCTTTACCTGATCTTTAGTCAGTATTTTTTACACGGTTTTATTTAACTTACAATGTTTGGAATGTATATTTGTTTGTGTAGGCCAAACCTTGTAACTGAATTTTATAAAAGTTAGCCCAGTTATTGAGCTGAAATTATGCACGTTTAGTTAGCATGTATTGTCATGTAATACATGGTTAGCTAAGTGACGTCTTTCTAAATCCAGTATGGCGGACTCTTAAAGATGGCGGCCTAGTTATTTTTATTTATCTCCATGATTTGGTATCATTTAAATGGGTTTTATGAGTAGAATATGAAATAAAAATGACGTCACACTTAAATTTAAAAGCTTGTTTTGAGAATCAAAACAAATATTATTAAAAATATTTGTTTTTCTGATCCTACCTAAAATATTCGATTAAACAGCTTCATAATATGGCGCTAGGTCAGTTCTATTCTTATTTGAAACGCGTTTGGGTCAGTAGCCTACTAGATACCTACTGTAACCCAAGCTGACGTTGCTGACTGGTTAACTTCGCACTGCCGCAGCATGAGTGTTTGTGTCGTCACTTGACCAGTGGTAGTGAAGTACTGGTGACTACTGGTGAGTTGTGATTCGTTCCAGTTCGACATGGCGTGCGACGAGTGGCGCCGCTCGCAGATCGGCTCCATCCGCACCATCGGCACGCTGCTGGTGCTGCCCGTGACCGGCTACATATCCGACCGCTGGGGGCGTCGCGTCGCGCTCACCATCAACGCCTTCAACACCGGCTGGATCGGTCTGGTGCGCTCCTTCGTTAACTCCTACGAGTGGTTCCTCACGCTCGAGGTTCTGGAGTCCACCGTCGGCGCGGGAGCGTACTCCTCTTGCTATATTTTAGGTAAAGATTTATTGGGTTTTAAATTGATTTCAGATACTTAAAATATATATGGAAGAAAATAACAAAAAATCTATTATCCTGCAGGTAGTAAATTGTTACGAGGTTCTGCCACCTGTGATACAGGATTATCCTGTAGCAGGCATCTTACATTGTAATACCTCGGATTACACTGTTTACTTGAGATTCGTATTGTTTAAATTCTGCTGTCTTGTATGAATCAGAATGTTAGGCCACAAAACGGATGAATGAAAGGCAATTGCATGAGTTGAGAATACCAAGGGAGGATGTGTAAAATATATAAAATAAGAAATGAGTACATAAATATGAGGACGTAAAAAGAACATTCACAAAAATTGGTTTGAATAAGATTTGATATTTGGCATTTGAGATATAGGAGTTTTTCCTGAAACTGCAGCAGTAACTTGAAAAACAAATTTAGTTTTGCAGTTGAGTGTAAGTTGACCTATGATTGTTAAAAATATTTTTATTATATTGTTTGATGCGACGAAATGTTTCTGTGTGAGTCCGACTGGCACTTGGGCATTTTTTAAGTATTTTGTAAAACAATAATATTGTTAGGGAAATAATAAAGCTTCCGAAAAACAAATTAACTTCCAACGATCTGTGGTTGACTATAATACTAAGCTTGATTAAAATGAATTACTGAAAAGTTAATACAAAATGAACCGACAAAAATATTGTATTTAACAAACATGACCTTATTCAAATAACAATTCTACGAAATAGTACATTTTGATATAAGTGGGGGGAAACTTTGTTATTGCATTCGAGGCGGAACTAACACCCGAGCCGCAGGTGAGGTCGTTAAGGAGCCGAGAACTGCCGTAACAAATCCCCACGCGTATCAAACGACTTTTTTCAATTCAATTTAAAATTATATAAAGCAGTTTTGAGTACGCCCTTTTTTTTGGAGCTTTTATTACTACATATTATTATATCCGTCGTGTTGGAGCAACTTTTTAGACAGTCAAACATTTCTGCTATTTGACGTAAAAACAGTTCTACTGGTTGTCAAAAGGCACGTCGTGGTACAAATTGAATGAACTGTTTGAGGTGAAGATTTTCTTAAATTACTAGTAACCTCTAAAACCCAACTAACTAACTCTCTCTCTACTTAATTTCCGCTTCTTAGTAACTAGTTACTTGTGAACAATGTTGGTGACGATTATTACAAACATTGTTCAGAAGATGTGAACCTACACAATTAATCATGTTTGATTCTAGTAACGGAGCTGGTCGGTCCAAAGTACCGTGTGATTGCGGGAGCCACCATCTCCACACTGTTCGCCCTGGGGCAGGTCATCCTCGGCTTCATCGCGTGGGGCGTGCCTGCCTGGCGCCCCCTCACGCAGGTCCTGTACACGCCGCAGATCTTCGTTGTCAGCTACTTCTGGATTCTCTCGGAATCCGTCCGCTGGCTCATGAGTAAAGGGCGCTACGAAGAGTCAGAACAGATTCTTAAGAAAGTCGCCAAATCTAATAAGACGGTTCTTTCGGACAAGAGTTTGGAAGCTTTACGTGCTACAGCTGAGGCAGAGAAGAACACTCCTAAGCCGAAAGAGCCATGGCTAGTGGTCCTAGTGTTCAGATCTCGCGTGATCTTATCTCGTTGCTTGGTGTCGCCTATCTGGTGGATCACGAACACGCTGGTGTACTACGGCATGAACATCAATTCCGTGAACATGACCGGCAACAGGTACCTGAACTACGTGGCTGTGGCTGCCATTGAGATCCCTGGCTACTGGACCGCCATCCTGCTGCTGGACCGCATCGGCCGCAAGCCCGTGCTCATCTGCGCATACTGGCTGTGCGCTGCCTGCCAGTTCGCGTTTGCTTTTATGCCCGACGGTAATTACTACAATTACTAGATTGAAATTTTCACTCCTCCCCGTAGCCTGAATTTGTGCCCGGTTGATGGCAATATGTTCATCGTGTCACATTAATTACTATATAGGTATTGTAGGACAGTGTGGAACCCGTTTTATCAGGTGCACTCTGATCGGATTGAACGTGTTCAAAAAAGGTTCTTATACCACTTAAGTTTGTCGGATAACAAATGTCGTAGTCTGAACTCATACAATTCTAGGCTGTCATTATAAAATGAAATCTTTGAGCACACGAAGGAAATCTCTGGACTTCATGTATTTGTTTAAACTAATAAATGCGATAATAGATTCTTCTGAGCTTTTGAAAAAGTAAAATTTAGTATCCCACGTAGTAGTAGCCGCTTAATTAACCGAAGGACTTTCGTACTGCCTCACAGTCGAACTAATATAGGCAATTTTTCACCCATTTACCGCATGCTTTCTCTTGCCAACTCCATTCGTAGTGAAATAGATGTTTTTGCTGGTTCTGCAGTCTCAGTTAGCACTAAACTTAGTCTTAATTGCATAATACGTTTTTGTTTATTTTTTATATATTTCTTATGCTTAGTTTTTCGTTCTCAAAACTTCTTCATTATTTTTATTTTTTAAAGTTCACAATTTGTAATTTTTGCTTAATGTCTTTTTTTTAATAGTAAGTTTTTTTACATTATAATATGCATGATAGATTCACATCTAGTAGATGTCAATCAAAAATACTGTATTGTAACTTTTTTATTGCATTTGTGGTTGTAGATCAGTTTTGTGAATTAAAAAAAAAAGAATGACGAAATCATAGTGTACAAATAGTACACCACCAGTAACTCTAAGGGGAAAACAGGAGTACTATAATGTTTTGTTGTTATCTCCGTTAACTTTTGTTACTCAGTCCGAATGATTGTTGTTTCAGCTAACGATGGCGTGCGGCTGACTCTGTACCTGTTCGGCAAATACTGCATCGCCATCGTGATGACCTCGGTGTATGTATACACTGCTGAGCTGTACCCCACCAAGTACAGACACAATCTGTTCGCCTTTTCCTCCATGGTGGGGCGCCTCGGCTCCATTACGGCGCCGCTCACGCCCGCCCTCGTAAGTTCAGCAAACACTGTCAAATGTAATAATCTAAGAAAACGTGGCAAATGTGACAGGCATCGATATCTAAAAAAGGGTAAACCCGAACTTGATTTAATGAACATCTCGCCCGTCAAGCTTCGCTATTTAACTAAATATGTATGACCTTAAATAAGTTGTAACACTAGCATTAACCTTTAGTTTCGATCCTATGATTTATTCAACAGGAACGGAATATTTTTCCAGATATGTACTGATCTAAGTTGTGGGTGGGAAGACAACTTGACGTGCGCAATTAGTATTCTGTAACGTCAGGTGTAATCAAATAAAAAAAATAGCCTTAATTATAAAATCAACAAACAAATTACACAAAAATTTAAAATATACATATAAAGGATGTAAAAAGACCCTTAACGAAACCGAAAGGCACTTATTCTCCCTGTGAACTTTCTAGTTAGGGAGATATATATTATGTAAATCGACTGTGGCTTTCCAGGCTCAGGAAGTATGGGAGCCGTTCCCATCGGTGCTCTTCGGCAGCTTTGCGTGTCTGTCAGGCTTGCTGATATTCACGACGCCAGAGACGCTGGGCACTAAGCTGCCCGACACTTTTGAGGATGCTGAGCAGATTGGCAAAACTAAGGCTACGTGATCTCGACAACTTGTACCTACTCATTATAGTTTTTAAGATATTTTGTAATAAAAATAAATTATTTTTGTAATAAATAATGTTTTTGTTTCTGATTTCTGTGTTGACCATAAGGCATAGTGTTAGTACTACACTACTTTGTTTGTTACCTTTTCACGCCTAAACCGCTGAACCGATCATCCTAAAATTTTGCATATTCGTTGTGTACAGAAACGGACTTATGGTACCTTTCATCCCGAAAAAAAGTCCTGTTCCCGAGGAAAACAACAATAACGTTCTTACGATAATAGATAGTGTCTTTCGAATCATGATTGAATTATATTATTACGAGCAGAGTACACACACCAAAAGAGATAAGGTACCAAGCACACACACTACAAAACTATATCGCTACTGTTAAAACGATTCATTACGTGCGTCGTACTGCTCACAATGACAGCCACGCACACATCGCATTCTTAGAGTGAGTTCGCTAACGTCGTCTAAATGATATGCCAACAGGTTCGTCGATCCCGCAACAGTTACTGTCGATTGGATAGATTATAAGAAGGCCTACGACTCAGTCCCACATACATGGCTCATGAGGGTGCTTGAGTTGTACAAGATAGATGCAATTCTGCGCACTTTTCTTGAGTCGTGTATGGGGCACTGGAGGACGGTCCTTCGCTATCCAGGATGTCGACAGATCCAGGGAAATGAGGAACGTGTGTGAATTAAACGGGGAATATTAGTAGTTATTGTTTGGTCATTATTTGTATTCATTATTTTTGTATAGTTAAGCTTACTAACATAGATATAAGTCAAATTGTAACTAACACTATGAGTTATGTAACTTGAAATAATAATTTAATATATACAACGTGTAACAGAATAAACGCAATTCCTGGATGTAGTTGGTTCAGAATCGGTGTCTGAATCGATTTCCGTCATAAAATATAGGTGTTAAATTTTGACGGAAAAATCTTTTAAATAACTTAAATTAAAAATACAGTATCATGACAAATAAATACAATCCTTAATTCAAGGAAATTGAAACCTTAACTCAGAGCAATAAAAGCTACTAAAACGCACGACATTATTTGTAGTTCGCTCATAGCTCGTAATACACACACGTAAATAATATCAATGTATTTTACATTAAAAGTAATACCTAGATAATTTAAAGGAATTCCAACTTTATCTCCAATGAGTAAGGCTTATTTGAATGCACGACCAAACTTAGTTGGTCATCAGAGTAGCCCTACACACCAACAAACAATTTTTAGGCATTTTTACAATATAAAATTATTTAATTTGAAGAAATTTAGAACTTATTGCAAAGAGATAAAGCATTTGTCGGCAACCTCTTTGACGTTTATGCGAAATGCCGACACACACGCCGCCGCTACCGCCGAATAACATGAATACACAAAAGCTAGTCATCCGCCGGTAGTGGTCTAGTGTAGTTGTTCTTTTATTTACTTTCGTGACATTTCCATATGCTTGCCGTGTGGATTCGTTCCAGCATAGGTTCTCCGTCAACGTGTGGGCTGGCATACTCGGAACATTCATACTCGGCCCCGTTTTCCTTCCACGGTTGACCGGAGATACCTACCTGCAGTTCCTGCAAGAGACATTGCCGGACTTACTGGATGACGTCCCTGTCGGTCTTTCACGTGACATGTTTTACCAGCAAGACGGTGCTCCCGCGCATTTCACGTGGACCGTTCGACGGCATCTGGATGCGTAGTATGGCAGTCGTTGGATAGGTCGCGGAGGACCTGTGGCGTGACCTCCCAGATCGCCCGACTTAACACCATTAGACTTATTTGTGGGGTCGCATAAAGTCGCTCGTGTACGTCAGCCAATCTACAAGTGTCGAGAAACTAAAAACAAAAATTGAACAAGCATTTGTGACGGTGAAAAGTGATACTGAAGTGCTTACAAAATTGAAATACAATTTAAGAAAACGTGCAAATAAGTGCTTAGAACAAGGCGGTGGTCATTTTGAAACTTTAATGAAAGTGGATCGCAGAAATAGTGCAAATTAATAACCTAAGTGTAAAGTGTAAATAGTCCAGTTCTGTAAGTACCTACTTCTTCCTATCACATTGCATGAGTGTGTGTGCAGGGATGTTGTTGCACATCGTTTTGCGTTTATTAAGGATAACTATTTTATAAAAAAGACTAGGTTTGGTTTAAATTTATTTAATTACGGATGTTGTTTTAGACTTATAATTTAATATTCTAATTGGGATGTCTGAGGTATCGCGCTTAATCTGTTACACGTTGTATATATATATATAATACTAATTTATTTATTTTAAGTCAAATTTGACTGGCCTGTTGGTCTAGTGGTCAGTGACTCTGACTGCTATGCCGGAGGTCGTGGGTTCGATTCCCACCCAGGACAAATGTTTGTGTGATGAGCATGATCATTTGTTCTGTGTCTGGGTGTAATTTATCTATATATGTATGTATTTAGAAATATATAAGTATGTTTATCAGTTGTCTAGTACTCATAACACAAGCTCTGCTTAGCTTGAGACTAGACGGCGTTGTGTGATAGTTGTGGAATAATATTATATTATATAAAAATAATATATAATATAATAATATATATTATAATACTAGTGTGATTGTTCGGAAGCTATTATCATGAACTTAGTATACAAATAGGACTGAGTTCTGCGAAATTCGTAACACACAAAAATGAACCTTAATAGTCACACCGTAGGTTTACTTTTATTAAGCTATCATAACCGAGGCGAGAGAGATAGCAATAAGGGAGCCCTTTGTCCCTTTCACTCAATTGCCAACAGATAAAAATGTTAAAGGTGGTAGAAAATATTAAAGCGGCACTCACCTCACACTACAAGTAAAATAAAATACGTGTATATGTTTTTAGCTTTAAGATAAATTTTAATTATTTTCTTTTATAGGTTTACAGTCATGCACATAATACTAATTTATTTATTTTAAGTCAAATTAAATATTAGTATGATTGTTTGGAAGCTATTATATATTCATTATGGTAACACTGAAATCTGTCATCAATGGTGTTAATTCGACGTCTTAAGTTGTTTTGAGAAAATCATAAGATCTATCTACGGTTCTTTTTTATTTTAACTGTGAAAATGGTTAAAAGTATTGTTTCACGTCATGTAAAAGTGAATCATATGATGGTTGTGGCATATCATTTCACAGGTAAGGAATATTATAGATTTTGTTTAATAACAATGATTAGTGTGACCATGCCTTAGACGTTTTGCGGACGAATTATGCTTTCGTATATTTATCATTAAAACTGTTAATATTATGCGCATGATAATTATAATTAGTACCTATGTATCGCGTTATTGAAATAGCATTATTTTTGTTTGTTACTGCTTTCCATTGAAAGAGGAAATTAGGACATAATGTCGATTCCCGAATTCGAAACGAAATTCTATAAAACTTTTGTCTATAAAACAGTGTACAACTAGTGTATCTGTCCCACGTGTTTCTGATAACGAAAAAATGTTAATCTGCTGGTTTGCATGGTGGGGGTACGAAGGGGTAGAAAATAGAAAAAAAAATATTCGAGCGCGTCACAGATATTGAGAAGGGATGTTAAGCACTCGAACCCTCAAGTAGCTCCTATTCAAAAGACTGATTATTTGGACGCGAGCAAAAGACATGGCCAATTTTTGAATATGCAAAAAAATCTTAAGTAAGTTT
The DNA here is from genome assembly GCA_905163415.1 of Noctua fimbriata. Taxonomy (NCBI): domain Eukaryota; kingdom Metazoa; phylum Arthropoda; class Insecta; order Lepidoptera; family Noctuidae; genus Noctua; species Noctua fimbriata. The sequence continues at coordinate 540,984 of LR990937.1, forward strand.
TTTTTTTTGTTTTTGTCTGCCTGTATTTGCAATCAGCCTATGAACAAATCCGTTCTGTGATGCTGGCATGTGGAGTGGCTTCCCAATGGAAGCATCTACTCATCTGCTGCCCAGAGCTACTGCCGGTCTTCGAGCTCTAGGATACGATGACGTTTTAGTCGTCTCACATACTGGTCCATGGTGAGTTGGTGAGCAAGTTCGTTACGGTGATGGATTAACCGCTCTTTGTATTTAGCTGCCAAACTCCTAATTTCCTCTTTGGTTGTTCTCATTTCAAGGTGCTCGTGAACTTCATTGTTAGTTATGTACCATGGTAATTTTGAAATTGTTCTTAGGATCTTGTTCTGTTGGTGCTGGAGTAAATTTCTGTTGGAATCGCTTGCGCTGCCCCCTAGTTGATTATTATACAATAGACAGATTGTGTTGACACAATGACAGATTTCTTTGCACTATCTGTCATTTTGTCGATTCTTCCGTCAAAGAAATCCTTGTCTACGGTGGTCATGCTACGGGGGTATGTGTCCAAATGGGCTTTAGGATGACTTTACACAGGGTGTAAACAGACCCTTTTTTTTTTTTTTTTTTTTTAGGATGGGAAATCATCAAATGACCCCCCCCGCTCTGGGCGGAGCGGAAGGGAGTGTCAGACTTGTACTGACTAAAACCCATCCATGTTCCTTCTTTGCCCTTTGTGTTCCAGGGCCGCGGTATCTCTTTCGAACAGTCCCGCAGCCCTGGCAGGCATCGGCCCGTGCGGACCACTACGTGGTTGCTGACATCTCTTTGAGGCGCGCGTGGAACACGAACGCGCAGTCGACACGGCCTGTCGTCATAAGACGGCCGGACGGCGAGCTAGCCCAAAACTCGCCGTCCACAGGCCCGCGCCTACGGTGGCCGGGGGCCACCACGTGACCCCCGACGCCCAGGGCGTCTCCCGCGGCGGCTGGGACGTGAGGCTCTTTCCCTCTCACGTTCCGCCACCTCCTTCACTAGCATGACTGCTTCGCAGAAGGAGGTGACGGCTTCCCATTCCCTCTCGCTCCGGACCATGGCTTGAACCAGGGCCGGGCGCGAGAGGTCGCCGCCGCCAATCGCCTCTACGAGGACACGGCGCTGCTCCGCCCAAGCAGGGCAGGCCTCCACAGTGTGCTGCACCGTGTCCTCCGGACGATCCTCACAGTGGAAACACCCGGGCGTTTCCTCCCGCCCGATTCGGTGCAGGAACCTCCCGAAACAACCGTGTCCGGTGAGGACCTGCGTCAGGCGGAAGGTGAGGGCGCCGTGGCGCCTCTCTAGCCACTCCTCAAAGAGGGGACTTATCGCCACTATGGTGGCGTGCCCTGCACGGGGTTGCGACAGTCGCTCTCTCCATGTCACCATGAGATCGCGCCGGAGGTCTGTCCGCCGAGCGGTGATTTGCCGCGGCAGCGGAGTTTCCCCCCGACGTAGTGCCTCCGCGCGCCATTCGTGAAGGCGTGCGAGGACTATCGCCTCCAGATCCCATGGCGGCAATCCGGCAAGGAGGCTCGCCGCCTCACCGGAGATCGTGCGGTAGCCCCGGACTAGCCTTAGGGCTATCCCCTTTTGGGGCGCGTTCAGGTAGCGGGCGGCTTGCCGCCTCAGAGAACGCGCCCACACCGGGGCCCCGTAAAGGGCCATGGACCGCACGACCCCCGCGTAGAGCCTCCGGCAGGAGGCGTTTGGACCCCCCAGGTTGGGCAGGAGCCGCTTGAAGGCAGCCCCGGTCCGTTCCAGTTTGGGGGCCAAACGTCGGAAATGCTCCACGAAGTTCCACCGGCTGTCAAGGACGAGTCCCAGGTACTTCAGCGTCAACCCGACGCCGATGGAAACCCCTCCTGCCGTCAGTAGGGATCCCGACGGTGGCGCATTCCGAGGCCCATGAAAACACATGGCCTCGGACTTGTGCAATGCCACCTCGAGACCCAATTGCCGGATCCTCTCCACGACTATCGCAACCCCGCGTGTCATGTTTTCGGCCGCCGCCTCGTGCGACCTCCCTTGTGCCAGTACCAGCGTGTCGTCAGCGTAGCAGACTACGCTGACGCCGCTAGGGAGGTCGGCGCGCAGCACCCAGTCGTAACCGATGTTCCACAAAGCCGGTCCCAGAACCGATCCCTGTGGAACACCGCACGACATCTCTCGCCGGTTCCATTCTCCGCTCCGACCGGGGTAGATGACGGCCCTATCCGTCAGGTAATCCCCGACCACACGACGAAGGTAGGTCGGCACCCGGTGATACCGGAGTGCCTCCCCAATGCAGCTCCAGGGCATGGAGTTGAAGGCGTTGGCGATGTCAAGAGACACCGCCAATACAACCCCGCCCCGGGAAACCGCGTCCCCCGTCGTGAGGGCTCTCACGCGCATGATGGCGTCCACCGTCGAGCGCCCCTTGCGGAAACCAAACTGGTGTTCCGCAAGATCCGGCCCCATCCCCGCGAGGTGCCCGGCGAGGCGGTTAGCAATAACTCTTTCAAAGAGCTTGCCCACCTCGTCGAGCAACACGATGGGCCGGTATGCGGACGGAGAGTCCGCAGGGCGCCCTGGCTTCCGGATGAGGACCAGCTTCCCCGTCTTCCAACGAAGCGGGAACTGGCCTCTCTCCAAGCATGCGCTTAGGAGCCCTTCCAGTCGGGGCCCGAGAGCCTCAGAGGCCAGGACCCAGGCTTTGCCAGGCAAGCCATCGGGTCCCGGGGCGGTATTTCTGGCCTTCAGCCTGCGTACCGCCACTCCCAGGTCTACCCCAGTCACCTCCGGAACGTCGTCATCGGTGTGGTCCGCGTCCGGCACCGCAAGCGGCGGCGGAGCCATAGGCGGGGGAGGATGCCTCCCTCGCGAAGGGAACAGAGCGCTCACCACGTCCTCCACGAGCTCAGGCCGGAGACTCTGCGTCAGCGGGGGGGCCCGGGTGCGGAGTTTGTCCCGCACCATCTTGTAAGGGCGCCCCCACGGATCTCCGTTCAGAGACTCCAGCATCTCCTCGCGGGCCAGGTTCTTGGCCCGCCGGACAGCCTCTTGGAGGGCGGTCTTCGCCGCTCTGTACCCCTCGTAAAGCTCCGCCTCGATGGCTGCCGCATCCGGAGGGCGGATGCGGAGCCTGCGATGCCTGGCGTACCGGTGCCGCGCGGCAACGCACGCCTCACGCAAAGACGTCAGCTCTCGCGACCACCAGTACACCTGACGTCGGGCGCTTCCTGGCCGAACTCGGGGCATTGCCACGTCGCAAATCTCGGACATGGCCTCCTGGAACCAACTCGCCTCGTTGTTGATGTCGGCAGGCCTGGCCGGTGATGACACCCAGGCCTGCACGATCGAGGCTTCCAGGAGGAGCTCCCGGTCCAGCTGCTTCAGCGCCCATCGCGGACCACTCGGGGCCTGTAGGACCGGCGCGCTTGAGGTCTGAGTGGAGACGTCGAACCGGATGTACCGGTGGTCGGAATAGGTCTCCACCCCCTCCATGACGCGCCAGTCAACGACACGCGGCGACAGGGCGGGGCTAGCGAACGATATGTCCACCACCGACTCACCCTGCATCCGCACGCACGTGGGGACAGAACCCCGATTTAGGACGACCAGGCCTGTCTCCAGTGCCCAGTCCTCCGCCATCCTACCCCGCACATCCGTGTAACGAGAACCCCAAGCCAAGTTCTTGGCATTGAAGTCCCCGAGCACAAGCACGGGGAGTGAATGGCTCCCGATGACGACACTCAACTCCCTGAGGGAGTTGTGGAACTCGGCGAGAGTTCGGTTCGGAGAGAAGTAGACTCCCACTACAACGATCTCCCCGAACCGTGCTGCTACGCACCCCTGACCCTTCCTGACACTCTCAAGGGTCGGGGTACCGGCGGCGGCCGACGCAATTATGGTCACTGAGCCGCTAAGGTCCTCCACCCAGTCATCCCTGGGCGGGACAAAGTACGGCTCAGAGACCACGGCGATGTTAATCGACCACTGCGCCATGCTCTGGATCAACAGATCCTGAGCGCAGGCGCAGTGGTTGATGTTCGCCTGGAGAAGGCGTAATGGGGCCGTTATTGGCACTCCATTTCAGCCCCCTCCCGGGCCCCCTGCGAGGGCCCCGCTGCAGAAGTTGCAGCAGTGGCGGCCGCGGCGGCGACAGTGGCGGCGGCTGCGGTGATGGCGACGGTGGGGGTTTTGGCGGTGGAGGTGGAGGGCCTTCCGTTGCCCCTGGCCTTGGCCTTGGCGGGTGTACCGCAGGCCTTGCTCCCTGCCCGGTGATCGGCCGACTTGCCGGTTGCCGCACATGCAGCGCAGTGCGGCGCGGCGGAGCAAGCCGCGGCCCTGTGACCGGGCTGGCCGCAGCGGAAGCATAGGCCACTGCGGTCCACCTCCGAGGTGCACCGGACCGACACATGGTGCCCCACATGGCAGCGGAAGCACCTCAGAGGTCTGGGTTCCAGCAGCTTAACCTGCGCCGAAACCCAGCCCACCAAGAGCCTTCGGCCCTCCACAATGGCTTTCGCCGCCGTCACAGGGCAGCTTACCGTTACGGTTCGCATGCCCGACAGGTCCGGACGTAAGGTGCCTGCCTTGACCTGCTCAGCAGGGCACCCACCGGTCCTGGTGACGGCGGCCACCACCTCCTCCTCGGTCACCGAGTCGTCCAGACCCATGATGCGCAGATCTGCGCATTTGACGGGCCTGGACACTCGGGCCTCGTCCGCATTTAGGGACGCTCTAAGCTTTTCTGCCAGAGCGTCCGCGGACGAGCCACGGGTTTCGCCGGGGATCTCCAGCACTCGAGCCCCTGTCGCGGTGACTCTGAGGCGGAGGCCCCCGGTGATCCCGAGCTCCCCAAGATTTACCGTCGCCCTCGCCTTAGCGAGCACGTCGCGGTAGCTCACGCCCCTCTTTTCCGCGTCCGGCTGTAGTGTAATCACTACAGCTGCGGTCTTCGGGGCGCTGAGCCTTGCCGCGACGCTCCGCTCTTTTTGCTGGCGCTTGCGCTGCCGCTTCCTGGCCTTTTTGGCCGCCTTTTGCTCCCTCGTCCTCTCTCCGGCCACCTGCCACCCGGTCTCGGCCGCAGAAGGCTTAGGGGGCGGGGGGGGGGGGCGGTGGCAGCTGTCTCGCGGCTGGCGCTGGCACAGTCACCGCCTTGCCCTTCTTTTGGGCCGCCACCTTGCCCTGCCTCAGGGCTGCCGCCTTCTTGGCCGGAGCCGGTTTCGCCAGAGCCGGCCCTTCGGGGGCCGACGCAACCCTGCTGGAGGGCCGGCCAGACGACCCCGGTGCGGAGGCCGCAGCAGCCGCATATGTGGCTACCCTCGGGCCCGGGGACGCCCTGTTTGCCGCAAGGGGGGGGCGCAGGACAATGCCCTCCAGGACGGAGAACCGCGCCTGGAAGGCAGCCAGCTCCTGCCGAACCAGGTTCAGGACCTGGTTCTCAACCGGCACGGGCACGGGCTGGCTTGGTCGCTGCTGGCCCCCATTTTGGGGCGCCTTGCGGGGGCTGGCCTCGCGCAGACCGGCCAAGTCTGCTCGGAGCTTCCTGTTCTCCTCTTGGAGAAGCTCCGTGGCAGCCGTCAGGCGAGCGACCTCCGCCCGCAGTTTGGCCACTTCGTTTGACGGGGGCCCCCCATATCTGGCCTCCGCTGACGCCATGATGGAGGCGATCGCTGCAGGCATGGCCTTATGCCTGGTGGAGGGCTTCTGTTTACAAGAGACAGCCCTCAGCGCCGCCTCCACCTCCTTCGCGAAACCGGCCTTACGCTCCGCCTCAGAGCCGCCGTCTGCACCCACCTCGTCGCCAGAGGAGCCCGAACGGGCCACCCCGCGACCGGCCACCCCCGGGTGGCGCCCCTCCTCGGCAAGCCGCGCCGACCTCTCGGCGGCAGAGAGGCCTCTCCCCTTGCCGCGGATCCCTCCTCGCTTACTGGTGGGGATCTTGCGAGCCGAGGCCAGCTCTCCCTCCGATGACGACCCTTGGTCGCCCTTCGGCCAGGACCGCTTGCGGAAGAACTTCCCGTTCACCGCAGTGGTCCCGGGCCTCCCGCGCCGGGAGCTCTCTGAGCCTCCCGCGCTCACATCGCTGGATGCGGCGCCGGACTCCGACCCCGCATCCCTCCCCTCCTTTGCTTCGCCGTTATCGGCCGTTTTTTTTTTTAAACAATTTTCCATGTTGTTCCCACGAGTATGGGGGAAATAAAGAGTCCATCTGGGCAGTGCCCCCTGTACCCAGATAAGCCATAGCCAGGCCCGGCAGTGGTTCGCACTAGCAACTGATTTTCCATAGGAACCCGTCAGCCATACATCTCCTCGCGGTGCGCCGCCGCTTGAGATTCGGGGTAACTTTTTATAGAGGTTTTCTACCTCGCGGTCCGGGCGGTTAAGCCAAGACCCTCGGTCCCAATCGAAGCCGCGAGACGTGATCCACGACACTTCAACGGTGGGATTACGATATCGACGGGGACAGTGAACGACTGCGTCCTTCACTGTCTGCTCGGAGGCAGGGTAAGTGCACACCGAGCCCGCCCTTGCTACTCCGCTGTGCCCTCTGCTTTTCAGAGGGTCACGCGGAGCAACGCCCCCTTGGTCCAAAACGGACCCCTCCCATGTCAGAATATTAGCCATGGACAGTAACATTCCCCAAGGAATAAGAATCTCTTCCCATTCCTCGGGGAAGGATACTGCCCACGCCCAGGGTGCACCGGCCCGGCAGCTGCTATTCCCTCCCGACGTATCGAGAGGGACCGGCAGCCATCGGGCACACGAGGAGGAATTCTGACAACGCACCCCGTGTAAACAGACCCTTCAAATAGCCGTCAACCAAGCATTCTGGACATCAAACTAAGTAACTTTACGCAAAAATTATTGCTGGGAAACGATTTTTTTTTTTTTTGGGTTGAAAAATTACGTTTTACGGTAGGAGTCGATGGAAAACACTCAAAGCATTGTGCTGAAGCATGGATTGAATAGTACGGGGGTCGTGGAGGTGTGTAAAGTAAAAATCTTACATTAAAAACATGTATTTAAAGAAAAAGTTGGAACTTTGACCCCCAATATCTCCGTAACTAAAAGGTTCCCAGATATGGTCTAGAACAAAAAAATGATCGCAAAGACTGGGAGAACAAATGCCTTTCGGTTATGTTAAGGGTCTATTTACACCCTTTATCCGCGACCCGGTGCGGGTTGGTAGATGTCACATGTCTTCGAATTTTTGGTTCTAGGACATGCCGGTTTCCTCACGATGTTTTCCTTCACCGTTTTGAGAGCAGTGGTGATGAAATAAATTACACAAAGTAATGCGCCTAGCTGGGTTCGAACCCACGACTTACTGCTCGTAAGTCGGGACCGCCACCACTGGGCCACCGCTGCTCTTTATATTATGTGGAGGAATTTCCTTAATCTGACGGGTGGGAAAAAGAAATGTTTTTAATTCATAATTTTTTCATAGTTTGTAACACTGCGCGTGATAATCGTAGTGCATTGATGTGTCATCCGAAAATTCTACATCATTAATTGCCCTGCGGGATTTTTTGATTTTTTTAATGTTTCCGACGTAGGTAAATTTTATTATTTTTTCAAATGTTTTTCTCCACAAAATCACACACAATTCGTACTATTGTCACTCATTGTTGTTACATAAATATCAAACTTACTGCACTGAATTCAATAATCGTTTTTAAAACACAATAAAAAACGAAAATGTTGTAGAATATGCCGCCGAGTGGCACGACATGCCAACATGCTCGCGTTGTTGTGATCAGCCGTGCATCATGGCGGCGGAACGTACTATAGGGACGGTGCGTGAGAGTGAGAGATAGAGAAAGAGTGAGAAGGGCAGAGTGGCGCGAAGTGGGAAATACATAGTTCTCAGCGCCTACATGCACTATACTATATTGTACTGCTTTCTGAATCAAGCCCTTGACCCAGCCGCGCAATGAGAGCCTCCTAAGGTGTTGGTCGAGGCTCTCTGCTATTAGTCCGTTAACCGTAACGACTATCGGTACAATGATTGTAAAGTCCACGTCCCACATGTCGACAACCTCGTAACCTGCTAAATCAAGATACTTGATTTTTTTACCATTCTCAGCTTTCACGAGATTCGGGTCTTGAGGGACAGTGATGTCAACAATCATTGCACGGCGCTCTCGGCGGTCTATCACTACAATATCAAGTTTAAATAAATTAAATAAATTATTTTTACATAAACTTATTATTATGAGCTTTCAATTGACAAGTGGTACGTGTAACCTGGGATGAAAACCAAAAAAAACGCCAATTTTATCCTTTGAAAAGGTACGTATCTAGATAATAATTTTGAAAAGAAATACGTTTACAAAAAAAAAACGTTTCAAGTGCAATGTGGAATGATACCTACTTCAATTCAGATATCAGTCATAAGTCAAACAACTTGATAAAGAGATAATAAATACTTTTCAAATAAAATATGGGAAGAGTTTATGGAGATGTAGGTAGTTGATGCGGTGCCTAGTAGACGGTATGGCAGGTTTGGACAAGGATGTGGTTCCTGAAGCGAGTGGCGGGAGGCAGGTGGAACTGGATACACTTCTCGTGGAGGAGATTGGTCAGTTCGGTAGATACCAGCTCCGGAGCTTCTTGCTAGCCGCGGTGCTGGTCGTTTTTATCGGATGGAGCAACTTGGAGTATGTCTTCAGCACAGCTCGGATTAGCAGCAGGTAAACAAACCACAACTTATATACATACAACACTAGTGGAGCCGGTAGTCAGACAGACTTCGCTAATATATTTCTTGTACTAATACAACATGAACGCGATGTAGATTGTGGGTTACTTCGAGCATTGCTGGAATACGTTTAAGTAATCTCCAGATGGGATCAGTTCTTGCTTTCCGTTGGGTTACGTGATAGTTTTATTTTAACAATAATCTTTTTCTAAATAAATATGTTAGTTATCTTGAGTATTTAATTTAGACAAAATTTTCCCTTCCACTATTGAATTTAGATTAAATTAAGATATTAAATAACTCGCACAACAAAAACACATATTTTCGAGAATTTAATCTGCGAAACTAGCAAAGTGATTAGAAATAACTTTATACTGTTCTTGATTTATCTATGTATATGCTTGCTAAACCTCGCTATATCATCATAAATATAAACGTGGAAACGACGTTTGACTTGTGTAGCTAAACCCAACAAGGAATGTTATTCTTTAATCATTAAAAGGAAGCTTAATTAATATGGGTATAGTTTTTTATTATGCTGGTAACTTTATACCATAGGCAATGATAATTTGATTGACATAAATGAATGTTGTTTTAATTGTTTTGAGTTGTTTTAATTGTGTTTGGGTTTTTGTTAGAAAACGTTGTTTTTTTTTCTACTTTTCCTCCGGAGATCGTAGCGCGACATCACAATAATAATTGGAAGATTAAAAATGCGATTTATAAAAACCCTCATGGAATCTATTAATGATTTTTCATTAACATAAGCTGGACTAAATTTCCTATAATATTTTGCCGATGATTCAGTCGAGACGGCAAAATTGGGCATTCCCCGTTGTTGCCAACAAGCGCAGGTCAATAAAGTCAATGATTTGATTGTTGCCAAGTGTGACGCACCATCATAAAACAATTTAGGTGCTACCTGAGCGAATACGGGGCGGGTCGCTATAATAAATTATAAAGAGGTACAGTTTGGATGTAGGGGGTAATCTTTACACCTATTGACCCGATTCCGAAAATCTTTTACTAATGTGTGCTACATTATCATCGAGCTGTACAGGACCTTTCTGTCGGTTAATATCTGATAAAAACGCGAGCAAAGCCGTGATAGTTATAATGTAAATGAGCAACTCCTCCATGCATAACTAAATGATTATTATTAGCAGCTCCTTTTCACTACCTCCTAACTGCCACTGTGAGCTAAGAGTTATTTATAGTTAACACATACCGAGTATTTATTGAAGAGGATTAGCCTACAACTCACTTACAGAATACTACACAACTACCAGTTTAGCGTCCGCCACAGTTTGTCTTTCCAACCGTCTCCTTCCGCCTCTCGACATTGCAACTTAAACATAACTCGTTTCATTGTAGATGTTCGATCCCAGAGTGTGACGGTGAGCCGGCGGAGTTCTCTCCGTACTGGCTGGAGAACGCCGTACCGGCGGGCGCCACTCATGGTTCGTTCGAACAATGTGAACGTTTCGCCAACGTGAACGCGACGCTTCGCGTAGTAAACAGCGACACCTGCCCCGCCACTCTGTTCGACCGAGACACGCGCCTGCCCTGCAACTCCTACGTGTATGAGAACACAAACACCGTAGTCTACGATGTGAGTCGACAAAATACTAAAACTGTGGGAAACTCTTTCATCATTCTCTTGTCCTTATCCCAATTTATTTGAGTTCGGCGCAGCATGTAATTTTCTTCCATACTTCTTTATGACACTGATTTAAAGCGGCAGTCGTGCATTGCAGTATTGGTAAATTAAAAGTGACAAAATGCATGTTTATTATCAAGTTCATCGGTGAAACCTGAGCACTAAACTGAATAAAAGGAGTCATAACAAATATGGAAATGAGTAATTCAATAAATATTAAGCAGTAAAATGACTGAACGGGCAGTAAACAAACAGGCATGTGGACAGTTTAAAAATCGGTATAACTTGGTAAGAAATAAAAAAAACAAGGCGTAGTAGACGGAACCCCGCGCAGCACAGCGCCTGTTTCTGTCTGCAGAGTTTAAAGTATTAACACGAAGGGGAAGGCGTGGTCCAGTGAGCACACCGAACCTGACCGAGTCGGGGTGCCCCCAAGCCTCGAGCTCCCTCTTATTTATATACCTAGCTGCCCATTCCAACATTTTGACTGGCCATTCATTTATTACATTACTTAAGTATTTTTTGTACTGATTTTGTAGAATGACGTACCCGACCAATTTTCTTTTTATTACGATTCATGTTTAACTGTCACGTTAACCAATAGAGCAAGATCGCAGGCATTACTTATTTTCTCATTAACAAAATGTGTGGCATCGAATACATACTACAAGAAAGTACCGAGAAATATTACTTTTACACGATTTGTCCATTATGAAATTCGCAATACACACTAGATATCATCTAATTAAAAACAGCACTGTATTTAATCTTAATAACAGATGCAACTCAAACTCCGCGCCAAAATGGAAAACAAACCAAACTCGATGGGGTTATGTCGTTTTATAATGGAGTTCCTATGAACACCTTCCAGCTCCATCATCAGATCAGCAACATCATCATCTGCCTAACCTTTTCCCAACTATGTTAGGGTCGGCTTCCGGCCTAACTGAATGCAGCAGAATACCAGTATTTTACATGGAGCAACTGAATATCTGACGGCCTCTCCACAACCCAGTTAGTACTACGTAATACGATACCCCTTGGTAAGACTGGTTGTCAGACTTTTTGGGCCACTGACGACCTGTAGCGATTGTCAAAGATTTAGAAATGAAAGCCGGGACCTACAGCTTAACGTGCTTTCCGAGGCACGGAAGAAACTCGGTATGTAATGAGTGTTCACCCATCCACAAACCAACCTAGGCAAGCACGGCTTAACCTAAAGATCGATCCGAGCGGCTGTTATTATTTAGCCACGAGCTCCTCCTCAGATTAGCTCCATGTCATCATAATATTGCATTGTCACGCAATATACATATGCGTGCAAAATTTCAGATCAATCGGTTGAAGATATCTGCTTCAAAATTGAGTTACAAGATTCCAGCCGAACAAACATACATCGCAAGTTAAATAAAAGCATGTAAAATAATGCTACGGTTGTTTTTTGTCTCGTTGTATTGTAATTAGGGAATAATTAGATTATTATGACAAGATAAAATGGTGGTGTTTCACGTAAATAAATTCCTTAAGCGTTAAAAAAACAGAAGCTACGTTGTAACAAAAAAAAATTACAAAGTTTATTATGTACTAGTTATGGTTAGATATGCGTTCATAAAAAAGCTCCGCTTTTCAATTAATAGCAAAGCGTCACGAACTCAAATTGTTGCTCAAATAAAAATATTTTGAAGTAATTATTTTGCTGTGCAATCAGTATTTTTCATTAGGGTTTGGATTATTTTTAAATTATTATTATATTTTATACAAAAAAAGAAGATTTACAGTTAAATACTGGCCTTTCAAATAAATATTCAAATTAGTATCTTAAGGGCGAAGTGCCAGGGTAGCCCGCGAAATTTTAATTTTCTTACGTTTTTTGCAATTTGCCGGCCAGTGTCAAACTGTATGTTGAACAAAATATGATTTGCGACCGTAACAAAAATATGACCTTACAGAGTTTTAAATCTGTAAAATCATCAATACGACCCTCTGTGTTCGGCCCGCATTTCTAGATATCTAAGTTCATTTTATCCCATTGAGTGAACTCTAAGCACACGGTGCGATGCGGCGCCGCATATATGCATCCATGTCCATGGTATGCCGCGATGCCGATGCCGAGACGAGGCGGGGAGGGGTGAATGCATTGCTACACAAGAGCGGCACCGCAGCACCGCTCAGTTGTTTACGTGGCTGAAGGTAGAGAACACGCTTGCTTGGTTTTTTTTGGTTAAGTACTGTAAAGTTTTATAACTTATTTACCAAAGTACCTATTCATTATACTCCTCAATACAAATCTCTCGGTTAGATTGCACCAGATTGACAGTACGTACTTCGTACGCATACCACACTTACACAGCATACCTACGTTTACATAACGAGACGATCAATCCAAATACTATTTTGATAACCGTTTTCTGCACCGGGTATATGACGACACCCATACCTTCAAGGCCGGGTCTTGAGATTCGCAGGTTGCCGAATGCTGACAGTGTTCGGAACCCGTAGTAACGCCGCGACGCCGCCCGCACCGTCCGTGTGTCCCCAATGCGGCGAAATCATGCCGCGCCGGCGGCGTCGCAATGCACCGTGTGCACACTGCACAGGCTCTAAGAGGGTTGTATTGATGATTTTAATTATTATAGTTCTGTAAATATATTACGTACAACCTGACCCCTGCAAATTGCAAAAAAACGTAAAAAAAAATAATTTCGCGGGCTACCCTGGCTCTTCCATCTTAAAATACCATATTGAACTAAATAAAAAAGTACAGGCTAGAGTTCCGGACAATGCCCATTGCCTTTGTGGGAAACCTTCTGTGAGACCGATTTATGATCGATGATGTTTGCCAACATAAGTATGGACTGGCGTGCGACGAATGGCGGCGATCGCTGATCGGCACGGTGACCACGTTCGGCACGCTGACGGCGCTGCCCATCACCGGCTTCGTGTCGGACCGCTGGGGCCGGCGCGTCGCGCTCGTGCTCAACGCGTTCAACACGGCCTGGATCGGCCTCGCTCGTTACTGGGTCGACACCTACCTCGGATTCATATTGTCTCAGTTTGCCGAGGCTACTTTTGGATGCGGCGCGTATTCTAGTGTCTATATTTTATGTAAGTTTTTTGATCGGGTGCTTGTTACAGTTGAAATACAGTGAAGTTAATTCGGTTAGAAAACACATTTTTTTTTACAGTAACGGAATTGGTGGGTCCGGACTATCGAGTCGCAGTTGGTGCCGCTCTTAAGACTTGCTTTGCGGTGGGGCAGATGACGCTGGGGCTGATCGCGTGGTGCGTGCCAAACTGGAGGACCCTTACGCTCACGCTCTACACCCCACAGTTCTTCACCATTTTCTACTTCTGGTTCATTAGCGAGTCTGTGCGGTGGTACATGAGCAAGGGCCGCTTCGAGGAGTCTGAAGTTCTGCTTAAAAAGGTGGCAAAAGTTAACGGAAGAAAATTGTCTGAGAAATCACTGGAAGCATTGCATCACACTGCGCGAGAAAAGGTACGAGTAACGGAGTCGGAAACTTCAGGGCACGCACGCGAGCCCTGGCTAGTGGTGCAGGTATGGCGTCACAAGCGCATCCTTGTGCGTTGCATCGTTTCCCCCGTGTGGTGGATCACAACCACATTCATCTACTACGGCCTGTCGCTCAACGCCGTCAACATGTCCGGCAACAAGTACTTGAACTTCGTAGCTGTGGCTGCAGTCGAGATCCCTGGCTTCTGGACCGCATATTACTTGTCCGACAAGATTGGAAGGAAGCCAGTATTGACGGGAGCTTTTTGGATGTGCGCTGCATGCCAGGTTGCTTATATTTTCATGCCTCAAGGTATGTTTCTGTATTGTCATTGTTAATTCGCGTGTAAAGCGATTTTCTAGAACAGCGATGTTGGCATAAACTAGCCATTAAAACAGCAGACATAAAAACCGGCCCCCAGAATGGTGATAACACGTGGAAACTTCAAGGTCATTAAAAACAGCACCGTTATGACAGTAGCTATACGGTGTACAGTGACATCATTCTACGCTACAGTATGGCTGCTATATGTCGGCACAGCTCTTCTTAGAAATCATAGCTTAAGGAATTGATTCTAACTTGTGATTTCATTTTCCAGATCAGTTTCTGGCGTCGTTAGTGGTGTACTTGATGGCTAAGTTCTGTATCTCGATGGTGGCGACATCTGTGTACGTGTACACGGCAGAGCTGTACCCGACCCGGCATCGACACACCCTGTTCGCCTTCTCCTCCATGATCGGACGCATCGGCTCCATGACGGCGCCACTCACTCCAGCTTTTGTAAGACTTACTTTTTCATTTATAACTCCAGAGAGCCTAGAACGACAAAGAGAATTACTGTATATTTAATGCGATTAATATAAAAAAACGTAAAAGAACACACATAAAATCACGCCTATTTACCAAGAGGACAGGCTGGAACTCTGCCTTTTTTTTTTTTTAGGATGGGAAATCATCAAATGACTCCCCCCACTCTGGGCGGAGCGGATGGGAGTGTCAGACTTGTACTGACTAAAACCCATCCATGTTCCTTCTTTGCCCTTTGTGTTCCAGTTCCGCGGTATCTCTTTCGAACAGTCCCGCAGCCCTGGTAGGCATCGGCCCGAGCTAGCCCATAACTCGCCACAGGCCCGCGCCTACGGTGGCCGGGGGCCACCACGTGACCCCCGACACCCAGGGTATCTCCCGCAGCCGGCTGGGACGTGAGGCTCTTTCCCTCTCACGTCCCGCCACCTCCTTCACTAGCATGACTGCTTCGCAGAAGGAGGTGACGGCTTCCCATTCCCTCTCGCTCCGGACCATGGCTTGAACCAGGGCCGGGCGCGAGAGATCGCCGCCGCCAATCGCCTCTACGAAGACACGGCACTGCTCCGCCCAAGCGGGGCAGACCTCCACAGTGTGCTGCACCGTTTCCTGGAACTCTGCCTAAGATCCTTACCTAATTTTTTCGCCTCGTCCACGTTCATACTTCTTGTAATTCACGCAAACCAGTACCAGTACTACGCAATTGATCGCAGACCTGTCTGAAGAACATCCGAAAGTGCTGGTGTGTGCAGCTGCCGGAGTTGTTTATGCAATTTTATGTGCTTTGCGCAAGAGGGATGGCGGCATTCATACCATTGCCGGGGAATTGTCGTATGGCAGCCAAGATTTGCTGTACATTTTATGGTGAGGCTGTTTCGTAAAAACTTCAACTCCTGCAGCTTGGATACGGCTCTAAAGGGCTGTGAGGCTTTCATACACACATTGTCGACCTAGCTAAATTCTGGCAAAGTTGAGGTCATCCTGAAGGTTGACATAGAAAATGCCTTAAACTCATTGTTGACAGAAACTAAAAAAGAATTACCCCAAATTTATAGTTCAATGTTACAGACACCCATCAAAATTACTGTATCGGGACAACCTTTTGGAATCTGCCGTTGGTTGTCAACAAGGTGACCCCCTCGTGCCAATGATTTTTAGCTTAGCTATCCACCCAACTGTTCGACAGCTTAATTCTAAATTTAACATTTGGTACCTTGATGATGGAACTGTGGGAAGCGATGCAGACACTATTTCTAGAAACAGATCTAGATTTCTTAAAAAAAATATTCATTCCATTGGCCTTGATTTAAACCTTTCTAAATGCGAAATAGAATTATTTATGTAGCGGACAGTATACAGACTGGAATAGACTGACTCAACTAAATCTTTTAAAATTTAACGCAATAATAATCAAAATTATTGAAAAAAGTTGTTTTCGTCTCTTTGGGTGTCCAATCCTTGAAAATTCCCAATTTTAGCGAGGAAAAAATGTTTAATGATGTTCCGAAAAGATTGCTCTAAATTAACTTCACTCCACATTAACTTTCGGCCCTAAATTAACATATTTCCTTCGTGCTTTCCTTTTATGAAAGCACACACATCTCTTGGACATAATGGATCAAATTATCAGACATACTTTATCATCCATTTTAAATGTGGCTTTGGACGACCGAGCATGGGCAAAAGGAAATCTTCCCATTCGCATGGGAAGACTCGGCGTCCGCAAATTTCTAGTATTAGTTTACCAGCTTTCATATCCTCGGTTCACGGCACTGAGAAGTTAATCAGGAATATCCTGGCTTCCACACTGATTGATTTTGATGTGCCGTGTTTCTCCGAGGCTATGGATACTTGGAAACTCGTTTTCCCTAATACTGACAATTCATTTTCCTAGAGATGATGGGTCGAGCCCCTCTGCAGAGTACCAATGGAATGTGAAAAATAACTTTACCTACTTTTGGTAGTCCGTGCCTTTTTTTTTGGCACCGAGTTTCGAAAGTAAAGTTGTTTTTCACTATTTTTTTTTTTTTAGAAGTCGGTTGTTTAAGCTTTGTTTGTTTTATTTTATTGTTTACCCTTTTTAGCTGTGACATGCAAAGTAGACAAAAGAAGCTAACTCATAAACTACATCATGAACCACGTTATTGTTTTGTTTACAGGGCGCGCAATTCTTTCCAGAGTTGCCGTTCGTGTTGTTTGGCTCGATGGCGCTGCTGTCGGGCGCACTGATCTTCCTCACTCCGGAGACGCTCGGCACCACGCTGCCAGACACCTTGGAACAAGCAGAGCATATTGGCGACAAACGATATAAAACTAAGACGTAAAAGTAATCACTGTGCTTCCGTTACTTACATTAACAAGATAAGCTGTGCTTACTCTCTCTGACCATATTTTATTATTTATCATACGTTTTAACAGTATCCTCTAGAGATTCTAAAGAGGCTTTCATGTTTATCATGTTAAACATTGTCAAAATTTCATTAATTGGCCGCGGCTTGACTTCATTAATTTAGAATTTGACAAGCTAGCGGTATGAAATACGACCTATTCTCATAGCTTCCAAATATTCATAAAAAATTTCATAAAATAAAATTGGTCGAGCCGTTTCGGGGGAGTGCGACCACAAACACCGTGACACGAGATTTTTATATACTTATAAGATTAAATCGATTTCAAATGAAGCGCCTAAACGCTGAAGCCTCTTTAATGTTGTGTTAAGATTAGCACCAAATAATAACTATAACAGCGACTGAATAGACTACCTGTCTATATTAGTTTTCTGGCGTTACGTGAATTACTGCATTTACACTTCAGTCCAGATACGTCAACATAGGTTCAGTGGTTCATATTTAAATACATCTGCTTCTGCTTTAAAGATGCACTCGCGAGCTTCATAGCTGATGCTTCGAAGTATGTCGTATACTCAACCGGCTACACCATACCCAGAAGCTGCCATTTATAGATCATAAACCACATCAGTAACAGTCGTTACGGATAGACAGAAGCCCGAATCCTGTAACTAGGTCATGGAGGCTAGATTAGATAAGCAATCGCTCCTCGCAGAATACTGGTATTCAGCTACATGAGGATAAACTGGAAGAACATAGTACGACGTAAATGGGAAGAGGTCCGGCGGATTATGAATAAAGTAGGTAATCAAATAGGTATCCTTCTCATTTCACTAAAATAACATAGCTAATGAAATAGATATACTTTCGTGTAGACAGACGAGCAGCAAGACTATCGGTCCCGCACGAGTGCTGTACGTGCTTAGATAACAATGTTACACTTTGGAGAAAACGTTATGATAATGTGCACCAAGGACATACATCTATACCGACCAAGATAAGGAACTGTGCATTTACGATTGACACTTTAGAATGCCTAAAAAAAAATGATTACAAAGTTATCTGACGGAATCAGAGATTAAGATGATTTTCTCAAGATGTTGTCAGTTGTGGTCAAAGATTAGTGTGAAGTAGTCAGAAAGAAGATTAATGTGAAGTAGTCAGAAGGAATAATTTAAGAACATTTTGCGGAAGAAAGCTACCTGAATGACGGTATTTGGAACTAAGACAGAAAAATCGTCCATTCGAGACGTGCGCTGCTTAAATAGTACAAGTTACACGAAAATAATGTATCAGGGAATTATTCCTCCAGTCCGCGACAGCATTATATATGTCTATCTTTTAAGATTAACTTGCAAAAAATAATGCAATTATATGCGAAGGTGTTTTTACCGAGATAGTATTAATTCTTATGAAAATAAATATGTTAGCCATCTTTAGCGTTTCATTGTGACAAAATTGCCCTGTACACTATTTCTTTTAGATGAATATCTTAGAAAATACCATAGAATGCAAATAACTCGCAAAACAAAATATTACCATAACGCCGACGAGGAGTTCGGGAGGTTCTAACAGTAGTAAGGGATCAGAAACTTTAGGGCAAAGTGGCTTACGAGCACGGCTATACTCTGAACATCACTATGAATATTTATTGAATATATTAAAATATATAACGTGTATGTTGTTTATTTAAAAGACGATAAATATTGAATGATTTGTAGGTACATAACAATTTCAGACGAGAATATTTTCTTGCTTCATACTCTTTAGAGCGTGATTAAATAAGGTAAACCAATCATTTACCTTCTAAACAAAATGTTTTGTTATATTTATACGAAATGTGTTGTGGTCGCAAGCGCGACTGCTGAGCAAAATGTCATGGGTTCGATTCCCAACTCGGGCAAAGTGTTATTGGATTGAATTTCTCAGAAGCAGCCACGGAGTTTAGATTTGTGCCCGGTTGGTGGCCTATACCCAACAGTGGGTGATTCCGGGCTGATATGATGATGATGGCAATAGGCTCGCCCCCTATTACATGGGACTTAAATATAACTGGCGAAATGTGGGTGTACTATTAGGCACACCTCTACCTACCCTTTCGGGGATTACAGGCGTGATGTTATGTTATGTCTAGCTGTAATATGTATTTTTAATCTAAAGTTATCGCAACTAACCCAAGCGGGCGCAGCCTAGTTTGGGGACCGTTTTTTCTAATGACAAAATAAAAGTTGTTACTGATATCCAAAATGGTAAGTCATTCAACAATCAATGAATTACATAGGTTAACAATTGTATCATAAACTTTAAATACAAAATAATCTGTAACTAAAGTACCTACTGTCAAATTTTTGATTATTTGACTTATAAAACAGGCTCATTTATCCATCGCGATTTTATTATATTGATTGATGATTGATATTGCAATCGGCATCTTCTCAGTTCATGGACCGCATCCACATCGGTCTTGTCAAGGTAGGGCTGCTCCATCAACGAAGCCGAATAACTTGGCTTTTGGTTTTTTATGTCTTGTGCCGTGAATGCACTTGCTAGTGACACGGATAATTAAAAAAGGTCACTACTGAAGATCCTATTCGAGCGGTCAGCGATTGCAGCCTCAAGATGTTTTACGAAGGTAAACATTTGTGTAGCATTTCACAAACGTTTGAATATTTAATATTTTTTTCCGACAGGGCGTGAAATATAAGAAAGAGCTTCAGTCTCTACGTCAAATATCAAATAACGCCTCGCTCTGAGCATCAAAAACACGAGCAAGAAAGGTCTCCACATAGTCCACAGTCTCCTTCGGAGATGATGGGTTCTTTGACTACGTTTCTCCATGCATGTAATTGACATAAGTCGTGTCGTGTTATTAGACCAGGGTGGTATTTTGCAACATAGGGCATAATCAATGTGGAATTAATCGCAGCCACATCCATCACATGATTTTGGCATAGAGACTGGTGATCTGTGGTAACGTAATAGTGTAAAAGTGCCTCCCTGAACTCTAATGGGGATATATCTTAATGGTTTCTTAATCGGCATGGCTGATAGCCAGTTGGAGGACGGTACAATAAGTTACTAACTTAGTATAACAAAGTGTTTGTAACATTGGTTAATTAAATTTATTCTTATTCTTATCACTTTCAAAAATACAAACTTACATATAATTATTATCATAAGTAAAATATTTTATATAGCTTGCAAAAAAAATGATATAAGTAATAAACATTATCGACACTGGGTAGTACCACTATGATATTTGTAAGATAATTCTTTCCGCGACAACCGCTCGCTGCGATGGCGACGCCGACGCGCGGAGAGAGAGATCTCGTTGATTTGGACACTATCCTGGTGGAAGAGATCGGTCAGTTTGGGAGATTTCAGCTGAGGACGCTGCTGCTGACCCTCATCGTTGTGATCTTTGCTGCCTTCCACGCCGAATATGTCTTCACTACGGCAAGGATCGAGTCCAGGTAAGTTGTTCTATTATAATAACATAAATGTTTTGTTTCGCTTTTTGTTAGGAAATTTGTATTTTGACGTGTTAAATTCTGAAAAGATTGAACTGTTTCTTGTTTTGTTATTACTACAATGAATGTTCCAACGACGTACCATTACATACATATATCTGTGTCATTAACGTGGGTACTACAATATGTTTTTTTTTATTGTGTACTATCCGGTACGTCTCAACCAGCGATAGCACTATCAGCTAAACGCTTTCATGCAAAAACTTTTATCACTTTTGGACTTAACAATAAACACGTAACTTGTCAATTGATGTAGTGGTCTGTCGTTGGTCGCAGCGCATAGTTTCTAAATATTCTTATTGGTTTTATAAAAACTCGTGTAAGGACTCGGATGAAGCAAAACGAGTATGGTATGGCCCATTCGCTTTTAGGACATTTTAATATGGGTGGTTATTACACTTTCTACCTACACCAGGTGAAAAAGGTCCGAACTTAATGTGTGTATGTGTCATGTTCTAGATGTCTGATCCCTGAATGCGATGGCGAAGAACCGGCGTTCTCCCCAGCCTGGCTCAGCAACGCCGTGCCTACCACGGCGGACTCATTCGACAACTGTCAGCGGTTCGGCAACGTGTCCGCACTCCGGCAAGCTCACACCTGCCCCGCGGAACTATTCGACAGGAACACCCTCCTACCCTGCGACCAGTATGTGTATGAGAATCAGCTCACTGTCGTTTATGATGCAAGTACATTTATTTTTATTTTTCATCGCAGTCTCTTTTATGTTCCTTATCAGCCTTGACTCAATATGTAACTCGTAATGCACTCAAAACCTTGTGCTGATGGATGCATTGAATAGTACGGGGGTGGTCATGGAGGTATTTAAAGTAAAGTTACAACATTAAAAACTAGTATGAAAAAAAATAATTGTGAAAAAGTTGAAACTTTGACCCCCAATAAATCTTGGCAACTAGAAGGTTCCCAGGTATGGTCCAGACTAGAAAAAAAAAATATCGCAATGACAGGTAGAACATGGGCCTGTCGGCTTGGTTAAGGGTACTTTTATACCCATTATGTTTATGCCCACATTGTAACCACTGGGCCCACTTATGAGCAGTACTTTACTATCGTCACTTGAGTATGGGAAAAAGACGGAGCTCCAAGCTGTACAAGCTGTACAGGACGGCTAGCTTCATCACTTTTCCGAACTGAAGAAAGATTAAAACAATACTGCTTTATGAGGTCATGGTAGGCGTTACTGTCGAAAAGAAATGTCGTGTTCAAATTGTTTGAATGACTTTCACAAACTTTCAATATACCTATTATGAGGATGAGAAGGATAATGGCAAGATAGAGAACTTAATGCTTAGATATTCGCATTATGAACGTTAAATTCACGGTTGTGAACTTGACGTGGCACGGCGCGTTTCAAATGACTACAATTTCATGGTTCGCCGTTTTGCGGTAGTTGACAAAGGAGCGCAAGAATCAAACGAAGTTAAGGACTGCGATTGGCATTACGTGACGGCTTAGTTTTATTTGTTTTTAAATTAATTTACAGTACGACTTAGCGTGCGACGAATGGCGTCGCACGCTGATCGGCTTCGTCCGAACATTCGGCACGCTGGCGGCGCTGCCCATCACCGGCTACGTCTCCGACCGGTGGGGGCGCCGTGTCGCGCTCACCATCAACGCATTCAACACCGGCTGGATCGGGCTGACGCGGTACTTCGCCGGCACATACGTGGGCTTCATGGTGTCACAGTTCGTCGAGGCCACCTTCGGCGCTGGAGTCTTTTCTTGTATTTATATTCTAGGTAAGTTTTACGTGTTTTCAAAGGTGTTACAGCGCAGCAGATTAAATATTCTGTATTACAAACACGATGGAGAAAAGAAAACAAAACACATTTCAACGTTATCACAAACAAATAAACGTCAATGTAATTTGCAATATATTATTGAAATTGAAATTGACAATATTTATTTCAGTCCTAGCGCACATAAATTGATACAACTCCATATGTTAGTAGGTATTTTTTATACTTATAGCTATGTTAGTAAAGTTTAAAATATTTATAATTTTGGACATGGGTCAATATCGACAAAGTTAATTTTTTGTCAATTTTGGTGGCTACATTTTTTTTTTTCAGTTTCCGTGAAAAATAAGGATCTGCTGTAAGAATAGAAACTCCGAGCTTGAAGGATCTTCAAGAGGTCTCAGAATATCTCCATAACTTTTTGAGATATTATAGTTCAAAGTCTAGTGTGGCCACCAAAATTGAAAATCAGTGGCACCAAAATTGAATTTCTCTGTCAGAAACCTCAATCTCACTAATAAAGCTCATTATGACTAATCTCACAAATTCTCGGGAAGTATCAATAAATTTTATCGGTTAATAAAACTCTCTTTTGTTAAAGAATAGGATGGATTCCGAGGTCTGCTCCTAAAGTCGGACTGACATGGTAGCGTTTTTGTACAGACCCTTCTTGGCATTCTAAAAAGCAACAAAATAAAAATATATGAATAAGAAACTTGATCATTAGTATGCCACCCTTATAATAATAGGTTACTTATTGCCCTAATCAAACTGTTTTGCAACGTAAAAACTAGATATATAGGTATAAACAATACATATACGGTACATAAGAAAGAATAAGAGTTTTATTTGTAAAGTTAGTATTTTTTTTTTATTTGTATAGACTTTCTAACTTCGATGATGGGTGAGGAGCGAGGTTACTTATATTATAATGGTTTATGTGTTTATTTTTGTGTGTACTTACTGTGCAAATATTTCGACACAAATGTATTTTTGTTATGAAATAAATAACTTGAAACTTGAAGTTGAAACATACTTAAAATCTAGTGGCTCGTTTTCAGCCATCAAAATTAGAACCAAGCATAAAAAAAATATATTTAAAAATAAGGGTTTTAAGTTAAAATTAAATGAATGTCATTGATTTATGGGTCACCCAAATCATTAGCATGCAGCTTAACACTTTAAAATCAACAGTAAATCGATCCACCAAAAATTTAACAATTCTTGTCCCCCGTTCCACCCAAGGCGAGTACTTACGTTTTTGGAGGGTAATCACAGCACTAATCACACACCTGATACTAATCGCACTAATGGCATGACTGACAGATGCGAAATAAATAACGCGATTGATCGCACACGCATGAAACTTCATGTCAGTAAGTTGAAAAAGTGCTACCAAAATTTTGATTTTTGCTTGGACAAACGTTGATCGAGTGTCTTGTGCTTTTAAATAAGATTTTATAAGATTGTTTAATTGTTTTTAGATAGTGTGTCTTATGGATATACTAACTAAATTGTTCATTTTTATTGTACCTGTTGAGAGTATGGACGCCTGCGGTAAGTTAAATAGCAATATGTGATGTGTCTGTGCATTTGTATTTTATACAGGCGTGCTCCCGTCCATGTATCTGTGCACTGACAGTTACGTTTTTATATTAAATAGTTATGTCTTACAAATTGCCTTTCGCCTCATTTCATTAGTACCTCAAATTGTTACTTTGTTGAACCCAATTTCATCAAAAAATGGAGCTGGGACAAGCCACCAAACTTGAATTTGGAGGCGATTTTTTTCCCTGATGATTTATATACACTTATAAAAAAATAAATGTGGCCCTATTTGAACCAAGTTATGTAGTTCACTACAAAAAAAAAACAGAAACATCCTATCATTTTACACCTCGATTCTCAACGTGGACACGTAAAATTTGCTGATATGATATTCACCCACATGCATGCAGCTTCAGGATTTGGCTGCCCACTCTGTCCGACACCACGCTCTGAAGCGTGTTGGTGCTACCCTTTACCCGAGACCGCAGTTCTTTTGCGAGGCACCGCCTGAACGCCGCCCGTGTTGTGGTCGGCGAACATGCCGGAGGCACTACACCGCCATGACTGCCCCAACAACCCCTGAACGCGTTGATAACAACGCGTTCAGGGGTTGTTCAGTATAAACTGGACGCGTAGAGCTTAGCAGGCTTTTTAGTGTAACTGCTCCACAGGTTGCACGTGTATAACGTTTGGCAATAGCTTTTGAATAGTGTGAGTTTAACGTCGTGTGAACATTGCACAAACCTGTGAGAAAGCATATTACTCTTTACCGACAATGCCCTGCGCTCCCTATCCATGCCCATATCATCATTTAGTTTCTCATTGACCCAGCGACCCAAGTACTTAAATTTGGACACTTGCTGTAGGATGGTTCCATTTAGTGTGATCAGAGGCACAGGGTAGGTTTAGACCCAGCCTTAACAAAATTAGCAGCTCGCTCTTCTGAACATTGTACTTGAACCCATGGGCCCTTGCATACCGTTCACATATTATGGTCAATAGTGACCTGAAGGAACTGATTGATATTATGTGTGCGACTGCGTATCTATGCGTTTGTTTGGTTGAACGCGCTAATCTCAGTACGTACTGGTTCGAACTGATAAACTCTTTGAGTGTTGGATAGCCTATTTATCGAGAAAGGCTCTATAGCCTTTCTCGATAAATAGGCACACCCGAGCCGCAGGCGAGGTTGTTATGGAACCGAGAACTGCAGTAAAAATGCCCAGTGTGCCAAATGGCGGTCCTCAATACACTTTCGAAGAAATAAATTAATAGTACGAGAAGTATTTTTGTCATGAATTATTATGAAACTATGATTTACTTTGCGTTTTTTTCTGAGTTTTGCTTTCACCAGGTTGAAGAAGAAGCAAAGGTATGAAGCTGATAAACAGCCTAAATAAAAATAGAAAATTAAAATCTTTTTGAATTTACAACACAAATAAATGTTAATTTGTTTAAATAATAATGTTTTTATGATATTTTATTTATAAACACAATTTAAAAAATATTTGCGACGCCTATTTCTATTTAAAAAAAAACAATCACCGCGGACTATAAACCATACACTTCCTCCAAAACTAGGTGATATACATGTATTATATATGTATATTTCAGGTCATGCCCAATATTTATCCTGTACTTCTGTAAGGTTCTTACATTAAAATCTTAGAAATATTTGAACAGTGTTTAAGTTTTTGAATAGACTTTTGTTCTTCTATAATAGTAGACAAAAAGATATTTCAATAAAATTAATGTGTGTCTCTTCTTCTTTACCATCCCTCTCTTACCTATCTTAACCATTTTTTTTTTTGTTTTGTATATTTATAATTTAACTACCTTAAGTATTTATTTTTAACTTGCAGTTCTGGAACTGGTGGGACCCAAGTACCGTGTCATCGCAGGAGCCACGCTGAACACATTCTTCGCAGTGGGCCAAGTGATCATGGGGCTCATAGCCTGGGGAGTGCCAGCATGGAGGCCCCTCACTCTGGCTCTCTACATCCCGCAGCTGTTCACTCTGGCCTACTTCTGGATCGTGCCGGAGTCTGTACGGTGGCTGATGAGTAAAGGAAGATACGAAGAGTCAGAGGCTCTGCTCAAAGAAGCCGCCAGAGTGAATAGAAAGCAGTTATCGGAGAAGTCATTAGACCTGTTGAAAAGAACAGCAGAGGCGGAAAAAGAGCGTAAAGCGTTGGAGAAAGAGCAGAATATTAACGAGCCCTGGCTGATCGTCAAAGTGTTCCAACACAAGCGGGTGCTGCTCTGCTGCATGGTGTCGCCTCTGTGGTGGATCAGCATGACACTCATCTATTACGGCCTTTCCATCAACGCGGTCAACATGTCAGGCAACGCCTACGTCAACTACATGGCTGTATCGGCCGCAGAGATCCCAGGGTTCTGGATAGCAGTACTGTTCCTGCCCATCATCGGGAGGAAGCCGGTGCTCATAACTGGGTTCTGGCTTTGCGCTGGGTGCCAGGTAGCTTATATTCTCATGCCTAGCGGTGAGTACAAGCCCAAGATTTTTTTCTTTTCATCTAACCAACCGCTAGACGCCCTACGTGTTCAGTATAATAATGATTTTCGGATGCTGGTGGGGCTGCCTCGCTTCTGTAGCGCGTCAGGAATGTTTGCTGAGGCTAGGACTGATTGTTTGAAAACAATTGTTCATAAACGTACAGCCTCCTTGGTGCATCGAGAGCCGAACAGTGTCATCAGTTACATAACAATAATTATAGAAAGGATTGATTGCCTTCTTGTGTGGTACTGGAACAGTGTGCAAACGGATTCCAAGCCAACAAAAATTTTAGATAAGTTTTACATAGTTTTAAGTCATGACTAACAATTTATGGGTTTTTGTCTGAAATAAATGCTGAATAAAAAAAAAATTAAAGCTATGGTCATATAATTTAGTTTATTTAATGATTTCCAGATATGTTCGGCTTGTCACTGACGGTGTACCTGGTGGGGAAGAGCAGCATTTCGGCGGTCGTGACGTCGCTGTACATGTACACAGCCGAGTTGTACCCCACGCAGTGCCGGCACAACCTGTTCGCCTACTCGTCCATGGTAGGCAGGATTGGCTCCATCACAGCCCCCCTCACACCTGCCATTGTAAGTACCTTATTTACTTCTTCGTCTTTGCCTCAATGCTGAGGATTGCGACTACAAACGACGTCTCTCCAAGTTATACGGTTGTCTGCAGTGTGGGTCGCTTGGCACATGCTGCCTCCAACAGCTTTCAGGATCGCATCTTACCATCTTGTTATCGTGAATAACAAAGTTATGTTTTTATTTAATGAAATGTATAAAGGGTGTAACAAAACCCTTTACGAAAGGCACTTGTTCTCTCCGTCATTGCGACCATTTTTTTTTGTTTTAGACCATACCGACCTAGTTACGGAGATATTGGGGGTTAAAGTTTCAACTTTTTCACAAGTTTGAAAAAAAATACTTAAGTACATGTTTTAATGAAAGATGTTTACTTTAAATACTTCCACGACCCCCGTACTATTCAATCCACCCATCAGCACAATCTTTTGAGTGCGCTACATTGAGTCTTACCGTGAAACGATTTTTCACCCAAAAAAAAAGTCGTTTCCCAGCAAACATTTTTGCGTAAAGTTACTTAGTTTGATGTACAGAATGCTGGGTTGACGGCTATGTGAAGGGTCTTTTACACCCTGTATGTGTATTAATTATATACAGTATATTGAGAATGTAAGTAAAAACGTGTTGCACCGCTTCCTACTTCAAATATGGGTCAACGGCAGAAAAATGATGATGATGGTTAAAAATTGATGTGTATTTGTGAGATCCTATTGCCTTGGTATAGATAAGTTGTGCAGCGACTTCGTCTGCCCTATTCTCATGTCATATCCCGTCAATATTTGGAGTAACTTATTCCTTGTCTGAATTATGAAAGAAACATGTTTGCAATGTCAGCTATCAATAGAAGACAAGTTTGAGCTGGGTGTAGTAGATGAGTCGGTGAGTTAGGACTTTTCTTTTTGTACGTGTTGATGATAAGTGACACTCATTGTAAAAAGATTGAAGCCAAGCAGTGGACTGTAATAAGCTACAGCTGATTCCAAAATGACGTCTGGTTAACTGTAGGTTCCCACAAGCAAAAAATTCACATAACAGGTTGACATCGCTATTTTTTCTCTCCTTTTTTTTAATAATCGACGGCACGGTTGGTGCAGTGGCTGAGCGATTGGCTGCTGCGCTGCGTGTCGCGGGTTCGATCCCCGTACGGAACAACTATTTGTATGATCTACAGGTAGTTGTTCTGGGTCTAGCTGTTTGTGTATGTGAGTTTAAATGTTTGTAAGCGCACCCACGATACAGGAGAAATTCCTAGAGTGGAAAAAAATATTAAATCTTTTATTTCATCAGGCAACGTGTTATATGTGAACGTTTTGCCAGTGGGAACATAAGTAACCCAGCATGGTTCCTACAGGGTGCAGCGACGTTTGACGACCTGCCATTCATCATGTTCGCTGTGCTGGCCTTCACGTCGGGTTTCCTGGTGCTACTGACGCCGGAGACCCTGGGCACCAAGCTGCCCGACACTCTAGAGCAGGCCAATAACCTCGGTACATCGAAACAGGAGAAGTACACGATATAAAAATCACAGCAAATTATAATAGTAACATGGGCCATTTTTTCTAACGATTGAAGTGATACTGGTAAAATGACTAATCAAAAGCTGAAGATCTGAGTGATGAACACTTTAAGATTACATTGTTTGTACCACGGAGGGAATATTTTTAGTTTTATTTTATACCTTGGCAATCCCTGCGTAATACCAAAAAAAAAACGATAATCACATATTCAGTACATCACGTACTGATTATGTGGTAATCATTTGTGAGTCGGTGTCCCTTCCACCCTACTTAGGAAGGTAGAGGGATGTTGCACTTATAATTCAGGCAGGTATAATATACAACACTAGCTGTTGCCCGCGACCTTCGTCCGCGTAAAATTTTATAGCCTATAACCTTCCTCGATAAATGAGCTATCCAACAATAAAATAATTTTCCAAATCGAACCAGTAGTTCCTGAGATTAGCGCGTTCAAGCAAACAAACAAACAAACAAACAAACAAACTCTTCAGCTTTATAATATTAAGTATAGATTAGTTTTAGTATAGGTATGCGAAACCTGATACACGAGTCTAGTATTTTGGGAAAAATTATAACATGGTTTAAAAATTATTGGAATCGATTCATTTACTTATTCTGAACAAACTTTATTCAGGTTTCGCATATACTAAAAATAATGTTGTATATTATTATCAGTATTCATCGTACTCCTGCTTTAAATCTACAACTATTTTGATGTCTAGGCAACATATTGCTATATACGGTGTGGAAGGGACATCGATGCTAAAACGGTTACCACGTATTCAGGACATCATTCTGAATCCCAAATAAACATTTTTCGTCGGTTACTAAAAAAAATCAGCGGTATCCTACACAACTGCAAAACCTCCACAGTCAAAATGTATGAAAAAAAATCTATGTCGGGGGGTTCAGAGAGATGTACTTTCCACCGCGTATTTTTCTTTCACAGAGAAATATTACCTTGTTATACTCGTACATGAGAAAGTTTGGATGAATGTCAAAAATCAGTCACGCTAAAACGACTAATCGGATCTGGATCTGGAAATTTGGGACAGAGGTATATTATAGACTACTTTCTACTTTTTTTTTCTCACACGTAAACATCAAACCACGCGAACGAAGTCGCGGGCAACAGCTAGTCTGGAATATACGGGGTGGAAGGGACATCGACGCACCATCGGTTACCACGTGTTCAGTCAACTAGCTGTCTTCTGTATTTTAGATTATGTTGTTGCTCCGCTGGTAGCGTACTGGGTACGAAAAGAAAATTGGGCTCCCGACACCCATCTACACCATTCATAAACGGGATTATTTCACTTTCACTCGTCTTATTGACTTGACTTTGACTTTAGTTTGCTTTATAAAACTGTTGCCACTACATAAGTGATACCTGAGTTGACCTGAAGCCAACAACAACTTCCAGCAGAGCTATTGTGTGGGCTCATTCAACTGGTCTTGGTCTGGTCTTGGTCTTGATGAGTTGTTGATGCAGAGGTGGCGAAAATATTGTGGTGAAGGAGCTGGAAAGTGCTTACAGGTACTCAACCTGACTAATAGTAGAGCCACCGTTATTGGACTTGTTGGATTGGACCAGGTAAGCAGTTGGCGGACGCTAATTCCGCGTGGTTGCTGTTTTTTTTTTAATGACACAACATGTTGTGGCCGGTTTTTTTGCTAAATAAGCGTTTTCGGTATTTAAGCTTAACATAATTATAATTTTATGTTACCGGCCGAGTTGAATTTCAGGCCAGTCGATGTCGTTTGTCTATGGCCGAAGTTACTACGCTTATGCTTGTCACATAAAGACGAGCATAGGCCACCCCGACTAAATGTCATAAAAAATGAAAATGATGATATACGAGTATAATATATGTATAGGAGAAGATAGAGAGATTTCAGCAAGCGGTAACACTTTATTTTGGTTCATGGAACTAAGAAGTGTTTACTAAGTTTGGTTATATTTTTTTAGATAGTTGTTTGTGCTTTATGGTACAATTATAACGTTTTGCAAATCTACCAACTGTGAGTTTGCTTGAATAGCTGCAGGTGCAGCCATTGTTCTTTAATACCTAACGGCTGATATAATGAGACGTAGGTGCATTTGGCTGGGTTAGGAAACTTTACCTAACAGATTCTATTGTGTCACACCGTAACTAAATAAAGAAATAATAATATCTTGGTATAAAGAAAGGCGTTATTAAACCTTTTTTATAAGAAATGCAATACACGCCCAGAACTTGTGTAGATCTGCTCAAAGTGTGTTTACGCTCACCATCTTCAAAATCAAACGTAAACAAAGCTCTCAAAAGCCCGCCCTTCACCATTTCCTATTATTTTAGCTATGGAGAAGAAAGGGCCGAACAAACTTTCCATCCATACACCTGTCTGGGCTAGACAGGTGTATCGATATCAAGCTAGTGTCATTTTTTATCACCGCCGCCGCCGGCTATTAAGTTAAAAGAACTTGATTTTATACAATAAGATAACATATGAAATTATGAAGAAATCATAATATCACATGTAATAGAATAAACATGCGAAAATCATAATAATGAGGTGCGTTCGTAGTAGCGCGGTGCGAGGCGGTGCGGCGCGCGCGCAGGCAGTCGCGACGCGTCGACCAGCGAGCAAGGCGCGCGCGCCGCCCGCACACGTCACACACACACTACGTGCGAGTTACGACCATAAGAAGTCAGAGTTTCGTACGAATACCGTCGTGAAATTCAGTTGTAATATTTTTGGTAAGTAATGATTGTGTAACTTTATCTATCATGTGTGGTGTATGCTTAGTTGATATTATACGTAGTTGTAAAAGACAAGTACCTACGCGGGTTGATTATTTTGATATTTTATTAATCGAAATTAGTACAAGAAAACTCTCTCGATTTAATTTGAAAATATGCTGCGTATTGTCCAGTACTGCAGTGTTTTGGCAATAAAGTGTGTTTATATCCGCTTTCGCGAGCGATAAACAAATGGTTTAATACCAAATGCTTCACCTATGTACCGAATAATATTTAAAAAGAAAGGTTCAATGAAGTACCTTACCTTTAAGTACGTGCTTGTTTAGTTAATCGTTGTAACTCATCATCATCATCCTCCTGCCCTTATCCCAATTAGTTTGGGGTCAGCGCAGCATGTCTTCTTCATTATATTTGATAAAGTTATAGGGGGTGGAGGGAGACCGGCGCGAAAACGGTTACCTCGTATTCAGTATCATTCTGAGCCTACACAATCAGCTGAAATCAGCTGTTCGATACATTTTGCCCGTGTAGGTATTGTACTTTTGTAGGAAACAGCTGATTTAAAAAAAATAGCCGATGAAAAATGTCTATGGCTCAGAATGGTGTACCGAATACGTGGTAACCGTTTTCGCGTCGGCGTCCCTTCCACTCCGTATAACTTTGACTTAAGGGACAAAACATGGTGGTGTGTAACATGATCACTAACAACCGCGGGCGCAGATGGCGGTGAGTAACTTTACATGGGGTAAGCAAAACCACTTAGCCACAAGGCAAGGCCATGGACTTGGATAGAAAGCTGTTCCCAAACTGAAGCATGCCCCGCGCAGGACACTGTTACTAAATTATGTGGAGTTACTCAAACTAGCGCGAATACTCGAAATGTTAGTTAAGTCCAGTTGTTCCTATCTCCTAGATTATTATATTGCTTCAGTTATATAAAATTGGTAATGTTTTTAAAACCGAACACTCTCTTTTTGTAAAAAACTGCACAGTATTACCGTTAGACATACAGAAAATCAGGCGCATGTGTACTATTATTTATTGCTTTAAAGGATGTAAAAACACCCTGAATGAAACCGAAAGGCACGTGCTTCCACCGTGATACCCGCACGCCGGTTACAAGTACTACGCAGCTGACCTTTCTGAAGAACCTCACCAATAAGGTCAGTGCATGTACTCCTAGGGCGTCCCCTCCCGGCGTTGCCACTCACATCTGCATTGGAAATGCCTTTTGTTGATCGCATTTCACTCATCCTTTCCACAGAACCATACCATCTAAGCATACTCTTTTCAATTTGGGTCTTCTTTTAAACCGCAACGTTTTCGTATAATCTCATTCCTCAATTATCATCCAACTCTTATTTTAATACAAGCTTTAAATACCTCCATAACTCCTATACTATTCAATGCATCCATCAACATAATTATAATGTTTTGAGTGCGTTATATTGAGTGCTACCGTAAATCGTGATTTTTCACATCAAAAGCAAGTCGTTTCCTAGCAACATTTTTTGCGCAATGTAACTTAGTTTGATGATCATTGTTTGACGGCTTCGTGAAGGCACTCTGTATATTTGTATGTAACTGGCTCACGTATTATGAATGTAATCGCGAAAGTAGTTGTTACTATTTGTTACACGTTGTAGCATTCCGTAGTGCCTATTTCACTGAAAATACGCGAAAACCAAGTAGGAAACTTAAGGCCGAGCGGCCTTGAGTTAACCTCGCCTAAATCTGTATGTAATAGGTAAACATATTACGTATATTATTCCTTTCAGGTAATGGGTGAGTACAGCACTTGAATCACACAAGTCTTTGATATTATCGTCGTTTAGGAAATGGTGCCAGTTTAAATATTTTTTTTAAAATATCTACATACTTCATGTAAGTTTCACTCGCATACCGCATATTCATATTCACTAATATGCTACTACGTTAGCATATGACACTGCACTTTAATGCAGTTGCACTATCTATGCATAATGAGTGGTTAATACCTTCACATTGTCGTATCACTAGTATCTATGTATTGCACAAATTGCAAACTGTTCTAATACTTCTTTGACTACTTTACAGCCATTTTCTATTCTTAACCTCCTAAGTTCCGTTTAAGAATTACAAAAATTGAGAGTCAACATTATCACGTATTTTTTTTTATCTCTTATAAATTATTTACTTATTTGGATTCAATGTTGAATGAATTATGTATTAAATACTAATTGATTTACAGTTAAACCATATTGGTCGGTAAAATTAAACATAAAACATTATAAATTAAATAAAAAGGTAAAATTATTATAAAAGCCAGACAAAATAATCTACAATTAAAATTAGTAGTTTTGAGAGCAGTGGTGATGAAATAAATTACACAAAGTAATGCGCCTGCCTGGGTTCGAACCCACGACTTACTGTTCGTAAGTTGGGGCTGCCACCACTGGGCCACCGCCGCTTCCAAATTATAATAATATGCCATAAAGTAATTAAAATGTAATGTGAATGGAAGAATTTTCAAAGACAACTTTAGTTTATTTAAAAAAAGTAGATTGAACTGGCAGTAGCAATGGACCCCAAGCAACCAGTAGCAGTGTTCAGAAAACTTAGTTCAGTTCTTGCAAAGATATCTAAGGTTTCGTTATACAATAAAGTCAAGGTACGAAATGTTAATACTCATGATAATATAAAAACCATAAAACGGTAATTAATAAAAACAATTGCTAACGTTATCATGACGATTCCATGGAGCGTTTGATAATTCAGGGTACGGTCAAGGCACGAGACCACTTCGTCGATCACCAACCCGATGGACAGACTCCATCAAATCTGTCACCAAGATCCCTGTGGCAGAATGTGCTCGCCATGAGGCCAATAGAGACCGGTGGAAAATAATCGCGAAGGCTGGGACTGTAGTTCAGTTTCATTTGTAAGTCAAAAATTAAAGAGCTCAAGTTTTTAATCAGCATTGATAATTATCTGATAATTTATCCCATAACTATCATGATAATTATCGGGATCAATTCGAACCCTGAATAAAATGTTGTCTTTATGGGTTATGGCTACATACAAAGGCCTCTTAAGGGATGTGGTGCTGGTTTGAGGCACTGAACATAAAATAAGTTACTGACGGCGAAGTGTATGTCGGATAGGTGGAGGAATATTTAAAGAAATGGACTGTAAAAACGAGAAATTGAATGGGAACTATGAATTAGGCAGATGAAAAATATTGAACGGTAGTCAGATTTCTCCTGGCTTCCAAACTTTTTTAAGCCACCATACATGTATATCATGGTGTTAATACATGTCCGCTTAATCTTACTAACGGATCTAAATGAAATTTGGCACAGAGATTGATTATGGTCTGGAAGAAAACATAATTATGCTACTTTTTACTTATTTTTTTCTCACCATAGACTTGTGGTTTGATACCAAGCGAACGAAGTCACGTGCAACTGCTAGTAACCATATAATTTTTGTTAGAGGTAGCGTATAAAAGACTTGGACCCTATCAATTTAAAGGTTTATTGGATAATTATTAACATAAAACAAAATCAGAGCTCGAACCCCGATAAGTATATTAATAAAAGCTTTTAAAAAGCCACCAGAGTAGTCATAGATGGCGTTGGCGTCAGGTTTTTTTCTCAGTTAACATTCTCACCTACAATGTCCGGACGCTGATGAAGAACGAGTGTTTAATCGAGCTTGAACTTACTCTAAAAGATTTCAACAGTGAAATTTTAGATCTTTCAGAAGTTATAAGAGTGAACACACAGAAGAAACACAAGAAACTTACTTCCTTCTACTTCGGTGAAACCAGTGGACAGCACGCAGAAGGTTTATAGAGGCAAAGAAGTGGAATAACAACATTACCGAATACATGAGCGGTGCTTAAATTCCGTCTTACACCTAAGAAAACACTAAGGCTAGTACAAGTCTTTGCACCGAGATTTGCACAAATCGATGGAGACAAGAAAGTTTTCTATGATCTGGTAAACAAAGCATGTGACGATGATAGCGCATCTGACTTCAACGATAAGGTAGGAAAGGGGTAACAACTGGACTACGAATATACTCTCGACCACTTTGCCTTAGGGGACCGCAATGAACGTGGTGTTCGTAGTTTGCTTTTGGTCAAAGCATGCACATAAAGAAAGCAATAAAACACACACAACAGTAGAAATAAACTAACAGCTCACAGTATAAACTTGATAGATAAATGAACATCGAAAGAAATTGGCACTGAAGAATACAGAACTATAGATAAAGAGGTCACAACAAGTATTAGGAAGATCTGAGAAATCTTAATACACATTTAGTTAAAACCGCTCTGGAAAAACACGCATCTTTGAGGGTACTTAAACATGGAATTACTAAAGGTAGGTTAGATGAATTGTCTAGTAGATGACGAAGGAGTCAAGTACTACAGAAGAGATAAAATCATGGAAATAGCCACCAAGTTCCGTTCCGCCAATAATCGGGAGGCACAAAGGTCTTACCACCATGCGCTACGATAAAAAGTCCCAGAGAGGATGGAATTAATACATCCAATACATGTTTCCCCCACCTTACGAACCTGTTCAACATCATACTAGAATCAGGAAAAGTCCCAAAATCAATATGCCACTCAAAAATTCGACTTCGTAAAAAACTTAAAAAACGTAAACGGTAAGTACTTCTAATTTAAAAAATCTTGCCTTGCTGCCGAAGCCACATATGCTTTTGGTCAATCAGTTTACCCATTCGAGCAAAAAGTTCCATTTTACACGTCTGTGACGGCGAACACACAAAGTCGAATGATGTTAACCTTCTGTATCAGGCTATCTTTCAATATTCCTTGCCGATACAGCTGGCGCTATCAGGCCCATATTGACACGAGACCACGACCCACTCGCTGATTCCTGACGCACGCTCTGATACCGACCAGCGGTAACTTTAACCCAATAACCCCAAAGAATAAATATAAAAATAGGGGCAATGACTCGCTCTAAACTTATACTGTCACTTACGGGATATGGGGTGCATGAAAGGAGCCTCCCCGAGCGACGTATCCACTGAGTCACTATACGTCCGGCGCACCCTGGGCAGTCAGCGAGCCCCCTGCTGACTGGTTATAGAGATTATCACCTTGGATGTTGGCAACTGCACCATTATTTCCGTTTATAAGCCACCTGGTACCACATTCAATTTCACTCCCCCAGAGAACTTTAGCAACCAACCAATTAGAGTTGTAATCGGTGACTTCAACAGTCGTAGTACCAACTAGGGCTACAATGACACGGATGCTAGCGGAGAAGCAGTCGAGGAATGGGCTGAGGCCAATGACTTGACGCTGATTCATGATGTAAAACAACCGGCCTCATTTAATAGTGGCCGCTGGAAACGCGGATACCACCCAGACCTTATCTTTGCCAGCTCATCTATCAGCTCACAGTGTTCTAAAAGCCTATGTTCACCTATTCCTCGCACTCAGCACAGACCTATAATGTGCTGCATCAAACCCGTAGACCAGCCTGTAAGTTTCCCCTTCAAGCGCCAATTTAACTACACCAAGGCCGACTAGGAGTCCTTCGCGCGTTCGATTGACGACGCCTTCTTGAATGTCTTGCCAACCCCGCTAAACTACGACAAATTTGTTGACATCGTGTCCACTATTTCCCGAAGACGCATTCCAAGGGGTTGCAGAACTTCCTACATTCCAGCGCTGTCGACAGACACCTGTGAACTACTGACCCGCTATGAGTCATTGTATCAGACTGACCCTTTCTCGGAGGAAACTACGCTAGCTGGAGAAATGCTGCTATCGAAATTAGGTGAAAACAGGCAGGAGAGGTGGATCAACACTGTAACCAGTATCGATATAACTCATAATAGTAAAAAAGATTGGAGCTCTATTAGAAAGCTGACTAGTGAGTCCCCTCATCCTTCACCACCAAGCCAAGTTACCGCCAACCAGGTAGCTCACCAACTACTTGCAAATGGCAAACCAACACGCCGTCCCAGTAAGGTCTCGAAGTCACAAAACCTCGACGGCGCTTGCGACGATATTAGTAAACCGTTCAACCTTACCGATATCATCGTAGCGATTAGGGGCCTTAAGTGCGGTAAAGCCTCCGGAATGGACGACATCTCAGTTGAGCAGATAAAACAACTCGGCCCAGTTGCTGTGTCATGGTTGCTGCAACTATTCAATAATTGTCTGGATTCAGCTTCAATACCCCGTCTCTGGAGAAAGTCTAAGGTCATAGCAATACCCAAGCCAGGTAAAGCAGCAGACGACCCAAAAAACTTCCGTCCAATCTCTCTACTGCGCCGTACATACAAGCTTTTCGAGAGACTGCTGCTGAACCGTCTTACGAGCGTGATTGACCCGAAATTAATCCCAGAGCAAGCTGGTTTCAGACCCGTCAAGTCTTGCAGTAACCAGACCCTCAAACTCGTTCAACACATTGAAGATGGTTTCGAGGAAGGAATGTTCACAGGCGCTATGTTTGTGGATCTTTCAGCTGCCTACGATACAGCGCCATGATCATCATCTTCCTGCCCTTGTCCCATGTTACTCGGGGGCGGCGCATCACGTTTTTTTCTTCCATTCTTCCCTGTCAACCGTCACGCAATCATTTTCACCTTTTTCCTTTATATCATTCCTCACACAATCCATCCATCGTTTCCTTGGTCTTCCTCTCCCTCTCCGTCCATCAACATTTATATTCATTACTCTTTTAGTCACATGCAAGCGCCATGATCGCGGGATGACAAACAGTCACGGAAGATATCCCGTTCCCGTAAATGACAATATATGTTTACTAGAAAACTTGGATTGTATTTGACACTTGTTTTTTTTTTTCTTTTATTTCCACGAGTGTTTTATTTTGCCCACAGATGAAAAAGAAAAAAAAATGAATAAAAGATTGTTAAAAAAAAAAAAAAAAGTAAAAATTAAAAAAAAAAAAAAAAGATGAAGATGGATGATGGTGATGTGTTGATGATGTGTTGAATTAAGTCCAAGTGGTTCAAATTCTATACCGCCGGCCCTTACTTGACGAGCCCGCACCGCTGAGCCTGTGGTTTTAAATTCCCCAAATAATAATAATTCAACCCAGCCTATCCCTTGCTGCCCTCCCTTCAACGACACTCTAAACCGAGGTCGGAACCCCATAGGGGTAGCCTTTAGCGACCGGTCAGTTAATTGTATACTTAGTTTGTAAGCCCTATATGCCTAAAGGATAGTCCGGTTGATCAGTATTGCAACTTTCTCTCTTCTTCTTAAAAAAAAACAGTTCCTATAGTCGGTGGTTAGTGTTTTTTTTTTAATCTCAGTAAAGGCCTAATTATTTTATGAATATAAATAGTAACTTATGCCCTTAAACACAATGCACCTAAATAAATGTCTAAACCATAATTGCACTGTCAGA
Organism: Noctua fimbriata; assembly: GCA_905163415.1. NCBI lineage: Eukaryota > Metazoa > Arthropoda > Insecta > Lepidoptera > Noctuidae > Noctua > Noctua fimbriata. Next base: position 579,607 of record LR990937.1, read on the forward strand.
ATTTCAACACTCAGCACTGAGCCTAGCGTTGGAAATCCATCAGAGCGCATTTGTTCAGGTGCCTATTCACATTGTATCGCATGGTGTTAGAGAAAACGGGCGTTACTAGCGTACACGGTCGATGAGCTAAATATTTATCTTATGTTGGGTGATATTGTATTGGTTAGGTTATAGTTGCGTACTATCTGATGATTCAGTTCATATTTGTTTTACATGACCTCAGTAGACACATGTATTACAAGCTTGATCTTGATTATGAAGTAAGAACTTGAGCAATAATTTTCGTGTGAATTTCGATAGAGATTGGTTTGACACGTCATGTTACGTATTAACTAATGGTAAAATTGACCTAATCCTTATTTAGATACATACGGTAAATATGAAAATCTGAGTCCCTGCTTGAAATGGTTTCAACCAATCATATGGTATGAATCTAGTTTAAGCAATGGTTGAGTATTGAGTTCTGTAACACGGGCCTAACTCATTCTAACTGACTACATGACCACTGCATTCATAAAGTTTAAAATAACGATTTGCATGAGTTAGAAGGATGAAGAATTACCTATTTGAGAATGTTCATCATCGCCATGTACGGACCTTCGAAAGCTTACTAAGACGTCTGCAACAAACGAGAATATCCCCAAAATTTGGATACACTATGTAAATACGAAAAACTTTATTCCGATAATCACAAATCCGAATTTTAAAATACCGATTTTCATAATTCCAAATGGTTCAAAATTCCGAATATAACAACTCCGATTTATCATTTATCCTATTTTTTAAATTTAGCAATTTCAATAGTCCTAACGTTCATAATTACTATTCTCAAAATACCGAGTTTCAATAGATTGAATAACAAAAATTCCCACTTAATGATAATACGAAATATCAAAATACGAATTCTGATTATTAAAATACCGATTAATTAGAATCATCATCATCATTCATCATTTCAGCCGAAAGACGTCCACTGCTGGACATAGGCCTCCCCCAAGTGTCGCCACATTGACCTTGCCCGTGCGACTCGCATCCAGCGGTTCCCTGCAACCTTCACCATATCATCGGTCCACATAGTGGGAGGCCTTCCAACGCAGCTTCTTCCGGTTCGCGGTCGCCACTCCAGAACTTTTCGGCCCCATCGGCCATCCATTCTACGAGCAATGTGCCCTGCCCACTGCCACTTAAGTTTGGCTATTCTTCGGGCTACGTCGGTAACCTTGGTTCTCTTGCGGATGTCCTCATTTCTGATTTGATCACGCAAGGAAACTTTAAGCCTTCTGATAAGGCCCATTGTGAGCGACCAGGTTTCGGTCCCGTATGTAATCACTGGCAACACACACTGGTCATACTTTCGTCTTGAGACACTGCGGAAAGTTGGACGAGAAGATACCACGCAATTTCCCGAACGCTGCCCAGCCGAGTCGGATTCGACGATTGACCTCTTTCTCGAAGTTAGACCTACCTAACTGGATCGTTTGTCCCAGGTAGACATAATCGTCTACAACTTCGAGTGTAGAGTCTCCGATCTTGATAGGAGTGGGTGTTACATGGTTATTCAACATGATTTTGGTTTTGTCCATGTTCATTTTAAGACCCACTCTTTCGAAAGCTCTACTAAGGTCATCGAGCATTGTACTGAGGTCCTCCATGGTCTCAGCCGTGACCACTATATCGTGGGCAAATCGAAGTTGAGAGATGTACTCGCCATTGACGTTGATGCCTAGCCCTACCCAGTCCAGAACCTTGAAGACATCCTCCAGTGCAGCTTTGAACAGTTTCGGAGATATGACGTCTCCCTGTCTTACACCTCCATGGACATGGTGGCATTTTTTTACAAACACTTCAACATCTCGATGTACCGATAGTCGACCGTTGCCGTTGGAGAGACTGCAGTACAGCCCAAGTCTTGATCGAATCGAAGGCTTTCTCGTCGTCTACAAACGCTAAGCAGAGAGGCAGGTTATACTCTTCGGTCTTCTGTATAACCTGCCGCAGCGTATGTATGTGGTTTACGGTGCTAAAGCCTTTTCGGAATCGTCAATCCTGCGTGCGAGACGATTCGTGATGACTCTTGAAAACAACTTGTAGACATGGCTTAGAAGTGAGATGGGCCTATAGTTCTTCAACCGGGCATTGTCGCCCTTTTTGAAGAAGAGTACCACCACACCCCTGCATCATGCCTGAGGCGTTTTCCCCTCGAGTATGACGGAATCAAACAGCTTCTGAAGGGCCTTAAGTACCGGTTTTCCACCCGCCTTCAGGAGTGTGGCAGTAATTCCGTCATCACCCGGTTCTTGTTGTTTTTAAGCTGTTTCAGAGCCATCCTAATCTCGTACAGGCTGACATCCGGAATGTCTACGGTATAGTGTCGGGGCAGACTAGCTCTTAGGTCGTTAGCTAGATTTGCAACGGATTTACTGGTTGAAGTGTACAACTGCCCATATAAACTCTCAATCTCCCTCAACAGCTCCGGTTTGGCGGATATGATCCTGCCATCGTCGGTCTTCAGTTTCGTAAGCTGGCCAGAGTCAGCTCACGAAACTTAAGACTATTGACTATAGGCTATTGGGCAGACCCAATAGCCAGATCTCTTGAAAATACCTTGGTGCCTTTATTCCGCTCAATAGCGTCTTTAATACGCTCGGTATTAAGGCGGCGGAGGTCGCGTTTTAAGGATTTAGAAATCCATCTATTGAGCTGCCGGTATTTCCACGCGTCGTCTGAAGACTGCAGGATCATCTCACACCGCTCCTTCATGAGCTCGAGAGTATGATCAGAGAGTTTCTTGTTATGTGCACGACGTGTCTTGAAGAACTTAGACCCAGTCGTATGGACAGTTTCCACAAGCCCATCGCTGTATCCGTCCACTGAGCTTCCTAGGCACTCGAAACGATTCTGGAGTTCAGCTCTTGGGATTTTGGATCTGGATCTGTGCTGGACGGAGCGTAGACTTAATCAGTCAAGACCTTTCAAGCTTCATATTGATGTTTAATGTCCCTCTTACCATGCGGTGATCGCTCCCGGTTTTCACCGAATTGATCACAGAGACATCTTTGAACATTTGATTCTTGGTTCACATGATGAAGTCAATCTCATTTTTAGTTAAACCATCGGGACTCTGCCAGGTCCACTTCCTGTGCTCACGCTTTTTGAAGAAGGAGTTCATCATATAGAGGCCCTCCTTCTCCATAAAACTAGCCAGTTGGTGACCCCGGTGGTTCCGCCGTCCAACCCCAAATTGCCCCACCTGCAGCTCATCCCCGTCTCGTTTGCCCAGTTTTGCGTTGAAGTCGCCCATGACAACGGTGAAGTGAGTTTTGAAAACGTACAGGGCTTTAGAAATATCCTCATACATGGTCTCCACTTCATCGTCGGGGTGAGCCGAGGTCAGGGCGTAGACCTGTATGACCTTCAGCAAATATCTTGAGGATATTCTGAGTATAAGGTACGCCACCCTGGTCGACAAACTCTCGATCTTCACCACGTTATTCACGAAGGACTTGTGGATGATAAACCCAACACCACCCTGGGACTACCGCTCACCCTCTCGGAAATAGAGCAGGTTGCCGGATTTCACGGTTATCGTGGCCTCACCCTCTCTTCGGACTTCAGATAATCCCACAATACTCCATCGCAGCCTGCTCAATTCCTCTTCGAGTTCCGTTATCTTCTCGTCGGTCCAGAGTGTACGCGTGTTGTATGTTGCCAGGTCAAATAAAGGCAGCCTGATCCCTTCCGGAGATTCTTCGCACCCCTTGCCACGCCGTAACCTCGACCGCTACCATAGTCGAGGGTAGACGGGCTGCCGGGTACTAGGGGCCATTTTTGTGTTGCGCTCATCATTGGGGGGGTTTTGCCATAATCGCCACGCTTGGCAGGCGGGTTGGCGATAGCAGTATGGTTGTTATAAAATCACAGAGAACGCTGCTGCGCATTCTCTGGTAAGTCCCCACCAGTGGACACCCACGAGAAGATATGGGACGATGCTATTTTTTACGTCCGGATACCATACACAACAAATAATTAGAATACCGAAATAAAACCGCCTTGTAAAACTGAATATCAAGACAAATAAACACTTTATTTTTTTTTCTTTTTTTGCTATGAACTTCTCTCAGGCGTTAAGTAGATACGAGTTATATGGCAGCGGGCAATGTTTTTTCTTCTACCGACTTGTTTTGAGATAGTTTACTCTTATTGTGTAGTTTTGTTTGAAGTAGCAGGATAAATACGTTTGACATGAGTTGCATTCAAACATGCATACACCATGCATGCAGCATGCATATATTTAAACAAGCATACACCATGCATGCAACAAGCATGCAGCATGCAAGCCAGCATGCATGCAACATGCACCAGGCATGGTTTCTGTCACGGCTCCGGCGCTGCGGGGCTCTGGCGGTCCCACGCGAGCTTAAATTACACTCTAGGGGTAGGACAGACAAGACAGCTGGAGTCGGATTTACAGCGCACTTTCAGCAACACGGTTGCTGAAAGTGCTTCGAACGAATAATTTCTGTCAAGAACCTTTCAAAGCCTAAAGTTCTTATCAATCATTTATGTTATGGGTAAATGGCGACACGCTGAGTTGGTACCTATAGGAAGTTTTACCAATGCCGCCTCCAGCAGCGGCTGCTGAGGCGTGTCCGTGCTCTGTGGAACCTCTAAACTTGCGTCATATTCTACGTAGCGCTTATGAATTTTTACGAGATTTCTCGGCACGTGTATGTTCAAGGTGCCTGCTGCGATAAATCTAAGGGGTTCTGAAATTGCAGCCGCGGTACTTTAGAAGAGTTACGACCCCATAACATCTGGATAATTTCATTACCAATTACATACCTACACCTACTTGACTGTAATAAATTCTTGCGAGTCGTAGGTTACTGCCACTAACCTAAAACTTGTCTTACTGCATCTTCAATTACTTATAATAGGTTCAGGTTTTGGCCCTACAGGTTCAAGATAATCTATTGCATTCCTTTGCTAGACATAGACTCACCCAAATTGCCCTAAAATTGTTAGTGTTCAGTTCAGGCTTTTGCACTGCAAGGCCCAAATCCATTTCAGCGCCACAAGAGTCGCCTTTTTCGGGTGGAAATCCTCAATGGATGTCCTCCGCCGTGGGTCTATCAGGCTCCTACTGACTAAAACCACAAGGTGATCCACCAAGTCACATCTGGCTGGGGTGCGGGTACACAATAGCATTCTCCACAATCACCCCAGCAGAAACCAAGAGTCGCCTGCTCTAAATCTTTGACAATCACCGCATCAGCTTGGCAAATTGGCAACCTCTACTATTGTCCCACAACTGTTTATATTCTAAACGCGAGAAGCGTAACTGAAAGATGATAAAATAGAATTGAATAATTTTTATTTGTGTAAAAGATATGTCCCCAAGACGGTGACTACTAAAATGGCGTCTGATCTATTCAAGATGAAGAGTTGCTGCGACCTAAGGCAATTGATGAAATAGATTGAAAACCCGCTGAAAGCGAGTGCACTTGAAAGTAACGCTGTTGATGTGTCATTGTCCTAGCGAAGTCAAAGTACCGCGCAATGCAGATGGCAGCGCATGCGCATGGCTATGGGTATAGTCACTGCTATTGGCGCAGCTGTTCCGAACGTACCGTGAATGACTTTGTTACATGAGAATTATTTGATACTACGGTCACTTACTCATGTTTGTTTGTTAGGTGTCACGTGTATTATATATGTAGGTCTGAGGCGGTGAAATAATAGCAGATTTACTATTTTAGACTTTTATTAATTTAAAATTACACAGAGTACACGTTAACGGTTCTACGGTTATCGCCATCTTAACTTTTCCCCTTCCATCCTTCCTCTCTCTCACACACATATGTCGTCTCGCTTACACTCACTCATGCTTATTGTTCTAACTACTAAGTACACATTTTAAAATCCCACAACTCGGCTGTCCTGATAATTTGTCTGCCCTCAGACAACCTTAATTACAATTTCAATCTTCAGCTTAAATAACAAAATGAACCAACCTCTTATCTTAACGTTAAGAAACAATGAACGTATCATACATCAAGAATTGTTCTATACTAGGTTACAATAATACCAGTTTAAAATAGAAGTTACTTTGCTTTACAACATTACAGATTTATATGGAACTCATTACAAACAGAATATGGTTAATGGGTGTACAAATACACAATTTATAAAGTGTGGACAATGATAGATCACATAATATTATATCAATACAGAATACACACTGTTTATGCCAATAAACATTACAGTTGATAATAAAAGGGTTCTGTTTTATTTACTTAACCTTTCATCCATCTACTAATAACAAAAATAATTAAAGAAAATACCTACTGCGGCCATGGCTTCATTTGGTCCGCGGAGCTAGACGTTTTAATAGGCCCTTCGGTAGCACGCTCAACCTTCTCCACATCGTAGCGATCATTTCGCTTAACCTTTGATACTCGATACGGCCCTAGAAACTTGGGCTTCAGCTTCATCCCCGTACCAAACTGTGTCCTTTTTATAGCCACTAAATCTCCTTCTTTATATTGGGTACTTGGCTTCCGCTTTTCATTGAATGTCTTCTTATTCTCATCTTGTACTTGTAGTATTTGCTTCTTGGCTTTGATTCTAATCTCTTCTCTATTTTCTTCATATTGATCAATCTCTTCCTGTTTTAACAATTCCAATATGTGTAGGTCTTCCTTACATCTCATATTTATGCCAACCATAAGGTGAAACGGAGTTGTGTCTATACTTCGTTGGTATGTACTATTTATAGCCCTTTGCACTCGACTGATATGTGTATACCACAATGATGGATTTTCCAGACATAGCTTGGTCAATACAGCTAGTATAGTCCTGTGCAGCCTTTCCACTTGGCCATTTCCCCTCGGGACTCCTGTGGTGATGGTAACATGTTGTATGTTCTCCTCTTGGCAGTACTCTTGGAATTCACCTCCAGTAAATGCAGTCCCCCGGTCGCTTATTATCCTCACAGGGTTTCCATAGTGCTGTTGATGTATCTTTAGTTTTTCAACCGTTTCTTTACTTGTTGTACTCCTAGTAGGGAAGATCCACGTGAATTTAGTGAAACCATCCACTATTGTCAATATGTGATTGTACATTTTCTTCGTGTCCGTCAGTGGTCCCAAATGATCTATATGTAGAGTGTGTAATGGGGTACCTTCTTTATCAATTGGATTCAGATATCCCTCTTGCTTGCCTGCCTTCTTCGTAGCCAGTAGACATGGTATGCAAGACACCACAAACTCTTGTAGCTTCTTATCCAAATCTTGGATAAAATAATCTTGTTTTATAATTTCTTTCATTTTTTTCATAGAGAAATGCCCCTTACTGTGAACTTGCTTTATGATTTCTTTCTCCAGTGACTTAGGTATAACAAGCTGCTTATGCTCTCCTTTGTATAGAAGCCCATTGTCTAGCCAGTAGTCTGAAAAAGAACCATGTTTTAGTACTTCACACACTGCCTTTAATCCGTCATCATTTTGTTGAGTCAGCCTTATTTGGTTTTGTAGACTGTTTACTGTTATAATCATACACGGATGTCGGCTTAACGCGTCGGCGTGCTGCATCTTCGTGCCAGCTCTGTGCTCAATGTCATAGTCAAACTGATCTAAGTACAAAACCCAGCGAGCTACTTTCGGTGACAGTTCTTTCTTCTTCAGTGTCAACTCAAAGGCTTGACAGTCAGTCACTATTTTAAAATGGATACCATATAAATAAATTCGAAACTTTTTCACTCCCTCAATGATGGCTAATGCTTCTAGTTCATAGCTTGAATATTTCGATTCGGCGTCAGTAGTCCTCTTGCTCATGTAGTAAACAGGGTGCCAGCCGTCTTTGTGTAGCTGCAGCAGTATGGCAGAATAGGCAACAGCAGAAGCGTCTGTGTGCAATTCGGTGGGTAAATAAGAATCATAAATCTTCAATACTGGCGAATCTCCTAACTTTTGTTTTAAGTTCTCAAATGCCATTGTTTCTTTCTCACCGAACTCAAACAGAGCATCCTTCTTGAGTAAGTCTGATAAGGGTTTGGCTATAAATGCATAATCTTTAATGTACTTTCTAAAATATGAAGTGAGGCCAAGAAAACTATGAACTTGCCTTGTTGTTGATGGTCTTGGATACCTCATGACAGCATCTATCTTCTCAGTAGAGGGTCTCACTTCTCCGTTCTTCACTAAGTGTCCCAAGTACTCTATTTCTCGGGAGATCAATTTTGCTTTCTTCCAATTTATCTCTAAACCATATTGCTCTGAAATCATAAGTACTTTCTTAAGCCGTTGCACAGCTTGGGCCTCATCTTTTGCCGGTATCAATAAATCGTCAATAAATATTATGACTTCATCTTTTGCTAGTAGTTCTCTGAAAATAATTGTTATAAATCTCATAAAATATTTTGGACAGATACTTAAACCAAAAGGAGCCCTCAAGAATTCATATTGTCCATTGTGTGTGACAAAAGCAGTATACCTGATGGACTCTTCGCACACTTTCAGGTGAAAAAACCCATTTTTTAAATCGAGTACACTGTAGACCCTAGCATCCTTTAATTTATCAATCAGATCTTCTATTACTGGTAATGGAAATTCATCTTTAACCATTTTTCTATTTAACAATCTATAGTCAACACAGACTCTAACAGAATTATCTTTTTTCTTAACCAATACCAGCGGGCTACTATATTCTGAATGACTCACGCGTACAATGTCCTTTTCTAACCATTCTGCAACCTGTTTATCCACTATTTCCTGCTCCTTCAGCGCCAAACGTCGTGGTCGTTGCGCCACCGGAACGTCATCCTTGAGCACGATTTGCAGTTGCAGCGGTGCTTCTTTCGTTTGATGAGGCTTGTAGTTTCGTACACAATTTAGCACTTCTTCTCTTAACGCCGGATCCTTCATGTGACCTACAACAGAATCAGATGGGCATACTTCACTCACATAACATCCCAGTCGCTCCCACTCTTTGCTATAAAATTTCACGCAACCCCTTTTTAACACAACTGTAACGTCGTTAAGAAATTCCTGACCTATTATTACATCGTACGGTATATAGTCTTTACATAGAACGTGAAATATAACATCTGGGTAGCACTGTTTGTCCACGCACAAATTCAAACGACACTTTCCCATCGAACGCACTGTTGATTGTCCAATGCCGGAGAGTAATAATTCGTCCTTTTCGTATTCTGGTTTTCCAATCGCATCATAAACATCCGCCGAAATAATGTTCACGTCGCTGCCCGTGTCTACTAACGCTTTTAACTGCACGTTGTTTATTTCCAACAAGACAACCGGCTTTTTCTCTTTTGTCAACATTGACATTGAAACTTCTTCGTCGTTGTAAACAAACGCCGCCATTTTCGATTCGTCGTTCGAAAAGTATCCGCTTGGGGCGCTGTCTTCTTCGTCATTCACCGTCGTGAACATCGCTCGCTTTGTGTGTTGGTAGTCCTGCAGTTCGTTACACAGGAGGTCGCTAGAGGCGCCACCGTCGTCTTGTGTGACGTCCGCCGCGAACATCGCGCTCTTCGTATGCTGCTGTTGGTAGCTCCGTCGTGTTTTACCGATCTCGTCCGATGATGCACGATGGCTGGGTTTCGGCGTCGCCGACGCCGACGCTAGCGCCGCCGCCGATGAAGTGCACGCCGATCCAACATGTCCGAATTGGTTACATTTAAAACACTTCAATCCTTTGCTTTTATGCGGGCAATCGGCTGATGCATGTCCAACTTCACCACATCCATAGCACCGAATCCATGGTTTGCCGCTTGAATGGGGTTTATTGCTACTTGTACTCACTGCTGAACGCCTCTGCACCTGCGCCGCACTTTGCATCTTTTTGCTTATAGCTTCATAAATCTTGAGTTTTTCTTTAAGGTCGTTATACGCGGTGACACCATACAACATGATTTTATTTGTTTCGACATCCACTATTCCATCCACTATGTACTTGATTGCGACGTAGTCAGGCATCTTACCGCGCTTTCCGAGTTCCTTCATAACAAGCATGTAGTCTAAGCAGGATTCACTCGGCAGTTTCTTTCTGTTGCTCATTAATTCATGGATGGATTTGATGTCGACAGTGTCTGGAAATTCTTTTACCAGCGCTGCCTTGAGCTCTTCCCAAGTCTTGTGTGGACGCTCCGCCCGTAACCATAGCTGTGCTGTACCTGTCAGCGCTCGTTTCGCAATTAGGAGCTGCTGAAGCTGTGTCCACTCGAATATCTCGGCGTTGGATTCTACTTCGTCTATCCACCGCGTCACTGGATAGGTGTCGTCGCGGCCGCTAAAGCTGGGTATCAGCTCGGCCGTCATCTGAAGCATGTTGCCGTTACGCTTTCTCGCATCGCAGTCGTCCTGGCAGTCGGTGTAGTCTTCTTGCCGACTTTTCCTGCGATCTTTCGCGGGTTTGGACATTTCGTCGTAGTCGTTGAGACAGTCTTCTACCGCAGAAACCGCCGTCGTTCGCGTGTTCCTGTGCACGTGGTAGCCGATCTGCACACGTCGTTTTTATTTCACCGGCCGTACTATTCCGCCTTTCTTTTTGATATCCCGGACGAGCCCCCAAATTTGTAGGTCTGAGGCGGTGAAATAACAGCAGATTTACTATTTTAGACTTTTATTAATTTAAAATTACACAGAGTACACGTTAACGGTTCTACGGTTATCGCCATCTTAACTTTTCCCCTTCCATCCTTCCTCTCTCTCACACACATATGTCGTCTCGCTTACACTCACTCATGCTTATTGTTCTAACTACTAAGTACACATTTTAAAATCCCACATATATTTGTATTTATACGAATTTCACATAATATTTATTCTTAAATATTGTTTTCTACGTTCATAGTTCAGTTCTTTAGACGTATGAATCGTTCATTCAAAAATATCAAAGTGATTCTTCATTAAATTTTTGAAGATAACGTGTGTAATTTCGTTTTTTAGATACGTAACATTATTTGATATTATAAGTACCTAAAAGTATCCCAAGAAACACAATATATTAACTAAATAATTATTATTTACTACAAATGTTTATCGTAACAATAAGTACTTTGCAGACAATTCACATTACTTAGTTTTTATTAAAACAGTCTGCATTGGACTATAAATCGTATATAAATAAAGATGGGCAGAGTTCACTCTGTACATAATTTATAAATGTATGTACATAAAGGTATCTGCGCAGTCGACGGACCCAGCCGTCTGTATGTCACGACCTATTTCTACGTTGTCAGTGCTGTTCCCTACACTTTATCTATGTTGAACAATCAATAAGATAATGTGCATTTAGTCCTTATGAGTTAGATAACACATGCACTCCCCAAATCATTGATAATTAAATTAATTACAAGCCACTTTAGTATTTTTGACTAACTTGTTTATGGACAACTCACATTTTCCAAAATAAAAACATTCAAAATATCACGCCTGTAATCCCTGAAGGATTAGGCAGAGATGTACTTATTACAACACCTTCATTTGGCCAGTTATGTTTTAAGTCCCATATAATAGGGGGCGAGCCATTTCTATCAATCGGACAGACATCTAAACTCCGTGGCTGCCACTGAGAAATTCCTGATGGAAAAATCCAGTACCTCTTTTCCCGACCCGGGCATCAAACCCAGGACCTATTGCTTGCTCAGCAACGAGGCAGTTACCAAAAAAATAAGTAAGAAAGTTTCTAGGTATCTCTAATGGAATCGGATTCCCCATGTTCTCCCACTTAAAAGAATCACACTGTATATAAAGACTAGCTGTTGCCCGCGACTTCGTTTGCGTGGATATTTGGGTGTGTATGTGTGAGACCGCCTCGTTGGTCGAGTGGTCGCAGGTGCGACTACTAAGCATGGGGTCCTGGGATCGATTGCCGGGTCGGGCCGAGTGTTAAAAAAAAATGTGTATTTCAATTACATAAAGTTATCACACACATGATTTGCAGATAACCTTTTAAGCAAGGAGGTGCTTGTGTTAGAGGGCGTCCGTTAATTACGTGAGGCAACTTTGGCGATTTTCGACCCCATGACATCTCACCAAGGAGGCAGCCCCTTGGTGAGATGTCGTGAGATTTGGCTTAACCCCCTTCCCCACTTCTAATCTCACGTGAGATTTATCAAAATGCGTAGTTTAGTAAAAATAAGGTAATCTGTGCTAGATTCCGTAGAATTGATTAAAAAAAAAAAATTTAGAGTAATATCTTTACTTTACTCAGTTTTCTCGCAATTTTACAGTTTCTTGCGGGATAAAAAATTACTTGATATTTGCTTTATATTTTTTTTCTCCCTCGTGAGATTGAAACTATTAAACAATGTATGTATATGCAATTGAAAAAATACTATAAATGATAGTGTTATTGGGTTATTCCATCAGGAATTTCTCAGTAACAGCCACGGAATCTGGATTTGTGCCCGGTTGATGGCAATAGGCTCACGAAATGTGTGTGTACGATAAGGTACACCTCTGCCTGAGAGAACTGACTGCTAGATCAAAATGTGATAATGTACTGATGACTACAAAAGGCGTCCTTTTGGGTGCTGTAATTCTGGGCGGCAGAGGTCTGAAACAAAATTTAACGGCGTTGAGCCGACGATATAGCTTTAAAAACCGGTTTATATTGGTGCTATACCACTTTTTTTTCAAAGTGAACCTTGTTGAGCGCTTTTTATTCTAATACCGTTATCTATACAAAATTAGATTAAATGAATTTTTGCGAGAGCTCTTAGACCTCCTTAATGCGGCCCTGTCGCAAAATCCATTCTTAGCGAACGTATACTAACTATAAACTACCTCCCTGCGAAATATAAGTTTGTAACAGAAAAAAATGAAGGACTTTCATACAAACTTGCGAGAGCCCTTAGACCTCCTTAATCCGGCCCTGTCGCAAAATCCGTTCTTAGCGGATGTCTACTAACTATAAACTACCTCCCTGCCAAATTTCATCTATAAACGTCAAGCGGTTTTCGATATTTCGTGTTTAGTGAGTGAGTGAGTGACCTTTCGCTTTTATATATTTAGATAGATGTATGATGACTCATACGATAGAACTGTCATCGATAGTAGAGGGTCGATTACTTAGGTATACCTTTAACAAAGAGGTGGTGCCTAAAGGCAACACCTGGCGGAAGACCTTTGTAACTTCGTGAGCCACAAAAGTTCGTGACCTGCTTTAAGTGCTTCTTTATTTCTTTCATAGGTATAATCATAAATTGAATCATCCTAGGTAGGACACTCATAGGTGAGGCGTGTGACGTGTGGTCTTCGTGTTATAGTAAACGATTCAATTTGAAGCGACAATCGGAAATTCCTTAAGGACAATAAATTAGAAGGCATGCATTATTGTGACGTATGTAAACGATAGTGTTTAAAACCCGGCCAGGACAATGGGCAATGTCGTTGCCAATTAAATTGTCATTTATTTTGTATTCATACAATAGTATGGCTTTTACCTTCTTCTTACGTACAATACGGAAAAAAGGTTTTAGGTTACCGGAAAATTATAAGGACTACTTTCTAAACAAATAACTAAATGCTTTTATTGCAAAATTATAATTAATTTAGTATTGGACGAATTTAGTAAGTAGTCGTGTAAGAAGGCCTAAGAGTAGATGACGATGATTTGCCACGATTGGAAGCCCGCAAGGTTCTGGTATAAACCTACAATGGATGTAAAAAGACCCTTACTCGTCACAAGACCATGCCTGGGAACCTTTTAGTTGCGGAGATATTGGAGGTCAAAGTTCCAACAACTCACAAGTGTTTAATGTTATAACTTTACTTTAAATACCTCCATGACACCTGGTCTATGCAATGCACCCATCAGCACGATCTTTTGAGTGCGTTACATTGAGAGATGAGTACTACCGTAAACCGTGATTTTTACCCCTAAAAAAGTTATTAAAGTACCTGCAATATTTTTAGCCTAGATTTATTTATAGTTTGATGTACAGAATGCTTGCTTGACGGTATAGTGAAAGGTCCGTTTACATCTTGTTATATTGTTTATATAGTTCTCAGTGTCACTCAGGGAGACTAGATTAATTGAATTACTATGTATACGAGGAAGAATTCGACTCGTTCTGTATAACGGTCCACGTGCGAGCGACTGTTATTGTAAACATCAGGATTATGTAAATATAGATTACGTCGGTAATCGCGGCGAGTGCATGCAATTGATGCAGTGACCCGCTGCCCTAGGCCGCCCTCGCCCGCCCTGTGGCTCCGCGTATCACTGGTCAGTTTCTCTCACTCGACAGTTTTTACAATTCGCCAGTTTCGTTGATTAGTCAGTTTCGTTGATTGGACAGTTTCGTTGATTGGACAGTTCTGTGAATTGGACAGTTGCATCAGTTTTCAGTGTTTGCATTTTATGGTACGTATCTTGTTCAAGCATGCCTCATAGTTTTATTTTTATTTTGATTGAGTAGATATTTAGTGATACTTAGATTAAAAAAACTATTTATTTGTCTCGCACAAGACAAAACAAAGTGATTAAATCTATTTATCTATTCATAATTATAATAAAATTGTAACAGGCCGATGTCTGTACATTGACAATATTGAAAAAAAAAAAAATATATATGGGGGGAGGGGGGGAGGGGGCTTTATTAGAGCAACAGAAGTGAAAACAGCAGTTTTAAGAATGTTTGTCTGTCCGACTCTTTCTGTGTATGTTTGTACGCACATCGCGCAAAAACTAGTGCATGGATTTTAACGCAGTTTTTACCACTCTACCACTAGATGCTAACTTAAAATATAGGTTACATTAGATATAGTTTTGGACCCGATAGGTGGGTCTGTGCGAAGCAAAGGCGGGTCGCTAGTTGCAAATAAAACAAAATTATGTAAGTAATTACATGTTTTACCTAAGAAAAATTTGACATACAATAGACTAAATTGTTCATCTACTACGCCAAAAGGGCCTATCTCGGCATCGTAGATCTATTCAAGTAATAATCAACGGAATACCAAAGTTAATAAAATGCCTTATTTCAAACCTTTAATAAGTAATCATCGGCTCATCACCTCGTTGGTCTAGTGGTCGCAAGTGCGACTTCTGAGCATGAGGCACAACAGCAGCAGCAGTCTGGATTTGTGCCTGGTTGAAGGTAATAGGCTCGCCCCCTATTAGATGCGACTTAAACATATCTTGCGAAATGTGTGTGTACTATTAGTAACACTTTTACCTAACCCTTCGGCGATGACAGGCGTGATGTTATGTTATCTTAGCCACATTTTTTCAATCATCAATCATAGGATGATTACTAAGTAAGTAATGCATCGTGTGATCGTGCTACGAATATTATCGTAGCTAGTGCACCCAACCTGTAATATCTAGGTATAATACACAATGTGTACCTATACATATAGGGTGTAGCGTAATTAATAAATAACTCTGTATCTACCGGTGCGAGACCCCAAGCCCTATAAAATAAAAAAAAAATGTCAAACCCCGGAGTCGATGGAAATGCGTAATTTTTTGTTTGAAATTCCTTCTTGAAAGAATTAAAAACGAAAAACTTGGTCACTTCCTTTGATCCTTATTAGCGACACTATCGAATGGTCTAATAATACAGTGTGTGTGATTTTTTTTCCAAAATCAATGGGTACAATTCCTGGCTAGGAAAATTGATTTTTCAAAAATCTAATGATGCAGTTTAAGTTTTCATAAAAATCGGGCTCGAGAGTCCTTTGAGTATTTTTCTCTATTCCATTGTTTCTGATTTGGCCATCCACGCCCACTTCAAATTCACCTTGTATAGGTACCTAAATATAAATTTAGTAAGAAAAAATAAAATAAAAGCCTATATAACATTCTAAATCTTCATTAATTGAATAATATCATTTTTGTATTAAGGAATTGGCGCGACTATCTCTTATATCAGGCACAGCCTATAGGTATCTTTTTGACATAACCTCGTAATCCAAACATACGTGATGGTTTTTACTTTTTGAAATTTCAATTTGAAAGGGGTTTGAATATTTTGGCCTGCCCAGCTTGCCTACCAAATGAGGTAGGCCAGGCTTCATACCAAAACATTCAAACCCCTTATAAAACCGTATTGCTATATGTCACCTTGACCTTCACAGTACTGTTATGACATAACTCCATAATAATGGTATTTTCTGGGAAATTTTGCGCATTTTCCGCTTTCTCTTGACGTACATGGTAGGTAAGCAGATGACACAAAGGTCCTTTCTTAACCACATCGACTTATTACACTTATGAGGTTACCAGACGTCATCGGTTTGTGACAACCACGCGTGTCGCTTGGTTCATGACTAAGCTGCTTTACTTCGGCATGCTCAAGGATGGGTAATCTTTTCGAATATATGATCTTCTAATAATTTTTTGGTAAGAGTTTTAAATGGTTGAATTGGAATTCGATATCAATATGTTGTTTTAACCGATGTCTCATGTATGCTCATTACATGGTCGTGGCTAAATAAGAAGAGCCGCACGGGTTTATCGATCAGGTTAAGCTACTCTTATCGTGGTCAGTCCTTGGATGGGTGACCATCTTAACATACAGAGAAATATACAGAGAAACTCCTACGTGCCTCAGAAAGCATACTATGCCGTTGGTCCCCGGCCGTCTTCTTGTATCTTTGACAGTCGTTATGGGTCGTCAGAAGTCCGAAAATCTCTCAACCAGCCAAAGGGTATCGTGTTACCTAGTAACTGTGTGGAGGTCAGATTGGCAGTAGCTCCATGTGACATACTGGTATTCAGCTGCATCCGGTTAGACTGAAAGCTGACCTCAACATACTTGGGAAAAGCCTAGACATATTGATTGATTTACGTTCGTTACATTTTAGGGATAACATAAGATCTCTCATGGGTTTCCATAATATGTATACTATCATGTTTAAATGCTCAGCACGTGTGGATTCATCTTCTCTCGAATCTTTCCTCCTAATCTGTGTTAGACATGTATCTATTGCGTAGCCCTCATCCTTCCTCTTTCCTTTTGCCATAATGATCTAGTATTTATTATAAATTCCTCTCTGATGTTATCACTCCAACGGATCTCTCGAACTCTTTTAATTTAACGTTGTGTACCGGAGTATTTAGAATCAAAGCATAACAGTCTTTAACATTCCCAGTGTTAGGACAGAGGCCTCCTCTCTATGAGAGGGAGTGGGCCTAGTGTGGATTGATGGATGCCATATTTCTTTGAATTTTAGGTTTAGGAAATGCCGGTTTGTTGATTGGTTGTTTTTGAAACCACACAACCTATATACTTGATCGTTCAAGCTCTCATATGGAATATGTAGGTATGATTGGGACTTACAAGTCAGAACGCGTCACTATGCCTATGACGTAAAAGGCTTGCCCGGTTACAGGATAATCGCAATGTGTGGGATGGGCTGAGTCTCTGAACTGGTCACGTCATACTATGTGCTCAATGTCAAGGCCACGACAAGGTAACTGTGTATCTAGTAGGTAGACTTTAGTTAGTAACAGTTATTGTAGTGTCATCGTGAATTTGGGTTTTTAATTTCATTCTTATAGTATTTACGGGGATAGTTAGAAAGTTCAGAGACCCACATTGTCGCTCATTACCTAAGATAGTTTTTGTTTGTTCAAAACATAAGTATACAAACATGGCATGCAAGATGTTACATCAAATTATGTTATAGTCACATATAACTGTAAGTGCATAGAGATCATCCCCTGTTCTGAGGATCTCTTACGCACGGGATTCGATACAAAGCCTCGGATCTCGATCCGCTAGTACCGATCTGTAAGTAAAGAGGCCAATTAGAATCGACACGACTGACAGTTTCAAAAAGTTTGTCGCCAGCCTACTCTCTCTGCTAAACACACTGAGCACGTACATATCTTGGACGTGTCACTGTTGTCATTGGAGACAATTTGCCGCGAGTCGGTAGGCTTACGTACCTACGGCAATTTCGTAGAATTTGTATGAAAACCAGGCTGTTGTTTGATGTTTCAGTATTTCCAGGTTACTCATTAACCAAAATCCTTGAAAAAAAACAAAACAAAATACTTATTGGTATTTAATATGTTCGTTTTCCTCCTATTTATGGTCATTACAAAAGCCATATTTTGCAATCTATTGACAACTGACATGCTTCTCAGGAAAACTATTCAAAACTGATGCGATGATATGTTATTGTTTTTATTTAAAATACAATTGCCTAGATAGCTAAACGTGCTTTATAGTATAATCTTTTTCAATTCAATTGATTTACTTTAGACGAAAGATACTAACGAGTGAGCATCAGCCATATGATTATAGCCTACACTAGAATTTAACCTGAATCTAGAGGTCTGAGGTCTGGGTCTATCTTTACTCTTTATTGTCACAAATTTTATGAAGCTGAGGGGTGAGAAACCCGTCGATATTACATTTATTTTGCCAAACCTTATCAAGACTGTAATAGTGGCTAGATTGGCCTGATACTCTTTACATTAAAAAAGCAGATCTACAAGCATCACATTATTTTACCTAACAATCGTAAATGTGCGTCGTAAAGTGTCGCCAGCGATAGAGTTGCGATATCGTACTACTCGGCTACCAACTGTTGATAAGCGCCAAATATTGTACTTCTCGAGGGCTGCTTTTAACTTTGTTCTATTGTTAGTCAAATTATAAAACAAAGAAACATTTTCTGCATTCAGTTAATATCACGAAGATTTAGGGATATGGGGTCAACTTAAATTGGCTAGCAAAACTGCACAGTCATGATGGATATCGATATTTAAACATAGTTGAACGAAAAGTATTACTTCGATTTTTTAAGTTTTTATGTAGTTTGTCAAATTAAAAGTTATTACTAGCAACAAACAAATAATGGTAATACACTAAGCAATCATAGCAAAATGTCGTTGGCTCTTCACTCAACTTCAGGTACGCGGTGCTAAGCTCTCGTACATGTGGCGTATAGGCCTGGTGTTAAAAATAAAAAAAACAAAGTAGGTATCTTCATCGGAGAATACTCTACGAAACGGCAAAGCACAATATTTATAATAAAGTAATAGTTTTAGGCGATGTCTTAGTAGCCATGAACAGAAACGTTACATGATCTTAATCATAACATACACAATAATGTTATTGTTATATCAACTAATATTTTAATGGGTATTATGTGCATATTTATCATTGATTACAAATGGAGGCGGAACAATTTAATATTTACAAACGAAATTATTGGCACGTGTGATCTTTAGGCTTCTCAGTATTGTAGAGTATTGACAATGAGGCCCCAGGCGGCATCGTGGTGTGTTTCGTAAACAAATGATATAGTACACGGTTACTTAAAGGGCGACACGGATGTTCAGGCCGAAATGGATGTTTAAGTAACTGTGATGTGTATGCGAGAGCACAGATTGATCAGTGTTCAATGATGATTAACTTTATAGTAAAAAGACATTACACATTAGTTATTAGACATTAGTTCGTAAGTCGTTACCCACGAGTCTAAAGAGACATTGGTCTTACCTACTTCCGACATGTCCAAATATTCAAGAACAGCGGTAATTGTTTTTTTTTTTTAATAAAGGGGTTTGAATATTTTTGTATAAAGTCTGGCCTGCCTTACATTTGCCATTTTTTTTTTCAAATTAAGCCACGATTATGAACTGTGTCAATCAATAGCTTGCATAAATATAGACAATAGCTTATATCTCGGAAACGTGATGTTTTAGAAGATTTTATCTCAAACAATACATTTGTATTATACACTTAGTTTTATTAGTAGTTTTATGTGTAACTACTATTATGAAAATAAAATAAAACGGTGAAAGTTAGGCCGGTCAAAATATTCAAACCCCTTCACGGCTTTCATTAAATGAGTTATTTGCAAACTAAATGCACCAAAATAGGCTAAATAATTACAAGACGATTGACTGAGTTGAATTTAAATGCGAAAAAAAAATACACTGAAATCTTTTACCAGCTCGAAACCATTACGTTCGTTACAATTGTTCGTTACAATTGATTGCTTCACTAGTAGTAACTACTGAAGCGAGTTATCTAATTGTTACTCAAGTAGTCTGGAACAACTGCATCTGTTCGAGAATGGCTTGCTTCCAGCAATGTACCAGACTATGAATGGGTCGCATCAGAGTACCTACATGCAACTAGATTCATCACATTAGTGACTGCCTAATCTTCGGAACTACTGATCCGATTCCGAAAATTCTAACACTAATGAGAAGTGTTTTTTCCCGAGTGCCATAGACTATATTAACGACGTACTCATAGGATAATTTCTGAGCATAAAGTGAGTGAAGCCGCGGAAAAAAGCTAGTAACTTCTATTTATAGATGGCTCTTTAGAACGTTTATGTAACGTAGTAATAATGCACATGTTATAGCCTGAACAGCCATTGACAGAGGCTACACTGGAGTCGTTTTGAATGTAAAGCTCGTGCGCGCGCACTGCTTATTGTTTATGTGTCTATCGCGAATCGTGATTGAAGATGCAGTAAACAGATGGAGTGAACAACAACAATATTGTTATTCTTACGTAATTTAGAAAATTAACACATTATACTTAGTAAGTACGTAGCGCTTGACTTTAATCCAGTTACCTCTTAACGAGGTCTATGATCTATTGATTATCGTTGTAGTTACTCGAGTTTTTCACTACTAATTTCTCAGCAGCAGCCGAAAGTTTGTGCCCAAATGATATCTAATACTCAATGGGATCACCCCTTTTTTTTCGGATGGGGAGTCATCAAATGACCCCCGCCCGCTCTGGGCGGAGCAGAAGGGAGCGTCGGACTTCTACTGACTACTTCTTCTTCCCATCCATGTTCCTTCTTTGCCCTTTGTGTTCCAGGGCCACGATATCTGTTTCGAACAGTCCCGCAGCCCTGGCAGGCATCGGCCCATGCGGATCCCTACATTGTGCGTGGAACACGAACGCGCCGTCGACACTGCCTGTTGTCATAAGACGGCCGGACGGCGAGCTAGTCCATAACTCGCCATCTACAGGCCCGCGCGTACGGTGGTCGGAAGCCACCGCATGACCCCCGACGGCTGCTGGGACGTGAGGCTCTTTCCCTTTCACGTCCCGCCACCTCCTGCACTAGCATGACTGCTGATACATGACGCTTAACTTAACTTGTGAGATGCAGGTGCGCTACAGGGACAGCACTGCTTTGCCTAACCCAGCGGTATAATCGTTATATCGTGATATTAAGAGTTACAAACAAGTAATTTAAATTTCATTACTCACAGCGTATAAACACATGCGTTATCCCTATGGTAGAAACTTTATTGTTAACTAGGTTTTGCCCGCGACTTTGTTCCCGTTTTTTACGGCAATTAACACACGGGTACGTTTCAAATATAGCCCACGACATTCGGGGATAATGTAGCTTTCTATTAGTAATAGTATTGCCGGAATCGAATTAGTGCTTCCGAAGATTATCCGCTACATCCAAACTTTACGTCTTTAAAATAAAAGCAACGATTTTATCAAAACTAACAGTATAATTATTGACCGCGGCGAGGATTGTGTGATGATCTGATCTCGTTTTAACATGGCCAGATATTGCACAGGATAGAGAGGTTTGGAAAGCGCAAGGGGAGGCTTTTGCCCAGCAGTAGGACATTAAAAAATACAGTATAAAAAATAAATAACATCATGCCTGTTATCCCCAAAGGGTTAGGCAGAGGTGTAACTAATAGTACGCCCACATTTCGCCAGTTATTGCCATCAACTGTCCCCGTGACTGCTTCTAAGAAATTCCTGAAGGGAAAACCCAATAACGCTATGCCCGACCTGGGAATCGAACCCAGGACCTCAACTGGACCAATGAGGCAGTTTAAAAAATAAACCACATATTATAAAAGTGAAACTACAGAAAACGAATTGCTAAACTATTTTTTTGTGCCCCATAGTTACATCATTGTTTGTACATCTTGTTATTAAATCACGCTGTTTGCGCGAATTTTCTCTTAAATCCTTCAATATTAGAACTTTGACAGCCGTTACAGGTATTGGCCCGAAAGTCTGACAATCAGTCTTACCTAGGGGTATCGTATTACCTAGTACTTACTGGGTTGTGAAGATCAGATAGGCAGTTGCTTTGACTGGAAGCCGACCCGTAATATAGTTAGGAAAAGGCTAGGCAGGTGACGATGACGATATGGCCACTAAGGACAGATTTGTGAATCAATTCACTCCCTAAACGGGTTTAATAGGGGATGAGTGTTTGCTTGGGCGCCCGGTTTGTGACGATATTACTGAACCGACCAACACAGCGCAGATTCAGTGAAAAGCGGCCACATCACTTGTTATTACGTCGAACCAACTTCAGCGTGTCAAAGTATACGTTAGATTCTCCGCGCATTCTCATAGGCGCGCTTATCAGATTTTTTTACACAGCAGTACCTTTTAACAGGGGTTTATCCAAAAAATATCACCTTTCTTTGTGCGCTCTAGCTAGAGGAGCTTTACGACTGGTACAGTTCATCATCTGCCTAGTTTTTTCCCACCTATGCTGGGGTTGGCTTCCGGTCTAACCGAATACCTGTATGTTACATACAGCGCCTGCCCATCTGACCTCTACAAGCTAATAGCTGGGTAACACGATACCCTTTGGTAAGACTGGTTGTCAGACTCTCGTGCTTCAGATTGCTTACTCATAACGACTGGCAAAGATCTACGAATGACATGCATGTTAAACCAGCAATGAATGACATGCATGTTTAAGCTTTTCGGGAGACGGATCGGTCTCAGTATGCAGGGGATGATAGATGGTCACCCATTCACCAACCGGCTCGGTTGCTTAAGCTTGAAGATCGACCGTTGCGGCTGTTATAGTTAGCCATCAGCCCCTTCAGCGACTGATGACAAATAAATAAATGGAAGGACAGGGTGACGATGAATTCACATTAAACATCTGTGCTGATAACCTGGATCACTATAATGCAGATCCACGATATAGGTGATTCATAGAGGTTGTGACTGGCAACTATTACCTTTGTGCATCATCAAATAACAACTTGGTAAATACGTCCCGTCTGCATCCTTATATTGTTATCTACTCTATTTGATTCAATGAAACAATAGGGGTTGTGTGGTAATACAAAATGCGCACACTCGCCAGTGACGCATAGCAGGTAAATTTGACGAAATTTTTAACATTATCACTTTAAAAAACATCAATTTTACACACAGGCAGATTGAAAAAATACATATTATGTAGTTAGAAAAATATTAGACTACAGTGCAATTTGATACATTCTCGGGCAATCATGTTAGTGTAGCTTTGAGGCAGATACTGCAGCCTTTCATTTGGTCTTTCGTTTTAGAGAGTGGTGAGTCAGTGGGGGTTGTCTGTCGGTCGCCTGGTCGTCACCGGCCAGCGTGTGATGCGCGCCCACAACGTCTGTGATTACGTGTAACAGTGGTTATGTTCGATTTTGTATATAAGCGTAGGGAAATGCTCGGTGGCTTTCAGTTGCTCTCGTGTGTTAATAGCTTTACGTAACAACGAGCTTACGTTCGGTGCACGTTCTGTGTAAGTAGTTTTCATTATTCGCGAGTGTTTCGGAAATATGTTGTTCTTACAAGAGAATCTTATTTGTTTGGTGTCGTTATTGGATCGGTTGCTCATTCCAGTATATTTTATTACAGCTTGTTTATTTATTAGTGTTAACCTATTTATGTTTATCTACTTATTAAGAGCGACGTTAAAATAATTCTATCATTGTATTGTATAACGGGCTGGTGTCCGCAACTCCACGTCCAAGCGCGTATTTTGTATACAACATTAGTTTTAGTATATGCGAAACCTGATACACGTGTCTAGTATTTTTATGTAAAGAATCTATGTACAAAATTTCAAAACTGTATCATGTAAAATCACAAAGCTATAAGCTTGTTCTGTTACCTAGTTGTCCGCACAAAATCGTGATCACCACGCAGCGCGCGCCTCCAGCGTCGTCTTGAGCTCATTGATAATAATAATTTGGCAGTAGGTACCTAAATTATTGCGATAAGTACTTAAAGTCGCTCGGTATCCAACTTTTAACTTTTTAAAATATTTTTGGGAAAAAATTTAACATGGTTTAAAATTTATTAATGCAGTATAATGCAGTAATAATGTTGTATATTTAATAATATAAGTTGGCATCTATGGCAACTAAATTCTTCTGATGAAGGTTTTACGTCCTCTACTAAACAGCATTTCTGGAGTTTAAGTTAATAAAACTATATAGTTATGGATCGATAAATAAACATAATTAAAATAAGATGACGAGGCAATGACACATCTTTGGAAAATCTCATAACGGCGACATATTGTTTTAAAAATAACTTGAGCTTGTATTTAAATAGCTTTGTGAACCGAAAATAATTTGAATGGAAACGGTGTAAATGAATGAGTTCATAAAACTTGGAACATCTTTTTGATTTGACTTTAAAATGGGCCTAATTTTGGTTCATTATACCATATTATATTATGATTCTTAAAATTTTATAAATCAAAATGAACTTGAAAAATGTTTTAGATTCGTTCCAATATCAAACTGGTTTTTCAATAAATAACACTTTGAAGTAAGTGCTCACAGCTACAAGCCGTCGCAGGCGGCGCAGGCGGCGCGCGGCGGCGTGTGCGCAAGGCACAGTCTATTCCGCGACCGCTCTGTTGAAGTTGTCGCTTTTCTCCTGTTGCTCTGGACAATAGGATGTAGGTGACTGTGTCAAGATAGCGTTGTTCGATCAATAGTGCCCCTGGACTTGATGAAAAACCACGTCTCTTTAAACTTTCCAACTTCTTTTTAACACATTATCAATGTGCGCGAATTATACGGCGAGGGTTTATTTGTTAACAGTGTTTCACTTGTTTTCAAATTGGATTTTTGAAGTTGTGGCCGTGAGTACAATCTGTTTCTTTTTTGTGAACACAACAGGAAGTCTTTGATACGGTAACTAATCTTTTAATCTGAATCTGAACGACTGTGTTGTAAATACAAAACTTTCCCATGAACGCTAATTTGTACTCAAATCTAGGTATGTACTCACAAACATACAGCTCGCACACTCAAATTTGCACTCTTTGCTGTATAATTCCCAACTTCTATCCTACCTAATTAGTCTCGTAGCAGGGGAGGTACTACAGACGGGTTGAAGACAAACTTTTAATAGCAGCAGGCAAGCGTAGACCCAGGCTCGTAGAGACCTTGCTACGGAACCGCGTAGCAAACCCGTAGGCGTACTGAACTTTGTTGCGGTGGTTGCGGTGTAGCTCGAAAGTATTGAACAAACAATGATAATTGTGCTTAGCCACTGAAATTGCCATTTTGAATAATACATCGGTCAATTCGTTACACTCGTATCTACTCAAAGAAAACCGGCCAAGTGCGACTTGGACTCGCGCATGGAAGGTTCCGTACCAGTGTTGTTGTAGTAATTTATTATTTGTTGTTATAGCGGCAACAGAAATACACATACCGTGAAAATTTCAACTGTCTACCTATTACGGATCATGAGATGCCCGCTGACAGACAGAAGACGGACGGAGAGACATCCGAGGCTTAGTACTAGGGTCCTGTTGGTTACTCTTTGGGTACGGAACCGTAAAAATGATCAATTGTTCAGTTTGCAAACACTACCATTAAGTATTTAGGTTGTTTTTGCGTAAAATTCGTCGCATTACTGTTAATAGTTTGTACAAGTGTCCGATGTTTGTGTAGAACAGAATGATGTTAGTTCTCGTTACGTCGCGCTTCCAGACGGAACACTCTTGTTTGTACTACAACATCTCACTAAATAATTACGGAGCGTGTTTACTTTGATTATAAACTGTTCTGGTGCTGGACATAAAGCGAGCATTTTTTTTATAAAACAAACAAATTGTCATGACAAGGTAAAATGGCGGCATTACGGACACCTAAGAGGGTATCGTCATTACGTGCACACGCAATAGGTTGAGGAAATCAATAGTAATCACTGCGAGTTTACGTCTATATAAAATCATTTGTACATTATTCATCGTTATCATCATTCTCCTGCCGATATCCCAATTCATTAAGGGTCGGCGCATGCCTTGTTCTCCCGTACTTGTCTCTTGCTCGTGTGCTCGGTGCTCACCCGCTCCTAGCCACATCCTCTCTCAAACAGTTCATCCCTACTCACATTAATACAAACAATACATTATTATAAGAACGCCAGTTTAAATTATTTGATTTCGTTAATTCGTAACTCCGGTCCACACATAAGCATAGTCGACCCACTTGACCTAAGATAATGTCAAAAACGTTAAGTTTTGACAATAAACGCCTGAAAAATTGATGATAAGCAAAATGACTCAAACTATGAAACTTGTTGAACTGTGGCAAATGCTAATTAGTGTAACAATATAGGCGCTAACACTCATTAGCGACAGCTGCAGTCGTGCTGGGCCGAATCAGTTTCTTACAAAAATAACAGGATTTTTAAAACTAAACAAAGTTTGAACCATACAGTGTCTGTATCTATAGATAAACAGACTTTAACTACAATAAATTACTGTTAGCTTGTGTCATCTCACTAATGGGAAAAGGCCTCCCCCATGACCTCCAAATCTTTCGATCCAGGGCCAATGTAGACACTGGTCGTTGGTTCTGTCCAGCTTGTCCCGCCATCTCCTGCGAGGATTACAACGTCGCCTTCTGGCTGTGTCAGGGTTCCACAACGTGGTTATTTTGGCCTACATTAATTTCATTAATTTATATTCATCTTTCACAATAAGAATGATAGTACATATTATAGAAGATACAATATATTACAACTATCTATACGACTATGTATAATTACAAAAGTACTAAATTACATAAAACCACATTAATTTATTTTAGTGTCTACTTCGAAACTACGATATAATTCAAGTTGCGTTATTGCTATTCTCGCATTTTGAAAGGAGACACAACTATCTGCTTCGATAGTGACAGGCCCATGGTTCACAAAGGTCACCAACGCAGAAGTCAGCCTATAGATCTCCGGGTGTTTCCATTGTGAGGATCATCCGGAGGACACGGTGCAGCACACTGTGGAGGTCTGCCCCGCTTGGGCGGAGCAGCGCCGTGTCCTCGTAGAGGCGATTGGCGGCGGCGACCTCTCGCGCCCGGCCCTGGTTCAAGCCATAGTCCGGAGCGAGATGGAATGGGAAGCCGTCACCTCCTTCTGCGAAGCAGTCATGCTAGTGAAGGAGGTGGCGGGACGTGAGAGGGAAAGAGCCTCACGTCCCAGCCGCCGCGGGAGACGCCCTGGGCGTCGGGGGTCACGTGGTGGCCCCCGGCCACCGTTGGCGCGGGCCTGTGGACGGCGAGTTATGGGCTAGCTCGCCGTCCGGCCGTCTTATGACGACAGGCCGTGTCGACGGCGCGTTCGTGTTCCACGCGTGCCTCAAAGAGATGTCAGCAACCACGTAGGGGTCCGCACGGGCCGATGCCTGCCAGGGCTGCGGGACTGTCGAAAGAGATACCGCCGCAAAAAAAGCCTATAGATCTATTTTGGTATGTAAGTACCAAATTATTTACGCGGTGTCAAATTACACTTGTTATTTAGATAGAGCAGGTAGGTAGCTAACGAAGAAATGTGATAATCTAAGAAGACCATCTAAGAAGGCTGTCCAACCAATTTTGAAGTTGGACAAAGATTTGATTCCTCCCAGAATTTCTCCCCAGAGTTTGATCCCTATAAGCGACACCTGCATCGAATGGTGTAATTACAGTGAGTTTTTTTCCCAAAACAATGGGTTCGATTCCTGGCTAGGAATATTGATTTTTCAAAAATCCAATGATGATGTTTTAGTTTTCATCGAAATCGGGCCACCCTTGACCTTGCACGTAATACCGTCCAAGTCGCCATAATGTTAACTGGTCAACGGTCGTAAACTTCATAAATTTAAAGTTATGTTTTTTATAGTCGTCATAATATTCTAAACTGAGAAAGCGACCGGTTACAAAAAAAAATAGTTTAAAACCAGTTCTGTCTCCAGTCAAATAGCCCGAAAGTTTAATAATGTCAAATTTATACAAATCTACCTAATTGATGATCAATATTTTTAAGGTCTCGAACGTATCGGGAGAAACGGAAGGAACGTTTGTTATCTCGCTTTTTCTCGAGATCTATGCCATGTGAGAATAGAATTTTTGCAGATATATTTACACCTACCACTGTTTGTCTCTGCATCACCCAAAGGTTGACTGGTAGAAAATGCCTATGGCATTAAGTCCGCCTCTGTACTTTGTGCTTGAAGTGTTAAATAAATAAATAAATAAATAGAATAGAACATTTTTTATTGTAAAACATGAGTATACATCAAATAATATATGCAAGGTCTTAAAAATAACAGGTAGATCTACATGTTTTGCCATTTATGGCGTACAAAACAATACATTTTTGGACTAAACAAAAAAATTAAAAAAAAAATAGTCTACACAGCAAACTAAGATAATTAAAAAATAAAAAGTATTGATTTACAGATTTGGGGCATTTGGGTTTTTTTTTTGGGGAATTTGAATGTTTAACTGACTTCTAAAAAAGAAGGAGCAATAACCTCCTCCTTCCCCCGCCATCTTTTTTGAGCAGTTTATGAGTTAGCTCCTTTTCTTCTCGGCCTATGTTCACGTTGGAATTCTATTTACAGTGTAAAATTGTTTCATGACAAGAATTTGTGTGGTATTTACTACAACTAATAAGGGTAGAATAAAAACTTGAATGAAAAAAAAAACCGACTTCCAAAAAAATACCAAAAAAGTCAATGAAACAAACAAAGTCACTGACTTCCGAAAGTAAAGGACTTATTTGGTGTGTCAGTTCGAAGCGGATAGAGATAAAAAGCTGGGTAACGCAAGCTTATGCGACAAGCCCGAGATCGACCTACAGACTGCTCTGCTCAGTGTAGTTTGGTGCGGAACCACAATGTTGTGGCCGAGTCGGTCTTGGCCGGTGTATTCATTATTTTAAGCATTGTCAGTTGCCATTTGAATCAAATCATATAGAAGCCGATTACCTACACTGACAGTTCTTCTCTCAGATCGGTCTATTTAGTTTATCTAGTAAGTTGTGTGTAGTTTTTTTTTTGTTGAGAATTCTGTTTCTTTAATATTGTTATTAAGTGAAAGTTAAAGCAAACACTAACCAGGGCTTATTTTAATTATGTTGTACATTTTGTCGAGTAACAAGATAACACATAGGTACCTATAGGTTTTACCTACAAAATAATAATACTTTTCTGAATCAAGCAATAGCTGAGCTCGTTGGGAAAACTTATAAATAAAATATCACAAAGATGGTGAGTACCTGTTTTTTCCAGGCTTAATTTCAATTATAATATTAGGTAAAAAAATCTCAAATGACCACTAGCCACCACTAGACCAACGAGGCAGTGACAACAAGTAACAATTGAGTAATAATTGAATATCTAGAATACTGACTGCCTGATGAGCATACGAAGACGTGACAGCCCACTCGCACTTCAGCGCGGCCCTTTATTGAGCAACGTCAGTAGTCTGTGTTTTTGGGCGCAGGGTAGTGTTGTTCGTTAGTCTAGTGGACGTCAGCGCAACTGCTAAGCATGAGATCCTTGGGTTTTGGTAGTCTGAATTTGTGCCCAGTTGATAGCAATAGACTCGCCCCCTATTACGTGGGACTTAAACATATCTGGCGAATTGTGCGCGTGTTGGGTACGCCTCTGCCTAACCATTCCGGCAGTTTTAGGCGTAATGTTGTGTTTTCTAGATACCTGTGTGACACCGTTACCATGTGTTGGCATGGCTTCATACTGTGCAAACCAATAACAGAGGTCGCTCGATAGAAGAATAATTAAAAACTCAACTACTTGTGACAAATAATCGTAATTAAGAATGTATTAACGAGCAACAGTGATGTGGCGTGATTGTGTTCGATAAGACAAATCTTCACAAATATTATAAAGTGTCTAAAAGTAAAATTACAATAGAGCAATCAATTTTCTCGTCAGAAGAGAAAATTGATTGCTCTATAGTTCATTTATTATAGCTTATATCAAATGACAGCTGTCAGCAAATGTGACGCCATAATTTTGTTTTGACGTCTACCGATTGATTTATATATTTGTATTTTTTTGTTTAAATACAGTGCTTACCTATAAATCAGCATATTATATGAAATCACCTTTAAAACTAAAAGAATGCATACTAATTCATAGACGTAAAAATAAAACGAATTAACTACGACGCGACGTCCTTACAAGGGTATGTAAAAAAAATTTTAGAGATGGAACAAATCGATAAATATAAATAGATAGAATTAGAAAAAAAACCATTTTGAAGAAAGAAGTTTTACGTTTAGTGGGACATCACAAGCTCCGAACTCCAACCTGAGTCTTGATCTTGAATAGGATGCTATTTCGCCGTACCTTACCTACATTACTATATTTTAACAAATAATTTTAGTTCCCGTCTTATATCGACAAAATCAGTACTTTCACAGCACTAGCTACATGAGTTTGGTATCTATCATTTTAATCTAGCTATATTTTATGGAGTATGGAGTGTGACATGGAGCTATTGTTACTAGTTATGACGTCCCTGTGATACCCACATGACGGCTGGAGAGGAAAGTTGGTCATTAATTACAATGTCCAGTTTGTGTTATAAGTAGTAAATCCTCGTCCACCGCCACATTAGTATAGTACGACACGCAGCGGTGTATAGTTTCGTAGCTTATTGTAAGTACAGGAAAACTTTGACTTTCTGTCACACTATCGTCTGCAAGTAAACTTTTTTTTATGGAGACCTCGCATTAATACGGACCTTTAATAGTTCTTAGAATCTTTGGAAAACTCGGTATATATAATATACCAGTACGACATACAGGGTGTAAGGGACAGGGTCGAAAGTTTTTTTTAAGAACCAACGAAAAATTTGAAACGCTGGAGAGTCCAGAATCGTAATTATGCTAAATTGCTGGTAACAGCTTGCGCGTCGATGTTTACACCGTGTGTATGCCAGATTAAGCAGGCTGCCAAATGAATGCCAAACGTGCATTAAAAAATACCGCGATTATTTGACAATGCTTTTTTGACGGCGTATTTTTTACCATCTGGAAGTTAGTAAATATTTATTTTGTTACAGGGATGATGCTCATCGTTGCGGGAAAATTTAGTAACGGCAAGTAATTTGTAGCAGTCGCCATGGTAGCCAAGGAAACAAGTGTTAGGGTAAGTTATTTGTTTAAGTAAAACATTTCAGCTTTGCCCACCCACTGCGGTTATTGTAAGGGAAAGGAACACATGCCCTTGATCGTCAATCTAAAGTTCTTGTTAGTAACACTTTATGAAATCTTGTTAACATAATCGGTTAACAATCGGTAATATGCACCTCGGCAAAAAGAAAAAAAACTTCAAGCTAATGCCAATAGGTCCAACAATTCTAATAATTAGCAATTAAATATCATTAAAATTAAAAAAAAATCGTATTAACAAACAACAGGAATTGCTGTGTTTTCTATTCACCATAGATTGTTTTATTATGTAACCATGAGTTATCTTTTTTATGCTGATAACCATTTCTTTCCTAGTGCACAGTGGAAGGGCAATGTGGAACAAACTTATCCCGTGGATTCATTACCCACATGTTTCTGGCCTCACAACCCTCCAATAGTGGGGGTCCATTTCAACAGTGTATTTTGATTAAAACTTATGTACCTTCATCCCATAAAAGTTTGAGTAGTACCACAACTAAAATTGTAACACAGCTCTCATACAAGATTGCTAATTCTATGGTTATAATGGTGACCTTATAGCTGTTTTTTCTTTTTCTACAGATGTCAGAAGACAGCAAGGAGGGCCAGTTCAACCTGGACGGCATCCTGAGCGAGCTGGGCAGCTTCGGCAAGTACCAGCTGTTTTTGCTGTTTCTGCTCGCCTTCCGGGACTCCTTCCTCGCCATGTGCAACTTCAACTACGTCTTCACCGCCGCTGAGGTTGACTTCAGGTACTGTTACTGTTTCACTGCATCTCCTCACTGCTGGCCAAAGACCTCCCCCTATGAGTTCTAGTTCTTTTGTTCCGTCGCCTTCTGACAGTATCAGGGCACCAAATGTTGGTGTAATTTGGTTCACAGCTCATTGGGAGACGGACAGCCCAGTCCCACTACAGCTTGGCGCTTTTTTGAGCAACGGCAGTAGTCTGTGTTTTGGAGTGCAGGGTAGTGTTGCACATATTTTATGGTCAGTTAAATTGACGACTACCCATACCTAGTCCAGTTTTAGCTTTACTGAAACATTATTTAAAAAACGATTACATCAACAACTGCATCGAGTTTTCACGGTGGTACAAAATGACTGCATGCTCATCGTGAGCAAACTCATCCCTGCTATGATACAGTTTCGGTTGAAGTACGGTCCCGCGGTGTGCGCATTTAGTAGACACCTTGTTTCTTCTCTTTATTCACGATCTACGAAGTTATAATAATTACTATGAGTATAGGCTACAAGATGTTACATTATGAGTATAGGCTACAAGATGTTACATTAATCCTTTTATTCCGTTTGAATTGTGATGGCTTTCTCGTTATGTTTTCTTACACGATTTGTCGCAAGTGATAAGCGGTGACTTGTTTTAAAATACATTATCGGAATCGCAGCAATGATGAATTATAGAAAGTTACTACTCTATAATCAGCTAGAAGACGCATTACTCGTAGTTATACTGCGTCTTATTCTGTTACTAGCTTTTGTATACAGTTTCGCCCTCATGGAGGTCCAGATATATCTTGTATATTTCGTGTTTATTAGCAAGATATTCTCCTAATAAGGCACATCACCATTATGGTGGGCGTGACATTAGTTTCCTATCAGGTGTGTGTGATGATGCGCTATCTGATTACCTGTTGGTTTCTCACGTCACGTCACTCACCCAATTACCTGTTTACGCATCCTTTGTTTGTGATCAATTCTGTATGCCAAAAATAAGTAAAAGTTATAGAAAATATTTTAAAAGATGTCATCACAACTATTGACAACAGTCACATTGAAATAAAAATATAATAGCTTCTAGAGACTTTGATGTGTACAATACCGTGCCCGTGTGATTAAAACAGTTGCACGATTCATTTCTTATATTTATCTTTATATTGAATAGGTACAGGAGAAAAAGTGTTTCATTATGGAAAATATTGATATAACTTACCTAACGATGATCTAAGATGAAGGAAGGAAAAGTATTTGATTGAACTAACTGTCCGACTAGGTAACTAAACATAAAATAAAAGGTTATGAAATAATATTTATTGTTAAATGCGCAAAAACTAGATCAATTCTTAGATGCAGAATGCAACACCGGCTTTGCACCCACAAAAATATTATGAGGCAACATGCGACCCACGACCCCCGCGGGGTATCCTCAAGAGATGCTCACTTGACGGCCGCTCGCGCGAGCTCCCAAATCATCCACCACGTAAAGTAGCCTAGCTACCTAGCACCTAGCACCTACTTACCATTCACATAACAAAGTATGTACTTACATACGTCATCAGAACCACTTTCCCCAGCAATCGTGTTGTTTACAAACAAGCGTATGAGCACCTAGTAGAAACAGCTGTAAAACTAGCGATTTACATAAAGCAGTTAATAAATGCATTTGATTGTAAAATGGCCGCCCACTGAGGAAGAGGAGGCAGAAGGTTTACATCCATAACTACTAGTGGTGTTAAACTATTCTCACGTGAAAGCTTACACGAACTTATGTCACTTGGCGATAATTTTTTTTATTTTTTCAAGGTTTTATTTAACCTGCAATGTTTGTATGTATGTTTGTTTGT
Source organism: Noctua fimbriata (assembly GCA_905163415.1). Lineage (NCBI taxonomy): Eukaryota > Metazoa > Arthropoda > Insecta > Lepidoptera > Noctuidae > Noctua > Noctua fimbriata. The sequence continues at coordinate 613,405 of LR990937.1, forward strand.
TTAGGTCAAATGTTGCAACTGAGTTTTAAAAAAGCTATCCCTAACCGATTGAGCTTAAATTTTGCATACACGTTTGGATGACAATGCATGGTTAGCTAAGTAACGTCATTCTAAATCCAATATGGTGAACTAGTTATTTTTTATTCACCCCCATGGTATGAGTAGGTATCAAGGTATTAAGGGGGTTTCCTGAGAAGAATATGAAACCAGCAAAAACTAAATAATAAATAAATTGAAAAAAAATCATTTTTAAAAACAAGCTTTTATCTAATCCTCTAAAAATAAGATGATAAACTTTAAATTAAAATCAAACCCATCAATTTAATCTATACTAAATATCTTTTATAAAGAGGTATAGTTTGTTTGTAAGTTTGTATGTAGGGGATAATCCCCGGAACTAAAAATTCTTTCACTGGCAGAAAACTACATTATTCGTGAGTGCTATAAATTATATTCATATCATGCAAATTAGCCGACACCATCACCATTTTTGCGGTCGAAGTCGCGGGCGAAATGCTAGTACATTATACAATTTATAAATGATATAAAAGCTTGTCGCGAGATTAAACACATTTGTAAAACTCATAACATAAATAAAACGTTAACAAAGACAAATTCGAAAGGCTTGTATGAGGCACTAACACGTCACGTAAATGTATAGTAAGTAACGAGGCAAATGTAACGTCGACCTATTTTAAATTTGAAAATATTTGTTTCACAAATACTGTTTGCTTAATATAATAAGACGTTTTTCATGTCTAGGAATAGAGTTTGATACAATTTATTGTACTTGTCGCAAAAAAAATGAACCGTAATAGGATAGTTGCAGTTTAAATTAAAAAATTATTAATCGTATTTGTATGTTATCGTATCGTACTGGTATCGTTTACACTGAGCGCTCGGACTAGTGCCGTCTGGATCTTTTGTGAATCTTATGAACCCGACTGCGCGCAGACGCAGCGGGTGACAGCATCGCGCGCAGCGGATAAGTGATGACGGGATCGCGCATATAAAATGTTTGTTTACAAGATTTATGCAACGTTTCATTTGTTCTGTTCAGACAGCTTAGGTCGTAAATTTAACAAAAATATAATATGAACGAATACCTACATACTTCTAAGAACGTTGTCCAAGTTTTGTTTTTAAAAATATTTTTTTCCCATTTGAGGTGAATTTTATTATGATCGATTTTCCTAATGACGTCATCATTATATCCAAAGACTTGTATACATCAGTGAGTCACATCACAATTGTTGTTAAAACGTGCGGGTATTTTTCTAAGCAATGAAAGAAAAATCAATAAGTTACTTGAAACGAGTACCTATTTGTCTAAAGAATGGTAATTTACTTGCCATCCATCAATTTAACTCACAAAAGAGGATCTTTTAACGTAAACACACTCATTTACGTTAAAATATTATGTTTTTTTAGTTTTAGAGTGATATTTAGTAGTGGAGCAAGTAACAACAGGCGACAAAACAAGAGCTACTGTTGCAGCTGGTGTAATGTTTACACTTACACCAGTTATTGTGATCCTATAACGAATGACGCACTCTGACTGAATGGCTTGCATGAAGTATGTCCACGTGTCCAGCTTGTCACTGTCTCCGTAGCACACCATAACATAGACAACACAGAACATAGACAATTAAACGGGTGATCTATCAGATCTATTTATTAGAAAGGCAGTAATAAATGTACATGATCGCCTTTTGTTTTCAGTTTATGAATTATGATCTTGTTTTCTTCATAGCTGCTCAAACCTACCGTCTAAAAGTTGTAAGATTTGGAAAGTTCTGGATTATGGTACTCTCTAAAGTTCAAATGTTTTGTGGTCTCTCTCGTATGGACAGGTACATTGACGTGCAATCGCTTATTTCAGACGCATCTAATTAGATTCCATTGTAGCTGCTGAAAACCCTTAAATCCGGGGCGTTTAGGGTAAGCTACTGAATTTTGTCCGGGGTGAAGGATCATTAAATTCCGTCTGCCTGCAAGTAATCCGTCACATCTAACCTGCATGACGAAAGCCACAGTACGATCAGGATGGAGAAAGAAAGGGATGGAGCTATTCAGGACATCTAGCTCCACACTAAAGAAAGATTAAAACAGTACTTCTTTAAGAGGTCGTGGTAGACTACTAGTTTCGGCCTAAGGCTTAGTACACTACAAGGTTATTGTTTTGTACTAGGATCGGCGAAGTACGCACTGTTATGCACTACCATGCACTACCATACGGCTTACACAAACAAGTCGTGCGTAGGAACCAGGAAATGCCACAATGTCCAACACACACGACACACGATATCTGGCCCAGTGTATATACATGATTGTAATACGAAGGTTTTGTCAACAACATAGGTACTATCAGTATGTTGTTAACGAAACCTTAACAACAAATAAACTAATACAGGGTGTAAACAGACCCTTCACATAGCCGTCAACCAAGCATTTTGTACATCAAACTAAGTAACTTTACGCAATAAAATATTGCTGGGAATCGACTTTTTTTTTTGGGGTGAAAAATCACGTTTTAAGGTAGGACTCGATGGAAAGCACTCAAAGCATTGTGCTGATGGATAGATTGAATAGTACGTGGGTCGTGGAGGTATGTAAAGTAAAAATCTTACATTAAAAACATGTATTTAAAAAAAAAAGCTTGTGAAAAAGTTGGAACTTTGATCCCTAACTAGAAGGTTCTCAGGTATGGTCTAGAACAAAAAAAAATATCGCAAAGACGGGGAGAGAGAGAGAGACAAGTGCCTTTCGGCTATGTTAAGGGTCTATTTACACCCTTTATAAGTACGGGCTAAACATATTGACATTTTGAGGGAGGTTTCCAGCACCTTCTAATAAAAACACATTATTGCAACTTAGATGTGAAGAAATGCAGGGAGCATTCATATTGTCGTCTTCATCATCGTTATTTTCAGCTCAGCAGTTCAATGGCCCTCTAATTATAATTAATCTTGGTTTGAAAAAAATCTGTTACAGCACTACCCAAAGGCGATTATGTATCTAGCAAGACATCTTCTAGAAGAATTGCGCTAAAAACAATTATAATTTTCAACTGCTTTCAAATGTTTGTTGCCCACAAACGGGTAACATAAATGATAATATTATGATGATGATTTAAAAGTACCCCTTAGGATTCAAGAAAAGATGGGTCAGACTTGACAGTGCGTAAGAAGTAGTACAGCAAGTTGTGGCTTATTGGGATAGGCCTATGTCCAGCAGTTGACTCCGATTGGCTAGGTTGACCTCATGATTAATTTCTAAGATCCTCAACTTCATCTTCTCTTTCAGATGCCAAGTCCCGGAGTGCGAGTCCGCCGACCCTCGCTTCAACGCGTCCTGGTCACCGTATGCCCTCACCAACGAGACCAACACGTGCTACCGGATGGCTCCCTACGAGGAGATGCAGAACGGCTCCCTGCTCAGCCGCGAGTTCACCTACACCTGCGCGCCAGACAACTTCGCCTGGAACAAGACCATGCCCTGCGAGAAGGTGCTCTACGAGGACTATAACAGTATTGTGGCTGAAGTAAGTACCTACATATAAACAATATTTTTTTGTTGTTTTGCTTCTTTGGAACCGTATCTCGGTGAAGTATCTCAAAGTGTCTCCCGTCGCTTTAGCGCGTTCTACGCAAGGTCCCAAGATTGCACTAGTGCCAATCATGACGCTACTTCATTCGTCTCGAAGAAAGCAAGCAGGTAGACCTAACTTCCCTTCAGAGTAGGTTTTCCTACTATTTTCCACCTCATCGTAATTCAGTCGTCATAGGTTTACTTCGAAAGCATTTACATGACTTTGTAAAAATCCCATTGGAGTACCATGCTAAGTTTTGAAGCATTCTTTTGCCAACTCATTATGAGTTAACAAACTATTGGTTCAATAGACTCCGGGGCCAAGTTTGTAGTGACCATAATCACAAAAAAAAATACTCTAAAAAAATAATATTAGTTCTATACCCCATTCATTATGAGCATCGAAATGATGGTCATTGTCACTCGGTTCAAGTTCACGGTCGCTTCACGCACGGGAGCGCACGCGCACAGCCGCTGGTAACCGACTAAACACATGTAAACACACACATTATAGTGTTTAGCGGTCATGTGCTAGCTGTGATGACTCGATGTGACAGGAAATTGTTTTCAAATCCATCGCAGAAAGACGAATTGCTATAGTTTATCTGCTTAATTAGTTATTTTGTTACATCTCTGTATTCAGTCGTTTAGAGAGTCCTGTTATTACATTTTTCAGCGATTTCTTACATTGTTGTGTCAGCAAACAGTTGTTGAATAAGACCGATTTTTGCAGAAGTAGGTACGTCTTGTAAAACACACAGCACATAATATAGCCTCGCGTCAAACATGTCACCGAGACACGTTTTTATTAAGAGCACATGTTTATCAAAGTACATCCCATCACAACATAATATCTAGCTGTCTTCGTAACTTGTGTACAGCTATTTATTTTGATAATTCACATTGTACCATCTATGATGCTAGCTGTCAATGTACATTGTACAGGGTCCTAGAGTATCAGGATGACATGAATGTGCTGCATAAATGTAAATACAGAGAGTGATAATATTGGCAATATCTACAGTAGCCTTCCCAACTACGTAGCTATTTAGTTCATTATGCATAATAGCAACGTTTATTTTCAGTTCGACCTGGGCTGTCAGCCATGGAAGAGGACATTGATCGGTACCGTTCACAACCTGGGACTCGTGTTCTCCTTCGTCATTTCAGGACTCATTTCAGATAAGTAAGTACATACCATCAGAATCCACTGTTCTTTTACGGTATTATTACTAACTAGCTTATGCGCGCGGCTTCGCCCGCGTGGAGTTCGGTAATGTCCCACGGGAACATACTACCGGTATAAAAATTACCCTACGTGTTAATCCAGGTTATACACAATCTGTGTGCCAATTTTCATCCAAATATAATAATATTTGTAGGAAGTAGGATAGTAACCTTTCTAAAACTATTGCCATTATGAAATAACTATTCCCAACCATGTCTCCCAACAGCTCATTTCTTTTGACTCGCTATATATTTCTACGTTGTTTTTTGTACTAAGGTTTTTTTTTAACCTCAGGTATGGTCGCAAGGTGATCATCGTAGGCACGCCGCTGGTAGTGGGCGTGGCCGGCCTCATCAAGTCCTTCTCAGTAAACTATTGGATGCTTCTGGTCTTCGAGTTTCTCGAGACAGCCCTCGGATATGGCAACGCTTCTATGGTGCTATGTAAGTATCTGTAAATGATCTAGTTTTAGACATATCGACACTGTTCCCCTACCCTTATCTCAATTTATTTGGGGACGACGGAACATATCTCCCATACTTATAGTTTTTGTTTATCTTGAGCGAATTAATGATGGTTAGTGATGGAAGGGACACTACTGTGCGCATGGTATCTACAGACCTATGCGTAGGACTAAATGTAAGGCAAAAGTAACATTTTATCTTCAGTATACTTGACCTGTCTAGTACCGCTATTGGTGTGCAAATAATAAAAAAAAATCCTAATTATTAATCGTAAAACTTTAACATCTAATCGATTCTATTACCAACTTAAGTACAACGGAAATATTCGAAAACTGCAAGTGACACTTCTGTATTAGCAAGTGTAATTATAGCAATGAAATGCATTTGTATAAGTATTTAATTTTAAACTTACCTTCTGCCCTTCACCTTCACGGCTTGACCCAATCCCCTACGTCACAGTAATTTACATCGTGCATCGTTGGTACCCACTTGACTTTGTCGTCAGGGGAGTTACGGGTTGTGCATATGTCATATGACGTCATGTATTGTTGTTATAGAAGTAGATAGCTACCAACAAATTATGACGTAGTAGTGACCACAATCTTATACTCTGTGTTTTTCTGTAACATTACGTTTCATCCCACCATGGTCGCAATTTTCCTGTTCTTTCTTTGATAAACTTTCCTCTTTAGAAATAACCTAACCAGTTATTGACTAGTGTTTGTTATTCATTCTAATTAATGTAATGCCTGTTCACATCTTCGTATTTTGTCTGGCTATAAATTAATAATTTGATGCCTATTTTGTGAATAATCATTATTTAGTTACATGAGTAACCGCTACACCGTGTCCTCGCTCATTACATACAACTTAATCTGACACAGTTGTTAGTGCACACTGTCGGCACGTGACGTGTGCATCCAACGTGCTCTAACATTGCGATTGCTTCCTTTAGTAAATTGACGAGTATTTGTTTGAAAGCAGAAATTGTAGATAATGACGATGTAATGAAAATATCATTAGAGTTTTCTTATTTCATGACCTGTGTGTTAAAAATCATGGTTTTCATCTAAAAACCCAAATTTTTTCTTCAAAAACAAACTGTTGTCTAACTAAATCCTTTCTTATTTCAGCTCTAGAATCAGTGACTCAAAAGCAGCGAGTGATGTTCTCGTGCATAGCTGACATCCTCGCAAGTATAGGCAGCGCGTTCTTCGGGCTGATCGCGTGGAAGGTCCCCTACTGGCGCCATATGATGTGGGCCATCTACGCCCCTCTTCTCATCGTCGTGTTCTACATCTTCCTGATCGATGAGGGAGTGAGGTGGCTGCTGGCTCACAACAAGAACCACGAAGCCGCCAGAGTGCTCAACAAAGTAGCAAAGATAAATAAAATACAGCTGTCGAAGAAAGCGCAGCAGATGTTGACGAAGATGGCTGGTGACAGCAAGTCGCAAGAAGTAAGTCTCTATTACCAGATGATTGAATTAGAAATTGATTGATTGATGAATATTATTATATTTCGGGTATAAAAATGAGATTCGTCGTTCAGCTAAAATTCTCTTATGGCTAGATAACAAAATCCACTCGGGTCGATATTCAAGGTGATATGCAGTGCTTGCCGAGGTCGGTTCGTGGATGGGTGACCATTTATTACACATCAAACTCCCACTGTGCTTTATAAAGTACATTAAACTTTTGGTACCAGCTGTTATTGTAAAATTGCGGAAAGCTTACCTTAATTCACTGCCACTTAGTTATTTTGGATAATGGACTCAAACATTTATAATAATTCCGTTTAACCTACCTAACAGTCCCGGTTTAATGACCAACTTATGAGTCATGATCATCCTTACTATCAACAGACACCAGACTGATAAACTTCAAGGTATCGCAACTACACCTAACATGGATAAAGTAACAAACAATTATATCGCTAACTGTGTAAAAATATTTGGATAAGGATATAACATGATAATTTATAAATAGGGCATTGTTAACTACTCTAATGATGCTATAATTACAAGTTTCCGACGAAACAAAGACTCCTTTGTAAACTTTACATTCTTGATCTAATAACTCTATCTTGAATAATCTGTAGTCTGATCATCAGTTTAATTACACATCCTCTGGGGTTCACATAGCCTCAATGGTTAGCATTTACTATAGAGGTTCACTGAACTTCGCGACATAAGGAGCATTCAACTGAAAATCTTTATTGATTGCTGTAACCAATTGTATTCTGACAACACTAAAATATTTAATTTCCTACAATATCACTATGATACGGGGTTTAGAGTCTTCAATTTTCCGAACAATCATAACCAAATAATGATTTTTCTTTACAGGCAGGAGAGAACCTTCCCCCGGAGCGTCTGCACCTTCTCTCAGTCCTCCGTTCAAGGAAGATCTTACTGCGCGTGCTGCTGATCGCTGCCTGCTTCATCTGCTGCACCTTCGTGTACAATGGGATCATCATCAACTCCACCAGCGTGACTGGCAACAAGTACCTCAACTTCTCCGCTCTGCTCCTCGTCCAAGTTCCCACGAGGATCATCACGGCGCTTACGCTCACCAGGTTCGGCAGGAAGGCCCCCATCTGTGTCGCGTATACTCTGTGTTGTGTGTTCTTTATTTCATCCGCTTTTATGCCTAAGTGTAAGTACGTTTTTTTTTGTCGTATTTTTGTTATTTTCGTATGTTTATTGTATGAGGAATGATGATATTATATATTTTACTTTTCATAGGATTTGGGGAATATCACCTTATGTCTGATACATGTGCTGCTTATAATGTAAAACGTAAAAATAACGTACCCTTGATCGATATGTAGGATTTAATGTTTAAATACGTCATTTTACTTAATACGTATATCAAAGCTAGATAAAAATCTACATCGTTTTGTAAGGTCACTAGTAACGAAGCTCTTAAAGGCAGTCATGAGCTTAAGCCTAATAGTATACCTATAGCGGATTTATAGAACTATTTAACAGATCCTTGGGTTGGCTTTACGACTCATATTTAAACTTGCATTTCTATTATTTGTTTAAACGGCTTCTTACCTAGTTTCCTTCGCCATGCTGACATTATTATTCTGAGTCATAGCCATAGTGATGCCAGCTAGAACGACTTTTTGCTTTATTTGTTGTTTGGCTTATTTAATCTATGTAAAGGCCAGGGTTGGTGGGTCCTTAGGGAATGTCGCAGTAGCAGCTTGGAGTCTGGCATCAAGCCGGGAAGTGTGGTTGAAGAAAGGGGGGGCATATAACAAGCAGTGGCTGATTTGTGGCTGGAATGATGGTGATGATGACAAACCGGACTTGCTCTTTAAAACATTCAATCCATTCATCCGTCATAACTGGCAAAAATTGGTTGCAAATGGCATATTATATACAGTGGTATATTTGCTCATAGATATGTGCCTCTGCCTAAACCTTACTGTCTAATAGTTCCAGACTGTCTTCCTACATTTCTTTCTTCCATAATCCCAAATTAACAAAATCCGTTACTTTTTCCAGCGGTTTCGTGGGCGTCAATGATATTATACCTGCTGGGGAAGATGTGTAGCAGCTATGGCGTGTTCTCCATGTACGTGGTGGCGATGGAGGTGTTCCCCACCACCTCTCGCAACTCCCTCACCAACATCGCCAACACGGTGGGCAGGCTCGGCTCCGTGCTCGCCCCACAGGCGCCGCTACTGGTAAATTAATAAAGATAATACATTTATTTAGCAGAGTCTACGACACAACATATTCTGCAAAATACACTAAAGATATACACGAAGAATCCGTTCCATTTCCTCGTGGTTTAGATGTGGAGAAATACTGATGTCTAATTGTCTAATGACTGATCACAATATAACTGTATTGTGTACTCTATTTATATAACACTAAAACACATCCAACTTTAAACAAAACACAGCCACACAGGGATGAGTTGAGATGACGCTTAGCAAAGCAGACTTTGCCATACTTGATGTGACACATGCTTATATTTGGCTAGAGCGTACGCCGTGTACATAATATCTTCCTCTTTCTTGTTTTACCACTACTGAAAGTTTAACGTCTGCTCGTCATTATTATCCTATCCATTTAGTTACCACCATATTACTTGCCCATACGCCAGATTTCAAGCCGACTAATAATTTCTTGCAGGAGGCCTACATGGCCGGTCTTCCGAGCATAGTGTTCGGTCTGGTGGCTCTTGGACCCGCAGCGTTGGCTCTCCTGCTGCCCGAAACCAGCCAATCAGCACTCCCTGACGACGTCATGGATGCTGAGAACCTGGACAAGCCACACGAAGATGAATATGATTCAACGCAAAATAACAGCACACATGACGAAGTACCAAGACTCTCTGTTAGTGTTACGGGAGACAAGTAAACTCAGTGATGAGTGGAGGACGTTTTGACTGGAGTGTGAAAAGACCAAAGAATCTTTAAGCTAATAGTGCAGTGATTTAGTTTTAAGGATATTTTAGCGAATCTCAGGAAGACGACGACGTTGTGAATTATATGCGGCTTCACTTGAGGCACAAATTGCATGAGTAAAGGATTTCGGTCTTCTGACTTCTAAGATCATGTAGTTTTTAAAGACAATATAGGTAGTAAGTAAAGACTGTTGCGGAGTAACGGTTGGTCTTCGTGACGTCGTGTGATACTTTGTATACCTACTAAATAGTTATAGGTTTTTGTGATATTTGGTTATTGGGACAAGATGTTACTGAAGTCGCATAAAAATCACACAAAACTTTGTACTTATACGAGGGCGATTATTTTCCACCTTGTTGATGTTTGCATTAGTTAAACTGTGAACTTGATAGACTTTGATTTTATATGAAGTTACAGGTGATAATAGATAAATAAATGTTGACAATTTGTATTAAGTTATTACATATATTTTCTAACACCGGCTATTGGCCCATTACGATAATTTTAATACAAATCGTAACGTAATTATTAATTAACATACCTATAGTAATTATACAATAGTGTTGTACTAGTGACTGTTATTATAATATTATATGCTCTGAACTCCATGTGAGGATAAGATCTCCGTCGTGCGTCATGACAAACATATTCAGCGTACGTTTGTACAAGCTTGTTTTATGGCTTAAAAAACTAATATATATACCAACGTAGGTACTAACCCTCGATTTACTAAGACTAGAACTCAAAGGTTGAGTTACAATTGAGAGTTAGTCCGTAACTAACGTAATAAAATATAGATCTGTAATAATGTTTTCATTCATGTCACAAAATTACATTTTACTTTATTTTTAGAACAAAGTGCAATTATTGTAAAGGGGAAAGTAAAAAACGGTAGCATTCATGTGTGAGGTACTTCCCCGCTGGGACCCGTTTAATTTGCCACCCTTTATATAGCACCCAAAATTAAATACCTACCAAACCATTGATAAATTTTAAAATTTCATGCAGCACAGTGCACTACGTAAAACTGTGCATATTGTTGATAAGGATCGTAGTAAAGATATCTGTCTAGACCTAAACACGTATGTGTCTAGACTACACTCTGATAGTTAATTATTTTTTAATCGGATACGATACAATTTTTTTTGTGTCTGTCTACATTAAAAGTATCATGACAACCATGCCATTTCATACATATTACAATTGGAATTTCCCTTAATCTGGATTTGTCATACAATAGTGTCTTGCGAATATAAAACAAGAATGACAGCGATTTCTTACAAGGAACGTGCACTTAAATCGTCACCCATACTAACATTTATTTATTTATTTATGTTTTTACTGATAAAGCGGTGCGACCCTGTTTCATCATCACTTCAGCCGTAACAAATCTACTGGACACAGGCGTCCCCACAAGATTTCCACAACGAACGGTCTTGTGCGGCCTAAGTCTTCTCTCAACTCAACATATTTCAACCCTTGAGGATCTTATACGAACGAATCTCTATTTGTACAGTGGGTACGTAACCTGAATATGTTTCAGACAATATTTAAACTCGTGCACTGATGAGCGGTGGATTTTATTATTATTGTATTTATTTACTTCCCGCTGTAACAACGTAGGAAAGTACAGAAAACTCACTGCGAACGTACACATCGATTCTCGCCATTACTTGACCAAAAACAATTGTATTTATTTTGATTTTGTGGCATAACACGCACTCTTCACCTCCACTTCACATACTTCAAAAAACAATTTCATAATTTACCCTTAACCTATTACAGTTGTTTAAAAAAAAATTGAAACCATTTTACAAAATAAACACCAATTACTCATTGATACGACCATCGTCATTATTGATGTGTGTGACAGATTGTGGTGTCATCGTATGCAGTAGGTCTTCTGTACGTTCCTTTACGGTGACCTTGCGCGTGCGCGTCTCAGTAATCAGGGACACGTCGCATGTCGTCGTGGCGCGATTATGATAATGTTGTGAATCTCGCATAGCGAAGTATTGTCTAGCTATCTTCTAATTTTATAAGTGTTCATAATAATTTATATACAAAAATGTGATTGTTTCATTTCTTTTTGGTATACCTCATAATTTCCAAACACCTTTTGCCAGCTTGTTGAGTGTTACACTGATATAAAGATAAAGATATCTAAAGATCATGGCCCAGGGCCCCACCATGATCTTTACCAAAACAATCTTATTGCAGGAACATTTTGTTTCAGGCTTATAATAATATTACTTTGTTTGGTACCATGACCTCTACAAAACAATATTGTTTTACTCCTGCTTAGTGCCGGGAAAGAACGAACGATTTATATGATTTGTCTATTCCCTTCCTAACTAGCCTAGCAATAAAAACTGTATAGCGCTGTCTCTTTCACAAATAAACGATCCGAACCGTATTGTAAACTCATAGCCTTGGAGCAAAATATAACTGTCTTTCTTTATCGTGTGGTTAGTTCCTAACCTGGTGTCAGAGTTTTTATGCCGCCCATGGGCCTCTGACTTGGCTTTACATGCCGTCAATAAATATCTCTCAGGCATGCTGGTTTTCTCACGATGTTTTCCTTCACCGAAAAGCAAGTGATATACTATACGCACATGAATCCGAAAAATCAGAGGTGCGTGCCTTGGGTTCGAACTCGAGACCTATGACTTGGCAGTCCGACGGTCACACCACTAGGCTATCACTGCTTAATATAACTATAATTAACATATAAAAAAATGATTTCGTATCAAAATTTCATTTGTAAGGATAGTTTTCATAAAAATCATAAAACCCATTAAAATCTTTGAGGAATTTTCTGTAGGCTGTAAGTTTAAAAGGATTATCTATTTCCTAGGTAAAGTGGTATCCGTGTCACTACATTTGTCATAATACTTGTCAGTGGTTATCAACTAAAAACAAATATCAGTTTATGTTTAAATCGTAAATTAAATAAATAGTGTTTACTTTTCTTGTGTGCTGTGATTGTGACAAAGAAACTTTTTCGAAAATTTGATTCTGTTTTTTTATATGATGGACTTCAGTATGCTACTAACTACCGCTCCTTATGAAGATGCGGTCTTATCCACAATTTATATTGGTCTTATCCTTATTTAATTGTGAAGTTGGCTTGAAATAAGAAACTTAACGTGAAAGTTGACTACTACGAACTTTTATGTTCCCTTGAGAAGGAAAGAGCAACAAATTGGACGTATCGTACGATCATTAAAGCAGCATCGATGCGTTTTAGAAACCACTCTATGGATGGAGGAAGTATGGAGCTCGTTGAAATAATCCCAGGAAATTCGAGTATGGACGTCTTCGAGTATTTCAAACTGTTTAATAAAGAATTCTGATTATGAACCAATATTAGCAATAATAGCTCTATTTAATACTTGTAGGTCTAGTAGAATGGATGACTGTTTGTAAGAAGTTGTAGATGATTTGAGGATGACAAATAATATTCGATAGATGTAAGGACGACCGCTAAAACACGCGCGGGTACGGGTTTAGGTGCACGCTCGCGTGTCAGGGTTGAAGAATAGTATGAGCAGAGCCAAAACGCGTTCTAAGGATATTTTGACAGCGAGCACTCGCGCGAGTTTTGGTAAAATATATATTATATATATTCTCAGTAGCACTGGTTATAATCTATAACAACAATACAATACAGACTCGCACACGTGTCATTATAGTTAAGGACGTGCTAATGGCGTAATTCGTTTTCAAGGTTATTCAACACCGTCATGTACAAGCACACAAACAATAACACAGGTTGTTGTATCAAGTACCGCCATCTATTGCGTGGCGGTGGAATCATATCCCATAGGACGGCGAGCAGCGCCGTCTTGTGACAAATATAAATACTGCGCGTGACCAACGGCGAGCGGAGCCGCCTGTGATTGGAGGAGACCAGGCCTCTCTCTCGTCATTGGTGCTCCTGATGCGTGCGCCCCCTAGTGTTTTTTACGGGACAAATATATAGAACAAGCTAGAACTATCAGTGAACAGTGCAATAAAAAAACCGAAATTGTAATCCTGTCTGCAATTAAAATTGTTAAAAACTCATATTCGAGCCTCATTGAAGAAGCCCCGCAAGCCCCCTTCGCTGCCAAACATTGGACCTTCGAGCCACATAGAAGATATCAGCCGCGACGAGCCGGGTTGAAGAAGTGAGGAAGCGAGTGGAACTTCGAAGTAGAAGTACGTTGAGGAGATCCGGAGCCCAGCCACAGTTTGCTGAGCAGAAGCTATTGATGCTGCAGCCAGCAACGGTCAGGTTATCCAGTTACCCTTTTCCCTCCTTCCCGTGTCTTCGCCTCGCGTTAATATCGTACCTAAACGTTTTTCAGAACTGATCGAGATCAGATCTACCGGCATTGCTGGGGCCGTCTTCTGGTGAGAAAACACGACTGAACACGCAAAACTGTGAGTACCTACTTTCATAGGCTACCAAAATGAGTGATGATGAAACTATGTCTCGTTTAGATAGTCAGTTATCTGATCTTAAAAAACATCGTGGTGTAATTAAAGGTAGACTAACATTGTTCGCAAATTATATTAATAAGTTAGACAGATCGTGTTTAGATTCTGTACTTAAAACTCAAGTGCAAATGCGTATTCATTCGGCAGCCATTTTCTTTGCCGATTTTAACGACTTGCAATCTAAAATAGAAAAAATTGTTGATGAAAAAGAATTACTGTCACACTTAGAGTACAGAGAATCGTTTGAATGCCAATATTATTCAATTGTAGCTATAGCAAAGCACATGGTGCCTACCATGTGCTTTGCTATCTGTCTTGAACAAAACGGAATAAATAATTCTCAGTGTACTTCCGGTAAATATGTGTCTATTAAATTACCTCAAATAAAATTACCTGCCTTTGACGGTTCCTTCGATAAATGGTTAGAATTTAGGAATTCGTATGTTTCAATGATACATGACCGCGACGACTTAGATTCTATTCAGAAATTTCAATACCTAAAGTCGTCTCTCAGCGGATCTGCGTTACACGTTATCGGTTCGTTAGAGTTTACAGCGGCTAATTATCGTAACGCGTGGGACCTGCTTGAAGCAAGATATCAAAATAATAGGCTATTGATACACAACCACGTTAAGGCTTTGTTTGCGGCACCTTCACTGGGTAAGGAATGTTCAGCACAGATCAGAACGTTGGTAGATTGCGTTTTACGTAATTTGAGAGCACTAAATTCTCTTAAAGAACCGGAATCTTCACTTGAAGATATACTTATAATTTATTTAGTTGTCAGTAAACTTGATTCTGCTACCGAACGCGAGTGGGAGAACTATAGAAGCTCACTTACCTCTGATTCTAATAAAACCTCTAAACCTATAAAACTAGAAGACTTATTAACCTTTTTACACAATAGGTCTGACATGTTAGACATGATTAATTCGGGTAACAGTAAAAATAATCAGTCACATTCACAAAGTAAACATGAGGGTAGACAATCAGCTGATCATAAAAAGCAGTCTAATCCTCAAACTACGCTTAGCTATGCGAATGCGAATAATAATAAGGTCTCATCAGGTACCAAAGGTAAAACTAAACACAACTTGACATGCCCATTATGTAGTGGTAAACATGCATTATATTCATGTGTTAAGTTTTTAAACATGTTGGTACAAGAAAGGTTAAATTTTGTTCAGTCAAAAGGCGTTTGTTTAAATTGTTTACGTACAAACACTCACGCAATTGAAAATTGCAATTTCGGTCCTTGCAAATTATGTCAACAAAAACATAATGCGTTAATTCATGTTGACAATAACGTTATTCCAAATACGTCACCACAACGTTCCGTTGTCAATAATACGTTGCCACAGTCTTCTGTATTACACTGCGTTAGTAAAACAGCTGACAATATTGATAATAATCGGAGCGGTGACGCGTTCACAAATAATTATTCTAAGTCGTTACATACTGTCTTACTGTCTACGGCGTTAGTTGAGATTGCTGATAATGATAACAGATATCACACAGTTCGCGCTTTGCTTGACAGCGGCAGTCAAAATTGTTTTATAGCTCAAAGCTTATGTAAACGTTTGAAAATACCTATAATACAGTCCACTATACGTGTTTGTGGCGTTGGGCAAACCGTTTCACAGTCCAGTCACAAGTGCGATATTAATATGCGTTCTAAGGTTTATAATTTTAATACAACCTTACATTGTTTAGTGTTGCCTAGTATCATTTCGAAGTTGCCTTCGACACACGTTAATAGTGATGCTTTATGTATACCTAGCAATATTGTACTTGCAGATCCCACATTTTATGTACCGGATGACATAGAATTATTAATAGGCGCCGATGTCTTTTGGGATTTGCTAAAAGAAAATAAAATAAAACTTCACACCGGTCCATACCTACAAGATTCTATGGTAGGTTGGATTATATCCGGTCCAGTTTATAATAATTATAATAATTGTTTTTTAGCGTCTAGCATGATAGAAGTTCAATGCAATTTGACGCAAGTTGATTCTCAGTTACGAAAGTTCTAGGAAATCGAAGAAGTACCTACTTATATCTCCCGTTATAACTGAGGAAGATCGTTATTGTGAAGAATTGTTCTTGCAGACTACTGAACGCGATCAGCACGGTAGGTTTTCTGTAAGAATGCCATTTAAACAATCACCTGATTGTTTGGGTGATTCGTATCATTCCGTTAAACAGCGTTTTTTATCTTTAGAAAGGAAATTAGATCGTTTGCCACAGTATAAAAAAATGTATTGTGAATTTATGCACGAGTACGAGCAATTAGGTCACATGACACTTGTTGACGATTTTAATTATTTAAATAAGCCGTATTATATTATACCACATCATGGGGTGTACCGTGAAAGTAGCGTGACAACCAAATTACGTGTTGTTTTTGATGCAAGCGCGACCACTTCTAATAATAATTCGTTGAATGATATTCAATACGTGGGCCCTAGGTTACAGAATGATATCTTCTCAATATTGCTTCGTTTCCGGCAATATCAATATGTTGCTTGTGCAGATATTGAAAAATTCTTTAGACAAACATTAATTCATCCTGGACAACGGAACTTACAACTAATATTGTGGCGAAGTGATAATAGCATACCTATTCAAGTTTATCGTCTTAACACAGTCACAGGCACTGCATCGGCACCGTATCTTAGCAACCGTTGCTTGAAACAATAAAATTGGCGAAGGAATGTAAGGATGACGTCATCGCTAGCGTCATCAATGATGATTTTTACGTTGATGATCTTTTGACGGGGCATGAGCAGCGCGACAGGTTGTTAGACATTTGCAATAAAACGTCCGCCGTTCTACAAAGCGGTTGTTTTCCCTTAAGGAAATGGACTTTTAATTTTGACGTAACTTCGGAAAGTACTAAGGATTTATGTATCGGCGAATATTGTCAGTCTAAAACCCTCGGTGTTGGTTGGTCTAACAAGAACGATTTATTTAATTTTTCAACTTGTATTGATAAAAGTTGTATTGGTACGAAGATAACTAAACGTTTAATTATGTCAATCATTGCACAGATTTACGACCCACTAGGGTTATTGGCACCAGCTATTACCACGGCTAAGGTCTTATTACAAAAATTATGGCTTGCTAAAATAAGTTGGGATGATGAAGTCCCAAGTGAAATTGCATGTGTGTGGTATAAGTTTATTGATTCGTTACAATATTTGTGCGAAATATTAGTGCCGCGTTGGGTCATGTGTACTCACGCTGTAAACATAGAGTTACATATTTTTACCGATGCTTCTCAGTCTGCATACGGTGCGTGTGCGTATATACGCTCACGTAATAATATTGATGAATCGCAAGTTACTAGCCGATTATTATGTGCGATGAGTAAAGTCGCACCGATTAAAGCGTTAAGTATTCCACGGCTTGAACTGTGTGGAGCTTTAGTTGGAGCTAAACTATATAATAAAATTATAAGTTCTCTTAGGCTACAATTCGATAAGGTTTATTTCTGGACTGACTCCACTATAGTTCAAGGCTGGCTTCGGACATCACCACATTTGTTAAAAACATTTGTTCAGAATAGGGTTGTGCAAATCAACGAATTAACAAGCAACACTACTTGGTTACATGTTAAAGGTAAGGAGAATCCTGCTGATATCTTATCAAGGGGAGTTTTCTTTGATTCATTAAAGGGAGACAACACTAGTTTGTGGTGGTGTGGGCCGACCTTTCTTCGTGAACCGACTTCATGTTGGTTGACAACAAATACCTACTTATGAAAATGAATTTATTAAAATTGAGTTACCGGAATTAAAATGTTCTAAAACTACGAGTTTACTTAACGTAGAAACTAATAATATAATTATTGATTTTGAAAGGTTTTCTTGTTTTAATCGTTTGCAAAGAACAGTTGCATGTGTCCTACGGTATATTTTTAATTTACGTGCATCGCGTGTCGGTCAAGGTCGCAAAACCGGGTCATTGACCGTGAGCGAGATTAATAGTTCGTTAGTTGTGTTGACACGTTTAGTTCAATCACAATCATTTAGCAAAGAATATCATAGTCTTAAGGAAAAGGTGCAATTGAACAATAAGTTAAGCAATAAAACATTAGGTTTAGGTATATTTTTAGATAAGGATAATATAATTCGTGTTGGCGGCAGACTTAATAATTCAAAATTTGATTACGATAAGAAACATCCCATGTTATTGTGTCGTAAACATCGGTTTACGTGGTTATTGTGTTCTTATGAACATACCTAACCGTTTACTGCATGCTGGACCTCAGCTTCTCGTGGCTACCATGCGTGATAGATGGTGGGTGCTGGGAGCACGTAATTTAGCAAGGCAAGTTGTTCATAAATGTGTAACCTGCACTCGCATGAAGGGAAATACGTTAACTCCGTACATGGGTGATCTGCCTGCCGAACGTGTAGAAGCAGGATTTCCGTTCATGCGATGCGGTGTTGATTATGCCGGACCACTATCAATATTGAATCGTAAAGGCAGGGGTTCACAACTAATTAAAGGATATATTTGTTTATTCATATGTTTTGCTACCAGAGCTGTACATTTAGAGTTAGTTGGTTCGTTGTCGACTCAGGATTATTTATTGGCATTCAAGCGTTTTATATCCCGACGCGGTAAGCCGTGTCAAGTTTTTTCCGATAACGGTAGGAATTTCGTTGGTGCTGAAAGGGAGCTTTCAGCTATTTTTGATAAATCCAACGAAATCATTGATTTCGCTAGTAGTAATAATATTAAATTTAGTTTCATTCCGCCATATGCTCCTCACTTTGGTGGTTTATGGGAGGCAGGAGTGAAGTCGTGCAAGTATCACTTGAGACGTGTCGTAGGAAATGCTAAGCTAACTTACGAGGAGTTTGGTACGGTATTGACACAGGTTGAGGCCGTCCTGAACTCCCGTCCTATGTCACCTATGTCCGCAGATCCTAACGATTACCTTGCACTCACCCCTGCTCATTTCCTAATCGGCCGGCCGTTGACTGCGCCTGCCAGTGAGGACGTCATGCCGACGTCTACGCCTGCCTGTCGCTACCGCCGGTTGGAACAGCTGTGACAACATTTTTGGGAGCGGTGGTCCGAAGAATATGTGTCTGAGCTACAACGCAGAACGAAGTGGGCACACCATAAAGATGACATAGCAAAAGACAGTCTGGTCGTCATCAAAGAAGACAACCTGCCACCCTTTAAGTGGAAAATGGGTAGGATTGTTCATGTGTTTCCAGGGAAGGATGGAGTCTCGAGAGTTGCAGAAATTCGTACGTCATCAGGCACAATCAAGCGTGCTTCCTCGAAAATCTGCCCGCTACCAGTTTCCACAAATGAGGTCAGCGTGACTCCTGCTTAGTTGGAAGACGGATCTTCCAAGGCGGCCGGTATGTTGTATCAAGTACCGCCATCTATTGCGTGGCGGTGGAATCATATCCCATAGGACGGCGAGCAGCGCCGTCTTGTGACAAATATAAATACTGCGCGTGACCAACGGCGAGCGGAGCCGCCTGTGATTGGAGGAGACCAGGCCTCTCTCTCGTCATTGGTGCTCCTGATGCGTGCGCCCCCTAGTGTTTTTTACGGGACAAATATATAGAACAAGCTAGAACTATCAGTGAACAGTGCAATAAAAAAACCGAAATTGTAATCCTGTCTGCAATTAAAATTGTTACAAACTCATATTCGAGCCTCATTGAAGAAGCCCCGCAAGCCCCCTTCGCTGCCAAACACAGGTATAATAGTAAAAGTTTATCGATTCTCCAGCAATTCAAGTTATAGGTAATCTATAGCAACAGTACAATTTACACAACATTGTTTAGGACGTCGATACAAATGGTTATTAGGTAGGTATCAGTTTATCACGCAATGTTATTCGGCATAGTTATGATGAGTTCCTTTTTGTGTTCTTGATCTTTGAATATCCATCCATTGGGTACATTAAGTCTTATTATAAGGCCACATTCATTATTTAAGCCTCAAGTGCCTCCACTTTCGTGTACCATTGCCATCTGCGTTACCACTTCCAAAAACTTTAATATTACATGTATTCGCTATCTAAAATCATACAAAAAATGAATTACCCAGACATAATACCCATGCATGTACTAAAACTGATGATCTGGCGAACGTGGCTGAATGCGAGAAACACTAAACCGTTCGATGTGAGGGAGGTAGTAGTCGTCTTTTGCTGATATTATGATGATGATGATGCACTGAAATCGCCGGGATTAGAATTCAGTCGACTAGTTTTGGATAACATAACATCACGCATGTACCCGCCGAAGGATTGAGCAGAGGTGTTTAGTACACCCCTCACACATAAATAAATACGTTTATCTCACCTTATATGACACGGCAATACAGTTTTTTATTATAATTTGCAGAACAATAATATATCCGTCGGTCCGGAGCAATTTTTTTGGACTGTCAAACATTCCTGCTATTTGACGTAAAAACATTATATCTGGTTGTCAAAATACTCGTCGTGGTTCCAATTGAATGAACTATTTGAGGTGACGTCATCAAAACTGCTAATTTTAGCAGGAATACAATCAAGCTTGTTTTAAGGACGTGATGGTACGAAAACGCAAAGTAAGGTTAAAATAGGACTGCTTTAAGACGTCGTGGTAGTTGAAGTTGTGCCACAATTTGACAGAAAACTTTAAAGGGAATCGTCTGTCTTGGTACCTATAGACATGTGATGAGGAGGGATGAATCTAATGTGACTAAAAAAATGAGATTGTGGATGAATAGAGAGGAAACAAGAAGGCCAAAGAAGGATGGATTATGTGAGGAATGATATGAAAGAAATCGGAGTAATTGATACCGTGACGGCTGCTGACAAGGGTGAAGAAAAAAAACGTTTTGCGTCGACCCAATTCAACCTCAACTAATAGGCGCGGGCCGTACACAGTGTCGACGTAGTTCAACCAATGTGAAACTAAAGTTTCCACAAATATTTACCTTACCCGTAACAATTCGGAGAAATAAGTGCACAAAAAAGAGAGAGACATATTTGGGCAAAACCTGCCGACATTTGTTCAAAGGGCACAAATAATAATTGAAAGGGGTGTCCAACTATGAGCTTGGGCATGTTTAAGTATTGATGTTTGTTGTATAGCTATTATAATTTTTAATATATATTTTTTATTTAATGTTGTAGCATCGTATTGGACTTGATCTGTAATGTTGCTATAATTAGTGATAAATAATTATAAATAAAACCTTTAGGCGACAGAACAGTTTTTACTGAGTCGGCCACGTGTTTATCAAAGCGAAGGTCTTAGTCAGCCGTCACGGTATCATTTACACCTCGTGACAGGCACTTTTTCATAGTCAAATAAGCTACCTACAGTCCAGCCACTGGCATAATAAATGTGAATGGACTGTAGTTGTCCATTCCAAAGCGTAGATCTCATGGAGAAGAATGGGCAAGAAACTCCATGGACAAATAAAGTTAAATGTTACACAGTCCTGAGTACAATGAATTACTCTTCCACGGTTGATGTTGTGACACCATGACCAACTTTGTTTTCACTATCTCATCATGGAATTACTAAAGTACAAACAAGATGACTTTTCACTTTTTGTCTTACTCCAGACACATTATTTGTTTATTACAATGAGATTGTGCTATTTGCATTAATAAGATAAAAGCTATATTAGTATTAAAACAGCTGTTAAGGTAGGTGCATGTACAAATAAAAAACAAAATATAAATCATTCAAAGTCTTTTAATATCAACTTACCTCTTATAAATTATAAACTATACTTAAATGAGTAAATTGTACATTACTAAGAGAGCAATATAATAATATTATAATACACTTACACAGTACGGCGCCGGCGGCGCGGCGGATTGATTTTTATAAAAGAAAATCGCCTATTTCATAATACAATGCCAATTCTATATGAATACTAAGCACAAAGCAGCGTAACGTAACTTGTGCGTACAAATCACTTTCGCTCTAAATACATATTATTGTTACTTACCTATATAAATACCCTGATTATAACAACTGATAATACCTTTCGATTGGAAAGTCAAAATTTCCCATAATTACTGTTTCAGTCCAGTTTCGTTTCTAAGCCGTCTTCACAAATGACAAAAATATAAAACAGTCAAAATTGATCAAAAGAGCTAACAAAATTTCTCTCCGAATTCGTAAGGACTATAAACATTCAAAAGGTCATAGCATAGTGTAATATTAATCCTAAAATATACTATTTACAATGAGTATGTGTTCAGTTTCTTTGTGATTTCATTTCTGGTTTTCCGATCGCTTCAGCCTCCGCAAGGGTGTCAGGCATCCTGGAGCCGAGGGTCTCGGGCTGTGTGAGAACCAGGATTCCAGAGATGATGCTCATGGTGCCGAACATGACTGACGGCAATCCAGGCCAGTAATCCATCTGTTGAAGAAAGATTTAAATACCTTAGTTATAAATTCGTGTTTCTGTTAAAGAATTATACCCATAAAATTGATATCCATGTTTTAGACATCAGTAAGGCGTCTGAGGCTCTTAGTCGTAGACTAGAAAAAACCATTTCCAATTAATTTTATTCCGGTATGGATTATCTCGAATGATTCTAGTTTTAGTGTTGTTCTATAACAACAAAATACGTACATACATACTCGTATAACGTAACTACATGTGAAACTGGGTGTATTTCAAGGCTTAATTCCTGGACCACTTCTGTTTTTAACATTTGTACAATTGTAATTGTTACCACGCCGTACAGGACCATACAAAATATGTAGGTTTAACCATTTGTAAGTTTGTTACATAATTACGGGGTCATTCATATTGTCAATTTAACAACATTATTTACGATGCTTTTCTCAAATATATCGTCGGGGATAGTGCAAATCCGCGAATCTACTATACGTATAGTGCGCGTATCTGCACTACGTGTAGGTTTACAGGGGAAGGTTATAAGTTTACTTTTTTTTATTTCAACGTTTTTTGACCTCATTTTTACATGCACAGTAACAATTCATTAGTTCTATATATTGTTAACAGTAGAAATCTATTAAATTCATTAATTTAGTCGCTACGACAATAATATTTATTTATTTTATTTGCATCAGTCACAACGATCCATACTTGAGTTAGTAAGTACACTTAAAAATAATGTTAGTATCAAAATAATCAGAGACAATAATACACACCACACAATAATATCTTATTTAAGTTGTACACAAAATAAAATGCGTAATTGAAATTGGCTACATTTTTCAGATACGCGGAATTATCCAATGCTAGTTCCGCGGATTTGCACTATCCCCGACGATATGAAACAATCGAAGAAGATTTCCCTAAAAAAGGCTTCAGGTTGAGATTATAAGTGTGCTATACAATAAGCATGCTGGTTCAGCTGCCAGTGCTGCCAGTGATGCGAACACTTACCAGCACAGGCGTGAGAGGCGCGGTGATGGATCCAATGCGCCCGATCATAGAGGAGAAGGCGAGCAAGCGGTGGCGGTACATCGTGGGGTACAGCTCCGACGTGAACAGGTATAGCGACGTGAACACCACGGAGATGCCGAACTTGCCCAGCAGATACACGATCAAGCGCAGCGTCGTCAGATCTGTCGTAAATGAGTAAATATTAAGTTTTTGTAAATGCCCCCCATCGTTCATGACCTTGACTAAAATATCATAACGAGGGTATCATTTTAGATATGTATCCAAACAGAATTGTTAGTCAACGTGATATTATCATAAGTAGGTAGGTATTTTATCGGGGAGATTGACAAAATAGATTGAAATCTTTAACATTTCAAGTGCGTCGCTTTGTTTTTATTTGAATTTATATTGTTAATTGTTTTGTAAATACTGTTGCCGTTATAGATAATTTCAAAAATTTAATAACTGCCATACAATGCCAAGTTTATTTAGTTCTTGATGAAAAACTTGATAAATACAAAACAAGAAAAACTAAAAACCAGGAATGACAAGTTCTTTAATTAACATATAAGAATAGATAAACAAACCCCAGGCGTCAATAATATTTGATATTAAAATAAGTTAATTTCAAGAATTTTTGGTTAGTTAAATTAGGGCAATGCTCTATTTATGAAATGCACATAATAGATAGCAAACATAATATATAGACTGCATTCCGCGCTCGGCAGCCGTAGAGTGCACTCGTGCGCTCTGACCGCTACGCCCGTTCGCCCCTGGGCCCCCGTGCCCCCCGATTCGTGTCACAGTGATTAGTGTCATTAGTGTCTCAGTGTTGTGTCATCGGTTCGTCGCGCCTTCGTGTTCGTGACGTCATCGGTAGTCCCTGACTACGCCCACGGAACATTTGCTGACTTTTTCAAGACAGCTTTTGTTCATCGTATTTCCTTTTTGGAGATATCGTCTAAAACGTTGTGCCCCCTCAGGGAAAAACCACAGTTTCGTGGTTCTTGGCGGAAACCTTACGGTGTCAACTAAGCCAAGAGGGTGGTGACCCAATCCTACCTGCCAAGCCCCTTCAGGGCGAGGCATTCCATTGGCGTCGGGGGCTAGGAGCTTGGCCTTGGGGGATCTCCTAGTCAAACCTAGTCTCTGATTTCGTTCACAGCATTCACCTAGCGTCGGTTGGGTGTTTCTACCCCTTCGCGCTTGAGGCCCCTTGGGGCGTAGGGCCCTGACGCCCAATAAGATTGGCGTCGGGATTACAAGCTTAGGGCACACCTTAGGTACACACCTCCCTGCATACACAAACCCGTCAGGGAGGCGACTCACCCCCGGGCCCATCCACCCGGGGAGTTAGGTTGTTTAGGTTGTTTTTCTATGTCAGCTATTCAGTAGCTGATAAATTCGCCAACATGGCTGACAAACTCATCATGGATTTTGTCAGGCATGTTCTTTTTGAGGATCCCTTCATAAGAAGGAAGTATGGTGTAAGACTTGCGGCGTTAGAAAACGCCGCCGTCTCGGACTTCAGCGACGCGCTGGATAGTCCACTATCTCCGACGCCCGCTGCCGACAAAGCGGCGGCTTCCATTGTGTTAGATAACATTGTAGTTAACGACAACGAGGCTCTCGACAGCCCGTTATCGCCCCCGCCCGCCGACAAAGGCATTCCAACAATGCCGGCGTCATTAGCGGCGCCCTTTGTCCCGAGCTCCATTGTGTCCGCTTCTCTCGAGAAGATGGACACGTCTGTTCCTGTTTCCGAGCCAGAGTTCTCGGAAACTTCTTCTACGTCCTCCTCCGAAGACGATTACCAAGTCGTCGGTAAGGGGAAAAGGAAGAAGGGCAAAAGTGCCCATTCTAGCGCGGCCAAGAAGGCCGTAGCTAATGTCTCCTCCCCAACACTTTCTCGCCCCTCGTCCCCCGTGACTGCAGCTGCTGTTTTCAGCAGGCCAGCTAGTCCAAGGAAAAACCCGCCGGTCGCTTCGACAAAGAAGCAAAGGCCTCCTCCACCGCTTTTTATCCAAGATAAATCGCAGTGGACTTCTGTCTCTAAAATGTGTATGGATAGAAATATCCAATACACTAGCGCCCGAAGCACTCTTCAGGGCATCAAAGTCACGGTCCCATCGACCAATGACTACAGGGAGCTATCCCGTCAGTTGCGTGGAAGGAACATCGCCTTCCATACCTACTCCCTTCCGGAGGAGACGCCCACCCGCGTGGTAATCAGGCGTGTTCCGAAGGAAATTCCTTCTGAGGACATATTAATTGACCTCCAGCGGCAGGCGTCCCAGCCACTGCGGTCCACCGCCTTCATAAGGCGCGTGGCGGAGACAGGCAAGGGCATCACCCGATTTATAAGATTAAATCGGTGTGTTCTCTTTCAGGCATCTCGATCGAGAAGCCATATCGCTCCCATACTGTCGGACAATGTCACCGTTGCCAGCTGTACGGTCACAGCCAGAAGCACTGTTTCGCACCACACAGGTGCGTAAAGTGCCTGGGCGACCACGGCACGGCTGACTGTCCCCGTCCTAAGGACGTCGCTCAATGCACAGAGCCGCCTAGCTGTGTGCTCTGTGGTCAGTCGGGACACCCGGCTAACTACCGCGGATGTCCCAAAGCCCCCAAGGCCTCCTCTTCAAAACTGGTGAAGCGTGCTCACGCTCGCCAGCAAAGAGAAAGCCCCTCCGTGAGGTTACCCTCTACGCAAATTCCTGAGAGGCTTAGCCCCCAGCGGCCCTCTCCTTGGACCCAGCTTAACCACCAGAGAGCTTTCCCAGCCCTCGGTAAGGCAAAGATCAACCCCATCCCCGGGCTTTTAGATACCCCTATCCCTCCCCCTGCGCCTCGCGCGGCCGCTCACGCGCCCGCTTCTCGGGCAGCTCCCGCGCCCGCTTCTCGGGCCGCTCCCGCTCCCGCTTCTCGGGCCGCCCCAGTAGTCCCACGCGCGCTCCCTCGCCCCGCTCCTCCCAGCCCCGAGGTCGAATCCTCAATTGACACCATCGCTAGGTTTCAGGTGTTTGTCACCCCTGAAGCTGATCGCATGGCGGCAGAACTGAGGTCTGCCACTGACTTTAATGAAATCCGTAGGATATTCATGGCTTACCCTGAAATAGAGTCAGCCCTCCGCGCCCTTTCAAAATAATATTTATTATGGATATCTCAAGTAAAATTTCGAGAATTCAACCCCGGTCCCTTAAGTTAGGATTCTTCAACGCCAATGGCCTTAGAGGCCAACGTGATGAGATCGCCACCTTCCTCCGCGACCATCAAATTGATATACTCCTCATTCAGGAGTCTTTTCTCAAGCCCTGTCACCGTGATCCGAAAATTGCCAACTATCGCATAGTTCGCAACGATCGGTCACGATGTCACAAGGGCGGCACTCTAATTTATTATAAAAAGGAACTGTACTGCATCCCTATAGACCCCCCTCCGTTAGAGTCTCTGCTTGAGACTTCCATCTGTCGGCTTGGCATGACCGGTCACTCGCCGATTACCATCATCTCGGCTTATATTCCTCCCGGCGGCTCGTCCGATGACCACTCATTACTCAGAAAGGACCTTACCGTCCTCTTCGGCCTGAGTGACTCTGTTATCATAGCGGGCGATCTCAATGCCAAACATCCCGCCTGGAACAGCACGTTGACCTCTCCCAGAGGGAGATTCGTGTTCAACCTAGGGATGTCTCTTAATTTCGATCCCATCGCTCCCATGGAGCATACTCACTATCCCCATGACCCAAATCTTCGTTCCGACGTTCTCGACATAGCACTGCTCAAGAATGTCAACCTTAAGTTGCATTCAATCGAGACGCTACACGAGCTCGACTCTGACCACCGTCCAGTGCTCATGCACCTACTCCCTCGCTCCGGTCCCTCTGACCCCAGCCAGCCCCCGCCTTCCCAAGTGATAACCGACTGGAGGAAAGTTAGCGCTAAGCTAAAGTCCACCACGTCCCCTCACCTGGACGCCATTCCCGATCACATTGTCTCAGTCGCTGACACGACGGCCGCCATCAACTCGTTCACAGAGCACGTTCAATCCGTGCTGAAGGATTGTTCACGGGAAGTTCCAGTTATGAGTGATCATCGCTGGAGACTGCCCGCTGACGTACGTGATCTGATGACCGAGAAGAACGCGGCCATCCGTGCCTACAGTAACTTTCCTTGCGACGCGAACAAGGCTCACATGCGCTACTTGCAGCGTGCTGTAAAGAAGCGTATTAGTGAGCATCGTTCCGCTCAATGGGACAAGGACCTCAGCGAACTCGAGCCTACCCACCAAGCTTTCTGGCAACTGCAAAGAAAGATGCGTGCCACCGAGGAGGTCTCGACGCCTCCTCTCACCCGCCCCGACAAGAGCGTCGCCTTCGACGACCCTGAAGAAGCAGAATGCCTAGCCGACAGCCTGGAATCTCAGTGCTCTCCCAGCTCTCAACCAGTAGACAAGCTTCACCTCGACATGGTGAACGCTGAAGTCGAACGTAGAGCTGCCCTCCCTCCCGTCGAAGACCCCGATGATCCTCTGCCTGAAGTCACACTAGACGAAGTGCAGGACATCATCAAAAGGCTTCAACCGCGGAAAGCACCCGGCTCTGACGGAATCACCAACAAGGTGCTCAAACTCCTCCCCGCCCAGTTAATAGTATTAATGGCAGCCATCTTCAATGGCGCCTTGAGCAATAACTTCTTCCCCCAAGTCTGGAAAGAGGCCACGGTTATCGGTATTCCCAAGCCCGGTAAACCCAAGGCGGAGCCCTCTAGCTACCGTCCTATTAGTCTCCTGAATGCGCTCGGCAAAGTCTATGAGAGACTTATTTATAAGCGACTCAAAGACTATGTCGAAGCTAAGAGCCTCATTCCTAACGAGCAATTCGGCTTCAGGACCGAACACTCGTGCGTCCAACAGGTCCACCGCATCGTTGAACATTTGAGCGCTGGTTTCCAGCGTGGATCGATGACGGGCGTGTTGTTTTTCGACATAGCGAAAGCATTCGACAAAGTCTGGCACAACGGCTTATTATACAAGCTGTACAGAATGGGTGTGCCAGACCGTCTCGTGCTCATCTTACGAGACTTTCTGTCGAATCGCACCTTCCGCTATCGCATCGGGGACGCTCTCTCCTCCCCCCACCCTATTCGAGCCGGAGTCCCTCAGGGCTCGGTTGTCTCCCCGCTCATTTTTACGCTGTTCACTAGCGACATTCCCCAGAGCAAAAAGGCTCAGCTAGCCCTGTTCGCGGACGACATGGCCATCTACTACAGTGGTCGTTGTAAGAACGCTATCGCCAAAACCCTCCAAACCTCAGCCGACGTCCTAGGCGCTTGGTTCAGGAAGTGGAGAATCGAGGTTAACCCCGATAAGAGTCAGGCGGTTCTTTTCTCGAATTCGCGAATCAAGCCCACCTTCCCCAGCCCGATCACTATGTACGGTAAGCCTATCCCTTGGGAGTTGCAAGCCAAATATCTTTACTTGCTTACGGCAAAGAGCAAGCTATCGCTCAGGTGCAAGTTGCGCCTCTATACCTCGGTGATCCGACCCATAATGACCTACGCTTGTGTAGTGTTCGCACATATCAAGCCCCGATACATCCATCAGATGCAGGTTCTCCAAAACCGGTTCCTACGTAAAGTCACGGGAGCCCCTTGGTACGTCCGTAATGATCGTCTCCACCTCGATCTCAAAATGCCCACCATTCTCCAATTCATGAAGCGCCTTTCCAAGCGTTTCTTCGATTCTGCTGTAAAGCATCACAACCCCCTGATCGCATCGGCCGCCCGATACGAACCCTCTAGAATCAGTAAGATTCGCCGACCAAGGCACACCCTCGTCACTCCCGATGACGCTATAACCCTTCTTCAAGAGAGCAGTACGGACACTAGCACTCTGAAGAAACCTAAACGTAAACAGCCGTCCTTCCGTCCTCGCCGTCGAGGCCCGTCGCGACAGCCCGTTCCATGCCCTCCCCGACCCTTGCTCGAGCCAGCCCGCGATGCTGAGCCAGTAGTATTAAATCAGCCCCTAAATAATTCAAATCAGATCCAGCCTGTCCCTTGCTGCCCTCCCCCAGCGACGCCCTAAGCCGAGGCTCGTACCCCACAGGGGGCACCCCCTGTGGGGTACGAGCCTCGGCTATAACCCTTCTTCAAGAGAGCAGTACGGACACTAGCACTCTGAAGAAACCTAAACGTAAACAGCCGTCCTTCCGTCCTCGCCGTCGAGGCCCGTCGCGACAGCCCGTTCCATGCCCTCCCCGACCCTTGCTCGAGCCAGCCCGCGATGCTGAGCCAGTAGTATTAAATCAGCCCCTAAATAATTCAAATCAGATCCAGCCTGTCCCTTGCTGCCCTCCCCCAGCGACGCCCTAAGCCGAGGCTCGTACCCCACAGGGGGTGCCCTTAGCGTGTAGTCGCTTAGTTTTTAAGTTTTTTGCCCTGGCTGGAGGCCTTACTCTCAAGGCACCCACAGGATAGACCGGTTGAGCAGCGACAGCCTCTTAGGCTAACCTGCGAGAAGCCATATAGAAAAAAAAAAAAATATACATATAGACTGCTAAAATCTAGGATTTGCCGTAGTCGGTTATAATCTGGCTAACATCATAACATGAGATAGCGATAACTAGATGAGACTTACCATCCGGAATGAAAGCGAAGGCGATGTTGCAGGCAGCGCTGAATAGGTACCCTCCAGATAGAGTGGGCTTCCTGCCTATCCTGTCGAGGATGAGCACAGCGGTGTAGAAGCCAGGGATCTCGATGGCGCAGGTCAGGATGTAGTTCAGGTGCATAGTATCTGACAGGCTGGTGGCGTTGATGGAGAGCCCGTAGTACACGAAGGTGGCGGTGATCCACCAGATGGGAGTCGTGCAGATACGGCGCAACAATATGCGCGAACGGAAGATGGCGGTGAACAGGTTAGGCGTATCGGCGTCGTCTACCACCTAAACAAAAAAATGTTGTGACCTTGCTTGCTTTGCAAATATTTAGAACTAGACGCGTAAACTGAATTCAACATTTTACTGAAGGTATCTGATACATATATCACGATACTGACCTTAACCGACTGTGGTGGGTTGCATAGCGCATTCATAGACTTCTCACTGATCTGTGTCCTATTCCGCTTGGCCACTCGCTGCAACACAGTCTTTGCTCGGTCGTACTTCTTCTGCGACAGTAGCCACCTAACGCTCTCGGAAAGGATCCAGTAGTAGGCGATGATCAGAAAGCAGGGGATGTGAATCGCTAAGATCATGTATCTCCAGGGCTCGATAAGCCAGGCCATTCCACCGAGGATGACCTGGCCGACGGCGAACATGGACGAGCAAGTGGCGCTGGTCAACACGCGGTACTTTGGCCCGACGAACTCAGTAGCTGGAATATGGACAAGATTAGAATAGAATAGAAATAATTTATTTGCATTGAATGTAGGTACATACATGAGTTGTTACAGTAGTAAATATTTGTTCCTGGTACATTCTACCATTTGGCGTGCAAAAATTCAAATTATAAACAATTATACAACTTCAATTTAGAAGCTCACAACAAATCAACAAATTATTTTCTAACAATAAATCAAAATAAAAGTAAAGTAACAATAAAAATAAAAATAAAACTAATAATACAGCTATATTTTATCTGTTAAGAAATCTGATACAGAATAATAACATTTTTGTATTAATAAAGATGAAAGCTGTTTTTTAAAAATTCTCAAAGGCTGCTCCTTGATACTATTTGGAACCTTATTATAGATTATAGGCGCCATACCTAAAACACTTTTTTTTAATAAAGATGTATTGTGAGCACCGGTACATAACTTATATTTATACTGAGACCTGATAGTTGTATTTCGGTGTGTTGTGTCCTTTACAGCCGGGAATAAGTTACTATTACTTTTAACAAAAATAGAAAGCTCTAATATGTAAAGACAGGGAAAAGTAAGTAGTTTATTATCAATGAAAAAAGTTTTGCAGCTGTCTGTAACTTTTAATTTAAACATTGCTCTTAAGCAGCGTTTTTGGGCTTTAAAGATATTTTCTCGTTCACAACAATTGCCCCAAAATATGACACCAAACCTTAAATTCGGCACCACTAAGCCATGGTAAGCAACCAGTATAGTGTTGATGTTTACCTTTCTGGAAAGGTTATAGGTTAGATTGTCAACTTGATAGTATGAACCACGTAAAGCCTATGATTTTAAATTAACTACAAATTGTATGTGTACCATAAACGTTGATTCTGTTTCCATGATAAACAAGACATGCTCACCAAAAATGTAAGAAGAACTAAAGGTTCCGGCACCAAATGTGGTCTGCAGTAACTGAAAGGCCAAATACATGGGGTAGTTGACGGAGAAAGCCCTGATGATACCGAAGATGGCCAGGTTGGTGACGCTGATGACCAGAGCGACACGTCTTCCAAATGTGTCAGAGATATAACCAGCAATTGGCAGTGCCAGTAAGTTACCCACGCTGCTAAGAGTTCCAGCTAAAGCTCGAAGCCAATCTTGACAACCCAGGTCGAACTGTAAATGAAACACAATTTAGGTTTCTTGATGGTATACAGAGGAACTTTCGTCATCGTACAGACATGTATACATACATTTACATATGCATGTGATACTCACATCAAAGACGACAGAGTTTTCTCTAGCGTAGACGAAGCTGTCACAGTCTTGTTCTTGTTGATTGAAGATATTAGCAGGGCAGGAGTCCAGGGTGCCATTACCGGTCGACTCGTACCGGGAGCAGGATACGAAGCCATTCGCGTTGTCTGCCGCTGGGATCGCGTTGGTGATCCAATTCGGGCTGAACACCTCGCTCTTGGTGGTTTCTCCACATTCGGGAATCTGGCATCTATAGAAGGAAAAGTATTTTATGAAGAACGATTTTGATAACTTAAGATTCGTTTAGTAACGTACCATCAAGTCGGGCAAAAAGAAATAATGATCATTAATTAACATTTGCTGTTTCAAAGCACTCTGGTTAACAGTGTTGGCTAAATATAGCTCCCTAATGGATTAATGCGGTGTGATTCTAAAAAAAAAACAAAAGATAGCAACTAGACATAATACACATATTATGTTTTTGCCCCACACACAGGAATTTCTCCTGTATCGTGGGTGCGTTTACAAAAATTTAAAATCATATATTATACAGAAGAAACCAGACCCGGGAGAACTACCTATTTTACAAATATTTGTTCCGGGGATCTAACCCGCGACATGCAGCGCAGCAGCCAAACGCTCAGCCACTGCGCCAACCGTGCCGTCAAGATCTTTTCTTACTGTGTACCAAAAGTCGTACCTGTGCGGTATAGCGGCGGCAGAGAAGATGTACTCGAACATGAACGCCGACATGATGATGGGCACGGATACGAGCAGCAGGTTCAACATCTGGTAGCGGCCGAACTGGCCCAGCTCGTTCACTAGCACATCGTCGAGGTCCAGCGGCTTCTCGAAGACGCTGCCCTTGCGGTCGTCGAACGTACTGCCCTTCCTGTTCCCCGGATCCCCAGCCTTGCTGGCTTTACTGTCCCTCCGGTTATCGGCCATGGCTAACTATTTAATATTCCAGATTGTTTCTCTTCAGTAAGAGCACGCGGCGTCTCAAGCCATTTGCCCCGGAGAAGTGAAACCACAGCTCATCGCAGCCAAGCAACAAGAAATCTTATCAGATAAATGTACAGGATTATAGTTATATATTAATTTAACGATAAGCTGTTTAGATTTTACATTGTTTATCGCGGATAGACGCGACCCTCGCGAGGATTGCGAGGGCATTGCAGAGGCGGCGCTAGCTAAGGATCGGTACAGACTAAGAATAGTCAACCGTGTGTAGCCAAACTTTGGGCCTTGGCTAAAATTGCAAGCTTGGAGTTACATGTTCACTGCTTTTTATAGTTCTGTAAGTTTTACTCGCTCTGTATATATATACAACTTACTGCATCAATACTTCACATTCAGTAGCTAACGGTTTAAATTCATTGAAGTAATGGATGAGATAAGATCCATATACAGTATTACTTTGTTATCAAAACTTATTTTGTTTATAACAAGTTCAGGCCTTTCGTTTCAGGAAAACGATAAATAAATTATATTGGAAACAACATTGACGTGTTTATAATAATCAGAAAGGTGATGTGGCCAACCTACTTGCAGCCTGCAGGGGTAGGTGCCTAAGTAGCGTTTGATTGAAATCATAAAATATTCTGAAAATTATGTATATATCTTTACATAAAATAAAACAAAGTCGCTCCTGCTGTTTGTACGCTTAGATCTTTTAAACTGCGCAACGGATTTTAATGTAGTTTTCAGCAATTAAACAGTGTCCCGTTATACTACCTATCGCTGGTTAAGAAATTATGTTTTCTGATTGTATTCGATAAATCGTGTATTCCCGCGGGCGAGCAAAGAGTTAATGTGAACTCCTCTCAGCAGCATAATTATGCGAAAAAGGCTCCAAAATAATATTAAATAACGTCACGCATGTAATCCCCGAACGGTTAGGCAGAGGTGTACCTAGTAGTACCACGTTTCACCAGTTATCTTTAAGTCCCATATAATAGGGGGCGAGCCTTTTGATTGGCACAAATCCAAGCTCCAAACTTTCCATTGAGATACACGCTATGCTGGGTTTCTTGTCTCATCGCGGCAAGAAAAACAAGCATAAGCATTTCAGGCTACAGTCGAGCACAGATGAGCTGTGCGGCTCAACCACATGACCAGCACAGTTATACAGGGTGGAAGGTACTTCGACGCACAAACTGTTACCATGTATTCATTAAATTCTTTCCGAACCCCCATATACAAATTTTTCATCGTTAATTACAAAAGAAGGTTCAGAGCGATGTACTGAATAATAGTAATAATAATATAATATGACGAGAACCTTTTGAAAGCAGAGAAAGATAAACAATTCAAATATCAAGTGATCTGGCTCGCGAGGTTGTCGACATGTGGACGTGAGTACAGCAGTCATTGTGCCCATAGTCGTGTCGGCCAATGGTTTAATAGCCAATAGCCTCGAGCAACATCTGAGGAGGCTCTCGCTTGGCAGCTGGATCAAAGGCTTGATTCAGAAAGCAGTACTTCTGGACACGGCGCGTATCGTTAGGAGGTTCCTCTCTCAAGAGCCCTGACCACCGGTAGCTCGGACCCTGTTCCCGATGCTGCTGGGCTACTATTTTTTAAACTACTTTGTATAGAAATATTTAAAAATAAATAAAGAAAATAAATAAAAGATATAATACAATAATATTTGTATTTCCATCAAGTTAGGTACAAGAACTTCTTAATCTAATAACAATTTAAATCTTAGTTTAGAGGTTGTACGCTCTCACATAGAATTATGGAATTCTCTAACTCCTAAACTAAGTCAAGCTTGTATTATAGGAGTTAGTGAGCTGTTGACTTAGACACAACCTTGAACTTATACAACTAAAAAACATAACAATGTTATTGCTTAAAAAGAAATAAAAACTCATAAACCTACTGTAAAGTCATACAAAAACATCAATAAATATCTACCACTTACTTACTTATACTAGACAACTGTTATAGCTACTTACTTTTTAACTATTAAAAGTACCTCTGTCTGATCATAAGTCATAGTTAATAACCAATTGTTCAACTTATGCTTTACCTCACGTTTGGTTCAATTACACATATATTGCCAGTATTTTGTTGACCTCATTTTATAATCTTGAGCTAGCGACTTCATATTGACGACTTGCAAAAGCTGTTCTTCAGCTAACGCCGAACGCTTTATATTAGTTTTTCATTTAGAGGTAGCCGGAGGTGTCTTCGGGGAATGGTTTTTTGTTTTGGCTTTCAGCATATAGTTTGGTGGTTGAATACTATCGAGGCTTATGATGAATCACCTTCAAGACTGCTCGCTTCGATCTTTCCAGCATAAGAAATAGGGTTTTATAGATACCACCCCATATGGGTTTACAGTAGATTAGTACAGATTGGCAGAGGGCAGTATATACCATTAAGATTGTAAATTTATGTGCAGTAGATCTGAGCTTCTAAAAAATATACATAAGCCTTCGAATACGGTTAGTGAGAGCAACCAGCTGTGGACGCCAATCAAGTCGCTCATGACAAACAGTCGCAGCCCGTTTTGATGATTTCCCATCCTAAAAAAAAAGGCTCGGCACATGTATACTCTACTAACTTATTGAAACTTCATAAGTTAGTAGAGTAGACTCATATTTAATGTAAGTAGGTTATCGGTTAGCCATTTCTTAATTGTACGCAGTACATTTTCGGCATGTTCTTTGGCAGAATTCCAGTCTGCTCCATGTGTTAGTATAACGGTATCGTCTGCGTAAGTAGTTATATCACAATTTGATACGTGGTAATCGTTTGTGCGTCGATGTTCCTTTCCACAGTTCCACGTTGTATACGCTACAGTCTACATCTGCACAGGTCGACGTCTCCGGTAGACCGCATCGTGTATCGATGTATGGCCGGGAAAAAGATAACTTTCGTCAGCTTTTGTGCTTTCGTGTTACTGCGTGATGAAATTGTTTCTCCTGAATCCGTGTAAGTACTACCTGGGTTAAACAGGGTGTAATCAGACCCTTCACGAAGCCGTCAACCAAGCATTCTGTACATCAAACTAAGTAACTTTACGCAATAAAATATTGCTGGGAATCGACTTTTTTTTTTGGGGTGAAAAATCACGTTTTAAGGTAGGACTCGATGGAAAGCACTCAAAGCATTGTGCTGATGGATAGATTGAATAGTACGTGGGTCGTGGAGGTATGTAAAGTAAAAATCTTACATTAAAAACATGTATTTAAAAAAAAAAACTTGTGAAAAAGTTGTAACTTTGACCCCCAATATCTCCCTAACTAGAAGGTTCTCAGGTATGGTCTAAAAAAAAATATCGCAAAGACGGGGAGAGAGAGAGACAAGTGCCTTTCAGTGTTAAGGGTCTATTTACACCCTTTATAAGTACGGGCTAAACATATTGACATTTTAAGGGAGGTTTCCAGCACCTTCTAATAACAACACATTATTGCAACTTAGATGTGAAGAAATGCAGGGAGCATTCATATTGTCGTCTTCATCATCGTTATTTTCAGCTCAGCAGTTCAATGGCCCTCTAATTATAATTAATCTTGGTTTGAAAAAAATCTGTTACAGCACTACCCAAAGGCGATTATGTATCTAGCAAGACATCTTCTAGAAGAACTGCGCTAAAAACAATTATAATTTTCAACTGCTTTCAAATGTTTGTTGCCCACAAACGGGTAACATAAATGATAATATTATGTTGATGATTTAAAAGTACCCCTTAGGATTCAAGAAAAGATGGGTCAGACTTGACAGTGCGTAAGAAGTAGTACAGCAAGTTGTGGCTTATTGGGATAGGCCTATGTCCAGCAGTTGACTCCGATTGGCTAGGTTGACCTCATGATTAATTTCTAAGATCCTCAACTTCATCTTCTCTTTCAGATGCCAAGTCCCGGAGTGCGAGTCCGCCGACCCTCGCTTCAACGCGTCCTGGTCACCGTATGCCCTCACCAACGAGACCAACACGTGCTACCGGATGGCTCCCTACGAGGAGATGCAGAACGGCTCCTTGCTCAGCCGCGAGTTCACCTACACCTGCGCGCCAGACAACTTCGCCTGGAACAAGACCATGCCCTGCGAGAAGGTGCTCTACGAGGACTATAACAGTATTGTGGCTGAAGTAAGTACCTACATATAAAAAATATTTTTTTGCTGTTTTGCTTCTTTGGAACCGTATCTCGGTGAAGTATCTCAGTCAAGTGTCTCCCGTCGCTTTAGCGCGTTCTAAGCAAGGTCCCAAGATTGCATATTTGTGTATTAAAAATCCCATTGGTATACCATGCTAAGTTTTGAAGCATTCTTTTGCCAACTCATTATGAGTTAACAAACTATTGGTTCAATAGACTCCGGGGCCAAGTTTGTAGTGACCATAATCACAAAAAAAATACTCTAAAAAAATAATATTAGTTCTATACCCCATTCATTATGAGCATCGAAATGATGGTCATAGTCACTCGGTGCAAGTTCACGGTCGCTTCACGCACGGGAGCGCACGCGCACAGCCGCTGGCAACCGACTAAACACATGTAAACACACACATTATAGTGTTTAGCGGTCATGTGCTAGCTGTGATGACTCGATGCGACAGGAAATTGTTTTCAAATCCATCGCAGAAAGACGAATTGCTATCGTTTATCTGCTTAATTAGTTATTTTGTTATATCTCTGTATTCAGTCGTTTAGAAGAGTCCTGTTATTATATTCTTTTTTTGAGTCCTGTTATTTCATTCTTACATTGTTGTGTCAGCAAACAGTTGTTGAATAAGACCGATTTTGCAGAAGTAGGTACGTCTTGTAAAACACACAGCACATAATATAGCCTCGCGTCAAACATGTCACCGTGACACGTTTTTATTAAGAGCACATGTTTATCAAAGTACATCCCATCACAACATAATATCTAGCTGTCTTCGTAACTTGTGTACAGCTATTTATTTTGATAATTCACATTGTACCATCTATGATGCTAGCTGTCAATGTACATTGTACAGAGTCCTAGAGTATCAGGATGACATGAATGTGCTGCATAAATGTAAATACAGAGAGTGATAATATTGGCAATATCTACAGTAGCCTTCCCAACTACGTAGCTATTTAGTTCATTATGCATAATAGCAACGTTTATTTTCAGTTCGACCTGGGCTGTCAGCCATGGAAGAGGACATTGATCGGTACCGTTCACAACCTGGGACTCGTGTTCTCCTTCGTCATTTCAGGACTCATTTCAGATAAGTAAGTACATACCATCAGAATCCACTGTTCTTTTACGGTATTATTACTAACTAGCTTATGCGCGCGGCTTCGCCCGCGTGGAGTTCGGTAATGTCCCACGGGAACATACTACCGGTATAAAAATTACCCTACGTGTTAATTCAGGTTATACACAATCTGTGTGCCAATTTTCATCCAAATATAATAATATTTGTAGGAAGTAGGATAGTAAACTTTCTAAAACTATTGCCATTATGAAATAACTATTCCCAACCTTGTCTCCCAACAGCTCATTTCTTTTGACTCGCTAGATATTTCTACGTTGTTTTTTGTACTAAGGTTTTTTTTTAACCTCAGGTATGGTCGCAAGGTGATCATCGTAGGCACGCCGCTGGTAGTGGGCGTGGCCGGCCTCATCATCAGTACACAATACAGTAACCCATTTCGCTCCTTAGCCACGTGTATAAGCTGTTTTCAAGAGTCATCACGAATCGTCTAGCGCGAAGACTCGACGACTTCCAGCCACCGGAGCAGGCCGGGTTTCGAGGAGGATACAGCACCATAGACCACATCCACACAGTACGGCAAATCATACAGAAGTCCGAAGAGTATAATCGGCCGCTGTGTCTTGCATTTGTGGACTATGAGAAGGCTTTTGACTCTGTCGAGACCTGGTCAGTTCTGGAGTCTCTGCAGCGATGCCAAGTCGACTGGCGATACATCCAAGTGTTGAGAAATCTTTATGAGAACGCCACAATGACCGTCCAAAGTCAAAACCAGCAAACGAAGCATATCCCATTGCGTCGGGGGGTGAGACAAGGGGACGTTATTTCCCCGAAATTGTTCACCAACGCACTGGAGGATGTGTTTAAGACGCTAAAATGGGAAGGACGTGGCATAAACATCAACGGCGTGTACATCTCACACTTGAGATTTGCAGATGACATCGTCATACTGGCTGAATCGCTGCACGACTTGCAGCAGATGCTGGATGGCCTAGTTGATTCTTCAATACACAGTGGTCTCAGGGTGAACTTGGACAAAACCCAGGTTATGTTCAACGAACACGTCACCCCAGGACCTGTTGTTGTCAATGGCGGTCCTCTCGAGGTTGTTCGAGAATATGTTTACCTCGGGCAAACTCTGCAGTTTGGTAAGAACAACTTTGAGAGGGAGGCTAACAGAAGAATCCAGCTGAGCTGGGCAGCATTTGGGAAGCTTCGCCGGGTCTTCTCGTCGCGTATTCCACAGAGCCTAAAGACTAAGGTCTTCAATCAGTGCGTCCTGCCTGTTATGACTTACGGAGCCGAAACGTGGACACTCACAGTACGGCTGGTCCATAAATTTAAGGTCGCTCAGCGAGCTATGGAACGAGCTATGCTTGGAGTCTCTCTGAGGGATCGCATTCGAAACGATGTGATCCGACAGAGAACCAGAGTTGTCGACATAGCTCACAGAATAAGTAAGCTGAAGTGGCAATGGGCCGGTCATATTTGCCGTAGAACCGATGACCGTTGGGGTAGACGTGTTGTTGAGTGGAGACCGCGAATCGGCAAACGTAAGGTGGGACGCCCTCAGGCTCGGTGGAGTGACGATCTTCGCAGGGTGGCTGGTAGCAACTGGATGAGAATTGCTGAAAGTCGAGTTAAATGGCGTGCGATTGAGGAGGCCTATGTCCAGCAGTGGACTGCTATAGGCTGATGATGAATAATTTCTTGCAAGAGGCATACATGGCCTGTCTTCCGAGCATAGTGTTCGGTCTGGTGGCTCTTGGACCCGCAGCGTTGGCTCTCCTGCTGCCCGAAACCAGCCAATCAGCACTCCTTGACGACGTCATGGATGCTGAGAACCTGGACAAGCCACACGAAGATGAATATGATTCAACGCAAAATAACGACGAAGTACCAAGACTCTCTGTTAGTGTTACGGGAGACAAGTAAACTCAGTGATGAGTGGAGGACGTTTTGACTGGAGTGTGAAAAGACCAAAGAATCTTTAAGCTAATAGTGCAGTGATTTAGTTTTAAGGATATTTTAGCGAATCTCAGGAAGACGACGACGTTGTGAATTATATGCGGCTTCACTTGAAAAATTGCATGAGTAAAGGATTTCGGTCTTCTGACTTCTAAGGTCATGTAGTTTTTAAAGACAATATAGGTAGTAAGTAAAGACTGTTGCGGAGTAACGGTTGGTCTTCGTGACGTCGTGTGATACTTTGTATACCTACTAAATAGTTATAGGTTTTTGTGATATTTGGTTATTGGGACAAGATGTTACTGAAGTCGCATAAAAATCACACAAAACTTTGTACTTATAGGTACGAGGGCGATTATTTACACCCTTGTTGATGTTTGCATTAGTTAAACTGTGAACTTGATAGACTTTGATTTTATATGAAGTTATAGGTGATAATAGATAAATAAATGTTGACAATTTGTATTAAGTTATTACATATATTTTCTAACACCGACTATTGGCCCATTACGATAATTTTAATACAAATCGTAACGTAATTATTAATTAACATACCTATAGTAATTATACAATAGTGTTGTACTAGTGACTGTTATTATAATATTATATGCTCTGAACTCCATGTGAGGATAAGATCTCCGTCGTGCGTCATGACAAACATATTCAGCGTACGTTTGTACAAGCTTGTTTTATGGCTTAAAAAACTAATATATATACCAACTACTACTAGGTATTAACCCTCGATTTACTAAGACTAGAACTCAAAAGTTGATTTACAATTGAGAGTTAGTCCGTAACTAACGTAATAAAATATAGATCTGTAATAATGTTTTCATTCATGTCACAAAATTACATTTTACTTTATTTTTAGAACAAAGTGCAATTATTGTAAAGGGGAAAGTAAAAAACGGTAGCATTCATGTGTGAGGTACCTACTTCCCCGCTGGGACCCGTTTAATTTGCCACCCTTTATATAGCACCCAAAATTAAGTACCTACCAAACCATTGATAAATTTTAAAATTTCATGCAGCACAGTGCACTACGTAAAACTGTGCATATTGTTGATAAGGATCGTAGTAAAGATATCTGTCTAGACCTAAACACGTATGTGTCTAGACTACACTCTGATAGTTAATTATTTTTTAATCCGATACGATACAATTTTTTTTGTGTTTGTCTATATTAAAAGTATCATGACAACCATGCCATTTCATACATATTACAATTGGAATTTCCCTTAATCTGGATTTGTCATACAATAGTGTCTTGCGAATATAAAACAAGAATGACAGCGATTTCTTACGAGGAACGTGCACTTAAATCGTCACCCATACTAACATTTATTTATTTATTTATGTTTTTACTGATAAAGCGGTGCGACCCTGTTTCATCATCACTTCAGCCGTAACAAATCCACTGGACACAGGCGTCCTCACAAGATTGCCACAACGAACGGTCTTGTGCGGCCTAAGTCTTCTCTCAACTCAACATATTCAAGCTGTGCCTATTTCAATCTACCCTTGAGGATCTTATACGACAATTTCGTTCAAGAAGAACGAAGCTCTATTTGTACAGTGGGTACGTAACCTGAATATGTTTCAGACAATATTTAAACTCGTGCACTGATGAGCGGTGGATTTTATTATTATTGTATTTATTTACTTCCCGCTGTAACAACGTAGGAAAGTGCAGAAAACTCACTGCGAACGTACACATCGATTGTCGCCATTACTCGACCAATCTGCTACAAATATAAACAATTACCTATATTAAAATTTTGATTTTGTGGCATAACACGCACTCTTCACCTCCACTTCACATATTTCAAAAAACAATTTCATAATTTACCCTTAACCTATTACAGTTGTTTAAAAAAATTTTGAAACCATTTTACAAAATAAACACCAATTACTCATTGATACGACCATCGTCATTATTGATGTGTGTGACAGATTGTGGTGTCATCGTATGCAGTAGGTCTTCTGTACGTTCCTTTACGGTGACCTTGCGCGTGCGCGTCTCAGTAATCAGGGACACGTCGCATGTCGTCGTGGCGCGATTATGATAATGTTGTGAATCTCGCATAGCGAAGTATTGTCTAGCTATCTTCTAATTTTATAATTGTTCATAATAATTTATATACAAAAATGTGATTGTTTCATTTCTTTTTGGTATACCTCGTAATTTCCAAACACCTTTTGCCAGCTTGTTGAGTGTTTCACTGATCTAAAGATAAAGATATAAAGATAAAGATATCTAAAGATCATGGCCCAGGGCCCCACCATGATCTTTACCAAAACAATCTTATTGCAGGAACATTTTGTTTCAGGCTTATAATAATATTACTTTGTAACTCGAGACCTATGACTTGGCAGTCCGACGGTCACACCACTAGGCTATCACTGCTTAATATAACTGTAATTAACATATAAAAAAATTATTTCGTATCAAAATTTCATTTGTAAGGATAGTTTTCATAAAAATCATAAAACCCATTAAAATCTTTGAGGAATTTTCTGTAGGCTGTAAGTTTAAAAGGATTATCTTTTTCCTAGGTAAAGTGGTATCCATGTCACTACATTTGTCATAATACTTGTCAGTGGTTTTCAACAAAAAACAAATATCAGTTTATGTTTAAATCGTAAATTAAATAAATAGTGTTTACTTTTCTTGTGTGCTGTGATTGTGGCAAAAAAACTTTTTCGAAAATTTGATTGTTTTTTTATATGATGGACTTCAGTATGCTACTAACTACCGCTCCTTATGAAGATGCGGTCTTATCCAAAATTTGTATTGGTCTTAATAAATCCTTATTTAATTGTGAAGTTGGCTTGAAATAAGAAACTTAACGTGAAAGTTGACTACTACAAACTTTTATGTTCCCTTGAGAGGGAAAGACCAACAAATTGAACGTATATCATTAAAGCAGCATCGATGCGTTTTAGAAACCACTCTATGGATGGAGGAAGTATGGAGCTCGTTGAAATAATCCCAGGAAATTTGAGTATGGACGTCTTCGAGTATTTCAAACTGTATAATAAAGAATTCTGATTATAAACCAATATTAGCAATAATAGCTTTATTTAATACTTGTAGGTCTAGTAGAATGGATGACTGTTTGTAAGAAGTTGTGGATGATTTGAGGATGACAAATAATGTTCAAAAAATGAAAGGAAGACCGCTAAAACACGCGCGGGTACGGGTTTAGGTGCACGCTCGCGTGTCAGGGTTGAAGAATAGTATGAGCAGCGCCAAAACGCTTGGGCGCTGAGCGCGTGTGGCCGGTGTTCTAAGGATATTTTGACAGCGAGCACTCGCGCGAGTTTTGGTAACATATATTGATTCTCAGTAGCACTGGTTATAATCTATAACAACAATACAATACAGACTCGCACACGTGTCATTATAGTCAAGGACGTGCTAATGGCGTAATTCGTTTTCAAGGTTATTCAACACCGTCATGTACAAGCACACAAACAATAACACAGGTATAATAGTAGAAGTTTATCGATTCTCCAGCAATTCAAGTTATAGGTAATCTATAGCAACAGTAC
Organism: Noctua fimbriata; assembly: GCA_905163415.1. NCBI lineage: Eukaryota > Metazoa > Arthropoda > Insecta > Lepidoptera > Noctuidae > Noctua > Noctua fimbriata. The sequence goes on from LR990937.1 coordinate 657,341, forward strand.
AATTTACACAACATTGTTTGGGACGTCGATACAAATGGTTATTAGGTAGGTATCAGTTTATCACGCAATGTTATTCGGCATAGTTATGATGAGTTCCTTTTTGTGTTCTTGATCTTTGAATATCCATCCATTGGGTACATTAAGTCTTATTATAAGGCCACATTCATTATTTAAGCCTCAAGTGCCTCCACTTTCGTGTACCATTGCCATCTGCGTTACCACTTCCAAAAACTTTAATATTACATGTATTCGCTATCTAAAATCATACAAAAAATGAATTACCCAGACATAATACCCATGCATGTACTAAAACTGATGATCTGGCGAACGTGGCTGAATGCGAGAAACACTAAACCGTTCGATGTGAGGGAGGTAGTAGTCGTCTTTTGCTGATATTATGATGATGATGATGCACTGAAATCGCCGGGATTAGAATTCAGTCGACTAGTTTTGGATAACATAACATCACGCATGTACCCGCCGAAGGATTGAGCAGAGGTGTTTAGTACACCCATCACACATAAATAAATACGTTTATCTCACCTTATATGACACGGCAATACAGTTTTTTATTATAATTTGCAGAACAATAATATATCCGTCGGTCCGGAGCAATTTTTTTGGACTGTCAAACATTCCTGCTATTTGACGTTAAAACATTATTGCTGGTTGTCAAAATACTCGTCGTGGTTCCAATTGAATGAACTATTTGAGGTGACGTCATCAAAACTGCTAATTTTAGCAGGAATACAATCAAGCTTGTTTTAAGGACGTGATGGTACGAAAACGCAAAGTAAGGTTAAAATAGGACTGCTTTAAGACGTCGTGGTAGTTGAAGTTGTGCCACAATTTGACAGAAAACTTTAAAGGGAATCGTCTGTCTTGGTACCTATAGACATGTGATGAGGAGGGATGAATCTAATGTGACTAAAAAAATGAGATTGGGGACTAATAGAGAGGAAACAAGAAGGCCAAAGAAGGATGGATTATGTGAGGAATGATATGAAAGAAATCGGAGTAATTTAAACCGTGACGGCTGCTGACAAGGGGAAAGAAGAAAAATGTGTTGCGCCGACCCAGTTCAACCTCAACTCCTTTTTTTTTTTTAAATTCAAATTCAAATTCCTTTATTTCGTGAACACAGGGTATATACAGAAGATGTTATAAGTTAATTAGAACCGAGCTGTGCTCCGCCAAAAGGCATACAAAATATCAAAGGGTCTTTTTTTTTTTTTTTTAAGAAATGCATTTTCAAAATTCAAACAGTAATTCTATAATTCTACAATAATTATAAATCATGTCAATATTATACGAAATGTCAAATAAAATAAAGCAATAGAAGTAAAAAATACAGAAATAAAAATAAGAATGTCACTAATTCATTAATACACAATAATCAAAATTAACAAAATCATTTAGTATCTCACATAACATAAAATAAATTCGATTCAATTAACAGGGAATTAAAATTAAAATTTGTCATTTAAATATTCGTCAACAGAATAATACACCTTGTTATTTAACAATTTGAACAAATTTCTTTTAAATTCGTTAATGTTAATACTTGAGATAACTTGTCCTGGTAACTTATTATATAGTTTTGGAGCCATTGCATAAAAGCTTTTGCTATGAAATTTTGTTTTTGTTGCTAACACCTGCAACTTTTTTGAGCGCCGTTTACTTTCTACAAATCTATATAAATTCATATTGTGTTTTATAAAAATACAGGCTTCATAAATATAGAGTGACGGTAAAGTTAATATTTTTAGCTCATGAAAATGTGGCTTGCATGTTTCAGTTCGTTTTATTTTACAAATAGCGCGGATACATTTTTTATGTGCTATAAGCACTTCTTGAATCTTAGGGGCATTACCCCAGAATATGAGGCTATACCGCAGAGCCGAGGCAACATAACCATGATAGGCTGCTAGTAGGGCAGTCTTATTCGCAATTTTACCCAGCATATAAAGAGCATATGAAAATCTACTAAGCTTTCCACAAACTCTTTCAATTTGAGTCCTCCATGTCATGTCATTGTCAATATGTAGTCCAAAAAATTTTGTAACATTAGCTTCAAGTATTTCATTCCCCTTATAGTTTATTTGAAACTGTGATTGTTCTTTGTGTCTAATTTTAAAATTCATAACTTTAGTTTTGGTTAGATTTATTTTAAGGTTATTAGCATTTAACCAGTCGATAATAGGAGTAAGACTATTGTTTACATGCTCTTCTATTTCTTTTGTAGTGCCAGAATCATAAATAACAGTGCTGTCGTCGGCAAATAGTGACATTTGATGTTCGACTACTTGGGGAAAGTCATTAATATAGCAAATAAAAAGTAATGGTCCCAACACAGAACCCTGCGGCACACCACAAGACAGTATTCTAGAGCTAGAGGAGTAAACTACCTCAGTTTTGGTCTTTATATTTACTCTATTAATTTGTGTAATTTGACTTCTATTCTCTAAATAAGATTTTATCAAATTAAGGACGTTACCTCTGACACCATATCTTTCGAGCTTAGTTAATAGAATTTTATGGTCTACATAATCAAATGCCCTAATCATGTCCATAAACATCGCCATCACTGGTTTTCTGTTATCCATGTTATGATGTATTTTTTGTAGAAAGTTATAAATAGCCATATTAATGGTTTTATTTTTTCTAAAGCCCATTTGTTCCTTGCAAAAAAAATTATTTTTTTCTAAATAACTGTTAATGCTGCTGTATAAAACCTTCTCAATTTTTTTTGAAAAAACTGGTATCAGTGCAACTGGCCTATAATTGGCAACTTTTGTTTTATCGTCTTTTTTGTGTAATGGTTTTATTACAGAAATCTTTAGCTTATCGGGAAAAGTGCCTTTTTGAATACTTTTATTAATAATGTCACTTAATATGGGCGATATAAAGAGAGCAACTGATTTGACTACTCCGGTGTTAATATCATCATAGCCTGTACTGTTGGTATTTTTGAGAGTATTTATTATTGTAGTTATGTCTTTTGGCACAGTTGGTGACATAAACATGGATTTATGTGGTCCCGCTGTGCTAAACACATTTGACTTTGAATAGTTAGCATTCGGTTGAGCTGAGGATACGAAATAGTCATTAAATTGTTGTGCTATCTCTTTGGGTTTCGTTATATGTTTGCCGTTTACATTAATCGAATTTATATTAGTTTTAGGAATGTTAGGTTTTATAGATTTAATAATTTTCCAAGTTGCCTTCGACTTGTTGGTGCTTGTTCCAATAAAATAAGTATTCTGAGCTTTCTTTGTTAGTTTGATAACGTTTTGATATCTTTTCGAGAAAGTTTTTAATGCCATTTTTGACTGACTGTCTCGAGTCAGTCTATATTTCCACAATAAAGATCGTCTAGTTCTACTACAGCGCTTAACTCCGCGTGTGATCCACTTTGGTTTAGTAACTGTAGAAATTTTGCGTCTGACAATTGGGAAACAGAGATCATATATTAATTTAAACATGTCAAAAAATGAGTTAAAACATTTGTTTACGTCATCAGATTCATAGACTTCGGAGAAACTGAGACTGGCGATATATTTCCTAAAAAGGTTAATATTTTCCTTGCTATAATCCCGTTTATATGTATAATAGTATGGCAAAATACACTTTTGTTGTATCGGGAACTTCATAAGTTGGGCTGTGTGGTCAGACACACCCAGCTCCAAAATCTCACTTGTGCAGCCTCTTAAGTTGTGGAGAAAATTATCTAGACATGTACCACTACTAGGACGCGTAGGTTCTTTTATTTCTAGTTTCAGATTTAATTCCTTCAAAAGTTGCTTAAACCGTGTTGAGTCTTCGGTATTCTGAAGAACATCAATATTAAAGTCGCCGCAGATTATTATTTTTTGGTTACTTTTATAGCAGAATTGTTGCAATATGTTCGCTAAATTATCAAAGAAAAAATGTACCTTATTTGGATTGGGAACTCGGTAAATACACACAATTGTAACGCTATCGTCAGTTAATTCCACTGCACAGCATTCAAACACATTGGGAATATTTACCTTTTTTACAGATTCTATTTCTTTGAAATTAATGTGGTTATTAACTAATATGCAAGAGCCACCATTTCGCTTTAGTCTAGTGAAGCTTGCAGCTAAAATAAAATTTGGTATATTCAGAAGATCAAGGTCACCTTGCTTCATATTGTGTTCTGTAAAACATAAAATATTAACACATATCCCATTCCTTGAGAGCGTATCTAAATGTTCTGTCATCACATCAGCCTTCGGTAATAGTCCATTAATGTTTTGATGCAATATATATAAAGCGTTATACACGAAAAAAATTTTGGTTGAGGACGTCAGTAGTACATGAAGTAAAGGAAAAAGGTGAGTCACAATACAAAAGATCTTTTTTCGACGCTGGCTCGGTCGCAGGTTTCTGAATATTTAAATTACAATCAGTTGAAATATAATGTTTAAGATTAGTAAAAATATTTGAAACGGCATAATTGTTAATACGACCACTCTTTCTTTGAAACATCGAATATTCACATAATAAGTGTAGATTAGAGTCAAATAATGTAGCATAATTGTCAATTTGTATGTCCTGAAATAATAGATTATTAAACATTTCTATTCTAAAGTTATACTAGCTATTATATAGCTACTAGGTGCGGGCCCTACACAGTGTCGACGTAGTTCAACCAATATGAAACTAAAGTTTCCACAAATATTTCCCTTACCCGTAACAATTCGGAGAAATAAGTGAACAAAACCTTTAGGAGACAGAACAGTTTCTTACTGAGTCGGCCACGTGTTTGTCAAAACGAAGGTCTTTGTCAGCCGTCACGGTATCATTTACACCTCGTGACAGGCACTTTTGCATAGTCAAAATAAGCTACCTACAGTCCAGCCACTGGCATAATAAATCTGAATGGACTGTAGTTGTCCATTCCAAAGCGTAAATCTCATGGAGAAGAATGGGCAAGAAACTGCATGGACACTCTTTTCAAATGAAGTTAAATATTACACAGTCCTGGGTACAATGAATTACTCTTCCACGTGGTTGATGTTGTGACACCATGACCAACTTTGTTGTCACTATCTCATCATGGAATTACTAAAGTACAAACAAGATGACTTTTCACTTTTTGTCTTACTCCAGACACATTATTTGTTTATTACAATGAGATTGTGCTATTTGCATTAATAAGATAAAAGCTATGGGTGCGCCAAAGTTCACCTAAATTTTCAACTCCGATAATTGGAAATCCGAAAATGTTCTTCCTAACATTTTTCATCCTAACAATCACAATTCCTAACTACTCTGTCTCTAATGTTCATAATTCCGAAGTATTCAACTTCATAATGTCAGTAGCAATAAACATCTATTATACTTTTATTTGTTTTACTATATTTTCTCAACATAACCATCTTTTACACTATTATTCTATGTCATATCTTTTTTGTTTAGATTTCTTTTTATTCATAACTAGCTGACCCGCGCAACATCGCTTGCGCTGGGATTTTTCATAAATGCTCCGCTCCTATTAGCCGTAGCGTGATGTTATATAGCCTTCCTCGAAAAATGGGCTATCCAACATTAAAAGAATTTTTCAATTCGGACCAGTAGTTTGTGAGATTAGCGCGTTCAAGCAAACAAACAAACTCTTCAGCTTTATAATATTAGTATAGATATTATAATTATATTATACATATATTATACACGAATATTTTTACATCGTTCTGGAGCCGAAACATAGTAACTCCAGTCGAGTAATAGTTACTATTAGCATTGTTATTGTTTTTTTAAGACATCAAATAAAGAAGTTAGAAATTTATCACTTTTATTCTGTCATTCGAGTTAAATCTTAGTAGCGGTTTCAATATTTCATTCATAAACGCAAGGTCGTGCACTCGCGGTGGGTCAATGGACTCCGGACGAATAACCAGCTGATAAAGTACTTGCAAGTAGATATTTCATTTCAGGTACGATTAAGGTTGGTGTAAGTTCATTTACCTCCATCATCTCTCGTCTCCTCGTAAACGAGAGAAATTAATTCACCAGTCTCGCATCACGAAATCACTAATACTCGTACCTATTCAACTACACAACGACGAGTACGCTTGGGAGTTTTTTTTAAGGCAATGAATCGAGTGTTGATCAATCGATCTAATAGGTACTTAAGAAACATACCCAATACCCTACCATATGATAAATAAAAAATAGTATTACAGCTTAAAACAATTTTGTTGCGGCAATGCTAGTGGCGGCTTCTACAAAGGCAGGCAATTCGAACAGAAAAAGACCCTATTTTCATAACGTTAACCGTGGAATTCGGTTGTGCATCCTTGTAAAGTCCACTCCAACACGATACAATAGATTTCTCAGAATATTTTATAGTAAACTGCGTATTTACCTAGTTTGATGAAATTTCTAAATTTCACCGTTTACGGTTAAGAAATAAAGTCTGAATTCGCTTTTCGTGTTATTATTTGTTTGCCTATTTATCTACCGCGTATGTATTTTTATTTATGTTGATGTACCTATCTTAAAGAACACGGCGCCGAATTATTGCTTGATTTAAATTGCGTTTATCTACTTATAAGTTCAATAACTCTAATTTTTCCGTCATACTTTCTACAGGCTTAGGAACGTCGCGTCAGTTATACATTTTACGTATCTAAATACTTACTTACTTGTACACTTTTAATGTCAAGATAAATAAATACAGGCGCAGGCGTATTTAAAAAAAATTGAGCTATTTACAAACATAATCATTATTCACAATTTATACTTCCCTGTATTCTGTATTCCTCGATACACAAACGGGCGGGCACGTTTAATGAGATTGTCTTTTAATTTAGCTAATGCGTCTCTGTCACTTTTCACAATATTAAACGCGTCCACAATCGCACTTCTTAACTCATCTCGAGTAGTAGGTATGTTCCTCGAAATAAACTAGTCTTTTTATCTCAGACCACAAATAAAAATCCAGTGGGGTTAAGTCAGGGCTCCTTGCGGGCCAAGCCACAGGGCCACCACGACCTATCCACCGCTCACCAAACTCACTGTTCAGATACGCACGCACTAAATTCGCATAATGAGCAGGGCATCCAACAAGCTGATAGTACATACCGCGTAAATAAGCCAGAGGCACATCCTCTAGCAACTCCGGTATCAGATTCTGCAGCATATCCAAATAAGAACCACCAGTCAGGTGCCCTTCAATAAAAATAGGCTCTATTATTTGGTCATTAATAATGCCTGCCCAAACATTCCATGATCGAGGAGGCGCTGGGTTACAGCCAGATTGGTGGAGGTGAAGGGAACTTGAGGATCGGTGATTCCACGAGCGCGCAGTGAGTTCAGGTTTTCCGGCTGAGCATACAAGAGTCTAGCCTCTTCCAAGTTCTGGTGCGCCATCCCATAAAAATCCACCATTGCCCATTACTCCACATTGGAGTAGACATATTGCCGAATCATTTTTGACACGTGATTAGGTTACGCGTGAGTGACCTAATACAGCGAAGCGCGCGACAACACTAGGAAGAAAGGGCGCCAATCGCGTCGGCTAGACTGTGTAAGCGTGGGGTGGGGGCGTGGCTTACGGATCAAGCTGTCTGATCGATGAATGGATTTTTCAATGGGTATCGTTTGCATGTGTTGCCGATCGTCGATACGTTACGTACACATACATATGCATTTACCGCAAGAACTACTACTTCGAGTTCTCATTATTTAACAAAAAAAACAATAAATTTAATTTTTCGTGATTTTTTTTATTGTTACTTTTTGAAAAAAATAGTCCCAATCGTTTCGAGTTCGATGATCGAGTTTATGGCTTTCGGTTCCAGAACGACCTAAAACTAACCGTGTATAACTTTATTTTCCAAAAATGTGTTATTTTTGCAAATCGTTTATTTCCTCGATTCTATCGTATAAAACACCTAAATATAAGGCTAAAAGTGTCTTGGTGTTTTTGTCTCCGACTAGCCGTTTGTCGTAAAAACGATGTGGAAGGGATCCATAGGTTAGGTTAGGTTAGAACTGTGACCAACTACGCGCGAGCCGAGCGAGCGAAGCGAGCGGTGCCGTGGCAGCGGCCGGCGAGCGCTACCTCGAAATTGGTCGCGAAATTTTTCTAAGTATTTTTTTCATAGTGCCCCAAAGACGACACTCTGACCTGAATTTCATTCATTTAAGACAAAAATCAGTGAAACAACCTTTAATCATTCTAAACTAAAATATTATGGTAATTATGTTTAGGGATAAAAGCGTTATGATAAAAAACAGTAGGAGTTTAAATATATTTACATTAATGATATTATTAATTACAATTTTCGGAAACATGAGTGTTATGAACATCGCCGGTAGCACTACAAATAGTATGAATGAAAACTTTAGGATGAAAAGTTTTAGGAAGAGTGATCATTCGGATTACAAATCATTAGGAAGAACAATTTCGGGTAATGAACTTTAGGTGAGCCAATATGGACCCAAAAGCTATATTAGTATTAAAACAGCTGTTAAGGTAGGTGCATGGAATAATAAAAAAACAAAATATAAATCATTCAAAGTCTTTTAATATCAACTTACCTCTTATAAATTATAAACTATACTTAAATGAGTAAATTGTACATTACTAAGAGAGCAATATAATAATATTATAATACACTTACACAGTACGGCGATGGCGGCGCGGCGGATTGATTTTTATAAAAGAAAATCGCCTATTTCATAATACAATGCCAATTCTATATGAATACTAAGCACAAAGCAGCGTAACGTAACTTGTGCGTACAAATCACTTTCGCTCTAAATACATATTATTGTTACTTACCTATATAAATACCCTGATTATAACAACTGACAATACCTTTCGATTGGAAAGTCAAAATTTCCCATAATTACTGTTTCAGTCCAGTTTCGTTTCTAAGCCGTCTTCACAAATGACAAAAATATAAAACAGTCAAAATTGATCAAAAGAGCTAACAAAAATTCTCTCCGAATTCGTAAGGACTATAAACATTCAAAAGGTCATAGCATAGTGTAATAATAATCCTAAAATATACTATTTACAATGAGTATGTGTTCAGTTTCTTTGTGATTTCATTTCTGGTTTTCCGATCGCTTCAGCCTCCGCGAGGGTGTCAGGCATCCTGGAGCCGAGGGTCTCGGGCTGTGTGAGAACCAGGATTCCGGAGATGATGCCCATGGTGCCGAACATGACTGACGGCAATCCAGGCCAGTAATCCATCTGTTGAAGAAAGATTTGAATACCTTAGTTATAAATTCGTGTTTCTGTTAAAGAATTATACCCATAAAATTGATATCCATGTTTTAGACATCAGTAAGGCGTCTGAGGCTCTTAGTCGTAGACTAGAAAAAACCATTTCCAATTAATTCTATTCCGGTATGGATTATCTCGAATGATTCTAGTTTTAGTGTTGTTCTATCACAACAAAATACGTACATACATACTCGTATAACGTAACTACATGTGAAACTGGGTGTACTTCAAGGCTTAATTCCTGGACCACTTCTGTTTTTAACATTTGTACAATTGTGATTGTTACCACACCATACAGGACCATATAAAATATGTAGGTTAAACCATTTCTAAGTTTGTTGCATAATTACGGGGTAATTATTCATATTGTCAATTTAACAACATTATTTACGTTGCTTTTCTCAAATATATGAAACAATCGAAAAAGATTTTCCTAAAAACGGCTTCGGATTGTGATTATAAGTGTGCAATAATTATAGTATTACAATAAGCGTGCTGGTTCAGCTGCCAATGCTGCCAGTGATGCGAACACTTACCAACACAGGCGTGAGAGGCGCGGTGATGGATCCAATGCGCCCGATCATAGAGGAGAAGGCGAGCAAGCGGTGGCGGTACACCGTGGGGTACAGCTCCGACGTGAACAGGTATAGCGACGTGAACACCACGGAGATGCCGAACTTGCCCAGCAGGTACACAATCAGGCGCAGCGTCGTCAGATCTGTCGTAAATGAGTAAATATTAAGTTTTTGTAAATGCCCCCCATCGTTCATGACCTTGACTAAAATATCATAACGAGGGTATCATTTAGATATGTATCCAAACAGAATTGTTAGTCAACGTGATATTATCTTAAGTAGGCAGGTATTTTATCGGGGAGATTGACAAATAGATTGAAATCTTTAACATTTCAAGTGCGTCGCCTTGTTTTTATTTGAATTTAGTTTCCTAATTACAACGCTTTTTCAAGATTATCAATAATCAGTTGACTTAATTATTTTGAAACTGTGTTGTTTGTAAAAAGTGCAATGCAGTTTTAATCCCCCGACACTGTATTAACAATTTAATTGCACATAATTCATTGTACATTCAATAATACTTTGTTAATCAGGGTTATTAAATATTTAGTACATAACGCCATTCGAAAGATTAACCAACCATTATTATTCATCAATGCGCACGTGAGCTTTAAAGAATTATAATATTTAGGTACTAACTATCTCGTAATTTAAAGATTAACGATTAAAAATAATCGTGACTGATAAAACTGTAGTAATATCCATCAACACAGATTATGATTAGCCTTTAGATTGTGATTATTGACTACTATTGACGCATTTACCAGTTCATTTAGATTAACTTGTGCGATAATGTTAATTGTTTTGTAAATACTGTTGCCGTTATAGATAATTTCAAAAATTTAATAACTGCCATACAATGCTAAGTTTATTTAGTTCTTGATGAAAAACTTGATAAATACAAAACAAGAAAAACTAAAAACCAGGAATGAAAAGTTCTTCAATTAACAGATAAGAATAGATAAACAAACCCCAGGCGTCAATAATATTTGATATTAAAATAAGTTAATTTCAAGAATTTTTGGTTAGTTAAATTAGGGCAATGCTCTATTTGTGAAATGCAGATACATAATATATAGACTGCTAAAATCTAGGATTTGCCGTAGTCGGGTATAATCTGGCTAACATCATAACATGAGATGGCGATAACTAGATGAGACTTACCATCCGGAATGAAAGCGAAGGCGATGTTGCAGGCAGCGCTGAACAGGTACCCTCCAGATAGAGTGGGCTTCCTGCCTATCCTGTCGAGGATGAGCACAGCGGTGTAGAAGCCAGGGATCTCGATGGCGCAGGTCAGGATGTAGTTCAGGTGCATAGTATCTGACAGGCTGGTGGCGTTGATGGAGAGCCCGTAGTACACGAAGGTGGTGGTGATCCACCAGATGGGAGTCGTGCAGATACGGCGCAACAATATGCGTGAACGGAAGATGGCGGTGAACAGGTTAGGCGTATCGGCGTCGTCTACCACCTAAACAAAAAATTGTTGTGACCTTGCTTGCTTTGCAAATATTTAGAATTAGACGCGTAAACTGAATTCAACATTTTACTGAAGGTATCTGATACATATATCACGATACTGACCTTAACCGACTGTGGTGGGTTGCATAGCGCATTCATAGACTTCTCACTGATCTGTGTCCTGTTCCGCTTGGCCACTCGCTGCAACACAGTCTTTGCTCGGTCGTACTTCTTCTGCGATAGTAGCCACCTAACACTCTCGGAAAGGATCCAGTAGTAGGCGATGATCAGAAAGCAGGGGATGTGAATCGCTAAGATCATGTATCTCCAGGGCTCGATGAGCCAGGCCATTCCACCGAGGATGACCTGGCCGACGGCGAACATGGACGAGCAAGTGGCGCTGGTCAACACGCGGTACTTTGGCCCGACGAACTCAGTAGCTGAAATATGGACAAGATTGTCAACTTGATAGTATGAACCACGTAAAACCTATGATTTTAGATTAACTACAAAATGTATGTGTACCATAAACGTTGATTCTGTTTCCATGATAAACAAGACATGCTCACCAAAAATATAAGAAGAACTAAAGGTTCCGGCACCAAATGTGGTCTGCAGTAACTGAAAGGCCAAATACATGGGATAGTTGACGGAGAAAGCCCTGATGATACCGAAGATGGCCAGGTTGGTGACGCTGATGACCAGAGCGACACGTCTTCCAAATGTGTCAGAGATATAACCAGCAATTGGCAGTACCAGTAAGGTACCAACGCTGCTAAGAGTTCCAGCTAAAGCTCGAAGCCAATCTTGACAACCCAGGTCGAACTGTAAATGAAACACAATTTAGGTTTCTTGATGGTATACAGAGGAACTTTCGTCATCGTACAGACATGTATACATACATTTACATATGCATGTGATACTCACATCAAAGACGACAGAGTTTTCTCTAGCGTAGACGAAGCTGTCACAGTCTTGTTCTTGTTGATTGAAGATATTAGCAGGGCAGGAGTCCAGGGTGCCGTTGCCGGTTGGCTCGTACCGGGAGCAGGATACGAAGCCGTTCGCGTTGTCTGCCGCTGGGATCGCGTTGGTGATCCAATTCGGGCTGAACACCTCGCTCTTGGTGGTTTCTCCACATTCGGGAACCTGGCATCTATAGAAGGAAAAGTATTTTATGAAGAACGATTTTGATAACTTAAGATTCGTTTAGTAACGTACCATCAAGTCGGGCAAAAAGAAATAATGACCATTAATTAACATTTACTGTTATCAGTAATATAGCTCCCTAATGGATTAATGCGGTGTGATTCTAAAAAAAAACAAACGATAGCAACTAGACATAATACATATTATGTTTTTTTTCAACTTTGCCCTACACACAGGAATTTCTCCTGTATCGTGGGTGCGTTTACAAACATTTAAAATCATATATTATACAGAAACAACCAGACCCAGAACTACCTATTTTACAAATATTTGTTCCGGGGATCTAACCCGCGACACGCAGCGCAGCAGCCAATCGCTCAGCCACTGCGCCAACCGTGCCGTCAAGATCTTTTCTTAATGTGTACCATAAGTCGTACCTGTGCGGTATAGCGGCGGCAGAGAAGATGTACTCGCTCATGAACGCCGACATGATGATGGGCACGGATACGAGCAGCAGGTTCAACATCTGGTAGCGGCCGAACTGGCCCAGCTCGTTCACTAGCACATCGTCGAGGTCCAGCGGCTTCTCGAAGACGCTGCCCTTGCGGTCGTCGAACGTACTGCCCTTCCTGTTCCCCGGATCCCCAGCCTTGCTGGCTTTACTGTCCCTCCGGTTATCGGCCATGGCTAACTATTTAATATTCCAGATTGTTTCTCTTCAGTAAGAGCACGCGGCGTCTCAAGCCATGTGCCCCGGAGAAGTGAAACCACAGCTCATCGCAGCCAAGCAAGAAGAAATCTTATCAGATAAATGTACAGGATTATAATTATATATTAATTTAATGATAAGCTGTTTAGATTTTACATTGTTTATCGCGGATAGACGCGACCCTCGCGAGGATTGCGAGGGCATTGCAGAGGCGGCGCTAGCTAAGGATCGGTACAGACTAAGAATAGTCAACCGTGTGTAGCCAAACTTTGGGCCTTGGCTAAAATTGCAAGCTTGGAGTTACATGTTCACTGCTTTGCTTTTTTTTTTTTGTTCTGTAAGTTTTACTCGCTCTGTATATATATACAACTTGCTGTATCAATACTTCACATTCTGTAGCTAACGGTTTAAATTCATTGAAGTGATGGATGAGATAAGATCCATATACAGTATTACTTTGTTATCAAAACTTATTTTGTTTATAACAAGTACAGGCCTTTCGTTTCAGGAAAACGATAAATAAATTATATTGGAAACAACATTGACGTGTTTATAATAATCAGAAAGGTGATGTGGCCAACCTACTTGCAGCCTGCAGGGGTAGGTGCCTAAGTAGCGTTTGATTGAAATCATAAAATATTTTGAAAATTATGTATATATATCTTTACATAAAATAAAACAAAGTCGCTCCTGCTATTTGTACGCTTAGATCTTTTCAGCAATTAAACAGTGTCCCGTTATACTACCTATCGCTGGTTAAGAAATTATGTTTTCTGATTGTATTCGATAAATCGTGTATTCCCGCGGGCGAGCAAAGAGTTAATGTGAACTCCTCTCAGCAGCATAATTATGCGAAAAAGGCTCCAAAATAATATTAAATAACGTCACGCATGTAATCCCCGAACGGTTAGGCAGAGGTGTACCTAGTAGTACCACGTTTCACCAGTTATCTTTAAGTCCCATATAATAGGGGGCGAGCCTTTTGATTGGCACAAATCCAAGCTCCAAACTTTCCATTGAGATACACGCTATGCTGGGTTTCTTGTCTCATCGCGGCAAGAAAAACAAGCATAAGCATTTCAGGCTACAGTCGAGCACAGATGAGCTGTGCGGCTCAACCACATGACCAGCACAGTTATACAGGGTGGAAGGTACTTCGACGCACAAACTGTTACCATGTATTCATTAAATTCTTTCCGAACCCCCATATACAAATTTTTCATCGTTAATTACAAAAGAAGGTTCAGAGCGATGTACTGAATAATAGTAATAATAATAGTAATAAATGATGGATGTCAAATTGACGTTACGAAAATTTTTTTTATCAAACCGATTTAATTTAATATTTTTACCAAATTACCCCAACGAAACGAATTAATAGAACGAAATAATGAAGAAAAGAAAAAAAACTTATAACAACAAAACAAATTATATGAAACACACCAAAAATGGAAAATAGGGGAAAACACACCGAAAAACAATTGTCATAAGTCACCAATGATTACAAGAAGCCGAGCCAAACAGTTACAAGAGGCACACACACCATCTCCGGGCTCGTCGCTCAGCTCCGCCTCGCAGCCGCCGCGACGCGCCACATCCGTGAGCACCGTGTCGCCGGTCGCTGCAGTTGCGTCGAGCTCGAGCGACGAGTTTTTCTCCCCGCCGTCGACTCCACCACCATCACCACGACGACGAGGAAGAGGACGGCCACCAGCGGGCTTGGGACCTCGAGGCCAACCGGCCCCGAACAGGGTCCCCGCTGCCGGTAGAAATGTGTCGCGCATGCGATGACTCATGCACTCAGTCCATTAATGAACAAGTCATGCGCGCATATTATGGGGCTACTGAGGGGGGAAGCAACTTGACTGCGTACCGTGGTCGGATGCTCTCTCTGTTTCAGGTACTTGAGCCAGGTGTCAGCGTGTCGGCGCAACGACTGTCGGATCAGGTGCGTGTCATCCAGCGTAACCATATGTTGGATGACACCGTACTTGATCGACTACGCTCCGAATCACGGAGTAACCTAGTTATGCCTGCTTCACCAATGACCGCGGTACAGTTGCAAAATGTTACCATTGCTTCGCCGCGGTCCGACCGCGGTGGTGAAGGGGATGATGATGAAGTTATATCTGTGAGTACCCAGTGCAACGCACAATTGAGGAGCGCTTTGGAGAGTGCATTCCGGGAGTATCGTTCCACACCGCCTGAGCTTAGGCCACGTCTACCTCGTTTGCCTATGCACAAGAAAAACAAGGCGCTGGTGTGTGCTCTAGATTCGCAGGTGTCAAACTGCTTTGACACCAGCAAAGACCTCGCCGATATCCACTCAATATTGTACTGTGGAGCTGTAGCGGCATGTCGTGTAGCTCACGTCAAATTTCCCAACAACGATAGAGCTACACGACCAAAATTAGCTGTTCCAGCTTGGCAGTGCAGAAGTGAGCGACGTATCGGTGAGGCTAGAGCACTCATCGGCAAGTTAATCTGCTTCAGGTAGGGCAATACTCGACCTACAGTGATGCGCTTTGTGAGGCGGACATTCTCAGGAACTGATGTTAGTTTTCGAGACTATTTGGCCCGTGTCACAGAGCGTATCGACTTCCTGAAGCAGAAGATATGTGCATGGGCAAGCCGTATTCGTCGGTACAAGCGGCGAGTGGAACGATATACTCAAAATCGCACATTCCAAAGCGATGAAAGGTGGGTATATAGGGCTTGGGAGCGACCGGACCAAGGTGTGACTGACACTCGTCTACCGGATCATAACGCCATGTGTTCTTTCTGGCGCAGCATTTGGTCGGTGCCTGTCAGTCACACTGAGGGTGATTGGATACGGGAGGTCGAACGAGCGTGTGATCCAATACCTGAAATGGGGGCAATCATCATCAACCCCCAAGACGTAGCTTGTGCAGTCCGTCCTTTGCCTAACTGGAAATCTCCAGGGCCGGATAGATTGCACAACTTCTGGATCAAATGGTTCCAGAGATCGCACGTTCGCTTGGCGTCCCAGTTTCAATTAGCCTTAGAGTCAGGGTCGCTGCCCCAGTTCTTGACGACAGGAATTACCCACCTGCTCCATAAATCACGTAGTAATGCGGAGCCCAAAAATTATAGACCAATTACTTGTTTACCAACGGTCTATAAAGTTCTTACATCCATTTTGAGAGCTAAAATCAACCATCATATTGATAGTAATTCTATCATGTCTGCCTCTCAAAATGGATGTAGGAACGGGTCCCGCGGTACTAAGAAGCTACTCCTCATAGATATGGCTGTTAGCCAACAGGTTCGCCGCTCCCGAAGGGATCTGTCTACATGTTGGATAGATTATAAGAAGGCCTATGATTCTGTGCCTCATACATGGCTCATGAGGGTGCTGGAGTTGTATAAAGTTGATGCAACTCTGCGTACCTTCCTGATGTCATGTATGGGGCACTGGAGAACGGTCCTTCGCTATCCAGGATGTCAACAGATCCAGGGAAACAGCGAACCGATAAGGATCGAGCGCGGTATATTCCAGGGTGATAGTCTGAGTCCATTGTGGTTTTGTATAGCCTTGAACCCTCTCAGCACACTGCTGGAGGGTTCAGGTCTAGGCTATCGGTTGAGGAGAGATGGTCAGGTCATATCTCACCTTTTTTACATGGATGATCTGAAACTCTATGCCCCGAACAATTTGCAACTGATGAAGCTACTGAAGGTAACGGAAACTTTCAGTAGCTCCATCAGGATGGAATTTGGTGTGGACAAATGTGCAGTCATGCATGTGAAGCAAGGGGAGATTATGGAATCCGTGGGAACTCAACTCTCGGATTCCATACACCTTAGATCCCTCTCCTCAACAGAAACCTACAAGTATTTGGGTATGTCGGAAGCATTAGGTATCAATACTGCTGACATGAAACAATCGTTGAGGGAGCGCTTCTTTGGCCGCCTGAATAAGGTACTAAGTAGTCTTTTGTCAGGCGGAAACAAGGTGCGCGCCTTCAACGGTTGGGTCATGCCGGTTTTGATGTATTCTTTCGGCATACTCAAATGGACTCAGACGGAACTTGATGCCCTGGATAGGAGGGTCCGTGTACTGCTGACCGCAAATCGAATGCATCACCCACGGTCGTCGGTGATGAGACTGTATATCCCGCGGAAGTGTGGGGGTCGTGGCTTCTTAAATGCTAAGACCCTGTACAACCGTGAGGTATGCAGTCTCAGAGAATACTTCCTAGAGGCTGACGTGGGGATGCACCGAGATGTGGTCTCAGTGGACAAGGGCCTCACCCCGCTCTCCCTGGCTAACGAGAACTGGCGCAAACCTAGAGTATTAGACACTAATGATCGCAAGGAGGTATGGCAGGGCAAGGAGCTTTCGGACGCTTTTATCGGGCTCTACACGGACCCGATGTAGACTTCTTAGCGTCCGTAGCTAGGCTGCGTTTCGGTGACCTATTCGGGGAAACCGAAGGTTTTGTCTGTGCAATAATGGACGAAGTTATGATGACGAATAACTACCGGAAATACATTGTGAAGGATGGCACGGTTGACATATGTCGGGCATGCCACCGTCCGGGAGAATCGATCCGACACATTATTTCCGGGTGTTCTCGTCTGGCTAACGGAGAGTACTTACATAGACACAACCTCGTTGCCAGGATTATCCACCAGCAACTTGCTTTGAAGTACAACCTTGTGGAATCAGAAGTGCCATACTATAAGTATGTGCCCGACCCAGTTCTCGATGATGGTAATATCACGTTGTATTGGGATCGATCTATCGTCACTGACAGGACTATTGTTGCCAATAAACCTGACATTGTGGTGATAGATCGATTGGAGCGTCGCGCAATGATTGTTGATATAACGGTTCCGCATGACGAGAACCTCGTGAAAGCAGAGAAAGATAAACAATTCAAATATCTAAATCTGGCTCACGAGGTTGTCGACATAAGGGACGTGAGTACAGCAGTCATTGTGCCGATAGTCGTGTCGGCCAATACCCTCGACCAAAATCTGAGGAGGCTCTCGCTTGGCAGCTGGATCAAGGGCTTGATTCAGAAAGCAGTACTTCTGGACACGGCGCGTATCGTTAGGAGGTTCCTCTCTCAAGAGCCCTGACCACCGGTAGCTCGGACCCTGTTCCTGATGCCGGTGGACTACTATGTTTTTATAGTTGCGTGTGATCGAGTGTGTAGGTAGATGCGTAAATTATAATAAAAGTCACTACGCCTGTACTCACGGTTCTATTTCAATTAGTCCACACGCACAACACAATACAAAAGAAGGAGAACAGAGTCACGATAGTTACAGGAAACACAGAACACGTATATAGTCTTTGCAGGCAGAAACCTAAAACCATGCGGTTTGGTATCGTCACCGAAATCGTGCGCGCGCGTCGATATGATGTTCGTTTCCGACTGGAGGTCACGGTAAGGCCGTCAACGCTCGCGCGCTGCGTCCCACCTCACTCGCCTTCCATACGTCACGATGACGTAGCTCAGCCGCGGAAGATGCCGATGTGTAAATGTGTTGTGACGTGTAATATATAATACAAACTAGACATAAGGTGTATACCCTACATTTTATATTTTTAAATGTTTTTTTTTATTTTTTTATCTAGAAATATTTAAAAATGTGAATTATATGTTTAGAAAATGAATAAAGGAATAATAATATAATATGACGAGAACCTTTTGAAAGCAGAGAAAGATAAACAATTCAAATATCAAGTGATCTGGCTCGCGAGGTTGTCGACATGTGGGACGTGAGTACAGCAGTCATTGTGCCCATAGTCGTGTCGGCCAATGGTTTAATAGCCAATAGCCTCGAGCAACATCTGAGGAGGCTCTCGCTTGGCAGCTGGATCAAGGGCTTGATTCAGAAAGCAGTACTTCTGGACACGGCGCGTATCGTTAGGAGGTTCCTCTCTCAAGAGCCCTGACCACCGGTAGCTCGGACCCTGTTCCCGATGCTGCTGGGCTACTATTTTTAAACTACTTTGAAATTTAATAGAAATTTTTAAAAATAAAATAAAGAAAATAAATAAAAGATATAATACAATAATATTTTATTTCCATCAAGTTAGGTACAAGAACTTCTTAATCTAATAACAATTTAAATCTTAGTTTAGAGGTTGTACGCTCTCACATAGAATTATGGAATTCTCTAACTCCTAAACTAAGTCAAGCTTGTATTATAGGAATTAGTGAGCTGTTGACTTAGACACAACCTTGAACTTATACAACTATAAAACATAACAAAGTTATTGCTTAAAAAGAAATAAAATTAAATAAAAACTCATAAACCTACTGTAAAGTCATACAAAAACATCAATAAATATCTACCACTTACTTACTTATACTAGAAAACTGTTATAACTACTTACTTTTTAACTATTAAAAGTACCTCTGTCTGATCATAAGTCATAGTAAATAACCAATTGTTCAACTTATGCTTTACCTCACGTTTGGTTCAATTACACATATATTGCCAGTATTTTGTTGACCTCATTTTATAATCTTGAGCTAGCGACTTCATATTGACGGCTTGCAAAAGCTGTTCTTCAGCTAACGCCGAACGCTTTATATTAGTTTTTCATTTAGAGGTAGCCGGAGGTGTCTTCGGGGAATGGTTATTTGTATGTATAGCTGTCTCACGGTCAGTACGCGGCTTTCAGCATATAGTTTGGTGGTTGAATACTATCGAGGCTTATGATGAATCACCTTCAAGACTGCTCGCTTCGATCTTTCCAGCATAAGAAATAGGGTTTTATAGGTACCACCCCATATGGGTTTACAGTAGGTTAGTACAGATTGGCAGAGGGCAGTATATACCATTAAGATTGTAAATTTATGTGCAGTAGATCTGAGCTTCTTAAAAATATACATAAGCCTTCGAATACGGTTAGTGAGAGCAACCAGCTGTGGACGCCAATCAAGTCGCTCATGACAAAAAGTCGCAGCCCGTTTTGATGATTTCCCATCCTAAAAAAAAAGGCTCGGCACATGTATGAAGTTTCAATAAGTTAGTAGACTCATATTTAATGTAAGTTGGTTATCGATTAGCCATTTCTTAATTGTACGCAGTACATTTTCGGCATGTTCTTTGGCAGAATTCCAGTCTGCTCCATGTGTTAGTATAACGGTATCGTCTGCGTAAGTAGTTATATCACAATTTGATACGTGGTAATCGTTTGTGCGTCGATGTCCCTTCCACAGTTCCACGTTGTATACGCTACAGTCTACATCTGCACAGGTCGACGTCTCCGGTAGACCGCATCGTGTATCGATGTATGGCCGGGAAAAAGATAACTTTCGTCAGCTTTTGTGCTTTCGTGTTACTGCGTGATGAAATTGTTTCTCCTGAATCCGTGTAAGTACTACCTGGGTTAAACAGGGTGTAATCAGACCCTTCACGAAGCCGTCAACCAAGCATTCTGTACATCAAACTAAGTAACTTTACGCAAAAATTATTGCTGGGAAACGACTTTTTTTTTGGGGTGAAAAGTCACGTTTTACGGTAGGACTCGATGGAACGCACTCAAAGCGGCGTTGTGCTGATGGATGGATTGAATAGTATGGTGGTCGTGGAGGTGTTTAAAGTAAAAATCTTACATTAAAAATATGTATTTTTTTTAATTTTTTTAAAAGAAAAAGTCGGAACTTTGACCCCCAAAATCTCCGTAACTAGAAGGTTCCCAGGTATGGTCTAGAACAAAAAAAATATGGCAAAGACGGGGAGAACAAGTGCCTTTCGGCTTCATTAAAGGTCTATTTACACCCTTTATTACTGTATCGGTTAAATCAAAGGTTCAGAACAGGGAAGAAAGTGTTCATTTATCTCACTGTACAGTATAACAACAAGTAGTAGGGCTCACAGGCACACGCAATACACGCGCGTATAACTATCTTTACTATAAGCATACCTTTCATAAAACTGTGGGTACAATTAAAAGGTAATTTAAGTCACCTTGATAAGTAAGTATGTATTTGGCCTTTTATTTGCACGAGGTCGGAAATTACCGGCCGATCCGCCAAAGCGCATATTTATTCTAAAATTGAATTTGTTACGTCTGTGAATATTTTTCCTTCTCACTGTTTTTGTTTGTTAACTCCTTGTTTCTATTTCGAGCTCTTGTAGATACTCTTACAATCGTGCTGTAAAACTGACATCTACTTTACGAACAAACTGTATCCTTTAAGTTTTCATTTATTATGTCATCATCTGCCTAGCCTTTTCCCAACTATATTGGGGTCGGCTTCCAGTCTAACTGGATGCAGCTGAATAACAGTATTTTACAATATTGCAATATTGCGATTTTGTAAATATTCTAAAAACTGAAGCCAGAAAGGTATGTACAAATAATAAAGCAGTACTATCCACCGAAACAACGCAACTACTTAAAGAAAGAAAATTGCTTTTACAAGGCACGAAAAGTAAAGAGAAACGTAAAGAGATTGCAGAACTAAGTAAAAAGATTAACGAACAAATAAGGAAAGACAGAAAGCAAAAAAGAGCAAACACTTTCCAATATCATATTAAGAAAACAGGTGGAGTAAAGAAAGCGTTTAAAGAGTTAGAATCAAAGAAAAATTGGATGCCAAACATGAATGAGGAAAATGCACTAGCAAAAGATTTGAAATATTAAATATTGCTACGGAATATTATAAGGACCTGTATAAAAGCAATAATGATGAACTCAATACGACTGTGATCGAGGACACACAAGAATCTGAACCTATACCACCTGTTCTAGAAGAAGAGACCGAAAAAGCTATTATTACGCAGAAGCTAAGAAAAGCACCCGGTCCCGATCAAATCACCAATGAACTTCTCAAGATATCAATGCCAGCAATTGTACCCAAACTAACCAATTTATTTAACGAAATAATAAAAACAGAAAATATCCCAGAAGATTGGACGAAATCAACGATAGTTTTGTTGCACAAAAAGGGGGACAAAGGGGACATTGGCAATTATAGGCCGATAAGCTTAATGTCTAATATATATAAGATCTTCTCAAAAATATTACTATTTAGACTAACTAACACTCTTGATGAAAATCAGCCGAAGGAGCAAGCTGGATTTAGGAGCAATTTCTCGACTATAGACCATATTCACGTCCTGCGACAGATACTTCAGAAATACAAAGAATACAATAAAGTATACTATCTGGGTTTCGTAGATTTCAACAAAGCGTTCGACTCCTTGGAACACCACTATATATGGGAATCATTAGAGCGACAAGGGGTCCATAGAAAGTACTTACGCATACTAAAAAATATCTACGAGAAAAGCACAGCACAAATAAAACTGGAAACGACTGGCGACGAGTTCCCAATCGAAAGAGGCGTCCGTCAAGGTGACCCTATTTCGCCGAAGATATTCTCAGCTGTGTTGGAGATGATCTTTATGAGACTGGGTTGGGATAATTTCGGACTTAACGTGAACGGAGAGAAATTAAGTCATTTAAGATTCGCTGACGATTTAATACTGTTCTCCGAATGCCCGAAAACCTTGGAAAAAATGCTACAACAATTATCAGACGAAAGTTCAAATGCAGGTCTCAGTATGAATATAACAAAAACAAAAATAATGAGCAACTCTTCGAAAAAGGAGGCTATTAGAATCAATAATCAGCAATTAGAATACGTAAATGAGTACATTTATTTAGGACAATTAATATCACCAACGGAGAACATGCAGAAAGAAATCGAAAGAAGAATAGCTAACACTTGGAAGAGATTCTGGTTGTTAAGCGAAATTATGAAAAACAAAGAGATGCCAATGTCGGAGAAAAGAAAAGTTTTCAATACTTGTATCCTGCCATGTTTGACATACGCATGCCAAACTTGGGCCTTAACCGAACAACAACAAAATAAAATCAATATATGTCAGAATGGAATAGAGAGAAGTATATTGGGAATAAGGAGAAGAGATAGAGTACAGTTAAAAAAGATAAAAGGAAAGACTAAGTTCAAAAAAGTTCAAACAGTATGCAGAAAATTGAAGTGGCGCTGGACGGGACATATGTTGAGAGAAAAGAAAGAGAAATGGACCCAAATAATAACTGAATGGTACCCTAGAGAAAGCAAAAGAAGCAGAGGAAGACAGCCAAAGCGATGGGAAGATGATTTTAAGAAAGTAGCAGGCCCAGAATGGTTACGTACAGCAAAAGACAGAAGCAAGTGGAAAGCCTTAGAGGAGGCCTTTGTCGAAAGACAAGCTGTTAAGAGGGGAGAGCAACCGAATGCCGAGGATAGAATTTAGTTTTAAGTAAATTAGCTCACACCTCTATTCTAAACTATTTAAATATTTTTTGTCAATTATGTTAAAACTAGCAGCAATAAAGGCTTATTTTATTTATTTTATTTTATTTACATGGAGCGACTGCCTATCTGACCTCCACAACCCAGTTAGTACTGGGTAATACGATACCCTTTGGTAAGACTGGTTGTCAGATTTTTTGGGCCTCTGACTACCTAACGACCGTCAAAGATCTATAAATGAGACCTGGATCAATGGCTTACCGTGCTTTCCAAGGCACGGAGGAAACTCGGTATGTAATGGGCGGTCACCCATCCACTGACCAACCTAGGCAAGCACGGCTTAACCTAAAGATCGGTCCGAGCGGCTGTTATTATTTAGACACGAGCTCCTCGGCTCTCTTTCATTTATTATGTGAAGGTCTCATAGTTCGTGCTGATGCAAGAGAAGAAGAACCTACATGACGGTTCCTAAAGAAGACACTCGACAATCTATGAAAACAGTACCTAATTATAAAAATCTAAAATAAATAAAAAAATGTTTATATCTTCCCGGTAAGTCAATAAAAATGTCAATTGGCCAAATCTTGAAGATAAGATAGCGGGAGGTAATCCTTGCAAGGATAATAATGTCGTTTTGATGAGTTTCGATATCTACACCGCTCCGGTTAGAAACAATAACAGTAGTGCCATTATGAATTTGCCATTTCTCACGTACGCATATTTCGAACGAGTTGCATGAATTAGCATTTTTGAGAATGTTAACGGGACTTATCTAAATATCTTCGTATTATATTTAAAGATAGATCAAATATGCTTTTTTACACCAAAATTGTGATGAGTCTGACCAGTATTTGCCTCTTGCCACTGAAACGAGGTCAGTCACAAAGGGCCTGAGGGAATTTCCGAGGGCCTCAGTAGAAAGCCGAAATTACCGCAAAAGTAATTACAAGCAGTCATCCAAGCAAGAAAAAAGGTGACGTTTTAGTAAGAGTCTGTCAGACCCATTCGCCCACCCCAGGGCGGAGGAAATTCATGATGATTTCCACAGGCAAAAAATAAATATGATTTATATTTATTTTTCAACAGATGCAATAATAGGCATAATGTATGCCTAATAGATAAACAGGTTAAGAGAGCTATTGAAAGAGATGAAATGCCACTTTAATTAAGGTCTTGGTACCTAAGTCGTATTCAAGTTTCTTACTTGAATACCCACTTAATTAAAGTGGCAGTAGAAAAACACCGTTCGCTAAGAGTAGCAAAACACGGAATCACTCGAACCAAACCCTGGATTAATAGTTTACTGGATACACAAGAAATCAAACACCACAATAAGCTAAAAATTATAGACATTTGTACAGAGTTCTACAATTCTCTGTATTCAGATAATTCAAGAATAAAACAGATACAGCTGCTCAGAAGACATTCCTCCCATTTCAGAATACGAGCCCTGGCGAGGATGACATTACCACCGAAGCCCTGAAATTTGGATCTGCCATACCTCACTAACTTATTTAACACAATATTACAAACAAACAAATTTTCAAATCAGATGTGCCACTCAAACATTTTACTACTGCACAAGAAAGAAGACAAATCCAGCATTAACAACTACAGGCCCATTAGTCTAGTTTCACATATTTATAAAGCATTTATCAAAATCATCCAAAATCGCATAGATTCGAAATTAGACTCACACCAACCACCGGAACAGGCCGGATTCCGCCCAAGTATTCTACCGTCGACCACCTTCACACTCTAAATCAGCTTACAGAAAAACACTCAGAATTTCAAAAACATCTATATCTGGCTTTCAAAGGCTTTCGACAGCGTTAAACACAGCGCAATATTCTCAGCCTTACGAAGCCAAGGTATAGAGGAAACTTATATAGAACTTTTGCAAAATATTTATAATGTTAAATTGGATTCTATGGGCTCAACATTCAAAATCAACAAAGGAATTAAACAAGGTAATCCGCTCTCTCCCAAACTATTCACCAGCAGCCTCTAGGAGGTCTTTAAAAAACTTGCAGACCGAAGGACGACTCAAGGCATTCCGATCGGGGATAAAGAGCTATCGAACCTTCGCTTCGAAGACGACATTGTTCTTTTTGCTTCTGAAGCAAATCAACTGGACAAAATGCTCCAAGATCTGAGCACTGCAAGTCTTGAGGTTGGACTGACGATGAATTAGTCAAAGATTGAAGCCATGAGCAATGCCGCTAAATATAGGGTCAAGGTTTATGGGCAGGACATACACTATGTCGACGAATATCTACCTGGGCCAGCTAGTTTCCTTCAACAACAGACAGGACAAATAGATCCACCGTCGAGTCGAAAATGCCTGGAGGAGCTACTGGTCCATCAGCTAGGCATTTATGAAGGGCGACCTTCCTATCTCACTTAAGCGCAAGCTCGTCGACATGTGTATTCTGCCTATCCTAACCTATGGCGCTCAATCTTGGTCTTTGACTGAAGCTCCGAAGTCCAAACTCAATGTTTGCCAAAGAGCGATGGAACGTAGCATTCTAAATATAAGACTCTCCGATCGTTACGCAACACCTTAATACGGTCTAAGACAGGCATCGCCGATGTTGGCGATAAGTCTGCGAAGCTGAAATGGGACTGGGCGGGTCACGTTTTAGGATGAACCCTGACATATGGGCGAAGATAGTCACACAGTTGGTGCCTGAAGAAACGCTGGCGTGACGATCTGGACTCATTCTTAACGGATTGGTCGGAGAGGGCAAATTGTAAACAGGATTGGAAAGCCATAGGGGAGGCCTTTACCCAGCAGAGGGACAGAGCAGGCCCATACAAATAAAAAAAGAATTTGGCAGTCTTTATACAAAGCTTGAAAGATAAAGACTGCCAAATGAAATCAAATCGTCACATGAAAGAGTCAGATTATTGAAAGATGAAGTATCTAACTGCTGTATATTTAAAGTCTGAAATGAAGTATAAAATAGGTAAATAGAAATTGCCTTACCAATTTGATTTGTTCCGGGAAATTACTTGATCAGTATATTTTGGTAATACTTAATTCTCTACACACATCACATGATCAACCATTCTTCCAATATAACGCGCTTGCCAAAATCTAAAAACCGGTTTAATTATATTTGGCATTGCAAGGTGGAGCAACTGGTTTGTCCACTAGAAGCCGAGGGGCTGTAAAACTATCAAACAGATTATTCTTATCATGATGCTAATCTTTTATAGAGTAAATATTGATACTAGAGTGTCCTTGTTTCCGATGTCAATTCATAAATATTTGGAATTACTGAGATAGTAGGTCCATACCTACTATCTCAATAATTTTTATCAATTGATTGATTGTTAATAATTGAATATTAAGGATGTGGCGATTTGTTTCAAGCTGTAAACAAGTTGGGTCACGCTGCTGTTGGTATCACAATCGGTGACAAGGATTAGGGATAAGCACGTGATGCTGATTGCAACAGGTCCGCCTTTATTATTATTACTAGCTGTGTCCCGCGTGTTTAACCGCCGTCCGCCTTATCAGTTTCACTTGGTTCCTTGCTCGTAGCGTGATGTTAAAAAGCGTTTTTCGTATCCAACTGGTAGTTCCAGAGATTAACGCGTTCAAGCAAAAAAACTCTACAGCTTTACTATAATTGTCATTCATTTATTATTTAACATTTTTAAATATTTTAAAAACCAAAACCAAATAACAAAAATTATAAAAATAGTAGCCCACCGGCATCAGGAAGAAGGTCCAGGCTGCCGGTGGTCAGGGCTCCAGGGAGAGGAACGTCGTCACTCTGTGTGCCATATCCAGGAGTTTTGCTTTCTGATTGAAGCCCTTAACCCAGGCGTGCAATGAGAGCCTCCTGAGGTGTTAGTCGAGGCTCTTTACTATAAGCCCATTAACCGTAGCGACTATCGGAACAATGATTGCAGAGTCCACGTCCCACTTGTTGACAACCTCGTATGCTAAATCAAGACACTTGATTTATTTACCATTCTCAGCTTTCACGAGATTCGGGTCATGAGGGACAGTGATGTCAACAATCATTGCACGGCGCTCTCGGCGGTCTATCACCACAATATCAAGTTTATTTGCTGTCCGTGTCGATAGGTCGATCTCAATACAATTTGGCAAAACCATTCTTGAGAACCGGGTCGGTCACATACCTGTAGTATGGTACCTAATTCAGGATCCACAAGGTTGTATTGTAAGGCAAGTTGCTGGAGGATACTCCTAGCTATTAGATTGTGTCTGTACAATTACTCGCCGTTAGCAAGACGAGAACAACCGAAAACAAATTATGTAGGATCGATTTATTATTAGCATAGAGATAGATGTAGTTACTTACGTTACCAACTCTATGCAACAATAGCTTGGGATACATCTTTAGGCGCAGCTGTACAGGAAGTTTAGCTTCATGACTTAATCTTAATAAATAAAAATCACGAGCTGAGCAAGAAATCTTGTAACTGTATACCTATGTTTGGTTACAGCTTGAAATATAGGATAGTTTTAGTGATTACCTCTGCCACCTCGCCGGCGTTGCTGGTAGCGTCGGACAGGTCCCTCAAAGGACAGGCGACCCATAGTTTCAGTCTTGCGAGCATCTAGACATGTGTGTCGTTAGATTTATCAAGGCCCTTAAATATAATATTGTTGGACTTTTGTCATAATTATTTAATCCCCTCCGCCATCGTAATCTTTAACAATCACTCGATATGCGGCAGGTATGTAAAGCGATAAATTAAATTAAGTATCGATATCTTTTAGATTATGTTCAGATATCTTATTTGAATGTTTAATTGTTTACTGTCCTGCGAAACATCATATACGTACTTTCCAATTAGAGTGCGTCACCGATAGTAATTTACAGCAGTTATAAATTATTACAAGATACCTACTGATCACGTGTTCAGATTGTGTCAGTATTTAGATCACATCATCATTACTCTGCCTAAGCTTTTCCGAACTAGGTTAGGGCCGGTTTCCAACCTAGACGAAAGGAGCAGTATACCAGAGTGTTACATGGAGAAACTGCCCATTTGTAATCCATAACCCAATTACTGGGTAAAACGATACCCATTAGTCATAAAAGTGGTGGTGAAAATTAAACTTACTAAGTAGATATGTTGGTAAAGAACATAATTTTATTCAACAGTTGCTTATCACATTTTCCGAATTCTTATTTCTAAATTAACCAAACTTCAATCTAAAATACATTTTGTTTTATTAAGTAAAGTAAACTAACTATATACATTATTAATTAAAAAATATTAAATAACCTAAAATAAATATACAAACAAAAAACTTATATAAGGGCATCAAAAAACTGCTGCTCAACGCTGTCAGCTGGTAATGTGCCCAGACGGTTGGCAGCATTATCACGTTGGATGGCAATACTGATTCTTTGGCCAAGAAAAAGGTTATTGTACTTGCGCCGTTAGACGTTTCCAGCACAGCCCGCCGTAGGAAGATGGGATGGCGCAAGGGTGCGCACACATGTTGAATCCCACACCAAGGGCCGACCCAACTTTCAAGGCATTATGATGAATGATGTTTATTTTGCAAATAGGTTTTTACAAACACTTTAACACGACTTTTTTTTTAAGACCGCGTCTAGTTTTTGTCATTTCTCATCTACTCAGAGAAGAAACAACCGAAACAAACTCAGAGCTCTCTTCATAATCTTGGTCAACTCAGACGTGGACTGTGTATGGTCGTACCGTCTGGTCCCCCCACCGCGCACCGTCGCGGTCGCGTGCTGTGCCATTATTTATTATACTACGTTGTTCTATTATCCAATCTTCAGAGAGGAGTTTAATAGAATAAAGGAAGGGTCTATTTCACAGTGTCCGGGTAGGCGCTATCTACCAAATTAATTAAAAGCGGAATTGAAGTCTTGGCATATTTCAGATTATCTGCCAGATAGGTTATCAAGATCTAATCTGGAGGGAAAAAACAGTTCATAATGTTGTTTTCTTAATTCAAATTAATCGTCTCTACATTATTCTTTGTCAATACAGGTATTAAATAAGTAGGCAGCTTATATTTTACTGCTTATTTTAATAATATTCACTAAATATAGTATTTATTTTGAACTATTCAACTTACATTAAAACATAATTTATTTCACTTATATGCAATCACTTAATCGAATGTCTACAAAATTGTACTATGCGGTTGAAATTGCAGTTTTTACTTGAGTTGTACTAAGTTTGTTTACGTAGGGTAATCTCGGAATTGCTTTATCTGCCTAAGGTTGAATATCACTAGCTCGTCATAGAGTGATATAGTCTATTATAATTGTTCTATAAAACAGTTTGATAGTTTAAAACGTCGTGAAGTTTAGATCTTCTAGATATTATTGTCAAAAGTGGTAAATCATTGCGAGGTCGAATAAACATTCACATAAGCTGCATAAAACTGCTGCGAAATAAAGTCACTATTAATGACAAACTGCTTGCACAAAGCAGTCACTGCCCATTACACGACTATTAGTAGAAACTTAAGCTAACAATAAATTAAAATTAATACAAAACTTTCCAACATATAATATTATTTTATAACTAAATTGACTAAAGAAAAATCACAAGCATTACTTCTTGGTTACAAACACACGTAACTATGCACCGGACATTGTAATCATTATCTGTTTCTAGATCTTATAAACAAAAAAAAAATAGATCATCACTATACAGAAAAATAAAATGATCAAACGAACATATTTAATCCTATATGATTTCAGTTCAGCACATTCAATGTGCAACGAGTTTCGATGTCAAGAATAATATAAAATAATGTCGCTAGAGAAAAGTATATCAGTATAAGACTTCAACCAACTTGTCTGTGCAGGCGGGAAAACCCAGAACTAAAATACATGTACCAAGTTTGACATATCGATGCAAATTTTCTTGACAAGCAACGCCACCTTGTACGGTACATCTAAAGTAATCATACTATACGCCTCCTTGGCGTGCTGATGCGATGAGCGAGTCGCGCGACACGCGCATGCCACTTCAATCGCGTCGCAAGTCGTGCCGTGGTCACTCGCGACATGCTTTAAGCAATTTCATACAATAGTTTCGTCCGCAGTCGGTGTTGTAACACGTGTGCCATGTGGTTGTGCTGACTTGTTTGATTTTTATATTATCTTAGCTCATTGTTCAAGATCTATCAGTAAAGATCTCGTTAGCGACCAGAGTATCTTCTACTCCGCGGCGACTTTCTTCCTGTCTATGTTCTCGGCCTGCGCGATGGTGTCGGGTAGGTGCGCTTTCAGGGTCTCCGGCGTGAGCAGCATCAGCAGGCCGGACGTGCCCGCCATCACACCGAACACCAGGTACGGGAGCGCCTCCATGTACGCCATCTAGGGAAAGAGTAACAAGAACTATAAGTCTACTTAATAAGGACTATAAGCCTTCTTAATAAGGATATAGGAGGAGTATTTTATATTGTTGGGAAACAATCACAGTTTAGCACTTTCACTACTGCCCACGAAGCTAATAATTTATTTGTCGGCAGTTGCCCTAGACACGTAAGTACAAATACAATATTAGCCCCGAGTCAGTAAAACTAATACATGTATTAATAGTTGTTGGATGTAGTTCACATTGTCGGCGCGTCTACTAGTTAGCGCTACACACTAGCAAACGATTCGTTTCTAGTTTCTAGCTCTTGCTTTTCATTAATTTATGCCGTGGCGGTGAGACAGGTGTCTTTGAGCAAAATGTACAAAGTGTACTTTTATTTTCACTTGCAATAAAGTCAGGTTTCACTACCGTCCTGTATAGAACAATGCTTTCAAGATACTGTTGGGGCTTCCGCGGTTTTGTAGTGCTTCGACTATGTTTGCTGAGGCGCGAACCGACGATTTTTTCGCGATCATAAGGAAGCGGAGCGCTTCACTATTAAGTCGCCTACGAAGCAGCTCGAACAGTCTCCTGAAAGTTTTGTCCGAGCGGTGGGACCTGTCCCTGATACAGAGGTGGATGCAGTTTCATGTTAGCGCCTAGCCTCGTATTACATAATGTTTTAACTCAATATTGTGTATTCTTTTAATTCTTTTAATTCTTTTATTTAATTTTATACTTGTTTTAATTTAATTTGGTTAAGTAATTGTAGTGTGTAATTTTATTTTTGTGTATTTAATGAGATTTTAATTTTATAATTTTTTTTTTTTATATGGACTATGTCTGAAAATAAATGATTAATAATAGGATGGTAATGCTTGACTATGCACGAATAAATATTAACGCCCTGCTCTGGGCCAGCATCACTTCATCTCAAGCCGTTCGGAATTCATTCTACGAAACTCAAACAACACCCACACTGCAACGCCACAAGCACCGTAACGTTATCACTTCGATAACGGTAACGGTATCACCCAGCTAGTAAAGCTGTATGAATGAGATGAGATGATGCTGATAGGATGCAGTGCTTATAAATATGTTGTGATCGTAATAGGTAGCCCCTGTAATGAACTAGCTAAAATTAGTAAGGTTACGATCATGACGGAGAATTGCTATTCATCTAAACGATACTGACCAGTAGCGGCGTCTGCGGCGCCACCAGCGCGCCTATCCTGCCACACATGGAGCACGCGCCGAGCAGGCTGTGCCGCGCCTCCGTGGGAAACAGTTCGCCCGTATAAATGTAGATGCTGCTGAACGCCATGCTGATGCACAGCTTCCCCAGCAGGTTCAGTGTCGTCTGCAGCCACGGTAGTGCTGCAATAGAGGATGAAGGTGTGAAGTTTAACGTGGACCGATTCAAAATAATACATAACGTATTTCTTATCCAGTTTTCCCTAAATAACACTACGATTGCAATTTCAAAACATACATAACATCACGTCTGTAGTCCCTGACGGGTTAAGCTGAGATGTAACAAGGGGCGAGCATATTACCATCAACCGAGCACTAATGCAGACTCTAGGCTGTTACTGAGAAATTCCGAATGGAAAATCCCAGTTACTCGACCTAGGAACCGAACTCGAGACTTGCGTTTAGCAGTAGTGCTTGTGACCATCATCATCATCTGCCTAGCCTTTTTCCCAACTATATTGGGGTCGGCTTCCAGTCGAACCGGATGCAGCTGAATACCAGTATTTTACATGGAGCGACTGCCTATCTGACCTCTACAACCCAGTTAGTACTGGGTAATACGATACCCCTTGGTGAGACTGGTTGTCAGGCTTTTTGGGCCTCTGACTACCTAACGTCAGTCAAAGATCTACAAATGACAGCCGTGACCAACGGCTTAACGTGCTTTCTTTTAGTAGTAGTAGTAGTAGTAGTGCTTGTGACCTCTAGCCCAATATGGCAGTCAATTTAAGATCTAAAGCTAACTTACACATCGGCACAAAAGGCATTGCTATAAGTGACAGTCCACAGACAATGAACGCAGTCATGGTGGAGCTCTTCCTTCCGAACCGGTCCAGGGTGAGTACGCTGAGACAGTAGCCGGGGATCTCCACCAGCGAGGTGAGGATGTAGTTCACGTAGCTGTTCCCCACCAGCGACACCGAGTTGATGGACAGCCCGTAGTACACGAACGTCAGCGTGATCCACCAGAACGAGCACACCAGCAAACGGAACATCAGCGTCCTAGATCTTAACACTTGCATCAGGATAGACCCTTTATCTTTCTCCATCGGAGCCTTATCATCCGATTGGGGTAGTTTTTCAGGCTCTTCAGTCAACATTTTAATGGTGTCTGAAGAGAGTTTCTTCCTGTTCATTTTTGCAGCTTTAAAGATAATTCTGGCAGCTTCCTTGTTTCTTGATTTGCTGAGGAGCCAGCGGACGCTCTCCTCTATGAGCCAGTAGTACGTGATGAAGATGATGGACGGTGCGTAGAGGACGAGGGTGTAGGTCCTCCAGTAAGGGATCAGCCAGGCCACGCCGGCGGTCACCACCTGCCCCAGCGCGAACGTGCTGGAAATCAGGTTCCCACCCAGGACGCGCTTGTCGGGACCAACCATCTCGAGAGCTGGAATATGAAAATTAAGAAATCAGACTCTAACAGTTCAATATAATTGTACGACACAGTAGTAGCGCCTTACGGAAAGTACATACTTTAACTCCACGAATTGTAGTATCCTTCTTGATGCATTTCAGTTCATAAACCGATACAATAACCAGAACTATGCTCATAAGCAGCACTAAAATAAACCCCCACTTTAAAATCAAACATAACTTACTATCACGCCTGTAAATCCCGAACACTCACAATTCGACAATTATGTTTAATACCATGTAATAGGGGCGAGCCTATGCGATTAACTGAGCACAGATCCAGACAACGTAGTTACTACGAAAAAGTTCCTGATGGAAAAACCCAATAGCACTAGCGACCATTAGACCAACGAGGATTTGAAATTAATTAAAAGAAAACTGACAGATTTTTAAAACAATGGTTAGACCTCCTGTCTTATATGGATCAGAATGTTGGGCCACAAAAGGGATGAATGAAAGGACGAATGAAAGGGATGAATGAAAGGAAGCATGTGGCTGAGATGAGAATGTTAAGGGCGAATGCTGTGGTGTTACGCAAATGGATAAAATAAGAAATGAGTACATAAAAGGAAGTCTGAAAGTGGCGCCGGTGACTGAAAAGTTGTATGGTAATTGGTTGTCGTGGTATAGGCATGTGATGCGGAGGAATGAGGAAAATGGCGTGAGGAAAGTTTTGAATATGAAGGTGGATGGGTATTAGAGTAGAGGAAGACCACAGAAACAAAGGATCGAGTGTGTGAAAGATGATATGGCACGAAAGAAGGTGTCTGATGAGATAACGAGTAATAGAGAAGTATGGAAGAAGAAGACATGCTGCGCCGACCCTAAATGACTTGGAACAAGGGCAAGAGAATGAAGAATGACTTTAGTCTTACAACAGGACCTTATCAACAAACAACTTACCCAGAATAAAGGCAGTGCTATAGACGCCCGCGCCCACGAAGGCGTCCAAGAACTCGAGGCACATGTACATGACGTAGGAGTTGGAGAAAGCACGGATCACGCCCACTATCGCAGGAGACACCGCTGTGATCACCATCGCCGTGCGCCGACCGTACCTGAGGAAGATCTTTCTTTTACTTTTTCGTGTGTTTTATGCCTATCCTGGTGTCAGAGTTTTTAAGCCGCCCATGGGCCTCTGACTTGGCTTTACATGCCGTCAAGAAATATCTCTCAGGCATGCTGGTTTGGTTCCCTTACGATGTTTTCGTTCACCGAAGCAAGTGATAATGATACAATACGCACATGAATCCGAAAAATCAGAGGTGAGTCTAGGGTTCGGACTCGAGACCTATGACTTGGCAGTCCGACGGTCACACCACTAGGCTATTACAACCTCCCTCAACCTCCTAAGCTATCCTGAGGAATATGAAAGATAGCTTTACCACTTACGAGTTGAAGATTACTTTGTATAATTCATTTCCATACCGAAAGGGTGAAGGAAATCATCGTGAGGAAATCGAATACATATGAAATCTATTAACCCGCACTAGGCCAGCGTGGTGAATTAAATTCCACTTGCTCTCTCCCTAGAGAGAAGGTCTGTGAGCCAGCAGTGGGAACGTTGTAGTCTGATTGTGTATGTAATGTATACCTGCCATATCAGTTCTCGGTTAACGATAACCACAACCTTGACGCTGCTGCCCTTATGGTACGAGCTGTATCAAAACAGCTTCCGTACGCAACGCAACGACCCAAGGCTTGTCATTGACGCTAAAGTTGTGCTACTCTAACCAAATCTATTGTTTATTTTGGTCTTCCCGTACTCTCTACTATATTCGTATATAGTTATCTAACGACCAGCACTAGGCCCGCGTGATGGATTATAATCCACACCCTCACGTAGAGAGGAAGCCTGTGTCCTACCAGTGTGAACACTAAAGGCTGACTATCTACTGCATTAGTACAGTCAGTAGCAAGTACTCACGTGTCTGAAATGTACGCGGTGACCGGCAGTGCTCCGAAGACCCCGGCAACGTGGATGGTGCCCACCAGCGTGCGCTTCCACTCCTCGCACGCGAGGTCGAACTGGAATATACATATTACACACATTACGTCAAACATGTTCATCAAGTACTGCATGCGAGAGAATTGGTTTTCCCAAACATGGGGCTCGAAAGTCTTGAGTGACTTGGTTACTTCTTCTAGGGCAGGGTAGATGAGATAGTGAGCAGCGCAAAACTGTACAATCTTGTCCTACTACTTTTATAACTTCGAAATTTGTGAGTATGGATCGATGGTGGGATGGATGACTGTTTTCTACACTCAAAAACTAGTGAACGGATATGGTGCACAGCTAGTTTATAACCTGGATTTACACATAGGATATTTTTTTATCCCGGTAGTACGATCCCGTGGGACAATTGCTGAACTAAACGCGGGTGAAGCCGCAGGTGTAAGCTAGTAAAAAATAACGTTGCTGTGTTCCGGTTTTGTTATGGGTCGTTGTTATTGTGCCAACGGACTGCCAAAGTCAGTCGTTTCCAAGATACCGTTAGAATCAGTTTAAACACTACTACATAATTATGGTCAGGTGTCGGGACCGAGCCCAGACTCCCCTAGTGGTTTTGGCTGAAGCATGCTTTAGTAAGTTAGTGCAGTTTCCATATCAATATCTAGACAACTATCGTTCTTTAAAGTGTCAAAACTGTAGCAGCTTCGATCAAGTGTGAACCAGATGAGACAGGAGCGGTATCTGGTTTAGAGATAAGTGACGAACTTATCGGTTCGCTGATGGCAATTTAGCATATTTTCCAATAAATTAGATCTCAAGGGACGATGGCCTTGTCAAATTGCGAGCATAGTTCGATAAGGCCGTCACCTAATCTTTCATTATCTTACAATAATTCATGTAATCAAGGAGTCTAACGATGGAGCGTTGGCAGCGCACGTGCTCGCTAACTCGCTGAATTCAAACAACACGATATTATTATGCTCGAAGTAAAAACATAATTATCATATCATAATGATAGATTTTGTATCAAAAAACGAATCAAAGCCTTAGACTGTATCTCGGTGCTCATATTTAAACAGTCACTCTGACTATAGATATTTATTAAAATCACTATATTCTTAGTAGGTACTTACTTTTTATACTTGAAGCCTATCTTCTGAGGGATCATTTCAAGTACTTACACAGTCCTCTAAACTCTACACGTTATTAATGTCTGCACGTGTCCCTCTACACTACAGCCAGACGGACACGTGCACAAATTATTTTAGTTAAAACGTGACGCCTATATTCTTCAAGGGTAGACACTATTGTCAAATCCATTTTGTGATGGATTTGACAACATGTGATGTCCATGATGGCTAAATGAATCACAGTTTGCTCTCGGGATAGACCCCAAGACCATGCTCAGCAGTTGAGCAGACAGCCACCGATAACTCACCTCGCCAACAATAGTGTTGTGGTTCTCATAGACCCAGGAGTTGCAGGGCTTGGTCTGGTTGGCGCTAAAGCTGGAGGGCGCGCACTCCTGGGCCGTGGGCTCCAGGCGCTCGCAGCGGCCGCCCGCGTCCGGCAGCGCCCAGGTGCCCCAGCTGCCCGCGATGAACTCCGGCGGAGACGACTCGCACTCTGGTACTTCACATCTGGAAAAATAGAAGTTTCAAAATGAGTTTTCACTTTGTGTTTTCACTATTTGAATAATTGTCGCAATAATCTAACCCAAAATGTAATAGGTTAAGTTGGATTTTCGATTCATCAATCGATTTGAATTTCCATCACGTTCGTGCTGTGGCTTCTGTCAAATCTTGGTATTGTGGTGACAATGATATCGTCAAGGATCAATCTGATAGCAAACCCTAGATTTACTTAATCCTATAATTGTGTATGAATGGAAATGAAATTGTATGAGGTTCCAGAACGTTACGGTTTAAAAGAAGATGTAGAGACAACAATTAAAAGGAGTTCGTTTAGAAGGTTGGGTAATTTTGAGAGGATCAATGAACGGCGACTAACATAAGGTATTACAAGGCCGAGTGGCAACGCCGGGAGAGGACGCCCTAGAAGGACTGTGTCCTCCACTGACCATATTTGTGAGGTTCTCCAGAAAGGCCAGGTGCACAGTACCCGCTACCGGTGTGAGTGTATGACCAGATGTATAACGTGGAAGGGGCGAAAGGAGTATGTAAGAATCACAGCAGGTAGCGTTCGGCAGTTTCTGCCTATCCTCATGGGAAAAAGGCGTGAGTTTATGTATGTAAGTGTTGTGTATGAAAACAGCTACAACGTACTCTAAAACCATCGTGTTGTTAAAAGGTGGAGAAACATAAAACCAAGGAGTATATCATAAAAAACCGGCCAAGTGCGAGTCGTACTCACACGCAAACAAGGTTATAATATGTTGCATTGTGTTACATTCAACAGTCGAACTAAATTTGTTTTTCATAGTATGTTAATGAAAAACAAAGTTACTGCTGCAGTTTGATGAAAAAGTCCCTTATCTCAAAAACTAATTCAAATCAAATCTTATTCAAACCAATTTTCGTTGAAAGTTTTTTTTACGTTCTACAATCCTACATTTTTCAGAATTTTCCTCCTCTTACTTTAGAAATTAAAGAGTGGGGAGGGCACAAATTTTACCACTTTGGACGTGGACTTTGAGGAAAAGTTATATATCACCTCAATGTCATTTTTAAAGACCTATCTATAGACACCCCGAACGTATAGATTTGATATTTTTTTTCTATCTGTTCCATGTATTGGCAGCCCCCCCTCCCCCCCGTAATCTATTATTTTTTTATTTTGTAGAAAAATCGTAAAGCGGTTCACAAAATACATCTAACTACCAAGTTTCTACTGTGTAGTCCTAATAGTTTAGGAATAAAGTGGCTGTGACATACTGACGGACAGACAGACAGACATGACGAATCTATAAGGGTTCCCATTATGCCATTCGGCTACGGAACCCTAAAAGACAATGAGCACTACCGGTGATTTTTGTAAAATAAAGTCACG
Source organism: Noctua fimbriata (assembly GCA_905163415.1). Lineage (NCBI taxonomy): Eukaryota > Metazoa > Arthropoda > Insecta > Lepidoptera > Noctuidae > Noctua > Noctua fimbriata. The sequence continues at coordinate 695,730 of LR990937.1, forward strand.
TTTTATTGAATGTAAAACCCCGAATTTTGTTACCTGCATCGTGTCCTTGAAAACACGTTTCAAGCAGAACGTATCATAAAGTATTTATTTTGTTTTATACAATTTGGACAAGTGGTAAGTACGGCGACCAATCAAGCTATGCAAAACCAGTTTATGCAGATCTCTCCAGTTTGTACGGGAAACTATACAAAGCGAGGCCATGTTATACTAGAAATGTATAGTTGATGTGTTAATGTGTGCGGCTGTGAAATGTATTTACTTGCATAGATTGTCTTATTTTTAAGTAAATCCTATAGGTACCTACTACTTACTACTCAATGAACAATATTTGTAATCACATTCTCGAAAACGGCTCTAACGATTTCGATAAAAGTTGCAATATAGGGGTTTACGGGGGTGGGAAATCAATCTAGCTAAGTCTCATATCTGCGCTCTAATTTCACCCCAGCAGAGCTCTGATAAGGATGTATCAGAAGACCGAAATATTTTAGAAAAAATCCTTGCGTATCCTGATACAATAAATGTTGCTGTCTATATTTTCTCGAAAGATGTTGCTTCGTGAAAATATGGAATATCCTAAAGCAAACTGCATAATTTTCAGTCTGTCCCAAGACTGTTATCAATGTCCGTTAATTTATTTAATTTGTGAAGGTTGATTTTGTCAAGTTGACTATGTCACTTATGATAAGTTTGCTACCGGCAACATAGTACCACTGTCTGGGCAAATATGTACCTATTGTTACTATCTTACACAAACACTTTTATTTAAACATCTTTATTTCCATTATATCAGTAAAATTGAAAAAAAAACGCAAGAAAAGGAATTTGTTCTTTAAAACACAACAAAGCAAGCTATCAAACCGCAACTATTTTATTTCAAAAACGATTGACGGCTATTAATAATTGTAGTGCCTACTAGGACACAGGTACCTAACATAACATCACACCTGTAATCCCCGGCTAAGGGTTAGGCAGAAGTGTACATAAGTGAGGTCGCTACGTGAGCTGTATAAAATACATAGTATTACCCTTTAAGTTGCATGTAATAGGGGGCGAGCCTATTGTCATCAACCGGTCACAAATCCAAACTATTACTGAGAAATTCCTGATGGAAAAACCCACTAACACTTTTCCCGACCTGGCAATCGACCCCAGGACCTCATGCTCAGCAGTCGCGCTTACGACCACTGGACCAACGAGGCAGTACCTACTTATTTTTGTCCAAACGCTGCATTCAGTACAAGTATAAGGAAACAGGTAAATTCTGTTCAGTAAAACATAAAAAAATGCAAATGTGCTTGCAGATACTACTCGTAGGTAGACCACAGACTATCTAGTTTCTGCATTAGTACATAAAATTGCCAGTTATTGGTTATAAATACGGCAGTTTTCCTTCAGCAATGAATGGCTTGAAGAATTATTTGAGCTGAACATTTCAATCAAGATACTGCTTTTTACCCGACTTTGTCAGAAGGAGGGTAATCTTTTTCGAGCGTCTGTATGTGTGTATGTCCATTTCTTTGGAACGCCCTCCAGCCTAAACGGCTGGACGGTTTTTGACGTAAGAGGTGTCGTTGAATTCGTCAAAAATTGTGGTAGTGACATAGACTATATAAATTTTGAAAATGGCGCCCGTAAATGAAAAGAAAGGGGCGGGGGGTTGTATTTTTTTCTTATCATAGCAATATGGGTATCAAAAGAAAGCTGGTGAAAAGACTATTTTTCAAAGATCAAATATATGTATCATATCACGTTTATATTACTATTTTAAAACATTTTTTTAAAAAGCGTACCTATACTATATCGGGACGCCCGAACTATCATTTTCTAGCAAGAATGTATTAAATCAGGAATGACATTACCTGTACTTATTTAAAATAAGTTTAAGGAAGAACTTGTCTGTTAAAAAAGACAAAAAGTCTGAAAATTATTGTTATAAAAACAAAAAACCCGACTGCTTTAAAATAATGAACTGAAAAGGGGAAAACAAGTGTCACAATACTATATAAAATTTGACTGAGTAATGTAATCCGTCACGCGGGCCCAGTGGAGAGAGGAGGCCGTGTGTCCCAGCACTGGGAACATTATAGGCTGATTATTATGAGTAATGCATAATTTCATGCACAATGCATGGTGCATTGTTTTGTAAGATACTTAATCAAATAATGAAATAAGTACATAATTATGTATATCCATATTAGTTAAAGTAAATACTTTAAGGTGCTGCAGACGGGAACAAACAATACTTTTTTACCTACTGGCACAGACAGATCTACCAAAACTACGTTAGTACCGCATGCGGCGCCTTAAGGTGTTTAATTCAACTAATTTGAATATATAAATAATGCATGCTAAATTATACATTACCTACTCAGTCGAATTTTATATAGGTATTGTGTATAAGTACCTACTGGTTTTTCCCTTTTCAGTTCATTATTTTTTTGTTTCAATGTATGTTCACGCAAATCCTACAAAGTAGGTGAATTAAAGATGAAATCCACCATCGTGGGATCGGATCACAATAATTTCGTTTTATGACGTTTCACTTCGACTGAAAGATGCCGAATGAAAGGCAAAAAAGATATCGGTTAAACGGATCGTTGATAGGAACAATTGTCCTGGCTGAGGATCACACAAGCAAGCTCGCTGACCGAGAGAAGGAAAAAACAAATTAGCGTACAATAGACCCATTAACTGACACCGCTACTTACATATTTAATACCTACTTTATTTTGTTACGAGCAAACTGTTATTTACAATGATGAGCTGCGATCTCTGACTAATCAATCATGCTTATTCTATCGAAACATTGAATCCCGTCTGAGTCAGGGAGAGAAGCCCAGCTAATATGGTATTGTAAACACAAATGAAGAAAGTACTCATCTCTAATTCATTATAAACTGCCATATTGTTGGCTAGCGGTTGCCCGCGACTTCGTTTGTGTGGAAATTTGATGAGAGATGTGAAAAAAAATAGGAGCCATGTGCTATTCCAGACTCTATGTGGAAAATTGCATCCAGATCAGCCGTTCTGGCGTGATTGAGTAACAAACATCCATCCAAACTTTCGCATTTATAATAGTCAGTAAGATGGACAAATTAAATTGTTACAGTAATTTTGAAACTTTTGTACAAGCAATGGTCATCATAGGAGCTACATTAGAAGGTTCCCAAAAGCGATTAACTCTCGTTCAAGTCACCTGTCGTCTGCCTCTTAGTATTCACTGTGTCATCTCATAATTATACCGATTCAAGAAACATATCATAGAACAGAGAAACAATTACTAAGTTTATTACAGTCGACAAGGAAAATCGTGAAAAATACAATAAAAAGACGATTGAGTGGCTAGTTCGTTGTTCAGCTGACGGAAGATAATACGTAAAGTATTGAGGAAAAGATGAAACATTTCTTTCTGCTTATCTCGTGTACATACGACCTATACAAGAATAGCTAATGCTGGTTTAAACATAGGCCAGGTAAATATGGTAGCAATGGCATGAAGGCTGACTGCCCTGGCCCAGGGAAGGCCAGACTAACAGTTAACTCTACTCGAAATGTTGTTACTAATCAAAACTTGATTGAAGCTATGGCCTCGAAAGTAATTTCAGTCAAAACTCAGTCTAAATAATCGATGAAATCTCAGCCATGGGCATTATCTTGAACTTAAGCATGATAAATACCTAAACCACCTACTTAACCCAAATAAATAGTCAATTTCACAATGACCATTGTCAAGCCTGTTACAGAAAGTCTTGAATCTCCGTTATCTACATATTTATCAGCTTTAACTCAAGTATTCAAAACAATGTCAATAGTATTGACTAACATACTAGTTACAGTATTAGTTTTATCTTTGTCTTTAGTGGATAGATTATTTTCAATATCTTATCTTGAAACTTTTAAATAGAAATGATGCAATGTGCATCATTCAAAATAGCCTGTCGCAGACTGCAGGTCGTGTTTTGACGAACTTTCCTCTCCTACGTTCCTCTCAACACTTCCAAACAAATTAACTGAAAATTATATTAACTAGCTTTTGCCCGCTAAGCATTAAATAATTTTCAGAATCGGATCAGTATTTGCGAAGATTACAGCCTGCATCCTTACTGACAAACTTTACCTTTTTATAATATCAGTATAAATTTGAGACTGATAATTAACTAGTCTTTCTTATCAAGACCTGATACAGGTCACCCAGTAACTGGGTTGTAAAGGTCAGATAGGCAGTCGCTCCATGTACAATACAATATTCAGCTGCAACCGGTTAGTCTGCACCGATCCGAACTTAGTCAGAGAAAAGGCAGATGCCTTGCAGATGAGCATGTTGATATGAATGACTGATGTGTTCTTTACCTATCTGATTAACATCTTATTCACGGTGTAACTGACACTAGGCGACATATAAGGACTAGGAACTTCAACACATAGGATAGGGAATTTAAGACCTCTTTTGCCGACTGAAATTTTCGAAACTATAACAATCAAAGCCCTTTTAAGTAATACGCAAAGATCTTGCATTTCTTTCTTCTTTATCGGGCGGTTAGTACCTAACCTGGTGTGAGAGTTTTTATGCTGCCCATGGGCCCCTGACTTGGCTATACATACATTGTCCAGAAATATCTCACAGGCATGCAGGACTATTTATGCAGATTTCCTCACGGTGTTTTCCTTCACCGAAATCAGAGATGTGCGTCTTGGGTTCGAATTCGAGAAACCTATGACATTACTGCTTATCTTGCACTGAACTAACGTTGTTATGAGATATGGCGACCTTCGGCGAATCAAGAAAAGGAAATGAAGAGAAAGATATAATGACACCTAGAATTTTAAGTACTGTAGATTTCCCGTTACTAAATATAGAGCAAGGAACTGGTGACCTGGTTGTGGATATAAGCGGGACAGGACGACAATGTACCAGCAGGATCGGACAGGATGCACTCGTTTAACATAAACACTCCTAGCAAAGCAAAGTAGTGTTTATTAGCAGACAGCAAGGCAAACTGATTCCTCGTGCATTCAATGTCACACATTCGGATACATTTTAGCATAATAGGTCTTAAGTTGAAGAAGAAGACCCGTTTTTCATGAGATAAATATAACTTGTGCTAAGAAGATCCTATTTTACGTCAGATAATAAAAAAGTGTGTACGAGTTATGATCTAGCTTATTCTGGATAGTCTTGCTAACAAACAAGCTTTTCCTTCACAGTTACTCTAGTATAAAGTACCTAAAGCAAAAACATGAATGTGGGAAAATCCTAGGTTCAGTTTCAGGGATTTACAGCGCCTTATCGAAACCTAGATTTCCTTGGCATTTCTTTCCTTAACACAACACCTACATTACCTATGCACGGGCACATCATATTAACCGCTATTATTTTTTATGCATATTTTATACGATCACACAAAGAAGACAAGTAATCAGTATTTTTTCGGCACTGCAAGTCCAGTTCCCGTTGTACCTTCTTTCATATATCAAAATCTACAAAGACGGGACGAAGACAACGAAGTGAAAGAAAGACTACCACTATATGAGGTGATGAACGGCAAAGTTTTTACAAAAGGACTGAACAGAAACTGACTTTATTATTTATTGATAAAGGTTCATTAACAGCTTCTGTGTTAAACATAATCTCAAGTACAGGTTAATACAGTCTTGGACTTACACAGTGGCAAATTTGTGGTTAACCAGCATTCACAAAAATAAGGTGACTTTTGTTTGATTCAGTTTTTGTTTTGCCACCGACTTCTGAAGCGAAAGTTATTTTTCACTTGTTTTGTGTTTTTGAAGTCGGTTTTATGTTTTGCAAAAAAGATTTTTTATTTTTTCATTTTATAGTTGAAATATCCTATACAAATATTTGCGCACTACTCCAATGAGACAGCGAGATTTCGGAGTAAACGAAAATATTATCGATGTATACAATTTTTTGATTTTTCAAAAACTGCTTGCAATAAAATTTAAATGAGACCTTTTAGGAAGTATACCCTTTGAAACAAAAAAGAATTTACCAATCGGTAAACATACATAAAAAAAAGATTCCGACGAATTGTGAACCTCCTCCTTTTTGAAGTCGGTTAAAAATTAAATTAAACTGACAAGAAAGCTGAAATAATCTTTATTATTTTACCGAGGGAATCTATTAATGGTCGGTTATCACAATGCCCAAGGAGATGCCCAACGAGAAAGCGAAATAACAAACGCACCTAAGTATGTACATATTTACACAACTGATTAGAATAGTTATTTGGCATCTCATATGAAGGTAAGTATCGATAGATTATGGCACACGATGAAATGAGAAACATCCGCAGAAAGGCAATATACAAGGGTGATTAATAACAGCAGACATCCAAATTAGTTACATTATCTGCTGCTCACGCATGTTCATAAAGCAAGATTATGAAGTGTCAGACATTATCGAGCTTTCCACCAGTGGATAGCCGCGGTGTGAACGATACCGTATCAGTGAATCAGATGCGTGTTACTAGCTTATTACACACGTGTTCACCCGCTGAACATCGTTCACACAACGACCTTTATGGCCTGTACGATATTTTAGGGTAAAAAAGAGTAAAAAGTTAGGATCACACGCCAACATTCCGTTCATATACAGCGTGTACCAGAAAGGTGTTATTACTTATTTCAGGGTGTGTTTCAGATCGTCAAACTAGACTGTATAAAATCAGCAGTGCCATACATTTGTCCATGCAATTGTGTTTTGATTTTTCGAGTAGGTATTGATTTAATTCACTATTTTTATAAATGTGACTGGAGTTTTAATTTTTATTTTTATAATTGTTTATTTAGTCATATAATAATTTCAGAATATTAATTTTAATTTATATTATTTAATTGATTTTAATTGTAACATTTTGTCTCAAATGTATGCATCATATGATCCTGAATGGATGAAATAAATGATTTTGAATTTGAAAATTGAGGTTTTGAACGCAACAGTGGATTTTATTTCGCGATTACGATGGTGGTCCCATAGAGAAAGTTGTTCAGTTTGATGGTCTGAATCACACCCTGAAATATGAGCACACCTTTCTGGTACACGCTGCGCGGGTCAAACCAAATGCAGTATGGACATTACGATTTCCTCACGGGGCTATACTTCATCGTTTTCAGCATATGTCATCTTTGATCCGAAATTTATCCGCTGTTGGACCTTAGCTTCCTAAATATATACCACAATTGAGTCTATACCTAGAGAGGTCAGTTAGTTTAATAAAACATAAGTGTTCCTTGTTGGGGACACTTGCAGGTCATAAACTTGTAATCTAAATACTCTACTCTAAGTACTCCCCGTACAGGAAGGTCAATTTAACATTATTAAGCCGCTCTGTCCTATATCCATGACCGCTTCGTCACGCTTATATAGTCATTCAAAGATTACCACGATAAATCAAGGAAAATACTTAGACTGATTTCTTGATTTTTATTGAATCGATTACTCAAAATGTGTTGCCACGTAAGACGTTTTAATTCCAAGCTGTGAGCCACGTGTTCGAGATAAGAAACAACGGCCCCCTACTTTTCTGGTGATCGGACTGCCGGCTAGAGGCTCGGGTTTGGTTCCCATCGGCAGTCTACTGAACCGAGGGTCAGACCATGCTGACTTTTTCAGTCACCCTTCAGAAACATACAACTTCCATGAATGACAACGACAGCTGTTAAACACCCGCACAAATTCAAGCAAAACCACAGTTTTATGTAGTAGTTATCCTCTCGGCACAGTCTCAAAATGCAGGAAAACGTATATATATAATACGTGTTTGTTTACAATCTGTTGAAGATCAGCAGGATAATGTACCGGATGACAATGGACATATACTGAGAATTTGTGTTGATCTTTACTGGTAGTAAGTACGTACTCTTTGCAGGTAGTATGAGTGTAAAGGTAATTTACATGTTGTAACCGTTTACAACATGTTGTGTTTACAAATTAATTTTTAATTTAAGAAATCAGTTTTGCGTAGGCTTCGTAAAGGGCCCGTGCCCTTTACGAAGCCTACGCAAAACAGATTTCTGGGAAGATACTTTTCTTTTGTGGTGAAAAATCACGTTTTACGGTAAGACTCAAAACATTGTGCTGATGAATGCATTGAATGGTAGGTACAAGGGTCATGGAGGTATTTAAAGTAAAGTTAAAACTTTTTAAAAAAAGTTTCCCAGAAAAAGCAACTAGAAGTTTCCCAGGTATGGTCCAGAACAAAAAAAAACGATAACAATGACGCCGGGGAGAATACGTGCCTTTCGGCTTCGTTAAGGGTCTTTTTTTACACCCATACCGTAAAAATAATTAGAAATGAAAAGTATGATAAAACCAATCCGAGCGAGTTTAAATAATGGTAAGTAAACGCGAACTTGATGAAAAAAAAAATACTTTTACGATAGTCACAAAAATGTTCCATAGTAACACAATACGTACATAAGTAATTAATCGCATGAAACAATTTTCAAATTTTATTGACTTTTAAAACTTGACTTTTTTAATGAACTTGTAGGCAATCAAGTGCTTATGTAATGAATACACGTGCAATACCTTTATAAGTTTTCTCATAAAATATGCGCCTATACAAGGTGGAAGGGACACCGACGCGAAAACGGTTGCCACGTATTCAGTAGGTACATCATTAAGTATTAAAAAAAAAAAACAATTTTTTATACAAAAGTGCAACAACTACTTTTTTTTAATAATCGATGAAAACTTTCTACGTGGAGGGGCTCACAATGATGTACTTACTGTCGGTGTCCCTGCCACCCTGTATGTAGATACAATTTGAACCAAGACAGTATAAAGCTTCGCGAAGGTTCCATTTCCGATCGATATTTAAGTAGTCTTTGTAATTAGTAATAATTCAAAGAAAAATCAAACAAAAACGTTGCTTTAGGTCAGTTTTTCACGCCCGATTTTTATTCAGAAGGCTAATGACACATACATATCACAATAATCCGTTTACGATGTACATATTTCATTCAAATTCGCCGAGGACACAATAATCACAAATCAATTATCCTACAAACTACTCAATTACACTAAACTTCTTGATAACAACTGCAATGCAAGCACAAAAACCGAACTGCGTAAAAACCGGTTCCGTTCAATTAGAGAATCAATCTCGTCAGTGTTGAACTGATGATTATCTTCGGCTCCAGTAATCAATGTGCGCCGACGCAGAACATTCGTCCTCGGCGATGAAGCGTGATGATAACAGTGCAGCCACTCACTGATCCTCGACGGAAGAGGAGGACACGCTTCCTGATAAAAGTAAGAATTGTTTTCCTTGAGATGCTTACGGCTCTCAGTATATGCGGCTGTGAAAAGTTTTCCTTGTCCAAAACTAGCTAAAGGTATCATCAGAGAATGTCTGGCTCGCATCTCTAGTGAGGTCCTGGGTTCGATTTCAACGTTGGGCAAACACTTAGGTTATAGTGTTTCTATTAGGATTATTTCCGAAGCAGCTTAGAGTCTGAAAGTTAATGGTGCCCCCGTGCGTGTTGGTCTTGTGGCCGCAAGCAAACCTAGCCATCAGCTAGATTCCCTCACCAAAGCCACCGACCCTTTGGTGTGTTTAGTGCTCTTGACAGTAACGCTTAACCACTTGCAGTACCTACGATTTTTGTGCAGTAGGCATCCTTGCGTAAAAAACAACCAAACCAAGACCCTGTGAGTGTAAACATACTAATGAAACTATAGTGTCATTCTGCTAACCTTCAAGTGCCAAAATATATTTAGTTTATCAAATTCTTAAAATAATCTTTTATTCAAATTATGACCTTTCCTCATCAGATACAGTGAGACACAAGAAATCATTATTATTCTTCTAGAGTGCGTCAAACACTGGTACGGTCATCTTAATACTATACTATGCGACACTAATTGGCCTTGCTGTCGATACTTCCGCTCTATGGGGTCTTCCTTCCTTCCTTAGTTTCCACAGACAGATTACGGCTACGGACAAGGACAAAGGACTCTTAAAGAAAAAACTTGACCGTATTAAAATTTAAAAGGGCGCTAAACGAAATTTTAATTAGGAATGCTATTATTTAATTGACGACTTTCTAAATGATGATTTTGAATTTAGTTACACTCCTACTGTTATTGACTAATTTATAATATACCTACTGTTACCCTAATTGACATATCTTTTTTCTAGTTGGCATAACGTTATTCCGTTTGACATTATTGATGATATTTTTAATTTTTAATTACTTTGACCATGTTGACATTTTTTTAGTGTACCTATGTAATTCCAATTACATGGCACTTATTTGAAATTTATAATTGTAAACCAACTATTTGCATGGCCATGTGACGGCAAAATGTGGAGAACCTTATTTTAAAAGAGCATCTATGCACCTATTACCCATGTTTGCAAAGAAATAAATGAAATGACTAAAAAAGATAATCCAGTATCTACATAATCTGGAAAGAAAAAACGTTGTTTGGACCCCAAATCTGCAGTCTGTCCGTACCACTTTGATCGAAATATAATCGAGAACTTTAAAAAAAAACCGAGGACGATATGAGTAGGTACATGTAACAAGTGCCCTACGTAACAGTACGCACCAATAGATACCTAAAGTTAAACAAGTTATTGTCGTATGACTTGATTTGACTGCAATCACTTGCAAGGATTTAATTGTTTGTTTTCTTTCAATTTCCCTATGCAAACTTTTAGTATTGTTTTTGAACTTTTCTAAAATTGAGCCTTGGTTTAGCCTCTGCTCATGCTGAATTTTTATACGTTAACGAGATTCCTTAGGTTACCTACGTCCATGTGGTACAAAGCCTGGCGCTGAGAGCCCCGCAGAAGGACTTAGGCAGGTAGTTACTGATATAGTAGGTACATACATAAACTCACGCCTTTTTCCCACAAGGGTAGACAGAAACAACAACACGTCACCTTCTACAATACATCTATACTTTCTTACTCCTTTCACTTCGTCCACGTTCATACATCTGTTCATGAACACACGCCCCACTCTTATAGTGTCAGCAATTTTGGCAATTTTCAGCAAAACAAACATACAAGTGTACGTTATTACTTGTTATTACTTAGAATATAATAATCTGCTTGATCCGAAACCGAGTTATCAGTTGCAGCTGATATGACTCTATGGTTATCATGACATTATCCGAAATATTGCGTACAAATGCAAGATAAATAATTAAAAATCAACATATCTTAACGTTATCGTAATTAAGATCCCTTGATAGTAGGTACGTAATTTCTAAGTCAATGATAAATAAATATTAAATATGCAATAGGGAATTTCAATGAAGTAATTAAACAATTCTTAGTGAATGATGTAGTGAATGTGGTACCTAGGGGGGAAAAACTCAATTTAATATGTTTTCAGGTTTACACTGATAAAATGTCTTTTTTTAAACGCAATTATAATTATTATTTATTCAATGGTCCTTGTTGTTATTGATTTACTAATAACTTATTGGTTTATCTGATTTGGTAAATCCCACGTACCTACTAGATAATCGATATTCATTAATTACAGATTCAATTTATGTCACGATATTGGTCACTATTTTATTTCAGGTACTCTCTTGTAAAGACCTGAAATCTCACACAAAATTACATGCAGCTTTCACTCTACATAGAATAAGAGTCCCACCGCAGAAGCGAGATGCAACGCCAGAGTACTTGCTACTGTCTACATACTTGCTCATAAACTTTTGATTTCAAATCACTCTTTCGGTATTGACCGGTCGCTATTCATCCCTATCTAACTTGCAATTGTCTAATTGCAATGTAGTACAGTCACAACCACATATTGTTTACACGTAGAAACTTTTAAAACTCCAACTGTGTTTGTATCTACTATTATAGTAATTTTATATCGTTAAAGACACAGACAAAAGAAAATGCACCTGAACATGGGTGTCAAAATTGAAAGAATTTTGAGAAATTGCTCTTAAAACCCGTAGTAAAATGAGGTCCTACCTGTAGGGAACATCTCCTGCCGCGAAGATGTACTGGCTATTATAGACCGCACATATGAGGATCACGACCAGGATGAAGCAGTAGTTCCGGATCTGGTAGCGGCCGAACTGGCCCAGTTCTAGGAGTATGGCATCCAAATCTACAGTCACTGCCATGGCGGAGACACACGAGGATCCACTAAGGTTCACGAGACACCACGACACTCGTCCGTCACTGTCGCCGAGCGTGTGGCGTGCGCCCACGGTAATCGCGCGCTGCCCTCACGCAGCCAAACACAGGCACACAGGTATCGCCGAGAGTCGCTGCACTCACGACTTCGCAACTATAAACTGCGCGCATTATTGAGAAGTCGATTGTTCCTAATCTCCTGTCGAAACGTCATGCTCAAACGTGCAGATTATATAAATCCTTAGCTGCTATCCAAGTCCTCTTAAGTCATTAATGTATGTGAATTGGTGGCAGATTACAATAGCAATGATAAATTACTTATATATATAATGACAGTGAGAACGACAGGACTTAAGTTATCCACGAGCTCTCACTGAGAGGATCAATAATAAAAACAAACCTGTCACTTTGATGCCAGCTGATACTAGTGTACCTACATATTAAAACTTCAAGGTCACGATTACTTTGTCTTATTTATTCATACATAAATAAAACCGGCCAAGTACGTGTCGGGACACACAGAGTGAAGGGTTCCGTAGTCTTGGAGAATAATTAAATATTTTATCCCAAGTAATAACTTAAATTTTCAGACTAAAATTAGCACTTAATAAGCTTAATATTTCGCAGACGGATCCTGAAACGAAAAATGGTTGCCACGCACCCGCAATATTTTTGAACGACCTATCCAACGACGCCCCACACCATGTTAGATACAAGAAAATTAACCATCCCCACTGAACGCGTAGGTGAGGTAACCGAAAAATTGTTTACAAGATTTTATTTTACCGCTTTGGATACGTGATTAATATAGGCATTGCATACCATAATAAATTACAGCTTTCTAGTACTAAGAGTTTCTGAGCTAAGCCCCGGACAGACAGACAGACCCCCAAACTATGAATATTACAATAACACAATCAGCTGTTAGCCACGTGACGCCGTTCTGTCTCCCACTGTGCTCTGCCTACCCACTGTTGCAAGGTTCGATAGTAATGAGACAGAACGGCGAGTGAGGCTAACAGCTGATAAGGTCAAAAGCGCGCGAGCGCGAATTTCATACGGTATAAAAAAAAATGTTTCTTAGGGAAACTTGTTTGTTATCATGAGTATAATCACGTGTTTAAGTATCGGCCACTAATTACCAGTCACTTTATATCTTCTCTGCTCTTCTCTACATATAATAAAATCGTTAAAATTCAAATCGATGTTCCGACTTGGCGCAAAAACTACTGCATATCATCATCATCATTTCAGCCGAAAGACGTCCACTGCTGGACATAGGCCTCCCCCAAGTGTCGCCACATTCTACTGCATATATCCTGTTCAAATTTTGCACAAATATCTGTAACTGGCTTTTTCAAATGTTAGGCTATATATTATCACGCTACTTGCTTAAGGGGGTGAGCAATATTGCATTATGTCAGTGTTATTCAATTGTTTACCGTTTCAGTCATGATATGCGTAACAACGTCTATTTCAAAATATATGTCAGCGAAACAAATAGAAAAACGGTTTCATGACCGCTTTACGTGCATCAGGTCGCAAGTTCGATCCCCAGTAAAATTATACTTGTTGTAATTAATTGGTTGTAATTTTTTTTTGATAGAGATTATTACTATTTATTTTCTCTTTTTTATGTATAATATAGTAAATTCTTATGAATAAAGTTTAAATCATTGGTAAAATCTCTTTCCTCATGTTTGAATCTGGCCGTTCGATGGTGTTCTGAATTGACAACGTCGTTGTGTGCTGTCCAAAGGTGCTGTCAAAAAAAAAAAAAAGAAGACCCGATATTTTGAATTTCACCTATCGCTCCCAATAAAAATAATAGCAGTTATTTAAATTAATTTGAAACTGCTTTGTTGTGTCGTTGTTCTTAGTTTTACACAAGTATGATAGGTTCAGGTTGTTTCTCTGCATTGTTAGGTCCCAAAAATAAATTCGTCTTTATCGGAGGGTGCTTGTAATGTATGATTTCTGATGCGTCTTGATTGTTAAAAAAAAGCACGTAATTCGTTACTTGAAAAATATTTAGGTATCTTTATCATATCTGTCTTTTGTATCTTACTACTATTATCAATGCGAAAGTTTGGATGAGTTTGTTACTCAATCACGCCAGAACGGCTGATCGGATGTAGATAAACTTTGGCACAGAGATAGATTATCGTGATAATAACTTAGAGGCATAAGCAATATTGCATTATGTCCATATTCCGCAACTGGTTGCCAACCGGCAACTGTCATACCATGCATTAGAATAGAACGGCTATTTTAGCCCATTTGTCATCGAAGCGAAGCGAGGTAGGCTGACGGTTCACAGACCTCCCTGTAAAAGAGGGTTCGCAATTTCGATCCCCAGCCGGTTTTCATTTTTTGTAACTAGATATTTTGTTTTATTGTAATGCTTTGTGATTTTCATTATAAAGTAGATTATATGCTTTTGGTTAGTTTTAACCATTCAAATACAGTTAGGTAATCATAAATTAACAAATATGAATTGACCAATTTTCACTGGCCAAAAAAAAATCTCTAAAAACTTAAAAATAAAAACAAAAATTTAAATTAGATAAAACCAACGACGTTGTAAATTTGTTCCGTGCGGAAATCGAACCCGCGACACGCAGCGCTGCAGTCAATCGCTCAGCCAATGCTCCAACTGTGCCGTCACATTGCATTTTGTGCTGAATCTTCTGCTGGGCCAACTCCGCAAAGACCGCTATATACAGCTTTAAAGTTTTTTTTTTAACCTTGCCCCAGTCCAGGCCCACACTTGGAATTTCTCCTGTATCGTGGGTGTGTTTACAGATAGTTAAACTCACAAACAGCCATACCCGGAACAACTACCTGTAGGCCATACAAAAATGTGATCCGTGCGGGAATCGAAGCCGATACTCGCAGCGCAGTAGCCATTGGCTCAGCTACTGCGCCAACCGTGCGGTCACATAGCTGTGGCTGTGGCTCCCTCAGACATTGCTGCAACTTTGCTTAACGGTGGCTGGACTGCACATTCTGTTTTTATATTGCCGCTGAATCTTGCAAGTGAAGATACCTCAACATGCAACATCACCAAAAACAGCGGCCGGGTAGTCCTTTTGCAGCAGTGCAAGTTTAAAGTGCATAAGAGGCGTTGAACCGCAGCTTGCAGCACATCTGCGGCAACCAGGCGCTGATGGGTGGCGATTTCGTTTTGCTCGCAGGCGACTTTAGACAGATACTGCAAGTTATTGAGAGGGGCACACCCACCGGCGGATGAAATAAACGCGACATGCGTTTATTTCAAGCCGTCGCCACTGTTGTCTAGGATCGAAAAGATCCATCTTACCTGCAACATGCGCGTCCAACTGTACAACGACCACGCAGCAGTTGTCTTTGCGAATATGCTGCTGCAAATGGGAGTGGTTCGTCTGGAATCGGGCGCAGATGGGAAAATTCTATTTTCCGAAGAATTTTCCCATCCAGTGGCTACAGAGGATGCGCGCACATCCACATCATCACATCATGCATGTTTTTTTCCAAATTTGGAGATTAATATAAAAAATGAAGGGTGGTTGTGTGAGGGGTAGTGCTGTCGCCAAAGAACGAGTGTGTCAATCAAATAAAATAAAAAAATATGATCGTCGGCGTCGGCATCCATAGACTCTGTGATGGCTAATGATGATAGTACTGCCTACCCCGTTGAATTTCTTAACTCCCTGGGGTTAACTCCCAGACTGTGCAATGGAACCAGGCTTCGTATCACAGAGCTGGGCACTAATATTATAATCACTCCTGTAATAATGGTGGCTCATTGTTACAGGAGTGGCTAAAGGAGAGAGCGGTTTAATTCCCCGCGTACCCGTTATTCCAAATAACTTGCCATTTCCATTTACGAAGCTGCAATTTCTCTTAATATTGGCTTTTACAATAACGGTCAACAAATTTCAAGGAAAAACCTTAAAAGTGGCAGGCATTCATTTGGGCGCTTCATGCTTCTCACACATTAAACAAATCTTTTAATGTTGTATACAAAACGGTATTAGAATAAATAAATAAATAGCGGCCAACAAGGCGTTTGATTGTTCACATTGAAAAAAAGTCGTAAGGCACCATAATGTTCCAGTTTTTAAGCCATATCGTCGCCTCAAAGCCTTTTAATTTTGTTACAGACCTCTGCCACCCAGAATTACAGCGCCCAAAAAGACGCCTTTTGTAGTCATCACCCACATTATCACATTTTGATCAGGCCTTCAGTTCTCACACATAACATCCCGCCTGCAATCCCCGAAGGGTTAGGCACAGGTGTGTACCTAATCGTACACCAACATTTCAATAGTTATGTTGAAGTCCCATGTAATAGGGGGCGAGCCTATTGCCATTAATCGGGCACAAATCTAGACTTCGTAGGTGCTACTGAGAAATTCCTGATGGAATACCCACCCCGGGAATCGAACACGCATACACAACAAAATTTCCACGCGAACGAAGTCGCGGGCAACAGCTAGTATATTAATAAAATCGTAAAGATCCAAATCGATGTTCCGACATGGCGCAAAAACTACTGCATAAATCCTGTTCAAATTTTGCACTAATATTTTTTATAAGTATCTTCAAATGTTAGGCTATTACTATCACGCTACTTGCTTAACGGGGTTAGCAACATTGCATTATGTGCGAATTCTTCAATTGGCCATTACGTGGATGAGAACAGCTATATAAAACACATCTCAACGGAGTAAACCATAAGTAAACAGCGTAGCGGTTTCACGAGCGCTCTATAAACTATGGGTCACATGTGCGAACCCCGGTATTATTTGCACATCTACAAATATACGTCAATTACATTACAAAGTAGGTACATACCTACCTACTTGTACTTGTGTGTGTAGCTTGGAGAACGCGATGAGGTAGCACGTCTACAAAATGATAAGTTAGCACCATCAAATAACTAGTTCTTAATAGTTTAAGCAGTAGCAATGAAACTCACAGTAATTCAGGAGTAAATATAATATCAAAAAGTACATTATACTAAATTACACAATCAATACAATCAGTGAATGGTGAAACGAGGAATTCCAGAAACTAACGTCTTATTTACATAATATTATTTACAAAATGGCAGACAATCTATCAATGCTATAACGACTTATAGAAAACCTCAAAAGGCCTTATCGGCAATAGGCTCGCCCCCTATCACGTGGAAGTTAAACCTAATTGGCTAGAAGTGGACGTAATATAGGGTCTTATACTATACAGGCGTGATGTTACGGTATCAGGTTGGTGACCTTCCTTTTCGGGTTGCGTGACGCCAGTAGACTCATCTCTTCAGCCTGCTCGATGGTATTGGGCAGTTTCATGTGCAGCGTCTCCGGCGTGAACAGCATGAGCATGCCCGCGCAGCAGGCCATGCCGCCGAACACTAAGTACGGCACGTATTCACCATACACCAACTGTTGCAGCAACACGTTTGGTAAGAGAGATGTTACACAGTGCGAAACGGTGAACGGCAACGAAACGTGTGCGCGTCGGATTAAGGGCCAGAGAGACGAAGCGGAGAGGGGTCCTTTGGTACGAAACCGCGGTCGCAGCGCCCACAGCGCAGCGAAGTATTATTTGTTAAAATACTGTTGCGACCGCATTGCTCGTGTGGCACTTAGTGCGTTGAATGAAGTCAGAGAGTTGTGTCGACGCCACACACCGGCAACGCCCGTGTGGCTTCACTCTAACGCAATCACCACCATCGTCATTACATAGCGCAGATTGCCACTGCTAAACACAGGTCTCTCTCAAGCACTGCCATATCGAACTGACTCAGGCCTCCCGTATTCCCGCGACATTTTGTGTCGGATAATCGGGTCATTGGTCCTATTTCTTTGCTTTTCTCCTAAACCTGTCGTTTGTCACACTTTCTCAACATATCTCTATTGTGCTATTCCTCAAAGAGCTATTAAACTTTGATAAGTTACTCTGCAGACGATGAGGTTTCGGTGAAACCCATCACAATCATTGGCTGGACTTCACCCACTACTAGGTATAGGCTTCTCTCTTCTCATGCCAATCTTCACGTTTCTGTGTCAGCCTCATCTAGGTTTGTCCCCCGATGGCAAAATTGTAAAGTGACACCGCGAGCAAGGTCTAGTGATAAATAAATGATGAAGGTGTAATAGACTGACTAACCAACAGAGGTGTCTGGGGCGCGGTCATGGATCCGATCCGGCCTATCATGGAGCAGGTGCCCATGAGCAAGTGGCGCGCCGTCGTGGGGAACATCTCGATGGTGAAAATGTAGATGCTGGTGAAGATCTGGCTGCACATCATCTTGCCCACCAGTGTGAGCCATATCATAAATTTTGCTGAAATATTGATGGACATGTTTAAATTTTAGTAAATCAGTTTGAATACTTACTTTTGGAGACGCATAAATTAAAAAAAAAGAAGAATAATTAGGTGCTCATGTGGTAAAATAGTATAATGAGGAGCTCATGGCTAACTCACCTCGTCAGCGCGATTAGGTATTGTGTTGGACTTACGTTGGATAGCCTGCGACGGTTTGGCAAAGGCATGGCTATTCTGCATCTCAGTTTCCAGGCGTACAGTGTCATCCAACATACGATTACGCTGGATGACCCGTACCTGACCCGATAGTCGTTGTGCCGAAACATTGACAGCTGGCTTAAGCACCTGAAACAGAACGAGCATCCGAACACGGTCCGCGGTCAGGTTGTTTCCTCTCTGAAGCCCATAGTCTGAGTGCATGGCATTTTCATTGATGCCTTGCGTCCATCGCATACGCTGCAAACTTCCGCCGGGAGCTAGGACCCTATAAGAGGCTGGTGGGCCTCGAGTTCGAGTCGAGACTGTGTACTGTGTGTCGACTGTTTACTAGACAGTCAGTATCCACTTTTCGGCCGCGTAAGTCATAACAGGCAGGACGCACTGATTGAAGACCTTAGAATTTAGGCTATATGGAATACGCGACAAAAAAAATCGTCAAAGCTCCCAAACTTTATCCAGCCCAACTGAATTGTTGTTAGCCTCCCTCTCAAAGTTGCAGTGTTTTCTAAATACAGTCGATGTAGTACCCAACTCCGGTCTACAGCGGCCACTACCGGCAGCTTCAATGAGGCTGGTCTTTCCAGTCCTGTGCTCATAACTCTTGCCGGAACGCCTATACCGATCTGTTCCGATTTTCAGTACCCCGGGTCGCTTGTCCAAGGAGATGGCGAAGTAGACCGAGACGTAATGCACCGGATCAACTCAGGATGGATAAAATGGCGAAAAGTCACTGGAACAACTTGTGACCCACGGATGCCCCTCAAGTTAAAGGGGAAAATATACAAATCCGTGATTAGACCTGTCGTACTGTATGAATCGGAATGCTGGGCTGTGAATAAGATGGATGAAAGAAGATTGCATGTAGCGGAGATGAGAATGTTGAGGTGTTTGTGTGGCAAGAATGGATAAGGTAAGGAACGAGTATATTAGAGGAAGTTTAAAAGTTGCGACAGTTATAGAAAAGTTGAAAGGGTCGATTGACTGTCTTGGTATGGACATGTGATGAGGAGGGAGGAATCGCATGTGACTAAAAGAGTGATGAATTTAAACGTTGATGGATTTAGAGGGAGAGGAAGACCAAAGAAACGATGGATGGATTGTGTGAGGAATGATATGAAAGTTAAAGGAGTAAATGATAGCGTGACGGTTGACAGAGGAGATTGGAAGAAAAAAACGTGTTGCGCCGACCCCAAGTGACATGGGACAAGGAAAGGAAAATGATGATAATTTATGTTTTCATGTATGTCAATGGTAAATTATATTACAGGGCTAGTAATGTCATATTTTATAATATTGTAAATAATGTCAACTAATTCTATTAATAATAATTTATCTATACACTAGAAACGGGATATTTATTATTATTTCTTTTTTTTAATCATTATTTATTTTCACATGCATGTCAATGATGGTAAATTACAATAAACGGCTGTTAATGATTTATTTTATCATATAAAAATTCTTTAATGGAATAAAACGTCTTATCTATTAGAAATAAATACAATTTACTTTTGTAATTTCGGATATTATCTTCACTCCATAAACATTTTGGTAATTTATTATAGACCTTTGGTGCCCATTACAAAAGTACTGTTTCTGTATAGTGCAGTACTAGATCCGACTGTTTGTAACCGATCACAACGGTGCTGACTAGTTACTCAAGCAAAATGTAAATTATTTTTGACGAAACATACACGTTTCAAAGATGTACAACGACGGCTAGTTAATATTTTGGAATTATTTAAAAATCGGTTTGCAGCTGTCTGTTATCCGCAAATTATATATTGCTATTATGCACCTTTATAGGCACTTAAATACCATATCTTTACGCGTGGCATTGCCCCAAAATAAAATTCCTTAACTCAATGTTGAGGCTACTAGGCCATGATACTCCGTTAAGACTGTTGCACGATTGGCTGTTTTACTTAACATGTACGAAGCATAAGAATGTTGGTTTAGCATACTGCATACTTTGTCAATATGTGAATTCCATTTTAAAGTGTTTTCTATGTTTAGTCCAAGAAATTTAGTCATATTTGTTTCATTAATAATTTTGTCCTTGTATTTAATATTTAAGTCCAGATTTTAATATACCCTTTGTCGAAATTTCATAAATACTGTTTTATCACGATTTATAATCAAATTATTATTTTGCAGCCAATTGACAACTTATAGTAAAGTAGAGTTAATCTTAGCCTCTAATGTGCTTACCTCATCACTATTAAAAAAAAAAGTGCTGTCATCTGTAAAAATTGTTATAGGATATGATGATGCTGTCGGAAAGTCGTTAATATAAACAATAAATAAGGGGGGGCCCGAGTACCATGTGGTACTCCATAATTTACCGTTCTCGGGCTAGATTTCTATGTTATTTCGTTTTTGTTAGAAAATCTACAAATTTTCTTTTTTTTATACAAAGTGTGTCTGGAACCACGACAATAAATTAAAACGAGCACAGTACTAGTCCATCTAAACATTTTAAAACACGAAAATTAGTAGATAATGGAAAATTTAAAAATTTTAATTTTCAAACAAAATAAATAGCAGAATCAACTGCATAAAAAGCAAACACGCTTTATCTACGAAAAGTCACGCAGCGCGGTGCGGGCGCGGCGCGGTGCGGGGCGCAGCGATGGCGGTAGGTAGTCGAAGGTAGGTATTTTAGTCGGAGAACAACAAATTAGCGGGATAAACTCACTAACTTGCACGTTGTTAATTAAAAGATCACTGATTGAATAATTAATCACATAATATCACATCACAATCAGAATTTACACCATCAAACCTTTGTATGTCACCATATCTCTCCCGATACCTATGTATGCAATGGTAAAGCTGCATTTTGGTTACATTCTCCTTACGTAAGTACCATGTCGGTGTACTCGGCAGCTGGGTACCTTATTTGAGGCATAATTAAACTACAAAACTTCAAACCTAACCTAAATCACGAAACTATACCTATTAAATGCTTAATTAACTAACTAATATTACACTAACACTTAACAATAAGTCACACTAACCTATGCACTAATCCAACTATCACAAATCGTCTTTAATCACAATAACAACTAAAACTTTTTATAAAATCACGACATTGCGCGCGCGGCTCGTCTCGTGATAAAAAAATTAGGCGTGTGCTCTCCTCAAAGGGCGCCGCTATGCACTGACTGCGTAGTTACCGAGTCCGAGACTTTTTGCCAAAAAATTCCGCTCACACACGCATACGCAATGGTCTATGCACCACTAATGCATAATTTGCGTAAGTAATATTTCTTTTTCTTTCTAATTGTAGTATTTTGTGTGACTGGGCGGGGCGCGTTAGAGTGAAATAGTATGACACCTTTCTCTGTCTTTCAAGCAAATTGAGACGTAGAGAATAGAATCGTACGTTTTGCACAGGTTCTTGACCTTACAATGTTTACCTATTATTACGGACTCAGATCTACATCATGTTGTAAAATAAGAAAGTGAAAAATAATTTCCTGTGGCTAAAGTATTCATTGGATTTGATTGAATTTTTGTATACGGGTAAAGAACATGACACTCTTTACGTGGTTTGAAGGATTGTCAATCGTCCTGCCCCACTCTGTATACAACATTATTTTTAGTATATGCGAAACCTGAATATAGTTTGTTCAGAATAAGTAACTGAATCGATTCCAATCATTTTTTAACCATGTTATATTTTGTCAATAAAATATTTTTAAAAAGTTACAAGTTGGACACCGAGCGACATTAAGTACCTATCGTAATAATTTAGGTACCTACTGCCAAATTATTATTATCAATGAGCTCAAGACGACGCTGGAGGCGCGCGCGCGGGCTCGCTGCGTGGTAACCACGTTTTTGCGCGGACAACCAGGTTACACAACAAACTTATAACTTTGTGATGTTTCATGATATGGTTTTGAAATTTTGTACATATATTCTTTACATAAAAATAATAGACACGTGTTTCAGGTTTCGCATATATTAAAACTAAGGTTGTTTATTACATGGGCCTACTCTTGACCTCAATCTAGTCCTGAGGACAGAGATGAGGTCTACGACGGAACGAGCTAACCCAAACGAAGCCTATTAACTCGCGACTTAAATAGATTGGGGTCATATGAACTTGGGAACACCGACACATGCTGGAATTCCACTCCTTGACTATGTGCATAACAAACGATGTAGCAAAGCGCTTCGTGCGAATGTGTGGAACATCGACAAGGTATGGGTGATAACCTGCAGTGCGTCTGGACTCCCGATGGAAGCAGGGAGATGGTGGATTGAGCACGTGGAGCTCTTGGGTACACTCACCGAAGTACAGTCTTTAAACGACCGACAGACATGCAACTTTGCAGCGTGGCCAGTGGTGGCCCAGGCTATGAAGCTTGTTAGCCACCAGCTTATTGCCAAAGAGCTTCTAAAAAAAAAAAAAAAAACTTCTTGGCTCTGCGCTCGACAGAATCGAGTGTGGCTAATTGGTATTTGACTGAGCCATCCCAAAGGTAACACAAGAAGAATTCATGCCGGACCGAACTTGAGCTTTATATAAGACTAAAAGCTGTCCAGGCTTGAAGTAACGGTTAACCTTATTTAGGATACCCAGCTTTTTTGCCGCAGTTTGAGCTTTCGACTCAATGAAGGCACCGAAGTTGAGATTCGCACTCAACTTCGTACCAAGAAGCTCGAGGTTGTCGGTAACTGGTACAGATGCTCTCTGGAAAGTAAGAGCCAGATTGAACGGACTTCTTTTGGCGGTGATAAGGTACACTTGGGTTTTGGCGGCATAAAAAACAACCAGATTTTCACCACCCCACTGGGTGACAAGACTTAAGGTTGAATTTGTTCGCCCTACCATGGCCTCTCTCTATGAATGCACTTCTTCACCGCTGCCTTTTGCGCTGAATGCATAACTCTCCATGACAGTGCTGTCGTCTGCGTACCCAACAATACCAAGAACCAGTAGGTCATTGATGTGCAGCAGCAAATGTGTCGCGGAGAGAACAGACCCCTGAGGATATAAGGTGCGAGGAGCAGTCATCAATGACCACTCGGATCGACCGTTCACTCAGGAAGTCAGATATCCAGCAGCAAAAGTCATCGGGAATGCCGTATACAGGAAGTTTGCTCAACAGACTTGCGTGCCATATCCTGTCGACAGCCGTCGAGATGTCGAGCGACATAGCAATGGCTTCTCCGTGTTTCTCGATAGTTACTGGGGTTGGCACGACTACCCTTCTTGGGTACTGGTTTTACATTGGCAACCATCCATGACTTCTACCGTTCAAGTTTTAAGACAAAGGCGGTACAAGCCTGTCAACACAGAAGACAACTCAGGCGCACAGTTCCTCAAGATTCTTGCTGGTATGCCATCAGAACCGCTAGTCTTGTTTACGTCTGGGCTATGGAATACTCTACGAACCTCTTTCATATGTATTGAGATCTCCGGCCTCAAAGAATCATAGTGAGGAATCGTTGGTGGCTGTTTAGAGTCAGTATCTAGACGTGAATTGCTCGCAAATAGAGATGCAAACAGGTTTGCCTTCTCGGTAGCGGAGTGAGTTAGCGACCCATCCGGTTTTGTAGGGGGGTAATGTGGGGCAGCAAGAGGTTAGTTTCGACCGACTTGGATAGAGACCAAAACTGTTAACTACCAGAGCGGTAGGACGCAAGTTTAGCCCCGATGCGACTGACGTGGTCGAAACGCGTCTTTCGGATCACCCGCTTACAGGACTTTGCGGCAGAATTAAAGCTCTTTTCTTCGCGCGAACCCGTCGAGCTCGAACTTTGCGGTCACGGGCTTGAACCCAGGCTTGGTATGCAGACTGCATTCGTGCCTCAGCACGAGCGCAGTCCACATTGAACCAAAGACGGGCTTTATGACCGAGCGGTATGTCGGAGAATGGAATAAAGTATTCGATTCCCTGCCGTATGACGTCCGAAACCGCTTCAGCTGAACAAGTGGGGTCGCCTGAAGAAAAACACCTACACTGGATGCCAAGGGCAGGACGCAAAAAAGAGCCGCATCTCATCCCAGTCTGCTGACTCGTATCGCCAAACTCGCCTCTCGCCCCTAGGGCTATCAACTGCAGGAGAGCTGATAGACACGGACTTCACCAGACAATGGTCAGATGTTCCCAGTGGGGCTGATACCGATACTAAGTGCCTGTCTGGGTCAGTGGTCAGCAGCAAGTCCGAGCAATTGCCACGCCAGCCTTTCTGACGTGGCTGGCGCAGTACTTGGGCCCTCTACTAACTGCGGTCGACCAACGGCAGAGACCGTGCCTCGGATCCCGCTACCCTCCAATATAAGTCACCCGGTAAAGAATTACGTCGAGACCCAGACTGCTCCGAAGCCGCGCAACTTACCATTTCCATCCCCCAGTGGCACTGACACTCCCGCACACCGACGGAACAGACAAGCTGTATGGCACCACAGTCCTTCAACACGCATAGTGCCGTTGCCCGGGGTGAACCGCTAGAAGGTAGATCTCAACCACCCCAATTGTCGTTATTTATTGCCTATCACAAAGATAAGATTAAATCTAAAATACTTCCTCTTATTCCGTATGCGTTAAGTTTACTTATCAGTAATTTATGGTCTACGCGATCAATAGCTTTTGACATATCCATATAAAGCGCCAGAGTTGGTAGCCTCTTATCCACTCTGCCGCTAACCATATGTAAGAAATCATAGATGGCCATTTCTATAGATCTGTTTTTCCTAGAACCTTTCTGGTTATCAACGAATAGGCAATTTTTCTCAAAGTATGAAGTAAGTTGATGATATATTGCTTTCTCGAATATTTTTGAAAAAATCGGTACTAACGCAATAGGTCTGTAGCAGGACATCTTCTCTGTTGTCTTCTCTCTTTCTTGAAGAGAGATTTAATCATTGCTTATTATAAATAATAGTTGTTCGGTTGTATAGTGTATTATTACAATGGGTAATCCCATTGTTATCAATAAATGTTAGTCAGTAGAATGATGTCTGCATGTAATGCACTTGTAAACTTATTAGATAGTATTTAATATTTTAAATGATTTATTAATTAATCTGTATAAATAATCGTGTAATATTAACTTATTATTGATTAGCGCGTTCAACCAAACAAATAAACTCTCAGCTTTATAATATTAGTATAGATTTAAGTTTGTCAAGGTATTTCAACTTATTGATTCATTCTTTGTTGGTCACGAATTTGACTAAAACCCACTGACAAGGGTGGGGCTAATTGCTAGAATACGTTATTTTGTGATTTCGTTACGTGTTTTATTCCTGGCCAATATAGGGTAGTGTTAAAAGCTCCGAAAAAAATTGAGCACACTCAAAATATGAAATGTACTGCTTTCAATACTAATCCTGCGACAACTGAAAGGACAAAGAAACGACCGAATAAAATACTGAAAATTCCGAAAATCAATACAGCATTTAGCTGACGTAATATTTTTCCGTCATCTTAAATTGCGTTTTAACCTATAAAATGAATAAAACAGAAATAAAATAAACGGCAAGATAAATATCAAAATGTAATATGGCGTATTCGACGTAGCCCAGCTACGCGGGGCTCCTATTTCTGTCTACAGGGTTTAAAGTAACCTAACCAAACCTAACGCTTAGGAATACAATTATTTTAGCAGAACGTGTTTTCAGAAACTTAGTCTTTTTTTCGCAAACTTAGTATTTTTTTCGGAATTTGGTTTTTTTTTTGGAAATTTTGTTTATTATTTTTCGTAGAATTGTAATTTGAATAAGCTCATGTTTGTTTGTTAAATACAACATTTTTGCCGGTTAATTTTGAATTAATTCCTTCTTATTATTTTCATACACATTTTTAAATATTCCTTTAAAATATAATGTAACAAAAATAAAAATAGTAGCCCACCGGTATGGGACAGGGTCCAAGCTACCGGCGGTCAGGGCTCCAGAAAGAGGAACCTTCTAACAATACGAACCGTGTCCAGGAGTACCGCTTTCTGAATCAAGCCCTTGATGCTGCCTAACGAGAGCCTCCTCAGGTATTGGTCGAGGCTTTTGGCAATTTAGCCATTGGCAAAAATTATTATCATTATCTCCTTTATTTATCTTTTCTAACACATTAGTTACATTTTTAAATATTTCTTTAAAAAAAGCTACACATAAACATTCAAATTTATAAAAATAAAAATAGTGGTCCGCCGGTGTCGGGAGCAGGGTCCAAGCTACCGGTGGTTAGGGCTCCGGAGACAGGAACCTCCTCACAATGCGGACCGTATCGAGGAGTACTGCCTTCTGAATCAGGTGCTTGATACTACGCTTTGGAATGTGCAACTACAGTACTTTCTCAAATTATTGTGCCTTGTGACTTTGACTGTAGCTTTGCTTTTTTTTTTGTTTTTTTTTTTGACATTTTAAAGTGCCTGTAATGGTCTAATTGAAATAAATGCTTTGAGTTTGAGTTTGATATAACCACCAAACGAGAGTCTCGACAGATTTTTGTCGAGACTTTTGGCCATCAGTCTATTCGCCGTAACGACAATCGTCACAATGATAGCCGAGTTCACATTCTACATGCCGTCAACCTCGTGTGCCAAGTCATATTATTAGATATTTTATTTGTTTCTCTTTCTCAGCTTTCAGGAGTTTCTCGTCATGCGGGATGGTGTGTCGACTATCATTATGCGGCGCGCTGATCGGTCTACCACACCTATATCAGGCATATTGGCGACAATAGTCCTGTCAGTGACGAAAGGCCGATCTGGGATCGGATCGGTCCATCGACCAAAGACCATGCTGTACTGGGGTACAGCATGGTCTTTCTCGAGAACTGGGTCGGGCACATTGTTGTAGTACGGTACGTCAGATTCCACAAGTTTATGGCAAGGCAAGTTGCTGGTGAATAGTCCTGGCAACTTGCTTGTGGCTGTGAAGTACTCGCCGTTAAGCTAATTTGCCTTGCCATACTTCTTTGCGGTCATCAGTAGTAAGTACCACAGGTTTGCGGCAGTTCTCTTTAGCCATGGACAGCGGGATGAGCCCCTTGTCCACTGCGACCACATCGCGGTGCATACCCACTGGGCTTTTAAAAATATCCCCTGAGACTGCACACCTCACGGCTGTGGAGGGTCTTCGCGTTTAAAAAGCCTCACCCCCGCACTTCCGCGGGATCTACGGTCTCATCACCGATGATCGTGGGTGATGCATCCGTTTTGCGGTCAGCAGTGTACTAACTCTCCTATCCAGGGCGTCGAGTTCGGTCTGAGTCCATTTGAGCCGAAAGACTGGGTCTCCCTTGTTTCATCAAAAAGAAATTGACAAATTATCACTTCCCAAACAACTTTCCGCATAATTTCATTTGCCAAATTATTACTTAGCAAATAAACTCTTCAGAAATAAATTGTAACGGAAACCTAATGTTTGCCAAGTGAAAGTTTAAACAATAACTTGTTTAACAACTAGTACTTTTACCAATTTTAATGTAGCCAAATATATCAGTTGGTATAACATATTTCACGTGCGTTCCGTATGGTGTCGGACGTAAAGGATAGCACCATCCCATATCTTTCCGTGGGTGTCGTAAGAGGCAACTAAGGGACTTACCAGAGAATGGGCAGCAGCGTTCTCTGTGCATTTTGTAACAACCGTACTGTGATCGCCAACCCCAGGCGGGTTAGCGTGACGATTATGGCAAATCCGCCGAATGATGAGCGCAACACTAAAATGGACTCTAGTACCCGACAGTCCGTCTACCCTCGACTACGGTAGCGGTCGAGGTTACGGCGTGGCAAGACGTGCGAAGAATCTCCGGAAGGGATCAGGCTGCCTCTACCGACGATTTGACCTGGCAACTTAAAACACGCGTACACTCCGAACCGACGAGAAGATAACGGAACTCGAAGAGGAATTGAGCAGTCCGAAGTATCTGAAGTCCGAAGAGAGGGGAAGGACACGATAATCCTGAAATCCGGCAACCTGCTCTGTTTCCGAGAGGGTGACCGGCAGTCCCAGAGTGGTGTTGGGTTTAACGTCCACAAGCCCCTCGTGAATAACGTCGTGAAGATCGAGAGTGTGTCGACCAGGGTGGCGTACCTTATACTCAGAATATCCTCAAGATATTCCCTGAAGGTCATACGGGTCTACGCCCCGACCTCGGCACACCCCGACGACGAAGTGGAGACCATGTATGAGGATATTTCCAAAGCCCTGCACGGTTTCAAAACTCACTTCACCGTCGTCATGGGCGACTTCAACGCAAAACTGGGCTAACGATACGGGGATGAGCTGCAGGTGGGGCAATTTGGGGTTGTACGTTGGAACCACCGGGTCACCAAGTGGCTAGTTTTATGGAGAAGAAGGGCCTCTATATGATGAACTCCTTCTTCAAAAAGCGTGAGCACAGGAAGTGGACCTGGCAGAGTCCCAATTGTGCAACTAAAAATAAGATTGACTTCATCATGCCAAGAAGCAAATGTTCAATGATATCTCTGTGATTAATTCGGTGAAAACCGGGAGCGATCACCGCATGGAAAGAGGCACATTGAACATCAATATCAAGCTTGAAAGGTCTCGACTGTTGAAGTCTACGCTCCGTCTAGCACAGATCCAGATTCAAAACAACGAGAGCTTTCAGCTTGAACTCCAGAATCGTTTTGAGTGCCAAGGAAGCTCAGTGGACAAATACAACGATGGGTTCATGTAAACTGTCCATACGACTGGGTCTAAGTTCCTCAAGGCACGTCGTGCACATAAGAACAAAAAACTCTCTGATCATACTCTCGAGCTCATGAAGGGGCGGCGTGAGATGATCCTGCAGTCTTCAGACGAGGCGTGAAAATACCGGCAGGTCAATAGACGGATCGCTAAATCCTTTAAGAGCGACCTCCGCCGCTTTAATAACGAGCGTATTAAAGACGTTATTGAGCGGAATAAAGGCTCCAAGGTGTTTTCAAGAGAACTGGCTACTGGGCAGAGCCAGCTCACGAAACTGAAGACTGACGATGGCAGGATCGTATCCGCCAAACCGAAGCTGCTGAGGGAGATCGAGAGTTTTATGGGCAGTTGTACACTTCAACCAGTAAACTCGTTGCAAATCTAGCAAACGACCCAAGAGCTAGACTGACCCGACACTATACCGAAGACATTCCGGATGTCAGCCTGTACGAGATTAGGATGGCTCTGAAACAGCTTAAAAACAACAAGGCACCTGGTGATGACGGAATTACGGCCGAACTCCTGAAGGCTGGTGGAAAACCGGTACTTAAGGCCCTTCAGAAGCTGTTTGATTCCGTCATACTCGAGGGGAAAACGCCACAGGCATGGTGCAGGGGTGTGGTGGTACTCTTCTGCAAAAAGAGCGACAATGCCCGGCTGAAGAACTATAGGCCCATCTCACTTCTAAGCCATGTCTACAAGTTGTTTTCAAGAGTCATCACGAATCGTCCCGCGCGCAGGTTTGACAATTTTCAGCATCCATAACAAGCCGGATTCTAAAAAAGGCTTTAGCACCGTAGACCACATAGATACGCTGCGGCAGGTTATACAGAAGACCGAAGACCTGCTTCTCTGTTTAACCACTGTATGGACCCTATACAGTGGTTTTCGGCCTTTCGCTGCATTCCACCCTTTGCCGATCGTACTGGTCTACCAGTCCATTGGACCACAGAGGAAGGGACGAGAGAGTGGATCTGCACCTGCGCAACTGCTTATCCACTGTAACAATTACAAGCACAAACGCCCTTGTTAGTATCTGACATAAGTATTTTACTAAAGCAATCTTATTTATAATGCACTAGTAACGTACTTAGTTATTAGT
The DNA here is from genome assembly GCA_905163415.1 of Noctua fimbriata. Lineage (NCBI taxonomy): Eukaryota > Metazoa > Arthropoda > Insecta > Lepidoptera > Noctuidae > Noctua > Noctua fimbriata. The sequence goes on from LR990937.1 coordinate 726,181, forward strand.
TATAAGTATATTTTAATAGAGTTTTTTTGTTGAGGTTGTTTTGCTTCGGCTGGTGGTTCCGGTTGTTAAACTTAATAACAACATAAGTTTCTTTTACTATTATTTTGTATTATTGTAGAATATTAATTACAAAATATATATCGTAAATATAGTGTATGAACTCGTGGGGAAGTCATTTTTACTGTAAATATGTACCGCAATTTAGTTAGTTATTACAATCCCCTCCGAAAAATAGCAGATTAGTATATTGTTGTTAATAAAATATTTCATCAATTCTTATGAATATTCGCCATAATTTGAAATTGCTCTTCATTAAGTACTTTGTACAACTTTATAAGTAAATTAGTACTTGTAGAAAGTAATTAAGTACTTTATAGGTAAATTAGTACGTGTACCAGTTTCAGTCCAGATAACTCGCCTCCATTTTAAAACAAAGTAGGGTTCCCTTAAAATAAGCCTGGTAAACTTTTCTTCTATAACCACCACTCCTTTTCAATCGTTTCAAATCGCCTTACTTCATGTTCAACTTATTTCCTCAAGACGAAGGGAAACAACTAAATTTCAACTAAATGGCTGAAGTTTACTAATAAAGTTATTGATCTAGTAACTTATAAGCTTTTTTTATCATTATCAGCGCTCTTATCAAGTACTATTACATTTAAAAGAGTCTTGAGCAAAACTATAACGGCGCAAACTTCTAGTAATCTCAACTAAGTATGATATAATATCTTGTTCACTCACAAAATGCTACTATAGGATCAAAATGTTATTCTGGCTTATTTAGTTTTACTGTAAACAATTATAAGAGGCTTATTCCTAAAAGTGTCCTAAAAGATAATCTTGTAGCTAACTATAAGACTGAGTTATAAAAGCAAATGCTCTTGAGAATATTCACGCATGTGAAATGCTATTACTAGTAAAAGTGTCCTATACATGTTTTATAGGTAAGTCTTGTAGCGAACTATAAGACCGAGATATAAAAACTAATGCACTTGAGTATGTTAAGGCTTGGAAAATTCTATTATAAGTTAAATAGACTACTACAATGCCTTTATAAGAACGTTATTAGTAGTGATAGACTTATAATCTTTCCATGAACGATTACTTTGCTAGTTGGGGTCTGAGTGAACTTGCTGGAAAATACCTGCCTGAGAGCCAATGTGGCTTCCGCAATTTCAGGAGAAAAGCTTGAAACTTCAAAGGCCTCTCTATATGTGCTTTGTCGATCTAGAGAAAGCATTTCATAGTGTTCCACGTTCCCCTATGCCTTATTCTCCAAAAGCATGGTTACCCAAAGAAGTTTGTCAACCTCATACGCCAATTTCACGTTGGCATGAAAGCGCAGGTTCGACACAAGTGGAGTATGTCCATTGCAAAAAAAATTAAATCGTAAGGCACAAATATTTTGTATTATTTAGATGATTATATTAAAATAAAAGTACATTTTTCAATTATATAATTCCCAAAAAACTAATTTTTTCTTTATATTTTTTGTCATAACAAATTATTTGACTAAATGTTTATTGTCTAAAGATTGTTTCCTGAAATAAATCATTTGATTAGCGACCAAACGCCTTAATGACATTATTCTTGGTAATATTCTGCAGAGTAAAAATTTGTCCAAATGAAAATGTGCGTACTAAAATCATTCCAAATATGGCATCATGTTTGGATAATGAAATTTTGTCAAAATAATTTTGGCAAAACGGCAGGCACCCCGAAAGGGTAAATTAAAACCATGATCAATTACCAATGACCCAACCGTTAAAGACACGGACCTTGCTCCCTCAACTACTTAATACTACTTATTGCTTCATGTCAGTTACCTTAATGACTAGCGCTTACGATATACCCAAAAACATATAGTTTTCGAATGAGGAAAGGGATCTTAGGTGTATGGAATACGAAAGCTGAAGTCCCTCGGATTCCATAATCTACATTCGCTTTACATTCATGACTGCACATTTGTCCACAAATTCCATCCTGATGGCGCTACTAAACGATACCTATCAGTCGCAATTTGTTGGGTTAAAGAGCTTCAGATCATCCATGTAGAGAAGATCAGATATAACCCGGCCACCTCCCCTCAACCGGTAGCCTAGACCTAAATCCTCCAAAAATGTGCTTAGAGGATTCAGGGCTAGACAGAACCAAAGTGGACTCAGACCGTCGCCCTGGAATATTCCCCGCTTAGTCCATACAGGCTCATCCATCCCCTGGATCTGTCGACATCCTAAATATCGAAAGACCGTCCTCCATTGCCCCATAAATGACTCAAGGAAGGCGCGTAGAGTTGCATCTATCTTGTACAACTCCAACACCCTCATGAGCCATGTATGTGGCACCGAGTCGCAGGTCTTCTTATAATCTATCCATCATGTTGACAGACCCTTGCGGGATCGACGAACCTGCTGGCTAATGGCCATGGCAATGAGGAGTAGCTCCTTAGTACCGCGGGACTCATTCCTGCATTCATTTTGAGAGGCAGACATAATGAAGTTTTTGCCAGGGTGTACGTATTAATTTTCACTCTCAAAATGGATATAAGAAGTATCATTATTATTAATATATGAGTCATCGATTCGAGAAGAAGAAAAAGAATTACTATTATCATATTAGGAACTCATAAACTAATCAGCTACTACTTACGGTTTTTGATAGCTGGCAAAACGAGGAGCGATATTCCGCAAGCAAAAAAACATGTCATGATTGAACTCTTTCTTCCAAATCGGTCAAGCGTGAGGTAGCTAAGCATGCAGCCAGGGATGTCGACGAGTGCCGTCAGTATGAAGTTAATGTACATGTTGCCCTTCAGCGACACTGAGTTGATTGTCAATCCGTAGTAAATCATCGTCGTCGACACCCACAAGAAAGAAACCACAGCCACCCGGCACAAGATAATCTTTGACGCCAACACTTGTCTTATCATACTAGGTTCCTTGCTCTCTGGTTCGGGAAAAACTTTTGGCAATTCACTAATAAGCAGAACTTTCCTTTTAGGTCGCTCTTCAGTTAACAGTTTAATTGTATTGGGTGAAAGTGTTACTCTGTTGGTCCTTGCAATTTTAAAGATAATTTTTATTGCTTCATCCCTCCTTCCCTTGGCTATGAGCCAGCGCACGCTTTCATCAAAGAAAAAGGTATAGAAAATGAATAAGATGGATGGAGCAAAGATGGCGAGCGTGTAGGTTCTCCAGTAGGGCATGGCCCAAGCGGTCAAGGCGGTGACTACTAGGCCTATCGCGTACGTGCAACTCATTAAGTTGCCGCCGATCACTCTTTTCTTAAGGCCTACTATTTCAAGGGCTGAAATAAAGGATATTAGAAAGAATACAGAAAATCAAACAATAAAAAAATACAGAAAGTCAACTAAGTAAAGACAACTCTTTGTTGTCCAACGAGAATTCTGCCAAGGTACCTATTAAGTATACTATTCGTAAACTTATTATTAAATAGGTAGGTACCTATAATAAATGAGGTGCTGAAAGCACCGTTACCGACGAGAGCCTGGACGAACTCGAGCACCAGGTAGAGAATGTAGTTGTTACAGAAGGCACGCGCACAGCCGGCCACCCCTGGCGCCACACAATTGGCGAGCAGCGCGAAGCGGCGACCGAACCTGCCCAATCATCATCATCATCATCATCATCTTCTGCCCCAATTATTATTCGGGGTCAGCGCAACATGTCTTTTCCATACATACTTCTGTATTAGTCAATAGTCAATAGTCATTTATTCATTTGCAAACATGGGTAATTGTACATGTACAGGTATTAAATTTATAGTAGGTCCTCCATATTCTACCGACAAATGGGCATGCAAATTACATTAAAGTTTTGAATTTAAGATACAGAACTATATAAACATTAATGCTCAAACTGAAGTTAAATAAAAAAATACAGAAATAATGAAGTGAATGTCAAATAGAAATAGTATCATATAAAAAAAAAGAAGAAAACAATGTCAATTGGAACAGAATGAATGTCAATTAGTCAGCGATTTATCATTCAAGAAGTCGTCAATCGTGTAAAATACAGTCATATTTTTAATAACATTAGGTACCTTATTATAAACGCGTGGGGCAATACCAAAAAAGCTTTTTTTCATTAATGCGGTTTTACATTTTGCTTGACATAAATCATTAACATACTGTGACCGTATTGGTTTTTTCCTGGTTGCTGACAATTTTTACAACAAACAAAGCGGTTTCCAATATGTATAACGATGGAAAAGTTAAAATTTGTAAAGATTTAAAATAAGGAAGACAGCTATCTGTTGTCTTAAGTCCGCACATTGACCTAATGCAGCGCTTTTGCATTCTAAACACCAGCTCCCTATCAGTAGACCGCCCCCAGAAAATAATGCCATATCGTAAAACGGACTCAACCAAACCATAGTAGGCAGTTAAAATAGCTTGATTGTTGACTATCTTTGAAAGTTTGAATAGTGCGTATGCGGATTTACTGAGTTTTTTACATAATTGTTCAATATGAGGTTTCCATGAAAGTTTACTGTCAATCAACATACCTAAAAACTTGGCCGTATTTGCTTCCTCAATAGAGCGACCTTGGTAAGCAAGATTTACGGTTGGGGGTTTGTTGCGTTGATGAAAGTGCATAACTTTTGTCTTACTCAGGTTAATAACTAAATTATTATTATGTAACCAATCTATAATGTCATGTAAACAAGTATTAATATCATGCTCATAAATATTTTGATTCGTACACTTTATTACAGCTGTACTGTCATCTGCAAAAAGAATCATTTTGTTAGAAGTCACTTTTGGAAGATCATTTATGTATATGAGGAATAGTAACGGTGCCAGAACGCTACCTTGTGGTACGCCATATTTTACGAACCTTGGTTTTGATGCATAAACGGTTTCAAATTTAGTTTTTGGACAGATTCTAGAGATCTCTGTGCATTGAAACCTATTGCTTAAGTATGACTCTATTAACTGTAATATGTTCCCTCTTATACCATGACTATGCAATTTCTGTAGTCGTCATCTCATGAATGGGAGGGGGTGCCCTTTTTAGCCATATCATCTTTCACACAGTTCATCTATCGTCCCTTTGGTCCTCCCCTACTCTTATGACCATTCACATTTAAAGGCACTCACAACATTTTCCCCATTCTTCCACTTCACACGCCCATACCATGATACCCGATTATCCCAACAACTTTTTAGTCACCGATACAGCATTTGCAGCCTTTCCCTAACAAACTCAAACTCTTGCAGTTTTTAAAAGAGGAGTGAAAGAACATTATCTTTCCATTTCGTCATAGTTGCATAAGTATTTATTATTAGTTTATTTATTGTATTTACAGTATTGTTATGTTTTGTCTTTGTATTTATAAGTATGTTTGTACATTCTTATATGTATTATTATGTTTAAATTGTTCTGCTTTGTGTTTTATGTATTCCATTTTCTCTTCTTCTTTTACACACTATGTCTACATCTCTTTTTTTAGTATCTCCTTTCGCAGGTATGCTGGAAGAAATTTCTTTAGAAATAAGCATCACCTTTGTACTATTTTCTGTTCCTTTCTTCTTTTCTGTATTTAGTGTGTACATAAACTGTTAAATAAACTCATTTCTCATTCTATCCTTACGCATTCCACCACACATACTTACCTTAGCATGCTCATCACAGTCGCATGCTTGTAAATTATGATATTCATTTTAGATAGTGAGGACCTGCCGTAAGCACCCGCGTACCTGCGTATCTCACTTAATATCAGTCCTAAGTATTGCAATTCTGTAAAGACGCGGGACAACGACAAAGCGGAATGGTGCTATTTTTCTTATTATATAAATCTGCTTAACTAAGACTTACATATCTGAAATAGTGGCGGTTAGAGGCAGCGCCATGAACACACCCGCGTTGTGGATGGTCCCCACCAGCGTGCGCTTCCACTCCTTACACGCCAGGTCGTACTGGAATATGATACCGGCACACAATTATAGTAGGTACTGGCAGTTCACTCTAACTGAATATCAACATGGCACAATATGGCGTTTGTTCAGAGTTTTAGCGGACCGGGCGGCGCGGCGTTAATTAAATCGAAAATATTGATTTTTACTGACTGTGCAGTCGGTTGAACACCAAATTTCGCCCAGATATTTAGTTATTACAGACAAAGGAGCTCGTGGCTAAATAAAACAGTCTCGCGGGTCGATCTTAAAGATTAAGTAGCGATTGCTAAAAGCCTCCAGACCAGAGGTCGTCAAACTGCAGCCCGCGACAAAACAAATAATTATAGTCTTTCCAATCATTTAGAAGACACAATGGGAATTGCATGTAGCCCTAAAGATGCTTACATAGAAGAAATAATTTAAAATATACAACACCATAACTCTGTTATATTTACTATCTTTTTTTTAGCACAGGTTCATAATAATGTATTAACGCCTATCCCCACTTAAACTGCTGTCGGCGTTGTGAAAATAATCGATACATATAATGTTCGACTTTTATCATCAAATTGAGGGTAGTTGGTAAATCATCACTGAACTTGCTCTCAACCTACGTTGCGGCCATATATATCCGTGACGCCTAGTACGATTTCACGCCCTGAGCTGGATGAACGTTTCTTCCTCGCTTTTTGTGATCGTGTCTCCAAGATAGACGTTCTAGCATCTATAGTGTTTGTGGACTCACTCTCACTACCGTGTGGTGTGCGATCTTCAAGAACTTTGAACCCAGAACAACTAGACTGCCTATCTGTGACGTGCCGTGCATGCTGCAGCTCTTCTGCTGACCTGGGAGTTGAGACAAGGCAGGTGGTGTTCAATTGTCTTCTTGGAGATAGTAGGAACGAACGATTTCCACCCACAAATACTCTTCTTTCAACATTCTTATGTTCACAAGCCGCCAGTAAATATTTTATTACAAAAGGTTGGTCAAAAACCGAACATTTAATAAAATCGTAAAAAATCTAATTAATGTTCCGACACGGCGCAAAAACTACTGCATAGATCCTGTTCAAATTTTGCACAATTATTCGTTATAGGCTTCTTCAAATGTTAGGCTATATATTATCACGCTACTTGCTCAAGAGGGTGACCAATATTGCATTATGTACGTGTTCTTTAATTGCTTGACGTTTTAGCCATGAGGTACATAAGAACAGCTATTTAAAACACATGTCGACGGAGTAAACAGCGTAGCGGTTTCATGATCGCTCTGTAAACTATGGGTCGAATGTTCGAACCCCGGTATTATTTAAATTTTTTGTGATTTGTTTTAATATTATTTTTTTGATTCTGTGAGATTTCAGACTTTTTTTTGTATTGACATCTTGTATATTGCTATTTTTCTCATTTATTTCGTGAAATATTTCTCCAAAAAGTAATAGAAAACTATAGAAGAAGACGACATGCTGTTCCGACCCCAAATAAATTGGGATAAGGGCAGAAGGATGATGATGTTGATGATGATTTCTCCAAAAAGTAGTAAAGCGAACAGAAGTCTAATAAGTTTTTGCTATACTAGAAGTCTTTTTACTTCTCTATTTGCAAATTATCAATAATCCTTACGCAATTTGGATTTAAATATGTCACGGAGAGTTCCTTAATTTATTTTGGAATTTTATGGAGAATATTTGTTTTTCTTTTTTTCGGTTTTATTGAGTTTTGTTGCTATCATTTTTAAGCATTTTGAATGTAAATCGTATGCTACAAACAATGATAAAGTTTCTTTAAAAAATAACCTGGATTATGAGAAGTCCTGTTAATGTACATAGTTTAAATTTTTTAGCGATAGGTCTACAAGATGTTAAAGGATTGATACCTCAAATCAAGTTGACCGTATTGTTGTAGTGGTATAGTGGTCGGAAGCGAGTATGAGGTCCTGGGTTAGATTCCCGGGTCAGGCAAAGTGTTATTAACTGTCCACCAGGAAATTTTCAGTAGCACCTACGAAGTTTGGATTTGTGCCCGGTTAATGGCAATAGGCTCGCCTTTTATTTCATAGGAATTAAACTTAACTGGTGAAATGTGGATGTACTATTAGGTACACCTCAGCTTCACCCTTCGGGGATTACAGGCGGGACGTTATGTTAGTTCAACATCCCGCTTAAGATCGAGCTTCTCTCATCTGTCTACCGAATGAAAACAAAATTTTTTTAGCAATCTTAAGACTTACATGAACAAATATAATATTGTCAATGGATTGTCTGATAAAATTAAGTAACGGCTACATTTTCTTAAAATTAACGGAAATAATGTGTTTTCCAAACCAAAAGAAATCAAAATTAAATTAAACCGGGTTACCGGGTTATTATATCGGGAACTCGTCAAAAATAGTAAACATGGTAAATATCCCGTTTCCTGTCTAAGTAATAATATTAAATTAAAATACAAACCAAAGGCCAAGAATGTGTAGTGTCCGTGCCCACTCGACCCACTTAGACTCGACCCAAAGAATAATACCAGATGTTTTACTACCAATTTGGGTTGTCTATCTTTTTGTCCCTACTACAAGGTTGTAAGGTAGATAATTTGATACTATCCTTATTATTTTGATATATACACATATGTTTTCTTATTAAATATGGATTAAAAAAAATACTGATAATTTACTTCTACTTATTAAAAGATTGTAAACAACACGATGATATAACGATGCCTAGGAAAAATCGGTGAAGTCTCACTCACGGTTGTCGCAATTTTTAAATAGTCTTGATTTAATGTTATCAGGCAACCCATTCGTTATATTTGTGTTTTTTCATGTATATTACAAACATTTGTAACTCGATAAGCAAATGGGGCCGGAATAGGCATTTACTCGGTGCTAGCTAGACAGGCTTTATTTACAATTGTGGATAAATGATGTAACCAAGTTATTGTAAAAGTATTCTGATTTAAAAGTGTGTCCATGGAGTTTTTTGCCCGTTCTTCTCCATAGAGATCTACGTTAGGGAATTGGCAACTACAGTACTTTCACAGTTTTTATGCCTTGCGACTGGGACTGTAGCTATTTTTTCATTGTTGTCTTTGTTTCGACAATTCAAAAGTGCCTGTAACTGGCCTATTTGAAATAAATGCTTTGATTTTGATTTTGGAGATACCACTGAGTGAAGAGGAATTATATCCTTAAAAGTAACTGTTTCACTCGCGGCACGTCTTTAATGTTTAAACTTACATGTGAACTTCGTAGCAAAATATTAAAATAGTCAACATAAATATGGTGAATAGACGAAGGGCAGTATTTGTAACCTTTTTTTTTTTTTTTTTTTTTTGTTCTCGGTGTGGAAATCCTCTATGGATGTCCTCCGCCCTGGGGAGAGCGGAGGGGTCTGTCAGACTCGTACTGACTAAAACCACACCGGTGTTCCCTCGCACACTTGCACCGGGGATCATGGGAACTAGTGCGCCTTCCACGATCCCCGGCTAGTGCCGGCCCGCTTCTGCGGGCCTCCTCAGTTCCGCGGGGGGAGTGAGGTGTACACCCCCCGCGACTTCCAATAGGGGCGCGCGTGGAACACTACGCGCCACCGCCTCGGGTCCAGTTATATGAAGGGACGGCGGACGTCCCCAAGTCCGCCGACCCTCTGCACCCGTTTAGGGGGGCTGGAAGAGGGCGTTGTCCGCCCTCCGCCGACGCCCGGTACGTCTGCTGCGGGTCGGGAGAGTGGTCTCGGCCTCCCTCATCCTTTCCGCAGCCTCCTTCTGTGAGATGACGGTTTCACAGAAGGAGATCACCGCATCCCACGACTCCGCGCTCCCGACCATCGAACGAGCGACGGCCGGCAGCGACAGGTCGGTTCCGACTTCTGTTGTGAGGGCACGGCGCGGCTCCTCCCATGCGGGACACTCTGCCAGCGTATGCCGCGCCGTGTCCTCCAAGCAGTGGACGCAGTGATGACACCGGGCGTCCGGCTCCCTGTTTATGCGACACAGGTACTTCCCGAAGCAACCATGCCCCGAGAAAACCTGCGTCGCCCGAAACGACAGGGAGCCGTGCCTCCGCTCGAGCCATTCCTCGAGCACCGGTCGGATCGCTTCAATGGTAGCGAGACCGGCGGTAGGGCGCAAAAGCCTGTTCCGCCACTCCGCCACCAGGACCTCGCGGAGCTGGGACCGACGCAGATCGATCTCTCGCTGCATCGGCTCACCGCCCCGCGTCCGCGCCTCCTCGCGCCACCGGTACAGCGACGCGAGGACCCTCGCCTCTAGGTCCCAGGGTGGCGACCCGGCCAGTGCACAAGCCGCCTCGTAGGAGATTGTGCGATACCCCCTGATAGACCTGACGGCCATCGCCCTCTGCGGTTTTCGCAGTATCGCGATGCTTCCAGCCGTCAGGTCAGTGGCCCACACCGGGGCCCCGTACAGGGCCATGGATCGCAGGACCCCTAGGTACAATCTCCTACAGGCGGTGCTCGGGCCCCCCAGATTGGGAAGCAGCGTTGCGAGCGCGCCCGCCGCGCCCATCAACTTGGGCACCAGCCGCCGAAAGTGGGGGCCAAAGTCCCAACGGCTGTCGAGCACCAATCCTAGGTACTTCATGGTGGACTCGACAGCAATTTTTGTACCCCCGACCACAATATGTGATCCCGGCGGGGGCGCCCGCCGGGGGCCATGAAAGACCATGGCCTCCGACTTGTTGAGGGCCACCTCCAGGCCCAGGCGCCGTATGCGGCTCACAACCTGCGAGACCGCAACCGTCGCTAGCAACGCTGCCTCCCTGTACGAGCTCCCCCGGGCCGTGACCAGCGTGTCGTCGGCGTAACACACCAGGGCCACACCCGGTTGGAGCTCGCCTCTCAGCACCCAGTCGTACCCGATGTTCCACAGGGGTGGGCCCACGACTGAACCCTGTGGAACACCGCACGACATGTTGCGCCGGCCTCCGCGGTTGTCATTTGTAACCTGCGTCTACCTACACATCTATTTTTTTGCCCGTCTATCTTCGGAAATACAAGATCCTAGTATTATTGCCCTGTTCTTCTTCTTCTTCCGTATCGATGGTACGGTTTATTAAATTATTAACACATCTGGGTGTCAGCAATTTTGACAGTAATTCCTCTAAAACGCAGGTGTAGGGATACTTTTTGGACACTCCACCAAGTCGGCCATGATCTGGTTGGGAGCTGCGTATGCACATTGAGCTGCTACAACCATGGAAGTACATGCCTATGTACCACCATGGTTAGAAAATGACAGATTTACGACTAAAATATTTTCAAAACTTTTGAGTAACTTATGTAAGTCGAAGTGTGACCAAAGTGGAGAGACTTCGTAAGTGCACAATAAATGCACTATAATGCGTTGAAAAACCAAACTTAGAAGCTTTGCATCTGTGGGGATCACACAGCGGCCGACGTTCGTGTACTTCTGAAACATGAAGATTACCAAAGCGCATACTCTTTCTGGTGCCATTACTAAATACATTCAATTCAAGCAGCAAGTATTTTTTAGTAACGGTGTTTTTGCACATTCTCATTTATGTGTTCCATCAGCTGATTTAGCGTTAGAGTTGAAAGATTTTTTTAAGGATACTCAACCTCGGGACCTATGATAGATCATGAATTCCATCTATTTGCTTTCGTTCATAAACTTTTTCTTAGCGTGTCGATGGAAATCTAAATAGATCCCCCCCCCCCCAGAAATTGACTACGAGTTCCTTTAATACTTAAAACAAAGACGTACTAAAAGGTTTTAGTTTAAATTGACACTAAATCAGTTTATTAGTGTATTATTTTGTAGAGGATGTTAGGAATATACTACGACTTCACGTTCCCATATAATGTTCCCTGATAATGCCAAAAGAATACACGCTCATGTGAGCGAAGCCGCGGATACAGCTAATAATTATTTATTTTTAATATAATAATTTGTTATTATAAATATAACATTAATTGACGGCACGGGTCTACCGGTTATAGTGATTGACTTGCCACTATCTTTGCACCGGGTGTTCGTGGGTTAGATTCCCATCCGAGACAAATATTTATGTGATCCACTTTGTTTTGTTCCGTGCATGTGGGGGTTCCTTATGTCCGTTTATTGTTTACCAGTTAGTTCATTGTGTTGGCAAATAAATAATTCACATTAGTCACAGGTAACAATTTTTTTTTTTTAAATGTTGTCCCACACTTGCAATTTCTCCTGTATCGTGGGTGCGTTTACAAACATTTAAACTCACATACACAAACTGCCAGACCCGGAACAACTATCTGTAGGCCATACAAATATTTGTTCCGTGCGGGGATCGAAACCGCGACACACCGCGCAGCAGCCAATCGCTTAGCCACTGCGCCAAACGTGCCGTCTCGCCAATTGCCATACAAAATCCATAGGGCAATCGCGTTTTGCAACTTTGATTGGTAGTGTCAACTAAATGATTCAAGAATGTGCGGCTCGCAGTGATACCAGAAAAGTGTGACGAACACTGGTCTAGAACATTCATTACATAATGAGTTTCCTTCGTGCCTCGGAAAGCACGTTAAGGCGTTGGTCCCGGTTGTCATTTATACCCACAGGGTTATGGAGGTTATAAGGCAGTCACTCCATGTGAAATACTGATATTCAGCCGTATCCGGTAAGACTGAAATCATTTTATCATCTGCCTAGCCTTTTCCCAACTGTGTTGGAGAAAGTCTAGGCAGATGATTTGGTTATTATAGACGGGGCACATTACCTCTGCAACAATCGTGTTATGATTCTCGTAGACCCAAGAATAGCAGCGCGTAGACTCATTGCTGAAACTAGCTGGCTCGCATTTCTTGCCAATCGGAATTCGTTGCCAGCAGTCGTACCCGGTCACTGGTAATGCAAACTTCCCCCAACCATTCGTCGCGTATCTTTCTGGAGACCCCTCGCATTGTGGCACTTTGCATCTGAACAAGAGGGCACTAGCTAGTTATCTGTAGCCTGCAGCACTGCCGGCATGTGACTATAAAGATATCGCTGAACAAATCATATATTATTGTATCTCCTAGAAGGGGAATAGGTATAGTATACATATGTAGGTGAAGGTGGGGCGTAAAGAGGACACGGGTCACGACGGGCCCCCAGAATATATACAAATCACCAACCAGGCATGTTAACAATGTCATATATTCAATAATAAAGACCTATTTTGTATTACCTCGATAGTATGTCATACGCATTCAGTAAAAACCTGTTATTTTGAAATTACAAACAGACACTTCAATTTTATTTATTTTTATAATTCCTGTGGCGTCTCCGTTATGCTCCACCTTCCCCAGCCTGCTTAATTTGAGTTTTAGGATGTATCGACTGTTACTGTGGCGGAGTCCAGGTCCCTACTGTGTCTCACAAACATTTCATTGGCCAATTTTATTTTAAAAATTATTCATCTAAGAATTAACTAAGCATGCATTTAAGACGAGGCAGTCGCCACCGACTTACCTATATGCGACAGGTCCGGCACTAAATATATACTGATAGTTGTAGACACTGGTGAATATAACGGCAACTATTAAGCACATGTACACAAATCTCTGATAGCGACCGCACTGCCCCAACTCGAGCAGCAGATTGTCGAGGTCTATAGGCTCAAAGACCTTGGCTTCATTGGTCTGAGACCCTTGAGCCTTGTTGCTGTGATAGGACATTCCTCTCGTCACAGATTGTCACGTCAGAGCGCGTATTGGGAACACGAGTCAGGAAAACACAACACCATTATAAGCAGGGCCACAAACTGCAGTTACATCGGAATGCTAGTTGGAATACTTAGTTTATTTAGCTGTAATGCCAATATTTGAAGGAACTTCATTATCAAACTTCAAGTACGCTATTGCGTCAAATGTGTCAAATCTGACGATCGCAGAGCTGAACCATCCGAAGGTAGAATATCGATAAACGATTTTAAGTTCAGAATGGTTAAATCAAAATGGGCAAGGCAACATTTTGAAATTTTGCATTGCCATGTTAGGTATCCTTGGTGCACGGCACATTAATCAGGAATATCCTGGCTTCCACGCTGATTGATTAAAATTTCGTTGCCGTGCTTTGCTCGCTTGCTCGAAGTGTAAAAAAATTGTGAAATATGTAAATTGTATACTTAATACCTATTGGGATTATATTATGACAAATTGATAAGCAGCCCTAATTTCATGGCTCGTATGTACAGGCGCCAGCACATCAAGCTACTACAATCTGCCAAATAGATGTTTCTTTAATAGATTTTCAACTTTATCGCTAAAGCATTGGGTTCAAGGTTGGTGACACGTGGTACAGCCTGATATAGGTATATGATAGTCATGACTGTTCTTACTCAATAATGTGCTCAGATAGTATAGGAAGAGGTGTATGTAAATTAGTAAGGAATATTTTGAAAAAAAACCAGAAAACACAATTATACATATACATTCACATGATGAATAAGCAAGTTCATTTCCTAGTAGGTCACTATAGTGACAGGCTTATATATCTCGATATCAACAGTTTTGTTGGTAAACATATCGACAGATTAGCCAGTTTTTTTTCGGATGGGAAATCATCAAATGACCCCCCCCCCCCCCCCGCTCTGGGCGGAGCGGAAGGGAGTGTCAGACTTGTACTGACTAAAACCCATCCATGTTCCTTCTTTGCCCTTTGTGTTCCAGGGCCGCGGTAACTTTTTCGAACAGTCCCGCAGCACACGAAATAGCTAGACTATTAGTTTATAATATCAACAGAAGATACCAGTAACATTAATTTTACACCGAGCAACAAAGAACTAATCCTAAAATTCTTGACATTAATTATGAGCGAAATAAGATTATTAAAACGGAACGAACCAAATTTCTAGGTATTTGGCTAGACGAAAACATGACATGGAAAACACACACGGAAACTATGATAAAAAGAATTCATCAATTTTGCTATGCTTTACACAATTTGAATAAGGTTGCAAATCGTAATACTGTCCTTACTGCATACCACGCATATGTCTCCACAACTCTTCGTTACGGCATAATATTTTGGGGCAACTCTACCAACAGAGAAATGGCATTTAAAGCCCAAAAACAATGTCTTCGAGCCATATGTTTGTTAAAAACCACCGAAAGTTGCAAACCTTTTTTCCTAAGTTTAAAAATACTTACGCTTCCATCCCTCTATATTTATGAAATTGTAATATTTATTAAGGAGAATCAGTCTAAATTTGAAAAACTTAATATTAGACGTCACCAAAGCACACTAAAATCAAAAAAACACAATACTGCACTTTTCTCAAAGAGTTGTCTCGGCATGGGTCCAAAGATTTACAATAAACTACCAAAAACTTTAAAAAGCGTGACTAACATAAACCATTTTAAATCACAACTTAAGAAATTCTTGATTGAAAAGGCTTACTACTCTATCAATGAGTTTTTAGAAGATAGAAGCATAAAATAAAAAATGTCCGATCCACATGTTCTATATACTTCTTGTTTACTACCTACTACTATTACTTGTTTGAAACAATTTTATTTAGTTTGTAGTTTTTTACGCCTAATTTGTACGCCTTGCAAGGCAAAACATAGTGATACAACACAAATTTTATATTTTATACCATGTACCATATTACCTATGTTCAACAAATAAAATACTTTGACTTTGACTTTGACTTTGAACAACAATGTACCTTCTTGCTCTCAAATAGCTAAATGTAAAAAATTATTAAAAAAAATAAAAAAATTAAAATTAAATTATTAAATTATTTCATCAAAATATTCAAGGTTTTTCTTCAAAGCTAGAAGTTCAATTGTTTTTAGAAAAAAAACAAAGTTTGACATTATTTGTTTCACTGCACATTTTATTAAAAGACTATGAAATGCTAATTAATTGTGGGCAGTTGCTTTAACCCGACATCTAAGATTTGTGGGGGTTCATTAATCTTAGTTAAAAATTGTATTAAATATAAGACTCGTAATGACATTTTTGATCTATCGATTGAACACAATATTGAGCTGTCTTGTGATGAGCTGGATAAGCTTGTAGTAATGTGCGTTTACAGACCCCCAAATTATAAAAACTACTCTATATTTGAGTCAGTAATGGAAGATGCTTTAGCAAAACTTGCAACTGGTAATAAATCACTAGTTATCTGTGGTGACTTTAATGTTAATATCGTTTTCTCATGATATAATCATGCACTGTAACCTGGTTCCATCTAGTGATTAAGGGTCGTAATATTTGAACTTTTCCGGTATACCCATTACACTACCATATCAAGGTTGAAATCCTGGTCTGCGGTCTTTCCACTCTTCTTACCCCCTCCCCCCACCGCCCGTCCCTTCTGAACTGATCAACCCTCTCTTATACACCGTCAGCATGACCTTCACCTACCGCTTCGGCCATCCAAGGACGACCTCCGCGGACCTCCCGCCCCTCGCCGTGGCCCTCTAACGGGACATTGTGGCCATTTCCCTACCCCTGGCTATTCGGTAGGGCCACCGTTTCGCTTGAAATCCAGACCAAAGAGTGTTGCCTCACGGACGCATTACCACCAGCGCCGCTCGGCTCAACCCTCCAGGACTCTTTCATCCGCTCAACTGCGCAGGTCCTAGCGCAGGTGACCAGATTACCTACTCGTCGCCAGCTGGATTTAGTGACAGCCGAGCCCACAACCACTCGGTCACAGAGGGTCATGGTTATTATATATATAGACTAGAAACGGGATATTTACCATGTTTACTGTTTTTATTGAGTTCCCGAAATTTCGGCGCTGTTGCAAGCACCATGATCACGGATAAACTGAAGTTATTGCGGGTGGGTGTTTATGAGCAGACAAATCGGTCTACCCTCTTTCTTGTTCGTTTTTTGCACTCAGTACCGCTACGACGGTCACTTGCAACTTGATTCTGTTCCCGACACACGAAATTCACTGTGTCCGCTCGCGAACTTTTTTCCGCACTTTTCCGCTTTAACAGCGCCGAAGTATCGGGAACTCAATAAAAACAGTAAACATGGTAAATATCCCGTTTCTAGTCCATATAATAATGTTAGTGACCATGATGGTCATGGTTAGGTTGAAAAGCGCCTGGTGGTTTCTGTTGCGTCTATTTCTTACGGAATTAGACCAATAGCAGGGCGGCACGTGAAGGTGAACCCACCAGACTTGCCTTGAGGATCTATACGAGTGTAGCTCACCCTCAATATCTCGCCACCTTACCACCTCTGAGGGAAGCAGTAAGGTAGGCCTGCATCAATACTACCAAGCAAAGCGAAAGCAAAGCATGTCGTTGTCATAAATACAAGCCAGCCCCATAAAATATAGATATAAATCGGTTAATAAAGCCGGACATCACTGGGTGGATGATACCCAGAGATCGGAATAGGTACAGTTTATTTGCCTAAACTTCAAGGAAATACCTAAGTCACATGTGGATTAAATCGATTTATACCTTCTTATAAAATCCCGCAATGTTTTTTAAGTTCCAAAATAAATCAGAGAGAGGATACACATGTTACTTACTTCTGCGAAGTTTAAGCAAAAGTCTACCTATGCCGGCCGATGTCTGGTGATAGCCCTGTACCAGCGAGGCAGTGATACCTACTAACTAAACTTGGCGAATATGGTCTGGTCAGGACATAACTAACTACTTGCATAATGACCTCTTCCCTCAATGTGAACTGCATTGTTTGCCCGATGTTAAACCATAAAGATAAGGATAATCAGGTATCTGACCTACAGATACTCGTACTTGAACGTTGATATACGTTTAACTTGCCGGAGAGGTCAAATTGAATTGAATGAATTTAAGATTTAATACAATGTGACATTTAAAATAAATTCACCTTTTGAATTGCTTACCTAACCTTTACCAAAAATGTAGTTACCAGCGTCGAGTCACGTTCTTGTTATTATACAATTAGATTATTTAAATGAAAGATCCTGCTACATCCGATTTATTATATCAGGTAAAACTTGACTTTGAATTAAACTAGGTATATTCATCATCATCACATCATCATTTCAGCCGAAAGACGTCCACTGCTGGACATAGGCCTCCCCCAAGAAGGGGGGGTTTTGCCATAATCGCCACGCTTGGCAGGCGGGTTGGCGATCGCAGTATGGTGTTATAAAACACAGAGAACGCTGCTGCCCATTCTCTGGTAAGTCCCTTAGTCGCCTCTTACGACACCCACGGGAAGATATGGGATGGTGCTATTCTTTACGTCCGGACACCATACAGAACTAAACTAGGTATATTAGTAAAATCAAATTTTAATTCCCGTATTATTAATTAGATGACATACACTTATCGTAATATTTATTTTTTATCAATTTTATATTTATACTAGCTGTGACCGCGTTTTCTTTTGGCATTGGCAGGAAACATTACATGGGAACGTGAAGTCGTATGTTCCTCACATCCTCTACAAATAATAAACTGCATAAGCATAATCAGCCTATAATGTTCCCACTGCTGGGACACACGGACTAGAGGGAATGGGCTATAATCCATCACGCGGGCCCAATGCGGATTGGAGGTCACATGTCTTCGAATGTTTGGTTCTAGGAAATGACCGGTTTCCTCACGATGTTTGTTACTTCACCGTTTTGACAGCAGTGGTGATGATATAAATTACACAAAGTAATGTGCAAATATGCAAAAAACACGTTACTAAAAAAATCTGTAGGTAAATGCTAGAATTTAATGTATTTAGTAATAGAACCAGCCGTAATCTTCATGTCTCCGAATAAAAACGAACGTCGCGCCCAGGGTGACGGTCCACAGATGGAAAGTTTGGTTTTTCAACGCATTGTAGTGCATTCATTGCGTCGGTACCAGTAGCGAAGGGTCATTTTTTGTAAGAGGTAAGCCGGAGTACATAATCTTTAATGTGATTATATTATATGCCTATAGAAAACTGACTGTGGCATTTTTCAAAGGGAAGCCGGTAGGAATCGAGTTGTATGGAACCTTCGCCACTGGTAGGTACTTATGAAGGCTCTCCACTTTGGTCGCACTTCGTCTTATTTGTGTTACTTAAAAGTTTTTAGTCGTAAATCTGTAATATTCTAACCATGATGATACTTAATAGACATACTGCAATCGCTGCTACAACCATACAAGTACCTATGTACTTCTATGGTTGTAGCAGCTCAATGTGAATACGGGCTCCCGATCATACGATGGCTGACTTGTTGTAGTCTCTAAAGTGTCCCTACACCTGCGTTTCCTAGGACTTACTGTCAAAACGCTACTGAAACCGCGATTAACGTATTTACCTGGGTGTTAAAAAATTGACAACACGATAGCCGTTCTCATGTACGTCAACATTGAAACGTCAAATCAATATTGCTTTCCGTCTTAAGCAAGCAGCGTGATAATATATAGTCTAACATTTGAAGAAGCCTCTAAGGAATATTTGTACAAAATTTGAACAGAATCTATGTACTTAGTAGTTTTAGCGCCAACTCGGAACATCGATTTGGATTTTTACGGTTTTATTATATGTATAGATTATTGTGACATATAATTGATACTAAATTGATTACAAGTATGGATTTAATTTGTATGCTTCAACGCAAGACATGGATAGATTCGCTATATTATATTTATTTGTAACACCCCTGTACTATCGTATGTCTACAAATAAAGATGTCATTTTCTTAAAAACACTTTGATTAGTAAGACTCTTTTTTGGAGCTCGTGGCTAAATAAAGTAAAAATAACAGTCGCTCGGCTCGATTTTAAGTTTAATCCGCGCTTGCCTAGGTTGGTCCGTGGCCGGGTGACCACCCATTACATGGCGAGTTTCCTCCGTGCCTCGGAAAGCACGTTAAGCCGTTGGTCTCGGCTGTCAATTGTAATTCGTTGACAGTCAAACTGAAATTCAAAGCTTTTTAGGCACTTTTGAATAAAGTCGTTAAGTAGCCAGAGTGGCCCAAAAGTCTAACAACCAGTCTTTTATGGTTTCTATTGGCGCTTGAACAGCATTGTCAGGAAGGTACTATTGGTTAACACATAACATCAAGCCTGTAATCCCCGAAGGGTTATCAGAGGTGTACCCTAAGGCAAGTACATCCACATTTGGCCAGTTATATGTAAGTCACATGGAACATGGTCTTATATAGCTTCTTGTCATGTACCGTGCACAAATCATATTCCATTGCTAACTAAATAGACAAACATTACACGTGTCATTTAAAAAACAAAATAAAACTCATAGTTTATGTAACATAATAATTATTATTTTTTAATATCCTTAAACGTTTTATATACAGTCAACATCGAATGCCAAGAACAACATCTACAACGTAGTAAAGTACACAAGAGCACAACAGGTTTATAAACGTATTTATATATTAATATGTATAGATCAAATTATATACATCTACAGTAATATTCTCACAATCGGTATACTTGCATGTCTGCGATATATACGACGTAGATCTGCTGACGTTGCCGTCAGACATCGAAGGTCATTTTTGTGAATTGCTACATGTGATTTTCAATTTGTCTTTTTTCTTTAATGTGCCTGCAAGTAGCAGTATTCTTACGTGTAGCATTGACACGGCTACTTCTATACTGCAAAACGTCTAGGTGCACTTGTGTCAAGACTATTTTATTTCGACACAACGCGAGCAAACCGACGTCCTTGAGTAGTAACAAGTGATCGATACATTCACAATAGAAAACATCTGAAATTCAATACAATATAGTTTTATTGAACTATGACGACCGACAATAAATATTACATTGGTCTTTAGATTACAGGATTATTATACAATATTCATATGATTAGGGCTACATCCGGCCGCACGTGGCGACGGAGACAGCTGATTGTTGCCGTCTCCCTCGCTCGGCGGCTGGTCAGTAAAAGCTATCGAACACTTAACATCTCGAAATGTTTCGTCTCTTTCCTTTGTTTAACGATTAATGAACACTAGGAAGGGATATACAACACTCACACAATACTATCACTTTCCAAAGATGGCGTGATTTGGAAGCTTCGCCCTACGAGCCGTGACTCGTGAGCACGCGACTCTGGGCCCTAGAATAAACTCTTGTAAACTACAAACGAGCAAAAGATAAGAATTATCATAATAATTATATTTTTTATAGTAATTATAAACAGTTTCTTGTAATTCGTATGTAACAGGTGGCAAGTGATTGCGTTGTGGGATAATATACATGTTTACTTAACAGAGTGCTACGTTTTAACAAATTGCATTAAATTAGATCCCCGGTAGTACAGTCGGGTACACAAGCAATTGGGTGTGATCCAATATTGGATAATATCACGCAAACACTTGTGTCGCTGAGTGTACAGACTGAGCACAACCAAAGTGACGCGAAGCACCGGAACGTATTACGTGTTGCTATGAGAACAAATATGTTGGCACACTAGCGGTGGAAGCTATTCCAAAGAAAACTATGTACTTTTCCCTTGGTTATGGCAAAATTGTTTCCATGTAGGTTCGTAACATGGCTAGTTTAAGGTGCGGCCAAACCAAGTTGATCGGACAGCGGAATTCCTGCTGACACTGGAGTTTCAAAGTTATAACATAACATCACGCCTGTAATCCCCGAAGGGTTAGACAAAGGTGTACCTAATAGTACACCCACATTTCGCCAGTTATGTTTAAGTCCCATATAATAGGGTGCGAGCCGAATGTGTTATTGGATTGATCCATCAACCGGGGACAACTCCACACTCCGTGTCTGCTTATGAGAAATTGCTGATGCAAAAATCCAATAACAATGTTCCCGACCCGGGAATCGAACCCAGAACCTCATGCTCAGCAGTCACACTTGCGACCACTCGAACAACGAGGCGGACAGATTTTGAAAGATATTTCAGTACATATATTACATTATCATGTCAAAGGCCGGTGTCCAGTTTGCTCGGTTCGTTCACACCTTCACTTGATGTGACCAATTAACATTAGTGTAGTGATACAAAACAAGTCCTATTATACAGTTATACAGATGGGATACCACGTTACAAAAATATATTATTTAAACATTTACAGTACATGTTACCAACATAGTTATAAGTTTATAACAGACAGAAAGACATTGGCACTTCCAATGTTCAGCGATTTCGGGCACATTGCAATTATTTATTAATATTAAACACTATTGATACGATGCGACACAAATTATTGCCAGTTTTGATCACAAAACCGTGACGAACACAGTTAAACTAAGTTATTGTATGTTCATGAAATTCCTAAAGAAACAAGGCTGTTTGTGTATGTGAGTTTAAATGTTTGTGAACGCCCCCAGCTACGAGAGAAATTGTGGGGCTAAGTTTTTTTTTCTCAAAGTAAAGTAAATACCTACCAATAGATTGGGTACACACGGCGACCAATCAAGCTATGCAAAACCAAATTAAGCTGATCTGTCATTGTACGGGAAGGTCAGGTTTTACTGGAAATGTATAGCTTGTTTTTTTTAATATTTATTGAGCCTACTCAATCTCGCGCTTCCACAACCCAGTAACACAATACCTAAATGAATACCTAGTACTGTTTCGTCGGATTTTCAAATCTCTTCGGTGAGCCGAGCTATGAAAATATGTGATATTTTCGTGACTTCTATTCAGCCATTCGTTTAGATATTGCGTATTGTTAGTGAAAACTGTAGTAAGGCCATGTTTGTTTAGATAGGTGGAAATATGGAAGTAAAATGTAAAGGCGGTCCCTCATAGGGTCATGTAACTTAACAATCCTAGATGCGCTTTTGTGGAGACTCAAGTGAACCTGAACTATTACATTACAGGCGAATGCTCCCTTTTCACACTTGCTAATAACTAGGAATTATCAACAAATTCTAGCCACCAAAACATTGTACTACCTCGAAAAATTTACGGTTTCAAATGGATAGTGAGTCCAATTGAAACCGGCTATGTTTCGATTTAAATAAGATCGATATAATGTAGAATGTCTGTAAAGAAACCAGTCGCCTTATTTAAGAAATAAACTCGTTCGATAGTTTAAACTACTATCATTATAGCTATTTTGTAAAACCGGTGCGAAAAGCGTTTGTCATACAAGTCAACAGTATAATGTATGCATTTATGTCCGGAAGATTAGAAATATAAATAACATGTAATTATTAAGTAAAATTGGTCGTGTCATGGCTTCAGAAATCGTTTTGTTTACGTCGTCCGTAAGTAGCTATTACTGCAAACAGTAAAATTAAAACAAAACTGCGAGCAAGATAACTCAACCGTAATGTAACGGAAGTATTTAACTACTATTTTTCATAGTATGTATTTTAAAGAAAACCACGTTTTATGTCATTGATTTCAAATTTTGAATTAATTTGCCTTATGTAGTAGTTAAGTAAATATTTATCTCTGTCTTTTAAAACAACATAACATTAAGCCTGTTATTCCCGAAGGGTAAAGCAGACCTACAGCACACCCACATTTCGCCAGTCATGTTTAAGTCTCAGGTGGCGTGCCTTTTGCCATCAAACGGCCACAAATCGTGGCGCCGGAATTCTTTTTACTCTCAATTTAAAAACAACTTTTCGCACCGAAATACTTTCTAAATTAATCTAAATACGAACACCCACACCTGGAAGTCTACCGAGGTACTATCACCACATACCACATTCACCATCCTACCACCACTCCATCACCATACTCTCACCATTCTACCGCCTTTCTCTCACCACAAAACTACGTCGTTACCCGCGCCGTTTAACTTATTATAGACCTTTAAATAATACCTAGTGACCTAGTGTCTAGTGTAAATGATACATGCTCAAAACTTGATACTCTCATGCACCTAACCTTTGTAAAGATCCTCACCAATAAGGTCAGCGTGTGTCCTCCTAGCGCGTCCCCTCCCGGCGTTGCGCTCACATCACCCTTGGCAATATCACTTGTTCACCTTTCACATGACCAAACTATCTTAGCGTTCCCTATCCATGTTTTGTCTACTGTGTTACTATATACATATTAAACAACAACGTTGTCGTTACAATATCTAGATATTTATTGCTGCAATACACATTACGAAAAAAAAAAGCCCAAACATGAATTAAGATTTGGGTTTCTTATTGTGTGTTTTTTGGTTGTCGAGTTGTTTTTCTAAGTAGGATGTCTTTCTTACATTAATTGTATCTTTGTTGATGCAAGGACAGCGTTACCGATAATCATGAATCGTATATTATTTTAATATTCTTCACCACAATCTCATTAATAGTTTAATATGGTGCAATAAAGTAAATTGATTCTTATCTCATTCATCAACATTAAATTGCAATACATATAAGGTCTAACTATTCATACACGAAATATTTTCAGGGAATCATCTAACGGCTATAACGAAGCCATTTCAAGGGATTTTTTTTTTATCTAAGTATATTTTTATAAAAAATAAATAATTTAAAATTACTTGACCCACAAAATAAAACGCTCCTTATTTTTGAACATCCATTACGCTAGTTTACTACGTCGTATTTACCTAGTGTCATTGTTAGAATATGGGAGTAAAGATTTTATGCAAAAAGTCTCAAAAATTTTTAGAATTATAATAATTTCGTAAAAAAAAACACTCAGATTTTTTTTTATCGTTGCTATTGCGACTTTACGAGTTATAGAAGTTACTCTTAAAATATTTCGTGTATGAATAGTTAGACCTTATATATAAATTCACGTCTTTTTCCCATGAGGGTCGGCAGAAACTGC
Source organism: Noctua fimbriata (assembly GCA_905163415.1). Lineage (NCBI taxonomy): Eukaryota > Metazoa > Arthropoda > Insecta > Lepidoptera > Noctuidae > Noctua > Noctua fimbriata. The sequence goes on from LR990937.1 coordinate 750,779, forward strand.
ACAACGCCACCTGCTGCGATCGTTACATACTCCTTTCGCCTCGTCCACGTTCATACATCAGGTCCTACACGCGCCGGTTGTGAGTACTACGCACTTGAGCTTTCTGAAGAACATCACATTATATGCTGCTAGGGCGTTCCCTCCTGGCGTAATATTGTATTGGAGCATAATGTATCAGTGTTTTGGAAACATCATTTACACCATGTAAAGACGCAACTAAGAGCGACATGTGACGTAGACTAGCAACAATTAAATAAGTCTAACTGCGTACTAACTTAATACAAATAGTTTGATACTGATATGCGCTTTGTAGCTTATACAAATACTCAAATATGGCGACGAATGTCTTAGCTAGTGAGGTCGGCAATGTTAGCGATGAGGCTTGCAGTCGTGTTGTCAGGTAGTGATGATCTTTAAGTAATACGATGCCCGACAGATGAGCAACTGTTGCGAAACTTTTTGAAGCAGTACCTTCCTATAATATCCCTAGAGAAAATGGCAGTTTTTGAGAGCAACTGTTGCGCAACATCTGTCATTAATCACCATAAGTTGCGAGCATCTTTTACTGAGAAACGTTTTCGCTCTCTGATGACGCGACTGTAAGATTTTTATGAACATAGGATATTAAAATTATATAAATATTTCCTTAATTGGTCTTAATTTTATTATAAATAATTAAATTGCCTAAACCATGATAGCGATATAATGTAAGTAATATTTCCGAAGTATTAACAATATTTTAGCTATGATAATTATTACACGATAATGTAAATATGATACACCTAAGGAAAACAAAAATAATAAAGCATATTCCCGCAAACTATATACAGATATCATACACGCACGCAACTCACAATCAAAATGTCTGAAACCACTGGACGGGACTCGAAATTTCTTAGAGCATTTAAACATTACGGATTATCAACATCTGATGGTTCTGTGATATTTGGTTAATACTGAAAACAAAAAACTTGAAAACTTTAATATTAAACAAAAACTCCACGAAAGAGACTTTCTAACCTAAAACAGAAGTACAGTCAATAGCACACCACAATCGAGTAACGCATTTGGAATTTCAATTCAATTGATTTCGAAAGGAAATCAAATCCCTATTTGATACTAAGAAACACGACGGCGTAAAATACACAATGAATGTTGTTAAATTATCAAAATGAAATGCATTATTACTATTATAAGTACCTCGATAGGAAGATAAATACATAATATGAAAAACCATACCTTTCACATGTTTATATGCTCTAAGCAAAAATGCATCGACGACAATACAAAGTTGCACAATTTAATAAAATTATTTATATTAATAATTAATTAATAACATTTAATAATACACAAACAGACACGAGACGACACTACGTAGTAAACGAGCTATTGTCTTATTTATTACATTAAATACTCCTTCGCTGTACGATGACTTTGTTGAGAAAACAACTAAAACCTTTGCTTAACATTGTTTTAAAGGAAAATTTAATTATTCTATGAGGAAATAGACCAGTTTTCAAGTTAGTTTATTTACAATTATTATTATTTCTGAATATGTATCTGTAATTTAATCTTTTAAAATGATGCATCAATAACTGTCTATATAATTTCTATACTTATTGCTTTTTTATATTTTCGTAAATAATGTATCTTTCACAGTAATCAGGAACTTATGGCGAATATGTGTGTTTTATGTACAATGTATGACCGTAAAGGAAAACGACGAATTTTTAATATAATATAGTGATATTAATAGAAGCGTCCCCTCGCCAGTTTTCGTTATCTATTGAAGGAAAGAAACTGTTTATGGTATAATGTACATTGTGACGATACAACAACAGCTCTAATGCAAACTGAGGGCCTGAAGTCAGATTGACATAATACTATAAGAGAGCTCTGTTATCTATTCGATTCACCTTTATGCAGAGACCTTAAAATGCAACCGAACAGTTCAATTGCGTTACTGTTACCAAAAATGTCACACGTGACGTCCACATTATGTTTGGCAACAGTTAAAGCTCGTCAGTGAGCACTAGGGTTTACAATGTTCGGGTTACATGTACAGTTCGCTACTGAGTTCCCGAGTTCAAGGCACGGTTTCGCGGCCGAAGGAGACGTGTGGGAATCGACCAATCACATTGTGGATTTAAAAGTGACTTTCGTCTCTCCTGTGAGTGATTGAATCACGCACGTCGCCCCAGCGATTCGCTCGCACCTCGAAAAAAGCTGTGTGAACACTTGTCAGGTCACAACGTACAATAAACCACGTGCCTACAACAATTCCGAGGCTGGTATCTAAATACAGTAGTCAGTCGTAAGTTCGTAAGGATAGTAGCTACATGAACAGATAGAGCGCTATAAGTGCACACGCACGCGTCCTACAACGTTGTCAGCTCGCTACATTATGCCTAATATACTTCGTATTTATTGTTTTATATCTACATTGTCCGAGTTACTTCGTTACGTCTTAAAGCGGAAGAAACTAAACGCGATTAGCACGTCTAGACCGTTCAAGAGCTCTCAGTGTAACAACACAAACACTAGAGAAGGTAGATAAGTTACTTGGAAAGTTCTTTTTTTTACAAACATGAGACGGATTTTAAGAGAAAACGTTCAATTTTTTTAATTTTATTGGTTTATTTCGACTTTAATAATCCATTTCTCAGTCAAATATCGGAGAATTTCAAACAAAAATTCACCGATGATCTAGTTTTGATATATATTTTAATTCAGTTTAGTTAAACATAGTGTTATGAACACGATGAACCTCCTCCATTGCTATGGAATATTGACTCTGAAAGCTCTTAAATGCGCTACAGTTGTGCAGAAAACGCGTTCAATTTCGTTGGGGAAATCCGCTTTTAATCCAAATTAATTTTGTTCGTCGATGTCACTTTAGTAAGTTTCAACAAATTTACTAGATAGCTGTTACTTTTAAGATGTATATTGAAATGGTTTTTACTTCTTACTTTCGAAATTCGATAACACGTCGGATATCTTTTGAATTGCAGATTTAGTGCAGAAATCTTGCGCAAATACTGCGCTACCGTTGCGCAAATACTGCTCTATTCTGTGGTAACGTTATATCATTTATGCTGTATTTTCATTTTTCATTCTTTTTTTTTTTTTTAATAGTTGTAATGAACGGTTACAGTTCGATTGATGTCGATTCGTTGTAGCAACACAAAGGTTTCATCTTATTCTAACACACAACCTCCGTAGCATGACCACCGTAGACAAGGATTTCTTTGACGGAAGAATCGACACAATGACAGATTTCTTTGCACTATCTGTCATTTTGTCGATTCTTCCGTCAAAGAAATCCTTGTCTACGGTGGTCATGCTACGGGGGCAGGTTTGGTATTATACTCCTTTCCCACATATTTCCCCTCTGACAGTAGCAATTCAAAAATAACCTTATTGTGACTACAATAAAGATCTCATTAATTTTGACACTGACGCCAAGTCAGAGGTAATTTATCTGTGAAAGGCATCTTTAGACATCTTAAAGTACTTAACTACAGTTTTATGAATATTTATGTAATTGATTGATTGATTTTATAACGTTTCTAAGTAAACGAGACAGCTGTAGATTGGTTTGTGAATTTTTATTTTTTTTATTTTGGGTTTGTAGTTTCGGAACAGTTACAGTAATTCAAGAAAAATATTTGCTTAAATCGAATTACGGATGAAAATTTAAGTATTTTATTGACAGATTTTAAGTATTATTATCATATTTTTATTGGAAACGTATTTGCTCAGAGTGTTAGGTATTTGAAGTGATTTCAATAATTAAATTAAGATCACAACGCATTAGTTTTCTAATGTACGATTGAACATAATGATTCTATTCATTATGTTTAATCATTCTTAAGACGTTCAATAGTATTGGAGTTGTTTCGGTAGGTGGTGTCTAATCAACCTATTAAGGGTGGGTCAGGATACATTGAGGTCTCGTTACGTGAGGATTGGAACAGTTTAACTGAATTCTCAACCAAACTTTAAAGATATTCCAGTGTCTACCACCGACATAAAATATTTTTGCATTTGAGAATTCTGAAGTTTGACACGATTTTTTGTTGAATTGGTGTCGTGGTTACGAGGTGAGTTTTTTTAACAGGTAGGTCAGTAAGTGTTACCTATTTCATATTACATTTTTAATATAGGATATAATTTGTCAATTAACAAGGGAGGGAGGAGTATGAGAGACAGTTGTTAGTTGTAAATTGCCATGTTTCATTGACAATGATTATTTATTACAAACAACTATCTTCAAATGTGGCCTCTAAGTCTTTAGTTGTCTTAGGAAAAGGTTGATTATTTCAGACTGTTAAAATTATTAAATCTGTTACCGATGTCGGTGTTTTAAAGGGAATTTTACCAATAAAATTGAATGTGATCAGTACATCTAAAGCGGTGTGTTTAAATGTTGTCATTGTTCATATTTCACAATGGCGTTACTGAAAGTTTTTGATTGCTGTTTAGAGACGTTGATAGCGTTAGTGCTAGTATTGTTACAGTTTTATTGGTAAAATTCGTCTTGAGTATAGACAAATAAATGATTTTGATTTTGGAGAAATCTTGATATGGAAAAACTTTTAGGAACGATCAACCTTTTCAAGCGCCAACAGTACAGTTTAGAATAGGGACAACCGATCATCACAAATTCTGAGTGTGGGAATAGAACAAATTCGCACAACATTCGAGTGCGCCTCCGGGCGGAGAAGTAGCGGGTCAACGAACTGGTGTGCGGCAGGTGCGCTGTGCCGGGCGCCATCAGAGCGGCAGCGGCAGCGCCGGCTCGTGCGGGTGCAGCGCCAGCGCCGCCGCCGCCGCGTCCGCCGCCGCCAGCGGCTCGGCCGCCGCGCACAGCACCAGCGCCAGGCGCCGCCACGTGTCGGCGCGCGCCGGCTCCAGCGCCGCCGCCTCGCGCAGCGCCTTCTCGGCCAGCCCCAGCCAGCCCAGGTTGTAGTACGCCGCGCCTGAGGGGGAGCGGCGAGGTATTACTTATGACTCTAATTGAAAACTCTCATTTTATGAGACACGACAGAAAGCGACTTCCGTCGCCGAACCAATATCGACCTCACGCAAAAACATTAAAGGTCACAGAGATGCAGTCAAAAGTTATTTATTTAAAAAAATACAAGGTTGACGTTTGTCCAACAATATATATCGTGCTGCACTACGCCTCACCAAACTAACGCTGCTGCCGCTCCACCGACCCAAAAACTCGTTTTGTATAACACGTATAAATATTTATATTAAAAGTAAAAATAGAAAATTGCAATGAACGCCAATTAGATCTTGTTTTGAGTACGCGTTCAGTGGGAGATGGGTTGGAGGTGCGCGCGGCGGATCCGATCGTACCGCCCGATCCATACCACCCGCCGCTCGCTGCGTTTGTGCCGCGGCGGGGGCGAGCGCGCCGCGCCGAGCTTACCCGCGCCCGCGCCGTCGCCCCTAGCGGAGTATGAGGACCATCCAGCGTGCACTCAGGGGCACGCTGGATGGAACTTTTACAAAGCAAACTTTCCGCTAATGTATTCTTTAATAGCAGCTATAGACTCGACGCCAATATATAGCTTAGATTTAAATAGTAGTTTAGATTATTTTTATGAGGTTTTAAACAAGGCTATGGATGACTGCGTTCCAAGAAAACAGCGAAGACGTGTAAACTCGGAGTACAGTTACCCCGAGTGGTACACGACAGATATCATTCGCAACATACAATTAAAGGCTAGGCTCCATAGGCAGTATAAGTGTAGCAAATCAGGGCCCGATTTGCTAAATGTAGGGCGCAAGTAAAATATCTACTAAACTCTGCGTATAAAAATTATAAAGTTCGGATGCAGAGTGAGTTCCAGGAAAATCCAAAGGCCTTTTGGGCTTACGTTAACTCACAAAAATGCAGCAGAAGTCCACGCAAGATTTTAAGGGGTGATAAGGTACTAACGAAGGAGGAGTGTGCCACGGAATTTGCCCAGTATTTTTGTTCTGTTTTTAGCCCTAAGATACCCAATCTGGATGTGGACGCGGCAGTGAAACAGGCTGGTGGTGAAAATGGGGCGGCTAGGATACACTTAGAACAACTAAAGGTTGATGAAGTACTTTACGCTCTGCAAAAGCTCAAGCCAAAAAAGTCAACGGGACCCGATGGCCTACCGCCCTATATTTTCAAAGACTGTCGATTAGTAATTTATAGGCCACTTCTCTATATCTTCAATCAGTGCTTGGCGGAGGCCGTATTTCCAGGAAGGTGGAAAACAACTAAGGTCGTTCCGCTGCCTAAAGGAAGGGCAGCATTGAACATAGACCAATACAGGCCGGTGGCTGTGCTTTCAACACCAGCTAAAGTACTAGAGGCTGCAGTACACAACAACATTCTCTCACAGGTTAATGAACAGCTTTCAGAAGCGCAACACGGTTTTAGACCCGCCAGAAGCACCACCAGTAACCTAATTAACTACATGAGTTATATTGTACCAGAAGTGAATGCAGGAGGGCAGGCAGATGTAGCTTTCTTTGACTACAAAAAAGCTTTTGACCTGGTGGACAATGACATTCTGCTCACAAAAATGGCAGGTGTAGGGTTTACTCCACATTTACTAAACTTTTTTGCTAATTACATGAGGGACAGACAACAATATGTAGAATATGCGGGGGGTAGGTCAGAAAATTATTTTACAAGGTCCGGAGTAAGTCAGGGTAGCAACCTCGGTCCGTTGGAATTCATTTTAATGATAAATGACCTTCCGAAGGTTGTCAAAGATGCTCATTGCACGTTATTTGCAGACGACCTGAAACTGTATCTGGCTGTTAAGAACAAAGAAGATTGCCAAAAGCTACAGCAAGATATAGATAGGGTGGTCACCTGGAGCAAACATAACAGTTTGCAATTTAACGTTTCGAAGTGCATGACTATGACTTTCAGCCGGGCACGCTCTCCAGTTACGTACCAATATCAAATAAACGGGGTACCAATAGCGAAAGTATCGGAAGTCAGAGATCTAGGGGTCAACTTCTCCTCTAAACTAGAATTTCGAGAATTTATAAATAATATTTGTAAGAAAGCCTACAGAAATTTAGGATTCGTGCTTCGGGTAGCTAGGGACTTTACTAATATCGACGCAATTATGGCGTTGTATAATTCTTTAGTGAGGAGCCAATTAGAGTTCAATGCAGTCATCTGGTCTCCACATGAAACTAAATATAGTATCATGTTGGAGAGAGTGCAGAATAAATTTATTAGATATTTGTATAAAAAAATTTACGGAGTTTACCCATTTTACCCAAATAAGTATCCTACCTTATTCACCTTAGGTATGGTAGAATATAATGAATTAAAAGTGAGAAGGAATTTAGCGCTAGTCTCATATATCTTCAAGGTTATGCGAGGGAAAATTCATAATTCGGTCGTTTTGCAGCAACTGTATATGTGTGTTTCGGACAGATACGTGTGGCGGAGGCGACGACCGCAACTGCTAGCAGTGCCGCGCGGCCGCACTAAGCTGATGAATGAGGCGCCGATAACGCGCGCACTTCGTATCCTCAACCGTATGGCGGAAGATATAGATATTTTTTGTTGTACTCTGGGTGGGTTCACAGTGCGGGCTCTATTTGAAATAAGTTATGGTCCTACTGTGACATAGTTATGTTGTCTGTAGTAGCAATAAGTATATTTGATTATAATAGCTGTATACATTATCGCATTAGGTGTTAAACCTGTAAAGATGATTGTATGGTGGTAAATAAATAAATAAATAAAAGTGCAAGTAGGTCTCACTTTCGTCTTATAACCCAGTTTTACTAAAAAAAAAGGCATTACGACACAATAGAATGGCAATTCAAATCACGACTAACTCCCGTAAACTTACCTAACTGCACCATACTGTCGAGATGTGTGGGGTGTATCGCGAGCGCGTTCTGGAAGCACTGCCGCGCCTCATCCCACTCCGAGCTCGCCGCGTGAACTAAACCACGCTACAAACACATATCATCATTAAAATTTTAACCAAATTAAATCTACCCGTCTGTCCGCGGCAAAAGGGCCAATAGCTCACACGACGTCATTTAAACACGTCTACGCGCTGCAAACGCAACAAGCTCTGCTTTTTCAAGGTAAACGAGCTTTACGTACATTACGTGGTACGAGCTTATATTAAACGCTGTGTGCATGCGCCCCGATGTACAGCATGAACCAGAAAAGTATGCTCATATTTCAGGGTGTGATTCAGACCATCAAACTGAACAACTTTCTCTATGGAAAGCTGATTTCTTTTTCGCGATTTAGATGGTGGTCCCTTGGAAGAAAGTTGATTAGTTTGATGGTCTGAATCACATCCAGAAATATAAGCACACCTTTCTGGTACACGCTGTGTATTGTGGTGACTGCAAGATAACAAATTACTCACCGTATAGAATACAAGATGGCTGAAAGGCGTGAGCGTGGCGGCTTCTGACACGCAGCCCGCCGCTGCACTCACTCGGCCTAACCTGGAGACGAACAATTTATTTATACAATATTTTATAAAATCCCTGTCCGATCCGTGAGGGTATTATTAGGTATCGTGATTTGATTCTATTTATGTAATCCTTTTTGGACAATAAATAAAAAAAAATACGATGAAAACTAAATAAAATGTACTAAAATGAGGAAACTTATAAAACAACACACGCACACGCTTCTAGGGTAGTGAGTGACGTCATAAAAGTTTGTTAGAATGTAGGGAAGTGTTGGTAACTTGGAACAAAAATCATGCAATGCAATTCATAGTTATTTTTACATCCTTTACACATTACATTACCAAAAAAATAAGAAACATAAAATATTCATATATTTTATATTTTATTGGTAATGTCGTTCGTATACCTATATGCTCTTTTCGGATCGGACAGGGTTTTTTATAACATATTTCTATACTTATGGTTCATAGATTATAATCTATAGCCATATATTGTTATATTCCTTGACTTTCTCTACTATTTGCCACTTGGATGTGATCGGTTGTCGAGTAGTCATCTAAAGTCCTTGTGACTCTATTTAAGAGCATTTTTGAGAATACTTTATACACAGTGTAAGGGACAGCCTCCACAAACTGACCGGGTGCATTTAGCTCCTTATTTTTAATCATATTCTACCGGAATTTTTCTCAGGAAAGTTTTATTTTTACTTTTTTTTTCATTTACTATTCCTTTATTTCAATGGAAAATAACATTCCCTGTACGCAGCAGTCGCAAAAATCCAACAATGGTTGGTGAAATACTCTAACGAACAACGCGTGAAATCAGCTGTTCACTTCTTGCCTAGCTACAGAGTTCATCGAACTCATCGTCGCGCATGCCGTTCGCTACGTGGGTGTTGCCACGGTACCGCTACATTGCGTATGAGGAAATAAAACAAATCAAATTTATTGGATTCCCATAACATTCCTGAAATAATTTCTTGTACCGGTCATCTTAGTATGATATACTGAATTCACCCCATCAGTTTGTGGAGGGCTGTCCCTTACACCCTGTATATGTTGAACATAAGGCTAATTGGTCTGTAATAATTCAGGTAACCTCTGTCGCCTTTTTTATGAAGAAGAGTTATTGAAGATAAGATAAAGATTTATTTCTCACCACAATACATAGGTACATCATTAGGTTTCGTGAACAATACATACGTTTTTTATACTGTGGGAGACTGGTGCCTAAGCTAGACGAAAAGCCTGTATTTCAGGACACCAGGTCTCCACCCCAACGGAAGCACTTTTAAACAGAATTATGCACTCGTACACAAATTAATGTAGTATGTAATATTGAGCAAGAAAAAAATAAAGGATAAAAATATAAATTAAATTACAACAATGGCGACAACTAATTATTCAATCAGGGGTTAGTACGTGGGTGTATGTGTATGTGAGTGTGTGTGTAAATGGAGGGTGTGTGTTTGTGGTGGGTGTATGTATGTGGTGGGTGTGTGTGCGTGTGAATAAGGAAAGGGGAAAATTGTTTAAATATGGATGCACAGAATTGTGAATATATTGAAGATTCGGACCATTGCTTTGGAGTTTTGTTTCTTTGTAAAATATTGTTAGAGTTGTTACCCACTGGTATTGCAAAGGTTCTAGTAGAGACTTCAATATTTCATTTGTTATTTTGTCTTCTCCGGGTGCTTTGTCCTTCTTCTGAGTCTCGATAGACAAGTCAATCTATGACATTAGTATTTCGGCCATTGTTTTGTCGACGTAGACTTTGTCTTTGATGTGCTGTGTAAGACCAGAACTGTCTTGCGACGAGTAAAGAGTTTTATAAAAGTTAGTAGCTTCTGTTACTATATCTGATCGCTTCGATATAACCTTTCCTTTCTTGTCCACCATGTTTGTTGCCCATTTTGTTGATTTGTAGGTTTTTGTATACTTTTTTAATTGCTCCCTTTTTTGATAGGTATACCTCAAATACATTTTGTCTGTGTTTCTTTCTGCTTTTGGAGATATCTTTATTTATTTCTTAACTTGTTTTAACAATTTTTATTTTTATTTCCTTTGTTCTTTTTTCTGTATCCAGTTGCTTTCTATCTTCTAGGGTTTCTATCTTATGGGGTATTTCTTTTTGCTATTGGTATTTGTGTTACTAAATTTTTCATTCCTTTTTCAAAGTTATCCTATTGTGTTTGGACAACACTAACTACACTTGAATAATGATTGCCATGCCTGAGACACGCCGGCGGATTCCTCGCGGATGGACCTACCTGAGACACAGCTGCGCCAGCAGCAGCCAGGCGTGCGCGCGCTGGTCGGCGAGAGGCACGCGCGGCCGCGGCGCCGACAGCGACGACGCGCCCTCCGACAGCGCGCGTTCGATGCGGTACACGCCCGCGGATTCCGCGCGGATCGACGCTGGAAAAAGAGAAAACAACAATTAAAGGAATCGGTGAGGAAACCTGGACTTAGACTTAATATAAATCTGAAATTGTCAATCGACCTTGAGCAAGAGAGCCGCTCAAAGTTTAAGACTCATCTGTTAGAGAATGCCGGAACCTAGCACCAAATCAGTTCAAGTGAAGAAAAGGTAACATACGGTCAAAGTTACATATTAATATTAGTATAGATGAGAATAAGTCGGAATTCTAGGCTTGTATGAAAGTGCCGCTGCTTAATCTATACAAATACACCGTGACTTTTTAGTAGTCTTACAAAGGCAGCCCACTTCATGTATCCATTGAGTACTAAACATTCATAAAAAAAAAAGATAGGAATTTATCAGATTTGAATAATTTTAAAATAAAAATATTATTCATTATTTTGACGCATGACGTAGATAAAAACACCCTGTAGTGAGAACCACCCGAGCGCGGTCCGTATTTATTTTTCTTTGCACCTATTATCTATTATCTGTAATTGGTACCTACATAAAAACCCTGACCTGTATGCCTTTAAAAAAAAATCGTGGCTAGAGGTATTTTATGTCGGATACATTGAGCGGACCACCTTTGTAAGACGACTAAAATGTCACGGTGTATAAATGGTGGAAGAGTTTGGTTCTTGGTTTTTTGTTTGAACGCTCTAATCTCTGGAACTACCAGTCGGACTTAATTTTTTTTTTTGCGTATTTGATAGCCCAATTCTTGAGATAGGTTATTTTATTTACATCACACTTGGAGATTTAGGAGCCGAGGGCTGGGGGAAACTGCGGGGCACAGTTAGTAGTACAGATATACATACCGCCGTCTCGGTTGCTCTGCGTGTCGTCGTGCTGCGAGTCGGACATGGCGTCCAGTTCCGCGTACCCGTTGTGTTCCGGTTCCAGTTCCGACTCCGAACTGTTCACTAGTGATAACAGTTCCTTCCCTGTAGCTAACGCCTCCTGCAACACAAAATTGAAGCAGATTAAGTGACAGCTACATTACCTTCGTATACCATTTCTAAATTCCAAATATTTTAGTTCACATAAATTTTCATGGGCGCTTTTGAAAAGTCATTTTTGGATTTTTCTAGTGGAGGCCTACAACTAAGGAAAATACTCTCATACCGTTTGATTTTCGGCGTTCGAATCAGTGACAAAGACTAATCGTCGCGCATTTTTCCTCTTGGAGAGACTGTTAAGGAAAATAGTTAGAGCCTATGTACACGGTGCTTTGCGGCGCTGCAGCGGCGTGGCAGCGGCGTCCTGCATATGCATCCCTGGTATGTCACACGCACCGCGGGAGCCGGCGCAGGCGCAGGACCACAGCGCGGCCGCCAGGCGCAGGCGCCGCACTCCGCGCCCTAAGGGAGCACGTTACCTCTGGACTCTCCCACGTGAGCTGTAAGGTAGCCAGCGCCGCCAGCGGCCAATCGGCGTGCGGGTAGTGGTGCCGCGCCAGCCTGGCGGCCGCCAGCGCGCGCGCACCGCGGGAGCCGGCGCAGGCGCAGGACCACAGCGCGGCCGCCAGGCGCAGGCGCCGCACTCCGCGCCCTAAGGGAGCACGTTACCTCTGGACTCTCCCACGTGAGCTGTAAGGTAGCCAGCGCCGCCAGCGGCCAATCGGCGTGCGGGTAGTGGTGCCGCGCCAGCCTGGCGGCCGCCAGCGCGCGCGCACCGCGGGAGCCGGCGCAGGCGCAGGACCACAGCGCGGCCGCCAGGCGCAGGCGCCGCACTCCGCGCCCTAAGGGAGCACGTTACCTCTGGACTCTCCCACGTGAGCTGTAAGGTAGCCAGCGCCGCCAGCGGCCAATCGGCGTGCGGGTAGTGGTGCCGCGCCAGCCTGGCGGCCGCCAGCGCGCGCGCACCGCGGGAGCCGGCGCAGGCGCAGGACCACAGCGCGGCCGCCAGGCGCAGGCGCCGCACTCCGCGCCCTAAGGGAGCACGTTACCTCTGGACTCTCCCACGTGAGCTGTAAGGTAGCCAGCGCCGCCAGCGGCCAATCGGCGTGCGGGTAGTGGTGCCGCGCCAGCCTGGCGGCCGCCAGCGCGCGCGCACCGCGGGAGCCGGCGCAGGCGCAGGACCACAGCGCGGCCGCCAGGCGCAGGCGCCGCACTCCGCGCCCTAAGGGAGCACGTTACCTCTGGACTCTCCCACGTGAGCTGTAAGGTAGCCAGCGCCGCCAGCGGCCAATCGGCGTGCGGGTAGTGGTGCCGCGCCAGCCTGGCGGCCGCCAGCGCGCGCGCACCGCGGGAGCCGGCGCAGGCGCAGGACCACAGCGCGGCCGCCAGGCGCAGGCGCCGCACTCCGCGCCCTAAGGGAGCACGTTACCTCTGGACTCTCCCACGTGAGCTGTAAGGTAGCCAGCGCCGCCAGCGGCCAATCGGCGTGCGGGTAGTGGTGCCGCGCCAGCCTGGCGGCCGCCAGCGCGCGCGCACCGCGGGAGCCGGCGCAGGCGCAGGACCACAGCGCGGCCGCCAGGCGCAGGCGCCGCACTCCGCGCCCTAAGGGAGCACGTTACCTCTGGACTCTCCCACGTGAGCTGTAAGGTAGCCAGCGCCGCCAGCGGCCAATCGGCGTGCGGGTAGTGGTGCCGCGCCAGCCTGGCGGCCGCCAGCGCGCGCGCACCGCGGGAGCCGGCGCAGGCGCAGGACCACAGCGCGGCCGCCAGGCGCAGGCCGCCGCCGCACTCGGCGCGCGCCGCCAGGCACGAGCGCGTCGCGTCCTGCGGGTGGAAGTTCCATGAGCTCTTCATCCATACATCTTACTTACTAATGACTGGACGGATTTGAATGAAGATATAGATATGCTTAGAAGGGGTATAATTTCACCGCGACGTTTGCCATATTACCTTTGTGACCGCCGAGCGGTCGAGGTAGAAGGACGTCGGAATATCGTCAATTGTTTCCCGGACTTCTCACTCCCACAATCATGCTGTTGCGCTCATGTTATGTCATGTAGGCTGCTGTACTTAATTATTTTAACCGATTTCAAAGAAATGAAGGGTTACGTTTTTATCTATGGTTTTTAAACTTTTTACACATGCGCGGAAGACACTAGCGCGAACGGATACTTGCGGGAAATAAGATTCCTCTGTGATGAATCGAAATCAAAATCAAAGATGGCCGCTACGAAAATTATGGAATTCTTTGTCATAGGCGTCACGTCACGACCATGGTAATCGAGGGCACTCCAGTCGAATTTGGGGTCAAAATGAAAATTCAAGAGGGCGCGGGCGCCGACGAAAATTTTCAATTTTTTCGTAGTGTCATTTTCGTAGTTTTCGGGGTCGCTGATAACGAAAATGACGTCAAAATGGAAATTCAAGATGGTGCCGACGAAAATTTCCGGTTTTTTTCGTCATGGATGTCATTTTCGTGCTTTTCTGAGTGGATGATAACGAAAATGACGTCAAAATGGAAATTCAAGTTGCCGCTGACGAAAATTTCCGGTTTTTTCGTCATGGGTGTCATTTTCAAGCTTTTCGGAGTCGATGATAACGAAAATGAGGTCAATATGAAAATACAAACTTATCAGTTTTTTCGTCATGGATGTCAAGACCATGGTAAATAAATGTACTCATTGAAGTAGTGGATTTCTTGTCCATCCACCTCAACCCTACTTGCTCTCTATAGTAATGCAACAATTTTGTAGTGGCAAGGCGACAAGTTTCATTATGCGGAAGCCGAAGGTAGTACTAATTAGTGATCATGAATGTCACTATTTTATAGCGTGAATTTCAATACACAAAAACACCCATGAAAGAAAAACCGTCAATTTTCATCTGCGCCGTCTTAGATTTTCATTATGACGTAATTTTGGTTATTATCGACCCTGAAAACCACTAAAATAACACCCATTATAGAAAATCCGGAAATGTTCGCACAAGTGTCTTTGATCTTCAAAAAAATAACTCCTTATTGGTTATTGTAACAATTTTGCAGTGGCAAGGCGTTATGCGAAAGCAAAAAAAAAAATGTCCGAAACGAGTGATCATGAATTTCAAAATACCTTTACGAAAAACTTTTTTTTTATTACGTCTTTGGATGATGGTTCCTAGAAATAATAATAAATATCAGCGCCGAATTGAAAACCTCCCTTTTTTTAAGTCGGTTAATATGTAGGTAAAGCAGCTTTAGCTTCTCAAATAATTTAAGTACGACTAGGTGTCAAAGGGGGAGGTCCCCGCATACACGATGTGTTTTTGTTTTTGCTGTGAATTTATGAGTTTTGCACAACGAGACTATCGCCTTAACAATGTAAAAGTAATGCATAGCAAAAATATGTATAGGATATAACAACTAAAGATGGAAAAATAAAAAAAAAGATTTTTGCAAAAAAATAAACCGTCTTGAAAAAAATACAAAACGAAAAGTATGAGTCTGAAAAAAAAGTGAAATATAACTTAAGGTTTAGAGTCGGTGACTTTTGTTGGTAGTTTTTTTGCCTCCGACTCTTGGTTCTGGTTTACATCGCGCGACCAAGTCAATTTGTGGTACAGATAATCTGGTTTTTTTGTAAGAATAGCGTCAATAACACAAGGCAAATGAGGTGTTACCCTCACGATGAAAGGACCTTGCTACCCGGACCCACTTTCGAAGGTTCTAGCACTGAATAGGAAGTTAACAGAAGGTTTTCTTCTAACAATAAGCGACGAGTACGTCATAGCTCCGTGCTTTTAAACGCACGTTAAGCTGTTGGTCCCTGTTGCCATTCGGAGACAGTTTGGTCTTTAAATGTGGATATAGCTAGTCAGAAGCCTGAAAGTCTGACAACCGGTCTTACCAAGGGATATCGTGTGACCCAGTTACTGAGTGGCGCACGTCAGGCAGGTAATCGCTCCATATAAATTGCTAGCATTCATTTGGTTAGACGACCCCAGCTTTAGGAAAAGGCATTATGAGGTATGTCGTATTTATAATGTTGTTCGTAAAAATGTATATATATAGTGCAGTTGGCATTGTAAAAGTAAAAACGATAAGCCAAGTTTTATTATACACTCACAGGCAGAATTAACCGCCCACCAGTAGTATTTCTAGTATTTCTTTCAATTTGCAGAAATCGTCAAATTTAGACCACATCTAGGTACGTTGAAAGCTATATAAAAAAGCTAACTATATTAGCTAACTAAACTAAGCTAACTGAGCTAACTATATAAGCTAGCTATATTATGCCACTCCTCTACCACAGCCGTCTTGAGCTTTCCAAGGGTAGTAGGGGCTGGTACTCTTGCTCGAACACGTCTTTTGAGGTTATCCCATATTTGGTCAATTGGTTTAAGATCAGGACTGCGTGCCGGCCATGGTAAAACTTAAATCCCGACCTCATTAAGGTACTCAGTGACGGATCTTGCGATATTGCAACCTGCATTGTCATGCATTAATCTAAAGTTGTCACCAATGAATGGCGCGAAAGGTCTTGAACAACTTCCTCCACGTATCTTTAAGGGTCTACACTGCCTCTATCGACTATCCCAACAAGATCGGTACGAGCCTCGTAAGAGCCGAAATACTTCCCCAAGCCATTACCTTTCCTGGTAACCCACTGTTTCGATTATAGCGCATAGAGCAAACCTTTCACGTGACGTCCGTCTGGATCTCTTAAGGCTATTTCGCGCTCATTTGAGAACAGTACGTCCTTCCATTACTCCTCAGTTCAATCAGCATATTCTCGCGCAAAAGCAACTCTAGCTCTACGGTGTTGTGGGAACAGTTGTGGGGCGCGAGCTGGATGAAAAGCCCTCAGATTTCTTTCTGCCAGTCTTCTTCTAATGATACATTCACTCACACTGATATTTATTACCCCAAAAAGACGTGTACGAGCTTCAGTTGCGGTGCAAAAGCGATTTCTCAACACGTTGCTGACAACGAAGCGGCCATCTCGAGTTAAGTGAATCGATGTCGCCCTTGACCTGGCCTTTGGGTGTCTGTCTCCCGGAATCGTCTGATTTCATCTTGTACTGTGGTTCGAGGTACACCGAGTGTACGAGCTATGCGACGTTGGCTATACCCAGCGTCAGCTAAAGCCACTGTCCTGGCTGCACCACTTGAATCGAGTGGAATTTTTTACAGTCACAAACAACAAGCAAACACTACAAACTCAAATTAAACAATATTCACACACTATGGCAGAAAAGACAAGGAAATGTTAACTCGGTAAAATTCCAAAAACCTGTCGGTGACACAAATTTGGTAAACGAAATAAGGGTATAAGTGTTTAATTTATTGCTAGAGTACCCACTTGACAAAAAATAAAAGAGTGGATAAGCCATAGTTACGTAAACAAACAAGGCGAGGAATGATACAGGTAGGCGGTTAGTTGTGCCTGTAAGACACCTCACGACCAAAAATGTCCCTCTCTGAGCGGATTCAGTGGGCCGGCTTGCTGTCACCTCGCTTAGCCACGGCGCGGCGCTACTGCCGCCACGCACAGCGCGCACGGGCACAGCCGCTAGTGTGGGGGAGCCTCGCGCGGGTCTGCGTCCGCGTGCAGCTCGTTACGTTACATTACGTCACGTTCATCGGTGTGCATCACGTTCTCACCCGGGACCTCAGGCATGTTGGCAATCTCAAAGTAAGCCAAATAAATCTTGCTCGCGGAGATTGAACTTCAACTGCAGCTGCACCTCAATCTGTTCCAGCTGGTTCACTTTGCCGTCTGGCAGAGCGAAATTGCTTGCTTTCCAAAACGTCTATTCTAGCCTCTAGGCCAAAAAAAAATCCAGAACCTTCCGCAGCTTAGAACGGAAAGGCCTTATTTCCTCGAGGAGGGTTTGCTAATTCTGTAGTGAGGGTTCCACATCAGTCCCCTGTTCACTTCCAGCCCGAGACAATACTTTTGTCACTGCAGCACGACCCACGAGCCTCTTTGACCTAAGCCTGTATCACCGCAACAAGTGAGGTAGCTACAAGCACCAACACCGCTGCACGTCCGGAGCTGCTACCGCTGCTGCTCCTGCCACAACCCCTGCTGCGAATAACAACACTCGAACAGGTACAGGGGCTGGTACCTGCGCTCCCGATAGAACTTCGCTAACACCAATGTTCGAAGTTTGACCCTACTTCCATTTCGATTAGTTAATAATGGAAATTAAAGCAAGACCAAAGTCAGTCAAGCTTTACCACAACAATAACTCACTTTCACATCATCTTCCTGCCCTTGTCCTAGTTGCTTCGGGTCGGCGCAATACGTTTTTTTCACGCTATCATTTACTCCTGTTTCTTTCATAAGATGAAAGGAAATATGTATGTATAATACAATTCTTACCATGGCCTCGTTCAACATTCCTAAGTACATGTACTGCAAGGCTAGGTAGTAAAACGCGAGATGGTCGTTGTCGTCTATTTCCACTGCACGCAGCAGCAAACTCAACGACGTTTCGTTCGCCACCTCCTTGTCCACACGCGCATTCGTTTTCTGTAAACAAGAGAAAAATATTAAATGAGTTGATTTTACCATATGAGATGTAACAACAGCGCAAAATGATTATATAGCGTGAGGCACTAGTTAAATCATACCATGGGCACATGGCAACCCACAGTGGTTACCGGGCCGCCCGTCTGAGTGCGCCCGCGCAAGCTCCACTACGATTGGATTGTAATTTGTTGTAAGTTAGTCAAGTAAGCTACCTACCAGCGAAAGAATATTGTCGCGCACTAACTCAACAGTTCTGTAGGACTGTAATTTGTGTGATTATAGTGTGCTTTCTAAACACCTACGTTTCTCTTACACCCGTTCCGCGGCTGTAATTGTGATTTTAAGAAAATCTAGTACACATGAGTAGGCTCGTATGTCATAAGAACGGAGCCAAATGATGCCTAATTTCTGCATCACAAATATACACGGGAGCATACTACAACAGTGTAACGCCAAGTGTGGCGGTAGATAGCCTATTATAAACTATCTTACTCTATACCTAACGCAAATTCAAAGCCCGCACCATCGGTTCATACAATTATAAACCTACTTCTCATAAAATTATGTTTATATTTCTATGAGCATTTCACAGCATCAGTTATCGCTGCATCTTCATTTCAGCTCGAAAGAACTTAACTTACGACAAAAGTATTCTAATTTATCATGTTAAACAGCTTTTTGAACCTTATGTAAAGGAGTGCAAGGTGGTACTGACAGACCTGTGCCTTCATCTGGTATCCGATGCCGGTGTACAGGCAGCAGCGCGCCAGCATGGGGCCCTCGCGTTTGTCCTCTATCGCGAGCGCCTGTTCCGCCATCTCGATGCCTTCTTCTATCTGTACCGAACATGCCATTGTTAGAAAAACGATTTAACATGACGCCTGTAATGACTAAAGGGTTAGAGGCCATAATTAGCCCAGATGTGTTTAAAGCCCATGTACTATGGAATGGGGCACAAATACAAAATACGGGCTGCTATTTACAAAACAGGAAAACTGATCGATGAAAAGTTTTCAAACCCATGTTCTAAATACAAAACTTAGGTACTATTGTTTCAGAATGTTAGTATTATTAGATATGTTTTTTTATTATTGTCAAAATGGTTGAAAAACTAAGTCAATGAAAATATGACAGAAGTGTGATCTTCGGAGCGACTGACTTGGTGGCCATCTTGATGAGTAAATAACAGGGAATGAAGCTGAATGATTTAGATATAAAGTTCTTTTTCCAAAATGACATAAATGTTGTATGTGGTTACGGTTAGGTGTATAGGTGTACAGTTACCCAGCCCATCCTGTAGCACGTGTTGGCGGCCACCAGCCGCAGCGGCACGTCGCCGGGCGCCAGCGGCGCCGCCCGCCGCGCCACGCCCGCCGCGCGCACGCCCGCGCTCCACGCGCTGCTGCCTGCGGCCCAGGTATTATTACGTTAATACAGGCTCAACTAAAGTGCTTAAGAGTAGCCAAATCAGTTTTTTTTCAAGCCAAAATACTGAGAATGAAAAAAAAAGCAAGGAGAATTTATGTTGATTACTTATGTCTAAGCAGAATTTAATTTAATTTGCTACATTGTAAATAAAAATAATTTTGCAATACACTTCCTGGAAAACT
This sequence comes from Noctua fimbriata, assembly GCA_905163415.1. NCBI lineage: Eukaryota > Metazoa > Arthropoda > Insecta > Lepidoptera > Noctuidae > Noctua > Noctua fimbriata. The sequence continues at coordinate 770,689 of LR990937.1, forward strand.
GGCTCTTATCGCACTACGATTAGGTTGAACATGCAATGTATGGCAAAGCCTGGGTCCTGGCCTCTGAGGCTCTCGGGCCCCGACTGGAAGGGCTCCTATTGGAGAGGCCAGTTCCCGCTTCGTTGAAAGACGGGGAAGCTGGTCCTCATCCGGAAGCCAGGGCGCCCTGCGGACTTTCCGTCCGCATACCGGCCCATCGTGTTGCTCGATGAGGTGGGCAAGCTCTTTGGAAGAGTCATTACCAACCGCCTCGCCGGGCACCTTGCAGGTATGGTCACCTTCGCACATTGCCCGGGCACCTTCGTCGTCCTTATCCGTCAGTCAGTCGTGTGGTCAGTCGACCACACGACTGACTGACGGATAAGGCCGTCATCTACCCCGGTCGCAGCGAAGAATTGAACCGGAATCCGGTTACGACTTTGTGATGCGCGCCAACCTCCCTAGCGGCGTCAGCGTAGTTTGCTACGCTGACGACACGCCGGTGCTGGCACAAGGGAGGTCGCACGAGGCGGCGGCCGAAATAATGACACGCGGGGTTACGACAGTCGTGGAGAGGATCCGGCAATTGGAGACTCGAGATGGCATTGCACAAGTCCGAGGCCATGTGCTTTCGCTAATGCGCCACCGTCGGGATCCCTACTGACGGTGACGTCGAGTTGACGTTGAAGTACCTAGGACTCGTCCTCGACAGCCGGTGGAACTTCGTGGAGCATTGCCGACGTTTGACTCCCAAACTGGAACGGGCCGGGGCTCCCTTCAAGCAGCTCTTGCCCAACCTGAGGGGTCCAAACGCCTCCTACCGGAGGCTCTGTCCGAGCGGACAGACCTTCGACGCGATCTCATGGCGACATTGAGAGAGCGATTGTCGCAACCCCGTGCAATAGTGGCAACAAGTCTCCTTTTTGAGAAGTGGCTAGAGAGGCGCCACGGCGCCCTCGCCTTCCGCCTGACGCAGGTCCTCACCGGACACGGTTGTTTCGGGAGATTCCTGCACCGAATAGGGCGGGAGAAATCGTCCGGAAGACACCGTGGAACACACCGGCGCACCGCAGCACCGCCGTGTCCTCGTAGCGGCGATTGGCGGCGGCGACCTCTGGCGTCCGGCCCTGGTTCAAGCCATGGTCCAGAGCGAAGGAATGAAAAGCCGTGACCTCCTTCTGCGAAGCAGTCATGCTGGAGAAGGAAGTGGCGGGACGTAAGAGGGGACGGTTAGTAATGGGCTAGCTTATGTCGTCTTATGACGACAGACCGTGTCGACGGCGCGTTCGTGTTCCACGCGCCTCCAAGGGATGTCAGCAACAATGAAGGGGTTTGCAAGGGCCGATGCCTGCCGAGGCTGCGGTACTGTTCGAAAGCGATACCGCGGCCTTGGAACACATAGGGCAAAGTAGAAGTCTGACACTCCCTTCCGCTCCGCCCTGAGCGGGGGGGGGGGGGGTCACTTGATGAATTCCCATCCGAAAAAAAAACGGCTCAATCTTGACCATAATCGTGAATGTTAGTAAAAAAGCGAACACTCTGACGTATGACATTTCTGAAGACCTTACTCTACACGAACGCCTCTAGCAGCGAATTCATGCGCGATAGCCCCCATTCCTATGGTCGGCCCTTGATTGTTTTTTTTTTTAATCTCGGCAAAGAGATATGTGGCGAGATATAACAGATTTACGGCGTCAATATTTTTTAAATATTTAAATTGTGTTTATAAATAGAATATCATAAATAAACATGATTATTTAAAAATATATTTACTTTTATGAACAAATTAACATTTGTGTTCTAAATTCAAAAACATTTTAATTTTCTTTTTTTCATATTAGGCTGTTTAGCTATGAAGCCGCTAAACAGCCTAATATATAATTCCTATGTTCCTATACCTATTTCTTCTTCAACCTGGCGAAAAACAAAGCGCGGAAACAAACAGGCAAATTACATTACGACAATTATATTACGACGAGAACGCTTCTCACGGTCAGCAGTAAGCTTAGCGATCAGTATAATGCTGAATGAATGGGAGGAATGTCGTACCGGGAGTGATGTGCCCGATGTGCGCGGGCGGCGCGGGGCGCGCGGGCGCGGCCGCGGCCGTGGCCAGCGCACGCGCACGCCACATGTGCGCGCAGCCGAACGAGAACTTCATGGCGCGCTCCAGGGACTGCGCACCGGGGGAGAAACATTATATTACATAACGACTGTGTGAGTGTGACGGTGTGCCAATAGTACACACACATTAAGAAGGGAAATATCAGGAGATAAGGACATTAAATTAATTGCAATAATTAATCACTGTGTAAATGAATAGGAGGTTTTTACCTTTTCTGAAATAATATAAACCTATAGTAGTAGGCACATACTAGATTGCTGGAGTTTTAATGGTTGCACAGTCGAGACAGCTGAAATGTAACAGTTACGTGGCCAGCATGGCCCACTGACCTCCAGCACCAGACACAGCTGTCCCCAGCGCGTGGCCGCCAGCGCCAGCAGGTCCACGACGCAGACAGCGTTGCGCAGCGCGTGCGCCCGCGCCGCCTCGAACTCGCCGCTCTGCGACAGCACGGCGTCTCGCACCGCCATCGCCTCGCCGACCAGAAGAAGTAATACTACCTCTTCGTACTCGTTTCGGGGTACGAACTGAAAAAAAAACTACTTTTTACAAAACAGAGTTATTTTGTAAAGTATCGCTAGTTAATTGAACCTTGCTTATCGAGATGTCTGCTGTGAAAAATAATCATGTTTATCGTATCAGATTTAGTAGTGGATGTTGCACCATAAAAGATCAAAGATGATCTAAAAATGCTGCTATAGTCATACCTGGCTGATGGCAGCGTACTTCTTGGGTTTCCAGGGGCCCTCAGACGCTTGGTCGTCTCTGCGTCGCGACAACGTGCCTTGGGCCGGAGCCAGCGCTAGCTTTTCAGGCGCTTTGTATACCTGGCGAGCAAAAAGAAGTCAGGATGGCATTTTGAGGTCAGACGGTGAGGGCAGCTACAGGAAAATGGTCTGAGGAGACTAACTAAAATGTTTTAAAAAATTTCCAAGAAGGCCAATTTTCACAAAAACTTTTTTGATGTCAAGTTTTTTTGATCCTCTTGGTTATAAGGATTAACAAACTCTAACGGATTGACTGAGATGGAGTATTAATCAGAAATCGCAGAAAACTTTTCCCAGACATGTAGTAAGGAAACAAGACATTTGTCGTATTTAGTTCGGCGCGATATTGAGTCGCGTAGTCCAAATCGAAGCGAGGCGAATGATGTATATTGCTTTGACTGCACTGAAATTATTACCTGTCCAGTGACGCCCCTCATCAGCACCTCGGCTAGTTGTCGCGTGAGCGTCAGACGCAGCGTCTGCGTCGATATCGACTCCACCGCGTTCAGCATCTCTCGATACCTAGACAAAATAATATTTAATTAAGGAAAGGGATTGAATAGGTAGATCTTCAACGATCTTTCTCATGTACGCTTAAACCAGAAAAGTGATGCGCTTCGTTAACCTTCGTGTTTCCAAATTAGCACGAAACTCATGCCACAGAGCGCCCCCAACAGAGGCAAAGCTTCTAACTTTAGTCCTGCCGCGTTTTGTAGTAGTCCACATGTCATTGCGCGTTTGTATGAAGTATTTTCTCTGTCAGGTTACCTACTCAAGACACAGATCGTCACCTGTTGCTTGAAAAGGATTTTTTTTTGGAATTGCATGGAGTTGTTCTGTAGTTTTGTAGTTATACAAAATGGGCAAGTACTTTCATGATTTACTTACCTATTTTGTTTATAATAGTTTTATATAAGGTAGAAGATCTTATCATCGAGTGTTTGTATTTCTGAAGATAGACGTTGATTACCGAAGCGCATACTTTTCTTTGAAGAACTGTATACGCGTGTCAGTACCTTTTCTGTGGTTGTTTGTTATAGCTTGCTGGCCACATGAAGCCAGTGTTTTTATTCTAGCTAGACGTATGTTTGTAAAATTACTGTTCTAAGCTAAATATCTTAGATAATTATTTTTTTACTAGTATATTCGTGTGCTGACATGCGGTAAACAATTTCTTTATTTGTCTCTCAATGTTTACTGATTTGCATGCTACTGTATAAAATCAGGATCTTCTAACGTCTAACCTCTCTCTCCAAGGGGTAAGACCTGAGTATTTGATGTTAATTTCCTGAGAAAAAGGGTCTTGACAGACGGACAACAAAGTGATCCTATAAGGGTTCCGTTTTTGCCGACCGAGGTACGGAACCCGAAAAATGACTTAAGATTTCATCCACTGAGAAATCAGTTTAGTTATTTTTATAATTGCAATCCTGTGTACAATATGGTATGACTTTTTCTACAGAGACTGTAATATTGTCTAATTTATAAATATTTAAGGTCAAATTACTTAAAATGGTAATTTTAAAGTACTATAACAAGTTAACTAAACGTAGAAAAAAAACTAGCTCTACTTAAAACCAGATCCACGCATATTATTTGGCTAGTACAACGTCGTGAGTCGTGACATAGTAACAGATGTCACACAAGGTTAATTGGATCTCACGCAATCTGACCGTAAGCCGGTTAGCGCGACTAACATCCTACATTAAGTTCACACACGCTACGACAACACATTGCATACCTGTATAAAAATATAGGGTTTTATATAGTCCCCACTGAACTTCAATTTATTATCCTTGCTCTTTAATTGAAAAAACAACCATTAGTATATTGTGGAAATAAGTCACCGCATGGCACAAGCGACAGTTTTTTACGGAAAGTATCGCCTTAAGCCCACATAAAACTACAATAGCGCGATTCACAATGTTGATGTTAGTTCTTCCTTAGTGGCATAGATGGCGCTGTAGTACTTTTGGTACTGTCCGTTGCTAAACTTTTAAAATTGCTATTTCTGTGTTACGACCGTTTTGTTTGAGGACATACGACATATTATCATAGTTGTTACATCCCATTACAAGCTGTGGTGGACTGGTGGCCCAGTGGAAACAGCCACGACTTACAAGCTGTTGGATCGGGGGTTCAAACCCAGGCTGGGGCTTTACTCTATGCAAATTATTTAAGCTCTCCTTCCCTCAAAACGGTGAAGGAAAACATTGTGACATCAAACAAAGTCCTAGACCCAAAAATTCGAAGATATCTGATATCCACCAACCAGCGATGACACCGGTGTCACAGCACTATGACTGTTTTACGATAATTATCCCAACGAATGATACGAGTTGAATAGAAGTACCAGTCGTCTCCGACACTTATATGAGACCTGTGTGACTGTCACATTCTAAAGCTGCGTGTCATAACCAGAGATCGGAATAGGTATAGTTTATTTGCCTAAACTTCAAAGAAGTAAGTCACATGTGGATTATACACCCGTACGAAATTCTGGAATATTTTTTAAGATCCGAAATAAAACTGTTAAATTAGAGGGAGGATCTACATGTGACTTACTTCTTGAAGTATTCCAATCGCAGAACATAATTACGCCCAAGTTCTATGCCTACAATAAAGTGTTGCCAGCGGCATAGACCCACGATATAGTGATGCAGAATACCTCTGCAGTGTACATGAGACAGATCGGTGGTCGTACCACGCTTGCTTAGCAAACAATAATGAACAGGAACATTGAAACAAATGTGGCAATTTTGTTTGTAAACCCAACTACGATAGCAGCGATAAGTCATGCATTGAACCCATAAATAATAAAAAAACTGTAAAGATACATCAAACAATCAATCAAATCACTTATGTACCAGATCATAAAATGCAATTTGTTAGTAATAAATAAACATCTTATAAAAATATCTAGATCTGGCTCGCGAGGTTGTCGACATGTGGGACGTGAGTACAGCAGTCATTGTGCCGATAGTTGTGTCGGCCAATGGCTTAATAGCCAAGAGCCTCGACCAACAACTAAGGAGGCTCTCACTTGGCAGCTGGATCAAGGGCTTGATTCAGAAAGCAGTACTTCTGGACACGGCACGTATCGTTAGGAGGTTCCTCTCTCAAGAGCCCTGACCACCGGTAGCTCGGACCCTGTTCCCGATGCCAGTGGGCTACTATTTTTTATATTTTTAAATGTTTTTTATATAGTTTTTGTTAAGAAATATTTAAAAATGTAATAAGTATGTTAGAAAATAAATAAAGGAAATAATTACTAATAATGTCAAAAGAATTGCTGCGCTGCATGTCGCGGGTTTGATTCCCGCACGGAATTAATATTTATATTGCCCACAGATAGTTGTTCCGGGTCTGGCAATTTGTGTATGTGAGTTTAATATTTGTAAACTTTACAGCGGTACAGGAGAAATTCCTAGTGTGGGGAAAATATTATTTAAAAAATACGTTGTTTACGGTGAATACGTTGGTATGGCCACTAGCCTTTTCTCTTAAACTACGAGATAATTTACCTATCTATAGCATTCTGCAGCCTGCCCGCTCGTATGTGTAGTATAGGCACTCGTTGTAGCGCCGTCTCGAGCGTGGGGCCGGCGCGGGCGTTGGCCCCGGTGCGCTGCAGGTACAGGAGTGTCAGGTCTGATGATAGCTCGAAACTACGGATCTGGGCAAAACAAAAATATTTTATTATCAGTACAAACTTTGGATGTTAACTGTCGTTTACTTTTTTTATTCTTCTGGGCGTCATCTAAATTGATGAGGCCCATGATTTGGTTGGGGCGAGTTGGCGCCTTCAGTATCTACTTTTAATGATAGGGGTCATATTTTCCATGTAGATAACACGAATACATAAGCCATGTAACCACCCGCGGAGGCAGTAAAAGGCGACTCTTAAATTACATTAAGAAAATAGACAACTACGTCCTCAACTCAGCTAATAACATGTTGCCCTAACACACAGTTATTATTTATTTTATGGCCCATATTAGCAGTTGATGTGGTAAAAATAATAGAAAGAACATAATTTAATAAAGTGCATCATATGACTCTCATTTCATTATAATAAGGTATAAATTGGAATGACAGACGCGCGTTAGGGAATTGCAACTTCTGTATAGTATAATGACAGAAAATATTAAGATTGATTTTAAACAGCTGCTAGATAGTATTAGCCTTATTACTGCCCAGAACATACAAAGAAAGATTCTAACTCTTATACCCACAAAGTTCTTACCATCCACCGAGTCTGGATATGTGCCCAGTTGATGGCAATAGGCTCGCCCCCTATTATATGAAACTCTAAGCATGAATGGCGAAAAGTGGGTGTACTATTGGATACACCACTGCCTAAACCCTTCGGGGGTTACAAGTGTGATGTTATTTTATGTCCTTACCATTTCAGATTCCCTCTCAGCCTGTTTAAACCGGCTGGTGGAGCCAGGAACAGTGTTCTGTTCTAAACACAGGCCCTTGATGGCGTACGACTCGGCCACGATGCGGAGACTTCGACTGTGGAACAAAACAGAGTGGTTTTAAACTTAATTCTTTTAAGAACGTCTTGCTTACGATCTGCTTAAGAGAAAGACATGAGGTTTATTCATAATATCAACTCATAATGAAGCACTGGATGATTAACGTCTGTTTTATCGTAAGTACATTTGTAACTTTTAAAAGTCTCTTAATTTTAAACAGCGTTTATGAATAAACTCCTCACAGCACAGAGCATTGCACGGATCAGTATGGCCTCAGTGTAGCAGCTCATGTGGCTTTAGGTTATTTAAAAAAATCCCGAGATTATCTTTGTAATTTCCTTTAAATTACGATTAGATATATTTGGAATGTAACTAATAATTAAAATAATTCTGTTTATAACGCCTGCTTGTCAAAGTAGAAGATAGGATGTCTTAAACTTATTACCTAACATCATTTAGAATTAGATACCTATTGTCACAAAAGGAATCTTCAAGTGTGAATCACAAACTGATGGCCATATTACTTTGTAGTGGATACTAAAATTAACATCAATAGAGCTCATCATATTGTTCTGTGTACATAATAATATGCAACCAGTAAACAAAGTAATTATCACCAAATATGAGAGGATAACGTCCCGACATAATGTCAAAAGGGTGACACACCAGCTGCGCGTACGGTGTTCGGTGATTCAGCTGTTCACGCGCCTAGATGATATGAGACAGGGGTGCTCAAGCTTATAGTGTCGGCGATCTATCACTAAATATTCAGGCAACAAGTGATCGACTGCCAACGTAGGGTCGTTTCGCCGGTATCGCGACCACCTTCAGTAGGCGACCATTTGACGGACTAAGTTTCTTTAAATCAAGATAATAATATTTGTAGAGGTAATATAAATAAAGAAAAAATCTTACGTGCTTCAGAAATAATTATGAAATAAGAATTTACACAGTTTAAAACAAATGGGTTAACCCAGAGCCGAAAAAAAATTGCTCAGTGCGCGTCTTGATTCAGTGGTGAGTGGAAATACCGCGAGTTAGAAAAAAAATAGCACGGCGCGTGGCGCTCAAAGCTAAGTTTTATTACTTATTTCATGTTTTACACACAAGTTAGATGTTAAATTGAACAATCGATAAGTTTTGGTCATTATCTTGTTGTATTTTGCTATTTTTAAACTTATTATTAAGATAAAATCAAGTGGTCGGTAATCGAAATGCTTATTTATCAAAAACGTTAGATAGCGACCACATGGTCGCAAACTGACGAGAACCGCGTTATTCTATTTTGATTAATATGATCCTAATGCTTCATAAAGGACTGTAACAATTTTGAATGTAGCATTGTAAAGGTTTTTCTTTGTAGTTCTTTAGTAAGCGACCACCAGTTTCTTTGAAAGAACTTTGTTTAATTTACGTACAAAATTGGATGCTAAACAGGTGGTCGTAAACCAAAATAATCGAAATAAAGACGTTGGTTTCCGGCCACCACAATTTAGTATGAGAGAAATAACGGCCGCTAACAGAAATAAGTATGAAAGTTCATTGAGTATGCGACCAAAAAAAAGACTGTCCAGTACACTGAAGAAGCCCTGAAAAAGCTCTCGATGATATCCGAAAAGAAGGGAAGGAAATAAAAAAAAAAGAGAAACATGTAGACTGTTTCAGATCCCAAGGACCACGATATAAGATCGGCTTAATTATGAATAAGAAACGCGGAATATCATCATCGTCTTCCTGCCCTTGTCCCATGTTACTTGGGGTCGGCGCAACACTTTTTTTTCTTCCAATCTCCTCTGTCAACCGTCACGCTATCATTTACTCCTTTAGCTTTCATATCGTTCCTCACACAATCCATCCATCGTTTCTTTGGCCTTCCTCTCCCTCTCCATCCATCAACGTTTATATTCATCACTCTTTTAGTCACATGCGATTCGTCCTCATCAAACGTCCATACCAAGACAGTCGATTCCCTTTCAACATTTCCGTAACTGGCGCAACTTTTAAACTTCCTCTAATATTCTCGTTCCTTACCTTATCCATCCTTGTCACACCACACATCCACCTCAACATTCTCATCTCCGCTACATGCAATCTTATTTCATCCATCTTCTTCACAGCCCAGCATTCCGATCCATACAGTACGACAGGTCTAATCATGGATTTGTATATTTTCCCCTTTAACTTGAGAGGCATCCGTGGATCACAAGTTGTTCCAGTGACCTGTCGCCATTTCATCCATCCTGAGTTGATCCGCTGCTTTACGTCTCGGTCTACTTCAACATCCCCTTGGACAAGCGACCCGAGGTACCGAAAATCGCAACAGATCGATATGGGCGTTCCAGCAAGTGTTATGGGCACAGGACTGGAGAGACCGCCGAAATCACAGAATAAGTATTCTGTTTTGGTCCTACTGACTTTCAGGTCAATATTCTCCAGTCTTTGCCAATTGTCTTTGCAATCTGCTCTGGACCTCTAGGCCACTCTCGGCAACCAACACAATGTCTTCGACAAACAGCATACACCAGGGAGGGAGCCTCTTCCTGGATGTCCGACGTAAGTGCGTCCATTATCACAAGGAAGAGGTAAGGGCTTAGAGCCAGCCCTTGGTGCAAGCCGACAGCCACATTGAAGCTGCCGGTAGTGCCCGCTGTAGACCGGACTTGGGTATCGACTGTACATCGCTCGGACCAACTGCACATACTTCCCAGGCATACCTTTCTCTTTCAGGGCCCACCACAAAACCTCACGATGTACCCGTTCGTATGCCTTTTCGAGGTCGATGAACACGTTGTGCAAGTTTTTGTGCGCACTTCTGTATTTCTCCCACAGCTGGCGGATGGCAAAAATGGCATCCATCTTTCCCCGACCAGGCATAAAACCGAATTGGTTTGGTGAAATTTCACTCTCTTCTCAGTCTCTCTTCTCTTTCAGTCGTCTTTCAATAACTTTCTCCCAAACTTTCATACTGTGCGCCATTAGCTTTATTCCTCAATAGTTATTGCACTCCAGCACATCGCCTTTATTTGTTGAAGATGGGGGGCACCAGCGAACTGTTGCACTACTCGTCAGGTATGGCTTCTTGCAGCAACAACTTATTGTAACGCGGAATATATTTCCTAAAATAATTTTAAATTGACTAATGATTGTTAATTCTATTACAACTATGACAAGTTCCTACGAAATCTAAGATTGTTATTTTTTAATTATAAGAAAACATTACACCAAAGGATTACCATATTTGTTTTTATTAAGAGGCAAATATTAAAATATTTTTAAAGCGATTATAATTGTTTTAATGACATATTTTTCATATTAAAATAGCGGTCGCATACTAGCTCACTGGTGGTCGTAAACTGATAAAAATGGTCGCATACCGGCGTTTTCGCTATATTTTCACTTTTTCAGCATTTTATAAATATTTTTGTATTAATGTATTTTATTTTATGTTTTGAATCCAAACTAGACTATATTTGGGACAAATTCACATTAACATATACTATTTTGCGCGTAGACAACATTTTTTTTTCCTCATCTTAAGTGGGCAACTCAGCTAACTGGCCGCTAACCGGCGAAATGACCCTACTACTAAGATCTTTTTTTTGGCATGTGCTAAATGAACGTAGTATTTTCTTTCTTTCTTTTCTTTACGAAAGAAAAACACGTAGTGTTTAAGAAATGGCTTTTACTACTCTTTAAAATTAAATAGCTACAAAATGAAAGTACGATATCCCGAATTACTGTAATTTTCTCTGGATGTTGTTGCATGGCACTGCATATCATCCGCGTACTTTTCATAGGACGGAACATATAACAAAATTATTGAGTGCCAACCGCAAGCAAACTGACAGGTTTTCGTAGTTAGCAGATTGTGATATTGAGATTTTATTTCTGAAAATGCTGACTCGCAGAAATAAGTAGAACCGAATAATCTTGTTAAATAAAGAGCTATTTTATCTTTCAAACACTGATATTTCCGATATAAAAGACCAAAACTGGGGATCCCAAGTTTTGGTCTGAGCCCTGGTTTTGCGGTGTATATTCGGAAATAAATAGGATAGAAGTCATGTCCATAGTGAAAATATTTGTTAATTGAGCACCCCTGATATAACAAAATGCGGAAAGGACACTAATATTTTAAGATCTTCTTTAAAACGAGTCATTTCAAGTACGTATATGGACCATCTCATAATTATGCCCAAATCTATAGATCTAAGCAATGATTTAAGGAAAAATAATGCCTGTTTTTGCTGAAACTTTCAACTCTCGGGGCTAAGCCGAGCCCGCGTTGGTAATGCAACAGACTAGGTATCGTCTAGTAAAATTGGGCAAACCTGTTTAATTCATGGGTACAACAGACAAATGACCTTAAACAGTCAGACACAGACCGAATTTAAACAGTCAAAGTCAAATAAATATAATAACAGTAATTTAAGTTGCTGATATGTATGCGCTGGAGTTTATTATCACCCATCCTATTACAGTCGTTCTGCATATTACGTCTATTAACAGTTTGTTTAGCGTCTCTCATGTGCGATCGTGTGATCACACAATGACGTCAGGTTCACACGTGTCGAGATCGAGACGAACATGATAACAGATCACCACTAAACAATTCCTCAAATATTTTGTTTAGACTAGAGTTTATTATCTAAACTATGAGTCTAGGAGATAAGACATGCAGTATATAATGCCTTAGATACTGATTGTTTGTCAGACAAAGATGGATTGTTTACTATCTTTACCCATGGATTATGAGGTCATGCATTGTGTACAGACTTGAGCATAAATGTGTACTTATACAATACGAAAACTTCTAAAGCTATTATCTCAAATTGAATTTATAAGGTGTTACGACAATAGGATCTTGTAATCCATACTTATTATGAAATAGGTCTTATCTCAAAGTTTCATGGTCATTTCACAAGGAAATAACCATTGAACTTTGATAAGTATTTACATATTTATATGAGTATGTCTGACTGTACATGCTATGATTAACAGCATGTTTGATTACAGTTTGATCAAAGTGTACCTTTCTAGAACAACATTCCATTCCTGTATTAGATAAAAATCAGTCATGTTTTCCCTTTATATACAAGATATATTTCAAATTAAATCATAATGTTCATATTGTTTTCAAAACATTAACAATTAATAATGGCATAACTTTTCCTACTTTAATGTTACAATAACATAACATCAAATTAACATAATAATGCTACAGGCTATGCTATTTTCAGCATAGGAACGTTGCTCCATACAGTTGCTAAAGTATTTAGTGTCCATTTCATTGACACAGTATGAGTCAACAAATCTATTCATCCATAAATAGCAGGAGGTGGGTGTCGCAACAATATTCCGCAATTGCTTTTAATTACTTGGCACGTAATGCAACTGAATAACACAGCTATTAATGAAAAAAATTGTTTCATAATGAGTAGTATTTAAGGTGCATGATTAAGCAACAATTTAATAGCAGCTAATTGTAAATTATTGAGATGTGAGATAAGGCAATGGAGGACACATTGTATATTGTGTTAAGATTGCGAGTAGTAGGCTATTGTCAGGTGTTACTAAATAACAAAGCAATGCCACAAAGTATGTGTTTCTGATTCAGACGACTATAATCTTTAGAAACATTGACAATTTTAACTCTTTAACTTTGCTTTATTATAGTGCTGAGCGCTTTATTATGCTCCTGGGTTCGATTGCCAGGTTGAGAAAATTGTTATTGAGTTTTTCCATCAGAAATTTCTCAGTAGCAGCGATGGGGTTTAAATTTGTCGTTGATGTAAATAGGCTCGCCCCCTATTACATGGGACTTAAATATAACTGGCGAAATGTGGGTACACTATTAGGTACACCTCTGCCTAACCAGTCGGGGATAACAGGCATGATGTAATGTTATTGTAGTATTTGCAGTGCAAAAGTTCACAAAACTTATCAGAGATAAGTAACAAAATTTGAATTTAAAATCAAAGGTTACTCACACAGGTAATTCTTTCTCCGTCAATGTATTTAGCTCGGCCAGTTTGTAATGTTTCAATGCGTCATCGTACGCTCCACATGCGTAGTTCAGCTTCCCAAGCAAGAGATGGGCATCTAGGGCCACACCAGCCCTCTTGCCTGCTTCATCGGTGGCTAGGGTTAGGTAGCCACGGGCATCAGACAGCTCCCGCTGTGCCCTCTCAATGTTTTCCTTGCTAGGCGGCCATTCCTCAAGGTGTGCCTCAAGCTTGCCCTCTCCAATGAGGAAGTGGGCAAGGCTTTCTGTTGATACAATTTAGTTGATGAGTAATAAAGTTAATATTCATAAAAAGTATCTAGGAACTAGTTTCCAATTGCTTTTCAAAAGTAATAAAATAATGTATTTCATACTGGAAGTTTGCCTCAGCTTGCAGCAGATGAGTTTGTTTTTAATGAAGTCTTGTTTGGCATACATTCAAATTTAACCTTTTTCGGCATGTCAGCAGCGGGAGAACAATAACATTATATCATATAGATGGGCAAATCTTATTTCTCCTATAAAATTATACAGAGAGAAAATTGGACTGGATGGTAACACAGTAGAAGCACAGGAAAGAATGTTTCAATATAAATAATAATGGGTTTTCACCACTTGAAACAGTTCATCATTCTCTTGCCCTTATCCCAAGTCATTTGGGGTTGGCACAGCATGTCTTCTTCTTCCATGCTTCTCTATTACTCGTCATCTCATCAGACACCTCCTTTCTTGCCATATCATTCCTTACACAGTCCATCCATTGTTTCTTTGCTCTTCCCCTACTCATATAACTATCCACATTCATACTCAAAACTTTCCATTACGACAATCGATTACCACGCAACTTTTCACTTTCAGACTTCCTCTTATATACTCATTTCTAATTTTATCCATCATCACTTAATACAGTTATTAACTTAAATTGAGTCATTACTTAAATTGATTCTAGTAAGTCACGTAATTTTAAATGTAATTAGAGACAGTGATTTTTTCGACCTCAGTTACTTTTTAAAGCACAAAACCATAAAAACATAATGGTTTTGTAACTGACATTCAAGGAAACATGAATAAATAATTATCATAATAAGCCAATAGTTGGCCCACGGCTCATGTACTGATGTTTATCAGTTAAACAGCGGGAAACAGAAAACAGGCATTAGGTTTTAAACATTTGCTGATAAGTAATAACACAATATAATATTTTTAAGTTCTCATGATAACAACTGCACTTCAATGTCCTAGCTGAAAGTACCTTACGGTGATATAAGCGTTGAGAGAATACGTAACATGTTTCACTAACCATGCTGTGGAGACCTGCTCTTCAACTGCTGAGCCAAGTCCACTGCCTTCCTCCAATTGGACTCCTCACGGCTCTTCTCAATCTCTGTTTCGTAGCCCCGCACAGCATTCTTACTCCTCGATGTCATTTTAACACGGGAATAATTTTAGTTGTTTGTCACACCATCGAACTGATTGAACACCTCACTCATACATTACAAAACCTTTTGGAAATTGCATTAGTTCCCCAGGATCACCAGCGAATTGAAGGCCAAACTTGACAGATGACAACATAGTTCGCGGAGTTCATTCTGCCATCAAAGTCTCATTCTGCAATCGATTTCAATAAACAATTAGTAATCGATTTTCATAAACTAAACGATTATAAGTTTTGGTTAATTAAATTATTTTGTGCCATAAAATGTATTTTTTGTTATTAAATTATCTATAAAATTATAATTTTGTATAACTACTAGCGCCAGTGTCGGCAATAGGTAGTTTAATTTCGTGTTTGCAAAGTAAGCTTCCTACTATAATTTCTAACTATATTTTTAGAAATTTCGATTCGTATTGTTACAAAATAATTGGCGACTGCATCAGTAACTGTTTTGTCGTTGTGAGGTTGTATTAGAATAAGTTCTAGCCTTTGTAAACATGCTTTTATGGAAGCTTTTGCTCTTAGTCAATAGATGGCGTTAGTCGTAATACCTGAAGATGCTGAAACATTTTATTTCTATTTGAAGAAAATAAACCATAAATACCCCAATTATATATTTTGAGCATTACCTATTTGTTAATGAGTTTTAAATTCAACTACGATACTCACACATATAACATACGGTTTGATTATGATAAAAAAGGGCGAGCTATATTTTCATCAACCGGTCACAAATCAAAACTTGGGGCTGCTAGCTACTAACAAAATCTTAACGAAATAACCAATAACACTGGGAATCAAAATCAGGTCAATCACTCAAGCTC
This sequence comes from Noctua fimbriata, assembly GCA_905163415.1. Taxonomy (NCBI): domain Eukaryota; kingdom Metazoa; phylum Arthropoda; class Insecta; order Lepidoptera; family Noctuidae; genus Noctua; species Noctua fimbriata. The sequence goes on from LR990937.1 coordinate 786,307, forward strand.
CAATCACTAGCGCTTGCAACCGTACAGTAGTTTACAGTACTCTATAGGTACTCTGTAGTAAAAATCAGCTTGTAAAGTAAGCTGATTTTTGAAGAAGAATGTACGTAGAAGATTATCAAGAGTGAGCATAATATTCATCCACACAGAAGCTACGCCATAATGGTCGCAAAGTAGATCAGTATCGGCTGCAGATATAAAACTGGTGGCGTGCCAAACTCGCTATACCGAATGTGTGCGGAATATTAAGTCCACATGAATATTTCGGTGCCGTAATATCGATCGCTGATGAATCTAGCTAGTTCATAGGCTGTGTGGGCTATGAACTGAGCTTGTTCTTTTGGGTTTACTTCCGATGCACGAAAAGTTCCTAGCATTCTATCTTGGGTATTTTTTGCAAAAGCAATTAGATAGCGAGGATTAGGGAAATTATTATTTTCTGACAATAGGTACGGAGCTATTGACTAAATGTTAGAAATTAATTTATTGTATTAAGCAACATAACGTCATGCTTGTAATCCTTTAAGGATTAGGCAGAGGCCTCTTACCTAGTACCCACGTCAGCTTCAGAATTCCGTTAAGTTTATGTCACAAATTAACAGAAGGCGAGCCTAATTAATTACCTTACCTATTATTATTTCAACACTAGTGTTTGCGCGCGACTTCGCTTCCATTATGGCCGGAAATTATCCAGCCTATGGATCGTGGATAATGTAGCTTCTCATGAAAAAGAGAGAGTAGTTCCAAATATCCCCCTACATCCATAATTATAAACTTTACCTCTACATAATATTAGTAAGTAAGTAGGTACCTATTACAGGTATAGACAAGCCGACAAACGGACTGAGGCGGACTCGTTGCTACAACAGCGTTATTACTAAGATTAGGTAATAACTACTGATCACAGTCAATCTAAGAATCTATAGAACCATTTATGCAAGAAGTAAAGTATTTATTTGTAAACTTACAACGGGGATAAAATAATTATGAGAACGGGAACTTGGAATTTAGCCTTTGATCTTTCACAAACTGACATTACCACGTCGTAACATTATGTACTTACATTCATGCCGCTTATAGGTACATATACATTCAAGTAAGTAATTAGATATTTGACCTTCACACTCGTTTACCAAACATCTAAGTTTACGTAGATAGCCAAGGTTCCTTAAATCAATAAAACCGGCCAAGCGCGAGTCGTACTCACACGCACACAAGGTTCCGTAGCACCAAACAATATAATAAAAATATTTTGAAGGCTCATTCATATAATTATTATGTTGTATTGTAGTGTAGTGTAGATACATTTAACAGCAAAAATAAATATGTTTTTCATAGTATGTTAATGAAAAACAAAGTTACTGCTGCAGTTTGATGAAAAAGCTAATAGCTCAAAAACTAAACATCAAATCTTATTCAAACCAAATTTCGTTGAAAGTTTTTTTACGTTTTACAATCCTACATTTTTTCAGAATTTTCTTCCTCTTTCTTTAGAAATTAGAGGGGGGACACACATTTTTCCTCGTTGGAAGTATCCATCTTTCAAACGATTGGCTTTGAGAAAAAATGGCATTAGGAACCTCAATGTCCTTTTTAAAAGCCTATCTATTGACACCCCTCACGTATAGGTTTGATGAAAAAAAAGTTTTGTAGTTTCAGTTCTAATCTTTTAATATTTGCACAAAAATTGTAAAGCGCTTACAGAATACATCTACGTACCAAGTTTCAACTGTGTAGTCCTAATTGTTTCGGAATAAAGTGGCTGTGACATACAGACGGACAGACAGACAGACATGACGAATCTATAAGGGTTCCCATTATGCCATTCGGCTACGGAACCCTAAAAAGGATGTCTTAATCAAGACTGAAGAGGCATTGATCGATGGGTAACCCACGTCAGCTGGTTGATATGTGAAGGTTAACCTGAAATAGCCAAACTGACACGAAGACAACTATTAACTACAGGAGGCTATTACCTAGCTGTAGCTGCTGCTGTGTGTGTGCTCCTGTCTAGGAATATGTGATGGAGATAGCTGGGTGGGTATTTTAATTTCCCTAGACGTGAAGTTCACTTCTTTCTGTATAATATTAGATAGTCCAACTACTGCTCTCAAGTGCCTCGTTAGTCTACTGGTCCTAAGCCCGACTGCTGAGCATGAGGTCCTGGCTTCGATTCCCAGGTCGGGCAAAGTGTTATTGGGTTTTTCCATCAGGAAATTCTCAGAAGCAGTCATGGAGCCTGGATTTGTGCCCGGCTAATGGTACTAGCCTCGCCCCCTATTGCATGGGACTTAAACATAACGAATTGAGGGTGTAGGTACTATATACCTCAGGCCTAACCCTTCGTGAATTACAGGCGTGATATCATGATGATGAATCCAACTTCGAAAAGTGCTGAAACTGAAAATACGTCCTCTTAGAATACCTGATCATTAACGTGGCACTAGCTATTAGCATATTTAATCTGCTAACTAGCACAATCAGCATTCTGCCAGCATAAACAATCAGCACTTAATCTCATTTTGATAATTATAATGGTGATTAAATAAAATTATCTAGCAAAACTTCACAGGTTTAGCAGAAACCACGTGACACTAACTACCGTAAACATTCCCACTTTTTTTATTTTATTTAATATTTAGTAAACCTTGGTGTCTGATTAGATGTCGACTAATAGAGAAGTATGGAAGAAGAAGACATGCTGCGACCCCAAATAAATTGCGATGAGGGTAGGAGAATGATGATGATGTATTAAACCTTGAGTTGCAAAAAAAAAGAATCTTTCAGCATTCTTGTGTCGCCTGAGGATGCGTCCTTTCTCTTGACACACAAAACACGAAGAGGCCTGTTAACTAAAGGGATGAGAGGATCCTTGTCGATCGTGAAGTAAAGCACAGGGTATTTCATACGAAATGGCCTCTTACTCAGAGTTTGTAGCAAAAAACAGCTTAGTACAGGAATATGAACCTACCTTATTTTGTAGAGAGGTATCTCCTGATGAATTAACCTCATTCTATCAACTTTAAATTCTCAAGAATTTTAAAGGCAAGGTATATTATCTACAAACTACAGATAGGTCTAAAATAACAATAAAATATGATCAAAATGGGAAAAGAATTACAGGGCGTCAAAAAATTCGACCGCATCGCTGTCAACAGGAAAAGTGCCCAGAAGGGCGGCAGCATTGCCACGTTGAACGGCAATGTTGATTCTTTGGCCAAAACTAGGCCAGTGCTCTGGTCACGTGCAGGCAAAGTGATCCTGATCAGATTTTCATAAAGTAATTTTTGAGGTGATAATGATTCCCAACTTGGGGCGAATTTCATAAATTACACTGAACGAGATAATAATCCATATCAAAGATGACGCTGACACTCTTTAGTCTCAGTTTAGGTGTGTTTATTTATCGTTTATCGTGTTGTATTTACATCCATTGGCATAATTCACCCTTAGCGTGTTAACACAAAGACAATCAAACAAACACAACAACGTCGAACAATTTCTGTCATTCCGTTCATACAAACACGACAGCTATTAAAAACATTTTGGCGTGGCTAATGGCAAATAGAACAAGCTGGTACCTACACGGTACTACGGAACCCCACACCGGCCTCAGTTAGCGGAATATAAAAACGTTACGGCCGTTTGATTGACATTTATAACATAACTGCTTCCGAGGCCTAGGCGCGTCGTGCAAGGGTTACCATGACACTGAGTAATGGGGGACTATCTTCTAGGAATAATACATTGAATTAACTGTTTTTTTTATTGTGCTAACACCTTATTGGTCATTAGTCATTTATTCATGAACAATAAATTGTATCTGAAATTACATAGAAAATTAAAATTACATAAGGAGAAAAGAAGAAAACAGAAACACGTTAAAATATTACAACAATTCATAAATACAACAGAGGAATTAAGATTTTAAACTATCATGGTCACCAACATTATCATTAACACAGGAACAACAACATCATAGGAATTTCGTTATAGATCTTCAACAGCATAGAGGCACTTATTCAACAGGAAACTTTTTAGTTGCTTTTTAAAGGAGCTTGAGTAGATAGCGCTTTTTATATGTAGAGGCAACTTATTAAACAATAGAACCGATTGGTATCTGGGACTGTGCCTCACAATATTCAGATTAGGCTGTACCTTCTAACGGGTAATGTCTTGTCTCCGTGTGCCTTCTCTAATCTGTCTGTCTGCGTTATAAGTTAGTAAGCAATCATTAAGTAAGGGTATTGAGTAGTTACTTGAAACATGAGTTAAAACTAAAATATCTATGGCAATAAGTCCGCCTCTGTACTTTGTGCTTAAAGTGTTAAATAAACTTCACTGATGGTTGACTAATGGCAGTTATAATTGTGTATAAAGGATGTAAAAACACCGTCGCTTAGAGGCACTTTCTCTTCCCGCCATTGCGATCATTTTTTGTTCTTGACCATATCCGGGAACCGTCTAGTTACAGAGATATTGAAAGTCAAAGTTCCAACTTTTTCACAAGTTTAAAAAAAAACAATCAACTTTTAAACGTATGACTTTACTTTCCATACCTCTATGACCCTCGTACTATTTGAGCATCGATTAGCACAAAGTTTTGAGTGCGTTACATTGAGTGCAGCAATAATTTTCGCGCCGTGTTACTTAGTTTTTATGTACAGAATGTTTGGTTGACGGTTTCGCGAAGGGTCCGTTTAGATCCTGTATATACCGATAACCCCCACACCTGCAGGGTTCCGTCAGCTAATTTGATTAGTCCTTGAAGATAAACTCCGGAACTGTTTTGTTTTGTAAGCACGTTCATTGTCCAGCCGTCACACTGTAAGTACATCACTCATGATCATAACCACAAAAAGCAGTGCTCGTGTTATTTTCTGCAGCAATGGAACTGAACTAAGAGTACCTACCTCGTAATTGTTTAACCACCCTAAGATTGAATGTTATTTGCAAAATCATCGACTCCCATAGTCGATGATTTTGCAAATAACATTCAATGCCTACCTACAAAAAAGTTTGGTTGGTGGGTGAACAAAACAATCAGCTACATGTAGGACATGTAGGTATCTATTACAGTCTGTATTTAAATACCTAAGCTATATTTAAACCTTTCTATGAACTTCACTATCGTGCTATAACTTACGTAACCATGTTAAATTGAGAACATTATAGAAATAGCTTCAGTCCGGGCGGTGTCAGAACGTTTGGGCGCAGGGCGGGGGTGCGGGGGCGCAGGGCGCGGGCGGTGGGCGGCGGCGGCGGCGACGTCGCGGGCGGCGGATTAGCACCGGGTGACACTGCGCCCAGGCAAGGACACAACCTCAGCTTAACACCTGGACTGGGTTGGCACGGTGTGTTCTGAGCTACACATATTTTTGAACGATATTTATCTGGTTATTCTAACCTAACAGACAGATATGTTGCTGGGAAGTTTGTTCCGCCACTTCTTTCGTCCCAGCTAAAACACTAAGAAGTAACTAAGGGCGGGGTTTTGGGGGACTGTCTCTCGTTAACTTTAACGTTCAAAAAGTGCTGATTCATCCGCCTAATTTGAATAAATAACTTTTGGTTATGATTTTTGAGTGATATAACTCTGAATACCTAGGCCACACCCTTTTTGTCGCCGGGTAAGATTGTTGACAATAACTTTGTCCAGTCATTAATTTGTTGTTGTTGGTTGAATGCGTCGTTGGTCTAGTGGTGGCAAGGGCTACTGTTGAGGTGGGTATGAAGTCCTGGGTTCGATTCCCAGGTCGGGAAATGTGTTCTTGAGTTTTTCCAGCAATTTCCCAGTAGCAGCTCGGAGTCTGGATCTGTGTCCAGCTGATAGCAATAAGCTCGCCCCCTATTACATAGGACTTAAACATAACTGGTGAAATGTAGGTGTACTATAGTTGTCATATCTCAGACTACCCATTTGGGCATAACAGGCGTGATGTTTATTAGTAGTCTCATGTTTATGGAATGGAAGCTAATTGTAGATGGCGCGACCATAGCTAGATCTCTCTCAATCTGACCAATGAGGTCAAGCTAATTGGAACTATAAAATTACATTACCAAATTTTCAAACAATGACGATGCTTGGAACCAGCTAGAAATAATAAAGTTTATTTGACGTCAGTTCATCAACCACCCAGAATAAAAAAAAGATACAAAATAAAATGACGAACTAAAAAATTAAAAAAAGAGAAAATACAAAAGACAGAGTTGCCATCCTCATTGCTGTTTAAAAGTTACCCTTCACTCCTGGCAACACAAAACCTCCGTCGGGTTATACGTAGTGGATCGGGCACATATTCATTACCTCAACCCACAGACGGAACCGTGCCAATTGGTTCCAACCAGTCCCACCACGAAACACCTTGACATTACCGTAGCGTGTTCATAACTTTCAATTTAACAATATTTTGAATTTCAATGGGCTGCTCGTGAAGTGAAATATAGTTTTAGGATTGTTGTTAACGTTAAAATTAGTAAAGAGCTATTTATGGCCACGATTTTACTGCGAGGTTAAGTACTAAGTTATTGCTTACCATTTAAAAGGGCGGTACCAGTATACTACCTACCTTTAATTTATTTGCAGCACTTCCAATCATTATAGTTATAGATACATTTACTTCGTTGGTGAAATGGCCACGTAGCGCTCCATCCATACGGACAGTGGGAAAAGTCAATAAATTAAAAGTTTTTTTTGTTGGTTAACTATATATTAACATTGAACGCGTATACAAAGTTTCGTGTCCGTGCTATTAACTGTTGAGGAGTTCTCTCGTGAGGAATCCCTTCCTCACGAGAGAACTGGCTGGCTGCTAGAACCAACGGTGTGTGCAAAATTACAGTTTAATCGGTTGGGAGGAACTGGTTGGAAATTCAGTTGCAATATTAGACCAATAAAATAAAAGCTTATTAAAATGGATTGGATTGACATAAGCTAACAAAAAGCTTATCATTTCAATCGTGTTGAAAGCCGTATAAATATGAAATGCATTGAAAGTGACGGCCACTAGTCCAGGTCCTCATAAGGTCACAAGATCAGGTATATCTACCTACCTCTTGAAAAAAGATTATTTTTTAACCCAAGGTTTTCACGGTAAAAGAAATGTCTAGCCTAGAATATAGACTCAAACATAACACCGTGATATTTTTCCCTATCTCTATTCAGATATTTACCCTAAAATAGTATGTAACAAAGACGAAAATGCCCTGCTATTCATAGGTACCACAGCCTCCATTTTCCCGCGATAACGTAGGTACCTGCGAGCTACTTTACAGCGGGCGGTCTCGAAGGGACCATTGACTCCGTAATATCTAAGCCAGCACTACTTTACCGCCGAAAGGGGCGAAATAACTGAGTTGTGTACCAAAAGAGAGTTTACGAAACAGTTTTAAGCGGGGGATAAGAACTTAGGTGTGTTTGCATTAAGTAGATAGCTCAGACTCAAACTGAACTGAAAATTCATGAAGTAGCGCTTGGTTTATTTCGCAGAAAATAAGTTAATCTTGGGAAATCATTCGCGTAGTGACAGACAGCGGCAAAGAATTTCCATGCAAATATCATTTCCCGTCAATACAATAGTTTGCAGCGAATTTCCCTCGAACTAGTTTGATCCGGTAACAAGCCATTGCAACATGTACCCGCTATGCAGGCTGTGGAGGGAGTGTAGAGGGAGGTACATGAATGACGCACCTGTGCAGGCAGCACGGCGCAGTGCGGGTCAATGTCGGGCCATATCCCCTCCAGTGCGCGGCGCGGGGTGTAGGGGGTGAAAAGGACAGCGCTACACCCCCCGCCCCGCAGTAAAATTGGTTTACCTTTATAGGCATCAGCGAGTGCGATGGGATCTAAATGTTCCGTTTTCAATTTGCTTCGGCGGTGCGTCTGATGAGGGTCAGGGGTGATTCGTCATACCTTTGTGTTTCATTTTATGTGTTCATGTTTTATGAGCTCAAACTGGACTGATGTGTGAATAGGGTAGATTAGTTCAGTCCTTTGTTTAAATATTTTAAACGTCACACGTTCACAGTAAAAGGGTAAGTTTGGGAATACAATTATGCTGTCTTGGGAAAACTATCGTAGAAGACAGAACTCGTAACTTCATTTGTCTTCACTGTCCAGTACTATCAGACAGAATGGCCAGTGTGGCAGTATCAATTTATAGCGTTCATTGGTTGATAATCCCACCAATAAACCCACCTTTTGATGGGGCTTGGGTATATTCTATTGGCCTTGGCTTCCTGATCCACTGCTTTCCGAATCGTTATAGTAATTATTATCACAACAGGTACTGTTCTACTCCAATTTAAATGACAATCTGAAGGATTTTAGACGAAATATTTTAATTATTTTTTTTTGAAAATATCGCAATTAATGTAGTTGAACTGTCAAAATGAAAGGAATAGCCCTTGCAAGTGCGTTACTCAGTGTTACGCATTTGTCCCACACTCCCACTGGACAAGCTCAAGAAGACTTTCTCTCTTCCCTAACCACCATACATTTCAAGTGTAAACTGCTCTCAATTCCAATAATTCCATCGAGAATGAACAACACCCACGCAGCCGGTGATTGTCGCGGCGTGTCACGCCATTGTCACGGCGCAGTAAACGCCGCGTCGGAAGGAAACACTTTATTAATGGCTACGCCGTCAGACCGTCATGTCAGGTTGTGCGCGCTACGCCTTTCAACAAGCGTTGTTGTGGATATCGGATCTGTAATAATAAGTCAATGTACACATTGTTTTTTTTTATGACACGGTTGGCGCAGTGGCTGAGCGTTTGGCTGCTGCGCCGCGTGTCGCGGGTTCGATTCCCGCACGGAACAAATATTTGTATGGCGTACAGGTAGTTGTTCCGGGTCTGGCTGTTTGTGTATGTGTGTTTAAATGTTTGTAAACGCACCCACGATACAGGAGAAGCTATTGTAGGGAAAAGCTATTGTTTAAAAAAAAAAACAGATATACAACATTAGTTTTAGTATATGCGAAACCTGAAACGTGTCTAGTATTTTTATGTAAAGAATCTATGTACAAAATTTCAAACCTGTATCATGAAAAATCACAAAGTTATAAGCTTGTTCTGTTACCTAGTTGTCCGTAAAAAAGGTGGTCACCACGCAGCGCGCTCGCGTGTGCACCTCCAGCGTCGTCTTGAGCTCATTGATAACAATAATTTGGCAGTAGGTACCTAAATGATTGCTATAGATACTTAGTGTCACTATAACCTTTTTTTAAATAACTTTGGGATAAAATATAACATGGTTTAAAAATTACTGGAATCGATTCTGTTACTTATTCTGAACAAACTATATTCAGGTTTCGCATATACTCAAAAATATGTTGTATATCATAGATTCGACAACCTTTTCGAGTTTTAAGAACTTCTTTCAAGGCCATTAGGAGCCTTCGCTAATCCTAGACAGGTCTTAACGAGGGCATCCTTTGGGCCCAAGTTATACTAATGACTTGATGAGACGATCCATGGATACGAAATACGTAAATTAAGTTGTAATAACTTGCAATTAACCACATTAGTTTTCCAAAATTATGCGTATCTAGATGCTGGTACTTTGTTGCCTACTCTGCTCATTTTGGTATGTACTAACCTTTAGTTCTTTCTAGTAGGTAGAAACAGTAATACTGTGTCTACCTGTGTTTGGGACTGAGCTAAATTCCACCTGATATTAAAAAGCCTGTTAGAAACATTGCCAGTGTAACTGTACCTATATGTTATAAAAACGATCGAACAAAATCGAACAGCTATCGAAATCGCGAAAAAAATATAAAGATCTCTAGTTTTTTGTCCAACTCTGATGAGAACCTTTTTGTGTCACTCCCTTGTAAAAGGCGTGAGGACGAGAGTCTTCCAAAGATTCACATTCAAGTAATGTCTCCATACATTCATCTCAATTTGGACGGGATTCGATTGAAATACTTACCATTTTCTTCGCAAAGGAAATAAATATCAATGAAAAAGTTCCGAATAAAAAAAAATCTGCTTTCCTTCGCGTTAAAGTTAATAAGAAAAAGTACTGAATGTTTTAATGGGATATTTGAGGGTTTTATTAATAGGGTGATTTCTTTTCAGTTAAGTGTGTGTTTTCGTGAAAGTTATTTTTTTTCTTTTCCTGATGTCTCGGTCCTTTTTACAGCTATCGTGAGGCTTATGACTGAGGCTTGACAACATCATGGAAGGCGGGATGAACTGTAAAGGTGATAAAAAATAACTGAATAATTAGCACCGTGTAAATACTACATCTTTAAATCTTTGTAAGATATTGCTTTCAAGATACTATCTTGCAAAAAACATTTAATTAAAGGAACAGTACCTATACTCGATTTTTCAACGAAAACTGTTACACAACTCTTTTAGAATATTCTGAAATGGGTACAATCTTCTGCCAGCGATATCTTCCACCAACCTTTGGATGCACTAAAGGAAATATAGTTAATTTCTTGCTTAGCACAGCTTGATAGTGTCGATCATCTTGAAAATTGTCCTACGTTTCTATCTCCTCCCTACAACACAGTTTCCCAGCTTCCAATGTGTTATTTTCCTGGCACAGCACTAGGTAAAGTACCTATCTACTTTTCCTATGAATAACATGCTATATAACAAAAAAAAACCACAATCAACCCAAACCTACGATAGCTCTCATCCCTACGGCGCAGATTCACCTACCAACATTCGGGTACCTAACTGTATCGCGAGTATTAGCCGGGCGGTGCGGCAGTACTGCTGTAGCTGACGTATCGATCGGCGAGGATGTTCTGTCCAAGGTTACGGCAGCTGCAGCCAACTGTACTGTACGCAGATATCGCTGGAATGATCTAGAAGTTACGGCGAGTTTATTGGATTACTGAGTAATGGATCTAGATTTATATTCTGCGAGATACGGTGAGTTTTGTATGCTCAGTTGTTACCGCGTGCGGTGTTTATGAGGAGAGAGTAAAGGAAAATGTCTTGAACATTGTATGGTAGGTATCTATTTTGGTGAGACGGCAAGATACTAGTTTTATTTTACTCATTCCACGAACGAAAGGGACCTAAATTACAAACAGAATCTTGTTGTTTGTGTAGCAAAAGGTATCAGGATTTAAATAAAGTTCAGTCTTCTGATTTCGGCTGAACGTGACGAACTGACGACTGTGGTGAGAGCCGTGTTAGGGCTTATATTCGACTGTAGACGTTTATTGGCAGCCATGATGAACATGAAAGGATTGTGTCTAGTCAAACGGTTGGAAACATCTTCCTTAGCCTTCTCTTCTCTTTATCATCGTAATCACAGAAAGGGAACTACATGTATCAAAATCAACATAAAAAGAAAAGATAAGCATGTCTTGTTAGCTCCTAACTTTTTTCATCCTATTAGGAGCGCCTTTTTAAGGAGAGCCGTTTGAGTTTCCGAATAATTTCGCTAAGGATGGTAGTAATTTTATTAGGGCTCGGCATACCCTCGACGTAACGTAGATTTATGGCTGCGAAGGGAGCCTTGAGAGGCATCCCTAGTAACAGGCGAGGCGGCTGCGTAGTGTCTTTGAGAATGTATGTATTTTTTTAATAGTCTGAAATACCGCTACATGTCAAGTCATTCATCAAAATATGAACATTAGTCACCGAATTCAGAGCACTTTATTAAACCAATGTTCGTAGGTATACTACATTATAATTATAACGGATCTGACTTTGACTTCAGTACTGCTGAGACAGGTCCAGCAAAGTGTTTTGAGTTTTTTCATTAGGAACATCTCAGTAACGGCCCGGCTGATGGCAATAGGCTCACCTCCTAATACGGTAAAGGTGTTGTGGTCAATGAGTGTTATGTGTGATTATAACAATGCGTTGATGCAGATTATCGGCCTAGGAGTCATAGACATTGCTTTTTCTACATTTTATAGAAGAATACTTACCACAGCGTGTCTTTGTTTTCTTTATACAGTGTGAAGACCTGTTGCAGAGTTCAGTTCCCTAAAGAATTGCTACAAGATGTTACGTCCCGCTTGACTAAGTTCTTAGTTTATCCATCTGGCTTTGTGTGTTGCAAAAAACAGCTTTCACAGTGAATATAGATTCACACGGGGTATAAAGAGATTGAGTCATTTATAACTTATTAATTTCTTTACGCTATGTTCACGTCCTCAGGCGACGAAACTTGCCATTGCGATTATGGGCACTTGTTTCTTTTCGCGTGTGTGCAGTCATGGCTCTAAGTAAATTCTCTTGTTTGTTTTGCCCGCAGTCGTCTGACAACCAGTCTTACCAACGATTTTCGTATTAATAAGTTGCTCCATGTAAAATACCAGTTTCCAGATGCATCTGGTGAGACTGGAAGCCGGCACCAACATAGTTTTGGAAAAAGCTGACCTGTGTAGAATTCGTACACGCAGCACGTTATATACCCAGGTGATAGCTAGTATCTCTATAAACATTGACCGGGCCCCGCTGCCCGGGACGCCGCATCGTCCTTGATACCCGGTTTGCCCGGCTCTCGTCGCCTGCAGCAATGCGAACCTATTCATACATAGATCATACTTTGCGTTAGGTTTACTGAACTATTTTAAAGATTAATGCTGACAATTTTTATCTCACCTTCGCACAGAATATATCTTCAACGTGTATTTTATGTAGTTAACATCTATTGCAAGATAAGATAATTTTAACGCCAATTTTCGGCTCTATTTTGAACCGTCATGTGATCGCTACTTTTATGGTTGATTGGAACAGAAGCTAGATTTATTTGTTAAGTACAATAGTTTTGTAGTTGGTTAAAACCAAAACCTTTAATTTTGTCCACGAGGTAGTAAAGTTCGCTGTTAGATAGCAGGAGGTATTGGATCCTAATCGATGTGAGCCTTTGTCCAGCAGTGCAAATAAAAAACTAAGAGGAATCAAGCTTAAATGTAAGCCGTGTCGACGGCGAGTTTGTTTTCCAGCGCGCCTCAAAGTGATGTCAGCAACAAGGAAGGGGTCCGCAAGGGCCTGATTAATGCCAGGGTTGCGGGACTGCTCGAAAGAGATACCGCGGCCCTAGAACACAAAGGGCAAAGAAGGAACATGGATGGGTTCTAATCAGTAGAAGTCTGACACTCCCTTCCGCTCCGTCCAGAGTGGGGGAGTCATTTCATGATTACCCATCCGAAAAAAAAGCTTAAATGTAAGGCTAACAGCGATAAAACAAACCTCCACAAGAGAAGATACCTACTTAAGTGCAGCCAACCTCGTTATTCGCTAATCTCTGACCGCGACACCAGCTATCCTCGCCGCGTCGATACGACACGCCATTAATTCATAACCCTTGACTGTGCACACACAGGTATGAATGAGCTGCTGAAGTATCGCGGTATTATCGAGCCGGCAGCGGGTTGCGGCAGGGGAGCAGCGGGGCGCGGGCAGGAGGGAGGGGGCGCGCCAGACCCGCCCTTGACCCATAATTGCAGCGCAATAATTTGTATTTACTGATAATTTCTCATTCAGACACGCCCGTAAACATTGAGTGAAATTCAGGACTTTGTTGATTATTACCAACACGTCATTGAAAAATCCACACTAGCCAGAAGGCTGCAGGGTGTCTACAGTTACAACCTAAATGTAAGGAGCGATATCCATACAAAATTTAACTACTACCAATGCATCTTACTGAATAATGGGTAGTTACATCATCCAACTGACCTTTGTGTCCGAAGCCCAGCATGAGGTATAGATTAAGTTAAAAATTGCAACATTATACAGTCATTAATTGCCGAAACATCATTGATCAGTAACCGGGGATCAAGATGATTTTCTTTGTTGTTCAATAACTCAATATTAATTTCAAGGATGTATGTACCGCCACGGAAAATTGTAAAGCAATTTACTGCATTATAGCCATTTCACAGATCTGTCTAAGAATGAGTATTCGAACATTTTGAGCCGGTAGTCAATAAACCCTGACTTTATATAATGTAAAGTTAAGTAGAGTACCTAGTAAAGAAGTACTTGTATGTGTAATATTGAGCGGAGCTGTGACCGGGCCGAGATGCGGCAGGCGCGACCTTGGCCTGCATCTGCAACACAACGCCATTACAGGTGCGTCGATCAGAAGTTGTTCGGCGAAACTAACCAGATTTTCTTTTAATGACCAGCGTCACCAATTATACCATCACACCTGTTTTCCCGAATTGGTTCGGCGAAAGTATAGCCGCATTTCGCCAGTTATGTTTTTGTCTATGTACATTATAGGGGTGAACCAATTGTCAAAATCTAACAACACTGCCTGTCCGTCATCTTAAATTAATAGGACAATTGCTCAGCAGTAAACAGCGCTTTGCGACGTGCAAACTTGCCATTTATGTTTTAGTTATAAAATAAGAAAACGCAACCTAAACATTTAGTGAAATGTGTCCTCGATAAACGCAGCTGAAAACTGTAGCGTAGTTGGTAAAGATGTACAGGTCCGCAGCTGCGTCGGCCGGGACAAGGACGCGGACCGTCCTTGGCCCCCTGCAGTGCTGACGCACAGAAGCAACTAGTGACCCCTAGCCAGTACCCCCACACATACTGCCAATCAATTGAGTATTGCAGATTCTAACTGGCCGTGGAGGTTTAAACGAAAAATCTTCTAAAAAATATGCTATGGGCGCCGGGCGTCACAATTTTTCACATACCTACCTACTTAATCCATGGTTTTGTCACGATGTCTGTGAACCCATGTGTACTTGAATAGTTTTTACATAAAATCCCGCTCGTAATCTCCGAAGGGTTGGGCAGAGGTGTACCTAATATAATAGTACTCCCACCCACATTTCGCCAGTTATGTTTTAAGTCCCATGTAATAGGGGGCGAGCCTATTAAATAAATAAATCATTTCTTACTATGGCCTTAAATTGGGCACAAATCCAGACTCCGTGGCTGCTACTGAGAAATTCCTGACGGACAAACCCAATTGCACTTTGCCCGACCCGGGAATCGAATCCAGAACCTTATGCTCAGCAGTCGCGCACGCGTCCATTCGGCCAACGAGGCAGCCCAGCGTTTTATTTCAATTTTCCCAATACTCTTTATCAGTTGATTATGGCCAATGAATCGTGCATTTCTTAGTTTCCTTCAATATACTTGCTTTCAAATACTAAATATGAAAGTGTACATAAAACGGGCACCCTAGCCGACCAGTAGGCGTCGTAAAAGACGAGGTATTAATTTAAGAGGATAGGTAACATCTTTCCTTTGAGCTAATAAAATGTTGGGTGGCATGTTCAGTACTGGAGTTTTACGATCTTTAATAGAACGAACGTTAAGAATAATGTACATCGTGAACTATATTATATAGAGCTTCTTTAGTAATAGCTTTTGAAATAATCTAGGTACGACGCAGTTGACAGAAGCGTATTGAAACTAAAATCGATAATTTACCTCCGTTTGAAAAGTAAAATAATGTGTAGGCAAGTGATGAACACGAAAAACTTTCTGCAAAAAAAAACTGACTTCCAAAAAAAACACTAACAAAGTCTAAAATAACTTTACTTTCGGAAGTCGGTGACTTTGTTTGTTTCATCGACTTTTTTAGTGTTTTATATACCACACAAATTCTTGTCCTGAATTACTTTTACATTGTAACTAGAAGTTATTAAGGGATCATCATGTCATCAACATAGCCCAAGAAGAAAAAATACGTATTAAAGGCAAAAAAACTAAATCACTGAACCGATTTTGATGAAATTTCTATGGGACTAATCGGAAAGTATGTATCAAAGAAGTGTGTAGTGTGTGTTTGTGTGTGTTTGTGTGTGTGTAGTGTGTGTTTGTGTGTGTGTAGTGCGTGTATGTATGTTGTGTTTTTTCACATAAAAAGAATTTTTAAAATCGGTTCGGCAAAAAAAACAACTGAATTGAGAACCTCCTCCTTTTCTTGAAGTCGGTTAAATAAATGAATGATCAACTGCAAGAATACAAACATAGCGTATTATAATGTTGCCACTGCTGATAATCAGTGCGGGTTGTTAGACGTCACATGTGTTCGTAGTTTTGGCTGTAAGAAATGCTGGTTTCCTAAAAATGTTTTCCTTCGTTGTTCTTGGCTACCAGATAAGGTCACATAATAAAATAATAATAAGTTAACTAAAGTATCTCGCGAGGTCGTCAACCTGTGGGACGTGAGTACAGCTGTCATTGTGCCGATAGTCGTGTCTGCCAATAGCCTCGACCAACATCTGAGGAGGCTCTCGCTCGGCAGCTGGATCAGGGCTTGATTCAGAAAGAAGTATTGTTAGGAGGCAATATGGCTAAAATCTTTTAACATAATAATTATCCGCAAACAAAGCTAATTGTCCTAATATCTGTCTGAAAGACGGCACGTGTCAGTTTCAGCGCGTTGAGAAAGTTTAGGAAGCCCGCAACGGGGTACTGCAGACAAAATCACGGTAGTTACATGTATAGCTGTGTAACATATATAAGGTGTTATGTAACTACGGCTCTCCCCGGGGTGTGAAGCTTTGCCAACTTTAATGCAGTTTCAAGGAAAAAGCTCGACAAAATTAAATATGGTCACGAGATTTTTACCTGTTTTTTGGGCTCAATAACATTTTGTCGAAGTGGGACCGTGTCTATGATTTGATTGTTGTGTGTCAAGCATGAGACAATACGATGCCTTGAAATTCTGACAACCAGACGTAACAAGGAGAACTGTGTTACCCAGTAACTGGGGTTGTCCAGGTCAGATAGCCTGTAAAATACTGGCATTAACTATTTAGCTGGATCCGGTTAGACTGGAAGCCGACCGTAACATTGTTGGGAAAAGGCTAGGCAGATGAGATGTTTTTTAATCTGATTTAACGTATTGCCTTAACTACAAGCAGTCCACCCGGGATCAAAACGTAGCTAATGTAAGCCATAAGTTTAAGTAAAAGACAGCTCTTTTCTCTCTAATAGAATGTTATAAATCAAATAAATCATCCATTACCTGAACATTTTCCGTAGCAACTTATTATAATAATCAGAATTCGTTATAACATTTCATGCCGTCCGGCGTCGGCCGGGGGCGCGCTGGGCGCGGGGCGAAGGGCGAGGAGGGCGCGGGCGCTGGCCCGGCGGGGCTGCCTTTGTTTCAGCTTATTTACAAAAACTTTGCTTGCCAACTCCGGCTCTTTATGAAGTCTTAGTAACAAAGAGATGTTTGTTGTACGAGTTATTATGTTTTATTTGAGCTACTTACTGCCGGCCAAAGATTTGTGCTAAACGTTAAGTTTGGGTTGTGGTAGTGTCTGCTGCTGTTAGTATCTTATAATTAGGCCTACGAACGCCTTCGAAGAGAGAAGAAGGTCGCAGCTAGATTTAAAGCGTTATAACCTTAAAACTAGGCCACCTGCAGCTATACCCTACAATTTCGTCAATGGTGTTCTGACATGTCCGCTTTGTGCTCGGAGTTTTTCGGCCAAAGTTGGGTATGCTAGCCACTTGAGAGCACATGATAGAGCAGCACACCAAAGCTCTCGACAACCTCCCTAGAAAGCCATCGAATGCAGTCGCTGTGGCCGAAATCGGCTAGATGGCATCATCATCATCATCATAATTAGGCCTACATAATTAAAAGATAGGGCAATCACAACTATCATGATTTGGCACAAACTATAGTTAAAGCGTTGCGAATGTTTACGTCATGATGATTATAAAAACGAGCTAGTTATTAACTACGCATTCGAGCCATTTTGGGACCGTGGGGTCCCCGTGCTCACAGCCTTTTAAAGGAAATTTCAAAACGCTCAGTTGACACTTCCCGTGGCCCAAGGGCTCGCTTTTACCTTGATTAGAGGCTAAGTGTTGCCAAACAACGTGGCAACGCCGTCAGTCTGTTGACAGCGTTGAGGAGGAGTTCTTTGACGCTTTTTTTTTTGTTTATTGTTAAGTTAGTTTCTTTTGGTTATTTTAATTTGTTCATGTATATTGTTATTGTTGATGACAATAGGTTCGCCCCCTATTACATGGGACAAACATAACAGGCGAAATGTGGGTTTACTGTTAGATACACCTCTGCCTAACCCTTCGGGTATCACAGGCGTGATGTTATGTTATGTTATGAAATAAAATATTATCTAAAAAGCTAGTTAGTATATGCAGAACTATAATTTTGACTACGTAATAAGCAAATCTAAGGTTGCCTCCCATAGCAGATCTCATGCAAGTGTCCTGAGCCCGCAGCTGACCCGCTACCTGTCCACTAACCTTAATTGGTAGAACAAGAGTTCTTATTTTATTACTCGTTGTTATTAGTAACCAAGCTTTTTCGAACCTCTATGTCTTTTTAAGTTTATCTTTTACTTAGAAGACATAGGTACGGATACCTATGTGAAGAAAGTGTATGGTGTTAAAAGATGACGCCATTTCTCCGTCAAACGAGCGGACAAAGTGACGATTTGCACGTAAATGGGACCTTCGACTCCAAGTTACGCGCTGAGGGACCGCTCAAAGGAGCGTTTGTCGCGAAAAAATGCTTAGAGATCCATCTGGGAGAGATAGAATAACGCTTAGACCTTATACACTGTGTATTCAACCTTTTCTTAATGCGATACTGACAGTATTACACTTTGAACGTACCTATTTTCATACATTACATCATTATCTATGTTTTGCCCTGAATGAACATCCCAATTCCTACTGCTGCTGGGCGAAAACATACTTTAACCTACCCATCTTGAGCTCACAGAACAGTGATGCACAATCGGTGGTCTACCCATAAATGAGAGCCAAGTAGTAATTTTTGACATACCTACAATAAAATGAGGTCATAACTAACTAATAAAAAAATGGATTTTTGGAATCAGAATAATCAACTCTATAGCTTTTCGAATTGAAAACAATGACTCGAAAATTTTGATCATGGGTCTCGTAATAATGTGAAGGAAACAACGAACGCGTGCGAAGCGTCTAACGCAAGTTGTGTCGCCTGATCTTCTTCTGCTTCTCGAATCGATGACTCAGTCTCAGTTTTGTCTAACCATTATGTAGCAACCAAATACAAATTCAAATTCAAAATCAAAATCATTTATTTCAATCCATTAAGGATCATATGAGACAAAATGTTACAAAAAAAAAAAAAAATGTTGTTGTGTTGTGTGTGCTTTGATCGCCTATAGATCGTGAAAGGGACGATAAGCCGGCAATAGACCACGGGTTATGCATGCGC
The DNA here is from genome assembly GCA_905163415.1 of Noctua fimbriata. Taxonomy (NCBI): domain Eukaryota; kingdom Metazoa; phylum Arthropoda; class Insecta; order Lepidoptera; family Noctuidae; genus Noctua; species Noctua fimbriata. The sequence continues at coordinate 805,454 of LR990937.1, forward strand.
AGTCCTGCCTGTACAATCGAACTATATACAGGTATAGATGAACGTGTGTAGGAGACAACTGTACACTAATTCTTAGAATGGAACTCGGTTTTACATAAAAGTTTTTGTATGCACGTTTAAAACTGTCATGCACAACCTAACATTTATGGCTACTTTAATACGGTGTAAGGAGTATAATAACATATTTTGGTGTCTATATAGCACAGTGTTACCTACATTGTAAGATAAATAATCTTAAAAGCAGGTGTTATTAACCTCCTAAATAAGCACAAAGTTTCCACGATCAAAAAGCGCGTTATAACACCTAATAACATAAAAACAAAATCCCACAATAAAATGAACACGCTATAAAAGCCTGTCAGAAAACAATGAACCACATTAATATAAGGAGGAGGCTCTAAACAAGAATTTATTCGCCATAAAGCGCGAATATGGCGCGCTCATTACTGCTAATTAATTTATATTGGCGGCGCCGCGCGCATGCGTCAGATAACAGCGGTTATGGGAACGGTGTATGGGAGTGCGTGATATGATCATTTTGTTAATGAGGTAAGTATTGACTTTCATTGATCTATCAGAATGTTTAGATAGATTTTATCTTTACTAATATTATAAAGAGGTAAAATCTGTTTGTAAGTTTGAATGTATGGGGTAATGTAATAATAATCTCTGCAACTAATAATCCAATTCTAAAAATTATTTCACTGGCAGAAAGCTAAATTACTCGTGGAAGCTAGAGGTTATAAATTATATTTATATTATGCATATTAGCCGAGCTATCACAATTTTTGCGGACGAAGTCGCGGGCGAAGGGCTAGTAAGCTATACATATAAAAGCTTCATCTTCTTATCGTGTCGATCTAAATTGAAATGGCCCAGAATTTGGCGACGAGTCGCAGTGCTTGCTGTTCTCGGCATAAACATACTATCCACCATGTGCTCAAACGAAAAACAAGGTATGTGGCTGCAAGCTACTGCAGCTGAGGCCCTGAGTTCAGGTATCAGGTCGGGCTTTTCCATGAGGAATTTTTCAGTAGCAGGCCGAAGTCTATTCGTATCCGATTAATGGCTCGCCATCACACGACTTAAATGTGGCAGTAAGTACTCAAGGTACGTTTCTGCCTAGCCCTTCTGTCATTACAGACGTAATGTTATGTTTTTTTTTGTAAATATTTGTCTGCGACATTCACGTTTCTTTTTCTACTAACAACCTAGTTATTTTTTTGTTATAAACTATAAAAATCATGTTAATCTACTTATATTATCTTCGATATAGACTTAGTATACTTACTTACTTAGCCATTGGTCCCGGCTGTGATTTGTAGATCTTTGACAGTCGTTACAGGTAATCAGTGGCTCAAAAAGTCTGACAACCAGTCTTACCAAGGGGTATCGTATTACCTAGTACTAACTGGGTTGTGGAGGTCAGATAGGCAGTCGCTCCATATTAAATACGAGTATTCAGCTGCATCCGGTCAGACTGGAAGCCGACCCCAACATAGTTGGGAAAAGGCTAGGCAGATGATGATAGACTTAGTATTTCTAGATACCTATTGCTCTTTATACTAGAGCATTTCTTTCCCTATTTCAGAGTTAGTACAGATATAATAAAGATGGCAATTTGCCGCATAACGGCACATAAAACAGTTACGGCTATCGTCGTGCGCAGTTTCACGAAACTCGTCCGTTAGCGAGCGGACCGTGAACTTGTCTGCGCTGTACCTAATAAATGTTTATGGTTATAACTTATTTAGATAAGGTAAAGTATAATAACATCACGCCTGTAATGTTGTCAATGTAAGTTAGGCAGACGTGTAACTAATAGTACACCCACATTTCGTTGGTTATGTTTAAGTCCCATGACTACATGTAACGGGGGGCGAGCCTTTTGCCACCAACCTAGCACTAATCCAGACTCCAGGCTCTTTCTGATAAATTCTTGATGGAAAAGCCAAAAACCTCATGCTTGGCAGTAGCGTTTCATTTCCCTCAAACTCAAAACCAATATTACCAACATAGAGCTGTGCAGGTGGCTGCATACTGGTCTAACACAACTTGAGTTTCAACGACGAGAACCAAAATGTTCCTAGCCGCAACGCGCTGTCGTCGCTAGCTACCGCACGTCACCGCAACTAACCGCACTTTGCCGTGTCTCACCGCATCGTGTTACGTTTCAGCTTATTCGCAAGATCACGCATTTATACGGCACAACCGCAAGTTAACACAAAACACGTGGGTAATATTATGTCAGTGATTTATTTTAACTGATAAAATGAAATGATAAATGTTGTTTTGCAAATAAGTTTTTACAAACATGTATTTTTTTTAAACTAGATAGTGCCGTGACTACTCTAAGAAGAAACAGCCGAAACAAACTCAGAAGTTGTAGTATCTTTTAAAGTCCACAAATAATCTTGGTCAACTCACACGAGGACTATGCCAATTAGTGTCTGAGATGGTCTTTTGAAAAAAGAATCATATAGATTCGTGTGGACCTGTCCAGTCAGTACAAGCATTAGTCAGCTATCGTGTAGCTCGACTTATAAGTCTGCTGTAGGCTGTTTGTGTGTATGTGGCAGCACTGGCAGCAAAAGGATTGTCATTGTGTATAGCATCACCACACGTGATTGTCGAACGGGCCGAACAAGGGAAGACACCAGGAGAGAGTTGGTGTCCGCAATGTTCGCCTGACTTCTTTTGTTGTTCAGCTGTCGAATTTCAGTTGACATTTTTCAAAGTACAGAAAAGAAATATAATGGATATTTGTAAAGTAAACAAAACCAGTTATTAATATAAATCGTGTACAACGTCACCGCGCGGCATCGCCTGGCTCCGCGGCACTCCGGCTCGCCCGCGGCCGCCGCCCAAATTTACAACCTCCCCGTTATTACCTTTGCTTTGTCGAGTTTTTAAAATTCATCAACTTTGAATAATGAACGGAGAAAAGGAAAAGTAGAATGAGCCGCCGTTTTATACGACTATTGTGGAAGCTATTAGGATGAAATGTGGCGGCCATTTTGTTCAGGTAACATTGTTATGCTAATTTATATGACTGGGCCTTCCGTCCTCGTAAATTAGCACTTTTCCTTTTATGGACCTGTAAACAATAACGTTAGAAACTATTTTAGCGTAGATCTAGGTTCCAGTAAAGTAAGTAACTTTTCCGTAGTATAACAAAATTATGCTCCGATAAGAACGCCTGGTTAGTTACGGCTAAACCAACGAAATCGTATTTAACGCAGTTTGACCTCATCGCATTTACACTTTAACAAGACAATCGACATAATGAGCTACAAAAATCCTTGTACCTACGCTTGTCGAGCTATACTGTCGAGATATACAATCTAAGTACAGACAGGCTGTATTACTTTCGTACTTAATGTATAAACAGTTAATGAATAAACAATGAGCGACTGAGCAAACTGTCTCTAATTACTCACTGAAAGCGTGAGCCAACAATTAGACTCTGCTTAAGAATTCATATAGGAGAGGCATTCAGTATGGTGAGTGACAGCATAAGCAGAATTCTGATAGAAGAAAGTCTTTGAAAATTGAAGCTCTTTGATGTGGCCGTAGTGTGGATGTTCAATTTAGTGGTGGCTTTTTAGCTAAGACTACGCGGTGTAAAGGATATCGTGATAAAGTTTTTCTAATTAAATTTCCGATGAATTTTCACTGGGTGGAACTAAAATAAGTATAGGTACCTACTGGAATCATTCCTTTGTGTCACGTTACACCATGTATAATGTGCACGCTACCTATAAGTTTTGCTGCATGGAGGAAAACGAGACAGCAGCCCACGTGCTTCTACACAGCCCAGAGTAGTTTCGTACAGGGCAAAGTACTTCAGTAACCCAAGTACTCTCCACGAGATCGTCAGTACCACCAAGGCGTTGCTGGCCTTTCTCGGTTAACTGGGGTGGATCGAATGATCGATTTTCTTACCCGCACGCAAAATACGCGCTTTTGACGTGGTGTTGCGGACACCAGCCCGATATACAATAACCCATAAGTGTTTCAAGGGATCATTTTGGATATTATGCAATTGTTCTGTATGGTGTCCGGACGTAAAGAATAGCACCATCCCATATCTTCTCGTGGGTGTCGTAAGAGGCGACTAAGGGACTTACCAGAGAATGGGCAGCAGCGTTCTCTGTGATTTTTATAACAAACATACTGCGATCGCCAACCCGCCTGCCAAGCATGGCGATTATGGCAAAACCCCCCTTGGGGAGGCCTATGTCCAGCAGTGGACGTCTTTCGGCTGAAATGATGATGATGATGATGACAATTGCAGCATCAAACAAAATATAGACCGACCGCTTTAATGAGTCCTCCGCCTTGCCCCATCAAAGGCACATTAAGCTTTAAAGTCCTAACAATATTCCACAGGTTATTTGGTTTAAAATGACCATAATCCAAGTAGGTATTACGATACTAATTGAACCAATACGTGATCAACCTTCACAATATTCCATTTAAATTAATACCTTCGTGAGTACTCATTGTTCTGTATGGTGTCCGGACGTAAAGAATAGCACCATCCCATATCTTCCCGTGGGTGTCGTAAGAGGCGACTAAGGGACTTACCAGAGAATGGGCAGCAGCGTTCTCTGATTCTACAACAACCATACTGCGATCGCCAACCCGCCTGCCAAGCGTGGCGATTATGGCAAAACCCCCCTTCTTGGGGGAGGCCTATGTCCAGCAGTGGACTTTTCGGCTGAAATGATGATGATGATGAGTACTCATTGAAGCGGTCGGTCTATACAAACTAATTCTATCTGAAAGGCTACAAGATTTCCAACATAAAATGAAGGCATCCAGAAAGTTTAATAAAACAACCCTGCGCAAAACGGTGTGAAAAGAAAAGCGAAATTTTAACATTAATTCAGTAATTTACGTCGAAACGAAGAGAAAATCTCTCTCTAAGCCCAGTCGGCAAGAATTCAATAAGAAATAAATTATGAATAGATGATCAAACACTTTGAGCGCGCAACAACAATACAAAGATACTAATTATATTGAAAGCTTCGTGTAAGGGCAGGAAGGACCGAGTCATGAAGTTAATTTAATTACTGAGCCAATTACCTGTCTTCGTGCTGAATACACAGCTAGGGGCGGTTTGTAAGTAAATTGCTATATACCTATGAGCTAGTATTTTTAAACATAGGTGAGGCTTTTGTGTACACGTGTTTTTTGGAATAGACAATTATATAGAATATTCTTTATTGTACAACAAAACAAGGTACGTTTATAAAACCAGTGTACAACGGCGGTCTTAGACACAGGACGATATTGTGAACTCTTTCCTCATTCTTTATGAACAAAAAAATAAACCAAAACCATAAGAAAGTTACACAAACTAGCTATGCTTCAATTTGGATGAAAATAGAGTAGCTTTGTTAATTTAAACTACATAGTTACATACAATACTTGATGTTGATTATATTTATTTTAGCTTACGCGATTTTGCAATAATCAAAAATGAAATTAAGATATTTCAAAAGATATATACTATACTATACATATGTATGTATGCTGAAAAACAATCAGTCATTTAAAGTTTATGAAACTGGTTACAATTAATGGTTTCGTAACGACGATGAGACATAAAATTGTATCCGGAACTTACCAGTGTGGGAAACTTACTAGTGCCAATTGCTGACAAATACACACAGGTGGTGTAATCCTGTGAGAACATGGACAGTTGGTTGTAACGCGGCGATCAATAGTTCACTGCAGGCAAGATATTGTTTCAAGTCTGTTTAGTGTTTACACTGGTCGTAACGCAGAATAAAAAAGCACAGAGAATAATAATATGGCAGTGAATGTTTACTAAAGGGGTGACGAGCCCCGACAAAGAGATCCTTCTGGATATCTCGGTTGTAGAAACTATAGTGTAAACGGACCCGCCACGAAGCCGGCAACCAAGCATTCTGTACATCAAACTAAATAACTCTACGCAAAAATTATTGCTGGAAAACGATTTTTTTTTTGGATTGAGAAATCACGTTTGGTAGGACTCAATGTAACGCACTAAAAACACTGTGCTGATGGATGCCTTGAATAGTACGGGGGTAGAAGGAATTTATAGTAAAGTTATATATAACATTAAAAACTTTGATTAAAAAAAAACTTTTGAAAAAGTTGGAACTTTGACCCCCAATATTTCCGTAACTAGAAGGTTCTCAGGTATGGTCTAGAACATACAAATGATCGTAGTGTCGGGGAGAACAAGTACCTTTCGGCTTTGTTTGGAATATTTTTAAACCCATTATAGTAATCATGTTTAAAAATAAAATAACGATTATTGAGTGAGTATACTAATACCCACTTGCATATTATTATGTAAAATGGAATGCTTTATTTTGATATAAAGTTTATACCGACTAAATTAGGTGTAGCTATTATACTAGCACATACTCATCATCTTCCTTCCCTTGTCGCATTCTACTTGGGGTCGGTGAAACACGTTTTCTTCTTCCATTCTCCCCTGTCAGACGTCATGGCATCATTTACTCCTTTCTGTTTCGTATCAGTCTTCACACAATCCATCCATCTCCTCTTTGGCCTTCCTCTCCCGTTCCGTCCATTAACATTCATATCCATTGTACTAGCACATACTATACACACATTATAGAAATTCGTCGTTTACTCTGAGATCGCGATGGCTAACTTAGATAAAGAGTCGACCATTGGGCACCAGGTAACTGTAGTTTCAAAGTAATATCTTGTGTCATGAATCAGGTGTATATAGGGCGAGAGAGAGATATTATACAGGGTGTGTGTGTAACAACAAGTGCAATAACTGTAGTGCGCCATTCGCGAAGCATTAGCCGGCGCGTGTTTCATCATTATACTGGTCGTTAGCGAGCTCTCGGGTGCGGGGGGCTAGTTGTAGCGGGGGCAGGTTGTGACATAGTGCAGAGGTATCATCGTGGCAGTGACACGTAAGACAACCCCTAATGTGTGCAGATTGGCGTAGGTCTCCCCCAGGCAATGGCAGGCCATCCAGTGGATTCCCAGAAAGGTGATATTAATACACAATAGATACAAAACGTTGGGAGCTGGGAGTACCATGACTTGTTTAAGTCAAAGATCTTTATTGTGAGACAGTGGTTACAGAGTTGTTATTGAGTTATTTTGGTGTGCGTACGTTTTATTTCTATTTTTAATAAGAGGAACAGCAAACAGTTACATTATGAAAACTTCAAACTAGTTTAACAATATTTGCATTTTGCTAATAATGTAATCCGCAATACTGTCCACAGGTTATCACAATAATATAAAAAAAAAACCATAATCGCCAGAGGTGAACAGAAAATAATAATATACAAGCATACAATAGTTTGAACAATTTGTTATCTGAAACCTAAGTTTATCTGAAATCTAAGTTTATGTGATATATATTACTTCAAATAGACATTTTAATTGAAACAGAGTATTGCTGTATTTGGCATCAAAACATAAAAACAGTTTGGCACTAACTCATTACGAATCTGTCGGACAAAAATTCATCTACTGTATAATATGGTCTGTTCACCAAGAAGTAATTTATTTTTTTCTTAAGATATTTAATGTTTTTAATTTCTCTTATTTGCTTATGAAGCTTCGTATATATTATAAATTCGTGAAGACATTCCGAAGAAACTTTTAAAAGTAGATTTACTATTTTGTCGGCATGTCGACGGGAGTGCAGGTTACCAAACTTTTCCTTATTGGACATTGGTTTTTACGAATGGTGCGACCTCATAGATGTAGAGGGCAGGAAGGGTTAAAATCTTAAGCTTTTTAAAATATGGCATACAGCTATCTGGGGCACGTATGCCACAAACAGTTCTAAGACATTTCTTCTGCGCCCTAAAAGCGAGTTCCCTGTCTGTTGCATTCCCCCAATAAATTAGTCCATATCTAAGCGAAGACATTGCATAGGCATCATGTTTTAAATCATACTTATGCATCTACAAAATTACTTAATGGTATCCTGTGCTATTTTCTAATTGATGCTATCTTCTATCACTCACATAAACCAGAGAATTTCGTCTTGTCTTATTCTTCTTACTTTTTCATTCCTAAAACTTGCTCGCAGTGAGCCCACGCCCGATGCGCGCGGGTCACGCTTTGACCCACATGGCTACACATTTTAGAGAGTGGCTCCATTAGTTAGCCGCAGCGTTTCGCCTCCCATTCATACTGGGACTCTAAATTAATGTCACTGGAGGATTGGACGAGACACTATTGAAGAAATTCAGTTAAGTTTTTGAGAACTGGGGTAATTACAAAATAGAGCAGATGAATGAAACGAAAGTAAGATCCAAGGGAACAAATACATGAGTTTATACCTGTTGGCTTATGTGGAAACAATAGGTTTAACATAACATTAAAGAACAAGAGATTTATTCTCCATTTTCTTTGACAGACAAAGTTACATGGAGAGATACACGTGCTGTAAATGGACAACCGTACCTCAACCATTCGCAACCTGTAAAACACATCAGCACTCTAAGTTTTAATTATGAAAATGTCGTAATTGTGAATGTATTTACCTAATTACAAGGTGACCTCCCGTCATGCCGCTTGTCATAGAGCTACGAATAAAGTGTACTCATTACTCGATCGATACAATATACCTACAGCTATGTGTGTTTGTACACACCAAATGACACCATGAATTACCTTGAATCTAATAACAACGACAACACAACACCTCAACAAATAAAAACAAACTCAGTCACACAACTCCAACACAATTAATCATACAATTCCATTCACGCTCTTCCATTGAATTGTATCAGGTACACACGCGTGCAGACAGCACAGCCCACCTTTTGTAATGAACAAAGGGAAGTAACAAAGAGATTTATTAAAACGCCATAGAGGGCAGAACTAATTAGTTTACTCGCTTGCCCCACAGTGTACGTCCACTTCGTACCAGTACACGAAATGGACCCGATTGACTGATTTGAAACAGAAGAGTGACCTATCCCAGCGCTGACGAGCAAACGACTAGACTCTCGACTATTTTCTCGCTCACATTACGTACAAAAGATTGTAAGTCCCGTGAAAAGTAAAAAAAGATACATATTATAAAATTATGAACAGTTGTTACAGGCAGCGTTATCAAAGAAATGCCGCTTGGAAGGCAGAGACTTTCACTTGGCCCGAGTAATCGCCCGTCGCCGTCGCGCACTCGCTCATGACCCAGCGACAAAACTATCAGATCTAAGGCTGTTGTCCCACCGCGCCGGTGAGGAAGCGACTAACTATCGGCTATTTTCTCGCTCAAGAAACGTACAATAGATATACATTCGTTTATTTTTCTTGTTTTAGTTATGGAAGAGCGGAGTCTTCTAATACAGGCATTGTTTGCTTAAAAGAATGCTCCAATCACAAACTAATTGTTCTAATTATGTGAAGAAATAAACAATTTTGAATTTTGAATTTTTGAATTTTGAATTCGGTGTAAGCAAAAGAGATGCATATATTAATAGTTGATCGCTGATTGTTTACACTGCCGGCGAGAATTCGCTCCAAAGCTACCAAAGATAATACCCGCTCAGCGATACTTGCTCAGCGAAGCTCGCTTGGCTGTCAGAACTCACGCCGAGCGACCAACCAGCGTTAATATCTACTTAGAATGCGGATCTGAGTGCACATATTATGAATTCAGTACAATTACTAGAACTGTCAATGTTGTCTAGTTCAGACGACGACGGTGATGTATTTTATAGTGTGCGAGTGGTGCGAGTAATCGCCCGTCGCAGTAATAGCCCAACGACAAAACTATCAGAACTACAAACTCGTTTCTCGCTGCTCGCTAACTCGTTTCTAGGTTCTAGCTCTACTCGCTTCTCGCTTATCGTTGGCGGTGGGATAAGTGCCTAAACTCTTCCTGCGTTGCTCGCCTACTAGTTTCTAGTTGATAACTCTATTCGCTTATTGTGGCTACGTAAATTGGTTGAGAACTCCTGTCATCGATTGTAGGTTGGTGTTTCCTTATTAATTCAGGGGTAGTAAACATTGTGAGTGATAACTAAGGTGACATCTTGCTGGTATTATGTGCAAGAGGTTTATTACACCTCCCTCGCTTAAACGTGGCTTCTGAATAGGTTAGCCACGCTTATAAACTACGAGAATTGAATATTATCACAGTTTTACTAAATGCTGACAGTACATCATCAGACATAACGTGTTAATGGTGTGAACACAGATAACTCATCAGTAGACATTGGATTATATGCCTGTTGGCAACTACTTTCAAAATAGCGTCATAGCATATTGTAGTACTTTTTCATGGCTGGTGCGACACTCTGACCGTAAATTCTAACAATTATACACTATATTAAGTACAAAAAAACCTGTAACTGAAAGAGAATTACCAAAGTGTTATGAGTTTTCCATCAAGAATTTCTTTGTAGTAGCCGCGGAGTTCGGCTTTGTGCCCGGTAGATGGCAATAGGCTCGCCGCCTATTACATGGGACTTGGACCTAAATGGTGTACTATTAGCTACACCTCTGTCTTACCCTTCAGCGATTACAGGCGTGATGTCATGTCGAAGGTACATTAACCAAGTGATGATATTTTCAAACATCTTCCACAACCCGCTCACTTCTCCCTCGTTCTCCGGCGTCCACAAACGCGTCGCATGTCTCTTCTCTATAACCTCCCCGTAGTTTATCGCACATTGACGACATATTTAAAATCCGCAGTTTATGTGATAGTGCGCTTATGGAGTAGGAAGTGGACACAAACTGATGACGTCACATTTAGTGTTATGTTTATAAAACACGATATAAATGGAGTTCGAGGGTGAAAGGAGGTGTTGTGTTATTTTAAGCGCAAGCATAACAATCAGCTTATAATGTTTCCACTGCTGGCTGGGACACAGACCTCTCGAGTGGACCGTCAGACAACACGAGAGCCCAGTGCGTGGTGTTGGTGGTTTTCACATGTCTTGGAATTGTTAATTCCAGGACATGCTGGTGTCCTCGCGATGTTTTCCTTCACCTTTTGAATGTATTGATGATGCAATAAATTAAAGAAACTTTTCATAGACTAATTGTTTCGAGAGTGACCCTAAACCCTTCACAATACTGGGCAAATTAACTTTACTTCAACATTCTATCGTGTTTAGTACGTGTACTACCCACAAGATTATACAAATACACATACTAAAACTGTACCTCCACACGACTCAAGCCACGATAATATCCCAACTAATCTACCCACATCACAAAAATCGTATTTCCGAACAACGGATCCAATTTATCAAAGCCAAGTCACCATTTACCAGGTCATTATCCTTTCTCAGTGAATATACCCCCTACTGGGACCCCCTGGGAACTGAAGCGACCCCCGGTTACCAGTAAGCGGTCTATTGTGACCCCCGCTGCTACGCAATCACTGTAGCCCCGGCCTCGTAGCTCGTAGCGCTACGCCGTAGTACGAGATTGTATAATTCGTGTTAGTCATGATTGGGTTTGTCTTATTTGTATTTATGTTCGTACTGTAGATTGAATGAAGTAATTTAATTTTTAAAAGGTTTATGGGAAGCAATTAATGGCCCTTTCATAAATTTTGATAAAGCTCTCGTATGGAAATATTTACTAAAATCTCAACTCCGAAATTCGAAAAGGGTCCAAAAATAAAATTATAGTTTACTAGCGACCCTAACTTCGCACAGCGCCATCTATCGGTTCCAAAACTATACCTAATGTAGCCTATATTTTAAGTTAGCATCTAGCAATAGAGCGGTGAAAACTGCGTTCAAATCCATGCAGTAGTTTTTGCGTGATGCGCAAACAGAACATACAAACAGAAAGACAGACAAAAATTCTAAAAACTGTCGTTTTAGATAAATACCCCCCATATAATTTTGTTCTCAATAAATTCAATGTATAGACATAGGCCTGTTAAAATTTTATTATGTATATAGATTGCCATCCCAAAAATTGTTTCTCTTTAATGAACGTCAAATATAACTGAATGTAGTTAATTCAAACTCAACTAGAAAAACAACAGTAACCTTGGAAATAAGTGAATTTAATTAACGAAAATAACACATTTCCCTGTGAAACATAGAAACATCACCATAATAAAACAATATTCATGTTTAAATTAAACACAGTGAAAACATTCACTTAATTAAAATTATAAGATAGATACAGCTTTCGTCCCCCGGGGAACGATGTGTTATAAGAGAGATGCCATACGATGCGTTGTCGGTACGCTGCGACGCCGGCGTTTTATGTATAAATCAGAACGACATTCCGCATGGTGCGTGGAAAGATGGACAAGGGACCAGATAGTCGAAGCGGGGAGGGAAGCTGAGGTACGTCGCCGTAGCGGCACCACAACGCAGTATTGTTTGTAAAATCAGTTGCGACGTAGTAGCGTCCTCATTGCGTTGCTACAACGCATTGTTCGTGTGACGCTTACTGCTTTGAAATCATAGCGTTGCAACGACGCAACGCACCAGGAACGCCCGTGTGGCATCACTCTAATGTGTAGCGCGTGCTACGGGCTTCGAGCTACGGCGCTACGGCGTAGGCGTCACGTCCGTGTACCGCCGCGCCGGCCATATTTCAAGTTTATTGGTAAATTGAGAGTAAGGTAAGCAAATAGTTTGGCTGCAGGTAAGTATATTTATGGTAATGTCTGAATGCACTAGCTAAGTTTGAACATTTATTTGCGGGGTGGGGTGAACTATAATTTTCTAGGTATGTGATTTAGTAATATAGAAGAAGTCATTTTTTTCAAATAAGGCTAAGAATCATTGGTGTTTTGTAACTTTTTTGTTTCTGTTTGTCATTCTCTTTTGTCGTTGTATTTGTTTGACAAATAATAATACACAAATATGAATTCTTTTTTTAAAAAAAAACGTTGCCCCACACTAGAAATTTCTCCTGTATCGTGGGTGCGTTTACAAACATTTAAACTTACATACACAAACAGCCAGACCCGGAACAACTACCTGTACGCCATACAAATATTTGTTCCATACAGGAATGGAACCCACGACACGTAGCGCAGCAGTCAATCGTTCAGCCACGGCGCCAACAGAGCCGCCAAAATTATAATATTGAATGTCAATTATTATAATGTCAACAAAATCTGCAAGACACTGGAATGGTATAAAGTTATTTATAACTACTCACTCATCAAGGCACTAGACCTAAATAAATATTTCCATTACAAATGGCTGTACAACCTGAGTGACCCTATTACTACATCTACAGGGTGTTCAGAGGCACACGATTGAAGCGCGTTATGATAATGTTATGGTAAGTGAACGCATTGACGATGTTGTTACACGTAATAGCTGTTTATGTAGGACATGCTGTATGTGTACATATGGTAATTTGATTGAATGTAATATTGAGCAACTGTCTTTTAGTTTTGGGTTGGATTTTGATACAGATAAGAGAATAAATTGTTATAGAGTGCAGGGATTTGGACTTGTGCAAGTGTGTGTCGATTAATTTGAACCAAGACGTCGTGTGCGGATGCCATCTATCCTTTTAATTATACTAAACAGTTCTATCCAGCTGTTTAAGATACTTATTTTGTCTCCTGGTGCATAGTCTAGTAAGTTATAATTAATATCTAGCAGTCGCTCCATTTAAAACACTGAATCACACACACGTTGAATAAGATTGTCAGCTAATCCACACCTAGTTAGGAAACGGTTACAGTATAATTGAGAAGCTGATTAAATAAATAAGTCTTTATTCAGAACCAAAAGGGGTGAAATATAAAATAAATCGTAATCAAGTAATGTGGGTCTTACAATGTGAGATGCCTGTACTAGGATAATCCTATCATTAACGCTAGAAACGGGATATTTACCATGTTATAATCCTGTATCACGTGAAATGATAATGATTGCCAGGGCTTAATCTTAAGGTCTTAACTATGACAACATATTCACCAACATACCCCATTTTCACACACAATCGATGTTCTAAAAGCATCCCAGAGTTGTACAAAGCTGTTCACACATCCACCTCGTACCGACACTTGTGCAAAGTGCGCCAGGAGAGCGGAGGTACATGTCCCGGCCATTGGGATGCATACTGATTGGAGATTTGAGAACAATGGATGTATTATGACGACTGACGACGTACACGGCTTAACTCATAGTGATTATAATAATTGATGAACTAATTCCCGTGTTTCCTATATGAAGAAATGATTATAAGTAGATTTATAATTGGTCTTTTTTTCGCACAAGAACAATTATGTTGATGATGGAATAAGATTGCGGCTTGACGAACACAGTGGCAAAACAAAAATAAGAAATCACAGGATTTTGTTCAGTTTTTATAAGATATCTATTTCTAAAACTAAAACGCTCCGTTTACGAATCAGGGATTACCCAACTTGTGGTCATGTGTGGTAAGTGAGAACCGTCAAAAGACAGGCATGGATCTTTGTCATAGAGATATCATAAAAGACGACTAAGGGATTATTGCTATTATTCATTTATTCCAGGTAATAATAAATTGAAAAGAAGTAGCATCTTTGTGTGTGTTTATAATCACAAATAACTATAATAAATAAATAATAATAATTCATTTATTCAGGTAATTTAAACCCATTGCCAATTCATTCAATACAGTCAGACTATAATCACATCACAAACACAAAAAAAGACAAAAACATCACTATTTGGTTCAAAATAAAACAAATTACAAAAATATATAGAATTGATTCAAATACAATAAAAAATTAAAATTCAACTCAACTCAACTTAATTAAAATTCAATCAAAATTAAAATCAAAATTAAAATGCAATACACAATAACTACCAACTACCAACCAACCAACCAACTATGCCTAATTTGCGCTAAACGTGGAATTTATAGTACATTTCATCCCTAAATTAATAAAAGAGATCATTGGGAAGCCCAATTTGAACAGTATGTTTACAGAGCCAATTGCTCTGTAAACATACTGTATTCTTATAAATGATTTACGCTTTTAAACTTATCTTAATTCTATTCACCACTTCTATAATGAATTCTACCCCAGTACAAAGACTGTAATAACATTACATATTCCCATGTCTAGCCAGCCCGCAGTACAAGGCCAGCGCGCAGCGTGCGGTACCATAACCTCTTGATTAAAAATATAGCGAGGAAGACATCGTCATAAATACCATGCGTGTTGGGAGCGTGGTCAGGATGGTCTCATAGAACGGTCGAGTTTATTGTACAGTCGTGGTTTGGGAGTAAATTAGGATAATAGGAGAGAAGTGAAGGATATTCACTAAGAAAGTGGCTACTTTCTTAGCCCAATCTTAGCTAGGATCCACGGATTTAGGCAACGCATACTGCATGCGTAGTGTTTTGAGAGAGATGAGGCCTGTGTCTCAGCTGTGGGGCTATGACCGGCTAGCTATGCTAGAGTGCATCAATAATAACATGGATATATGCACATTTGACGACTTAGCATAATCATAATAATTGCAAATAGCAATTCAAATCTTCATGTTTAATTATTTTACAGTATCACATAAAAGGTAATAAGGTAAGGTAAGGTAGGTAAAGGCGAGTTTTGTTTTACGTCAACAAAACTGTACCCGTTTTACAATTTATTGCTATTGTGTTTCAAATAATTTATACCTCACAACAAAGAAATTCATTTATAAATTGTGGCCAGTTTTTTGTTCAACATTTTTTCCTGGAGTAATAAATAAAGTACACAATTACACGTACAAAGGCTCACAGTTATAGCTAGCACCCTCACACGCTAGCGTTATAGCGTTGTGTGACTCGCAGCGTTAAATACTAATGCAGTGAAAATATAAATAACTGGGGAATGCATGCGTCACCGCACTGCAGAGACGAGACGTTGCGGCAAATGTGGAAATGAAATAGAAGAAAGAACAAAGACTTCACGACTATTTGCCGAGTGGGGATATGTAGAGACAAAGGCTTGCGACGCTACGGTCATCGATGACCATATGATTGTCAATTCAGAGATTCGTATTTTATAAGTACTAACCTAAAATAGAATTATGTATCTCCTACACACACAAGAAAATCAAGTAGTAATTTTGATTTTCTTTTATATTGATAACACTCTGTACCCAGTATTTAAGTTAACATCATCACACATCAAGGTGTAAATTAATCTAAATTAGTTTGCATATATAGCAGGCCCCTCAAGACCTACAAGTCCTTACAGGGCTTGCTAACCCGTAACACAAATATTTTATGCCTGTTTTGGGCAACAGTCTCTCAAATGATTATCTAGTTCATTAGATTAAGTACTTCCTGTCCACTAGAACATTTTTGATGAGAAAAAAACAAAATGATGACGGAAATCTAACTTATGCCAGCTCAAAATTCAGTACAACATTTTCAGTAGCATCGATCAGCCCCTATAACGTGCAGGTATATGATACGCCGGACAAGTGCCCCATAATATGATCCCATCTCATTACGTCATTGGCTTACATTGCCGATCGTCTGTTGTTCAATAAGGAAGATTGGAAGGTTCTCGAAGCAATTCGCTTTTCCAGGGCAAAGAAGATCTCAAGGCGTTCCCTAAAAGGATATGTGTTATCAAGTTTAGAGAGGGGCCCTTCCCGAGGCGTGTCTCGTAAATAAACCGTAGTATGCTATTGCGAGGCGCATCTACCCGGACGGTTATACCCGGGTGTGTATACCCGAGCGGGTATATTCAGACTCGTATCTCGCATCTCGGGCTTATTCCCGCCAAATCACGGGAATCACGCCCCGGGCTCCATCTAAAAGGTTTAGTTTCGGAGTATGAAGAAGACAAGCTCTGGAACAAAGATTCTGTAATAATAAACCTCGAAATATGAAATGTTTAAAAACTTTAAACCCTTGTCCATAAGGTGCATTATTAATTATCAAAAGTGCGTTCTGGCCAGAGTGGCCAGTCATACCCATTGCCGAAATTGCTGAATGCTAATCTTCGACTATAGCAAGATTATTACCATCGTGCATTATTAATTTAGATTTTTGGAGAATTCCATAAAGTTCAAACACAATATGGGCGAAAATGATTTACTGTCAGTTGTCTTATCTCTACTGTTTGGTGAAGTTATCGCATGTATGTGCGAGATGAAATAGGCGTGTATTACACAAGCGATGCTGTCGGAGCGTCCAACTACACTTTACACGTGCTGAGTGTGACCTTGTGTCCGCAGTTTTATCAAATATCGACATAGTTCCACGCAACATTTTATAGCTTGCTGTATGGTCTAGTGCTTTAAAGGTTCAAACTATTTTAATAACTTTTGGTCTAAAAATACGTAAAGATTCTGGGTAAACTGAACAATGTAGGTACCGTATAAGTCGACTGTGTGAAGAATAAACCCCCAATCAACAAGGTATATGACATCAGTAACTCCGAAACATTAGACGTGTGACACCTTATTACCTTTTATTAAAACAGGAGTATTAAATATCATCGTCTAAACGTATTATTCTCTTTATCCTAAACTATGTAACCATTGCATGTTGTTATTTCTGTTATTTCGATCGGTCAGGTGCGTAACATTTGCAACCGGCAAGCATGTGTGAACATAGACGAACCAAAAGGAATGTATAAGGTTCGCAGCAGGTGACATTACGTAGTTTCTGCCTACCACGGAAAACGGTATGTATGCGTCACACAATTTACACCTCTACACTAATTAAATGTATTGCGTATTCTAAAACCAACCCATAGCGCAAAGCGCAGATGCTTTCCTCTCAACCTCTACAACATTCAACCTATCATCATTTCCAATTAATAGATCAACGTGCTACAACGTCGAGTTCCTCCGTGACACCACGTCGTGCCGAACTCCGTCAAATTGCCGCGCTCCGGATAATCACGGTAATAAGGTGCCCGTCCTACCGCGCGAGGAAGCGACTTGCTTTCGAATACTTTCTTAAACTTAAGAACAAAAGATTATCCCGTGTCAGTAAAAGAGATGCATGTATAAATGATTAGATGAATGGGGAGATTGATTAGATTAGAACAGATGATTGCTGCCTGTTCACACCGACTGACGGCGTAAGATTAAGAAATTATTTCTTGTTAGTACCTAACCTGGTGTGTGTTAGACTTTGTATGCCGCCCATGGGCCTCTGACTTGGCTTATTAGTTAAACAAATGCATATCATGTTAATAGTTGATAGCTGGCTTCTAACATCATCAGTTAACTCGCTTAAAGACTCACATTTGGCGGGCAGAACACTTACTAAGAGACTCTCGCTCAGTATATAAAGGCTGTAACAGAATAAACGCAAGACCTTTCATGTGGTGACTCAGACCATGGAACTGAAACACTTTTGCTCTATAACAATATGTTGATCAGCTGATCGCGTCAATTCCCATATACAGTCCATTTTTTTTGCGAATTTCATGAACTCGTAGTAATTGTTCAGTTTCATGGTCCGAGACATCGAGACGCGGCAGGTCTAGCGTTTATTATGTTACACCTTGTATACTCATGTCGTCGCTGTCGCGCAGTCTCTCATGACGCATCGACAAAACTCCACACTTGCTACTCGTTGCTCGCTTGTTTCTAGTTGCTAGCTGTCATCGCTTCTCGCTAATCGCGGGCGGTGGCACAGTGGCTCACGGTGATTACCCGCAGCCTTCCCGTGACGTCATCACTGTGTTAGCACGTGCATATCGTTATTATGTTCCCTAATTATTATGCCTTCATTATGATATTGTTACGAGCTAGAAGGGATCGAGGGCTCTGGTTTAGGTTTGGAAGATGCTTATGTTAAAAGGACTGCTATTTCGATGAAGTTATTGACGCATGTCTATTTTCATAATAATCCTAATTGTTTTTTTGTTACCTTTTCACGCTTTAACCATTGAACCTGAAACTTTGCAATATAATTTATTAGGTGTACAGATCGACGGACATACTTAGGGTTCCTTTTATCCCGAAAAAAAGTACTATTCTCGAGGAAAACAACAATAACGTTCTTATGATAATAGATGGCGCCACGTGTCTTTCGAATCATGATTGAATTATATTATTACAGACAGATTACAACCCGAATTGATTGTCAAATTCTAAATTAACGCGAGCGAACAAACGGGCAAAAGCTAGTTACCTAAAACATTAAATAGGTTATCTTCAAGTAAGGATAGTATGTGGTATTCTATTCTCTAGTTTCTCCAAAATAGCCAGAGTTACTTAACACTATATCAAAGTTATATGACTATTATTTTCTTTCACGAAGAGTTTTTTTTTCATCACATTACCTACATAAGATCTTTTTCATCACATTACCTACATAAGATCTTTTTCATCACATTACCTACATAAGATCTTTTTCATCACATTACCTACATAAGATCTTTTTCATCACATTACCTACATAAGATCTTTTTCATCACATTACCTACATAATATCTTTTTCATCACATTACCTACATAAGATCTTTTTCATCACATTACCTACATAAGATCTTTTTCATCACATTACCTACATAAGATCTTTTTCATCACATTACCTACATAAGATCTTTTTCATCACATTACCTACATAAGATCTTTTTCATCACATTACCTACATAAGATCTTTTTCAGAAATTCCATCTCACAATTTTCTGTAAGTAAAGAAAATTACGTGTTCAAAGAAACTACCTTCTTACGAAAAATGTAAATATAATTTATTATTTTAGGCAATCTCTTCGGGGCATTATTATTTAGTTTGTGTTCGTAGAAACAAGTAGCTCAAATTAAAACACGGTTTTATGTTAGAAGGTACCTACATGAGCCTCAAAAATAATGTCGCAATGGCCCAGAGGTATAGGAGCTTGCTTTTCAAAAAGAATTAAAGAAGGGCGTATGTTCAGAAGAAATAAGAATCAATGGATCTTTTCTATCTTAAACACCAGTGCAGGCTAGGCAGCAAAATCGACTCGTATTCCGTGACGAAACATGGCATGACGGTGTCATGGCGTGATGCCTCCTCTATACCAAGTAAAATCAACCTTTTCCCATTAGAATAAAGTTTGTTTTGGAACGATTGTTGATCTACATAATATTCCGTTTTAAAAGTTCCACGCTACTTAATTAGTGATGTAGTTAGGTCGTATGCAGATTGATCTATAAGTATCGATGAAAGAAAATACTGTAATGTAATATTTATTTTGTTAATTATGAATGCTAATATTAACATAGATGTTTCACATCTGCCGGGCGTCTGTGACGGCCAATTGTTTTTTTTATAAACGCAACCATATGGACAGGCAGAAACCACAGAGTGCCATTTGATACTATTCTTGCATACGCCTTGCGGCTCGTCCGATCTGTGCCTAGATTCTATGATGTTTTTCTATATGTGACGAAAATGATCTTGAGCATGTCTAGGAACTGCCACATCGCAATTAATTTGATTGGTGGTCAATGCTCGGACAACCTGTATGAGAAGAGTTTTTACAGCCCCACTGCGGCCTGTAATTCTGATAAAATAATGTAATCAAACTCTTGGGGCAGGAGACAATTCATCATCATCATCTTATTTAAATTACTATGTCCCTTAGCACAGCAACGTGGTGTGGACGTTGCTGTACGCAGACGTTCCTTTCGTCATCTTTATTCTTCCTCCTCTCTTACTCATTGAAAGTCCCTCGATGATATACGAAAAATGATTTTACAAATCAATTTGAAAATTTACTTTACACGATTTTTGAGTTCAAGTTCTACGAATGAAAAAAATCAGACTGCTTCAATACAACCTGTAATGTCTGACAGTTGAACTACCCAGGTTCAAGTCACGCCTGTCAGTGCCAGGCTTTAGACTTTGTCATTAATAGATTATTATAATTTAGGGCTGAGTAGCTGACACGAAATGGTGGCAACACTAAATATTAAGTGTCATACATAATTTAAGTATCATAAAGGTTTATAAAGATTAGGTACTCCTTACGAGACTGAAAAACATGAACATTAAACAAGGTAAGGTGGATTAAAGCTCATCGCAAACGAATAAGTACTGCAGAATCTTAACACTCCAACTTGATCCCATATTACACGCTATACCGCAACATCCACTTACGAGCATTATAACCCCATCACGTTAATGGGATGATCTATACAACACAAATGAGGTGAGGTGTTGAAAATCCGGTGTAATGCCTACGTATGAAGTGAGTTTAAGACCCCGGAGACAATCTACAAAAATCCAAACCGAAACATCACTCCGAAAACATAATAACTTTGCCCTACATTGAAATTAAAATTAATACATAGTTTTTGCTCCAACCAGCCAAAAAACAATGACACAATCACATTTAACAACAAGTTTTAATTAATATTCTCTGCGGTTTTATACGATCATCCACCGACCCGCTCAGATTATCTCTACGGCGAAAATATTGAAGATACCCGAAGCTTTGTTGAAATATTCAAGTAAAAGTAAAAAGTTTGGTATGTTAAAGAGATCCTTTTAGAAAGTCACTTAAAGAGGATTACAAAGTAAACCTACGTAAAATGAATTGGATTATCTACTGTTAATATAATGTCTTTCAATCTGTTGGCTGTCTGTTCTTCTCGTTATAAGTGCTGCAGTCGTTCTTTACAAGATCGTTTTCAGTTCAGTGAATTTCAATGCATCTTAATTAGCTCATGCTCAACTGAGCTAACGTACGACGTGAACCTGCTTTGTACAAAATTGAGCAAGCATGTCAAAAGAATACATTCATTTTGTCCTCAGACAGCAGACAATGACGTCGGATCAGCTCAATTATAGCGTTGCCACTCAGTAGTGGCAATCGCAGACAGAGAGCAGGCCTTCGTACCAGTGTACGAAGGCCTGCTCTCTGTCTGCGATTGGCCAGAATCCTCTACACAGGATCAGTGCGGGACGGTGGGTATCATATATCTTCGAAATATTAAAGGACATATGGTTTTAGGTCATGCTGGTTTCCTACTTTCAGATGATGATGACTTGAAAGAAGAACTCTAGTTTTGTAGACCTACCTTGAAGCATTATAGTTTGAGTAAAATTGTCCGAATAAAATTTACAAAATATACATAGCGTGCAAACGAATTCGCGTGTTTCTCTAGTCTCATATAAAAACAATGTAATTGTGTTTGTTTGGCACATCGGTCACATATTCCGCGGCCGCCGCTGTCCCCGCCGGTTTATTGCCAAACTTTATATTCATCGATCCACCATCCACCCCCCCCTCCCCGAACATCCCACCCCCTGAGCGACCCATCGCCGGAATTTTAGGATCTTATTAAAACCCCCCTCACTGATAGACGGGTTTTTATAAAAGAAAATAATACTATAAAAGTTAAATTACATTCTTTCGTCCGAAGTGTTATTGTCTGCAGCTGTTTATTTAGTTTAGGGATGAAAACATTTGTTGTTTTTATAAAAAAAAAAATATCTTTGACATTTTTGTTGAAGATTTATGTGCCTGCAGATGAGTGATGTATGGCACACCGCGTGCGTGTCGAGTGTCGACGCAAAGTGGCGATTGTGTCGCAACAGAGAAACGTGCAAATTGATGCGTGTTATTTACATTCTCAACATATTCCTGAAAAGGGTGAAGTGCGGTAAGATTTTATAAAAATACAACATTGGTATATTAACCAATTTCTAGCTGAAGATGCATGACATCCAAAGAAGTGAAGGCAGTGGGGGTAGGCTTTTGCCCACAAGTGGGACAAATGGTACAAACAAAAAAAAGTTAATTTAAAAAATATAGAGATGTCGTTGTTCAGTAATGAAATATTTGCAGATAGCCACTTAATTATACTAAACAAATATCTTGATGGCCTGCTGATTGCTGTTTCACCGTAATCAATCTAAATCCATACACTTTATACCTATCTATCGTGAATCTCGGAAACTAGCTAACGGGCTTCACCTCAGATCGATGCCTCTCACGTCAGTTGTGCCTCTTGACCCGGTTGTCTCGAGAGGCGGCTGACGTCATCGCCTCGTCGATTCCTCATGTGATGCACTCCAGATCCGATCCACCTTCGCTTGAGAGAAAGATTGGGAGATGAGGGGTTGGAAAGGTTAATATAATGCAGTTACTATGCAGTGGTTTTCCGCAAAGTTTCTTAAATGTTACACACGATACACACTTGTTTGAAGTACATCTTTGTTACTTATAGTATCCTGGTACATAACTTTAAAGTATTTGTGGTGCCAATATCAAAGTTTTCTCTACACCTCGACATAGTAGAGGACTTTTGGCCGCACGCAGTAGCGAATCGGTTCTCCAGGTCTGACGGAACCCTGCAGATTATATAGATTCTAGCAGGGTGTGAAGTAGACGGATTTCGACGGAGCCTACACTTCATCAAACGAGTTTGCTCCAACTTGGAGTTATTTGTCAGTGCAATAGAGGCAGTAGATAGGTACTATCGATGTTGAAGCGTGCCATTTTGAACCTGATTTACTTTTTAACACAGACGATGCCGGTTGCACCTATCAGATAAATAAATAAACACAGCAACACCATTACTGACACGATTGTAAAGATAAAATAGTATTTGCCGTGTCTAACATATTCAACACATAACACGTTCAATACTTGGGGAAAAAACCTATGGATGGAACCTTTTTCCGCCATATTTTCGGAAGGTGACCGGGAGGGTAAAAAACGTGCGAAGCCTTTCTCATGAAACATCCAAACACACACATTTGTCATGTCGTCCTCTCCCTCCATCGCAAAGAAAATGAAACTCCTTTTTTTGTGAAGCGTTCCTTGTTTATTTTTTTCATTTGGCAACATAAATCTGCTTATGAATACTTACCGAGGCACAGGCGGGTACGAGGTACGGGTACAAGATACCGCTCTGCGCGACCTTTAGATATCTTTTTCATTTTCCGGTTCTAGGTAGCAGTGATTGGTTTTATTTTTGCACGTGTATTTTCACACTTCACAGGTGTTTCTCTTGTCTGGAATAAGATCATGGTACTTTATGCAAGACGTGATTCTAACAATCATGAAATATTTATATTATCGTGTATCAGCAGGTTTTTTTGGTAAATGGTGACGTACTCCAAATGTCTGTCAAGTGTAAAGATATACAACGAGTATAAGAAAAGTGTGGTCATATTTAATGGTACACCAACAAACTGAACCAGTTTCTCGATGAAACCAGCAGAATAATTACAAAAAAAAAACAGCAATTTCATACATTTAGCTCACGCAAGTATCGAAATTTTGAATGGAACAGCAGATTTTTCTTTTGGATGGTGGCACTCTACATATGATCACGCATTTACGGTGTGCGCTGAACAGTTTAAAAACCATAAGTAAAATCATTGACTTCATATCTAGAATTTAGTCGGGGCAGAATTTTCTTATTTTTCTTTCATACCATAGACCCATAATCGCTTGCCCCTTAACAGCCCCGACATCCCTGAAACCACGTATAAAGCGTCGGTCACACACTTCATCATGTCCCAAATCGCACGACACCAACAATGGCTGACCGCTGACCCCTTATCGCGTTAATGTTTATTTTCCCTCCTTTGTTACGTTCTCCGTCGTGTTTATTTCTTTTTTGTTAATGTTCGGGAGTCAGGTCGTTGGCTTGGTGCGGTTGGGGGCGATATTTGATACCGTTATATTGTGTTGTTTGGTCTATGGAGTTTTATATTTAATTTTGTTCAGATTAGAATTGGGTTGCTTTTGTCTAGTTTTTAATTTTATCTGTTATTTTGTTTCATGACGGTTCCTTCGTGTTTATTTATTCTACGTTGTCCTACTGCAGTGCAAGTACCTTCTTTCCGACTTCCCTCTTCTTTTCGCTTCTCGATCCAGGCCTTTAAAAAGGAGTCCAGCTCATCCGCGATTTCCTGGCCCTAAAATTGGTCGTTCAAAATATTTGATCAGCGTGAATTTATGATCATCATCATCATCTTCCAGCCCTTGTCCCATTCTACCTGGGGTAGGTGCAACACGTTTTCTACTTCCATTCTGCCCTGTCTGATTTCAACGTGAATTTATATGCTCGAATTATTTCGATGTTCAAATCACGTAGTTCATAAAACACAAGAAAACACATTAATACAACTGCCAAAACACAACATCGACTATATACAAAACTACATCAATTCAACATCTGACTACCTAATCTAAGTTCCCTCGCCTCGCGACTTGTTACAAGGAAAGTTCTAGGAACAAGTGTTCGGGGATATTCGCGGTGGCTGTGAGCCTTTAAGCCTAGTTATGTACGGATTGTGCTGCCTGTACTGAAAGTAAATATTGGATTATGTAGAGCCTCGCTCATTTGCTTTTATAATCTTTTTACAAAATACTTCGCCTTGTAGACTAGAATAAATGTAACTTAAAAAATAAAGAAAAAGAAACGACTTTTAGTATTGTTCTTACAATGTTGTTCTATTTCTTAAACTGTTAGTTATATTCGACTATGCATATAAAGCGTGTAGCGCATATTCATATTTTAATAATTTTCTACAATATTCAAGGACTTACATAAAACCTAGCGAAGTGCAGAAAATCTACGAAAAAACAAATAAAATATTGAAAGAGAAACAAGACTACGATTCAAATTAATAATACATGAGAAAATAAAAAGGTCAAGCCGTACTTTGGAGCATATATTCAGCATCCCTGAAACACGTAGCGCGTGACGAATCCTGAAAATGTACTAAAAATGCAACTGAAACTAGGTATAGCAATACAACTTAAAACATGACTCTCCCGCAATTCTTGTTTGGGGATAAAGTTATGAAAAATTCTGCCAAAGAATAGTAAGACTATTCCACAAGATAATAATTACTATTCCACATTTGTCAGTATTATATTTGGGCACAAGCCTAAGATCATTTCACAGCCGCACGCTTATAACAATCTTCTATATGACCGTGCACAGTCTTAACAGTAATTTGCAACGTAAGCAATATGATTCTTTTCACAAGCTTGTTAAGAAACAAACAAAACTTGAAACAAGATCGCACAAGGCTCAGGTTTACAGTTGCCTCACTATAGCAGGTAATGCATAAATGTAGTTGAGGCAGCGAGCTTACCCCGCATACGTAGGCCCCCCGCCTCCAGTAACACCAGTACATTCACGTCCCACCCAGTGGACACGATCCCAGAAACAGTGTGAACAAAGACTGCTTTCTTAATTTAGACAAAGGAACTTACTTTAAAACGTGACAACCCTACTTTTAGGTCGACTTGTATTTCTTCTTGGCACCGGTTCTGTTAAGCTTAAGCCAAGGCTGAATTTATTATATTAAGTCCGTATTACTATGGTATATGTGTAGGCTAACTCGCTGTTTTATAGGTCTCGTAAAAAATGTCTAAGAGATTAACTTGAGAGGGTTTTAGATAGTTGCCATTTGGACACTACACACGCCAACCAATCCATTTCACAAGCCCCTTAACTCTAGTACCTCTGTAGTCCAATTTCACTAATAAAACTGAATGTGATCCGTGACTTTTGAATGCAGTCTAGGTAGCACAACCAATGATGGCAATGACAGGTATTGAACGCATTTTATTGTGCTAAAATATCTACAAACATACTTACCCTATTCTATACATAGTGCTGGTAGTCATTCAGTGGAAGATTGCGACATCGATCCTATGATTATGGACCTCCAATAAAACACAACACAACTATACTACTACATCTCAACGTAAAAAGAACACATTTACAACTATGAAGCCCGTATCTCATAAAACGCTCATATCCCTAAAAAACATATTCGTTGGGTTACATCGGGCAGTTTGGGCGCTCGTGATAAATGTGAAAGGTCACAGCTCGAGGTAACTGTCGACCTAATGTTTATGTTTAAAGGACGCTTTTATGCGCCACAAAACTCACGATAATGTGCGACGGTCCTCGTAAACGTGGTCCTAGCAGCCGCAGCCGGCAGCCGGGCAACCTTCAGGACAACTACAGTACTAAAATACAGTATTTCAACTAAGAACAAATGATCGGAGTTAGCTTAAACACATATAAAGCGAGTACACGAATTATAAGTATGCTTCTGGGAACTCCTTACGTGTGTCGTGCAAATAACAAAAATGTTTGGTTGACCACCCTACACACCCCCACACCCTACACCCTACCCCACACCTGCGTTTGATTTTACAAAAAGAGCCTAGTTGGTTTTCTGGTTATCTTCATACTGTGACAGTTCTGTTCTTTTGATGGCTGCAACTTCATTCAGACGGGTTTATTTTAAAATGTAAGCGAATTGTGTTGTTTATTCTTTACTTATGACGGTCTTGAAGTTTTATTACTTTATTTATTCCGTTCTTCGAGAATGTTCGAGTCTGTAATTCTAGGTTATGTTGTTGGTGTGTCCGAATTGACTTTTCAGTATTTTCAGCACATTGATATACATTTAAAATACAAATGCGCACATCCACATACATTTTAAATGTCTTGTTAACATAGTCAGCTTTGAGAATACTTAATAGCTTGATGATCACGCTGCCAAAAGCACATGTTTTCTCGTTTAGATAGAATAGTTATAGAAAAAATATTTTTTCAATGAAAAAAACAGCTTTTACTTGTAAAAACACTACGTTCCAGACAGTCATCTTACTTATCCAGTTCAGTAGATACCATTTCTGCTGAAAATAATTCTGAAAAGACAAATAATTAGCATTTCTCGTTTCCGAAGCCCAACTGAAGTGCTCCACGTTTTTCTAAAGCGCCTTCCAGAGGGACAAATTAGCTGGAAATAAGGAGGTTCCCCTCCTCGAGTCTACGTGATGAGACTCCTGAGTGGTGCCGGGACAAAGTGCGTTCACATCTACCTCCGTTGAGGTACCAGGACAAAGTGGATTGTGTTCTTTAATCAGAGCTGTGTTTAGAGAAAACTCTTAGTTAGCGATGTATATGTTTTTAGGGATCCCGTACTGATTATTTTTTTTGTTTTACAAACAATTTATTAATTCAATAATTATTACTAATATAAACCATCCATTTTTAAAGATGACATACTCTCACGCCTATAATGAACTACAGGTGTGATATTATGTCATCTTAACATGGGAGTTAAACATAACTGGCGAAATGTGGGTGTACTATTAGGTACAGCTCTGCCTAGCCCTTCGAGGGTTACAGGCGTGATGTTATGTTTTACAATATTTTACTTATTCAAATAACCTGCGTCTATTTGAAGCAGAGTCGAGTAGAATGTACAAGTGCTCACTGTTCTACAAATATCCTGTTATGTTATAATGTAGGTATGTAGGTATACGTGTAAGTGGTGGAGGCGACGCGCGTGAGGTACATATGTGCTGAAATCTGAAAATGTCACGCGCTTTAATTTACATAGCCGAGGTATTTCACAGCTATGTTACAAGACTTTATATAAATATATTATTGGGTTATGTGGTGAGGAAAGAAAGGCAGATTTTAAAGTATTGTTGCTTCATTTTGACCTGGTCCTGGTAAGTCTAGGGCCTAGATCTGTGCATGGTGAATGGCCATAGGCTAACCCGTATTACATAGGACCTGCATCAGAATATACTTGTACAACTCTGCCTAAGCCTAGTTTTAGTTCCAAAGCTATGTTTGTAACAGAGAAAATAGCGAGAAATAAAACAAAGTCGTTTGTAATAATTTACTACCTGGACATATTCAACAACGAACCCGCCATCATGATTCTACACACGTTTCTCGAAGAAAAAACAGTACATTAGAAATAACTTTAGCCTGTTTCCTAGACCATTCGCTCTTTCTTTACTTGAACTAATGAGCGCCGAACTAATCCGTTTAGTAAAGCTGACTAGCTACAAATTGAGAACAAGCAGACGTTCGTTTTGCTCAACCTTTAAGTCTCTTTAACAAGCTATGCCTGCTCGGCAAGAAATAACCTCCGAGTTTCTTTTGCGTTTATTTCTATTAAAGCAAGCTTTTACAATTTTTTGCTGTTGAGACTATCCCTCCATTCTATTTCGAACCAGTTACTCTTGAAACATATCCCATATCTTCCCGTGGGTGTCGTAAGAGGTGACTAAGGGACTTACCAGAGAATGGGCAGCAGCGTTCTCGGTGTTTTATAACAACCATACTGCGATCGCCAACCCGCCTGCCAAGCGCGGCGATTATGGCAAAACCCCATAAATGACGAGCACAACAAAAAAATGGCCCCTAGTACCCGACAGTCCGTCTACCCCCGACTGTGGTAGCGGTCGAGGTTACGGCTTGGCAAGGGGTGCGAAGAATCTCCGGAAGGCATCAGGCTGCCTATACCGACGACTTGACCTGGCAACATACAACACGCGTACACTCCGGACCGACGAGAAGATAACGGAACTCGCAGAGGAATTGAGCAGGCTGCGATGGAGTATTGTGGGATTATCTGAAGTCCGAAGAGAGGGTGAGGACACGATAATCCTGAAATCCGGCAACCTGCTCTATTTCCGAGAGGGTGACCGGCAGTCCCAGGGTGGTGTTGGGTTTATCGTCCACAAGTCCCTCGTGAATAACGTGGTGAAGATCGAGAGTGTGTCGACCAGGGTGGCGTACCTTATACTCAGAATATCCTCAAGATATTTGCTGAAGGTCATACAGGTCTACGCCCCGACCTCGGCACACCACGACGACGAAGTGGAGACCATGTATGAGGATATTTCTAAAGCCCTGCATGGTTTCAAAACTCACTTCACCGTTGTCATGCGGGACTTCAACGCGAAACTCGGCAAACGAGATGGGATGAGCTGCAGGTGGGGCATTTTGGGTTTGGACGTCGGAACCACCGGGGTCACCAACTTGCTACTTTTATGGAGAAGGAGGGCCTCTATATGATGAACTCCTTCTTCAAAAAGCGCGAGCACAGGAAGTGGACCTGGCAGAGTCCCGATGGTGCAACTAAAAATGAGATTGACTTCATCATGTCAACCAAGAAGCAAATGTTCAATGATGTCTCTGTGATCAATTCGGTGAAAACCGGGAGCGATCACCGCATGGTAAGAGGCACATTGAACATCAATATAAAGCTTGAAAGG
Organism: Noctua fimbriata; assembly: GCA_905163415.1. NCBI lineage: Eukaryota > Metazoa > Arthropoda > Insecta > Lepidoptera > Noctuidae > Noctua > Noctua fimbriata. The sequence goes on from LR990937.1 coordinate 835,422, forward strand.
TCTCGACTGATGAAGTCTACGCTCCGTCCAGCACAGATCCAGATCCAAAACCCCGAGAGCTTTCAGCTTGAACTCCAGAATCGTTTCGAGTGCCTAGGAAGCTCAGTGGACGAACGCAACGATGGGTTCGTGGAAACTGTCCATACGACTGGGTCTAAGTTTTTTCAAGACACGTCGTGCACACAACAAAAAGCTCTCTGATCATACTCTCGAGCTCATGAAGCAGCGGCGTGAAATGATCCTGCAGTCTTCAGACGAGGCGTGGAAATACCGGCGGTTGTAAAGGTGTTCTTTAATACCGAGCGTATAGATTTATCTTTATTCCGCTCAATAGCGTAAAGACGCTATTGAGCGGAATAAAGGCTCCAAGGTATTTTCAAGAGATCTGGCTATTGGGCAGAGCCAGCTCACGAAACTGAAGACCGACGATGGCAGGATCGTATCCGCCAAACCAGAGCTGCTGAGGGAGATCGAGAGTTTTTATGGGCAGTTGTACACTTCAATCTGTAATCCCGTTGTAACTCCAGCTAACGACCCAAGAGCTAGACTGACCCGACATTATACCGAAGACATTCCGGATGTCAGCCTGTACGAGATTAGGATGGCTCTTAAACAGCTTAAAAACAACAAGGCACCGGGTGATGACGGAATTACGGCCGAACTCCTGAAGGCGGGTGGAAAACCGGTACTTAAGGCCCTTCAGAAGCTGTTTGATTCCGTCATACTCGAGGGAAAAACGCCGCAGGCATGGTGCAGGGGTGTGGTGGTACTCTTCTTCAAAAAGGGCGACAATGACCGGCTTTTTTTTTTTTAAGATTGGAAATCGTCAAATGACCCTTCCCGCTCTGGGCGGAGCGGAAGGGAGTGTCAGACTTATACTGACTAAAACCCATCCATGTTCCTTCTTTGCCCTTTGTGTTCCAGGGCCACGGTATCTCTTTCGAACAGTCCCGCAGCCCTGGCAGGCATCGGTCCGTGCGGACCCCTACGTGGTTGCTGACATCTCTTTGAGGCGCGCGTGGAACACGAACGCGCCGTCGACACGGCCTGTCGTCATAAGACGGCCGGACGGTGAGCTAGCCCATAACTCGCCGTCCACAGGCCCGCGCCTACGGTGGCCGGGGGCCACCACGTGACCCCCGAAGCCCAGGGCGTCTCCCGCGGCGGCTGCGACGTGAGGCTCTTTCCCTCTCACGTTCCGCCACCTCCTTCACTAGCATGACTGCTTAGCAGAAGGAGGTGACGGCTTCCCATTCCCTCTCGCTCCGGACCATGGCTTGAACCAGGGCCGGGCGCGAGAGGTCGCCGCCGCCAATCGCCTCTACGAGGACACGGCGCTGCTCCGCCCAAGCGGGGTAGGCCTCCACAGTGTGCTGCACCGTGTCCTCCGGACGATCCTCACAATGGAAACACCCAGGCGTTTCCTCCCGCCCGATTCGGTGCAGGAACCTCCCGAAACAACCGTGTCCGGTGAGGACCTGCGTCAGGCGGAAGGTGAGGGCGCCGTGGCGCCTCTCTAGCCACTCCTCAAAGAGGGGACTTATCGCCACTATGGTGGCGTGCCCTGCACGGGGTTGCGACAGTCGCTCTCTCCATGTCACCATGAGATCGCGCCGGAGGTCTGTCCGCTGAGCGGCGATTTGCCGCGGCAGCGGAGTTTCCCCCCGACGTAGTGCCTCCGCGCGCCATTCGCGCAGGTTTGACGATTTCAGCCTCCCGAACAAGCCGGATTCCGAAAAGGCTTTAGCACCGTAGACCACATACATACGCTGCGGCAGGTTATACAGAAGACCGAAGAGTATAACCTGCCTCTCTGCTTAGCGTTTGTGGACTACGAGAAAGCCTTCGATTCGATCGAGACTTGGGCTGTACTGCAGTCTCTCCAACGGTGCCAAATCGACTATCGGTACATCGAGGTGTTGAAGTGTTTGTACAAAAACGCCACCATGTCAGTCCGACTTCAGGACCAGACCTCGGAACCTATCCTTCTGCAGCGAGGTGTGAGACAGGGAGACGTCATATCTCCGAAACTGTTCACCGCTGCACTGGAGGATATCTTCAAGGTTCTGGACTGGAGTGGGCTAGGCATCAACGTCAATGGCGAGTACATCTCTCACCTTCGATTTGCCGACGATATAGTGGTCATAGCTGAGACCTTGGAGGACCTCAGTACAATGCTCGACGACCTTAGTAGAGCTTCCGAAAGAGTGGGTCTTAAAATGAACATGGACAAAACCAAAATCATGTTGAATAACCATGTAACACCCACTCCTATCAAGATCGGAGACTACACTCGAAGTTGTAGACGATTATGTCTACCTTGGACAAACGATCCAGTTAGGTAGGTCTAACTTCGAGAAAGAGGTCAATCGTCAAATCCGACTCGGCTGGGCAGCGTTCGGGAAGTTCCGTGGTATCTTCTCGTTGCCAGTGATTACATACGGGACCGAAACGTGGTCGCTCACAATGGGCCTTATCAGAAGGCTTAAAGTCACCCAAAGGGCAATGGAGAGGGCTATGCTCGGAGTTTCTTTGCGTGATAAAATCAGAAATGAGGACATCCGCAAGAGATCCAAGGTAACCGACGTAGCCCGAAGAATAGCCAAACTGAAGTGGCAGTGGGCAGGGCACATTGCTCGCAGAACGGATGGCCGATGGGGCCGAAAAGTTCTGGAGTGGCGACCGCGAACCGGAAGACGCTGCGTTGGAAGGCCTCCCACTAGGTGGACCGATGACTTGGTGAAAGCTGCAGGGATCCGCTGGATGCGAGTCGCACGGGACCGGTCAATGTGGCGACACTTGGGGGAGGCCTATGTCCAGCAGTGGACGTCTTTCGGCTGAAATGATGAATGATGACTCTTGAAAGCCAGAATCAACTGTGGCGACCACCAGAAAAACGCCGAAGTAACGAAGATCGACCAGTCCTGGAGATACAACGCAACTGTCTTGGATCCCGAAAGGTCATCTGCCTAGCCTTTCCTGTCTAACTGACTACTAGTAGTTTTACATGGAGCGACTGCCTATCTTACCTCCACAACCCAGTTAGTACTGGGTAATACGGTACCCCTTGGTAAGACTGGTTGTAAGACTTTCGGGCAACTGACCTCAGATCGATATTAATCCGAAAACAATTTCCACTCTATATCAAAAAGGAGACAGAATAGAGCTAATTAAGTATATACCGTAGTAGAGATTTCACATGAACCTCCGAAAATTAACTAAACCCAACAAAACTAAAGATTCGGGCTCACCGTTCACGTAGGGAGCCGAAGTATTAAGACATAACCACTATCTCCCGGCCCACGTACAGGGCGATCCACCGGCGATAAGCGCAACCTAATGTGCCGACTTCCCGAACACGGGACGAGGTCCCGAGATCTCGGGACTTGCGGAATGCGGGACTAATCCCCCGGGATCCGCGCAATCGTTTATCGACAAATCGACGGCTCGAGCTACTTTGCAAAAGAGATTGAAAAGCGTGTGATTTATGAATGCGTTGTATTTAAAAGATTTTATATGTTTGTACTTGTAACGGAACACCAACCAAAAAGCCTATGACATCACTATCACAAGATTTATTACACCAAAGCCCCATTATTAACAACAATAATGGTGATTATAATCACCAATAAAACGAATCTTTAATTAATTAGCACTATAGTATAATGAAATGACATTACCAATAATAACCTAATCGCCCCTTTGTAACCGCCATCAAAGTTCGTTACATAGACCCCCGCGGGGGTGGGGTCGACCCCCAACCCCGAGTGGGGATCAAAGCCATCATCTGCATAGCGGATGAGGCCGAAAGCCGAGGCCGAGAGCGCTGACTAATGAGATCAGCTCAGTTCGACGATCTCGTCGGAGCATCGTGACGATATTCTTTGAACAAGCTGCTGTGCTGTGTATGCTTATTTTACATGAAATATATTTTATAAGGAAAGTAGAACATTTTAAGCTTTTGTTTGGATTTAGGAATAATTCCCATTACTTTTTATTACGTTCACACCCAAGATCTGCATGATTAATTCTTGTTATAGTCATTTAGATCTATTGCTTCTGAAATATCATCGTTTCCCTCACATTTTAATTTCGGTTTCCCAGCACTCGTTACGGATAGTCAAAAGCCCGAAAGTCTGACAACCTGATCTGATCAGGGCTGTGGAGGCCAGATAGCATATAAAATACTGACATTAACTATTCAGCTGTATCCGGTTTGACTGGAAGCCGACCCCAACATAGTTTGTTAAAGGCTAGGCAGATGATCTTCAGTTCGGACCCCTGTCAACATTTACGTTATTATTTAACTTCTAAACATAAATTTTGCCGCGACTGTAAATAGCAACCAACTTATACTCTCCAAGACATCCTAAGTAAACCAGAGTAAAACCGCACACGATTCAACAAATACACAAGTAATATTGTACCTACTGGTAATACTAATAAGCATATGTACATCTGTTTACACTGCCAACTTTAACAAACAGTAGTAAATAGAATCCCTCTTTGTGGCAAGGTCGGCAAACATGCGATTAGTACCGAACCGACAGCAAAACTGTGAGTCCACACTTCCTGCCTTCACAGAATGAACTGAACAAGCTTCTAACTTTTCTAAATGAATAGGTTTCACAATACCTACTACACAGTTTCAGTAATAGGTTTTGAGGCTGCAAGTTTATTTTTTTCTTTTGGTTCGAACTTTATGCATAAGCATAGCATAATAGCATAATCAGCCTATAATGTTCCCACTGCTGGGACACAGGCCTCCTCTCTATGAGAGGAAATGGGCTATAATCCACCACGCGGGCCCAGTGCGGGTTGGTAGATCTCACATGTCTTTGAATTTTTGGTTCTACTTTATGCATTTTATCCTATACTATGAAATGAGCAATATTTGTATGCGGCTCTTACGATTTCGATGAAGTTTGCATATAGTGGTTTACAGTGGCGAACAATCGATCTAGCTAGGTCTCATAAATGGGATAACTCGTTTTCTCTATTTTCATCCGAGCAGGGCGCGGTCGCCCAGGTACTTTAATTTTATGAATCATACGCATAACATCACGCCAAGTGTTAAACTTCGGAGATTACAGGCGTGATGTTATGTATGTAGAGAGTGTAACTACATAGTATACTAGGACTTCGTAAATATGATTGATAGCCTACAGCACCCACGAATAATGTAGCTTGCTGCCAGTGAAGCAATTTTTAGAATTGAATCATTAGTTCCGAAGATTATCCCCTACATATAAATTTAAAGTTATGTTTAAAGTATACTGCCTATTGCCTTTTGACGTCAACCGGGCACAAATCCGTCGTTACCAGCTGGGCTGCTATGCTACTGGCAAATTCGTGATGGAAAAACCAAAAAATCGTGACATATTAGACGCAAATAAACTTGTAACCCAACAAAACATAGCAAAGATAAAGTGAAATTACATTAGGACCTTAAAATCCTTATAAGTATTTCGGTGCTTAGAAGGATTTTAATGTACTTGTTTAACAAGACCCTCATCCTTGAAGCACCAACCCTTTATAAGGAATAGTTGCTGACAACAACATCAGAATATCTGGTCCTGGGAGAATAAACATCAATAAAGGGATATGTAAGGCAGCGTATGATTGTGAACATCGTAATTGTGAACTGTTATAATATAACGGTTATAAAAATTAATGGGTTATATTATAACCCATTAATTTTCACTCGTTCATATGGTAAACCAATAAATTTGTGAACTGGTATCAAACTTGCATGTAATTTTTCGATAGTTTACTTTAAACTATTGGGTACTCCTCTGCCTTACCCTTCGAGGATTAGAGGCATGATGATATGATGTTATATTATGAAATACTACTTGTCAATACCAATAATTATGTCCATTTTGTCTCTGGTCCTCCGAGACGTGTTCGCTGCTGAAGCTCCTGAGTGGTCGAGTGATGTCTGATTCAATCATACATGTACTGATGTGACCGTGGGAAGACTAATTGTATCTTGATTGTGGTTACGTGCTGGTATTCCGCTTGGGATTGAGGGAAACTTATAATGAAGATCAAGTTCAAGTCTTTGGTCCTTGACAGTACATGTTTTTTGGAATGCTGGTAGAAAAAAAATGTGGAAGAAAAAGAGTAATCTTGATATTGGAATTATTTTTATACGTTTTTTCCAACGTCCGGTGTTTTCGATTGTTTAGAGAACTGAAAGACTGTTAATTTTATGCGTATTTTTATCTATAACCAACGTTCGAAAAATGAGTATAATTTTTTTTGTGAGACCAATCACCCAACAGAAAACAATTGTATAAATCACAACTTCTACCAAATTAATAACAATAAATGCTGCTGAAAAACGATATGATATATGCCCATTGTATACACGTCCCATAGCATAATGACTCAACCAACAATACCTAATTTCGTATTCGAAACCCGTTTTATATTCGCGTCTACGATTTCGTAGACGTGCTACGAGTTGCTACAAGGCCTCTACGAGTTTATGCTACGTCAATACGGTGTATTATAAATTCGATGTAGACATTCTGTATGTATGTTCATATTATTATGTATGTTTAAATGCCTCATTTAGTCTAGAATATGAAGTGATTTAGTGTTTAGTGCTGTGGTACATTGTTGCGTGTTAGACAGTTGTTATGTTCTGTCATATTTAAATGTCTATACAACATTAGTTTTAGTATATGTAAACATGTGTCTGGTATTTTTATGTAAATAATCTATGTACAAAATTTCAAAACTGTATCATGAAAAATCACAAAGTTATAAGCTTGTTCTGTTACCTGGATGTCCGCACAAAAACGTGTTTAGGACGCGGCGCGGCCGCGCGCGCGCCTCCAGCGTCGTCTCAAGCTCATTGATAATAATAATTTGACAGTAGGTAACTAAATGATTGCGATAGGTACTTAGTATCGCTCGGTGGCCAACTTATTGCCTTTTTAAATATTTTTGGGACAAAATATAACAAGGTTTAAAAATTATTGGAATCGATTCAGTTACTTATTCTGAACAAACTTTATTCAGGTTTCGCTTATACTAAAAAAAATGTTGTTTAACTAATCTTGCTTTCTACAGATGTTTTAAAAAGATTAAAAAACTCTGTAACGTACTTTTGTATCAAAGTTTCAACTAAAAACAATCATAGTGACATTGTATCGTCTCGATCGATTAATAATGATAATGTACCAGGCGAGCAGGTACATCAACTGGTATGTTATACGACGCGATCATACATCACCGTCACCGCGTGAATACTAACTCCCGAAATGATGTGCCACCTTGTAATTTATCATTTTAACAAAAATAGACACTAACCTTCAACACGGCGAACAATAAAGAGACAGACACGATTACGTTCATATTTTATATGGAAATGTGTAGAGTTTTGTTGGGACATTCCATTTAATATACACGGATTAGTTTGTTCATGTTAATTAGGAATAAAAGTCATAATTACTCAAGGTCTTTGTACCTACAGTTATTATTTACTTGTTAAGAAAGTTTTAATAATTATTGAAAGGGGAAACAAAAGTCAAATCAGACTACTGGCTCGTTGGTCTACTGGTCGCAAGCGCTACTGCTCAGCATGAGGTCCTGACTTCGATTTTCAGATCTTACAAAGTGTTATTGAGTTTATCCATATGGAATTTCTCTGTAGCAGCCGGGACTCGGTATCTGTGCTGGCTTAGTAGCAATAGACTCTCCCTATATAACATGGAACTAGATCATAAAAATGTGTGGTTTACTGTGTACTTAGGTACGCCTCCTGCTAACCCATCGAGGATTACAGGCATGACGTTATTTTATGAAAAACAAAAGAATGTACTCAAAGTATATTATAGCAACAACACGTACTAAAGGAAAAACCTTATTATTTTTACTGACGTAATTAATATCCTTAAGGGATTTCCAAAGCAACGATAAATACTGTCGCACGGCGCACCCTCCTACATTAAAATACGCAAAAAATGAAAGCATTTCCAGCTAAATGAAATGACAGGCGCACAGGTAGGTATGGGCGCACGGCGCACGCGTACACGTGATGCACTCCTGACGATAAGTTGTGCATGTTCTCAGGGGGAATGGTGAGGTGGAGAAACCTACGTATTTTACCTATGTTTAAAAATACGTACGTTTCCAGCCCTTGCTAAACGCGGAGGAGGTAGACATGTATAGTTATTAAGATTGATGTGCTGTGTCTTAGGTAAATATTTTCGTGTTTTACTCATAAATACCACCATTTGCTCCCTTGGTGACAACCACACCAAAATCCAATGTGCAGTTTTGAAGATCTGAGCGGTCAGACAGACTCGCATGAAAAGTGGCTTGTTTAATTCTTGTACAATACACAGGTACGTAAGGTAAGAGATTTAAGAAAGGAACTTATAGTAGACAAACAATTAGTAGCACTGTACATCAAGAAAAGATTCTCTCTATGTTCTGCCTAGTTTGAGGAATATTACTGGTTATTTCCAAACAGACTGAGGCACAGATTTAAATCAATAAGAGTGTGTTTTAGACCTAAAGTCATTTTGGACACTCTCACTTGCTTATTCGCAAAAATCACAGGTCCTTAGGTTAGAATCACACTTATAATATTGATGGTACCATTCTTCATTCCACCACGCACCGTCACTCCCCTTGGGAGCACAGTGTCCACACATGTAGTAACACCACTCTGCGTACTTTGCGTGAATAATGAAGTAGGTAGACACAGCGTGACAGTTTGATGCACGTCGTACGCGGGGACGCACACGGAGTAGCGTGATTTCACAAGGTTCCGTCTTCACGCGGTTTAAAGAAAGCGTCCGTCACACTATGATGATACAGCTACTACTATAAAAACTAGATTATCCAGAAAACTTATACAGTCCATCTTCATACATCCAAAGCTAAACGTTGGCTTTTTTGCAAAACAAAGATCGCAAGGGAAAGTTACTAAACATAGCCCTTGGCAAACGATTAAAAAATGATGTTATTTGCAGAAGAGAGCAAGCTCTTTTAAAAATCCTACTATGTTTATAAAATTACGATTTATGGCTATTACATCAAAGCCCGAAAACTACAAATTGTGACATAGATTGCTGTTTCTGAGTAGATGCGTCGCCGACACGCGTGCTTACCGCGATGTAAATGAGTTGGTACCAAGTGATGAATCGCTACCACTCGTGTCGCTTGCTCACGGTTTTATAAAACTACAAAGAAAACAAATATAGTAAGAACATTTTTTAAAGGGGATAAATTGTAGGGACGGGTTTCCGAAGATCCCACTTTATTCTTGCGGAGACAGAAATATCGTTCTCATAAATATTCCGTTCGGTTCTAAAAATGTTACTTTATTAGTCTGGATAAAGTATGCAGACTGAATTTTTATTTTAATAAAATAACAAAGTTCCAACAAGTTTATGTCTCTATCAGTTTATAGCTTTTTAAAATGAAAACATTTCTTTCACATGACTTTGGGTACTTCAAACTTGAGTACTTACGTAAGTACTTTCCAACTCAGTCAATAAAGACGTTTATTTAAATTAAGTAAACCTAAATACGCTGGAAATATGAGCACTTTTAAGTCCCAACTTTTTCCCACAAATAACAAAACAGGCAAACTTTCCCTTATTATAATGTGCAGGGTAAATATCTAATGCGGGCACATTTCCCGGGGGGACGCCGACAATCGCGGGCCATCGCGCAAATCCCGGAAACCGGGATCAAGGAACGTCCCTTTTTGGGCCTCGCAAACTTACACGCTTATGTGTTCGTGTGGCTTTCGTACGTGCATGGTGTGTGTGTGTGTGTGTTTCGATCCTCCACGTCTCAAGGGAAGCTACATTCCAGTGATAGTGACTGTATGTCACGTTGTGGTATTATTAGTTCGTTGGAGAAATAATAACGAATACCAAAAGTAATTGCTTCAAGGGAAAATGATAAAATGCCTGTGGCAAGGTTTTTTTACTCGTTTTGAGTACGAGGAACTCTATTTAGAAAATACACATGTAACTAAATAGAAGTACATAAATGTGATTAGATAAATAAAGTCATTTACGATAGGTAGTTATGTGCATTGTTATAATATGTGTGCAACCTATCAACTACACGCTTCCGTGAAGCCAATCGGAAAATGATTTACTTTCTTATCTAAACTGTAGGAGTTTGAGCTGAAAAAAACTACCTACCTAACATTTTAAAAGCACTCGACATTTTCAACATTCTACCAAAAGTTTATAAAACAATGTAGGTACATAATAAATCAGATTCCTTGTCGCTACCGCCCTTGCCGCTCGGTCCCCCAACTTTACAAAAGAAATTATAACGTTAGTTTTACAGATATAACCTCGAGATAAGACAAAAGTTTGTCGAGTCCCGCCTGTGACTTTTTCTTTTCCCGCAAATCATTTTGCTTGGAGTGATGTCGTGTCGGGGGGCATAACCGTGCGCTCGATCAACACGCGAACTCCGTGCAACCCGCGCGAACCCGCGCAGAGCCACGCCGCCCCGCACAGACCCGCGCAGTAGTCGTGAAAACATTACAGAGTTATAGGCACACTTACATTTTATGAACGTCGATTCTCCCTTATTTAGAAAGCAAGAAATAAATTCCTTTTACACGGTAAACAAGCCTGTTGTTTTGCTCGCTGCTGCTTTAATATTAAATGGCTGATATCTGGGAACGCAAATACGGCGCTCGTAAATTGTGTACATGCAAACAATCGCTGGATGACGTCAATAGTTGTTGCGATATTTATGTTTATTAGCTATTCAATACAGGTATGTATCCAGGAAAATAATCGTTGCAGATGATCCGCATTGAAAAAGTAATTAGCTAAATTATAGCGCACATTTTCGAATAACGAACCAAAGCTATCAGATGCGACAACTAAATAAATAGGAAGATAGAACAATATATATCGCCAGTCATAACTCATAACTCATTCTACAATATATGTAACAACGCCGAGAACGCTCCACATTAAATATACAGATTGAATCATTTATCACTCACTGAATCACTTCATTCACTGAATCGATTGACATTCAATCGTAATGCGGCTGAATAATACATCAGCATGCAGCACGGCCTGCGAGCAGAGACAGCACAGGTGCCGTGCCGCTAATTGGATATATATTGAAAAATCCAGCGAGTCGGGCTTTAAACTCCACGTCGAACAGTACCAGGCGGACATACGTCGCGTGCTGAACACGCTAATTCTCCCCAACATGCGACAAAGCCTAACACTGTGTACAATACTGGATTCTTTTAATGAGCATAGCACATTCAACTATTTATGTCGTGTACTTGTTCAACAGTGTCCCGCCAACTTCGTAACTTAAAGTTGTATTACTTCGGAAGTATAACTGATTTTAATGGAATTTGTAACTAAGAAACCTCCGGGGGCTTAGCTTGGCTTCCTCGAAGATTATACCCGCTTGCTGTTGTAGTTTATTAAACAGAAAACGGAGAGAAAATATGCAAGAAAACTTGAATTTTAATAAGGTTTACCGGAGGTACAAGTGTACCTGTTTGTAAATTCGCTTTTCATAATTCACAGATTTCCGTTGTATCTATCTCGTGGGCAATGTAGCCTAGATTCCGTCAGTTATGGCAGCTATCTGCCGCATCTCATTATTACGTACCACATAAAACATTTGTACCGTTATGAAAATTCTTGGTATGCGGGTTGTCGCGTCGGCGAAAATTCTAGAGTTGAACAGAATATGGTCTAAAAATACTTCAGTGGGGGTAAGGTAGGTAGTTCGTATTTAAATTGGCTCGTGATGAATTTTATTAGGTCCACAATGGTCGTGCAGTGTTCATAAAGAGGATGACAAACGACGAGAGCAGCACGCTAATGTGGCTGGGTGTCTCACCGTGTCTCATCGTGTAGTACCGTGTCGTACCGTGTTAGGTTGCGTGCCGCACGTCTCCGCGGACTAGCTTGAACTCACCCAATGACATTTTTTAGTCTTCCAAAAGCACGCAATTCTAACGAGTTTTTCGTTCGCAATAAGGAAAATATATCGCTCATTTGTTTTTCCTAAATATTCCCCTTCAAGTTTTGTTGGAATGTTGTTTCGCTAGATTCGTTTTAGCAAACTTTTGGTATTGTTGTTTTATCGTCGAATGTAGGCTCGGATGTATTTTTCTTTACATCTCTTTTGTTAGAAAATATATTTGGCTTCATACACGTTTTTCTTTCTAAATGATCTAGATTTCTCAAAGAAGTAATAACAGTTAGCCATATTGAAATCTTACAAACAACGCTACTAGGTACGTACTCTTGCGAGAATTTTATTGTTATAAAAGTATTTGGCAAGCTTATTTGTCCGTAAAAACTGACCTATTCATAGTTCACTGATGGTTTTTACTGTCTATAGTCTTGAGAGAATCTTGTCATAAAACCACACTAATGACCAGATTAAAGACTGATATAAGTAGCTTTTATCCGCACATTAAGCCATCTTCTTTACATAATCCCCCCGCCGCCTAAAATAATACTCACGTGAAAGGAAAGCCTAGTTTTAGGTACTCTATACAGGCTGTATAGTATGTATGGATTTAAAGGGTCTTGGTCAAAATAGGTAGGTCCAACAGAATTCTTCAAGTCTTATGTTCAGATTTCATAGAAAATTGCCAATGGTCCTTTGCAGTTGTCTCATCACTCAATCAGCTTCAAGGCTCACTTGCACCAAAAATCAGTAAACATGAAACGTAACAGAACCAGAAAGATGTTTAAAAACGTTTAGTCATAAACACTTTTGGCGATTTGGCGTGCAAGCTGGCCTGAGACATGTAATAACTGTACCATAAAATACCACCGATAGGTTGGGAAAAAAAAAAAATTAACGACTTACAATTTAGCGCCAAAAATCCGCCATTTTGTTTTTTATTTTAAAGCACTTATCTAATGCCACTTGGGTTTTTGAGACGAATCTAATGACACCGTAATCGTCGAAATCCATCCAGCCATTTGGAACATACGAGGTAATAAAGAAATTTACGAACAAACAAAGAAACATTCAAGATACGCGTTAAAAACATAACCCTTCCTTGGCAGTCGGGTAAATACAGTTTCCTAAACATCTGACAGTAACAGCCGAAGAGTTCCGAAGTGCACAGTCGTCCTGGGACGAGCTGCCGACTTCGTCCGAATGTTCGAAGGCCTTTAATTTTCTCTCTATGTAGCTATTAACTTGCACAACTGTTCCCCAGTTGATAGACGGGGCATCGGGACTTTTATGTCCATTGTTAGTTTATTGACTGGACTGCTATCTACTAGAGAGTTCACCAGAATTAAGTACTTAATGCTTTTATACAACATTATTTTTAGTATATGCGAAACGTGAATATAGTTTGTTCAGAATAAGTAACTGAATCGATTCCAATCATTTATAAACCATGTTATATTTTTTCCCAAAAATATTTAAAAAAGTTAAAAGTTGGATACCGAGCGACTTTGATTACCTATCGCAATAATTTAGGTACCTACTGCCAAATTATTATTATCAATGAGCTCAAGAAGACGCTGGAGGCGCGCGCTGCGTGGTGACCGCGTTTTTGTGCGGACAACTAGGTAACAGAACAAGCTTATAACTTTGTGATTTTTCATGATACAGTTTTGAAATTTTTAACATAGATTCTTTACATAAAAATACTAGACCCGTGTATCAGGTTTCGCTTATACTAAAACTAATGTTGTATAAATTCAGAAATATATGGGCAGGATGTTGTAAAGTTATATTACGAAAAAGGACGCTTACATGTTTGGGCGTATTTAGTTGATTTTCTGTTTTTAGTTTATTTGTAGTAAAAAGTTAAGAAATAAAAGTTGTCAATTTTCAATACAACATGGCTCGAAGCTCCAACTCTGTTACTGGGCCTCAAACATAACTGGTGCAATGTACTGCATGTACCTCTGCCTAACCCTTTTAGGATTACAGGCATAATGTTAGAAACTACAGATATTTTCCTCCGTAACATTGTTTCATTACTGACTTAACGTACGTTAAATATCTACTTATATCCATTAGCTCGCCTTTCAATGTTACATTTATAATTTAAAAGGATAATGTAGACATTTTACTGATAAAATCTGTTATCGTATTACATGAAGCTGTAAGTCTCGAGATCAAAGAACAAACTTTGTAGCTTTTAATGAATATTTTTACATATTCTTACGAGTTCAAAGGCTAAAATCTTATATATTCTGATTTTATTATTTTTGTATGCTTCAGTGACAAAGTAATTCGCTTTGTATGGAACTTATTAAAGTGATGCTTAATACAGGATCCATCATGATATGTCATTGAGTTACGTAATAACCGAACATGATAACCGTATATCGAGCTCTCATTGCTACAACACATGTATTGCTGAGAACAGTCGCAGTTCACTCCGTTTTATTTTACGAGCGAGCACATCCGAGATAGAAATGAAGCAATTATTACTACGCACCCATCCATTCAGCCGTAACGACGTACAACGCTCGTCTGCCAACAATAAATCAATAGTTTCACAAAAGAAACGCGGCTATGGACGTCGCTCAAAAGGAAAAATTGCAATGAAAATTGTAGTGAGTGGTAGGAGAGGCGGGCACCGCACGTGGCTCCAAAACGCGATCGATACTACGTGCGACAACTGTTGCGCTAATCTTGCATCTCTCTCCCACGCTTCGGAAAAGCCGTGGAAAAGCGAGAAGGAGTGAAGGACTCCAGAACAAGCTCATAGCGCAAAACTCACGCACCACATCACCCGTTTCACGTGCTCGCCGCGTTACGCCACATGTGTGAGAGAGAGGGAAGATGCGGCATCGCATGCTCCTAAAACGTCACAAAGGAGGTCGCCCGATGAATAACAATGCGGACTGCGGAATGATGTCCTTATAGAGGAGCGGCCGCCCGGCACGGCACCGACACGGCACCGGCACGGCACCGGCTCCCAGCTCGGCGCCTCGCACTCCACGTAAACGTTCTGTTTCCGATAATGCCGGCGTTTATTAATAACACTTAACTTTATCGGTTCCGCTGCGGGACGGAGAAAAATATGGACACGAACTTACAGTAATACGCCTATAATTTAGTGAACAATCGCCTCAAATGGGAGTTAGTTCCGGACGGATATTGATTTCCGAGAAGCAAACTTTTAAGTAGGTTATAAGAGTTAAATTAGGGTGAGTCCGAGCTAATAGGGAGTGGAAGGAAAGGCAAAATGAATTATCGACTTTGAAAGTTCACTGAAACAAAGACGAACTTGTTTTAATAGAAAGTAGATAACATGACAGACGACAGTCACAAAAGCCCATGATTCTCTTCAAATAGCAGAATCTTGATTTATGGTAGCTCTGCATTCAACTATTTCAAGCATTTAGCTTTACACTTCATGCAAAAACCTAGACTGCATTAATAATCGAAACAGCACTCTTAAACATGTCAAATCGAAGGCTACCTATTCCTTCGACTAAGACCAATAAGAAAAATTAAGAAACAGCTTAGAAAATAACGTGATATACAACATTAGTTTTAGTATATGCGAAACCTGATACACGTGTCTAGTATTTTTATGTAAAGAATCTATGAACAAAATTTCAAAACTGTATCATGAAAAATCACAAGCTTGTTCTGTTACCTAGTTGTCCGCACAAAAACGCGGTCACCACGCAGCGCGCGCCTCCAGCTTCGTCTTGAGCTCATTGATAATAATAATTTGGCAGTAGGTACCTAAATTATTGCGATAGGTACTCAACGTCGCTCGGTATCCAACTTTTAACTTTTTTAAATATTTTTGGGAAAAAATATAACATGGTTTAAAAATTATTGGAATCGATTCAGTTACTTATTCTGAACAAACTATATTCAGGTTTCGCATATACTAAAAATAATGTTGTATAGCAATATTTTACGCAGAGCGACTGCTTGTCTAACCTCAACAATCCGACAACCCAGTTAGTACTGGGTTCTCAGACTTTCGGGCCACTACAAATGACGGCCGGGACCAACAACGGCTTAACGTGCTTTCCGAGGCACGGAGGAAACTCGGTATGTAATGGGTGATCACCCATCCACGGACCAACCTAGTCAAGCGCGGCTTAACCAGAAAATCGACCCTAGTGGCTATTATTATTTAGCGACAAGCTCTTCACACATTAAATACATTCTCACATAAACAGCTGCAAAATGTACAGACAACTAAATACATCCGAACACCATTATACACGTGTTCTATCCTCAAAACTATCGTTTTGTTCTCCAGGCGGTATCGAGGCAGTTCAGTGGGACTTCGTTAATTACGGCCCTGTGTCGTCGGCGACGGTTAACGACTGTTTGATGGTCAATTACGCCGCTTGCTCCCGCGCCGCGCAACTAACGGACGGTTAGTGTGGTGGAACCCGCCGGTAAAGGAGACGTAGGTAGAAACCTCTAATTACGAGGTTTTCTTGCTTTTAATTAAACTTCGTAATGTTGCTTCAGGGAATTGGATTATGTTAGAATGTTTTTATAAGGTCTAGTTTTATTTGACAGTGTGGTAGAAAAAATGTTTAATTAGTACACACAGAAATTTTTCAGTTTCATGATAATTAAACTAAAACGTAACGTAATTTGGATAATAATTACGTAAAGAACACGTTTACACGCGCTATGCTTGGAGCCTCTCTGAGGGATCGCATCCGAGACGATCACCAAGCTGAAGTGGCAACGGGCCGGTCATATTAGCCGTAGAACCGATGACCGTTGGGGTAGACGTGTTCTTGAGTGGAGACTGCGAACCGGCAAAAGTAAGGTGGGACGCCCTCAGGCTCGGTGGAGTGACGATCTTCGCAGGGTGGCTGGTAGCAACTGGATGAGCGTTGCTGAGAATCGAGTTGAGTGGCGTGCGATTGAGGAGGATTATGTCCAGCAGTGGACTGCTGTATGCTGATGATGAAAGAACACGTTTTACTTCCAATTCTTTATTCTACAATAATATATTTTATACATCAATCCTAAACGAAACGTTTGAATAAAAATCTATTCCAGAATAAAATGGTTTCGCAAACACCGCCAAGGGAGCGCTACCCAATTCAATATACCAACATTACTGTAAAAAGAAATTCCTTTTTCAAATTAAAAACGTTAGCAAAATGGCGGCGGACTAACAAAGGGGTATTTGTGCATAAATTAAAAGTCATTGAAAGCAATTGTATAACGACAGGCAGTAGCCACGCACCCTGAATATTAAAAGGTTTGCGCCATCAACTTTGCATACACGCCGTGCTTTTTAATGGTAACGAACACTTAACAGGGTGATTATTATCGTGGTAATTAACTATGCTTTGGACACAAGAAAAATGATCAGTTTTACTTAAAAAAAAAGGTTGTAAAGTTCACGCTATGCAAAGTTGTCTTTTTACCACAGCCATGCATAATCAGCCCATAATATTCCCACTGCTGGGATAAAGAGGTTGTAGTCACCACGAGGCCGCGAGGGCGCAGTGCGGGTTGGTAGATAACACATACCATCGAATGTTACCGCAAAACATA
This sequence comes from Noctua fimbriata, assembly GCA_905163415.1. Lineage (NCBI taxonomy): Eukaryota > Metazoa > Arthropoda > Insecta > Lepidoptera > Noctuidae > Noctua > Noctua fimbriata. The sequence goes on from LR990937.1 coordinate 852,942, forward strand.
CTTAATTACTTCTACTCATTACGATGTAGAAAAACCATCGAAGTTATCTACAAATCCTCCCACATACAAGAAACCTTATTAAGTGATCTTGCTGAACCAATCATCTCCTACGAAACCATGACGTCATCTAATGTGCCACAACTACCCACCATCACCGCATTGTATATTTATGTGAGGTAATAAATAAGGCGGCCAGCGCCGCCTGGTGGGCATTAGGAGTAAATCTTCATTACCACCATCTTTGTTTTAACTTACTATGTCCGAACGCAGACGTAGACATAGTGCGCTTTTGTTTTGGCCAATTTATAGAAAACTTCTGTAGATTTAGAGCTGGGTTTTTTTCTTCTCGTAAACTTTAGGAACTTTTACTCAGCACATAGAATAAACACTAAGTTTGATATATTTGTGGCACCCTAAAACAACGTTGTGGGGGATAATATTATCGTTGGAGTAGCTATTGTTTATGTTAGAGACCGAGTGAATTTCAATTTTAGTTAAGGCACGAAGCGGATCCTTGCAATATCCGGAATTAAAGCTGGCCAGAATTAATCTGTACGCACAATTCTACAAAATAATTAGATCCTTCCTGTACTTACCTCATTATTTTGTGGAATTGTGCGTTGATTTTGTGGAAGATCTTGAAATGATGGTGATGGTGATGTGCTTCAGAAAGGTCAGGTGTGTTGCGCGTATCACCAGATGTATGAAAGCTGACGAAGCAAAATGAGTAGGTATGATGTAGGGATCAAAGCAAGTAGCGATCTTTAGTTTCTGCCTAACCCCATAAGATATAGGCGGGAGTTTATATACATAAGGGGTGTAAATAGACCCTTCACATACCCGTCAACCAAGCATTCTGTTCATCAAACTAAGTAACTTTACGCGAAAATTATTGCTGGGAATCGACTTTCTTTTTTTGGGTGAAAAATCACGTTTTAAGGTAGGACTCGATGGAAAGCACTTAAAGCGTTGTGCTGATGGATGTATTGAATAGTACGGGGATCGTAGAGATATGTAAAGTAAAAAAACTACATTAAAAACAAGTACTTTAAAATAAACTTTTGAAAAAGTTGGAACTTTGGCCACCAATATCTCCGTAACTAGAAGGTTCCCGGGTATGGTCTACTACAAAAAAAATATCGCAAACACGGGGAGAACAAGTGCCTTTCGGTTATGTTAAGGGTCTATTTACACCCTTTATGTATCAAAAGATAAATAACTAAAAAGTTTACAAGCACAAAAGTGCCTATTAAACAAAAGCCTTAACATTTTAAATGAGAGATCGTTAAAACACTGTCCCATTTCCCTGCAGGAAGTTTCCTCTCACGCTACATGTATTATTGAGCTCGTGCGCCGCACACACTAACTGATTTACTGAATATTTAAATTAAAGCGACTTGCTTCGCCCGCACGTTACAACTTTTGGTGCAAAAGTTAAATTGCTCGCGTTAAATAAACTGCCGCGTCGTGTGATTGTGTGCGCTCGGACTTAGTTGTACAGTCACCACCACCAACAAGTATACACTTACACATTTTTTAAAGTGATTTTCTCCTACTGTATCAATTGAAATTCTATGTTACTCAAGATAGTATTCTGAAATCTATATCATTATGAAATAGATCTTATATTAAGTTGACCAGCGTTATTCCACGAGTAAATGGCCTATACATAGTCTATACATACTAGTGCTCATGACTGTTCGAACCTCAGCCACGCCCGTGTTGGATAGAACGCAGCTAATTTAAATGCACGTGAAATAATTCCAGTTGGGAAAGGTAATTCAATTGTGTTGTCGGATTTAACATGGAATTGTCCTTTGTGGTTTTGGAATCCGTTGTGTTTGTGGGTAGTACGGCCCACACTTTCAATCATTTTTTGTTGTTATCTTTTGTACCTAGTTCAATTTTTATTTTATCGAGCGTGTAGGCTGTACCTTTCCCCGCCTACGACATTTTTTCGTGTTGAGTAGAGTTTATATAAATTTTGAGTAATCTTAGGCTATTATGAAAATTACTAAAATCAACTAGTTACTGGAATAATAGTGTTATTATTTCACTAATATTTCGGTCAAGGTTACGGCAATTATTAATCTGAACTAGTTTTATTGTTTTGCGTACACTCGCCTTACTAAACCTTGTCGTAAATTAATGTGAACCAATCAAACACACCCTGTAGGTCTCAGCACTTCCCTGTGCCTGCCACTGCAGCAATATATCCGCAATATATTCATCTATCATCATATACATCGCAGGCCTTGGTCGCAACTTCGCCATTTTCTCGAATACTCCATGAACACGGCACGCAACTTGGTAGTTACACAAATGATCATAGAAGCTAGAAGGTATTATCAAAATACCGCTGCGTTCCTTTGAAAGACGAATTACTTGGCGAGCAGTTAATTTAATGAAACCCCATCTGTTTGTATCAAAGGAACACAAGAAAGGGATTTGTGAATACACTCTTAGTCTGTGTGTGTGTTTGTGTGTGTGTATGTGCGATGCGGATCTGATTACAGATGTCATTGTACTCTTTATGAGACTGTGGAGCACTCCGGAGTAAGCGAGATATCTCGTGAGATGCGCCTACTTCCAGCTGAGAGGTTGACTAGAGTGACGTTGTGTCTGAGTAACTTTAAACGAACTTTATTATTCATGCTGAATGCACTGACGTTAACTAGACTTCAATAAACTAGTAAGTATGTCTTTTGATATAATGCGACAAGATGAGTGGGAAAAAAAGAAACGCCTACCAATTACAACTATTTTCCTAAAATTGCTATGGAAATTGTTTCATGCCAAAATATAAACAAGCCCTAAAATCACGCTATTTTAGATTCCTTTTCCAACATAAGTTTATGAAGAAAATAGTCGTCCCAATTACCGTTAAATGCATTCTTATCATACCTTCTCATAACATAATATTCAATCGCCAGATCAACGTCGCTAATTCAAGGTCACGTCTCAAATCTGATCTCCTTCCTCCGATACAATATAGATCCCCGATCAATGTAACGTTTAGCATATAACAAGACTACTACCGCGACAGACTACATCACTCATGGACGATCCGGAATTAATTGTATCGATTGTGCTCGGTTGCTCAGGTGTCTCGGAGTCGTAACACTGAGGACAAGGTCAGAGGGACCAGAAATGTGGCGCTAATTGTGTTACTTGAGGGTTCTACTGGAACCTTCTTTTATCGTTCATCTACTCAGTATTTGCTTTAATATCTCCTGTAGTTGATTGTGTTTTTTCCCTTCGTAACAACATTGTTTAAGACAACTTAAACAATGTTCTTTCAATATAGATAAATCCGTTTTATTGCCTTTTTTGGTTGTCTCCAATCTTGCTTACTAAATATATTACAATTTGAATTCTATCGTAGGGAAGCATTAGCTAGCAGAGAATCCAATCCACAGCAAGAAAACCAAACGCACCAGAATCGTTTGAATCATCTCAGCAGTACGCAACAAGAACGCGCTTGTAAGCGCAGAACAAAAAGCGGAGTGCACACGACGCCGTGCCAACAACATCTACGGCCAGACAAAGGCCTGGCAATTAAGAAAAAAACTGTTTGGCAAATGCTCGCACAGAGGCTGCCAGGGGCGGCCGCCAACCGGCCTATTATGCCAAGTGCCACGCAGATTCTGGCTTCATTTTAGGGGCCAAAGTTACTGCTTGATATTCCACTAATGTTAAAGATATAGGGTATGTGAGCAGTGAGCTCTCGTATTAAAGATGCTGTTTAATCACCATGGTAGCTAAATATTTTTTCGCGATTACTTTGTTGGTTCCATACGGAAAGCGGTTCAGTTTTATGGTCTGCTGCACACCGTTAAATATGAGCTCATATTTCGGAAACACTGTATTAAAATTAGTTGTGCAATTTAACTTGCAAGCAGTTTAACTTTTCCAAAAGATTTTCCACGAGTGAAAATCGATCGACCAAAGAAATATGTTTCAATAAGTGAAGCTGAGACATTTCTTGATGTTTCTTCTTATCATATTATAGCTCATTAATTAACGTGAATTAATGGATATGTTTTTATATTTTTCTTTAATTTAGTTAATGGACAGGTGGCGTATTGACCTTATTCATAATGTCCTTTGAAAAAGACAAACTCTTTATATCAAGTATCGTTTTTATCCGACTACTCTAATAAAAATAAAATCACTTGAACTGTTAGACGCTAATTAATATATTTGTTATAAAAAACCCTTTAGATAAATATAAAAGCTTTTAACGTTGACTAAATAAATCAGCAAGCAAGGCAATTTAGCTGCATCATTAAAACAAAGAGCAAAATATTCTAAGGGCATAAAACGAGCTAACTATAACTGTACAATTTGCATGTGTGAGCCTAGTTTGAGGACACGAAGCCTATGAAATGTTTAGTAATAAGTACCATTACAGCTTGACCCCTTATAGTGGCGCTGGTTACTGAAACAAATCATGATCACATGTCAATTCTGGTATATTTATCTTTAGTTCCGAATTTTTCCGTCTATCATCATATACTGGACGGTTTATAATGTATCCGAGCAAGTTGCCTTTATTTAGAATAATGTTTCAAACGAGATTATACACTCAAATAGCTTGAATAGTATGGTATGGTTTTAAGTGATAATTTGGGTACGTAAAGGCTACCCAACTAATCAGAAAAAGTCTGGACCGGTGTTTTTTTTTTCCAAGAAAGACACGTCTTTTCTGGATGTGCCTTCCAAGGACAAAAACTCAATACCAACTCCTCCTCAATTCTGCTATATATTAATCATCCCATATTTTGCAATATTCACTGACCCCGGTTTTAACTTATAAGCAGAAAGACATTGCCTCAACAAACACATAAATATCATCACACTTCCCCAGACCACAGTCCACAACATTCTCGCCCTTTTCCAGTAGCACAAGCGAACAATTTTATCCGCTAACCTTGCCATTGTGTAACAGAGCCACTATTAGCTTCGACACGGCGTATCTGTGAAACTCGGCCCCTTTCCTGTAGCCCCTGTAGGCTATCGGTGCGGAAATCGCCGGTAAAATACTGTAGATATCTCAGCGTTTTTGTGTGTCGGTGAATTTCTTTTTAGCTTTTTTGGTGTGTGACCTTATCGTGATCAGGGTGTTAACTGTGTGAATGATCAGCTGAGCATGGACTGGTGATGTCACTTCATCATTGTACTGTTAACTGGTAGCGAAAGCCTTAAACCCGCCTAAACACCATTGAAGAAGCTGAAGGTGGTGTGACGTTCTGATTTGGTTTTGGGTACAAACATGGGCAAAGATTGCACAAGACAGTGAGTTTTAAAAGAAGAAAAGGGACCCCTATGTGTGTGCTAAATCGTCAAAAAGGAAAATGCAGTAATCGAAAACCTTGGTAGACAGGTTAGCGCAGTTCTTTGTTAGAATATGAAATTACTTAGAGCGCTTCTACCTTTTACTCTAAAACCTTTCAGCCTCTATTGTAGAAGGTTATTGGTGTATTGTTTCGGGAAGCAATTATTTTAAATAATTCTAGCAAATTATTATTTTGATTTTACCTAACCCAGCCAATTCTACAACATTAATTTTAGTATATGCGAAACCTGAATATAGTTTGTTCAGAATAAGTAACTGAATCGATTCCAATAATTTTTAACCATGTTATATTTTGTCCCAAAAATATTTAAAAAAGGTTACAAGTTGGACACCGAGCTACATTAAGTACCTATCGCAATCATTTAGGTACCTATCGCAATCATTTAGGTACCTATTGCCAAATTATTATTATCAATCAGCGCAAGACGACGCTGTAGCCGCGCGCACGGCGGCGCCGCGTGTTCACCACATTTTTGTGCGGACAACCAGGTAACAGAACAAGCTTATTTATAACTTTGTAATTTTTCATGATACAGTTTTGAAATTTTGTACATAGATTCTTTACATACAAATACTAGACACGTGTTTCAGGTTTCGCATATACTAAAACTAATGTTGTATTATTGTCTTGACATTTACATTGAAATCGTGATCGTGTGGGCCCTTCACGAAACCGTCAACCAAACATTCTGTACAGCAAACTTAGTAACTCTACGCAAAAATTATTGCTGGGAAACGATTTTTTTTTGGAATCAAAGATTATGTTTTACGGTAGTACTCAATGTAACGCACTCAAAATATTGTGCTGAGGGATGCACTGAATAGTACGGGACTGAACATTTAAAATTTGTATTAAAAAAAAAACCTTTGTATTTGGAACTTTGACCCACAATAACTTGAAAAGTTCCCAGGTACGGTCTAGAACAAAAAAATTATCACAATGACGAGGAAAACAAGTGCTTTTCAGCTTCGTTAAGGGTACTTTGACACCCATTATACATTGCGCCCACACTTTCGCAATTAATTTCAGTATCAATTTTTCAGTTTTCTTTTTATTGTTTGGAATGTAATTAAAGGGTGTTAATTTTTGTATTTATTTTGTATGAGTACGAGAATTCTGGGCACCATAAGTATAGTTACACACTCCTACCTCCCTGACGTAAAAAAATCGGAACGAATACAGTAACCCTATAGCACTAACGCTTACAATACCAGACACATCGGATATGCGTTGTCATCCCAGAGACAATGCTGAAAAGGTCTCAATTTAGTTTAACATTAGCAACTGCTGCAAAACGTTTAATCATAATACAATTAATCTACATGAAGTAGACATGGTTACGTAATGTCCTGCCGGACGCAACTTTTGTCAATGTCATGGCGGTGCGTTTATGTCGACGATATAAATAAAATCTTTATCGTCTGCTCGCTATGCGCTGCCAATATCGACGATAAACTAACTGCTATATTAATCCTTGTGGTTTGTGTGCCCTAGACATTGTAACCTGGTCCACTGGGACTTGACATGACTGGGGAAATGTGGGTTTGCTGCAGGTACCTCCTACCACCGCTATCAGGCACTTTGGAAAAATACAGGCGTGATAATATATCTTGATATTATATCTGATAATTATTCTTAAGACGACTTAGCAGTGACAGGCTTTATTTCATTTTTACACGTTTTTCTTCAATTTTCTTTCAGGACCGAATGTATGAAAATTGCATGACACAGAAAGAAATCCTTCAAATTGAATTAGGGCGAAACAAGAGCCGGGACGTGAACACAATATGTTTGGTAACCGAGCACTCGACCCACTAAGCATAGGGCGCTCAGACTGATCGAGTTATCCCAAACTTTCTCAGGATCACATTACTTGCGAACAACCAATGTCTCTCCAACCAAGTGAATTACGATGATGATCTCCCGAACAGGGAGAATGAAACGAATACATTAGCTCTGTTACAGTATGAATAGTTAATAATGCTGAACATGAGTCAGAAAAACGTAGATGGAGTATTTACTGTAATGCCTGCTTACAGTTGCCGGGCGGGGGCCGGGCGCCTGCGCGGTGCGGCGCTCGTAGGGGGCGAGTGTGGCGGGGGGAGGGGGGGGGCACGGGGTAGGAAGGAAGGCGATAATAAAATAAGGAGCACCGTCGCCGCCGCCGCACTCCCCGTCCCGCATCCCGCTTCGTCCCCCCCTCCGTCTCTGCCCCGCGCCCCTCCCACCACCCCTCTAGTACCCGCTCCGCCACACCCGTGCTGCTGAATCAGATACTACACGACTTACTAATCATGGATCTTGTAATTTCCAACATTCAGAGCCGATAGTGAAGCGGCATCGAGGGTTTGAGCCACTTCCAATGGAGCCCCGGGCTCCATTGTTTAAATGTTACATTGTCTGTAAGGCCCCTTTAGAAGGAAGACGGGGAGTTATCAACCCACGCGGCAAACTAAACTGGGCTTAGAACAAAAATGGTGCCTATTTTGTGAAAACCTACTTAACATAACCTACGACCCGGAATAACAGGATTATAGGGCGTCGACCTAATTACCGAGCAAGCTCATCTGAATCACGGCTCGTCCGAAAATTATAAAATAAAAAATATCTTTAAAATTCGGCACGTTTAACCCCGTTTAGCCTTTGTGTGGGTTCAATTTATTTAGCATTGTAACGCGTCCGATGAAAGGAAGCATTAATTACGAATGTTCGCTGCGATGGCGACGGTGTGGAGCTCTTTCATCCCTTGTCGACTTACACCGGGAACAGGCAACTTTGGCTCGTAATTTCATTTCATTGTTAGCGAGTTTTCACGAGTTTTATTTTATGTGCTCAAGTATATTGCTGTGTGCCTATTAATATAGCAATGTAGGTAAAAGTGGGAAAATAAATTGTTGAGGAAAATGACACGCTACGGCAATTTGCCGTTTTATAGTTGTGGCAGTTGCCTTTTGTTTCTTTGTTGATTGTCAAGTTTCTTAACATTTTTTCCTCATACGTATGTACGTTATGTAGGTGCTGTGTGTGAAGCAAGTAATAGCTTATTAATTTAACAGCATTAACACAATATGCACCCTTGATTAGATAATTCATTAGTAGGTAAATATTACCACAACATCTTTGAGGAAACGGGATGTGTGGCAGAGGGTTTAACGTCTGCACAGAATTCAATATTTAAGATTTAATGTAAGTGGAATGAAACAAATATGCATATTTAATTATTTTTGTATAAGGTAAAGAAAAAAAACAAAATTTTTCCTTTCGCAAAGTTCTTACGAAGTCAATATCAGCCCTCAAGGACTCTGCCAATCCTCCCTCTGAATATTAAAACAGGCTTCATAACAAAATAAGGAGTTCCAGGATTTCAGCTTAGAAATTCATTTAGTTTGGAAATAAGAGTCTTTTTAAATTTTGCTATCATGTAACATTACTTCGTGTTGTTATTTTTTTTTTGAGCGCTTTTAAAGCTCCGTGAAGGCCGCAGAAATTACTACATCTAGGTGACTACGCTTGGTGAGGCTTAAGTCTAACTGTGGACATCTTTCGGTTAATAAGACAATGATAATAGTGATCGTTCTAAATACTATTGAAACTCTGCATATCTATCGCAACCCTATAGAAGATTAGCTCCACCCGGTGAGACCTAATACCTACTTAGGTCAACGATACAGTCACACGCAAACCAACATAGGCTGAGGGTGATCACATGTCTTAAACGAAGGCAGCAAAAACCAACAACAAGCTATCGTATGTATATGTCGTTGCTTTTCAGAAAGACATAACTCAATAAAAAGTTGGTGAAGTAAACAAGATTATAGATGCATCAGCGAGCCCGCAACCAGCTCAGTACAGTGCGGCTTAGCAGGAACTATGTTAAACTAATTTGATGTTGGCAAAGAAGTTGAGAAATGGAGTGAAAACCCGCTCATTACCTACTATTTGAGCAAGGAAATAACCTCCCAAGGTAACAGGGGAACAAAGTGCCTGATAGAAGTGGTATTATTATGCTTTATAATGAAATGGAATTCAATAACTTGGATTTTGAGCAACGCCTACGCTTATGAAAATCAGTTTTACTGTTTCCCAAGATGAATAGAGAGAGACAGAATGAGTATGTACGCTAAAAACTGGTTGAATGCGAGAAGTTAAGATTTTTATCCAGCAGCTGGGCCCAAAGAGAGACGACTTCAGAAAAATGTGACTAATACCAATCTAAATACAACATTACTTTTAGTATATGCGAAACCTGAAACACGTGTCGAGTATTTTTATGTAAAGAATCTATGTTCAAAATTTCAAAACTGTATCATGAAAAATCACAAAGTTATAAGCTTATTCTGTTACCTGGTTGTCCGCACAAAAGCGTGGTCACCACGCAACGCGCGCCTCCAGCGTCGTCTTGAGCTCATTAATAAACATAATTTGGCAGTAGGTACCTAAATTATTGCGATAGGTACTTAATGTCGCTCGGTGTCCAACTTGTTACTTTTTAAAAATATTTTTGGGAGAAAATATAAAGGGTTTTAAAAATTATTGGAATCGATTCAGTTACTTATTCTGAACAAACTATATTCAGTTTTCGCATATACTAAAATAATGTTGTATAAACTTTACACTAAAATATTAAAGAAAAATATTTCTACTACGAGCAACAGATACCTCCTAAATATTCAGTCGCACACAATCTCACAATTTCCAATACGACGCGACAATGGTCGTCCTGAGACCGCGCGGTACACAATATCATTTACAGGAATATCAGAAACAGCTTCTCGAATATAATGGGTTCTCCCAAGTCGGCGCGATGTTGCTGCTGCCGAATTCAAAAACATTTTCATGTCTGGTGAAGACCGCTGTACTACTAACTACCTGGGCGACCGAGCTCTGCTCGGGTGAAAATAGAGAAAACAAATTTCCGCAGATATGAGACCTAGCTAAATCGATTTTTCCCCACAAACACCTATATTGCAACTTTCATTGAAATCCTTAGAGCTGTTTTCGAGAACACGATTATAAATATATACATACAAATATTGCTCATTTAATAGTATAGGATAGTGTGAGATGCGAAAACGATGGAAGCTGTATGCTCTTCAAAGAAGCATAAGTTTTGGTTGCATGTTACATGCTAATTATCGCTCCTTCTGAATGTCCATTTTTTTGGGTGGATGGTACTGCATCCAAGCCTATGGATCTATTTGCGGAATGAAACCTAAATAATCTTGCATATCATTTTATTCACCGACGCAGCGGGGAACTACCTCTTGATTCTTACCAAAACCTGTAAGGGTTAAAGACCAATATCTGGCTCAAAACATTCTTCAAAAAAGGTATTAAAAGCTCCCTTGTCATGAAATATTAGGGCGGAAAGTTTTTTACAAAAGCATAAAACATTTTCCTTAAACCATTATCACAAAATATTTTAGGTTTAATATCTAAAATACAACCCTTTACAACCCGACGCTTTTAACTCAAGCCATTTACCATCGAAGGCCGCACTTTCGTTTTACTCCCCTGAGTCCGGAGCCTTGCTCAGTTTCTAATACATTGCGTCTCGCCTCTGTTAACAGAACCCATCTCCTTTCAAAGCATCCAATGGATGCTGTATTGAGTTATAAATCTCCAATATTTAAGTACTGCAGATACCGTGGTTAAGGGAGCTAAGTAAATAGCGAGATGACTGCTAAATCTATGCATTTAATGCTTTTACTTGACTGAGGATTCGAGCGGAATTCAAAGTAGGCACTCCGCGGTGGAGGTAAGGGGTAAAAATGAAATATTGCGGCAGAAATGGAGGTTTGAGCATCTACACGGAACGCTTGGAAACTTCTCGAAAATATTTTCACGGTTATTTTAATGTTATGGTTGGTAAAGAGATTTGGGGCAACATCTGGCTAGCCTTTTCCCAACTATGTTAGGGTCGGCTTCCAGTCTAACCATATACAGCAAAATGCCAGTATTTTACATGGAGTTACGGTCCATCTGTATAACCCAGTTACTGGGTAATGGGTAATGCGATACCCCTAGATAAGACTGGGTGTCAGACTTTCGCCAAAAGAGTTAAATACAAACATAGGCTGTCTTCTATACGTACTTACAAATTACAATATGTTAGTAAGAAAGCACGTTCAAATAATAACGCCAGAACAAAGTCAAGAAAGTCTGACATTAACGAGTTATTAATGTCAGACTTTCTCAGAATATAATAATGTATTACATAATAATGCTCTACCAGTCAGAGACTGACCTGGATAGGATTCTGGGAAATGCTTACTGATGAACGTGCAATGAAACCTTGCTCTTGAAATAGGATTTTTTTCTAGAATTTTGTATTCACGTTACAGAGAGAGAGATACCATGTAGAAAACAAGTATAGATAATAATAATATGTAGATGCAAATCCCCCGGAAGAATATTAGGCTTTGGCAATCATCGTTTATATATAGAGCTGGTACAAACACGAAAATTACCGAAGCGCATAACTTTTCTGGTTTAACTTTAGATATTCTTAACTGTACAATATAAGAACAAAGGAGGAGAAATTTGGTCACTCAGGAGTTGCTCTGCACTAACTGACTAACATGTCATTACGTTATGGAAACATCAAGTTGAAACCCTTCTCGAGGATCTGTGGAAATCCCTTGTAGCATAAAATAAAATGCCTAGACCTATCCAGGCATCCCACACTTCTTTCTATACCTGTATAGTGTGGTTGTAAGGTGGCTGCATTGCTGGGGACACAGGACGCGCACGTGACCGTGTCAGGGGGATCTAGACACGCGACAATCGATGCTGCGTCGCTACACATACAGCTGATGTTGCAACGCATCTGTGTGGTCACGGGAATGAACGTGTGAGAGATTGTATGAAGCCTCAGACGGTGATGTTTTTACGTAGCTATGATAGCTGCAAAACTCAAACCAACCAAAAATCGACCCCCAAAAAGAGCGATTATGAACTATTTATTCACCTATTTCGAAAAAAAAACGATTATCAGAAAGTATTTGATAATTTCTTTAGAATGCTGTTGATTTTGGATAAATCGATTTTAACAAACACTTAGAAGCCCAGGCTCAGCGGGTCTAAAGTCAATCTGCTCACAAAACATGACGCCTCTTCATGATAAACACAAAATACCAAAAACTTGAATTCTAAAGCCGCTCTAACGAACATCCCCCAGCAACATGAATCACGTCCATATTTTAAACATAATTCACTTTAATCAAAAACGCACCGCCGCCGCCGCGCCCGAAAACTCATTCCAACAATCTAGTTACATGTTGTACGAAAATAATTAATATTCACCGCTCCGCTGCAATTACTACGGTATTAGCATACGTACCATATCAGTTAACAAGCACTGGACGTGGATACGGATAGTCTTCATTAAGGATATCACTAATTTAAAGAAGGTTTTATATAGTGGAGGTCTCCAATGCACTCTGAAAACACTTTTTAAAAGTATTTGTTGGATTGAAATATATTGTTGTCTTCTAAACCTTTATTATTTCTGAACACTAACAATTTAAGATAAGACCAGTTGTCAGATGTTTGGCTTCCCTAAGCTATTATGATTCGTGATACATCTGGGACCAATAACTTAAACTGCTCTACGAGGTAAGAATTCATCTTAATGGTAAACCCAGCTTAATCTTGCAGATCAGTAAATTGGCACAGCTGCGTAATAGACTTCTTCCTTCGTCACCCAAGGCTGAGTGCAGGCCTCTCCCAAATTGGAGACTAAAATAAAATTAATACAATGTTATTCTAGAACGATTATTAATTTTATTTTTCTTTTCATGTATTAATTAATTCAAAATATATATTGTTTTTTAATGACAGAATGTAATGACACCTAATGGGTCACTTATAAAGTATGTCTTAATTATGACAAAACATAGCGCACCCCTATTTATGTAAACACCTATGTAAACACCTATGTTTCACAAATAAACTGATTGATTGATTAATAATGAACACAAATTAACTGTAAATTTAACTCTAAACGGATACAAAACGATAATAGCAATTTAATACTAATCTAACCTCAAAGCAGTCGAAATTAATTAAGCATTCTTCTAGAATAAGAATCTCAAAGTACGAGTAATCTGCAAGACATTATGAGGCGAACTTTACTTACCATGCTGCAGTATATTAAAAGTACCTAACCATTACTAAAACATACCATACTCCTGCCTGGAAAATATGCCATAAAATACGGCCTAATCTCAGTATAATGCGCGCTGGTTTATTTATAGTTTTTAATTACAACAGCAGACAAGGGCAGGCAATGTGCATCTATTTAGTGCACCGCACCACGGCACTAGCAGTACCTAGTGTTCGCGGATAAAGTACCGCTTGAAACGCGAACCACTAATTAGAATATAATTAAAACAAAGAAGGGTATTTTAATATTAATTATAACTGCATAAAATTACCGCAACGAAGGTAGTTTGATATCGATGGGTACTAATGACGGGTTTATAAAACGTTCTTTTGCTATATTTTATCGAGTACGATAAGTTCTAGGGACCTTCCATTTTAGAATAGATGTTTGATTCAACCGTTTATTGAGTTAAACTCCTTAATGTTTATTTTGAACATAAACTAAAGCTGAAAAGCTAAAATAAAATTTAAAAAAATACTAAAGCTCAGGTACACGCTGTTATTACAAAGGCAACATTTTAACTAGGCACTAACCCAAGATGACTTCGTGAAACGTCGGAACGTATATGTACACTTGAACAACTTAATTGATTTACAGTTTATATGTGTGGGTGAAGTCATAGTTATGCACACAAACACTAAATAAAACGAGCGAGCTCGGTTTTTATTAGTGTGCGTGTGGCACATCAATTACCATATATCAATATATAGTCATCATTCACTTTTGGTACTGAAGAAGAAATAATATTTTGCATAATGTTAATATAGCAAGCTTGGCACAATGGCTACCGTCTTTGGTCAGTAAACGAGAAGCCGTAAGTTCGAACCATGTATACAACAATACGTTCTTTTTCTTTTTGGATTCATTATTTTGTTAAAACATTACTTAAAGTAGAATTTATAACGATTCGATCCCGTTCATGAATGTGTAATGAAGTTTCCAACGTTTGAGATAAACACGGAACTCTCAGGTCATTTTATTTTGACTGTTTAGAAAATAACTACCGACAATTTAAAAATATTGTTTCCAAACACCTTCATTTATAAAAATGAGTGTTCTTAGTTGTCAATCTACGAGTATTTGCATTACTGCGTTTATTGATTACTACTCAAGCGCATGTGTGCGGATTTATTTCTGTGGCTCCGACCATGCAACATTTATCAATGTTCAAAAGGGTAGAAATCGTTGTTTTGGATGACCAAAACGTATCTATATGTGAAATTGTGAGTGTAAATGTGATGCTGCCCCACAAACGATGGGACACTTTATATCGTGTCCTGCCTGTCCCGTTGTTTGCTCTTGTGATGTGCATCACAGGACGCTACTGAAAGTGCCAAACTCGTCGTCAAATTTTGGGCTGACTCAATTTGAATTGTCATCGACACGCTAAGAAGTGAAATTGGAAGGCGCTTAATGATATCGGTGAGTAACAGTTACATATTATAATCTTATGTTGATATTATACCTACTTCACTTTAACTAACTTCTCTCACCTTTCAATGTTTACTAGGAATAAATAATTAATGTAACTTAAGGGCAATACCTACCATAGTTATAATAATATATTATCATAAATGAAAGATTTTTTTTTAATTTATCTCAATATGATAATGATAAAAAATAACTTGGTCTAAAATTCGCTTGATTTAGCCCTTAGACAGTTTAAGAAAAGCTAATGTGTGTATATGTTGTATTTATGTATTGTATTATTATAAAATTAATTAGGTATATATAAGTTTATTGTATAAACATAGTGTATATTATGTATATAGTATTTAAATGTAGTATATATTTTTTATAATAACAGCTATTATTAATAGTATTATAAATACTCTTTTTATCCACAGAGAACCGGATTTTGGAGACGTGGAACATCCTAGGCCAAAACCAAAGGGAAATTCATCGGCTCGACACCACGACATCGTGGCAAGGCACAAGGCTGTTCCCTTCTTGTCCACCCGCGTAAAAGCAACAGCACACAATATGTGCTTAAAAACTGAGAAATCACCTACATTCAGCTGGATTACGTTGCAGCAAGCCAGCGCGCACCTTTCTGTCCACTGCGCACCGACAAAACCGACTACACTTTGCTAGGTCATAGATTAATTTTGATTGGGAGAACAATGTGCTGATTTTTTCAAATTCAAAATCTTTATTGCGAACTAAGTGTACAGTATTTTGACAATGGTAACAATAGGTAGGTTCTTAGAACTTCGTTGCCTGTTAAGGCATTGCAATTTAAATCGTTTTAAAAATATACATACTTAATATTACAATTAACATTATATTATATTAATTAACATTATTTATAGCGATGATTGATTTATAGCGACGAAAAAACGTTTAAGTCGGATAAGGATGGGCATAAATGTTACTAAACATATGCGCGAATATGGTTAACAGCATGAGGTGAAGGTTACAAGAAGTAATAGAAAACGAGGGTTTACAGACTCATTATAGTCGAATTTATTTTAATTAGTAGACGAATATGAATCTTATTGTTATGCAAATAATGTTCATATTTGTTAAGCGAATGTGAACAAATATAAACATTAGCAACAATTAGGTATAAATGTTAATAATCTCCTCCTCTAATCCTCTTTTTAAAACCACAACTCGTAAAGTATTGAAAGTATGGTGAAGTGATGTTATTGTTATGCGGTTAGAAGTTGTCATAATTTCTTACTATCTAACATGTTGATTCACTTCACCTCTAATTTTACTTTGATTCAATTTATATACCTGCCTACTTTGACTGTAACTGAAATTATTTACGTCCATCCTTACCAACAAAAAACTTGGCCTTTGTCAATAAAACTGGTAAACAACAGTGTTTTACTCATTCGAATGTCTAGTATGGATAGCTATAGCCTATATATGTTTAAAACCAGTTCGTATTAAATCATTGTATCAGCCACACAAGTTTTTTTGCTAACATACAACTGCCGCCAAATTGAACCTTAAAACAACCAATGTAAGGAAGGTAAAGGTCCTTTCAAACCCAATGTTTATCTAATAAAAAATCAAATTATTTTGGTTTTTTTTAATTACTTTTTTAATTTTTGCTTGAGTGATTTTATTGCAACCTGATCCTGTTGCAACTCTAGCTAACGACCCAAGAGCTAGACTGACCCGACACTATACCGAAGACATTCTGGATGTCAGCCTGTACGAGATTACGATGGCTCTTAAACAGCTTAAAAACAACAAGGCACCGGGTGATGACGGAATTACGGCCGAACTCCTGAAGGCGGGTGTAAAACCGGTACTTAAGGCCCTTCAGAAGCTGTTTGATTTCGTCATACTCGAGGGGAAAACGCCGCAGGCATGGTGCAGGGGTGTGGTGGTACTCTTCTTCAAAAAGGGCGACAATGCCCGGCTGAAGAACTATAGGCCCATCTCACTTCTAAGCCATGTCTACAAGTTGTTCTCAAGAGTCATCACGAATCGTCTCGCGCGCAGGTTTGACGATTTTCAGCCTCCCGAACAAGCCGGATTCCGAAAAGGCTTTAGCACCGTAGACCACATACATACGCTGCGGCAGATTATACAGAAGACCGAAGAGTAAAACCTGCCTCTCTGCTTGGCGTTTGTGGACTACGAGAAAGCCTTCGATTCGATCGAGACTTGGGCTGTACTGCAGTCTCTCCAACGGTGCCAAATCGACTATCGGTACATCGAGTTGTTGAAGTGTTTGTACAAAAACGCCACCATGTCAGTCCGACTTCAGGACCAGACCTCAGAACCTATCCTTCTGCAGCGAGGTGTAATCAAATCAATCAATCAAAATATTTTATTTTACATAGGCCTAGATGGCACTTATAAAACGTCGAAAAAAAAAAAAAAAGGTGCACGGTTCGGGTTGGTCGTTTCCTATGGAGAAGAACCGGCAAGAAACTCCATGGTTACTCTTTTCAAATCATTTGGTGTTACATTAATATCATGGATACAGCATTTGTACTTAAGTATGGGGGGACAGCGTAGGCCCGACAATAAGTCGTTGCTTACTACACAAAAAATGTAGAACAAAATAAAAAGTTAACAAGCAGCTGGGAATCTACAAAGCCACACATTACACACATTTACAAACAATTGATAAAAAAGAATCTATACAAAGGTAAAAAAAAGAATTGTAAAATACTAAATTAAACAAGTGACACAAATATTGTTATCAGTGCTGTAACTATTCTGAGCAAAAGATGTATAAATGATTTGAAAACTATTGTGTAAATCTGATTCGAAAGAGGAGAAAAAATGAGATTGAGAATAGTTAGAGACATCCACATATTTGTGCCGTTTATGAGCTACCAGGGAAGCCGCATGCGCAGAAGGAACTAAAGCCAAACTTCTTTATCTTCAAGACAGGGAGACGTCATATCTCCGAAACTGTTCACCGCTGCACTGGAGGATATCTTCAAGGTTCTGGACTGGAGAGGGCTAGGCATCAACGTCAATGGCGAGTACATCTCTCACCTTCGGTTTGCCGACGATATAGTGGTCATGGCTGAGACCATGGAGGACCTCAGTACAATGCTCGATGACCTTAGTTGAGTTTCCGAAAAAGTGGATCTTAAAATGAACATGGACAAAACCAAAATCATGTTGAATACCCATGTTACACCCACTCCTATCAAGATCGGAGACTCTACACTCGAAGTTGTAGACGATTATGTCTACCTTGGACAAACGATCCAGTTAGGTAGGTCTAACTTCGAGAAAGAGGTCAATCGTCGAATCCGACTCGGCTGGGCAGCGTTCGGGAAGTTGCGTGGTATCTTCTCGTCCAACTTACCGCAGTGTCTCAAGACGAAGGTCTATGACCAGTGTGTATTGCCAGTGATTACATACGGGACCGAAACGTGGTCGCTCACAATGGGCCTTATTAGAAGGCTTAAAGTCACCCAAAGGGCAATGGAGAGGGCTATGCTCGGAGTTTCCTTGCGTGATCGAATCAGAAATGAGGACATCCGCAAGAGAACCAAGGTAACCGACGTAGCCCGAAGAATAGCCAAACTGAAGTGGCAGTGGGAAGTCGCAGAACGGATGGCCGATGGGGCCGAAAAGTTCTAAAGTGGCGACCGCGAACCGGAAGACGCTGCGTTGGAAGGCCTCCCACTAGGTGGACCGAAGACCTGGTGAAGGTTGCAGGGATCCGCTGGATGCGAGTCGCACGGGACGGGTCAAAGTGGCGACACTTGGGGGAGGCCTATGTCCAGCAGTGGACGTCTTTTGGCTAAAATGATGATGATGATGATTTTATTGGTCACAAAATTAGTTTAATAAAGAACAAAAAGTAAAAAACAGCAAAAATAACTCCTCATCTGGGATCGAACTCACATCGTCAAGCTTAGATCACTAACTGACGAAAGCGCTTACACCAATCAGCTATGGTGACCATGTTACACTTGTATAAAATGTTGGCCTTATTGTAAACCCGTTTTTTTTTATCTTTTCCTTGTACCCTACACGGTTAAAGATAAAAAAAATAAACCCCGTGTAGGGCAGACTACGTATACGCACACAATAATAATGAGCGGCTGTACGAACATTACCGGCTCGTACAATGACTGTTACCGCTGTGTGCGATGTAAACTATTTAGCTTTGCAGATTGTACGTCATAACTAGTCCGAGCTCAATCGTGACTAAGCTGAAGGCAATAGTGACTAGTCCAGAGATAAAGTGACTGAACCAGAGGATTCGTGGTTAATCCCTCTGCATTAGTCACGACTACCTTTGGTTGCAAGTAACTTGTTGCAAGTCTGAAGTCAGTGGTCACAGTCCGACACATGATGGTGTTACATGAAGGCTAGTCATGATGAACTCAAAACTATTCGTGATTGGTCTAAGGCTAGTCGTAACAATCGAAAAAAACACAAGGCCCCTTGTTGTACATAATAAGATAACTACACAGACAAACTTCTAACATGTCTGTACGGAGTTAATCAGTAGTTTTAACAATTCATTAGCAATAAAATGGGATTGGCCATTACAGTCGGCTTACAGCCCTCGCTAATGCAGTGTATTCCTCCGGGGACAGTAACTGGGGCGCGTACCTTACTGTATCGAGTGGATCGCATTAATTTTGGACGATCGTCGGGCACCTTCCAATGGAGGTAGGTGCCCCTTTTTTCGGGAATGTGTTACGTGTATATTTTTGCTCTGTAAATTGAATCTTTATATTCACAAACTGTAATGATTGTATTTTATTTAATATTTTAAGTGTGGTCTTACTTTTACCTTTATTTGTCTAAACTCTACATTGAAAATGGCTAAACAGCAGGTTTAAAAAACAAAATCTATTACAAAAATGATTGCCTATACCTACTACTGAATATTGTGAGAATATTGCAAGCGGAAAGTTTTATCCTACATATAGATAGGCCTATCCGAATGATAACACAAAACTTTCCTTATCTAAAGCTTAAAGGATCTAGATAATCTATCATAAAACAATAACCTACGGAATTGATTTTCTTTCACTATTAACTGGGCATCACCCATACCTCCTCACTCTCTCCATATCCCTCTTTTTTTCATGTGTGTGTAGATGCTATAGCCAGAACTCTGCCTTACCCTTCGGAAACGCACAGGCTTGATGTTCGGTGTTAAATTAATCACCACTCAATACCCACTAACAGGCGAGTCCTGAGTCCTGCGTACTCAATGCTCAGTTGTGTTCCTCATGCTCAGTTATGAGTACGACTAACACAAGTAGGTACGAGTGGGTGCGAGTTCTGGGGAGAGAGTATTTAGCGTAATTACCGAGAGCACCTCGTGTTTGCTATCGCCGTATGCTAATGCGCCTGCTATGCGTCTGCGCTCCATTCAGTTAGGTGGATAGGGTTGCCGACGTTAGAGGACAAGAATGTTGAGAGGCTGGCTTCTGATAGTCAGACCATAAAAATAATTTAAAAAAACGTTTGCTTAAATCACGTAATCAGTCACGATAAACTCTGTACACATATGCATCAATCACCGCGCTATTACAACTGAGTCGTGAGCTATACAGAATAGGTAAGGAGCAAGAGCGCCGGTTTCGCTATTCTGCGCGATGCCCCTTCATCGCCAACCTG
Source organism: Noctua fimbriata (assembly GCA_905163415.1). NCBI lineage: Eukaryota > Metazoa > Arthropoda > Insecta > Lepidoptera > Noctuidae > Noctua > Noctua fimbriata. The sequence continues at coordinate 873,543 of LR990937.1, forward strand.
GCCAGCTTCGACACAAACTTAAGATTGTAACAGTGAGCTGACTAAATAAGCTAAATAATGACACTAGATTTATGTCTGTAAGACTAATAGTTTTGTAATTATCAAGGTTAGACAATATAACCATTGTTGTTCGTGAACACGATGAAGAGACGGTGGACTAAAAGCACTCTGACCATTTCGTATCCTAATAACGAGATACAATCTTTAACCTGAAACACAAGACAAAAGCACAAATAAATGAGAAAATTATATTCAACTTCTTAACAAAACTTTCTATTCAAATAGCTTAATGTTCGTCACTTCATAAATACAACCCTATCGTTAAGGGCGGTTCTACGGCAAAGTATTTCTCTCATATTTTTCTTTCGCACCGCTCAAAATGAATTCCGTTTTAATAAGTCATTTATTATGGAAATAACCCGGGCTTTCCGTGTCGACCGAACTCTTCCGAAGTATTCCGAAACACCCCGAAGTACTTCACCGCATTCTACCTTTTCATACAATTTATATGAGGCAAGCCTTCAGAGATTTTATAATAGATATAGGAAAGTGAAATTGGGAGCGTTTGGAAGTGGCACAAGTGGTCGAAAGCCCGAGGGAGGTAAGTATGTGTGTCGTTCACTCGACCTGGCCGGAATTGAGACACGATGCTGCAGTCTTTGTGAGTGGAGTATTGACTTTACCTAGACTTGGAGCTGAGTTTAAACGAGGCACGAACAAAGAAAGGTATAAAATAAAATTCGATCTTATTCTCTTCATTGTTTTATATTTGTTCTTGAGAGTTACTGCTGGTTTTCATGTTAACAAGAAACTATTTTTGTTTTTTCTTTTAAAGTTATATATATTGGTCTCAAATGTAGACGTTGACTATAAACCTAACTAGAACATACTGGGGGCGCAGACAAAGAAAAAAGTAACATAATATTAGCGAAAATTATGATGGAAAATTTAAGAGAATTTTAACTGACAAAATACTAAGGAACCACTTAGGTGTCAATACACTGGCATACACAGTCATGTGAGCGACAGTATGGCAATTTGAAATCTCTGTGACCAAATCTTGTTGAACGTGGTTGTATAAACACATACAATAAACGTTTTGAAAACGATTGCCATTTGCCTACCGTCTGGTAATCAACTTCCTAGGTACACCGAATTTATCGGTATCTATATACATATAATAAAATCGTAGACTCTCCGTGTCTGTACATTACAGATTTTTGCAAAAAAGTCACTGGAAAGTGCGAGAAATAAGAAATAGAAAGTAAAAATATATTTTTTAAAATTTTTGTCTGTTTGTCGGTTTGTCTGTTCGTTTGTGCGCGCATCACGTAAAAACCCCTCTTTGTATTCGAAATCTAAATATAACAAAATAAGAAGCATTGTTTTGGGTATTATTTAGCGTTTATTTCATCAAAATCGACCCATAGACGCAAAAGATATTAACTTTTAAAATTTTGTTAGTAACCTCATACGCGATTTCTATGATACAAATAATTTACGTAAATAGGTTTTAGTCGTAGTGTAGTCACTCGGAATGGCTGAAAACTAATTTTGTTTTATTTTTCCTTTTGTCTTTGCTCTTTGCACGGAAGTAATAAGTACTACGTACGCACGCGACGGCCAGTCAAGCTTTACCAGTTTATGCGGATCTCTCATTGTATAGGAAATCTATACAAAGCGAGGTCAATTTATACTGGAAATTTACAGCTTCATGTGCCGCCGAGTGTACAACAGCAATTTTTTAATGCAAGTATGCATTAAAAAATTCCCACCAAAAAGAGAGGTTAACGCTAATTTAGTCTCTTTCTAATAAGGTGACCATTCATTTTATGTAAAAAGTAGGACATGATGGAAAGGCTGAGAATATAACATTACTAAATTAAATTAAATTAAATTAAAAAAACATTTTCAATTTTCGTTTCCGAGGCAGTTAAATAATAAAAAAATGTAGTAATACGAGAAAGCTATTATTAAATATTAGGCGTCGGAAGATATGTATTAAAAAAATAATCATAATCATAAATCTTTATTTTATTCAACATCAGAAGTAACAAACACTGGTATATGCACAATCTTAAACAGCGAAAGGTGTCTGAAGTAGGAAGGTCCTGAGGTACAGATCACCTCTCCGGCTTAACATACCATTTTACAGCAACCTGAAGTTTATTTAATAAAATTACTATTATTTGCATTTTACTATATTTAATGGTGACCAGTGAAATGATGTATTAAATAAGATTAGTTCTTAGATAATAGGTAGATAATCATTTCCCACAAAATAAAAACTTTATGGGGACAATACCAAAATAAGACAATGACGTTGTCAAATTCAACCAGACCACCTTTTTCCAATGTAAAATAAATCAAATAGTTTCGTTTGAATATTAAAACAGGACGAAATGGAAATCTTCTAATTTCCATTTCGTATTTTTATATGTGCCTACCGAAATGACTTTGAATACTAATAATTTAGTAGACTAATGATCATTTCCACATTGCGCGAGTAGGAAAAGGCTATCCAGCAGTGACGAGCCTCAGAACGGCTATTTAAAACTTACGTTAACCGAGTAAAATACTGATATGAACATACTAACATTGCGAATGGGTTGCCTGATAAAGTTAAGTCAAGGCTACCCTTTATTAAAACTAACGGAACTAATCTTTTTTCCAAACCAAACGAAATCAAAATGGAATTAGAGTAAATATCTACAAAGCATAAGAGCCAATAATCTGTTAGGTTGTCATCTTTTTGTCCCTAGAGTTGTAAGGTATAAATACATAAATTGATTCTATATGTCCACTCCTCTATTTTCTTATTAAAATATGTATTAAAATATGTATTAAAATAATTATAAGTAATAATAATAAGTAATTTTATTACAAACACGATGGCATAACGTTCGGTTGTCACAATTTTAAATAGTCTTCACTTAATGATATCAGGCAACCCATTTGTTATGCTTTTTTTCATGTATATTAAACATATTTTTGACTCAGTAAACATAGGATTTTTTTTATACTAGACATGCTTATTTATAATGGTAGATATACCCCAGAGTGAACAGGAATTATATCCGTAAGAGCAATTGTTTCACTCGCGGCATATCTTTAACGTTTAAATGTGACTGCACTTGCATTTGAACTTCGGACCAAAATATTAATAATAGTCAGTAGTAACATAAATATAGTGAATAGTCAAATGGCTTGCTTTCAACACTATTTGTTACATCGATCTGCGTAATACTTGCGTCTACGCTTCAACTTTTTTTGTTCAACAGAGTCCTTGGAAAAGTATCCGCTTCGGCAATCACCGCAATCCGGAAATCTTCGGAAATATGAGATCTAATACAATTCCCATGTTCTTCTTCTTCTTTTGTATCGATGATTTATCACATTATTAGTACCCATGTGGCTACGTTAATCGCGGTTTCAGTAGAAATTTTGACAGTAAGTCCTCTAAATCGCAGGTGTAGGGACACTTTAGATACTCCAGGAAGTCACAGTTAGCTGCTGCTACTATGGAAGTACGTGTCTATTAGGGGCCAGTCATAAAATTTATGACGTAATTTAATTACGTCATACGTTAAAGAGGTGGGGGGTGTCAACGAAGTGTGACATTGTGTAACAAGGGGAGGGAGGGGTCCTAAATTTGGTGACGTCACATTTAAAAAACTAATATTGCTAAGTTTTAAAACACGAAATTTGAACTATTAACGAAAAACTTATTAAAGAAATATTTCCAACTCTATCGGCGGGCAGCATGTAATATTGCAAAATTTGTGACGTCACACTTGGGGAATCTCACAAAAATTGACCTTCTGATAAGGACGGATTTTTTGTACCTCCGGTCAAAAAATCATAAAATTCGTATGACGTAATTTATGGATGGTCCCTTATGTATCACCATTGTTAGAATATTACAGATATACGACTAAAATCCTAAAAGTGCGGAATGAAGGCACTACAGTGCCTTGAAGAACAAAACTTAGAAGCTTTATAGCGACGTTCGTGTTAATTCTGAAACATGAAGATTATCGAAGCGCATTGCATGTTTTTTGCACATTCTCACTTTTGTTTCCATCGTTTGTGTCCATCACATTTTTTTAATCGGTTGATTGAGCTCTCAGAGCTGAAAGTTTTTTTTTTAATTGTTAAGGATATTAACCGTTGGGCCCTAGGATAGATCATGAGTTGCATCTATATTTTGCTTACGTTCATAAACTTTGAGTGACAAAAGAATGTGCGCTCACGTGAGCGAAGCCGCGGGCACAGCTAGTCTATAATAAACGGGAAACGACACAAGCTGGCTTAATAAATTATCTCACGGGGGACCATAAAAAATATTCAGTATACATCCCATTTGTGTAGCCTGATTGAGGCTATACTGTCAATCCCCTTCCCTCAGTATTGCGATCACGGCTGCCATACTTTATAGCCAAATCAAACGTTATTGGTGTATGCTAATGCCGATAAATTGATCTTTATGCCGTCATCAGAAGAGGGAACGCGATGCGAGTGTATCGAGGACGAGTTATATAGGTACTGTTCTGTATTTTATGTAACTTCCTGGTTGTATGGCGTATTTTTATATGACATAGAGTTGAGTTTTGAAGTACAACTGTGACATTAGGGCTCTCTATCTTGTTTGATCTCTGACCACGTTTGCTGCGCAAACAGCTTTACATAAGAAGAATCAAATTAGTGAAGTACTAACAGCTACAGTAAACGCCTTTAAAATTGAGTTACTCTGCTAAATATTTGAAACAAAAGTTTCAAAGAAACCAAATGACAAAGACTAATACGCACAAAAGTTAATTGAATCTAGTCACCTAGTTATCCTGCAAATGTGTTTTACTAACTACAAAATGAGGTCCATACAAAAACTGAAAACCACTAATTGAAACCACAATAAAGTCCCTCCCTCATACATAAGCCCACAAGTTATATACTCGTATGTAATTTGGCGTCGCGGCGCGACTTCGACGTCGCCGGTGCCAAGCGCTCCTCTTGCCAGACACATCAGATATTCCATTCAGACTGGCCAGTGTCAATTTTTATCGTACGGATATGGGGAGGCGTTAATTGAGTTTGGACTAGAGATAGATAGAATACAACATTATTTTTAGTATATGCGAAACCTGAATATAGTTTTTTCAGAATAAGTAACTGAATCGATTCCAATAATTTTTAAACCATGTTATATTTTTTCCCAAAAATATTTAAAAAAGTTAAAAGTTGGACACCGAGCGACTTTGAGTACCTATCGCAATAATTTAGGTACCTACTGCCAAATTATTATTATCAATGAGCTCAAGACGATGCTGGAGGCGCGCGCTGCGTGGTGACCGCGTTTTTGTGCGGACAACTAGGTAACAGAACAAGCTTATAACTTTGTGATTTTTCATGATACAGTTTTGAAATTTTGTACATAGATTCTTTACATAAAAATACTCGACACGTGTTTCAGGTTTCGCATATACTAAAACTAATGTTGTATACTTGATTGGAACACAAAATAGTCAGAGAAGACCAGTGTGGAGGTTTTTTAACGGCATGTAAAGTCAGGAGCTCCTTGAGTTATGAGTCGAGCTATATACGATAACTGACAAATGTTTGCACTGGATGCATAGGTCCAGTCAAATTTGTGTGGTTATTTCTTCAAAAGACCTTCCCAGACACTTATCTGCATAGTCCTCATGTGAGTTGACCAAGATTATGCCCAGACCTTAAGAGTCTATGACCTTTGAGTTTGTTTCGGCTGTTTCTACCCAGAGTAGTCAGGTACGAAACACCGGCCTCATCTAGTTTTTAAAAAAAGACGACGCGTAAAAGTGGTTGTAAAAACCTATTTGTAAAATAAACATCATTTATCATTTAGAACAGTCGTGGGTTCGAACCTAGGTAGGCGCATTACTGTGTGTAATTTATTTTATGACTACTGCTCTCAAAACGGTGAAATAAAACATCGAGATTGAACGAATGTCCGAGAATCAAAAGTTGGAAGATGTGACATCTACCAGCCCCCATTGGGCAAGTGTTCTGGATTAAAGCGCATTCCCTCTCTACGAGGCCTGTATCCCAGCAGTGGGAACATTAAAGGCTGATTATGCTCATGCTCAGCTTCTTAATTACCAACTGAAATAGTTCGTATGTCCATCCCTATATCACAACTGTCATTCATTGACAATTGTGTGAAACGGCTACATCACGGCTTGTCACCAATTTTCATACACTTCTATTTACGATGTCACCTCATTTCTATGTCTGTCTATCAAGTATCTACAAATTTTACGTAATTTGAGTTGAGATTTAGGTTTCTGTCATTTTGTTGAAACAATCATACTACGAGACCAAATCAGGATTTTTGGGCCCGAGGTGACGATAAATTCCTTTGTCATAAACGGGCTGTTTTTAATGATATTATTTTAGTAGAGTTTCTTTCTAAAGTAAATATAATACCTATGACAAAAAGAATCCGAGTCCAAAAAGTAAAAATATTATGAGCGTTTTACTGCCTTACACTTTGTTGACTAAGCTTTTAATAAATGATCCTATGTACATAGATCTCATAAATATAATTTACATACGGATCATTTAGTCCACTCCCGCCTGTACAAGGTCAGCGCAAGCGGATGTGACGCGTAATTTCCGTCCATCGGCTATTTTCCTAATTGCCTACGCCGTAGCCGGTGCTACGGAAGCTACGCCGTAGCGTTGTAGCAAGCAGCTACGAGCGGAATACGAATGCTGTGGGGATGTTTGTGAACATTATGTAACTTACTTTGTAAATGGGTCAGTAGAGATGTAGCTGATAACGTAACAGTTTTCGAATGATGATATTAAATTCACGCCACCGTTCTCGGCTTAAAGTTGTTAATGTAACATAAATAAATAACTATTTTTGATACATACTTTGATTATTGTTTAACTGAATACGTGTAAAAATACGCTATAATTTAACGTGCCATTATTTGATGTATGAAATAAGTTTCGATTTCGGCCGAAACGGACCAGGGCCGAAGGTTCAGTTGCGGTTTCGGGTGAAAATTCTGATTCGGTCGGACACTATAGTACATTGAAGTAAGAACGTGACCAAAAGTACCCCTAGACCAGTCTACTATGGAACCTATCCAGTTAATTTGTGCAGGGACCTGTCTGAACATGATTGATGCTCGGGGCGTGTACCTCGTTTAATTAGCACATTGAGCACCGCTGTCTGCGACTGTCCTCGGTTTTATGGCCGAACTTGTAAGTACTGGTATCGACAAAAGTAGGAACATTAAGAGGACCATTTAGGCTGGAGATAGAAGAATCAGGTCATTTCACCTAATTCAAAGTTATTTTGATTAATAATAAGCTCGCTTCATGAATACTAGGCGGGACTAAATGAGTGAAATTATCTACCTGCTTTTTCCCAATTATGTTAGCGTAAACTTCCAGTCTTAGTGGATGCCAGTATACCAGATTTTTTACAAGAAGCAACTGCCTATTTCACCTCCACAGCCAAATAGCTGTAAAATGATACCTCTTTGTAATAGTCCTCAAAAGGTAACTCAGTGAATTCAAGCTTAACTGACCAGATACGAAAGGAGAAGTATGATATGGTATGATAATGTGACCCAATAGAGATAGCGACGAAATAACGAATGTGACGAATGGTCATCAGATCCTTCTTAATAATTAAAATAAGAAAATTCCCTGAAGCAACAAACCGAGACCACTCAGTAATTAAGAAAACACTTCCTGGTAATAATTAACGAATCTTTAGCAAAAAATAATGAAACACAAAAGAATAATTCCACAAAGTTATACCTTTATAGAAACCCCTAAGAAAAACTCACTTAAGAATTCAGAAAATTCTTCAAAAAATGTTACAAAGTAAAATATTGAAGAAGCGTTTCTTTTACATTGAAATATTGTACATAAAGAAACGGTTATTTCTTGTAGTCGAAGAGTTTCATAATAATAACAACCTGATGATAATACAGAAGAGGATAATTTGCTTCCATCAATAACGTTATTTAATACGGAGGAAGGTTACCTCCAAAAATATATATTCAAAAAGAAACTAATAGATATTGAGAAGAAACTGTTACTACACTGTGTCCGGCTTCCTCTGTTTAATTTTATTATTAATACATTTCAAGATAAGTTAGTTTATCATGAATTTGAAATAAACAAATCGTTCAACTTGGCCTATTGTAGTCCACTGCTAACATACACGAGACAAACATATCTTCTTCTTAGCGTATCTATGACAATTCAAATAGACTAACCCAAAAAAATGGCGACGAGTTTGGCACTTTCAATAGCGTCCATCAGCTCCTCTGATGTGCAAATAACAGGACAGGCAGCACACGATATCAAGTGTCTCATCGTCTGTGGAGCAACACCAATTTACACTCATGATTACTAATAATAAAGAAATCAATGTTCTTAATGAAAAAACAGTGAAGCTAAAGTGGGAGTGGACGGGCCACGTAGCACGTATGCACCCGGAGAGGTGGGCACAGATCGTCACATGGAGCAAATCGCCGCCGAGGCTCGAAGTAGATCGCGGTGAAGATGGTGTGGCGATCTGATCTTGTTTGCGGAGCGAACATGGCCAGGATCGCACAAGGTAGACAGGCTAACAAAAACCAAAATGATTTCACAAACTAGCAGATAAACATTTTACTTGTACAGACGCCAGCACATCAAGCTACGCGAAACTGTCAAATTTTCCCAATCAACCTTGAACCTAATACTTTAGCGATAAAGTTAAAAATCTATTAAAGGAATTTGACAGATTGTAGTAGCTTGATGTGTTGGCGTCTGTACCACTAATAGAGTTTTCATCTCCCATAGCCTACGATCATTACTACAGTTCCCCGTCTATAAAAGGTCACGGGTCAGTCATATAAATACTAATACTAATCTAACATGCTCGTATTAGTACTGCGAAAACCTAGTTTCGCTAAAGGTCAAACGCCAGTTGCCCCACGTACGACCATGTCCAATTACTTTCAACACTTCGGATTCCCAAGAGAAAACGCTGAAATACTAATTTCAGCGTGTTTTCTTGGATATCATTTCTTAGGTTAGGTATGTACTAACCAAAGGCATACGAAGAAGATCTGCTGATAATTTTTGTTCTTTAACATGTCGGTGGATACAAGCCGTGTTGCCTAGCGAATAACGCTTTTCTATGTTCATCAGTCCGTCCGGAGCTCAAGTGTCAGGAAATGCAAATTAATTGTGTGATGGGTTCATAATCATAATCATTTATTTGCAATAAGTATTGGTATACATAGTCAGATATAGATGACATGCAAAATTTTACAATATTTTAATGTAAGAGCAAGCAATACGTAATAATGTTTTTAAATGTCGGTTTCTATCACTCACTATCGATTGATAATCAAACTCAAATCAAAAGGCTGGAACGAAACGAAGCTGGACGATCAATCAGATCCACTCCAACGACAGCACACTAAAGGAATTCCTTTTTAGGGGTTTGAAGAACAGGGTGTAAAGTTCTTCTTACACCATAGGAAAGGGAGGATCCTCCGACCAGACGGGTGTTATGTCTGGTGGACTACTTCCCCACCAGTTGTTGTCGGGTTTTTCTATAGTCTTAAATCGCGGATAACTTTAACTGTGTGATTTAGAATGTTAATGTTAGTTCTTCATTTGTGTCAAAGATGGCGCTGTAGTACTTTTTGTATTATGTTGCCGGAGTGGTTTTTGTAGTGCCGCTACACCTTTATTGTTTAAAACATCATCATTGCTCTGCGCTCAATGCATTTGGGTCGGCCGCTACATGTTTTATTCTTCCATATTCTCTTTCTGTGGTCATTTCAGTAGCCTGCAGTCATCTCGTTACTAGCCATATCATCTTTCACACAGTCCATCCATCCTTTCTATGGTCTTCCCCTACTCTTGTTACTACATTCATTCCTACTCAAAATTTCCTCATTGACTACATTAAAAGAACGTAATAAAAACAACATCTTATGAATATAAAACCGCATTAATAGAATTATCTCCTAAGCCAAAGTAAAGGAGCGTAAAAGTAGGCTCTCACGCACGTGTTACAATAATCGTTTGAAAACTTTCTACATCATTACTTTTATACGCGAAACTTTTCTTATCAAACGTTTTATAAGGTGCCGGCAGCCGGCAGCCCATCCGAATCAATTCCACGGAGCCAAGTTTAGCATGTTATTACTTTACGGTTTATTTGCAACTTTTTACAGACGCTCGAGTGTCGGGAAGAAAGTTAATGAATTGATTATTAGGTGGGATGGGGAAAGATACATTTCATTCGCAAGTTGGGAGAGATTTTGAGATAATATCATATTATTCTAAGAAGAAGCTGCAAAGCTTTTCCAGAATTAATTTGATATTTTTCACAGAATCTTAATGGATATCGTAAGAATTTGTTAGGTTGACAGATGGATACCGCGGCCCTGGAACACAATTGGCAATGAAGGAACATGGATGGGTTTTAGTCAGTACACGTCTGACACTCCCTTCCGCTGCGCTCAGAGCAGGAGGGCTCATTTGATTATTTCTTATCCGATAATAAGGCCTCCCCTTTCTCTTTCTAAACCTTTCTATCTTGGCTCCGCAAACAAGATCAGATCGTCACACCACCTTCGCCACGGTCTACCTCGGCGGCGATTTCCTCCGTCAGGCGTCCAGTGAGTGTCGATCTTTGTCCACCTCTCCGGGTGCATTCGCGTTACGTGGCCAGTCCAGTCTCACTTTAGCCTGTCTGTCCCTCTAATTTAACAGCTTTATTTCGGAACTTAACAATTATTACGGGATAGAGATAGACTTTTTCTTGAAGTTTAGGCAAATAAACTATACCTCTTCTTATGACACCCTCTACTAGACAAAGAGTGGTTACATTGCCGAGAACAACGCCGATTCTAAACAGACCAAACACTAATTAAATTTGACCTTCCAACAGCATAGAACAGTAATAACGTGCCACACATTCCAATCACGACCGAAATCCTCAAAGTACCCACGAAACAAAACACAACACACCCAACCTAAAAGCTCCTATCACCGTATTATGTACAAAAAAACTTTCGACTAAGTCCAATTCAGTTATCGGCGTAATCAATGTAATCTAGAACGTAAACGCAATTAGGTGATGACCGCACGCGGCTGGCAATGGGGCCCGGCTGGTAATGGGGCCCGGCTGGTAATGGGGCTGGCCGCGCCTCGCTAATTACTTGAAAAACTAATACTTTTATCGCTTACCATGCGTACTTGCTTACCTGGTTTTGTGGACATTTGTTTACCGTGTTGACTGTAGGTATCTATCTTTATGTAAAAACACACGGATCCGCTCCTGTTAACAATATATATCGAACTAGATAACAAACACATGTTTAAAAATAATTGAATCGGATACGTGGACCTAGTTATAAAATCACGAGCAGACAGACAGAGAGACTCTTTTATAAAACATCCGACTGGTACATTTACGATCACACTGTTGACTTTCTGATTTCAAGTTTTGTTGAGACGCCTAACTGATGCGTATCTTTATTATCGTGACCTACTCATTGTTTTACAGAAGGCTTATCAGATAATGTTTCCTATGGTAATAAGATAGGTAAATAAAATATACCTAATCTTTAAAGTTATGATAAAGTCAGAGATAAAAGTTAATTGATATATTAATATTTAATTAGTCTCGGAATTATCTGGTCATTTCTAGAAGATAAGACTTAGAATGATTGCAATTATGCAGCCTTCAAAGAATAATAATTACGTAAGTACTTTAAACAAAAAGCCATGGGCGATAGACGATAACAAACTGATAAAAACTGCCTGAAAAACAATAATTATAAGAATATTTAAATAGTTACTCAACTAAATACAAAATAATAAAACGTAAATGAGAAAATAATACCGTCTAATACCCACCCAAAAACTTTTTCTTCCAACTTCAGTAAGTAACATCATCTGGCAAACTCGATTTTATGTCGCGAAACTCGTCTAAGTTAAGTAAAGAAAAGTATTCCCTGCTGAGTCTAAAACAAGTTACAGTTTTCTCCTGAAAATACTGAAATCAGGAGGTATCGACTTAAAAAAAAAATACGCCAACTCTTTTGAATTATTCTCAAAGTATTTTGAAGTGCTTGTGATTGCCTAACTTTTTTTAAAACTACTTTTATTACTTTTTAGTACTCGTCTGATGTGAAGCGATGATGCGGCTTAGGATGGTGGAGCACGCTTGCCTAGAAGAAACCGATTCACTCAAACTTTGAATAGATCCAGATTATAATGAACAGGGAACATAGAAGCCGGCAGTGAATTCCACAGTCTGGCGGTTCGCACAATAAATGTGGAAGCATAGCGCTTTGCTCGGGTCCGTGGAACTTCAACCATATAACAGTGACTCTTCGTATCCAATGATAGAATAGGGAAGGTGAATTAGATTGTGTAATTCCAAAGCACACTCCACGAAATGTAACCGATTAAAAACCACACTAACAATAAGGTTTCACTAACTTTTGCCCTCGTAGATATCGAACATTGATACGACGAGAACGTTGATATCCATATATAACCTCACCGAGTTCTAGCCGAACGAGGAATTCGGGAAGACAACCGACTATGTGGACAGACGGTCTCATTAAAGTAGCCGGAAGAAACTGGATAGCCATGACTCAAAACCGCCAAAGGTGTAGAGATTTGGAAGAGACCTACACTCAGCATTGGGTGGCAAAGGTTGAAGAAGAGAGAGGCTAGCCGTGTGGCTAATTTCACCGAAATCTTTTCAGTAATGTAACAGGTAGACAGATCGAAAGGCTGATAGACAAACGGAGTTATTTTCGTTTTTTAATATTAGTATAGAAATTATCGATTGTTATCGAGTCAGACGCAAGGTAACTTTGTTATCTTTTGTAAGAAGTGTAAGTACCTACGGTCTTTTGAATGTTCGATGAATAAAACATACGGTTTTAGATGTATTCGTAGTGAAACTGCGAAAAATTTACATGCGATAGAAGGAAGCGCGCAGAACGATCTCGGGTTGAGAAAATACCGAAGGTAAGGTTAAAATGTTTATCTTTTGCCAAGCGAGAAAATAGGTTTGTGTATGAGAAAATATTTTTACATTTTCCAATATGGCGTACGAAAAATTACGAGCTGTAAGTTGACACAAGTTATGTTGGCTACTACTATGTGTGTATTTAAAGCTTACCCACCATAAAATACTTCTTATAAAATTACAATCAGTAAATATCTAGGTACCTAGGTAAGTACCTAGGTACCTAGATAAAATGAAAAACCGAAAAAAACAAAAAAAAACAAAACACAAACGAACTTACGTAAAGTACGTAAGTAAATGGGTTTAATTCCCATGTAATAGCTGTCCTATATGCCAGTCCCATCTCTACCTTATATTCTGGAATTATGTTGCTACACAATCAGTAAATATGTACCTAGACAAGTAAAACATATTCAACACACCAACCTTTACTCACAATATAATACATACACAGGCATCTGTGTAAATACGACTAAGAATTTCAATATAGGCACGAAATGCCTCATATACAGCGCACTATATGCTTCCCTGCCACGGGGAATAAACTTTATGCTAAACAACAATAAGGGCTATAATACATGATCACAATATAATATAGCGTGTTTTCTCGCGTTGTGAATAGAATATCTAATAGCAGCGATGTGCGTGCTTCCCGTGTTATAAAATAGAACTTAGGACTGTGTCACTGGCAAAAGAACTTGCAAAAAAAAATTGGTTTAAGTGTGTACGTGTGTGAATAAAGATACATAGATAGCCCACGCCATAACACAATCAGTCTATAACTCACTGATAACCAGCTAGAACATAGGCAGGCTTGTACTGAGTGTTTAGGCTTATTATTTAACAGTCGAAATCGCGACTACAGACCAACGAAGCTGTCAAAAACCCATTCAACAAACCAATCAAACATATCTCAAAAACCGATTAATTTAAATAAAAAACTGCTTTAGTCTTTTAGATCATCACAATTTTAATTTAATTTGTATTTAAATTTAATTTGTATTTAAATTTAATTTGTATTTAAATTTAATTTGTATTTAAATTTAATTTGTATTTAAATTTAATTTGTATTTAAATTTAATTTGTATTTAAATTTAATTTGTATTTAAATTTAATTTGTATTTAAATTTAATTTGTATTTTATTTTAATTTGTATTACTATTTTTAATCTCAATTCCAACAATTATTATTATTCATCATGACATTACTATGTAAATTTTAATTTGATTGACTGTATTCTGATATTAATAATGGCATGATTGTTTAATATTATATATTCCCAACTTTAATTTCTATTAAATTATGTATTTAGAGCATGTGTACTCGATAATGTATAAGCTGTGGTTACCTATAATTGAGTGTACGTTACAAGACCAGGTATTTTGTAAAAGTTTTCATTTTATGTAAGAAAATTGTAATGTGACTTGTTGGTAATCCAAAATAAATAAATAAATAAATCTATTTAAGTCGCGAGTTAATTAATAGGCTTCTTTTGGGTTAGCTCGTTCCATGGTCGAACTCATCTCTGTCCTCAGGTGAAGATAGGCCCATTTAATATATTAAAAAATTATCTTTATCCCGTACCTACACATTTGAGACTCAATAGTTGCAAAAATATCAATTTATTTACTTCATCATCTCGTGACCAGAGGGCTAGCCTATTTCTCGGCCAAAGAATCAGCATTGCCATTCAACGTGGTAATGCTGCCAGCCTTCCGGGCGCGATGCGCACGAACTTTTAGACGCCCTTTAATTCTAATGCAATGTATTTCACACGCGTGGATTTTTAATATTTTTCCGCACACGAGCGGAAATAAAAAATTCCACAGATAATATTTATACTAAGTCCAAATGGGTTCAATGATTATAGTCGGCGGTGTTTGTTTTTAGTTTAAATCTCGGCAATCGGATATACGAGTATGACTTATGCCCGACTCGTCACTGTTCCGATTGGTCACCATATTTTTTTCCATACAAGAAGTCCCGATTCGTCATCTTATGAAAACAAATGAATTTTTATTTAATTTTGGTGTTCCCGATTCGTCATCAGTATTTAGACTGCCTTGCGTGTCAAAAAGTACCTACACTTGGTAAGAAAAATATAGTATGACTTTTAAATCAGTTTATTTACAACAACCTTAAACTAAAAGAAAATCTTACAAACACAATATCTTCAATATAAATCAAAAGCTTTTCGTTGGTCCAGTAAGCGTCAGTATAGCATACGTCTTGTGCCTATAAAGTACCAGGCTGTCATAAATAAGTAGGAGCTTACCTCATCTGATATCTAACATTAATTTTACTTTAATTCAAGAAAACTCAAGCCTTTGAATACCAGGTTGTCATAAATAAGAAGGGGTTAATCTCACGTATTCAGTCAGCTATCATCTAGCTATCTCAAACAGTACCCCATGAAAGATGAGTCTACTTTAGCGAGTTCTGAAGCCTGGCTGAACTAATTGGTCCCTATTTCTAGTATTTTAATTGAGTCTGTCATCTCTTTTACTAAAAAGATGCGTATTTTTTTCTAACGCACATTATATTTTCATAGATGTATTGACATTGTACGGTCATGATGTTAATGTCCTTATAACAGTTCTACAACTCCAACTCTTCCAACAGTTCCCCTAGAGAATCGCGCCTTCGGAGATTATATGTATATGACTCGGATGGCTCTTTTTTGTAGAAAATGTCTGCAGCCGTCCCCTTAGCAAAATGCCATAAGACATTATACTATGAAAGTAACTAAAATAGACGAGTCTCGCGGTATCTACATCAGTAAATTGACGTATTTTTCTAACAGTATATGCTGATGAACTTAGCCACCCCGCAAGAGATGTTAAATGCGTAACTAAAAAAAATTACAGGTTGTGGTTTAGACCTGTTAGGGTGGGTATTTTAAGTTGTTTTCCAGAACTATTAAAATACTACCTTGAATTCATGCCAGCCTAGTACTTTTTGCAAGGTGAAACTATTTAACGAAATGACGATTTAAAAAAATAGGAGTGAAATGTATATAAGGTCTAACTATTCATACACGAAATATTTTCAGAGAATCATCTAACGGCTATAACGAAGCCATTTCAAGGGTTTTTTTTTTTATCAGAGCATATTTTTATAAAAAATAAATAATTTAAAATTACTTGACCCACAAAATAAATACTAGCTCCTTATTTTTGAACATCCTTTACGCTAGTTTACTACGTCGTATTTACCTACTGTCATTGTTAGAATATGGGAGTAAAGGTTTTATGCAAAAAGTCTCAAAAAAATTTTGAATTATAAAAATTTCGTGAAAAAAAAACACTCAGATAATTTCTTTTTTCGTTGCTCTGGCGACTTTACGACTTATAGAAGTTACTCTTAAAATATTTCGTGTATGAAAAGATAGACCTTATATAGGTAGCTATGTTACGACTAAAAGCCGAAGTGCGGCCGATAACAGTTGTGTATCCTTTTTATTGCTAGGATACACCGACCAAATGGATTAGGTTAGGTTAGGTTAGAACTGTGACCAAAAAAAAACGCACGAGACGAGCCAGCGCAGCGAGCGGTGCCGCGGCAGCGGCCGGTGATCGTTACATCCAAATTGGTTGCATTTTCTAACCGAAGATAAGTAGGATACATCTAAGTTAGGTATAGATGTAGCCGCACTTCGGCTATTAACCGTAACATATACATCAATTTTGACAGTGTCGTCGTTATGGATTAAGATAATAATATGTTGTCTAGTTTTTTACAAAACTTTTGTAAATGTTCCTTACCTACCTTATAATAAAAATGATTTATATAGTTTGTTCACTTGACGACGATACTTTAGCATCGATGACGAATCGGTACTAAAACCAAAAATATTTGAAACAGTTGTGAATCGCAATCTTTTGTTTTTCGCCTGACTCGTCGTAAGCCACGAGTATAGGTATGCGTCTTTACGGCGTAAATATTTTTTCAGTATTTAAATTGAGCTTATAAATGGAATATCATAGATGTTCATTTAAAACAAATATTTTCTTTTATAAACAAATTAACATTTATTTTTGTTCTAAATTCGAAAATATTTGAATTTTCTGTTTTTCACATTAGGCTGTTTTCAAAAAAAATTCAAAATTGTTTATTTCTTCACAAAATTAGAACAATTAGTTTGTGATTGGAGCCTTCTTTTATGTAAACAATGCCTGTATTAGAAGACTCCGCTCTTCCATAACATCATGCAATCAGCATGTTTAGCAGCTTTATACTTTTGCTTTTCTTCAACCTGGCGAAAGCAAAGCGCGGAAAAAAAAAGCTAATTAAATTATGGTTTCCTAATAATTCCTGAAAATAATACTTTCCGTTCTAATATTTTATTTTTTCGAAAGTGTATTGAAAAACGTCGTTTGATACGCGTGGGGATTTCAGTACTCGGCTCTACAACATCCTCGCCCACAGCTCGGGTGTTAATTCCGCTTCGAATGCTATAACAAAGTTTCACCACTTATATCAAAATGTACGGCTGCTACTAGTACGTACTAATATTAATGACAGCCAATCGTTCGACTATAAAAATGTAAAATTGTATGTTTACATGTAGGTACCTAATCACACAGCTAATTCGATTAGGTACACACACACATACATAAATAAAATTCGCATAACTGTCTCTGACAGTTACATATTGACGAGTGCCGTTACGGGATTGAACAGACGGGCTAAGTCGCGGATAGAGAAGCTAGCATGTTATATCCTTTGATTAGCAGACATAAATCAAAACGAAACGCCGCTTACACGAATTACGACATCATCAATAAATCATCGATTATTTTCATACCGATTTTAAATTACACTTGCACCAAGGATTTGTGTGCAGCACTTAACAAAGCCACATAAAAAATATTGTTCTATTACCCACCATCTAGCAATGAATAGGATGAATCAATAAAGATCGTGTTGAAATGTGATTCTTTCTACTCGACAACAGATGGCGCTGTAAGTCTGTTTTTTAAATCATTGTATTTTTTTCCTACTCATTGATTTTATTTCTCGTAATTTTATTTAGACAAAGTAGAATCTAGCAAGTATTTCTTCACCTTAATTAAAATAACCTGCGTCGAAACAAAAAACAAATGAAAAACTAGTCAAACAAAGTTTTTTTTTGTCAAAAGAGTGGGCCCTGCAAACAACAGTTATTAGTAAGTTACGTTTTTTTCAATCGATTTGTTATCGTAATCGTTATGGTGAGCGCATGCGTCGCTAACATTTTTGATTCCATTTTTAACTGTTAATCTCTTTCCCTTTTATCTGACAATACCTCAGTAACGGATAATAATGTTCTAAATAACCGGAATAAACTAGAATTGTTATTAGCGGAAGAATGGATTGTTTGTGATTGTGGCCACTTGTGGCACACATATCTCGTAGAAACGTAAAATGCCCTTTCAATATCAAGACTAGACTAATTCCGAAAGGAAACGGGCAATGTTGGCTTGTTTCATGGTATGTCTCTGAGCGGAAATGACTCCTGTGCTGCAATGCATTATAACTTTTAATTTGATTAATGAAGTTTTCCTTTCCATCATAAAGTTTGCTAGCTAAGCTTCGCTTTTACTGGAAGATACCTTTATTAGCCGACCCTAACATAGTTGGGAAAAGGTTAGGCAAATGATGATGACCTTTATAAGGTAACCAGATAAAAAAACTGTGAATTATAATATAATTATGTTTAGGGTGAATTGGCCCGTTTTGGCTTTCTGATAGATTTCGTCAATAGATCTGAAATTGTCTTTGCATAAGCATCCATATTGCGTCAGTAATGCGACGCGGCGTAGACCGTGATGAGTGCGTGTCGCACGTATGATGGGCGGGCGACGTGGTGGGAAGCCTGCGCCCGTGCGGCAGCCGTCACCTCGCGTTATCTCGTTAGCTCGGCCGACGTCTGCGGGTGGCCACTGCGGCGCGCCCTCACCTCGACCGCGAACTAGGGCATCGGGGTGATCGGGAGCAGCCGAGCAGCAGCCGCGCGCCGCAGCCCGAGGCGTGAGACGCCGCCGCCGGCCGCCACTCGCCGCTCGCCACTCGCTCCGCGGCCGCCGCTAGCGCCCGCAGTGACGCATTGCAGGTGCGCGACGGCCAATCGGCGCGCGCCGAACGCCAGTCCACGCCGCCGCACCAGACCGATATAAAACCGACTATCCTTTGCGGATCAAATTTAATCCTGTGTCGTGCGTCCCGAGACATGGACTTGGACGTTCGAGTGATAAAGTTTTAAAACGAAACGATTGTAGCGTAGTGTTAAAAACTATACCGAGCGTCGGAAAACGGATATGAAAATACGGTGAATCGAATAGTCGATTCGGAACGATTCGTGACCGAGCACGAAGCGAATCGCGGTCGCGAGTTTCCCGGCGCGGCCGCTCGCGCGAGTGAGGGCGGCAGTATCGTTTCAACCGTCGATCCGTGCGGTCGCTTTTGCGGCGTAGTCTGTGATTTTTTTAGTGTAGCTCCTGATAATCCAAGTTAATCTACAATGGTGAGTGATATTTCTGCTGAAAGGTGTCGGGAGTGCATTCAGGGGATCGTCCTGTATTGGTTCCAGGCTATATTTCTGGGATGTGGTGCATCGGTGTTTATAGTGATGACGGGCCTCCATTATATTATTGTGATGGCCGTTTTTTACCGCATTGCGGATCGGCGACGAAGCCAATGTCTT
Organism: Noctua fimbriata; assembly: GCA_905163415.1. Lineage (NCBI taxonomy): Eukaryota > Metazoa > Arthropoda > Insecta > Lepidoptera > Noctuidae > Noctua > Noctua fimbriata. The sequence goes on from LR990937.1 coordinate 893,288, forward strand.
GGTCAGGATACAAGACCAATGATTATTGGTTCATAGGAAGGATCGCGAGTGCTACGAGATTTCTAAAATTTATAAAACGACCGTTAGAAAGGCTCGAGAAACATCCGTCGCCATAGTTTCCTAGGTGGTGCCGGCTAAATGACGTTAGTTTTTGTTGAAGCCGGCCGTCAATGACGATCTAATATGGCGTTCGGGATATAGTATAAAGAATACAAGTGGTTTAGTGCTATGTTTCGATATTGGGAGGCCTAGTCGCGCCCTGTTGACGGTGGATCGATCGGCCGGGCGCAACTGTCAAACGCCCGTTGACTCATCGCTTCGCGCGCTTCTATATTTTTCATACGCAATTCGCTAAACGGGTCGCGTTTCTACGCCGGTCTGGGAGGCTGCGGTGCTAAACAATAGTAACATTGTGCGGCGACACGAAGTGTGCCGTGTGTGCGCCGGCCGTCCTCTCAGATAGTTCGTGGCTCGCATTGTGTCGCTATGGTATGTAAATATCATTGCATCTAGCACAGCTGACTCCAATCCGTCTTGTTTTCGTGATCGACTTTCTCAATATTTCACTTACTTCGAAAAGCGTTCCCAAGCAAGGTTAACAGCTTGCCAATAAGAACCTGATTCTTATTTGGAGGCCTGTCACTTGTAGAATGAATCTCTTTGGCTGATAAATTGCCTCTGTCAACTCCTGTTATGGCTGACATATTCAATTATGCAAAGGAAATGGATGTTAATGTACCGAATGAATTTATTAAGCCACCATTTTTGTTTGTAGTTGGTATAATTATTGCTAGCCTGCCTGCTTTTGAAATAAAGCAAATTTAGTGTGATCACATATATTTGAATGTGAGTGTATGTTTTTAATTTATAATATGATCATTAGAAAAACCCAGTTTTTAAACAGCCGCTTAGTCAACTGAGTTTGTTTAAAAAAAACTATCAGTGTACTCTCAAAATGTTGAACAAGTTTAATTTGTCTTGACATTTACATAGTAAACTGGTTATGTAAAAAATCCTCTTTTATCTTGCAAATATTTGGCATTATTTATAATCTTGTTTATTTATCTTATTTTTTAGTTAATCAGAATAATGATAAACTAAGACTATGTTCCTTTGCTTCCTATGTTTCAAGTTGATATTACACTTTGTGTCAGCCTTATGTCCTCGCACTACAATTACTTTAAATATCATAATTACTGTGTTACAACAACTAGTAGAGTGATATTTTTTGCCAGAGAACAATGGTGGTAAATAATAGGCATGGTTACTGATAAGAGATGGCCTGCAGTATTTTTAGCTGTGATTACACCCACATCACTGAGCATATCAGCAGGAAAAACCAGTGCCTATTATAATAGTACAAAATATATTTTAATGACTACCTCCTAACTGTGTGTTGAGGAAAATGTATGGCATGACATAACTAGTCCTTATTTCCTTATTGCAATCCATATTCAGGAATGAGTTTATAGAGCAGTGCCTATTTTCAACTTATTTGTTTCAATCAAATAAGTTTAAATGATAGGAATAAAACCAGTAGGTTTTGAATATGGGCGGAGTCTTTGTTGATCAAGTTTGAATGTGAAACTTTTTTCTTTAGGCCAGTGGCATTTGAATATCGAATGAATATATAGCCTCCTTTTTTCATTAGATCTATCAAAAAGGTTAATCATCGAGTACCTATTGATTTGATTTTGTAAAGGTTTTAGCTGGTTGACTTGTGTAGCAATAATTGAATTGAACATGGTAGGTTGGTCAAAGTTGTTAGTTGTATGGGTATCTATATTATTGTTGTGTTTGTGGCAATAGATTCCAAAGCCACAGGACATCTAACTAAATGCATTCTTGGCATACAATACTGATAAGTTACTTATTACTTCATACTTAAGGCTTTATTAATTTTATGATGAGTTTGTTGCCTACCATAAGTACGTCGGCGTATCCACTTTTCAAATAACGATCGTATTTATAAAGTGGTTTTTATGTTATCTCAATAACATTTATTGATAAAAGTGGCAATGCAGTATTTTGTATCTGTGGCGCAAAAGCCCGCAGTGTGACGCGACGAGGCCGGTCCGGTAATTACACATAATCTCCGGTGTAATCTTATCGCACACGATAACCGCCCGCGTTCGTCTACCGTCTCTTCGTATCTGACACTCATTAACAATGGTCGTCAACCAAACAGTACGTTAATATATTTAGTGAAAAAAAAAATGTTAAAAAACTGAAGTATTATTGTAAATCCAAAATTTTAAAATTCTTCCAGTTTACTAAACAAAAATGTGTTCTATTTTCTTCAACTTGGTAGGTTTTCTAGAAATCGTGTTTATTGGTTTCAGGCGGATCAACTGACAGAAGAACAGATCGCCGAGTTCAAGGAGGCGTTCTCACTGTTCGATAAAGATGGCGATGGCACCATCACGACCAAAGAGTTGGGAACCGTGATGAGATCCTTAGGACAGAACCCCACAGAAGCCGAGCTTCAAGACATGATCAACGAAGTTGACGCAGACGGTGAGTCCACGCCCTTATCTTTCCGTACCGTAATCGCGACAATTCTCCGAATTCCTTGTGACTATAGAACATTTTCCGTCGATGCAGTTACATATTTTTGCCAAAACTGTAAATTATCTATGAATTATGTAGTTTGAAGTGAGTAAAATACGTGATCTAGGTATCATTTTAGCGAAAGTAGGAGTTTCGTTTCCGTTTACCTTAATTGAAACGTAAAATACCTACAAATATTTCGATAAGATTAGATAGCCGAAAAATCGGAATAAAAATATTGTAGGTATAAATCCGAATGCCGAAATGATCATAGAACAAATTACTTGATGTATGGAAAAAATACATACATAATTACCGATGACAAGATTAAATATCGATAACCGAAAGTAATCAGATTATAAAAACAAGACGATTAGATTCGAATATTTATTTTATTGGTACCTATCTTAATTATAACTGCAGTTTCGGTCTTTTACTGATGACTAGCACTGCCATCCTGCCTCATGTTAAGGAAAGAATATTACTGTAACATTAATCACAAGTTCAAAATATTACCAGTACATTTTTATCTTTACGACCTTTTGTTCGAACAATAACTGAACGATGATGTCGTTGTTTCACTTACTGATACTACCATAAAACCTGTTTATAGTCACCAATAGTCGGTTTGTTATGTCACGTTAAAAATAACGTGTTTTCAATTTTATACGCTAATTATATCGCAATAGTAACACACCTGTTTATCGCTAAAAACCGTTTGGGAGACGATTTCTTTTTCAGTTTTATCCTCAAATAATAAAATCATGATATTGGAAGTTTCTTGATCAATTTTACCTGATAGTTGTTTATGGAGATCATCGTTTTAGGAATTGACGCACCTAACACGAAACTATGGCGTCAACATATTTTTTTTACCAAATAAGTACCATACCGAAATAAATAGTTGGTTTTCCTCTCGTAGCAACGATATAGGAAAAAGTATGCTACAATTAACCCGCTATCAATTCAATATAGCCACGTACTTAAATTAAGGTCATCGTTACTTATTGTGATTCATTACAAATGTAATAAATTTCATATCGCACTTGTTGTAATCGATATTATTATCGTCTAAGGTATTATAATGTCGATAACAGCCATGCTTGAATATCTATGATTAAAGTCTTTTGGAATGTGCTATGTGCCTAGCTATCAAGCCTTAATCGGAGCTCATAACGTTAATTGACTGACTAAATGAACATAAAAATGTAAGGGCTCACGCCTGATCTGTTTATGAAAACAATTTTTATGGTTGTAGTTTGGAGTAAATGTTTTTACTCGCTGCCACGATAAGCTTCCGTCGAATTGTGGTTTGATAACACATTGCTTGTTGATATTGCTAATCGGATTTTGAGCATAAACAGCCGAAATTCTTTATCCATAGCGTGGAACCTTTTCCCATAATTACTGTCAATGTGCATCATCATTCGTCGTGGGCCTCCACCCAAAACCCTGTGTTTGATTATAATATCCAAATTTTTGTCTCCGTTGGCCCACTGAAAATGAAGCCTCCCCATGTCTGGTCTACTTCAACGCTAATGACCTACTTCTGTATAAAATTAAAAAAACAAGCTTCCGCGCAATTCAAGTGTTTATATTTCAGTTAGTTATTAAAACAGTTATAAGTTAATCCATACTGCGTGCGCGCCGTAAAAACATTATCACCACGTACTTACATAGGCTACGTTTACACAGCACTTTATCAGTGTGCTTGTGTGTGTAGAACTGTTTAGCACACAAATATAGCTCTGAACAAACACGTGATGTTTAATTATGTCGCCAAAATATTGTTCATTACAGTAATGTAAATGTTAATTGAGAATGTCCTTTAATTTTAACTTCCTACTCACTTCAATGAGTATCTTGTCACGTAAAGGTCGACTGGAAGAGAAAATACCAAATGGCATTACCAAAACTCCTCTTCTAATCTCTTCTGCAATCTTCAAATTGTAATATCAAGAATTCCTTCTAAATTGGTCCAGACCTCAGAGTATGGCAGAAGGACACCTATGAGCCCACCTTGGATCGTTATAGCATGATCAAGTCGAGCGCAATGGCGCTTGGCACACGAAGGGAATGTAATTCGATGTTGTCTTTGGTGTTTGTGATGCTGCCAATCCCTTTGATATAATCCCCCTTGATCGACTTACGACACAAATCAGACGGAAGGGTGTGGCCTTATTTAAAAAAAGAACATCGGTCCAGCTTTTCCCTCAACTAGAAGATGCTGAGCACATTGGCAGGGATAAGGGGGACGATTTAAGGGATCAGCTTAGTCCGTTTGTCATGCTGCAACTCCCAAGCGTAATCGATAGCTTGGCAAGCGTTTAAAACGCTGTAATTTTTAGTAACCTATCGAGAATACGGCTTCGTAAAGCTCTGATGGCAAAAAAATAAAGGAGCTGAACACTGCGGGAACGCGGCAGAAAAATTTTGTTTACGAATTCTATGTGCTTTTTTTTGGTTGCCAGTCCCTGTATTACTAAAACATACATATAATCTTAAGAAATATCACTGAGAAAGAACCAGGGATAATACCGTCAGCAAGTTGAAACCAGAAATGTTTACATTTCAACATGAGACAATGCCTGAACAAACATACATGATTAAACTAGCATGCGAATCATGTGAGTTTACACAAAGTATTTGAATTGAGCCGAAAAATACGCTATCTAACATACACAACACAAAGATAAGAACGGGAGCATTGTCTTGAGAACGCGGAGTAACGCACGCGGTATGAAATGGATGTTTGAATAATTTAAATAAAATATTGATTGTGTGATGTGAAATAACACTGCATGTCGTTCCCATGCCAGAGATGTAGGAAGTATTGTGAGAAATCGCCATGGAGTGTGCACTCTTTTGTACTGTATGCTACGTAATTCATGTTAGCGATTCCTTAGCCCATTGTCAAGGTTCCATTGCGCAAAAGAATTGCCATAACCCTCATTAATATGCGAAACCAGCTCCTTTGTGATTGAAGCCTCATATGGATTCCTGTATTCTTATACATTGCATGGGAAATATTAACGATCTTGCATGGGAAAACCTAATAAACAATTTGGAGCAAGCCAAACAAACGTGTATAAACGTTCATAAAAACAATAAATCTGGCTCATTTCTAGAGCTACTCAAAATAGAAATAACCCCGTAAATGCTCGTCGCTGTAATTTGAACTACAATTTAAAAGGCATTAGTAAACCTCTTTAGTGGGTGCCTTAATTTGGTTGGCGGAGTATAATGTGGTGACGTCACCGGCTTAAGCGATTATAAACGGACTCACCGGTACATTATAGACTAGAAATGAACTTTTTGCTGTGAAAGTTTCATTCCGCAAAATTCGGATGCAGTGGAACGATGCCTTTTAGTACAGTTTGCGAATAACTGTTATTTGACCCCTTACAATCATCTTTGGTGTGGTTTTTGTGGCTAGAACGTCAAAACGTATCTATCGAGAATGGAGAAAAAAACAGTTCGGTTACCAGACAAGCTTACAGAATGAAACAGCTAAAAATAAAAAGTAACTAGACAAACAATAGCACGAGATGTTTACAGTTTTGGCTCACTGGCCTCGTAGGCTTCGCTCGGATGACCTGCAGTATGTAAAAAGTGGGCGGCCACCCTATTTCTAGCAATGCACGTCACATTGGTATTGTGTGTGTGTTTACAAGCCCGGTGCACATCGGCCGGCCCTGACATTTCCCTTATCAAGCCGATGTCGCCAATATTTATAGATGTATTAATGGTGTGTCGATTAACCGTCCCATCTTTACGATTTGACAGCAAATACGTAGCAACGTGTCTAACTTGATGAACGACTCGTTTTTTCTTGAAGCAGATCGTTTCTAAACAGATAATTTTATGCGTGATTGAATTCAAATATTTAAAGTCGTAAAAAATTTAATGCCGCCACGTAATAACAATTTGGCTTCAAGAAGATCAGCCACAACATCCTCTCATCAGATTTTGTATAAATTATTCATATTACTTACATAATAATACAGTCGGGCAAAGGACAGACTTGTAGAACCTGTTTACTACTACGTCGTGCTGAGGCCTGGGGCACAGTTTGCATGACAAAAGGGCGAGATGCGAACAGTAATTAACACGACAATTGGCATCTCTTTACACTTGTAACACAATACCTCGTTTGCAACAAGAGTGGTAATTGTTCAGTGTATCTGTTCACACAAAGTGCGACTTTGAACAACCATAGAGATAGAGGTCTGTGTCGGCAATAATACGCAATGTGACTTGTTTGACATTGCAGCTGATAAAATGTACCCAATTTAGATGTACAACTAGTTTATTACCAAGATTTATGTACACAATTCACTATCCAGCCCAGCAAAATAAATTGGTTGGAAAATAGGAAATTCAACCCTTGTTTCATGCACGTATTCTCTCATCGTTATTTTATATTATCTTGTCTCACCCTTGTTTCTGTCAGAACATAAAGTTAAAAGAAGGTAAGCCATCGGCTGCACGACATGGCTCGATGATTAGGTACAATGGAACTGAATCGCTCCAATATCGATCGCTACGTCTACGTAGCAGTTTTCGATATCGAAGGAAATGTACTGATATCAAAGCCATAATAAAGTAGTAATTTCCAACGAATCATTTAAATGATAGACGTCTTTTATACACACTGTAAATTAGTGTTCGGCTCAATGTAAATCCGATACTAAAACATCGTACAGACACGTAGGCATCAAATTTTATAGCGGTTGATTATTATCATTTTCACCAAATGTGATATAATACGGCTCTTTCATTATCAAGGATATTATGCTATTTTTCAAGGAAACTGATAGCTACTTACATACCTATAATGATAAACTTATCGACTTATCCACAATCAAGATGATTTACATTTGTGTGTGGGTATTTTTGACGTTTTATCGTTTTCATGTTAACTATGAAATAAATAATGGTGTTCTTTCATGTACCACCAATACGTAATGTCGAAGTTCATAGATCCGACAACGTACGTTCTGCACAAAGAAATAAAAGCGAGACAAAGAATACAAAAGGATTTTTGCCACAAGCCAGTCACGTACATCAATTACCTTGGCAGGTTAAAGATCGCAACATTAATGAGAGAATATTCAGACGTGTGCAAGCACCAAGACAACCCTTTTATTGTCAACAATGCAAGGGACCCATATACGCCAGCCCGGATGACGTAGACGGTGTCCGTATAAAGTTTCCAGCCCAACAATACAATACGATACATCCGGGAGCCCAGCAAATTAATTCGCCGCTAACAAACGGAAGCCCGGTAAACGTGGCGTGTGTTCCTGCGATATAAACGCATTATTCATCACTTATACAACATGGAACGACCCATTGATGCCCCGACAAGAGGCAACTGGACAAATAACGAGTTATTTTGTAGCGTTCAGTCACCCGAACGGTTAGCTAGAGGCTAAACATCCGACTACCGGCTGGCTAAGTAAATACAAATGTTATATTGAGCTTATGATGCTCGATAGATAAAATAGTGGCAATAGGTGCCAAAAGACACGAGTAGTACAATATCCATAGAAACTCCACTGTTTTACATATTATATCGAAGTTGCTTCAAATCGTTCTGTAGTAACACCCCCTCACGGATCTCGTACCCACATCACCCACATGTCTCGTGGACATGTATAAATTACAACAGTTAATATGCAAGTGGTACATTTAGCATGTTTTTTTTTTCGGGCCCCAGATGAAACGTAAATTACGAAACCCACTGAAAAATGCGGCATTTTCATCGTCTTGTACATTATTACAATTTCATTCACTAGTCGCTAGTCTGAAAATAAAGGTGGAAGAGCTTGGTATCGAAACATCCAAAATTAAAATCCTAAAAACACAGTTTGTATCGATAAAATCCCCAAACAAATAGTTTACGCTGATTTACCTCGCGCAATACCATAAACTAGGTTTCTACCTACAAGCCTGTAATTTAGCTAATACAAGACGGGCCGGCAATAAATTTGAGTAGCCGGGATATCACTTACGCTATAGAACGATTCCAGTTTTGCCTCACCACAGCGGGAACAACTCTGCTTCTAATATACTCTATAAATTGAGGCTACATAATGCTAGAGGTAAGAAAAGATTACGAATGAACAAAATCAGGTAGGGGGAACTCTTGGTTTACCTTGAAATGTAACGTGGCAGAATAAGGCTTTCCTAGAACGGATGGAAATAAGGTTTAACGAACGACCGAGACAATACTTTCAAATAATACTGTACTACAAATCTCGTAAGATATAGAAATTAAAAAATATGGGAATGACATTGTGATGGGTAACATGGATGACTTATTCTCGATAGCTCTAAGTTTCTATTTAAGTAGTCACATTTGATTTAGATCGATAAATATTATTTTGGGCAAGCTTCCATCCGTAATGAACGTCGTCTGCCCGTTCTGCAATAATTATTTTAATGTCCGCCGTACTAGTAGCGATTGTTTACAACACCGCATTTGCTCTTGGCAAATCGACCGGCGTACTACCACGGTATTGCGGGCACACGCCGATGTGGGGACACCTTATAGACAAAACCATTCGTATTTTTAGACCACTTGACCAGCACGATACCAGTTGTAAGCGTATTCTCGTAATGAGACTACAAAAACCTGTCTCTGTACGTATTTTGATGTAATTTATTTGCGAATTGTGGAATATCGTAAAGACCTTGCACTTGACCGCTTTTATGCAACAATCAATTCGAACTATACATTGAATTATTTACGTCTGATAGAAGTGTATTAAGACCAATGTCAAGTGGATAATTTGCATTGGTTACATGACGCGTATCGCGCTATTCATCATGATGCGCGGATGCAGTGTCTTCCTGAAAACAAAATGCTGCGTCGGCGCAGGTCGACAACTACTCTTACATTATTTATTTTTGTAGTTACTAACAACAAGAATGCCTCGCACTTGCGGTAAATGTGTAAATTCGCAGTCGGTGGGGGCGCCAGAATGAGTGTTCGCGTTGATATCCACAAAGACGCCGTGTCGTCCAACAAGTTTCAACGACCTCAGCCTTAGGAATGTTGAAAGATCGCTTTATAGGATTTCGAGTGCACGCTGCAAAGACGAGTGCACCAGAAATGAATGCAAAATTACGTCCGCAACTAAACAGCGAAACATCGTGCCCTGTTCATCATTTAATCGATAGTAAGACGACGTTACTAGGATGCCGGATGAATATTTATAGTACCTACATACACGAAAAGACAGCAAATCGGAATAACAGTTCTCTAGTTGGCAAGAAGCTTGCTGGTGATGTCACGGACGTCGCGATAAGGAGTCGTTCACTCGTCAGACAGAGATAGCCGCCGCCGAGCGCTTCCACATCGCACACGCTATTTGCGGAACAATGCTAGCGAGCATCAAACTCGAATCTAACTGACGCCGACGATTCATCGACAGCTGACCACGACTTGTGTTGCATACGTGTCTCATGTACGCACGATTTATAATCTACTGAAAAACTCGGAACTCTTAATTGGCGTTCATGCGGTCATTAAATACTACCAACAAACATGATTAAAGAACGTTTTGGGTATGCTTCACTACTAACCGATGCAAACAGATTATCCTCTCCAAATAAAAATGCAAACGATAGTCCGGCAGAATATAAATGAGCACAGACCTCGTGCTGTATGTTAATTCGACCTAATTTATTTTGTCGGCTCTAGTCAATACCAAGACTATGGGGTTTTATAGATCATACTGGCCGACTAATTATATAAAAAGATTGTCTTTGTGTAGGAGGGTTTGGGTCGTCAGCTGAGAGAGCGGCGGGGGTACGATCGATAGCCACACGTGTTGGGGGTAATTGAGCGACAAGCTTCACGGCCCGCCCGGCCGCTAAAACGTCGGAAAATATCCCGTCGCTCGTCGGTAATCCCCCGTATTTGCGCTCAATGTTTGGATTATCGTCCTCCGTGTTTGCAGTCTGGATTTTCAACGTTACGACCCGGTTCTCGTTCCTCCACGGTTTAGTAATGTGATCATGTCTCTCGTAATGCAAAGACAATAAAAATGCTAATTTGCAATATAATCATAGGTGGGCTCGACCTCACAGAGTTCTAGTCCATAGCCCATTATCATGGAGGCGAACGACCAATTAGCTCGATTGTATTGTGTCCATACGAAGCGTCTGGCTTCGTTTGACCCGATGCCTCAGCCTCGGCTATTACACTTTTGATTCTATTGAATATCTGTCACATAATCGATTACTATTTACAACCATTCGATACACGTCGAGTTCCCTAGAAAGCTGTGTCATGAGAACTGATTCATTATTTATAACTGCGCTCGTCAGCTCGTTCGCTTTCAATCAAACCGGCTCCCGTGTCTCCGTCGTGCCCTATGGTTATTAGCAATCACTGCCTATTTGCGAGTTACTTGACAATGACATCAGCTGTACTCGTTGGAGACTCGGCCCACCTTTGATGTATGGCTCGTAAAAGATAAAAGACGGCTCACAGCGCATGCGCCTGTTTATCCATCTAATCCGCGTTCACAATAAAAATAGGTTAGGGGCCGGTCAAGCAACTCTGCCATCGATTGTACTGCGAACGGTCGCTGCGAATATTTTACATCGTATCTCGTCACAGACAGAACACTTTCTCGTGTTACGGACCGGCCGAGTTTTTAAACACGAAACGTGATGTTGTGAAAACTACTCACGTGTGTGTACATAACAGTAAGGAGTGAAACGAATGCTGATTGAGTTTTGGATACGTATAAAGTGGCTAGTTTTTATAATCATCATGTTCTGACATTGGCAGCAGAAGAGGGCGTCACACATGAATGACCTATTGTCTCCATTTGAAATAGTGGCTCGTTCATACATACATACATTATTATTGTTCTACAGATTCAATACTATATTTGACCAAACTAACGGTCAAATAATAGGCGTTGAGTTAGGCTAGCATTTAGCAATGATGTCATCATCACGAACATACTATTTGCATTGTTGTTTGATTAACAAACTTATCTTTATACAGAAGTCTTATCTCTTCCTTAAGAAGCAACAAGAAATTAAGACAGTGTTTTCAGAACCAAATGAAATGAAACTTGGACACCGCCCAGGACAGTTACGAGCAGAAAAAACACCATCCTTCCAATTTAATCCAATGCTCACATTACCAAACACAGCAGCACACGATACTGGCTCATTATTCACCAGATATGATTTAAATTGGAACATACGTGTAGCACAAAAGCGCAAGAGAGATTGATGACGCAATGCGTCAGCGTGTGAACTCTAGTTGTCCCTTTATTATTCTGCTCCGCCATTATTGTTATTCACCTTCCCAGGCGTTGCCGCGTTGTCCACACGGGAACATTTTGTTTTGCGTTTCGTGTCTTTGCGGTTAAATTAACTTTCAGCAAGCCAATTAGCACCGCTCTGTTATTATTTAGCTTGTTTCCTCGTTTTATCTAACACGTACTTCAGTAACCGTTTAAATTGGACGTTTCTTGGTAACGGCGTGTGAATGTTCTGTCCCGCAGAAATTCTCGCCCAGCTTCTGGTTTGTGTCGGGTAATTGCAACAGTGATATAAATCAACCAAGATGGCGGATAACTGACGAACACACAAATTCCCGGCGACGTGTTACGTTATGTTTTGGTGAAATAGTCGTGGACATTTGGCTCCACTGAAATATTAACGTTCTGGATGTAAACACTAGTTTTACTAACACTCCTTCGCTATATATATATATATATTAGCTTTGTTTATATATCATCGTAATTATCAGAAAACCTTGCCACGCACAATGGATGTCCCATAGTTAAGTCAACCGTCACTGCTATTAAAACGGTGGGTATGTAATTATTTCATGCATCAATGTCCACGCATCGCACATCTAATATTATTTAATGTGCGGGATGTCGTCCATCAATTCGGTGATGTAATTTACATATTGTGAGTATTTAGCAGGCCGTGTTGCATGACAAACCACAACAGTATTGAATAGACTGGTGTTAGTCGCCACCGCAGACTACTATGTCAATAACTTGAAGGAAGTGATAGCTACATTCAATTATTATTGTGACATTTTAAACAAAGCTTAGTTTGTTTTAAATGTCTTGAGGTACTGGTACCTACATCCGGAAGCACCCGCTGACAAACTATTGGCTATTATCAAAACTTTAAAAATTTCTGATATCTATGTGAACACCTCGCTAGTCTCATATATTTATAAACAATAAATGTCTTTGAATTAAATAAAAACCGTTTGTATTGTTATAACGAATACCGTGAAATAGTACGAGGTTTAGTCATTGGTCGCGCGCCAAGCCACGTACCGATCAATACACCTCACTCTTACAGGAACACCTCCCCCGTACATTGTCTACATCACTGACCCACTGTCGTCCTAATTGCACGCTCACTGCCCTTTCAGATTCTGAATCATAGGCTGATTTAACTCTTTGAAGCTAAACTGTACCCCAACAGATGTCGAAAAGCCAGGTTATGAGAATAAACTCGTATCTTTAAAGCGCCCAGACATATTAGAAGAATTCGATCGTTTACAGTTATAAACATACTACAAAAGAACTGTTAAAAAAAGCTGCACTTTATAAACATGCTTTGAACTATCTCTATACAAAGTAAAGGATAAACCGTGTTGACATCCCGCGTACCCACTCAAACTTGTCTGGAATTGCTGAGAAATTACAAATGAATTTGCATATTCTGCTGGCGGCATGCCAGCGTGTTTGTCGCGATTTACTCGCGTGGTCGAGCGTGTGTCGGTGTGCGCCGGTCCGGAGCATCGCCCTAACTTACTTCTCGTTTACCTTGTTTATTATTATATTAGAGAAAACGTTTACAACTATGTTGCGAAGGGCTCGTGGCTTAATTGCAGATGCAAAACTATAAATTTCGCAATGTGTCTCGGACCAGGTATCTTATAAATCTACCCAACATGTCTCTGAAAGCAGCCCAACCGTAGATTTGTATTACCATACCCCATAGTCTCCTTTACGGCTATTCTAGACTCCTTACCTTTCTTAGTCACGTATTGATGGTTTTTTTTTGACAAAAATAAAACCAAAATACAAAGCTTCAAAGGTATAAAGGTATAGAGTTCCTTACGCTGATGCATCACCACGTATGTTTTTGATATTAAGACTGCATGGCTGCCCTGCTCTTCATAAATATCTCGTCATAACGTGAGCAGTATCTCGTGCATGAACTAGATGAGCCATCCGCCATTATACCGCAGTCGAAGTAACTTCTTCCGCATGTTTCTCTAGCCAATTCTATTGTTACACTCCAATCTACAATCGTTTACATACCATAGAGCTACATTTCTTGACATTTTATGTTCCGGTTGATTGCTCTGTGACAAAGTCTCGAATTGCTTTAGTTGTTCAAGTTTATCAATAAATGATGCCTACGTAGATAGCGTATCGTATAAGGAATGTGTCTGCGGTTCGCTAATCGAGTGTTCAATGCTGACGCCATGTTGAGTCAGGCGTCCTTGCCGGCTCGTTTGTAAGGCTTCTCAACCGTCGCTCACATTAGTTACGCCTAATTTTACTCGACGTTTAGCTCAAGTTTGAATTATTGAGCTTTGTCATTATTACAGCTACCACGCACAAAACCAGCAGAATAATGCATGTCAGCCGCAGTGATTTTTCAAAATGATTACCTTCATAAACGCCACCGCACAAGTAATTAACTACTGTATGTTTAATCCAGTTTGCAAGATACCGAAAGGGATATCGTAATAATTGTGATTATACAGGCGACAACTTGGATTAAAAGATACGCTAGAACATCTTGTGTTGTCTGGATAATCCAATTAAGCTGAATTACTCACTTAATTAGAATCTACAGATTGTCACGTTCATGTGGCATAGTGATTCAATATATTCCAGTAGCCGGTGGATATAAGACAATAGGCCGGTTGAGTTCATCAGCCGATGTAACCGTGATAATTTAATGAACGTGGGGAGGCGTGGGCGCGATGTGTTTATGGACTATGCACGCCAATCTAAAACGGCTTAATCGAACTTTCCCCGAAACAACCGATGTTTACGCGATTGATTTTAGATTGTTGGTCCGGCTACACCGCGCTTCACCGCCTTTGTGGCGACTTCAGGACACCGGACCAATCCATTACGACCAAGATAATGTTGACAGACTTGTTTGATGTTTACCAGAATAATTATGAAAATGCTTACACTAACTGTAACATTTATTAATGCGCGCAGATGGAACAAAGATAGAATAAACACATCATAAATTATATTGAGCCGGAACCACGCGGCCCTAATGCGAATTAAACATACAATATTTAGGCAACTAAATACTCATTGTTCCCATTAAACCCCATTACACGTGTTTAGCTATGTTCAAATATTTGTATCAAGTACGACACATTAAAATAACAAACATAGATCGTAGCTTCTTATGTATATTGCAACTCATTTTCATTCGTTAAATTGCTGGTTTTGGTCGAATTCAAACGTCTGGGGAAGCATGCCAAGTGTGCGCGTTCCAGGGGTGGATATTGATCGTGTTTCCGTCGTCTCGCGGAGTCGTGGTGCCAACCGCAGCGCGTTGCCCGACCTCGGAGACCCGAACATGTGTAGCTAACTAGTAACACAAGCTTTACGAACGCATCCAGACATTCAAGAGGCCGGTTGATTCATTTGCAAATTAGACCTTGAACATAACAACTCTAATTTGGACGCTCTGCTAATATTTCAGTTTTTTTTTCTGTATGAGTAGTAACTTGTTTGACAACTTCTGTCATTGCTAAATGTTGCCTACCAGCAATAAATAAAGGAATATTTCGGCAACAGCGATACTTATCCTGAATCGCAATTTAGTGGAAAATTCTTGTCTTTCCTTATCATAAGAAATCAGCTCATGAATTAATCATTCCGCCATACACGATGATGTGATATCTGGCATCATAAGACGTGAGTGAGACAAGGTTATAAGTTGCGATGACAAAATACCATGTTCGTATATAGGGTGGGTGCTGTTAGGTTAGGTTAGCAGCTTGACTCACAGTTTTGTGACTCGTTTGTTAATTGCTATGCGCGGAACAGAACACGGAACTACGCAGTTGAGTGTTGCTCTGAACTGTATTACTAACGATTGAAGTAGTTCATACTGCGTTGATTAATTTTCAATATCAAAATTTAATACTCAGTAATTTCACCGAGTTTCCTTCAAGGGATGAAGCGTGTCTCACAACACTGCTACGTAGTCGTAAGCACACATTCAAATACAAGAAGACCCGGTTTGTCTTTGACTCGCAGAAACTATGCAAAACAACAAATACGTGACTCGGTTAAGGTACAAGCTTATCGGGTTCAATGTTGCCGCGGACCATAATTGGTTTTACAATACAAAACACATCTGCAACCCAGACAGAATTTAAAATCTCTGAACTTCGTCATAGACTAAAATCAATTGATCAGGGCGTTGTCAAATTCAAGCGATGAGTGAGTAATGGTGACCATCTTTAATGATATTATGTGGCGAACTACTATTTCGACCCCTACGACAGCGAGATTATCTAAGATTTAAAAGCATACAGAATACAAATTACATACAAACAGATTATCTAAAAAGTTATTGTAATACAAAAGCTTACACGAGCGTGACAGATTTACAGCCCACAATTAACGGGAGTGGTCCAGGTGCGCCTGTGCGGATCAACTGATGATCACTGAGAAGAGAGCTACAGAAGAAACACTATGCAGAAACGGCCCCCAAACTTGCAGAACTTAATATTTAAGATATAAGTTGACCCTAAAAACTGGCGACAGGAAAAGCAAAGCATGCTTCTGTCATATAAGCATCCCGGTTAACTTATCAGCGTACTTAATAGCGACTTTTCCATTGCAACGTAGGCCTGAATTCTCAGCTTTATCAGCTATTTATGTGACGGTTTATCGTCAACCCTTCCGCGCCTGCGTTCCTTATCGCACAATCGAAGTGCACCTTCTGCGCTCTTTCAGCAGCGTTTAGCGAGTATGCGGCGTGCATTCTCCGAAGCTCACCGTTTCGCTCGCACTTCTATTATTAGTCCGCGAACCACCTCGGAAAGGTTAAACCCAGAATTAGACGGGCCAAACTTAACTCGAACTTATTTTTGCAACGCCTCGGGCCGGCTGTTCGAGCGCGGAAGGAACTAATTGCATCTAGATCAAGATTCGTTTAGAATTCAGGAACTGCGTGTCGCTCGTTCGTGTGTAGTATCTGCGTGTCGCTCGTTCGTGTGTAGTATCATTCTGATTGGATTTAGTTGGAAGGTTTCTAGTTTGGAACTGAGTTAGTATTTATTATTACGTTGCGGGGACATGAGTTTTCTTCGACTATAAGAATTGGTTAAAAAAAATGTAACTTGTGGGACATTTTTTTTTGTGAATCGAATCATTTGGAACCGGGTCTCGGCATCAGTCTTGCAAATTGACAAGTGACAATACTGATCATGAACAGTGAAGTTACTCGAACAGTTTTGTAATTTATCGGACTGTAGTTACATTTCCTTGTTGTCTTTGTTTCGACGATTCAAAAGTGCCTGTAACTGGCCTACTTGAAATAAATGCTTTTATTTTGATTGAGAAAATATAAATAGAAATACCACATAATGAAGTATAATTTTAATGATCGTTCTGCAAATCCTTGATTCAACTATAAATTATCGAACTTTACGTATTCCCGTCCGTTTGTTGATAACGTCGATCAAAACCGAGCGTTTGTTTCGTCTCTCGTTCCAACCGCGCCACGTGTGAAACGGCAATAATTAGTTTTTGCTATAACATACTATTTTTATTACATTTACCATAGTAATAACAGTTGGAAGTATAAATAAAGTTCGATTCACACGTCCGTGAGATACTGACGGAATACTTTAAACAAAACATGATGGGCTAACAATGTAGCGATGTTCCTATGGGTACACACACGTATTATGGCTCAGTAATGAAAAACAACATGATAATAAGTCTTCATAAGTAGCCTTGAATGATAGCTGCTGTAATAAAAAAACAGGAAAAATGTTTAATTATATGCCATAATTAAAATAGCATTTTATACGTAGTTAAATACTTCGTAGAAGAAACCTACGTAAATGTCACGTTCCTTCAGACCCACTTAATCCCAATTTAACTAACCGATACGTGGACAAAGATATATTTACGTTCTTTAGAGGCTGGAGTCAAAACATTTCACTGAAGTAGGTAATGGCAGGAAAAAATGTTGGGCGCGCGTTCCCGATTCTATTGATTCATAGCATCATAGCGAACTATATCTGAGCTACAGCCCGAAATATGGAAACATAAAATCACGTGGTTTGTTGTTCCATTTAGCTGAGTATCAATTAGTAAATTCCACGCTTATTATAAGGGTAACAGCTGTAAAAAGTTAAATCTAAAAAGGAAATTACAAAAAATCTTTGACGCCCTGAAAATCAAAAACGTAGGTAGTTTTTGTATTATAAAGTGACAATATATTTTTTTAGCGATGGAAATCACGATGCTTTCGTAGCGTTCACGCCAATGTTGTTATCGCAAATATTTAGTTTAAGTATTTAATTATTTTTATCACACTACATACTTACTAATTTAAATACATACTACAAAAGAGTAAAATAATTAAAACGTCCGTCGTACCTGCTATGGCTTTGATAAAAAAAGAAAGAGAAATTAATGTGGTTTATTACATTCCCAGGCAAAATTATGATTCATTTTTTGTAAGATCATCTCATTCATTAATGTTTTTAAATACGTGACGTATCACAAGTACATCACGGCTTGTACCGCGAGGTCAGACAATACACAGATCCAGTCAGATGATAAATCTATGTGTTTATAAGTCGCCGTGTTCGTGGAAACGCCAACACTTGCCGTCAAGCAAAACAAACAAGGCCCGTCGCTAACGCCGCGCCGCGCTGATGCCTGCGCGCATACTTCTCGCGTCTTCGCGCATTAACGACTCATAACAATTATACTGTTCATTATGTACTTTTATACATCGTAAATCTATTCAGCGGCCCCTTGATCTTCATCTGATGCGAAAAATTTCCATTGATTGTTTAATCTTAATCTATTTATCCGTAGGGCCCACCTGTGTTCCAAACGATTCCTTGTTTGTTTAAGAAATCTTCACATTTCTCGCTACTTTTTCATATTCGAGTCGATAATGTACTCGTTTTATGGTATAAACTGATTCTTTTAAAGCAAAATTAAAATGGCTAACAATATGCAGTTGTTTTTATCGACCTGAAACCATATTATCTAGTCAGACTAGACAACAGACGCGTGACCTGCGCTCTGTTTCGCGTCTAAAAACTGAATAATTACCGACGTCATAACGAATCACTAACATTGGTATGCCGTATACCGTGTTTATGTTTTTAAACTGCTTTGTTATATATTATATAAGACTCGTTAGCCAGGCACTAATTTTTTGTAATACCATATACAAAATTAATAAGTTTTTCAAAAACGATTATCAAAACTAACATCTACCCTTTTCGAATTCCAGGCAACGGCACGATAGATTTCCCCGAATTCTTGACGATGATGGCCCGCAAAATGAAGGACACGGACAGCGAGGAGGAAATCCGCGAAGCGTTCCGCGTCTTCGACAAGGACGGCAATGGGTTCATATCCGCGGCCGAGCTGCGCCACGTCATGACCAACCTCGGCGAGAAGCTCACCGACGAGGAGGTCGACGAGATGATCCGCGAGGCCGACATCGACGGCGACGGACAAGTCAATTACGAGGGTCAGTACACAAGCACCACACGCTTTGACCTGCACACCACACCGCCACACCGACACGACGCTCAAGGAACAAGGGTGCATTGGCACGTCATGTTTATGACATTGCAAACTATCGACAGTTTTTGATACAGAACTTGACTTGTTTCTCGAGCGTCAGTTTATGTGAATCTTTATTATGCAATATTATCACTCACGTTTAGTTTTATCAACGTTGTAACCGCAAAGAATTCGCAGTCACTATGACGCATGACAGATCCACAAAAAAAGATTTACGATGTGATTATTACTACCCTCTTGTGTGATAGTACCCAGTATTATAATATAACCATACACGAGACTCCAGCATGTAGTATATAATACGTGTTCACACTAACAGTTGGGTTTGCTTGTTTCCAAAAGGTCATTTTATTTATAAACTGACTTACCATAAAGTTATATCATATAAAATTATGTTCATTCCGAAATCTCAAATATTTTTGAGTATTAATTTCCGTTACACCAATAATCTTAATCATGCGTAACGTTGACTTATTGAATCCCTGAAATGTACATCGCACTATAGTCGAGTAGTAAGAAAACTGGGTCATTTGATCTGCAGAGTCGCAACAATGTGGATCTGTGACATTTTGGTTTAAATTAGCCTAATTTTGAACCTGTCCAAACACCTCAAAGAGTGGTGTTTGGATCACTAGTTAGATATTATCGCTTGTTGAAGCTTGCTGTCCCGTTGTGCATGGATTCAGTGTCTGTCGAGTATGGGAAGATAGGGCTGGACAGTCGCGTCCTAGACGACAGACCTCGCCCCCGGGGCCGGTCGTTGTGCTCACAGAGCTCCGAGAGCGTGCGGCAAGCATGCTGTCTTTCAACTTGACCAGTGTCTGCTCGCCGCACACACTCGAAGCGGTTTCCTGCGTCCCTTGTATGTGCAGTTTGTATTCCATCATCCGACCGAGCGTTCTCTCTCTTGCAGACTTCCATGCATTCGCCAAAATCATTTTCGATCGCGGCGACGGCAGCCGTTAGCGCACGGCCCGCTGCCACACTTGTGATATTAGTACCGTAACTAACCATAAGAAAAGACTCTACGATAAAGCTGTGATCTCGAAACGATTTCCCCTAGTAGTGTGTAGTGATGCAATGCAATGAGCCAACGGCCTACGTCGAGTGCGGTACGATAATAGGTATATCCCAGTGTTAATCTGAATGGTTTGCTGCTCGTTATTAACTGTTCCTTCCCTTGGATATGTTAGCTGGTCCTGCCACTCCCGAGCTGTCCCGCCCTCCCCCGCCCTCTCACTATCTCGTTGGGATCTCACACTTGACTATCGATTGTGTCTTATTTTACTCACTATTGGCGTGGCGGATCGTCTGCAATTTTGTTCTTATCTTCTACACGAAGACGACAAAATTACACGCGTCCGCTTCACAGGGACATGTTGAATATTGTTTTCCTGTTGATTGGTGCATGTGTCTAATATCTGTATAGAATTCTTCCTATAGAAATACCACCTGGTGATCCGCCCCGTTGTTCCGAGGAGGTGATGGCTTGGTCCTCCGCTTGCGCGTGCGTGTCTGGTGCTTTACTCTCTCGAACACTCGCTTGTCACGAACACACCCTACTCACACTCATCACACTGTGCCTCACAAACGAGCAGCAAACGATAACGCGCGATATGCGATCGATATTGTGTCGACTACATGTACATGAGTGTATAGGCTTCGCACAACACTATCGGGATATGTTCGCAGCACTAGAATCTAATCGAGTGCCTTCGCCCATCATTTATTATTACTTTATCATCAATATTATATATTTATTGTGGATATATCCAGAGGGTGGTATTTCACATAATCCCCTTGTAGTGGCATGATGAGGTAAAATACGGATTATTTATGTTGTTCGTCGCTCCATCAAGTACATGCCTTGCTTTAATTATTTTCGTTGTTATCCGCAAAGGCATATGTTTGGTGTTGACTCGATTTATTTACTATGTTAATACATCTAGTGGCTATCTGTCTAATAGCGGTTACACCTTTAGTGCATCTCTATCTCTGTCGGTTACTTTCGTTGTGTTAATAATGTTTGTGTTAACATTTTATCATAGACATGTTATGCAAGGGTTTATGTGAAACTTTTCTTGTAAACCTCGGCAGTGCGCTGACTGATGACGACACTAATGCCGTGTTGTGTTTCTGTTACAGAATTCGTCACCATGATGACGTCGAAGTGAGCCGCCGGCTAGTGTGTGTGTAAAAAGCAGAGAATTTAAATATACATTTTGTTTCATGACACACAATATTACCATCGTATTGGACCTGCATTTCTCTAGTGTTTGCGATAAATTAAATATTGTCATCGTTTCAGTTTAATGATGTACTTGTAACGTATGGGCGCAGACGACCGGCGCGGGCGGCTGCGTCGCCCGCTTCCGTTGCCTCCGCCTTCTCTTTTTATTTAGATTTTAAAGTATTCCGTTAATTTTACTATGTAAGAAAAATTTTAACTGTAGCGGTACAAAGGGAAAACGAATAGGTGTGCGTCGCAATGTGATGGTATAAGTCTCGGGTTCGTGTCGGCTCATAATTTATATTTGTGTATATTTCGGGCGCCCGCCGTCCTGTATGTGTGCGTGCGTGCCTCTGTTTGCGTCGCGCCCTAGTGTATGCGGTGCTAGCGTCCCGCACCTTTCCGATACATTTTAATGTAAATTTTTTTCAAGTATGAGATATTTATAAAGTACGTGAGGAATAAAAATTTAAAAAAATCCCAAAAAAATATAGTGTACCCGGCGGACGGCCCCGGTCGTCCGCTCCACTCCGTGTACATTATGATCGTAATAAATGTTTAAATTTAACTAACTCAGTAAACGAATAAATTAGATTTATTGGTACTGCATTAATTGTATCTGTAAATGACTTGATAAATATTATATTTCTATTGTTGGTGAAACTAATTCTATCGAAATGGAAAGTAATCCGCTCTGTTATTCTCTTACCACATTTGATTCATTCTGTTATTAAATTTTACAAAAGACATACTGAAAATAAATGTTTCTTCATTTTTAGGTCAATAAGCATTAGTGTTTCATTTCAGTCCTGTTGATTTGATTACGTGTTTCTTTTTGTTCGCCATTGTATGACCTCACACTTCCAAATGTTCTGTTGATTGTTTACACTAGTGAGATCACACTGTATGTTTGTGTGCTAGCTGCTCTGAGAACGCCTACACACTGGCTGTGGAACGGTCGATGTTCTTGATGTATGTTTCGAGTGGTGTAACTTATAACGATAAAGATCTCATTGACATGAAATTTTGTATATTTGAAGAGATAGTCCTTTAAATTAAGTTGACGAAATACTCATTTATTATTAAACCAAATAACAATTCAAAATACACAATATGAAAATCTGCATAACAATTTATCAAAACAAAAGATTTAATCTTTAAATTCATGACTTGTAGGACAAGGACTAGATTACTTTCTTAAAAATGCTTGTCTTGAAATCAGACTTACTTAACAAGATTTTGGAAGCCAAAATATTCATAGACTAAAACAATGATTCAGATTTTAATTGCACTTGTGCTTCATAGGTGGCACACTAGAGTGTGGGTTAGGTGCACAAGTCTGTGTTGAGGGCGCACATGTCTTTGGTTTAGGTGCACAACTATGAGGTGAAGGCGCAGGTTGGGGACCCTGCTGCGAAGTCTGTGTACCTGTCGGGCAAGCTGGCGCACATGGTTGGGGCGAAGGGGGATTTGTCGGGCAAACTGGCGCACATGGTTGGGGCGAAGGCGGATTTGTCGGGCGAACCGGCGCACATGGTTGGGGCGAAGTCTGTTTACATGGTTGGGGGCTAACCGGCGCGCATGGTTGGGGACACTGCGGCGGAGGTGAACATGGCTCAGGCTGTGGGCTTGGTTGGGGACAAGACGGTACGCATACGTGACCGCCTTGCGGCGGAGTTGACTGGCCTGGCTGAGGACCCGGCTTGCCTGGCTGAGGACACGGCTGGCCTGGCTGAGAACCCGGCTGGCCTGGCTGAGGACCCTTCGCAGAGCTGGCTGCTGCTATCTGCTGCAGCAGCACGGCGAGCGTGCGCGTGGGCCGGCCTGTCATGCGCTTCATGTCGAGGTAGGGCGGCGCGGACGAGTGCGCTACCTTGCCGACGCCGGTGATGTCCATGTGAAGCCAGTCGCTGCAGACAAAGTTCTGGAACAAATAACAAACTATTGTCTACAGAGACACATTGCATTAAAAAGGAAAGGGCTCGCAAACTCGAGCAACCTAGCACTCAAATGCAGTGAATTGAAAATCTTTGGTTTTTAAAGTTGATAGTTTACTGACCTTCAGAAAGGCAGCTCCAAGACAAGGGGTCGCGTGTCCAAAACCTTTGTTTCTCAAATCGACAGAAGGGTCATCTGAAACATTTAGTAAGCATTGCTACGTATGTACACCTACTCGTACATTAGTGTGATATATAACATTCTGTTGCTGGGCCAAGGATACTAAGCAATGCCTATGATATTCGTAGTACAGACCTATTTTTATGATGCGATAATAAGTGTGCGTTACAATTGCTCCGCCAAGTTATCAAAACAGAAAAAAAAATTTCGAAATTTGTCAAAATCGAAGGGTACAAACCAAAAATTTGTCAAAGTAGAAATAAAGAAGTTATACCTAAGGGCTTTAAGTTGTCCGCGCGAACGTAACTAGGAGGATTGCGCGGCCATGGAGATCTCGGCAACTACTTGGGTTAGAGATCTAATTCTTTTTGTCAATTGAAGACTGAATTCGTCAAAAATTGTCGAAAACAGAATTATATGCTCTGGATCAATATTTTACGAAATATTCACCTTGGAAGTTATGGCCGCGCAATCCTCCACTTGTTGTTTCTTTATTGTTGATTATTTATTTAAACATAAGACTTCATACATTAAAACTGTTACAAGAAGAAAGGTCTTAATTTGTCAAAACTAACGAAAGCATGTTTTGGTAACTTGGCGGAGCAATCGTAACGCACACGATATCCATCTTGGAAAGACAAAAAAGGAAGCACGTCCAATCGGTGTCTGCGTCAGGGTGTGCATCTAGATTGAGGGCTCATTTTTTAAATCTTTGAGAAACAAAATAAGACTTATAGGGGAATTAGTTAAAAATAGTAAAAACTTAAAGCAAAGGGCCATGAATTTCTTAAACGTGGATTAAAACAAATATAAACTTTATGGCGGTATATCTAGGGCCCTCAATTCATTAATGTCTGGACTGAGGAATCTGCTAAACATGGATTTATCTGAAGAAATACATAAATACTAATTTAAAATATTTTAGTTAGATACCTCTGTGAATTAGTTAAAAAGAAATAATGACACAAAACTTAATAGTTAAAAAGTAAATGAAAGTCTAATTTTACTAAAACGTCTGAACTGAGAGCCCAATATTTTCGGCTTTATTGACTAGGCTCAACCTCATAGATTAACGCAAATTAAAATAAGTTTTTTACTACTTTTTAACTAAAATGTAACATATCGTCCGTTCCTCTAAATGCCATACTTTACGAGAATTTTTTTTATAGGAGAAAATGTAGGGTGGATATGATTTTGTTACTTTTTTGGACGGAAAGTCATATATTTGCGAGACACTTCGCAATCCGCAAATCAATCAAATTAATTTCTATAAATAAAACACGATCGGTATAAATATAAGAAAACTATTTGCTTCTTTTAGATGTAACTTAAAAATAATCTGAAATCGTAAAAATACAATTTACTTACACACTTTTTGTAACAACTATTCAAATAAACGGTTTAAATCGGAAATGGTTTAGTCAGAGAAGCGAGTAAGCGAAGTTACTTATGAATGCTATATAATTTTTGGGAAAAATAGCGGCTAACTATACCTACGGGGTGGAACGGACACCGACGCGAAAACGGTTACCACGTATTCAGTGCATCATTCCCATGATGATCACCCCGTATGGCTCTATTTTCAAAGATGAACACAAGTTTTTTCGTCAATTATTACATTATGTATGTGGGATTTTAAAATGTGTACTTAGTAGTTAGAATAATAAGCATGAGTGAGTGTAAGCGAGACGACATATGTGTGTGAGAGAGAGGAAGGATGGAAGGGGAAAAGTTAAGATGGCGATAACCGTAGAACCGTTAACGTGTACTCTGTGTAATTTTAAATTAATAAAAGTCTAAAATAGTAAATCTGCTATTATTTCACCGCCTCAGACCTACAAATTTGGGGGCTCGTCCGGGATATCAAAAAGAAAGGCGGAATAGTACGGCCGGTGAAATAAAAACGACGTGTGCAGATCGGCTACCACGTGCACAGGAACACGCGAACGACGGCGGTTTCTGCGGTAGAAGACTGTCTCAACGACTACGACGAAATGTCCAAACCCGCGAAAGATCGCAGGAAAAGTCGGCAAGAAGACTACACCGACTGCCAGGACGACTGCGATGCGAGAAAGCGTAACGGCAACATGCTTCAGATGACGGCCGAGCTGATACCCAGCTTTAGCGGCCGCGACGACACCTATCCAGTGACGCGGTGGATAGACGAAGTAGAATCCAACGCCGAGATATTCGAGTGGACACCGCTTCAGCAGCTCCTAATTGCGAAACGAGCGCTGACAGGTACAGCACAGCTATGGTTACGGGCGGAGCGTCCACACAAGACTTGGGAAGAGCTCAAGGCAGCGCTGGTAAAAGAATTTCCAGACACTGTCGACATCAAATCCATCCATGAATTAATGAGCAACAGAAAGAAACTGCCGAGTGAATCCTGCTTAGACTACATGCTTGTTATGAAGGAACTCGGAAAGCGCGGTAAGATGCCTGACTACGTCGCAATCAAGTACATAGTGGATGGAATAGTGGATGTCGAAACAAATAAAATCATGTTGTATGGTGTCACCGCGTATAACGACCTTAAAGAAAAACTCAAGATTTATGAAGCTATAAGCAAAAAGATGCAAAGTGCGGCGCAGGTGCAGAGGCGTTCAGCAGTGAGTACAAGTAGCAATAAACCCCATTCAAGCGGCAAACCATGGATTCGGTGCTATGGATGTGGTGAAGTTGGACATGCATCAGCCGATTGCCCGCATAAAAGCAAAGGATTGAAGTGTTTTAAATGTAACCAATTCGGACATGTTGGATCGGCGTGCACTTCATCGGCGGCGGCGCTAGCGTCGAAATCGGCGACGCCGAAACCCAGCCATCGTGCATCATCGGACGAGATCGGTAAAACACGACGGAGCTACCAACAGCAGCATACGAAGAGCGCGATGTTCGCGGCGGACGTCACACAAGACGACGGTGGCGCCTCTAGCGACCTCCTGTGTAACGAACTGCAGGACTACCAACACACAAAGCGAGCGATGTTCACGACGGTGAATGACGAAGAAGACAGCGCCCCAAGCGGATACTTTTCGAACGACGAATCGAAAATGGCGGCGTTTGTTTACAACGACGAAGAAGTTTCAATGTCAATGTTGACAAAAGAGAAAAAGCCGGTTGTCTTGTTGGAAATAAACAACGTGCAGTTAAAAGCGTTAGTAGACACGGGCAGCGACGTGAACATTATTTCGGCGGATGTTTATGATGCGATTGGAAAACCAGAATACGAAAAGGACGAATTATTACTCTCCGGCATTGGACAATCAACAGTGCGTTCGATGGGAAAGTGTCGTTTGAATTTGTGCGTGGACAAACAGTGCTACCCAGATGTTATATTTCACGTTCTATGTAAAGACTATATACCGTACGATGTAATAATAGGTCAGGAATTTCTTAACGACGTTACAGTTGTGTTAAAAAGGGGTTGCGTGAAATTTTATAGCAAAGAGTGGGAGCGACTGGGATGTTATGTGAGTGAAGTATGCCCATCTGATTCTGTTGTAGGTCACATGAAGGATCCGGCGTTAAGAGAAGAAGTGCTAAATTGTGTACGAAACTACAAGCCTCATCAAACGAAAGAAGCACCGCTGCAACTGCAAATCGTGCTCAAGGATGACGTTCCGGTGGCGCAACGACCACGACGTTTGGCGCTGAAGGAGCAGGAAATAGTGGATAAACAGGTTGCAGAATGGTTAGAAAAGGACATTGTACGCGTGAGTCATTCAGAATATAGTAGCCCGCTGGTATTGGTTAAGAAAAAAGATAATTCTGTTAGAGTCTGTGTTGACTATAGATTGTTAAATAGAAAAATGGTTAAAGATGAATTTCCATTACCAGTAATAGAAGATCTGATTGATAAATTAAAGGATGCTAGGGTCTACAGTGTACTCGATTTAAAAAATGGGTTTTTTCACCTGAAAGTGTGCGAAGAGTCCATCAGGTATACTGCTTTTGTCACACACAATGGACAATATGAATTCTTGAGGGCTCCTTTTGGTTTAAGTATCTGTCCAAAATATTTTATGAGATTTATAACAATTATTTTCAGAGAACTACTAGCAAAAGATGAAGTCATAATATTTATTGACGATTTATTGATACCGGCAAAAGATGAGGCCCAAGCTGTGCAACGGCTTAAGAAAGTACTTATGATTTCAGAGCAATATGGTTTAGAGATAAATTGGAAGAAAGCAAAATTGATCTCCCGAGAAATAGAGTACTTGGGACACTTAGTGAAGAACGGAGAAGTGAGACCCTCTACTGAGAAGATAGATGCTGTCATGAGGTATCCAAGACCATCAACAACAAGGCAAGTTCATAGTTTTCTTGGCCTCACTTCATATTTTAGAAAGTACATTAAAGATTATGCATTTATAGCCAAACCCTTATCAGACTTACTCAAGAAGGATGCTCTGTTTGAGTTCGGTGAGAAAGAAACAATGGCATTTGAGAACTTAAAACAAAAGTTAGGAGATTCGCCAGTATTGAAGATTTATGATTCTTATTTACCCACCGAATTGCACACAGACGCTTCTGCTGTTGCCTATTCTGCCATACTGCTGCAGCTACACAAAGACGGCTGGCACCCTGTTTACTACATGAGCAAGAGGACTACTGACGCCGAATCGAAATATTCAAGCTATGAACTAGAAGCATTAGCCATCATTGAGGGAGTGAAAAAGTTTCGAATTTATTTATATGGTATCCATTTTAAAATAGTGACTGACTGTCAAGCCTTTGAGTTGACACTGAAGAAGAAAGAACTGTCACCGAAAGTAGCTCGCTGGGTTTTGTACTTAGATCAGTTTGACTATGACATTGAGCACAGAGCTGGCACGAAGATGCAGCATGCCGACGCGTTAAGCCGACATCCGTGTATGATTATAACAGTAAACAGTCTACAAAACCAAATAAGGCTGACTCAACAAAATGATGACGGATTAAAGGCAGTGTGTGAAGTACTAAAACATGGTTCTTTTTCAGACTACTGGCTAGACAATGGGCTTCTATACAAAGGAGAGCATAAGCAGCTTGTTATACCTAAGTCACTGGAGAAAGAAATCATAAAGCAAGTTCACAGTAAGGGGCATTTCTCTATGAAAAAAATGAAAGAAATTATAAAACAAGATTATTTTATCCAAGATTTGGATAAGAAGCTACAAGAGTTTGTGGTGTCTTGCATACCATGTCTACTGGCTACGAAGAAGGCAGGCAAGCAAGAGGGATATCTGAATCCAATTGATAAAGAAGGTACCCCATTACACACTCTACATATAGATCATTTGGGACCACTGACGGACACGAAGAAAATGTACAATCACATATTGACAATAGTGGATGGTTTCACTAAATTCACGGGGATCTTCCCTACTAGGAGTACAACAAGTAAAGAAACGGTTGAAAAACTAAAGATACATCAACAGCACTATGGAAACCCTGTGAGGATAATAAGCGACCGGGGGACTGCATTTACTGGAGGTGAATTCCAAGAGTACTGCCAAGAGGAGAACATACAACATGT
This sequence comes from Noctua fimbriata, assembly GCA_905163415.1. Lineage (NCBI taxonomy): Eukaryota > Metazoa > Arthropoda > Insecta > Lepidoptera > Noctuidae > Noctua > Noctua fimbriata. The sequence goes on from LR990937.1 coordinate 922,557, forward strand.
TACCATCACCACAGGAGTCCCGAGGGGAAATGGCCAAGTGGAAAGGCTGCACAGGACTATACTAGCTGTATTGACCAAGCTATGTCTGGAAAATCCATCATTGTGGTATACACATATCAGTCGAGTGCAAAGGGCTATAAATAGTACATACCAACGAAGTATAGACACAACTCCGTTTCACCTTATGGTTGGCATAAATATGAGATGTAAGGAAGACCTACACATATTGGAATTGTTAAAACAGGAAGAGATTGATCAATATGAAGAAAATAGAGAAGAGATTAGAATCAAAGCCAAGAAGCAAATACTACAAGTACAAGATGAGAATAAGAAGACATTCAATGAAAAGCGGAAGCCAAGTACCCAATATAAAGAAGGAGATTTAGTGGCTATAAAAAGGACACAGTTTGGTACGGGGATGAAGCTGAAGCCCAAGTTTCTAGGGCCGTATCGAGTATCAAAGGTTAAGCGAAATGATCGCTACGATGTGGAGAAGGTTGAGCGTGCTACCGAAGGGCCTATTAAAACGTCTAGCTCCGCGGACCAAATGAAGCCATGGCCGCAGTAGGTATTTTCTTTAATTATTTTTGTTATTAGTAGATGGATGAAAGGTTAAGTAAATAAAACAGAACCCTTTTATTATCAACTGTAATGTTTATTGGCATAAACAGTGTGTATTCTGTATTGATATAATATTATGTGATCTATCATTGTCCACACTTTATAAATTGTGTATTTGTACACCAATTAACCATATTCTGTTTGTAATGAGTTCCATATAAATCTGTAATGTTGTAAAGCAAAGTAACTTCTATTTTAAACTGGTATTATTGTAACCTAGTATAGAACAATTCTTGATGTATGATACGTTCATTGTTTCTTAACTTTAAGATAAGAGGTTGGTTCATTTTGTTATTTAAGCTGAAGATTGAAATTGTAATTAAGGTTGTCTGAGGGCAGACAAATTATCAGGACAGCCGAGTTGTGGGATTTTAAAATGTGTACTTAGTAGTTAGAATAATAAGCATGAGTGAGTGTAAGCGAGACGACATATGTGTGTGAGAGAGAGGAAGGATGGAAGGGGAAAAGTTAAGATGGCGATAACCGTAGAACCGTTAACGTGTACTCTGTGTAATTTTAAATTAATAAAAGTCTAAAATAGTAAATCTGCTATTATTTCACCGCCTCAGACCTACATGTATATCAAATACATTACAAAATATCAAACACAGTCGTTTCCGACAGTTTAAGCAACAAATATTTACTTAGCCGCTTATAAAATAGCTTTTATGAGGGCACATGATACTGATCAGTCCAAAAAAATCATAAAATCATATGCACCGTACAAAATTTTCTCCTATAAAAAATATAAAACCAATTTTCTCGTAAAGTATGGCATTTAGAGAAACGGACGATATGTTACATTTTACTTAAAAAGTAGTAAAAAACTTATTTTAATTTGCGTTAATCTATGAGGTTGAGCCTAGTCATTAGAGCCGAAAATATTGGGCTCTCAGTTCAGACGTTTTATTAAAATTAGACTTTTATTTACTTTTTAACAATTAACTTTTGTTTCATTATTTCTTTTTAAGTAATTCACAGAGGTATTTAACTAAAATATGTATGTTAAAGTCGTATTTATGTATTTCTTCAGATAAATTCATGTTTTGCACATTCCTCAGTCCAGACATTAATGAATCGAGGGCCCTAGATATACCGCCATAAATTTGTAATGTCATATTCTAGAGATTTGGTAAGTTCTTAAAATTTTTAAGAAAATCTTTACTAAATTCTTAATTAAAATGATTAACTCAGATATAGTACTTTTTGAGATTTAGACTATCCCACTTTACGCACGCGTCTGGATTGAGGGCCCAATTTGGTTCATCTGTTTGTTCATTCCTTCATCTTTCTGATATCAAGGTAGTGAGGTCAACGAAACGACGGTTTTGATTGTTCCCGTTAGCCCCACCAGTGGGGGTCAACGGGAATACATCGTCCAATCCAACATTACATACCACATTTTGGGCCTTGCTTTGTAACGGTCGTTTTTAATAACTTACTAACAGTTAACGGAACGTTGCTGTCTCAGTTATACAGTTAAAGAAACTGCTCTTTCTTGTCAAACGTCTATGTGACATAAACGGTAGGTAGTTACTTGTAACCGCTAGTAAGCGCATCCCTCCGAAGCGTTTCGTTTACAATTTACAATTTTCATCACATTTCCTAAACTATATAATTTATCGGCCTAAATCCTTTTAAATTATTTTTTTTTAATATAAACCTGTTGTTAGACACTATTTTCATTATAAAAAATAAAATAAAAAATCAAAATATAATAAAATATCTGCACTAATTAAAATTCACATTTTCAAGTTACGTAATTGTAAATTAGTAATTCGCCGAGAAAAATTTTTGGTTTATCCGTCATTGGTTTTTTATGGTTTTCGGGGTCGCTGATAACGAAAATAGGTCAAAATGAAAATTCAAGATGGCGCCAAGGAAAATTTCTGGTTTTTCCGACAACATGTAAAGTTCTCACTTATTAGTTAGTCAGTTAAGTCATTAACCCCGTAACAAGCATTTTCAACTGTCCATCTTCCATATTCATTTTGACCTCATTTTCGATATCAGCGACCCCGAAACCCACGAAAACGACACCCATGACAGAAAACCAAAAATTTTCCTCGGCGAATTACGAATAACTTGAAAATGTGAATTTTAATAAGTGCAGATATTTTAATGAAAATAGTATCAAACGATAGGTTTATATTTTAAAACAATAACTCAAAATGATTTAGGTCGATAAATTAATTAGTTTAGGAAATATGATGAAATAATAATATGCTACTTTTGATTATGTCCCGAAATAGAAAGGTAGCAATCAACAGTAACCGTTTGACATTTAGCTTACTGCCGGTAAGAAACAAAACGTTTCAGAAAAGCTTTCATTATTTTTCTATGAACCAACTTATCTTTGGTAAGCTGTCGACCATGGACTTAGTATACAAACAGGACTGAGTTTGAAATTTGTAACACACAAAAATGAACCATAACATTCACACCGTAGGTTTACTTTTGTTAAGCTATCATAACCGAGGCGAGAGAGATAGTCTTATGGGAGCCCTTTGTCCCTTTCACTCAATTGCCAACAGATAAAAGTGTTAAAGATGGTAGAAAATATTACACCGGCAGTCACTTCACACTACAAGTAAAATAAATTACGAGTATTTTTTTTGCTTAAAGATAAATTTTAATTATTTTCTTTATAGGTTTACAGTCTGTACATAATACTAATTTATTTATTTTAAGTCAAATTAAATATTAGTATAGTAGTGTATTAGTTATTGTTGTTTTTTCGTTTGGAAGCTTTAATATATTCATTATGGTAACACTGAAATCTGTCATCAATGGTGTTAATTTGACTTCCTAAGTTATTTTGAGAAAATTATAAGTTTTATCTACGGTTCTTTTTTTATTTTAACTGTGAAAATGGTTAAAAGTATTGTATCACGTCATGTAAAAGTGAATCATATGGTGGTTGTTGCATATCATTTCACAGGTAAGGAATATTATAGATTTTGTTTACTAACAATGATTAGTGTGACCATGTCTTAAACGTTTTGCAGACGAAAGACTTATGCTTTCGTGTATTTTTCAATAAAACTGTTAATATTTACTGTTATATTTTGCGCATGAGAAATATAATTTGCACCTATGTATCGCGTTATTGAAATAGCATTATTTTTGTTTGTTACAGCTTTCCATTGAAAGAGGAAATAAGGCTAAAATGTCGATTCCCGAATTTCAAACCCGAACCAAAAGTTCTGTTGTGTGCAGCTTTCATTTTAAGCCAGAGGATTTTCATACTACAAAATCACGACGAGCGTTAAATGCTTATGTTCATTTTTTCCAGTGGTAAGGATATTGGGTTTATCATCAGTACAACTAATGAACGCGGAAAGAAGGCAGGTTGAGTGTGCTTAATAGCTGTTCTCGTGCGCGAGGCTCTCTTCAGTCAGCACTGGCGGGCGCCTTGCAACTACAGGCTCCGGCCGCTCCTGGTATCTTGCAGGGAACGACGTGAAGAAAGAGGGCTTCGTTTCACAGTGATAACAACGCCGAAGTTAACTCTTGATAAGGTTTCAGGAAGCAACACGTAATTCTTCAGGGCTGTGTTGAACAATTTTTTCATTTAAAAGTTCCGGATTGATGACTACGATTTGTTCAAATTTTTTGCGCACTTACGTATTTCGGAGGTTAGCCGTATCGAGTTTTTTTTTTCAAAATTTTGATGCGATTAAAACAAATATTTCATACAAGACTCAATCATCTAAGTAGTCCACCATATTCTATCCAATGTACAACGGATGAAGAACCACACAAATTACAACTATTAAGAGCATTGGCTAATTCGTATTTAAATAATACATATTTCATCATGCGAAATGTAATGCATTGAGAAACTTAGGCAGTAAGATTGGCTTAGGGCAGAAACTCCACAAAACAATTCTGTTAAACCATATTTAATTTTAATGAATGTGTGTCACACACTTTCAGTTTTATTCCCTCCATTTGAATACCCAAACACCAATTCAGCAGAGCAAACGGAAAAAAATATTTTTTTTGTCATAAATTATTATTTTAAGCAACCGTTGATGTGTTAACCGGACACAAATTATCTCTGTCAAAACGAAGTTTCTTATTTGTTATAAAAATGTTTGGTGACCCTATTAGAAAGAGACAAAGGGCTCTGTTATTAATTATCTCTCTCGTCACGTTTTTCTGGCAGAGTGCTCAGTCCAGTTTATTATACTAAGTCCATGCTGTCGACCCTCCGAGAGACAGGTAGGTGACGTGGATAGGATATTCCTTACTAATTTTGTTTATAGAAACACGGATAGCTACTAGTGACAGGCATATTAGCTAACAGTAAGTGATTTGCGTGATGATAGTTTAAAGTTTTTAAAGAAAAATAGTTTTAGAGAGGCATTTGAGGCAAATCAAAGAAAATGTTATGTACATTCAAGATATTGCCACCACATAGCTAGGAACACGAGCCTAATGCCTATTTTCATAATTTCGACAGTGCAATCATAATTTAAGTATTGATTTAGATATTGCTTATTGAAAGTGCACGAAGAAGGAGAGCGCGGCAACGAGACGCGTCGTGCCGCCAGTTTGATTTACACGCTCATCAACAGCGCGCCCCGCTGTGCGACTGTCTGGGACACCTCTATAAGGACGCGCCCGTGAGCCGCCCCGCTGCCCGCATGTCAGTGACTACCGCAGGACCACCAACGCCAATAGCTTCCATATTTGGTAAATAATAGTGTTTGGTGATAATTAGTGCTCGAACAACAAAATTGGTGCCTTAGTAGTTTTCGAGAAAATCGACTTCGAAGGTGGTCCGGCGGTAGTCACGCTCCTTTCAGCAGATCACCATGAGCGCCGAAAACGTCTCCTTCACCACACAATCCTCCCTTTGAAAACTTCATGAAAATCAATTATGAGTAAGCAAAAAAAATAGTCAAGAAATAGTCACCAAGGTTAAAAAAATAGTCGCATTATGATTCCGAAGTTATAGCTACATGTTGGTGAGGATTGTGGGGTGAAATTCTCCACACAATCCTCACCTCAGTGCAAGCAAATGGTTGGGAGTATCAACATGGTTTCAATTCCAAAAAATAGTCAACGGCTATGCGAAATCTCAAAAATAATCATTGAGGGATTCCTGAGATATAAAGGTGTCTTGGTGAGGATTACGTGGTGATCCTTTCTCGCCACAATCCTCACTTGATTATTGCGGAATAGGGAATGCAAACCGGTTTCACCGAAAACCAAATAACCGGATTTCGGTTATTTGCAATTATTATAGTTATTTCGGATATTTGCAATTATTAAAAACCCGGTCTTGTTTACATGTTTCCGGTTTTCCGAGTTTTTTATTATTTTCAAATGGCAACATTACTACACCACTTGTCAGTCAAAACAATGCATTTTATCAGCATTTTTGTTTTGCCAAACGATGCCAACGGTTGTAAGTGAAAAGACGTGTTGTTTTAGCGTAGTATTTGGTAACTTTTAATTGTTTTCAATAGTTGAGTGAATGAGTTATGTGAATTTATCGTGCAGTTCAGTTATTTTTTGAGTAATTGACATAAAAAGTATTTTAGGTTAGGTACAAATTGCTATTTTAAAATTTGTGGTCCACACCACACTTATATTAAAAATAAAAAGTTTGTTAGTAGCATTTGTCAAATATTTTTAATTTCGTGTTAATTTAATAATTAAACAGGTCAACTTATTATTCTTGCTTCAGATTACTATGGATGACTTAGTAGAAAACATCAGCAAAACCGAAGATAAAATCAGCGTCATATTTATAAATCGAAAAACAGAAAAATATCGTTTAGACAAACAATAAAAAAAATTATTTCAAACCGATTTCACCGAAACAAGTGTTTTTTTTGTGCGGAACCCGAAAAGAATTACCGTTTTAAAAATAGTTTTGCAATTTTAGTGTCCGCGACTGTACCAAAACATAATGTATGTAGAAGCTTAACATACTTCTACATAGCAAACCAGGTCGAAATTAACATGGTTGGAGACGACTATTTCTTGAATATTTTTTGACACCCAAATTCAGATTAAAAAACGCAAGCGTTCCGCGGTAATCAAGTGAGGATTGTGGCGAGGAAGGCTCACCACGTAATCCTCACCAAGACACCTTTATATCTCTGGAATCCTTTAATGACTACTTTTTGAGATTTGGCATAGCCTTACGACTATTTGTTGACTATTTTTTGGAATTGAAACCAAGTCGATACGCCCAGCCGTTTGCTTGCACTGAGGTGAGGATTGTGTGGAGAAGTTCACCCCACAATTCTCACCAACATGTAGCTATAACTTCGAAATCATAATGCGACAATTTTTTTAACCTTGGTGACTATTTCTTGACTATTTTTTTGCGTACTCATAATTGATTTTCATGAAGTTTTCAAAGGTGAGGATTATGTGGTGAAGGACACCCGAAAACGAGGGTGTGCTACAGCTATTCCAAGGATAAATAATTTATGCCTTTATATGTGATTCATGTCGTCAAAGAACAGAACTGAAATATTTGTTTTTACCGAGAAATCAACGATCATAACTTTCGCGCGCTTCTTCAGCAGAACCACGACTTTGAATGTTGATTCCAAGTTAGAGGAGCTTGTCGCTTTCCTCAAAGCTGCACAGAAAATTACTGCCCTGCAAAATAAAATTAGTGCCCAAAATTCAAAAGTATTACTCCGGTAGTTTACGAGATATACCATGCCATTGGTGGGGTGGCGGTAGTCATTGTGTTAAATTTTAATTTCAAGATTTCCCTATTAAAAACTCTGTATATATAATTTATACAAAAATTACTGATCCTAAAGAAGTTATAGTGATCAAAAATTTAGATTCCTAAGTGTTGTATTTTAAGAGAAATTAGCTTTAATTACTTTTTCATACTAAATCTGCGCGTATAACCCGACCAAATTAAGTTGTCAATGGTATTGAGCTGTTAATGAGATGTGTGACACTCGTGCACATAAATAAATGGATGTCGAAATAGTAATACAACAGTTCACTATCTATAATTTTTATACAAACTGTGTACCTAGGTACACTCACCTGCAAAATTGCATAAATACCTTACGAAAATAAAAACTAGATGGCGTTGGTTTCTTCACAACTATAACTAATTTACGAAACTTATTAACTAGGTGTCACTTGTAGGTGGCTGGTTTCACACGTGGGCAGAACAGTGAGGTAGAACATTGGGCAGCACAGTACTTCTACTGTTTGAGCGCATAGAATATAACAGAACAGTACTGTCTTGACAGTAACCAAACCAAGGCAGAACAGTTAATAGCTCGCCGGTCTATTTTTTCGGGGCAGTTTGCTACCCCCCCCCCCCCACCTTTCACGCTCGTCAATCTCGTGTGAACGCGAGGGCAGTCCAGTGCAAAGAGCAGGACAGTGTGAGTGTGCGCGTCCTGACTTGTTTTAAGTTTTTCTTTCCTATTTATTTCATTTTTACAATTTTAATTAGCTTATATAAAGCAATTTGTGCTGCAATTTTGAGTAATTGGCGTAAATATTGCCATTGTCGTCGTCGACGCTCCATCGCTATCACTCGCGGACTGTCCTAAATTTAAACGCCAGTCCTTTCCAACTGTTCTGCCCTCGTGTGAAACCAGCATTAGGAAGAAACGTATTAAGTAGGATTAAGTGGTAATTATAATAAGATAAATGTATTAGCTGTGTAACTCCTCACTTATCTATGTAAGCTTTAGTGCAGCATTACATTTATTAGCATACGTAGCTTAAATGATAAAAAACAAAAGAAACCGATAGGAATATATTCATTAAGCTAACGAGTGTGTGTTGAATTTAATAATATATTAGGAATCTGAATTTTTGGTCACTATAACTTCTTTAGGATCAGTATTTTTTGTATAAATTTGGGAAGAAATCACAGAGTTTAAAATAGGGAAATATTGAAATGAAAATTTAACACAGTGACTACCGCCACCCACCAATGGCATGGTATATCTTCGTAAACTACCGGAGTAATACTTTAGAATTTTGGTCACTAATTTTATCTTGCAGGGCAGTGATTTTCTATGCAGGTTTGAGGAAAGCGCCAAGCTCATCAAACATGGAATCAACATTAATAGTCCTGCTGAAAAAGCGTGCGAAAGTTATCATCGTTGATTTCTCGGTAAATACAAATATTTCAGTTCTGTTTTTTTTACGAAATGAATCACATATAAGAGCAATTATTTATTTGTATCCTTGGAAAAGCTGTAGCATACCGTTCGTACATTTTCGGCGCTCATGGTGGTCCTGCTGAAAGGAGCGTGACTACCGCCGGACCACCTTCAAAGTCGATTTTCTCGAAAACTACTAAGGCACCAATTTTGTTGTTCAAGCACTAATTATCACCAATTAAGAACTAATTATTTACCAAATATGGAAGCGATTGGTGTTGGTGGTCCTGTGGTAGTCACGGCCATGCTGCCCGCACCCGCAGCTTGGCCGCGAACTTAGAAAATATGGGTCAATTATCAAAAAAGTTAACTCTAAAAGGTTGAATGATCATGACATGAGACACATTGGACTCACTGGTGATCTGTTTCTGGTAGTAGTACCACAACGGGAAGCGCCAGGGCCGGTCCCCGGTGGCGGCGCCGGCGCAGCGCGTGGCGTGCCAGGCCGAGTCCGAGTTGCTGAAGCAGCCGAACGCGCCGCCGCCCGTCGCCATTAGGACGCCGTCTGAAGACGCACGTGGATAGGAACTGACTGGTATAACTCACACACTTCGTCTATCATAACAATACACCATCCCCGAAGGGATAGGCAGAGGTGTAGATACCTACAAGGTGTAAACGGACACTTCACGAAGCCGTCAACCAAGTATTCTGTACAGATACTACTACTATCTGTCAAATTTCTTTAATAGATTTTATACTTTATCGCTAAAGCATTAGGTTCAAGGTTGATTGGGAAAATTTGACAGTTTCGGGTAACTTGATGTGCTGGCGTCTGTACATCAAACTAAGTAACTCTACGCAAAAAATATTACTGAGAAACTACCTTTTTTGGGGGAAAAATCACGTTTTACGGTAGGACTCAAAACGTGCTGATGGATGCATTGTATAGTAGGTACGCGCGTCGTGGACGTAACCATTTAACTCTCCAATTCCCATGAGCAAGTTCATAATTTTTTTCATAATCTCAACAGAATAGGTTACATTTAGTTAGGACAAAATATAAAAATCTAGTTACCCCCTTTTTATTTCACCTACAAGTGACACTGTATTGACATTACTTTAAATGACACATCGTCGATGAAGTTCTAAAAATACGTAAGTCAATTTTCGACGGTTTTGATTTTTGATGCCGTTTACTAGAGAATCGGAAGACGCGTTGTTTCAGCCAATCACGGAAACAAGCAACGTCTTTATCTAATTTGAAGTGAACACAAATTTTAAAATGGTATTGTACCATTACCTAAGTATAATTATGCCGTTTTTGCACTCTCCTGTAAAGTTGCTATTTCCGACTTACGTGGTGTTAGAACTTCAACGATGACATGTGATTTTTATTATTCTTTAGGTAGAAATTAAGAGTAAAATTGCATCGTGGTAGAAATAAGACATTAAACGTCTGCCGCCTATACTGGGAATTGAAGAGTAGTAAAGTTACAACATTAAAAAACTTGTATTAAAAATAAATCTTGAGAAATAGTTGGTACTTGAGAGCAGGCCCATTTTGTAATAAATAATAAAACTTTAACCCTCTATGTCTCCGTAATTAGAAGGATGGTCTAGAACAAAAAAAAAAATCACAATGACGGGGAGAACAAGTGCCTTTCGGATTCGTTAAGGGTACTTTTACACTCATTATGTACTCATGGACATATTCAATCTGCACACACCCCAATTCAGGGGTTTTGGTCATCACCTTGGTCTTCGCCATATTCGTCGCGAGTCCCGACCTCGAGGCTGCTCAGATGCTTTTTGGACAGGGAATGATGGTCCTCTGGTGTTTAATTTTATGGCTGCTGTGCTATTTTCGTTTTTTTTTGTAATAGTAGTAGTAGGTTTATGTATGTAGGTTTGAGGAGTTGTTTTTGGAGATAATCATATTTGATTGTCTCCAAAAACAAATCCACCGCGCACCACGCCACCACGCACCACGCCATATTTGGCGTGGTGCGATCTGTTATCAAATGCTTTACAATGAGTTTCAAACAAGAATAGGACTTTCCTCGCGCCATATTGTGACGTCATAGTTGTCAAAGTTTGTCGTAAAAGTTTGGTAGGGTCAGAAAGGTACGTCTCATATCATTTAAAGTTATTTGGTATATTTACATTTCAATAACGTTCACAAGACGCAGGTAATAAACGTGAGAATATGTAAAGAAATTATACACAACATTGTTATATACATATAACATTTACATGTATACTTAAAAAAAAACTTATTTTGTATAACGTTCACAAGATGCAGGTAATAAACGTGATACATTTAGAGATTTATATACTCTAGAACTTATTTCGTATAGCGTTATTGGATATAACGATTATTTAATCGAAAATCATTAAGTCTATCGTTTAAAATATAAATGGAGACCATAATTATGGCTAACACCCCGATCTAGAGCAATCCGACTCGGATAGGTTAGGTTAGAAGACTAAGGCGGGAGCGGAGCGAAACGCCTGGTCCCTCTTTTGTCGGAGAATCATTTAGGTTAGGTTAGTGGGGCACAGTGACCATTAAGGCGCATTTACGCGCCAGATCCCCTTTATTCTATTGTTGGTGAATCATTTGGGTTAGGTTAGCACAGTGACCATAAACGCGCGAAGGCGAGTGAGCGAATCGCGCTTGTTGTCTTGCCAGGTGGTAATCAGTTACTAGGTATATCTACTCAGGTTACTATGTTAGAAATTACAAAAAATAAATAACTTTAAATTATTTATTATGCAAAAAATTATTGTTTTTTTAGGCTTCAATTAGAAGCCAGTTTGTATCATATTATACTAAATTGGTTTTATGTCTTTTGAGTGGTACCTATATCAAACGATTTTTGAATGTATGTCATGTTTATAAAAATAAGTTATTTTAAAATTATATCAATCGTTTATTATATTAACTATAATTATATAAAATAAAATTATAGATTCAGTTGTTATATCTTGTAAATATTACAGATTTTGTAATTATAATTATCATATTGCCCGGGTCAAAGGAAAAAGATTTTTTCCAAAATAATTACAAAAAGGGTTTAGATTGGCCTCAAACTAGGGAAAGCCTGCGCCTACCAATACAGTTCGAGAATTTGCCATTCCAAAAAAAAAACATGTTCGGTGGCATACACATTTAAAACATTATTATTTGGTGAATAAACCAGTTGTTTCTAATATGTAGTTTGAATCAACACTTTCACGGCATTAAAAAACCGATTAAAAGATAACAAGAATAACGATTAAAAATATTATTCAATTTATTTGCGCAAGTTAATTTTTTGTTGCTAACCGTACGTACTTTTCAAGTGACAGTTGACAGATAGAGCTAGGTCATTCATGTTTCTATTTTATGGAAACATTATTAAAAAAAAATCAACGAGCGATCTGGAACTAGCACAACTTTAAACCCGTTTCAGGAACGGATAATATTTTGTTGGTCCAAATTTCCAAAGATTAGAAGACCACAGAATCACACTATCTTAACATACAGTGCTTCACGGTTCCTTTTTCGTTTGAATGGCAACAAAGCGGGAAAACACAAGATGGCGGAGCTAGTTCCGATTATAACCACGGGCGCCAAAATGTTTACACAAGTATACTGTGAATGACGCATTTGAGGTGTAATGATTTTCTTACTTTCATCACTGTTTAGTAATGCAAAATCTGTGCAGTAATCTCGAGGTCGGAAAAACATACGTACGAGTGAAAGTGGCGACGTCGATGACCAGCGAAGGCTTGTATAGGGACTGGCCGTATACCAGCGCGTCCGCCATCATCAGGCGACCCTCCATGTCTGTGTGCTCTATCTGAAAACAAATGGGGAAAACTAAAAGAGCAGGGTGACAAGTAAAATTTTAAGGACAAATTCCAGTGGGTAATTTACACACTTCCCAGGCCCAGAACAATATACCAGCAGGAGGGATCTAGTTCACGACGCGCGACGCCATCTCACGCATGCTAAAAGAATATTGTTTTGATTCCGTCTCCCGTCACGAGATGGCGCTGTTGACAACTCAGCGTTCCATGCTGCTCCTTACAAAATTCCTTTTACTGCACGTGCACGGCACGTGTTAGCTAGGCTACCATAGAGCAAGGAGTCTTAAAAAAATGAAATAGACTTTCAATGGGGGTTATCGCGCATGAATTCGCCGTTCTTCAGAAATGTCAGACTGATGTCATAATTATGTTCGTGCGTTGGGCGCTTTTTTATCACGTTTTTTACTAATATTCACATTTTTACTAATTGGCCACAATTTATAGTGGCTAAGATTCAGCCGTTCCTGATTAATTATGACTTGAAGATTTTAAATAGCAAGTTAGGATTTAATTTGTTAGTACCTTATGGAATAATGATTTTTAAATTTTTAAATGAAACAGGATATCTATCGGAAGTTTACACAATGTTGTTATACGTAATAAAATAATCTTTTAACGGAGTTATTGGTACTTTAAAGTATAAAATAGAATTAATGTCAGGACCTTACTCGCCATCTGGTGAGCTCAAAAACGATAGCCCTCATTAGTTGAATATCTCTGATCTCTCACTTGTATCGACATTCCGTTGAGTGCTTGCACGACGTCGCCGACCTTCATGCACTGGCCGCTCACCATGTTCTCACAAATCGGAATCACGCCCGTTACATTGATAGGCAACTGTAATCAAATACAATTTATGGGACACTTTTAAAGGGTGGAATGAGGTGATTCAAATAGGTTTTGGTTGATACTTCTGGACACGATGTGATGGTGTTGTTATTGAAGCGAGCCCGACCTCGCTTCAATAACAACACCATCACATCACGTAAAATATACATTTGAAATTGCCGCTAGTCTTGTGCCGAATCAAGTCGACGCGTACATTTGTGTAGCACCTCAGACCCTACATTGTCACTCGTATCCGAGTGTATAAGCATCATCTGCTTGTAGCTCTGAGGGCGTTAAGCTTGGCGATGTCCGGGCTCACTTGACACATCGCCACCGCTGGTGAGGCTTACCTTAAGCCTGGCGATGATGTCGAACGCGGCCAGCACCACGGCGGCGCCCGCCATGCTGCCGCGGTTTTCCGTCATCGAATGGCAACTCTTCAGGCACAGACCTCCGCTGTAACACGAGGGTCAACGTTTTGATATAACATAACATCATCACGCCTGTATTCCGAAAGGTTATACGCAGGTGTACCTTATAGTACATACATTTCGCCAGTTAGGTATATTTAAGTCCCACGCAATAGGGGTCGAGCCTATTGCCATCAACCAGTCACGAATTCAGACTTCATCGTTGCTATTGAGAATTTCCTAGTGGAAAAACCCAATAACACCGCTCGACCCGGGAATCAAGCCCAGGACCTCATGCTCAGTAATCGCGATTGCATATAGTACTGCTTACCCATATTAGGGTACGCAAAGTGGGGGCACCAGAGAGTTGTAGTGAGGATGGTCACAAATGCGATAGGTCTATTGCATTCGTATCTTCCTCGCCCTTACTTAATTTGTTCGGTCGACCGAATCCCTAACGACCAAAGGTCAAATCAACCCTTGCTCGAGTGTAACTACCAGGATGTCGGCCATCAGACAGAACTGGCGAATGATCGTGCGGCGAATCACATCAACCCTGAACTCGCTACGTGATGAATGCCAAGAGTGTCACGAATTAGGAAGGTATAATATGCCCGCCCGCCTCGTTGGTCTAGTGGTCGCAAAACAACTGATGGGTATGAAGTCCTAAGTCGATTTTTAGAGCGGGCATTATTTTGGGGAATTTATATCAGGTTTTTTCAGTAGCTGCCTGGAGGCTGGAGTTGTGGGTTGACAGCAGTAGGTGCGCCCTATTACATGGGTATACTATAGGTACACTGCAGTGGCGAAGAGTGAAATATTGAGAGAGGTAAGCCGGAGCAAGTTTCAGTTAAATCCCTAAAAATTACAGTTAATTGCTTCCTATGACTGACATCGGGAGTTTCGCCAATCATTACAGACAGAAATTGAGCTTTATTTATCTCAAGTCGAATGGTCGCGTAAAACGGATGCAATACTATGTATTAAATCATTTTGAATGTCACTAGAGAGTCCAGAAAACACGGGGTTCTGACTGAATAACATAATTCTAAATGCGAATCCATTACTGTATCGTAGGTACTAGCTCAGATATAGCAAAGTTTCGATATAGTTACCGCGGTTATCGGAATTAGGGCCTTCATCACGGCCGCGAAAAGCTAGTTCTTGTTTACCTAACAAAATAACGGTGTCAATAAACCGTTTCAAATTAAATTTCTATTGCGACTGACTTTACTGTTATGGGCGTCATACGAATTATCGAAAAATGTTTCAATCCTACTAGTCCCAAATTCATGTAAAGCTAAACAACTATATGCTTTTCGGTCGGAGAAAGTTTCCGAGATGAATTCTTTAGATTATTAATATCGGTGTAACCCCCTTTATTCCATAAACAACTAGCATCTGAGAAAAGTAAGTATGGTTAACAAAACATTTTATTTAATGTACAACTGCCAGTTAACCATTGATATTTATCGTAAAGGGAAACATTTAAATGTTTGAAAAAGCCATCGCGTCTTTTATAATGTATTGTCATATTTGGGCGAGCACGACCTAACTGAATTACGTGTTTTTTATTTTCAAAACTTACAGTTGAAAAGCATGTTTCCTCACAGAGCTAATAATCTGTCAAGCAACAATCTAAAGCTATTAATGCCGCCATCCTACTGATCTCCTACTTTGCAAATCTACTTACTCTAAATTAGTATTTTCAAATTTCAATAACAACGTATATCTACGTAACTGCTTTCACTACACACAACAACCCATGAACACAAATAAAGAACTATAATACTAATCATATTTTAGACCAAGCAATAAATTCTAATAGGTTAAACTAGCTATTAGATTCAAATATAAATTCAATAACAAAACATGTATTCATACATTACGTCAAATGGTCTGTCAACACAAAATGTCATCAAGCATTGAACGACTGACAACGATATTTCGCCATCTCGCTGACGCGCACGCATTTTCTATTACTATCAAGTAACTCGGTTTGAATCGGCTTACTTATGTTTTAAGGGCATTACATTGCTCGATGACCTTGATGATTTTATCCCTACTGGACTGGGTACTGGTTTTTGTTGACTTGCCCCGCACATTTCGCAAAATTTCGGTTTTTATTTATTATTTAAAAATATTAAAAGAAATTACAGAAAAAAAACAATACAGATTGTTAAGTATATCATTACGTATTTGTTGTTACAAAATTCATGCCGATCTATTCAGCCGTTACAGAGATAATTTACAATTAAGGTTGAAAAAGGACCTATTTTCTACGATTAACCAAAAAAAATTGAGAAGGTTTATTAAAATTTTAAACAATACAATTTATTTGTGATGAACTTAACTATAACATACTTTTTTTTACACGGAAAACGCACGAAGGGATTCATCAACAAATTTCTTTGAACATACGCTATTTTTGAGATTTGAGCCATGTAATGCCCTTAATATTGCGGGCTGGCTAGTGACCTTCAAGTGATTCATAACGTTTATTTTGCATAGAAAATTAACTGCCAAAAAGCCGATCGCTCCTGCGGCTTATTATAAAGCAATATGTTCTTGGAGAGAAAATTATGTTTATTTAATGTCCATCAGTGTAGGCGTTTTGTGATGTTTCTCTACTTTTAAAAGTACTGATTGTGTCATTTTTCAATTACGGTAGAAAGAGTAGTTGGGTTTCAAACTTCTGAAGGGAAGCCGGTGGGAATGGACTTATCAATCAATCATTTTATTGTCAGGCAACTGAGGCCCATAGATAAAAATACACAAAATAATCTTATAAAAATAATAAACTAAAACTAGACACGAATCGTTGACGGCGTCGTATTCTGCTGCGTGGTGTCGCATAACCGTCCTCGGAATCGTCGGTATACGACACCTTTCGGCCAAAAGTCCTCTTTCATCATCTGCAGATGGTGAGTTGGAGCTCGAACCACGAACGACTTGAAGTTGATGTTGTGGCGCGATTCCAACCTTTCGACCCTCAGAGTCCAGTTGGTCTTCTCTTTATATGGAGGCTTCGTCACTGGTACACTGGTAGATCTTTACGCAAGACGCCTGTTTTTCCCGAAGGGTTGTGGCGCGATTACACTGGGTCATTAGCCTGAATTAGAACAAACGACGTCGAGTAGGTACGCCCGACTGCCGAACTTCGGATAATCTCTTCGGTATTCGTCTTCATTCAAACTACGTGTAGTTGTAAGCTTCGTGTTCCATTGCGATGACCAGTGTAATAAATGCATCGCGTGCCCGAATTCGAGTAGTCCCTTAACGACCAAGTGTTGTCGCGCCATTACGCAACTGTTCGGGGAAAACAGAGGTGCTAATACATGTTCTATCATAAGATAGATAAAGCGATACCTGTCGAAGGTGACTCCCTTGGCCGCCAGCAGCACGGGCGGCTTGTTCTGGCCGGCGCCCTTGTACTGCAGCTCCAGGAAGATGGGCGCGTCGCACGAGCCGCGCGCCACCGCCAGGAAGGCGCGCATGCCCTGCGCCTCGATCCACTCGCGGTCGTGCGCCTCCACCTCTACGCCGAGCGGACATAGCGTGTCCAGGGCACACTGGGGTACAAAACGATATTATGTACCCATGATCACCATGTCAATCTTACTTTGCTATTATAAATCCGAAAGATTGTGAAGATGGATGGAAGTTTGTTACTCTTTCACGGATTTAGATGTAATTTGGCACACAGATAGTTTATGATCTGGATAAAACATAGGATACTTTTTATCCCGGTAGTACATCGAGACATAGTCTCGTAAAAAGTATCCGCGGCTCGCGGCTTCGCATGCGTGGTTCGGTAATGTACGCAGGGGAAGGTGCGGACATAAGTTAGTTACAAATACAAATATGGAAATTTTAAATAGGATGGCGGTCTTAACGCTAAAAGCGATGTTTTAAGGACAAACTTTGGTCAATCCAAAAGTAGGTATTTAATCTATTAAAGAGAGAAGAAGACCATCCTCCAGGTAGTTTGTGGTGTAGCATATACATTTTTATATAATACAGGCGGTAGTCTTTCTCCTCTTCTGTTTTCTATTTTTATTAATCTCCTTACTTCTGAGCTTCAGTGTGCGTATCATCTGTATGTCGATGACTTGCAGTTGTACTGTCAGGGGAGGGTTGACAAAATTCGAGATCTGATCGACAATTTAAATCGGGATCTGATAGCAATAATAACCTGGTCCGATAAATTTGGTGTGGCAGTAAATCCTAATAAATGTCAGGCGATCATCATTGTCAGTTCTCGCAGTCTATGCAAGTTGAATGGTCAACCTTGCCACCAGTTCTTTTTGACGGTACGGTCGTTCCTTTTTGCACTGAGGTAAAGGATCTTGGCTTGCATATCGATAGCACTATGAAATGGCATACTCTAGTTGCTCGTGTCAGCCAGAAGGTTACTGGTTCGTTGCGGGATCTGTACCGTCTGAGAAACTTTTTACCCTCAAATACGAAAACAGTGCTTGTACAGTCCTTAACTTTTCCTATCATCGATTATGGTGATGTGTGCTACTTTGACCTGAATGCAGATCTCCTCGACAAACTGGACCGTCTTCTAAATAACTGCATTCGGTTTTCAATTTGCATAAATATGATCATGTCTCCGAGCACCGTTCTTAAGTGGTTTCCCATACGTCAGCGTAGGGAGCAAAGGGCGCTTACCACCTTGTTTTCTTTTCTTGTTTCTCCCACTTCCCCTAGTTACCTTGCTCCCCACTTTCAGTATATTTGTGCCAACCATAATAGGAGCCTGCGATCATCGCAAAACCGCATTCTTCAATGTCCCTCTCACCGCACTGATTTCATTCACCGATCATTCTTTGTCAGTCTATTTCTCTGTGGAATGCGCTTCCCCAGGAAATCAGGATAGCAACCAATCGCTTATCTTTTAAAATTAAAGTTCGCGAGTACATTCGGAAGAAGCTGGCAGTTTCGTCACAACGGTAATGTTTTCCCCATTGTTTGTGTTTTTATTTTAGTATATTCGTAAAAATTTCTATTTACCGATATATATTTATAGTATTTTATATATCCTTGTAGCTAATCTCAGTATTAATTAAAATTATTTTCAGATATACACCTACCACTGCTTGTATTCACCCAAAGGTTGACTGGTAGATAATGCCTATGACATTAAGTCCGCCTCTGTACTTTTGTGCTTGAAGTGTTAAATAAATAAATAATCATGACACAAGACCGCACAGAGATATAAGTGACATGAACTGGGATAAGATGAATTTTTGAATAGGGATTTTCTTTATCTTAGACATCCTCAAATCGTGAGGAAACATGGAACAAGGGGGCGTCCATTAATTACGTCAGGCGTTTCTCACCCAATCTCACCAGGGACAGAGGAGAGTGGGAGGGGGGGTCGGAAATATCACGATCTTTTTTTAAGACTAAGACGAAAAATTCGCTAATTTTCATAGCCGCCCTCTTTGATTTTGATTTCGATTCATCGTAAGGAATCTTATTTTTCGCAAGTATCCGTTGACGTGTAAAGTCTTCCGTGCATGTGTAAAATGTTTAAAAATCATAGATAAAAACGTAACCCTTCTTTTCTTTGCAGTCGGTTAAAATAATTAAGTAGAGCAGCCTGCATGACATAACATGAGCGCAACAGCATGATTGTGCGAGTGAGAAGTCCGGAAAAAAATTGACGATATTCCGATATTATTCATATTATCTGACGTCCTTCTACCTCGACCGGTCGGCGGTCACAAAGGAAATATGGCAAACGTTTCTGTATACAACATTAGTTTTAGTATATGCGAAACCTGATACACGTGTCTAATATTTTTATGTAAAGAATCTATGTACAAAATTTCAAAACTGTATCATGAAAAATCACAAAGTTATAAGCTTGTTCTGTTGTCCGCACAAAAATGTGGTCACCACGCAGCGCGCGCCTCCAGCGTCGTCTTGAGCTCATTGATAATAATAATTTGGCAGTAGGTACCTAAATTATTGCGATAGGTACTCAAAGTCACTCGGTGTCCAACTTTTAACTATTTTAAATATTTTTGGGAAAAAATATATCATGGTTTAAAAATTATTGGAATGGATTCAGTTACTTATTCTGAACAAACTATATTCAGGTTTCGCATATAATAAAAATAATGTTGTATAAACTGTAATTTTACGGGTGTTTTGGTATACTAATAATTTTCAGTGTACGTTAATTTTAATGTTTTTTTTTAATATGTCGTATCATTCAACAGTGGCCCTTCGATAAAATCAAATAATAACACAAATCTATTGACAGAAACTACGTATTTTTTTAGAGCAAAAACCGAGAAATTTGACGATATTATCGTAATAGGATTAAGAAAATAAAAGATTTTTTACAAAAAGTAACGAGCCAACTTTGAAGACAAGGATATAAAGGTATTTATTGGCTCGATAGATTTTGCGATTTAGCCTCTGTTGCCTCGGATGGAGTGCGGAAACAGACCTCGGACTCGCGTTGGGCGCAAGAGACCTCTTTTCAACGCCAGATTTACGCAACAAGAGCGAGTTTTATGAACTTTAAAAAAAAACGTAGTTGTTAAGCATATAATCAATATTATGGTGCACTAAAAATAATTGCAATACATTAATAACTTTAGTCAAAAAAACATTGTAAACCTATGCGAATATTTCGACGGGCTAGAGCCGGACTAGAGCATTAAGTAAACATATACATAATCATAAATATTCAATGAAAATAATTACGAATCATGTTTTTTTTTAAAACTAGCGCTATCAATATCAAGCGCTAACCCCAAGCGCTGACCCCAAGTACAAGCGTTAAGGTGAGGAAGATAATGATGTCGTTACGTTGATACCTGTGCCAGATCCACGGGCGTCATCTTGTTGGCAGGCATGTCGGACAGGCAGCGCGCCCAGTTCTGCGCGCGGCCGCGGATGGAGCCCTCGACCCACAGCTGCGACCCTGCGCCCCCTAACTGGGACACGCGGCACTTTGGCTTGCGGTGTTCCTTCGATTTGTACACTTGGAATCTAGAATTACACAGTCATGCAGTAATTATAAGTTGTACCTTAATATTTAATAAATACAAGGTTCAAGAGGTTTCAAATTACGAATATTCTGCCTCATCGGTCTCGGATTCTAAAATAAATGGAGGTTTCAATTCAACGTCGAAATCTAATAAACAAAATATTCATCTTCAAAATGTAAACTATGTGCTAATCATTGTGACGTAAAAACGGCAATTCAAATTGGTTCGAAATGGGTTCGAAAGTATTGTAACTATATATATATGTGGATGGATGCATCATGGATGTATCCATGACGTTTGAGTGCTGACCTCCAGGCAGCGAGCTCGGCGGCCTCGGCAGCGGCGTCGGCCGCGGAGCACGGGTCCACCTCCACGAGCACGCAGCCGCGCTTCTTCAGCAGCATCACGCCCGCGCCCACGCCCCAGCGGATGTTCTCCTGGGAATCATGGCTTTAATACTAAATGTATGTAACATAGGAGACGAGAGGACACCATATTATCTGACGAAGGCATATTATATGGAAGATTCTTTTCGAAAACAGATAATTGAAAAAAATTGCCATTTCCGATGATTAGACACGATAATATTTGCTCACATCATTCATACTTATCAGCAGCACTATCGCTCAATATTAAAACACACTATGGTATTTTAAAAGGGAGCGGGTTGGATTCCTGGGTCAGGTAGAAGCTCCGTCAAAAAACTAAAAATAAATTTATATCATCCTCCAGATTCAAGGCAATAATGGTGCCTTTTTTCGGATGTACACTGATGAGCTAACGTAGAAATCCCCTGTAGAAACTGATTTAACTCAATCCTCAATTGAGTTTTGAGCATTACCTACCACCATTGATTTACAAAATTTCGTTTCTGTTATTAATCAAATAAAAAGATCGTTCGTGGCCGCCGAAACACAAAAAAAAGCTCTAATTTTAAATATTGTCTTTTGTTCTACAAACCCGCGCTTCATCAAGCGACTCGAGCACATCGTAACCAGCGGTCTTTGGGCCTATGGAGGTGATCGCCACTGCGGAGTACTCCAGGATGTCGGTCATCGCGAAGGCCTTGCCCAGGTGTAGTTCACCCTGGAACCTGAAACATTTAATAAAAGATGATTTTGAAAGAAAGAAAATTTATTTATTTCATCCAGGATTAAACGACATAGTGTAGTCTTCTCTTGATTACCAAAGTTCCGGAGTAAAATTTTCTCTAGTCTGCGAACAGATTAAAACTGGTAGAAGCACCTAAATCGCGTATTTTTTTTTTTTAAGAAAGTAGCAACGTAACATTACGCCTGTAATCCCCGAAGGGTTAGGCAGAGGCAGAGGTGTACCTAATAGTACACCCTCATTTCAACAGTTATGTTTAAGTTCCATGTAATAGGGGTGAGCCGATTGCCATCAACCGGGCACAAATCCAGACTCCGTGGCTGCTACTGAGAAGTTCCTGATGGAAAAACCCAATAGCAACTTAAGCCACGTTGACACGAGTATGCTCGGACCGAGTGGACTCTGATACCAACCTGGACGCAACTCGTATCGTGGCAACCCATTCGAGTGCGCTCGTCATATGGGTTGCATGACGATGGGAGACGCGAGGCGCTAGTGGCCTGTACATGCTGTGTTCACAGGAAAAGAGCAGAGAACATTAAAATTGACAAAGTGATGAACAAATGTGGACAGCAACCCAGATGTGTTAAGTTTTATTCCCACAGTAACTTAATAAAAAACATCTAAATCTTTTCTATGTATTTTCTTTCCCGACAGGGGAGTGCAAGTGCACCCCCTTGCACCCTCTTGCCGGCGCCCATGACGGCAATAGGTTCGCCCCCTATCAAATGGGACTTACACATCACTGGCTATGTGGGTGTACTATTAGGTACACCTCTGCCTAACCGGCTATAACAGGCCTGATGTTATGTCTTGTTAGTATTTAGCTGAGTTAGGTAAGCAGGCAAGAATAACACTTATTTTAAAGCTGGTTGTTCATTGAAGAAACCATTAGACCAGGCAAGAAACTTACGTATTTAATTGTTGTGATATTTTGCCGCCACTCTTTTGGTCCAGTTCCGCTGCACTGGGCGACAGTTCCAACTTTTTATTTTGTTCATAACAACAAATGACACAACCTTTCTGCAAAATCAATTAAAAAAGTTTGAGGCTTCGTTGAAAATAATCGTAATATTAATTTTTCATCATAGTATTTGGAAAATTCTTTTCTGAATGTTATCATAAGTGGCTTTTAATGGCCTAATTAACTTTGACTTTGAAAATATCAATCCAGCAGAACAGTCAGTAAAAGAAAGCTACCCGTTATCTACATTTAATAAGATTAATAATTATTGTGCTTTTTAGCACCTTCTCCTCTCTTCTTCTACCTATCTTAGAATAGCTGATCGACTTGATCAAATTAGAAATATTAACGTACCTTTAGTATCGCTTTTTGCGCTTTTCCACCACCTGGCTTGCTGGCTGGGGCACTGTATGTTCTTGTTCCAGTCTCACCATGATTTAATATTCTATGCAAAAATCTAACACTTGGAAATAATTTTGAAAACCTCATTTTGATTGAATAATTAAAAGGCTGTATGTAATTTCATTGTTTAATTTTTATGAAAATGTAAACCATCTAGATTTGTATAAAATATGTTTGAATGTTTAATTTTTTTCATAGTGTATAAAGGCTAGTTAAATATAAAGACAAAAAACATGGTATGTGCACTACAAATTCAGAGCCAGTTTTAAGTTATAGTGCTAACAAATAATTTTATGAAATGTTTTTCAGTAGTTAGTAATTATTACTTTATTAAATCCCAGGTGTACAAAGATTTCTGTTACAATAAATGTTATACATTATGATTGCAACCAGCTACTCATATCTTAGTAGTATAATTTATAAGTGTGAGGCCTGTCAACACATTTGTTAATTTCACCAGAACTCCCATTGTTAGACTAGACATAAGATCAGTCTTATAAATAAATCATTTCAATGTAATTCTCTAATAGCGGGTAGTTAAATAAATAAATGGTTGGGGATACAAGACTATCTTTTACCAGCAGCAAAAATTTTAAAAGATGTTGTTTTTGGCACATGTCTTACTGTCAATGATACTCTAGTTTCCCTAGGAATTGTCATATGTCTAACATATTTATCTGAACACATATTTATGTTGACTATTGATGCATCCAGTAAGTCCTCCTTCAACTCCTCTATACAATGCAAATAATGAGTAAAGAGCTTTTCCTGTAATATTAACAAACTTCGTGGTTCAAGTAAAAATGAAAACACAGGTGTTGCTCTAGAAGTGTCATCGTCATGTGGTTTAAGGAATTTTAAAACTATGTGAGATCCAGCTGATATTGTAGTAATAGTTGGATAGAACAAAGATCCATCTAGGTGTGGCATGATGCCCTGCCCTGGCAGGTACTCATTTACTAACACATGGTTGGGCCTATTACCATCCATGACATTGAGAGCATGAATTTTCTCAAGATATTTATCCAGCCATTGCGGTATTGCCTCGGCTATCATGCCTTTACTGTGAGGAATTCCACCCCAGTTCTGCAATCTTCTGTTTGAGAGTTGAGTCCATTTTGGCTTTGGAACCACGTAAACACTCGACAAAATTCCCCGTTCTTCAGTTGTTGTTATAAACTCAGATAAGTAGTATGCAGTTTCCGGAGCCTGTAGACAAAATAGAGGTTATAACTGAAATAATCGCTACAAAGATAAGATTACCGCGCTATTCAATCAATTTATTACAGCCATAGTCCATAAAATTAAAAACACATGTATAATGAAATTAATAATTAAACACTTACAGTAATGACTCTGTAGTCTTCTAAATTAAAATCAAAAGTATTCATGTTCCACCAGTGCGAATTGTATTTGATTGAATCTCTTGTGATGGCCTATTTGTTCTGACTTGTTTTGGTAATAAAATTGTAGATATGAGGTTTGACGTTTCTCGTGTTATAAGAGATGTTTTAACGTTAACGCCCCTTTTATTTCTTTTTTTACATGTATAATATACTTATTTTTATTAATAAATCTAAGTGTAAACAAATGAATGTCAGACATGAAAAAGTTGTTACGTATTGGTATTACTCTGTGCTAACTTGTTTTTGTTAAAAAAGAAGCTGTAAAAGTACTGTATACGGTTTATACTATGAGAGTTTATATGAAAGTAAATAAATATAGGTTTTTATAATTGAAAATAAACTGACATTAATAGCTCAAATAATAAATATTGAATGTTAACTTTTAACAGTTTGAAAGATCATGATAGGCAATTAAACGTAAAGATTTAGAGGTTACCACTACTAAAAACTAGCACATTGACATTTCATGAAGTTGCGTGCGTTTTGTTTATAACAGCTAACAATTTTATTTTACTTGTTTAATGAATATAAAGTTAATTGAAATATCATAATGTCCCTTTTATTGCTATATCAAAAACGTAATATTCTATAAATACTAGAATACGATAAAACTCGAATGTTTTTCAAAACTTTGTAAGGAACGTGTTTAATTTACACGCGACCTTTCAAAGCACTAACAAAACATATACAGCTAATCTTTTTTGACAGAAGCGTACAGAAGATAAAAATGTTATTTGTTAATAATTTTTTTGTAAATATTTGTTAAATGTGCAATTGTAGAATGTGATCATAATGGGCGGTTGCATAGGAATAACTAGAAGTGGTAGCGGGCCCATAGAGGAGTCTTCGGCTACCGTGTCTCGGCCTAATTCAGGTGGGGTAAGCGATCATCTGTCTCCGTGGAGACGTCGAGTGCGTGTTCTCATAACTCTTTGTTGTAGGCGGGCTGAGGAAGAACCAGTCGCTGTGCCACGAGACCATACGATGGAAATCAGACGTGCCATTGACAGAGGGACAGTTACGTAGCAAAAGGGATGAGTTTTGGGACACAGCGCCGGCGTTCGAAGGACGCAAGGAGATCTGGGACGCGCTGCGGGCGGCCGCCGTTGCTGCTGAGGCGATGGATTTCCAGCTGGCGCAGGCGATACTCGACGGAGCCAGTGTGTCCGTGCCCAATGGCTACCTCACTGAGTGCTATGATGAATGGGGCACAAGATATCAGGTACACACTTTGTTTTACGTTTATCTACACATAGTGTAGCTGTGAGCAAATTCTCCTCAGCCTCATTACAATTTCTTATGATATTGAATGACCTTCAGTGGGTAATATTTACTGGCTGTTGTCATTGTGGATATCATGAAATCTTGTTGATGCTGAAGAATACTAAAGATTATTTATTCATGTTTACCTACAATAAACAACAAAGTTATTTTTCCTCAAAATTTTATGCTTACAAAGTCAGAATATAAATGTAAGAATGGTGTATACCTAATTAGTATTTATGTATGTATCTTTGTTTCCTGTTGAGCCTTTTTGGATGCTGTTTATATTTGGTTCCTTATCAAGTGTGGCCACAACAAAGTGTCATTATCCTCATATATTGAATTTGTTAAAGATTAAAAACATTGGTTTTGGGATTACTAAAATTATATTGCCCACTAGAACTTCAATTAAGAAGATAAACCAAGCTTAAAAAAATAATAGATTTATTACTAATCTCAGGTAATTTACAGTTTTATCACTAAGTACTAATTAATAATTAAGTGTCAGTTGTGTTAGTATTTAATTTATCCTAGTTAGTAGTGTTAGTTTTTATTTCAGTTTAGCTAAATCTATAATCTATTTATACCTTTATTTGTTATAAAAATAAAGATAGAGAGAAAGAAATACATATAGGCAGAATAGAAGAATCTCACCTGCCAAGATCTTTGCATACTTCTTTTGCTTTCTCCGCATTCATACATCTAGTCATACAAGCAACTGTGTGTGAATGTCATTATTTACTTCACACCTGACTTTTGTATTTCATTAGCTTTTTAAATAAATCTTGGGTTTTCAGTTCTAGGACATGCCCATGCCAATTCCTCATTGTTTCTTTGTGCACAAACTCAAAGAAGTTTCTTCTTTCTTCTTCTTTTGACTCCCCAGGTCTACTTCTTTATTTGATTGCACATCCCCAGGTCCCAATCTACTGCCTATCGCCCCCCATAAACATCGTAAAGGAAGCGAGCGGGCGCGACTCGCCGGCAGAGTGGTCAGAACCGGTGGAGGGCGGCACGGAGGTGTCACTGCGCCTGCGCCTCTCTAGCACCTGCAAGGATGTGGACTTGGCTGTGTACTCCCGGCACACAGTGGCGCAGTGCAAGAATAAGTTACATGTGAGTTATCTATGACTTTTAATATTTTTTTGGGTGTATTGGTTGTTTTATTTTGTGCAGTAAATATTTGTGAAATAGTTAATGGTTAATCTATGTTTTAACCGCAATGGCAACAGTGTCATCACACTGATGAGTTAAGCACAGGTCAAGAGAGACCTATACCCAGCAGTGGGTGAAGTCATGTTGCTGATGATGATAATGAAGTTTGCTTATAATTTTTTTGGCACTTTTTTTGCGCCTTTGCCTGTACTGTAGGTTTTTGGTTTCATGATGACAATCCACTAGATGGCCTTGGCAGCTTCTCTAGCATCAGGTATTAAAGAAATAATATGATGAAACTATTCTGTGAGTAAGATAAGATAGATAAAGATTTATTTCTCACCACAATACATAGGTAGTAGTAGGAAATCTTCAAATTCTTTAAAGCTCCAGACTTTTAAGCCTGGCTGCCTGAATTAAGCTTCTTTACAAACATTAAATAAAACAAAGGATAGATAATAAAGCACCTGCTTATGACATAATATATGTTTGTAGCTCATAATCCCCTAGACATTTGGCAAAGTAGTAATATAATAGTAATATAGCAGTAGCAACTTTGCGAGTATTCCCATTACTTGAGATTTGGGAGATCAACATCTGAGATTAGTGTACAGGAGATGATAGCTGATAGCAAATAACCTTGTACCCCCCCCTTGTCCCTAGTTGTCCTTGTTTGACCTTGATTATGAGTGGTTACGGATGTGCTAATGCCTTTGATGTTACGTTTTTGAAGTATTTGTAAACCCTCAAATACTGTTTGAAAACAAACTGAAGAATTTGGCTTGTTTAAAAAGTGCATTTTCGTATTCATGGTGAGGATAATATATTTTTGGCCATAACTACAGCGACTGTGCTATTTACGGTGTTCTCTTAAGTGTAGTAAGGTATTTTATTGCTTAAAAAATATATTTATGGAGGCATTCCCTTGCAGTATCAAGTTATTATTTCAACTGTGTCACCTAAAATATTGCCAAACGTGTCTTCACCTTCAATTCTGCTTGATCTTATAGATTCGTGTTAAATTATATTCAATACTGTTATGTAATTTGTGACTGGATGCGACGCGATCGACACCATTACCATTATTTGAGGTGACAACATCTATATTGTAGAGTAAGGTTCCTTCTTCGTCAACTCGATCAATCTTATATTAAAGGTAAATGAGCTTTGACTAGAACCATGACCAACCATAAGGTTAATTAATTAAAAGTTGTGAACCAACTTTGATTTTAAACCATTTGTGTTCATGCAATTCTGCACTTGAAGAGTGGACTCTGATTCAACAATTAGTTTTATTTTGAAATTATCTAAAATTATGTTGTTTTTGAGAAATCGCGGAGATACATTACATACGGGTCGTATACATAACCTTGTTTTTAGAAGTCGTTTTGTTGAAGTTCATTGACAAAAAGTATATGTAACCATGGAGTTTCTTGCCGGTTCTTTTCCATAGGAAAGAACCAACGTCGACAAAAAGGTGCACCTTTGAAATAAAATATTTTGATTTTGATGTTCTGTAAAGCAAACTGCCTTCTGCAACTGCTCTACTTTTTGTTATTTAGGCATTCATTTAGGTGTCGTTTAATGTTACTGAGTGTCGTAAGTAAAAAAACTATATTTTTGAATAAACATACAATAACAACAAACATTCAGACCATAACTGTCTTCTGTTATTTCCTTCAGTTACTAAGATAAAAACATTGATCTCAGTGTTTGTGTTCCCACAAGCTTGAATGCTAGAACAGAATAGTTTAAACAGTAATTTAATCTAGAACGAAACTTGAACGTGATATTTATACAACAGGATGTATAAAATCAAAACAACCTGATCATTTGTGGGGCCATCCATGGTAGCATGTTCTATAATAAGTCATTGATTATTAATATGTTAGCCTAACGTCTACATTTGTAGGGCAAAGGCCTCCCTTCCACTTGTTCCAGTTTACTTCCGCCAACCTGAGGCCAATATTTTAGGTTTCTTGACTTAGATCGATTCACGTTCTATAAATAAAGATTTTTTCGAAAACCCTAAAGTGGCTGTTTGTCCTAAGGCGAAGCAAACAAGTTCGGATCGTTATGATTTTTCAAAGCCGGGCTACCATCTATTATGCCGACGAACATAAGCCGAATCCAGGCTGACCCGTTTATTACTACTAACTAGCCAGTTAGATTAACTTTTTGAACACCAGATCATAACGGACGCGCGTGCCCTCCACGCCAAGCCACAATTTCACCTACCATTTTGTCACATATTTGTGTCGTTTGGCGTACAGGGCACGTTGTTTGTCACGTATATCTGACAATAGCGTTCATAAGGATAATTCAGAAAACGGCACTGAATTAAAGATTTAGTTCTGTGTTCTATGGAGTTCAGAACTATGTAAATAAAGGGTTATACATATTGTGACTTAAATAAGACCAAAAATCATTTAGTATTCGTTGTCAGCAAGTAAAATTACTACAATACTATGCTACCGCTAAAGCCAGTAATAAAAATATGTACATTGTGCGGCAGGTCGCCGAACACGGTCAGTCTGTGACGTAAGCGCATGCGAGCGATGCGAAATTTTGCAACCGTTCGCTGTCGCCTGCCTTCGTGACACACTGTGTACTTTTATATAACGATAGGGCTGCCATATCATTGTGTGGTTAGAAATGTTTCAGTTTATATGTCCATAAAAACATGGAAAGTCTGACAATCAGTCTTACCAAGAGGTATCGTATTACCCAGTTATTAGGTTGTGTTGGTTAGATAGGCAGTCGCTTCATGTAAAATACTGGTATTCAGCTGCACTCAGACTGGAAGCCGACCCCAACATAGTTGGGAAAAGGCTCAGCCGAGGATGATGATGATGTTCCCTTCAAAACGTCCTAATTTTGAGCTACGCCGCAGCCGGGTAAATACTTGACGTTTATATAATACAAATAAATAATTTGAATTTGAATTACTAATACAACCTGGAAGAAGTTTTGGCGTACGGGATTAGGTGCTATGTAATAATATTGTGCAATGCACTCAATGTTATGGATTTTTTAAACTACGGTAGGTATTAGCTACGGATGTTATGTATTCATATTTCCGGAAACGTTTTACAATTCTAGACCTTGATTATATATTCAATGTAATCATGAATTTGTTAGGTTTTAAGATTTGGCATAACGAGAATAAACTTTAAACACTGCCGCTACAAAAGGTTCTATTTGCATTTTTACGCGATTATCATGCATTTTCCGAAACGAATTCTGTTCTTGTATAAATGTTTGCTTTACAAACATCCTTACAATCGTAATACCTTGAACATAACGGAGTTCTCCTTCACATTTGAACAACACAGCCCTGAAGTTTACATACCTATAGAGGTAGTACTTATATGTACTACAAAAAGGTCGTAGTCACCTGTTTAATGTCTCACAATTTTGGACGCCGCGACAATTACTGTCCGTTGACCTACATTAGTGACCCGTTCGAAGTATCGCTAGGAATATGATTTCATTGTGCTTTCTCTTTGTTGTCGGCCGAACTTAATAACATGGACATTAGGCGCATTAGCTTATTTTATTAATGGTTCTTGGCTAGCGGCCAAGGTCAAGCTTGGAATGGTCGCACTTTAGTTAGTCCATGACTTTTTGTCCTTTTCAAATGAAGTAGGTTTTATAATAAATACTTCATTCATTTATCATTTACCAAGGGTAGTATGTTTGACCCAGACACCAGGTTGTGGAGGTCAAATGTTGATGAGTTCCAATACCAAGTAAATACCTGTGAATGACAGCCTTTAACCAAAATTTGTCGTTAACTTCTGTGCTAATTTAATGATCACAGATAACTTTGCTGAGAATTTAAACCAATAGTGATTTATTCATAAGTAACGTCAATTGAATTATCCCGGAAATTTATCATCCGACTATCTTATTAGGCTGGTAATCATTTTCCGTATGTTACAGCGTGCGCTGTGCTGTGTTCAGTTTTAAGACTGAATACACAATCCCCGAATGTCTGCTTTAGATAAAAGTCGTCTGTTGAATTTTCAAGGGTCGTCTCAGCGCCGGTAGTTGACATTCAACAGTGCAGTTAGTGAAAACCAGGGTTCGAAGTGATAATTATCTTGATAATAACAAAAAATATAATCAATGTCATTTTACGTTTATCCAAACGCGATTTGGCGCTTCCGCGCGTATCCAAATGCGTTGACTATCAACTTAAAAAGAACAGTTACAAATATTGTGTTTAATCAACAACAACACGACGTGTTCAGTTCATCATCCCAAATTCCCACATAGAATTTTTTCATCGAAAATTCAAAAATAAATTGCTGTTCCATACATTTTGAGTTCAAAATTTTTATGTGGAGTGGTTCTGAATGACGTACTTTACACGTGGTGACTGTTTTTGCGTCGATGCCCCTTCCACCCTGTATGGAGTGGGCTGGTGTGGGCAATCCACCTCGCGGGCCCAGTTGCTCCCCGGGTTGGTCGATGTCACACGACTTCTATTATTGGTTCTAGGACATGCCGGTTATCTCACGAGGTTGTCCTTCACCATTTTAGGGTTTGATTTCAAGTTTATAAGCTGTATCAAAACTAACAACACCTTCACACAATCCACAGGCTCAAGAGAACATCGAGCCGTGGCGGCAACGCTGGTTCTACGGCGGCAAGCTCCTCGGGGACCGGCTGCTAATCGAGGAGGCGAAGATCACGCCAGGATACGTGGTACAGGTCATCGTGAGCACGGACCCACAGCCCCCCAGCTAGTCGCGACAAGCACCGCGCCATATTGCACCCTACAGCGTCTTTGTGGTACTTTGCATTTATTTTTAATTATATTTTTTCCATTTTATTTATATTTCGAAGGCGACTGTGCAAGGAGGTTTAGGATGACGTAGACAAAAAAAGCGGGAGAACAAAGTTTTGACTGTTGTTGTGCGAGTTTAAAGTCGACCCCCTCCTACCTGACACCCCTGTGCTGCCGTACCTGTAGTTTTATTCCTATATATTCGATATGTTTGTCTATTTATTTTTGCATAGGTTGTAGTTTAGTTCGGGCCATATACGCTTTGTGTGAGATGAATCGTAGAAAGCACAAGCGATTGTGGCGCCCTCTGCTGAGTTATTGTTGATATTAAGGAGGTTTATACATCAAAATAACGTAAAACTTCTGTGTTACTTCATATCATGAGACGAAGTTTTTATACTCGAGCTGTTATAATGTAAAGTATGTAATTATTTTGATTGAATAAAAATGCGATATAGTTTATTGTAGCTGATTATATATTGGGCACTATAGGGATTAACACATTTTATATCAAATTGCGCGTTGTCCAAACCCTGAGTGTAATATTAGGTTTATTTTTTCGCTTTGCACTTATTAAATCGCCGCCCAGTGAATAAATAATTGGATATCGGCAAAATATCACAAAGACGCTTCAGTGAAGGTACCAGAGCAACATGATCCACGTAATAAATGTATTCTAAAGTAACGTTACAGCGTAGGTTATAATATGTAACTGATTTGTACGATAATGACCCCTAGCTTATACAATGATAGAGTATATTTTTGTTTGAGAATTTTGAATCAGGCGCTCGTTATTCAATCAGATTTTATATTACACTTCATTCTGGAAATATCATAAAGTGACGAATACTCACACGCAACTGAAAACAAAAACGGGCATTATTTATGTAAAGGAATATCTAAATATTATTGCACTATTGAATTATCACATCTCGGCGCCGGCCTCGGCCTAGAACTTAGACTTAGCTCAGTCGCACTTCATGCGAAAATGAAACTTATGTGCATAAAGTTTATGTGTTTATTCGTGCAAGCGCCTGTGATCAAACGTATTATACGAATAAGAACATTAACTTTATGCAAATAGGGTTCATTTCGCGCCTGAGGTAAGCTTGAGCTTAGAATCATTTATACGCAATGCATGTCCCTAGTATGTTTATCATTGTAAAAGTTAGGGGTGAAACAAAAGTTCGAAATTATGCCCTGGTGGCTACCATGAGGTCTTAAAACAGGAGCAATTCCAGTGTGGGAAAGAGATGGCGCTAGACGACCTTTATAACTGTCTCTTTCCCACACTGTAATTACTCCAGCTCTAAGTCCACGAGTATCATGTGAACGCTTAAGATGAGGTGTCGCCTTGATAATGCATTCTAATTTGTCACTTTTGATCGCCCATACAATATTGTGACATTAGTAAAGTAACGTTTGACAGACGCACCATGATTTATCCAGCTACGGTTTTATGTACCCTGAATCTCTCAAGAGCCTTTTGTACTTATCATTTTAAAGGATTTTTGCAACGAGATGAAACATGAAATAAAAAAAACCATGTGTTATCTCATATATCGAATAAATGGGAACAGCTGATTTCAGCCGACTTAAGGATTCGTCTCAACATAAAACTTCTTCAATTTGATGAGTAAATGGACGCTGAAGATATTTCGGGTAAACAAAAAAGTAAGCCAGTATGCTCCTTTGATGTGGAATGTAATATATTTTATGGACGATCAATCACTCAGCATAACTTATCATTTGTAGGTTTTAGATTCGTATAAAAATTGTTTATATTTATATAAAATGCCCCAATTGTAGTGATTAATATATTATATGTACCTATACGACAGTGAGATCGATATTTTAAGGCTGTATGGTTATTACGATACACAAGAAACACACGGAATTTTATTATACTATAATATCAAGGGAAATATAATAGTTAATATTTATAATTATGTGTTTAAAATCGTCTGGAATTAATTAATGAAATGCGATAAAACACAAGCAAGTGTACCATTAAATTAGAGATAAATAACAAAATAAGTTGCAGTAAGTTGTCTCAAAACTGAATAAGCGATAAACTTATAAAATGTATGACAGACAATAACACGGCTCAAGATATTAGTGCTTTAATTGTCCACCCAGCATCTTATCTAATTATTTACTTCGGATATTATTGTGTAAAGGCGGTGTTCCACTTTCATTCGAACAGACCAACTAAGCTCAATGTCGAAACCAATACATACATCAACCAAAAAATATGCTCGTGGGATACCGCCTTAACATCACAGTCGACTTTGTCATTTATAAATTACATATGTATCTACATTTAAACGACTGGAAGATTTTTATTTAGTAAGAGCTTGTATACCTGATTTTTATTTTTTCTAATGTGTGTGCGATGTATATTTAATGTTAAACGGCCGCAGTGCCATGCTTTTTAAAAAACAAAGAACCAATTTAAAAAGTAATTCGAGATGTCCCAATAGCTTCTATGCTATAATACTGTTATATCCAATAATTATGTAAAGATACATACTGAAAATTGTCATCTTTATTTTTTTATCTTTTTTGCGAGATGGGCTCCGTTATTAATGGTAATCATCTCGATATACCGACGTTGACTATTTTGAAATGTCGTAAATGACATTGGGCTATTGTTGCATTCTCAACTTTCAGCGGTTAACCCAACGTTGTAAGTTCTATAGCTCTATCAAAGTTTTATGGTATTTCAAATTTCCACCGTCGAAATGATAAGCTTAAAATGTAACAATTTAATACGTAAACATTTGAACGCAATAATCTGCCATTACGTACATAAAGCGACTGCCATCTATTGTGATGTGAAAATTTACTTTATATACTGAATTATTGTCATAAAATAATATATTGTTTATTTTGAATATTTAAATCGAACGCTAGGTGTTAATTTTGCATTCAAATGTAAAGATGGTGGTATGTTTATAAATAGCTTGAGCAGATACTGGCTGGCCCACGAGGCAATATTATTAGTACGACCTAGATACCATTGTTCTTGTAGTTATAACAAGTTCAAGACATGATCGAATATTATGAAAACTGTTGTTTTAGTGGCTCGTGTATCTCTCATATCAAAGGCAGCCGTTTCGTTGCTGGTCAAACGAGGCGCCAATGTTCCGTTAGAGCTGCTATTTCGGCGTAGCATTCGGTTTAGGGAGAGAGCTTCATGCTCTTGCAATAAAAGAGGAATAGACGTCATGCTTTGTGTCGCCTATTCGCTTATACAGGTGGTCCAAATAGAGACGTCATTAAAAAAAATAGATTCTTCTTGCCTAGGGGAAATACCCCATTGTGTGTTTCGCGTTTCTTGATAGTTTTCGAGTTATAGTTACATGAAAATATTAAGGGATTGTTTTAAAAAAAACTTTATTTTTATTTTTACAGGGCTTTTTGTTACTCTTGATGCTAATGAGATTTGAAAATTTATCTAGTTAACGTTAAAGAATGTGAAAAAGCCGTATAAATATAAAGATAACAATTTTTTAAAACGGTTTCCATAAAATTAACACGAAATCTATCAAGTATCGCGGAACATAAATACATAGGGGATATGGGATACCCCTGGGAGGAATCTATTTTTTATATGACTGCACTATTTTGACCACCCAGTACTTTAAGGACATAAAACTGTTTCTGATTGGTCCAAGCCGATTCCTCGTCGTTAGGTATGGTCACTCTCTTCGCGTACATATTGTATGTTGGACAATGTTTAGTGTTAGATTTTGCACACGAGTTAATTAAAAGCAAAATTATTATATTGTTAGTGATTCGTGGAATGTATTCTTATAAAAGAAATTATTAACATAAGTCTCGGGTTAAATTATATTTTGTTATGATTTTTTAGGTGAACGAAGACATTGTAGGTAAACAATTCATTTGTTTACCTACAATGTGTTGGTTCTTTGATGTGATCTTGTGACAGTTAGGGCGCCTGTCCCACCGAGGCAGCGACAGGCTACCGACTATTTTCTCGCTCAAGGAACGTAAAAAAGATTATAGGTCCCGTTTCAGTAGAAGAGATACAGGGCGAAACGGACATCGACGCCCAAACTGTTACCACGTGTTCAATACATCATTCCGACACCCCCCACCCCCCCCCCCGCAATAATTAATTTATAACCACCAGTAACTAAAAAAAAAAAAATTGACATTTTAGGAAACAACATTTAATATCAAATTCAGAAAAAAATCTTTGTGGGGTTTCGGAATGATCTAGAATACATGGTAACCGTTTGTGCGTCGATGTTCCTTCGACCCTGTATATTCATAGTTGACCGCTGACTAATTTATAGTTGCTAGTTCTACTCGCTAATTTCCGACGGCGGGACAGGTGCCATAATATGGTTTCATGTAATCATCTGATTACGTATTGCGATTATTTTCTTTACTGCAACACAGTAAAGTTAACTATAATTTTTTGTTCGACTACATTTTTAACTTGACGTTAAATATTCGCAATATTTTTTAGGACAAAATATTATTTAGTTATAAAAATTAAATTAGTTATATTTTATAATATAATGGCCTTATATTATGATACTCAGTTGAACTCCGATAAAAAAAATACAAAAGCGTACTTATCACTGAAAAAACTAAAACAGGACCTTTCACAAAGCCGTCAGTCAACCAAGCATTTTGGAATGCTTGGTTGCGTGCAGTGTTACTACACTGCGCAAAAAATGTTGCTAGGAAACGACTTTTTTTTTGGTGTGAAAAATCACTGTTTACGGTAGCGTTCAATGTAACGCACTCAAAACATTGTGCTGATGGATGCATCGGTATAGAGGTCATGGAAGTATTTAAAGTTATAACATTCAAAGCTTTATTTAATAAAAAACGAGTGAAAAATTAGAAATTTTGACCTTTAATATCTCCGTAACTAGTAAGTTCCCAGGTGTGGTCTAGGCCGAAAAATAGGACGCCATGACGTGAAAAACAAGTGCCTGTCGGCTTCGTTAAAAATGTTTATACACACGTTATACCTATACAAACAAAAAATACATTGAATCATTCACAATCCAGTTGCGTTAGTTTGTAATAATTCATAGAAGTCTGTCACTTTCAGTTAGACAAAAGGTTACTCATACCATCTTTTATCTCTGAGTAAATTATATCTGTTCCTCTTATTTTGTTAGTGAAAAAATGAGATGGCAATATTTTTTGGTTTTATTCTACAAATTATGCGTAGCTATATATACTACACGCTTATATTATTATGTCTGCGGTAAATATCACCATTATTTTCTACATTGATGGCCTAAAGCCATTGCTGACAATATTCTCACATATCGACTTAACAATTACTAAGCTCGATTTTATTTATATCGATAAATAGTGCCGCCCCATATCGATAAATTCAAAAATATCGATATCGATGTTTGTTATATACAGAGTGTTGTTCTAAATCCTGTAGTGATATTAAATAAAGCCTCAGCAGCATTTATTTATAAATCGGAATAATTATATGTCTATGATTATAGTTGGTTTATTTTTTGTATCGAAATTATTGATATATGGCGATATAGGTTATAGAGTTGTTTAAATGTAAGCAGTTACAATTTAAATGTTTTTTTTTTGTTTGTTTGTTTGAAATGTATACTTTTACAATACTCCATTAGAAAAACCAAGGTTAATTTTTAGATATTTCCTGATTTTGAAGTTCTTAGATTGATTTTGAATGTTTTTCTTATAACCAGCCATTTAAATTGTAACTGCTACAAAATATACGTTATATTTCTAAATTGTAATAAGAGGATTATAACATTTTAGTACTAACTTATTAGGTTAGCTTTAGTATTTATACATAATTATTTAATAGTTAAATTGGGAAGAGGCTCGAGATATTATTTAGTTGGACAATGGTGTCTCTGCAAACATTGTCATATTTTTCGTTTCAATTATAATATTTTTTTAATTAGAACTTCTGTTCTACAAGACCAGTAGAGATGATAAATAATACGATTAAGCGATAAACTTTATTTTATACAAATGTTGCAGAGATATCGTTGTAACATAAACATTTCGATAAATCGTTTTTATTATATAAAACTCTAACAATACGTTCATGTAACTAGTGCACGCTACACTCTACTTTATGTAAAGATATTAACGTCTACAATCGAGTTCACGACTTCTGATGTTAACATGCGAGCTAAGGCTTGAACTGCATTGTCTATGAACTATCTCACTACGACACCACTCCGCCTATTCAAATAGTCTCTGAAACTTGTGTATTCTTTCACAGTACGTTTACGTCAACATGACAATGATCTTTATCACTGTTTCAATAACGTTGCTATTCAGTTGCAGCCACTGACAATTCTGCCAAACAACAGTGATCTTTATTCTCTTATTTATATTATAAAATAAGGTTGCTTGTTGCTCTCAGTCGTAAACCAACTGCGAAAGAAGTGTAGTTCGCGCCTTATCTCACAAGACTGAAATTTCCAGTGAAAAAAAAAGTATTTGTTATCTGTGAACAATTCCTCCTGTGTTACCATCAACAATATAGTGTTGCCTCACTTTACTCTTATAGTTTTTCAGTTATATTTAGGTTACAGATTGCAGTCGGCCATAGCTAGATTATACAATAGTAATTACGGTCTAAACATGTTTTATTTCGGACTAAGGAATTATGTATGGTGCTACCATTTTGTTTTCACTGAAGGACTTATTTCAAACTGATTTGGTGTATTTGACTATGTGGCAACATGATTAGCGTTGACTTTGTATCGATACGTCAAGCTTTTATACTAAAGTTTCGTTTTAATAGTCAGAACAGTGAATCGTAGGAATGGGTCCGCCATAAATGATTTCTCACAACTAATTGTTAATCTAACAGATACGGGTAATTTCCAAATTATAAACTTTATTCAAATGTCATACTCACATCTTTACATGTTTCTCTTTTATTTATCTTAGCACTTTACTTGTTAAGAAATGTACAGTCAGCACCACATTTGTTATTTTTGTCGCTGACTGTACGAACACTCTGAAATGTACCTTAAGCAATAAAATTTATTTACGTACGCAAGATATTGAAGAAAGATTATTTGATGATTATAGAATTTTCCTTGAATCCATTTTTTTTTTGCTTGTATTGTAGTTTTATACTTTGTGTGGGCACATCACACTCAATACGACAAAATAATTTCAAATTGGTATTTTTGTATTTTTTTTTCAATGCAGATCAATGCTATTATGTGTTTTTACTCGACGCTAGATGGCGTTTTATTATATTTTTGACTAAAAAAATATTATAAATTGTTCGTTCTTGTACCTTTAGAGAAAGAATTAGATATATCGAAGCTGAAATGTCCATCCGTTATCCGTAAGCGCGGGTACAGCTAATACTATATTAGAAGCACGATAAGTAACAAATAATATATCAGAATTGATGTGGGTTTTGACGAGCGCAGTTTGGATTATGCCTGTATTGTTACAAGTATGTAGATAGATAGATTTATATGTAATAACAAATTCACTGCGTGTATCGTAAGGCTATACAAAGTTGTACATTTTGTTGGCGCCGGCGCAGTCGGCTCGACGCGGCACATCTGCGATTTGTCTACACACAGTTTTGTACATAAAAACAGTTTTTCAGTGTGTAAGCAATATTAGCATTTTAAATTTTCAAATAAAACACTTTGTGAATAACATTGGTTGTCTATTTTGTCGAAAAGTGTCCCTGTACGATTTTCATGAAATTATTTAGGCCAGCTTTAGCATTTTATAGATCTTGTAATAGGAAAAATTTCGGAAATATTCGATAGATGGCTATATTAAAGTTATTTTTTCAGAATGCTAATGCAAAGGTGAGTTTATCTTTATTGTATTAAGTATTTCCAAAGATATCCTTAGCAGCCAATCTTCTAGTCTTAGCAACAAAATACCAAGTTCACTTGTTAAAACGTCCAACTAATAAAACAGACATAATTTCACTAGCAACTTTTAACTTACAAAATACAATAATACAGTCTGTTATCTACTTTGGTATATACTTTAACAATTTGATCTCGTGCGTGAGCCAGATGGCTAGGGACAGGAGAACGAGAGATCCTGACTGGTGCGAGGCAGCCAGCGGAGTGGGCACGTAGTACAGGAGCGTCGCGATGCCGAGGGACACCTGGAGGGAGCAGAGAGAAATTAACATGACGCTTGTATACGGGGTGGAAGGGACAGCGACGCGAAAACGGTACATCATTCTGATATCACATAGAAAATATATCACAGATATTATTCATCGGTTATTTAAAAAAAAAATCGGCTGTTCTGTTTCCTACAAAAGTGCAATATCTACACGGTCAAAATGTATGGAACAGCTGATTTTCACCCCGGTTCTCCGAAGGGTTGGGCAGAAGTGTATCTATGGTACACATTTCGATAGTTGTTTATTTAAGGTGAGCCTATTGTCATCAGCCGGGCTCTAGACAGCAGGCTAATACTACTGGAAATCGAACTCAGTACCAGTTGCTCTTTTCCCTTACGTCTGGTGTTTCATAGACCAACACAGTAACAAAATCAGTGATGCTGAAGCTGATGTGTTCATGGGAAGATTAAAATTGGACCTCATAAAATTCATGGTGTCAAAAGATTCGCCTAACTAAATTGAGTTGGCTAACAGTAAAATGAACAAAAAAACGCAAGATATTAAATATATATATCCTTACCTGCAACCACGCCATTGCACCAACACCATTGACAACTCTCCTAGCCATGGGCGACAACGGCTTCTTCCTCGCTATATACCACAACGCAGTAACCAGCGCCAGGGTAGTGGTACCCAGGATCCTATGGTCGAACTGCACGGTGGTGGGGTTCTCGGTGAAGTTGCGGGGCGTTGGGGAGAACGCTAGGATGTCTTCTGGTATCCACCTGTCTCCCATCTTGGGGAAGGAGCTGTAAACTAGACCTGCGTCTAGACCGGCTACGAAGGCACCTGTGAGGAGATGGTTTTGTTAGGTAG
Source organism: Noctua fimbriata (assembly GCA_905163415.1). Lineage (NCBI taxonomy): Eukaryota > Metazoa > Arthropoda > Insecta > Lepidoptera > Noctuidae > Noctua > Noctua fimbriata. The sequence goes on from LR990937.1 coordinate 963,503, forward strand.
GAGGTACATTTTTGAATATAAGGGGTGATTATGACAGGCTTCGTTACTGTCTAGTGGTTGCAAGCGCGACTGCTGAGCATGAGGTCCTCGGTTCGATTCCCGGGTCGGGCAAAGTGCTGCCTAACCCTTCGGGGATTACAGGTGTGATGTTACGTATTTTATAATAAGTTAAGTTGTCATATTAAAAAGCACATTAGGAGAACCACATACATGTGTACCTATTTCCCATGAGGGTAGGCAGGAACTACAGAAATCCACCCGGCCCCGATCCTTAAATATTTTTCGCTTCGTCTACCATCTGAGCATACATATACACACCGGTAGGAGAACTACTATGATATTTTCCGCTACCAGGCAGCGATTTCAATGTAGCGAGACAGCACATCGTTTAGCAAAATTATTTTATGTTAAGGTTTGATTTTGGTGTGGCTCTCTCATGTTTTATTTTACATAATAGTCATTTATGCAAAATAGTAGACATTTTATGAGAGGCCAACTAACCGACTGTGGTACTGTTGTGATGGTAAACTTCAGAAAAAAAAAAATACATACCTGACACAGCAGTAAGGAAAGCCATAGCCTTAACAGAATGCGCAAGAGCAGTAACACTCTTCAAATACTTCAGAGACTTGTACGTGGCACCCATGGGGAAGGGGCGAAGCACCCTTAGGGCTCCGGCCAGGAGCCCCGTGTAAAGAATAAACGCCAAACTCAAGTGCGCTGCTAAACGGTACTGTGATACTCGGGGCACGTCTGAAGGTCCTTGGAAACGGTCTTCTAGACCTGATTTAACCATGTACCAGCCCATTAGTCCCTGTGGGAAGAATATGTATGGTAAGCGGAGTAGAATATTTAACCAGTCAACAATGCCCAGTTGTAGATTGTCTTAGGCAAACGTGACCAAGATAATACCACAGGATCAAGCACTGGCCCAATGCGGGGATGGTGGGGTTACATGCATTTTACAGAGTGGGGCAGGACGATTGACAATCCTTCAAACCACGTAAAGAGTGTCATGTTCTTTACCCGTATACAAAAATTCAATCAAATCCAATGAATACTTTAGCCACAGGAAATTATTTTTCACTTTCTTATTTTACAACATGATGTAGATCTGAGTCCGCAATAATAGGTAAACATTGTAAGGTCAAGAACCTGTGCAAAACGTACGATTCTATTCTCTACGTCTCAATATGCTTGAAAGACAGAGAAAGGTGTCATACTATTTCACTCTAACGCGCTCCGCCCAGTCACACAAAATACTACAATTAGAAAGAAAAAGAAATATTACTTACGCAAATTATGCATTAGTGGTGCATAGACCATTGCGTATGCGTGTGTGAGCGGAATTTTTTGGCAAAAAGTCTCGGACTCGATAACTACGCAGTCAGTGCATAGCGGCGCCCTTTGAGGAGAGCACACGCCTAATTTTTTTATCACGAGACGAGCCGCGCGCGCAATGTCGTGATTTTATAAAAAGTTTTAGTTGTTATTGTGATTAAAGACGATTTGTGATAGTTGGTTTAGTGCATAGGTTAGTGTGACTTATTGTTAAGTGTTAGTGTAATATTAGTTAGTTAATTAAGCATTTAATAGGTATAGTTTCGTGATTTAGGTTAGGTTTGAAGTTTTGTAGTTTAATTATGCCTCAAATAAGGTACCCAGCTGCCGAGTACACCGACATGGTACTTACGTAAGGAGAATGTAACCAAAATGCAGCTTTACCATTGCATACATATCGGGAGACATATGGTTACACACAAACGTTTGATGGTGTACATTCTGATTGTGATGTGATATTATGTGATTAATTATTCAATCAGTGATCTTTTAATTAACAACGTGCAAGTTAGTGAGTTTATCCCGCTAATTTGTTGTTCTCCGACTAAAATACCTACCTTCGACTACCTACCGCCATCGCTGCGCCCCGCACCGCGCCGCGCCCGCACCGCGCTGCGCAACGGTCAGTGACTTTTCGTAGATAAAGCGTGTTTGCTTTTTATGCAGTTGATTCTGCTATTTATTTTGTATGAAAATTAAAATTTTTAAATTTTCCATTATCTACTAATTTTCGTGTTTTAAAATGTTTAGATGGACTAGTACTGTGCTCGTTTTAATTTATTGTCGTGGTTCCAGACACACTTTGTATATATTTTTTAAAGTTCTCGTGATAAGTGGCAATGGCGGTCTTCGCCCTTTTAATTTTACAGGTATTCGGACGACGATCAGTTTATTACTTGAATCCGTAAATAAATATAGGCTATTACATACATCACTATTGCCACGAAATTTGGTACAGACTGTATATCGAGTCGAAAAACACTAGTCACTCACCTGGGCAGCCACAAGCGCGCAGTACACGGCGACCCTGATCTTCATGGGCTTGTCCAGGTAGCCGCGCGCCCAGAACAAGGCGGCCGGCACGAACATGACGGCGCCGATAGCGCGGCCCCAAGTGCGGTGCGCGAACTCCATATACCAGATCCACTTGAACTCTGATAATGTCATGTTTTGGTTCTTACTGTGGAGCCAAATGAATGGTATTAAGAAATGAGTCATGTAGCACCGGTGATTGAAAAGTTGTGTGGTTACTGGTAACCGGTTGTAATGATATGGGCATATGAAGGGGAATGACAAAAATATGGTGGGAAAAATTTTAAGTATGAATGATTATAAGAGTAGGGAAAGACCAAGGCAACCGTTGAATGGACTGGTTACTGCGATGGTGACAGATAGAGTAGTAGGTATGCAAGAAGACATACAGCGCCGGCCTCAAATAAATTGAAATAAGCGCAGGGGAATGATGATGCTGAAGTCGAAATTCCTATACATATAAAGCCTTTCTTTTGTCGCTGGGACGACAATATTTCAATATTTTTTTAGTCTTGCATGCGTCATTTCCACGGTGTCGTCGACGGCAGCGCAGAGGTAATTTTGACCGCATGTTTTGGGGTACAGAGGGAGAACATGAGGTGGCATAATATTAACCTCACAGATTCACATACCCACCCTGCTGTCGACGAGGCAGCTTCACTTTACGAGCTGTGATTTATCTTCCCACTTGGGTTCGGACACCTGTAATAATAGGACTTACATAAAAGAGAATAGCTACTTACTAGATAAACTCAGGAAACTGCTTATATTTCTCAAACTCCTGCTGCCATTCCTCCTCAGTCCTCGGCATCTTCTCTCCCAGGAGTTTCCACGTCACCATCGATAGCCCTGACTCTGTTAGCCTGGTCACGCCACCTGCACAGCGTTGTGAAATACTGTTATAGACAGGATATTGTAGAGGCTAGCGGTAACATTTACATGCTCAGTAAGATCTTTGCACATTTTAAAATAAAATCGAAAATAGTTGAACTACACTACTCTAGTCAGCTTTGCTGCTCTATCAAACTAGTAGTCAAGGTGATTTATTTTAGTTCATATACGATGCGCTTCAATTAGCTTAGTGCGAAGAGGCCGTAAAAAAAGATCAAGATTTTTGTGTTGAATCAATATTCGAATATAAAACAAATATAATTTTTTTTATACATTTACAGAATGTTTTACAATACAATTTACGAAACTGTTTCTTTTCTTCATCGCAATCCTTGTATTGTATCAAACGTAATGACTTTAAACAATGGAAACCGAATGATATGAATATTTGTTGCCATTCGGATCGGAGTAATACCCAAAAATTTAACTGAAATGTGTGTCAGTGTGAAAGAAGAGAAATAAAACAAATATAACTTTTAAAGTGTCTTTATTCGACGTAACATATACCTTAAAAGCTAAAAAATATGTTTAGAAATACCATTTCTATTTTCTCTTAATCAATCAAGTGTTACTTTACTAATAAATTATTTCGGTCGTAGAGACAGTACCTACAGGTAGAAAGGTGACATTTTTACAAAAATTAATAACATTAATATTGGACTCCTTTTTAGCTTGTTTCAGTAATGATATTAACTGAAGTGAATATTTTTGTGTTAAGTGAGTACGTACTTGAGGAAAGTACGAACCCATTCGCTTGTGCTTTTAGACGATTTACAATTCAATACACTAAATATATTAAAATGGTTATATAGACAGAATACATAACATAAATAAATACACCAAAAAAAAAAACTCACTACAAAATCTAAACCCTGATGAGTCTAATACCCAGAGTTCCATGTACTTACTACAGCTATATCAGTCAATTCATATACAAAAACTGAATTTTGCATAAAGTGGAATGGAGTTAGCAAACTACAAGTATAAAACAGACCACTAACGACGACAACAACGTACAGAATGTTGTTCTAACTACTGTTTGTAGTTAGCGTGTTTTGGAACAACTACAAACGTGCTAACTGTACCCAAAATCCATATTGCAATATGAATGTCGGCTGCACACTTTATGGTTGTTGTCTACATTTAGCCCGGCTAACAATGTACTACTTTGGTAACAAGAACGTATGCTCTATCTAACCCTTTACTGCTATCTCCTACTTCTTCCCATTAGTAGTTCTAAGCGCCACATCAATAACATAGTATATGCTATACAGTAGTACAAGATACCCTGCTACCATACCTAGGACCACTGCGGTGAACACCATTCCGGAACATCCTAGAAGCCAGTAGCCCACCACTTTGGGAGGTGCTTTGGGCTTTGGTGCGGTCTGGCATAGGCGGACGGCGATGTTCTGAGGTTTTAGCAGGTCTGTGAGCTGCGGAAGAGGAAAAGCAAATATTAGAAAAAATAAATACTGGTCAAAACAGACCCAAAAATTAGATAATTTATTTTATAACTATATGTATTCATCATCTGCCTAGCCTTTTCCCAACTGTTAGCGCGGCTTCTAGTCTTACCGGATGCAGCTGAATACCAGCAGTTTACATGGAGCGACTGCCTATCTGACCTCCACAACCCAGTGAGTACTGGGTAATACAGTATCCCATGGTAAGACTGGTTGACAGATTTTGGGACACTACGGACGTAACGGGTGCCTTCTCTGTAAAATCTCCCAATTTTTATCTAATTAATATTTTTTATGTAGTAAATTAATAGTGTATTAATTTAAAATTATGGTAAACTAATAGTATAAACATTTGAAATTGTAGTAAACTAATAGTATATAAATTTAAAATTGTAGTAAACTATTTTGAAAAAGGTCTTAAGATTTGAGTTATTATTAACCTTTTATCAAGACATAAAATACTTCATTATATAATCAGCTTTCTATACAAGTCCTACCTACAAGTTAATCAGTACTTATACCTATTCACATATTCTAGAATCATCAATACTCATCATATGTTCTAAAACTGATAATAAGTAATGATAAATCTATAGATTTTTGCTCCTATGCTAATTTAGAGCTAAATGAAATTGGATTTACTGAACTGTTTCTCTAGTGTGACTAGAAAATAAATGGAATTTTAAAAGTTTATATACCTACCTAAATTAAACATTGCTATTATATGCAAAGTTGTTCAACCATAAAAATTCAATAAACGTAAAAGTTGATTATTGCCAATATTTCTAAAAAAGAACTATAGAGTTAGATTATTATACATATATCATAAAATCAATATATGACCTATATTCAATAGAAACAAAATCAAAAACTACTAGTATAACTTGATAAATATGATACTAATTAAAAAAAGCAAAAATTTGCCTAAAATGTCAACATCACACACCATTTTTGAAGAATGGAATTGTAGTGATTTGGTTTATCTGACCTTGGTATGAGAGATCTAGATGTTTTTATCAATTTTCAAAACAAACATTCATAAACATGTTTTCACAAATGTCTGAATTGAAAATAAAAAGAAATGTGTTATGTATTTTAAATTACATGTAGACATCATCATCATCTGCCTAGCCTTTTCCCAAATATGTTTGGGTCGGCTACCAATCTACCGGATGCAGCTGAATACCAGTATTTTACATGGAGCGACTACCTATCTGACCTCCACAACCCAGTTAGTACCGGGTAATACCATACCCCTTGGTAAGACTGGTTGTCAGACTTCAAATTACACATAGACATTTACACATACTTTGAAATACATAGCACATCTCTTATCACAATTACCCAATGAATTGTTATCATAATACAGGTACCCTATAAGTAAACAAACAGCAGGTATGTCAATAATTATGTCCATTGTTTGATCCAGATTACTGTAAAATCTTTGATTATATTATGTCACGTAAACTGCATTAGCAGATAAACATGATTAACTGATACTGACTGTTAATTGTCATTGTTGTACATACCTGCATATTTTCATGTTAAAGTACAAGTACATCATGTTGCCGTGGCCAACTTAAAAATCTCTAAACAGACTTCGAACCCAGGTCGGCCTGAGCAAAGACAATCTCTGCAGATGTGGGTTCATGGACGGCGCAGACCTCAAGTGCCTATGCAGGTCTCTCCTCAGACAATGGCCCACCTTCCATCTTGCACCGCATGCCCTATCACCTGCGCACCTGATGACCTACTTACTGCACTGTACTGAATTTTGGGTTAAACACATTTGAACTTTTTGCCATCTACACTCGTAAGAAGAAGTACATTATGGTCATCAAAAATTGCAAAAAAACTTAAGAAACTTTGAATTATGCAGGTTAACTTAGTGCATCCTCCTTAAAGCAGTGGCTCCACACAATGCAAAATCAGTAACCATTAAATTATTTCTGAATGACCTAGCACTGATAGTAACCACAGTTTAAAAAAAAATATCTAACCCTTAATCCCTTGAACTTGCTGGCTTTGTTATTTTGTGTGATGAGTTGTCTGCTAATGATGCTTGTTGTGTTGAAGCCATTCTTGGTGCCAGAGACCAGCAACTTGCTCTGAGCTGCCCGCAGTGACTGCGTACAGCGGCATAGGTGTGATACACTTAACATTACTGAAAAAATTATATTATTAATTTAATCATTGTGTTCTTCGTACTTTCATCATTTATTTTAATATAACATGCCCTTTTACATGCGGAATGAGGATAACATAATAAATCTAATCTTGTCTTACTAAATGTGTTGGATAAAACTTTATTTATGTTTACAGGTGTCCATGTGGTTTTATCAATTTAAATTAACTTTGAATACTAGACTGCCATGTAGCTTTGGAATGAACTGATTAAAAAATAATTGGTTTAATATGATACATGTATAATATTTCCAGTAAAAACATTGAGCAGTCTACAAAACATTTTTGTCTAAACTCAGAATTTTTTAAATAATCAAGTGTAAATGTACCTATTTAGGAAATTTTGTTAAATGTATGTTTTTATACTTCAACGGTTTATATACTCCTATTTAACCAGGCATAATATGTGTTAAGTTTACATAATATTTTGAAATGCTTACACAGGGAATGCATGGTATAATAATACTGTTTAATAGGCTATCTTACACTAAACCAGTGACCGTGTTAAATACGGTACATTCAAAATTTCAACAATTCGTTAATATTGTATTAAGGACTAACATTCTAGAAAATAAAAACAACACAAAATATGACTTACTTGAGATACTCCGATTACGAAAAACTGTAAACAACAACAATTTCAGTTGTTTTGTTGGCTTAATCAGCACTTCAATTTAACTTAAAATAATATACATTGAGAAAAATACTCTTCCGTTACTAATAAATGCTTCAAGACTTAAGTAAATCTGCTCAAGAATGTGCAATTGTGCATGCAAGCGAAATCACTGATTTCGGATCGGACATGCGATTGACACTATTGACAGTTGTTTATGTTTCCTGCTAGTGTCAAGTTGACAGACATGCCAAAAACACTACTGACCACGGTGCTTGTCAAAAACCGTAAACTATTTTATATTTCATGCCGTATCCGTCGTATCCGTCAGGATCCGTATCGGATCCTTTTTGGATATCTGGCTACTTAGAGGTACACTTCTGCAACGGCAGACTGCAGACAGCAGAGGTGTTACGGTTGATGATTAACACAAACGACAATGCCATTGAGTTCGAGACAGCTACTAGGGTGCCATTTGCGATTGCCGCTCGGCCGCAGCAGTAGGTGGTAATGTCGCCATCCACGGCAATTAAATATTAGAATTCATAATGTTGCTGCGATCGCCTTCGTAATTGAATCCTGATTTCTTTCGGGAAATTATTAATCGAACGAATAAAAATTTAATTGACGACCAATGTACTGAATGGACGATTGTTGTTGTGGCACCCCGACTCCGACAGGTTAGATTCGAAAGGAATGGCGGAGTCCCATTCGTGTTAGGTTACTTTAAACCCTGTAAACAAAAATAGGAGCCCCGCGCAGCGGGGCTACGTCGACTACGCTTTATCTACAATCTAGTGGTTAATATATAGGTACTTAATTTTCTTTTAACCTTGTTTTAGGTTTTTTTCAGAATCCTCGAATTATCACACTGATCGAAATTCGAGATTGAACAATTAGTATCTCAAATTTTTATTTTCAAGTCGCTTTTTTAAACATTTGTATTCGCCCACTGTTTGTCGCTCACTTAGTATTTTAGTAACCCATTTTCAATATTTTTGACGCCTTTAGGTTTGAATTTATTTTCGCTCGTTTAAATACTACCCATTTCTTTCTAGGGTATCATATTATTGTAAAGTATATATATTGTTATACATAAAAATTAATCTTTATTATGAAAAATATTACGTTTTTGCTGTTTTTTTTTTTATTCTAAATGTTTTTTTCATAGTGGAATATGACATAACTACTTCAAACATTTCGGATACTGTACACTTACAAAATTATTTCATATATGGGTACATAATTTTCTTTTAACCTTCCATTTCCTTGTAATCTTTTGCTAATGCCTTGATGTTCAAAAGGGCATTTTGAAATTCTCCTTCTTCTAAACCTTCACCAACATAATGGTGCACGAAAGCACGTTTGGCATACATTAATTGAAACTTTTTACAAAGACGCTCCCAGGTCCCGCGTATTGCTGAAGTGTTTGATACCATCACAACTGCTCTCATTAAAGCAGCTAAGTCACCGCCTGGGACTGTCTGCGGTGGTTGGTAGTTTAGCCCGATCTGTGTGAATAAATAAATAAGAAAATCTAACTGATCTGGCCAGCTATATTTTGTTAATAGCTATAATCATCGCAGGTAGGGACATAGGTACTATGATTGCTCACCTACTTACTAGCTAATATCTCAAAATTCATTAAACAGTTGTGTAGGTTTAAGCAAATAAACTTTTATTACCTTAAATCCAGTGGGAGACCAAGAAACAAATTTAATTGATCGCATGGTTTTAATTTGAGCAATGGCTGAATTAATATCGTTGGGATTCACGTCTCCTCGAAATAATAAGCAGCAGGACATATAAGATCCTTGTCTAGGATCACATTTGACCATCTGATTGGAGGGTTCAAAACATTGCATCATCAACTGATACGTTGAGTTTTCTTCATGCATTGCCCTGCTAGCCGGTATAAATGGTGCAAACGTTACCAATGGATGATGAATTCTTGGATAAGGGACTAGATTTGTTCTAAATTCGACAAGTTGCACATTTAATGAACCTTCAAACCTCATTGAAGCAGTAATGCACGACACAACCTGAAGAAAAATATTATTATTTAAACATAGCTAAGTACAGAGGATATACATATATGCATACGAAGGTCAGAGTTAATAAAGGCCATTTTTATTTATTTTATAAGTAAGTCTCGTGGCTACGCAATAATCCACATGGCTAGATCGAAGAATAAGTTGCATATTGTCATTTGTCATTCGTAGATCTTTTAAAGTCGTAGTAGTAGTCCCCAGTCCGGCAACCAGTCTTACCAATGGATATCGTGCTACCTAGAACTTGGGTTGTAAGAGAGGCAGTTGCTCGTTAAAAGTTAAAATATTGGAATTTAGCTGCAACCGGTTAGACTGGAAGCCGAACCCAACATAGTTGGGAAAAAACTTGGCAGATGATAACATACCTAAGTGTATGAGTAAGTAGTAGAAAGAAGTATAATTATGTATGTGTAGGTACCTGGGCGATAAGTCGATTCAAGTTAGTGTATGTTGGACGTGGTGTATCCAATAACCTTGCCAAGATATCATATAAGGCTTCATTATCAAAAATAAAGCATACATCTTCGGTGTCCATAGTTGCATGACTGGTTAGCACAGCATTATATGGTTCAACGATTATAGGCGAAATTCTTGGAGACGGGTATATTGCAAATTCAACCTTAGACAATTTTCCATAATCCCTTGTTAGTCCTTCAAGTAACAATGCTGTGAATCCAGAACCAGTTCCTCCTCCAAATGAACGGAATATCATGAAGCCTTGCAAGGAATGGCAATCTTCTGCAACTATTCTTACGCGATTCAACGCCAGCTCAATCATCTCACGGCCAACACCAAAATACCCACGAGCGAAATTGCTTGCGGCGTCTTCTTTTCCGGTAAGCAGAGTGGAAGGATGAAATAACTCTCGATATGCTCCATTTCTTATTTCATCTGTAAGGGTTTTATAGCTTTTATTTAGTCACGTAGGCCCATCTGCTAAACATGGCCGGGTCGTGTCCCAGATTCGATCCCTGATTTGGACGTGTTGGGTTGTTCTTTTTGAAATTCATTTAACAATAAGGTTTGAATATTATAATTCTTACACAAAATTATACTCAATGTAAATATTATTGGGAACATTCAGTTACAACTTACCTATTGGTGTTGGTTCTAAATCAATCATGACAACTCTAGGCACAACTTTTCCAGCGCCTGTTTCGTTAAAAAATGCTGCATAGCTGTTATCCTCTTGACCTGCAAACGCCAACACACCATCCACTCTAATACCATGTTCGAGACAATAAAGCTCCCAACAAGCATTCGCTATCTGCACTCCTGCCTGACCAATGTGTATGTGAATAACTTCTTTCTAAAACAAGAAAAAATATATTTCCAGAAAAACATTAACAATGTCCACCCCATCATTCAAATATAGGCCTAAACTTACTTTAGACATTGAGTTAAATTATAACTGAGAATTTTGTTTGTAAAATAGTATGAAAAGTGTTAGATACTTAATTATATTCTACATTTTTATTACAAAAAAATACTTACTTAAAAATGTCAAATTCTAGTCGCTTGACGCTTGACATTCGGTTTCATAAAATTACAATGGTCTATTTGGTTGTGAGTCACAACTTGTGACTTATCATTATATCCTTTTTCGATTGTCTTGCAAAGCTTTCCGATAATCCCAGACACCGATTAGTCTTGTAAAACCGTACTTGAAAATGTTGGAACACTACGGTTATTAAGCATTACTTGCTTTCAAGCCCTAAGGTCAAATTAGGTCAAACTCAAGGACACCTACGTCAACGTGTTGTCATGTGGTGTTATCACTGTTAAGTTTGGTCTGTTTTCATTGACAAGGTCTTCGCGATTTGAGTAAAATAAAATACCGTTCTTTGATTGGCTTTTGTTGCTATGTTGTTAGCTAGGTTTCCATTCAGATCTATCTCTGTAACTTGTTTTTAATCTTCATGTTATATGTTACGTAAAGAACAAGTGTAGCAGAATATGCTTTGCCTCTAATTGTGATATCTTTATTATGTAAGGCTAGCGATAAGATAATTTCGTGATTTAGTCGTTATACTTGTCTACTCTTGTATTGTCGCTTTCGTGGAGTTGAGAATCCACCATAAACTCGCCCATGTCACTCAACAGAGGTGTTCAGTTCGCAATAAATACAGAACTAAAGAATAAGATGAGTTTGGTCGGTAAAGTCGTACTTGTGACCGGTGCAAGCTCCGGCATCGGGGCTGCGACGGCGGTATTCTTATCAAAGTTGGGCGCTCAACTGTCTCTGACTGGCAGAAATGCTGAGAACCTACAAAAAGTATGTAATGACTGCGAAAAATCCGCGGCAACTTTTGTTACTGCCGCGGATTTGACGAAAGAAACTGACATACAAAAGATAGTGCAGAACACGGTCGACCACTACGGGAAGATCGACGTGTTGATCAACAACGCTGGGATTATCGAGACTGGCACGATCGAGAACACGTCGCTCGCGCAGTACGATCGGTTGATGAACACCAATGTGCGTTCTATCTACTATTTAACCATGCTAGCAGTCCCACATCTGGTTAAAACGAAAGGCAACATTGTGAACATATCCAGTGTCAATGGTATTCGCTCCTTCCCTGGTGTTCTCGCTTACAATGTTTCTAAGGCTGCTGTGGACCAGTTCACAAGGTGTGTTGCATTAGAGTTAGCACCAAAGGGTGTGCGAGTCAACTGCATTAACCCTGGAGTTATTTTGACTGAGCTGCAGAAGAGAGGAGGTATGAATGAGGATCAGTATGCAGCTTTCTTAGAGAGGACCAAGGAGACCCATGCTTTGGGTCGTCCCGGCCAGCCAGATGAAGTAGCAGCTACTATTGCATTCTTGGCAAGTGATCTGGCAAGCAATATTACCGGTGTTAGTGTACCAGTTGACGGAGGCCGCCATGCTATGTGCCCACGATAATCTCTCAAACACCACACATATTACAAGATTGTGCCAATCATTTTCTGATGTGCCTTAAGGTTTTCTGAAATGCATTTATGAGAAGTTTAAAATTTTTCTTTGTTTAATTTTTATACATGGTATTGTTGCATTTTTTTGTTTAACTTTTTTTTATTAAATTGTTTTTAATACATTACTTAAATCTGTATTTGTTTCTTTTTTTGTTGAACACCTTTTTGCTCAATTTATTCAAATTCAACTGGATTTGCATAGACCAAATTTAAAAAGTATAACATATGCATGAAAACTTGAGACTAAGTGGAGTAATCAGTTAAAATTTTAATTTTCAATTGAATAAGAAAATCTAATAATACACACCTAATCAATGTACTAATTCGATTAATAATAAAAATCTAATAGTCACTTATATTTATTAATCAATTAATAAAATGTTCAGTATAATGCGGTTGTCAGTTTATCATGCGTGGGTAGTACTTACCAATTTTTTATTGATTTTTATTGATTTTTATTTTGACTAATTTGCTTGTTGTTTATACCATACCGTTGCTTGTGGGTCATTATTGTTTAAATAGAGAATGTTTTTTTTTTACTGAAAGCGGTCATAATAGAAAGTGGCCATAGAAACTGCATTGGAATATTGCAAACATTGATTTAAAATATGAATTTAAAACTGGACGCTAGCTATTACTCAATAGATGGCGCTACTAGATTCAAAAGAAAGCTTCATTAGAACTCATGATTCTAATCTTCATTTTAGGATTGGACCCTGCATAATAGGTTACAATCTGTCGTGAAATCTGCCCAGCTCTACCAGTTCAAAAAGGTGTACCTTAAGGTTCAATACTGGGTCCATTCTTATTCTTGACAAAGCATAAGCAATTAGGCATTCTGTACAATGTTCCAGTTATTCATACCTGTATCACATTTCTGCCCTTGATTATACTTTTATATCATGAGGAAAATGATAAAAAACCAACACTAGTTTTCACCAGTTTATTTTTGAATAAATTAAATCTAAAACCAACTTAATTAACTAACTTAGGTTAATTATCACAATTACAATCAAACAAACCACAAGTTATGCGCCTAGAAACAAATGATCCAACACATCCAGTCTTATACAATGTACAGAAATCTTTTTGTGCAGAATTACGCAAAACGTGCTCGTGCGATCAAAATATCTGAAGTATAAAATGGGTAGTAATAAAGGCTCCGAAAAAAAAATTAGCGTACTCAAAATATGACTGCTTTATATACTAATTTTCCGACAGCTGAAAGGACAAAGAAACGACCGAATAAAATACTGAAAATTTCGAAAATCAATACAGCATTTGCTGACGTAATATTTTTCGGCATGTATTTAACGCGGTGACAAACTAATCTGATTTAGTGTTTTAAAAATAATTAAAATGGGGAACAAAAACAATAGGTTACAGTGAAGGACTGAAAAACCTAAAACAAGGTTATTAACCACTACGTTGTAGATAAGGCGTAGTCGACGTAGCCCCGCTGTGCAGGGCTCCTATTTCTGTTTGCAGGGTTAAAGTAACCTCGCCACAAGTCTCTTTCAGCCTTCGCTCGCTCTTGCTTCCTATATTCTCCTTGCCGCAATGACCGGATAAATATTTACTTACTTGGTACAATAGTCGCCCATTTAGTATATTGGTCGCCAATTAAATTTTTTATTCGCCCGATTAATAATTTCCCAAAAATTTTGCAGCACCTTAAATTGCGTTTTATCCAAAACTACAGTTAGTCATTTTCATCGTAACTCATCTATTATAAATTTAGAATCACTACATAGTATAAAACAAAGTCGCTTTCTCTGTCCCTATGTCCCTTTGTATGCTTAAATCTTTGAAACTACGCAACGGATTTTGATGCGGTTTTTTTTAATAGTTAGAGTGATTCAAGAGGAAGGTTTATATGTATATATTGCACCTGTGCGAAGCCGGGGCGGGTCGCTAGTTAACTTATAAAATAAATAAAACAGGAATAAAATCAACATCTAGATAATTATCAAAATGTTGACATCGCGGAGCTCCTATTTCTATCTGTAGGGCTTAAAGTAACCGGGGGGGTCAGGGTGCCCGAAGTCCCGAGCTCGCTTCGCTCGCTCTTGCATCCTAAGTCGATAATTTTAGCAGAACATGCTTTCGGATACTTAGTATTTTTTTCGAAAACTTAGTATTTTTTTCGGTAGTTTGGTTTTTTTTTGGAAATTTAGTTCATTATTTTTCGTAGGATTGTAATTTGAATAAGCTCATGTTTGTTTGTTAAATACAACATTTTTTGTCTGTTAATTATTTATACATTTTTCGGTATTTTTTTTTTAACCACGTTTTATATTACAGTCAATCACAGATCGTTGGAAGTTGAATTTGTTTTTCGAAAGCTTTATTATTTCCCGTATTAAAATAATGTAGCCTTTACGCAGTTATACCTCGATTAATACGATCTCTTTTGTATGTTCTAATCGAAACTAAGAAAATATGATGGTCCTGATCATTAGAATTTTACTTTTCAGAAAAATAAAATTGGCCTATCCAGGAGCATAGGCTTCAGGAATTACATTCATTTATCAAGCAAGCAATGCAGATTCTTAAGGAACATGAGAACATCAGACCATACACTGGTTTAACCTTTTGACCGTCAGAGCATAAACGCACGCGCGTGCCCTCCACGACAAGCCACGTTTTCACGTACCATTTCGTCACATATTTGTGGCGTTTGACGTACAGGGCACGCGCTTGCTTGTCACGTATATGTGTCAAAGCGTTCAAAAGTTTAAGTAAATACTTACTGACCTATAATTTAACAAGATACAGGTACTGAAGCCAAAGCTTCAGAATGGGCTGAATGGGCTCAACTCAACTGAGGGGCTTAAATTTCAGTTCAGTCCCAACAAAACAGGAGGACTCAAATAAAATAGGACTGAAATTTGGAGGTAAAATAACATCATGCCTGTAATCCCCGAAGAGTTAGGCAGAGGTGTATCAGTAGCACACCCACATTTCACGCAAGTTTCGAGGTATAACTGCATAATTGATGAAGAGTCTCAAGGTAGCAGTAGCTGGGTGAGTGGCACTGCGCCGAACAGTTTCTTGGCTTCGTCAACGCACGCTTTGATGATTTGTTGGAAGGCGACCGGACCTATATCTCGCATCACAGGCTCCCAGTTTATGTTTATTACTTGGTGGATTGTTTCACCTGGGAAAAGAGAATTATTGTTAGGAATTTGAATTTTCAGAGTTTAACTGTGAGTTTAACTTTTTATAGATTATCGTATTTCAGCAAATGAGTTTTAGTTAAACTTTAACCTAAATGAGTGTTAGGTCTGGTACGAGTTATTAGGTCGTGATAGAGTTATGATAGTGTTAATTTATTAGACTTTTTTATAAAGTAGGTATGCACGGAAAAGTTAATATTGCCAAGATCTCAAACACAGGTTGAGTATTAACAAGCTGAACCATGAGGTTTGAAATAACGGATTATAGAAGACAATTATCTGGATTACGATGACTGGAAAAAGAAGCCTAAAAGCCTTGTTAATGTTATAGCAGAAAATGATGAGTCAAAATTCTTGTTGCCGAACCGTTCAGGGCAGTAACTCTCTCGCCGGTATCACTGAGAAGAAGTTCTTGACTTGGTCGACGCATTTCTTGATTATCTGCTTGAGGGCTGGAGGTGCTATCTCGCTCATTATGATCTCCCAGTTCTCGTTTGTGAACCTCTCTGTCGTTTGTGCTGTAAATAAGGTGTTTGTTAGGAAGTGTGGGTGTGGTTCTGTGGTAGATACCTACTGGTATTGCGAGGGATTGTTTGAGTATTATGAACGATGTTTGTTTATATTATTTCGACGGCACGGTTGGCGCAGTGGCTGAGCGATTGACTGCTGCGCTCCGTGTCGCGGGTTCAATTCCCGCACGGAACAAATATTTGTATGGCCTACAAATAATTGTTCCGGGTCTGGCTGTTTGTGTATGTGAATTTAAATGTTTGTAAACGCACCCACGATACAGGAGAAATTCCTAGTGTGGGGCAACGTTTTTAAAAAAAAAAAAAAATATATTTTATTTTGGATTGTTGTTATTCGAATACTACTTCTTTACGGACTACTTGGACCTTTAAGTCAAATACAGAGTTGTTTATTTGCTAAACATAGGTGTAAAAAGGTGTGTTTATTGCTCATCAAATATAATCATTACAATGCACCGTTGAAGTTGACATTTGAGCAAGTATTTCAGGTTAATTCGTGAATGATAGAAAATTCATGTTCATTTAATAAGATAATAAAACGGCAATAGGTACACGATACGATGGCAATTTCCTATAGGGAAGTGTACTTGTAGGTAATGTGGTTGCTGTCAACAATCTTGTTTTCGTTTCTATTAAAGATTACAATGTCATGAGATCACCCGATAACACGAATTTGGTCAGTTTGTCACAGGCTGGCAAGGTCGAGGTCAATCGCGGTTCCCATACATATGTTACTGAATAGCAAACAGGTCTTACCGAGTTCCTTGTTGCCGTTGAACAGGTTGGTGAACTTGAACTGGGCTCGGTCCATCTTGTAGTGGTCCTTATAGGTAGGTACGATCCAGTGGCCGTCTTTCTCTACGAAGTCGTATTTCACTACGATGTTTAGGTTCGCTGAAAATTAAAAGAAGATGATTAATTGATGATTTCTCTTAATGGTGTCGTTAGGAATTGTATGATGACATTGATGGACGGTGGGACGTTTTGGGGTTTGAACTGTTGATTTTAACAATTTCTGTGATTTCCAACATGGGTACTTTAACGGACTTTCGTCCAAAACATCTGTATTCCTTAATAGTCTAGTCATCCCGCACGCAAAATACGCGCTTTGACGTGGAGTTGCGGACACAAGCCCGTTATACAATACAATAGTCTAGTCATTCCTAGAGTATGACTAAACTGAATCAGCCTGGAGTCGTACCTAAAAGGTACAACTTTGTATTACAACTTTTGCGACAGCTCTCCCAAAACCGACGCCACCAACCTACCATAGCCACCGGTATTAGATTTTATAATTGTTCACGAAACAGTTGCCTCAAGTCTCTGCACCTACCACACATTTCGCATACTACGGCAGCCATCAATTATTTGTTGCTGCTTCCTTTGCCGATCGAGTGAGCACTGAGCAGTGTTGCAAGCATGTTTATTATGTGTCGGTCTTGCAAACCCGTCGTAATGTACATACATATCTACTGTTGTTAGGCAAATGATCCTGTAGCTATTCGTGTTTGGTTACATTTTGGACAGGTTTTACTTGATGAAAAGGAATTGGAGCTTTGATAATGTGGATTACGTAGGTATTTTGCGTTGAATACTCATCATATGTTTTAATTCTGGTTCGGTTTGAATTTTGTACCAAGCAGGGCTTTCGACATGTTATTTCAGATGTTGTTTTATATTCTTAATCAGCTTTAGGGATCTTGCTTAATGTTGTTGATATTGATAACTAAGATAGTAATTATTGCAGGAATCTCTTTTTAAACCACAATCCTATCTACAGGGTGTAAACGGACCCTTCACGAACGCGTCAACCAAGCATTATGTACATTAATTTTGGTGTGAAAAATCACGTTTTATGGTAAGACTCAATGTAACGCACTCAAAACATTGTGCTGATGGATGGATTGAATAGTTCGGGAGTCGTGGAGGTGTTTAAAGCAAAAATCTTAGGTACATTAAAAACATTAAAAAAAACTTAGATAATTATAGAAGCTGCCCAGGTATGGTTTAAAATTCTCTTTTGTACTGCTAATTGACAGGGTAATACTTACTGATCTTGATCCTGGACTGTCCATTGCCCCTGATGGGTAGGATGAGGATTTGTCCGTCCATGTCGTAGTGGGCCTTCAACGTCACATTCGCGGTGAAGTCCAAGGTAGCTTTACCTTTGTCTGGGTTGATCCTGAAGACAATGCAAAATAGTTTGAATCTCTGATCTTGTATACCTAGCAATCGAACTAAAAGAGTCCTGTGACGAAGTAAAAAGCTAAGATAAAAATAAACTTAAAACCATGTCCTGGCACGCATTATTGCTGCCGAAATAGTTACTAACTAAAATTCTATGCTGTGTTGCTTTGACCATAATAGTTAATTTAATTGAAAAATACTTGCGTTCAGCATCATCCTTTGAGTTTAAAATTGAATTGTTCTTTTCACCAAGTTATGAAAGAATCCCAATAAACTTACTTGTAAGAATTAACCCTAAAGCTCTTCAATCCAGTAACAACAGTGTCAGTAAAAGTGAGTTTCAAGGCCGGGTTGTCCACGAACACTGTGCCCAATTCCACCGGGTCCAGGGGTTTGATGCCCAGCTCGGGGATGCCCTCAGTGAACTTGGAGCCGGCTACAGCGATCACTTTCTCTACACACGCGTTCAGTTGAGGGTCTGATCTGGAGCATGGCGTGATGAATGAGGCTGGAAAGAAAGGGAAGTATTGAGTTGTGGTTTCTAGAAGTCTGTTTTGGGGTGAATCGAAGAATTGCATCAGAATTCTGAAGAACCAATCAGGCTTCTTCACACTTCTTTTCTTTTCCAACAGACAACATATTTGGAATAACACTGAGCTCGCGTGGTGGATGGTACACTTTCTCCAACAGAGACCCCACCTATGTCCTATGTACATATACCTAGCGCTGGGAACTTTGACTCAGGTAGATCCACTGAAGAAAAAAATCTCTATGACTTTCTTTCTTGATAGTTCTATTTCGATAGACTTAATTTTTGGAATGGTGTATCTTACTAACTAAAGCAAATAATAATATATAATAATAAGTCACAAAAGCATTTTGCACTTTGTTTCATCTTTTGCCATTTTCCAAGGCAACTTCTATAGACGCTTGTTAAATTGAACTTTAATAAATAAGAACGATGTTCTGTTTACTGGAAATCATTGATGTTGTTCTTCTTGTTGATTTAAACTGTTTCCGGGCTAAGAGTAGGTAATCTTGCTACTTATGAGGTGGTGGTCACGAGGTATTTTATTGACTATTAACAAATAGTGATCATCTTAACTGCCGGTTTAATGTTTATAATGTTGTTGATCAATCAGCAGTATTGCATAAAATGTGCGAAGTGCACTTTTAATGCATATTTTACACAAACATAAATCCATACAAGTCCTTAGTTTTCTCTAATATATTTAAAAAGGTTCGATAAAGACTACAATTTGTATGTAAGTGGGATAAATCAATTCTTACTAAAATGCTCACAAATCGACCGATTCGAGATAAACCTGTCAGGGCGGTGACGCGTAGGTACGTATGTTGACTTGTTGACCTATTGCGAGTTTGATCCAGATTATATAATATAACCTTCAATCTAATAAACCAGTTTTTTATAATGACTAGCTTTCTAAATAAATGAATAAAAATTTACAATGTGATTGGGTTTTTCTTTCTTCTCTTGCAAGTGAATGTATTTTAACGGACTTTTAAAAAGGATAAGGTTCTACTTTTGGTTGTATTAAAAAAAATGTATTTTAATCGATATTTCCGTCAATTATAGTAGAGGCAGCTCGCTCGGTTGTTCCATATAAATTTGATTAACTTTGCTTGGGTAGTTTATGAGTTATGAGTTAGCTTCTTATATTACGTATTTTTTCTTCTTCGTCTATGTTGATGATCTCCTAACATTATCTTCTAGTTACAATGTAAAATTAACACATTTTTTTTTAATTCCTGCCGAATTTGTGTTCACACAATGCTTCAACTAAAAATGATAAAATAAAACACTTTTTTGCTTTAACCACAGATAAAAAAAATATATGTCTGTAAAAAAATATGCTTGTGACATGTGCCAAATAAATGTATTTTCTTTCTTTCTTTCTGTAGTTAAAGGAACAGTCTACGTCTAGTGTAGGTATACTGTACAAGTATCTAAGCACACCGTGGCTCTCAACCAACCTAAAAAGTCAACAATCGAATGCATTCGCAATGAAATCACTTCAGAATTGAAATCTCGTCAACATAGTAAATATGCTTCTCCAGATCAACTAAATCTAAGAACATTTAACACAATCTTCACAATCATACGAAGATTACCCAATCACGAATCTTCAAATGCAAAACCTTTTCAAGGTCACAATAATTCAAGAGCAATTGAGTTGCTGTCGTTAACCAAGCTGTTCCCTCAAAGGCCTGAGGCCCTACAATCATCTTGGTTGATTACCTCGAGGTCACGGTCCCAATCCCCATGTGGAGTCGGCAAGCCGGGTCAATGTCGAACCGTTCGTTATACGTTAACCGACCGGTTTAGGCTCACGTGCACACTTTGAGCTGGTTTAATTGATCTGCCGATTAAAGTAAATGCTTATTGGCGCCCCTTGGTGACAAATAAGGTGGTGCTCGTTTGTGGTAGGAAAGTTATCGAGTCACAAAGGACCGTGTACCGTCTTCACAGCACTCGAAACTAAATTGACTGTATTATCTTTAACTAGACCTTTCTCTCAATATCCGAAAAAGAATGGACTTTGACTTTCAACGAATTATTGCTTTATTTTATTTTTATTAACCCATTCTTGACCACTGTACCAATTTGGGAACACTTAATAAATGAAGGTAGATAAAAAAGGTTTCGACAATAGTTAATATTATGTCACTGTGTTGTGCAGTCGAGAGTGTGTTCAATAAGTACAACGGATTATACAAATTTGTTCAAAAATCTTTCTTTTTGGCATCACTGAAGTTCGTTATCCGGAGGAAGGTACAGGTAAGCGTGCTTTTGTCATTATTATTTATTACAGATGATGAATATCGTGAATATTGTTTATATTGTCATAAAATAAGTAACTTACCTAAGAACCAAAGCTATTTTATTGCAGTTATTTTACATGTATGTAAAAATATAGTGACATAAATATTGGTGTGCCAATTTGGGTACAATGGCTACAAGTGTACTAAAAATTAACTATTTTATTTACAGAATCAATATGAATAGCAAGCAATATTTTAGTGGCACTAATGATTTCAGGGGCTTAGAAACTATCAGAATAGCAGAGGATAGTGACGACGACTTGGACTATGATTTAGCCATCATTCCACCAGAGCTAAGCGTCGTGACTGACGAAGAAGGTGATGATGATGTGGCACCTAGTGCCCTACTAAACGATGTCCCAGGTAGTATCGAGGTATTCGTTCGCAACGTGGGTACTCTTTCGGAATCCGATAATAGCAAACCCTAAACCTTGGCCAAGTTTGGCTTGAACCTTTGGGTGCTAAAAGGTCACGATCTTCCTTTAGACCGGCCCAACCAGAGCAGCCCACTGTCTCTGTGCGTCGATAGTCATCGAGTCTCCCGCTTTGGCGAAAGTGTTCACCAAATTACTCGACAACCTTCGAACAAACTGACTATAATATTAGTTCTTGAAAATCGCGTCAAGCAGGAACTAAAAGATTTGACACCCGTTTCAATATATGAGAAGCTTTTTGACGAATAAGTTTTTACAATGATTGCTGAGCTTAGCAAGTTGTAGGCCACTCAAAATAATCGTCACAATTTCGATGTACATACACATATACTCATACTGTCGGGCTATCACAATCAACCTCGAGAACATATAATGTACTAGTTTTTAGATGAGGATATTGGTGTCGCAGTGGTGTCAAAATCTATGTCCAGACACAGATTTAGAGAAGTAAAACGAAATTTGCATAAAACAGTATTTGCACAATGGCGACCAATCACGATTCGTACGAGCCAGTAGGATCCACAAAAAGAAGGTGCATTGAAAGAAAAGAAAAGGCTGATGTGAACATTCCTCATCTGTTCCAAAATAAATGAACTTATATGATTGATATGACCATGTCAAATGCATGGCGATTGCACGAAATCGCTAAAGAAGACCTAATGAAGCAGTTACCATTCCGCTGAAGTGTGGCCAGACACTACCTCAAACTATCATCCCAAAGATGTTCTGTTCGCCGCATCAAGCAATATTGAAAGTTTACAGTTGGATGGGGTTGACCACGTCCCTAAAAAGCTTCCAAAATGAGTGCGATGTGCTGTATGCCATATCAGAGGCCGCTGGGCTTGCAAGAAGTGCAAGAAAACCCTGTGTATTGAAAAATCGTGTTTCGCTAATTTTCACTCATAAGGGGCCATTGTGCCAATTTGGGTACACCACTGTAAATTCATGAAAAAAATATATTTGTTATTTTTTTGATTAACTATTTACTCTTGTAGCTACTAAATTTCAATTAATAAAATAATTTTGAAAATCCGCTCAGCAGTTTTGATTTGGCCACGAATGGGTTAAGGTAACTCCAAACGAACCGGTTTAATTCAAGTTTTTAACCAGTCCCGGTTACTTAGTTTTAACTCAGTCAACCAAGCCAACGTCAAGTTTAAGATAGTTTAAGTCTACTTTACTCATATAATTATAAAATACATTAGGGTCATTTTATTGGCATGAGGCATCTATGCTAATTCTAGGCTAATGACACATTTACTCTGTAAAGAAATGGCTCTATCTTATTTCATCCATTAGAAACTCCTATTATCACATCTTTAGGTAAGGACAGCGAGATTCCATGTATAATGTCGAAATCCTAGCATACACACCTTCATTTTTCATTCAGTTTTGGCGCAACTTAGTTTAACGCCCATTACATATGCTCTGTTAATATCGTCTACCTGTCTTATTTTATTTGTTTTGGGTTACACATATTTACATATTAACCTTGCAGAAATCCTTACCCAATGTAAATGTAGTCATTGACCCCATCATTGAACCTATCACCTTACTAATATTATAAATGCAAAAGTTTGTGAGGATGGATGGATTTGGATGAAATTTAGCACATGGATAGTTTATAGCCTGGATTAACACATAGGTTACTTTTTATCCCGGTAGGATGATCCCGTGGGACAATTATTCATATTTAAATATGAATAATCGATATATATACCGATATTGATATCGAGATTTTTAATATTTAAAATGTGTTTATGAATGGAATGGGACAGATAAACGTGACAAATTAACATTTATATATTTATTTGTGTTCCAAATTCAAAAATATTTGGATTTTCTGTTTTTCATATTTCAGCACAGTTTTGTATTAGTATTTTCTGTTTTTCATATTGGGCTGGTTACTTTCGCTAATTCCGCCTCGAATGGAGTAACAAACTTTCCCCACTTAGGCCAAAATGTAAAATAATAAGATTAAACTATAACAGTAGAATTTATAAGAAGTAGCTTTTAAGTAAGGTGGTTCATTCTTATGTAAAAGAGCGCCTCTCGCCATCAAACGTAAAAGTTTGGCGAGTTTAGAATTAGGCAACACCTCTGTACTATAATATCATTAAATAAAAAAATAATAAAATATCGAGCACCACGCGGGCGAATCCGCTGGCATAATCTAGTTTTAACAACTTATGTTAAAACTAACTTATAGCCTGCGGCTTCGCCTGCGTGCTTTAGGCAGATATAGATAAAATTTAAAAATAAAAGTTCGATTTCTTAATAAAAATAACAAAAAGTTTTGACCGTGACCGTTCGCCAGCAACAATCACAAAAAAGAATTGTTAAAGAAAGTAGTGTTCTTTAAAAATTATCAAGAGCAACCGGCGCGCGTTTCAATAAACCGACGATCTTTCGCAAGCAATTGCAATGCTAACAGATGCATTCAACGTCATGCTATAAAACTTATAATCATGTTCGAATCATAATAATAATATGGTAATCGATATTAGGTCATTGATTTTGCAACTCTCAAGAATGTGAAGTTAAGTGGTTAGCTGTGACTATCGGATGGACAAATGAACTATCGTTCATTGCTGACATTGTCATCATGAAGAAATATGCTTTATATGTATGACTAGCTGTGCCCGCGGCTTCGCTCACGTGAGCGATTCACTCACATTCTTTTGTCATTCTCAAAGTTTATGAACGTAAGCAAAATATAGATGCAACTCATGATCTATCCTGGGCCCCAACAGTTAATATCCTTAACAATTTAAAAAATAATCTTTCAGCTCTGAGAGCTCAATCAACCGATGGAAAAAATGTGATGGACACAAACGATGGAAACAAAATTGAGAATTTGCAAAAACCATGCAATTGAAAAATTCTGCAAACGCTTGAATTTAATGTATTTAGCAATAGAACCAGAAAGACTATGCGCTTCGAGAATCTTCATGTTTCCGAATTAACACGAACATCGCCATAAAGCTTCTAAGTTTGGTTTTTCAAGGCATTGTAGTACATTCATTCCGCACTTTAGGATTTTAGTCGTATAATTGTAATATTCTACCAAAGGTGATACATAAGGGACCACCCATAAATTACGTCATACGAATTTTATGATTTTTTCACCGGAGGGGTCAAAAAATCCGTCCTTATCAGAAGGTCAATTTTTGTGAGACTCCCGCCTCCCAAGTGTGACGTCACATATTTTGCAATATTACATGCTGCCCGCCGATAGAGTTGGAAATATTTCTTTAATAAGTCTTTCGTTAATAGTTCAAATTTCGTGTTTTAAGACTTAGCAATATTAGTTTTTTAAATGTGACGTCACCAAATTTAGGACCCCTTCCACCCCTTGTCACACAATGTCACACTTTGTTGTCACCCCACACCTCTTTAACGTATGACGTAATTAAATTACATCATAAATTTTATGGCTGGCTCCTAATAGACACGTACTTCCATGGTAGCAGCAGCTAACTGTGACTTCCTGGAGTATCTAAAGTGTCCCTACATCTGCGATTTAGAGGACTTACTGTCAAAATCTCTACTGAAACCGCGATTAACGTAGCCACCTGGGTGCTAATAATGTGATAAATCATCGATACAAAAGAAGAAGAAGAACATGGGAATTATATTAGATCTCATATTTCCGCAGATAGACCATGATTGCCGAAGCGGATACTTTTCCAAGGACTCTGATGAACGGGCAAAAAAAAAAGTTGAACCGTAGACGCAAGTATTACGCAGATCGATGTAACAAATAGTGTTGAAAGCAAGCCATTTGACTATTCACTATATTTATGTTACTACTGACTATTATTAATATTTTGCTCCGAAGTTCAAATGCAAGTGCAATCATGGGCATAAACGTTAAAGATATGCCGTGTGTGAAACAATTGATCTTACGGATATAACTCCTTTTCACTCCGGTGTACCTACCATTATAAATAAGCCTGTCTAGTATCAAAAAAAAATCCTATGTTTCCTGAGTCAAAAATATGTTTAATATACATAAAAAAAAGCATAAGAAATGGGTTGCCTGATATCATTAAGTGAAGACTATTTAAAATTTCGACAACCGTGGGGCTTGACCGATTTTACTTAGACAACCGAACGTTATGCCATCGTGTTTGTAACAAAATTACCTATCTGTTCATTTAATACATATTTTAATATTTTAATAAGAAAATAGATGAGTGGACATATAGTATCAATTTATCTATTTATACCTTACAACTCTGTAGTAGGGTCAAAAAGATGACAACCTAACAGATTCTTGGCTTGATTGCTTTGTAGATATTTACTCTAATTCCATTTTGATTTCGTTTGGTTTGAAAAAAAGATTAGTTCCGTTAGTTTTAATAAAGGGTAGCCTTGACTTAACTTTATCAGGCAACCCATTCGCAATGTTAGTTTGTTCATATAAGTATTTTACTCCGTTAACGTAAGTTTTAAATAGCCGTTCTGAGGCTCGTCACTGCCGCCGGATTTTAGCCTTTTCCCACTCGCACAATGTGGACATGATCATTAATCTACTAAATTATTAGTATTCGAAGTCATTACGGTAGGCACATATAAAAATACGAAATCATGAAAGTCCTGTTTTTAAATTCAAACCTGTGTTTAATATTCAAACGAAACTATTTTATTTAGTTTGTGTGCGGGCAACATTGGAAAAAGGTGGTCTGGTTGAATTTGACAACGTCATTGTCTTATTTTGGTATTGTCCCTATAAAGTTTTTATTTTGTGGGATATTGTTTATCTACCTATTATCTAAGAACTAATCTTATTTAATACATCATTTCACTGGTCACCGTTAAATATAGTAAAATCCAAAATAGTAATTTTATTATTTAAATAAACTTCAGGTTGAGTTGCTGTAATTGCCTAATATATGTATAATAATAGCTTTCTCGTATTACTATTTTTTTATTATTTAATTGCCTCGGAAACGAAAATTGAAAATATTTTTATAATTTAATTTAATAATGTTATATTCTCAGCCTTTCCATCATGTCCTACTTTTTACATAAAATGAATGGTCACCTTATTAGAAAGAGACTAAATTAGCGTTAACCTCTCTTTTTGGTGGGAATTTTTTAATGCATACTTGCATTAAAAAATTGCTGTTGTACACTCGGCGGCACATGAAGCTGTAAATTTCCAGTATAAATTGACCTCGCTTTGTATAGATTTCCTATACAATGAGAGATCCGCATAAACTGGTAAAGCTTGACTGGCCGTCGCGTGCGTACGTAGTACTTATTGCTTCCGTGCAAAGAGTAAAGACAAAAGGAAAAATAAACAAAATTAGTTTTCAGCCATTCCGAGTGACTACACTACGACTAAAACCTATTTACGTAAATTATTTGTATCATAGAAATCGCGTATGAGGTTACTAACAAAATTTTAAAAGTTAATATCTTTTGCGTCTATGGGTCGATTTTGATGAAATAAACGCTAAATAATACCCAAAACAATGCTTCTTATTTTGTTATATTTAGATTTCGAATACAAAGAGGGGTTTTTACGTGATGCGCGCACAAACGAACAGACAAACCGACAAACCGACAAACCGACAAACAGACAAAAATTTAAAAAAAGATATTTTTACTTTCTATTACTTATTTCTCGCACTTTCCAGTGACTTTTTTGCAAAAATCTGTAATGTACAGACACGGAAAATCTACGATTTTATTATATGTATAGATATACAACACAACAGGTGATTTCGAAGCGGTTAGGTATCAACTAGGAAACAACAAGACACGCCAAAGAACAGGAAAGGAATTTCCTCACAGTAACACACTAAATCACACACAATACATAGTATTCATGTCCTTTGCCTGAAACTCGTAAATGAACAACTAACTTTTTTCTGTTTAATTTTTATTCCCTAAAGAAGGCGTATGAGTTAGGTACTTACTACTTACACCTTTTATTTTATATTCCATGAAAATTAATTATAGTTTTAATAGGATTAGATCTAGTATGCACTTTTTACACAATATCTTATTAATTAGAGCACGTCCTAGACATATAAAAAACACATTATTAATCACTTATCTTTCCGTAATTTTGTACAGAGAACCATCGCACCTATTTCTCGTTGCTAGAAGGAAAATGGATATGCAAGATCGAGATTGACTTTAATTAAACTGACTCATCACCACTAGTCCTGACCCTAGACAGTTTTCTCAGAGGAAATCTGGCTGTAAGTATTGATAATTATATAGGTGTAACTTGACCTGTCGACTACAGCATAATTTAACTATGAATTAAATGCAATATCTCAATTATAAGACTACTAGCTTCTGTCCACGATTTCGCTCGCCTTATGGTCGGAAATTATCCCAAGGGACCGTTCTGTACCTATAACCACACTCGGGGATAATGTAGCTTCCATAATGAAAGAATTTCGGAATCAGATCAGTAGTTTCGAAGCTTAGCAGCTATATCAAAACTAACAGCCTTTACCTCTTTATAATACAAGGAACCCTCTACTCCTTAAATCAATAGTAACTGCAAGAAAATTCTTAAGGAAGCTCTTCAAACTATGTCCTATAAAGACATAAGGAAGTTATTACTTGTGCTAAAGTAAATATTGTTCGAATTATTGTTTTTTTTTTAATTAGTTGGCTGAGTTAAGATACTATTATTTTATACACTTTTTATATAGATATCATTTTAATCTTATCGATACCGATATGATTAATATGATATGTGATTATTTAATCAACACAGGACTACCTAATTCAGGCACAAGTCACGGGTGAATTTGACAATGATTTAAGAAAAACTATTTAACGTTATACCTATAATTTTTATTTATTTTTTTACACTTCCAGAGACGCTAGGTCTGGCTTTTACCTTGACCAGAGGCTTAGCGTTGCCATACAACGTGGCAACGCCGTCAGTCTCTTGAGGACATTACCAGTTGACAGCGTTGAGGAGACGTTATTTGACGACAAATTTTACTTAGTTACTTTAGGTTATTTTAATTTATAAGTGTACATAAATAAATAAAGTTCAAGTTTAATTAACAAAAAAAAATTATATTATGTTAGTATTGATTATAGTTTTCAGACAAGAGGGCCTAGAAGAGAAGAAGTTCTGTCGGTCAATAATGATAACAATGATGTAAAAGTAGGAAATGTATTTTGATTATCAAAAAGCTCTTGTCAGGATTATTGAAGCTTTATCGTTGTAGGACAATAATGTTCTTTCATTTTCAGTTTTCATAAAAAGTAATTTTGAGAAATAAAAAAATGCTATTGATGAGTATGCTTTTATGGACTTTACATACCAAAGCATGACGGTAACTTTCATACGAAAAAATACGGTTAATTGGTGTTTGTTCTCCATTACAATTACTATTAGTTATCTTCAATATTAAGTTGCTACCAACATTCTTCGACGTTAAAATAAGGCCTACTTCTCACGACGCGACCTGTGTGTATATTAGAGCATTACGATAATTTGTCTCATTGTAAACGATCATTGAATAATTTATTAGAAGGATTACAAGTCCAACTTTCTGACAGTTTGAATTAAATCGTAAATCATTGTAATTAATGTATATTTATGTAAGTGATGACTGGAAGATTTCCCATCACGTTCCATCAATTTCCCATGAAGTCATTTTGATTAATTAGATTTACAAGATAAATAAATTACGATGTATTTAATTTGTGTAACTATGCTATCTTTATTGTACCTCAGTAATAATAACTTAATTTTCATGTGTTTATGAAATTATTAGTAAAAATAAAAATCCGTAATTATTTTATTAATATTTGTTTTTATATCTAAGTGAAAATCATACTTGGTAAAAAAAAAATAATATAAAAGAAAACTCACGCAGCGCTCCAGCATACGCGAAGGCGACGTAACTCAAAACGAGACACAAATGCACTTCCATCTTTCTAAAATTTATTAAAAAATAATAAACAAATAAATATGTGTTATCTTAATCAAGTCTTGTTTCCAACTGTGCCCCTGTTGGTGGCTATAGCCTTTTATACGTTGCGCAAGAAAAACGTACGTGCGCGTGCGTCCACTGATTCACATCCAATTAACCATTTTTCTGTGACCTGTTGCAACTGTACGCTTTTCCTGTGTATCATCAGACCTGGTTAGGAAAAGAGAGGTAGGGTAACTCAAGTTATGTTGGATGATTTTTGGTAAAATTGTTATGTTGTGTTTATTCAAATAATTATTGGTGCTAATAATAGTTTAATTGTTTTAAGTGTAATCTCCGGGATATCATTGGGGAATAAATGTTTGAGTTTATGTGATTCTGTGTTCAAATGTCAACATCAAATACAATGTAATACAATAAATAATTGATGAGAATCTGGACGAATATACTTGCTAACTGTCTTTTCATCTATTGCTTGTAAAATAAATAACTGCGCAACAGAGCTCGATTTGCACACAAGCTGGTTACTTAGGCGACTGGAAAAACTAACTTATATGGATACCAAAGGATTTTACTAGAAGTATTTAATACAGTGACATCTTTATCTCTGTAAAAAATAAATAAATAGTAAGATAGGTACGGGCAGGTAGGTATAGGCAGACGACATAGTTGCTATCGAAAAACCTGGATGAGGCTGGCACAGGACCGTGGGGATTGGCACGAGAAAAGAGAGGCCTATACCCAGCAGTGGGTCAGTTCGGGCTGTGGATGATGATGATGATGAAGATAGGTATACTATAGAGATGTATGGAAATAAAAGATATGCTGTGCCAACCCCAATTCTGCCATGCGATTTTTTCTGTTCGAACAAACATTTTATGAACAAAAAAAGAAGCTAAGACGTCAAGGGATAATTAGAAAAGCACGTGTGTGTTTATTGTAACACGACTATCCGGTTCTTCTATCACATCGATTCTGCTCTTCGTTTTTTTGGCCAACTTTATGAGGATGGATACGTTCGTGGCCAGGCCATTAGGTAGCCTGAGTACCAAGAAATAAAAAACCACAAAAAAGGAAATAATTCATAGATAGGTAGGTATGTCTTTTTATATCTCGTAATGTGTTCGGTGCATTGTCATAACAAGTTGTTTTGGAACAGTTCTTGTTTGTGGTAAAACCGTTGGATAATAAGTATTTTCAGACTTTCTAGTTTTACCAATCGGAAATAAAGAGTAAAGATTATTTTAATTAGTTCTACTAATATTATAAATGCGAAAGTTTGTGAGGATGTATGGATGTTTGTTACTCTTTCACGCAAAAACTACTGAACGGATTTTTATGAAATTTAGCACACAGACAGTTTATAGCTTGGATTAACACATAGGATACTTTTTATCCTGGTAGTATGATCCCGTGGGACAATTATCGAACTCCACGCGGGCGAGGCCGCGGGCATAAACTAGTAGGTACTACATAAATAATTTAGGTACCTACTAGCGTATGAAGTTTTTAATAGGTATTTGTAGGTGATTTCAAAGAAGATACCTAGCCTCAATGTCCATCATCAAAATAGAAAAAATTGCTTTTTGAACGTCGAAATTTACATAAGAAACGACCCCAAAACACCCTTCACCACTATCCATTATTTAGCTGACAAGAAGTGGCTGAATAAAAACAAA
This sequence comes from Noctua fimbriata, assembly GCA_905163415.1. Lineage (NCBI taxonomy): Eukaryota > Metazoa > Arthropoda > Insecta > Lepidoptera > Noctuidae > Noctua > Noctua fimbriata. The sequence continues at coordinate 994,817 of LR990937.1, forward strand.
CCCCAGCAAATCTAGCACACAATCTCTCTGCCAAACTAAATTTAGAACTCCAGGCAGAACACTTCAGCATTTGAACCTATCGAGACAACATTTTCTTGTAACAATGGAACCCTCGGACCATGAAATTGCCACAACGCCTAAAGATCGAATCATCGACGTATTGAAGAAATTCGAGGTACCGAGAGTTCGTTGAGGGTAGAACTTCTACCCACCATTCGAAGCCGTCGGTTTCTGTAAGTCAATGAGAAACCGTATCTCTGTGCTCTATGAAGTCTATGATAGAACCATAAAACACAAAAAACGTAAAGAGCTATTAAACCGAAAAAAAAGCCCACTCATCTCAAGAGTCACACACGTGCTAGAGCATTATATCACTTGACGAACACGGTGTTCAACAAAAACTGGGGTATTCAGAACTCGATGATATTTGTCACAGACGATTTGTTTAGCTATAGACAATGTAGAGGAACATCCGTAAGGCAATTGATGTTTTTGTGCGCCCACGCAAGTCGAGATGTACCAGTGGAAGTTTTTGTGTGTTTGCTCTACTTGTCGCTTACATTCTACATTTTTAGGTTTGGGATTGACTGCTCCGTTGGTCTCGTGATCGCAAGCGTGACTGCTGAGCGTAAGGTCCTGGTCTCGATCCCCGGGTCCGGTAAAAAGTGTTATTGAGTTTTTCTTTTAGGGATTTCTCAGTATCAGCCAGGACTTAGGAAGTTGGCGGTGTGTTTGATTATTTGCACCTTCAAGTAAAAAATATGATTTACAATAAATATAGGCAAAAAGTACTTAGACTGGAAGCTGACCCCAACATAGTTGGGAAAAGGCTAGGCAGATGATGATGATAGGCAAAAAGTAAGTAAAGTTGTATGTTAGAGTTGCAGCAATATCTAAATGCATTAAACCCCTCCACCTGCACCTCGTCCTGCGCCCGACCTCTCTTCGTGTCGGAATGCCGTCTGATCGGACTATGACTTTGTCTGCACTACTGCGCACACACTTACAACTACTACATGCATAATATCTCCCACGCCGATAACTAATATCCGCCGATATTGCGTCCGTAGTTGAATACGTGCAGGAAGAATATTATTAGGTTAGGGTTCAAACAGCGTGTTTTCGTATAGGTCCAATTGCTAATTGCTACTAAGCGCCGTGATGATGGCAATTTCACCTTTCAGCTTTGAATGAATGTCCATTACAGTACCGACTGAAGTATGCTCAAACTCTAAGCATTGATTTCCATTAAAACATTTACATGCACTTATGAATTGCCCGTTCCAAAACGTAGATCATATTTTGTAATACTTAACTTGATTTTTGTAATAAATAACTTGATTTAAAAGATCAATTCAAGTTAAGTAGGTATTAAAAATATGACGTGGATTGGCTAATAAATAAGAATGTGATAGTTAAATTAATATTCGTAAATGTTTCTGTCAATTATATCAATGCTGATGTAGGTCAAAATAATGCCTGCTTATACCTCATAGAACTAGTAATCAGACTCACTTCTACGGAAGAATATTATGACACTATTGTAGTGTATGCATTTCCTACGTCGTTACGATGTGTGTGTAAATGAAACTAATTACTTAAATAGGCTTAGAATTTTAATTGCCTATGAGCAGGTTTGTGCGGATTGACAGCCATCCTTATAACATACTTGCAAAAGTAATTCTGTCTGTCTTTTTACGTATTTTTATATGAGTTAGGATGAGGGATACTTCTTACAAGCTTTTATTTAACTTGCACTGTTCGTATCAGGTATGTAAGTTGTCCACTTCAAAATTTACAAACTTTTTTTCAACCACTTGTTGGTATCCGATTGAGCTGAAATGCACAAATCTTTGGTTCTGGTGAGATACATTTGTATGACAGACATGACTGGACCCTGCAGCCAGGATCACGTCCTTACGAGGGAACTCCTCAACGGTTAATAGCAAGGACACGAAACTTTTTATACACCACAGATATAGATAGACCTAGATAACGCAAGTATCATGATCTGTATGAAAACCAAGCGTGCCATTTTTTGACTATCTATTATGACGTCACAAGCACTATTTAGTGATGGGATCGATTCAAAGACGCCGCCGCGGACGGCGCCCCCCTCGTCCTACCCCCCGCCATGACGCCCACTGACGTCCGACTAGCGCTATGCTCCGATGCAGACTGAGTTCGAAATTGGCCACTTACGATTTTTGTACGTAAGCTAGGCACGCGAAGTAGTTGCTGTCGCGTTATCTAGGTCTATCTATATCTGTGGTATACACATATAATATTGATAGATAAACCCATTTATTTTCTTTTCATTTTAATAAACGCTTGTTCTCTTTAAACAAAAAATATTATTCCAGTAGTATCTTGTGGGATAATTCCTAGCCTCCTTGCAAAAACTGTCATACATGTAACAGTGATAACTTAGTGTATTAGTAGACCACAAATTACAGTAAAATTGCTTTTTAAAACCTCAAGCCCTTTAGACTTAAGAGACCATAGTTTATTCGACCACAATACTTTATTAAGATTCTACGTAATAAAGCAAATACGCTACAGTTGAATTATTCTAAAAAAATATTGGGTATATAGTAGTGGTGGCGATATCTTGTTTGCGGGGCGAACATGGCCAGATATCGCACAAGATAGAGAGGTTTGGAAGGAGAAAGGAGAGGCCTTGCCCAGCAGTGGGACACATGACAGGCAAAGAAAAAAGAAAGTAGCGGCGGATGGGGCTGCTCGCCGCTGATGTGGTGTATCGGCAGGTACTTTCATCGGTTATAGGTTTCCTCCCACTTGATTTTGTGTAATTTATTTCACAATCCCTGCTCTCAAAAGCATGAGGCCTGTGTACCTAGCAGTGCGAAAATTAAAGGCTAATTATGCTCTCAAAATGGTGAAGAAAAACATTGTAAGGAAACCGGCATGTCCTAGAACCATGCATGAGACATGGGGCCCGTATAGTGAATGAATGCGCACTCCCTTACACAGGGTGGAAGTCTGTGTCCCAGGCATGGGAACGGTTGTATAGGCTGATATACTTTGTTACTACCGATGGTAATATTGAAGAACTAATAATGCAGAAGTCACCCTAGAGAGCTAAACCAAGTAGTAGTTTTTCATTGTGTTACGATAAACGAAGGTCATTCTTTAAGCGCGTGGAGTATGCGAGTGCAGTACTCAAGAGTAACAAACTTCCAGACATCCATACATCCCCACAAACTTTCGCATTTAAAATATTAGTAGCATATCTCAGCTGCTCCATACAAAAGTGCAATCTTAACACGGTCAAAACAAAGAGTGTGTGCTCATTGTCTGAAATAATCCTTCGGCTCCTACCTCTTATTGCGTTATATACAAAAGCCACCCAAAACTCGTTGATTACGAAAACTGTACCAAAAGTGGAAAACTTGAGTTCACATTCATGTTGTTTGTCCTTGTTTACTTTAAACAAGCAAAATACGTAAACAAACACACACCTTGAACTTTTAACTTTGTTTCTAAGAATTGTAATAGTAGAGTAGCTGTCTACAGAAGGTTTCTAAGTACTTTAGTAGTCTTATTCTTCTGGCGACTAAAGGTTACTGAGTCATCTTTATTTTTCCTACTTATTTTACACTAGCCTTTGCTCGCGACTTCGTTCTCGTTATGTACGATAATTAACCCACGGAAACGTTTTAAATGAAGCTTATGACACTCGGGGATAATGTAGCTTCCCGTTAGTGAAAGAAATTTTGAATTCGAATCAGAAGTTTAAAAGATTACCCCCTACAAACAAACTTACAAACATACAAACTTACAAACAAATTTTACCTCTATATAAAATTAAGTATAGACTGACTATCATGGATTTTCGTTTAAGTAGAAATAACATAATTTGGAAACTAGGCTTTAGTTGATATATGTATGAACTCGTTAGATACTTGAATTTCTATTACAGAATCTGCTTGTATATTCAAAGGAAGCTGTAAGTGTTCATTCTAACAACATCCGTAGTACCATAATGATACCTACTGATAGCGATATGGTTTTCTCATGGGTTGCGGAGGTCAGGAGTTGTGCATAAATGCATATTTTAATTTAACATTTATTGTAGGTAGTTTGTAATTAGTTAATTGAACTTATGATCGATTATGATGACTAATGTTACTAAACATAGTTAAGATAGCTGGTGGGGAAGACCTCGTTGAGACTTTGGGAAATCAGGGAAGAATGGCACGAAATGGAAGAGGTAGATACACCGCAAGTTGAGTTGGTGAAAATAAGGAATTAAGTTAGGTGGAATAAATATAGGCTTACAACGAATAAAATCACAGTATAAAGACATCAGAGGTCTATATTTATAAAAGGAAACTTTTTCTCACAGTATATAACAAGGGTCTTACCAAAACACGTAAATATTTACAAAAATGAGAGAACCTAAGACTTGTACGTCATTTCTACAATATTTGGGATATAAATATCAATCCTGAGCAAATTAATTATGACATTTATTAACCTGATGACTTCGCGGCAGACCAAGGTGAAGTGATGTTACGAGCTTGACTCTTACCGGGCGCACTGGCAAAATACAGAATTGTATGGAAAGCCTATAGACATGCCTCAGCTGGTGGGACAATGCAGGCTTCTTAGTTCAATTAAAACAAAGGACTCCTTATGTCTCCTTCAAACAAAAGCGCATTTGATAAGTTTAGTCACCTTGATCGTGCCACCAAATTACGAGGCACAGAATAATGTAGGTAACGTGCAAATAAAGACCTAATGAGTGTGATTAGTATGCAGTGTGGATGTGACGGCGCCGGCGTAACCAGCTTGCAGTCACTGCAGAACGGTGTGATTTGGACACTGGCGTCACTGCCAAGGTTGGGGTTTCCGAGAGGTCACTTTGGTCCGGTGCCGACGCATCTACATGCGTGCTGATATTGGACTATTTAGGTATGACTCGTTGCTTAGTAACATGGACACACAGGTCGATCTTCAAGGTTAAGCCGCACTTGTCAAGGTCGATCTGTGGATGGGTGACCTGCTTGCCTTTTTCCAATTATGTTGAAGTCGGCTTCCAGTCTAACCGGATGCATCTGAATACCAGTATTTTACATGGATCGATTGCCTATCTGACCTCCACTGCCCAGTTAGTACTAGGTAATACTATACCTACTCCTTGGTAAGACTGGTTGTCAGACTTTCGAGCCACTGACTACCTGTAACGTCTGTCAAAGATCTACAAAGGACAGCGAATACCAACGGCAAAACGCGCACAAAGGAAACTCGGTATGTAATGGGTGGTTAAAGTTTTTTTTTATTTATGTCAAAACGCAAGTTGCAGTTAACGTGTTAAAACAGACAGACAGACAGATTTAATTTCCCACTTATAATATTGGTATGGAAATGGATGTACTACCAATAAATCTCCAGTAGTCTTTCATGTTCGGTGACAAGATCGAATTGATCGTCACTGATAATCGCAATATTGGAACCAGTACGTCCAGTACGTCGATCAGGAAGTCATTAACTCATTTGTTGACATAATGTGACCGTGACATAGTACAGTGTTGTTTGTTTTAATTGTGTTAATTGAAAATTAAAGTACTTAAATGATTTGTTTTTGTAGAGTATATAAAGATCTGTCAGTCTGTTGGGTTCACTGTTCATTATTATATAAAATGCGGATTTGCTCGACGTTCTTTTTCTTTTATAAGTGTATTCGTATATGTTTGTTTCGTAGTTTTATTTATTGATAAAGTATCGTATTAATTGTTTGTCAAAAGTATTATTTTAGAAGATACTGCTCACAAGTGTGTACCTTCAATACTTCTTAACCATGAAAGGTTCTTTTGACATTGGCAAAGATAGTAAGACAGAAGATTAGATAGAAGATTAAGTACCGTACGTGAATAATAGAAATCCAAAAGGATTTATATTTTGCATTATATAACTTTTTATTAGCTTTTCATACCCGTGATGTGTGTGTTTTACCTGTTATTATAAACACAAACCAACCAGCCATAAACTTTCCTACGATTATGCAAATTAGTTTTAGATCAGAGAGAGAATTCGAGGCCAATTCTTTGTTATTGAATAAAGCTTTGGGAGTGTGTCGAGTTGCCAAGAGTGGTTATGCAGGTATATTTTTTCATCGCCATTATCATTCTTCCAATTTATTTGGGGTCGGCGCAGCATTTCTTTTTCTTCCATACTCCTCGGTTACTCGTCATCTCATCAGGTGCCTCCTGGATTTCCCTTCTATTTTGTTGAATATTAACTTAGTTCTTCATGGAAACCCAAAAGTATGGTAATATTTATGTATTTCCCAGAATTGAAGAACTACTTAAGTTTAAGCGTTTATGAGTTGTTTACTTTGTTGCGTAACCAAACACGAATATGTAGTCTTGATACAAAAAACATGTTTACATTTCTTTTATTGTTGACTGTTTCATAGAAGCAATTCTAGCTCGAGACATTATAAATTTTCTAAGAACTGTAATAAAAACTTGAATATTTATTTCTCGACGTGGAGATCGATTCCGCATAAACATATGACGCACTATCGTTAACACTAACAACGGGAAATTTACCATGATCATTATCTTTGCTCATGGTGCTTGCAACAGTGCCGAAATATCGAGAACTCATAACAAATACTAAACATGGTAAATATCCCGTTTTAGTGTTAAGAGCGTTTATACAGAAAGTGGGCAATGTAGCAAATAGCTGTCAAATATTTGGCTGTTTTGATCATTTAAAGCTTATATTTCTAAATGATGTAACTATTTGTAATAATTATTGCAATATAATATATACATTAATAAATTAAAATAACCTATATTAACTAACTAACTTAAAAATAAACTTAAAAAATGGCGTCAAAAAACTCCTCCTCAACGTAGTCAACTAGTAATGTACCCAAAAGACTGGCGGCGTTGCCACGTTGTATGGCAACGCTAAGCCTTTGGCCAAGGTAAAAGCCAGCCCTTGGGTCACGGGAAGAGTCAACTAAACGTTTAGAAATGTCCTTGAAAAGGCTGTGAGCACTCGGACCCCACGGACCTAGAGTTTCAACCCCAAACGGCTCGAAAATATAGTTACCAATAAGGTTACTATATTTACGCCGCTTGAGGTTCTCTGCAGCCGCAGCCGCAGCACCAGCACAGCATGATGTGCTAGGAAGATGGGATGGCGCAAGAGTATCGACACAAGTTGCATCCCACACTAAAGGCCTACCCATCTTCCATGGAAACAAAGACATGCCGTCCGGTCTCTTGCCATCGTCGCGTGCCAAGCCATTTGGTTCAAATAAAGCTGGAACGCCGACGGTGACAAGAGCTCGACGGATGATATCATTTAAGTTCGCGTGCCGTGCAAAGCGGCCCGCAATTCGGCTGCATGAAAGGCCGTGGTGTCCAAGGCTGTTGACAGCTTCACCACAGTGACAGCGATGAGGAGAAAAACAAGGGGCGCCTAGGCGTAGAGCAGCAGCAAGGCGGAAAGTAGTGTCTGTTTTGATTAATTTAGCAATAATACTGTATGGAAATAAGAGATGTAGCTAACTACTGAACTAAATATTGATTATCGGGGTGCTAGTGTAAGTGAACATGTCAGTTAAAAAACTTATGACGCACAGCCTGTAGACCGTTCAGATTCATTGTATACGTACATAATAGATGGGAAGTAGAAGAAACCATTGCGTGGATAAAAAAATAAATCAAGTGACCTTTTTCCTGCATCTGTACCTAGTCTTGAGACAGGTCTAGGAGATATATTGAGTAGATGGTATGATTAAAATCGGGGTCGCAATATAATTAGCCCTTATTATATGTACAATAATTATCGCGTCACCCTGACCTCGCTGGTGACTGCCCTGAACTGTATTTGCCCTGTCAGGGGCGGAGCATGTTACAGCAAGCAATTATAATTAAATAGTAAATTATGCTCAAAACGATCTGATCTTGTTTGCGGGGCGAACATGGCCAGAGACCGCACAAGATAGAGAGGCTTGGAAGGAGAAAGGCTAGCTCGATTCCCAGGTCGGCCAAAGTGTTATTGGGTTTTCCATCAGGAATTTCTCAGTGGTAGCCTCGGAGTCTGGATTTCTGCCGGGTTGATGGCAATAGGCTCGCCCTCTATTACATGGGACTTAAACATAACTGGTGAAATGTGGGTGTACTAATGGGTACATCTCTGCCTAACCGTTCGGGGTATTTTTGTGTGATATTGAAACTGTTTTAATTGATAGAAGAAAAGACTTCAACGCGCTGGCGCCTCTTTTCATTTTTTTTTGTTATTGATGGTTTCCAAGTAAAATATTATTAGAATAATCTATATTTAACTGCAGTTAATGAACAGACCAAAGTCATTGTGATCTTTTGTCGTTTTTCGGACACCTTGCTCGGAATAGGTCAACTGAGTCAAATATAGATCGATAAATCAATATGTAACATAAATCCTTTTGTTGCCCTGTATTGGCACAAACTACAACTCTATGTAAAACAGCACATACCGTAGTACAAGTTTAGAGCACCTAATCTATAAAATATTTTTATCTTTCTTCACTACAATTTTAATTAACTTCAAAGTAGGTGGCACATTATTTGCCCGTTAGCAAGATGTTCAGTACGACATGGACAGAATCGTCCATCACGGTGAAAAATAATATTTAAGAACAAATACGATTCGGATGGCAAAGCTGTGACCCCTTTGCGTGCACTGACTTACTCTTGACATTGAATAAAACTAAACTTCTCGTCCTACGGAACCACAGAAATAACGCTGCAATTCTGAGACCTGCAGGGTTTATATAGAATAAATAGTTGGGTTTAATGCCGGGTTGAATGGACGGTGTGATAGATGATGTGGCTGCAAATGGGGTTTCTACTAAGAAGACGAATAATAGAGAACTATGGAAGAAGAAGACATGCTGCTCAAGATAATGATGATGTTAATATAGCGGTAATCCTGGACACGGCTCGTAGTGTTAAGAGGTTCCTTTCTCTGGAGCCCTGACCGCGATACCGGTGGGTTACTATTTTTTATATTTGTAATTTTTTTTTAAGAAAATGTATAAAATAAGATGATTAAATGAATAAAAATATAATAATGTTCATATCAAACAAAACAACAATTGTGATAAAAACTGCATCAAGAGAAAGTAAATTCCCACTCCTTTTTAAATCCCATAACAAGAGTAAACAAGTCATCGCCAAGATTTGATAATTTGTTCTCTTTTTTCCTGTTGTGAACTCTTTACTCTATTTTTTATCGAAATCGATAAATTCTCAGTACCCAATACTTAGATACTTTATAAGCACATCATGAGCATGTGGTGAACTTGATCGTTATGAGGTGGAATCTTTGTCATCTGTGACGTCTGTGATGGCTAGTTCACTGAGCCCTGCGCGTAGATTATGGGCCTACGTGACTGGTAAACTGTGACAATGTCATTCTGGAATACTAATCATGATGACAAATGATGATGGACCGTGGTTAGGTGACCATTTGTTACATAGTCCGTGCGATGAGTCGTTGGTTCCGCTCTCGTTCCTAGATATTTGGAAGACTTTACTAATAGTAGCCTAAAATTCTGACAACTATGGCTGCCATGTAAAATACTGGTACTCAGCTACATGGGGTAACAGAGGACGCCATTTTCCAGCTATGTTGTGTTAGAAAAATGCTATATGTTGTATATAAGAGAGATACATCGCTTAGGTATTTCGATGTGTTCATGGTTTTCGTTCCGGAACCCTGATTCCATGTCCCGAAGCCTTCACGATATCATTATAAAATTAAATTAATTAATTTAGTAACATATAACGCACAGCCTCAATCGCTGGATCTAGAAGCATGACATTTTGCACAAGAGAATGGAAACTGGAATTGCGTTGTTTTTGCTGCAAAAATAGCCAGCTCGTGTGTCAATAACCTTAAAGAAAGCAATAAGATACGGCTAGCCAATAAACCTATAATGCTCCCATAGGACCTGTTGTTAGGTATAAATGTCACGCCCTACGTCACACGTCGCCTTTGACGTCAGCATTAGGTACTTTACACGGCCTACGTGATCTCCATAGAGATGGGAACTGGTCGGTCTGGTTCTGCATATGTTTACGAGTAATGGGTGGTGATTGTGGTCAGGTTCTGCTCATAAATTCGAACATGTCTCGGAAAATTGGCGCCGAACTCAAACTCGTGGCGTTTATTTTAATTAATACCATTTCCAGGAACTTTTAAGTATCAAATAGTCGGTCGATTAGAAAGTTGATATTAGTTGTCTATTCCAAGAGTAATCTCTATGTAAAAAATAGGGCAAGAAACGCCAAGTACACCAAGTGTAATAGAGAGCGAGCCTATTGTCATCAACCGGGAATCCGACTCGGGAATCGAACCCAGGATCTTATGCTCAGCAGTCGCGCTTGCGACAACCCGACCAGCGAGGCAGCCATAAACTTCATGGACGCTCTTCAAAATGAAGTTTAAACAAACTAATTTAATGTATATAATATTATATTCAATACATTAAATTAGTACATTAAATTAGTACTTGATACACCTTTGTGTATCGAGGTCCGCTGGCGTTAAGGGAGGCATTACTTGACTCATTATCTAGAACATAAATATCATACTCTCCTCATTGTAGCAAGTAGGTTGTATATTCTTTTCTACACCGAAAACATTGGTTCAGCTAGCTTATGAGTCGTAAACTTATGATAGCTACAAAAAAATCCCTTCATTAAAAACTTACATTTAATGTTTTACTCAAAAAAGTTTAATTGTCTTATTAAAAGTCTTCGCATTCCAATTTAGTTCCTCATATCTTTTATAGTTTTTGTTTCCATAAAATGACGCACATTTGAAAAAAAAGGTTTTTTCCTGATTTGATTAATGTAATCGAAAGCGGTTGTGGTCTTGTTTAGTATCCATAATTAATAAAAAAAACAGCTACAAAAAGGCAGTTAGTAAACGATATGGAGTATTAAATCGATTCATTTTCTCTGGCCTTGGAAACACGTGTAAGACAAATTTAAAAATCTCAGATGAAATGATAAGTATCTGTGTGTGGACTTAAGGTTCGGTTACACTGACGCAAATCCCGCAAGATACAACACTGTGATTCAACTGTGCTAACTTTTATTCATAACATCAAATGGTACGGTAAGGTTTACCTAATAGTACACCCACATTTCGCCAGTTATGTTTAAGTCCCATGTAATAGGGGGGGAGCCTATTGCCATCAACCGGGCACAAATCCAGACTCCATGGCTGCTACTGAGAAATTCCTGAAGGAAAACCCCAATACCCCCCCGACCCGGTAATGCAGCCGAGTATGAGGTCCTGCATGCTCGACAGTCGAGATTGCAGTCACTAGACCAACGAGGCAGCCCAGTATAACTTTTATTCATATACACGGAGAAAATATGAAGTCAAGCGACACTTAATTCCTGTTTGAATTCGCGATCGAATTTCGCCATGCATCCCGCTCGGTATTCGTCTCAGTTAGACCAAAGCTTTAAATACGAGTAAATAAATCCAAACTTCGTAAAAGTTTACCGCCACGACGTCAACTAATAAAAAGCTAATAACAATCTTTTGATGGCACGATTTACGATGTTCTAAAACAAAAGCCTAAGTGTACGCACTCACCATGACTCATTAGTTCATTATTAACAAAAACTCTAATGAACAACAGAAATGCCGTTAATTTATACAAAAATGCCATCTCGTTACGCTTAGAAGATGGTTAAGGTCACGACGATGCAGGACAAAAGGCGTATGAACTATTTCCGTGTCTCAAGTGGTCAAGCTACAAGCAACTCATCGGAATATTATACCAGGCCTGGCCACCTTTAATATATAGCTGGATGAATGAAGTTCGATTAACTAATGGTCCCTTTGTTCATCATTCTTCTGCCGTTGGCCCAATTTATTTGGGGTCGCCGCAGCATGTCTTCTTCTTCCATACTTTTCTATTACTCGTCATCTCAGCACTTATCTCCTTCCGAGCCTCTTTCAAACATTAAACCAGCATTCCTACTCAGTCTCCGGGTTGGTAAATATTCCATAGACAAGACTGCCCAACCCGGAAATCGAACTGAGAGCTGTGACCACTATCCGCCGAAGACATTGAACTTGGCGGTATCAAAATAAACATAACCTAATGACTGCATCAGCTCTTTATCAAACCTGTTTAATACAAGTTGCCCTTTTCCATTCTACTTAGCAAAAAGAACATAATAAAATAAATGACTATTCGACTACGTCTAAAGAGTCACGTACGCCGGGTGATCTTGATATGAGTAGGTACTGTTACTTACTGGATAGTTAAGTCGTTAGAAGTCCGTCTATGGTTCAATTATGTGGGCATTGCTTCATAGTTTATTGATTAAGGTCCTTTGATGAATTGATTGATTGGTCTTTAACGGACATTTTGTTTGGTTTTAAAAGAAAGACCTTATCTCAGTAGCGTGGCTTCCAGTTCTAATGCATAGTTGCTATGTGCGACTAATTAGCCCAACAGGATGGACAAATCTCTCTTTGTGCTTGCTAAGAAGTCCTCCTCGTTGTCCATTATTTGTGTCCAATAATTGAGCGTACTATGGATGGTGCAATTTCCGTACATTTAATTTAGGAAATCTGGGTAAAAGTGCTGGATCAGTGGTAACTGTCGCGAGTTCGAACCCAGCCTATGTGTAATTTACTTCATCGCGCCTGTGCGCGGTGGTATATCATGGCCCACACAAAGAGGATGTCTGTGTCCCAGCGGTAGGAAGATTTTAGGTTGATTATGCTACTTTTACCAACTCAGTATTACTGTAATGTGCTACTTTGTACCTACTTGATGTTTCCCCGAGACAGCTTTGCAATAGGGACAAGACTGCAGCTATACTCTATTAATTCCAAGGGACTATTGTTCTTATGGAAGTCAAGTTGGTTCTAAAGGTGCCCCTCGCACATCCTCAGCACTGATTTTCCGATGTGAATAAGTAAAGTAACGCCATCTATATTTTCGAGTAAGCGCTACGTTTGTATCAATCGCAGCCATTCGCTTCTAGTGACGATCAATAAAAGGCCGTTGTACCTATAACATTATGTACTTACGAAGTACATAATTTTGTCCATAGATGGAGCTGTGTTTGTAATAAATCAGTGTGAAAGAAATCTGTCACTCTTGTATTTTCATCAGCGCAGTGGTAGCAGAGGTGGGCCTGCGGAAACCCTCATTCGAGTTTTATTGACATGACGTTTATTTACAGGCTTATGTTTGGATCTCTAGTCGTTGGTTTTGTCCTACTATCTGAAACGAAGTCTGCCGCGACGACTTGGCGGGAAAAACCTGGTAGTTATGATGGAATATATATTAGTTCGGATGAAACCTATGAATAAACGTATGATTCTTCAAGTCAAGCTGAGACGTGAAAATTCAACGGCGCAACTTTATTGACACACTGGTGTACGCCAATGAACAACCCCATTGAATGACTTGAAATAGTTATTGAATGGGATTAAATGAACTTAGAGGGTTGCATTGATGATTTTAATGATTACAATTCTACATATAACTACATACATGCTACTTTCGCGAATCATATTTTCTTCTGAAATTTGAATTTCGCGGGCTACCCTGGCTCTTCCACCTTAAATACAATAAACCTATATCATCATAAAGTTAACAAAACAAAACATCAAAAAATTTGTGAAAACACAAGATGGCCACGTTAATTCCGATTCTAGCCACGCGTCTGTGAAGTTTCGCTATATAACTACATATTTTAATTTTATTATGCCTTTATTTTATTTTATATTCACTAAATCAAATCAAATTATTTATTTGCTTAAATATGGGTACACAGGATGAAACGTACAACAATAGAGCTCAAAACCATCTACCTAACAGGTGTGCAAAATAATACATAATATGATAATTAAAATGATAAAAAAACCAAGGGGAAAGTGAAACAAATGACACCTTACACATATAAAATTTCATTATGACTTAAGGACTTAAGAAATTAAATTAATTAGATTTATCATTTAAGTCAGGAATACAGAGATGTCATATTATCAATTTAAAATTTTATCGGTCAGAAATTCATAAACTTCTCTTTGTGTTGCGTAGTCTGTCTTCATAGGTTTTCCTTATATCGAGCCTCCTGAATCGGGAAAATACGTTACATAATTTACAATACAATATTATTTCCGAGACACATGGAATCTACTCAGGAGAATTCCACATCAAAATACATTTATCCTCAATAATAAATAACCTTCAATACTTTAAAGAGACAAAAAGTTTGAGGAAAGTTACAATAGCTCCTTTAATCGTCCGTGGTTTAATAACTAAGCCGTCAACCAATCATTCTGTACATCGAACTTAGTTAATTAGTACACAAATAATTTGGTGTGAAAAATCACCGTTTACGGTAGCGTTCAATGTAACGCACACAAAAAATTGTGCGGATGTTTGCATTTAATAGTGCAGGGGTCAGGTATTTAAAGTAAAGTTACAAAAAAAAAAGTGAAAAAGTTGCAACTTTGATATTCAATATCTCCGTAGACAAAAAGTTTCCAGGTACGGTGGATCGCCTTTCGGCTTGGTAAAGGGTCTTTTTACAGTTGAAAAACTTGTTCTTCCATACATCTCGTATGGGAGAGTACATATTAATTTTATAGGCTCATCATCATCATCATCATCATTTCAGCCGAAAGACGTCCACTGCTGGACATAAGCCTCGCCCAAGTGTCGCCACATTGACCGGTCCCGTGCGACTCGCATCCAGCGGATCCCTGCAACCTTCACCAGGTCATTGGTCCACCTAGTGGGAGGCCTTCAAACGCAGCGTCTTCCGGTTCGCGGTCGCCACTCCAGAACTTTTCGGCTCCATCGGCCATCCGTTCTGCGAGCAATGTGCCATGCCCACTGCCAATTAAGTTTGGCTATTCTTCGGGCTACGTCGGTTACCTTGGTAGCATAGCCCTCTCTATTGCCCTTTGGGTGACTTTAAGCCTTCTGATAAGGCCCATTGTGAGCGACCACGTTTCGGTCCCGTATGTAATCACTGGCAACACACACTGGTCATAGACTTTCGTCTTGAGACATTGCGGTAAGTTGGACGAGAAGATACCACGCAACTTCCCGAACGCTGCCCAGCCGAGTCGGATTCGACGATTGACCTCTTTCTCGAAGTTAGACCTACCTAACCGGATCGTTTGTCCCAGGTAACCATAATCGTCTACAACTTCGAGTGTAGAGTCTCCGATCTTGATAGGAGTGGGTGTTACATGGGTATTCAACATGATTTTGGTTTTGTCCATGTTCATTTTAAGACCCACTCTTTCGGAAGCTCTACTAAGGTCATCGAGCATTGTACTGAGGTCCTCCATGGTCTCAGCCATGCATGACCACTATATCGTCGGTAAATCGAAGGTGAGAGATGTACTCGCCGTTGACGTTGATGCCTAGCCCTCTCCAGTCCAGAACCTTGGTATCCTCCAGTGCAGCGGTGAACAGTTTCGGAGATATGCCGTCTCCCTGTCTCACACCTCGCTGCAGAAGGATAGGTTCCGTACACCTCCATGTACCGATAGTCGATTTGGCACCGTTGGAGTGACTGCAGTACAGCCCAAGTCTCGGTCGAATCGAAGGCTTTCTCGTAGTCCACAAACGCTAAGCAGAGAGGCAGGTTATACTCTTCGGTCTTCTGTATAACCTGCCGCAGCGTATGTATGTGGTCTACGGTGCTAAAGCCTTTTCGGAATCCGGCTTGTTCAGGAGGCTGAAAATCGTCAAACCTGCGCGCGAGACGATTCGTGATGACTCTTGAGAACAACTTGTAGACATGGCTTAGAAGTGAGATGGGCCTATAGTTCTTCAGCCGGGCATTGTCGCTCTTTTTGAAGAAGAGTACCACCACGCCCCTGCACCATGCCTGCGGCGTTTTCCCCTCGAGTATGACGGAATCAAACAGCTTCTGAAGGGCCTTAAGTATCGGTTTTCCACCCATCTTCAGGAGTTCGGCCATAATTCTGTCATCACCCGGTGCCTTGTTGTTTTTAAGCTGTTTAAGAGCTATCCTAATCTCGTACAGGCTGACATCCGGAATGTCTTCGGTATAGTGTCGGGTCAGTCTAGCTCTTGGGTCGTTAGCTAGAGTTGCAACGGGTTTACTGGTTGAAGTGTACAACTGCCCATAGAAACTCTCGATTCCCTCAGCAGCTCCGGTTTGGCGGATACGATACGAATTTTATAGGCTGGTCAACTATTATTACTCGTTAACTTGTATAGCCTACTTAGCTGTAATAGTTTTCCTTTTAATTTCGTTATTTATACTATACCGTGATTTTTTTTTCACATATTCAAAAACAACCATTTAACTGACACTAAATTCGTGCAAACATTAGTACTTTAAATCTTAATAAAGCGCAAACGGGTCCCCGAATGGAAAAATGCATTATTTTTAAACGACCTATCCAGCGAATTCCACCAGGAAAAAAAGGACTTAACTTTAAGTGTAGGGGACTTAGGGGAGGTACCCTAAAAATATTTTATTTTACCATTTTGTCAACGTGACTAATATGTGTACAGTCACGAGTAATAACATAGAAACGCCCTTTAAATCCAAATTCATGTAGCAACATTAAATCGCAAAAATAAGTATGCTAACTGTGTCCAATAATTATGTAAACGTTAAATTGTGTCAAAATTAATTAGTTTAGATAATATATTATTTAATATTTTTGGAATGGTAGAAGTTAAGATATTTTAGAAAATGTGCCAATGTATATATATTATTACACGTGACTGTACCCATGACAAATTACAGCCTGCCAGTAATAAGAGTACCTGAGCTAAGCCGCGGACGGACAAACAGATAGACGGACTTGACGAAACTATAAGGGCTTCTTGTTAACTACGGAAACTTAAAAAAAGGTAAAAAAAAAGTATGTAAAGCCGACTTCTTTGCCAATGTCTGTCTTTTTATCAGGATTTCTCAAACACTACATAAGTAGTGAGTCTATTAGGATCAATAACTTGTAATTGAAGGACAAAAGATACTTAACATTGCAATTTGAGATTTTTTGTTACATATTTTGTTGCAGGTGTTCAATAAGTACAATAAATAAATAAGTACAATCTTCAATGTACTTATACTTACTTGGGGGCTTAGGTATCAGTAATTGTTGACTGATGAATGATGATATACATATTTCTTATGGAAAAAAAAATAATAGGTAATTATCACTTACTTCGCGAAGGAAAATATCTTGAGGAAACCAGCGTGCCTGAGAGATATTTCTCGACGGAATGTAAAGCCAAGTCGGAGGCCCAGAGCCGGCATAAAACCCTGACACCAGGTTAGGCACTCACGATTAAGAAGAAGATGAGAAAAAACAACGAATTTCAATCATTATTTTCATCCTCTTTGTTTCCTTTGTCTTCTCTATAATATTTTTTTTTAATATTATTGCTCACTTTTGTTAGATTTACCTATTAGGAACCCTAGTTCCAAACATGCTTCTAGCTCAGCGTTTTCATCAGTGAGTGAATGAATTTCTATGCATGCTTTAGACTCTAAGAGATCTAAAATAAACTTGCGCCGATTGCCACAAAAATCACACTTTCTTACAAGGAAAACATACAAACAAACTTTTGGTTGAACCAGGAAGAGTGACGTACCCTTTAACACGATAATTCCGTAGGTATTGAGTGTAATCGAGTCAGTCGAATTATGGGCGCTCTTTATGGTATTAAGATCGGCACTTCCTGGATGCGTGCAGCGAGAGGTGAAGAAAACTGTCGTCACTTAATGTAAAGCCTTTGTTTGTTTTTAAGGCTTTATGATGTGCTGGCACGTGGTTGGAATAATATCTTTTAAAGTCCCACAACCAGTTTCAAAATGTCCAAGCCTACTTGTAAAGATGACAACATAATCAGTTTTTAGGGTCCCGTACCCGAAGAGTAACCAAGCGCAAACGGGACCCTATTACTAAGCCTCCGCTGTCAGTCTGTCCGTCTGTCTGTCAGCGGGCTGTATCTCATGATCCGTAATGAGACAGTTGCAATTTTTCCAGAATGTGTATTTCTGTTGCCGCTATAACAACAAAAGAAAGGGGGTTCGCCTACTACGATGGTACGGAACCTTACTCGCACTTGGCCGGTTTTTTAAATAAAATAAAGCACGTATTGTTTGTTTACTACCTCCACAATGTGATCTGCAGAAACATTTCAACCTGATGTAGCTGTGCTACCTATCTGACCTTTACTAGAATAATAACAACTTAACTTATTGATCATGACCGCAGTGACGTCATTTGTCTCCTGACCAAGTTAGTCAAAATCGTTTGATAAGTGCGAGTTGAGAGCTAACGTCAGGGGTTCCGCACCGCATGTAATAACGTAGGTTCTTTAGTAAAATAGAGTAAGGGGCGGTGTGGTTTTAATTCAGGGTAGTAAAGTAAACTACAGATCGGTTAGTTCGTACAGAAGTAAAATAAATACGCCTTGTAGAGAATAGCTACATTGCTTTTAGCATTTTTTTTTAACTCTGACGATTCGTACGGTCATATAATATTATGTTTACATAGTCACAATAGGTTCAGATAAAGAAAAACTTCTGTCAGAAAATTCATATTAACTCTAGCTAGAATAATGCATCATTAGAACATTTATATTTTGTAAATATAATTCTGATGTGCGTGTATTAGTTAATGTCGTGGCTGTTTGTGTATGTGAGTTTAAATGTTTGTAAACGCACCTACGATACAGGAGAAATTCCTAGTATGGGACAAAACCTAAAAAAAAAAAAAAAAAAGTCCTCCTCCTAAACGGCCACCAGGGTGACCAGCCCCCGTAACATGACCACCGTAGACAAGGATTTCTTTGACGGAAGAATCGACAAAATGACATAGTGCAAAGAAATCTTTCAGAACAAAGTCACAGGGGCAGAACTATCCAGCTCTGGTCACTCTGGTGGTGGCGCCGTTCTTGATTGGGTCAGGACGTCTTTCGGTAGCTGATCGATTCGTAGGATGAGCGATCTTAGTTTAAACTAACATGGTTATTTTTTAACGTTGCTCCCACTAGGTATTTCTCCTATATCGTTGGTGCGTTTACAAAGATTTAAACTCACTAACAGCCAGACCCCGGCACAACTACCTGTAGGCCATACAAATATTTGTTCCGTGCGGGAAACGAACCCGCGACATGCAGCGCAGCAGCTAATCGCTCGGCCACTGCGCTAACCATGACGTTATTTTTGGACATTTACATTGGACTCTGAGGAAATTACATACTTTACAATTAGGGAAAAATCAAATAACGCTCGGTACAAGAGGGCAGCTCCCAAATCTAGAAGCGTTTACCAAATTAATCACACATCTATAAAATAAATGATCTTTCTCCGTCCTTTAGGTATTCTCCGCCTAGTTATATATCTCATTAAGGTTCATTTGCCGGCTCTTGATCGCAGTATATATTGCGAGTGCAGCGGTGCCCCTACGCATTGACGCGCCATCTTTGATTTAGTGACGTCTGACAATGAAGGGCTTTGTGGTGATAGTTTGTGTGGCACTCTGTGGGCTGGCAGAATGTGGTGATGGTAAGTGTGGACATAATACCTAATAATATCACGCCAGTGATTCCTGAAGGGTTATGCAGAAGTAGTATCACGATATATAAGGTTTATCTTTTCATACACGAAATTTTTTAAGAATAACTTCTATAAGTCGTAAAGTCGCCATAGTACCGGAAAAATAAATTATCTGAGTGTTTTTTTTTTACGAAATTATTATAATTCTAAAATTTCTTGAGACTTTTTGCATAAAACCTTTACATAGGTAAATACGACGTAGTAAACTAGCGCAATGGATGTTCAAAAATAAGGAGCCGGTATTTATTTTGAGGGTCAAGTAATTTTAAATTATTTGTTTTTTATTTAAAAATAGTTAAAAAAAAATAGCTTGAAATGGCTTTGTTATAGCCTAACGGCCATATAAAAGCGTTTTTTTTTCATCTAACGATGATTCTCTGAAAATATTTCGTGTATGAGTAGTTAGACCTTATATGTATAAAAAAAATGTCACAAGCGGCGAATTTTTTTTAACTTTCGTTTCCACACATCTAGGTACTCAATAAAGAAAGTCCCATGAAAATCCGACCACCATAAACTTCGTTCCACCTTTTAAGTATTTTTGGGTAATTGCACTCGGCTTACTCGGCGATTTAATGTATTTCGACTTTCCTTAAACCGATGTGTAACAAAAAGTTTTATATGTACTTATTATTCGTTTTCAATACACTTTCAATGAATTTTTCTTCATTTATCACGTGTGATATAGATACTTATACTAAGTCCAAATTGATTCAATTTGTTTTTTTTTTCTCGGCAAAAAGATATGCGCCTTAACGCCGTAAATATTATTTTGAATATTTAAATTATGTTCAAAAATAGAATATCATAAAAAAACATGATTATTTAAAAACAAATATATTTCATGAACAAACTAACATTTAGTTGTGTTCTAAATTCAAAAATATTTTAATTTTCAATTTTTCATATTAGGCTGTTTAGCGGCTTCATACCTTTGCTTATTCTTCAACCTGGTGAAAGCAAAGTGCGGAAAAAAACGCAAAATAAATGATAGTTTCCTAATAATTCATGACTAAAATACTTTTTGTTCTATATATTTCTTCGAAATTGTATTGAAAAACGTCGTTTGATACACGTGGGTATTTCTTACTGCAGTTATCGGATCCATAAACCTCGCCTGCGGCTCGGGTGTGAATTGCGGCTCGAATGCAATGACAAAGTTTCCACACTTATATCAAAACTAGTGACCCGCCCCGACTTAGCACGGGTACAAGTACAACATACATCCCTACCATATCCATACCTTCCTCTTGAATTACTCTATCTATTGCTGAAAATTGCAATAAAATCTGATGCGTAGTTTAAAAGATCTAAGCGTACAAACAACGGGAGCGACTTTATTTTATACGAGTACTATGTAAAGCAGATGTACTATTATCTGAAAATTGTTGCGAACCATAAATAGTACACGTATACTCATTGGATTTAATAATGCAGTTTGTTCACAAGATTATCAAAACTGTAACATAAGCCTGCCGCGTTAAGTTCGCCTTTGTACAGTTTTTTACTTGTGCATAAAGTTTTACTAAATAAATAAATAAGCATAATCTGTGTTTAATTTTCCTACTGCTGGGTCATAGGCCTCCTCTCTCGGCTCATTGAGGGTTGGTGGATGTCTCCACACTTATGTTCGTATTCTTGGTTCGAGGATACGGCGGTTTCCTCACGATGTTTTCCTTCACCGTTTCGGGTGCAGTTGGTTAATTAATAAGTCACACAAACTAAAGTGCCAGATTGGGTTCGAACTCCGACACTGGTCGGGGTGGAGATAGCGATGGAATATTTTGTTACTTCAACGTTAATTACAAGTACAGTCGCCAGCACATTAAGTAATAAAATTTGACAGTTTTTGGTAACTTGATATGCTGGCGACTATACATTGACCATTAAAATTAAAAAGTTGAACATATCTTAAAGAGTCTTAGAAACGATAATCGATAGTAACATTAACATTCGGTTAGGTGGCGGTATTTCTGGACTATGTTTAAAACGAATTGTAGAAAAATTCTTTAACAGAGTACATCCATACCCTCACGCCATTTGCCCATGGGGGTAGGTAGACACTACAGAACGCCACGTGCTACGATCCTTACATACTCCTCAAGCCTCGTCCACGTTCATAGATCTAGTCATACACCGACACGCACGCCGGTTGGTGTAGTCCTAGAATAAGCCTGCAATATAAGTGGTACCTCAACAAAGTCAATGTTGTGTATTAGAACTGCCTGATAACCGGCCTTACTGCTACTATACAGGGCGAAAGGGACGCCGACGTGAAAACGGTTACCACGTATTCAGAACATCATTCTGAGCCCCTGCATAGAAATTGTTCATCGGTTATTAAAAAAAAACAGCTGTTTCCTACAAAAGTGCAATACCTGCACGGTCAAAATGTATGGAACAGATGATTCTTTTATTAATAACCGATGAAAATTTCTATGTAGGGGGGGGGGGGGCTCAGAATGTACTGAATACGTGGTAACCGTGTCCGTGTTGAACACACCGCTGGATGTAAGTGCTCCGCACCTGACTTTGCCGAAGAACATCACTAATAGGGTCTGTGTACGTCCGTCTAGGGCGTCCCCTCCCGGTATTTGCTAGTCGCCTTTGACACATCCTCTCAACGTGAACAAACTATTCACTCATGAAGGGGTCACTAGCTCCTGTAAAACAGGTCTAGCACCTAGCACAGGAATCAGGGACTTCACACAATTTTGTAACCGCTTTCAATGTCAAATTGTGATTGTGGTTGAAGGCAGTGGTATAATCTTGAGTATAATCCACCACGCGGTCCCAGTGCACAGTGGTAGATATCAGATGACTTTCGTTTATTTTGGTTCACACAAAGACACACTCATTGGGTTTTTTTCACCGTTTTGAGAGCAGTAAATAATAAATCCCACAAAAATCTTTATAAGTTATAAAAAGGCTGTTTTTGAGGATAGACTATTTTTGACGGAACTAAAAAGTAACCAGCTTCTTATTACCATTCTCACTTGTTTACCAAACACTTATTAGTAAATCTATACTGTATTGCATATTGGTGCTCAGTACGGATATTGATGAAGTTTAGTCAGGTCGCGAAATGTCACTATTGCGTGCGAAGTTTTTTGGGCATTGTGGTTTTTGCGCACATGGTATGTAAATAAGAACTTTGATGTATGTATGTGAGCACTTTTGGCAAGGAAGCGAGTTTGTGGGTTGTAGGATATATCTAACCCAGGTAGCCACTTCGTGTCAATTATTTCATCCCCACCACTTTAAACGGTGAAGAAAAACATCGGGAATAAACCAACCAGTCGAGGTCAAAAACCCGCGTTGCGTTCAACCCGCACTAGCCCCGCGTCGTGGATTACGGCGCACTCCATCGAGCCCCAGCTGAGGAAACTTTATAGGCTGACTGTGTTGTTTTGTTAATATCTCATGCAATACGCACGCCCCTATTAACATAACATAACATTACGCCTGTAATCCTTCGGGGATTACAGGTTAGGATCCCAGGTTATGCAGAGGTGTATCTAACAAGTACACCCACATTTCGCCAGTTGTGTTCAAGTCCCATGTAATAGGGAGCGAGCCTATTGCCATCAAACGGGGCACAGATCCAGGCTCCGTGGCTGCTACTGAGAAATTCCTAATGGAAAACCCAATAATAATTTGCCCGACCCCAGTAATCGAACCGGGGACCTCATGCTCAGCAGTCGCGATTGTGACCGCTAGACCAACGAGGGCAGCTGATTATGTTCATATCTCATGCAGTACGCTCGCCCTATTACATGGGACTTAAACGTAACTAGCGAAAAGTTGGTGTACTCCTCTGCTTATTGCTTCGGGGATTGCAGGCTTGATATTACGTTATGTTTATATGTATGAAAGATTGGAGATCTATTTTAATTTCTCCGAAATTGTCATTTACACTTGAAACGGGATATTTATTATTTATTTTGAGTGCCCAGTATTTCGGCGCTGTTGCGAGCGCCATGATCACGGATAAACTGAAGTTGTTGCGAGTGGGTGTTTATAACAGACAAAACGATCTGCTTTCTTTCTGATAAGTTTTGCACTCAACTTAATCAAATTCTTTCCTCCAGAACCCTTCATCACACCATGCCGTGAACAAGACTTGGTCTGCCTCAAGCACTCAGCCCAGGCGGCAGTCCCACTGCTGGCTGCTGGCGTGCCCAGCATGGGCGTCGCTGTCATGGACCCCATGTTTGTGGATCAGGTGAAGACGACCCAGGCTGGACTTCAAATGGACTTCAGGAACACCACTGTGACTGGCTTGAAACATTGCAAAGTTGAGTCGTTGGAGTAAGTGGACTTGTTTATTTTTCTGGCTGTAGTTTTTCTGACACGCTTCTTGCAACAGCGACTGCGGGGAAGCCAAATGAAAGAAATTGCTTAGAGCCTGCCTAGCCACCATCTATTAGGATCTCACTCACACTAAGGAAACCAGTGACACACACGTATCGCTTGGTCCGAGGTAAATGTCAAACAAACGTCAGCTGTCCGAAATTTCGAAACGAATGGAACAATAGTAAGAAATGTTCGTAGTTTCGGCTGCAACTTCGTTTTTCGTAGAATAAGAGTAGACCTCCACAGTCCAGAGGGTTGCATTGCGTGTGGCATTACCTACAGTTGTCAACGGGTAGTGAGTGGGCAATACCTCCTTGCCATCAAAGGGACTATAGATACTCAGCAGTACGTGGAAGAAAGCTGTCAATTAATGATTTAACTAAATGGGTGGAGGTTTTACAAATAATTTTTTTAGAAGCAGTTAGTTACTAACATATTTCTATCACTGCACGGTATTGTTGGAACGTGCGATTTTGAACCTTTTGCGTAAAGTCAATACGGCTTCTTCAAAAAGGATTTTGATTTACGATTCATTTGGAGTAGATGAGCTCCTGCCGCTATTGGTAACAGATGTAATAGCTAGTAAACTCGTAGAATATTGGCTAATACTGACCGAATATTGAAATTCTTTTGCCAGTCATGTTGGCAATGCAATCATTTGCATGCGTGTAATTGTTTGCTAGTTGTTTTTGCATGGTTAACAATAATATCAGATCTCGAGTCATCTAATTACGTAAAGTATAAAGCCCCTTCCAATTCCATTCTGTTATTTCTTTGGACTATTATTAATATTAATTACAAAGTTTAAAAAAAAAATATAGTAATGAATAGTTGCCGTTTCCTATTTCATTGTAAATATATCGGGGTTTTTTTCATTTTCTCGAGAATATTTATCTGTAATGATGTCTTAATACTCATGTAAATTAAAACTCCATTATGAAGTTACTTTGTTCAGGTAGAGATTATAAATAGATTAGTTACTAAGTAGCGATTAATTGACTTTGGTAGAACAGATATCATGATCTTTCTTACTATTATAAATGCGAATATTTGTTACTCAACCACGAAAGAACGGCTGAACGGATCTGGATCAACTTTGGCACAGAGATAGATAATATAATCGGTTCGGTCTGAGCCTATAAGGTCTGAGATTATAAGCCTATGTTTTACCACTGCAAGGCAAAGGCCTGTCTGCCCTCTTTCCACTTTTCGCGATCTAATGTGATTGTAGGCCAATCCTTTAAGAAAGAGTCTAGCTCATCCCGCCATCTCCTTCTGGGCCTACCGCGTTGTCGTTTCTTACTATTAGGCATCCACTGAGTGGTTATTTTTGCCCATTGCTCCTCCGACATGCGGCAGATGTAAACAATTCAATTTCAACCTAGCAGTTGTAGGGCCAGCAATAGGGAGGGACTAACCACACTTATTCAGCTCTGTTCAGCTTTTGTCTATAGAAAACAACCTTTTTTGTATGAAGATGCATCTGAATAGACGCGGAAAGCTGAACGGATGCCTACGCATCTTCATACAAAATCGTTGTTTTCTATGCCCAAAAGCTGAACAATGCGGAATAAATGAGGTTAGTCCCTTATTTATTTGGATTTCGGAGCGAAATATGGAGTTTCTGATGCGGTTCGAAATTTTGCCACCCAGTATACTACGCTCCATAGCGCGATGGCAGACTCCAAGTGCGGACTTCTGACGCTTTTCTCACACATACACATCCAAAACATCGAACGAAGCCGCGAACAACATCGAACGAAGCCGCGAACAACAGCTAGATAGTAATGGAACAAATAAGGAGTAAGATCTTAGATGGCACGTATTTCTTACGTGTCTGCCTGTCCCCATGGGAAAAAAAGCGTACGTTTAATAGTGCATTGAACTTTTGTAAGAAATAGCTGTTTTTTTATATTACCGTTTATTATTGTATGTGGGGTTCAGTCGGTATGTTATGTCGTTTGGGAGGGACTCCACCCTGTATAGGTTTCTGGACGGCTTTGTGGTTAGCTCCGTTTAAACGAAAAAAAAAACGTATTTCCTTTCCTTCTTTAATACAATCGTATGCTCTGTTCCAGACGTCACGAACACATAACTAATCTGATCCTGAAGTGTTCTGTGACCATGAAGGGAGACTACACCCTCGGGGGGAAGCTGCTCATCATGCCTATCCAGGGAGACGGCAAATACACTATCAAAATCCGTGAGTATGTCATATCTTAGTTACTAGTTATTTGGGCTCGTTGCTAAATAATAACTGCCAAATGGGTCGAAAGATGCTACGCTTGCCAAGGTGTCTGTGGACGGGTGACCATCCATTTCATATCGAGACCACTCCATATCTCTAAAAGCTCGTTAAGCCGTTGGTCCCAGCTGTTATTATCGATCACATTGACAGTTGTTACAGGTAGTCATTAGCCTGAAAGTCCGACAACCAGTCTTATCGAAGGGTAGCGTAATTCCAGTCACTCCCAGTAACTCGGTTAGGCTGCGTTTCCACTAGAGTTGTGCGGGGATGCGTTGCGGGGGATGTGTTTGTTAAGAACCAATAGAATCACTTAATTTACCTAACCTCGGTCAGCGCAGCTCTAGTGGAAACGGCTCAGTTGAGCGAGGTTTTTGTACATACAAAACAAGGCAAGGATGTGTGCGAGGGATATGTGCTGGGGACGGGCGCGAGCGAAAAAATTGCAGTCACTATATGGTGTGGTTAGCGCTCATATCCGAAACGAGCCCGCTACACATCCTCGTACTGTTTATCTGCGCACCGTTTTACAGCCTCGCTCCGCCTCGCCTGGCCTCGCACATCTCTATCTCTGGTTGAAACGCAGCCTTATGGAAGTCAGATAGTCGGTCGCTTTGTGTAAAATACAGTTGGAAAAAGGCTAGACAGATGATAACTCTTATCGCTCTGATTCCAGATGACATCGTGGTGAAGATCCAGTTTCATATAGTGGATATGAAGAAGGATGGAGACGTGTACTGGATGGTAAAAGATTGGCAGTACACCTCCAAGGTGGAGAAGGGAGTGCACTTCAGGTTTAATAACCTCTTCAATGGGAATAAGCTGCTGTGTAAGTGTACCGACGTAATATCTTACTTACTATTATATTTGTGAGGATGGATGGATGTTTGTTAGTTTTGTTACTCTTTCATGCAAAAACTACTGAACGGGGTTGGAAGAAATTTGGCAGACAGAGTTTATAACCTAGATTAACACACAGGATTTTTTTAATCCGGGTAGCATGATCGGGTGGGACAACCACCGAACTCTACGCGGGCGAATCCGTGGGCATAAGCTACACTATTGCAAAAAGCTACACATATTTACAAAAATGGGCCAATTAAGGAGGACGTCATACTTGAAAACATATAGGAATCGTCAACTTTTTATTTTTTTTATTCCTACGTTGCCCCACACTAGGAATTTCTCCGGTGTCGTGGGTACGTTTACAAACGTTTAAACTCATATGAAACAAACAGCCAGCCCCAGAACAACTATCTGTAAGCCATACAAATATTTGTTCCGTGCGCGGATCGAACCCGCGACACGAAGCGCAGTTAATCGCACAGCCACTGCGCCAATCGTGCCGTCACATTATCATGTTATAAGTTAAACCCGGAAGCGACAGCACTACGTTCTTTCAGTCACTAAACCACGAGCTACTGAAAGGTTTATAATTTTCATGCAACCATGAATGCGAAAACGCAGGCGATTTTATTTCTTATCCGAGCATGACGTAGTAGGGTATTTAAAAACACGTTTTTCAAACTAGATGATTTCAGAGTTTTCTAAATTGATCCCTAGCCGTCAACCTAGCATTCTGTACAGCAAACTAAGTAACTCTACGCAAAAATTACATTAATTAATTGACTTTTTTTCTGGTAAACAATCACGGTTTACGGTAGGACTCAATGTAACGCACTCAAAACATTTTGCTGATGGAAGCACTTAGTAGTACAGGGGTCACGGAGATATTTAAAGTAAAGTTATAACATTGAAAACTTGTATTTAAAAAAAAGTTGTAAAAAAGTTGAAACTTTGGCCTCCAATATCTCCGTAACTAGCACCTGCTAGTTACGGATTTTTTTTTGCTCTGGGCGATACTTGGAAACCTTTTCAAGTATCGCCCAGAGCAAAAAAAAATCACAATGACGGGGAGAACAAATGCCTTTCGGCTTCGTTAAGGGTATTTTTACACCGATTATAAAGGTTGTAAATAAACCCTTAACATAACCGAAAGGCACTTGTTTTCCCCGTCTTTGCAATATTTTTTTTGTTCTAGGCCATACCTGGGAACCTTCTAGTTACGGAGATATTAGGGGTAAAAGTACCAACTTTTCACAAGTTTTTTTTTTTAAATACAGGTTTTTAATGTAAGATTTTTATTTTATACACCTCCTCGATCCCCGTACTATTCAATCCATCCATCAGCACAATGCTTTGAGATCTTTCCATCGAGTCCTACCGTAAAACGTGATTTTTCACCCCAAAAAAAAAGTCGATTCCCAGCAATATTTTTTTGCGTAAAGTTACTTAGTTTGATGTACATCAGTACAGAATCCTTGGTTGACGGCACCCTGTATGTGGCAAACAGTTCTCCTCACATCTTTCAATTGTTTATTTTTTTCTTTTTTAGCTGACGCAGTCCACACATTCGCGAACGGCAACTGGCGTGGCATCTTCGCAGAGGTAGCACCACCTATAGTCAAAGTGATAGTTTCCAAACTCGTCGTCGAATCTACCAAACTGTTTGGCATAGTGCCCGTCAAGAAACTTGTTATAGAATAAATCTGTTATATGCCTAGTCGTTAATTACATAGTTTTCTTTACTATTGTTGGAGTTTTTTTTTTAACTGAAGTTATCCACAAAAAATGTTGAGTATACATAAATTCAACTGCCTTGAACTATTGACCCATTAGCTGCGCACGTACACACTGTGTAGATTTAATAATTAGGTACGATATAAACTGTATAGGCTAGGTAAATTACGAGATGCCGTCATACGACTGCCTGTTAATAAAATTATGATCATAAGAAGGAGGAAGAAAGCCTTTATTTTATTGAAGAAACTTCATAGAGAACCACCCCAGCAATTTATTTTTAAAAGGCACAGCCTTGCTGCAGTATTTCAATTTTGGGTTGAAAGCATGATCGTCCAAATCTCAATAAAAACTAAAATAATTGTAGTGAGTGTCAGTAGTGCACACTTGTATACCTATAGGTAAAGTAAATATAAGTACATAACTACCTAGTTAAACATCACAAGTAGTGTTTGTCCATTCACGAGCAAACACAGGCAGAAATAGTAGCGAATGTCTAATGGAAATGTTGGACAAACGTAAACAGAGAAAACTATAGCCAAGTTTTAGAAATTTACATCATACACAACATCACGCCTGTAATCCCCAAAGGGTTAGGCAGAGGTTTCCCTAATAGTTCACCCACATTTCGCCAGTTATTTTTTAAGTCACATGTAATAGGGGGCCAGCCTATTGCCATCAACCGGGCTCAAATACAGACTCCGTGGCTGCTATTGAGAAATTCCTGATAGAAAAACCCAAGAAGAAAATGATTTTATGTACCAAAATAAATTGGTATTCCAAATACCGGTTAAACAATGATATATATTATAAGCAATTAACTACTGGGTACATACGAAATGAAATCAAATCGCTTAAATGCTTACACTAATATATAATAAATAACACTGCGTGCAAGTCATCACGACTTGCACGCAGTGT
Organism: Noctua fimbriata; assembly: GCA_905163415.1. NCBI lineage: Eukaryota > Metazoa > Arthropoda > Insecta > Lepidoptera > Noctuidae > Noctua > Noctua fimbriata. Next base: position 1,024,562 of record LR990937.1, read on the forward strand.
TATTATTTTGATGACTGTATTTTACACACAACTTTACCTCAATACAAAATAAATATAATTCATTTTTTATTCATCGAGTTACAAAGACACACGATTACAAAGCAAGCTCAAAGTTAAATCTTAAAACATTGAGATAAAATCACAAAAGGAGGCTAAGGATTTTTGAAGATTCTGTCTGTCACCACGGCCTTTAAAGCAGGTATTTGTGTCAACTATTTTAGCGTTTAGATATTTTCACACTATACTAAGGCCTGATACCTCATTAAAATTACGATTGTGTAACTTTTTCACAAAACCTAGGATATTTTTGTAATAGTCAATTGTTAAGATTCTAAAAATCTTACAAATAAAATAGTTTGGGATAGTTACTGACAGATAAAATGCACTGCCAATAAAAATACAACCATGTAAGGAAGGATATTTCCCCATTGAGGACTTAGAATTCCGCTAAGAAAGGGGTTAACCGAAATTTAGCCCCTTATTTGATCCATTAACAGTGGGCTGAAGTTTATACTAAACCAGCAAGGTCTATATCTATTACCTAGTTTTGTCGACCTTGGCTGGGCACACTGCCGTGCACACATTTTACGATTTATTATGTTTATGACTATTGTAGTTACTAGGTATATACTATGACGTAATAATGTGGACTTCAGAGAAACCTATGTCACCTATGTACTTACAAGTAAATATTGACGAATATACCTACGTGCAAAAAACTTTTTATAACCGTGAACTTTGTTACATACAAAAGAGTTGGTGTTTTCATAGCATTTAAATCTTTATTACTTTACATTAAGAGGGAATAAATATTGTGTTTTATTTTGTTGACGCAAAAGAAAAATAAAACACATAACAATACGTCTGTCCCGAAGGTTGAGCACAGGAATGCCCATTATCATCATCATTATTAATTTAAATGAAAGACGTCCACTGCTGGCCATAGACCTCCCCCAAGTGTTGCCACATTGACCGGTCCCGTGCGACTCGCATCCAGCGGATCCCTACAACCTTCACCAGGTCATCAGTCCACCTAGTGGGAGGTCTTCCAACGCAGCGTCTTCCGGTTCGTGGTCGCCACTTCAGAACTTTTTGGCCCCATTGGCCATCCGTTCTGCGAGCAATGTGCCCTGCCCACTGCCACTTAAGTTTGGCTATTCTTCGGGCTGCGTCGGTAACCTTGGTTCTCTTGCTGATGTCCTCATTTCTGATTTGATCACGCAAGGAAACTCCGAGCATAGCCCTCTCCATTGCCCTTTGGGTGACTTTAAGCCTTCTGATAAGGCCCATTGTGAGCGATCATGTTTCTCCGTATGTAATCACTGGCAACACAAACTGGTCATAGACTTTCGTCTTGAGACACGACGGTAAGTTGGACGAGAAGATACCACGCAACTTCCCGAACGCTGCCCAACCGAGTCGGATTCGACGATTGACCTCTTTCTCGAAGTTAGACCTCCCTAACTGGATCGTTTGTCCTAGGTAGACATAATCGTCTACATCTTCGAATATAGCGTCTCCGATCTTGATAGGAGTGAGTGTTACATGGGCATTCAACATGATTTTGGTTTTGTCCATGTTCATTTTAAGACCCACTCTTTCGGAAGCTCTACTAAGGTCATCGAGCATTGTACTGAGGTCCTCCATGGTCTCAGCCATGGCCACTATATCGTCGGCAAATCTAAGGTGAGAGATGTACTCGCCATTGACGTTGATGCCTAGCCCTCTCCAGTCCAGAACCTTGAAGACATCCTCCAGTGTAGCGGTGAACAGTTTTGGAGATATAACGTCTCCCTGTCTCACACCTCGCTGCAGAAGGATAGGTTCCGTACACCTCCATGTACCGATAGTCGATTTGGCACCGTTGGAGAGACTGCAGTACAGCCCAAGTCTCGGTCGAATCGAAGGCTTTCTCGTAGTCCACAAACGCTAAGCAGAGAGGCAGGTTTTACTCTTCGGTCTTCTGTATAACCTGCCGCAGCGTATGTCTGTGGTCTACGGTGCTAAAGCCTTTTCGGAATCCGGCTGGTTCGGAAGGCTGAAAATCGTCAATAAACAAATCTTTTTTTAGGGGTTGAGGGGCCGAGAGTGGACTAAACGAACCTGCGCGCGAGACGATTCGTGATGACTCTTGAAAATAACTTGTAGATATGGCTTAGAAGTGAGATGGGCCTATAGTTCTTCAGCCGGGCCAATAGCTAGATCTCTTGAAAATAACTTAGAGCCTTTATTCCGCTCAATAGCGTCTTTAATACTCTCGGTATTAAAGCGGCGGAGGTCGCTCTTCAAGGATTTAGAGATCCGTCTATTGAGCTGCCGGTATTTCCACGCCTCGTCTGAAGACTGCAGGATCATCTCACGCCGCTTCTTCATGAGCTCGAGAGTACGATCAGAGAGTCTTTTGTTCTTATGTGCACGACGTGTCTTGAAGAACTTAGACCCAGTCGTATGGACAGTTTCCTCGAATCCATCGTTGTATTCGTCCACTGAGCTTCCTAGGCACTCGAAACGATTCTGAAGTTCAAGCTGAAAGCTCTCGGGGTTTTTAATCTGGATCTGTGCTGGACGGAGCGTAGACTTCATCAGTCGAGACCTTTCAAACTTGATATTGATGTTCAATGTGCCTCTTACCATGCGGTGATCGCTCCCGGTTTTCACCGAATTGATCACAGAGACATCATTGAACATGTGCTTCTTGGTTGACATGATGAAGTCAATCTCATTTACAATTGCACCATCGGGACTCTGCCAGGTCCACTTCCTGTGCTCAGGCTTTTTGAAGAAGGAGTTCATCATATAGAGGCCCTCCTTGTCCATAAAACTAGCCGGGCTAGCTCGAAGAACTAAACTAAACTAGCTCGAAATCAACGGGGTCACCAACTGGTGACCCCGTTGATTTCGACGTCCAACTCCAAATTGCCCCACCTTCAGCTCATCCCCATCTCGTTTGCCCATTTTCGCGTTGAAGTCCCCCATGACAACGGTGAAGTGAGTTTTGAAACCATGCAGGGCTTTGGAAATATCCTCATACATGGTCTCCACTTCGTCGTCGGGGTGTGCCGAGGTCGGGGCGTAGACCTGTATGACCTTCAGCGAATATCTTGAGGATATTCTGAGTATAAGGTACGCCACCCTGGTCGACACACTCTCGACCTTCACCACGTTATTCACGAGGGACTTGTGGACGATAAACCCAACACCACCCTGGGACTGCCGGTCACCCTCTCGGAAATATAGCAGTTTGCCGAATTTTAGGATTATCATGTCCTCCCCCTTTCTTCGGACTTCAGATAATCCCACAATACTCCATCGCAGTCAGCTCAATTCCTCTTCGAGTTCCGCCATCTTCTCGTGGATCCGGAGTGTACGCGTGTTGTATGTTGCCAGGTCAAGTCGTAGGTATAGGCAGCCTGATCCCTTCCGGAGATTCTTCACACCCCTAGCCACGCCGTAACCTCGACCGCTACCATAGTCGAGGGTAGACGGGCTGCCGGGTACTAGGGGCCATTTTTGTGTTGCGCTCATCATTTGGGGGGTTTTGCCATAATCGCCACGCTTGGCAGGCGGGTTGGCGATCGCAGTACGGTTGTTACAAAACGATAGGGAAGATATGGGATGGTGCTATTCTTTACGTCCGGACACCATACAGAACCGTCCGGACACCATACAGAACGGAACAGGAATGCCCAACAGCACACAAATATTTCATAAATGGATTATGCTTGCCGACTGCTAAAGCATCCAAATAAGCTTGCGGGGCAGCTAACCATCCCAGAAAGCATCCGTCGATTAAAAAAGCGACAGGACATTTTCGCCCGTCGAAGTCAGTGATGACTTCGAAAAGATAGGGCAGACTCCACTGGGAGTAGCGCCCAACACGCCATCAGAACCATCCCATCTGCTCATAGTCTGAAAGACTGATCGCTAGATTAAACAAAGAAAAAAAAATATATATATATATTTGGTTCACCAACAATTGGTATATAAGCAATGAAACAGAGCAACAAATCAGAATTAAGTGTAAAAATCACTTACAGGTAAACTGTGCATGCACACAAGACGTTGTCGTAACTTACTTAATTAAACTAAATTAAAACAAATTCAACTAAATTAAAACAAATTAAACAAAATTAAACTAATTTAAAACAAATTCAACTAAATTAAAACAAATTAAACTAATTTAAAACAAATTAAGCTAAATTAAAACAAATTAAAACAGATTAAACTAAATAAAATTTGGTAATACAAAAGAAGCTAATATTGGTGGGTGAACGCAGGGCTAAGAATCTCAATCTTCAGGGAGATACTTATAAAAACTGGCTTTCAATTATTGTGATGAATGATGTGTAAACTATCTTGATCGTGTCAACATCTAGATCTTGCTACGCATTAAATATATATGTCTGTTTATCCTCTACATACCTACTTATAAATGCAGGAAGCCTATGCGGCCAATAAGCATAAGAATCCTTCATGTTGAAATCTATTTGGATATCAATTCAAGTTTTTGCTCAAACACTATAAAATTGCATTGTTTAACTAAGAACAAGCGGGGAAAAACCTCTTCGAGGCGCAAAACAGATTAGCTTCTAAATAAAGTATTTTACCTAAGTAAATAAGCCTCTTTGACCTTTTTAAGGCAAACAGCGGAAAGAGCATTGACCAAAAGAATTACTAACTGCGTAAGAGTATTGTAAGTCGTCAGTAAATAATACAGGTGCCCGCCCCAGCTTCGCATGGGCCAAAGAACATGTCACAACATCGAGATTTCATTGCCAAAACTAAGTAAATATGTACGTATTAAATACTCACTAACCTTCTGGAATAAATGCTCTGAATGGTAGTGAAGAATGCATAAAAATGCACTGCGTATTGGTTTAACAAATTAGGCGGTCACACAGACAAACATGAAGCGATGTTTTGTAGGTGATAACGGATACGTATGTAATCTGTCATTGTATAAAATTCCTAGGAAATGTGTACAATTCCTAAGATAAATCTTTGATATATTTTGTAATATGCACTTTTCCTAGGAAATCTATACATTTATTAAATAGTGATCGGAAATGTATCTTAATGTCTGTGTGTCTGTATGTCTGTCTGTCTGTCTGTCTGTGTGTTTATGTTTCTTAATGTGTCTTGTTTCTATGTGTCTTTGATGTTCGTAAGTAGGTACAGCGGGGATAGCGAGGGGCAACTACACACAGTCGAAAGCCTCTATCGTACTACTAGTTTTTTATGTTACCCAAAGACACTACACACCACACTAACATAAACCTGGCATTGTGGCAAGGAAAACTTAGGATGCAAGAGCGAGCAAAGCGAGCTCGGACTTGGGGCACCCCGACTCCGGGCAGGTTAGGTTCGATCGCCTTCGTGTTAGGTTACTTTAAACTCTGCATACAGGAACAATTCCTAGGAAATACATACATTTCACAGAAAATGTGTGTATTAAAGAGTCTTAGAAACATTATTTTACACATTTCATTATCATCATTTCATTTCATTATTTTACGTAAAATACGGAATATAAATAATGTGGATACTATATTAACAAAATTTAAGAAAAAAATCGAATCTGCCATGACTCTAATGTTTTTCTTAAATAAAATGTGCTTCTCACAAGAATTTTGCCCATAATTAAATAGCCATACGTACGTACATTTTTTAAACTAAAACATTGATCCGTTATCTATCACAGTCCATTGCTGGACATGGGCACTTGGGCCTCAAGCTGCGCCAAAACACCCTGTCCTCCCCTTTATGCATCCAGTCTGAACTATAGCCACCTTTTAAGGTCGTCGGTACCTCTAGCTGATGGGTTTTCAACGGATGCTGCGTGATGCTTCATCGGCCGTCGGTCTTTCGACAGACGTCCAGCCCGGTAGCCACTCCAGCTTGCTTACCCTTTTCTAGATAATTTCAGTACTCAGTATTATCCTAAGTGGCCTTACTAACTCTTGTATACTTTTTAATTGTCATTTAATCTGAGTCGCCGTCCATTCAAACGTTATGCAGAATTGCGACGCGTTCACAGCGAATTATAATAATTGTGCACAACAACGGCAACTGTTTATTATATCTAGACGACAATGGAAACGAATTAGTGTTTATTGTAGATAAAATTTCAAGATCAAGGATTAATTATATGCAAGCTTTGCCTGCGTTATTTATAAGCTATTTTATTTTATTGCTTTTTCTAGTACCTGAGCTAGAATGAGCAATAACACGTGAAGCAGTATGCCTTACTACCTTGTATATACATTGTAGTGCTAGAAAGAACACTTTCTGAGTATAATATCTATTACTACTACATTTTAGAGGCACGATTTTATTAGTAGATAATCAGCAATGGAATATGGTAGACTGCCCCGATGGTGTAGTGGCCGCAAGCGCGACTGCTGACAATGAGGTCCTGACTTCGATACGCAGGTCAGGCAAAGTGTTATTGGGTTTTTCCATCAGGATTTTTTCCTGGAGTCTGGATTTGCGCCTGGTTAATGGCAATAGGCTCGCTCCTATTACATGGGATTTAAAAAGAACTGGCGAAATGTGGATGTACTAATAGGTACACATCTGCCTAACTCTTCGGGGATTACAGGCGTGATGTTATGTTATGAATATGATATCCATAATTTGTATAAACGTAACAGCCAGCAGTCGGAGAAAGGAATAGGAAATGACTTTCCGCCACACACAAGCAGCATGGTACACAACAAACGAAGCGTTTCCGTTTCGTGTTGAACAACAAATTTCAACATCCTAATTGACGATTTATAGAATCAGGCGTTACTTGCGGAAATCCGTGACATTATGACATGATACGATTTGTAAAACATTTAGTGTTTATTGGTCGCGAAATGCCCCGACGGTCGCCGAGTCAACACCTCCTGAGGATGCCTCGTGAAGGGGGGGAGCCGATATCGAGTATAGGTGTGGGTGCATGGCTTGCTAATTATTGCTATTCCTGCATGTGCATATTTTTGCGGGAGGGAGGGCGGTGCTGCATCCTGCATTCAAACGATTTGAAAAGAGTAACCATGGAGTTTCTTGCCGGTTCTTCTCTATAGGAAACGACTATCCCGACTGTGCACCTTTTTGTCGACGTTTTATAAGTGCCCATGTAGGCCTATATAAAATAAAATATTTTGATTTTGAATCCAAGCCTATATATTTTTCGCGGAATTAACACAGAATATTTTGCTTTTCATTTAATCTTAATTGATGTAAGGTATGTAAAGCTACTGTAAACCTTATGTCAATATTAGTTGATTTGTCAGTTTGTGCCAGGCAGAACAGTCACTTTTTGAATATGAGATGGACCTCGATTTTAAATCATGAAAATAATATTACCAAAGCTGGAAGGAATCATCAATTGCTGAGCTGCTCGGGGTTTATTCCTAACCGCTGCTATACGTGCCTAATCTCGAACAACTGTTTATGAATAAAACCTCTTGTGTTATACCCGTAGGCCATACCTAGCTTTATCTCGCCCTGCAGGGTGGTACGGGACAATTTAATTAATACGTTAACCAACAACGCTGTGCGTGCCCACCTGCTGGCTGTGGGCGAATAGGAGTCCGGGCTCTGGCACCACATTAAGGCTCGCCCCTTACCTGCGTTTGGGCTCCCCTTGCGGACACCATGGCCTTTCGCGCAGTCAGAGTGCAGGTCAGATAGCACGGCATGACATCATCCGTCGTGCTCTTGCCAGCCGTTTTAGAACCCAACGGCTTAGCACGCGACGATGGGAAGAGACCAGACGATGTGACCATAATGCCTTGGGAGTTGGATCGGCCTTTGGTGTGGAATGCAACATGTGTCAACACCGTTGTGCCATCTCATCTTCCTAGCACGGCGGGCTGTGCTGGGGCGACTGCTGCAGGTGCTAACAAACTCAAACGGCGCAAGTACAATAACTTACATAACATCACGCCTGTAATCCCCTAACGGTTAGACAGTGATGTACCCACATTTCATTAGTTATGTGTATGAGCCGTTTGGGGTGACACACTGGGGCCATGGGGTCCGAGTGCCCACCTATTTCCAAAAATCGCCAAACGGTTGGTCGATTCTTCTCGTGACCACAGGGTTGGCCTATTTCTCGGCCAAAAATCAGCACTGCCATTCAACGAGATAATGTTACCAGCGCCTTCTGGGTACTTTCCCCGTCGACCCCGGTCTTTCATATCATTCCTGACCCAATCCATATTATTTTCCTTGACCTTCCTCTCCCTCTCCATCCATCAACATTCATATCCATCACTCTTTTAGTGACATGCGTTTCATTCCTCCTCATACATGTCCACACCAAGACAAACGACTTCCTTTAAATGTTTCTGTAACAAAAAACCTTCCTCTAATATGCTCATTTCTTTCTTTATCCGTTCTTGTCACTCCACACATCCATCTCAACATTCTCATCACCGCTAGATGCAATCGTTTTTCATCCACCTTTTTCACAGCCCAGCATTCTGATCCATACAGTACGACAGGTCTAATCACGGACTTGTATTTTGAAAGTAAACCAAATTAATTCATCGTTAAAAAGCCTTTCAAAGTTTAATCGCACCTAGATAACTAAAGGTAAAATACTGATTGATTATATAGAACTATAAGCGTAAGCATGAGCTTTTTCTGATGAGGTGCTGCGAACACATTACAAATGAATTATTTTATGGTTATTTTATGGCTGAGCAGCTGGCTGATAGCTACTGCCGTTTGACCTGTTCGACCCTTGATTGAATAGTAATTCGCATAAATAAATAGAAATACTTAGAAAAACGAATAATTGCTAATTGCAAACCACGTTTTCCGTGGAATTCCTTAGCTGCTGCCCGGAAAAAAAACCAAGGAAGATGTTTAATATTCTTCTTTTCTTAGTATTCCTAGTAACCAGGTAAATTAATGAATTTTATTTATCTCTGATTATATTATAAAGAGCTAGTTTGTAAGTTCGCATGTAGGAGGTAATCTCTGAAAGGACTTATCCGATTTAACTATGTATAATGAAAGACTTAGCGTCCACGTGTGTGCTAACAACATTACCAGAATTAAAATCCCTTTTAAAGGTCCCGATTTACCCCCGCAACACTACTAAACTCGTTCATCTGGCGCTCGGTAATTCTTGTAACCTGTATGCTAAGAGTCCATGACATCTAGTTCTTCTCCTTTTCTATCGATGGTACGTCTTTATCTTCTTGGGCACAGCAGGTACGTAGCATTTAGCAGGCCATTAGCCTTTTTCAGGTCCGTTAATATTTAACTTTGTACACTCCAGCAAGTAGGAGTTGTGCATTAAATAAATAAATAAATATATAGGTCAGTGAATAAAAATCAGAAAGTTAAAACTAGAGTTTTAAGAGTTAACTGCAGTTAATCTGTTGAAGTTGAGCAGTTATTGTTCGCCGCAGTTTAAACCTCAAGATCAAGGTGAGGCGAGCATGTTGTTTCGAGGTGCTAGCTTGTATTTCTTAAGGAGAAGCCCAGGTTAGTATGGTGAGTCAGAGACCGATTTGGTGAAGAGTAAAATTACCATTGGAACTTTTGGTAATCCTAGTCTTATATTTTGACCTAGCAGGAATCTTGTAGGCGCGTTGCCATCGTCAAAAAAATGCTTGTCGGTGTTTCTGAGTAAACAGCAACTAGAATATGGTTAACTCTTGACAAAGAACTACAAATACTACCTACTACTAAGATACATTGAATGAATAACCATAATCATCTTATTTCAGAATTTCTCACTATTCAGCACAATACCTAATGGACGAGAGAAATGAATTATCATCATAAGCCAAGCCCGTCTGGGTCGGTTTCCAGTCTAACTGGATGCAGCTGAATACCAGCATTTTAAATGGAGCGGCTGCCTATCTGACCTCCACAGTCCAGTTGCTAAAATGAATAGTAGTTAATACCCATTTCCGCAGACCATCCCCTTAAGTCAGTCAGAACACGCAGCACTGTTGACAATGTACGAGTGACGTCGAGCGCGTACCTACACCTCATATAAGTATGGCTCGGCTGTGACGGCCATCAGACTAGCGCAGGAGTCTGTTGCGAACACTGTGATAGACCAAGTGAACCATGACGAACAAACTGACGTATTTGTGCTTCTTAGCTGTTATTTTAGGCGCTAAGTCGGGATTAGGTAAGTGGAAACAGTTTTTTTAATTTTTTGGTTTAATGTGTGGTCTCTTTATTCAGGCAATGTTTACTATAACGAGTGTAAAACACCCTTCAAAACCGAGAGGCACTTGTTCTACCCGCTATTGCGATATATTTTTGTTCTGGACCATCCTGGGAACCTTCTCGTCACGGAGATATTGAAGGTCAAACTTCCATCATGTGGAAAGAAGTTAAATTAGAAACTCATCATAATTCATGAAAAAAACCGGCCAAATGCGGGTCGGGCCACGCACTATGTATGGTTCCGTAGTTGAAAAATTCACGGGCCCATCAAAATGATATACTACCACCGTGAATTTTTTGACATACCCAAACACAACCGTTCAGCTGATAGAGGGGGGGGGGGGGGCACTTGAGTCTAACAAAAGTGATCACTTTAAAGCTTAATATTTCACAAATAAATCCCTTAATAAAAAAATTATTTGAACAAACTCGCAATATTTAAAGACCTATCCAACGACATACCACACTATGGGGTATGCAAAAAAAAATCTCCACTTTACGTGTAAGTACAGGAGATACCCTAAAAATAAACACTTTTCGAGATTTTATTTTACTACTTTGTCGGCGTAACTAATCTGTATATTCACGCCAAATTACAGCTTTCTAGTACTAGAATCTTTGACCTAAGCTGCAGACAGACAGACGGACATGGCGAAACTTGTGGGATTAGTCCATTTAAGTCTTCATAATTTTCTTACATAACAGATTTCAGAATTTCTGATATTACTGAGTTTATTTGGTAACTTCAAACACTATTGTATTGCCAAGGCCCAAAGTGTTTATAAACAGTTCATGAAAATCTAATTATGACGGAAATGGTAATGTTACAGTCATTGCTGTATACTTACATTACTTTATCGATGCTATATGACTTAACGTAGACTAGAAAACACAGTCACGTGAGCGAAGCCGCGGGTAAAACTAGTAACTTTATATAAAATTGTGTATGTCAAATTGAGGAATATATAAACTACTAGTTTATGACCACGGCTTCGGCCGCCTGGAGTTCGGTAATGTCCCACGGGATTGTACTGTAAGAGCGCTGACACAGCATTTTGTATTCGTCGTACGCGCAGCGCTCGGCGACACCAGTTAACCCGTAATAGTTATAGACGCGCTTGCAACCTAAATAAGTACTCCATTGTAATACGTTTCGTGAGTAAAGGAATATCCAAGTTCCAGCATATTTAATTTCTCTCCGTACACACACCTAGATGAAATAATATACACGCACGCACAAAAGTACTACCGGGATCAAAAGTATTCTATGTGTTAATCCAGGTTATAAACTATCTGTGTGCCAAATTCATCCAAATCCGGTCAGTAGTTTATGCGTGAAAGAGAAAAAAACATCCACCCATCCTCATAAGCTATAATATTATATTATTAGGATAGAACAGTGCGCAAAAATCGAATCGTTTACTCAAAGCTACGCCTACTACGCCGTAGCAAAGTAAGTACTTTCATTGCTACGGCGTAGACGGGTAATATAAAAAATACGTTTTTTTATAAATATTAAAAACTTGTATCGGCAACTAAATTCATTTGCTCAGTTAATGAAACCGAAGAAAAGATTTCAACGACTTGAGTATAACGTCAAATGCAGTAAAAGATTTACGGCGTCGGATCTTGATAAGTGATTACGCCTACGTCCTGGCTATTAATGTTATCTCCATGAAATCTTTGAAGCTGATACTGACTAACAGTATAATGTTACGTCGAAAGATAGTTAATTTATATTTTCTTTGATTGAATTTTTGATGCTGGTCAACTCTTCTCCAAAGCAACACAGTCTGTGAGAGTAGTCCGCAGTGCGGGCCCACTGTGTCACCAGCCTTCCAATTGTTGGTTCTAGGACAGGCCACTTTCCTCACGATGTTTTCCTTCATCGTTTTAAATACAGTGGTGATGAAAAAAATGATACAAAATCACAAATGGGATCGACCCCAGGACTATTAGACCATTAGTTTTGTAATTACTGACTACCTGCTTGGTCTTGTGGCCCCAAGCGCAACTGCTAAGCATTAAGCTGGGTTCGATTCCCGGGTCGGGCAAAATGTTGTTGGGTTTTCCATCAGAAACTCAGTAGCAGCCACGAAGTCTGGATTTGTGCCCGGTTGATGGCAAAAAGATTCGCCCGCTTACATGGGACTTAAACATAAGTGGCGAAATGTGGGTGTACTATTAGGTACACCTCTGCCTAACCCTTCGGGGATTACAGGCGTGATGTTATATGTATTTTATGTTAGTTCTGTAATTAGTCCGTGTCCTAAACTCCTAACTAAAGCGAAAGCTGTGCGAGCACGCCTCAGTCACGTTTAATTGTATTCCGAACCCGAACTTGTGGTCGCGCCGATAGTGGGCGAATATAAAATTATGTATAAAACAGACGACCGATCGCTTGGTTTGGATGCCAGGTTCCTTTATACTCGATAGACCACCCCTCCCTTTATCCGACTAATTCTACTTCCTACTAATATTATAAATGCGAAAGTTTGTGAGGATGAATGTTTGTTACTCTTTCATGCCAAAACTACTGAACGGATTTAGATGAAATTTGGCACACATATAGTTTATAACCTGGAGCAACACATAGGATACTTTTTTATCCCTGTAGTACGGTTCCGTAGGACCATTACCGAACTCCATGCGGGCGAAGCCGCGGGCATAATCTAGTATATCATATTTCTTTCCCACAGCTCCTTTCATATCACCATGCAAGTCTGGAGACAACGCCTGCATCCTCGAATCCACCCAAAAGGCCGTGCCCATCATGGCTGTGGGTATCCCCGAGCTGGGAATCCAGTCACTAGACCCCATGCACTTTGACGAGATCAAGGGGGACCAGGCCGGTCTCACACTGAACTTCAAGGATACCACAGTGACTGGAATGAAGGGGTGCCGTGCTGATGCTATTAAGTAAGTACCATTTTGTGTGCACTACAGGTAGTTGTTCCGGTTCTAGCTGTTTGTGTCATGTGACTTTAAATGTTAGTAAACGCACCCGCGATACAGGAGAAATTAGAAGTGTGGTCAGGTCACACTACTACGCTGCAATATAAATTCGTCGAATTTCAAGTTATTTATAAATGAAAAAAAAAATGGAAAATAAAAAAAAAGTCGCTTGCGGAGATTTTTTTTTCTTTGACTTTCTTCTCCACTCCTCGAACTCAATTAAAAAAAAAACCTTGAAAATAAGACAACTATAAACTTGAGTACTTTTGAGTATCGGCTATAGCCTAGGAGGCAGTATTATTTATTTTATTTTATACTATTCGGGAGACTTACAGCTAATAATATAAATAATGTTCTTAAACAATACGAATTTGAAGGCCATTTACAAGTTTCCACAGTACACACACACACACCACACACAGAACAGCACAGTTTTTGTTTCAAGTTTCACAGGTTTCAGATTAGTTTGTATAAGTACATTGTGGCTGCATTTGTTTTAATTTTGACCTTTGAGTGTAACGTAATTTGTCTTTGACAATCATATTGAAAAAACAATAAATTATTAGACCATAAAAACAAGACAATGGAATAGTATTTATTATGTTGATGTTGCTGTTTAAACACGTTTAGATAATAGTCTAAAAGTAAATAGGTACATGCATGTGTCAAATATTTTAATAGTCTACAAATATTTTGTGTTGAGCCTAGATATTTGTGTATGAGTATCAGATGAGACGTGTCACTGACTGTACGGCGCTCACGTTGTCCTTGTGCGAGGTAATGACTGTACCAGTACGTTTACATTTCTCATATTTGCCACAATATCGTCAAAACTTACCGTTGTGGTAAAAAAAAGAAACGATTCATAAGAATGGCCTTGGTGTAGACCACAAAATGGGGTATTATAGACCGTCAGATACGTAGCCAATGCATATGTTGGTGCTGTACAGAACATGGCACACCTTTAAGGATCTAATGATCTTTCTGGGCCCTCCCACTCGTCGCCGCGTATTCTTCATCACTGGTGGTCGTTATTAACCCGTGAAGTCATCTTTAGTTTGTCGATACTTCACTATCTGTGCCTATCCTTATAATGGTGAAGTGAAGGGACGAGCACATTTGAACGGGCCAGTGGCCCCAACTAGTGTATAAAGTACCATCATCATCCGGCTAGCCTCTTCCCAACTATCTGGGCACCTTCCATTCTAACTGGATGCAACTGAATACAAGTATATTACATGGAGCGACTGCCTATCTAACCACCACAACCCAGTCAGTACTGGGTAATACGATACCCCTTGGTAAGACTGGTTGTCAGACTTCCGAGCCGCTGACGAAGAAATGACAGTTGGGACCAACATATGTCGTGGTTTCCGGACACAGAGGAAACTCGGTATTAAATGGGTGCTCATCCAAAAACCGACTTTTTCAAGTGCTGCTTGACCTTGAATATCGACCCGTGCGGCTCGATCAGTCCGAAAAGCATCTGAAAACCGGGAAGTGTCGCATATTTTCACAAACACGGGTTTTCCCGGAATCCGATTCTCATAGTTTTTTGTACTAATAATCAATATTGATACGAAGACTTAACGTGTTGATGTTTTATGCACACGGTTTGTCTTTTGTACAGCAACCTCTCTTGTAGAGCGACTGTGAGAACGATTGTCATTCATGAGGTTCTAAGTTTGATTCCAAAAGCTGAGTAGGCTAAATTATTCCATTGAAACGTGTTCTAGCTGAACACGTTTCTTTTATATATTTTTAACTCTTGAGCAATTATGGATTTGCCATTGTGATACTTATTATTTTTGTTGTGATACCTATTAACCGTTTTAGGGCGAATTTCACCAATTACTATTAAACTAAACGTGATTAGCACAACTAATCAGCGTTCAAGAGCTGTCAATGTAAATAAAGTGCTAATTTAGCACTATGTTTGTTTTACACATTTGTTGACAGCGTAAAATAATTTTGCTGTGTTTTAAAGCTTCATTTTTCAAGTTTTTCTTTATTTTTCAATCCATAGTGCAATCTGGTCCGCATTGCTATTTGGTGTTGCAGCACGTTAAGTTAACTCTTTCAAAATCTCAGTTTCTATGCATTAAAGAGGTATGTTTAGAATAATTTTCCTCGTTCAGTTGTCAAGTCCGGTTGTCCGAGAACAAAACGCGTGACGAGGCCAACCATTGTGGCACTAAATGAAGCCATAAACTCACCATAAACATAAAATATAGATAACTAGATATTTACAATGATTTTATTGTTGTTTACGTAATTGTGTATGATTATCAGAACATTTGTGTTTTTATGAAAGTAGGCGAAGAATTAGTAGGCGAAGCAGTCTCTATTACTACTGCTACATAATATTTAGAACATCATTCTGTCACGGTGCCTAGGAAAGTGAAAACCGTTACCGTCCCGGTTGTCAATTGTCGACAGTTGTTATAGCCCAGGATCCCGGGTCCATTTTTACAATTGGTTACTATCAAGCTAATTTTCTGTGAGTGGCTTCATTTTGACGAGACGCCCAACTTTTTCTCTTACAAAAATTCAACTCTAAAGTTTAACAGCTAGTCATACGAAGGGGTATCGCGTTTATTCTCACTAACTAGGTGTTGAAGATCAGTTTATCCATACATATTTTAGATGCGCAGGTTCATATAATAAAATTGTAACAGGTCGATGTCTGTACATTGAAGATATTGAAAAAAAACATATGTATGTTTGTACGCGCATTACGCAAAAACATAACGCATGGATTTTAACGCAGTTTTCACCGCTCTACTGCTAGATGTTTATATAATTTTGAACCCGATAGGTGGCACTGTGCGAACCAAGGGCGGGTCGCTAGTTTGAAATAATTTGTAAAAGTGCCAGAGTGGTATTCTGAATTCCTGACCGTACCTACACCGATATCAGACAGTTCACTTTTCGTTTGTTCATTTCACTCGCTTTGAAACGAACACAAGATGAAAATGCACGTTCAATCCTATGTAATTTCAATTTCTTGTGAATTTAGGATGAAATAAAAATGGACGTTTAAACGCAGGCTACGCCGCCAGTTAGCGAGCGAGCCGGGCGAGCCTCTTTTCATACTTCGTTTCGGCACTTAGTTAGTTCGAAAGTATGAAAAGAGGTGAGACGATGCCTCGCCCGGCTCGCTAGCTGGCGGTGTGGCCTGCGCTTTAATCGAGTTAACGGTTCGTCCATTCAAGGTTTTACTAAGTCATAAAACTAAAAAAAACACATTGTTCACAGGCATGACCTGAAGAAAAACAAGCAGGTTTTAACAATCCGATGCAATGTAGAGCTGACTGGAGATTACAAGTTGGATGGACAACTAATCGTGCTGCCCATTCAAGGAGAGGGGAAATACCACATCTATATACGTAAGTCATTCATCATTACCTACATTGTAGCGTGTAAAATCGAAAACATGCAGATATATTTGTCAACCCGCATTGGGCCCGCATGACTACTGTGGTCGAAAGAAGTTAATAGGCCGCTTAAATGTACTAAGCTATAGGTATAACTATATGTCCATCAGCTTCATACTCTTTATGCACTACCTACGACATGACCAAATATTTTCGTAAAGCTAAAATACTTGTTACCACAGCAGAATGCAAGGCTTTTTGCATTTTTACACCGTTCAAAACGTTACAAACGTTACAAAGTTTTGATTCTCAGCCTAGTTTGTATTAAATCACTTTTGATTTTGAACCCTTTTGATTTTTTTTGTACCTAATTGTGAAGTGTAATTTTTGTTTCGGCCAATAGGTATAGACTCTGTAATTTTATAACTCCTTGAGGCGGAGACTATCGAATCATAACGATTTTTTTATGTTTTAATTAGAACCCCATCATGACCATAATAATTGTAAAAATTCCTTTATCAATGCTGCAGGCGACATAATGATCAAAGCCAGCACGGTGCTGGTGACAGTGGACGGTGATGATGGCAAGAAGCACTGGCACATCGACAACTGGCACTACACTAGCCAAACGAAGGGCGGTGCTACCTTCACCTTTGAAAACCTCTTCAATGGCAACAGGCTCTTGGGTGAGTAGACACTGTTCAATATTATCTGCCTTTGTCCCTAACGATGGGTTGTGGAAAAGATTACCATTGGGGGTTTGTCCAGTCATGTTCGGCTTTTTGTCCCTCAACTGATCTTTCTCCTGCCCCCGTAGCATGACCACCGTAGACAAGGATTTCTTTAACGGAAGAATCGACAAAATGACAGATTGTGTCGACACAATGACAGATGTCTTTGCGCTATCTGTCATTTTGTCGATTCTTCCGTCAAAGAAATCCTTGTCTACGGTGGTCATGCTACGGGGGTTGGTGTCGTGATTTGTTTGGACTTACAAAACAATGATTTTTGGAAGCAAAAATAAGTTAGTTATATTTGTAGGTTTTCATGTAGAAGGTAATCTCTGAAACTATAAATCCGATTGCAAAAATTCTTTTACTGATGGAAAGGTACACAACTGCCGAGTGGCATGTTTAAATATCTGTCTTCAAAGCCCTATTTCATGGGACACAAACATAACTTTGCAATGTGGTTCTGGTTGGTGTTGTGGTTGTAGTTGTTGTGGTTAATGTTTTTTAAAAAAGAAAAGAAAGAAAGAAAAAGAAATAGGTACACCTATTTCTAACCCTTCGGAGATTATTACAAGCTTGAATGTTATAAAGATCCATACATAACTCATCCCAACGTATTCTTCTTTCAGCTCAACCAATAGAAGACTTCGTGAATACAAATTGGCGTGATGTAATGCACGAGATTGCCCCGCCGATAGTCAAAGCCATCGTAGGGCGCACTGTGCAGGCTGTCGAACAATTGTACAAGGCTGTGCCCGCCGAAGAACTGTACATTGAATAAATAGTTGTTTTTGTAAAGAGTAGATCAAAAGGGGTCGGTAGAGTGACAAGCAATGTGATAATAAAGTAGATTAAGTTACGTATTTATTTGGTTTCAGTATGAAAAGACACCAATTCCTATCTCTCCCCATGGTTATAAAATTCCTTTAAAAAGCCCCGTCATTGTACTTGGGTTATGTAACAGGATCGGCCCTCCGTACAATAAAATTGACAGTATTTTTTTTCGTTATTCTTGGAGTAGTCTAGTTCTTTCTCCAGCGATTGGGGCAGGTTGAAGTTTATTGTAGATACCGTATCCATAGTTAGGGGCCAATCTGACAAATGAGGTCAAGCATGGGTGCCGGCAGCAGGGTGCAAGGGGATGCACTTGCAGGGTCCCTGTCGGGAAAGAAAATATATAGAAAAAAAAAAAATTATACTATGTTTGGTACCTACTGTGTTAACAAAAACTTAAGGCGTCTAGGTTGCTACCCTGTTCATCGGCTTGTCAATCAATTTAGTTTCCTCCTCTACTCGTTTTCTGTGAACATAGCATGCACAGGTTGCCTACGCCTCGCGTCTTCCATCGTCAGCGCCGTAAGCAGGGGGAGGGTGCGAAATCTTGGGTGACTATACAGAAACCAATCTATTCGAGGCGGAAAGCAAAAAATTTCGAGTTCTCTTCGCACGGTCGTACTTGGTCTATGAACTTTTCTTTACAAACAGACAGAATAGTTTTCGGAAAATAGATTTAAGAAATAGCCTATAGCAGTCCACTGGTGGACTTGGCCTCCTCAATATCACGTCACTCAACTCGATTCTCAGCAACTCTCATCCAGTTACTACCAGCCACCCTGCGAAGATCGTCACTCCACTGAGCCTAACGGCGTCCCAGCTTGCGCTTGCCGATTCGCGGTCTCCACTCATGATCACGCCTACCCCAACGGTCATCGGTTCTACGGCTAATATGACCGGCCATTGCCACTTCAGCTTACTTATTCTGTGAGCTTTGTCGACAACTCTGGTTCTCTGTCGGATCACCTCGTTTCGGATGCGATCCCTCAGAGAGACTCCAAGTATAGCGCCCGTAGCTTCCATAGCTCGCTGAGCGACCTTGAATTTATGGACCAGCCGTATCGTGAGTGTCCACGTTTCGGCCCCGTGAGTCATAACAGGCAGGACGCACTGGTTGAAGACTTTAGTCTTTAGGCTTTGTGGAATACGTGACGGAGCTTCCCAAACGCTGCCCAGCCCAGCTGGATTCTTCTGTTAGCCTCCCTCTCAAGGTTGTTCTCACCAAACTGCAGAGAAAAAGTAAACATATTCTCGAACAACTTCCGAGAGGACCCCCATTGACGACAATAGGACCTAGGGTGATGTTTTCGTTGAACATAACCTGGGTTTTGTCCAAGTTCACCCTGAGACCAATACGTATTGAAGAATCGACTTGGCCATTCAGCATCTGCTGCAAGTCGTACAGCGATTCAGCCAGTATGACGATGTCTACTGCAAATCTCAATAGTGAGATGTGTTCGCCGTTCCCATTTTAGCGCCTTAAACACATCTTCCAGTGCGTTGGTGAACAATTTCGGGGAAATTACGTCCCTTTCCCTCACGACGCAATAAATCTATAATAAAGGACAAAAGAAAACCTATCAAGCTCGCTACGCTACGCTCGCTCTTGCATCCTATTTTTTTCGATTGATTGCCTTTTCTGTATAAATTGACAAAATTGCTCCTTGTTTCAATTGACAAACGAAAATATATATCCCAGGTGGAGTGCAAAAAGTGGTCAGTGGGTCGTCTTAGGGGTGGATTTCATGGAACTGAAGATGCACCCTCCTGGAAATAGTTCTGCCGACGCCCATGAGGTCAAGTAATTTAAAAATATAGAATGACGGGTTTTCAAGCCATGGCGACGGGCGGAACTAGCTATGCCAGCGCCATTAGCTTCACAGTTACTCGACCTACCTAGCCAATGTGATCTTAAGAGGGGTGTTACAAAAAAACGCAAAATTGCAAGGTTTCCACGTTGAAATTATATGTTTTTCGTTCGTTGCTTGAAATATCAATTATTGGTTAAAAATAGGTCGTTATCTCTACTACAATCATATCAAAGAGAATTTTAGATAACTTTTTTATATATTTAGTAATCATCATTCTCCCGAGGCATGTTTAGGCAAAAACTCACGAAGACCTGATTTGGGGGCTCAAATGTGTACATTCTAATGAATATAGACCATCAAAAAAATATTTTTCGTCTCACATATAACCTACACTTTAATATTATCAGAATACATTTTCGTCATATGATAGGTAAAGAAAAAAAAAACTGGACCTAATTCAATTATCAACCGAAAAGGCTTCGAAACATGCCGCGATATCTCCGAAGTTGTGCATCATTTTGACGTAATATTTATACTAAAATATTCTTCAGTATTTGCTTGAACTATACTATAACTTTTATTTTTGAAATAGCTACTGTTATTTGTTAATTAATTAATTAAAAGTCTATATAATTTACTGCGCCGGCGATCTGCGCTCACTACGGCGCGAGCGCTTGACTAGGACGGGTCCAGTCAGATGTTTTCGCGCGCTTCGTCCTGTCGATACTATCGTAGTGTGCGTCGATTGCCGTATAGACTGTGCTTTTGTGTGCGTGCTAGAACTTCGTAAACTACGACTGCCGTTTTTGATCGTTGTAAATAAAAATATTTTTCTAATAAAAAATATGGTAATTGACTGTAATAAAAGAATTATTAGTTACATTGGTGTATTCTATTTAGTTGAACATGTTGCACGTACTATTTATTTATTTACATACACATCACTACATAGTATAAAACAAAGTCGCTTCCCGCTGTCTGTCCCTATGTATTCTTAGATCTTTAAAACTACGCAACGGATTTTGATGCAAAATTTGAAATTACCTGAACGAATTTAAAAATATAACAGCAAATGAAACGTTTAAATGATACGAATAGCGTGGACTATAATATTGTCCTTTAAAATATCTCACAGTACTTTCATAGTATCGATAGTACAATAATTATTGCGTTTTCTATGAGTATGGAGCACGATTTTCAGACTACTATGCTACGGATGTCGGTTATCAATGATAGGTTACTGCGTAAAAATTTAAATGTTTATTTATGTCTACTTAATTTAACACTTTAAGATTCATAGATAATGAATAATATAAAACGAGTTAAAATAAATCTTAAAACGAATTAAATAACATTAAAATTTCACAGAAAAGTTTTTCCGTCCACCGAAATACCACCGTAACTCCATCCTAAGAAAAATTGTGTAACGTGGGATCAAGATCGTTTAGACGCCATACTCACAATATCAAGGTCCAAGCGAGTGAACAGAAATGAAAGAAATAATCGGTCGCGTAGCTCGCCGACCGCTCGGTGCGTAAAATACCTAAATTCGCGAAGCGCCCAAATGTAAGAGGGCTCTTAAAAACTTAATATCCAGAATAGACCAAACTGAAAATAATGTGAACGTTAGTCGATGTGACTAATTCCGAAAATTAGATTTTTTCCGAATTCAGACATCAAGAACATCACTCTGTAAGTCTGCAGTGTTTCAATGCCACTGTCAAATGCCGCACGATTGTAGGTTATGTGTCAGCCAAAAAGTGAGGTTATGTTATTATTGTGCATTCCGTAGTTTTAACAGTAACACAAAAACCCCACAATAAATCTACAATATGCTGTGCCCAGAAGTATGGAACTTTCCTCTACCAAAAGTGATAGAGACTCACAGAGTAAATCAAGATTTAGAATCAGTAAACAAAACTGTAAATATGAACAATTTCTATAAAAGTTTGATAGTAACATGCCCTGATGAAATACAGACTCCGAGTTTTATTCAAGAACTAATTACAAAGGACACAGACTATTATAAATTAACGGATTGTTCACTAACAGAATTTGTGGAACCAGTTTTCATTAAAAGTTTTGTTAAAACTGGAAAAGTTCACTGTTTGTCAGTAGACAGAAACTGTGTCATACAAAATTGCGCTGCTATAACTCCTGATGGACATCTCATACTGAACATTCTTGAGTACACATATCAAACATTAGGACTTCAAGGAACAAAGCGGCCTCTGGGCTTCTATGAACTAAAAATAGATCTTAAAACAACCTGTAACAGTTCCAAAGTGCGATCAGCGCTTCTGAAACTAGAACAGTTCGATTTTAACTTAACATGGGAGCCAAATAATGAAGATATCTGCCCATCATCCATAGCAAAATATTTTAGTGAGAGGAACATCAATGTGTCAGTTCATTCCCTAAAAATTAAGAATATATCACCATCACTAACTGAAATACCTTCAATAAAAGATGTTGATGCTGAAGAAATGGTTGAGTGGATTGGGTTACTGGCTCATGATGCAGACATAACTCCTACAGAACCTTATATTAGCACATACTGCCAACCAGAGAGTGAGAATGCATTGAAAACTGGTAGAATATCCATTCTCATAACTAAAGGCTTCATAACTCCTTCCCTGATTTGTAATTTATGTAAGAAACTGGCAGAATATGTTCTGGCCCGGGAAACAGAGAACTATTGGGCAGCTGTTAGTATACAAAGTGATGAAAACAGTTTGTGGCAATGGAATACCAGTAGCCCAGCTATGTTCCAAGCTCACAATTCTTCAAGTAATGTGTTCTTTACTCATAATGGACATGTACTGTATTCAATAGGTCAATTAAAGTATTCATAAGAATCAAGTTATTATTCTTATTTATAACCCTGGCTAGGTCATCTGTTCCTTTAAATTTCCATACTAGTATTGTAAACCCAAAAGTAACTAACATTTTTCACACCTCAATGATTGAGGATTGGCATACAGCTGCATAGGAAGCTTCTCATTCTTTCACTCCTCTCTCCATGCAGGAAGTGAATAGCAATAGCTAGCGTTTATGAGTATTTATTTAAGGTGCTAGCGCTGGGTAGCCCGCGAAATTTAAATTTTCTTATGTTTTTTTGCAATTTACAGGTCAGCCTCAGGTTGTATGTAGATTATGATATAATTCGCGATCGTAAAAAATACGGCTTTACATCCCCCATTGATTTCATGAAAAAGTCATTCAATGGAATTATATGAACAGAGGGTTGTTTTGAAGATTTTAATGATTATAATTCTGTGACTACATACATGTTACGGTCGCGAATCATATTTTGTTGCACATATAGCCTGAAACTGACCTGCACATTGCAAAATACCTAAGAAAATTTGAATTTCGCGGGCTACCCTGACGCTTCCACCTTGGACTCAATGCCAATGTCTGTCGAATGACGACTATGCATTGTCCAAAGAGATTCATAAATCGTAGGTGATACAGGGAAAAACTAAAATACTTGAAACTATCTTTTTAATCATAAATAAGTATTTTAACCATTACACTTACAATACAAAGATAGTATAAGTTAATATGGAAATTTGATTTGGTGAATCACACATTGTTATAAAAATTATGGCGCATGCTTTGTTACAAAAGTTAGCTATCTGAATATAAATATTTGCAAATGAGATAGGTTACTCAGGAGGAATGCTGAATAAATCCCCATAGAAAGCTCCCCCTACAATGATGACTTTGCACTGGAGATCTGTTACAAAGAAATAAAAAAAAAAAACATCAATTTAGAATACATTTATTGAAACAAACCAGTACATATGACATTTATTACATAATATCATGTGCCCTGCACCAATAATAAAATAAAAAATAAAATCCAAGGATTCCAACAATTTGTTCACTGAGATATGCCAGGAATGCTTTTAAATAAATCACAACATCTAACGTACATAGTCTTACATGCTACCTACTTAGGTGGTCCTATATTGCATTGTGTTGTTTTCTGGAGTTACAAACCCTGATACATAGACAACTTTCATTTAAATACCCAAAATATTATACATTTATATAGAGGCACGAACATCACTCCAGGTTAGAGGCTACTTCTTGAATCCACCTTGTACTTTTCTTGCAAATTGTACTCTTAGTATCAATTAAAACCACTGATGAAGAGTCCAGGGCACAATCAGTATTAGAAGAAGCCGTTAACCCTTTACCAGAAACTTGTTGCAAGCAGATACATCACTAATACTACAGTAACAATGAAGGGGTACACTGAAGATTAGGATTCTAGACCTTGGCGAGTCCGATGACGCCGCATGCGATGCGAGCGCCGGCGTTGCCCGTCGTCTTGCTCAGTTCGTGGCCGCCGACACCAAGGTCGTCAGGGTCGGCGTGCACGACCAGTGTACGACCAATGATGCTGTTAGGGCCCGACAGAGAGATCAGACAGTCCTGGATGTTCACCTGAAATGTTTAGAGTTGGTAAAATTAAAACTATATTAGAATTTTGAAAGTTTTAAACTTAAGAAAACGATATTGGTAGTGATTGGTCTGTGCATTAATTGCTCTTTTTTTAGAAAAAAAGAAAACAATTGGATCAGAAATATTTCTTTTGGTCTTCGAAGATTTGTGTGAGATTTGTTGATTTGTAAAGAGCAGTGTTACAATATAGGTTTATAACAAGGTATATTCTATCTATCTTTTCAGAATATTGAGGAATTAACGAAACTTTTGCAGTGGGTAGGATCACATTGTATATTGCATGAACATAGCTTGGTCTTGGTTAATTTTTATTTTAATCAAAGATAATGTTCAGTAACATACAACAGAGCATGCTCCTACTTTGCTACAAATTCTGGTTGTATTGGAATCGAAGGGTTTTAAGATATTATAAATAGGGTATTAGAAGAAATCTCACATAAAAAAGTGACCCCTTAGCTCACTGAATTCATAAAGCAAAATGCCATTATTGACAGGTTTGACACATTAAACTTGTAACATCAGCAACCGGTTGGCTATCCCAAGTAGATTACAAATTTGTTTGAAATGTCTATTGTCTCATAAAAGTTACTTTTATTTTTTTTCTTTTATTTGTTTATAGGAAGTTTTATGCATAGCTTTTGTCAGTCCCATCGTATCCTAAACAATTGTACTTTCACAAGACGTGAGCCATGAATTTGAACAAACCCTTCGCATCGTCGCCATTTGGTTGGGATAGAATTGTATGGAACATGCTTACATCAGTTCTGTTCAAATTCAGGTGCCTTACATGAAAGTTAATTAAAATGTGTTAGATTATCATTACCGTGGTGATTCCGCCATCCGACACAATATTTCCGAGGTCTCCGATGTGGCGAATATCGCTTTCTGGAGCTCCATGGTCCACCTTCTGGGGGTTGAAGTGCGGGCCGGCTGACGTGCACCCATTCGTATTGTCTCCAAACTCGTGGACATGGAAGCCGTGTTTACCCTAAAAGGAGAGATAGGAAATTTTACATATCATCACTCCTTGTATATGTGACATTACCTGTCAGCACAGGACCTGCATGGTGAATTACAGCCCATAGCCCTCTCAGAGAGTATAGGTTTATGTCCCAGCAGAGAGAACTTTATAAATAAGCTGATTATCACCAATGATAATTGCTAATAAACCATTATCAGAATGTATAAATCAGATAACATTGTAAGAAAACCACAACCTGGTTATGTAATAAGTCATTATTATTATTTCAAAAACAACATTTGGCTTTTATTGTTTTTAACCTTTATATAAGTATAACAGTACAAATGTCATCATTGATAACTTAAAACACAGTTATTTCTTCACTGTAAGTAGTAGTTATTTAATGCTTGTAATAAAATGAATACGAAACTTAAATAATTCTGTATCTGTCTGTTACCTTTTCACATGTTAAGGGCTCACAACCCGTTTCTACCCTTCTCAACCCTTCTTAGTCATGTATGAATAAGTATCAAAATATTTTATTTCACATGGTCCTATAAACACACTTACTACAATTACAAAATGTCGAGAAAAGGTGAAGGTGTACTTATGGACACTTGTTCCAAATGCCGTCCTAGCACTTGCTTGTGGCTAGCCCTTGCGTACGGTCAAGTAACAATCTAGAAGCGCTTCTCAACGAGGCCGGACGTAGACACGGAGCATGCATCAAAATTGCTGGTTCTTGTACAAGGTTAACCCAGCTTCGGCCTTCGCTGTGCCATGTAGATACCAGTTGTGTACTAGAACACTAACGCTATATGGATTTGGATAAAATTTTGCTACACAGGTACACCAGGAGCTGGTTTACGACATAGGGTTAGTGCTTTTCCGTCCTCCACACAGGTGAACACGCGGGCAGTATATTAGTATTAGTATTGGTAATTAGTAATATTAGTAAAATAGGAAATATTAGTAAAATATTTTCAGTTTAATATTTCCTATATTAATAATTTATTAAAATTAGTAATTAGTATATAAGCATTTGTTAAAAGTGAAACAAGTGAAAATTAAGTGTCCGCACTTGTAAACATTTCTCTATACTGTTTGTTCCGTTCCCTCAGACAAACCGTGAAAATGGTTTTGTGGGGCTTAGTTCTTTAGTTAAGATTTTTATAAACCTTGTCTTGATAAATAAATAATAATAAAGTAAGAATTATCATAGATACAGAATAGTTCTGTTGGATAATTTATTTAGCTGATTACGAGTATTACGACATATATCGTGACCTTGGAGTGTTGTTTCTGTATATTGATAGTCATTGTATATGCTAATGTATGTGAACACACTACCTATATTAAACTTGCAAAGTCATTCTGATTTTATATTTTGATACTTTTGCCTGTGTGGAGTTTGTACATTATGCCATGGGAGCTTGCTACCGGATGAAGTACTCTGCCCTGATCCAGGTCTTGGTCTCATTTTCTAATTTCTGATACTTTTAAACTGTGAAATGGTGACAGACAGACAGATTGAGTTACTAGCGAATTTATAATTTATTATTAGTATGGATTATAGCATGGATGATACGTATCAGAAGAAGAAGCAAGTATCATCACCACAAAACTCAAGCCTACAAGTCCTACAGTGTACTGGATAAATCAATTGTTAATTGCTTCATGGATAAATCTATCTGTTTAAGTTTAGTAACTGTTGTATTCATTGGGCTGGTGTCCGCAACTCCACATCCAAAGCACATAATTTTCTTATGGTAGGTAACTCATAAATACTTCAATAAGTTTAAATAAACAATACTACGTACCTCCGATAGACCAATGATTTCACCAGACACAACTACAGGTGCACTGTCACCCTGGAATTAGAAAAACAAAATAAAATATAACTGGGCATCCACAAATTACAGAAACATAATTTGTTAGCAATTGACCAGCATCAAAAATGGTTGTTTAAAATAAATAGTTTGTTATTCTTTTATCAAATCAGCAGTTTCTTTTTGTCCAGCAATATTTTTACTAGTTCAGTAGGTTGCCAGATCTATATAACTATTATAGAAAAAAAAATTGAGTTTGTACCCATGCTTATGTGGAGGGTAATCTCCGGTACCATGGCAACTATTTGAAAGATTTTACCATAGAACTGATTGAATTGACCATTTGAAAGGAACATTTTTCCATATGGACATAGGCTTATTTTATCTGGATACCACGCGGGCGAAACCGCTCACAGAACCTAGTCAATAATAAATCAAACAAACTTGCAAAGGTTACAGTTTGTTTGATTTATTATTGTTGAAGATCTAAAATTTTTTTTTTTTTTATGTAGTAATGATGATGAAGATTGTTTTACAAATCACTACATTTTATCTGATTTGCACCTACTAAGATAAGCGATTATCATGATCGAAACGATTTTATAATGGCTATATTGTCACGCTTATATGCATTATTTCTGGTGAAACCATACACATACGGAATCCAGTTTACGATATTTCCCTTATCAAAACCATAACACATTTGCATTTAATGTTTTTACATCGTTCCAGAACTATCTCTTAGGCATGATAAGAATTCATTTATATATGTAGGTACCCATATAAGTGTCTATTCAACACGTTATATCGTAGTTGTTTAGCTACTCAAACTACGAGTTTTTCAAGGTTATATAATAAAAAGCAGTCCTGTTGCAATTTTGTACAAAAAAATAAGCGTCAATTAATTACCTTTTGGTCGAAGTAAACGGTTCCGCAAACATCGCCATTGAGAACACACACAGCCCGAGACATTTTGGATTCAACAAAGTTTTAGACAGTGTTGTAATTAGGAAATCAGTATTAACTAACAATATTTAGACCTTTACAGTTTAATTTCTTCCTGAGTAATGATTTTCCACAGACGAAACCAGCCACTGCGCTCCAGTCGGAAAGGCCGATACGATAAATTCTTTTTCTTTGACGTTTCGTTTCTGCACCCGGTTCAACGGTGAGAATGGAATTTGATCGTATGTACGTAAAGCCCGTTTCACACACGGTTTATGACGGTTTACGTATAATGTGGTATCGTAACATTCATTTAAACGTCTTGCGTAGCTAACAAAATGCACACGGACATAGCTTCGCTACAGTTGAAACAGCCCCCGTGTCGTGGGGACCAGGAATGATCCAGGACAAACGCTGATCCAGGTTAAGGCCATGAGGACCGATAACTTACTCCGACCTTAGCATTGAAATGGCCAATAGTAACGTTTCATGATGGAACCTCATTATTGGCCACTTCAATGCTGAAAGAAAACTCTAGCACATGGAACTTCCATTGTGCTAGAATTTTCTCCAAATCATTGGTGATGTTAATCATCGGTGTGAGGCTTTGACAATGGTTAAACTATTTAGGTCATTATACTAAGTCCATGTTTAGGTCTGTGCTGTGATGCTTAGTTCGAGAACTGGCACACTCCCGAGTATCAGAGACTTTTTAACCACCAAAAAACCAATCCAAAAAAAGCTCCAAAATAGGATGTCGTAACATCCCGTATTCTGCAAACCCGTTGATTACCGTGATTGTTGTCGCGGTTTTCTAGTGCTACTTGGCACTTGAGTTCTGAACTTATATTGTTATGTTATGGTTTTAAAGTTTATTAAGTGCGATTTGGACGTTTGGTGTGGATTGCTAACCGTGCAAGTTCAATGCGGGTTGGTAGACGATACGCAAAAGCTGCCTTGGGCAGTGTTGGCTCTTTTTTAACAGGTTCATTGCCAAGCCAAAATGCTCAACTTACCTAAATGGCCAAAATAAATAAATCGGTAAATGTCTTCCCTAGTGGCCAAAACAAATACCAGAACCCAATACTCTGCGCCCGCTATTTTATGGCTCGTTCATAATTATAAGGCACCACCACGCGACGTCGCGTCATGGTACCTACGTGCTTACAAAATGTGTGCCTTGAATATGGTACCACTTATACCGGTGACAATCGTGTCGTGTGATTTATAAAAGTGCTACCTACAGCTGTGTTCACGAGTGCCGTTTAGACAGGAACCGTGTGTCTAAAAAGGGCCTTTAAATGTAGTTGCACACGGCAACCTTGACTTTTCACATTTTTCCACGTATGGAACTAGTATGTACTAATAATGCTACGTTATTCTTTTGGGGCGTGGTCATAATCGGAACTAATACCGCGATCTTGATAAATCAATACAATTTTCATAGACAATTTCACAAATTTTACCAACAGCGCCCTCATAACAATGTCATTCAAGTGCCAAAAAACCATGTGAGTCACAGAACTAAGCTGGAATATTCGTGCTATTAAAAAAAATACACTTAAGCATTTACGTAAAAGCTCAATGAAATATTGATGTGGACAGAATCGGCTGCAGTAGATAGAAAATCTATACAAATAATTAAAATTGAAGTGTCTGTTTGTAATTTCAGAATAACATATTTTTACTGAATGCTTAAGAAAGTTTACGGTACAGACGCCAGTGTAAACGACAAACCACATACCTAGTAATATTGGTTTTAATAAGCTAAAGAATTGCAGGAGAAAGAATAACATGTTATTATATAATTATGATAACCATAAACTACTAAAATCACAATGTATGTGAGAGGTGTATAGAAACTCGCATCATTCACCCTCCGTTAAATCTAGTTATGTCTCTAAAATAATCACAAGGCCTCCTTTGTCTGGTGGATCTTCTAAGAGGAAAATGCAGAGGCGATTCAACAGAGCTGTTTCGAGGCTTTTCCACAGAGTTGTCTACAATCTCCGCATGCTCTCCTTGGTCTGACTCAGGTGGTACTCGGTTTTCATCATAATGAACCGAAGTATCTTCATTTTGAGATGGATTAGGTTCCAAGATTTGCCTTTCAGTAGGTAGGTGCGCTAACTGACGGTTTGACACAGTCACTGTATCACCATTGCTCCGTCTTATGAAGGAGTAATAAGGATTACTCTCTAGCAATTCGGCTTCTTCTCGAATAGGATCCGTCTTGTTATGTTGAACATTTCTCTTGAGGAGTATTGGTCTTGGTACCATCCATGTCGATAGTGTTTCCCCATCCGGGTGATCTGCGAGGATAGTTGAATAGCCGTTCATGGGTAATTGCATTTTTGGATATGTATACCAGAGAACGAATAGAGTGCAGGGCAAATTTGACGGCATGTTCTCAGCTTCGGCTTAGTTGGATCCTACGCCTCAATGTGCCATTCAAGCGCTCTACCTGACCGTTACCTTCGGAATTGTATGGAGTCGTAAGTGATGAAGCGATACCGTTTTTCCTTAAGAACGATTTAAGCTCTTCGGACATGAACGATGTTCCCCTGTCACTGTGAATTTATACAAAGGCTAACCGAATGTGAGGAACAGGTCCTTAAGACAGTTGATCACATTAGTGCTAGTCATGTCCTTGCAGGGGTAAACAAATGGGAATCGGCTATATCTGTCGATAATCGTTAGCAAATATCTATTGGCTGTGTTCGAGTTCTTTGAAATTAATGTTAATTCGTTCAAAAGGAGATGTGGATTTTATAAGCTGCCCTCTACTCTGGAAGCGAGGCTTTGTATGTTTGACATGATGCTGTCATTGTGTTAATTTCCGAAAGTAAGAAAGGTGGTAAGTTTTTCATTCGCACCGCATGATACATTCTTGTGATACCGAGATGGCAAAGTGCCTCATATAATTCCTTTAGTAGAACCTCACATCAGATAGCACATCAAGCTACGGCTATACAATCTGTCTTTCTTTAATAGATTTTCAACTTAATTACTAAAGCATCAGGTTCATGGTTTTTTGAGAAAATTTGACAGTTTCGGGTGACTTGATCTGTACTTATAACAATTTTTAATATTTGTCTGTCTGTATGTCTGTTTGTTCCGGCTAATCTCCGAAAAAGCTGGAGCGATTTTTACTGACAGATAGCTAATGTTTTAAACAGTAACTTAGGCTGCTTCTATTTTAGAAAAAGGATTAGGGATCCTTGCAAAAAAGTAAAACCCTTGAAATTGTTAGCAAAATCATGGTTTTACTGCCTACACAGATAAGTTGGCTGATGTGTACAAATTGCTGTCAGTCGGACGTTAAACGTCAGTTTCAGGATACACGGCAACACAATCTATCTTTTCCTCCTCTCTTCTGTCAACACACCAACCAAGTATTATACTCTTTGGTCCACACATGGTCTTACACTTGTATTATATAGTGCATTATCTATGGGTCTCACAGAGCATCAATATAAACCATGGTCCACAGCGGCTTGTGAAAGTGTCGTGTTTTGTTAAATATTTACGATTACCATGTTTTAAATTGAAACAAATTGGTTTTTCGTTTAGTATTGTGTTTGAACTTATTGTGAACTTATACAGTACTAGTTTAATTTTCTAACATTTACAAAACAAGGTTAGCAATGGCAGCAAACGAATTTCAATTTCAAACTCCAATAATTGCGAATGTAAGTAAATAATTATTATCAGCGTGCTCATTGTTGCCGTATTCCTCATTGACGACAGAACCGTAAATAACATTGAAATACATAATTTTATAACGTGTATAGCTATTTAGGTGTAGTGTGTGCATGTCCTGTAATCCTATTTTGTGTGTTGTTGCAAAAGTGTGCGAAAGGTATAAAATTTCAGTAGTATTTTTTTCTACAATTTTATATTAAAAATGTTCTTTAATGTTACAATATACGTATATGCATGTTACTTTTGATCAGAGCTCAAGCTCCCTCAAAATAAAGGGGGTTGGAAGATTTTTGTACAAAGGCTGGCCTGCTTATTTTCAGCAAACACTTCTATTTTATTTTCTATATAGTAGTCACGCATTTAATATGTATTAATCAATAGCTGCCAGCTGATAACAATACAAATAAGTTTTGTATGGGACAAAAATTTCCAAAGCTTCATGTATCTGAGATATAAGCTATCAAAGTTGGAATCCTATTCACTGACAGCACAATCACTATAAAACTTTGATTTTATTAGCCACACATAAAACCTGTATCAATCAATAGCTGGCATAATTACAAACAAGTATTGTATTGAACAAAATCTTCTAAAGCATCACATTTCCGAAATATAAGCTGTGCTGTTGGCCAATATTGTAACTTTGATAGCTTACTTATCAGAAACGTCACGCTAAGCAGGCCAAATAAGTCAAATCCTTTTAATCCTATTTTTGTATGAATGGTATTCTATTCTATTCTATGTAGGGTCACTAAAGTTTTACAGCTCACTTTACTTGCTCTTTCATCCTATGTTCTCTTAATTCTAAAGCTCTTTTGATAAAGTCTACAGTTATTGCTAGTTCTATGTGATTGAAATTTTCTCAGACATTTTGGAGCTCGCAACACATGCTCCTGCATATTACGTATTAATTAACAATGAAAGTAAAATGCAAAATGGCCCGTGCTAACAATAAAAAGATTAAAATGGTGCCTGATCACAATAAGGTTGGGAATCACTGGTTTAGTTAAATTTAATTTTAATGGAACCTCAGCTACAAAAAATAGCTGCTTAAAAAGAAAAAAACTAAGGACCGAGTCCACTTTACCCACCAAGGAAATATATGCATTCATTTTCAAAGTTTAATTTTAATTTTTGTGTCTGCTAAAATAAGTCCTTCCTTCCTTATAGTCAAACTTTTTAGTCCAACGAATGATCCTCTCTATATCAAAGTCAAGTTAAAAATGTGTACAGTCATTTGTAAAGGTATTTGCTTATTTGCCAAATGTAATATTTAGATAAGCTCTACTAGATTCACTTCAGAATTTTCAATTTGTTATTTTAGGATGAGGAATGTTATTTATGAAAATTTGCTTTATTTTTAATTGGACCAAACTTCTTTTTCTACCGTGTTGTACGGAATCTAAATTATAAAAAGTTTTCACATCTGCACGGAGCTGTCTAGAGGCTGGAGTCGAAATTGATATGTGTTTCTTAGCTGCTTAACTGACTGGCCACAATTACTACTTATGGAGCTTGAAGTCTTGTTCTGGTTCCTAGGTTGTGTATTCTAATTGTTATTTGATAATTAATTATTAGTAGCAGCCTGTCTGTATTTGTGCCTGGTTGATGGCAATAGGCTTGTCTCTCATGACATGGGATTTAAATATGACTGGCTATACACCTCTGCCTAACCCTTCAGGGAAAAAGGCGTGATGTTATGTTGAGCATGTTAGTTAGCACATGCTTTGGTTTAGCTCTGTTCTTGTCTCTATCATTCACTAGTAGTTGGTCAGTTGTGCGACAGTGAATGATTCTCAGCCCGTCTTTGAGATGTTTCTACATTTTAACAGTTTTGAACCCAACAGTGATGTTATTAGCTGGAAGCCTATGTCGTTCTGTCTGTGATATCGTCTCTTCTATTTAATAACTTTTTTTCTTGAGTCCCTTTTTTATGTGAATATCAAGCTATTATTTCGTTACATTTCATATACTGCTTAGACTCAGGCTTTAAGGACCTCATTAATTACAACTAATTTGTATGTTTTTCTTTGCAGTCTGTCAATACTGATATTGCTAAAAACAGTACAATTATAGAGGAGGGTCCAAGTGTAAGTAATATTGTCATTAAGAGCGCTTGTAAAGAAAGTGGGCAACCTCGCAAATAGCTGTCAAATATTGCGCTGTTTTGAATAATTTGGCAATATTACTCTATGAAAATAAGGAATATGGCTAACTAGTGAACTAAAGTATTGATTATGAAATGCAATAAGTAGTATTGTAACACCGAATATTTCGTTTTAGATGTAAAAAAAGTATTTGGAAAGTTTCCAAACGCCTTT
Organism: Noctua fimbriata; assembly: GCA_905163415.1. Taxonomy (NCBI): domain Eukaryota; kingdom Metazoa; phylum Arthropoda; class Insecta; order Lepidoptera; family Noctuidae; genus Noctua; species Noctua fimbriata. The sequence goes on from LR990937.1 coordinate 1,058,695, forward strand.
TTACACCTAAAACGGTTACAACACCAAATTCAGTGTTTTAATTGCAATTCATTGTTAATATTCTAGTTCACTTGTTAGCCATATTTCTTATTTTCAAACAGAAATATTGCCAAATTAATTAAAACCGGTAAATATTTGACATCTATTTGCGATGTTGCCAACTTTCTGTACAAGCGCTCTTAACGTAGCAAGTAATAGTAAAAAAAAAAAATTAATGATTACCAATTTTTTTTTCAGGTTTGTCCTCTGTGCAGGTCCGTCGTGCGAAAATACTATATAAATTTTCATGAGACAATATTTATGTGCACAAACTTAACATGTGAATACCCGTTTGGAGAAAAATTCTCGATTTATTCCAGTGATGATGAAGGAAGCTACTTAATTAACTTCGACTTAACAAGCATGCCTCGTAAGCGATACACTCGCTCACATAGATCAACTAGATCTGGGGGAATAAGTTCAAGAGGTACATCGACTCTTGGTACTAATTCTAATTTGTCGACCTCGGAATGGGCTGAAATGAGCCGAGCAACAAGCCAAAGCTACGATTCTGATGATAACAGTAGCTTGAATTCCTCGAAAATGTTTACGAGGAAAACCAGCCCACGTCTAATGCAAAAAAGAGCAAAACAACAAGAGGAAGACCAGCTTATCAAACAGAATGTTGAAAAAATAAAGGAATGTAACAAGGCTTTATTTGATGCCAAGGAAGAATTCGCTACAATCCGGAATGAGAAGTGGATCAAGAATTTATCTACGATGCAATCCTCATCTGGAATGAGGTTAGTCAAAGAAAATGAACTTCACAAATTAAAGAAAACAGAAGAGATTTGTCATGGAGAATTAAAAATTGATATAGAATCGAAAACAGATGCTATGTCTTCTATTATAATTGAAATTGGTAATATTTCTCCAACTACTAATAAGAAATTCAATAAAAGTTAAGTGTATGAATACTTGACCTTATATAGTCTTTTCGAAGAAGAGTAGTCTGCTATGTACTAATGTAGCCTGTATGGCAATATCTTATTGAAAATTATAATATCATTTCATAATTATGCTTTATCAGGCTTGAAGTATGAACTGCGTAAATCAGTTTGGCTGGCAGTAAGTAAAGGAGCCAAATATTGTTTTGGCAAAAGTGAAACAATTAAATTTCACTTTTAATTGAGAGATTCTCTTGGATATATCGGCTAAAAATACGCGTGCAGATGTTCGTTATGTTGGTTGGTTAGCTTCATAGTTTAGGGCAATGGGTAGGTACCACTACGGAAGAGACTGATTTTGTAAGTTGACTGTATTGTGATAATAATTGAGATACCGTAGTGGTGCTATTGCATTTAAGGTATAGGTATTACCTATTATGGACTGCTAGTCACTAAAATAAAAATTGTAGTGCCGTGTATGTGAAGGCAATATTTATTACTAGAAACTATTTTATACAGCTAAAATCGTCGAAACATGCATGATAAACGCTCGAAATATGCAATAAAATTGAAACAAATACTAGAAAACAGGTACAGGTACAGGTTATATATTATCATCAAAAACATTCATAATAATGCCAATGCATTTGCTTATAATCCGGTCTCTACCAAAGAATGCATGTTAAAATTGTAACACAGTATTATAATAAAAGTCATCTTAATTTGATGTTTTTTATTCTTTTCCCCTAAAGGCGTAATTCCATTAGGCAAGTCTTGCAAGCAAGTAGGACGACATATTTGCGTACAAGTTGCTTGCATTTGAAACATGTTTTCAAGAGTGTGCAAATTGCATTCAGGTTTTACTTGCATACAAGTGAAGATGTTCAACAATTGAGTAGGACACGTCACTCGTTCGCAATTCGAAACGTGCAACTAACGTTTGCACGTTCCATTTGCACGTCACTTGAATAAAAAATGTACAAGTTTAAACTACGTCATACAAGTTGTAAATTGTATGCAGGTTTGTTCAAGTTTTATGCAATTTGCAACTTGTATTGGGCCGAAAAATATGCTGCAAGTCATTGGGTTTAGCTCAGCAGTGGGATGACCCAAGTAAGCAGGGTGGGTTCCCAACGAGTCACCCAATCGTATCACACTGTGCACACTGCAATTTTATAGTCTCAGCGCAATAAAGGCGCAAACCCACCGCGGCGCATGCTGTGCACGGGCACGCGGCGCGTTTTAGCTGCGTGGATTAATTTGTTTGACAAACTGGTCTACGTTTCCACTGCAGTTCACACTACACACCCACAACTATGTACAACTGTAGCGTGCGTGGTCCACCGCGGCATAGTCGTGAGTTAATATTCGTATCCACGTGTGAGTGTATCGCATGCACAGCGAGCATGGCGTTGACAGGCAACGTTGAGTTATGTGAGCGCCTTATTCGACCAAGCCACGCATGTCCGTGGTTTGCAGTGAACACAATCACAGTCATACATTTTCGTGCAAAGCGAAGCTAACACTTGCGTGGCCTATCCGCGCGCCGCGGTGGATATGCGCCTTAATTGTCTTGATTAAAAGGAAACAAAGTAGACTGTACAAATCTGCAAACAAAATGATATGATAGCATCATAGCATAGCTCCTACAAGTAGTTTTACGAAAATAATAGAAGACAAAATGTATTAGCGCCTGCAAATTCTGAAATAGCAAATTGTCTGTCGCGCACATGAAATCCTCACGGAATTCTTCGTCAAGAGGCGGATGGAAATAGAATACTCACAATACGGCCAACGAAGACCTCTTGTGAGTTTTACTGGCTCAAAAGAGACCACAGTGTTGTGCTCCAAATATCTCGGCTTCATGACTCGTGCACACCTCTTCAAACTCGGCAGGTAGACATTGACCCGTCAGATTCTTAGGTGGGCCCCGTCGACGTCCCCTCATGCGGCTGTTGGCGGGTCCAGGGTAATGGCCACCTCTTGACTAGTGGCTGCCTCCATGCCTATGCCTATACTTTACCGTTTGTTTTCAAATCGTACGTATAGTCGCGACCACCAAGTATACGCGAACGAAGCTAATTTTAAAAATGAGTTTCTCCTACTGGCTACTATATTGATTAACGTTTTACGTTTTCTCGAACACAGTATTTTTGAAGCCATTCTATTACGAAACATGTCTTGTCTAAAATCAAAAACCGCTATCTCACGAGAAAATTGCTTCATAACTAAAAAGTGCATACCTACCAGGGGCGGTCCCAACCTAGGACTAAGGAGGGGGGGAGAGGTTGCACACAAAGAGTTCGAGCGAAGCACTTACCTACATAGCTAACTATAAATACTTAGGTAGTCTTTGGTGTAAGTACTTAGAGCTAGTTATGAAAGAAAATGTTGTAGGTCCGGCGGAATTTCCTAGTTCCGTAATTCCCTTTTGTAAGGACAGTTTTCCACGGATATTGACAGTTCCGAACTGATATTACCATCTTAATTGAAGCAAACGATAGACACGCCTATTTGACATAACATAACGTTACACCTGTAATCCCAAAAGGGTTAGGCAGGCGAGGCACGCGCATTGTCGCGATTGGCCATCCAAATCATTCCAAGTCAAAGAGTTCGGCAATCGGCGGGAATCAACGGGCGCGCTACAATATAATGAACGTAGCAAATGGTAGGTATGAAAAATGTTGCATAATGATGTGTTACAGATAACCTGTACCCGGCCTTATGTATTTAAGATTACCTTACCCAACGGGTGGTGTAAGGGTAGGATAATAGTGAAACCTAAAGCCTAGCCCAGACGTTGTTTGGCCGTCCTTCCTTGGTTGATCTATGCAAGTATGTAGGTAGGTACCTATCTACGTGTAGCTACCTAGCTAATCTAGTATTGATGATACTCTAGAGTCGAGGGAATCGAGTCACGTCGTTAGTGAAAGCCAATGCGGTTGCCGTGTCATGTGTCTTGGAATTACCTTGATAACATATTACTTAGGCACAGCTTGTTATGTGCTAGGCACTACCTAGGTAATTAGAGAGTCTACGGGATTCGACTCGGTTAGGCAGCGGTGTACCTAAATAGTACACCCATATTTCGCCAGTTATATTTGAGTCCCATGTATTTGGGGGAGCCTGTTGCTATTGCTAGACCAACGAGGCAATCCAAAAGAGGAACGGACTCGTATTTCCATAACGAATAGTTTGATTAAATCATTAATTTTAGGCCTTGCTTACTACTCTTAAACAAATGCTTTAAGTAAGATTAGTGCACTGTTGAAATTTCAACCCTCGACGCTGAACCTTGCGTTGTTCAACAGTCCCAGAAGTATCCAGGAAATAAACGTACCTACTTGCAAATGGTGAAAAAGTTAGGTAGCTCCTTACATTATATACATAACACACGCCATTTTTGGGGGTAATTACAAACTACAGAACGCCACCTGCTACGATTACTATTGTTGAAGTTGAATAACGGCAATGTATATGGAATTTATCAGAAAAGTCATATATGGACAAGTTTTCACCTCGTGCAAACGTTGGATAGCAACTGAAGTTACGTCTATCCGTCTGGCAGCCTAACCGGATTTCAGTTGAACGTAAATTGCGGTACTCAAAATACGCGACTCACAGATCTAAAAATTACGCTCATTTGGCGTCACCCTAAGCTGCGTCCACGTTTTTACACCTACTACGCAAACGACCTTGCTGAAGACCATGACCAAGAAAGTCAGTGTATGTCCTAGGGCGTTCTCTCCCGGCAGTTCAACTCGCATCTGTCTTGTACCTAAGGAATACCTTTCATTTATGCTTTGTTGTCGTTGATACGTTGCGACGATAATACGTAGACTTTCATAATCGCAATGTAGACGATCAGGTATTAGGTACATCCAGTGGCTGGTAGTTGTCTCCACAGGGCGTGGCAGGACGTTTTGCGAGGAGCTTGAACTTGACTTTCCCTAACGGACGCCGGCCGACGAATACGTAAGTCTATCTACGACGAACTTGAGCAACGTCGAAAACAGACGACTGAATTGATTAATAATTTTATGTCCACGGTCCAGGTGTCCAGGTCCATCTTCAGGTCAGCCGACTATTTGGATTTTCTTATTAGGAAATGCTCAGTAGCAGCACGGATACAGTATCCAGTGGATAGCCATGGGCTTGCTCTATACTTACTTGCCAATACCTATAGTTTAAAATGACCTAACGAAATGTGAGTAAACGCCTACGCTGTCGGGGAATAGGTACCTACCTTAACAGAAAGAAAGTCTCCTTTGGTTTCGGTACAGGCTGTCTGTAGCTTCACATACCAGGAAAGTTTTCATTCCCGGCTCTTAGTAGACACCTTCTGATGACATGAAACATGATCGTATTGAATGTATATTGAATGTAATAAGCGCAGGCGTGTTTTCTTGGCAATATATTATGAGGTAGGTATGACTTCACGTTTCCATGGATTTCTAGCTAATGCCATAAGAATACACAAACCTGTCAGCAGAAAACCGCGGGCAAGCTACTCCATATAATAATATTTGAGCATACTGTGATCAAAATGTCATCAAAAGTGCTCAGCGTCCCGATATAGCATTCAGAGCATTTCTACATTCGTCATAGCGAGCTCGCACTTTCGCTGTCGCCGGTCCGCCGTCCCGAGCTTATATAAGATGCTGCGGCTGCTCTCATCTTACTTTCATTGCGCCAGTGTGTAGGGGTGCCGCCAGTAAAGTTGTGCCAATGGTGTGATACAGTGCGTTGCGTTAAGGTAGGTCAGTTTATTATGGATGAAGAAGAGTGCTAAATGAGTTTGTATCGTGCAGGCAAAGTGTACGAGATCGGATAGGGTTTTAGCCATATCTTAGGGGCTGTTGGAAAATACAACAAACCGGAAACAGGGTACCCAGACACTGAATTTTTAGAATAAGAACAGCAAAACATCACGCCTGTAATCCTCGATGGCTTAGGCACAGCCTAGATGTGTACTGATGGTACCTACATTCACGTTTCGTCAGTTAATTTAAGTCCAATGTGCGAGACTATTAGGTACCATCATCTTCCGGGCTTCGACTGAGAAATTTATGTTGGAAAAACCCAATAGCAAAAAGACCCTAATATCCAGCTCTGGGTGATAAATCTTGCTCAATTTGTGGTATACGGAGTTGAAGGGACACCGACGCGAAAACGGTTAGCACGTATTCAGTACCTACATATAAATTTTTCATCGGTTATTTAAAAAAAAAAACAGTTGTTTCCTACAAAAGTGCAATACCATAGGTCCAAACAAATGAAACAGCTGATTTTTTTTTTGTTGTAACCGTTTTCGCGTCAGTGTCCACCCCGTATTATTGGTGTGATTCACGATATTTTATGACAACTAATGCCTAAGCCTAGTAGGTGGGTACTTAAATGGCCCTTGATCAGATGGACGTAGTTCTTTTTCTGTTAAATCGTCTATTTGACAGAAAAAGACCCACGATAAACTGCCTGATGAATTTAATCAACAATTTAATCTTTTAAGTTGTCAGACACACGACGAGACACAATAAAGTTTTTTTATAGCTAGTGTATGTCCTGGAAAGCACAAAATTTATCAAGTAGAACCTGTTTTGGACTCATGCAGTTTCCAAAAACGATGATAAATGCATTTTAGAGAAAGTGTTTAAAAACACTTTTTCAAAGAACTTCGGTTAACTGTCATCTCCCCTAATTTCACTTTCTGTTACACTGCTTTGTTGGTATAGCCATTCAAATAATGTCTAGTAGTCGCCAGCGCAGCGTAACTCTGCAACGTGTGGTCCTAGATTTGATGGTAAGTCGGGCAGTAACTGTTGCAGCCTGGAGTCTCGGACACTAGGTGTCTACTCTATGGTATTAGGCTTTCGTCTGGGTGACATTAGCCCATCAAAGGAAACCGGCACGATGTCATGAAGCGAAATCTGTTACCATGAATTCAGCACATGATGCTAAAACTGTTTTATTTAAAACTAGAACTTCACCCGCGACTTCGTCCGCAAGAATCTTTCTATTACCGCCTACATACAAACTTACAAACAAATACCGCTTTATAATATTAGTATAGAAGTACAAATTCAAAGAAAAATTTCACTGCTGCGTAATTTAGGATCATATACCTACTGAATTTTTGGTAACTGTTTGCGCGTTGATCTCTTATGAGATCGCACCCTTACATCCTGTTTAACAACACAGGAACACAGCTGATGATGATCTACCCTATCCAATCTGAAGGTGCCTAGAAGAGATTAGTTTCTTGTATGAATTTTACAAAGGAAATCTATGGTTTGCCTACAGATGCAGTGGGTAGCGACGAGGACGTGTGTCCTGCTGGCTGCGTTTGTATACGGTGGGGGTGGAGTTACTAAAACATCTGGTACGTATACATTTTGTGCTTTTTGCCCAAATAATGGCAGGAAATGTGGCCCAACATGCTGATCATGGCTATTCTGTTGTTCGATAGTTAAATTATTTATGTTCTGGGACTCGTCGAGCTTTATTACCTCGGCGCTTTCCTGGTGGTCGCCTCTGTTGATCCTGGCTTTCAGAACTTGTAGACTTGTTCTTAAGAATAGTGTGTAGGGCGTGTCCGAAAAATACATCGAGTTGGGCTTATTTTATTAGGCACAGGTTAGAAAAATTTACTGACACGTGACGGCTTTCCATGGTCCAAGATCCCAGAGCCGCCAGACCTGACTTATTTTCTGATTAACAAAATGTGTGACATCGAGTAGTGTTAGTAAGTACTGTGAATCTATGCATATTTGCTAACTTGTGCCGACGGCCAATTTTTAAATATCAGGTGCTAAATTGCAAATAATATTTTTTTTTAAAGCCTGAATGCTTAAATCCTGAATGCATACGTTCACAGTACTTACTAATACTACTCTATGCCACCCACACATTTTGTTAATCAGAAAATAAGAAATGTCTGGCGGCCCGGGGATCTTGCTCTATTAGCAAAACATAACGTGCTACGTACCTTCTCACATGCCATGCCATGGTTTACCATTAAACCATTGTTTCACTCTCTCCCTCATTCACTTTTCAGTCTCAAATCGTGAGTAAGTATCATAAACGTTTAAACCGGAAATTGAATAAGACAATTGCTTGGTCGGCAGAGCGATCTAAGTACTTACTCCCTTTCTCTCGGTGGCTGTAATTAAGTATAAGTCACGATTCATTCGCTGTGACGTAAGCGTCAAGGGGAAGGGCAACATCTCCCCTTTGGAAGAAAGTACTTTTTACGATTTGCAATAGATACCCCTTTTATCAAGCGCTGAGTCAATCGTCTGGCTCATTGGTCTAGTGGTCACAAGCGCGTCTGCTGAGCATGAGGTACTGGGTTCAATTCCTGGGTCGGGCAGTGTAACTGAGTTTTTCTTACAGGAATTTCTCAGTAGAAGCCTGGAGTCTGGATTTGTGCCCGGTTGATGGTAATAGGCTCGCCCTCTGTTACATGGGACGAAAAACAAGCGTGATATTATGTTATGTGAAGTCAGTACTTTCATTAATTAATGCCACCATCCGGTTATGGGACTTCTCCCTTTTAGAAATACAATACTTTACATGGGTATTATTTTACTGGTTAGGTATAGTCTTTTATACTTGTAATACGACTGGGTTCAATAGTACAACTTGGGATCGACTCCACGACCTCTCGCTCATAAATCTTCTTACTCGAATTTCTCTCTCAAGTCATGTAACTCGATGAGTCGACAACTTCGTTATTTGTATAGATTTAGGTTCTGTAAGCGATATGTTCGAAAGTGACGATGTGTGGACATTGTATGGAACAGTTTGATGTCATTCCACATGTGTAGTTGTGTACTTTCGCGAAGTACCGGTTGTGAAGCGTCACTGTTGTTTCATCTCACCGTGGGGTCGACATCACACTTTATTGCCACTTTCTTATGAGTACAGTGAATCTACGGCTCATAATGGCCAAAGGTATACGTATACTATGGCAGATCACTTTTCCCTCAATGTTATTTAATGATCACTTTTCTCTCATAGTGTTATTCAATAACTCCACGCGTATCTAACGAATTGGCTATTAATACCATGCAATAACAGAAGCAATTTGATCATTGTTATGTGTCGACCACAAAACTTTTATAAAAAATAAATGTTGCTTTGCAGGAATTGAACAATTTTGGACGGACGACTACAAAATTTTCGAACAAGTTTACGGTAAAACTTCAGACAGAGATATCTATGGAGAAACCTTACCAGCAAGCATAATAATAGGCAAAGACCATAAGAAAGAGGCGTCACAGAAGAACGAGCGATATCTTCTAAATCTCGACGAAGATACAGACGAATTAGAAGCATTCAACTTTGGAGATCGATACAACAATTTGTTGAGTAAACAGACTTTGAAATTATTCAACGAGAAGAAGCCAGCAACATCGTCAATTAACTTCGTTAGCTACTCAGATTTCAAGCCAATCAGTCAAAGCAATGATCCAGAAACATACAGCTATCTGAAACATTTAGAAGAACTAAATAAAGAAGAAAAGTACGCCTTTCCCGAAACGGTGGGAGGATTTAAACCTTACCTGAGTTACATTAACAGACCTAAGCCAGAAGAAAGTGATGCTTACAAAAGCATCCAAGACATCTTGGATGCTCACGAAGCAAATAAAGAGAGCAATCACAAGAATGAAGACGATAATAATATGAAGTATCTTACTTATGGGAAGAATAAAAGGAAGAAACCTCCCCGGGTTTACAATGACGTGTCAAAACCTAGATGTGTCTCTGGTAGGTGTAGGAAGAGGGGAGCAGGGCCTTATTACTCGAGGAATAGGCCTCGTGTCCGGGGAATAAAAGCAGTATTTGTTGTTTGATTTTAATCTTTGTTGTTTTGTAGGAGCTGCTAAATTTGGTTGACGAAGTATGATCATAAATGTGTTAGCGCGTTTGCATTCTGTTTTGTCGCTGATCGGTATCTAACGTACACTCTTGCAAAGTCATGCCTTTGTTATTTTTATATGTATATCTTGGGTGTCTTTTATCAACGACTTTAGTTCATTGACTTTTATTACAACTAGTATTAAATCAAAATAAGTTGTTTGGTTTTCGTATTGTTATTTTTACTTGTTTTTTTTTGTTTATGGGTTTTTGTGTGTGCCTGCGTCATGGTGGTCAGTGTTTGTTATGTTTTAAAGCAGGTTATTTTATTATTAATTACGTTTTATCCTTATATTATAACTTCTAGAAATATAGGTATTTAACTTAAGTGTTGAGTTTGTTAAATTATTGTTGTTGTTATTGATTTTACTGTTCGCAAGTTAATAGAATATTTTATCAAACTTTATTACTTTTGTTTTATTTTATTTTCACTGTGCACGTGGTTGATAGGTGCCTATTCTTTCTCCTAGAGAGGAGGCCTGTATCTCAGCAGTGCTTATGCTTGATTTTGTGTATATTTTGAGCAATGAAAATCAATTTATATTTAACATTATTTTAATACTTACATATCAAAGTAATAATCTTACAATTACGTTACGTAACCCTTTTCAATCAAATTTCCAAATTAAAATTAGCTGAAAAGATTACTGCATTTTCACTCATTCGCCTTCAAGGACTTTCAATAAATTAAGAACCAGGTGCCTTGCCCTTACCAGTGCAGGCCATGCAATAAGAAAGAGGACAGATGAAATTATCTCCTAAATAAACAACAATTATGCGTCCTCTATTGTTGCTTAAATAGAAGACAATCTCGAAAAGAAAATAGAAGAAATTACTTAAATATAATATTTAATTCATCATGCACAATCATTATTGTATTATAATAGTATTAAATTAGAAAATTCTGATCCCAAAATAAGACCAAACAGTTGTCTGAGTAATGGATGGTCGATGTTAGTTTGTTATCATGCAAGACCGTTTAATTTCTGCATGCATTATCTTTCACAGTGTTTTGAGTAATACAATATTTCCTTAGTCTGTCTGACTCTCATCTGCATCTCATTGTGAAGCTTCAACATTCAATTCACCAATCAGATTGGTCCCAACCTTTGTATTTTGACTACTGCCTCCTTCTTTAGGATAGGTCTTTCATTCAGTCGACTTAGATAGTTTTCGTTCATAGAATTATCAGCAATGGCATTCATGGTTGAGCAAGTGGTTTTGTCCTCATTTAGCGCTGGCAATGCGCTTAGTATGAACTTGGCAAGATCGTTATAAACATTTAAGTATTGTAAGCCATTTCCTTGACTCTATTGAAAAAATCGTCGACATGAATCTGTACAGGTTCAAGTTTTCAATGTTCTAAATGTAACACTGGTAATTCCAGGGATAGGTGTAAAGTGAACGAGTGTCATAGTTATTGAGTGATGATGATGCCATCTAGCCGATTTCAACCACAGCGACTGCATTCGATGGCTTTCTAGGGAGGTTGTCGAGAGCTTTGGCGTGCTGCTCTATCATGTGCTCTCAAGTGGCTAGCATACCCAACTTTGGCCGAAAAACTCCGAGCACAAAGCGGATATGTCAGAACACCATTGACGAAATTGTAGCAGGTGGCCATATTTATTACTCCAATAACCTACTTCTTGAATGAGAAGAGCGAGGCAGTCTGCCAATGCAAACGAAATTATTTAATTGACTGAATTAAATGTGATGTATCAATATATCACCACTATTGTTTACAAGGTAATTGCAGTTTCCATGATGACGGACTACCTAAATGCAGGTAAAATTTTAATAGCAAAATTTTGTTTTGTGTTGTGTATGTTAAAACTTAGATACACACTTAGTTACCTAATTTAATGTTTGTTTCAATTAGGTATTGTGTTTTGAAATTGGCATCTTATTCGTTAATGTTTGCAAGCTAATTTTATAGCGAAATGTGTTATTGCACTTCATAATTATTTTAATATCCTTTGTACCACATTTACTGCAAATAAATAATTTGGCTTTGACTTTGCAAAAATTGCGGGGAAAAACACAACTCATAGAGAAGTGAAAGAAATGGACATGCCTTTGCCCAGGACTGGGACAGTACAGGCTAACAAAAAAATAACCATGTTCGACATTATCATTATTTTAGATGTAACGTTGGCTATTCCGGAGAAAAAATGTGAAATCAACGCGTCTTGATGATGAATGTCTAAAAGATGGTAACTGTTCCTTGAACGAGGAGGAAGATGTCTGTCGATGTGTAGGAAATAACGAGGGAACAAGGTGTGAAGCTGATAAAGACGACACCTCAACTTTTACTTCAACCCCTACGCACTACTCTGCAGAGAGAAAGCTAAAATTAGCTGACTTATTTTCTGCCAAAACATCTCAAATACTGTTTGCACGGCAGCTGTAGTTTCAATGAAAAGAGACCTCTTCTACAGAATAAAAGTAGACGGAAGAAAAGAAAACCTATTCTTCTTCTGTTTCCCCGATAAAATATAAATTGTTTGACTACTGCTGGCATGGTAGCTGTAGTTTCAAAAGGACTTCCTATACGGAAGAGAAGTGTAGAGGCAAGAAAAAAATACCTACTACTCCTGTGTCTAAAATATAATTAAATAACCAAATTTGACATTGATGTAATGCTGGTTATTCCGGAGAAAGATGTGAAGTGTACGCGTGTCGTGGTTATTGTTGGAACAACGGTCACTGTTCCTCAAACAAACGACGTTGTCAAACAAAGAGAAAAATTAAATTATAATAAAGAAATCTTAAACCACCGACATAAATGATACTTCCACACGTAAGTACAAAACTTGAAATACTTAAGCAAGTGCTGTGCACACCATGTGACATATTCACCCTAGATTTTAAGTTTAATTGTTACATTACCCCAAAAATGTATTAGTGCCTATGCCTCAGCGAAAACAAACGATTCAAGTCGACGAAAACCTACTTCAAAAATGTTTATAGCTGTTGGTTGTTTTATGAACTGCCAAGGTACACCACTAGGCGCACTACAACGGTAATGTATAGTTTGCTCACTCAATCCTGAACATCATTGCCCAACAATTCACTTGTAGCTAGATTAATAGATAAAGTTAGGGTTGGTATCGCTCTGCCTGCCATTGGCAACTGGGTTGGCAAGACTCCTGGTCTTCATTTTGCTGTCCTGGATGCTCTGCAGCAGGAAGGATGGAGTGTTGTTGGGCCTCTGTTGTCTGCTGTCGAGTTCTCGCGTCAGCTCTTCGACGAAGTGAGGAGCGCTTTGCCGTTCTTCGTATAGACTCGTGGGCGTTTGCCTGTCCTGACTCACGAACTGCCCACCCGTCTGCCTGAAAGAATACGGAGATCAGTAGGAGGTTATCTTGAGAAATGTCACAGACCAATGTTGGTGGCTGAAACTTTAATGTTTGGTTTGATATGCATTGCAGAAGAAACATGTCCATCAGTATAATCATGTAGGTACTAAGATTCGCAGAATCCTAAAATAATTAGGAGTCACAGTTAAGACTAATCTCTGAATGTCTCGCTCTTATCAACGAAAGAATGTGCTTAATCATTACTATGGAATGAAAGGTGACTAATTAAACGGAACAGATAATAGCGCTTCGTCACCTTAAATGAATGATGCCATCATATTGAAAACAACCAATTGTTGTTGGAGTAAAGATAAGGGATTGTATTTTGCTTTAGGTAAAACCAAATTAAAAACTTAACTTCAGTTAATACCCAAAACTACTTCATGTAGGAAACATTAAATTGTCATGAATGATCTAGCTGGTTTTCTTTTAGGTAGGTTTGTCGAGTTTGGACTTTAGATCTATAATTATTTGGCTTTTAGGGAGGCATCCTTGAGTGAAGGTAAGGTGTCGAATTGTCATGGGCATCCATAGTTTGAGGAAAACGAAAGAGTAGGTCAGATACCGTCAAAACATTATGAGTAAGCTGTAAAATAGACAGGACGTATCATTCTGGGATCGGCTTCCAGTCTAACAGGATGCAGTTAAATTCCAATCTTTTATATGGATGGTTCCATGCCTGCCTATTTGACTTCAATGACCCACGAATTCCAAACCGCAACCGCTCATGGTAAAAAAAAGACAATGGATTTTCCACAGATTTTAGAAATTGCCGTGCCCTAATCTACCAGGGTGACATAAGTTTTGACAGGTCGAGTATACACATACCGCTCATGCCTCCCACTCTCCACATCCTCGTTGCTCTGGTACATGGAGTACCCTCGCCGGGTCAGCTCCTCATCAGGTGCCAGTGCAGGGTTGTGGAACGCATGGTTCTTGTCGTTGTCGTCCAACTTTAGCTTTCTGGAATTAGGAAGATTAAAGGGAATGAGCTATTTTATGAAGAAACAACATTCGCTATATAACAAATAAAATAACAACAACAAAAATGGTGCAGATGAGAGTCACTCCATGTAAAAGACGACCTCTACATAGAACTTGGGAAAAAGCAAATGATGAAATGCTGTCCGGTGTGATTTCACTGTTACTTATATTATTTTGAATGCCATTACATGTTGTAAGCTTTTGTTGACCCCTTACTTACTCTATTATTATTAATCATTGGTCTTTATCGACTGGACGTTATCGTTACACTACACGTGTCAGCTCTTTGAATATACTCCAGTTTCAAGGTTTTCTAAGCATCATTCCTATTCTTATGAGTAATTCCACTTGGTCGTTTGTCCGAATTCGATAGCCTTTGGAATTCGGGCAAACGACCAAGTTAAATAAACGGGGTCGAGTTCGCCCGTCTTCGGACAAGCTTGTCCGGATTCATCGTTTCTGGTGCCCGAATTCTGATACTCAACGCCAATCTTGAGCTGGTAGATTAGATGAAACACATTTCTTTCATGTTTTAGGCCATAAACAGTTTTCTGACGATGATAAATTGTATCATAATCTTCTTCTTCTTAATATATAAAAATCTTAAGTCACTATGTACACGCAGATCTCCGAAACCGCCCAACCGATTTCATTGAAATTTGTGAGTGTGTATGGTTAAAAGATGGGAAAGTTTAGTAGGTACCCTATAGGTGACGCCGTGCGGAACAGGCGTGGGTCGTTAGTATACTATAAGATATAATTGTATGGTCTATCATTTTTTATTTCTTTTCCACCTCTGGCCACGTCTTCGCGGAATCTAGACGTGAAACTGTGTTTAAACAAAAGCATACGTACTGTACCCTCATCCGTCCGGTGGCCTGCATCTCTGCGACCTTCTTTCGAAGACTGCGCACCTGTGTGCACAGCACGATGGCGACGATGAGCACCGCCAGCCACGCGGCCGCGAACACTCCCGCTACTATGAGAATCTGGGTCTCTGCATCCTGTTCAAAGTTACAATTGATATTTAATTTTATTTTATAGAGAAGTTATTGGGTTTTTATAGGAGTCTGGATTTGTGCCTGGTTGTCGGCAATAGCCTCGCCCCCTATTACATTATAGGACTCAAACATAACTGGCGATATGTAGGTGTACTATTAGGTACACCTTTGCCTAACCCTTCGGGAATAACAGGTGTGGTATGTTATGTTATTAAAAAAACACTATAAGTCTTTTTTTACAAACTAGGTTACTGTTTTCTATCTGTTTACCCTGAGAAGGAACAGCCGAAACATACTCTGTCACCATTGATTGACACGAACATAATTGAAAAACTTACCATAATAGATAAACAATATCTCTTTATACTATATCACTCAAGTGCACTCAACAACTATCAAGCATTTTATAATTGAAGGGAAACCACAAACTGCAAACTTCAAATACACAACATAAACACTTCGGGTAATGAACACAAACTGACAGCGACCAATTAAAACGAGGGTAGATAAAGAAATGTGGGTGAATGATTGTGGGCGCGTAGATAATGTCAATTTACGAAATAAATGACGACGTGACATTCTTTTCGTAAATAGATTATGACAAGAGTTTTAATGATTATTCATTATTATAAGTCAAAATGATAAATCATGTTCATTCTGTAAATTTGTTTTTACATACAGTTTTCACGTTGGCGTCGGTATTTCCTATCTGAATACTCTAAGAAGAAACACCGAAACAAGCTCAGAGATCTCATCACAGTGTCTTTTAAAGTCCACACATAATCTTGGTCAAGTCATATATTATAAGGACCATGAAGATTAGTATATAATCATTTTTATTTGTTTTGAAACATGGTACAGTCGCCAGCGCAGCAAGTTACCACAAACTGTCAAATTTTATCAATAGATTTTGAAGTTAACCATCAACATTTTATGGTTTAAAATCATTTGGACAAATTTGACAGTTTGTGGTAACATGATGCGCTGGCGACTGTACATAAAGGTCTTATAAACAGGGTTATGTATGATCTTACATGTTTCGTCGTAAACTGGCATACACATATCAGAAGATTTTGAGGAAAGAACCACAAAGATTTTAATGGACCTTTTGAGAATGAATAAGAATGGTTGCAAAAGTGCAGGAAGACCAAAGATTGTGTGCAAGATGATATTGGCTAGAAAGGGGGTGACTACTAGATCACGACAAGAAGAAGAAGACATGCTGCGACGACCACAAATAAATTGGAATGCAGGCAGAATATGGGTATGTACTTATGATCTTTAGTTTCAGGAATTCTGTATCTTATAAATAATTCTCACGTTCTTATTGAGTAAGATTATTTCCAGTCAGTAAATAAACACTTGTAACTTAGATTATAAATTTTTGTACCCAAGCTTCCGTCGATAACGAATCGATATCTTTCCTCGTCACGAATTTTATCATTTTATCTCAGAATTGTATGAAATTCCGAATTTACTTCTATCGCGATAGGAAGACGCGGCATGCTTTTTACTCTTACCAATAAAATTGTTTTATTAATTTATTCATAATCTTTAGATTTCTTATCGACATGAGCTCGATATTTACTTTTGTTAAGGAAGGCGATCGATTATCAGAAATTAAAGTTAATGACGAAATAAATGACGATATGTACTATATTTGGAACAGCACAAAAAGACAAGTAGGAACAACTCTCTACAGAAGAACAATGAAATAGTAAAAAGCAAATTAATGAATGAAGTCAGTGTTATATCAAAAAAACAGCTTTTTACTGTATGCATATGACAATATATACGGCACGTATAACAAAAACAATTTTATTTTCAATTTTTGTCTGTATTTCTGTCTATTTGTTCCGGCTAATCTCCGAAACGGCTAGCTCGATTTTGACGGCACTTTTACTGGCAGATAGTCGATGTAATTTTTATTTTAGAATAAAAGTTAGGGTTCCGTGCAAAAAAATTAAAACCTTTGAAATTGGTGACAAAATCCGATTCAAAAAGGGAAGTAATATTTTTTTCATAATAATTTCACGCGAACGAAGGGCGACAACCGGCAACAGGTACTGCAATATAAACCTGATGTTGTCATATTCAATGAAGAAAACAAGTAATCTATCGATGGCACGAATGTTTTTATAGTTGTTGATGCACATGACGTCGGACATTACAAAGAAAAATATAATGAGTAATATTTAAGCAGACATAAGGCTAGAAAGCTACTCAACAGTTAATGTTACACATATTCTTCAAAAACAGAAATTGTTATTGGTGAAATCTCAAATTGTTGTCTATGATAAAAATAAGCTGGGATATGATAAGCATGATTAATCATTGGAAAGAAGAATTCTGTAAATCTAACAATGAAGGTGACAGCTCATCAACTATATCCATGGTGAGTGTAACATGATTTAGGTCTAAAATACAACGATTAGTACCGGCACAGGTACCGGTAGAGCTATTAAAGTTTTTTTTAGACATAAATCAATTTTCAAACAAGAGTTTGAGATTTTCATTGGGCTTTTACTGTAAATTGATGAAAGTTCAGACTTCTTCAAAGAAAAGCACGTTGCTTAAGTAAACACCTTTATGAGGTTTAACACTGTAACACAAATTATCTCCAAATATTGTACGTACCATGTTTCAAGTTTTTAGGAGACACATCGTTGAGTTGCGCTGCCGATGATGGCTGTGTGCACACTGACCGTTATCACTAGATACTGCTGATAAGACCGACCAGACGACTTATCGCTTTTTCACTTTGTTGGAGGAATATTATTAATGTTCTCTAGAAGAACTTTACAACGATCTGGCAAGCATAAACTTTCAATTTGTTTAGTCAATAAAGTCTCATTATAGTTTCATTACAGAAAGTATATGCTGGAAAGAAACCCACTCAGCTTTTGAGAGTTATTGGTCAGACCTTCTCCAATTGGGTTGGCTTATGTTAATAAATAGTGGGTTTGTTTTGCTGAAATATTGTCATTTTGATTTGATTTTGTTGTGCAGGCATTTTTTAATGTCGTTGGTACTATTTAATTTAACGTGATTGGCCCAATACTTCGCCTCATCTACGGCATCGTCTTTGGTGGCACTTTTTGAGACACAGAGGGCAAGAAATGAAGTCAGGCGTTGTCTACGATGCAGTTCCAAATGCACAACCTTCAGCTGCTGATGCAGGAATAGATAAACAACAGTTAAATATGAAAATTCAATGAGTAACAAGACTTGTTCAAATTATAGGATAATTGAATCATTAGGAGCTTGAGTTTTTCTAGTATCAGTAGAATTAAAGTCATTGGTAATCGATATCCTATTTACAGTTAACAATATAGGTGTCGAAACAGAACTATGCGGTGCCTGTTAGTAGATCAATCAGATCAGATATGACAACAAACACCTTATCAAGCAATGGCGTATTATAATTTATAGATTTCAGTCATAAACATGTTTATTTTTAATGTAAAGTAAGTTGATACGTGCAATTCTCACCGTAAACAAATGCACTTATTCAAAAATCCCCAATAACATGTTTTTGTTTTCTACAATATGACGTATTGTAGCTATATTACAGCTAATTGTGATATGTCGGGGACTTACCCGACCACCTCGCATTAATTCAAATTCTCCAAAACATTAAACACAACAACATTCGATATTTAACTAGATGTAAAAGGAGAAGGAATGAACTATGTAAAAATGTGGATGCAATGCTCTAAAATAGACTCTTTTAAGGCCTTCGACACCTATTAAGAAAACAACATTTAAGAATACCAGTGAATGATTTGGAGAAAACTTTGTGAAGTCTCATCACACAAAATTCCAGGAAGTTGAAAAACAAAACACTGATCAGAGAGTATTGGTGTCTCACAGGGCAACAAATTGAGTCCAGCAATAAAATGAATGTGAGAAAGGTTGAAAATATTGATTAGGTCCATGGAATATGGGATGGACTGCGATGACCTTAGTGTGGAGTGCCAAATAGAAGCTTCTACACTTAGTATGTAGGTACTGTAATCTGGAGAGCATTCATATCTACCTAGATTACCTAGATATTTCTGCATCTATATGAGTGGTGCTCTTAAACGGAATAACTGCAAGTGTTATTATGAATAGTTAATATTGTTTTCAGATTTGACAAACTTCTTGAATTTACTCGTAAGTTGTTAACATAATTCATTGTATAGAGCAGTGAAGTGTTTAATAGTGGAAAGATTCGTCAAATCGCATTAGGGAAAATATATCTTAAATAAAGGAATTTTGATGCACAATGAACGATTTAGGTATGTATTGATAATATCGAATATCACGGAAAAAGTTAATTAATAGTCTTTATAATTATCTGATAGCAAACGGACTTGAATGTGATAAACTTTTGCGCAATAAGTGTAAGGTTCATTTTTATTTGTAAATATGATTACCTACTTATCTATTTGTAATATTATCTGCAATCGGTCATTCATTATGGTTATTCAATGATACCGGTTTCGTAATTACCGAATATATAATTAGGTACGTATTTTCACATGATTTCATCGTAATTATAAATCTGTAAATTTCTAGACTGTTCCGTTTCCAATAATCATCGGTTCTTAATCATAATCATAATCATTTATTTGCAATAAGTATTGGTACATTTTGGTTGCAATTTGTGACCATGTCTTGTAATCAACCCGTCAGTGCTTTGTTGGTTACATGTTAACAGGTGATAATCAATTAATCACAGAGAGTTTGGAATATAACATTTGGTCATTTTTATGTGTTTATAGATTGATAATTAATAACAACGAGTCAATGGTGCTTCCAAACAGTCCCGACTTTTAAATTCAATAGATCTAGTTAACGTCCATAAGCGCCTGATCAAAAATCAACGCAACGAGACTAGCGACGTATATTAAAGTTTTATTTCGGTAAGGCAATGTTTGCCCGACTAACCAGGCGACGAATCGTCTTGACTGAAGCGACGAGCACCGGATTGACGTGGAGTGGTATGAAGCTTGAAACTGAAGACCGTTCGCGATGGAAGACCTCTGCTGCATCTAGGGCATATAGGATATTAAGTCAAGCAAGTAATGTTTGCAGAGATTATTGTTTGGGAGATGTTGAGACTTGAGAATTTCTTTCATATGTATAATTTAAAGAGAACAAGAATACTTAGCTTTCAGGCACAACACCCATTGGCATAAGAGCCGTGAATAAAGGCAAGTAAAAAGAGAACCTATGGTGAATTAAGGGACTTACCAGTGAATGGGCAGCAGCGTTCTCTGTGATTTTTTATAACAAACATACTGCGATCGCCAACCCGCCTGCCAAGCGTGGCGATTATGGCAAAACCCCCCTTGGGGAGGCCTATGTCCAGCAGTGGACGTCTTTCGGCTGAAATGATGATGATGATGATGGTGAATTAAAACAAAACAAAAATCCTGTGGATCATTCGGTATTCACATTTGAAGAAAGGAGATTGATCATAGACGTTGTCTCACACTATTACACTACTTAAATATTGTAGTAAATAGTAAGTATTTTAAGAGGAGCTCGTGGTTAAATAATAATAGCCACTCGGGTCGATCTTAAGGTTAAACCGCTTGCCTAGGTTGGTCCGTGGATGGGTGACCGCCCATTACATACCGAGTTTCCTCTGTGCCTTGGAAAGCACGATAAGCCAGCCTTTGGTCCGGCCTGTCGTATTATCTAGTACTAGCTGTGTTGTGGAAGTCAGATAGGCAGTCGCTCCATGTAAAATACTGGTATTCAGCTGCATCTTGTTAGATGGGAAGACGACTCCAACATAGTTGGGAAAAGGCTAGGCAGATGATGATGAGTAAGTATTTCAAGCTTAATGGACTCGTCACTTCCGGAGCTAACAAACCTATTATTTGAACTGCAAAATACTGTGATTTCCAAACAATATTCGGTATTCCGTTGACAATAGAAATAACCTAGCAATAGCCTTGATTCAACACGAATTTGATAGAACCTTAGGATTCACATTCTATAGATTTTCGGCCAACAATGGTCGGCGTGATTTAAGGATTTTACATTGTTATAATTTATTGTATTACTCAGTTTGATTAGCATATGTATGCGGAAAATGACGATATTTATTTTTTTGGCGTGGGCGGTGGCGCAAATTAACTTATGTTGTTATAAATGCGAATATTAGGCTGATTGCGTATTGTTAACTGCTTGATTGTTCAATCGGTCTTCATTTGCATGGAAATTAAGATTTGCATTTTAATTGACCTACACATATGCCAAAGAGTCTGTGCTCAAAAACCAACACAAGAAGATACCGCAATACTGTTGAAACCGAAATATACCTGCCTGCGATGGACTGACAACTCAGAAGTTGGGAACATCTGGACTCCTACGTGGAAAGTAAAAAACTAGTACGGAAAAATAATATAAACTTGATTTAAGAAGATTATTTTCCTACTTATAGACTTTTAAAAACAATGTCTCATAAAGCAATACAATTTTTGGGCAATAAGCCCACAAGGAAACAGAACAGTTGTATCATACGTAAACGGTGAGCCACAAACTAAGCATCGCTTCTATCTTGTGGCTCGAACTGCATATACGAGGTCCAGCTACGATCTCACAAGAGCCAGATTGAATGACATTTATTTAACAAACAACACAAAAAAATGTGGACTTATAACACTTGACATATCCATAACATTGAATGTTTGAAATAGATCAGAAAATCTTCCGTAAGTATCGGCGGAACAGTGTGGTTGATTTATGGTTATTGGTCTGATAATAAGCGTAACTGTGTCCGGGTAACAACTACTTGCCTTCTTCTTCTTAGCGTGTCGATGGCAAAGATTTATTATATATGTTTGGCCCATAATTCAGCTACGCAAACTCCGCTCGCTGATACAGTCATAAGATTGTCAAGTGCGCAGGTGTTAGGGCATGCAGAGCAAGATGTAAGATGGGCCATTGTCTGTGGAGACACGCCGCATACACATTAGAGATCTGAGCCGTCCATGAACCCCCATCTGAAGAGATTATCTTTGCTACGGCCGACTTGGGTTCGGAGTCTATGCAGAGATTTCCAAGTCGGCCACGGCAAAGCATTTGGGTTTTAGGTGAAAGGCTTTCAGACGGCTCGATGAAGCCGTCAGGGGGCTTAAGCAGCTCTCGCCAGAGATCACATCTCGCTGTGGAGGCATTACTGTTAGCTGGACTAGCTGGGCCAACGCACCCAAAAAAGCTTTAACGGCTCTTCAGCCTCTGGGCCACTGGAACGTAATTGTGCATTGGGTGGCGTGAATCAGCTTGTAGCGTTGTCCTCTCGGTGCAGCTGGCTATGGTAGCTACTTGCCTTATCACGGGCTTATCATTTATTTGTATAACTGGCAGAAGTTGCTAGGACCATCCACAAAGGAATTATGTACCTTTAACCAAATAATAATAAATACTTACAGTGACAACATAGTTACAGAGAGCTTAAATTACAATCACATACAGAAATTATGTCCTCCTGGCTCCCAAGCTAGATTTATACTTTTAGACTTGGGCGACCGTGTCGCGCCATAAAAAAAAACTATTATTAAAACAATTTTTGATTATTACCGTGATGGTAACTGGTAATATTCTGACATTATGGTTTAGCATAATTATTATTCTGGTGATACCGTTCCCCCTGTAGTCGTGAGTCTTCTCATCATCTGCCTAGCGTTTTCTCAACTATGTTGGGGTCGGCCAGTCTAACCGGATGCAGCTGAATACCAGTATTTAACATGGAGCGACTGCCTATCTGTCCTCCACAACCCAGATAGTACTGGGTACGATATACGATACCCTTTGGTAAGACTGGTTGTCAGACTATCGAGCCACTGACCTTTAACGACTGTCAAAGATCTGCAAATGACAGCCGGGACCTGTTGGTCTTAAGTCTTTAAGTGCGGCTTAACCTAAAGATCGACCCGAGCTCCTCAGTCGTGAGTCTTCTATAACGATGAAATCAAGCTAACAGTGATTCCAACTGCAAAACTTAAAGCCGTCAGTTTTTAAGAAGAATCCGTTTCTATTACTTCGCGAAATGATAACTCCTGTGAAACACGACCTCCCCGGAATAAGTCACTTACACAGTTATAATAAGTTACTTCACTTTAGATGGGTAAATTTAATTGCAATGGATCGCTATTGGATAGTTGCAAATTATCCACAAGTGAGCCAGCGATCAATCAAATAATAAAAGTCAGTGGAAAAAAAGCAAGGTAAAATATTGTATTTAATTTTAAATTGACGAAAATTCTATGGGCTAATCACCTCGGTCTTTAATTCTCTAATCAACATGAGGGTCGTTTTAACAATCGTAATTAAGCTCAAATCAAATCAAGAGACAGGTGAATAGACATTGATGGCACGTAATTAAGGTTCAGAATCATAAGAATACCAATTATTTTCTCAAATTTAAGCCTTTGTAGACTCAGAGGAGATAATGTCGATCGTTCAATTACTATAACAAAGTATTTGCATAATATGAACGTGGAAACCCATATAATAGCTGCAATTATTGTTTCAAACAATGTTAAAGTATCGAATACTGCTGTAAAAACCAAACTGCCAAGCAAAAATGGAACCTATGCTATTGATGGCAAGGTTGATGAGTTTGTGGATAGCTAAAGCAAACTTGGTGTGGATCGGTATGTAGATTGGTCGCAGATGAACAAACAAAAGATCTTGCACCAAAAGGGAGCCTTGAACTTCTCAAATTAAACAAGGGCATTTAATATTGACTATTATTTAGGTATGAAGAGCTCTCAATTTAGTACTGAATGAACCAGATGTATGTTATAACTGGTGAGTCATTCTTTTGTAATAATATCAGAAAGAACTTTAATTAAATAATACATGACAATGAATAGCCAAACTGCCAATGAAAGGTCAGACGTTTAAATACTTTGAAACGCACTCTCTTAAGTCCTATATCAAACTGTCTGATGCCTGAAACAGAACTTCTTCTGAAGCTGGCATAAACCTTCCCAGTTTTCTACTAAGAAGAAGAGTGAGAAATAGCGCAGGAACATGGATGTTACAGAAATATTGGGTATGCAAGTGCGGAGGTAGTTAGTTGCTGGTCAAATATAGTGCGATGCAGATGTCATTATAACTGCGCCAAAAGAGAAGACGGATAAGGGTAACTGCTAAAATCAAAAGTAATTTATCAAATCAGGCTGAAAATGAGCACTTTTTGAACATTCATTACACAAGTCAGTCCTCCAAAACGGCCGCCCTTCACCAGTTCCTATTGTTTTATCTGGGAAGAAGAATTGGTGGAACAAACTCCCCAGCAACACATCTGTCTGTTAGGTTAGAAGAACCCAGTTCTACCACTTTTGGGAGCGAGTCACGCAGAAGTACAAGAATGAGTGTACTATCTAAGATATAATTCTGTTCCACGGAGAGGAACATATGTCAGCATTTTCACATCTGAAAGCTAAACAAACACTACAGGCACAGCTATAGGTAGTACCTACTAGCAACATTCCATCGTGATCCTCTGAAACATAACAAAGGCTAAACAATAAAGCGGCCCTGTCAATCATATCTGACCCCGAATCGAGAGCAATCCACAAATAGGCGCTGATCACGGCAGCTGTCCATCAGATGGTGTCAATAGCTTGACCTTTGGCAGGCCTTGTTCAGGATCAGAACAATCAGATCAAATGCTCTAGAATATGAAGCAATGAGATTTGGAGTTCATTGGAATGTGGCATTGGTCCTTGATGAGACTGACAGATTGGGTGATGTGGTGTAAGTTCTGAGGGGTATGACTGATCGCTCTAGCTATTCGTATGTATGTGGATTGATTGATTATTTATAATTTAAAACTATCAAAGTTTGCAATTCATTGCAGATGCGGGCAGACTAGGTGTAGAAATGCCTTGTATCTAATTTAAGTACTTTGGGGAATAGCTAGGTGCAATATTGTTGTTTTCATTTGAAAAGTATACCTTTGAAACCCATTAAGAAGTATGTGCTTCTCCTTAAAAAAAGGAAAATGCGAAGGGTATTTGCAGTATTCTATGGCTAACAAAATCGTTTATTACTCAATCATTTCTTGACAGTCTGTTTTCGTTTTCATCTAAACGTTTTGCAACTAAAGCATTTATTAGTACCTACTTAAGCATGGCCTGAAGCTGATGATCTAACGTAACATGATTAAAAGTAATGTTTCTCGCGGTCAGAGGTTGTTCTGTACTCGTCACTTCTAAACTTATTATTACTGTATTTAAAACTGTTGCTTCACATAGCTTTAGGGAAGTGCCATCAGTTTGATAGATTGCTTAACCGATGGGAGTGGTCATGCACCTAATTTATTCTTATAATGTGTGCATATCGTCTGCAGGCAGACTTAAAACTTGAGAAAGAATGATCGTAATGTGAGATTGTCGAATGTAATAATTCACAGTTGTCGCTGTAAGCGTTACGTTACAGAAATTACGAGAAATTAAGCGATTTAATTAAGAGACTTTTTATGGAGACAACCTTTGATAAGAGGTTATCTTGAAAAAGTCCCTTTTAGTTATAATAGCGTCAATTGAGTCAAGCTTTGTAAATAACATAACACCACTGTCTGAAATTCCGGGTTACGCGGATTCAGAGATAGTGGGGTGAAGGGACACCGACGCGAAAACGTTTACCACGTATTCAGTACATCATTCAGAGCCAAAAAATTTGCTGTTCCATATATTTTAACCGAGTAGGTAATGCATTTTTGTAGGAAACAGCAGATTTTTTTTTAAATCTCCGAAGAAAAATTTCTATGTGTGTCAGAATGATGTACTGAAAATATGGTAACCGTTTTCGCGTCGGTGTCCCTTCCACCACGTATTTTGATCATTTTCATTGGTCCTTCTATACATAACTATATACATAGACTTAAATTCCACAGTTGTGAGTAACGTGAGAACTCATCACTCCAAAAACAAAAGAACGTCTAACTGTCCTATTTACAATAACTAATCGTTACTTCCATGTATCATTATGTTAACATGACAAGTAACAAGGGTATTTAGTTTCGAAGGTAGCCATCATTCTACACTGGAGTGGATAACTTGACAGACAGTCACCCTGGGACATTAGAAGAAGGATGGATTTGAGCCAACTGGCAATCTTAGTCCGTTTCTCATGAATGGACTCACACACACAGAACACACAACACACACAGAATTTTGCAATTTGCGTGTCCTTTACAATCATGAATTAGGAATAGAATGTTATTGAATAAATGCTATTAACATCACTATGTGAGTGAGTGGGCTGTTATCCACCACGCGGACCTAGTACATCTACCAACCGACACGACACATGTCTTCGAATTTAAGGGTTCTAAGACACCTATTTCCTCGCAATGATTACCTTTAAGGTTTTGAGAGCTGCTTAGAAAGCTTTTAGTTATGGTTTCTGTCCAAGGGAAGTCGAAATCGTCTGCTTTTCTTACTCATCCACGGTTATTTTTTGGTTAATACCGTAGCCGGTTTCAAGATAGTTATTTCTCAGTCACTCGACGAGCTTTTGGTGCAGGCCGCTGAAGTGTTTAGTTAACAGGAGTAGCAGTGGTTGGGAACAGCATGGCTGGCTTGCCCGAGGAAAAATAAAAAATGTAGTTGTATATTTTTGTAAAGAGCATCTCTTAACAACTTTATTGTATTTTGATGATATTAGACCGCATCCGTGTTCTAAGTTGCTCCATATTTTTAAATTACTGTTATTTATAACACATTCTTGGTGTCATGATGCTGCCCACGCTCATAACTTTAACGTAACGACCAGCTTTTCTAGTATCCAAAATTGTATGTAAATCTGACAGATTTTTACGTAAATTTAAATGAGTTGATATTTTGTCATTGTTACGCAAAGGTATCAAAATATTAATTATGTGCACAGTTGCACACGATGAAGACTAAGTAAAGTAAAGGTATCCTATCAGTGTTATTTATCACGATTAAATGGTTTTCAGTTACCAGTCAAATAAGACGTTATGTACTGTTAGGATTTTATAGAGTAAGGACCTACTTCAATGAATTTTCAGTTCAGATTTACCTAGTAGGCTTCGATCACTGATCCATTTAATTAACGCGGACTACGATTTTGGGAATCTGTCCAAGTTACCTCAAAAACACACATCTTTCTTCATAAATTATTGTTAGGAGGGTGGAACTATTGTGGTGCAAGTATGTTCAATTGTGCAGGCTATTTGTACTTAAGTAGTTATGAACTGATCCAGTTTATCAGTATGACTTTTAAAAATCAGCGTTCGGCCAAAGTAAAGGCGTGTGCTCACGGTCTAAAAATGTCATCTATACCTCGCGGCCGTCTATCAGTTTATTAAGCCGTACCTATTAGATGGTAATGGTTGCGGCCTTTCGGAGAGGACTTATTATGGTTTCATAGTTCTTAGATGATTACACTAATATTCACACTTTCACACCTCATGTAAGTGCATCGGTCAAGTTAAAAGAAATTGCTTAAGCAATAGCAAAGTCCCTATGTCTGTAGGTACGTAAAAGTATCTTTACATTTCTCTGTCAACGCTTAACCTTTACAACAGATTTGAGAATTTATTTCTGAAACTTAATGTAGGTATATTTAAAAGATTTAATTGCAGAGTAGCCACAATCTCTCTAAAAATACTACAAAATACGTCTTAACGTAATTGAGCAAAAGCTATTGCTTATGGACTCTCGTACATGATTACAATACAGTACAATATGTGTGAACGAAACCATTGCGCGGGAAAACGACACTCTTCAGTACAACGCCATCTATCGAGTCATAGGTAAGCTAAATGACGTCTTATTTTTGTGAAATTAAAAGCTTTAGAATAGTTGGCTTAAATGTTTTTATAAAGATTTTAAGGGAAGTCTTATTAAAACAAAAGAGCTCCCTGAACTCAACGCAGACAAAATTAAAGAAGGTCTTAAATAACTGGGGCATGTTTTTTCTCATTTTTAAAATTATACAAAAAATCTTTTATAAAACTTACATAATTATTATAAGATAATCTGTAAAATGACGTAATTAGCATTTATGTAGGTACTGATGATAATTTTCAAGGCACAAGGTTGGTGATTCGACAGAATTAAAAATAGCTCAACCATTACGACATTAACCTAAAAAGTTCGTAACTTTAATACGATTATAATGAGCGTCTTCAAGGAAAATACTGGCGTAAAAGTAACCCTCATTATATTCAAAAGTAAAGAAATAATATTATTAAGAATACAGAGGAACCTTTTTCATTCGATTCTAATAGTAAAAATGTTAAATTAATAGCAAAAAGAAATCGTTGGAGGCGCCGGGTATCGATCCCGGTACCTCTCGCATGCTAAGCGAGCGCTCTACCATCTGAGCTACGCCCCCGTTCAAAGAAACGTTGAAATTACCGTTCAAAAGCTACTTGAATGTTCCTCGTTCGGTCTTGTGTGTTGAATGTTCGACGCGTATATTTTTAGCTGCCATTAATCTGATTTTGCATGATTGTTAAAATCTTCTCTTCAGATCTTTTCGTTGCTAAATGATATCTGTTGGTTTGTAGATTAGAGGGTAGCCGCCACATGCTAGCAACAATTACAGCCGTCCTGAAAATTTTATTACCGATTAGAAACGACCCGCAGAACTCAGTAGCAGCCACGGGGTGTGAATTTGTGTCCGGTTGATGGCAATAGGCTCGCCCCCTATTACATGGGATTTAAACATAACTGGCGAAATGTGGGTGTATGACAGTCAGCGTTATACGTCAGCTGCTCTTTCTTTTAGTTAAGGCTGCTGAGATGACGAGTATTCACGAAGTGTCGACGAAGAAGACATGTTGCGCCGACACCAAATAAATTGGGAGAAGAATGAAAATGATGATAACCTTAAATTGTCTACTTCCTCTTTGAATCGTTTCCATCCAGGAAGACTTACATAACAAGCAACAACAAAACGTATGGAGCAATTATTTTAAGGTTATAGCTAAATGCGTGGATAATAAATTGTTTTATAATATTATGTATAAATATTTTTTTACACGCATATGCGTATAATACAGTGTCCTCGTAAGTTTAGTGTTACGGCCGTGTCATCGGTACTTAGGGTTAATTTCATTTGTTTAATCTAGGGCTACCCCACGCACAAAGTAATGTAGACCGTATGTACGCACGGCGACTAAAACCAGTTTATGCGGATCTCTCATTGTATTGGAAATTTATACAAAGCGAGGTCATGTTATACTGGAAATGTGCTTGATGTGTCGCCCTGTGTACCTATGTAGTGTTGTGTTCTCTTAAACAAAATTAGGTCAGATCACAGGGTTTTCCAAAATTGGGATCAGCCAGCCTAAACTGGTTTTATTACTCTGAGGTGTGGCCTACTTTTTGAAGAATTCCGAAGGAGATACCGTGGCTCTGGAACACAAAGGGCAAAGAAGGAACATGGATGGGTTTTAGTCAGTAGAAGTCTGACACTCCCCTCCACTCCGCCCAGAGCGGTGTCATTTATTTTGATGATTACCACCCGAAAAAAAAAAAAAGGTCAGTTGTTTTCTTTTACTGTCAAGTTTTGAGGTTCTTTCAGCCTGTTACGGCTATTACAATAAGCATAAGTACTAAATAAGATGAAGACTCCTTAGCCATCCCTATAGCCAGGACACAATGAAATCTATGGCATCTATCATCACCTAACCCGTACGTGGGTGGCTCTAAGTATCATCGATTAGGGACACATCGACAACCCTGTTAACCTGTGCGCGGCTGCCAAGGTCGGACGTATCGTCGATATATTGTAATAGCAACAAAAACGTAATTAGTAACGTCAGCGCAGGCGCAGGTTACGTGTCAATATTGAGAAAATTGATGTTTGACGTGTGACTTGTGAATGTGGGGAGTTGGTGAACATTTTATGGACGTTAGTTTCGAAAGGCTGATTGTTATTCAAAACGATGGTCTTATAACTGAAAACGTGCAAACTCAAACTCAAAGCATTTATTTCAATTAGACCATCACAGGCACTTTTGAATTTCAAATAAAACAAAAAAAAAAGCGAAGCTACAGTCACAGTCACAAGGCATAATAACTTTAGAAAGTAGTGTAGTTGCACATTCCAAAGCGTAGATCTCTATGGAGAAGAATGGGCAAGAAACTCCATGGACACTCTTTTAAATCAAAATATTCTTACAAAATCTTGGTTACATCGTTCATGTTGACATTATACGTATATGTGAGAACGATGTAGAAAGACGTGCACATTAAGAGCGTCCAGAGTAAAAGATAAAAACAACAATGAAGAATTAAAGTAATTAGAATAACAACAACAACATTTTCGGGCTACTTTGTCCCGTAGATATATACCTTACAGACTAACATACAAATAATAAAATACAAATTGTGTTAGTAAAAAAAACCTCAAAATCATTTAAAAAAATCTGAGTCTGTATTTTACATGGAGCGACCGCCTATCACCTCCACAACCAAATTACTGGGTAACATGTTACCGCTTGGCAAGACTGGTTGTCAGACGTGACGTCAAGCTTCTGACTTCCTGAAACGACTGTCAACTAGGTATATAGGGTGGAAGGGTCACCAACGCCTAAACGGTTACCACGTACTTAGTACATCATTCTGAATCCCATACCTACATATATAGAGACTGGTAATTAGTGACTGATACTTATACACGCGATTGTACTCATGATAACAAACAACTTTCCCAAAGAAACATTTTTTTAATACACTTTGGCGCGGGGGCCCGCTTACGGAGCAGGCTTGCGAGCCGCGCAAGATCACTGCCAACCTACTATTGCACGGTACGATAGTAATGAGACAGAGCGGCATCACGCGGCTAACAGCTGATAGGTCACAGGTGTGCGCGCGAATTTTATACGGCTAATTATTGTGATAAAAGTGAATGAGTATAAAAAAATGTTTCTGTGGGAAAGTTGTTTGTTATCATGAGTACAATCACGTATATCTAAGTATATCGGTCACTAATTACCTACCAGTCACCCTATATACGAAACGAAATGACATAGAATTTTTTCATCAGTAATTAAAAGAAGAATCATGCGTCGGTGACCCTTCCACCCTGCATACGAATAATAGCCGGGACCAATATACTAGACATAAATTAGCAAACTGCGAAAATATTCTAAGAAACATAAATATTGGACCAACACCTATCATACTTACAACAAAATAACACCCGTATGATAAAGTCTCAAGTTCATAGTTTCGGTGTGCGTAGTATCAACAAACACAGTAATTTGATGAACTAACAAATTGATAATACAATGTTGATAGATAACTTTAACACTGTGATTAAATAATAAAAATTATAGATAGTGTATTTTGTTAGCTCGTTGCTATTTGAGCAAAGTAATTGTTCTGACAAGGTGCATGTATAAAGGTTGATATCAACTGAGGCGTATTAACGTACCATTGGAAAAGCCGTAGATACTCATATAGATTTATTATTGTACCTAATATTCAGTATTAGTATTGAGCTATCTCTCGAGGAATAGCTCTTTCTTGAAAATACTATGCCACTTTTTGGCACGATAGCTATTGTCAAATAATCTAATTAATGTGAAATACAAAGAATCATAAGAAATGTAATAAAGCTAATTTCAAAAGAGCTCATAATATCTACCTCGTAAATAGTGAACAACTAGACTATCTGTTCTGGACATAGTGTAGTTATTCTGCTGAATATATGATCTACTTTCCTACGGACTTACGTTATTGTGGATCTTTGTGCCTTTGCTCCCTAACTTTGGGAGTGACGTCATGACTCCCTGGTTCATCAACACTAACATTTACATAATGCGGACATTTTAGGGCTGATAGAATTGTGTGTTTCAGAAAGGTACGTGGTGTGATACCGACAGCCGCGCTTGCTGGCGGAGTCGCGCGCGCGAACCAATCTGTTAGGTGAGGCGCCACTGACGTGTGTACTCCGCACTCTCAAGCTCATAGCTAGTGACTTCAATCTATTCCATTGTCCTCTGGGTGAGTTCACAAAAAATTCATTGCTTATAATTAGTTACAAAACTTAATATTGTTATTATGTAGATGTCTTAAGATGAAGAAAATAAATAAATTTAAAACAATATAAGTTACACAAAAAAAAACTGAGCACCAGTCTAATGTACGACTTACCTTCCAATACTCTCCGTGCCCCGTCCTTCCCAGCAAGACGTTAATGAGTCCTCTTGAAGTCAGTAATTACATCGCGAGTGATGCCACGGTGATTGATGATTGTCAATACATGTCGCTAATTATTACCTGTAAATCTTGTAATTACTGTTTATCCTTATATACTGTCAGTTTAGAATTTTAAATATTGTGGTTTTAAGTGACTTGAAGTATTGTATTGCACACTGCAGTAGTCCAGGAGATGTTAGGAAGATAAAATTCAATGCTGAAAGACTAAGGTGGTCAGTCTATGCAGCTAGACTACCGCAGTTTGATTATCAGATGATCTGTAATCCCATCATATCAGCCGAGGACCGACCGGATACGCCAACAACAAAAGTTCAATATTGCCCAAAAAAAACATTCAGACGCTAAAAACGATATAAATATGACTGTCATGTTTACTGTTTTTATTGAGTTCCTGAAAGAACTCAATAAAAACAGTAAACATGATAAATATCCCGTTTCTAGTCTATATAATAATGTTAGTGACCACGATAGTTTAAAATCTTATATGACTGTCATGTTGATCTTGCACATTATATAAAAAGATTCATATAATCCATCTTCACGTTTTGCATACTGGCATGGAAATAAACTTTAAATTAGCATCCGACTATAAATCAACAAGTTACGTGTAGCAGGAGTAAAACTAAAGTGAATATGCTACGTATTCATAAGGTAAATCAAGCTTGTCTTACCACTATTATAGGTAAATGGAAAAGTTTGTGAGGATGTTTGTTACTCTTTCACGCAAAAACTACTGAATGGATTTGGATGAAATTCGGCACGTAAATAGTTTATAACCTGTATTAACACATAGGATTATCTCGCGGGTATAAGCTAGTCATGTATAAAAATAATCCTCCGTTTCTCGGTAATAAAGTTAAAAATCTTCTGAAATTGTCTTTTAAAGATTTCTGCTATTAATAGAAGCGCGAACGATCATTTTGATGTGTTGTGTGACAAGAATGGATAGTGAAGTATATTAGAGGTAGTTTAAAAGTTGCGCCAGTTACAGAAAAGTTGAAATGGAATCGACTTTCTTGAGTCTTGGGACATGTGATGAGAAGGGACGAATCGCATGTGACTAAAAGAGCGATGAATATAAATGTTGATGGATGGAGAGGGAGAGGAATGATATGAAAGAAAAAGAAGTAAATGAAAGCGTGACGGTTTACAGAGGAGAATGAAAGAAAAAAACGTGTTGCGCCGACCCCAAGTAACAAGGGACGAGGAGGGCAGGAAGATGATGATGAGCGATCATTTTGATGCAGTTTGTCTGCAAACTAAATTGACCAAAAGATTTATTTTCATCGTTACGCCAACATTATGCACAGTGCCCATTAGTTTTCAGTCCGCAACGTTTCCATTCAGAAATAAATTGGTGTTGCCAAATGTTCTTAAATCGCTAGCATTCAATGCCAAAGGAAGATTTATATTTTGAGCGTTGCAAATATGAACTTGCATGCAATTTGCACGAATACTGATTTCCTTGTGAACGCTAAATTACAAGTGCTTCTAAAGGTTAACTGAATTTCCTTGCTTTCAAGCATTCAGAAGTACCTAAATAAGTAGGACCTGTAAGATTATCTGCCTGCGAAACTTCTTTAAATCATGATAGCTCGTGGATTGATGTTACTGGTCCCGATCGGCCGCAAAAATCATTATAATTTTTAAATTTAAATTTCGGGTCAGGGGGTCTAAAAAGGCCGCTTTGACAGAATTATAATAGGATAATAATATGAATCAGTTTACTATTCATAAAGTGGTCACAAAGTGACAGTTCACAATATTAACTGTTTCTGCGACCATTTTACGAATTGTAAGGTGATTCAAATTATAATCCTATTATGATTTTGTCAAAGCGGCCTTTTTAGGCCCCTAGATTTGTTTTTAGGCCCCTAGATTTGTTTTTAGACCCCTAGATTTGTTTTTAGTGTCGTGCTGTCACTTGTGGTTGGACCCGGTTTCTATCGGTTTGATCAGTTTTTTTTGCTTACTCAGTTGGTTAGGTAGTTAAAAGTTCACCTTTTTACCTCTTGCATTAACTCTTAACTACCTGCAAGTGTTTTGTTTATAGTTCCCAAATAACTAGGAGCAGTTTATAGCATTTAAACTTGAAATGAGTTAGCAATCACACACAACAGTTACATTACTCAAGCTAATCTAAGGCTATTTTCAACGATTCAAAGTTCATTTTGTGCCAGCACTGTTTTTTAATGGGTGACAATAACAAGATTCCGTAAAATAACAGAGGTGCGTCTGCGCTTACAAAATGTTACATAGATTAAGTTGCAGAAGCGATATTGCAACCGCTATCTAATAGATACGACAGTAGATCTAATAAATTGTCATCACATTATTGAATTAAATCGATATTTCGCCAGTGGCGTCCAAAATTGGCTATAATATTATCATCTTTCAACGGCCATAAATTAACCAGAATTTATATCATTTTGATGTTAATCTGAAAATCTAGACTAGATTTTGGTGTTTCGCAAGGTGTTGTTTTTTAAATCAGTTCCACTATGAATAAAGGAAGAAATTCTATTTACATTCAACCGTCTGATACTATGGATACTTTAGGATATTTATATTGTGCCTTCTACAATAATGGACAAAGAAATGAAAATATATAATTAGTATTTGGGCTGACCAGTTCAAGCCATGATGAGAGAGAGTGCTAGGGAAAATATACAAATCAAGGCACTACCCTCAGGGTTTGGTAGATTTCTGTAGCTTCCTCGCTTCAAGGTTATTGCCATCTATACAGGGTGTAATCGGACCCTTCACGAAGTCGTCAACCATGACCAAGCATTCTGTACATCGAACTAAGTAACATTACGCAAAAATGATTGCTCGGGCACGACTTTTTTTTGGTGTAAAAAAAAGGAACGGTTTACGCTGGCGCTCAATGAAACGCACTCAAAAGATTGTGGCCAGGGATTGAAAAGGTCACTCGTATCCACAGTGTGTTATTTTCCCTTGCTTGCGGTCATTTCTGGCTTATGTGCCTATTCGATAGGTCCAGTTGTGACAAATTTTTAACAAAAATATCCACCATAAAATTTTGGTTATTTTACGAGTTATTCATTCTTTTGTGAGAGTTTAATGACCTTTAGAAAAATGTAATTTAATTTAATTTCAAAACTAGTAAACTTATTTGTTTCGTTTGTATTAAAATAAAGTAACAGTTCATTATCTACCTACGTTAAAAAAAATAAGTTTGTAGCTTTAATATTTCTAGATGTATAGCTTTTTTTCAATTTTGATAAAATATTTTTTTTAAAGAATACAGTACTGAAGTCGCACTTTATTTTTCAAAATATGTGCAATAATATTGTTAAGCATGTCTTAAAATTTCACACACGACACTTGCGTTGTAAAGGAGATATAGCGTTTCTAAGTATTTTTGAAATTTATATGGAAATAGGGTTGTCAACTAGTCATCGTGGGGCGAGAAGTAAATTGATATTTTTTATTACTATTAAAGCCTTGTCCGCAACTAGGCATTTATGGACTCACGTACTATTAAGTAGAAATGGACTACAGAGCACGACAAAAATATGGCAGAAGAAAGAAAGTAATGTCAGAGTTAATAATAATAAATAAGTGGCTCGAGTGTCAAATCGAAGTGACGTATATTTTAATTTAATATTTTTTACCAAATTACCTAACAAAAAGTAATTTACAAGCATAAATAATAAAAAAGAAAAACATAACATAAAACTGAAATGGAAAATATAAATAAACAAAAATGAAAATGGAAAATACATAAAAGAAATGTGAAAAATAATTGAAATAATATGCCACCAATGATTACAAGAAGCCGAGCCAAACAATTACAAGAGGCACACACCATCTCCGGGCTCGTCGCTCAGCTCCGCCTCGCAGCCACATCCGTGAGCACCGTGTCGCCGGTCGCTGCAGTTGCGTCGAGCTCGAGCGACGAGTTTTTCTTCCCGCCGTCGACTCCACCACCACCACCACGACGACGAGGAAGAGGACGGCCACCAGCTGGCTTGGGACCTCGGGGCCAACCGGCCCCAAACAGGGTCCCCACTGCCGGTGGAAATGTGTCGCGCATGCGATGGACTCAGTCCATTAATGAACAAGTCATGAGCGCATATTGAGGGGGGAAGCAACTTGACTGCGTACCGTGGTCGGATGCTCTCTTTGTTTCAGGTACTCGAGCCAGGTGTCAGCGTGTCGGCGCAACGACTGTCGGATCAGGTGCGTGTCATCCAGCGTAACTATATGGATGATACTGGATGACACTGTACTTGATCGACTAAGTTCCGAATCACGGAGTAACCTAGTTACGCCTGCTTCACCAATGATCGCGGTGCAGTTGCAAAATGTTACCATTGCTTCGCCGCGGTCCGACCGCGGTGGTGAAGGGGATGATGATGAAGTTATATCCGTGAGTACCCAGTGCAACGCTCAATTGAGGAGCGCTTTGGAGAGTGCATTCCGGGAGTATCGTTCCACTCCGCCTGAACTTAGGCCACGTCTACCTCGTTTGCCTATGCACAAGAAAAACAAGGCGCTGGTGTGTGCTCTAGATTCGCCGCTGTCAAACTGCTTTGACACCAGAAAAGACCTCGCCGATACCCACTCAATATTGTACTGTGGAGCTGTAGCGGCATGTCGTGTAGCTCACGTCAAATTTCCCAACAACGACAGAGCTACACGACCAAAATTAGCTGTTCCAGCTTGGCAGTGCAGGATTGAGCGACGTATCGGAGAGGCTAGAGCACTCATCGGCAAGTTAATCTGCTTCAGGGAGGGTAATACTCGACCTAGAGTGATGCGTTTTATGAGGCAGGCGTTCTCGGGAACTGATATTAGTTTTCGAGACTACTTGGCCCGTGTCACAGACCCGTGTCACAGAGCGTATCGACTTCCTGAAGCAGCAAATCAGTGCATGGGCAAGCCGTATTCGTCGGTACAAGAGGCGAGTGGAACGATACACTCAGAATCGCACATTCGAAAGCGATGAAAGGTGGCTATATAGGGCTCGGGAGCGATCGGACCAAGGTGTGACTGACACACGTCTACCGGATGATGACGCCATGTGTTCGTTCTTGCGCACTGAGGGTTGAACCTCCCTGGTCCAATACCCGGGAGGTTGAACGAGCGTGTGATCCAATACCTGAAATGGGGGCAATCATCATCAGCCCCCAAGACGTAGCTTGTGCAGTCCGTCCGTTGCCTAACTGGAAATGTCCAGGGCCGGATGGACTGCACAACTTCTGGATCAAATGGTTTTAGAGATCGCACGTTCGCTTGGCGTCCCAGTTTCAATTAGCCTTAGAGTCAGGGCCGCTGCCCCAGTTCTTGACGACAGGAATTACCCACCTGCTCCATAAATCAGGTAGTA
This sequence comes from Noctua fimbriata, assembly GCA_905163415.1. Taxonomy (NCBI): domain Eukaryota; kingdom Metazoa; phylum Arthropoda; class Insecta; order Lepidoptera; family Noctuidae; genus Noctua; species Noctua fimbriata. The sequence continues at coordinate 1,096,462 of LR990937.1, forward strand.
CTGCGGAACCCAAACATTATAAACCAATCACTTGTTTACCAACGGTCTATAAAGTTCTTACATTCATTTTGAGAGCTAAAATCAACCATCATATTGATAGTAATTCTATCATGTCTGCCTCTCAGAATCGATGTAGGAATGGGTCCCGCAGTACTAAGGAGATATGTTCCGTTAGCCAACAGGTTCGCCGCTCCCGAAGGGATCTGTCTACATGTTGGATAGATTATAAGAAGGCCTCATGAGGGTACTGGAGTTGTATAAAGTTGATGCAACTCTGCGTACCTTCCTGATGTCATGTATGGGGCACTGGAGAACGGTCCTTCGCTATCCAGGATGTATAAGGATCGAGTGCGGTATATTCCAGTCTGAGTCCATTGTGGTTTTGTCTAGCCTTGAACCCTCTCAGCACACTGCTGGAGGGTTCAGGTCTAAGCTATCGGTTGAGGAGAGATGGTCAGGTCATATCTCACCTTCCTTACATGGATGATCTGAAACTCTTTGCCCCCAACTATTTGCAACTGATGAAGCTACTGAAGGTAACGGAAACTTTCAGTAGCTCCATCAGGATGGAATTTGGTGTGGACAAATGTGCGGTCATGCATGTGAAGCGAGGGGAGATTATGGAATCCGTGGGAACTCAACTCTCGGATTCCATGCACCTTAGATCCCTCTCCTCAACAGAAACCTACAAGTATTTGGGTATGTCGGAAGCATTAGGTATCAATACTGCTGACATGAAACAATCGTTGAGGGAGTGCTTCTTTGGCCACCTGAATAAGGTACTAAGTAGTTTTTTGTCAGGCGGAAACAAGGTACGCGTCTTCAACGGTTGGGTCATGCCGGTGTTGATGTATTCTTTCGGCATACTCAAATGGACTCAGACGGAACTTGATGCCCTGGATAGGAGGGTCCGTGCACTGCTGACTGCAAATCGAATGCATCACCCACGGTCGTCGGTGATGAGACTGTATATTCCGCGGAAGTACGGGGGTCGTGGCTTCTTAAATGCTAAGACCCTGCACAACCGTGAGGTATGCAGTCTCAGGGAATACTTCCTAGAAGCCGACGTGGGGATGCACCGAGATGTGGTCTCAGTGGACAAGGGCCTCACCCCGCTCTTCCTTGCTAACGAGAACTGGCGCAAACTGGCGAGTATTAGACACTAATGATCGCAAGGAGGTATGGCAGGGCAAGGAGCTTCACGGACGCTTTTACCGTGCCCTACACGGACCCGATGTAGACTTCTTAGCGTCCGTATCTTGGCTGCGTTTCGGTGACCTATTCGGGGAAACCGAAGGTTTTGTCTGTGCAATAATGGACGAAGTTATGATGACGAATAACTACCGGAAATACATTGTGAAGGATGGCACGGTTATATAAATATATAAATAACAGAAAAAAAACAATACAGATTATTAAGTATATCATTACGTATTTGTTGTTATAAAATTCATGCCGATCTATTCAGCCGTTACAGAGATAATTTACAATTAAGGTTGAAAAAGGTACTATTTTCTACGATTAACCAAAAAAAAATGAGAAGGTTTATTAAAATTTTAAACAATACAATTTATTTGTGATGAACTTAACTATAATATACTTTTTTTACACGGAAAACGCACGAAGGGATTCATCAACAAATTTCTTTGAACATACGCTGTTTTTGGGATTTGAGCATGCCCTTAAGTGACAACCCTAAACTGAAATTTTAAAAATCTATATTTCAAGAACAATGCGTCAGACGCATCTGGTTTTTTTTTGGTGATACTTATTAGTATAATAAATATATACAAATTAAAAACAAGTGCGACCTTGTACAATTTTATCAGAAAAAAAATAAAAATGAAATCATAGAAAAACGTTTTTAGAAGTCTGTCAAAATGGATTTGTAGGTTCTATTGGTGAATTTCTATCATACCACAAATCATTTAACTAAAAAAAAATAGCAGAAAATGAGAAACAATGTTTTTTTGGTTTCTATGGAGTTTTCTCGATTTTCTAAATATCTCGAAAACTATGATAAATGAAGTCACCGGAGTTTTAGTAAGAGTTTTGTTTCAATGGTGCCTTATCAAATCTACGCGTGCTAATGGAAGAAATCGCCGCCGAGGTAGTACGCGGCGACGGTGGTGTGACGATCTAATCTTGTTTGCAGGGTGTGGCCAGATATTGCACAGGACAGAGAGGTTTGGAACGAGAAAGGGGAGGCATTTGCTCAGCAGACCGATGAAAAATTTAACTGTTCCCCCCCCCCCACAGTTAAATTTTTTCAGGAGGGGAATTCAATTCAGATTCAAAATGATGTACTGAATTTGTGGTAAGCGTTTGTGTCCCTTCCACCCTGAAGAAAATTATTTTAAATTATTTTTTCTATATTTTTTTTTCATAATTTCACAGTCAGTGTTGTGTAGCGGATCATAGAAGACACATACTCTCCAAATTTCAACTGTGGTGTTGTTGCACACGTGTGGTGTCAACGGCAGTCTTGTAATGCTCCTTTTTTGTCATTTGGCAACGGATCACTAATAAAGTTTTCACTTTATTAGGCATTGTTAGAACTTTGACCTTCAATAACTCCGTATTTAGAAGGTTCCCAGGTGTGATCAGTTTCAAAGAAGGAGAAAGAGTGAAATAAAAATGTCTAGACATTTTTATTTCACTCTTAGTCGTAACAGCATAAAATGCTGCATGATTATTTTTGCGCTTGAATGACACTGCCAGAAGGGCGCTGCTGGTGAACATTTGTCATTTGTGAAATTGTATTGAACACCGGCAGACGTTAGTTCCGTTTAAGGGTCATGCGCCAAAAGAAGCATGTAACACTATACATACTCACATTTGCATTATGTTGCAGGTATATTCCCATCATCAGCGTCGCCTTTTCCCAAATAAGTTGGGGTCGGCTTCCAGGATACAGCTGAATACCTGTTTTTACATGGAGTCACTGCCTATCTGCTTGTATTTTTATTTAGTTGCAACTTCTCATGGGTAACAAAGGCTTTGCTTGAGAGCAGAGTCGATCGGCGCGACCGAAAATATGCAGCAGCCTTCGTGGTCTACTTACTGGCCGTTGTAATGCCAGGAATTCTTACAAGCAGTCTTACCAAGGGGTATCGTATTCCCCCGTACTAACTGGGTTTGGAGGTCAGGCAGTCGCTCCATATAAAATACTAGTACTGAGCTGCATCTCGTTAGACAGGAAGGTGACCCCAAATAGTTGGGAAAAGGCTAGGCAGATGATGATGATGACTATAGACTGAAAACTCGTAGGTGAGTGTGTGGTAATAAGAAAATAGTTTCGAGAATTTCAAATCTAGAAAATGGGCCGCTTCAGCAAATAAACGTTTTTAAAAAGTATTCCTTATTTTAATTTAAACTTGTGAATAGACTTCTTCAGTAATAATTTTCAAAAAGACAAGATTTGAAAATTAATAGGTACTTCGTCCTAAGTTACCACAGAACTTAGGACGACTTTATGATAATCTATACATATAATAAAATCGTAGACTTGCCGTGTCTGTACATTACAGATTTTTGCAAAAAAGTCACTGGAAGGTGCGAGAAATAAGTAATAGAAAGTAAAAATATTTTTTTTTTAATTTTTGTCTGTTTGTCGGTTTGTCGGTTTGTCTGTTCGTTTGTGCGCGCATCACGTAAAAACCCCTCATTGTATTCAAAATCTAAATATTACAAAATAAGAAGCATTGTTGTGGGTATTATTTAGCGTTTATTTCATCAAAATCGACCAACAGACGCAAAAAATATTAACTTTTAAAATTTTGTTAGTAACCTCATACGCGATTTCTATGATAAAAATAATTTACGTAAATAGGTTTTAGTCGTAGTGTAGTCACTCGGAATGGCTGAAAACTAATTTTGTTTTATTTTTCCTTTTGTCTTTACTCTTTGCACGGAAGTAATAAGTACTACGTACGCACGCGACGGCCAGTCAAGCTTTAAAAACCAGTTTATGCGGATCTCTCATTGTATAAGAAATCTATACAAAGCCAGGTCAATTTATACTGGTATTTTACAGCTTCATGTGCCGCCGTGTGTACAACTGCAATTCTTGCTTGCATTAAAAAAAATCCACCAAAAGAGAGGTTAACGCTAATTTAGTCTCTTTCTAATAAGGTGACCATTCATTTTATGTAAAAAGTAGGACATGATGGAAAGGCTGAGAATATAACATTATTAAATTAAATTAAAAAAATATTTTCAATTTTCGTTTCCGAGGCAATTAAATAATTTAAAAAAATTGTAATACGAGAAAGCTATTATTATATATTAGGCGTCGGTAGATAGATATTAAAAAATTAATCATAATCATAAATCTTTATTTAATTCAACATCAGAAGTAACAGGCACTGGTATATGCACAATCTTAAATAGAGAAAGGTGTCTGAAGTAGGAAGGTCCTGAGGTACAGATCACCTCTCCGGCTTAGATATACCATTTTATTTACAGCAACTAAACCTGAAGTTTATTTAATAAAATTACTATTATTTGCATTTTACTATATTTAATGGTGACCAGTGAAATGATGTTTTAAATAAGATTAGTTCTTAGATAATAGGTAGATAAACAAAATCCAACAAAATAAAAACTTTATGGGGACAATACCAAAATAAGACAATGACGTTGTCAAATTCAACCAGACCACCTTTTTCCAATGTTGCCCGCACACAAACTCAATAAAATACTTTCGTTCGAATATTAAAACAGGACTTTCAGGATTTCGTATTTTTATATGTGCCTACCGAAATGACTTCGAATACTAATAATTTAGTAGATTAATGATCATGTCCACATTGTGCGAGTGGGAAAAGGCTAAAATCCGGCAGAGACAAGCCTCAGAACGGCTATTTAAAACTTACGTTAACGGAGTAAAATACTTATATGAACAAACTAACATTGCGAATGGGTTGCCTGATAAAGTTAAGTCAAGGCTACTCTTTATTAAAACTAACGGAACTAATCTTTTTTTCAAACCAAACGAAATCAAAATGGAATTAGAGTAAATATCTACAAAGCAATCAAGCCAAGAATCTGTTAGGTTGTCATCTTTTTGTCCCTACTACAGAGTTGTAAGGTATAAATAGATAAATTGATACTATATGTCCACTCATCTATTTTCTTATTAAAATATGTATTTAAAAGAACAGATAGGTAATTTTATTACAAACACGATGGCATAACGTTCGGTTGTCTAAGTAAAATCGGTCAAGCCCCACGGTTGTCGCAATTTTAAATAGTCTTCACTTAATGATATCAGACAACCCATTTGTTATGCTTTTTTTCATGTATATTAAACATATTTTTGACTCAGTAAACATAGGATTTGTTTTGATACTAGAAAGGCTTATTTATAATGGTAGGTACCCCAGAGTGAAGAGGAGTTATATCCGTTTAATTTGTAAGGATGTTAACCGTTGGAGCCTAGGATAGATCATGGGTTGCATCTATATTTTACTTTCGTTCATAAGCTTTGACAATGACAAAATAATAATAATTTTTTTATTTTTTTATTTTTCGGAAAAAACACATTTTAGCTTCACAAAAACAATTTTCAAATAACAATGAGCATTTCAGACAAAAGTGAATCGTTGGAGCCTGTACTAATGATTAAAATCATTGTATCACAGACACCAGCGCCTTCCAAAATAGGTTGCATAATAAAAATCGAACGTGGTACAAAGTGAACTAGTCTAGTAGTAAAAATATATGCTAACAAAATAATTTATAATAAAGTAAAAGAAATTCAAACAATACTATAAACTAAAATTAAATTTCAATTAAGCTACTTATTTACTTATGTTGCACATTTGTGCTTTGTGCGTGCACGAGAGTGCACAGGTAAGGGTATGAGTGAGTGTGAGTGTATGAGTGAGTGTGAGTGTGAGTGTATGAATGACTGTATGTGAGTGTATGAATGAGTGTATGTATGTATGCGTCTGTTTTTCAAATAGGTGGATTGGTTTGAGAAGATCTTCAGTCTCCTGGTAATTTAACTTAAGTAAGAGGATTTGTAGTTGTTTTTTGCACTTATTTTTTGTTAAGTTGTGTATGTACGCTATTTTGTTAATACGGTTGTAGAGACGAGAACTATTTATATAAAAATTTCTACTGGCGAGAGCAGTTCTATGCGACTGAATTTCACACACTAAGTCCTTCCTGCGCTTGTTGTTTGGCTTATATGGGATTGTAGCACGCTTTCGCAAGACGGACGAATAATGTGCGCTCACGTGAGCGAAGCCGCGGGCACAGCTAGTTCTAAAATAAAGGAGATATTATCTAAATTCGCCTATGTAACACAATCAAATAACAATTAGGAACAAATTCAAAAAGCCTTTAATGAATTTAACAGTACGAAATAGGACGAGTTACAGCGTGAATATGTCTAGTCTAAAAGTTAGGCGGATACAGAACACAAGAGAAAAATACTTAGTCTTAATTTTCTTATTAAAAACTCATTCACAATTTACAGGTGGGATGACTTACAGCAGATATTAAAGCTATCTGAGATATTCATGTTCGCGTAATAAGCACACACTCACCGAGTAGGAGTGTCGCATAGCAGTCAGACTATTTGAAATTTACATAAAAACGTCCAAGAGGAGAACCGGGCTCAATTCATGTTCCAGAACTATACGGATCCGATGAAAAACCAGGTGCGGTAAGCAGTCACTAAATAAACCTATGAACATCTTAATTTGCTATATTTTTCCACGATAACTGGTCACTCAGCGACTGCACGCTAGCATCTTTCTTTACCTCCGTTGCATACAGTTTATGCTTCTTATTATAACCACGTATGCGAACTTGTCGGTACAAGAACTCTCTCGTCATTATTTCAGGAACAAACATTTTCCTACTTCTATACAGCACCTTGTCCCTGGGACCCCAACTTGCTTTAGCACTAAATAGTAAATTAAGCTTACCACGCCGGAAGAACTTTATCACTTGTGCTAATATACCTACTATAATTATAAATAAGTATATGCATAATAAAACATACTTAACCACCAAAGCGCAAGTCATAGAAATCGATTCAATAAAATAAGAGTCCTCAAAATCATATGTTTCCATAATTTCCCATCGAGCATAAAGCATAACGCAAATAAAAAACGGATTTAAAAGCCAAGCTAGCTTAAAAAAGTAATTAGTTTTAATCCCTATCATGAATATAATGTCCACGTTATGGTTTTGGAGACCATAAAACCAATATAAGCCAACAGAAAGAAACAAACTATTAAATGTTTGAATTATTTCTGTTACTTCCGTAAGGATACCAGTCAAGTCGGAACATAAAAATGGTAGAGTACAGAGTATTATAAATACTAACATTAACATACAAGATAGTTTCGTATACTGTTTTGCTACATTTATATGAAGCAATAATTCCTTTAGAAACAAGTACAAAATCCAAAAGTTTATGAATAAACTGCAGAATACAATAGAAAACCATAAAAATCCCCAAAACGGCAACGCATCAAAGTAACTGATTATTTCGGACATTGAAGCAAACATTGGAAAAAATAAACTTGCGCCGATTTCTATAACGTTTGTTTCTTCACCGTGATAGTAAGACATGGTCTTAATTCCACTATATGCAATTAGTGAAAACATAAATGACACGAATAGTGCAAATAATGGCATACTTATTGCAGTCATCGTGGCAGGACTCCGAAATGATACGTCACGGGTTAAGAAAATTAATATACCGTAGCCCGTTCCTACTGACAGAAACCCTCTAGTGATCGTACCATAACAATTGAGAAATGTATAGTTACTCCAATTCATAGTAATCTTTGTGGCGTACCAACTACCGGCGGTTGACAGCGCAACACAAAACAAAATCAGCATTACACCACAAGTATAAACTAATGACAGTTTTACTGCAACTTGAATCATTTTTTCTTGCTTAATTGATAGAATGTAAACCAATGCACATATTACAATGATCGCTACGACTGTTTTCCATGGAATAAAGCATTTTAGTCCAAATTTTTCAGTACAGTTTCCGCCTATTTCACGTTCAAAAAAGCAGCTGCTAGCAGTATTCATGCCGCAATCGTCTCCAAATAAAATTTGTGCTTCTATACAATGTTGGAAAACTGAAACATTCATCTTTTTCACCATACATTTGGTATCAACAAAGTCATCACAACTGAGCCAGGGTGGGACGTCTAAGGCCGCATAAAATGTGTACACCAAATACCAAGAACTTAACACCAATAAGTATAAAGATTTCAGGAAAATCAAAAATAATGTGCCATATGCGACATTCTTAAACAGTGGGAAGAAATTCCACATGGTAAATATATTACAATTCGTGTATTGAGCCAAACATATCTCCGAGTACGCTAGTGGCATCCCGACCAAGATCACTGCCACTGCCTGTAAAGCTGCATGCGCATAAAATCCATTGTGTGATATCTCGGTAGGAGAGAACATGACTGTCATGTCGTTCATCATCCACGCCCATATGAGAAGTCTGTAGTTACTGTAAGTATTCCAGCGACTATTCACTTCAGGGCAATAAGAGCCATCAATTTCTACTTTTGCTTTGTGTCCCATTTTTTATTGCAAAATGAATTATCAGCTCAAATGTCAACAACTTCATGACCGTATAGATTGAAACTGTTTTAGTTGTTTTCATTTATAAAAAAACCGGACAAGTGCGTCTTGCGATTACGCATAAATGGTTTCGTAGCACCATTGTAGTACCAAACCACATCATAAAAATATTTTTAACGACTAAGTAGAAATTAATAGTACATCATTTAAAAATAAACAATCATAATCATCGGCAGATGCAGCCTATTCCCAACTATGTTAGGGTCGGCTTCCAGTCTAACCGGATGCAGCTGAATACCAGTATTTTACATGGAGCGACTGCTTGTCTGACCTCCACAACCCAGTTAGTACTAGGTAATACGATACCCCTTAGTAAGACAGGTTGTCAGACTTTTAGGGCCACTGGCTACTTGTAACGGCTGTCAAAGATCTACAAATGACAGCCGGGATCAACGGCTTAACATGCTTTCCGAGGTACGGAGGAAACACGGTTTGTAATGGGTGGTCACCCATCCACATACCAACCTAGGCAAGCACGGCTTAACCTAAAGGTCGATCTGGGCGGCTGCTATTATTTAGACACGAGCTAAAAATAAACAATATTAAACCTTATTCATGTGTCAATTTACTCTCAACATCAAAACTAAATTTGTTTTTCATAGTATGTTTAACAAAAAAACAAACTTACTGCTGCAATTTCACGAAAAAATAGACCAATTTTTGTCTTACTTGCATTCAGCAAAATATTTGAAAAATGTATACTTAAACAGTTGCTTAGACATTTTAATTTTAATCGCCTTCTTCACAGTGAACATTATGGTTTTACAGAAGTTCATTCGACTACTGATTTGGGGGTCTCTCTGGTGAAACACATATTCAATGTATTGGAAACCTCGTAAAATGCAATTAGTGTTTTCTGTGATCTCTCCAAAGCCTTGGATTGCGTACACCATGACACTTATATTGCGTAAATTACTTCATTACGGTGTCCAACACGAAACTCTAAATGGCATAGATTCATACTTACAAAATAGATTCTAATGTGTAGATGTTAATATTGTGAAATTTTCCGGACAACTTGTTCAGCTAGGTGCACCTCAAGGCTCAATATTTAGTCCTTTCTTATTTTTGATTTATATTAATGACTTATCTACCATATTATTTAAAGGGCATTTGTGTCGTTGTACTGTTTGCAGATGACAATGATACCTCTCTTATCTCTAAAGTAGATAGAAACCATAGAAGAAAAGTTCGTTGTAGTCGTGTACTGTTACAACTTACCATGGTATTACATAATAGGCAAGTGCTCCTAGCACTTGCCTATTATGTAATACCATGGTAAGGAAATTACAAAATTACATAACATCACGCCTGTTTTTTTTTCTCAAAGGGTGAGACAGAAGTGTACCAAACATAGGATGTTATAATTCAATGTATTAAAGTGTGAGGCTATTGCCATCATCTCAAATCCAAAGTCCAGACTGCAATTGAGAAATTTCTACTGGAAAAACGGAATAGCACTTTTGAAATGGTAGAGTACAGAGTATTATAAATACTAACATTAACATACAAGATAGTTTCGTATACTGTTTTGTTACATCCATATGAAGCAATAACTCCTTTAGAAACAAGTACGAAATTCAAAAGTTTATGAATAAACTGCAGAATACAATGGAAAACCATAAAAATCCCCAAAACGGCATCGTATCAAAGTAACTGATTATTTCAGACATAGAAGCAAACATTGGAAAAAATAAACTTGCGCCGATTTCTATAACGTTTGTTTCTTCACCGTGATAGTAAGACATGGTCTTAATTCCACTATATGCATTGAGTGCGAACATAAATGATACGAATAGTGCAACTAATGACACACTTATAGCAGTCATCGTGGCAGGACTCCGAAATGATACGTCACGGGTTAAGAAAATTAATATACCGTAGTCCGTTCCTACTGACAGAAACCCTCTAGTGTTCGTACTATAACAATTGAGAAATGTATAGTTAGTCCAATTTATTGTATTGCCATACTGCCTGTAAAGCTGCATGCGCATAAAATTCATTGTGTGATACCTTGGTAGGAGAGAACATGACTGTTTTTTGTTTTTTTATAATACTAATTGGGCTTACTCTTGACCTGAATCTAGTCCTGTGGACAGAGATGAGGTCAACGATGGAACGAGTGAACCCAAAAGAAGCCTATTAACTCGCGACTTAAACAGATTGGGGTCATATTATTTTTTTTTAGTTTTTTTATGTTTATTTATTTTAAGTAAGTTTTGATTTGAGTACTTTACTTTTCATTTAATTTAATTTAATTTATTTATTTTAAGTAGGTATTTATGCACTTTGAAGCCTGAAACACAGGTTCAACCTAGTTCAGGCAATAAGCAACTGTGCTCTATTTTTATTTGTTAATATATTTTATTGTAAATGTGCCCCTTTTTATAAATAAACGATTATTATTATTATATTATATGAACTTAGAAACACCGACGCAGGCAGGGAATTTCACTCCTTGGCTGTGCGCATAATAAATGATGTAGCAAAGCGCTTCGTGCGAATGTGTGGAACATCGACAAGGTATGGGTTACCTTGGAGTACTTCTGGACTCCCGATGGAAGAAGGGAGATGGTGGAATGAGCTCGTGGAGCTCTTGGGCACACTCACCGAAGTACAATCTGTAAAAGACCGACAAACATGCAACTTTGCGCCGGTGGGCCAGGCTATGAAGCCTGGTACCAACCAGCTTATCGTCACCAATGAGCCTCTTGGCTCTGCGCTCTACAGAGTCGAGTGTGGCTAATTGGTATTTGGCTGAGCCGTCCCAAAGGTGATAGCAATATGACTGTCATTCATCATCCACGCCCATATGAGAAGCATATATGTATGCATGTATTATTTTTGGAAAAAATAATCACAAAAGGTGGACACTGGCTGCGACTCGAAATTGCGAACCCTGGTTTACAGGGAGGTCTGTGAACCGTCAGCCTACCTCGCTTCGCTTCGATGACAAATGGGGTAAAATAGCCGTTCTATTCTAATGCATGGTATGACAGTTTTCAGTTGGCAACCAGTTGCGGAATATGGACATAATGCAATATTGCTCATCCGCATCACCCTAAGTTATTAGCACGATAATCTATCTCTATGCCAAATCTCATCTACATCCGTTGAGCCTTTCTGGCGTGATTGAGTAACAAACATCTATCCATCCAAACTTTCGCATTTAAAATAGTAGTAAGATACAAAAGACAGATATGATATAAAGATGCCTAAATATTTTTCAAGTAACGAATTACGTGTTTTTTTTAACAATCAAGACGCATCAGAAATCATACATTACAATCATCCACCCTCCGACAAAGACAACAAAGACGAATTTATTTTTGGGACCTAACAATGCATAGAAACAACCTGAACCTATTATAGTTGTGCAAAACTAAGAACAAAGACAAAACAAAATCTGCTATTATTTTTATTGGGAGCGATAGGTGAAATTCAAAACATCGAGTCTGACAGCTCCAGTGGACAGCACACAACGACGTTGTCAGTTCAGAACACCATTCATAAGAATTTATTATATTATACATAAAAAAGAGAAAATCACTACATAGTATAAAACAAAGTCGCTTTCTCTGTCCCTATGTCCCTTTGTATGCTTAAATCTTTGAAACTACGCAACGGATTTTGATGCGTTTTTTTTTAATAGATAGAGTGATTCAAGAGGAAGGTTTATATGTATATATTGCACCTGTGCGAAGCCGGGGCGGGTCGCTAGTAAATAATAATAATCTCTATCAAAAAAAATTACAACCAATTACAAAAAGTATAATTTTACTGGGGATCGAACTTGCGACGAGATGCACGTAAAGCGTTCATGAAACCGTTTCTCTATTTGTTTCGCTGACGGCAGACGTTGTTACGCATATCATGACTGAAACGGTAAACAATTGAATAATACTGACATAATGCAATATTGCTCACCCCCTTAAGCAAGTAGCGTGATAATATATAGCCTGACATTTGAAGAATCCTGTTACAGATATTTGTGCAAAAATTGAACAGGATCTATGCAGTAGTTTTTGCGCCAATTCGGAACATCGATTTGGAATTTAACGATTTTATTATATGTAGAGAAGAGAAGAGAAGAGATTATTTTATTTTAAGATTGAAACTGTTTTAGTTAATTTTATCGTGTCCTTAATAAAAACCGGCCAAGTGCGAATCGGACTCTCACACAAAGGATTCCGCAGCACAGTGTGTTTGGCTACCGGTTACCGATACTTTATGGGCATATTATATACTATATTTATTGTATAGTACCATGCATATGCCCTTATTATAATATATTTCTATTGACATTAGGAGTATATGTCGATAGAAATATATTGTTTCCCCATTCCCCGCGAATGGCATCCATTTTGTTGTTTTAATCGGAAGATCTAAGGTATGTTCAATGCAATGCTAATATCTTTGAATCTAAGAGATCTAGAGACGTTTAAATGATCTTATTGCTAGGGTTAACGCAAAAGCTATCAAATTATTAAATAAATTTTTAAAAAGAGCCTAAAAAAAAGAAAATATGAATTTTTATACTACAATAACCATTTTTTTTTTACATTTTTTACTCTAGCGCAAAAGAGACCCCTGAATGTTGGGTATGTTTTTATGTTAAATCAGAAGTATTTCAGTCAACCTACAAAATGATATCAAAATATTAATTCAACATCAATTATATTTTAAGTGATATTGATATTTGAAAATAGCCCTGCCCCAGTTACCTTTCTGCCGTGTCACTCCCACTCGTAAAATTGTTGCCTTATCTACCTGCTCAAACAAAGAACAGGGTACCTACAACATTGTGGAGTCTATGTTCTGAGACAGGGCTATGTTCAAATGGCTATAACTCTTAAAAATTGCTATGTCGGGGGTCTCAGAATGATGTACTGATTACGTGGTAACCGTTTTCGCATTTTCGTGTCCCTTCCACCCCGTATACAGATAATAACAAAGACTTCAATATTGCGTATTATTCATTGGTCAATGTACACTCAACAGCAAAACTTAAGGAGAATGCCATTAAGCTGGTTGTAGATGCGCTCATTCATTGGTCAAGGTACACTCAACAGCAAAACTTAAGGAGAATGCCATAAAGCAGGTCGTAGATGCGTCTTTCTAGTTTTATGCAAAAACCTTCAGTGCACATACCTTTTTTTTTATTGTTTCGAAACTAAGCATCTGTCATCTTTTGTCGCCAAATGATTTATTTTAATTTTTTATAAGCCTTGTATGTCCCACTGCTGGGCAAAGGCCTCCCCCATATCCTTCCAGGTACTCTTCTCCTGCGCTACCTCGAACCAGCCTTCGTGATGGGCGTCTAAATCATCTCGCCACCGTTTTCTGGGCCGGCCTCGGCGGCGCTGTCCATCCTCAGGCACCCACCGTGTTGAGACCTTTGCCCAGTTATCCATGCGGCTCACGTGACCTACCCAATCCCATTTCAGCCTTGCAGCCTTTTTGCCTACGTCTGTGATCCCTGTTTTTGAGCGCAGCGTAGTGTTCCGTATTTTATCAGCTCTCTTTACACCCAGAATGCTGCGCTCCATTGCTCTTTGGCAGACTCCAAGGCGGGACTTTTGTGATTCGGTGAGTGACCAGGTTTGAGTACCATAGGTTGTTAGGACGGGCAGGATACACATATCGAAGCCAAATGATACCAGTTTATTATAATTTCCATTTTTAATGGGTTACAAAGACTTATTGTAGGGATGAAACATAAAAATCTTAATGCAGTATAACAGTATTGTTTTACAAACCATTGGTAAAAAAATATTACAAAAATTTCTTTAGCGAAGATAGCAAAGTGATTGGAAATAACGTACACTGATCTTAATTTTTCTACACACTTGTTAAAACCTCGATAAACAATCACAAATGCAAAAATGTGGAAACGACATTTGGCTTTTGCTGTTGAAACGATGAAGTGTTTTTTTTTTAAATGAAACCAAAGGAAGCTTAAATATGGGTATGGATTTTTAAAGTTGCTAACCTTATGTCAACGTCAATTTGATAAATGTATGCGGTTATAATTTGAATGTGTATTGTTTTGTGCCAGACATTTCAAAACTTAAATCTCTTTGTGTAGGATTTTATACCTACTTTTTCGCCGGTGATCGTAGCGCGATATGACAATAATGGGAAGATTAATGAGTCTGATTTTTAAAAACTGCCATCTATACATATAAAATTCAAAGTCCTGACTGACTGACTGACGGACTGATATATCAAAGTACAGCCCAAACCGCTCGTCCTAGAGACATGAAATTTGGACGGTGTACTCTTTGTGAACAGTAGGTATCCACTAAGAAAGGGTTTTTCGAAATTCCTTTAATTATCACTAACAAAAGTACATTTTTATTGCATTTCCAAACACTGCAGTTTTAAACTCAAAATTACGAAAATCTCCAACAGCTATTTTACGCGTGTTGACAGTTGACAGTGAAAAAAGATTAAGAATGATTAATTTAACTTCAATTTAATTTACTCTGATAATGTTATCATTCCATCTATCTATCTATACATATAAAATTCAAAATCCTGACTGACTAACTGACTGATATATCAACGTACAGCCCAAACCGCTGGTCCTAGAGACATGAAATTTGGACGGTGTACTCTTTGTGAAGAGTAGGTATCCACTAAGAAAGGGTTTTTCGAAATTCCACTCCTAAGAGGGTGAAATTGGGTGTTGAATTTTCTGTGAAACTTTTTATTCTCCTAGACGTTTGACTTGAAAATTTGTGTCCATACTTTTCAGTTAATATTATGAGATACGTGTATTACAGTTTTTCCAAAATCATCCCCTAATTTAAAATTCAATGTCCTGACTGGCTGACTGCTAAATCAAAGCACAGCCCAAACCGCTGGTCCTAAAGACATGAAATTTGGACAGTGTACTTTTTTTGAAGAGTAAGTATTCACTAAGAAAGGGTTTTTCGAAATTCCACCCTTAAGAGGGTGAAATGGGGTGTTGAATTTTCTGTGATTTTTTTAAATCTCGGAGTCGATTGACTCCAAAATAGGTGTATACACTCTTCAGTTAATTTATGAGATACGTGTATCACAGTTTTTTAAAAATCGTCCCCCCATTTAAAATTCAATGTCCTGACTGGATGACTGATATATTAACGCACAGCCCAAACCGCTGGTCCTAGAGACATGAAATTTGGACTGTGTGTTATTTGTGAGGAGTAGGTATCCACTAAGAAAGGGTTTTTTGAATTTTCACCTCTAAGAGGGTGAAATGAGGTGTTTAATTTTCTGTAAAACTTAATATTCTCGGAGTCGGTTGACTCGAAAATAGGTGTATACACTCTTCAGTTAAATTATGAGATACGTGTATCACAGTTTTTCCAAAATCATTCACCGATGTCCAATCTCAAACCAAGGTAACAATATTTCACATATGTCATTTAATTGATATTACTATGAACTAATATTTGCAAGATAAAAGCTAGTACATGTAAATTATATGTATGTACTATACATACAAGGATTACTTATTATCCCAGAAGTAAGATCCCGTGGGCAATTCCGGAACTCCACGCGGACGAAGCCACGGGCATAAGCTAAGCTAGTTGAATATATTGGTGAATTTATTAAAATACAGACTGCTGACTAGATTTTTGATATTTTACCAATGATTAAGACGAGACGTAAGAACAGCTAAACTCCCATACAAAATCGTGCATTGTCCTTTCATCATGTCGCAGCATTTGAACAGCATATACTGTTAAAACTCTGCCACTGGTGTATGTATACGGTGCTGATAACAAAGCGCGTGCCGTCGGGAGAGTACACCTCTATACTGGCTATGTATTAAATGTGGCAGGCCATAATCGTCTGATAGTGCGAGGGCAACTTTAACTCTACAAGTAGACGTAGTGTGATTGGCGGTTCCTGTATTCGGCTGCACCCAAGCTCGCCGCTGCTCGCAGTCAACACGACAGACTAGGTGGTACCCATCAACGAGCACGGCAGGGTCGTCCTTGGTAATTCACGTCTCCGTTATGGCTAGTACATCAGCAGCTGAGAATCGTTGGTGGCAATGTCGTCTGTGTAAGCGCGTAGACTTAGAGAGTTGATGTTGGCTGAATATGCAGGCACGAGGTGGACCTGCAGCGGCGTCAATGAGGCGAGCTATTCGGCTCGCTACAGTGTCTAGTCAATGGTTGGCAAGATTGCTGCTACGCGTCGCGTGTCTCCTTGATATTGGGTGCACTTGTACCGCGGGAGCGATAGAATTTGAAATAGTCGCGTGCTTACTATAGGCCATCAAAGCTAGTAATGCGGTTCATCGCCACGTACACGAGCTGCTACTGTTAATGCTCGCGGCTGTTTTAAATAGTTAATAGTAAGTGTGCTGGCGAGTACTATTGGAACCTGGAACCAAGCCTTCACGGCGCAGGCAGCGAAACCACGGAATACCTTACTTGAGTTACGATGCGGCCAAAGCGATGGATCAGTACAAGCGCGAACAAGTGTTGCTAAACTTACCTTTCCCCAATCATCATCTGCGTAGCCTTTTCCCAACTATGTTGGCGTCGGCTTCCAGTCTAACCGGATGCAGCTGAATACCAGTATTTTACATGGAGCGACTGCCTAACTGACCTCTCCAACCCAGTTAGTACTGGGTAATACAATACCTCTTGGTAAGACTGGTTGTCAGACTTTTTCGGCCACTGACTACCTAACGACTGTCAAACTTACCTTTCCCCAATGAGTATACTGATATATGGATCGTTACCGTTTTCTGCAGACATACGAAGCTTGCGAACGGAAGATGAATCAAGGCCCGAATTCGAGGCAAACATCGCAACAAGCAACGCGAGCTTATGGAGCTAAGTCACACTTCTTTTTCATTATATTCACATAGCATTTTGCTTGCATTTGCATTATGTTGCAGTAACAGTCCCATTTCAATATTTTTATTTGGTTCCAGTGTCCCATGGCCAACGAACACTTTCCTTGGGAGCAGATTCGGTCGGCGAGGCCGAAAACATGCAGCAGCCTTGGTGATTCATATACTTACTGGCCGTTTTAACGCTAGGACTAGACTCAACAAGAAAATATCTTCGAGAAGTTTTATATCTAGGAAATTAGCCTCTTTAGTAAATAAAATACGGGTCTTAAAAAGTATTACTTATTTAATTTTTAATTTAAACTTGTGAAAAGGCTTCTTATAATAATACTTAGTTTTTGTATGAAGAAGACAAGATTTTGAAAATAATTTGGTACCTTTAGGGGTCAACTTTACGAAAGAACTAAGAACGGGTTCGTGAGAATTATAAAAAAAGGATATAATAATATATTTAAATTCGCATGTGAAACATAATCTAGTCACAGATAGGAACAATTTCAGGTCAAGCATTTCAGCCGGAATTCTCAGAGCCGTTGATTAATTTTTAGATGTCTAGTCCAAAACTTAGGCGGATACAGAGCAAGTCACTAACACAAGAAAAATATTAAAAATCTTAATTAATTTTTTAATTTAAAACTCAATTACAATTTACAGGAATGTCCTAAAGTAGATACTAAAGAGATCCGAGCGATCCATGTTCACGTAATGGCGAACACTCGCCGAGTAGGAGTGTCACACAGCGGTCGGACCGTTTGGAATTTACAATTCATGTTCCAGAACTATACGGATCCGATGAAAAACCAGGTGCGGTAAGCAGTCACTAAATAAACCTATGAACATCTTAATTTGCTATATTTTTCCACGATAACTGGTCACTCAGCGACTGCACGCTAGCATCTTTCTTTACCTCCGTTGCATACAGTTTATGCTTCTTATTATAACCACGTATGCGAACTTGTCGGTACAAGAACTCTCTCGTCATTATTTCAGGAACAAACATTTTCCTACTTCTATACAGCACCTTGTCCCTGGGACCCCAACTTGCTTTAGCACTAAATAGCAAATTAAGCTTACCACGCCGGTAGAACTTTATCACTTGTGCTATTATACCTACCACAATGATAAATAAGTATATGCACAATAAAGAATACAGTACCGCCATATCGCAATGTGTAGAAATCGATTCAAAAAAATATGAGTCATCAAACTCAAATGTATCCATTACTACCCATCGAGCGTAAAGAATAACGCAAATAAAAAGCGGATTTAAAAGCCAAGCTAGCTTCCAAAAGTAATTAGTTTTAATCCCTATCATGAATATAATGTCCACGTTATGGTTTTGAACACCATAAAGCCAATATAAGCCAATAGAAAGAAACAAACTATTAAATGCTTGAATAATTTCTGTTACATCCGTAAGGATACCAGTCAAGTCGGAACATAGAAATGGTAGAGTACAGAGTATTATAAATACTAACATTAACATACAAGATAGTTTCGTATACTGTTTTGCTACATTTATACGAAGCAATAATTCCTTTAGAAACAAGTACAAAATCCAAAAGTTTATAAATAAACTGCAGAATACAACAGAAAACCATAAAAATCCCCAAAACGGCAACGCATCAAAGTAACTGATTATTTCGGACATTGAAGCAAACATTGGAAAAAATAAACTTGCGCCGATTTCTATAACGTTTGTTTCTTCACCGTGATAGTAGGACATGGTCTTAATTCCACTATATGCAATTAGTGCAAACATAAATGATACGAATAGTGCAAATAATGGCATACTTATTGCAGTCATCGTGGCAGGACTCCGAAATGATACGTCACGGGTTAAGAAAATTAATATACCGTAGCCCGTTCCTACTGACAGAAACCCTCTAGTGACCGTAGTATAACAATTGAGAAATGTATAGTTAGTCCAAGTTATTGTAATCTTTGTGGCGTACCAACTACCGGCGGTGGACTGCGCAACACAAAACAAAATCAACATTACACCACAAATATAAACTGATTCCAGTTTTACTGCAACTTGAAGCATTTTTTCTTGCTTAATTGATAGAATGTAAACCAATGCACATATTACAATGATCGCTACGAGTGTTTTCCATGGAATAAAGCATTTTAGCCCGAGATTTAAAGTACAGTTTCCGCCTATTTCACGTTCAAAAAAGCAGCTGCTAGCAGTATTCATGCCGCAATCGTCACCAAATAATTCTTGAGCTTCTATACAATGTTGGAAAACTGAAACATTCACCCTTTTCACCATACATTTGGCATGACCAAAGTCTTCACAACTGAGCCAGGGCGGGACGTCAAGCGCCGCATAAAATGTGTACACCAAATACCAAGAGCTTAACACCAACAAGTATAAAGTCTTTAGGAATATCAAAAATAATGTTCCATATCCAAAATTCTGAAACAGTGGGAAGAACTCCCACATGGTAAATATATTACAATTCGTGTATTGAGCCAAACATATCTCCGAGTACGCTAGTGGCATCCCGACCAAGATCACTGCCACTGCCTGTAAAGCTGCATGCGCGAAAAATCCATTGTGTGATATCTCGGTAGGAGAGAACATGACTGTCATGTCGTTCATCATCCACGCCCATATGAGAAGTCTGTAGTTACTGTAAGAATTCCAGCGACTATTCACTTCAGGGCAATAAGAGCCATCAATTTCTACTTTTGCTTCGTGTCCCATTTTTTATTGCAAAATGAATTATCAGCTCAAATGTCAACAACTTCATGACCGTATAGATTGAAACTGTTTTAGTTGATACCTTAGTGTGTCATTTATATAAGAAACTAGCTTGTGCCCGTGGCTTCGCCCGCGTGGAGTTCCGGAATTGCCCACGGGATCTTACTTCTGGGATAATAAGTAATCCTTGTATGTATAGTACATACATATAATGTATGTGTACTTGCTTTTATCTTGCAAATATTAGTTCATAGTAATATCAGTTAAATGATGTGAAATATTGATACCTTGGTTTGAGATTGGACATCGGTGACAACAATCAAATGATTATATAGGAATCTATTTATAGACATAATACTTTTACATAATATATAATACTAATGTCGCGTATCACGAGCCAACGTGAAAATCGGTGGAATAAACCATGTTTACAGACACGTCTACCTCAGAAAAATCCTACCTATTTACCAATACTCCCGCGTCCCGCACGCCCTGCGCAACAACGCGCGCCATGCGCCCGTCTACGTGAGCTTCGAAGCCTACGACTATTTGACTCTATTGGGGAATGATTTTGGAAAAACTGTGATACACGTATCGCATAATTTAACTGAAGAGTGTATACACCTATTTTCGAGTCAATCGACTCCAAGAATATTAAGTTTCACAGAAAATTCAACACCTCATTTCACCCTCTTAGAGGTGAAAATTCAAAAAACCCTTTCTTAGTGGATACCTACTCTTCACAAATAATACACCGTCCAAATTTCGTCTCTCTAGGACCAGCGGTTTGGGCTGTGCGTTAATATATCAGTCATCCAGTCAGGACACTGAATTTTAAAAGGGAGGACGATTTTTAAAAAACTGTGATACACGTATCTCATAATTTAACTGAAGAGTGTATACACCTATTTTGGAGACAATCGACTCCGAGATTTAAAAAAATCACAGGAAATTCAACACCCCGTTTCACCCTCTTAAGGGTATAATTTCGAAAAACCCTTTCTTAGTAAATACCTACTCTTCAAAAAAAGTACACTGTCCAAATTTCATGTCTTTAGGACCAGCGGTTTGGGCTGTGCGTTGATATAGCAGTCAGCCAGTCAGGACATTGAATTTTAAATTAGGGGATGATTTTGGAAAAACTGTAAAACACGTATCTCATAATATTAACTGAAAAGTATGGACACAAATTTTCAAGTCAAACGTCTAGGAGAATAAAAAGTTTCACAGAAAATTCAACACCCAATTTCACCCTCTTAGGGGTGGAATTTCGGAAAACCCTTGCTTAGTGGATACCTACTCTTCACAAAGAGTATACAGTCCAAATTTCATATCTCTAGGACCAGCGGTTTGGGCTGTACGTTGATATATCAGTCAGTCAGTCAGTCAGTCAGTCAGGACTTTGAATTTTATATGTATAGATAGATAGATGGAATGATAACATTATCAGAGTAAATTAAATTGAAGTTAAATTAATCATTCTTAATCTTTTTTCACTGTCAATTATCAACACGCGTTAAATAGCTGTTGGAGATTTTCGTAATTTTGAGTGTAAAACTGCAGTGTTTGGAAATGCAATAAAAACTTTTGTTAGTGATAACTAAGTGAAATTGTACATTGTACAACAAGATAATTTTACTTGCTATTGAAATCATACCTTAGTGATAGGCAATTTCAAGTAAAGGTACGAGACGCTAGATCCTCTCTCGCCAGGTGCCTTGCAGGGGTACCCCAGGGCTCCGTCCTGGGCCCAGTTTTATATAATATATTTACTAGCGACCTCCCCCAGTACCCTGACGTATTTGGAGCAACCTACGCTGATGATGCCGCATTCCTGGCTTGTAATCAGGATGCCAACAAAGTGAGTAGCATGCTGCAAAATCAACTTGACAGGACCCATGACTGGCTAAACAAATGGCGTATAAATGCAAGTGCATCCAAATTACATCACATCACTTTTGCACTCAGACATGGAAATTGCGCCCCGGTCAAATTGGATCAGGACACTCTACCACAGTCACCACGCGTGAAGTACCTGGGATTCTACTTGGATCGTAGGTTGACATGGAAGGATCACCTAAAGAAACGCTCGCAACTGAGAAATCCATGAGCACCTGGAAATCCCAACGATCATAGAAAAGCGAAGCGCTACCTAGAGAAATACAAAGATAGGTTAATCCACCATCCAAATCCCATTTTACGTTCACTATTAATGCCAAAACATACTAAGAGACTCAAGAAAGCTGATATTGTGTTGCCTGATTAACTAGAATTAGGACACTGGTCCTGATTCTATAAAAATGTGATGCATCTTTCCACACATCTGATCATAGTCAAGGATGACTGATAGCAGATGAAAAGAGAGGCGGGGGACGAGTTATGATCGGTGGCATGCCTAGGGTCCAACAATACGGCAAGCCCATAAGGCAAGCAGACTGTTCAGAAACCCTAACATCCTTTTTTAACAACCTCTAAAGGAACAAGATTTCAATTAATTTCTACGTTTATAATTTTTATCGACAGGAATAAAAAAAACATGGCAGATATTGGTGGACACTTTAATTTTGCTGTTAACTTAATGTATTTTTCTACAGGGTTAACTTAACGTGGTCATCCCTTTAGAATTTATTCTCGAAGAGACTTCAGGAGACATAATCGTGTCAGAAGGTAGCACAGCCAAAGTTGTTTGCCGGGCGGGAGGACTACCAGTGCCTGTCTGCTTTGGAGGAGAGAAGATGGCGCTGACAATGTTATCAGGGTCTTAATGGAGGATACTATAGGTATGTAGGACAACCACTGGAGCAAAATAAACTCTCCAGTAAAACTCCGCAGACGTAACAGGTATACCTAAAAACGATTAAGCTTTCGGTAGCTTATTCATTTAGTTTTGTACTAGATTATGCCCGCGGCTTCGCCCGCGGATCATACTACTGGGATAAAAGTACCCTAAGTGCTAATCCAGGTCACAAACTTCACATTTATAATAAAATAAATTTTCATAAAAGGAATTTTCCGCGGAGTTGTATGAGGAAATAAAACAAATCTTTATTGGATCCACATAACATTCCTAAAATAATTTCTTGTACCAGTCATCTTAGTATGATATACTGAATTCACCCCATCAGTCTGTGGAGGGCTGTCCCTTACACCCTGTATGTATTAGTAGGCTAGGAAGTAGGATACTTGAACAACATTTGTGGTGTTATTTAATGTCAGCGAGTCGTAACTTTTCATTGTTTCTGACTGTAAGGGTCTGTTTCTGTCTACGCGACAACTCGGCGGACAATTCCTTTTATACTAAGATTTACCTCTAATAATATTACTCCCGAAGTCAATCTAAGCATGTCACTGATTGTGCTTGTTGCGAACAATCCTATACGATAATTGTATTTTCTATACAAAAATCGACGTACTTACGTTATGAGCGATCAAAGCAACGGCCTCAGGGCACAATAAGTAGGCAGCTGCAGCTCTTAAAAGGTCGTAATATTCTCTTCTTCTGCTCACATAGTCTTTGTCCCCCCCGTCTGCGCGTACGCACAACCACGAACACGATCGCGTATCAGCGCAATGATTTATGACTACCTCCGTTTATTTCCAATTATTTAATGATACTACCACCATTATCGTCAAAGTGATTGTTAGCTACGAATTATCAATTATATGGATTTTTAGAACAATTTGTTGTAATTTTGTACTGTTACTGTAGTTTTATTATTCGTAATGTTCAAATTGATTTAGATGTTAGGATATAATGATTGTAACGTTGACCTAGAAATGGTGTAATATCTGTGATTTTAATGTTTTTACGAACTTTATATTATTTAAGTCAGTTATAGCAATTTTCAAGGTCTTGTTTATTTTCTTAATAAGGCTTGTCTTCAGCTTGTTAGTGCACGGAAATTGATTATCTCATGTAAATTCATTCTGTAATCATATTTGTATAACAGTGTGGTTTCCTTCTTTTTACACGGTATGTAATTGTGATTTATGTGATGTCATCATTTAAAGTGCTAAATAATAACACCCGCTCGGGGTCGATCTTTAGGGTAATCTGCGCTTGCCTGGGTTGGTCCATGGATGGGTGACCATCCGTTACATACCGAGTTTCCTCCGTGCCTCGGAAAGTACGTTAAGCCGTTGGTCCCTACTGATTTGTAGATCATTGACAGTCGTTACAAGTAGTCAGTGGCCCGAAAGTCTGACAACCAGTCTTACCAAAGGGTATCGTATTATCCAGAACTAACTGGGTTGTGGAGGTTAGATATTCAGTCGCTCCACGTAAAATACTAGTATTCAACTTCATCCGGTTAGACTGGAAGACGACCCCAAAATAGAAGAGAAAAGGTTAGGCAGATGAATGATCACATCACCTCCTATTTTTACCGAAGGAATAGGCGAAGGAGAACCTTTAGTGCACACACATTTCACTACTAGCGAGCCTATAACCATCAACCGGCCGCAAGCCCATCCTCCGGGCTGCTTCGGAGAAAATTAAAATGTATAAATTCAATAACACTTTGTCCTGAAAATCGAACCAAGGCCCTCTTGTTCGCTTGCGACCACTGTACCAAAGACGCAGTCAGATTCATTGTTTTGTAACCTAAAGCTAAACGCCATAAATCTTTTAAACCAAGTTCTTGAACAACATACAGAGGAAGATAACCATCTGGTACACTTTCCCTGCATCCCATGGATATTTCCCATAGATGTGGTAAACTGTATTAAAACATTAATTACGGACATAAGTAACGTAACTCCTATGTGTTAGGAAACCCGTTTGTTGGCGTGGGAAGTGCGCTGTATGACAGTATAGTCGGTTTTCATATGAGTGTCTGACGTTGTAATCGTAGAAGTTCTGGAGACATTGTCGAGTGTAAAATACACACAACACTTACTTAGAAAGTTTTGATTTTAAATACAAAAAATAAGAAATTATTTCATCCATAATACGCAAAGCTGAGGTTTTGTTAAGATTCCAGTTAGCAGTATTCCACCAACTTATTGTTGTAGATATCTATCTGAATAACCTATATCTTAATGAAGTAAGGATACTCCTACAATATTCGCCAGTAGGTAGTAGGTCTACCTAACATATACATAACATGACATCACGCCTGTAATCCCCGAAGGGTTGGGCAGAGGTGTATCTAATAGATTAAGTTTACGTACGCAGATAAGTATTTATAACCGTTTTGAGACATATTTTGTTTACATTCTTGCATAGTTGTATTGAAACCGACAATAGTAGCAACCGTGGACATAGTCATCATTTTAATGTAGGGGATTGCGATGATCTCTGTTTACATAGCTAAACGATACATTATGTTATGGCTCTTGTTTATTATGAGAACCATAAATGGTGAATAATAATACAGAATACTTGACTTAAAAATTCTGTGCGAATAAGGTAATGCATTGTTTTAAAGGCTTGTTTTTAGACCTAATGAATATTATATTTTTATGGTAGGCTTTTTGAGTTTCTGAAAGGGTCTCAAGGAACTGCATATTATACTAAGCATCATAGTTAGAATTCGAGAGAAGAATTGGATCTATTATAAGCAGAGTGAGTCAAGCTTGAAATATGGCCCAAATTAATTGGGACACGGCAGAATTTTACGCAAGAGCCCTTGAAGATCTTGCATAGCTTAATTTTAAGCAATTTGTAGGTACATGATGTGATCTTCAACACCAAAGCTATTGTCCTAATATACTCTTTAGCATGTCTCTTGCCAAAGTATTCACGCTATTGCATCAATGAGGTAAGCAGAGTCCAAAGTGGTTACACGATCAGCTAATCTAATGGTTCATCTGAAGGATGTTCCCATACAATGTCGAAATGAAATAAAAAACGGCAACAGTTGCGATACACTAGCATTTACTTCAATTACTTTAGTTAAAAGTAATTGTTCAGCTACCATTTGCTTCTGAATTTGTTCAAATTGATCGTTTTATTCTGAACTAGCTTTTGCCAGCGGATTCGCCCGTATGGAAGTCTTAAATTAAACCAAGGACCCGTATTATGGGATAAAAGTGTCCGTTGTTGTAACTCAGAACATAGTTGACCTCTGTGCCAAACATCGAAATTCGTTCAGCCGTTTGGCGAACAGGAAACAGACAGATAGACAAACAAACAGCCGGACAGTTACTTTCGCATTTTCAATATTCGTATGGATTGTGAAGAAATAATGATGATATCATTGATTGAACCATCCTCAATATAATGTGGGATTTATTACTTGGTATGTAGGTAACCTTATCAATATCATGCCGGTTTTTAATAGATTGAAAGGAAAAGTTTTGGTTTTTAGTGTTCTTACATGAGTTGAAGGTTATTGAGCTGTTGTGTGTTAGTTGACAATGATAAACGTATAACCTGTATACTTTAAGAGAGTTTCTTTAGGGCAAAGTATTGATAAGAGAATAAGTATGAAATTCATGTATTTTTTTTTATTATTATGAGTTTCCTTTACAAGCTGTTGTTAAGAAGTGGTTAAAATAATTCAGAATCCTTCCTATACGTTGAGCTTAATCATAGTTGTCCGGCACTTCGGCCAAACTTACAATAAATATAAATCTAAGCTTTAGGTAGTCCCTTGCCTTTATTTTGTTGCAGACACAGGAAATCTGTGAGGGAAAACTTTTGTCTAATCTTCTTCCAATTCATTGGATCAAATTCATACCCTTGAATTTACTTTTTTACTTAACTTTGTTATTTCTAAGGTAATGAGGCTGCAAGCTTTATAACTTATATGTCAATTACAAAGCTTACCATAAATCCCTGTACCATTGTGCTAAACTTAAAACTTAAACAGAAACAAACTATATCCATATTTCAAATCGGAATCATCCATTTTTCTCCGTGAGTGACGTTTCGCCTTGACTGGGAGTCGAACCGCATTGTTGTGGTTCCATTGTTTGAACAGGAGATGCGATAGATTTATTTGTTTTATCTTCTGACGAGCCAAATAAGGCACAAGGTGAGATTAAAGTGGGTTATTTGTTTTAAGATGAATTTAAAGGCTCCTAATGTTATTAGCACTAACACCAATTACGGAACCGGTGAGTCTTGAAAACCAGTCCTACCAAGGGGTGTGGTGGTACCTAAAAGCTGGGTTGTGGAGATCAGATAGACGGTGTCTTCATGTAAAATGCTGGTATTTAGCCGGATCCGCCAACACACCTGGAAATGACTACAGAAATGATGCCGGCGCCAAATTTTAATTTAATCTGCGAAGAAAACATACTGAACTTATCATAATACAAAACTTCGCTTTGAGGTAACTTTTAAACCGAGTCAAAAGAACGATTAAGTTCTCGTGTGAAAATATTCTGAGATATGAATCATTCTTCTTTAAAAAACTTCGCGCTCATGAATTTGTGATTAATATTTGAGAATTATGTGTTCAAAAACGTCAGAATTATTCATTGTTGAGAATTCGCGACATTCAGACAGAAGTTATTTATTGGTTAGGTAGGCAGGTATGTGTGCCGCGAGATACATGCTTTATTTTGGCAGTAAATGTGAAAATGCTGTCCACTTGAGAGCACATAGCAGCACACCAAAGCTGTCGACAAACACTCTAGAAAGCCATCGAATGCAGTCGGTGTGTCTGAAATCGGCTAGATGGTATCATCATCATCAGAAGTGAAAATCATAAGTAATTTATTCTCTTTCTGAGAATATCAGAACTTTTGGAACGTCAAAATTACATGCAAACTGTCCCCCAAAACTCCCGGAAATCATATCTGCGTAGTGTTTTAGAAAGGGAGTTGTTGGAACAAACTCACCAGCATCACATGCATATGTTATACATAGAAATCTACTGATCATCTTTTTCGTGTTACATTTGTTTTTCATATCATTACTGAGGCTCGACAAAGCTACGGAAATTTAACTATAAATCATAGCTTTGAAGTAGCAATGCGCTCTACTTAGTACCAGGATCTAGTTAATTAATTCAGTAATAGAACAAAAGTCGGATGCTTAGGACATGGCTTGTTAATCAGCTTCAAGTCAGGGTCAGCTGACGAGTCCATAAGATGCGGTGGCCATCTCGCTTACATTCGGTTGGATTTTTCTTCCTATTTAAATTATCTTTTTTATTAACACGCCCCCATCCCCGAACGGGTCTGCATCCAGTTAGACTGGAAGCTGACCCGAACATAACATGGGAAAAGGTGAGTCAGATGATGACAAAGGCCTCCTCAATGTAAGAGAAAGTGGTCTGTAATCTACCACCAGGTCCAGTGTGGGTTGAAGTGCCGGCTCCTCACGAAATGTTCCTTAGCAGGTTTTCAGAGTAGAGGTGTTGAATTAAATTACCTATCGTAAAGAACCTGTCAAGGTTTTATTTAATGACATACAATTAAAACCCTGGTAAAAAACGCTTACGAGACAACGTAATAGTGGAAGGATATCATCTTAAAAAAAGGTTAAGGTAAAGCCATTGAACTATTATGAGCCGGGAAGTCACAGGGCCTTGAATTATCAACAATTTTGTTAATAAAAGCGTAAACAGTGTTCAGTGGAAATGATAACGATTATTGTGTGAATTTGAAACAACAACAAGAGACAAGAAGACATTAAAAAATAATATTTTTTGTAATCATAAGCTCGACCTCATTGTTGTAAGGTTAAAGGTGTGAAAGACGCGATTACTTATATCGTCTCACATTACATTGTGCTCATTCAAGCTTTATATTTTGTTTAAGGAAAAAATAAACGATTTTTTGTCCTCACGTGTGCGACGTTTAGGATTATTGAGAAAACATCGATTTATTATAATTTCGGGAGGGGTTTTCCTTTAGTCGTTAAAGCCGTCGTTAGATTCCTTTCAAAAGTAAACAGTTTTGGACGGATATGTATCTTTAGTACACCTACCATATACAGGCACAAATCCAGACTGGTACCGAGAAATTCTCATTTCTTTTTCAATTTCATTCGTATTCTTCAGCCAATATACGACGGGACAGTGAACATCTCGTATGACACTAATTGCTAACTACTTTTGTTAGGACTTTGGGATACCATCTTTTTTGCCTTATCTTTTTAAATAAATAAGACCATCTTATTTCAGTAATACAATCACGTTTTCTTCTTCCGCTTACTAACTGCAAAAATACTCATGAACTTTACTTTAAAGTAGGTCGTACTACACATAGTCTGCATTTTTTCCCTCAAAGGTCAAACGCGTGGAGCACCTAGCGTTATTGTCAATGACTTGCGCAACAGTTTAATTGTTCCATTATTCGCGGATTCGGGTGGCCTCAAATTTGGTGCGGATGTTAGGAAACGAACCGTTTGTTTCTTAGGAGATCCGTGTCCTGATAGCGTGGACACCCTATTTACGCCACCGCCCTTTGTTTGGTGATCGT
Source organism: Noctua fimbriata (assembly GCA_905163415.1). Classification (NCBI taxonomy): domain Eukaryota; kingdom Metazoa; phylum Arthropoda; class Insecta; order Lepidoptera; family Noctuidae; genus Noctua; species Noctua fimbriata. The sequence continues at coordinate 1,126,053 of LR990937.1, forward strand.
GAAATTTGATTAGTGATGCGCGTTTTTATATATTTGGATATTTTCTTAGTGCAATGTTTATTCGGAATAATTTGCTGTGTCTGAGGTTAATTGAAGTGAAGGATGGTCATAGTTGTGATGTTAATCTGTTATGCGGTTATTGACCTCATCGGAATAGAAGATTAATCTAGAAGGCCATAATAATTATATTAAATTTTATAGGTTGGGGTGTTAGGTACGCTCCACAACTGTGTGCTGCATATTCTACATAAGTACAATTATACGTGTTTTTTTGATATCCCATAACACTAAGGTTATATTCTATAAGTAAAAATAATACACAACGTCCTAGAATATGTGGTCCAAACATGCATAGTTTCGAAGATATCATCAATCATAATTAATTTAAGTTTAATTGATAAATACGAGTAATTCATTTTCATTCAAACCAATCATTCATACTTAAAGCTAAAAAAATGCGACGTTGTCACTTTTCACGTAGGGTGTTTCACTTTAATAATCGTGACTTTGTCCAATTATTTTGAATGAAAAATGAAAACAAAAAAAATATAATTGAAAAATAATTCATCTGCCAGTTGATTTTTTGTTATAGTCTCATTCATACCCTAGATTTATGGGATAAAAAAACACTTTGTATAGGTATTTTTCAAGACCCGCTATAAAATTAAGCTAGCAATTACTTCCTTCTATTTTAAGCCAAACTGCGTCTTACTTAGTTAGTTATGTCTACAATTAAAATAGCAGCATTTAAATACAATAAGGACGATTTTGAAATTCTCACGCGAGCAAAAAATATGAAAAACCCCTGTTTTTAACGAAAATGGACACAATTATTTACAGTGAATTAGACATATCCTGTTTCAAGCATGTTAATTTGAAGTTAGCCATTTAAAAGTCAAATAAATCTTGGCTCTAACACAAGCAATACATCCGGAGATTCTACATCATCTGTCTAGAATTTTCCCAACATGTCGGGGTCGGCTTCCAGTCTAACCGGATGCAGCTGAATTTTACATGGATCGACTGCCTATCTGAATTCCACAACCTAGTTAGGACTGGGTAATACGATACCCCTTGGTAAGACTGGTTGTCAGATATTCGGGCCACTGACTACCTATAACGACTGTCAAAGATCTACAATTGACAGCCGGGACCAACGCAACAACAGCTTAACGTGTTTTCTGAGTCACGGAGGAAACTCGGCATGTAATGGGTGGTCACCTATTCACGGACCAACCTAAGCAATCGCGGCTTAACCTGAAGATGGACTCGAGCGGCTGTTATTGGTAAGCCCCGAGCTTGGATCGGAGACAACACAATTTGCATTAAATTCCTGAATCTCACCACGTAAAGAAAAATGTATTTTACAGTTTTTCCGCAGGTATTTCTTCTCATAAAGACTCAAAACTTTATAAAGAATACAACAATTTTAATTATTTCTGAAAAGAAAATAATCATTAATTCCATAAACAACGGCATGATAACTCAAAAAACTTCAATAAATCGTGTAAACTACGTGCATATTCAGCAGATGCAGTTCAACAAACTCGAACGAAGTCGACGCAGCCGCGCGCCGATTCGACGCGCAACTGCGGCTATCGATCGCGCATGTTAGCCGCATCGTCTGCAACTTTGCACCAAGGAAAAACACATTATCAACAGTGTTTCAGAAACCAAACCTACTTGTTTTTTAAACTAATTAATGTTTCTAATTTAAATTAGCTGTAGACTACGTGTTAAACATCATGTTTCTATGCCTAAACAATACTAATTTCACCAAATATATTAAACAATTTACACATCCTTGTATTTCATAAATAACAAAATATAAATATAGACAATTTCACTAATAATGATTACAAACACTACGATACGTTACATCATAATTCTCTTGCCCTTATCCCAATTCATTTGGGGTCGGCGCAGCATGTCTTCTTCTTCCATACTTCTCTATTACTCGTCATCTCATTAGACACCTCCTTTCTTGCCATATCATTCTTTATACAGTCCATCCATCGTTTCTTTGGTCTTCCTCTACTCATATACCCATCCACATTCATACTCAAAATTTTCCTCACAACATTTTCCTCATTCCTCCGCATCACATGCCCATACCACGACAACCGATTACCACACAACTTTTCAGTCGCCGGCGCCACTTTCAGACTTCCTCTTATATACTCATTTCTTATTTTATCCATTCGCGTAACACCACACATACGATACGTTACATATACCTACCTAAATAAAGTCCACCAATCAACTCAAATCCTCGTTCTAAATCGCTGCATCCGTCTACCATATCTTAATCAGTACATCTCATACCCCGAGGGCCCGAGGCATCGATACAGATCGCTGATAAGCGCAGAGCGCCGTCAATTGTGTGAATACGTCAAATTGATTTCTTGCAGCGAGATTGCGAATTGATAAGTATGTTAGTGCTCCATGGACAGCTGAGTAGATACGATGAAGTATATATTTCGTTTAGTCTGACATCGATAATTACCTGGATTTGCGACTTTACTGTTAACGCAGCACGATATTTTGATGTCATTTTGGGTACAGAATGAGAAAATACCATTATTTCGTTTTCATTATGAATTATATTTACAGGTTCTTTTGTTTCTTAATCTTTTACCTGAGGCTTCGTGGTGGTTGGAAATTACCACACGGGAACGTAATTCGGGGATAAAAAAATATCCTGGATATTATAATTTACAGGTAAAAGAGTAACTTTTGTATTCATTGGTATCGGTAAACACAGAATTTTGCTTCATATTAGTAATCCGCTCTCTATCTTAGAGTTTTCAGATAAGAACACAGTTTTTCTAAAAATACACTACAACATCCAAAAATAACGGAAACCTGGCACTCAACTTCTTTATATTTTATACGTTTGAATTCTTAACTATTGCGGTAATATAACAAACAAAACTCCATTGTTTATTGATTCAAAAATCTAATTACTTACTCGTAAATGCAACGATGCATATCACAAGACCACAAATGTTTGCTCGAAAAAAAAATATGAATAAACAAATACAAAATCAAGGAATGGATTTATTAAACAAATAGCTTTGTGAGTGATTGTACAACTCCAGTATTTGATCGAGACTTGATGGGTTTGCTCACAGTTGGCCCATTTTCGCAAGCATGTATTGAAATTCGTCGATCCATTGTATTTTGATGATGTTAAGAATTTATGCATTTCGTTTAGTTCGTGCGTACAAGCAATTTCTTACGCACGCGCACGCTAAAATGCAAGGTCTGAAGCTATTATGTCCGTTTTTATTAGGTGGCACCGTAATGGATGGTTGGAATGTCAACTCTAGCCGTCGAAACGAGGGATGAAAATCCAACGGTGCACTTTGTGCTTGGGCATTCACTTAAGTGTCACCTAGTGTTTAGGGCATTACAGTTGTTTCTGTAAGTTCTTATTTGTTCTGCTGAAGTTATTGCTATTGAATCAGTTTTGGGAATGTCTTGCTGTGAGAATAAATTGGAAGATTGGTCATTGTGTGTGATGAAATTGATGGATCGATCGAACCATTGTTTACCAAGTCTACGATCTATGATGATTAAAAAAAAGAACTTATATACTTTAAAGTCCTGACAACAAAGTCAAGGTTCATCAAGGGTCTTATACATGGATCATGATTTTTGGTTTTGTTTAAATGTTAGTGAACGGAACGCAACATATATTACCCAATACTAAATTGACACTAACGAAAAAAACAACATTATTTTATTCACCTACCGAATCTGTGACAAGCATCATTCCATTATAATACCCATTACTCACTAAAGTACGATACGTATCACGCTTGCCCTTTGTACTGTCGCAATCTAATTGACAAGTTAAACACTGGTCGATACGCGAGCCGCGTGGGGGCAGTCAGTACATGCGCAGTAGACATTTATTAGTATTACCATGCAGTATTTCAAATAGGAACAAATCCTGGCACCCACAAGATAGCCCGGTTCCTCGAATCAACCTCCTGAGATGACCTGAGAGATGTCAAAAAAATTAGGTACAAATGGTTTGATTCCATACAGCCTGCTCCTAGCTATCCTCCTGAAGAGACGCCCAAGTCTCGTACTCTTTAGGGTGTAGGGTGGTATCGTGTAGTCGCTTAGTTTATAAGTGTTTTGTCCTGAGTGGTGGCTTTACCCGCGTGCTTCAGGTAACAGCTTATATTATTCAATATGCAATGTTGAACGGCGCGGCGCACCTGCGGAGTCGTTTATCGATTAATTCCCCCACCTCTACTCTCCAACCCTTGTGCTTATGTTACCGGAAATGTATGAAACCCACGAATCGTACACAATTCTTACACTCAAAGTTAAGGGCATTTAATAATAATTGAATTCCCCTGTTAGCTTTTTTTCGTAGGTACAAAATTTTTGTATTATATTGTTAATATTGTGTCACGGGACTTCACGGGAGTGTGCTGCGCAAGGTTATCGGCGTATCATAAGACCTTAACAAAAAGTTGAGTTAAGCACCCTAACACCCGCGTTTGATTATACAACAAGTAACATTTAATTAAAAGTATCAAAAAATCCGACTGCAAATTGTATACATATATATTGTAATTTCTTTCATTTTGATACCCTACTCCATAGGTTTGGTTGAAAAAAAAATAACGACTTACAGTTTAGGTACACAACACCTTATCTAAGGACACTTGGATTTTTGAGATGAATCTAATGATACAATAATCGTCGAAATCCATCCAGCTATTTGGAACAAACGAGGTAATAAAGAAATTTACAAAAAACAAAAAAACATACAAGATACGCTCGAAAAACAAAACGCTTCCTTGGCAGTCGGGTAAAAAGGGTTTAGGGTAAGGGTAAAGCTTTTCTTGGACGAAGAAGGTAGGCTTAGTTGTGTTACTGGTTGTCTCTATACTGTGATACTTGCGACTATTACAACTTGTTCATCATGGACGGTCCTTACTAGGAGATGCAACATGCCTCCGACGCCATGCATTCTGGGTTACAGGCATTCAGCATTTTATGTGTTTGTTAGGTAAGTGGTTGTATTTTAGAACTGGGATCATTGTAATCGAGTCACCAAAAAATATAAGAAAGGATCCCTAAAATAATCTGCATATACTGTAGTACACTACAGTTATAAAGAGGTATAGTTTGTTAGTTTGGATGTATGAGGTAACTTCTGAAACTACTTATCCGATTTAAAAAAATCTTTCACTGATTTTTCACAATGAAAAAGTCGTGGGTAAATGCAAGTGATAGATAAAATCGTTCAGTATACTTTTTCAAGACTTAACAATTTTATTGTTAGGTAACAGCTCCAGTCGTTCCCCTTTTTTTTTGATAGGTATATCAAAAGGGGAACGACTGGAGCTAGCATAAAGTGTGGCTTGTACTCGAACAGTTACGAACCGTGTTTCCTTTCTCTCAACAAAACGGGAGGATATAGTGTAATACTCACGTCACAACCAAATTCATACATACTAACCTGGCGTATGGAAAACTAAGATTACAAAGGTATGATTGTAAAAGTAATATCCAATAGGCAATAATTAACTACTTCGTTTGACCTCTACGATTTACTCTTAATGCGTCTTACTTGGACGCGTAATGTTTGGTAATAGGTCCGTCCCCTTCAGAATGTATAGCATCTGCTTCTTAGCATCTCATTTCATCAGTTATGTTTAAATCCCATGTAATAAAAAAACGGTGAAGGAAAACATCGTGAGGAAACCGGCATGTCCTAGAATCAAAAATTCGAAGCCATGTGACATCTACCAACCCGCACTGGGCCCGCGTGGTGGATTATAGCCCATTCCCTCTCATAGAGAGGAGGCCTGTGTCCCAGCAGTGGGAACATTATAGGCTGATTATGCTTATGCTATGCTATGCTATGTAATAAAAAGCGAGCCTATTACCATCAACCGGGCACAAAACCAGACTCCGTGGCTGCTACTTAATAATGAAATTCCTGATGGCAATACCCAATAACACTTTGCCCAACCCGAGATTTGAACTCAAGACCTCATATTCAGCAGTCGCGCTTGCGAGCATTAGACCAACGATGCAGCCAAGTCATACTTCGTTTATTAGTTTGTCAATAATCACATTCCTATAGAAATGCCTACGATCATTGATTCGGCATGTCTAATTTCATTAAATAATAGAAAAACTGCTGCAGTAAAAACGTTACTAAATAACATAATACACGTATATATAATTTCAACGGCCAAGTGTAATCGATAACAAAAGTGTTACACACAGCGGTACATTGATGGAATACTAATTGATTTAGTTTAGCCACTTTAGCACTTACAAGATACGTATCTACCCAGTGACCGATTGATCGATGACATTAGCGTTATGTCTTAATAGAATTGATTGTATAATCAATTTAATGTTAAGCGTGCTTAAATGCGTTAGCTGCGGATTACATTGTCTATGTTTGGTCGGTTTTACTGTCTTGTAACGTGTTTGTTTTATTGTTTAATGGTAATTGTTATTGCAAAGAGGCATTTTAAGAACGAATAAGTATATGTGAACATCTTAATTTCGGGCACATAGTGCGAAATTAAAAGAAAGGTACCAAAATCAATTATTAATGTTTAATTTTTTTTTGGCCTAATTAATTTGTGTCTGTATTTGATTTACGCAAGTGGAAGCCGTGTCCCCGATGGAATTTTGCACCAGCAAAACTAACGATCTTCCATACAAACTCTCATCTGTGATTTAAGCTTTTCATTCCTTTGTGCCCACTTTTGTTCCAATGGAACTTTTGTCCAAAATTGAATTCTTCTAGAATTCTAGGATTTCTGTCAGTGAATTAATGAATGAATCACACAACGTTACGACACTCAACGTTTGATTTTCAAATTTGACAAGTAAAATCAATTTAAAACATCGTTATTTCCAAGGACAGTTTGTGAAACAGTTTTCTACTGAAGTGTCCTCATGTCATACTGGTACAGTCAGTGACAGTGATACTCTTGACATTATTAAATCTAGGGATAACGAGATGAACGGATCTTCTCAGGAAACTCATTGTGGCATTTTTTTCTATAATTGGTGCGTGGGTGTTATAGTGTCAAATTGTGATATAGATTCGACAACAAGAGCACTTGGACACTTGGCCCAAGTTTGGGGGCTAGGAATTGCTAAATAACATTTTGATGCAATGCTTTACAAGGTCTAACTATGGGACTTGACCGCATTTAGTAATATACAAATTCATTTATTAGGCTGAGACGAATTCATATACGGATTAAAAAAAAAAAACTTATTTTGTTGTTTTAAATTATTGTTTTAATTGCATTTATGTATTTTGATTTTGAATATGTTACTACATATTCTTATGTTTTGGCGATTTTGTGTATGTAGTTATGGATATTTTTATTTGTCTGAATAAATAAATAAATAAAATTGATTTAATGAATTACACAACAGAATACTGACAGGGTTGTCAGCGAGACCCAAACTAGGCACACCCTGTATCTTGATGACCCAGACCTTACAAAAGTAAAAACAATACATATTCTGCTACCGCAAGAAAAATAACTAAGATCAATAAGCAAAATGTGATAACAGCAACAAAAAAAAAGTTACATTAATAGTATTGTAAATAAATTAGATTAATAAGCATAATATGATTACAGAAAGAAGGACTAGAGAAGAAAAACATAGGTAGGTACATACAAAAAAACAGTTTATAATATGAACTCGAAAAAAACTGTGTTTTCCCCGAAGAGTGTGGCATGTGTGACTAGTACAGCCATATTTCGCCAGTTATGTTTAAGTCTATGTAATATGGGGTGAGCCTATTGCCATCAACCGGGCAAAAATGCAGACTCCGTGCAACTACTGCAAATATCTCTGATGGAAAAACCCAATATTACTTTGTCCGACTTGAGAATCAAACCTAAACCTCACGCTCCGCAGTCCCGCTTGCAACCACTCGATCAACGAGGCATTGAAGTATTTTTCTATAATTGGTGCGTGGGTGGTTATAATGTCAGGAATTTCAAATTGTGATATAGATTTGACGAGAAGAGCACTTGGACACTTGGCCCAAGTAACTAGGGGGCTAGTTGCTTAATAGTTTTATTGCTGCAGCACTAGAAGGTTTAAATAAATATAATATACGACTTGACCACATTCAGCAATGGGCAGTGCAAAAGAAAAACGAACAAGCTAAATTTGGGTCTTTTGGTGAATCAACATAATTGCTAATAGTTTTCAACGAATTTGTTCTGATTCGCCACACCGCAGTTTAGCAAGTTCAAGTTAGTGGTGGGTGGAAAACCTGAGGTTTTCATGAGTTGTCATTGATACAAGTAATTAAGTGAGTCAGAAGTCAATGATACCTATACAAAAATATATAAATAACTCTTAAGAACCTTTGGTCTAAGCTTTTAGTGTCTTGTTCACTTTTTTTAGTCTGAAAACTAAAGAGCCTTCAAAACGATAGCTTTTAAGGATATAATCAAGATCATAATAATGACCACGTCAAGTTTCAATAAATTCAAATACTTAAGTGATTGCGTCCTTTTAGAAGTTCAAGATCCCGTGGAAGTAAAGCTGACACGACAGTGACGAGAAACAAAAGCAGACAGATTTATTGAACATATAAAAGATGGATGGATTGTGTGAAGAATGATATGACAGAAAAAGGAGTAAATAATAGTGTGACGGTTGATAGAAGAGAATCGAAGAAAAAAACCTGTTGCGCCGACCCCAAGTAACATGGAACAGCGGCAGGAAGATAATGTAGATGATGATCATGATCATAGAACATGAAACATTAAATAATGACGAAAAGGAAGCAGTTTCTCTAGTTTGAATAAAAGGTCTGCTAGCGTTACCAAATCAGAAATAATGAGATGACTATTCACAAATCATCAATAACGTTTTTATTTATCCCAATTATCACAGTTGATGGTAGCAGATACAATGCAAAAACCCCGGTTTTCCTGATCCAAAGAATAAAGCATCATCCACATAAGGATGGATGAGTTAACTATATCGTATTCAGTAACCATATACCGTATAAATGCAGGTGCCTTAAAAGCTTGTCGAATTTGATTAATTAAGTGATTCTAAGCAGTGCAGTGTTTAGAACCACTTAATGAATTAAACTAACTTTCGCTTGTGGCGTCGCCCGCGTGTAGGTCAGAAATTCTACCTAAGGAACGTACTGCCGGGGTAGAAGTCCTATGGCCTAAATCAGTTTATGGTTTATCTGTGTGCCATTTCATCAAAATCTATTCAGCTTCAGCTTTAAGGCGTAAAAAGGTTACAGTGAGACAGACAGACCCATAGTTACTTTTGGATCTATTATACCCGCGGCTTCGTCAGCGTGGAGTTCGTAAATGTCGCATGGGATCATACTATCGGGATAAAAAGTATCCTATGTGTTAATTCAGGTTATAAATTATCTGTGAGCTAAATTTCATCCAAACGCTTTCAGTAGTTTTGCGTGAAAGAGTAACAAATATCTATACACTAGCTTTTGCCCGCGACCTTCGTCCGCGTGAAATTTTATAGCCTATAACCTTCCTCGATAAATGGGCTATCTAACACTAAAATAATTTTTCAAATCGAACCAGTCGTTCCTGAGATTAGCGCGTTCAAACAAACAAACAAACAAACAAACAAACAAACAAACAAACAAACAAACAAACTCTTCAGCTTTATAATATTAGTATAGATTCAGACATCCTCACAAACTTTCGCATTTATAATATTATAGTAGGATACTAGCCTACGCCCACGACTTCGTCCGCCACCCCACCTATCGGGTCCAAAACTATTCGATCTTTCAAGTTGGAACCAACCGTACACATTCACAAAATTTCATTGAAATTTTTTGGATGGTTACGGAGATTAGTGTCGTACGCTTGATTATTATTTATGTAGAAGATATAAAATGTAGACTGCATCGTTGGTTCAGTGGTCGGAAGCGCGACTGCTGAGCATGAGGTCCTGGGTTCTATTCCCGGGTCGGGAAAAGTGTTATTGGGTTCTTCCATTAGGAATTATCAGTAGCAGCCCAGCAGAGTCTAGATTTGTGCCCGGTTGATGGCAATAGGCTCGCCCCCTATGACATGAGACTTAAACATAACTGGCGAAATGTGAGTTTACTAGTAGGTACCTCTTCCAAACCCTTTGGAGATTACAGGAGTGATGTTATGTTAAGATTAATAAAGAAATATGGATCGATCCAGTAAACCATATAGGTACTCTGTAATTACAAGCTCCTTTAAAACATAGCAATGTTTAGAATCACTTAATTAATCAAACTATTATTTATTGATTTCCTCAAACTCCTACGCATCGCCATAAAATAATGTGGTAGGCCTAGACTGGCATGATGACCATTTTTGGCAATATCTTGTTCTATGACAACGTATTTACAATTATGACGTGGAGTCGCCTACAAATATAGGCTTAAGTTGTAAGGAATTTGGAGACCAATGACCAGTAAATTGTTAGGCTCGTAGTACAGACCTTTACTACCAAAAGCGAGGGGCGAACGGTCTGTAACAAGATAGTGTTCTGACTATACAACATTATTTTTAGTATATGCGAGACCTGAATATAGTTTGTTCAGAATAAGTAACTGAATGGATTCCAATAATTTTTAAACCATGTTATAGTTTTTCCTAAAAAAGTTAAAAGTTGGACACCGAGCTACTCAGAGAATGAACATAAGATAACCTTTCTTGTGCTTGTTCTGTGAGAGGATGCATGAAAGATGACTTTTAAGTATTTTGTTTAAATTATTTCTTGCAGTTAATAAAGGGTGTATGCTATAGCATACACCCTTTATGTATGCACCCGGCTATGTAAAGAGTCTATAGACTCTTTACATAGCCGCCATAAAAAATTGTCTAGAACAAAAAAAATATCGCAAAGACGGGGAAAACAAGTGCCTTTCGGCTATGTAAAGAGTCCAATTTTTTTTTGGACGGGAAATCATCAAATGACCCCCCCCGCTCTGCGCGGAGCGGAAGGGAGTGTCAGACTTGTACTGACTAAAACCCATCCATGTTTCTTCTTTGCCCTTTGTGTTCCAGGGCCGCGGTATCTCTTTCGAACAGTCCCGCAGCCCTGGCAGGCATCGGCCCGTGCGGACCCCTACGTGGTTGCTGACATCTCTTTGAGGCGCGCGTGGAACATGAACGCGCCGTCGACACGGCCTGTCGTCATAAGACGAGCTAGCCCATAACTCGCCGTCCACAGGCCCGTGCATACGGGGGCCGGGGGCCACCACGTGACCCCCGACGCCCAGGGCGTCTCCCGCAGCGGCTGGGACGTGAGGCTCTTACCCTCTCACGTTCCGCCACTTCCTTCGCTAGCATGACTGCTTCGCAGAAGGAGGTGACGGCTTCCCATCCCCTCTCGCTCCGGACCATGACTTGAACCAGACAATACTAGTTACGGAGATATTGGGGGTCAAAGTTCCAAATTTTTTACAAGTTTTTTTTTACATGTTTTTATTGTAATAATTTTACTTTACACACCTCCACAGCCAGTACTATTCAATCTATCCATCAGCACAATGCTTTGTGTGCTTACCATCGAGTCCTACCGTAAAACGTGACTTTTCACCCCAAAAAAAAAAGTCGATTCCCTGCAATATTTTTTGCGTTTTGATGTAGAGAATGCTTGGTTGACGGCTATGTGAAGGGTCTATTTACACCCTGTTTGTTTATTTTAACTGTACAATAGCTTGGATTTGTTTGTTATATTGTACATGTGGGTCAATGTGGCGACACTTGGGGGAGGCCTATGTCCAGCAGTGGACGTCTTTCGGCTGAAATGATGATAATGATGATTGTACATGTTTTCTCAAATAAATAAACAACTGTCCTAGATTCAAAAATTTAACGACATGCTAAATTCATCAACTCTCTTGGGCTCGAGATAGATTATCCGATTATCTTTAAGTAAATCAAACGTACCTTATTTTCAGTATATTTAAAGTAAGTACCTATTCCTTTCGACATGGAACTTTTTTAAGCAATTGAGTTTGTTACAGATTCTTCACTGTCAATGTATTTAGATACTGAAAAGATTTATACAACATTAGTTTTAGTATATGCGAAACCTGATACACGTGTCTAGTATTTTATGTAAAGAATCTATGTACAAAATTTCAAAACTGTATCATGAAAAATCACAAAGTTATAAGCTTGTTCTGTTACCTAGTTGTCCGCACAAAAACGCGGCCACCACGCAGCGCGCGCCTCCAGCGTCGTCTTGAGCTCATTGATAACAATAATTTGGCAGTAGGTACCTAAATTATTGCGATAGATACTCAAAGTCGCTCGGTATCCAACTTTTAACTTTTGGTTGATGGTTTAAAAATTATTGGAATCGATTCAGTTACTTATTCTGAACAAACTATATTCAGGTTTCACATATACTAAAAATAATGTTGTAGATCACAACCAGCAGACGTTAGCACTATTCTTTCTAGATCACCATTAATAATCTTGTACCTAAGTGTTACTATTGTCTCCCGTCAATCACATTTAGTGATATTGTTCTATTTGATGAATAGTATTGTTTCAAAGACGCGTCAAGTGATACCTGTCACTACTAAACACGATTGTGATATTTAAACTTAACAAATAAACACTGAACGAGATTTCGACACTTTAAGCTTTGTTCACTTTAATGAAAAGAGTTAAAACAAAAGCGGGTTCTCGTTCTTCCCACGCTGCAGTTCTATAAAAGTAGATTATAGGTACTTGAAGATACTTTTGAAGTTAGTCACGTGACTATGACAAGCTTGATATTTGTCACCATTCGATTAATTCGAATAATTCTGTCGCAAAACTATGACTCCACGTATTGACATCACAGTTTTTATTGTTTTTTGTTTTGTTTATTGTTTTCGACAGGTTAACCCAGGCAGATTATTATTATTATACAGGGTGATTGGTAATTGGTCGCACCATGAAATCGAACTTCAAAGTTTTTTTGGTCTAGTGTCCCTCCATTTCAAAGAGTGCACCCAATTACCAACCACCTTGTTTAAGATATCTGTCATAAGATTAGGTTTCTTTAAATTAAAATGAGAAAGTAAATGTCGCTTAGTTTTTCGGCTATTGATAGGTACAAATAATATATTAGGACAAATGCGATTATAAGTAATAAATGGATGCGCATTGTTTTGCAATTTTAATTTATTTTTTATATAATTTTGATTTAATTGTAAACTATTTAATTTTATGTAATGATAAATTGTACTAATTGATTTTAATTTTATTTAATGTATTTTATGAATTCTAGTGATCTGAAATAAATGAATTTATAATAATAAGTAAAACATGCTATGACCTGCGATATAGCGTCTGCGATTTTTTTTTATTACAAAGCAATGACCTCTCACCTCCTCAGTTAAAACACAGCTACGGATATCTGCCATTACCCCAAATTCGCTTAACAATAAATGTCTGGCCTGCCCAGACAACAAAACTTTTCCATTCGTCATTGTTTAGCAACCAGTACCTAAGCTTAGATTTACAACAATTACACAAGTTGATCCAAATATTGTGTAACGAGAACAAAAGTGATAACATCTTTAGCTGTCTTTGGTCCATCGATTACCATACCGGGATCGAGATCATTATCGAGTATTGTATCGAATAGAAGAACATCGATTAGTCGGATGTTATGAAGATTAGTGATGTGATTGTTTGTGGGCAATGAATCACAACTTATACATTTTCATTATGTATTATGTCTTTTTCGAATCTTATGCGTTTGGTTTTTGTATTCGGAGAACTGTCTACGCTCAATTTGAACGTTCGTCTACATTAAAGGAAATAGCACCCGATCAACTCGGAAAGGAATCGTCACCATATCAACTCAAGCCATTCAGTATTCTTTGAAAGAAACTCCCTACTGCAACGCACACTAATCAGAATCGTAAAGTAATCGCCACGCCACAGCCTTTCAGAGTTGATATGTGTGCTATTTACTTTATTGGAAATTTAATATCTGCTGTTTTTTTTAATTTTCTTTACCGATTATTAAAGCTAAAAGACGTGCTGCATCAACCTGTAGACACCTATATATCGTAACAGCGATACGAAGAAGATGAATAACTTATGACTTATACGGTACCTCTCTCTTCCTCAATATCCCTTTGAAGCAGTAACCCTGAGAGGCTCTCCAAAACTGAAAATGTCAGATCAATATCAATTAACTGATCGATACTACATGTGATAAGGAAATTAATGATATAGGTGATTCTTTGGAGGTTATGTTGCTCTGCACTACTTATCTTTACATCCGTTGTGATTGTTGGTGATTAGCACCCTGGGAGCCTTCAACACTATTTCAGAGCACATAGTTAGCAAGATCCTTATCAAGTAGATATTCGGATGGTGAAGATGAATGTTGAAGTAGCAATGGTTTCAAAAGACCTTTATTAGAAGTATTCAGTCTTATTGTTAATCTAGAATGTTCATTTAAGTACACGCGAAAAGATGCGAGACAGCAAGTTAAAAATCATTTAACTATTTAGATTTAAAATCCTTCCGACATTCAGTGTAAATACGATGCTCCCGACCAGGCCATGGCCCACTTGCTGGCACATGCCTGCAAGTGGGCCATGGTTTGGTCCACTACGTAAAAGTAGGTGTAAGAACGCATTGGACATCCAATGCTTAGCATAATCAGCCTCTATGACAGGAAATGGGCTATAATCCACCACGCGGGCCCAGTGCGGGTAGATGTCACATGTCTTCGAATTTTTGGTTCTAGGACATGCCGGTTTCTTCACGATGTTTTCCTTCACCGTTTTGAGAGCAGTGGTGATGAAATAAATTACACAAAGTAATGCGCCTGCCTGGGTTCGAACGCACGACTTACTGCTCGTAAGTCGGGACCGCCACCACTGGGCCACCGCTGCTCTCCCATGCGTGCTTTTACGGTTTTACTAGTGGCATGTGCCAAATAAATGGATCTATCTTCATTTTTTCTTCACTTTATAGGCCTTACTGACAGGACGAGGCTAACGTGGCCAGTCATTGGGGCCAAGTATAAGATGAATCATCGATGTGAAGAAGAAAAAGAAGATCTTTTTTATAGACTTTAAAGTCTATCTCTTTTGGAAGCAAGTCTTAACTTGCATCGTAATTCCATAAAGAAGGACGCATACTAAATCCTCCATTGTACTTTCTGATTTTCACGATTAAAATCCATTCTCTACCCTCAATCGAATATTAATGTTATATCAGGAGCAATTATTAACAGTAGGCCACATATTATTGGCAACAGTTTGACCGTGAGTTGGTCTAGCGTAGTACGGAGTTTGAATAGTATAAGAGACCAGCTTACACTGGTTATCTTTCCACTGACGTGTTTCCTATATTACTCCATTAAATTGAATCACTGTATCACACACGTTCTCAGTACAAATTGATCTGAGTTCTAAGAATAAGAACCAATCATTTTAGGTAATGCAATATTAATCTTAGTTGAATATGGATCAAGATAATCGCTTCTTAAACTAGTATTTTATCGTTAATTCAGATGGTATGGAGAGGAATGCTTTGCTCTGGTTTTGAGTGATTGTTCGCCGTTTACAAATTGAATTGCTTTATATTGCCTAATGTGAAGCTCTTGCGTATAGCTTTGGTACTATAAAGAATTCATTGAAGATGATAAAGTAAGTGCTTAAATCACCATCATCATCATCATCATCATCATTTCAGCCGAAAGATATCCACTGCTGGACATAGGCCTCCCCCAAGTGTCGCCCCATTGACCGGTCCCGTGCGACTTGCATGCAGCGGATCCCTGCAACCTTCACCAGGTCATCGGTCCACCTAGTGGGAGGCCTTCCAACACAGCGTCTTGCAGTTCGCGGTTGCCACTTCAGAACTTAGTGCCTAAATACGACAGTTTATTTCTATCGTTCTATTAAATATCACAATGGCGAGACAACGTGTTATTTTTATCAGAGACTACGATAGCGGGAAAATTAAAAATGTAGTTATTGGATTGACAAAAGCTCATGTCAAACCTGTTGAAATATATGACGCATTGAAAGCAATTGCCATTTACCTAGGTCTTCCGGCACCCATCAGTATAATTTTTCCTTATCGAAATACTAATACTTAATAGGAAACACTACTACCTAATATTAGGAAAAATTGTTGAGAAATCTTTTCAGTTCCCCAAAATATTAATTCGTGGGTTTTTTTGATTACATAACATTCATAACATCACGCGTGTGATCCCTGAAGGGTCAGAGGTTTCCCGAATAGTACACCCACATTTCACTAGTTTAAGTACCATGTAATAGGGGGCGAGCCTATTGCCATCAACCGGGCACAAATCCAAACTCCGTGGCTGCTACTGAGAAATTTTGGATTGCAAAACCCAATCACAATTTGCCTGACCTGGGAATTAAACCCAGGACATCATGCTCAACATGCGACCACTAGACAAACGAGGCTGTTTTTTGATTCATCATCATCATCATCCACAGCCCGAACTCACCCACTGCTGGGTATAGGCCTCTCTTTTCTCGTGCCAATCCCCACGGTCCTGTGCCAGCCTCATCCAGGTTTTTCCCCCGATGGCAACTATACCGTCTGCCCATCTCGCCGCCGGACGACCCACGTTTCTTATGCCAGTTCTTGGACGCCATTCGGTGACAGCCTTAGGCCCAACTCCATTTGAGTTTTGATTATTGAAATATAATTGTTTAAGTAGCAGTCAAGGCACACGCACGCTTAACTGCTTAGTTCTAGTCTAATTTGGGCATACAAAAAAGTTACTTTAAACCTTACCTCGAATGCTCTTTATACCTTTGATTTATTCATTAAACTGACCCAACTGACACCAGAACCGTTTAATTCAAGTCAACAAATTCTCATAAATAACCTCTCATCTGTCTTAATTAACCTTTACAAATTGCGTTATGATCATTACGTAGCTTAAAAGAAACAGATTTACTTTTATCTTATTCCTATACATTAACGATCAGTTTGTGATCCATTGACTGTAATAATTAATGGCGAGTAGGTATAAAATCGATTCCCATATAACTTCATCTTCTACAAATACTAATCGATAAGCTAATATGTCGCCTTTTTGCTGTGCCATAGTCTAGTCAGAGTGATCAGTTCTAACGTTACCTGACCTATTTTGCCGGAGTGCCCACTTACAAACTGTTAAGAATGTTTTATTTGACACATACCACAAGTGCACACAATATAAAACAAAAATAATATAAGAAAACAAACTTAAATTTAAACAAAAAAAATGTTACGATGTGTTCCTCGCGGCTGCACCAGATAGGACCAGTTCAGCATAATGCCGGGCAACTAGTGGCCGACGCGTGATGGTGTTGTTCGATAGTACTCAACTTTAACGGTAGGCATAGCTTTTTAAAAAGACCAAGAAGTTAAAGGAAAATCACTAAGTAATAAAGCCTCTGCCTAACCATTTCTCAATTATATTGGGGTCGGCTTCCAGTGTAACCGGATTAAGCTGGATGGATACCAGTAAGACATGGAGTGACTGCCTATCTGACCTTCACATCCCAGTCACTGGGTAGTACGACACCTCTTGGGAAGACTGGTAGTCTGACTTTTAAGCTTCGGACTACCTGTATCGACTCTCAAAGATCTACAAATGGCTGCGTGTCAGCAAAGTTAAAAGAATATCCATTGAGGAAAAGACGACCATCATTTGAAGCTAAAAACTTATGACAGAATCCATTAATTATTCCCTTACCGGTTAATAGTTTCTGATAGAATTTAGTTCAGAACACGCCCTATTGGTGATAGGTAAGTCAAGGATGCTGTACGTTCTCTTACGCAACCGATGCGCAGACGCAAGCTCTACATCGCTTATTTAGTTAGGATTACAAATAGTTTTGATATCGACCTTCTTGAATTAAAATATAAAGCTTCGGGTTCGACTTTGACTTGCTATTATTTAAATTATCTTTCTATTTGTTTACAAAACAGCATCTATATTAGTGATATTTCAATCGAAACATAACGAGAGTTAACATTATTTTCGTCTTTAATTGCGAATAGCAACATATAACTGGGTCGTTGCTTTGTCGGCAAAATATGATGAACCAAAATTTTTACCTCTCAGTGGCGAAGAGTGAAAATATGATACCAGTCATTATACAACTTAAAATCTTAATGAATCATGTTTAGTTCATTTATACTTCAATTCACCTAAGAACTTCGGAAAACAAAAAAAAACTTTATTTTATTCGCCTTACAAAAGAACTTATGTGTGTAAATTGTGATGTTAATATAAACTGCAGTCTGACTGCAGACACCAGTCACTAAAAAATTACTCAAAATTTGGCTAGCCTTTTCCCAACTATATTGGGGTCAGCTTCCAGTCTAACCGGATGCACCTGAATACCAGTATTTTACATGGAGTGACTGTCTATCTGACCTCCACCACCCAGTTGGTACTGGGTAATACGATACCCTTTGGTAAGACTGGTTATCAGACTTTCAGGGCACGGACTAACTATAACGACTGTCAAAGATCTACAAATGACAACCGGGAGCAGCGGTTTAAAGCGCTTTTACTCAAAATATAACAGTTTCTGTAAAAGACACACAACACACAATTCCCATTAATCCGTAGTTTTCCTCTACTAAAAGGTAATCAAGCTGACCCACCACCAGCCAGTAGTTACTATCATTATAATTATTGCACTCAACCTGCCCTTGGCACTACTTTGCATATAATTGATTTGACGTGGCTCTGTTTGTGATTGCTTGCCTTCATCGCGATGACAGCGTTCGAATGATTTTTGGACTAAAATATTATTGTTCGTTCAAAGGAGTATTTTTGATTTTAATTTGAATAGGCAATTAACGCTTTGTTGATTTAGCTGATCTTTAATAATACCGAGTAAATGTATTCTATGTCCTAGCTCAGGTCATGGCCGTCGACAAACAAACTGACAGGGAGAGTAACCTTCTCATTTATAATCATCATCATCATCATCTGCCTACCCTTTTTGCAACTTACTTGGGGTCGGCTTTCAGTGTAATCGGGTGATAAGTATGTTTTTTTTCTGTAATATATAGCTTTCAGGAACAACTTCAGGACTGTCGATAAAATCCCTGCTGATATTGGAGGGAGGTGGAAATTATATTTTTCCTACTCCGCCGCCATTGTTTTCTGATTAATTTCGTTGCGGGATCCAAGACAATTAAAAGTCAAGACACTTAGAAGTCCCAGAGAATTATTTCTCTGCCAGAAAACAAAACCGCCGGGACAATGTAATGAATTACATTTACGGCGGTTTTGTCGTCACTGTTAAATCTGGCTTCAGGAGTGGATTGGGAGTAGTGTGTCCTAAAAAACCATCCATCATTCTTTAGTATTTAATAGTACACTGATAAAGATAAATAGACCATCTAAAATAGAGAAACTTTGTAATTTATACTAGAACGTAAAAAAATGTCACTCAAACTAAGTATGTTTGTTTATCTCGTTATTCTTCTGTAGTCAGTCCACCTAACAAAACATCCACAAGGAACATAATATCATCTATGACCTTTCCATGACAGTACTGAACATGGAAATATAAAAAAAAGATAATCATTAAAATAATTATATTTTAATGCCAGTTACATAAACAAATGACGTTATTAATCATTTTAATTGTCGTATAGTGTCCAGCTGCGCGCGCGCACAGCATCCGGAAAACGTAATAATTGTCACAATGATGGCTGAAGAATGCTCACAATACAAGCCATTTGTAGATCCGTGAGAAAAACTTCAAGGAATCATAAATGTTATCATTTTATGGTCCAATTCTGAATCATAGTTGCGAAATGTCAAATAAAATGTAGACAATCTTGCAAAGGCTGTGGATATCGGAAAATGCGAAAGAGTATGTCAAAAAAACAGGCCACCTGTTTTCTCAAACAACATCATTCTCCTGATAAATTTTCGAATTTATTTCGGATCGGCGCAGAGTGCATTTTTCTGTCGTACTTCTTTATTACTCATCATCATCATCATCATCTCAGTAGCCACCCCTTGCCTTATCATCTCATCTTTCACACAGGACATTAACGGTGGATACCGTTTATTTCTTGTTTACTCAAATAACTCACTGAAAAAGATTAACAGCCATCGCCAGCGATTCGTTAGTAACCTACATAATTATGTATATGAAAAAATCAAATTCTTCAGAATCGTCATCAAATATCCTTTAAATCGAAATTTTGTATGATGGTAGAAAATTACAACCTGCGGTTCAAGCACAAATATTTTCATTCAACCTCACCATTGACCATCATTCGGCCACCATTTTTCATTCGACCATGTTCAATGTAGTACAATTCTAGCAAATAAAAATTTCATCTCTTAATTAGCCTACATTCAGCAGATTTAACGACTTTGACGTAAGACGTGGATGAATCAACCGGCAATCGATTGTTTTCGCTTTTATTATGACTCGTTGCGGATTCACACCACTAATAATTATGGCATTCCTTAAAAAATTTCTAAAGGTGACCCAAGAGCATCTAAAAACATTGAATTGTAAAAAGTTATCAGTTATGAATTAAAGTTTTATTTCTGTACCTATTTAAGTTTTTATTGAGCATTTCGTCCGATTTGCCCGTTGTTAGAACACGATAGGCATAATAAACTTTTATGAGATGTTTATTATTAGTGTTGGATACGTCTTCGAAAAATATTATATTTTTTTGTCTATTACTGTAGCGTTGTTAGAGGTGCAAAATGAGATCTTTTATCCCTATATATTGACAAATTCTACGATTAAATTAGACGTAATAAGTTGAACAAATGAACCTTGATGAATTTCCATTTTTACGACTAGTCAAGATCCGTCCGACTTGGGAAAGGCCCTTGCCCAGATGTGGTACAATATATCGGCTATTAAAAAAAAACATCATGAGCTAGTATCATGTCTGGATTGTGAGAGGAATAATATGAAACAGAAAGGAGTAAATGGTGCAGTGACGTCTGACAGGGGAGAATGAAAGATGAAAACGTGTTGCGCCGACGCCAATGGGAATGGGAATGAATGAATGGGACAAGGGCAAGAAGAAGATGATGACTTGATTCTGTGTATCCTAGCCATTCTCTTTGCATGCTTTTCTTATACCTTTTCTTGATGAGATCAAGGTGATCGAAGGATGTCTCTCGTCTTTAATTTTCTGCCTGTCCCTAATATACACTTTTACGGTATTGTTTTGGCTTCCTCCTATCGATCTCCTGTCAGTCTCCGGTTAAGAGAAAACGGTGTTACACGGTATCGCTTTTATCCCTTTATATTTGAAGCTATCAGTACGAATCACGGTCGTTCAAGGCAGGGTGCACTAAACGTAGGGGTGATATGTGCGACTTCACCCGTGTTACTTTCACAATGCATTTCATTACTTCTAAATTCGTCTTTACACCGTCTGTTGATTCAGTTAACCATGTCAGGAAGCCAGAACAAATACATAATTAGCTAAATCCGCCAATTCAGACAATGGTGGTAATAAGACCACATCGAATTCATAAATCGAGAACAGTATAGTACGTTCAAGGACGCAACACAGGTCGGGTAGGGGGGCATCAGTAACTCGTGACCGGCGCGGGCAAATGTCAAATAGTCTCTCTTGAAACTGCGCTGAGAACGCGCGCGCAACAATCGAGACAAGAAAACGATTCGAAATAATCGAACACGAGAAAAAAAACGATACTAATTCCTAACTTAAAAATAATAGTAAAACCGGTGATAATAGTGCTGCTACTTTCACAAACTTTTTTATCGATCGATTCGGATTTTTATCGATTGTTTACATACAGTGCATTTGACATTTGTATATTTTTAGATAATTACAAGGAGGAAAGGTGAAGCCGAGTGAATGTGGTTTCATCGGCATTGTATCGATGATTAAATAGTGGGAATTGTTTTTTCGATGCAATTGTTCGATTGACAATTTCCTGTCGTAATTAGACCTGTATCGATTGTTCGTCGATAAGTGAGTAATGTTAGCTTGAGGTAGTGTGTAGTGCATCATGGGTTGTTTACATATGTTGTTGGTGTGTGCTGCGGTGCTGGGCTTGCAGTTCGTCGATGTCAAGACTCAGGTGAGAGATCGTTTTGTAACTTTCAGCCGTTGGATTAGCATGTAATTAGACATGCAGCCACAATCTCCTATATTACTACAAGATTTATATCACTTAAGGAAATTTTCTTTATCTAAAACTTACTTACATTGAGTAAGTATTGTTAAAATGCGATGTGACCAGAAGAGTTTCTTCAAGAAAAACTTTTTAAGATCGCAAAGTTAAACGTGCGTGTGTTTAGTTAGCATTAAGAGCTCTTTATGTACCATAAACCGAATTGTCCAAAACTTATATACTGTTTTATTTATATTTGCACAAAAGTTTATAGTCGTAACTTATATAGTTGATACAATTTTATTTAAAAGTTGTTATTCAACGTATGAGGATATTTTGATTCATTTCTCGGCATTTAACCTTGCGTCTTACTTATACATATAATTTTTATTATAAAAAACATCACAATAATTAACTTTACCGTACAAACGTACTCACTTGTTATTCTTAACAATTAAACTCAAGTTAAATTATGCGCATAATTTAAAAATCCACTTCACTTCCAGATTTATATTTAAATTATACATTACCTATGTGAATATGTAAACATAAAAATGTATATTTGACAACAATTAATAGACACAATTATGTTAATTGTGAAAATATTAATATTCGTCATTAATATTTATATTAAATGCATCTGCTTGCAGAACTATAATATATACTAGAAATACTTACATGTTATCCCAATAAAATAAAATGGGTTATCTTTGGAAAGCCCTTCTTCAACTGTTTTGTGGTTCGCTCCCAGGTGAATTAAATAACAGAAGAAAAGGTTTTAAAAAGCAACAAATATGTTATTGTTTTTACTACGTATAGCAAGATAAGTGTTATTATATTTAAACAACAGTGGAATACTGATATCCTAGGTCATCGTTGTCAGACTTTTCTGGCTACGTTAGACAAAATTTGTAATGCAAAACCTTATAGCAATAATTAAAAGCTTATTTATAGCTAAAAGAAAATGCAGTAAGCTAAGCAGCTTATTATTAAATCCCTGTGTATAAGATACTACTTTCCACGAAGTTCGTATTCCTTATTCAGGTTTAGGCGTTCATATTTCCCATAATAACGATTACATAACATCACGCCTGTAATCCCCGAAGGGTTAGGCAAAGGTGTACCTCATAGTAGGCACCACCCACATTTAGCCACAAAACGTTTACGTTATAACGATAACGTTTGTAAAAATTAATTTTGAATAAATAACTTAATGCGTTACCTTCGGACTAGTTTCGGTGGGTGTAAGTTCAAGATCTGATATTAATTAAATATTGTCACTATCGTAATGTATGCAGGCCCACTTGAAACACAGCACAATAAACATACACAATTTATGATATCAAACTATAGCCTTATAAAACACCTTCAGGTCATGGCATGGCATCTACCATACATCTGGGTGAAAAAGCATTTCATCTATCCCTTCTCAAAACCATTTACTAGTACTTTATTTACGTATCCAAGAAATGGCGATTCAAACTCGCGAAGGGCCCACGACTGAACTAATTGGTTTAAGTATAAAACAGATACGCTAACCACCTAACAAAAGTATACAATTAAGAAGGAAAGAATTTAGTCTCATTTCCTCGAAAAATAATGGTAAAATGTTACCCATAAGCCACAGTATCGCTCCCCATACAAAAGACATCAACGCATCACACTTGTAGCCCACTCCCGAGCTGTGCTACCAACCTACTACGAACCGGAACGGAACCATTGGCGCTAAGGTTAACGACACCTCCGCTTGCGCTGTTATGATGCCATGAATTATGTATTGTTGAGTTAGTTTATCAGAGGTTTTAGTTTAATAAGATGGGCATATTATTAGGTAGTTATGTCATCTGAATCGGTGACTGATCTGACAGAGGCTATTCAGATCTTTATTTTATTATGCTGTACTATGGAGGATTCCACATTTATTGTGCGAACCGATAGTTTGTAGTATTCACTGCCGGTATATCTGTTTTCTGATCATTATAATCTAGATCTCATTAAGATTCGAGTGAATCGGTTTCTTCTAGGCAAGCGTGTTCCATCCTAGGCCGCGACATCGCTTTTCATCACGCGACTGGCGGCCAAACGCAAGTCTATTTCTGGTAAAAACAAAGTGACCTTGACTCTTTATTCTTTTATTTAAGAACGGTTGTCAGTCGCAAGGAAAATGAATAGATACTGCGCTCGCCCAGTATACCCAGTGATATGTACATACCCAGTGGCCAAACATTTTTTTTTTCAGACGACTACTTATTTTTAAAAACTCACAAGGAGAACAGCGTTCACCTAGAAGGGAAAAACTATAATTATATATATGTAAATATACGATTTAACGGAGATAAAAACTACTCATAACAAATAACCTTACATAATGTTTTTCACAAAATCATTGAATCTTTCTTTTAATAATAATGTAATAATATCTTGCTTACCGCTTGTTATCAATCCAATTTCATAACGTTCACAAACCGTCCCCCAAATTGTATAAAAAGAAACAAAAAAAATACCAATATTATACTTAACGTAGTAAATAATAAAACTTGTTACTCAGACATTCTTTCAATCGCAAACACGTGACATTTGACATTACACATTGGTCTGGAGTATTGACATCGCGTCCTACATAGATAACACGGCTATCTATGTGATTATTGTGACCTCTGATTTAATTTGTTTTTGTTTGTAGCTTTTAATCACTATGTAATCCAAATGGAGGGTATATCCCTCGTTTTACCATGAAAATGATCAATTTTTACTGAGGGGCCAACTTTGAAGTATGAAAATAACAATCAGCTGTTCATTATATTTTGTAGTAAATAACATATTACTACAAAATATAGGGAACAGCTGAGTGTTACCGTAATGATGTTCCTCGTTCGACCTAAAACTCTGTATTAAATAATTTAAAATAGTTAATAATAATTGACTTAACTTGGGAAGACACGTTGTCGTTTGGATTTCCAGCAAGCATGTCACATTCAGTCTCCTTGATGCTCATGTCGTCAAATATTACGTTCAGCGTGCACCCCTGCTAGCCCGCCTAATAGGCATTTTGAATGTAAATAATTAAAAATTTAAGAAAAAATTTTATGTCATGGATACCTTAGCTGATAAAAATAATGATTAAAGAAACTTATCCACTAATGTGACGGATAGACTGAGTCACAATATTTTCACGGTTTTTTATGAGTTGCGCTCGTATACGTTGCCAGTACAAAGATATTTGATAAAAAATGAAGAAAATCATGTGATGCTCCACTGGTAAAACATCACATGATTTTATTCATAACTTTTTTATAACTTGTAAATTATAAATAAACAGAAACACTCATTTATTGTATTGCAATGTCGCCGAGAGCATTCTTGTATGTGTTAATAAAACTGTTGTGAAGTGATAAATATTTATTAAATTAATATATACGCTGAATTTATATTTTGAGATTATCAATTTATAATTTGAATGATTATGGAATCTAATAATTTGTTGATCATAAAATGTTGACTGTTGGTTATTTATTCTAAGATTTTCAGTTTACCTTTAACCATTTTAAAACTGCATTTAAGAAGGATATCATCCTATTTAACAAATGTTATGATTTTATTCGTTCATGGACAAAGACTATAATCTATTTTAACTTTCTAAAAGTTTCATTCAAGCCATTCACCGGAGCACCTTTAAAAAGTTTCCTTTTAATACTATATTGATTTTAATTTTTTGTTATCACGAACATAGTATTTTGCATCATAAACTATTTTGAAATGGGTTTCATCTTAAAGTTGCAATCGTTATTCAAGGAGGAATGAATCCCTCTTGAATTTTGCTCGTGAATGCTCGCCACTGTACAGAAATACACTTGGGTACATTTAACTTAACCAATTCATCTCATTAATCAAAACCTCATCTCCACATAGTCAACTGTGCGTGGGCAGACCTTAGCTTAGATCCACTTGATGACGTCACAACCAGCCATTTTATAGAATCCTTTTACTTTCAGAGCGTGATTTATATACCTTCGATTGTTATCTAGAATTCTGAATAGACTCTAATGAAATCTAAAACTTCACTTATGCAAGAGTTTTGATAGATTCGTCTCTTTAATAGTATTGTAGTTGGATATTATTGCAGGATTATTTGAACTTCGTTATGCTCTATTCATAGGGTTGAATATAGGCTATGATGGTGAAGTCGCAATATTGACTGTATTTATGTAATTGCTTGCAATGTTACGTCGTGTAGCACTTGTACAATCAACTTGTTTTAATGTAGCTATGGGCACGGTGGGTGATTTTACTTGGAGCTGCTTCCAGTTTTAGCCGAAAGGGCATAGGTTCAGGAAACTGAATTTAAATGTACTGGATTTGATATAAAGTACACATATTAGAATAGAAATACTAGACAAGTTATTCCACAAATTAAGAAACAAGTTTAGAACGATGATTTTTTTTTTAAATTGAAGAGTTTTCAAGGATAACTAGTGTCATTTCGGGTCCCCTTTCTCTGACACACGTAGTCAGATTTATTGCAGCTGTGGCTAATTCGAAATGTTGACTGGAAAGAACACAGAATACCTATATCTTTCACATCGAGAGCTGCTTAGTTATTATTATTGTTTAAAATTTTCCTTTGGGACTTAAACATAACTGGCGAATTGTGGATATACTGATAGGTACACCTCTGCCTAACCCTTCGGCACAGCCTTCGGGGATTAAAGGCGTGATGTTATGTTTTCCTGATCATTAGTTTCGTCATTTTCATTGCCAAGATACCACCCATGGGGAGAGTGAGATAGCCTCGACACAAGTACTATTTGTAACTTACTAGACTAGTACTGATTCTTAGTACTGATTCTCATGAGAAGTTATGTTCTGATTGAATCCGAAAAAAAATGATAATTTATCTAATCACAACCTAATTTTTGTTAACATGATTCCTGGTGCATTAATAAAGCTTTCATTTAATATTATCTTTAATGTCCCAATTTCCTTATATTTTATAATGATACCATAGCACGACGGGAAACAGGCCATTCCAACAAGATCCCGGTCGTCTTCCGCCTTCTATGTCACGCAACCGGAATGCCCGCAGGCATAATCTAACTTAGATAACAGTATTAACATTAACATTACCTGTCTCGGTACAACATTCTCACCCACCATCCATACAGTCTCTGTCTGTATGTCATGTTATTTTTTAATACGTTAACGGCTAAACGGATTTTGATAGATTTTGGCACACAGGTAGACCATGACCTAGGTTAGACATAGGATACTTTTACGTGACACATCTACAGGGTGGCAGGAACAGGGGGGCTCAATCACCCCTTCATACAAAATGTTTCATCGGTTATTAAAAAAAAATCTATGTAAAGGGACTCAGAATGATGTACTGAATACGTGGTAAACGTTTTCACGTCGGTGTCCCTTCCACCCCGTATATTCGCGCCTAGGCCGTAAAACCGACTCATATGCCGCCGTGAAGGAAGATGGCATGACGCTGTCATGGCGTGATGCCTCCTCTATGCCACCTAGACCTTTCCCATTTGAATAAAGTTGTTTTGAAACGATCGTTGGTCTACATATTCCGTTTTCGAAAATTCCACGCTACTCAATTAGTGATGTATGCAAATTTGATCGATAGGTATCGATAAAAGAAAAATACTTTGTAATATTTTTCGTTGTATTTTACTCCATATTTCGTTATAGGTTTTTTTATTCATTTTGAATTCTAATATTAACATAGATATTTCACACCTGCCGGGCGTCCCGTGACGGCCCATTTTTTATCCCAGTTGTACATTCCCGTGGGCTAAATAGATGTCCACGCGAGCGAAAACGTGGGCTAAAAGCTAGTGTACAAAAGTACTCTTACCGTGTAACAATATTCAGTTTTAGTGTCCATCCGTTCATTTTTATTATAGTTATTATGATCTCAAACGTTTGCATAATGTGAACATCCCATTAGAGTTTCGTAATTATTTTCTGTCGAGAGAGAGCATCTAGAATTTGATCTAGATCATCGAAATGTTGGGGGTCATTGTACTTGCAGATCGTGGAGGAGTTATGTAATTGTTGTTAGAGTGCTTCTCCATAAAGGCTCTATGATGAAAGGTTTAGCACGACTTTTTTTGTTGCACAGATCGTAACTAAGTGCTATCGACAGAACCTTATCAGCTTAGATAATATCGTTGTCCAGTTTTGTCTGTTAGTTACCCAAAGACCAAAAGCAAAAACTACCTTACCGCTTGGCCACCAGCAATGCACTGAAACACCGCAACAAAATCAAACCCTTAGCAAAATTCCGAAGCGATTTTGTGATACAATAACGGTTTCTACTTTGAGATGAGACCTATTTCGTAATAGTATAGCTTTAAAAATATTAAGTTCGGGAAAATGTAAAACGTTAATCAATAAAGTATGAGAAAATCACTTTTAAAAGGTGCTGCGTGTATACGAGAACATTTCATTGCTAGCGACTGTACATGCTCAAGCGCCAGTGGCTTGGCTGCTGAAGAAACAAATGAAAGAAATAGCTTAGAACTAGCCACGGGTCACTACCGATGCCAGCGACAAACGTGCGTATCGCTTGATCTCGCTTAACGCAAGTAGCATCACCTATAGTCGTGAACGGAGCGTTAAAGCTTGCATCTTTACTTCTAGCTGAAATTTATGACAGGTCCTCTGACGAAAATAATTTATCTGCCTAGCCTTTTCCCAACAATGTTGGGGTCGGCTTCCAGTCTAACCGGTTTTAGCTGAATACCAGTATTTTACATGGAGCGTCTACCTATCTGACCTCCACAACTGAGTTAGAACTGAGTAATACGATACTTCTTGGTAAGACTGGTTGTCAGACTTTCCGGACGATATTACTAAACAAATAAAATGGCGTAGGCGATATTTCACTTATCGAATCTGACATTCTTTATTCAACCAGACGATGCGGAATCATCCCGTACCATCCTTATTGACACTCTGAAAACAAAAAGAATCGCTTAGCGAAACCATTGTCTATGCGTGGAGAGCATGGACTATGTTACACAATAATTACAAAATAAAAGCTCTGTCTCGCCAATTACTGACATTGTGCCAAACTATTGAGAACAATGAACTTTTTGTCTTAAGGTGTTTCTTCATATGGAGACTATACTCTCATGTGAGGCCTAATTGAAAGCTGTTGCATATATGATGTTCTTTCTTTTAACTTTAATTATACTAATTTATCAGCTAGAGAGTAGCTTGTGACAAAGCTTACAAAGTAGATGGTTGCGAAGCTACCTATCTGCCCACAAAATTGTTTTTATTTCTGATCCTTGTACTAAAACTGTTAACGTCACAATTATTGCTAACCCTATAAGTGCACAGGTACAAAGTTAGTGTTTACTGACGACATGATTTGTTTTACTTATTAATTTTCTGAAGAAAGCTAGCTAAAAAAAAGCAAGATTCATTTACAATAGACTCTAACAACTAGGTACTAATTGTAAAAAGATAAATCAACACTATAACAGTGAACAAATCTGTACATCAATTAACAAAGCTCCTTTTGTGAGTAATAAATTACTTCTGCAGTAAGTTGTTAACCTCGTGTTAGGCGCCACTACAACAATGAATTAGTAGTAGGCGTCGCTGACATCTTGTCGATATCGACAGCCTGACTCATAGCTCATACCTACACGTGGTTGAGAAAAATCGAAAGGTAGTCTTTGGGAGGTTTGCATTTGAGTTTGCAATACAAACGAAAAACATCTAGAGGGCTTAAGCAGTCAGGCAAGTAGTAATTGTTTTCAAAGCGTTAAATTTTTCGCTCATCGTAATGGCTGATAGAATTTCGCTTTGTCTCTTCACTCAATTTAACAGGTGTGAAATTTTCTCCTAGAATGCTTTTCTCTCAAATGTTCTACGGTACTAGTGTTACAGTTACATAAATAAAACATCTAAACAAAGGTGGCATTTTTAGGCAAAAGTAGGTTATGTTTTGAATCATACGACTGTACATTTTAACCAGCACACATCTTAGGCCGCCAATATACAACTGACAATACCTATATCTTATTGTAGAGATGATAGGTACATCCAAATATGACATGACATTAGTTGTTATATTATTATGTAAATTATAGACCAAACGACGACATGATTATACTTTGCATAACTAGAAATCTTGTTTAAGTAATATGTCAACATAACTGACGACTTTGTCACTTAAGCTGCGGACAGAATGATATGACTCACGGGGTGGAACTATTACTTAAGTAATTATGTATATTACGAATGATACTTTATGATTTGGGAGCCAAATCAGATACTATGGCTTGGACTATAAAAACCTAGACTTAATTCCAAACCCACAATAAAGGCAGTCCCATGATAATTATGTACATAGTTCATCCAAAGATCCATTCTATATGTTACTGCAAGTGACAGGTGTAAGTACCACAATGGCCAAGCTGCCATAAAAAGGTTTTTTTCTATTACATGGGACTTAAAACATAACTGGCGAAATGTGGGTGTACTAATAGGTACACTTCTGCCTAACCCTTCGGGGATTACAGGCGTGATGTTATGTTATGTTTTTCTTTTCTCATCTTAGTACCTTCCTTCTCCTACTGACTACTGTGCTAGCGTAGTTCAAACCATGTGACTAAAAGAATGATAAATATTTTAATGTTGATGAATGGAGAGGGAGAGGAAGATCAAGGAAAAGATGAATGGATTGTGTGAGGAATGATATGAAAGAAGGAGTGAATGATAGCGTGACGGTTGACAGGGTAGAGTGGAAGAAATAAAAGTGTTGCGCCAACTCCTAGTAACATAGCACAAGGGCAGAAGGATGATGATTATAGACCGACCGCTTTAATGAGTCCTCGCGAAGGTATCAATTTAAATGGGGTATTCTGAAGGTTGATCACGTATTGGTTCAATTAGTATCGTACCTATCATACCTAAACGGATTATGTTTATTTTAAAGCAAATAACCTATTGTTAGGACTTTGTGGACGCTTTATGTGCCTTTGACGGGGCAAGGCGGAGGACTCATTAAAGCGGTCGGTCATTAGTTGAAAAGCCTTTATGTTATTCTTGTGACAGTCTCATTTAGCTCTAGACGCTAGTCGAGTCTGAATACAGCCTTAGACTTACTTTCAAGTAAAATTAACTAGGAAGCAACTCAGGTTACGTAAGGAGTTGAGTTAACTGAATAACTTTAACGATTAACTGGTGATGGATGACACACAATGTTACAAAGACTACGTAAAAACTCATCAGGTGAATGCCTGGGTAAGCAGTTAAGTAAGATAATTATATTTTATGTACTTTTTGGTATTAAGCCAGGACGGATAGGAAGTTGCTTCTTACGAGCATTTAGATGTATGCGGTTGGACAAGTGGCCGACCCCAATATTGTTGGGAAAAAACTAGACAGATGATGACGAAATTTCGCAACCACAAAGCATGTCATTTATTTTTTGGGGGTCGAGGGGCCGAGAGTGGACTAAACGTCATTTTCGTCCAAAAAATATATATCCAATTTTTTTTACAAAACTCCTACTGTTCTACGCATTATCATAAGAAATATGTTTACTGTTGTGGTCGATAACCACACAAATATAAAAACTCAGACAAAAACGTCTATTGAACCATTAGAATTTGTGTATATTGGTCAGATGTTTTGACTATTGCGGTTACACTCGATGTGGCTCCTCAAACCTTTTTTTCCTCAAGTTCTTTTCTCATCTATTGTTTATTTTGAATCATCTTCAATTATTGATCTTGTCAAATTTTCAAAGTTTAGCGTAAAGTGGCATGTAATTTTTTTGTTTTCTCCTTTTTTGTACCAGGTCGAAAAGTTATGAAATGTTCATGTTTGATACTTATAACATTATTCCAGCAACTGTACAATATGTTTGTAATAAACTGAATTGGTTATAGGTTTTATCAAAGTGCTTATAGCTATCTATTTAATGTTTTAGCCAAAGTTCTGCCTCTCTCAGTTTTCTAGTGGATATAGGCTTCTCCATAGTCGCACCGTTACACCAAGGGACCTAAACTAAACATAGTGATAATAAATTAGCGATAACGATATCAATACGACATCATTGACGTAGGCTACCGAGAAAGTTATGTTGATTCATCATCATCATTTCAGCCGACAGACGTCCACTGCTGGACAGAGGCCTCCCCAAGTGTCGCCACATTGACCGGTCCCGTGCGTCTTGCATCCAGCAGATCCCCGTAACCTTCAATAGGTCATCGGTCCGCCTTCCAACGCAACGATACGATATGATGTTGATTGTCACTTGTCAATAAAATTCTGTCCCAGCCATCATCGGTCTATAACTGATCCTAACTTATATCGTGCACGATAATTGTATGCAATAACCTCAACTTACATAACACAAAAGTTGGCACACTCCAAAGTCATAATTATAGTCCAGTCACCGAATTGAGAACGACACACTTGAGAGATTCGCACACGATTCGTTCAATTCATTCAATTATTTTATTAACACATGCATGCGTGAAGATGCAAGTGTCCTAAGTGTGTGGTCTTGTGCAACGACACATGTAATGACACATGTAATGACACGTCTGTTGCGTGTCATTGTGTCAGTTACTCTGTGTCAGTGACACCCTGACATTAAGGACAAGTGTCTGTTGAATTTTCTAAAATGTTTTGTCTGCTCATGCTTGAGGTTTTTAGGTTTTGACTTGGTAAACTTTTATGTTCATTATTTACATTAACCCCTACGGCAATTTAACTTCAAAATAACCTCTAGTCAAGGAATATTGGGAATTGAACAAATAAAGAAAAATTAACGAAATTTTATGTACATAGACAAATTAAATATTAGATTTAACTATAGACAACTGTGACAGAAACAAACAAACGACATCCTATTATGCATTCTTACGAGTAGGTACGTATTATATTTGCGGTCACTAGTTCTCTTAAACATAAACTATGAAGACCGGGATGTCGCTGTCAAAAAACATCAGCCCATTTATTTATTTAACACTTCAAGCACTAAGCACAGAGGCGGACTTAAGGCCATAGGCATTTTCACCTTTGGGTGATGCAGAGACAAGCAGTGGTAGTTGTATATCTGAAAATAATTTCCCTTCAGTTTTGGAACGAAGGATGCCACATATATCTTTTAGGCGCAGTTTGAAAGCTTCTAAAATAAATCGTGTCAAGTGCTTGATTCTCGACATAAGTCATTGCTACAGACCTAACAATCAACTTGAGTATTGAAAGTAATTCGAAACTTTATCCTCAATCAAAAAGTTACATCAATCATAACATAGGAAGTTTCATAACTTGCAACTAGGAAACGGGCTCAACAATTAATTCGTTAGCCACGGCTGTACAGTGTACAATTGTATGATAGTCGATGTCAAAGCGTGAAACACTATCATTGTCGAGTTAGGACATATAAGGTTGCCAACACGCACTAAAGGTTATCAAACGTTCTCGACCGACCTTGTACGAAAGGTTGTGGTTTTAATCATTTTTGGAGATAGAATGTACTTGCTTGTACTTGCACAAGATTGTGGATACTTGATGTTCAGTGACCTGTAACATCAAAGGTCAACTTTGGCTATGTTTTTCGATGAATCAGTCATTTTGTTCTTACTCTCAGTATTGTGCGACGAACTAGGTACGTAATAGGTCTTGCATGAAAATATTACAACCGAGTACCTTAGCACGGTTCGTTAAGAGACTGTCTGCAGTGTCTGCTCAGGCTAGCTACGCCAGACATACTCAAGTATTGGCTCGTGGAAACATTGCACCCTCTTACCTTTCCAATACCGTGTAATGAGTTTGATACACGGCCCAAATTATTACTGTGGTTTAATTATATCTAGTTCCGGTGCAACAATACAAATTCGTAATATATTTTTATACTAATATGCTAAAACTGAAGAGTGTGTTTTTTTTTCGAAATCGCTAATTTCTGGAACTACAAGTCGGACTTAAAAAACATCTTGCATTTAATGGCCCAAGTAACATGACGATACGAACCTCAGGACGCGAGCAACAAGAGTATCGGTGGGAACACAGCTACTAGTATTGTTATAAAGCTTGAGGTGAGGTATTACTGATAAAATGATAGCCTTTTATTTACAAGCAGCCGTTTTTCTAGTACAGTTTAAAACACTTACTTCGATGCTCTGAATAGCAAATCATGAAAGCCCTTGGGCAGAATTCACAATGGCGGGTATCCACTACGAGCTATGTTTCTGAAAAGGTAGCATTCCATACCAAGTTACACTCGACGGGAGGTCGCACGATTTTCCATTCGCTGTTTTTAATCAATTATAATTTATCGAAGAGAGGTTTTATTGACTAGCAGCTTGATAAAATGCATGTTATGCATAGGTATTTAATGTTTAGAATAGAGTGTTTTATTTGCTAATCAGATGTTACAAATTTTAATGTCC
The DNA here is from genome assembly GCA_905163415.1 of Noctua fimbriata. Taxonomy (NCBI): domain Eukaryota; kingdom Metazoa; phylum Arthropoda; class Insecta; order Lepidoptera; family Noctuidae; genus Noctua; species Noctua fimbriata. The sequence goes on from LR990937.1 coordinate 1,160,648, forward strand.
TTCTGCATTCTACCTTTATACAAAATTAAAATGAACATAACAACTTTGAAAATAAATCTAACTCGAAGTAAATATGGCGGACTCAGTCAGTTTTTAGCATTTATTTGGTACTAGCTTTATGCCCGCCGCTTCGCCCGCGTGTCGTTCGATAATTTTCTCATCGGATCATACTACCGGGATAAAAAGTATTCTATATGTTAATCCAGATTATAAAATATGTGTGTGCAAAATTTTATCCAAATCTGTTCAGTAGTTTTTGCGTGAAAGAGTAACAAACATCCATCCATCCATCCTCAAAAACTTTCGCAAACTTTATAATATTAAGTAGGAAGTAGGATTTACCCTATCTAGCCTAGCTTGCACTGGAATGTAATACTAACGGTTACATTCACAAGGCTCACATTGCATAACATAATAATGGGTTCAGATCTCAAATTGCAGGGATGCTGGCACTGCCAGACTGGCACGAAGCGAACGATTTGATAATAACACACCGACTTATGCAAATGTTGGCTGTCGGCGATCGTGATCTTGGAGGAGGTGGTTATTAGTGCGTGGTTATGAATGGGTGGTCCTTCGGTACGGATACCCATCTTCTCTAGTGTTGGGTTTCTTGATTTGTAACTATACAACATTATTTTTAGTATATGCGAAACCTGAATATAGTTTGTTCAGAATAAGTAACTGAATCGATTCCTATAATTTTTAAACCATGTTTTATTTTGTCCCAAAAATATTTAAAAAAAATTACAAGTTGGATACCGAGAGTCATTAAGTACCTATCGCAATAATTTAGGTACCTACTGCCATATTTTTATTATCAATGAGCTCAAGACGACGCTCGAGGAGCGCGCGCTGGTGCGCTGCGTGGTGACCACGTTTTGGTGCGGAAAATCAGGTAACAGAATTAACTTTGTGATTTTTCATGATACAGTTTTGAAATTTTGTACATAGATTCTTTACATAAAAATACTAGACACGTGTTTTAGGATTCGCATATACTAAAACTAATGTTGTATATGTCTAGAAGACGGAGGCTTACATTTCCGTCTATCTTGATTAGGCAAAAGATCGGCATTTCGAATTTGCATATTGTTTTATTCGCCATAATGCATCAACCCGAGAGACGCAGCGCGCAGGGGCGAACCGAGACGAAACTTTGAAAGGGTTAATCCCTTTCAAAGTTTCGTCGGGATTAATAGGGTTCTGTAACCGAAGAGTAACCAACGGGACGCTAGCGGGGCGCTGTTCCAGTGCCCATTTTTATGACCCATAATGTATTGATGTATTGTATTACTAAGCCTCCGCTGTCGTCCGTCTGTCAGCGGGCTGTATAGTGGTGTCTAATGATCCGTAATAGCTAGATAGTTGAAATTTTCACAGAATGTGTATTTCTGTTGCCGCTAAAACAACAAATAATAAAAATCAATTAAAAAGTAAAGGGGGTTCCCCTACTACGATGCTACGGAACTCTTGATGCGCGAGTCCGACTCGCACTTGGCCGGTTTTTTTGCCTTCAATTGATATTACTCCAACGTAGATGTATTTTGTTTTGACTTTTGACTGGCCTGTTGGTCTAGTGGTCAGTGACTCTGACTGCTATGCCGGAGGTCGTGGATTCGATTCCCACCCAGGACAAATGTTTGTGTGATGAGCATGATCATTTGTTCTGTGTCTGGGTGTAATTTATCTATATATGTATGTATTTAGAAATATATAAGTATGTTTATCAGTTGTCTAGTACTCTTAACACAAGCTCTGCTTAGCTTGAGACTAGACGGCGTTGGGTGATAGTTGTGGAATATTATATTACTTTGTTTTCGTTGGCAACTAACACTCTTATGTAAGAAAGCAAAAAGCGCTTATAAAAACGATTCTTAATGTCTATTTGGAGATTACTAAAATTGGTCAATATATAAAGACTTGGTCAAATGCATTCAGTGCTCCATTGCCCAATTTAATAATGCATTTAACCCTCAAATTGTCCTAGTAGTGTTTGACTGTCACAACTTGAACAATTTGTTGGGTATAATGTTGACTGATGCAAATGTACAAATCCATGTAAGTTGTCGTGATCATCACGAGTTGCGGGTTCAGAGTAATAGATGCGTTTGATGTGGTGACGTGAATGGAAGGGACGTTGGTTTATGTGAAGTGGAATTAATGTATTTTAGTTTGGCTCTGTTTAGTAACTATTTATGTAACAGTAAGGTTAACATTTATTTGTGAGTGTTATTAATATTATTTCCGAGGTATTTTTATTCCGCTTTATCAGGATATAACGAGAGATTTTTGCTTTTATCTCTTTTGTGACCTTTGGTGCTTTTGGTATTGTCTGGAGAGAAAAATACTGTCCTATTACCTTTTTTGTCTTAGCTCGTGGCTAAATAATAACGGGTCGATCTACAAGGTAAAGCCGCGCTTGGCTAGGTTGGTCCATGGATGGGTGACCACCCATTAAATACCGAGTTTCCTCCGTGCCTCGGAAAGCACGTTACGCTGTTGGCCCCGGCTGTCGTTTCCAGATTTTTGACAGTCGTTACAGGTAGTCAGTGACCCGAAAGTCTGACCACCAGTCTTACCAAGGGGCACCGTATTACACAGTACTAACTGGATTGTGCAGGACAGATAGGCAGTCGCTCCATGTAAAATATTATTCCTTATTCAGCTGCATCCGGTAAGACTTGAAGCCGACCCCAATAAAGTTGGGAAATGCCTCCGTAATCAGTTAATAGTTTATCAATGCGTGCCTCCTCACCTAACTCCAAGATTATCATCCTGCAATATGCACGACAATCGTACGCACGATTGTGACCTTTGTCCCTCACACTTTAAATACTACTCCATGTTACCTTTGATTTAATATGAATTTAACTTTTCTCAACCTGTTTTGGTAAGCAATTAAGAGGAGGATCGATGAGTGATATTTCGCACTTTTAAATTCAGAGTTCTGAGAATGATAGAACGTATTTGACGATTTTAAAAACATACTGATTTTTCTTGAACATTGTAATCTGTTGTGAACTTGCCTCTGTTGATTCAGGCTTTCAAGAGTGGTGGCGGGCTAGACCCGAAAAGAATATGGTGTTACGAATTCTAACTTTCAAATCGATGAAGCCTACCTTTTTACACTTTCGTTGAATTTGGAAACATCACGTAAAGGTTTTCTTACTCTTGCAATCGTAAATACAAAAAGTGCACCGTTGCAATACACCTAAGTGCCTAAACAGATTCAGTATCTTACAAAACAGTATTGACCCAAATCACAGGTACCTACTGGAAAAATGTAACTTTACTACGATTCGTAGTGCCTAAGGTCACATTAGTCACAACTTTGTCGAAACCTCGAAACTACGGCGTCCATGTAATAGCAGAATGACATCCCTGATCGTAGCTAATTCGATTCACAAATCGAGTAACAAGTTACAATCAATTCGTGAGCGATGAATGTCCGATGTACCGAATCGATACGGGCCACCATGTTCCCGTGTTGTGTCGTAAAGTATTTTTGTGTCATTATTGATATAACTTTTATCTCGATTGTTAAAGTTCATCGATTCTTTAGCTGAGTTTCTCTTGGGCAGTTCGTTAGTAAAAAAGCTTCAGGATTGCATTGCATAATCGTGACTTTAACTTTCAGTTGACATTTTAATCGTCTGTCTACGACATCATGATCTTTTTTATGTCAATGATGAAATTCGGAACAGAACGGTAACGTTTAGTTAGTGTTATTTTTGAGAGTACTCAATAAAGATGACATTTTGTTTATTTTAGTTATTGATACATGAGATTGTACAAATATTGCAAGATAGTAGTAAAATTTTATTAAGCCTTTGGTCATAAGGATAATACTTTATTCAGTTTCCTGATCACCTGGCTTTCAGGGTTATTTATATGTCTTAAGAAAACAGAGCAGTATCACATCTTTTTTTGGATCGGAAAGGCTAAGAAAAAAATGCTAATTAAAATAGTGTCAGTGATCGAACCACAACCTGTTTTTTTGTTCACACGTGTGCTTTTTTAAAACCTAATATATTTATTTTTGTTGCTAACATAAGATTGAACTAATGACACTATCGGTCTTTCTCCTATACAGTCTCAAGGTTACATACAAATGAAACAAAATTTATGACAAAATATTCAATTAAAACACGGCAATATTAAAAACATTCAACACTGTACAATAAGTACACAACGCAGACAGACGGGATGGGGGACATATTGATTAGCTGCCGACGCATGCGTCCCGCGGCCCCTCTCCCCTGTGCCATGGCAACTCTTTAGTACGCATGTGCGAATCTATTGATCCCACCGGTAGCGTCCCTTTAACGTTCCGTTTTACTCGGACATTTACAAATTCATAACGAAAGTCCATTTCAAATTGCATTCATTTATTACTTACTTTCAAATAAATATTTCCTGCAACGTTTTCATCAGTTATTTTGTGTTAGCAGTTAATTAAGTCTACTAGATTAAATATAATTTTATTGAAAACGGGAAAATTAAATCTGATACGATTTTGACTACATAAGAAGTGAAATGAAACGCATTTTGTTCATTGGAGGGTGGAGATGGCTGGCAATTTCTTTGTCCTCGGACCCTCGTGAACGACGCACCATCTGCAGTGTAAGAGCATAAAAAAGATTCCAATAGATTAAATGAGAGCTACAGTTACAAACAATAAATAGTATTTTTGTCAAAATTCAGTGCTAATTAAATGTTTGGATTTTCTCACGAAGGTCTACAACAAAAAACTTAACTTAATAATATGGATCGTTTAGTAATACATAGTAAAAGTGACGGGAGTTCATTTCAATGTGAATCAAGGTGAGTTTATCAAACAAATATTTATTTATTAAAGTTTCTTTAAATACTTTTTTTTAATTTTTTTATTCTGTATGGGCTTACTCTTGACCTCAATCTAGTCCTGAGGACAGAGATGAGGTCGACGATGGAACGAGCTAACCCAAAAGAAGCCTATTAACTCGCGATTTACTATGTCTTAAATACTCCCAATGACTAGTGTTGGTGAATTTTACATGCTTTTGTGATACTTTTATTTATTTTCTAAAATGTCAGTGTATTTTTTCAACATTCAAAAATTGTAATTAAATATTATAAATTAAAATAACCTATATTAACTAACTAACTTAAAAATAAACTTAAAAAAGGCGTCAAAAAACTCCTCAACGTAGTCAACTGGTAATGTACCCAAAAGACTGGCGGCGTTGCCACGCTGTATGGCAACGCTAAGCCTTTGGCCAAGGTAAAAGCCAGCCCTTGGGTCACGGGAAGAGTCAACTAAACGTTTAGTCAATTAAATATTTAATTAACCAAAAATTCAGATTGAGTTATGTATTGCACGGTTAGCGCAGTAGCTGAGCGATTGGTTGCTGCGCTGCGTGTCGCGGGTTCGTTTCTTGCACGGAATTATTTATCTGTATGGCCTTCAGGTAGTTTTTACGGGTCTGGCTGTTTGTTTATGAGTGTTTAAATGTTTTTAAATGCACCCACGATACAGGAATAAAATACACAGTATAGAATTTCTATTCAAAACTAGCTGTGCCCCGCGACTTTCGTTCGCGTGTAGTTATTATAAAAATATTACTTCACTATTTGAATCGGATTTTGTTAATAATTCCAAGGGTTTTTTTTTTTTTGCACGGAACCCTATTACTTTTTCTTTATAAAAGTAGCCTAAGTTACTTCCTATAACATCAGCTATGTACCAGTAAAAGTCCTGTCAAAATCGATTCAGCTGTTTCGGGGATTAGCCGGAACAAACAGACAGACAGACAGACACACAAAAATTACAAAACCTGTTTTTTTTTGTTATAATTACCGTATATACTTTCATATGCATTCAGTCAAAAGCTGTTATTTTGAAATTACAAACAGACAGTAAATTTCATTTTTTTTTTAATGTATAGATACAGTATAGATAAGTGTCAGCTTCAAAGAAAAACACAATTGAAAATAAAAAGAGAGAGTTGTCTATTTCCTTTTTGTCGCAACATTTTTGACAAAAAAAACTTTAACTTTAGGATTTTACTAGAAAAAAACCCAGTCTTAATTTGAAATTTAATTGTTTCAGCAATGTAATGGCATGTATTCGACAAGAGCTCATGACAGCAGCTGCTGTGTCCAATGGGTCAACACTAAGCTTCGGGGTGTGGGTGATTAGACAGAAGGCACCCTAATCGCCCACACCCACCACTGCCAGAACAGTTCCAATATCAACTGTGGATTTTGAAAATCTTTTACTATTGTCGTGGGGCTCGTCCTACTACCTAAAGATACACAGACGAATACTTTTGGGATGAAAAGTACACATTGACAAAAAGCGAGCGGCCGCTCCAGACTAGGAAAGTGGCTGCATCTGGACCTCCAATATCAACCACATTGAGGCATTGAGGAAGAGCTTATTCAAGTTTATTCAATTACTGTTGGTGCTTTTGACCCCCTCCCCCCTTGGCAGCTTCAAATACCTCTCTTAGATATAGTTATCTAAAAGAAGTATTTAAACTTGCCAGGGAACATCATCAGGAGTCATGAAGCAGCCGCGCCAAGAAGAAAACAAGTCAAAAAAAACTGGAACACTTGTGGTACAAATCCCCGACAAAACCGAACAACAAGGCTCAAGGTACACATTGACGAAACGCAGGCAGCCGCTCCAGACTATGGAAGTCTGGCCGCTGCTGGACCACCAATATCAACCACATTGAGGCATTGAGGAAGAGCTTATTCAAGTTTATTCAATTACTGTTGGTGCTTTTGACCCCCTCCCCCCTTGGCAGCTTCAAATACCTCTCTAAGATATTGTTATCTGCAAGAGGTATTTAAACTTGCCAGGGAACATCATCAGGAGTCATGAAGCAGCCGCGCCAAGAAGAAAACAAGTAAAAAGAACTGGAACGCTTGTGGTACCAATCCCCGACAAAACCGAACAAAACAACAATTCTCAGGTTTGACGTTCAGCGGGCCCCGTCTTCATTTAAGCTGCTTCTGGAAAATTTCCAATAGCAATTCGGTCCGTCGTACGCACGACGGCCAATCAAGCTATACAAAACCAGTTTTTGCGGATCTCTCGTTGCACCGGAAATTATATAAAGCGAGGCCATGTTATACTGAAAATGTACAGCTTGACATGCCGCCGTGTACGACGAAGGGAAGGCAACTAGTATACTAGTTGCCTTCCCTTCGTCGTCTCTTGCTATATGGTATAGTCATCAAATCCTTTACGTGTCGTTTCATAGCGCACTAGGTGAGTTGATTAACTTGAATTTTTTTTTTTACTGAAGGAAAGTCATAGTTTTTTTATCAAATTAATCATTTTCAACTTTGGTGGCAGATTGTATTTTCAGCCGGTATGGTAATTTTGCACACGGTACCTGTTTTCGGGGGGAAACGTGACCACTGTGCTGCTGGTCATCTCCGAGGTCACTCGGTGAGCGCACAGAGTCCCTCTGAACGCCCGTGACCCCAGTGACCCATCTACTTTAGGTAATGCAGGCGGGGTTTCGGCGTGTTAAGCGGCGAGGCGGTTGCCACCCCGACGACTTCTTCTCCTACTGGGATCGGCTCTCTCACGATCCCGCTCGGCAGCCTCCTTTGGAACCATCACGGTCTCACAGAACGAGGTCATCTCACAAGGTACCTATGAAAATGAAATGATGTGTACGAAAAGTTGATTGAAAACTTAACTGCATTGCCTAAAAGTTCCACTCAGTAAACTGGTGTAAAAACTACAATTTTTAATCGAGATAGCTTAAATAAATAAAAGATGTGGATTTAAATTCTTAATACATACACATTTTTTTACATGTAGACTTCTATACTACATCATCTCTACAGGTTTTTAGAACAAACACGTGATGTTAACGCATAAAGCTCACAATATGACTATTTATTTAATTTTAAATGTAAATTAGTGTCTATTATAGAATCAGTTTTCAATACAGATGATGGTTTCAATTGAGTTTTGAAGATGATTTTCTCTTTTTATTTCTATAGCTGTATAATTAAAACATTTTATTAATGAAATGATTGATATTTCAGGATGAATGGTTGTAATGATCTCTTCGGTGCGTTCAAATGCAAGAAAGCTGATATTTAAAAACGATCTAGAAGAGGATCAGATGGTATAATGTACAATTTTATTATACAATCATCTCTTGGTGGATTCTGACGGAAGGAGTAAGAGGGAAGGAAGACGTCTTTCTCTCAATTTCGTGCTATGAAATATATGACTATAAATATGACTTCACGCACATAATGTTTGTATCAATAAATGATTCAAGACTAACAATTTTTGTTTCCTTTAAACACAATCGTCTACAAATAACATAACATCACGCCTGTAACCCCCGAAAGGTTAGGCACTGGCTTACCTATAGTAGTTCCACATTTCGCCTAACTGGCGATTAAGATTTTATTTTTGAAGATAAATTGGCAACATTGAGCCAAATAAAACCTAGGTATCAATTAGAATACGATTTCCATACACTTGACCATTCTGGCAAAGAATGATTTATTGAATGAATTAAATGTCAACAATTTTGTAATACCAGTAAAGCACAGATCACGATATAATCAATCACTTATCTTTAATTTCACTGGCTGAAGGCTGTTGAATTCATAGAAATAAAGGCTAATTAGTATTACCTATGTGACACTGACCCCCAGTTACCTAAAGGCCATTCCATTCGTTGTCAAGTCTAGAGTCTAGAGATGCGATTGGTGGGTGTTGTTTTGGTCAACTAATCAGAACGGGGTACATGACATTTCAATGCAGATTATAGGTTCTGTGTATAGTTGTACATGTATCTTTTGACCATAATCGGAATTAGCTGCATCTTGTTTTTCAAATGTTCACAAAGCGCCCTCCTGTCAATGTTTTTCAAGCGCCAAAAGAGTCACGCTGTGTCCGTCTATTAATACAGAACTAGCTTATCCCCCTGCTTCGTCCGAGTTACTTACCGAATTTGTTCCTAGCGGATAGATATTATTGTCCTAATTCAGGTACTAACGGTTTGCCAAATTTCCTCGAAATCCGTTCAGTCGTTTAGGCGTGACAAACAAACAAACTCGCTTTTAATAATAGTTTGGAAATTTTTGAGGTAACAGGACACTTACTTGATACTTTGAAAGATATTAATGTTTTGTCAATCGAGTCGCAACTGTCGCTAGTATTTAATAAATAATATAAAAATCAGGTTTGATTAATCGGAAAAAAAAAATTATCTAACAATCAAGAAAAAATCGATCGAAATCGATTGATCGATCGAATCGATTATGTAAATATGTTAATAAATACTAATATATGTCTATTTATATTCGAAGATGACATAGACCTTCAATGACTAGTTTCATTATCACATACAAGCTGAAACAGCTTTTTGTCACGCCCGGGGCTAAAGGGGAGTGAATACTAAACACTGGTTGTATACCGGTTTTCGACCATCTGCACGTACATTTCCGAGTTAGCTGCCTCGTTGGTCTAGTGGTCGCAAGCGATACTGTTGAGCGTGAGATCATAAGTTCGATTATCCCATTCGCAGGGCGGGTACAGTGATCATGGGTTTATCTATCACGTACAGTCACGAGCACCAATATGAAAAATGTAAAAGCAATTTTCGCGAGAAATAACGATTGTAACTTGGAGATAGGATCTTTTTCATAAAAATAAGAGTTCCAGAATACTATGTTCGTAACAACATGAAATTTTGATTAGAATAGTTGGAGAAAAACACTTTTGAAAGTTGTTAAGTGTTTACATATTGGTGCTCGTGACTGTACTTCTCTGTAGTAGTTCAAAGTCCGTATCTGAAAACGGTTGATGGCATTAGGCTCGCCCCTTATTGCATGGGACTTAAACTCTGCCCTTTGGGTATTACAGACATTATGGTGACAGTTAAAAACTTGTTAGCCTATGAAGTATAATGTTACATCTTCTAAAGAATAAGTTACATCTCAGCAGGATTCACCCATTACAGGTCCTATTAAGTAAATTGGCTCATTAGCAATTATGGTTGAAAATGTACCAGATAATGCACAACCATTGTCAACTAGGACCTTCAAACAAATCGTACCGCATCTAAACAATTTAGACAGTGATAGATGTAAATCGTGATGGTGCACACGTTACGATTTGCGTGCGCGCATCCAACCTGTCGAATATGATTAGAATGCATATAAACTTGTTATTAGATGACAAGTACTTGTGCCAATTATATTAATCAGCCTTGTTATTCATAATTAATATATTATAAATTAATAATAAATTGTTATTTATAATAGTTAAAGTATCAGGGAGGATAGGCCGGGGTCGTCACGCAGAGGGCGCTTGAGTGCGAGTGTTGCCGAGGTAGACCAGTGAAATGATGTTTGGGAAACATAGAAAGAGATGTACAGATTATGGGAGATAATGATGATGAGTTGTACGCTGTGGCCGAAATCGGCTAGATGGCATCATCATATCATCATCTGCCTAGCCTTGTTCCAATTCCGTTTGGGGTCGGCTTTCAGTTTAATCGGATGCAGCTGAATACCAAGTTTTGCAAGGGACGCTCTGACATCCATCAGAATCCAGTTACCAGGCAATACGATACCTTGCATAAAATATAGTAATTAGAGATCCTTTCAACTGGGAATTAGTGTGATAATTTAAATAAAATAATATTACATAAGACGTTTCTCTACGAACAATTTAAGCTGTAACGATTGCAAAAGGTTTTGAAAAAGTTCTGAACAATTTAAGTAGATAAAATTATAGGAAAAAAATGTACTTTTGATGCTGAAAACCAAGCGTCACAAGGCTCCTTGTTATATAACCACAAATATTACGATGGAGCTATGAATATTAAGATATGATATTAGCATCTAAATGACGAAATATTTAAAAGATCAACGGATGCACTTCGAGTCAAATATGATTATCTGCGTGTAAACACGTTTGATTGGACAAGTGGAGCCAGCAGTTAAATGGATAAGCAATTATTTACACTTGTTAATACGTCGAGTGCAAGAATGCACGGTGATTGACACACTTTGGAAATATCGTTGCCTTAAGTAAATGGTATTATTCGATTCAATCATCTTTCTCGCCTTTGACCTGTGTCCATTATTTATATGGAAATTGATTTCGCATGCGATCGGTTCCGGTTTCACACGTCGAAATGATGACGAATCTCTTGTTTTAAAACTTTTGTAAAAATACAAGATTTTCATCCAGTTTTGTCTACTTTTCGTATTCTTTTACTATAATTCCAATTCAGTTTTGACGTACGAGTAAAATGCGACCTGGACAGCTCTATTATTCACCAGTCTGGAATATGCACGAAAGGGGGGGCATGTCCTTTGAGGGGGTTCCACACTAACACTTATGTTTGGGAAGGGTCGACCATACATATCCCATTTGGGTAGATGGTTTCTGTAACGGCCTAGATTTCCAGGTCAGCCTCTGTAAATAAATAATGTATTCGTGTTCCCATGTCAGGAGCTACTCGGTTAGGCTTAATGATGAAAGTGGTAAATACATATGTTATGGGGTTAAAGGATTTACTAGAACACGACCAGATACAGTTTGTTTTTTAGTGTGGGATGCAACTTGTGTCGATACTCTTGCGCCATCCCATCTTCCTAGCTCATCGTGCTGTGCTGGGGCTGCGGCTGCGGCCGCAGAGAACCTCAAGCGGCGTAAATATAGTAACCTTATTGGTAACTATATTTTCGAGCCGTTTGGGGTTGAAACTCTAGGTCCGTGGGGTCCGAGTGCTCACAGCTTTTTCAAGGACATTTCTAAACGTTTAGTTGACTCTTCCCGTGACCCAAGGGCTGGCTTTTACCTTGGCCAAAGGCTTAGCGTTGCCATACAACGTGGCAACGCTGCCAGTCTTTTGGGTACATTACCAGTTGACTACGTTGAGGAGGAGTTTTTTGACGCCATTTTTTAAGTTTATTTTTAAGTTATTTAGTTAATATAGGTTATTTTAATTTATTAATGTATATAATATTTACTATGTTTGTTTTAAATACTTGGTAAGGGATTATTACTTCGTTGCCTATTATTAAAACCAATCAAAATATTCTCATTCAAGATAGACAGTCTTAAACTCTAAAAATAAACGCAGATGCATTGAAGACTAGTCTAATATGATAATTATTTAGTAAACAAGTTTGATTGGGGACCGGTGAAGTGGTCACACGACCATTATTAATTAGTTAATGTTAATTTAGAATACCTACGAGAGAACGTTAAAGAAAAAGATTGATTCTGCTTCATAGATTTAGAGGATAATCTATAAATTATGAAGCTAAGACAAATCAATGATCTAACGAATCTTTTCGAAGTCAAAATTCTATAAAAATCCTGGACGAATCGAGAAGTTAAGCTTGTTTTCCTACAACTACAAGTACTTCCATCCATACTAAACAATAAATGCGAATGTGGCGCTGTCTGTGTGTACCTTTACACATTAACGGCTGAATATATTCCGATGGGTATTTTTGTCCTAGTACTACGTTCGCGGGAGATAATATCCGACATACAAGTCAACCAGTTTTACCAAGGGGTATCGTATTACCCGGTACTAACGGGGTTCTGGAGGACAGATAGGCAGTCGCTCCATGTAAAATACTGAAATTCAACTGCATAAGGTTAAACTGGAAACTGACCGCAAAATAATTGGGAAGAGGCTAGGCAGATGATGATGATACAAGCGCAAAGCCACATTATCAGACAGAAAAAGGTTACCATTTACGATCTTTCAATAAAACACGATTTTTGTCATGAAAAAAGTGAAAATACCTAACAAAAACTATATTTTGTTAGGCTTGAGTGCTTAGATTTCTGATCTGCTCATTACCTTGAATTGTGAAGAAACGAAGCTTTCACAAGAACCATGACAAACTACAGTGGGAACTTTTATGTGTTTGTATTTATTTGACTCAAATAAGGAAAAATGGATGGGTTCCCACTGTCGAAATGTAGACAAGATATGCATATATGTGTGTGTATTACTCATGAAATTAATATGTTCTATGTATGCTTATCTAACGACAATACATTTGTCATTTTTAGTTTACCTTATTTGGATGTACATATAACCTACTTCTTATACAAAAATGGTTGGTGCTTATGTATGTAGTCTTCCACAATATATTTGATCTTTTGATACGTCATCATATGTTATGCGTAAGCTTTTCCTTTACAACTATGCTGGGGTCGGCCTTCTGTCTCAACGGATGCAGTTGAATAGCAGTAATTTATATGGAACGACTGTCTAACTGATCCCCACAAAACAGTTACTGGAGACACGGTTAGGACGATACTCCTTGGAAGACTGGCTGTCATACTTTCAGGATTCTGAAATGTACGGTATTTCATGGAAAGAAGAATTGAATTGAATGGTCATTCAAGGTCGGCCATTCACGGCACTTAATCTTCGATAGACCCGTGACCCTCCAGGTTTTTAAAAAGAAACGGGACCTTTTTGCTAGGCACGCTACTTCTACTAGCGTGTCGATAGCAATCTAAATTGTGTCAGCCCAGAACTGAGCTACTAGTTTATTGTTTTCGGTAGCGTCCATCAGTTCCTGTATTGAACAAATAACAGGACACGCAGGACACGGTATTAAGTGCCCCATCGTTTGTGGAACAGCACCACATTTACACTCCAGGGCAGAGTCATTAATGAATTAAAATAACTAAACTTATTCACACGGAAAAGTAACTTGACAAGAAAATTACTAACATTTATGTAATGGCCGGCCAGGAATCTTATAAATGATGACAGTTATTAACTTGTTATAGTTAGTCATCTTTCCACAAGCCGCCATATATTACGAATTAATTATAAAAGTAACCAGTCCTATTACATTAATTGCGTATGCACATATGTATGTCCGTAATTTAATTATGACAGTACATTTATAATTATAATAATTAATGTGGGACAAGAGTTGTCGGCATCAGTAATTTAGCATTCCATGTGGAATCATATCATCGTGTTAAGTAAAATTGAATTAGGTACCCTTTTATTTAATTTTGATAACAGACGCTCGGGTCGATCTTTAGGTTAAGCCGCGTTTGCCTAGGTTGGTCCATGGATGGGTGACTGCCCATTACATACCGAGTTTCGTCCGTGCCTCGGAAAGCAAGTTAAGCCGTTAGTCCCGGCTGTCATTTGTAGACCTTTGACAGTCGTTAGGTAGTCAGTGGCCCGAAAGTCTGACAATCAGTCTTACCAAAGGGTATCGTATTGATTAGAAATGAGATCAGGCAGTAGTTCCATGTTTAATAGTGGTATTTAGCTGCATCCGGTGAGACTGGCAGCCGACCCCAAGATGGTTGGGAATAGGCTAGGCAGGCAGATAATTATCTTAGAAAATCCATCAATACGAACTGGGCTTTCGTGTGTATTGTGTCCGACAATCTTTCAGAGACGAGGCCCGTTTCCCAACAGTAAAAAAGTTATGGGCAGATGCTTCATGCTCCTACTATGTTGTACCTACCTCAGATTCCGTGACTGCTGTATGAACCTTTGAAAGTTAGGAAGAGAGTCTATGGCCTAACTCTAAAAGTAATTGATTGATAAAATTGTTGTGCAAGAAAAAGACGTAAGCAAATTAAATTATTATTTCATTTCCCAGTTCGAAAAACGTGATATTGCACAACTTATTCGGGTTTAAATTACAACTACTATAAAACAATAATAATAAAAAACTAGTTATACCCCAGACAAACTGACTTAGATGCAAACAATCTAGAAATATCTGGCACATGTTGTCACTAGAATATATAGATAGATATAATATTCTTGGTGCAAACCGGTTGGTGAAAAGTAACGACCTTGTCTACGTATTTAGATGAGTTTTATTTGTAAGTCACTGCTCTGACGAAAGTGAAAATTGATGATGTTTTAATAATACAATGATTAGTTTGCGTACTTGGCAAGGTTTTTTTTTTTTTTGAAATGACCTCTCGCAGTACAACGTCGCTACAGGTTGTTCCTGCTTAACTTAACTAAATTATTACTTTAAGGCGGGGGGCC
Organism: Noctua fimbriata; assembly: GCA_905163415.1. Lineage (NCBI taxonomy): Eukaryota > Metazoa > Arthropoda > Insecta > Lepidoptera > Noctuidae > Noctua > Noctua fimbriata. The sequence continues at coordinate 1,175,701 of LR990937.1, forward strand.
TTAAAGTAATAAAGCCAGGGCTTACAAACTAAGGATATATATCGTTAAATGAACAGTCACTAAGGGCACCCCCTGCGGGGTTCGGGCCTCGGCTTATTGCGTCATTGGGGAGAGGGCAGCTAGGGTCAGGCTGGGTCGAATTATTATTAGGGGAGTTTAACGATACTGGCTCAGCGGCGCGGGCTGGCACGTCGAGCAAGGGTCGGGCGGTAGCAAGGGTCGCGCGGTCGACGGCAAGGTTTTAAACTTACATAAATAAATACTAATGAAAGTAATTGTGATTGTGTGATAATGACCAGATGCAAAAACTTCTAAAGATAATGTTATGTTCCTATCTAATGTCAATCTTAAGTTCCACAAGTCTAGAATTACTTTCTACTGTAGAATTCAAGCATGTACATTATTATCAAGTGTCTTTTTTTAATAATGACTAAATGAGACGTCGTTAGTTATTCAAGACAAGTCGTCGCAATTCCATTCTAACCCAATTGGGTTAGAATCTATTCTGAAAAAACTTTGTTCGGCTGTTGATCTGTCCGTTACCTTTTCACGCCTTGAACTGATTTAGATGTTTGGCATAGGGATTGACTATGACTTAGGTTAGAACAAAATATACTTGTTATCTAAACGACCACCACACTGGTGAGGTTATGGACAAAGGCTAGTTGTAAATATTAATTTATTAACTGCTTTAAATTACTGCCCCGTTGGTCTAATGGTCGCAATCGCGACTGATGAGCTTGAGGTCCTGGGTTCAATTCTCGGGTCGGGCAAATTGTTATTGGGTTTTTCCATCAGGAATTTCTCAGTAGCAACCTTGGAGTCTGGATTAGTGCCGTTTGATGGCAATAGGCTTGCCCCTATTACATGGGACTTAAACATAGCGAAATGTGGGTGTATTATTGGGCACACCTCTGCCTAACCCTTCGAGGATTACAGGTGTGACGTTATGTTATGCTTTACATTACATCATATTATGTTACACTACATTATGATGATCTTAGATAACAACAGGTAATCTGTATGCAAGTACAAACGATATATTATCTAGTTAGCTTTTCTCGCGACTCCTACCCTATGTAAGAGTTGAAACAATCGAGGGAAACTGTCTCGTTACCGAGCTCGTAAACTACGATTGGTCACCGATATGCGAACACTATCTCCGTTACTTAGTAAGTATTATGTATTACTCCTTTGGTAACTATACAGGCATGTGGAAAACGCTGGGAATAGGCTAGGTAGGTGATGTGGGATTCTTTCTAATCTTTTAACTCACTTCTACAGACTGATGGATACCATCATGAATATTACAACTCTGGAACAATCTGTTACGACCAAGTTATACATATTTACTATGTAAATTCGAAATCGTTGCAGTTTTAACACCACGTTATTTACTTTTGGGGGTTTTGACATTTTTTTTTTGATGCCGTTTGCTTGAGAATCGGAAGACGTGTTGTTTCAGCCAATCACAAGAAACGTCTCTATCTAATTTTAAGTGAACAAATTATAAAATGATTTTTTACAATAACAACATAACTATAATAGTTCGAATTATGCAGTTTTTACACTGTTCTGTAAACTTGCTGTTTTTGACTTAGAAAGAAGGAAGAAGATATGTTTATTTGTCGCAGGGACATGACGTGCATACAAACAAAATAACTTAACAATAATCAATAATAAGTATCTTGACTTGGCTCGCGAGGTTGTCGACATGTGGGATGTGGACTCAGCGATCATTGTGCCGATAGTCGTCTCAGCCCATGGCTTAATTGCCTAGAGCCTCGACCAATACCTGAGGAGGCTCTCGTTAGGCAGCTGGATAAAGGGCTTGATTCAGAAAGCGGTACTTCTGGACACGGCTCGTATTGTTAGGAGGTTCCTCTCTCTGGAGCCCTGACCGCCGGTAGCTTGGACCCTGTTCCCGATACCGGTGGGCTACTATTTTTTATATTTTTAAATGTTTTTTATATGGTTTTTGTTAATATTTCTATATTTAAAAATGTAATTAGTGTGTAGGAAAATAAATAAAGTATAATAATCAATAATCATATAACGCATACCAAATATTATAAATACAAAAGGAAAGAAACAGAAAAAAAATTAAATAAAAAATACAAGTTAACAGCTTGCACGTCGTGACTGCGACAAGCAGGTTACCACTCAGCATGATGCTGTGCTATTGGGGCCCGCAGCACAGCGCTGGTTTTCATTGGTCACCCGACGTACGTGGTGTTACATAACTTCAAAGACGAAATTTTATTTCCACTGTCCATTCCACGAAGTGACTAAATAATTATTTCGGATTTCCTTAGCTAATTCTTTTCCGCAACTTTGTTAGACAACTGGGACAAGTTTGGTTTTTATAACATTAGCTTCATTAAGTTATTATGACATTTCGTAAGGTTAGTTCAGTTTTGCCAACTACTAGACCAACGAGCTAATCAATAATTTATCTTTATTTGATTCATCTTCAATCAAATACATACCTAAACTCTCAGACAGTACATAATCAAACTTTTTTAGTAATTAATGATTAGAATACATTTACATTATTTGCTAGGAAACTAATGGTTCGCCATGTTTTATGTTGATGTTTGTCGTCTTATGACATATTGTTTGACCTCACCGAATACGTTGTCTTGTAAGTCATCAGTCATGTGATTTTGGTTATTTCGCACGTAAATAAGATAGACAAAGTTGACTTGTCTAATGGCCTGGTTCTGCTTACACTGGGTGATGGCTAAATTATAAATACGGTCTGATGGATCTTCAACGGAAATTGTAACACTTAATATCACGCCTGTAATCCCCGAAGGGTTAGGCTGAGGTGCACCTAACAGTACACCCACATTTCGCCAGTTATGTTTAAGTTATGTAATAGAGGGCGAGCAACCGGGCTTGGTGCCCGGTTCAGACTTTGTAGCTGCTACTGAGAAATTCCCATAGATAAACCTGATAACGCTCGAGCTGGGAATCGAACCCAGGACCTCATTCTCAGCAGTCGCGACCACTAGACCACATAGTGAAATGTCAATTCTTTGCTTAGTTTAGCAAAAACGGGTAAAAGGAACTCCTAATAACATACTTTGTTAATCACTATCTAAACAGTAAGGCGTAACACAGGGGTTAGTTTAATTTGGGAAAAGAATATCAGGAGAATTTCATTAATGGACCCAGCAAGGTCATCTCAGTAACAATACTAGGCTTGTTCGGCACCAAAAATTAATTTCTTGGTCTCAAAAACTTAATGTATTTCTAAACTACAACAAAGAGATCATAATTCATAGTTTTTATGATATGCCTGCCAGATTTTGGCAATGCTGATCCAATTATGAATCCCACTACCCGTCTCATGATACCTACATCATGACTAAACATGTCCTTGGCATGTCCGGCTGTCCAGCTGTCCTTCTCGATGTCTATATTCGGTGACCAAGTGCGTGGTAAGTAATGGCCCAGTGACCACCATCCAAAGTCATAGACAAAATAATGTAGTGATTCACACATAAAGGCTTCGCAAAAAATTGTCTTTGCCTGTTCTTGGTGAATTTATTGATAGTGATTAATTAACAGTTTTGTCTCTGGTATAAAAAGTTTTTATAGCTGTCGAGGATTATAAAATGTTTGAGTCTATGATTGTGTAAATTATTATTCATTTGGTGGATTTTATGGAGTTGTGTATTTGTTTGTAACAAATTATTTATTGACGAAAAATTTCGATAGTCATAAGTAAAAAAATGTTGAAAGAAAACTTCTAATAAAAATCTTTAGAACCGAATATTAGTAGACTGCACGCAAAGCATGACCATCGTAGAAACGGGTTTTGACGACGGAAGAATCGACAAATCGATCGTCGAGTCTTCCGTCGACAAAACCTGGTCCACGTCTTTCCGCGTGGTGTTGTTCGCGATTTTGACGATTTCGTACACCCACCAACCCGTACCGATCCCTCGTGGTGTATTATAGCCCGCTCTCTCTCTCATAGAGAGGAACTTTGCAGTGGAAATATTTTAGGAGCATTTTATTCTGCTAATTCTTTAAACCTGTAGCCACAACAAAACACTATAAAAATCAATGTCATTGCCCATTGACCATTTTGACTTAGGTATTCAGTTTAGTAAATAAATAAAAAAAACTGAAGTAACTACACTAGAAAATTAAAACAAAATGATAGTTCGAGGAATCCAAGATAATATAACTATTTCTAGCTTATAAAAACCTGTCTTAGAAATATACGGGCTAATGTCTTGTTTAAGACCTTGATAATGACTTGAAATTCGTTAAAACACAATATTTAATTCTATATCATTGTATTTCAAAATTGCCAGCAATGACACATTAATTGCATGTTGATAACAGATAGATGCAACTAGTTAGCAACTCATTTATTTTCGCATCAGACTTGTATAGTATGACCACTTTAAGCGTACAGTTCAAGATAGCGTTGCTTGTCAAGAAAATTTGCATCGATATGTCAAACGTGGTACATTTATTTTAGTTCTGCGTTTTCCCACCTGCACAGATAAGTTGGTTGAAGTGTACCTACCTATGTCAGGCTCGAGGAATCATTTTGACAGGGACCTAGAATTTGTATTATTAATAGCTTTTTAATGCAGCCATTCGTTTTTGGAATATTGATTTATTATTATGAGGTGTTCTTTGTCATAGATATTTTACATAGCCGGTTATAAAAGCTTAAAAAAGTGCATTAGTTATTCATTTCCGCATAGCGATTGTCAACTCCTCTTATCGGCTGCATTGAGTCAGAACTCCGATGACAATTTTATAAAAATAAATATAATTATACAAGGATGTTTTGGCGTGCGGCCAAAATTAGAAATTACGCTGCCATAGCATTCGGCCTATAATGTTCCTACTGCTGGGACACAGGCCTCCGCTCTATGAGAGGGAATGGACTATAATCCACCACGCGGTTGGTAGATGTCACATGTCTTCGTTTTTTTGGCTCTGGGACATGCCGGATTGCTCAGGTTTTTCTTTTCCGGTTTTGAGAGTTGAACGCGGTCATATTGTTTTTTTTTATAATATTGTACATTTCCCAAAATGTTTGACAAATGTTCATCTAATTACTGAATCTGTCCAAAGCGAATGGTAGCTATAAGTTTTTTGTGACTAGTAGTACTACTACTACTAGTAGACTGAAAGTCATTTATTACTTATTTAGAGTTTTCTAAAGAAAAACTTTTATCGCGAGTTTGGAATACATTGCTGTCTCATACGCCAAGAATTCACGAGTCACATAACTACATTGATATCAGTACATGACTATAGTGATAGTTGCATACAATCGACAAATTCCTTTACTTTCCAACTGCAAGCCTTGAGCCGGTGGAGCCTGCATTTAATTTGCTTACCCACACAATAACTCGTTGCTATGCAATGTTTGTTTTTGTTCAAAGTGTCGAAGTCAGAATATTATCAAAACGTCAAGATTATGTCCACGCTGTCGGAAGATAGAATTGTGTAGTATGACTTGCCCAACATATCTTGAAACATGAGGGTGGCGCTGCCGGCTAAGAAAAATGTCATCTAAGTGTCAAATTCAGTACTTTCAAACGTAGTTCCAAATTCCACCACGTCTCTAGATATGTTGGTAATGTAATAACTAAGTATTGTGTGCGAAATTTCACACAGTCGAGTCATGTGAGCTAGTCTTAGCTATGAGCTATGTACAGACCTATTAGGCAGGCTGTTTATTTGCATAAATTATGGTAATTTTGACAATAATTACTGCGGTTTACTCATAGATCGTAGCTATGGACATGTTTGCTTCCTATCAAAGTCCATGGGTCTCGACTACCCAAGTGCCAAGTAAAGATTTCCTGCTAAGGCTTGTCTGGCCATATGGGATAGATATTCTTTCTGAATATCTAGACAGGCGCGAAACGTCAGCATGAAATAGTACTTAGTTACTTCCACGCATGCAAACAGCTTCCAACGGGAAGTATCCAATTAATACAGGTGTTCCAACTTTTAGCTACACTGACTACAAATTATAGTATGTACCATCTTTGTTAACGTCGCTAAACAACAAAATCTATACGAATATTATTATACCTAAAGAAATAAGTTTGTATGTTGGTTTGTAGAGGGTAATCTCCGGAACTAATCATCCAATTCTAAACAATCTTTCACTAACAAAAAGCTACATTATTCGTGGGTGCTATGGGCTATAAACTATATTTATATATGAATATTAGCTGAGCTATCAAAATTTATCCGGTCGATGTCGCGGGCAAGTGCTAGTCTAAATATTTACGTTCCACACATAGTGAATTAATAGGCGATTAATACCTAAAGGTTGAATATGAGGAAATACATGGAAACATGTACTGAAGGGCTCGCAATCATATTAGTTACAACTTGTTCTGTAACTGGCATTAGAGCTCATGTTAAGTAATGTTGCGATGATATCAGATTGGTGAGAGTTATCTTGAGAAATTGATTGTGGTGTAGATATCTCAGATCTAGTAGGTACCGACTATATTAATGTATCACCTACTGGTACTGAGACAGCTACAAACTAAACTGTGTGAAAATATCTTCTGCAGGTATATTTTCAGTTAATCTGTGTCAGCAAAACAAAAAATACTTTCAAAGCATCAGTCTAGTGGAGTCACTTGAATGGAGTCCCCGAATTATTTTGCAAAAAGTAATTCGGGGCCGTTTTAGTCTAGGCTGTCAAAGAAAGCTGTTCGAAAATATCCAAACTACATAATATGAAACGTTTTTTTTAAGTAAATGGATTTGGAATGCAATCATGTGTATGTACAATCATCGTCTACCTGCTTTTTCGCAACTATGTTAGGGTCGGCCTCCAGTTTAACGGGATGCATCTGAATACTAGTATTTTACTTGGAGCAACTGCCTATCTGACCTCCACAACCCTGTACAAACTGTAAAGTACATTATATCACTTATATTTATCCATTCTCAGTAGGCACTCTATCTATACCGGGTTATGTGATATTTCCCCATTCAACATTCAATTAAAGGACAATTTTGTCTAACCCGAACATAGAAGCCAGGAACTCAAACCACAGCAGCTGCAGTTTGCACCAATCGACCAACGAATCAATTAAGAAATACTTTATTACTTACCCGTATACGCAATGCCAATAAACACTGTCATTCATGCACTCTACGGCATACAAAACAGAGTTCAAAATGTCAGAATGCAATTCTTGATTTATGGTTATGTCTAGACACTTCGGTGTGACTATTGAACAAGGGCCTAGAATTTCAAAAGGTATGTATCTAAGATGTAAGGTGATAGTGTATCAATGATGTATTAAGGCTTATTTTGTTTCTATTGAAATTCACTGTTCACTGTAGTCTTACCAAGGACTATTGTATTACTCAGTACTAACTGGGTTGTGGAAGTCGGATAGGCAGACACTTCATGTAAAAATAACTGGTCTTCAACCGCATCCGGTTAGACTGGCCCCGACATAGTTGGAAAAAGGCTAGGGCCTAGCTCTACACAAATACAGAATCAAATTCCGACCTGCCAGGAACACAAAACAGAACATCTAGCCAATCTGACTGCACTGCACTAAGCACAGAAAGTAGGCCAATGTGGCCATGTACAAAAACATCCCCTTGAAAGTCGTTACTTAGCTTACGATGACTACCGGATAATCCTGATTAGTTTGTTTGTTAAGCTGAGCTTACAATGCTTGGGTTATGACAGTATTCAATCAGTACGGATCACAGCTGATTCTGTTTGGTTTTATTAGGAATAGAACCGTACATAGTAAGTTGTATTAAGCTGGTTTTAATATGTAACACATCCTTATTTGGCTTGATACTTAGCAATTCCTTTGGTGCGCTAAAGGAGCTTTTATTTTTGCTCATGAATAGGCCTAGTTAAGACATATGATAAGTAAATGAAGCCATTGCTAGGGTAGATATGTGTGGACATCTGTTTTCATTCGGTACTTAGGATACACGACTTGAGGAGTCTCCCCGGAATCACCGTTTTCTAAGCTAGTTGTATCAAAGTACACCTAACTAGTATTCACCCCCAAAATGTACCATTTACTAATCGAATATTCATGAAGCTAGATTAATAAGACCATTCAAACAGAAACCCTACAGTACGTTACTTCTTCTTAGCGTATGGATGGCAATCTCAATTGTGTCAGACCAGAACTGAGCCACGAGTTTGGCGTTTTTAGTAGCATCCTTCAGTAGCTACCTTTAAAGGTTGACTGGTAGAAAATGCCTATGGCACTAAGTCCGCCTCTGTTATTTGTGCTTGTAGTGTTAAATAAATAAATAAATAAAATATCTTACTTTTAAAGTATTACGCACACGTAATCGACTAATTATTACATTATTTTCATTCGACTTTTTGAATACGGAAACTTTGAGTGCGCCATTCAGGTCACGAAATAATAATGACAGCAAAATAATTTTATCTCTTTACTTATGCTTTCAACATCTGCGACTCTTAGGACCAAATTCAGAGGTCACCCAGTACAGTAGCCATTTCAGTTAGGTAACTCAGTAATAAATCTAAGTCTGAGTCATAGACCAGCTTATGTAAGAGCACGTTAACATAAACTTATGCCGACAGTCGCCATTTTCATTCTATTGTCTGTTTTGTCTATGATTTCGGCTTTATGACATTTTGATTGATTGATTGTAGGTAGTGGACTTGGTGATTTTTTGTTTCGTAAACCACTGTATAAATTGCAGATTGTTAACAAAGTAGGTAAGTTTGGAGGGTAAATATCGCTATTTACCCTATTCACTTATTTACTTTGTGTGTTTGTTTATTTTAATACAGATTAGGAAAATTCGTATGGTATTTTAAAAATAAGCTGTATACTCTTGTTTTATTAAATGGCTATTGTTCCAAATAAACGTCAGAAGTATTTTCTATTAAAGTCAGTAAAATGGGGGACATTTCACATACACGTGTTACATTTCTCGTGTCCGTCCAAGAAGAAGATGACTTTATAACTTTCAATTAAATAATCTCTTCATTTCAATCGAAACAGATATGGGAAATTGAGTATGATCGAGTCAGGTCGAGATAGAGTTTTGTTTTCTAATAACTAGATTATACCTGCTTACACCATCCAGTAATAACTTTAAACTAATCAATTTCCCTATTACACTATAGATTTATACGAAAACATTCTATAAACTACGTGTACAAAATGAACAGCAGATTACAACACAACCTCTTATGTAAAGATACATTTAACCGAAGATTAACTTAAGCAAAACATTCGCTTAGAACTTAAACAAGCATTGCACAAAACCCATTATTTGAAGCAAACAGTTGCAGGCCTATCAGCTGACTTTTGACATTGAGAGAGCTATGATATGTTGTTTAAGTAAATAAGGCTTTATTTTAAAGTAAATAGCGTTTTAAGTCAAGATAACATATTAAAACCTCACGAATTTGTTTAAGCCTCAGTCTCATTGGTCTAGTGGTCGCTATCGCAGCTGCTAAGCATGAGGTCCTGGGTTCGACTCCTAGATCGGACGATTTGTTATTGGGTTTTTCCATCAGGAATTTCTCAGTAGCAATCAAGGAGTTTGGATTTGAGGCCGGTTGATGGTAATAGTGTCGCCCCCTGTTACATGGAACTGGCGAAATGTGGGTGTATCACTAGGTACACCTCTGCATAACCCTTCGAGGATTACAGGGGTGATGTTATGAATTTGTTTAAGATTTTGAAATGTTTTATTTCCTTTCTTATTTAAAGAAAGCTTACGTGAGTACAATTGCTGTTGTTACAATTTTTCATGTCGCTTATTTTCTTCGAATTAGGTACGGTCAAACTTTAAGGAACGTCAATCCATCTTTTGTAAAAACGTGCGTACAGCGACCATCCTGCTGTTGACTCATAAAAGTACCGAAAGATACTGCTTATGTGTCCTCACTTCCTTATAAGGAGACCGGAGAGGTTACACCGTCTCATACAAGTTTAAGTTAGCGAGTTTGCCATATATGGTCCGGACACCAGGTAACATCATGCACAAAAGCCTATCACTTACTTATACAGGGTGTAAACGGACCCTTCACGAAGCCGTCAACCAAGCATTATGTACATCAAACTTGACTTAGTTTACCCTACGTAAAAGTTGTTGCGTGGAAACGACTTTTTTTTTTTGGGGTGAAAAATCACGTTTTACGGTTAAACTCAATGTAACGCACTCAAAAGTTGGTGCTGATGGATGCTTGGAATAGGAAATAGGTCATGGAGGTAACTAGAGTAAAGTTAAAACCTTAAAAAAGTAGTATTTAAAAAAAACCTGTGAAAAAATTGGAACTTTGACCTCCAATATCTCCGTAACTAGAAGTTTCCCAGGTATGGTCCAGAACAAAAAAAAATCGCAATGACGGCAATGCCATTCGGCTTCGTTATGGGTCTTTTTACACCCTTTATATAAACTAGTGTTAAATGATGTGCCTAGACTATCTAAATACAATAGTAACTGCTTGGCAATGTGTGTGCGCATTTATAATAAAATACCCAGGAATTTCAAAGCTTTAAATGCAAAATGATTTAAAATTAAATTTCATAAGTGGTTACTCGAGTGTAGTTTTTATAGTTTAAAAGAATTTGAAGATAAAAAATGTTGATGTTTTAAAAAAACGATTGTTGTTGCCCTAACTTGTCTTTAAAATTTTGCATGCTATGTTTTATCCTAGCTAAACATGCTTGTGCCTCAATTTGTATTTAACACCCTGTATACCATGTTTTACGCAAATAAATATTCTATTCTATTCTATTAATTCCACCTTTGTACCATTTTTGTCTGCGAAGAGTTTATTAAATAAATCTCTTGTATTAGCACGAAACCTGAGACTGATGATGATCTACAATCGCATTAGATCGCGATGCGTTAGCTGCTGCTGCGCTGCTGTTAGTTGTTAGCTAGCTAGTTAAGCCACCCTAACACAATAAAATAAATAAATAAAAGTGGAAGGAGGAAAGGGAGGCCTTTGCTCTGCAGTGAGACAATGTGCTTATAATAATAATAAATAGCACGAAATTATGAACCACATACAGTGTTGAAAATATCACGCTCAAGCACAGGGTGGTAACTACACTATAGTGTGCCGGACGTATATTTCAGTATAGTCGTGGAGGGTTATAGGAAGTCGGTAACAACCCAACTCCTCTCCATTTCTCTCGATCCAAATCCTCAGATGTCTTATTACACAAATTGGTAGCAATTTACTGTGCAATTACACACAACGAGCGGTTGCAGTTACGTGCGAATCGTGGACCCTTCCTGGCCTTACGTAACCAAGCAATAAGACCATTGTCTTACAAATCTTGTATTCGTATCTTGATCGGATACGAATCGTTTTATTATAGGTATCGTTACGTTTTATATAAAGAAACTAGACTTGCATTCGGAATGAAGTCAATTTAGACCCTTAGCCGTTCTCCCAAACGTCAAATTATATAATGGAGTTCGTAGTCATGGTTTCAGCAGAGGTTTGAGCTTACAATTTGACAGGTGATACGTGTTTTTCATAAAATTACTTTACAATTCTTTATTTGGGGATTCTGAATGTACTTTTTAATGTTCTATGGACATTTGTAGCTTTGATCCGTGCTATAGACGACTTAGTTACCACCAATTGCCAAGGAGATATTTCTGTCGGCCATACTAAACCACTTACATACATTGAAATATTCTGTTTACTGTTTTATAGATATTTTTTTTCACGATTTGAGCGCCTACATGGAAAGTCGTTCAGTATAACGACAGGTAGAATTACCCCTTGACAACTACCGATGACTACATCTGCACTAAAAAAAAATACCGCAATGTTTCTGTCTCATAAATAGTCTTACAATATTATTAAGGTTATAAAATTAACGTCCTTTTTGCTCGCATAATGATCAGAGGAGTGAACCTGCCAACACTTCCCACTCCAGTTAGTTATGGCTATTGTGTTAGAAATCTTGGAACTAGATCTGTTACGAGTTGCTTTATTGAGCTATCTTGATCTTATCGGGAGATGAGGTGGTAAGCTCGGTGAATAGGTTAGTGTTTCCGAGAGCTGAGAGGATTAATGGTGCACTTTTTAGTTTAATGCAATTGTATTATGGATACAAAGAAGGTATATCAACATGCCTGTCTACCCTGAAGGGTTAGGCAGAGGTGTACCCATTGTAAATACAACCACATTTTGTATTGGGGGCACACCTATTGCCACTAACCGAGAACACATTCCGACTCAGATGTTCTTCTGAGAAATTCCGACAACCATAATAGGGTTATAGTAATCAGTATCGCTTGAGCTTGGTTAAGCTTGCTTCGTTGGTTTATTAGCGCTGAAATGGTCACCTTATTAATACAGTTGTTAAACACTACATTTGCGTTGCATTCGTTATTAATACTTTTAATCATTTTGTTTACTTGTTATTGAAATTGACCTCAAACGGAGACAAAGAAAACTAGCTAGACCACCTTCTCCGATAATTTCGTCATTCGGAATTTCTGAGGGTTTTCAAGACTAGTGAAGCTAAACTTATTTATCTCTAAAGTTAATAATTAGAGCAAAACCGGACCAAACAAAGCAAGTTAATGAAGATGTACCTACTTTACGAAACCCATACAACGAACCAGACAAAAAATTCCCAAGCAAGCCTTGCTAAAGTCCAACCAGTTTAACTGTGCAGCTCGCCAAATGCACAACCGAACATTTTCATGTGATTTTTCTCTGATTCACAATAGAAGTGTGTAGTTGGTTGGTGCAAATGTATGTTGGTTTTCATGCACACTTGAACAATGGTAGTGGTGCTATAAACACGACAATAGCAGTTTATCAGGACATCTTTATGAGGAGTGCGCGTCAGTAAGTCAGTGGAATGGTGCAATGCGTGGTTTGAATGGATAACAATAGACATGGTCTTTGGGGTGAAACAATTGAACATACAAGTCAAAGCATCAATAGAATTCACGTTTTGATAAAATTCGGCCTTTTTCGGATAGCATTGAAGTAATGTTAGAATGTCTGCAACCCAGTCGAATTTAGTTTGCACCTGACATTGATGGATAGACATTCCAGCGAGGTGCACACTTAGCGCGACCTGATTGTAGTATTTACTATCAATAGCAGGTTCTCCGGAATGAACAGCCTTTGGAGTAAGATAGTAAGAAGAAATCTCCCCCTATTATGAGGTAATAACAATAATGCAATTGCCTATTAGACAGGTTTTGCCTCACTAGATTATGAAGGTGATATCTGTAATCGACGACTACAGTTGAAGTTATAGTATGTCCATTATTAGGAGCTTTTGAGATTGGAAGATAATTAGTATTTAGTTTTCTAGTAGTAATAATCTAGGAGCCTTCAAGTATAAAGTAAATGGAATACGCACTTACTTAACATTCAGTTAACTAAGTCAGGGATTACAAGCAAGATTCTCACTATTGCCAAATAGTTTCGTTTCTTTATCCACGCATTACCTAAAGTTGTTGAAGCCATCTTGAATAGATTTGCACATGCAGGCTTTATTCCGAGACGTTGGGAAACATACTCTTGCCCACTTACGTAGGCTACGAGAACTTGCAGGCTTTGATTTGAAGGTGACTGTTTTATTAATGTGTTTGTTGAACTTTGTGTATTATGGTTATTTTGTAGTAGTAAACAGTGTCATAAATGGTGGTATGTGATTGTGGTTCCATGATCTTTTGTGCCGTCTTCAGTGAAAAGTAAAAGTATTGACATTTCTTGAAACTATGCAATTAACTGCAAAATGTTATGTTAAGGTTAGGCAGAGTTGTACCTAATAGTTCATCACATTTAGCCATTTAATAGGGGCAAGCCTATTGCCATCAACCGGGTACAAATCTGGACTCCTTGGCTGCTAATGGGAAATTCCTGAAAGAAAACCCGAATATAATTTCGCCCGATCTGGGAATTAAAACAAGGACCTCACGCTCAGCAGATGAGATTGTGACCACTAAACCAACGAGTCAGTCTAAGCCAGGCAAGGCAACTTCGATGCAGTCCGTATTCCGAAATCTAATTTAATTCAAATAACAAACAATACAAACCTCTCACCCATTAGTAATCGATCGTGAAATAAAATCAACAAACGTTTTCATAATACCAATTAAGAGCTGCGCAATCATTTGCATTACTTACATTAGGATAGGTACCGATGAATTTCGAAATTAAATGGCAGAGCTCACTATTACTGCCCACTGACCCGTCATTAGTGATTAAATTCATTTTATATGCCCAGTCGTGCTAGAATATCATCTTTTAGGGTTACATATACATCAGAAAGGGTTCGGTAGGCTTTCAGTTGTTTTGTGTTTGCATTTTCGTATGACATAAACCGGTTCATTGATGCTTCTTCTTCATCTATGGTTTTTCCACGTGCATTAAAATAGTGAAATGCCTGCCATAAATTTCTAGCTGCCTCGTTTGTCTAGTGGTCGTAAGCGCGACTGCTGAACATGAGGTCCTGGGTTCGATTCCCAGGTCAAAGTGTTATTGGAATTTCTCAGTAGCGGCCACGGAGTCTGGATTTGCGCCCGGTTGATGGCATTAAGTTCGCCCCGTGTTACATGGGACTTAAACATGACAGGCTAAATGTGGGTGTACTATTAGATACACCTCTGTCTAACCCTTCGGGGATTACAAGCGTGATGTTGTGATGTTACATTTCTGTCATCTAAAAATCGTAGAGAAATGGGAATTTCATGTCCCAGATCTTTAAAGGTTCTTTTCTGGAGGCGAACAAGACCCCGCACAAAGTTTACACAGAAAAATAATAAGCAAACGAATAGAACAAAGCAGAGGCGTTCGTACTTCATAATCTGAATATATTCAAAGCTCGAGTGAATCGGCTTCTTCTAGACAAGGGTGTTCTACCCTAGGCCGCATCATCGCTTCACACCAAGCGCGTTCCGGCCAAACACAAGCCTTAGTATAAAAAAAAAATTATAGCCCAAACATTTTTAGATACGGAGCCTTCGATACGCAAGCTTTACTTGACGGTTTTTTTGCTCTGTTACTGCAATAAAAGATGTTTTAATAAAGTACATTCAAAGCTGTTTCTCTACTAATGCATCCATTTGCTACCTCACGATTTCTATCAGTTTGTTTTGTTTATATTCCAATAAAGTATATTGAGTGGTTGCCATTACGGGTATTTTGGCTCTATTATTTCTTGTCGTATTTATGTATAAGAGCCTGTTTCACGTACGATTAAGTTCCCGTTGTATTTATTCAGTAAGTAGTGGCTATTCGGACATTGTGAAATAGGCTCTAAGTGTGTTGTAAAGACATTCACTAAACTTATACTGTCACTTACGAGATATCTTCCGTGAGTGTTCATTATTTTGAGCTCCTGAAATTTCGACGCGCTGTTGACTGGAGAATGCGGGTGGATGGAATATAAATTGTTAAGAGCAAACAAATCTATCTACCCCCTACATTCACGTTTAACTTTTTAGGTAATGTTTGTATCTCTATAAAACGGGAAAATACTATTTTATTTCGCGTTAGGTTTCAATATGATTGCACACCTAGTTACCTACCTCACTATGTATAATTATTAGATTAAGTCATAATGTTGTTTTATTGTGAGTATTAATCCCTTTAAATCGACTTTGAATATGTGATTATTAACATGTCATGATCATTGTTTACTTTTCATCTATTAACGGCTGAAATACAATAAATCTTGTTGTCATTATGTCTTATTACATTATGATTATGACCAAAGCTAACTAGCTACTGATAAATTGTTATTACAGCACACTATCTACGGTAGATACTAAAAGATAAAACATACCTACATATTTATAATGATCAAATTTCCTATTAGGAACTATTGCCTTGTAGGTCCTAGGTTCAATTCCTAGGTCGAGAAAAGTGTTATTGAGTTTTTCCATAAGGACTTTATCAGTAGCAGTCCCGGAGTCTGAATTTGTGTCGGTTTGATGGAAATAGGTTCGCTCCCTATTACATCGCACTTAAAAATAATTGGCGAAATGTAGGTGTACTAATAATAACACCGCTACCTAACCGTTAGAGGATTACAGTCGTGATGTTTTGAACTATTCTAAGAAATAAGTATTATTGGTTGTCGCAGGTATTTGTCATTACAACTGTGTCTGATCAAAAATGCTTCTTCATCCACTCGATCAATTTCTTCGAATTCTTGCTAATGTAAACTTTCTTTGTTTCAGAGTGGACAGAAGCCAGTGAAGACACTGACGAGGTTCACATGTCACGGCCGAGGGTCAGGGTACTATGCTGACGTGGACACTGGATGTCAGGTAAGAATAACTTTTATTTGATTTATACGATCTAGGTCTGCTGAGCGTATGTTAATTCTGTTTAATTTCGTTCAGAAATAAAATCTGACCACTTGGGTACAAACTACACACTTTGGTGGACAACACACCACCTCTTATAGCCCCACCGACATCATGTTAAATGGGCCGCGAAATGGCCGAGATGGATGCGCTATCACCGCAGTGAATAAGGACAAACCCATCACCTCCCATGGCCCCACCGACATCATGTCATATGGGCCGAAACGTCAAGGAGAGTGAGTAAGGACGGTGGTGTAAACCGAGCGAGTAAACGGTCGCACTCTAAGTGCTCGCCACTCACCACTGTACGTGTAGGTAGACAATACTCGCGACTGTCCTTGACTAATGTCAATTGGGTTTAACATACGAGTTTGTTGCTTGACGCATTTCGTGTCACCTAAGGTCGAGAACAGGGTGTCAGATCGTTATTTTGGAATTTAAGCACATACACATCTTACCACATCAATACCTTGGTTGTCATCATCATCTAGCGTAGCCTAGCCTTTTCCCAACTAGGTAGGGTCCGGCTTTCAGTCTAAAAGGATGCAGCTGAATACCAGTATTTTACATGGACATATATAACAAGCGAGTAACCCTAGCGATAACTTCAGACACGCTCTTGACCTAGTATTCACTCAGTTTGAAACTAACAAAGTCTAGTATTATCGTATTATCACTAGGTCAAAGAAGCGATAAAAATGTTCATAATTCAGTTACACGACCTTACGTAATAAGAGAATTCAAGTCACGAAGTCAATCGATTAACTGTGGTAATTTGCGTCATAGAATAAAAACATACAAAAGTACCAAAGGGCCGAGTCCTTTATTTACAATGATTGGTCAGTATCCATGACAGCCATACAAAGGCAACGCTATTACAATATTGTGCTAAAAGATTGTCAACTCCTTAATTCATAGGGGCGTGTCAAAAGAAATGTCAAAACAAATTACGATTTGTAATTATGTCGGTACGAGATTAAATATAGGAACCATTTTTCCAATGTAGTTTCAATGGAAAATCATAATGACGCCTTTCAATCAGGAGATTACTAAATCTTGGCCCCCAGCTCCATTTCAACCAGCGAAACAAAACACACACTCGCACATCTCTAACTATTACCCGAGTGCACTTGCACTCACTGTACATGAAGCATGTCAATGTGCACTTACCTTTTCGCCCCTTGTATAAACCTGAACTTCTGTACATATCGATTATTATGGTATATAATACCATTAGATATGGTAATTGTTTGTAATTGGCTACCGGATGAGATGGTGTTGATTCACACATACGCTTTTATGGTCAAGCACTGATATGGTCAATGATTGTGAGGAGATTTTAATTGATGTTAATGATGTTGTGAGCCGTGACAAAGATTATTGGGAAATATCACTTATTTATGACGGATCAGACATTATAGTATGGATTATGATGTCGTAAGGACAACCATGGGAACCACTATATCTATCCAGTCTTGACCCTATAATATCTTGTTAGATAAGATACTATTGAATATGTGCTAATGGAGCGTTTATCCGGCCAGCCTGTTCGAAAAAGAAAGAAAGCAGAAGGCTATTTTTTTATCTACGTCAATCCTGAATTTATGTCTAAAACACGACATACACGAAATTTAATAAGACACAGTTAACTATGTATACCACACTAGACATACCGACATACAAACGACACAACACCATTCTCTGAAACAAAAAGCGTAAATCCTCTTTGTCTGTCATCGCCGCCGCTCATACAAGTCATACATGCCATTTAATTTTACAAGCCAATTCATCCATATCGTCGTAAATACGTACATGTCGCAGAATATAGGCTCGGAGACAGATCATTTTGCTTGTTTTTATATAATTATAGTTTTTAGGTATTTTCTTTTTATTCATAATTTTAGTATGCATAGTTTTCGATAACTTCAGCTGATTTCAGTCCCCACTGGAGTCTAGTCTTAGTTTTGTTTCAATTCTTCTTCCAGTCTGTGGGACTCACTGCCGGCTTCTCTGTTCCCCGAACATTATAATCTGGAACTGTTCAAGGTTGAAGTGAATCGGTTTCTTGTAGGCAAGCGTGCTCCACCCTAGGTCGCATCATCGCTTTACATCAAGCTAGATGTGGCCAACCGCAAACCCATTTATGGTTAATAAAAAATACTTTGTGGGAGGTGACCCATGCTCAATATTCTACACTTTTGATTTTTCGTATCATTTAAGTTGAACATCGTCCTGATTCATAGTTTGAATAAGTGTTCTTTTATGTTGCTGTTCTTTCAAGAAAAACATGTCTTACCTACATTTTTTCTGATACAATTCAATGAACTATGCAAACGAACACAAAAAGAAGGCTTAAGAAACTTAAATCTTTGTTGTGCAATCGTAATGCATCAATACCTACATATTTTAGTTTTTGTTTCGTTATTAATCCTATCTTAGGTATATGCTAATTTAGACAGATAACTTAGGTAAAAAAACGTTTGGGAAAAAATGACAGCTTCTAGTATCTTTAGATTATTTTTATGATATTAACTGTCATTGTTGGAAAAGTACACTTGAGACGTGTCTATCTATAATAAAACTTTTTTAATAACAAGCTAGGTAATATTTCCATTTTAGGATCCTTTTAGTATCAGAATAAATTTTGTTTGTTTTTATTTTTGACTTGATATATCATAATCTCTGTCCATCTCCCGGCCTACAGGATGTATTTTCGCCCACAGCTCAAAGGTGACCAGCCCGTATAAGGGCGCTTCTTATGACGCCTTAATATCGCTTACGTAACTTTTTTACCTTTAATTGGTCCTCCGTTACGAGATGAATCAGCTTCACTCATGTGACTGGGATCGTGTGATTCCAAATGATTTATAAGTCAGGGAGAACTTTAAGTTGTTGATTTATTTTAGGTGTCAGGTTGCTCGAGAAATATGGTGGTCCTTGGGAGCGCAGCTTCAATATCTGTGGTATCTGTTATTTACGGTTTAGTCGGTGAGTAGGAGGTAAACAACATAAGTTGTAAATCATGAAGTGTGGCCTGTCAGATGATCAATTTAATTATTTTCATTGCCACCTTAAGGAAAATTGAAAAAAAAAGAAAGGAAAAGGCTCTAAAGAATCTTAAAACAAAAATGTATTATAAAATTTTGGCTTCTGCACGTCTGTCTTTTAGATATTACAATAAGTTTCTTTGATACACTTTAAAATACCTTCTATGCAAATTGGAACTATCGTAAAATTCTCTTGATTGATCTAACTTTCAGTATCGTTGGCCTTCATTTTGATTTATTAAGATGAATGATGTGCATCCTCCTACAATCAAAATGATTATTTTGCAAAACCTTTTGCAATCATTTGATTTCTATTATTGTAATAAGTGCCTATTAGCTGTTCTTTTCTATTGATAACTTTGTATGGTAACTTTGTATTGCTTCAAAGGCAATAAGGCTTAGATGGTCGTCAAAATAGTTTTTAATGACATCTCGAAAGGCAAGATATTTAGGCTTTAAAATTGTTCAGAAAATCAATACTGTCGAAACTACTTACATTTCAGCAACGTCATCTGGGGTTAAACAAAAATATTTTTGTGATAAAAGCTGGGCCAAAGCTTTTCACGAGATTAACCCTATTGAAAAGTCACGATTCCCAACATTGTGTCTTGTCCTTAGAATCTTAAGATATTGGTTTAAAATATTGCTTTAGATTAAGGTAAACACACCATGAATACATAGACTAATCTTAGATAATTTGATTTTAATCCGTTAGTATCAATGGTAAAATGCGCATCAATCACCCGCTCAGCCATTTGAAGAATTCAAATGATTACTAGTAGCATAATTCATAATAGCATAAAGAATCAATTTTAGCAGCTGTCAAAATATGACTCAATAAAGCACCCAGTGTTCAGATGTTGCAACTTTTACGGCATATAATTACTGAAGCTGCGTTTAAAGACTTAACATCATGAGTGTGACCTCAGAAACCTACAAATTTAAGAGATTTATAGCTTTTGATAAATTATTTTTCGCAACATCAAGGCCCTGTAATAAGGGTCTGTAAAAATAACTTATTTACGGCACTTTAAGCGTGACATTATTTGTACAGTGATGAAATGGCGGCACATTGAAATGTCATATTTTACATCATTCACTTTTTGGTGATTGGTGGTGTTCGATGCCGGTTTAATTGTAGATGATCTGTGGTTTTGTTAATTAAAATAATTATAGGTTTATCAATATTTATAAAGAACGAGCTGAGACGGCCTCGTTGGGCTAATGGTCGCAAGCGCGACTGCTGAGCGTGAGGTCCTGGGTTAAATTTCCAGGTCAGGGAAACTGCTATTGAGTTTTTGCATCTGGAATTTCTCAGTAGCAGCGCAGACAATGGATTAGTGCCCAGTTAATGAAAAAAGGCTCGCCCCCTACTGCATGGAACTTAAACATAACTGCTGAAATTAAAGTTTATTTAGGTACACCTTTGTCTGACCCTACGGAAAAATGGTCGTGATATCATGTATGTTTTGTCATCAGTCATTTGATAAAATGTTTCAACAAATCCATGGTTGTTTTACGATCTTCTTTTATTGGTTTTTTACTACACATTCACCTGTTGTCGACTAAACAATAAAAAGTTCGAGTATAAAAATACCTTCAAACTTCGACATGTTAATTGATACTTTGGCCCATAAAATGTCGAGTTTTATTGATTTAAAATTATTTGTTTTGTGTTATAAAAGTAACTATAAAACGCCTCCATGCCTGATATTTTGTAAGATTAGTAATATAATCGGCAATTGGTGGGCGATTGTCAGATGATCTCATTGAATAGATTTGTTCGAGAATGGTGAATACAAGAATCGTCAAAATATCGTTGACATAGGCTGATTGATATACAAGAGGAACAGCTGAAAGTTAGGCGAAAATGTCTCGCTACCAGCCAGAAATGAGATTTGCGTGCAAACTGTCAGGCTTCGAAAGCCTGACAGTTTGCACGCAAATTGAAGGGTTCGAACCTAGGTTGGTAGATTTTTTTTTACTAGCCTGTTCTGTCTTACTCCTAGGCAAAGGCCTCCCCCATTCCTTCTATTTTTCTCGATGTTGCGCCTCTTCTTGCCAATTAACGAGTAATAATCCAATAGTTTTAATTGGCTGTCAGTTTGCTATGTGTCATTTATTCCAGCCCCCACTGCTCTAAAAACAAACAAAGAAAATAAAGTGAGTGACCGGCATCTCCTATAGCCAGAAATTCATAGATTTGGGGTATGCACCAATCCGCCTTAGACCCGCTTGTAGGGACACCCCACTCCTTTTCATTGAAGGCATCACACAGAATTCTTTGCTGAAAATGCAAATGCATATTATTTCATTTGCTACCAAATCATGTCCTAATTATCTTTACGACCTCAATAGCGTCAATAAGAAACCGCAGCTGATATCACACTTCATTCGATCTCATGCATGCTATTACTTTAATGTAGTAATTATATCATTATTACGAGCCAAAAGCAATTGTAGTTAACATTTTCATCGGGTAGTGTCAAGGGTGGCGTATTACAGATTGTGAGGTAATTAATATTATAGCTGAGCGCCGGCGGTTTATTGGCCTTTATTGTGACACTCTCTTTGGAACACAACTAGTGGTATACAACATTATTTTTAGTAAATGCGAAACCTGAATATAGTTTGTTCAGAACAAGTAACTGAATCGATTCCAATAATTTTTAAACCATGTTATATTTTTTCCCAAAAATATTAAAAAAAAGTTAAAAGTTGGATACCGAGCAACTTTGAGTACCTATCGCAATAATTTAGGTACCTACTGCCAAATTATTATTATCAAAGAGCTCGAGACGACGCTGGAGGCGCGCGCTGCGTGGTGACCGCGTTTTTGTGCGGACAACTAGGTAACAGAACAAGTTTATAACTTTGTGATTTTTCATGATACAGTTTTGAAATTTTGTACATAGATTCTTTACATAAAAATACTAGATACGTGTATCAGGTTTCGCATAGACTAAAACTAATGTTGTATATGCCAATTTCAATAAACTGGTAAAGACTGGCATTCAAGCACAGGATCGGGCGATGTGGGGACGCTTGGGGGAGGCCTATGTTTAGCGGTGGATATCTTTCGGCTGATGAGAAACCACTACATCCAGAGAAAATGGGGAAAAAGTCTTTGCTAAGAGTAGGACAGTTCAAGATAGCAAAAAAAAGAGATATCTATCCTAGTTAAAACTGACAAGAAGTGCTTCAGCTCGATCAAGATGAATAACCTGTTTTGTTCCTTTGTCTCTAGAAAAACCCTGGATCTGTATACCTGCTTCTACTTCTTTCGTATCGATGGTACAAATGCTTTAGCTCAATAGGAGGCCATGTTATTCGTGACATCTGTTTTTTCCAAATAAAAGGGAAATTATTTGATATTTATGCAAAATAATAAACGAGTTGTATTCACAACCAACACTAACATGGCCGGCCTAGAAATTGAGGTAGTAGCAAGAGCAACCTAGCCAGCATGTTAATAAAAAAAATTACAATATCTAATTCAGATTCTGTTATCTTAATAACACTTGAATTCATTCGTGAATACGTTTTATTGTCTTATTATAGCATTACGATCCTTCAACAATATCTTATTAATCACTTGTTGATTGAAACTAAAAGTGTTTATCAAAGAATTCATACAATGTCTACCTTTCAAAACTGTCAAGTGGCTGACGGACTGTGTTGACTTGTGG
Organism: Noctua fimbriata; assembly: GCA_905163415.1. NCBI lineage: Eukaryota > Metazoa > Arthropoda > Insecta > Lepidoptera > Noctuidae > Noctua > Noctua fimbriata. The sequence goes on from LR990937.1 coordinate 1,198,784, forward strand.
TATAAAGTACCCGCGGGCTTCTGAAGTAATTAAAATATTTTGAAGCGTTATTAATTATTGTTTAATTACTTTAGATAATGTTGAAGGGTTATTGAGAGAATGTAAGGCATTAACGATCTTATCCTAATTCCTTGAACTTTTCATAACACTTACAAAAATATTAAGCTCCTGATCCATCAAATGTAAGTAAAGTTTTATAATGCATCACACTTTTTTTAGATACAATATTGTAATAAGTAATTCTAGCTTCCTTTGCAAGCTGCAGTTTCTATTGTGAACTTTGGAACACAAAAAAGAGACGTCATTGTCATTCAAAGGAATACGGGATAGTGATGATTTCAAATTGAAAAATGAATTGGATTGACTTCAGCTAATAAAAAGCAGCTTGTATTATAATTATGATAGAAGTCGCTGTAAAAATGTGAACACTTCTGGAAGCGGCTGCCACTTTTCGAGGGCCTCTGGTCGGTCACTGTCATCATAATATGGTACATTGACCACGGATGTTTCAAGAAGGACAGCATAATTATCACAATCAATTCTATATTAGTATAATAATGCCTGTTTATCACCTAGTCTACATCCTATAGTGTTATTTTAGTCCATACAGAAGGTCATTGTTTAGATATTCATGATGGATTCTCTTCCGTGATTTATTCAAGACATCAAACGTAGACGAGTCTATGTTGGCAAAATAAGTCGATTAGCATGTATTGATAGATTTTGTGCTCAGTTTCCAGTTTTTCTTTATTTGACCTTTTCATTACAAGTTTTATGTAGGCCTGGCTAATAATTGATGTAAAATGCTGTTTAACGAAGTCGAGAGTCGCTTGTTTTTCTCTCCGTCATGGTCATTGGTCATTGTGATACATATTTTTGTACTGGACCATTCCGCTGTAAGAACAGAATACAGCACTGTGTGTAGTATAACATCAGTAAAGAGTATCTTATTAGAACCATCTTGGTCCACCCACCTAGTGGCGGCACTTTCATACAAGCCTAAGCTTGACTTGCCTAATAACCTACTACTTTTCATGATGTTAGGGTTTTAAAACAGTGTGCTTGCCGTATGGGCTTGCGGTCTTGGGCGCTCTCCACTACTGAGCCTCCCACAAATTTGTCTTCCATCTGGTCTAACCGCTTTGCTTCGCATTAAACAAAGGTATGCCATTTATCTACCTATAATAATATTGATTTACTTGGACTTCTTATCGTCTCATTATGAAATCCTGAAATCCACCCCACATGTACTATATGACATTAAGGATAATCTAAATAAGTACCGTACACTAGTTTTTCACCATTTTATATTACTAGAACCATTCATGAAAAACTCGTTTGACATCCTCGTGATGTTCAATATCATTTATCTATAATTAAAGTTATTTTGATCAAAACAGGTGCTAAATTCGGATTTATTATTAAAATAAGATTTAAAATGCATACTGAATACTTCATTAAAATATTGATTTGGAAATGAAAAACATCTTATGCATTTTGTATTGATTACAAAGGACGATATCGCCAATGGCGTAGGTGAGAATCTAGCAAAGACAGGGTGTCCTAGCCAAAGCTGGTCTGGTTATTATTATATCTATGCTATTATTATTAAATGCGAACGTAACTCAGTCTGTCCCCTTTTCGAGGCCTTATGGTTGAGTGGATCTGGATGAAATTTGACACAGGGGAAGACCCTAACTGGGTTTTTTTTAATCCCGGTAGTGCGATCCTGTGGGATAATTCCTGACCTCAAAACTACTGGTATATCATATTAAATTATTTGTACATAATTTTTTTTTTTTTTATATATTCTAAATATTTTATAAACAAATATTTAATATTTTTTCGCTGATGTCGGAAGTAAGTGGCTACCGGTGCTTAGAGCTTCACGAGCTCCTTTTCACACAAAGGTCTTATGATTCTTAGTCACATGTCCATAATAAGATATATAACAACAGCTTCTTAGTTTTCATACACAGACGCTAAGTCTGTGACCTAAAGCGATTCCAGTCTTGTCACTTCAGCAAGATAATAATCATTATAAACAGGTTTGAAGCGTCTAATTAACAGTCAAGCGGAATTCAATGATCGGCGAGCTTTGAAATAAAGCCTTCATTAACTTTAATAGCTCAGAAAATTAATTAAGACTCACTTTTTTGTTTTGTTTTAAAACAAGTAAATTGGCTGTGTGAATTTTTGGGTTTTCTAGTAGAATCTATTTTTGTAGCAAATTTGTGGTTTTTGTAGTTTTTTAAGTAGTATGTCTTTTTTTCCTCTCAATTTTCAAATTGTGAAAGAAGAATTCGTGCTACCGCTGACGCCCGTAACTATGTATACTGTATCCTTATTAGGAAAAAGATCTCCCCTTCTCTACTTCTTGTCAGTACCCAGTCCACTGCTGGATCAATGTTTCACATAGGGGTCTTCCAAGTTCAGTCAGCACCCTGCTCTCCGCCTTTCCTAGCTACCTTTTTAAGGTTATCCTCTCTTCTAGTCTCCCTCTCTCCGCCTGCGGATACATGGTTTCCACTCCAGGACTCGTTCGTTCTATCATCCACTGGAACTGCACTGGAACTGCACTGGAACTGTTCTTCTGGCAATGATGTGGTCTTTCCTATCTATGCCGTCATACCAACTAGGAGAGAGTGCTAGAACCTTCACGAAACGTCAAAACCAACACCAAAACCTGTAGTAGCAACATTACTTCCAGCACAACTAATTCATTGTAATCACTCAACAAGTACATCAGATAGTGGTCTTTCCTAAAGACATACGTCCAAACAATAGGGTTCGCACGCCACCGTTACACGGGGACAAGCAAACGGCTCCAGTTGCAGCCCTGACCTATACCGGCGCGCGCGCATACCACGCGGTGTCGCGGCACGAAGATCGATGGGTGTGAGAGTAAACGTTTTAACTTTGTTTGGAGGAAATGTTACTGGCTTTTTAGTATTGGAATTAATGCATTTAGTGTGCATGTTCGGTAATTTAGACTGCGATCTGTTTTTGCTCATTTCCCAACTATAGATTAACGATGTTCTTCTTTCGTGTTGACACTAGCTATTCAAGATGTAACCAATGCCCTGATGAAGAGATAAGCCTGTCCACTTGGTAGTGTTTTCGTGTGAGCTTTATTATTTTTATGCCTAACCCCACCCCTCGTCCACGTTTGAAAAAGTTGCCAGACTTCACTGAAAATCACTTTCTTTAATCCAGCGGTATTTACTTGGTCAACTGTTACAATAAATTACTGTCCTGTTAACCTTTCAGACCACAAATAAACACGATTCTTGAAGCTCACGATTCAAAAAGCACAATTATTCACAATTGAGGCTGTCCACTGTTTCTACCAGAGAGCCTTATCTCTGATCGCCTCCCGTTAGTAACATGAGCGACACGCAAACCCATTGTTATGAGTTTATTGTGGTAACAGTTCTGTTTAGCAACGCTATGAAATTAGTCGCTGACACCTGCGTTTTTGTGTTGCACTAGTGCGGAAACAATGAGTTTGATGAAGGTGCGCAAGATGTAGGAGAACAGCGATTCAATCGTCTTTTTTGAGCGTTCGCATACAGAATAAGCTTATCTTTATACTGGCTCGTTTGTCTAGTGTTCGCAAGCGCGACTGCTGAGCATGAGGTCCTCGGTTTGATTCCCAGGTCGGGCAAAGTGTTATTGGGTTTTTCCGTCAGGAATTTCTCAGTAACAGCCACGTAGTCTGGATTTTTGGCCATTGATATATTGAATAGGCTCGCCCCATATTACATAGGATAGGACGAAATGGGGGTGTACTATTAGGTACAACTCTGCCTAACCCTTCGGGAATTACTTATTGGCTAGAGGCTGCTGCATATACACTGATGCCATAGTTACTTTAAAGTACTCTTATTCACAAAAGACGCGATATACTCAATAAGTAGTTTAAAAAAAATAACGTCTTCTATCAATGTTTTTCAAGAAGTTACAATGATTCAGTTGGTTGTTTTATTATTATGTTTTTAGAGTAGTAGGAAGCCAAGAATTGTCTGCAATTTTTTTGGAAACTAATAAGGCATTTGCATGTGGCGGAGATGAGAAAGCTAAGGAGGATGTGTGGTGTTACGCGAATGGATAAAATAAGAAATGAGTATATAAGAGGAAGTCTGAAAGTGGCGCCGGTGACTGAAATTTGTGTGGTAATCGGTTGTCGTGGTATGGGCATGTGATGCGGAGGAAAATGTTGTGAAGAAGAGTAGAGGAAGACCAAAGAAACGATGGTTGGACTGTGTAAAGAGTGATATGGCAAGAAAGGAGGTGTCTGATGAGATGACGAGTAATAGAGAAGTATGGAAGAAGAAGACATGCTGCGCCGACTCCAAATAGATTGGGATAAGGGCAAGAGAATGATGACTAATAAGATTATTACTTAGACAGGAAACGGGATATTTACCATGTTTACTATTGTTGTCGAGTTTCCGATATTTCGGCGCTGTTGCAAGCACCATGATCACGGATAAACTGAAGTTATTGCGGGTGGGTGTTTATGAGCAGACAAATCGGTCTACCCTTAATGTCTATAATGTTAGTGACCATGATAGTTTAAAATCTTATATGACTAATAAGATTATCCTTGAACTTGCCTCATTAAAATGTTTCACAGCTGCTGCTGCTTTAGGCGGACATTTCCCAAATCGGCTTTCGCTTATGACATAGAAACACTCGGAATTGTACTCAATGTACTGTGAGAGTAATTTTTTCGTACATAATAATCCAAATGTCAGTTCGGTTACCAAATATATTTGCGTAGGTCTGAAACATACATTGCAAAATGTATTTTATGGCTACTTAAACTAATGTGGTAGGCGTCGAACACCTAAAATAAACACATCTAATGGTTAGAACAGATTGGTTTGTTCAGAGTGCCTCAGGGGAGCTATGAGGGTCCTATGTGTACTTAGAACACTATTTGTGAGATATTTGTTGATCAAATCATCATTAAGAAACGTGTCCGTGGTACTGTTTGAAGTGAAGGTGGAATTCCTTTTGGGAGACTAATGGACCTTCATGGTATCTACTTATGAACATACTTATTATGCCGTTCGGTTTATGTGTTTGAACATCAAACTAAGTTAATAGGTATTTGAATCAGCCATGTTAAGATGAATGGGCAGCAGCGTTTTCTGTGTTTTATAACAACCATACTGCGATCGCCAACCCGCCTGCCAAGCGTGGCGATTATGGCAAAACCCCCCTTCTTGGGGGAGGCCTATGTTCAGCAGTGGACGTCTTTCGGCTGAAATGATGATGATGATGATGATGTTAAGATGCCATTTTGTACGGTGTATATTTTTTTTTATGGCCAACCAACATCAACAACATAGTACTGAAAAGATTTTCCAAAACACAAAGTTTTTTAAAAACAGCTAAAACATACTTACATATTATGTAGGGATACATTACTATTTCCTTTATTCATTAAACACAAATGTGTTTTACATTTTTAAATATTCAGATATAAAATATTATTTAAATAAAACATTTATAAAATAGTAGCCCACCAGCATCGGGAACAGTGACCGAGCTACCGGTGGTCAGGACTCTTGAGATCCTCACAATACGCATTCATTATTACAAGACCAATAAATCAACGAAACTTCATGAACGAAAACAAACATTAACTCACAAATTCTCACTGCACCAATTCACTCAATGCTCTCGATTCACTCTCATTCACGATCAAAGTGAACCATTCGCTTCACCTTGAACTTTACCAGTCATGCTCACACAACGGTAATCGCACGGTAGTGTGCGCAGGCGCTGCGGTTTTAGTTACGCTCTCTCTTGGTAATTCTTACTAAGTAAATATTATTGAATCCTCAATGTTAAATATTGGTCATAGGATACACATGTTTTGGGAAAAATACAGGACTGAGTTTCGAAATCTCCCTAGCTTTCGATAAATAGTTGTTGATTACAATAGATATTCTGTTATGATTTTTCTCAATTAAAATAGTGATTAAAGCGTGGAGTACCAAGAACTGAATGTGGAGCCAAATTAAGCTTGAAGCTCAAGAACTTTCGCGACAAAGTACTGTGGACGCCTTCTGCCCCATCTACATAGGATACATAGGATTTTAAGTCACCTATAACTAAATGACAGGATTAAATTACGCTGCGTATTTTAATGAATTTCAAATTAAATTGTAAATACAAAAAAATACTAAAACAAAACAAAAAAAAAACTAGTTTCAGTTCTAGTCCCCAACCACTGCCACATCATCACCTCGTCTCTTCTCTTTCCAACGGACGATACGCATCACATCTAAAGCGGCAGTGATCTACTGAACCAGTTCGCTCACCTTGACCTTACTCGTACTTACAATAAAAGGTAGCGCCTACGGTAGTAAGCGGAGCGATTTAGCGTGATTACAGTCGCTCTTCGGTAAAATAACATTTTGCTAGACACGCGTGTTGGATTTTGCCCCACTCTCTTTCACAAAGAGGAGGCCTGTGTCCCATCAATGGAATATATTTATAATCACTCAGCTATGGTCAGGTACGCACGACGGCCAATCAAGCTATACAAAACCAGTTTATGCGGATATCTCATTGTTTATGAAATCTATACAAAGCGAGGCCAAGTTATACTGGAAATGTACAGCTTTATGTGCTGCCGTGTGTACAACCAAATGGGCAATAATCAATAACATCTTATTGAAAAAAATCCTTTCTACCATCGCGTAATCTTGACACTGCATCAAATAATAACCCGGTATAAAGCAGCAAATACTGCTCAGGTAATAAATAGTTTAGCAATGAGCCCGCTATCGCTGCGCACATGAACATAGTCTCACCTTTACAACTGAGAGCGAAAGTAACACTTACACTTTCGTGAATGAAACTCCGATTATGTATGTTACGCCTTTTATGAATAACTGGTTTCGATCCGAAGTTGGCCGCCTTTTTTTCCTCTGGACACTTGTATAAGACTACTCTCGGAGCTTTACGCTCGCATAAATGGGCGTGGTGGACATTCGTGGTCTTAATTTACCGAACCAGTCATTTAATGTGACTTTATTAAAGTAGATATATTAAATTAGTATCTTTAGGTAGTTATTAAAATATGATACAAGGCTCCTCTCTGTGAGAGAGAGTTACGACTTACTCTCTCCACCACGTAGGCCCATACGCTCATTTACCTATTCTAATTTTTGGTTCTTCGACATGCCAGTTTTTTGGTATTTTTTTTTATCGTGTGGTTAGTGCCTAACCAGGCCTAGTTTTTTGGTACATCACGATGTTTGTATTCGTCGAGCAGCGGTTAATGTAATAAATAAAGTAAAGCACATGCGTTGGTTCGAAACCACGACATAGGTACTAACTCGTAAGTAGGGGTGCTAACTTTTATGTAGCCTTATTACCACTGAGGCACCACTTATTAAAATCATGTAAGTTTTGATCTCAACTCAAGCATTTTGATAAACAACTTGGATCAATTTTGCTTGAACTCACAAAAGACTATTAATGAAACGTCAACACTTGCATATTACAACAAAAACTGTCAATGAAACACTTTTTCAGCCCCAACACAATTTCAATAACCTTTTACATTAAATATTAGCAATGTAACAAAAACTGTAAAACGTGTTGGTTTTACAATAGTTGTCCTAATAGTGACAGAAATAGTGGACACCCTGTGCGTTGGGTCAAGGTGCGTTGACATGCTATTTTTTCTTGTACTTGCACTTCCCTTTTAAATGAAATGTCATTTTTTTTATGGAAAAAGTGATGTTTTTAAAAGATTAAGATATTAATCTTGTATTAATTAATTATTATATTAAGTTTTGGCCTTCTGGACTAAAAAGACTCTGACAAACTTTAAATATTAAACCCTTTGTCGGTTGTTGGTTGATATGTGGCAATATTACTGATTGTTGTACCTGAATTCACTGACTGGCAAAGCACTGCCTAAACCACAGCGTCCAGAAACTTGAAATTCATAGTTTTTTATAAAACACATGTGCTACGGAAGGACGTCTGGTGATGAAAGTCTGTAGTTCGACATATTTTGTCACACGACTTATGAACCTTTCAATCAAAGAAGAAATATTTATTAATTATCGATTCAAAAACTAATAAGTTTTCAAGTCCCATTAGGTTCAATAATTAAAGTTATACATTTAAAAATATATTTCGATTAGGAAAATCCAAAACGAAAAACTGAATTGGTCTGTTTGTTACTGAAAACAGGTTGAAGAAGACGCAATTAACACTCAATCTCATGACAACAATAAAAGCATTGTTTGATTACAATTTAAACGATTCATAATAATTGAATCGAATTGATGATTTATCGATGTAAGAGCCCCGTGTCAAATTATTAATAATTATAGGCGCCATTCAACAATACGTCGCTATTTTTGTAACTAGATTTATCTGGTCGTTGGAATTTCTGGTCCTAGTGACTATTATTTTTATTTAAATCTTTAAGTGGTTATCAGATGTGGAAAAACGTCTTCACTAATAATAGGAATAGATTAACAATAACCATAATATGGGCCTAAGAAACAAGGGCCGCCCAAAAGTGCGTTGGGTTGACGATATCGTCAAGATTGGGGGAAACAGATGGATAAGGGATGCACAGAACAGAGAACAGTGGCAGAAGAAAGAGTAGGTCTATACCCAACATTGGGTGATTCCGGGTTGAAATGATGAAGATATGAATTAATGCGGATGGAGCAATATTAACCAAAGCAATATTCATCAGATCAAATATTATCTTACGGGAACGTACTTCTGAGGTAATAAATATCTTATGTCCTATCCCAAGTTTGTAAAAAAAAACATCTAAATCTATTCAGCCGTTAAGACAGACAGCATTTAAGAGAGAGCATTATAATCTTAGTATGGATTGCGCGTAGGAAAGTTAATTTCCATTATTATAATTATAGGCCATAAATGTAACTTTTTATGTATTTTATTAATGAGCGGCTCTATTAATGAACTTCTACCACCTGTGAACATTATAAATATTTATACCTAATATAATAAACCATAATAATGTTGTGATTTACCAGACGAAATCCATAAATTACAACAAGGTGATCTACTTGTGTTAAATATTATCATAATAGATCAAAATACGTTAAATTAGCAAACTAAAGCAGTCGTTTATCAAAATGTTAGCAGTTTTAACGAATAAGGAAGCAGAGTATACTGTAATAAAATAGTGAACAAAATACGCTGATTTGCATTTAATACTTTTTTTGCTTGTTTTTGAGTCTACAACTACATCCGTGTTTTAAAAATTGTGCTTTATAGTCTGTGTCAAATTGACTTTGTACTCGCTGTTGGGGGTAGAGAATGTTGCTTTATTGTTATTTATATTATGTTCAACATAGACAGAGAGGAGGAGCTCGTGGCTAAATAATAACAGCCGCTCGGGCCGATTTTTAGGTTAAGCCGTGCTTGCCTAGGTTGGTCTGTGGATGGGTGACCGCCCATTACATACCGAGTTTCCTTCGTGCCTTGGAGAGCACGTTAAGCCGTTAGTCCCGGCTGTCATTTGTAGATCTTTGACAGTCTTTAGGTAGTCAGAGGCCCAAAAAGTCTGACAACCAGTCTTACCAAGGGGTATCGTTTTACCCAGTACTAACTGGGTTGTGGAGGTCAGATAGGCAGTCGCTCCATGTAAAATACTGGTATTCAGCTGCATCCGGTTAGACTGTAAGCCGACCCCAATATAGTTTCGAAAGGACTAGGGAGATGATTATATGTTCAACATAGACATCATTGATATCACCACACAACGATTAGTTCGTCTGCCTGGACATAGCTTTTATTATATCAAGGGTGATTGTATTCATAGGTCCGTTCGTTAATACCCAGGTGTCGATTAATTATTGTTTGCAGCCCAAACACAATTTCAGCTTTAAATCCCTTCATCAATTTTGAAAGTTTTCGGAAACTAAGTTCTGATTAACATGGCACGGTTGGCGCAGGAGCTGAGCGATTGGAACAAATATTTGCATGGCCATCAGGTATTTGTTCCGTGTCTGGCTGCTTGTGTATGTGAGTTTAAATGTTTGTAAACGCACCCATGATACAGGAGAATTTTCTAGTGTGAGCCAAGGTTTCAAAACTAAATGATCTCAGTTGATCTTTGATTGATTATTTGTCTCTTTAATCAAATTACTCCAACATATTTAGGAAACTACGAGACTGATCGATCTATCTGTCTTTTCTAACTTCTTCATAGTTTGTACTATGGAGTACATAAAATGTAACTTGGTAACTCTGAGATTTTCCATCAACGGATCCCCAAACTGTCCTCTTCAAACACACCTGACATTCTGACATCCGTGTATCAATCGTGACAGTACATTTAACTGGAGTCTCGGAATGAGGAAGAGCTTCAACCTTGACCTGACCATTGTTACCACCGTGACTGACAAATGTTTGACTGTTTGATTTCATCTCATGCTGTACTCAATTTGTTATCATTCTTTGTTGATCTTACGGCTGCGCATGACAATCATACCTTACGACTCATCACTTGAGAAAAAATGTACAATTGCTACTTAAACGTTACATTGTATGCAAACAAAACATGCAAATCGACGGTGTAATGTATGTGGAGGTGTTAAATGTCCTAAAATGTTATCTTCTGACTGATATGTCTATGCAATGACAGAGGTTTGGATAAACGCCTAACTCAGTTAGTCCCAACAGTTGATGCACTGAAATACCTCGACTTATATATCTGAACAAAAAGACAATAAAACAAAGCTATCTAGGTATTCCGTGTTGTTTTTATGCCCATCATCACCCAAGGGCCAAGGCGTATAGATACTCATTTATCATAGTTTTTACGTTAATATAATTATCCTATGTACACACAATTATGTCGTAACCTTCAGTTACTGATAAAACGTGTTAACATTATTATGAAGTTCTTTTGTACTCACAATGTATGCTGTAATGAGGAGGTTTTATGCAAGAATGTTATAAATATAATGAATGTATGTAATGAAAAAAATAAGAAAAAACTTCTAGAAATAATTCTATGAAAGCTGATTGCAAAGCTCCTAAAATAGATATCAGTTAAGGACATCATAATTATTCTTTTTTGGAAGTAATTGAGGTGAAAATCAGCGCAGGGCCAATAACATTACCCTGCAAAACTCCATAACAACTTCCATAGAATCTCTTTTCATGATTAAACTTATTATGTATAGAATGGGAGTGATTACAAAAGTATCTAGTGTCAGAATAATAGTAAGTAAACCAAATATACCATAGTATTGATTTGTCTCTGTTTCTTGAGCAAACAAGAAGTATGAGAAAATCAAAAGCTTACGAAGAATAAAAAATGTTTGCTATGTTAAACAGTAACTCATTCATATTTAACCAAACATTGGCTTTAAAAGCAATTTACTAATCAATCTCGGTAATGAATTTGTATATTTTGTAATACCTGATAATGCAATTATGTATGGCTCACTTTAAACATAATTATTAAGAAACCTTAATTACAAGTCAATCAAAATACAACGTGAAAAACAATCGTGAGGCTACCTAATACAATTGAGTATTTATGTTATTTATTTGTTTTAACCTTAAAAAGGCAGAAACCATAACCTAAAAACATCATAACAAAAGCCATAATTAGGCACGAATATAGGAAATTATCCAGTCGTGTTTACGTTGCGTGAGCAAATGTAATTATATCAATTGGTATATTAACGCATTGTTTAACACTGTCGGTTAAAAAGTTAAAAGAACTTAGTAGACTCATTGTTTATCTTCTTTAATTTGTGTTGTTGACGGTCGAATGTTATTTAAACAACATTAGTTTTAGTATATGCGAAACCTGAAACACGTGTCTAGTATTATTATGTAAAGAATCTATGTACAAAATTTCAAACTGTATCATGAAAAATCGCAAAGTTATAGGCTTGTTCTGTTACCTAGTTGTCCTCACAAAACCGTGGTTACCGCGCAGCGCCCGCCTCCAGCGTCGTCTTAAGCTCATTCATAACAATAATTTGGCAGTAGGTACCTAAATTATTGCGATAGGTACTTAAAGTCGCTCGGTAACCAACATTTAACTTTTTTAAATATTATTGGGTAAAAATTTAACATGGTTTAAAAATTATTGGAATCGATTCAGTTACTTATTCTGAACAAACTATATTCAGGTTTTGCATATACTAAAAATAATGTTGTATAATTATTTATTTATGAAATTTTCACCAGAATCTGAATTTCAAAATTACATAGTTAACCTAGGTGGTAAACCTAATTAGTAAGGTCAATATAAATATTAATCTTGTCACGAATGCTGAGAACATTATTAATGCTAGCCTCAAACTCATACTATTCCACTGTCAAATTATCAGTCAACAACAAAAAGACGACGCTGCAGTCCCATCACAGCCACTCCACACCCGACGGCAGCTACTCAACAGCCACTTTATTGAAAAATAAAACAAATATATCTATTATTTTAACGGAGCCCCTGTTGACAATCCGTGCACATGAGCCTATGAACAATAAACGTAAATTACAAAAACAAATAAAACAAAATACAATCGTGTGTTTCGTGAACAAACACAATTACTAAAATAGTTAAGTAGACGCAATGAAACCAAACGGCTCCAGTAACCCTGGTAGCTGGTATAGGACCTATGCTGATGACCTCTGCGTAATTGGCTATTGTAGTTGATGCAGAGAGAAGATTCATTATGGCATTGTTGCATGTGTTATTGAGATGACATATAGAAATGAGTTTCTGCAAGGTGATGTTTGATTTAAGGTTGATGTCCAGGTGATCATGGTCACTTGGTGAGTCTGATAATCGGTAGTAACAATTTCTGATTAGTATAAACAGGATTTAGTTATTCTCTCATAGTTGCCCTTTACACGAGAAGAAGGAAGGAGCTTCTAGGGACTTTGACGCAACGTAGCCAATGGTCGATGGAAATAAAAATAGGGTCACTCCTGAACTTGGCCACGAATTTCACGAGTAGCGTCCATCTAGAAAATAGTACGCAGGATATCATAGACAAAATTAATTGTACTTTTGAAAATGTTGTCATTATATATTTCTGGCTCTGACGTTATGTTAACATTATTTCGTAGACAAAACATACAGTAATTACAGAACCTAGATTCATGTTCAGATCTTGACACATTAGCCTAGCATAGTGACCTGACACCCTACTTTGAAACACCGACGTTACATGACAATAGTCTCCGACATGTAATGACAGATGAAACATTACAAGAAGAATAATTACTACAAATTATAACATGCACAAAAACATTTATGAAATGTAATCACGCCGACGATTAGGAGTGTTTCACAATCTGTAGATGCAAGGCGAGCTTTTGAGAAATAATTAGTGTATTTAGTACCAGACATGTGTGTTCTTCATGTTTCTTCTCATGTGAGATATTTATTAATGTTTGGACAAGGTCGATGTTTTGATCGCGTGGGTAACTGTCTTAGACTGTGCACTCCTGTAATCTGCAGTGTCATAATGGAACTTTTTTAATGTTGCCTGTAAGTGTCTCTTTGATTTCGGAGACAGAAACATATATTGGCACGAACTATATGTATCATAGTGTAGCTTCTTATTGTTATATTTCATGGAAACATCGTGGGCCAATTACTAAGATAATATATTTACAATGTTTGACTGCCTGTTGGTCTAGTGGTCGCAAGTGCGACTGCTGAGCATGAGGTCGTAGGTTCGATTCCCAGGTCGGGCAAAGTGTTATTGGGTTTTTCCATCAAGAATTTCTCTGTAGCAGTCACTGAGTCTGAATTTGTGCCCGGTTGATGGCAATAGGATCGCCTAATATCACGTGGGACTTAAACATAACCGGCGAAATGTGGGTTTACTAATAGGTACAACTCTGCCTAACCCTTCGGGGATTACAGGCGTGATGTAATATTCTGTTATATTTCCAGTCTCTCGTCTTGTGGAAAAATACAATTGACAATGTTAAACACATGTTTCACAACACAACAAACAAACCCATGTTTATAAACATTGTGAGAGATAATTGTCTTCAAAATAGTTCTTCTTGGAAGTGTTATTGTTTTGTTTTTGTGATCTATTGGTTTTTGTTAAGGTTACACACAATTACTTTAGTCAATTGCCGTTAAAGATCGCAAATTACACTCATGGCGCCGTAAGGCGAGGTTTAATTGCAAGCTTAGCGAGAATTGAAGCTGCAGGCAAGACATTCTTACCTTAAACTGTGCGTGTGTAATGAACATCAAAATATTAATAACCTTACAATTTTTTTTATCAAATGCTGCATTGTACTTATCCCAAAACCATTAAACGACTATGCGGAAGACTCATGTCAATGGAAGGAATTTGGATTAATGTGTTAATCTTAACAAAAACCGCTAGTTAAACCCTCAATCAGACCTCGTCTCATTTTTTATCAAGTAAAATTTTTTTGTTAACACTCCGACAAATTGTCAGAAAAAATAGTCCGTGGTTTCCCTTAGCAATATTGTTCTACTAATTTCCGTATGTGGAATCTGTTCGCATTCATACGTGATGTGTGACTCATCTCCAAAACATTTTAGACACGGTTGAACTTCACGTATTCGTTACTTCATTGTTATGTCAGCCGCTCGATTATGTGTCTATCAATTGACGTATGATCACGAGTGGAGCCTAGGCTTTGTTAAGTTTCATGTAAATTTGTAAATTTGTGTTTAAACACTTGAATCACGTTTGGCACAGATGTTTTGAGATTCACGTTTCATTTAATAAATAGTAGTGAACCCTACCTAAGTATGTATAACTTGAAGTTTTATCATCAGCTTCTATCAAACGATTCGCCAATCGCACACCTCCCGAAACCGCCAATGATAAATTCTTACTCCACTGTTTTACATTGATCAGGCTGGAAATAGATTTCCAGCCTTATCCATGTAAAACAGTGAAATGATGGGATATTGCTTGAATTCTTACTTGAAACACAAACTGTCTTTACATGACTGAAGCAAAAGCATAATCACCACACGGGTCCTATCTGGTTTAAGACATGCCAGTTTCCTCACGATGTTTTCGTTCATCATTGTGAAAGCAGTGAAGACGAAATCAGTAATGAACCTGCCTGGGTTTGAACCCGCAAAGTCTAATTTAGGACCTGACTAAAGATGTTAAGCTTAGTGAGTGCTCAATAAAAGTTTTTCAGCGTCTGAAGTACCTAATAGCCTAGATAGCATATCAGCGATAACTTGTAATTTTCCATAAATATCCCAAATAGAATAAAAACTAATATGTTTGTAATAATTAAGCTAAATGGCCATGGTCTAGAGGTTTCGTTAAACGGTAGCACAAAGAGTTTAACAGCATTATATAAACTTCCTGATGAGTAGTTTGTCGGAAGCGACGGACCGGCCGTGTGTGCACGTATTGTGCTAGAACTATAACTAAATTGAGATATAATTGTCGCTTCCTAAGTTTTTCTATGTAGTGTTAATTATTTTAAGTCCAAACATGTTTTGTTAATCTCTGATGCTAATGGCTTAATGATTTATTGTGAAGGAAAAACATCGTGAATAAACATTCAGATAATGGTCTGATCTGAAATCGTCCGCGCATGAGCTGGCATTTTACACAATGCTTGTTTTTTCAACAAATTTGATTTTACCCTGCAATAAGACAGCAGTCTTATAAATGTGTGGGTTTTAACTAGTTACCCATTTTTTTACGTAAAGCATTGTAAGCTTTTCTTCTGATATATGCATGCTTTATAGTTAGTTCCTCCTTCTTTATCTTATTCTTGAAAGAGTCGACTGCTCCTCCTCAATTAAGTCTCATGTCACCCTTTAGTTCTTTTATAATGTCATGTCATTGTCTTTGCTTGATCAACAATTTAGTCAAAGATACAACAGACTATTTGTATTTAATTTGTTCATTTTTGTAAAAAGTTTTCAACACACACACACGAATAGATCACGGATATTCCTGAATGCCTATAGCGACTACTCGCTAAGTGGGCTCAATTTAGATATGGACAGATAACTCGGTGTTAATTGATATATCTCACAGTCATGTATTGTTGACTGTATTTGGTGTAACTGTTTGATTTACCAAATTCTTGTTGATTTACAAATCTAGAAAATCTTTTTTATTTACATTACTTATTTTAAAGAAGGATTTGAAATTTTTGAGTTATATTAGTTTACCAATATTCACTGTAGTTACAATTAATTCTGTCAATATCTTGGGCCCCATCTTTAGTTGCACTGTAGCCGCAATCGGTAGTGGTGACAATTACATTAAATTTATAGCTTACTAACTACTGGAACACACTACATACTACAAGAACTATTAATGTGTGTCTTCTTTACTGATGAATGACGTCCCAAGCTAGACACAAGTTACTATCGTGCTGCTACTCCTTCTTTTTCCGTTCATCGATATCCCTCATATCTTCTCAAGGATGAGCCAAAAAAGAAAGAATGGCCTCCTCTAGTTTAAGAAAAAAAGATCTACAAGTACACCCATAAACATAGTTTAATCGTGAGTATGTGTCTTTTCTCAAAATGATGTCTAATCTCTAACTCTTCTTATTCCCAGGTGTACCACATGTGCGACGGGCTGGGCCGCCAGTTCAGCTACAAGTGCCCCAACATGACGCTGTTCCAACAACGCATGCTCATCTGTGATCATTGGTACATGGTCAACTGCTCCATGTCTGAGAGGGATTATACTGCTAACCTTCTTATTGGTAAGTCTACACTTCATAAATATGTGGTGGTATGAAACTAGATATGTACCATCCTCCCCTTTAAACGTTGACGCTGGTGGTAGAAGTCATGATGGCACTACTTATCTCACCGGACCCTTCGAAGAGACAGAAGCATAGCGGTTGGTGGGAGCATGACAAATGGGAAGCTCATCGTTTCCAGCATGTTATTCAGTTTTTTTTGTTTTTTGGTTTTTGTTAGGTTGTGGATTAGTAGACTTTGATTTTCCAAAAATTATATTTTATAGAGTTTTACACCCGCGGTTTGTTTTTTTGATGACACGGAACATGGACAGTTAATTTAAGAACATACAGGGTGGCGCCGACAATACGACAATAAATGAAAACACTTACCAGTGTTTATATTATATCATAGGAACATTTCTAAACTGTCAAATAAATACTAACATCGACATTAAAAACAAAAACAAACAAACTAAATAGCATTAAACTGTTAACGAAATAAATAGAACACCATTTATAAATATTGGTTTACCAACTCAAGGTAATTAAATGCAAATTAATAATTTGCACTAATTCCCGTCTGGAAATAAAATTTAAAGAACGAATTTGCCAAGGTTTTTGGAGTAGCGAGTTGGCAACATGTGTTTAGTGTTTATACCGATACGGGGTTCATTAACTGGTCGGTGCTAGCCTATCAATCTACATCATGTAGAAAATGTTGAAAAAGAAAAATAATGCCCTGTGACTAAACTACTGGATATATTCGAATGAATTTTTGTATGCAGACTGGGAACGTCAATGTACTCTGTAAGTTTAAAATAACAAATAACACAAACTCTTGCCTCTTCCATGGCTCTTGTAAAAGAATGCAAGTATACAGGCCTAAATTTATCAAAATTAAACTTAAAGCCTTGGTTGATTTACGCTTTATTATTCTCAAACCAAAATACCAATCAAGACTTCTTTGTAGTTCCATTCAACACCAGCCTACTAAAGGTTTATAGCTCCATAAAATACTTCCACGATCAAAGTATCGTTGTTATTATTCAAGCAATCGTTTATTGGCCCGTACTATAAAAAGTTTCTAAATTAGATGATCAGATCTTGCATAATAGGCGGTTTATTCCGCGCCTGCAGTATGGGCAGTTGGGCCAAGGAGATGTTACTTTGAGTAGCCGAGGCAACCTTGATCTGCGGTGAAACTGTAGGTTGAAGTGTAAGGTGGGATGCAGACTAAGGCACAGGTGGTACATAGTGGACAGATATAGGTACCATCTTCACCCAAAAAGCCGAGGTCGGAAAAACAATCTCATAATTTATGTCAGGAGTTCTAGATCTTTGATCGATGAGTGCTGGTCCTCACTTTTACTTACTGATAATACCGTAAATCGATAAATAGTCCGACTAGTTGAGAGCAGACATCTTGAATCCTAATAAATTTCCCACAGATTATTTTAAGCCAAACCTTATAAGAAGTAAAACATACTCTTTAATAGTATTAAAAAAAAAAAATATCTTATTAAAAACATTATGATTTTTATAGGTACTAGCTTCTGACCGCGTCTTCGAAACATATCCTATGGCACGCGGCAATAGCTTTCCATAGTTTCGATGAACATCCAATCTTACAACAGACAAAACAAACAAAATAACAATAAAATCATTAATAAATTACAAAAGTTGGTTAAATTTTAATTTTCTAAGTTTTTACGGCTTATGCTATCAAGCTTTAGGTAGGTATCGTATTCGGAAACTAAACCAATAATATAATAGGTCTAAATAAGGCGAGGTGCAGGATCGCTACGAAATTTTGTGATTCTGTTTATATTTATTCACAACATTTCTTGACGATTGTAGCTTCTGCACCTAGCCTTATTGGGATCTATTGTAGTCATAATCAAGTAGTAAAACGCACCAGTATATGACTGTAAGCCCACGCGCCGTCAATCACATCACTATATCTCCACAATGTTTGCAAATCAAGGCAAGGATCAATCTTAGGGATGCTGCACACCAGGCCCGAAGGTATTTAAGCTGATTCCTGCCGGCTTCCCTTCGGAAACAGGGCACTCTACGTAGTGCCTACAGTACACACCTATTTAAGCATGGTTGCCGGCACAGCCCGGTGGCAACATTTAAATAGGAAAATGCACTTTAAACGTTCGGGAAAAAGCTAGCTTACCTCGAACAACCCGAACGTGATTCTGCTGGGGTCCATGCCAAACAGAGGTTTCTAATCGGCAAGAGTCGAAAGAAAGCCAAATATGCGTGTTAATTGGTTCGGGTTCTGTTGTCCTACCTAATACAGCTGAATCAAATAGCCGAATTATAAGTGTGTAGCACCCCTTACCTTGAGTCTGACTGTCAGTTGTTCGTACCTATACTGACAGATGTTCTAAATTCCGTAGTGGCACTGAATTTGAATAGTATTCAAGTAATGTTTATAGGTATTCGTATGCTGGTTTAAGTATAGATCTTGGTAGTTTGAAGGTCTTTTGAAATTGTGTGTTGTGAACGATTTAAAATTGACCGCGAGCCGTAAGGCATTCAAAATTATGCTTGGTACGTTCGGGATGGCTACTGCTGTTTAAAACATACCATACCGTCAGAACTGGAAGGATGACGCGCGGGTTCTCAAGAAGTGGAATGAGTGGAGGGAGGCCTTCGCCCAGAAGTGAGAAAGAGCAGGCTAGAAAAAAAAAATATACCATACCTTGGTGTTCTGGAAAAAACTCAAATTTTCCTGGATTTGTGTAAAATTTCTATGAAAATCTGTGTTATTTGGACTGGCCTGGTGGAAATTGACTTGGAAAATGAGAAGGATTTTGTTTGAAGATCATTATTAAACAGATTACAATGTTCTTGGGTGGTAATGATAACTTCATGATTATCTTTAAGCAACGTTATTTACGAAGTTAATTTTCTTGAAGGCTCTGATGTCCGCATAATTATATATTTTTAACTTAATTCATTATGTCTACGAACTTGACGCATGATTGATACAAAACTAATTACTTCCATGATTATAGACTTCTTTAAGTTCAGGTGAATTGAAGTTTTATTGCATATGAATTAATATTATTGCGAGGTCGATGCAGAAAATTGGATGAATTGTGTGAGGAATGATATGAAAGAAAAAGGAGTAAATGATAACGTGACGATTGACAGGGGAGAATGGAAGAAGAAAACGTGGTGCGCCGACGTCGATGCAGAAAATAATTTCGGTTCACATATCATGTATAATTTAGAAGATCTTGTTGCACCTTGATTTAAGGGTCAATGTATTATGTTGAAAATATACAAATTGATAAATTTATATTAGCAAAATTTTTCAAGTTCAACGTCCACTATTTCAATTAAAATTAAGTCGTACATAAATCATGAAAAAATAAAATCTGAATCGTGAACAACTACGCCCATCAATGGATCTCAAATGATGAATTTTTAAATACGAAATTGATTGCAATATTATTAGTGTAGCTATTCGGGAACCGCTAAAGTTAATGTATTATAATTATAAGTATTTCTAAGATCTTTAGAAAGAAGAATTATAATATTGATGCTTGGGGGAGGCCTAATTCCAGCAGAGAACCTAGTAGATATTTTGGGAAGAATATGCAAAGCAACTCTAAAACAAGCAGGGACCGAAAAGGTTACCCGTATAGTGGGTTTAATTGGGTTATTTTCTAGGGTTAGGTGAAAAAGCCTAGAGTAAAGGTTAACCCCTATTATAGGGTTAATCAGCCTATAATAACCGGATCACGCACAAAGTTAATTTTTGTACACAAAAAATATGCAAGAAAGTGACGGAGTTAGCCGGTGCTCGATGCTTTGTCTCTTTGATTCTGGTTAATGAGCAATATTTAAAAGGTTAACCCGATATGTTATAAGGGTTAACCCGCATAATGGTTAAATCAACCATATGGGTGATAGATCTAACCTTTGAACCCGATTATTAGGGTTACTAAAAACAAGTTTTCAAAGGATTGTTCCTTTGATAACGATGTTTTCATGATTTCATTATTGTTGATGAGTGCACGGTCACACTAGACAACACGCCGAGTGTGAGGAAGCCAAGCCTTCAAGTGTGAGGAAGTAGACGAGCGTGATGTTGCATCAATATACGTAATCACACGTGCCCTTGACTTAGGCGAATACTGATGTGTTGTATGCTGGCGAGACGATTCTTATTTATTTGTGTGTGTTTAATTTATGCAAACGGCCTGGGCGTTATATCATGTCTTACAGTAAGGCTTATTTCGAATCACATGTTTTCAGCATTTGATTATACCCAGGTAGGTATTAGTTAAATGCTGTGGTCTCTGTCCTGTTCAGCTGTTCTTTATATCGCTACCTCTTTAGAGTCTTTATTTAAATTAATTGAGATTGATCTTTCTTTTTTGAAGGTATGTTTTTTGGTTGCGTTCAAATTCGGGCAAGAATATCAATATGACCTTTTCAAGTCACAAGTGCTTTCTAAGTTTATCTTGGACATCACCGATGTGAAGGAAAACATCGTGAGTTAGCCTGGACTTTTTATGAATGTAAGTCTGAAATCGCCAGTCTGCCTTGAACAAGCGTGGTGATCAATGCTCGTAACTTCTCTGTATGAGAAGAGGTCTTCGGCTTGCAGTGGATCAGTTACATTCTACTTATATCACTAAATAATCCATAACCTCACTCGGCAATTTCCGTCGTTGTTCGTATATAGAAAATCTAATTACCTATGTTCCTTCTAATGTATCAAGTAATGGATGCACCTTACATTCATCTTTTAATATCATAATAATTAAAGCGTAGGCGTAATGTATTGTTAATCTTTTTGAATTTAGATTTTCTTATAAACTAATTTTGTATTGATTATGTCTAATCCGGGCTAAGCACCATCTTCCTGTCTGCTAATGTCAAACAAATTACGATAACCTTTCAAGTACCTATGGGTTAGGTATGGTAGGTATGCAATTTGGCATAATAGATTCCTACTTGTCTTCGATATTACACCGAGCACCGTATACCGGTCTCTAAAAGCCAAATTAATCAGCAATCAAATCTTGTACCAATTTACACCTAAAAGATTGGCCACAGAGATTATGCTAAAATGAGATTTGTCCAGTATCAATATCTGTTTACTGAGATCTAATAATCACGCTAAATTGAAATCCGTAACCTAAGTGAAAACAACAAAAGCGAACATTAAATAAATAAACAGGTTTCCATGTTGGTTGCGGTCACCGGTAGCAAGTTAGCAACCGCAAACAATGGGTATTTAGCAGACTCATTAAACTCGTTACTTATAACAGTTATTGTTTTTTTTATAATCATTATAATTATTTCTGCGAGTTCATTCTATGTTGAATGCAGTTTGAAGTTGTCAGATACACTATTTACATCGAGATCACACCGAACGTCCTCTGAAAGCATTTCGTCTCTCTCACATCTTTAACAATTCGACACAATCGCTACGATAGGCAGAAGCCTGAACGTCTGACAACCAGTCTTACCGAGAGAATTCGACTGTATTCCCTGAGTCTGAATTCTAAAGTAACTGAATTCTGGAGTGGAGAGCAGTTAGGAAGTCGCTCAACGTAAAAGCTTCTGCTACATCTGGTTAGATCAAAAGAGGACACAAGTTACTCATAGTTAGGAAAAGGCAAGGCAGTTGATGGTTGACATTGTTTTGAAGTTATTTGAATAAAGTCCTCTATCCTCTTTTCCTCCCGGTTTCCAGGTCAACGCGACAAGCCGTTCGTGTCAGACGACGAGATGCGCCTGCGCACGCCACGCCCCGACATCCTGTCCGCGCCGCCATACAACCCCTACTATGACATTCTGAGGGAGGCTGAGACTAAGGTATAGAAATCTATTCTTTTGTTTAAAAAAAACTTAATTTCAGGTACAGACAGACAACGCACACAGCCTAAACCGCCGAACATAGAAAATACTTTGAAAAATCACCCCCTAAAAGAGTCATACAAGGTGTAAACGGACCCTTCACGAAACCGTCAAAAAGCATTACGTACATGAACCTAAGTAAATCCATGCAAAAATTTTTACTAGGACATGACTTATTTTTGGGGTGAAAAATCACGGTTTACGGTAGGATTCAATGTAACGCACTTAAACATTGTGCTGGTGGATGCATTGAATAGTACAGGCACAGGGCTCATGGAGGGTTTAAAGTAAAGTTTAAGATTAAAAGCTTGTGATAAAGTTGGAAGTTTGACCTTCAATATCTCCGTAACTAGAAGGTCCCCAGATAATGTCCAGAATAAAAGAAATTATCACAATGACGGGACGAACAAGTGCCTTTCGGCTTCGTTAAAGGTTTTCACCTATTGTCTACACCTATTGTAAGGAATAATAGTGTGTTTGGAAGTACGTTATTCGCCGACAGGAAATCCTCCCCCAGAAGAAGGGAAGTTTTCGTGAATGTGCAAGAGCAAGCCAGAAAGCCTAAGAATATCTAGAAAAACACATTTTTTTTTTTTTTTTTCTAAATGGCATCTCGCAGGTCAGCCTAAGAGGCTGTCGCTGCTCAACCGGTCTATCCTGTGGGTGCCTTGAGTGTAAGGCCTCCAGCCAGGGCAAAAAACTTAAAAACTAAGCGACTACACGCTAAGGGCACCCCCTGTGGGGTACGAGCCTCGGCTTAGGGCGTCGCTGGGGGAGGGCAGCAAGGGACAGGCTGGATCTGATTTGAATTATTTAGGGGCTGATTTAATACTACTGGCTCAGCATCGCGGGCTGGCTCGAGCAAGGGTCGGGGAGGGCATGGAACTGGGTGTCGCGACGGGCCTCGACGGCGAGGACGGAAGGACGGCTGTTTACGACGTTTAGGTTTCTTCAGAGTGCTAGAAAAACACATGAGAACACTATTCACTTCGGAAGCTGTTCGTAGCAAAATGATTAACTACTCACAATAAGTGTCTAGACACAGGTACATTCTCTTAATATCTACAATAGCAACAAAAAAAATCATTTCAAAATAAAAAAGTAGCTGGCAATGCTTTATGTATATTTTATTACACCTAATTGTTAGGTAGGGTAGTATATTCTGTGTGGTCATAAACTGCACTTGTGTTATCATAATCATAACTCATAATAAAACTTATATTTCCGTGTGCTGATTGCTTGGTCTTCGCAGCCCATAACCTGTGACCTATGGCACCACAATAAATAACTAAAGAGGTTATGTTTGTGAATAGGATAGGTTACGATTCACACGTTCGCTTTTATGATAGGTAATGTAATGACACTTTTTATTTTGTCATCGATCTAAGGAAGAAGCATAAATGCATTGCTGTGGTTAAAAATAACTATTTATGCAAGGTTGCATCAATTGGTTGGTTCCCAACTTCCTAACTTTTCCTAATTACTTAATGGTTGAAGTTCCACGGACCCGAGCAAAGCACTATGCTTCCAACTTTATTGTGCGAACCGCCAGTCTGGAATTCACTGCCGGCTTCTCTGTTTCCTGTTCATTATAATCTGGATCTATTCAATGTTCGAGTGAATCGGTTTCTTCTAGACAAGCGTGCTCCACCCTAGGCACTTCACATCAGGCGAATTGAGGCCAAACGCAAGCCTATTTAGTATAAAAAGAAGAAGATATAGAGGTGACCAAAAAAACAGAAAGGTTCTCGAGAAAAACCTTCCATCCCATAGGTTTTTATGTAGATGGATTATGTAGATGATGGGCACCTACATATAGAGACCAATTAGGAAATACCTAATTAACTTAATTAATACTAGATAAGGTTTTAAAATTGTTTGGAAAGGTAATAAATAAAACGTATTCGTTATTATAGTGTTAATTTCCTTATTATGATTAAGGTCATACATAACAACTTGTAGTAAAGGTTTAATTAGACAGTTAATTCGTGCGTAAGCTGATGCGATCCATTCACTTCACTTCCTTCGTAGACCATTAGTGTGATGAAATCATCATAATTATTATCTTCCCTTCTGAATTATTATTATTATGAGGAGGACGCTTAATTACAGTGACTACAAACTTCATAACTGCCAAGAATTTATAAATGTTTCTAATTACTTCATATTTTTCATTTCAGTTCCCTGCCCATCCCAGCAACAGCATCGTTGGAGTAGCTGACTCCATATCTGACGTCGATAACAATGACTTAGACAGCGGCAAGCAGAACTACAGGCCTCCAACCGCCTGGTCCACTGGTCGCAAGTTCCGCAGTGGGGCCAAAGCCACCATTAATTCCAACATCAACTTTGGATCCAGCAGAAACACTGACCACCTCGATGAAGCTGCTTCTCAAGAACCTGAAGCAACTTTTAGGCCAACACCCAGCACCAACTTCTCACAGAACAATCCAAAGCCAAGTATCACTCCACCATCTATCGAACTGATTCCTCCCGCAGCTCCTACTACGAAAACTAAAGTAGAAGACTCAAGAGTGGAACCTTCTGCAGATCCTGTCTTCAAGTTCATCAAACGCTTCGATCCAACGTCTCCTGATGTTCACCATACTGCGATGTCTAAATCCGAGATCATTGACATAAACGGTCAGTTACCGGCGGGACCAGCCAACTCAGAAGAAGATAGATCCCCTAGAAAACATAAAAATTTCGGTAATAGCTTTAATACGTTCCGAACTGATAATGACAAGTCATTCTCTGAAGGCACGAGATTTGACTCCGTGAACACCAAACCCAAAGCAGCAGCCGAAGAAGTAGCACCAACACGTGGTACTATCAATGGAATCCCCGAGCCTGAAAAAGTCCTTTTACCGCCAAATGTAGACTTTGCTGCAATCCCATCAACCACTGTTGGACCTCCAATTTACTACGAATGGAAATGGGCGGTCCCTGCCTTCGACCTGGTACCTCCAAAGGAAAGCAACAGGACGAACACTACGAATGTACTGCAGACGAGGTCGATACAAGGCAAGAGCCCGTTCAGCAGTGTGACCAGGCCTGAACCAAAGACAACGACTCCTCAACCGAGTAACACGGAGTACAATATCAGTTCATACTTCGTCCCTGACTATGTCTTTCCTTTAGATAAGGCGCATCCAGGGTATGAGAGTGATAATGCTGAGACGTCTTTCCAGGTTAGAGTAGCAAGGCCAGGCAGGCAAAGCTTTGGGGAGAATCCCAAGTGCCCTCAGTGCCACCCTGCTTACTTAGTAGAGGGGACGTGTGAACCCTGTATTGTCAAACGGTAACAAATTAAACATAGTCCTAATTCTAAGTCCGTTATCTGTCACCGAAGAAATATAGATATTTTAAATACGTTGCTCGGTCTTGTATTGTTGACTCGTTTACTTGCAATAGAGGTAATGAATTTTAGATTATTTTTATTTCTTCTTACAATTTAGTAAGTTATTAACTCTGTTATATTTTAGTTGTAAAAGCCATATTGTTACAAATGTATGTATCGTTACGCAATTTAATTCGACGTAGTTAGCAAGGATTTCATGAAGAAAATTGTAAAGATACCTACCAAGATGTGTTAGGTTATGAATCATCTTTACATGAATAACCAAAAACAGTAAAAACTTCATTTTATTAGTTTAGAAACTTCCATTAAAACCGCATCATGAGCTACCTAATTAATGTACTTGGTCACAAATCTGTTAGTTACTCTTGAACTGTAACAGATCGGTTACCAAACATAACACCTTCCTGCCTACCGATACATAGTGTTGTATCTTTACTACCATTTCATCGTCAGCCTTCTTTTGTTTAAAAGTGGCGCTGAACGTTAAAAAATGTTCTTTAAAAAAAATACAACAGGCCTTAGCCTGCCTGTCCTCTGTAGCGGAGAGGAGCAGATGATCAAAATTCGCACATTTTGTATGTAAAACCCTTAACGAAGCCGAAAGGCACTTTTTCTCCCTGTCATTAAAGAAGGAAATCTTTTTTGTCAAACTGTTTAGATTCTAACGGTCTTACGTTTTCCGGGTCTTGCCCATTTAATTTTGACATAATTCTGATAAATAGGTAAATATCTTATGACCAATGAGTAGTGGGTAGGCTAATAGTATACCTAACCCATCACAAATGTCCTACCTATCATATAAAATAGTTACCAAACTCATAAAACTGTATAAAACTAGTAAGTTATGTATAAATTAACAAGTAAGTAGTTGTAGATTAGATAATATTTATATTTTTATACACGTGCCTATACATACCTAATTAAGCTAGTTTTGTATTAATAAAATTAATTGAAATACGGTCGTTTGTTTTATTTTCGTAAATACCCAGATACTGAAAAATCGCCCTATGCGCGTACCTATTGGTACTCCTAGCCATTTTGGTGATTTAGAATTATTAGGCCGATTGTTGGCAGAATAAGAAGAGTTGCAAAAGGACAGAAAGCAATGGAAACCGTTAGAGGAGGCCTTTGCCGAGTCGAGGTACTCTGAAATCCGAGGTATAAGTACCTACTGTAACTCAGGGAAAGAAAATAGCAACAATAAAAATAGCACAATGACAACAAAGGAGTTTCAGGGGGCCTAAATTAATATTAACTGCGTCTGTGACCATTTTGAGATTCAGCTAAAGCGGCCATTTTAGGCCCGTAGGACAAAAGGACTATTGAAATTGGATAGCAGAATAAGATATTATTCTCAACGGATGACACACTAAACTAACAAACGTAATTTAAGAGATTCGGATGTGAAACTTAAGTGAAGGATGCACCTCTGCCTACCCACTTGGTACCACACTTTTTAAGCCACAAAACACACAAATCACCTGACGTGACGCATAGCGTCATCTATCGCTAAATGGTCATGCAGAAACATTCGAGTAATTGTTGATTGTCCTGTAGACTGCTTAAAATAAGAGATGGCGTTACTTACGCAAAGGAAATAATTTATTTTAGATCTGCCAAGCTAAAAATGGTGGAAAAAAAGGATGAATTCTGATTTATTTATGAATTTGTTATACAAAGTGTAATAAAACCATTAATTCTGTGTTGAACACTTTAAAGTTTGCGTGCTACGGAACGGAAAGTTAATGTTAGTTTTCAGTTTTTGAACTTTTTGCTTAAAATGGCGA
This sequence comes from Noctua fimbriata, assembly GCA_905163415.1. Lineage (NCBI taxonomy): Eukaryota > Metazoa > Arthropoda > Insecta > Lepidoptera > Noctuidae > Noctua > Noctua fimbriata. The sequence goes on from LR990937.1 coordinate 1,226,555, forward strand.
CCAATATGTCAAACATGCGAATCTGAGTGAGCGTGTTTTTGTCGTCAATGCCTTTTATAAGTAAAACCAGGCGTATAATATAGTAGAAAACTATTTAATATTAGTGCTCGTGTAATATTTAATAAAAATCAGATAAGAAAGGTGGTTTTCTGCCCACGGAACTATTGAAGTTGTTTCGCTATGAGTAAAGCGAACCCGCTGGCTGGTTTGCTAGCAAATTACGGCGATTCTGATGAAGATTCCGATGATGGAGCGCGTGCCCCGCCTTTACCACCAGGCCCAGGCCCAGAGATTCGGAAGCCTCTTATGGCGCCGTTGCCTGGTCCCACGGCGCCTTTACCTGGCCAAACAGCGCCTTTACCTGGACAAAATCCGAATGCATCAGCAACGGCGAATGCATCTGCCGCCGTTCATCCAGCGCCAATACCCCATTGCCGTAAGTTTTTCCACTTTAGTTACTGACGTTGTAATGTTGCTTTAGCTACCTAATATAATTTTGCTTTTCTAAAACGAAAATAGACCATAATCAGGTCGTAAATCGCAATCTTTTTCTACCCACAACATATTTTACCAATGGAAAACGAGATGGTTTATTATTTTGGTACCTGCGAAGACAGACAATTACCATTACTGCAAGGCTAAAATGCAATATCATTATTAATGGTGTAAACTGAGTAATAATTAGTTCAATTAATGTTGATAGGTATATTAATAGGAATAAAAAATTATCCTTGAGTTAATTGCTAATGCTATGAGGAAAAATCACACTTCAATAGATTGCTTGTAGAGATGAATCATAGACAATCAAGAAACAATTAATTCTTGCCTCATGCTGTTTTATTTTTATTATACTTTTAAGAATATCAAATTATTAAATGTAAGTAATGGCAGATTTTCACTTAAAACAATATTTTGTATTTAAATGTTAAATAATTATGTTACTATTTACTGTCCTTAATTTTAAGAATGCAGTTTTCAAGGTTTTGTCTTAGAAATGTAATTGACACAATCAATACTGTCAAAGAGAAGTCAGCTACTTACCAAAACAAGTTTTTTAACCATGCAATCAATATTCAAACCAGGCATAGTTGGCCATAGTCATATAACAGTGATGGAACTGTCATAATAATATGTTATACTTTACAGGGCAGTTGTTTCAAGTATTTTTATTCATGTAAATTCTCAGATTTCTCTCAGTTCTATTTGTTATAAAATGCTTTAACTTAGAAGTACATCCTCAATCAATGTTGTTTCCACAGCTTGGTCAGCATGTTATGATGAGACCAGTGGCTTCACATACTACTGGAACCAACAAACCAATGCTGTGACATGGGAAGCTCCACCAGAATACTTACTAGCTCTCAAGTTAGCTCAGCAGCAGTTGCATGTATCAGGTAAATCATATTTTATTAATTCTGATCACCTACTTGAGCTCAATTCAAATAATATACTTACAGGTAGTGCCCTACCGAACCGGGTTCGGCCACCTTTGGCAAAAAAAACACCTTCACCAAAGCTGAAGGTTTCTAGCAAGCTGCGGAAATTAACAAACTTTTACGAATGCACAATGGAAGAGGTGGCACGGGTCTTTATGAAAACATTCTTATCTACACTAATCAATCGTTCACTCCCTCTCATTGCCTTGTACTTACTTCTCCACAATTATTCAGTTTTAGCCAATGTTGAACCTAGGTTTTCTTAGGGTTACTAAAATTTTGGTCCGACACCACAAACAGCTGACAATAGAACTACAGTACGGTGAGATAACAAAATATTCTAAAATTAGACAGATGAAGCTATTTATTTAATATTCACTCAGATCCAGCCTGTCCCTTTCTTGCCTGCCCTTAAACGCGACACTTTAAGCCGAGGCTCGTAACCCACAAGCGGTGTCCTTAGCGCACTGTCGCTTAGTTTATAAGTTTTATGCCCCTGGCTGGAGGGCTTACACTCAAGGCACCCTCAGGAATTTCCGGTAAATCAGAAGTCAGCCTCATGGGTTGACCAGCGAGAAGCCATTAAAAAAAAAATTGTGGTCTTTTTTATCTTCTAGTGTGCAATTGTGTAGTCAAAGGGCCTAGACAAGTGGCTGCTTTCAAAGTGTATTATATTGCTACAATGACTTTCAATGGTATTGACATCAGCATTTTGGTTGCTATCTGTCCCTTACAATTTTGATCTATCACCAATACATAGAGGATGTCACTTTGCCTGCCTGATTCTCAATATTATGTTTTAAACTAGCTGTTGCCCACGACTTCGTTCGTGTGGAAATTTTACTGTATATGTGAGAAAAAAAGTAGCTTATGTGTTATTCCAGACTATAATGTATCTCTGTGCCAAATTTCATCCAGATCTGTTCACCTATCCTGGTGTGATTGAATGACAAACAAGGCTCGGAACCGGTTTAAAATATACCGGTTAATACTGGTTTATTTCGGTTTTCCTCCGAACTTTTCTTAAGAACGTGAACGTTTTAAGAACTTTATTTTAACCTAAATTAACCGGTTTATTCGATGAGCGGCATGTCGGCAAACGCGTTGCAACGTGTGACTTGTAAGGATGCCGCGCATAGCGGCGCGGTACTAGACGAACTTAGTACTTACGCTATTTCTTTTCATTCGATTCGTGACTTCGCAGTGGATTTAATTACCAGTTAATTTTATTATAATTGTGTTTAACATGGGTAGAAAGCGAAAGAATTTAATCTACACATACTTTGACTACAATGAAAACAATAAAACTTCAATTAGTATACATATATATTAATTATAATTATTTATATATATATTAATAATTTTTCTTTTTCCAAATATTTATAAAAATGTCAAATTAACCGTAAAAAAAATGTATATCTACATTTGTACCTGAACATCCATCTAAGTAGATACTAAGTACAGCATGCCACACAGCATGACACAAAATGGTGTCCACACATTAAGCAGATTCCTAGATTCCTGAATTTAAAATAAAATTTTACTCTTATTTTCCTTTATTTATTTTTATTGGTAAAATTTCAGTACGAATGATTACATTGATATTTCGCATGTTCCTCCAGGCACATTATACAAATTAAATATTTATTTTGTTTCATTTCTCTCGGTGTTGATGTTTTAAAGCATCTATATACTTTAAAATATTGATATATGCTTCAAGCGCATAAATGGCGGCAAAAAATGTACTTCACCTATTAGCAAATTTCCAAAAAAATAGTTTCTTTTATCAAGGTCCTTATCAAATAAACATAAAACACATTTTTGACATTCGAAGTAGTTTCTTCTCCTGGTTTAGCACTGATATCTTCGCCTGATTTGTTTTCGTTACTATCAGAACTATTTTTTGAATCCTCTTTCAAAATTTGGGTGTTTATTTTATTGAGTTGATGGTACGGTTTTTAGGTGCTAGCAATGATTGGGATTGATCTTCATCATCAGAATATTCCTTTCTTCTTTTTCGTGGTTCACCTGTTACAAAATAATATAACATTCATTTAAATACACATTCTAATAGTTTTTATCACATAGACACACAAAACGCCCGATCTAAGACCCAGTTTCACTAGTCGTTAATACCAACAGTGAAACTGGGCCTTAGATCGGGCATTTTGTGGCCTATTTATCCTTTAATTTTGAGAGTTTAAGGCCCGCTTGCACCACGAATCACTAAACGCGTTTAACGTAGAATGCATTTAAAACATCGTTCTGTTTTTATCAATCGTTTAAAGATGACAGAGACAGAATGCTGTTTTAAATATGTTTAGCGTTAAATGCGTTTAGCGTTTCGCGGTGCAAGCGGGCCTTAATGTCGAATACAGAATTGAGGTGTTTAGGTACTTACCGAGATATTGAGAGTTTTCTTCTTCATTAAAAAATGACTGATTATCTAACTGATCCATAGGATCTGTGAAAAGTAATATGTATTATGTTTACCGATTATTTATCGTCATTATCAACTTAATTTCACCAAAAAAAATATTAGATACTTACCCATTTATTTTTGTTTTCGCAGCGGAGCTTATTGATGCAATGACATAAATAAACGTCCGACCGAAACTAAAAATTTCTTACTACGGAATAAAAACAAAACAGCGCGCGACATTGGATTATCCTGCGTCCGTATTAAACGGTTTTTATTGCTCTAAACCGTTTAAACCGAAAAAACCTTTATGTTAATACTCTTCCAAATACCGGTTTAATAATAACGGTTTATGCGAACGAAACCGAATATAAAGGTTTTGCGTCAAAGTACGTAATAACGGTTTGAAAATTTAACCGATATCCGAGCCTTGATGACAAACATCTATCTATCCAAAATTTCGCATTTATAATAGTAGTAAGATGATCCATACGCTCTATGGTCTATAACAATACCCTTAAACCCCATCAGGCACAGCAGAAGTATCAGCAGAAGAGTGGCAGTTGTACCAGCAAGCGTTAGCGGAGAAACAAAATACACAGAATAACAAAGCCGTTGTTACCAAGACACCTTCTACTAAGCCCGCCAAGAAGGCAGAGAACAGTAAGTGCACCACAGGGGTTAAGGAGAAGAGTAGCAAGTCCAGTAAGAAACGGGGACACAGTGATGACGAGGATGAGTAAGTATTAGAATAATAATTGTCTAGATAACAATGAATTTTGTTAAAACTGTAAAAGAATAAGTGCAACAATTTTAAAAATTTGGACGTCCAATACAACATATTGCATCGACTGACGCAATTAGTATGAAGAGACTTCTAGCGAAAATTTTCCTGTTTGATGGCCTGAATTACCACCTAAGTGGTATTTCGCTTGTTATGTTACACCCTGTACATTAAGATTTTGTAATTGACTTGACTACATACCAGATAAACCGACAAGTTTTAAGTTCACTTTTATATTTTGAAACAACACATTCATTTTTATTTTTTACAGGAAAATAGAACTAATAACATCATACCACAATTCAGACTCAGAATCTAATGATGAATCAGAAACTCCAACAAAGGCAACAGCACCACCGCTTCCTAAAAGTCAAGCTAAGACAGCAATCCCCCATAAGAAGCCAAAAACTAAGCCCATAGAGTATGGACCTGCCTTACCTCCCACCCTCAACTATACAGTGCCAATAGGACCTGATCTACCTCCTGAGATAAAGAATAATGGATCGAAATCTCCTGAGGATAGCATTGAAAAGGATTTGGGGAAAGAGGTATGAACTTATAACCAATACTAAAGTTTTTAATTGTTTATTCTTTATTATTTTTTTGTCATTCAAATCCATTTCTCGTTTAATTAATAAAACCTAAAAATTAATAAATTCCCTAAAAGTTGTGCCAATAACGCTAGTTTCCCGTCTAATCGTGAGTGTGCATTGAATTGGGTGCTCGTCGCGTAATTCCTGGATTCCATCCGGACAGAGTTGAAGGTAACGGAACCAGCCCCAGGTAAGTCTGATATCAGCTCTGGTTAGCTGGGGAGGTTCCTTCATGGAGGCTCTAGATTGGAAAGCATCGCCCAGGCAACAATCAAGTGAGTGCCTGTTCATAGCGCACCCCCTTGTTGTAATAAGCCGGGTTCTCTCGGAGCCATTTAGAAAATTTACAGTCCACTTGAATCTCCCGCTAAATCAAGTACCTATGATGATATTCTGCTTCTGAAAATGCTAAAGAATAGCTTTTCAAGGGTTTGAGAAATATTATTTTTATTTTTGAATTGCATAACTATTTCTTTTAATGTCACAACCTTTTGAAATAATCTTATTTGATATCTTATCACATTAGATGATTTCACACGGTACCTATTGATCTAATACATGTACTTCTGGTATATTTTGTACTAACAAACAAAATATTTCACTAGTTTGAATTAGGTCATTGTATTTCTTAATACTTTGGAATGCTATTGAGCAATGTGATGGGTTAAAGTTTTCAATCTGAGGTACTTATAGGTAGTAGATATAATAGACAAATATTAAAAAAACTTGATAGATTATAACCAAGAATTTACAAAAACACTTTTTTTCTTTTCTTTTCATAACAAAGGATAAAAAGTCAGAGAAAGATGAAGACAGTCAAGACGAAAGCGCGCTATTCCTGAGACTAAAAGACAAAGCAAAAATCCTAGAAAACCTAGGAGGCGAATTACCTGAAGAGTTACGGATGATTATTGATGATGATCCTAAAGCCACTAAGAGCGCGTCATATAGTGAAGAAACTGTTTTGAAAACCACCGTAGATGATCTCTTAGAAGAAATTGAGAAAAAAGAATTACCAAAAGTAAAAAATGTTGATATTTTCGATGAACAAAAATCAAGTGATGCAATCAGTGCTAAGAGTTCACCAAGAGGTGACACAACTCCTCCTCCTGAGCCAAAACCTTTGTTCCCGAGTATTAAACATATTGACGATCTCCCTGCCACACCGCCATCTGTACCACCCACCCCACCTCTTGCAATAGAAGTAGAAAACGAAGAGAAAAAAGTTGATGTTACCGAAAAGAAAGGTGCCAACTTGTACCTTCTAGACTCTGAAGAAAGACGAGAAAATGTTGGCAAGAAAAAGCTCAGAATATCAAACTCAGTGTTACTAACTGAGCGCAAAAAAGGCGAAGAACCAGCGTATACTACTAAATATTCGCAGTTCATCGAAGGTTTTTCTAGCGAGAGGACTGGTCTAGGATTCAGTAAAGAAGAAGATGATGTTGAAAGTCCAAAGAACACAATTAGTTATGGCAACGGATTAATGTTTACGAAAGGGGAGACGTTGAATGAAGAGAAAAAAGATGAAGACTTGGATGATTTGACGGAACTATTGGAGGCCAAGCTGAAGTACTTGAATCAGTTGCAGCCGTGTGTGTTGACACCGGTGCAGGAGTTGTTGATACAGATGCAGGTATGTGTTTCAATTGTTGAACTATTTTTAAAGTAATTTTGTATATTTATACAGCTGTTGAGAGCAGCGGTGGCCCAGTGGTGGCGGCTTCGACTTGCGTACAGTAAGTCCTCGGTTTGAACTCAGGCAGGCGCATTATTTTGTGTAATTTATTTCATCATCACTGCTCTCAAAATGGTGAAGGAAAACATCGTGAGGAAACTGGTATAGCCTAGAAACCAAAATTCGAAGGCATGTGACATCTACCAACCCGCACTGGGCCAGCGTAGTGGATTGTAGCTCATTCCCTCTCATAGAGAGGAGGCCGTGTGTCCCAGCAGTGGGAACATTACAGGCTGATTATACATACAGCTGTTAGACTGAGTGAAAGTTTAGAATTGTGTTGAGAAATAAGGTTATTTGAAAATACCTGTTATTTATACAGGCGGACCTTGATGGAAAGTGGTTACCTCCAACATTAAATTGCCACGCTTTTATTGAGCGAATGTATTTTGTACTGATAAATTGTTTACCGACACTTGTATTGTCAAGGTGTCGGTCAGTTAGAAAGTTAAAGCTAGTTCTCCTGTAACGGTCGTTCTAAAAGGTTGCGCTTAGGTTACGTTCCGCGTAATGAGTATTGTTTGTGTATTTCCCCTCGGCTGATGTCCGTCCCTGCGCAGACGCTGGTATCAGCCTTCCGCCTGGGCGGGGTGTCCCCGCGCTACTGGCGGCGCTGGGCCGAGGCGGCGGCGCGCGGGCTGGCGGCGCACGAGGCGCGCGCGGCGCCGCCCGGCTGGAGCACCGCCTTCCAGAGGTACGCAGAGCCACACGCACCAACTCGCGGTACACGAGGCGCACTAGCTGGACAAGGATGTAGCGAGCGGCACCTGTCGATGGACGAACGAGCTCTTAATTTATTCGACTTATGGCGACAGGTTAAGCTAAACACACGTTACTGTCGAGTCGGGCCCCTGTGCTTCATATTACATTACAAAATTGCCCGGTGCGGCCCGTCTTTGGCGTGCGGTTGTTCATACAAAATGTACCAAAGAAATCTAGTAAGATTTTTGCAATTCAATGCGGCTCAGCGAAATCTGCGTCAGCCTTTGATAGTAACAGACAGTCAGTGCCATTGTGCCACAAATTCATATTCCTAATAATAATCATTATTTTTCAAATGATACATTTGTTATTTGGCGTAAATGTGTATACCTTGACTGTCGCCTGTCATAATATTGAAATGACTTTTTTTAACACTGGTAAATCCTTGTTCATCTAATGACCTCAACGCTATCTATAGTGGAGTCTATGTTTCGAGACTTTCGGAACTTCAGTGTTCTTGATAGTGCGGCCTCAACGGAGTAAATGAACTTTATGGACCTTCGACCTTTGGTTTATGTTGTTTATGGATTTGTATGCCCTGTGATATGACCTTGAGTTTTGGTATTTTACATTGCAACTAAAACTGAAGGAACATAATTTGGAGAATAAAATAAGGCCTACTTTGGTCTAAATAAGTACCGGATGTGCCGAATATTTCACGGCGAAATATTTGGTTTCAATTTATTAATCACACGCATCTTTGCAAATGTTGCCAGTAATATTACGCTGTAAAATATTTCGACGATATACGGTGACTGCGTTGTGCGATCAAATTCTCTGGACTTTTTCGTTTCGGTGTGACTTGACTTGATCGGGTCACCTCGGTCAGGTCAGGTCAGACTACATAGTGTTCATTCTAAGGGATTGGACTATTCCCATCCTGATGAATGAATACCTTGACCCTCCCCTAGTATAAAGAGAAAGGGCGGACTGGACTCGGATACAATGAATGTGTTTACTGAAAGACTGACTGACTTTGAACTTTGTATTCCTTGAAATTTTATTTGCAGAAAATAAAATTTCTTAAGAATGTATTTTTATCTAGTCCAAATTGAAACTACGAAGGTTTCTCAATTATTTTTTTAACTTTAACTGATTGTACAACATATTTTTTTCGCGAAATAATAGTCAAGTAGGTATTAAATAATTATTGTAATTTCAAGGTAAGAGCGCTAAAGCTGCACACAATACTTAATACAACAATAAAAAATGTATTCATTTTGCAAAACCAGCTGTGATATATCTGTGATATTAAATTAAGAATAAAAACTTAATACATTACAAATTGAGTTTCTTTAATATTACGTAATCCCAAAAAAATGCAATAAAAAGAGCTGCAAACATCTTAGCTATAAGTGTGAAGAAGAAAGAAGACTGGTGGGCGGCTGCACGCTGGAGTCGTCGCATCTACGAAGGAGTTGGTGAGATAACAAAACTCTTTGCTGATATTTTTACATAATTTCAAGAATAATACGCTTTGGTCTTTCCAGAATGCTGGCTGGCGAGGCCGTCGTGTAAAGGATTTTGAGGATTCCTTGTGTCCGCCATTTTGAAATGTTATTTTCTTTTTGTTTCGTTAATTTTTCGGCGGTCACAAATCCGGAGCACGGGTTAAAGTATACACGGTTTTTTTGTCATTAGATAAGTTAGCCCCATACTTTTAGATGGTGTTGTGGTGATCTTAAGTTTTGTAAATTAATTGGACGTTCAAGTGTATAACTTATATAAAACATTCTTGCTAGTCACTTACTTACTCCATAGATCAATTTGTATCTTTCTGTATTCCATGACTTCTGAATTTAGAAAAAGGATATGTGTTACTTCCTCCTTTTTTTTCAAGACCAGTGCTATCTAAACATGTTTAAGATAAGCACGTCTACAATTCATCTATCTTGTTTATATTCCTTAGGCAATAGGCCATCATCAAGAATTTTATCTTCTGGGCTCAAACGAGTCTTCGTTTGAGCCCAGAAAATGATCCTTCTACCTATCTCCGAAGATCTCTCGATCAATTGTTCATATCATCGTAATCATCTACAGCATTCACCCACTGCTCGGTATACGCCATTTTTCTTTGTGTAATTATTTACGTTCCTGTGCCAGACTCATCCAGGTTCTTCGCCCTATGGCAGCAATGTCTACTTACTAAAAAATCCGCTCAAGTTCTTCTTTCTCCTGGCTATTATCCTAATTTATTTAGGGTCAGCCCTTCTAGTACTTCTGCGCCACACCGTACCCTTCTAGGTTGTCTCTTTTGCTGTGTTCGTCGCCAACTTATTGGTGGTCGTTCACGACCTCATTTTCCGCCTTCTACATTCATGACCCTTTTTTTTTCATATAGGCACCATCTCGCCTCATTACACGTCCGTGCCAGCGCTAGCGGTTTTCACTGTTTTTCATTACCCTAGCGCCTTTAAAAGTACCACGGTACTCAAGCAATGAAGACTTAAGCCCACCACGCCGTCTAAACCTACCGGGCCACTGCCTCCCTCCACGGCCCATGCTTCTACTGCTCTGTTTGTGCACCGCAGGTCTGAGGGCCGCTACTGCTACAGGCGCGAGGCCGACGGGCTCGTTCAGTGGGAATACCCCGCCACTCAGCACACCGATATGGAGATATGTACCACGCCGCCGCATCCGGGAATTGAGGCTAAGGTAACTAAAGTCTATTCAAATTCTTTGTTTCCGATTGATTTTATTTTTTATTAAACGAATATCGACTTGGTGATGTTGTAATTTTTTTTTAATTTATTTAAGAATGACTAGTATGCCATTCAAAATATTAAAATGTTTGAACTTGTAGCGCAAACTGAATGTGTGGTCTCGTGTGAATCTCGTCCAAAAACACGTTTGGAATCGCTAACGCGCTATAACTAACCTTTATTACCGATAAAAACGAACTTTTATTTTGTAAATATTATTCTATTTTATTTATTTATTTATTACTCGTTTATGCTCCATCTTTCCAACAACTTCAATATTTATCGGTGTGATTTGTGCAACATACAACTAGTGGCAACATGTGCGATCTCTGCTGATAATAATCTGGCTGTGGTCTTAGCACTGTCATAATTTGCAATGGTACTTCTTATGGATGGCTTACTAGATTTCCAGATGTTATGTTATGTCACAACATGCCTGTTTAATCAATCCCCAGGTCACTACTCACCTCTGCTGCATACTTAACTTGCGTATGTGTTGTTTCCAGGAGGAGCTACCCCCGCCCCTGCCCCCGACGCCCCCGCCCGCGGCCCCGTCCCCGCCCGCGCCGCCCCCCGCGTGGCTGCGCGCCGCGACCCCGCCGCCCCCCGCAGTGCCGCTCGTGTGGGGCCGCGCGCGCACCCCGCCGCCCCCCGCGTGGATAGACCCCCCGCCGCCGGGATGTGATGATCTACCGCCTCTACCTGCTGATGTGAGTACTGTACCTTAGGTATTCAAAAAGTATCGATGCCTCAGTATTATCGACACATTTAGTTACATTTATAATATCTAATCATCATTTTAAACGATGCTCTTGGTACTATGACGGCAATGCCTTTCTTATAAAATAGAAAAGGCTCCAGAATAATATTATGCAAAAAAAAAACACTAGATCAGGCAAATTACGAACGAGACAAATGTGACCATTTTCATTGACATAAGGTTTTAAATGGATGACTGACACGCACAGCCAGCCCCATCTTCTCAAGACTCTTTTTAACATTCCTTTAATTTTCAGGCAGAACCAAAACAGGAGATCGGTGACGAACTATCAGCATTCTACAGCGACATAGCCGAACTCGAGAAGCAGACGTCGGAACCACCCACCGCCTCCAACTCGCCCGAGCGCGTCGAGATCAAGGACAAGTATCGAGACAGAGCTGTGAAGGACCGTGACAGGGACAGGAAGGACTGGGCCAAGGATAGGAAGGACTGGGACAGGGATATGAAAGAAAAAGACAAGGAAAAGGAAATCAAAGTTGTTAAGAAGAAACCTAAAGTGAGTCTTCGTTTATAAAAGTTTTTGTTTAAATTGTTGTAGCCAACTGAGACCGGAAGACGCTGCGTTGGAAGGCCTCCCACTAGGTGGACCGATGACCTGGTGAAGGTTGCAGGGATCCGCTGGATGCGAGTCGCACGGGACCGGTCAATGTGGCGACACTTGGGGGAGGCCTATGTCCAGCAGTGGACGTCTTTCGGCTGAAATGATGATGATGATGAACTGAGACAACAACTACCAGCTACGGCATTTACAAAAACGACCGGCCTAGAAAGAGGTGGCGACATGACCTGGACACAGCGACGACTGGTTCGAGGTGTCGCACGAAAAGAGTACCTGGGAAGATATGGGGGAGGCCTTTGCCCAGCAGTGGGGTATTAACGGCTACTACAAAAATGCCATGTCAGATGCTTTTGCCTGACGCATGAGCCTAGTAGATATTTTGACTTTCAACATAACACTTAAACACAACATAAACGAAAATTTTAACTAAGATCAGCAAATTAAAAACTACCAGCGGTTGATTAGACTAATAAAACATCGCGTTGATGGAATTTGTTTATTTTTGGCTATAACTTTTCCTTGAATTGAGAGTGAAAATCTGTTGCCTAGCTTGTTGATGTGAAAATTCTATTGTTCCAGGTAAAAATATCAGCATCAATGGGCTTGAAACACAAAACAGTATCGAACTTAGTGGCGAAATGGCAACAAGTAGCAGACGAAATCCATTCTGATTGATCCAGAAACTTTTGAGCGGTCAGCCGCTTCAAGCGACGCGCTACTTTTGGCAAAGCGATGCATAGACTAAAAAGCAAAGGCTAAAACTGTGAAATTAGTTAAGTTTTGTAGTAAAATGATCAGCTAAATGTTTTTGTAAGTAACTGAAATGCTAGACTGGAATACAAGTCGTAAAGTAAAGCTGATACAAATATTTAAGTTTTTACCTAAGAATCAAGTGGCTGGTTATCGTCAATTATGTAGTATGGAGACAATATTGCAATTATGTAATAGAAGACTTACATTATTGTACCTGGAATTATTTAGCATTTAAAAGTAAACGTTCATGGCAGCCGGTATTGTCCGACAACTGGGCAAAAACCTCTCCTAATGACCGCTCTTTCGATTTAGGTAGCCCTAAATCGTAAGAGCGGTCGTTGGGAGAGGTTTGTGGTGCTGTGGACCACTGGTCGCTACTTTTCATAGTAAAAATGATAATACAAAGAACTAGCAGAATAATTAGCGATTTGTTCCGTACCTATTAACTTATTACACTGCAAAATATATAATAGTAATACTATACAACATTATTTTTAGTATATGCGAAACCTGTTCAGAATAAGTAACTGAATCGATTCCAATAATTTTTAAACCATGTTATATTTTTTCTCAAAAATAATTAAAAAAGTTAAAAGTTGGATACCAAGCGACTTTGAGTACCTATCGCAATAATTTAGGTTTACTGCCAAATTATTATTATCAATGAGCTCAAGACGAAGCTGGAGGCGCGCGCTGCGTGGTGACCGCGTTTTTGTGCGGACAACTAGGTAACAGAACAAGCTTATAACTTTGTGATTTTTCATGACACAGTTTTGAAATTTTGTACATAGATTCTTTACATAAAAATACTAGACACGTGTATCAGGTTTCGCATATACTAAAACTAATGTTGTATATAGTAAGGATTATTGTATGGCAGGGAGAAGCAATGTTTTTGCTAAGATAAGGCAGAAGATAACACCAAAAAAACTCCTTTATAGTACAAATAGCTATTTGCATCGAGAGTTATTTATTCGACCACGAAACAATATCGTGATAATGTACTTTGCTAATGAATAAATTATTTAACATGCCATCTTCAATTTTTACTATAAACACCACTGCTGTTAAAGAATAAAACGAAATACATAGGTCACTGAAAATATCTTATTTTTATAACTTTATAATTATGAACACATTGTCAATAGAAATAAGTTCCGTTATGTGTGAATGGAGACCAACATACTTTTATTATGTTTCTGTAAATATTTTATGTATTTTGTAAATAATATTAATAAACTTTATTGATACCAAAGAATGTCATTTTTATTTATTTAATAGGTCAAGCACACGAATGTACAGAGCCTGTATAATGTCGTAGTCATCTTTCTATCATTGAACCAGTGGATTCTATCTACGAAATTACCTTAGTATATGTTGTTGCTGTCGCACATTTCTGGGTCGTCCTGATTCGCCACGACTTTTTTTCCGCTCGGCCTGTGCCTAATGACTCAGATGGACCTGCCTAAATAGAGTTCTAATTAGGTTATACATACCATCACGCCCGTAATCCCCGAAGGGTTAGACAAAGGTGTACCTAATAGTACACCCACATTTCGCCAGTTATGTTTTGTTGCCATGAACCGGGCACAAATCCAAACTCTGTGGCTCCTACTGAGAAATTTCTGATGGAAAAATTCAATAATACTTGGCACGACCCGGGAATCGAACCCAGAGCCTCACGCTCAACAGTCCGCACGCGACCAAAGAGGCAGTCGATTAGGTTTAAAATTGCTCTAATCAGGAGACTATTGATATTCTCTGTGTAGTATCTAACTAACCTATCTACCTACATGGAATATGTTATAATTATCTGAGTAGGTACATATCTGTTAAAGGAAACTGAACCAACAACTGTATCAAGCTCATTCCACCATCTCCCTCCCATCGGGAGTCCAGACGTACTGCAGGTTATCACCCATACCTTGTCGATGTTCCACACATTCGCACGAAGCGCGAATAAATGATGTAGCAAACTACATCATTTATTATGCGCACAGCCAAGGAGTGAAATTCCCTGCCTGCGTCGGTGTTCCCAAGTTCATATGACCCCAATCTATTTAAGTCGCGAGTTAATAGGCTTCTTTTCGGTTAGCTTGTTCCATCGTCGACCTCATCTCTGTCCTCAGGACTAGATTGAGGTCAAGAGTAAGCCCAATTAGTATTAAAAAAAAATATCTCGATCACGTACTAGATCATTTCCAATTCTAGCCTATTAAGGAAATTCCATGTTTATTCCCTAATTCCAGTTAATCCGTTCATTGAATACCAAATTACACCTTAATTAGCTGTATTCAAACTCATCAGAATCGTTTCAAATAAAACACAACTGTCGCTGATTCAAGTCAGGACTGCTAACTAAACCTTTATTTCAGTATCAATAAGGACGGTTATACGGTAGCGTTTTGTAGGCTAAGTTGGGTACGTGCGTGATTAGGGTTCAGAATGGTATTTTGAATATCTGAATTGGGGTTTTAGTTATTCACAGCGGGTTACATCTGTTGCTCAGTTGCACAAGGTTACAAGTGACTGTTTTATTTTCGAAAATGATTCTGTTAATACAGGGTGTAACAACACCCTTAACGAAGCCGTCAACCAAGCATTCTGCACATCAAACTAAGTAACTTTACGCAAAAATTATTGCTGGGAAATGACTTTTTTTTTGGGGTGTAAAATCACGTTTTACGGTAGGACTGTAACGCACTCAAAACATTGTGATGATGGATGGATTGAATAGTACGGGGGTTGTGGAGGTGTTTAAAGAAAAATCTTACATTAAAAACACGTATTTAAAAAAAAACTTGTAAAAAAGTTGGAACTTTAACCCCCAATATCTCCGTAACTAGTAGGTTCAAAGCCTAGGTATGGTCTAGAACAAAAATATGATCGCAATGACGGGGAGGAAAAGTGCCTTTTTGGCTTCGTTAAGGGTTTTGTGACCGCGGGAGACGCCCTGGGCGTCGGGGGTCACGTGGTGGCTCCCGGCCACCGTAGGCGCGGGCCTGTGGACGGCGAGTTATGGGCTAGCTCGCCGTCCGGCCATCTTATGACGACAGGCCGTGTCGACGGCGCATTCGTGTTCCACGCGCGCCTCAAAGAGAGGTCAGCAACCACGTAGGGGTCCGCATGGGTCGATGCCTGCCAGGGCTGCGGGACTGTTCGAAAGAGCTAGAACGGGGGGGGGGGGGGGGCATTTGATGATTTCCCATCCTAAAAACAAAAAAAAGGGTTTGGTATAATT
Organism: Noctua fimbriata; assembly: GCA_905163415.1. Lineage (NCBI taxonomy): Eukaryota > Metazoa > Arthropoda > Insecta > Lepidoptera > Noctuidae > Noctua > Noctua fimbriata. The sequence goes on from LR990937.1 coordinate 1,242,323, forward strand.
CCCTTTATGTATTAGCAATTCAAAAAAGCCAAGATTCGTTTTGAATGTTGAATAACCTTGCAATAACCGGTCGTATCCTTACAGTATTTATTTATTGTAATTAACATGTTTAACATGTGTGTGTGTAGTGTGGTTGACTGGTAGAAAATGGCTATGGCATTAAGTCCGCTTCTGTACTTTGTGCTCGAAGTGTTATAAGACGAGTCTAATGAACATGTGGGGTTATCCTAGTATGACCGACATAACCAGAATCGTGCCGAGCCGACCCGACCCGAACATGATTCAGCACTGTTAGATGCACAAACCGTACCGGATCGTTACACCATCAGGAATTTCCCAGTAGCAGCCACGGAGTTTGGATTTGTGCCCGGTTGATGGCAACAGGCTCACCTCTATTACATGGCACCTCAAAAAGGTGTAGGTAGGCAACTACTAGTTAGGGGAGTGTAGGTAGGTACCTACTAGTTAGGGGGGTGTAGGTAGGTACCTACTAGTTAGGTACACCTCTGCCCTAATCCTTCGGGGATTACAGGCGTGACGTTATGATGCTTCGGGCCGCCTTGGATGCTGAACAAATACTACCAAACAGAATTTCTCCACCCTTATAAATGTATAGCACAACTAAGACACGAAGCGAAGATAGCAAATCACTCAACTGCTGCGCCAATTGTACCGTAGAAATATAACATTCTTACACCTGCACACGAACGTCCCACGTGTGAAACCATTGAAGGGAGCTAATACGGGACTCCAGTCGGCAGAAACATTTACGAATATTTCTGCCGAGCTAAAATTTTACAACGATAGGTACCTATAGGTATTTTGTACCTCGAGATACGTTCCCAAGTTTCTGCCCAACGAACCAAGAAAACAGTGCGTGAAAAATAAATCAGCCTCTCTAAGAAAGAATTGAAAAGTAAAACCTTTTTCAAATGCGTAGGATTCTTTAGCAGGGTTTTTGTCTTATTCTTAAAAGGATATTCCGGAAATCGCTTCGGGAAATTCTGAATTAAATCCGAAGATAAATGGTTTTCCGAACACGTTCATGGAATTTTTAATGGTACGGATATTATAGTAGCTCCATACAATAGGTTCCTGGCTATGTTAGGGTGGGTTGCACTAGCGTTATGTTATTGTTACCATAACAGTAACATTTAGAATGACCATTGAATTTACCAGCTGTTGCACCATGATTAAAAAGTTCACACAGACATCAATCTATACAAATCCAGTATAATCTGACCTCGTATAATATGAGCTTCCCGTACAATGAGAGATCAGATTAATTTGGTTTTGCATAACTTGATTGGTCGTTGTGCGCTCAATGTGACTAGACGTTTGTGACGACTATTTCCCTAAAATGTATTTTTTTTTGGTAATGGCAACACTTCAAGCTATCTGTCATCACGCTTATTTCAAAGATAACTATTATTATTCTGCTGTGTAATATCATAGAGCTATGAAGAACAGGGTGTAAAGTTTTTCACCTCCCATAGAGAAAGCTGGATCCTCTGACCAGACGGGTATTGCTTCTGGTGGGCCCGATAGTTGTCGAATTTTTTATAAAAAATAAAAAAAATGTCAAAATATTTTATTTCACATAGGCCTAGATGGGCACTTATAAAATGTCGAAAAAAAGGTGCACGGTTCGGGTTGGTCGTTTCCTATGGAGAAGAACCGGCAAGAAACTCCATGGTTACTCTTTTCAAATCATTTGGTGACAATATTATCATACAGCATTTGTACTTAAGTATGGGGGGGACAGCGTAGGCCCGACAATAAGTCGTTGCTTACTACACAAAAAATGTAGAACAAAATAAAAAGTTAACAAAAGTTAACAAGCAGCTGGGAATCTACAAAGCCTACAATGTTCACACGCGGATAACTCTCATAGCGCGTTGCAGAAGTATGATGTTAGTTCTTCTGCATTTGTTACATGGTTGGCGCTGTAATACTTTTTGTATTACATATGTGGATGTAGTACTTTTTGCTATGCCGCTACAATATTTTAAGTCAACAAGTGAAAATATGAAGAATTACTACTACTTAAATACAAGAAGAGTAGATAAAACTTTTCTTAATACAATATCTATTTTATGAGTGTTGATTAACATACGTAGCTGGCCATATACAAATTTGCCATATCAATGTCTATAGGTAAAGTAACAGAAAAGTCTTATAAAAGTAAGTATGAGCAAAGGGTCCTACTACAATGAAAATGCTGATGAATAAGAATTTTTGCGCCCTCCAGGCAGAGCACCTCTGAACAGCTCTTACAACATCATTGAAACTGGTTAACTTGTGTCCTTTACAGTCTTGAGGGTACGTATGTTCTACACCTACAATACAGGTATGTTTATAAGTCACCTTTATTATAGATCGTGGTAAGGTACTGGGCAGGATTTATAGTAAGGTGAAATTTTAAAATAGTGGTAAGTTATTAAATTCGGAGTTTTTTAAATCGTTGACGTAATTTAGAGACTCAAAAGCCCCTAAAATGACCCCTACGGCGACACTGACCCAAATAGCTTTGAAGGCACCACAGCAGACCAATCATTGATTTCTGTTAAATATAATATAGGTAACATACTTAATGTTGGAACAGGCGCCATGGTTTTCACACCTAAGGTTCAGACGCCAGCACATCAATCTACCCGAAACTGTAAAATTTTTCCAATCAACCTTGAACCTAATGCTTGAGCGATAAAGATTTTAATCTTCAAAGAAATTTGACAGATGTAGTAGCTTGATGTGCTGGCGTAAAACATGCAAACATGTTCCAAAGCATAAAGAAGTCCTGGCCACTAGCTTAGGAGCTGGAAAACGCCAGTCAACAAGTAGGTACTAAGAAGACAACCTACACACGGTAAGTGTAGATAATAAAACCAATTATTTCCAGAAAAAAAACCTAATATGTTGGTTTGTAATGTTATATGCGTGGGCACAGATATATCATGTCTGTCTAGACTCAAGGAGCTACCTACATAATTGCTCTTACATAGGTATACAACTCAAATCGGTGAAGGAAAACATCGTGAGGAAACCGGCATGTCCTAGAACCAAAAATTCGAAGACATTGTGACCAACGCGCACTGGGCCCGTGTGGTGGATTATAGCCCATTCCCTCTCATAGAGAGGAGGCCTGAATGTCCCAGCAGTGAGAACATTTAAGATTGATTATGCAATGTAATGCTAGGTATAGAACAGACGCCACAAGCACATCAAGCTAATGGAAGCTGTCAAATTTCTTTAAGATTTTCAACTTTATCGTTAAAGTATTACCTAGGTTTAAGGTTGATTGGGAAAATTTTACAGTTTCGGATAGCTTGATGTGCTGGCGTCTGTACATACTCAAAGGTGTGACAGTGGCGAAGGTTCCATACAACTCGATTCCTACCGGGTTCCCTTTGAAAACTAGCATAGTCAGTATTTACACATATAATAAAATCACATTAAAAATATGTACTCCGGCTTACCTCTTACAAAAATTGACCGTTCGTTACTGGTATGTGTGCTACGGGCGATCAAACAACAGAATTTTCTCCATGGGACTAACATCATAATAACGATACGAATACGATAATGATCCCATATAGAAAACTGTTCGTTTGTTTTTTTTTATTTCTTAGTGCTATATCGGCTTGCGCAACTCGCCTGACGTAAAGCGATGTCGCGGCCTAGGGTGGTGCACGCTTGCCGAAAAACCGATTCACTCGAACTTTGAAGAGATCCAGATTAAAATTATCGGGAAACAGAGAAAACTCATGCCGCGGCAGTGAATTCCACACACAGGCGTTTCGCACAATGTGAAAGCATAGCGCTTTGTTCAGGTCCGTGGAACTTCAACCATATAACGGTGACGCTTCACCGTATTCTGCTCGTTCGATGATAGAATGGGGGATGTGGTAATTAGATTGTGTAATTCCAAGGCACTGAAATGTAACCGATAGCCTGGCAACTTTGCGGCGATGTCTGGTGGTCTAGCACACTCTTAACTATGTATAGGTACCTACTCATTTTTGACACGTTGTAGGTATGTACATAATATTTAAGTTAAGCTCCTTATTTCCCAATTCAAACGTATTCCTGTAACGTCTGTAACAAAGCCAGTCGATACAGTCATAAACGCAGTCGTATAACAAGCACATAACGGCACATACCTACAAATGCTGGCTACGACACAAAAAAGATAGGTACAGAAGTCAGGCTTTGGGCCGCGTCATAACCAAAGCAATGGTTGCATGTGAGCATGTGACCAGCACCTTTATCTTGATCAGCCAAGCCAAACGTGTATTCGCGACGACAGAGGTCGCGATCCTGTTCTCAGATTATATGAACGCGATATAATATTATGAACGCGACGATACAGTATTCGCACGACCGATCACTTTGGTTAGCGAACGGGCCTAAGGGTCTATGTCGCGTGCGTCAGTTTTTGATATTTGTACAGAGCTGACCTTCTATACTATTCGATGCTTGCCAGCTGCGGCATGCTACAATCAGCTTTATCGCTCTCGCGCCTCTTTATGTAGGGCCGGCGATAAATTCGCCAGTTAACCTAGATTTTATTTAAAAGGTCACGGGTTATTGTTTTATATTTGAGTGATTGTCCCTTGTGGAGACGACGGGTGTGATTGAGGCTGGTGGTTTTACCTATCCTATTCTGCACTCTTTACTGACACAGTAATTTCATCGTGTGTTTTCAGTAAGCAGTATTGTGATGTTCCAAATAGCGTCGGAGGTAGATAATATTGTACTAGTGCTGCTTTTGTAAGGGATAGGTAATAAAGGAATGAAGTCCTACGCGTGAGATCCAGCTGATGGTCAAGCCTTGGCTGCTGTGCTAGGAGAAGCAACTGACTGAACTACGCCTACATGTAACCGATTTCATCTTATTTCCTGTTTTGAGTGCAAAACTTTGTTAAATTTACTGTCTTATGTTTACCCAATGGATTCTACCTACTATTATTAGCCTACATTTAGACCTACCTATCTCGGCAGATTATATCATTCTCTTGTGTCTTTACCGACAATAAACTATTGCCAGCTTTCACCCACATAAGAATTAGGTAGGTGTACCTACCGTTCAAATCAAAACCGATATTTAATCCCTAGAAAAACAATACCTACGACTTTGATTACAAACAGGGTATCATTGTGCAGCATCTAAATCTGGATCACCCACTCAATGACACCCACCAGCTGGTAATAGATCAGTACTCTTGATCGACCAAGGGATGCTTAGCTTTCGCTTGAGGAAAACATTGCAGCAGATTATTCCTGTTGCAAGGAAATTGTTTTTACTATTTTCAAGATTGTTGTAAAACAGTTTTTAATTTCATTTATTAATGACCAGCTATAGCTCACGGCTTCACTGGCGTTATGTTCGGACATTATCCAACAGGAATATTTTAAATGTAGTCTATAACACGGGTATAATGTAGCTTCCCATTAATGAAAGATTTTTCGAAATCAGATCAGAAGTTCCGAAGATAAGTACCTTATATATCCGAACTTACAAAAATTTACTTCAAACATGCCCCTATCCCAATTTAACTAGGCTCGTTGCAACGTGTCTTCTTCCCTACTTCTCCATTACTCGTCATCTCAGCAGTCACTGACTTGTCTATAGCCTTATCATCCTTCACACAGTCCACCCGTTGTTTCTTTTGTCTTCCTCTATTCTTAAAATGTACCTCTTTGTAATCTTAATGTATAAAAATCACGTGTCACTACGTTCGTACACGTTAATTTCCAAAACTACTCAACCGACTTCAACGAAATTTTGCGAATGGGTTTAGATAGTTGCAGCTTGAATGATTTTTTTTTAGACTCGATAAGTGGCACCATGCGAAACAGGGGTGGGGCGTTAGTATTCGGTAAGTACTAATACTAGTGTCCCGACCCTGTTTTGCAATCCAAAACTATCCTATTTTAAGTTAACTACCATATCTTTTTGATTATAGGAAAAGAAGATTCGTGCCCGTTATATTGCCTACTAGTTTCACAAACAATTTGACTACCTAGCTTCTTATTTATTATTCAAATCTAGGTAGACACATTTTCTCGCTCTCATAGAACGGCAAACAAGAACAACGAGATGTAGGCAGAAGAAAAACAACAATAAACATGCAAAATTAAACATACAGACTCTTCTTATAAGCCGTTACCTACTTAACGATAGTACAGTGATAGCCCATCTCGCTTTAAACAGAGCTCGGTAAAACAATCGTAACTCTTTATAGTCTCGCTTCGCACAATGAATAACTGAGGGGATATTTTTCATAGTTAACATAGTACATTTCAACGCAGAAGGATCACCTAAAACATAGAAAATTGCTAATAGACACCCACTAGTACGTATGCTGCCAGCTAAGCTTGCCGTGCATCGTCCGTGATATTTGATACACCCGTCAAAAATAAAATTAAAATAAAGATGTAACATAATGAACGCAAGACCTCCCGTGTGGTCTCTCGGATCATGAAACTACAAATTTCGTTTAACCTAATAACTGTGAAATCCAATTTTCTAAAGAAATGTACGAATATCTGACGCTATTTTCCACACTGATGCTTTTCCAGAAATTCGCAAATAAATAATTGAACTTTCTATAGGGACTGATGCGATCAGCTAATCAATATGCATGGTAAAAAAATTATGAATTTGGTTGTGCGACCAAACTTTCTCGCTGGCCTTCCTTCCTGGTTTCTTTGACCAAAAGACGTGGCCGTGTAGTGCACGACGTTCCTTATGCCTAAAATGCTCGTCTGCTGCAGTATGATTTCTTGGCATTTACAACGCTTGTTTCTAACAAACCTTCTCTATTTCTTTATATCGGAGTACACATCTGTTCGGTAGCTGTAAAGTGTTTTGCGTTAGGTGTTCTCTGAATATATGTTTTGTTTGTATGTTTTGATTTTGTATACCTATGGGGTGACTATCTTGACAAGGACGATGGAATTAGCTGGACGCGGTTCAAGAGTCGTACAGTGAGACATGTCTTACACATAATATTGTTATTTACCAAAGAGGTTCAAGGTACTATAGAGGCTGCCTAGTCGACGGCGCGTTCGTGTTCCATGCGCGCCTCAAAGAGATGTCAGCAACAAAGAAAGGACCCGTTACTTGTTGGCAAGGGCCGTTGTCTGCCAGGGCTGCGGGACTGTTCGAAAGAGATACCGCGGCCCTGGAACACAAAGGGCAAAGAAGGAACAGAGACCCTGGATGGGTTTTACTGACTAAAACCCATCCAGGGTTTTAGTCAGTAGAAGTCTGACACTCCCTTCCGCTTCGCCCAGAGCGGGAGAGGTCGTTTGATGATTACCAATCCGAAAATAAAAGTACTATGGAGAAACCAGAAGAAATTTCAGAGAAAAACTGTGATCCCATAAAACTATCAATTACTTCTACTAGCTTGGGCCATATAGCAGCATGACATAACTGCCTAGGTTGATTTGTTACACTTTTACCAACCAGTTGGTTATTGCAAGCTGATCGTTAGAAAACGTTGTAATTCTCTTTGTCCCATCTGTATATTTTAATATATTTGTTATTTATAACTTCAGGCGGTTGCTATGGTAAATTATATTAGCCATGGTTAGCGAATACAGAAAAACAAATTCAGATTTATGCTGGTGCTAGTCTTAAAACATTCAAAAAACACCTTTTATTAATCACGTTAAACTCATGTTTACCCAAACTATACTAGAAGGAGCTTTTATTTCACGGTTCTTACGCCGTGCCTCTCAATTTCACCAAGTAGGGTGAAGTAACAAATTATCGTCCGTCCGTTAATTGCTCCGCCCTTCCTTACTTTTTGTTCATCCAGCCTTTCCTCCCCTTTTTTTGCCTTTCTTTTTTTTCCTTTTTCCTTTTTTCTTTTTTTCCTTTTTCTTTTTTTAGCCTTTTTTTTTTTTTTTCTGAGCCATAAATTATATCATTAACTAAATTACTTTCGCCATTATTAATTATTTTTCCAAGTGAAAATGTTAGTTGCAAGCATTTTAAATTGGACACGGAAATATGTGAACTGGAGTTGTAGTACACTATAATTTTGCAATTAATGAAAGGAAACAACGTTTTTGTTCCTTGTTTATAAACCACTACAAACTGGGAAACTGCTTGCTATGTTTTACTTGTTGAAAAACAAGTCAAACATAACAAGCAGTTTCATGTTAGTTAGCATGTTTACAATTATGCATGGTAATAATTAGGGGGAACAATGTCAAGTGTTAGCGTAGTTATCGTATGTTTTCAACTGAGGAGAGAACGTAAGTACCAACTTGTTTTTTTGTTGTAACTGTTTATACACAGGGTGTAAACGGACCCTTTACGATGCCGTCAAGCAAGTGTTACACTAAGTAACTTTACGCAAAAAGTATTGCAGAGAAACTTTTTTTTTGGAGTGAAATATCAAATTTAATGGTAGGACTCAATCTAACGCACTCAAAACATTGTGTTGATGGATGGTTGTTTTAGTACTTTGACCCCCAATATCTCCGTAACTAGAAGGTATGGTCTAGAACAAAAAAAAATATCCGGGGACGTATGACGGGGAGAACAAGTGCTTTTCGGCTTCGTTAAGTGTCTTTTTACGCCCTTTATGTAGATAGAAAACCAACTGTCTGAAATAATGACATTACAACAACATTATTCTTCTCAAACTACATTAATATTAATGGATTCGTAGTACAGTTGACCACCCACTCCTATAGCGAGGGCGTCTTAAAGCAAACTAGAACTACTTGAGAGTGTGAGGAGCACTCTGTGTCAGTGACCTTAATGGGTAACCTAAAGGATAACATCTTGCTACACTACTTGCACAAACGCTCTTTGAAACTTACTTTAAAAAAATACTAGTAAAATTACTATCAGAAATTGGTCCTTTGCATGGGATAACTTTTCACATAATTTTGAAAAACTTTTTTTGATGCTAAATAGGCCACGACCACAACTCGCCTGATGTCAAGCGATGATGCAACCTTGGAGCGCCCTTGCTTAAAATAATCCAATTCACTCGAACTTTGAAGAGATCTTACATTATAAGATCGGGAACAGAAAAGCCGGCTGTGAATTCCACAGTCCACGTCATCATCGTTGGCAGTCTTGTTCCACTTATTGCTGCCACCTACTTTTTGTGCCATGAGTTGACCATACCATCCATCAATTGGGCTGATGGAAACAACATTCCCCTCCTTTTTCAAAAGAAATACGAATAAAATCTCTACAGCCGATAACAAGTGCAACCACCCCTCATACATTTTTTTGTCCATATCATCAAAAGCAGACGTCCACTCAATTCGTCTGATTCCTTTATTCTAGTTTAGACTGTAATCCAGTCTAGATCTGTCTAGACTAACAGATGGAGTCTCCTAGCCACGAAATATGTCTCACTAGTTCTGATAAATGATCCTATTTCAGACTAATATCTGTGAAAATGCTGTTTCATTGTTTTGGCCAGGAAAGTGTGGAAATTGAATATATTTGTATGAAACAGTGAAATATTTTGATAGCTTAAACTGTTTGATGTCTGCAGTGGAAGTTGAGAAATTCGTTTATATTATTGTGTTAGCTTTAATTGTATTCGTTTAACCTGGTTTAAGTTAATATACTTGTTGGTTATTTATATCTACATTGAAATGAGAATTCATCATCATTATTTCAGCCGAAAGGCGTACACTGCTGGACATAACCCAAACCCCAGCGTCGCCACAACAACCGGTCGTGTACTTCTCGTATCCAGCGGATTCCACCTTGAAGCCTTCCAACGCTGTTCCTTTATGTACGTGGACAATTTTAAGAAAACAGCAATGTCCTTAGAACGTAGCACATCCAACCGCACATCAGCGGTTACCTTGACAGCGTCTTTATGTTGTTAAAGTAAAGGTCACTTCGTCGAGCCACTAATATGCGGTTTACCAATTTGATGTAGCTTTAATACCTATAAATATGTCGACTACCTCGTTCATGTAGTGGCACTACAGCTAAGCAAGATACCTTAGGCTGCCTGTCCACTGGAGCGGAGAAGAGAGAAGAGGAGCTGAGCTGTGCTAATTTTGACCGATAAAATTGCATAAAATCTAGACCCCGCTCCGCTTCGCTCATTTTATACAATTTTATAGGTCAAAATTTGTACAGATCCGCTCCTCTCTTCTCTTTTTTGCTCCAGTGGACTAGGCAGTCCTAGGCAGTCTTAGGTTGGATTCCCAGGTCGGACAAAGTGCTTCCATCAGCAGTTTAGCGGCTCGGAGTCTGGATTTGGGCATCGCTGCTTAACACTTCAGGAAAAACAGATGTGATGTTACCTTACCTATTCACATTGTTTTGATACTCATTGATATGCACATAATATTCTGATCGCATACATTAATTATTAAACGTTTTCATGACAATCAATCTTGTTCAGCTATCGCATTTCAAAATCAAATTACTTAATTAATCAATCACATATTTTATGAGTGATGTGTTTGTATACAAACAAAATCTAAAAGTGCTAATGTTCCTTTACATATTTTATTTTGTTCGTTTTAACAATGTGTGCCACAGAATAATTATGTTTGATTCGGTGCGGGCGAAGTTGCGGGGAGAAGCTAGTGTGAATATAAAAATCTTTTAGGTAGTTAAAATTAACATAACATCACATCACGCCTGTAATCCCCGAAGGGTTAGGCGGAGGTGTCCCTAATAGTACACCCACATTTCGCCAGTTATGTTTAAGACCCATGTAATAGGGGTCGAGCCTATTGCCATTCAAGAGAAATTCCTGATAAAAAAATCCAAAAACACTTTGCCCGGCCTGGGAATGGAACCCAGGACCTCATGCTCGGCAGTCGCGATTGCGACCACTACAGCAACGAGGCAATCAGTAATTAAAATTGTTTGTGTGAAATCCTGCCGAAGACATTAAAAGTGACGGAATCTGATAACTACAACCTCACAAGAATAAAGCAAGTACCTTCTTTTTATTTTCGAATCTTTGATAAAACATTCGTCTTGTTAATGTATTATTATCTACAAGCAAACGAATCATCCTCACTTGGCTATTTCTCTCTTACTCTTTTCCTTTCTTTCTAGGGAAACAACCCTCCTCTTTTTGAGAGGACGTGGGCCTTAATCCGGAGGGGTGCAGTGCGGTTTGGTGCATTCCAAGTGCCTTCGAATTTTAAGGGTCACTTCTTTGTTTAACTACTTTCTTCACCGTCATCATCCTAGCCTATTCCCTACTATGTTGGGGTCAGCTTCTAGTCTAACCGGATGCAGCTGTATACCAGTATTTTACATGGAGTAAATCTGCCTATCTGATCTCCACAACCCAGTTAGTACGGGGTTCAGACTTTCCGGCCACTGAATACGACTGTCAAAGATCTACAAATGACAGCTGGGATCGACGGCTTACGAGCTTTTCGATACACGGAGGAAACTCGGTATGTAATGGGTGGTCACCCCCCCACGAACCAACCTAGGCAAGTACGGTTTAATCTAAAAATTGACCCGAGCGGCTGTCCCACCAGCCCGGTGTGCCGGGCAGCCAGGAGTTCAGCTGCCTTGTGTGTGTATCTCCTCCACCGTTTTGAGAGCAGTGGTGATGAAATCAATAAGACAAAGTAAAGTGCTTGGCAAGTTTGAAACAGCATGTCCTAGGACACGTAAGTCAGGGCCGTCATCACTGCTCCTCAGTTAGCAAGTCCCTAAAACAATAACATGCTAATACTATCAGCCCCTCAGATTAATTGAAGAAGATTTAATTAATATTATTACAAGACGCAATAGCTAAGCGTTTGACCTTAATATCTTAGTATTTCAATAGTTCTGAGAGACACGATTAATAAATTGCTCTTAGAACCAATCAAAATTGAAACATAATATTATTCTTGAAGAGCCATCGATGTTGAAATAATAAGAGGAGATTAATTGGTTAATAAAAATTGCTTCATAATTTGCGTAGAGGATTTAGAAGATTGATTAGGATTTTGTTAAGGATGTCTAAAGATAATTATTGTTATCATCATAATCCTCATTTCAGCCCCCTTCGTTTCCTGTCTAGTGCGATCCAGGTTTTTATTTTACAATCAAGAAATCAGGAATGGTCATCTATCCACACTCTGGCCTCAAAAAATGCAGCTTCCGTCTCAGATCGACAGCGTCGTTTATAATTTGGCAACGAGTGTCACACAAAGTGTTTTTGACGATATAACAATGAACACCGAATCAATAACTAAATCGGAAAAACTAATGCCATTTGCATCTAAAGTTCGTGTTTGTTCCATTTGTATAATGTCTATGTAAATAAAAATCAATTGCCGTGCCACGTGTATGACGGAACATCACTTGAGCTAGCTCGACCGGTTTGGCTGAGTTTTTTTTTGTTTTGTTTGTCATTGTCAGCAAAAAGTTTGTATGAAAGATAAAATATTTTTTATTTTTCTTTAGAAAATTGCATCCGTGCTATACTGGGGCGGGTCTCTAGTAATACATATTATAAGTACACAACTTCTTATCATGCGCCGTTAACAGCAAGCCTTCTGTAGCTATCTATATTATTACGCCAGCTCCAACTCGTAGCGGCCTACGCGGCGTAGCAGTGGCTCTACGAGGTCCGTCGGCTACGGACGTCTACGGCTACGCGCCGCGTCCTCGGAATTTTCGACTATGGACTGATTCGAGTTTCTATTATCTTGTGCTACCGTGACTTCAGTATATTTGTTCAGCCGGTTGAACAAATATTTGTCTCAGAATCTATTTATTTTGTCGAGTTTTCTTCACGGACGGTGTATTCGGAATTTAAAGACTTGTCAGTTTTATTTTGTTGAAGAGTGAACTTTTTATTGGTTGGTTGAGGAGTTGGAATTTTTCGAGACGTGTAAGTAATTTTTTAATGTGTTTTAAGTAGTTTTTAATATATCAGGGATTTTTATTTTTAAATACCGGCAAAAAATATTTTTAAGTTTAGATTTGAGCTAACTACTTACCTGGAAATTATTAAGACTGAAGTTTCTATAATTTTTCAACAAAATGCTGCAAGATCCGGAAAACCTACCCTACGTACACTTAGTGGTACTTCTATGGGTTCTCAGAAGGTCCCAGATTCGAGTACCCACTTATGTTCCTCCAAGAAGCTATTGTCCGGTGACCCGACAAGAGCCTACCGTGGTTAACTGGGAAGGGTCTTTGTACGCATAAAAAATAAGGATCTTTTTTTGAAAAAAAAACTACACCTTTTTTCTTGTAACCGGCCCTTTTAATTAGAAATTAACTGAAATACATACAAATTGTTTTATTTTTAGGTTTTGTACGGTTTAAATGCAAGGAATCATGGTGGCTTAGTGGAAACGGACGCCACTTAAGAGTAGGTTCGAACCCAGTCTAATTCTCGTAAGGAAACCGGCATGTTCTCGAATAAGAAAATCGGAGTGAAAACTACCCACACTGGGTCCAGCTGGTAGATTACGGCCTACTTTTAGAGTGAGGAAGTCTGTGTTCCAGCAGATTGAAAATTATGGGTTGATTATGATATGATTGGTCTCTAACCAGAATTCGAAGTCTTCTTCATCGCGGCGCTTTCGCTGTCAAAAAGTCCAAAGGTCTTCAACATCTGTTCCGGGTACTTTTCATTACAAAGTTTTAATTTCTAAACGAACTTCGTTTCGTTGATAATGTCGGTGACATGGAATACAAAATGATGAGTAGGGAGTAGATACATGCCTATAGGTAAGAGTGAGATACCTATCATAACAAGAATCGCCCTTAATCCCGTACACAATTCCATAATCCCTGTTACCTTTTGAAGAGCTCTTTGTATAGGGGCCCTAACGCAGAAATACGACTATTATACCAGTTTCTGTACACCTGGATGAGGGATGCACAGAACCGGGACGTGTGGCGGAAGAAAGGGCCTATAGCCAGCAGTGGGTGATTCCGAGCTGATATGAGGATGATGAGTTTCTGTCGCTAGCAGCTTACTGTCCTCCTTCGTGCCAATGATTCCTCTAGATAAGTTTCAACCAGAACTCTGCCCCTGTAACGTCGTTCATTGGCTTCGGACAGATCTCTCAAGATGTAGGTGGAGTTGCACAAAGAGCAGGCTTACTAAGTTACTCTGTGTTCCGGTTGGATAGGTATGGGTCATATGGCAGTTGTTGCAGGCACATGAGACATTTTAACTTTGTGGCTGGGATTGAATCCCACTACTGGAAATCTGGAGTGGCAAAACAAGGTCGTGAATCACGACCTTGTTTTTGCAACGCAAAGATTTTTGAATATACAGTACACTTACGATATAAGTACGGGACATAATATCACGCCTGTGATCTCGGAAGGATTAGGCAGAGATGTGCCTAATGGTACACCCTCATTTTGCCAATTATGTTTAAGTCCCATGTAATAGGTGGCGAGCCTATTGCCATCGACCGGTCCCAAAACCAGACTCCGTGTCTGCTACTGATATATTCCTGATAGAAAAAGTTAATAACACTTTGCTCAAACAAAATTATTATCTAGTTGGTAGAGCCAAATAGTTGCTGTCGGTACAAGTGTAATGTCTCAAACTTGCCAATTATATCAAGGTGTTACTGAACACATGTTAATTTAATATTTTTTATTTTTTTTATTTACTATTTTACATAGGTACCAAAAAGATTATTATGACAATGTGTTTATTTAATTAATTAATGTTACCTACAACTGCTTGAAACACAGGATTACCTTAAAGTAAAACCTGTACCTCAAACTTGTACCTCATATTTTTGAATAAATTTTATTATTTATTACTATTATTACATTTTTCTATGACTTTTCTTCTTTCTTCAGTCACTCTGTATTTTTCCTCACCGTAGTTTAAAAAAAAAGTCATTACAACTGCTCCGATCACCTATCAATGTGCGAAGCGTAATGATATCGTAATAACCCGTCAATCATTAACAGTAGTGATCAATTAGCACGGCGGCCGTTTTGATGTTAACGAGCTGATAAAAATAACAAATAAACCGGTCATTAACTGTCATTATATTATTCCATAAAAAGGTCCATTCTCTTATACTGTATGGAGGACAAATTATTGGTAATTGTACTGTTCTGTTTTGAAGACAATAATAATTGGGAAATGTGATATTCAGAGGACAATGAATGGAATTTGTGTTAGCTATTCTGAGTTGCATTTAATAGAATGTCTTTGTTAGGAATATGCAAACATCTAAATTGTACTTGTATTGAATAACGCATATTACTTGTGTTCAATAACGCATATTAATTGTAAGTATGAATGTAATACTTAACAATCATTTCAATATTGAATGTTTAGTATATTAGACTTTAGGAAAGCAAATATAATTTGTTTTTCTTATCACATTACAGCCCTCTCTGTGTTTTTTTTCGCAGCGTTAGGCAGAAATATACCGGGCTGCGGGACTGTTCGAAAGAGATACCGCGGCCCTGGAACACAAAGGGCAAAGAAGGAACATGGATGGGTTTTAGTCAGTACAAGTCTGACACTCCCTTCCGCTCCGCCCAGAGCGGGGGGGGTCATTTGATGATTTCCCATCCTAAAAAAAAAAAAAAAAAGGCAGAAATATACCAGTAGCTCACCGGCATTTCGCTATTTATATTTGTTTCTTTGATAGGAATTATTATTATTTATATTTTGGAACTCATAATTATGATTAGAAATATAATTTCTCGGTATGTCCAATGATAAAACTACTCATCACTTACTCCAAATTTTCGTATTTCTCTTATTAAATTCAGCGTTACATCTCCCATACAAAAACTACATCTTAGACTAGCTCTTAAACTAACTACTGCTAACGAACAAGATTGCCAGTACGAGATACGAAAATTAAGTGAAGCAAACTCTTCTACTACTTGAAGTTACAAAAGACTTTCAGGTTGCTCTCGGAATAAAATTAAAACACAAGGAGGTACTTAACGAGAGAGATACTAACTTTATTTTCTTTTAACGGGCTGTGGTTTTGTAAAAAAAACTGGTTTTCACTACCATAGAGGTCGTTTTTAATTATCAACAAATGCTAGATGCTTGGACTCTTGTAAATCGTCTTTATGGTACGGTGAATAGCAGTGGCATCAACTAACTAACCCAAATTATAAGGCTTCGGTAACATTTGTATGAAACAGTCAACATCTGCCTAGCTTTTTCACAACTATGGATCGGCTTCCAGTCTAACCGGTGCTTGGCAGCTATAACAGTATTTTACGGGCCGGGACTGCCTATCTGACCTCTATGAACTTTGTGGAGGGCAGACAGGCTTTCGACAGTTTTAGAGAGCCAGTAGTCTAAAACCGTGAACACTAACTAAATAATTGTCAGTCTACTTCTTCTTCATCATGTGGTTAGTGCCTTACCTGGTGTCACAGTTTTTATGCCACCCATCGGCCTCAGACTTGGCTTAACATGCCGTCCAGAACTATCTCTCAGGCATGCTGGTTTCGTCATGATGTTTTCAGTTTATCTTACCAAATCTTTCTGGTAGTGTACGGCTATCGTATAGTTTGTGGCGATTTGTATTACTCTTGTATTCTAAGTCTTATAAGTCTCGAGAGGAATTAATAGAACATAACATCACGCCTGTAATCCCCAAAGGGTTAGGCAGAGGTGTACCTAAAAGTTAATATCTTCATTATAATAAACGAACACTGAGCATTGGCATATAATTGAAGTAGCCACTTTATTTCCTACAGTCGCACATAGGATTAGCTGTTGATAGGTACATCCATTCAAATCAGAGAAACCGTACAATTTCCGTTACACTCAATGTATACGTTTTATACCGGAGAATTCTATAGGTATGGAACTATCATTACTTTTGGCATTCATTTATTTACGTTGAGGTTATCAGTAGATTTAAAAGAGTGTCCAAGTAGTTCCTTTCACATTCTTCTCCATAGAGAACTACGCTTTGGAATGGGTAACAACAGTACTTTCACAAGATATTATGTCTTGTAACTGGGGCTGTAGCTTCGCTTTCTTTGTTTTTCTGACATTAAAAAGTGCCTATAATGGTGTAATTGAAATAAGTGCTTTGAGTTTGAGTTTAAAAGTAGATTTCTTGATCAAAAGATGTCTTTATCCGCCATCTATCAACACAAGATTATGTAAAATCTATGATTTAAGTGGGATTCAATTTCTACGTTAAAGCATCAAAGTGTTCCCCACCGAGGCACCTCATACTTCTCCTTACAAAACTTTATTCCGACCTTTCCTGCTACAGTAGATAAGTTTGCCCAGCTTCAATTAGCGTCACATCTCCCTAGTTTCTACAAGAATATCGCTTTTTAACCTCATTTCCACATAATTGCCAGCAATTGGCTATCGGCCGTGACCAGACCATGCTTCTGTTATTTATTAATACGCTTTTTCCTTGAATCGTGAGAAGAATTGCTAGTGGAAATCGATAGGAGTGTGCTGCCTTAGAAACTATATGGTATATCTGAATTATTGAGTATCATGGCAATTTTTATGGCTTTATAATTACGTTTATAGCTTTACAATTTAAGGCATTTGACTGCCTCGTTGGTCTAGTGGTCGCAAGCACCACTGCTGAGCATGAGGTCGTGGGTTAGATTGCCAGGTCGGGCAAAGTGATATTGGGTATTTCCTTCAGAAATTTCTCAGTTCATTCCACGGAGTCTGGACTTGTGCCCGGTTGATGACAATAGGCTAGCCCCTTATTATATGGGTCTTAACATAACTGGCGAAATTTGGGTGTACTAATTAAAGGCGTGCTGTTATGAATGAATTTAAGACGCTGTTCTTAATTTAGTCGACATCATAAAATAATTTATTGTTGGCAGGTTTTCAGTAAGTAGTAATAGGTTGTTAGGTTTTCGTTATTTTTAATGCGAGTTAAATTAATTCAGCTGACAATGTTTGTGTTTCTAATACTAATAAATATTTTTTTTCCCTTTCTTTACAATAGCTATAAACTTATTATTAGATTACAGCATACCGTAGTAGAGTGAGTTTATTACTGAAACTACAACAAGGTTATTGAAAAGAAAAATGGTAGTTTGTAAATTAAGGACAAAGTAGGTATAGTGTATTTTAGTGCAAAGTAATATCATTCTGCTGCCGCCTCTTTTTAACTTTTACATGGGTGGGTTCACGAGCACAAATATGTAAACACTTAACAACTTTCAAAAGTGTTTTTCTCCTACTGTTCTTATTAAAATTTCATGTTGTTACGAACATAGTATTCTGAAACTCATATTTTTATGAAACATATCCTATCCCTAAGTTACATACGTTATTTCTCGCGAAAATTGCTTTTAAATTTTGTAAAGTGTAGACATATTGGTGCTCGTGACTGTACAAATGTGGTGGCTTTTTTTTTTTTTATAAATAATATTATTGTAAATAATTTTCTTACGTTTATTTTTTTTATTATTATTATTATATTATTAAGAATTAAGACTTGTAACAATTAATGTTACATAGGTCGGTACTAAATATCTCTTTTAAAGAAAGAAAAACGAAAACTATCTTTTCCTCCTATGATTGTCTCTGTATAGCAAAGTAATAAAAACTTTAGAATAGCATCGTCCCCTATGAGGCCTATTTTGACCAACCCGGATATAATTCCTGATATCTTATCAGCGATGACCCGGTCAACCCGTAATTGTGGTCGCCTTGCTCATTCCTTTGGGGTGATTCAAATGACAGGCGATTTAAAGCTGAAATGTTTGTGATTAAAATTGATTTTCCTTTGTCAGGTTCAGTTGCTGTAGAGATATAATGTTGGCTTTTAATTAAATACTATCGATGTGTTTTACTTCAATGTTACTGGATGATTTATTGAATAAAATGTGATCTAAATCTTTTTCAAGTTAAACTTTTTTAAGCAGATTCAATACTGAAATGTAAGTATCTATTTAATGAAATCTTGATTTCATTTGTGATATATTTTACTTAAACATCTGTTTGTACTTTTATTTATAAAAGTAAATTCATCTAAATCACATTTTAACACGACGTTAGCGCTGTCAGCCATTATCCGAGTGGACCAACGACCGCACACCATAGATCAGTGTTGCTAATACAAATGTACCATTACTAACATCATTGAAAGAAAACGCACAAATAAACCACTGAAAAATGAATTTCACACGAGTCGACAACGAATGTGAGCAAAAAATCGATTTTTAAACATTCATCCCATACAGAAGTTGAATGGATAAAAGGATTTGTATGTAATCATTTTCAGAATCAAAATCATACATTTTCCCAGTGAAAGTCCCATCGGACATATGCCTTGTATTGAATAATGTTCGCTTCACCAACATCTAATTTCATGCCTTTAAAATTCCAACGCTACGTGGTTTTCAGGAACACCGCCTGTGATTGACAGACTTAACGATGTAAGAATGATTCCATAATGGTTCCGTTCTCCTACCGATGTTATCTTGAAAATACCTGCCTAACATTGCATATACATTATTTCTGGTAGGGATGTAAGTTCCTGAAGAATTAATGAATGAACACCAGAAGGAGAACATAAGTCACACAAGTTACGTTTTACCTTTTATTTGAATCATATCTCTCACAAATCGGGGCTTCGTGAAGTTTTATTATGCCGCATCGTTTTGCGTTTCATAATATTGTCTCTGCAGGCAAATAAGACGCATTGTATTTCTCTTGCTGCTGAAAATAGGCCTTCTTATAAATGCTAGGCGTAGTACAGCTACATTCCTTTGCTGTATTGTGAACATTCTTTTGCTACAGCGCATTCTTTTGCTGTGTACTGTATTTTGCTGTATACATTCCTTTACTGTATTTAAATGACAATCTCTATAAGAATTGCCCGGTCCTCAGTGTCCGACAGCTTTTTATCCTAAATCCAGTACCACAAACACACAAAAAATTAGGATCCAGATCAGACTACACAGCGATAATCTCAAAACGAAATTTTTGGATACCAAGCAAACTCTCTTATGGCAAGACGGTCTCCAAACTATTTATATCCACGCAACAATGCTGCAATATACAACGAAGCTGTAATGAACTGTAACATAATACCTCAAAATATCCCTGTGTAAAAAGATCATAAACAACTGGCTCCTTACACTGTCCTACGACGAAACAGAAAGGATTATCTACAAATAGCTACGTAAGAAGTAAGACTACACAAACCGATAGCACTCCTAATCTCACTCAGATATACACACATACACACGCGCACGCACGCATACGCACACACACATTTATGTTGAATTTTGTTTGATTGAGCAATACTCAATCAAACAATATTACCAAGTTTTTGTTTTTTATTCATTCTTAATTTCGAATTCGATCTGGTATAATGTAAATGTTTATTAATAAATATTTTCTTGTTTTTTTTTTAACTCCTGGTGATTATAAACTAACCCGTTCCTTAATAGATTACTACAACTATGATGTCTTGATAATCATCCTGCAGACTGCAGTCATCCTCTTTAAGTGTATTATGAAGCTCGTAGTATATTCTGTAAGATCCCTTAATTCAAAATCTTCGTCCTCTTTATCGTGTAGTTAGTGCCTAATCTGGTTTTAGAGTTTTTATGCTACCCGAGAAACATCTCTCAGGCATGCTGGTTAGCAAGTGATATTTATCAAAAAAAAAAAACACAAAAATCTTAATTGTACAGTGAACACAATACGTAAAAAATCTACATAACTAAAGAACGAAAAAACAGCGGTCTTACCATTGACATTTAAAAGAAACGACAAACCCTAAAAATTACAATAGGGTGGAAGGTTAACGACTTTCCTCAATTCAAAGCCACAATACTTTCATAATTGGTGCCAGTACCTCACTGACCCGGCCTGGACTTAATTGCTGGATTCGATTGACGAGAGCCCCCTAGCGGCAAATATATTGAGTTACAAATTACATGTGCCTCACTGCTTGACGTGTTATCATTGAGATAATGATGACATGTGTTCTCTACGTCGTTACGGTTATGTAATGATCAATGGTGTTTGATTTGAATATGGTTTGTTTTTGTTTAGGAGTATTTATCGGATACTAAAAGTCGTTGCGTATGTGTAGTCAGATGCCCGATAGTCTGATATCCAGTCTTACCAAGGAATACTAAATAATTTATTCATCAATAAGTACAAAAAAGTAAACATGTAACAAAATGTAGGTATATGGTTAAATCATTGTACAGTGTAGCAACTACATACAGCACACTGATTCCCAAACTGAGACGAGCTCGTATTTCGGGATTCGGCGGCTCTCCACTCTAGTGTCATTACAATAATTATTACCAAACATTTGCAACATTGGACTCCTTATAGTTAAACTCCTTATACTTAAACTATTTATAGTTATGTTCTCAACGATGTATTTCTATATTCTATTTTTATTTTCCATTCACTGTCCATTTTACTTATCAATTAATATGAACTTTTCTGTTTCTTCATAATTTAAGGACTTAAGCCAATTAGTTAGTTTAATTTTCAAGTTATACTTATTTAGTTTATATAGTGAGATTTTATTATGAATTTTGTTATAATACCATTATTACCCAGTAACGATTGTTAGTGTTCATGTAAAATACTGGTATTCAGCTGCATCCTATTAAACTGGGAGCCGACCCCAAAAGTGATGGAAAAAATCTACAAGCAGATGATGATAACATAATAGTACAACATACCAGTAGGACCTACGGAAATGCACGTTAGATTTTATGTTGCACGAAATGTTATATATAAATAATTCTACAACTTGGCCTGACATGCAGCTGTTTTATTCACCCGTGTGTTGTAAGTACCTCAGTAAAACTTAATGATCCTCCACGTAGAATAAAATTTCATTAAATTATACTTTACTAGTGATAAAAAAACAGCTCGTGGCCAAATAATAACAGCCGCTCGGATCGATCTTTAGGGTAAGCCGAACTTGCCTAGGTTTGTTTTTTGTTTTTTGTTTTTTACACTAGGAATTTATCCTGTATCGTGGGTGCGTTTACAAACATTTAATCTCACATACACAAACAGCCAGACCCAGAACAACTACCTGTAGATCATACAAATATTTGTTCCGTGCGGGGATCGAACCCGCGACACGCAGCGCAGTAGCCGATCGCTCAGCCACTGTGCCAACCGTGCCGTCTAGGTTGGTCTGTGGATCTGGTGACCACCCATTACATACCGAGTTTCCTCCGTGCCTAGGAAAGCACGTAAAGCCGTTGGTCCCGGCTGTCATTTGTAGATCTTTGACACTCGTTACAGGTAGTCAGTGGCTCCAAAAGTCGAACAACCAGTCTTACCAAAGGGTATCGAATCACCCAGTACTAACTGGGTTGTGGAGGTCAGATAGGTAGTCGCTCCATGTAAAATACTGGTATTCTTATGTATCCGGTTAGACTGGAAGTCGACCCCAACATAGTTGGGAAAAGACTAGGCAGATGATGATGGTAAAATAGAAACAGCCAAGTCAGTTCAGCCGTCCTGAAATGATGATGATTTTTATTCATACAGTAGATTAAAAACCATATAAAAAATCGTCCTATCTGACTTCAAGGTGTTTCAGTATTAAATTGTCATTTTTATAGGATTTTTTATGCTTCATCATTCTCCTGCCCTTATCCCAATTTATTTGGGGTCGGCGCAGCATTCTTTTTCTTCCATATTTCTCTATTCCTCGTCATCTCATCAGACGTTCAGGATTTTATAGCTACTTCAGTTGTAGCTACAATAGATACTTCCACTAACATAGTGTGAGTTTCAAGTTCTTCACGAGTGTAGCCCTAACCTTACATCTTCGTTATACTTTAAGGGTATTTTCTGCAACACTGTAATGGTCCAGTTCGTTATCCCACTTACCTAGGGGTGTCAAACAATAATATAAGAATCTAAATTTTACAAAAGTCCATAAAATCTAACTGATTAAAATGACAGCTGCCAAACTAAAGGGACTAATAGTTATAACGAAATTAATCATTATAAATGCATATTTATGCCGTCAGTATTTTACGTTATGTAAAAATGTGTATTATTTGGGGCCAATTAAATGAAACTATAAAAAAACATAGTCTTCATAAAATTATAGGCTTAATATTTACATCCTGTGACAGCTGTGATTTTAATCAAGTTAAAAAGAAATAAAGCTCAATTGAAAATTGTTGGTTATTAACAAGGTAAGTTTTTAAAGAAAGTTGTAAATATGTGGTACCTTATGACAGCTTTAGCCAATTAAAAATTGTGTGGTATAACTACAACGATTGTCACCCACTGGACACCTGTCGGAGGAAATCGCCGCCGAGGTAGACCGCGGCGAAGGTGGTGTGACGATCTGATCTCGTTTGCGGGGCGACCATGGCCTGATATCGCACAGGACAGAGAGGTTTGGAAAGAGAAAGGGGAGGCCTTTGCCCAGCAGTGGGACACTCAAACAGCCTAACAAAAAAAATAATAAATATACTACCACTAAGAAACCCGACTACTGGAAAATCACGCTCTAACTAATTTCGGGGTTTACTAGGTAAAATCGACTCCTCCTATTGTTGAAATCGGTTAAAATGTAGCCTATGTTACCCGGGCTATAATAACGAAACGGTTGACACCTTATTGATCAAAATCGGATGAACAGTTTAGGCGCTACGGAAGAACATACGTAAACACATAGACTGCTAAAATCATAATCCTTGCTTTTGACTTCGCCGTAGTCGGGTAAAAAAAGGTCCGCTTTCTGGTCACGTGAAGAGTCCACCAACCGCTTGGCGACATCCCGAAATACTAGGCGGGTATTTACGTTTGATTACTTAATTAGTCAAATACTCAAATTGCAGACTGGTAGTTAGTCTGAACTGAAGTTTACGAGAGTCTTCACTTTATGCGGGCGCTCACGTCGTGGAAATATATTTAGGTCAAATTTCCTTTCACTCAACATTATACAGCCGTCAAAATATTATTGCGGAGCTGCTAACCCTACGTGCGCCGTTCCCAGCACTTTCTTGGCAGGCGGAGACCTGAACATTCATACTGTTATATAAAGTATTTTATTATGTACGGTGTATATGAGTGCATGCAAAGACGGATGGCTTAATTAGGGAGTTATGTGGGCCTGGTGGACTTTATTTAGTTAGTTTACTGTGAGCTTAGGTTTTATAGTTACTAGTTCAGAAAAGCTCCTTTTTATGACTCGTGGGTATTTTATAACAGCCGCTCGTGTCTATCTTTAGGTAAAGCGGCGCTTGCCTAGGTTGATCCGTGGATGAATCCGCCCATTACATGGCGAGTGCCTTTCGTGCCTCGAAAAGCATGTTAAGCCGTCGTCCCATCTGTTATTTTTTTTTTATTTTTTTTTATTTTCCCATTTTTTATTTATTTACGTTCTTATTGCTATGTGATTACTAGTGTTGTATTGGTTGGAAGTTGCTGAGTAACGTTTTGAAATGTCTGAAAAGTCTGTGAGATTTTTCAGAAATTTTTATTGATCATAATAATTACGTATTCTCAATAAATTATGCGTTCCCATTGGTGAATCATGAATATCATGAAATCAAAATAAATACTAAGAGGTACATGTAAAACATTCCCACTGTTTCGGTAAATATTCACACAAAACATGTTTGGGAATGCACAGTAAAGAAACATGTAATTCTTTTCGTAAGACTATTAATGCACATAGGATAATGCATAAACTGAGTTCGGCTGCATGCAGTGGTATTGTATTCGAATTTTTGACACTCAGCGATTTTGAAATTGACCCTTTAGTTTTGCTTCATGATATGAGAGCTCCTGTTTTTATAAAAACCGGGAACTTTGAATAGTGTCATATGTCACATTACTAACATGCTCTCTCTCTCTCTTTTTCAAACTCTGTCCACCCAATGCTGAGTGTAGGTCTCTTCCAAATCTCTTCACTTTTTACGGTTTTCAGTTTCTTACTTACTTAAATCTGATGGAAAAGTCCTAAATCTTTCATTCTTTCTCAACCCTGTGTAGCATATAACAAGTACCTAGATATGCTTGTACATCCCACTGATAAATTCCACGATGTCAGACCTACACAGTACACAATGATGCTTTGAAAAATGGGTCACTAGTTTAAAGATAAAAAACCACACTAGGTACACCTACATACAATTCCTCCACTCAAAACATGCGGGTACCGTACACAATACATAAGATAGGAACATATTGTAGGGCCAGACAATATGCTGGCCATTCTATGTAGACTATAGTACTAGTCCTACTGGCTAACAATGGCACGGTCAAGACATGCGGGTGTAAGATATGGACTAATTTCGTTCTTATTATCGTTGGTCAATTAGTGTGTTTGTGATAGTTAGACTACTCGTTGGTTATGATTGTTTGTGATAATTAATATGTAAATGCGAAATTTTGTGAGGATGGAAATTTGTTACTCTTTCACGCAAAAAGTACTGAATGGATTTGGATGAAATTTTGCACACAGATACTTTTACTTTTACATATGATACTTTTTATCTCAGTAGTATGATCCAGTGGAACATTTATCGTACTCCACGTGGGTGAAACCGAGGGCATAACCTAGTATGTAATAATTGAGACTGTCAATCTGGCGTATACTTAGGTGTTCCTCTACTGCTAAATAGAAAAAAAAAAAAAAAAAAAATGGACTTTTAAATTGAGTGGTTTAAAGCTTTATATTAACTTTAACCTGCGCTGTGTTTGTATTTGATTAATGAGTACCCGGTAACTTAGCATACCTAAGCTCGTTTACTAAACTTAGGGAATGATTTCCACAAGACGGCTCGCATGGCATCGCATCGGAAAGGATAGGAACGGATGCGGTGACAACCGATCGCGTCCGGCAGGATGTCGACGCATACGTCCTGTTTCTGCGCCTAGTCAAATAGTCTCATTCCCACCATGTTCCAGCTGAAAGGATCCGAACGGATACGATGACAGGCGAACTAAGCCGATCGCGCGTTGTAGAATATTTTCGGCTACGATCGCGTGTCGCGGAAGACGCCCGTGTTCAAGCTGCTGTGCGCGGCTTGGTAATATAGACTTTAAATACTGTGTACACGATTTAATATCGTTTAAAGATTGTAAAATCCGTTCCGATCAGATGCGATGCGAGCTGTTTGGTGGAAATCATCCTTTAAGAGTCAACATTCCTCTCCGAAATACGGTAAATTGCAATATCAGGCTGAAACATTCTTTGCTTATATACATTGTTACTAACACTTATTCTTATGTTTTATGAAATGAACACGTTAAAAGAGGTTTCATTCGTATTGTTCCTAACATACATAACATATATTCATCTCCCAAAACTGCATTAATTCTGTTTGCATCAGAAATACCAACAGAAGTTCATAAAACAACACGTATTTTAGATTTTAATGTAATTTACATCCAAGCTCTAAAAATACCATGTTACGCAGTTATTTTAGAACAACCACCGACTGAAATTTCAGATCATAATATTTCAGGCTTCATTCGAATTTCGATTCAACGAAGCTTTAAAAAAACTTGAGTACTTAATGACACACTGAAATCGTAATGAAAATTGTACCCATACAACCTGAATTGGACATGACATGCAACCTGAATTGGTACTGTAGATTGGGAATATTTCAATAGACTTTGATAGGAATCCTGATGAAATCAGTTTTAATTAGACTTTATGAATATATTATTTAGCTTCATTGATATAGTTTTCCCATTTTTTGTGGATTTGGTATTCATTTCATGGTATCCATTGTTTTTTTTTTGGAAGGCAAATCATCAAATGACAGGGGTCATTTGATGATTTGGGAATATTTCAATAGACTTTGATAGGAATCCTGATGAAATCAGTTTTAATTAGACTTTATGAATATATTATTTAGCTTCATTGATATAGTTTTCCCATTTTTTGTGGATTTGGTATTCATTTCATGGTATCCATTGTTTTTTTTTTGGAAGGCAAATCATCAAATGACAGGGGTCATTTGATGATTTGCCTACCCAGAGGGCTGGGTGGAGGGAAGGGAGTGTCAGACTTCTACTGACTAAAACCCATCCATATTCCTTCTTCGCCCTTTATGTTCCAGGGCCGCGGTATCTCTGTCGAACAGTCCCGCAACCAGGTTCATGGCATCCTTGAATTTTCTTAGTAAGATTTAATTATTTCTGTAAGTAGACAATTGTTACGTACCCGATACTTAAACATTATTGCACCTACTTATCGTTATGAACCATTTTAACAAGGAATCAACACACAAAACAAATCAGCTGTCTAGTACATTTTTGTGTGCACTTTCTTCGAAAAAATGCATGGGGTAGCTGTTTTTTTTACAGAATTAGTACCATGGCCAAAGTAAGTATCGGTTACAAATGACCAGTCGCCTTGCATGTTTACTAAACAAGTTCTAATTAAAGACACTTTCTCAAATAGGCTATTTTCTCCATAAGCGAAGTGACGGCGTGCCAGCTATTTATAAAAATATCCCTACACATTATATTCGCTGAGTGAATTTTGTTGTCATCTAATTTGAACTCGTCCTACGTAAAGGCGCCGAGTGCTAGCGACTTTATATTTCTCAAAACTTCAATTTAAAAGGTTTTACTGTAACTTGAGATTTATTTTCTTTTTTACTCTTATAGACATCAGTTTGTTTACCTCTGCTTCATTCAAGTGTTTTTTTTATGTTATTGAACTTTTTTTATTGACCTTGGTTCTCAGATAAATCATTGCTATAATTCAATTATTTTCTAACCTTGTGTTCTCAAGTTTTAATCTTTTAAAACATTTTATAATAAGATAACCAGCCAAGTGCGTGTTGGACTTGAACACAAAACGTTCCGTAATACCAGACAATCTAATAACAATATTTTAACGCTGATTCATCGGTCAATTTACACACAACAGAAAAACTGGATTTATTTTTTATAGAATGTTAATGAAAAACAAAGTAACTGCTGCAGTTTTACCAAAAAGTCGAATTGGTATCTCAAAAGCTAAAATCAAATATTATCCAAACCAAGTTCTTTTTACGTTCTACAAACTCACAATTTTTCAGAATTTTCCACACAATTTTTACGACTTTAGAAGCAAATATTGACCAAGCATTGACTTAAGAAAAAAAGTATTTGAGGAACCACGATATCATTTCTTACGATCAACATGTTGTATTTGATTCACACATAGAGAACTCAGTAAAATGGTATAATTTTGTCACCAAGAAAGAAACAGAAGTTACCTTATAACAATACATTCGTCTTTTGTTTAAGCCATTGCCCACACAAAAATATCTACATTGCTTTACCAATAAGTGCAGGGTACTTACCATACAATCTGCATCCGTTCTACAATTTCTTGAAAGTAGGTGTACTTATATTATACCTACTCGAGCGACATCGATGTCAGAACATTCAATTACTATCGATTTACTTTCCGACCCAGCTAGTTCACTTCATCGACGAATAAATTATTAGACGAAACTCCTCGCTGTTGACATAGCTAACTTTATTAACTTTTTAAATGATTAACTTCTACTTTTCGATATTGCTTTTTTGATAGCTCGATAATGAAGTCGGTGTTTTCGTATATTTTGGAGCCATTGAAGCGTTTCTTGGTGAAAACCTTCGCGAAAATGTCGAAATTTGTTTTGATATTTCGATGAACATTATTATTGGGTTTTTTGACGGCAGTTTTTACTGGCGAAAAGTAATTGATGAATAATATTATGCACAGGTCACTAGACTAATATTTCATGGAAAAAAGACCATTATATATGTCTATAGCAGCCTCATAACTTCCTTATTTGATGTTCATGCACCTATAAAATCATATACAGTAAAAGAAAAATCGATGTTCAGTTATGTTCTGCTGTAATTTTTTTCGACGGAGTAAATATGAATTTACATACAAAGAGCACTAATTCTAACAAAAAATCTATTTCATTGAACTGATAACACGACAATGTATGGGCGGTAAGTTTACTAAGTTAACATAAATATTACATTGACTTAGCTGAACTTCAGGCTTGAAAATTACTAGGAATTGTTTATAAAAACTTTTCTTTGTGAAGTTATGGAAAGTAATTAATAGTTTTATTAACAAAACAACATTCAATATCCCACCTCTTAGACATACTAATAATCCCCAAATGGTATTAAGTCCTATTATATGGGACTTAATATCATTTACTGACATGACTTTTTATATAGGACGAGCCTTTTGTCATCAACCGCGCACAAATCCAGACTCCGTGCTGGTACTGAGATATTCCTTACGGGAAAACCTAGAGATTTCTTCTCTTATTGATGTTAGGAAATTGGTACCGTAAATAAAAACTGTCAACATGCGTGCTCCCAAAACAAATATTTGTACGTCTTCCGTATTTTCTTTAACCAAATTACACGTGTGTGATTTCAAAGGGCTTCCTGATTTCTTCACTTCAAATTTTCACATCAAAGGAAGCCAAGTTTCTTACACGATGTACTTTTATATAATTTATGATGACGAATGATGTCTTCAGTAACTGAAAAGAACTGAAACATTGATTAAAACGGGCAAAGTAAGAGCGTTTAGCGGTTTTTTTTTCGTTTTTTTTTTCATAGAGTTTTAGTGTTCTGTACCCGAAGGGTAACCAACGGGACCATATTACTAAGCCTCCATCCATCCATCCGTCCGCTTGTCTGTCAGCGGGCTGTATCTCATAATCCATAATAGGTAGGCAGTTGAAAATTTCACAGAATTTTTACCTATTAAATTTTAATTTATTTTTAGTAAAACAAATAAATTAAAAAAGGGGGCTCCCCTACTACTATGGTACGGAACCTTTCATGCGCTAGTACTCGCATTTGGCCGGCTTTTTTATTTGTAATTTAAACTATAATATGTAACTGATTTTTGTCCCTAATAAATAAAATATGTATGATCTGTATTATAGGACTGGTTCAGACACATAAGTTAAGTACCTATGTTCTATAATATATTATACATACGTTCACGGTAGTGAATATTGTAATGTGTGTATCGAAATTTTGAAACTAGATTTGAACTGCATATTGAGCTCTTTTTGTTACTGTGCAAATTCGAAAGTCAAACTAGTTTGTTCTTGGAAATATTGAAACTGTTTGTGAGCAACACTGCAAATAAATACAAATAGAATACAATAGAGAGCTGAATGCAGGTAATAAATAAACATAAACGCCTGTAATCCCCGAACGGTTAGGCAGAGGTGTACCTATTAGTAAACCCACATTTCGCCAGTTATGTTTAAGTCCTATGTAATATGGGGCGAGCCTATTACCATCAACTAGGCACAAATCCAGACTCCGTGGCTGCTACTGAGAAATTCCCCCAATAACACTTTGCCCGACCTGGGAGTCGAACCTAGGACCTCATGCTCAGCAGTCGCGCTTCCGACCACTAGACTAACGAGGCAGTTCAGGCAATGAAAAACCATAAACCGTGATTATTTGCTGTAGGTACACCTCTACCTACACGACAAAAACAAATACGCCTGAAAGTATTCCAGTTGGCAAGACTGCCTACACAGGTCTTATCTCAATTGTTGATTGTATTTGGCCTATAAAACAAGATTTATAGTGAGCTATGTAGTCCCCAGATAATAATAAAGTAAGGTTTTCACAACCAACTACAATGGTCTGGAATTCCTAGGTGAAATCGTAAAGTTAAAGGCATTGTTATGTTGGTGAAACTTCGTTCTTCGCTCCAGTAACATATATTTTATGTGTTACAACATGCATCAGCTTAAACAAATGACCTTAATAACAATGCCTGTTTAGTTTGGTGTTTAAGCCAATTTTCTTTTGACCAAACGGTTCCCTTCCTCCTTAAACCAGTCAGCCTTCAAGACAAGAGTGAACAAGAATCTTCTGATCGTACTAATTTAATCTTAGACCTCATATATCGCTTTACATCAGCCGGAATCAAAGTCAAGGGTGACTCCTATTAGTCATTAAAAGGAAGACAAATAAATTTTCCTAAGTACGTTTGTCTGTAATGCGATTCATCATTCTCCTGCCCTTATTTTAATTTATTTGGGATCGGCGCAGCATGTCTTCTTCTTCCATACCCATATCCACGTGTAGCAGAGCTAATAGGTTGATAACACAATTTACTGACTATATCACAGGCTGACCAACACCACCAAGCCCCAGCCCAGGGTACGCTTCACCTTCCAACTTCCCCGCATTCGTGGTGACTCACAGTTGACATTAGTGACAGCTACTTGAGTACTTGTGGCTGTGTGACAGTGTTTTCATATCTATTAAATAGATAAACTACACATACTTCTCTAATACTCGTCATCTCTGGCCTCCTTTCTGGCAACTATAAACGAATATTTTAAAGTGGAGAGACAGTACTGGCTTAGAATGCGGTCATTGAATCTTTGCAATTCCATGTGTCATCCATTAGCATAGTGACCGCGGCAAATCTCCTCGATCGATTGAATTTTCCATAAGCCATTGCACGGGCATTTTACTGGCAATAATCCAAATTGGAAGGTATAGCCGACAATCATGATTCACTTTTATGGTAGCACCACAAAGCCAATTACTTTGGTTGACGTATATAATCACACTTTTTACCATGAGGGTAGATGGAACACGGCCATCCCACCATTTATGGTCCAAGTATGGATCGTAGCTGGTGGCGATATAGTATGGTCTTTCTTTTTTGTGAGGTTAGTGCCTAACCTTTTTTTTTTTTTTTTTTTTTTTTTTTTTTTTTTTAGGATGGGAAATCATCAAATGACCCCCCCCGCTCTGGGCGGAGCGGAAGGGAGTGTCAGACTTGTACTGACTAAAACCCATCCATGTTCCTTCTTTGCCCTTTGTGTTCCAGGGCCGCGGTATCTCTTTCGAACAGTCCCGCAGCCCTGGCAGGCATCGGCCCGTGCGGACCCCTGCGTGGTTGCTGACATCTCTTTGAGGCGCGCGTGGAACACGAACGCGCCGTCGACACGGCCTGTCGTCATAAGACGGCCGGACGGCGAGCTAGCCCATAACTCGCCGTCCACAGGCCCGCGCCTACGGTGGCCGGGGGCCACCACGTGACCCCCGACGCCCAGGGCGTCTCCCGCGGCGGCTGGGACGTGAGGCTCTTTCCCTCTCACGTTCCGCCATCTCCTTCACTAGCATGACTGCTTCGCAGAAGGAGGTGACGGCTTCCCATTCCCTCTCGCTCCGGACCATGGCTTGAACCAGGGCCGGGCGCGAGAGGTCGCCGCCGCCAATCGCCTCTACGAGGACACGGCGCTGCTCCGCCCAAGCAGGGCAGGCCTCCACAGTGTGCTGCACCGTGTCCTCCGGACGATCCTCACAATGGAAACACCCGGGCGTTTCCTCCCGCCCGATTCGGTGCAGGAACCTCCCGAAACAACCGTGTCCGGTGAGGACCTGCGTCAGGCGGAAGGTGAGGGCGCCGTGGCGCCTCTCTAGCCACTCCTCAAAGAGGGGACTTATCGCCACGATGGTGGCGTGCCCTGCACGGGGTTGCGACAGTCGCTCTCTCCATGTCACCATGAGATCGCGCCGGAGGTCTGTCCGCTGAGCGGCGATTTGCCGCGGCAGCGGAGTTTCCCCCCGACGTAGTACCTCCGCGCGCCATTCGTGAAGGCGCGCGAGGACTATCGCCTCCAGATCCCATGGCGGCAATCCGGCAAGGAGGCTAGCCGCCTCACCGGAGATCGTGCGGTACCCCCGGACTAGCCTTAGGGCTATCCCCTTTTGGGGCGCGTTCAGGTAGCGGGCGGCTTGCCGCCTCAGAGAACGCGCCCACACCGGGGCCCCGTAAAGGGCCATGGACCGCACGACCCCCGCGTATAGCCTCCGGCAGGAGGCGTTTGGACCCCCCAGGTTGGGCAGGAGCCGCTTGAAGGCAGCCCCGGTCCGTTCCAGTTTGGGGGCCAAACGTCGGAAATGCTCCACGAAGTTCCACCGGCTGTCGAGGACGAGTCCCAGGTACTTCAGCGTCGACCCGACGCCGATGGAAACCCCTCCCGCCGTCAGTAGGGATCCCGACGGTGGCGCATTCCGAGGCCCATGAAAACACATGGCCTCGGACTTGTGCAATGCCACCTCGAGACCCAATTGCCGGATCCTCTCCACGACTATCGCAACCCCGCGTGTCATGTTTTCGGCCGCCGCCTCGTGCGACCCCCCTTGTGCCAGTACCAGCGTGTCGTCAGCGTAGCAGACTACGCTGACGCCGCTAGGGAGGTCGGCGCGCAGCACCCAGTCGTAACCGATGTTCCACAAGGCCGGCCCCAGAACCGATCCCTGTGGAACACCGCACGACATCTCTCGCCGGTTCCATTCTCCGCTCTGACCGGGGTAGATGACGGCCCTATCCGTCAGGTAGTCCCCGACCACACGACGAAGGTAGGTCGGCACCCGGTGATACCGGAGTGCCTCCCCAATGCAGCTCCAGGGCATGGAGTTGAAGGCGTTGGCGATGTCAAGAGACACCGCCAATACGACCCCGCCCCGGGAAACCGCATCCCCCGTCGTGAGGGCTCTCACGCGCATGATGGCGTCCACCGTCGAGCGCCCCTTGCGGAAACCAAACTGGTGTTCCGCAAGATCCGGCCCCATCCCCGCGAGGTGCCCGGCGAGGCGGTTAGCAATAACTCTTTCAAAGAGCTTGCCCACCTCGTCGAGCAACACTATGGGCCGGTATGCGGACGGAGAGTCCGCAGGGCGCCCTGGCTTCCGGATGAGGACCAGCTTCCCCGTCTTCCAACGAAGCGGGAACTGGCCTCTCTCCAAGCATGCGCTTAGGAGCCCTTCCAGTCGGGGCCCGAGAGCCTCACAGGCCAGGACCCAGGCTTTGCCAGGCAAGCCATCGGGTCCCGGGGCGGTATTTCTGGCCTTCAGCCTGCGTACCGCCACTCTCAGGTCTACCCCAGTCACCTCCGGAACGTCGTCATCGGTGTGGTCCGCTTCCGGCACCGCAAGCGGTGGCGGAGCCATAGGCGGGGGAGGATGCCTCCCTCGCGAAGGGAACAGAGCGCTCACCACGTCCTCCACGAGCTCAGGCCGGAGACTCTGCGTCAGCGGGGGGCCCCGGGTGCGGAGTTTGTCCCGCACCATCTTGTAAGGGCGCCCCCACGGATCTCCGTTCAGAGACTCCAGCATCTCCTCGCGGGCCAGGTTCTTGGCCCGCCGGACAGCCTCTCGGAGGGCGGTCTTCGCCGCTCTGTACCCCTCGTAAAGCTCCGCCTCAATGGCTGCCGCATCCGGAGGGCGGATGCGGAGCCTGCGATGCCTGGTGTACCGGTGCCGCGCGGCAACGCACGCCTCACGCAGAGACGTCAGCTCTCGCGACCACCAGTACACCTGACGTCGGGCGCTTCCTGGCCGAACTCGGGGCATTGCCACGTCGCAAATCTCGGACATGGCCTCCTGGAACCAACCCGCCTCGTTGTTGATGTCGGCAGGCCTGGCTGGTGATGACACCCAGGCCTGCACGATCGAGGCTTCCAGGAGGAGCTCCCGGTCCAGCTGCTTCAGCGCCCATCGCGGACCACTCGGGGCCTGTAGGACCGGCGCGCTTGAGGTCTGGGTGGAGACGTCGAACCGGATGTACCGGTGGTCGGAATAGGTCTCCACCCCCTCCATGACGCGCCAGTCAACGACACGCGGCGACAGAGCGGGGCTAGCGAACGATATGTCCACCACCGACTCGCCCCGCATCCGCACGCACGTGGGGACAGAACCCCGATTTAGGACGACCAGGCCTGTCTCTAGAGCCCAGTCCTCCACCATTCTACCCCGCACATCCGTGTAACGAGAACCCCAAGCCAAGTTCTTGGCATTGAAGTCCCCGAGCACAAGTACGGGGAGAGAATGGCTCCCGATGACGGCACTCAACTCCCTGAGGGAGTTGAGGAACTCGGCGAGAGTTCGGTTCGGGGAGAAGTAGACTCCCACTACAACTATCTCCCCGAAACGTGCTGCTACGCACCCCTGACCCTTCCTGACACTCTCAAGGGTCGGGGTACCGGCGGCGGCCGACGCAATTATGGTCACTGAGCCGCTAAGGTCCTCCACCCAGTCATCCCTGGGCGGGACAAAGTACGGCTCAGCGACCACGGCGATGTTAATCGACCACTGCGCCATGCTCTGGATCAACAGATCCTGAGCGCAGGCGCAGTGGTTGATGTTCGCCTGGAGAAGGCGTAATGGGGCCGTTACTGGCACTCCATTTCAGCCCCCTCCCGGGCCTCCTGCGAGGGCCCCGCTGCAGTAGTTGCAGCAGTGGCGGCAGCGGCGGCGACAGTGGCGGCGGCTGCGGCGGTGGCGACGACGGTGGGGGTTTTGGAGGTGGTTACGGAGGGCCTTCCGTTGCCCCTGGCCTTGGTGGGTGTACCGCAGGCCTTGCTCCCTGCCCGGTGATCAGCCGGCTTGCCAGATGCCGCACATGCGGCGCAGTGCGGCGCGGCGGAGCAAGCCGCGGCCATGTGACCGGGCTGGCCGCAGCGGAAGCATAGGCCACTGCGGTCCACCTCCGAGGTGCACCGAACCGACACGTGGTTCCCCACATGGCAGCGGAAGCACCTCAGAGGTCTGGGTTCGAGCAGCTTAACCTGCGCCGAAACCCAGCCCACCAAGAGCCTTCGGCCCTCCAAAATGGCTTTCGCCGCCGTCACAGGGCAGCTTACCGTTACGGTTCGCATGCCCGACAGGTCCGGACGTAAGGTGCCTGCCTTGACCTGCTCAGCAGGGCACCCACCGGTCCTGGTGACGGCGGCCACCACCTCCTCCTCGGTCACCGAGTCGTCCAGACCCAGGATGCGCAGGTCTGCGCATTTGACGGGCCTGGACACTCGGGCCTCGTCCGCATTTAGGGACGCTCTAAGCTTTTCAGCTAGAGCGTCCGCGGACGAGCCACGGGTTTCGCCGGGGATCTCCAGCACTCGAGCCCCTGTCGCGGTGACTCTGAGGCGGAGGCCCCCGGTGATCCCGAGCTCCCCCAGATCCACCGTCGCCCTCGCCTTAGCGAGCACGTCGCGGTATCTCACGCCCCTTTTTTCCGCGTCCGGCTGTAGTGTAATCACTACAGCTGCGGTCTTCGGGGCGCTGAGCCTAGCCGCGACGCTTCGCTCCTTTTGTCGGCGCTTCCGCTCCAGCTTCCGGGCTTTTTTGGCCGCCTTCCGCTCCCTTGTCCTTTCTCCAGCCACCTGCCATCCGCTCTCGGCCGCGGAAGGCTTAGGGGGCGGGGGGGGCGGTGGTGGCGGCTGTCTCGCGGGTGGCGCTGGCACAGTCGCCACCTTGCCCTTCTTTTGCGCCGCCGCCTTGCCCTGCCTCAGGGCCGCCGCCTTCTTGGCCGGAGCCGGTTTCGCCGGAGCCGGCCCTTCGGGGGCCGACGCAACCCTGCCGGAGGGCCGGCCAGCCGGCCCCGGTGCGGAGGCCGCAGCAGCCGCATATGTGGCCGCCCTCGGTCCCGGGGGCGCCCTGTTTGCCGCCAGGGGGGGGCGCAGTACAATGCCCTCCAGGACGGAGAACCGCGCCTGGAAGGCAGCCAGCTCCTGCCGAACCAGGTTCAAGACCTGGTTCTCAACCGGCACGGGCTGGCTTAGTTGCTGCTGGCCCCCATTTTGGGGCGCGGACTCGCGCAGACCGGCCAAGTCTGCTCGGAGCTTGCGGTTCTCCTGTTGGAGAAGCTCTGTGGCGGCCGTCAGGCGAGCGACCTCCGCCCGCAGTTTGGCCACTTCGTCTGACGGGGGCCTCTGGGGATATCTGGCCTCCGCTGACGCCACGATGGAGGCGATTGCTGCGGGCATGGCTTTATGCCTGGTGGAGGGCTTCTGTTTGTATGAGACAGCCCTCAGCGCCGCCTCCACTTCCTTCGCGAAACCGGCCTTACGCTCCGCATCGGAGCCGCCGTCTGCGCCAGCCTCGTCGCCAGAGGAGCCCGAACGGGCCACCCCGCGACCGGCCACCCCCGGGTGGCGCCCCTCCTCGGCAAGCCGCGCCGACCTCTCGGTGGCAGAGAGGCCTCGCCCCTTGCCACGGATCCCTCCACGCTTGCTAGTGGGGATCTTGCGAGCCGAGGCCAGCTCTTCCTCTGAAGACGACCCTCGGTCGCCCTCTGGCCAGGACCGCTTGCGGAAGAACTTTCCGTTCACCGCAGCAGCCCCGGGCCTCCCGCGCCGGGAGCTCTCTGAGCCTCCCGCGCTCATATCGCCGGATGCGGCGCCAGACTCCGACCCCGCATCCCTCTCCTTCCTTCCTTCGCCGTTACCGGCCGCGTTTCGGGTTATATTTTTTTCCATATAGTTCCCACGAGTATGGGGGAAATAAAAAGTCCATCTGGGCAGTGCCCCCTGTACCCAGATAAGCCATAGCCAGGCTCGGCAGTGGTTCGCACTAGCAACTGATTTTCCAAAGGAACCCGTCAGCCATACATCTCCTCGCGGTGCGCCGCCGCTTGAGATTCGGGGTAACTTTTTATAGAGGTTTTCTACCTCGCGGTCCGGGCGGTTAAGCCAAGACCCTCGGTCCCAATCGAAGCCGCGAGACGTGATCCACGACACTTCGACGGTGAGATTACGATATCGACGGGGACAGCGAATGACTGCGTCCTTCACTGCCTGCTCGGAGGCAGGGTAAGTGCACACCGAGCCCGCCCTTGCTCCTCCGCTGTGCCCTCTGCTTTTCAGAGGGTCACGCGGAGCAACGCCCCCTTGGTCCATAAAGGACCCCTCCCATGTCAGAATATTAGCCATGGACAGTAACATTCCCCGGGGAATAAGAATCTCTTCCCATTCCTCGGGGAAGGATACTGCCCACGCCCAGGGTGCACCGGCCCGGCAGCTGCTATTCCCTCCCGACGTATCGAAAGGGACCGGCAGCCATCAGGCACACGAGGAGGAATTCTGACAACGCACCCCTTAGTGCCTAACCTGGTGTCAGAGTTTTTATACCGCCCATGGGCCTCTTGACTAGGCTTTACAAGCCGTCGGGAAATATCTCTCAGAGATGCTGGTTTGGTTTCCTCGCGATGTTTTTCTTCACCGAAGCAAGTGATAATGATACACTACGCACATAAATCCGAAAAATCAGAGGTACATGTCTTGGGTTCGAAGTCGAGACCTATGGTTTGGTAGTCCAAGGGTCAAGCCACTAGACAATCACTGCATAATAACTGCTGATAGTATGGTAATACTGCGGCAAGCATAAATTTGGATAAACCATATTGCTATACTATAGCATAAAATCCGCTTTGAATAACACAAAAGTCAGTCACCCCTAAGGCTGGCAGTGAGCCAACACACGATCAGGAACTATGACAGTGTGAAGTCATAATCCTGTTAGTTGGGAGCCGGCTCCAGTGTGGGAACGGTTGAAACCCTTTCAAACTGCCTCTATCGGAGTTGTGAATGTAGTCTGGCATTTGTTTGATGGACTTTGGACTATCTACCCTTTAGATTATGTGGAATTTCTCTAAGGATTCTTTAGACGACCCCGATAATCTGAATAGATATTTAGATTTATATTTGTCTGTTTGGGTCTCATCATTGAGGCTTTGTAAGTTTTTAGAAAATAACCACAATTAAAAAACCATTTAGTTTCAACAAAAAAAAATAACTTTTTTAAAGTAAGATTTTTTTTTGAAAGACCTCCACGACGTACGAAAAAAAGTCGTTTCCCAGTAATTTTTGCATAAAGTTACTTAGATTGATGATTGGTTGACGGCTTCGTTAAGGGTTTTGTTACACCCTGTGTATACACCCCATGGGACAATGGCTGGACTATGATAAAAACACACAGCTTTCAGTTATGACATTATGTATTTCATTTTCACCCCTGAAAGAAGGAAAATTGCACCGTTCCGCCCCACCTACTCAAAGGCAAAAATGTTGTATCTCACAAATAAACTGGCGAACTACGGAACGAATCCGCACCGAGAGTTCCGCATAGTTTTAATGTTAATATTCAGCCTTGACCGGTTTAGTGGGTCAGTCAATTTATAGCTGGAATCTCCGTTACCAATGATTCTGTGCGTTTGTGAAAACAATATCATGTATTAAAATATCAATAACGTTCCTATTTACTGTTATTTGTATTGTATTTTTTGTTAGATACACAACTGTGAAGTCACACAAAAACAAAAAATACAGTAATAATTACTGTATTTTTTGTATTTGTGTATTTACTGTGTGTCTCCGTGCCACTCCGTGCCTCGGAAAGCACGTTGAGCCGTTGGTCCCGGCTGTCATTTGTAGATTTTTGACAGTCGTCACTGGTAGTCAGTGGCCCCAAAAGTCTGACAACCAGTCTTACCGAGGGGTATCGTATCACCCAGCACTAACTGGGTTGTGGAGGTCAGATAGGCAGTCGCTCCATGTAAAATACTGGTATTCAGCTGCATCCGGTTAGACAGAAAGCCGACCCCAACATAGTAGGGAAAAGGCTAGGCAGATGATGACTGTGTGCCTGGGTTGCCGGGTGAAATTTTACTATCTTCCCTTTCATTTCCAGATAAAATTTTCTTTCAATTCACGCAGTATTAAAATCCTAACAGCTTTATAACTATACTAGATAGGTACTCAACACCTCCGTCCGCGAGAGACTTGAGTAATTTAATTCAGAAAGGCTTTCTAAGATCAGTCTCGTCTCGCGTACAAAGCAATGAGATCACTCTAGCTAAGGCATTACTTCAGTCAATTAAAGTCTAAGATTTAGCTAGTGGGTCCTCTTTCTAAGACTTCTTGAAGAGAGCTCCTCATTTTGTCATATTGGGGCGAAGTGACACTCCTTTATTATTCAAAGCTTATTTACAAGATACAAGCGTCTTGCTTGTGGTATTCAAGTAAATTGAAGCAACAAATGACTCACGCAACTTTTTAACCCATTTGCACCACCAATAACTAAATACTAAACCATTTTTAAAGACGCTAAACGTATATTAAAACGCTATTTAAATAATTAATTGACAGATACGATGTTTTAAACTCGTGTAAAGTTTAAATATGAATTTAGTGATTAGTGGTGCAAGCAGGCCTTGTTGTTGCTTTAACTACAAGCAATTAAATCACAAGATGGTGATGGGAGAATGATGATGTAACTAGGCACTGGCAAAATTCGTCACTGGCCACTTCATACTTTCATAACTTCATTAAATTCTAATTTCGAACTTACAAGGTTACATTTTGTAGCGCGCCCGCGGAATCCTAAAAATGTAACATCTAGATAAAAATGACATTCAGTGGAAATCTCTGGAGCCGTTTCCATTATCC
The DNA here is from genome assembly GCA_905163415.1 of Noctua fimbriata. NCBI lineage: Eukaryota > Metazoa > Arthropoda > Insecta > Lepidoptera > Noctuidae > Noctua > Noctua fimbriata. The sequence continues at coordinate 1,282,515 of LR990937.1, forward strand.
TGTGCCACGAGAGCTTGATTTCATATTGACACATTTTTGCGAAAAGGGCTTTCACGAGGAGATATTTTTAGCAGAATCCTTGAACTTTCAGGACCGTATTTTTTTGATGAAGCAATAGTTTTTAGGCCGGTCTTTTTCATCGTAACACAACATCACGTATTTTCCATGAAGAGTTAGAGAGGTGGTCCTATATCATCATCAGCCTAGCCTTTTGCCAGCTATGTAAGGTCGGCTTACAGTCTCTCTGGATGCAGCTGAATACCAGCACTTTACATGTAGCGGATTTTGCTATCTGACTTCCACAACCCAGTTGGTACTAGGTAATACGATACCCCTTGGTAAGACCGGTTGTCAGACTTTTGAACAACAACGATTGTCAAAGATCTACAAATGAGAGCCGGGACCAACGGCTTAAGGTGCTTTCTGAGGCATGGAGTCGGTATGTAATGGGTGGTCACCCATCCATGGCCAACCTAGACAAGCACGGCTTAACCTAAAGAACGACCCGAGCGGCTGTTATTATTTAGCCACGAGCTCCTAGAGGTAGTCAGTACACTCATAATTTGTTAGTCACGGTACGTTCCATGTAATCGATAATATAGATGTGTTTTTAACTGTCGATGGTAATGAATGTTGGCATTTGTAATTAATTTGAGTGGTGACTGCTTTGCAGTGTTTAAGTATTATAATATTTTCATTCCTAGGGCCCTATTTTGGTAAGTGTAGTCTATTATAAAGGTATTCCTCTGAGACTGTTAACCAGACGTGTCTGTTGGAGAGCAATGGACTTTAAAATAGTAAAATCCTATTAATATTTTTTTTGCAATAAAGTATTGAGTATTTTTCTTTTACACAAAAAAACTGCTGAGTCGTATTGGGCGTGTTTCTCCGATTCGGGAACGCCAGCGTTAATTTCATAGTTATAAAAAGGTAAAGAAAGATAGACATGAAAATTACACACCAGTTCAAATAGAACTGGTCGTTAATCTGTCAAGTCTTTATAAACAAACAACTAATTTTCAGCCACCAAAGAAAGGTTTCCCTATCTCAAACTGCGATCACCCTACATTTTTCGTCGCGCTTGTAGGCGATGGAGTCAACGATAAAAAACTCCAACAGGACAAAAGCGCGGCCTCATGATCATTAATTGTCTTTGAAAAGGTCATGGGAAATCAATGGAAGGTCAAGGTCAGGTTCAAGTGTGTAGTTTAGTAGGTTGAAGGTTTTGGTATGTATTTAAGTATTTTAACGTTCGAGAACACAATAATTGTGTTCGAACAGTGGAGGGTTTAATTTTTTTTCTAAGCTGTAGAATGATTGGTGTTAAGGGAAATCTCATAACTCACTTACTATTTTGGACTTACAACCCTACTAATAATTATAAATGCGAAAGTTTGTGAGAATGTATGGATGTTTGTTACTCTTTGACGAAAAACTCCTGAACGGATTTGAATGAAATTTTGAACACAGATAGTTTATAACTTGGATCCACACACACGATTCTTTTTATTGCGGTAGTATGATTCCGTGGGGCAATTATCGAACTCCACGCGGTGGAAGCCGCGGGCATAAGCTAGTAAACAATAATAAGCTTTTATACAGTTGATAAAAAGTTCTTAACAGCATGTGCTCGCCAGCGCCAGCCGGCGTGCTTGTATGACAAGATGTTTGAACATGCACGAAGCAAGAAGAGTATGTAATGATCGTTGCTGATGGTGTTCTATAGCTTCTGTCTGGCAAAAGGCGTTAGCTTATATTAAAACAGCATGTACATGATGTACAGTTATTGATGTTCAGGCAAATTATTTTCAATGAATTCTCGTGTAATATGAGTTTTTAGAGCACTAACTGAAATGCTAGCGCGTCACATGAAATATTGGAAATGCCTGTGTGTGTAGGTATCTATTTATCTTTCATACGCCCGCACTTGCGCGTTACTGCATTTCATAGAACCAGGTAGCCGTATAAGTAAATAAAAAAATATATTCAGGTCGTACAGCGAAGTGCAATCGTCCATTTTGTGTTCCGAACGCGTGAATTTAATGGCGGGTTGGCAGCCATCTTTTTTATTTTGTGCCGGTATGTGGGGCATAGACAAGAACAGTATGTCAGGTAATTGAGTTGAGACTGGATAATGGAGCCTCCTTTTATCGAACCTGATATTAAAATACATCGTTAAGGTTTTCCTTTCTGTCGAGAAAGCTGGTTATTGTTTGTAAGTAATTTTTTGCTCATTAGTAAAGACGATGGACCATGGTTTCTTTTTTATATTTTGTGGTCTTTTTGTTCTCTTTTATTTATTTATCATCTATGGAAGCAAACAAAAACAGCTAATAAAACAGATTAAAAATAGTATGTGAGACTGACAGACAAAGAAAATATACAAGTTTTTTTGTAAAGTGAGTTTCATAGCCACCGGTGTAATTATTTAAAAAAAAGTAAACTTTCTAAAGGAAAAAAAAACTTTGAAAATCCAAACATCACATAGCGCTACTTACTAAGTTCTAGTAAAAATCGAGAAACTCCCAGCAAAGACGGGGTAGGTACAGTTTATTTAACTTTGAGCTAAGAAAGTTTTCTCCACCAGGTTCTTGATTCTATGGAAGTCTTTCACCAAAGTTTATCACACACTATCCCTTACATTATACTTGATTGGTTTCACTATTAAGACGTGAAACTGGTTCGGGTCAGTCTAATTTGTTACATCTAGTCGACAAAGTTTCCATTGAAATTTGCTGTCCTGCCTATGCCGAATGGGGTCGACCCGAACTGTAGTCTAGCACCTCATCATCTACATAGTCTTTTCCCAACTATGTTGGGGTCGGCTCCCAGTCTAATCAGATGCAACTGAGTACCAGAATTGTATGGAGTGACTGCCTATCTGACATCCACGACCCAGTTACATAGTATTGGGTAATTTTTCTACTCCTCCGCTGTTCTTTTCTGATTAATTTCGTTGCGGGATCCAAGACAGATACATTGTTCGTCTGGGACATCGTCGAGCTTCATCTCGGCGCTTTTCTGGTAGTCACCACTGTTGATTCTAGCTTTCAGGAGTTGCATTGGTGTGGGAATAGTGTGGCGTTCTTGTCCCCGTAAAAAGTACTGTTTAATACGAACCCCCTTAGTAAGGCTGGGTGTCAAACTTTCGTATCTGTAAGCCGGGACCAACGGCTAAAAATGATTTCCGAGGCACGGAGAAAACTCGGTATGTACTGGATGATCACCCACCCACGGACCGACCTTGGCAAGAGCTGCTTAACCTTGAAAATCGACCAGGGCCGCTGTAATTATTTAGCCACGAGCGCCTCAAACTCTAGTCTAGAACTTCTAAGGAGTTAGGTCCCAAAACAAATACAAAATGGCTGCCATCAATAACCTACCCGTCATATTTTGGGAATAGCAATGGTAAAGTCAAATCAAGATAAAATCCGTAACGGTCCATCTGTCAGAAATATTCAAGTCATCAATCTAGCCCAATAGCCAGGCCGGGATTAATCCTCTATCCATCTGCAAAAAACTAGACCAATTTTTCTCTCTGCGAACCTAACGGTATATAGTACGGATTGCGCGACTGTAAAGCTTAAAATATATGTTTGAATGAAGTTCGACTGGTGTAGTTTTTGTTAATGGAGGCATTGGGTGGTATATTTTAACTACTCTCAATTATATTTGATTCACTATGTTATAACGTTTTACTGTGTGATTTTTACGTTTTGTTTCAGTTGATCAAAATCATCTTTATTAGATTTGATCATCAGCCTCCTCTTTCCACGTCTCGTGGTTATTTGCTACCGAAGTCCTATCTTTTCTAGATTCAGGTATCATATAACGTGCAACGACTTCTTTTAGTAGGTGCAAGATATCTTACATCATTTATTGTCTTGGTCACTAGCTTGTCAAAAGCTTCTCTATCCGCCTTATGCTTTCACTTCACTGATACAATTCCACTAAATAAAAAAACAAAAGCACAGTAACAAAAACAACAATAAAATTACTAATGAGTAAAGAAATCAAAATACCAACTCTTCCAAATACCGCAAAAATGAAGCAAAGCCCCATCCATCAAATTGAAAGCCACAGACAAAGTTACAAAGTTAGAAACAAAAAGAAGCTAATAATAATAAAAAAAACAACTTGGTATTCGCCGTGTAGTCTCCAGCATTGGCCGAGTTGAGACAGCTCGACTCGAAGCACCATTAATTAAAAAAGTTGCCCGCAATATTGGCGCGTGAACACGAACTGGCAACCGGATTAACCACCTAAACTGAATATCCAACCTTACCAGCCGATCCATAAAGTTCTTATTGAACCGTGTGTCCAGGTATACAAAGAAGACTGGCTGGCTAAAAGTTGCTGATGTCAATTATCCGAGTTACAATCCTCGCTTCGATCATTAAAACGTTCGATCGGTTTATTTTGTGTATAGACTGGTTCGGCTGCGGATTGCCCGGTTAATTTGAGAACTGGGCAGAGTATACCAGTTGCTGTTTGCTCGTTAACAATTAGTGGTTCATTAATTTAATATTTTTTATCAAAGTAAGGTTTTTTAGAGCAAGTTTGGAGTTTCTTGCCTGTTGTTCTTCTGCGTAGGAAACGACCAATGCGAATCGTGCAACTTTTCTCGACGTTCTACAAGTGCCCATTAGGCCAAAGTAAAATAAAATATTTTGATTTTGATTTTAGAAATCGTCATGAGGAAAGTTTTGAGCGTCAATGTGGATGGTTATAAGAGTTGGAGAAGACTAAAAAAACGTGTGAAAGATGATATGGCTGGAAAAGGGGAGACTCATGAGATTACCACTAATAGAGAAGTATGGAAGAAGAAGACGTGCTGCACCAACCCCAAATAAATTGGGATAAGGGCATAGATGATAGATCTCTAAAATTCCACGTTCATTTATTCATGAATGTAAATTTGCCATTTAATTAAAGATGAATGAATATCTGTTAACGAGAGTTTAGGATAGGTAATTCATTAACACGAAGTGTTGATTGCCAACTAAAAGGTCACAGCCCAAATCCTTTGAATAGCTCCCGCTAACACAAGCTAATTAGTTTAGTTGCACTGACTAGAGACGAGGATCTTTTTAATTTAATTTGAAAACAAAATGGCTGCACCTCTAATTACATTTGAAACTAAGACTGCAGCAGCTGTTGCTAAAGCCGTTAATTTGAATCGATTCGAATTGCAATTCGATCGAAGGCGTTTAAATTAAACTTGCCAGACTTCGTTGGTTTAGTGGTGGCAAACGCTACTGCTGTGTTTGAGCTTCTAGGTTTGATTCCCAGGTCGGGAAAAGTGTTATTGGGATTTTCCACCAGGAGTTTTTCAGTAGCCACCACGGGGTTAACATTGTAGCTGATGGCAATATGACATGGCACTTTAACATAACAAGGGTGTGTGTACTATTACGTACACCTCTGCCTAAACCTTCGGATATTACAGACGTCATGTTATTTCGAATTTCGAACAAATATTTCTTCTTTCATCTTTTTGAATTGACAGTTGATATTATTTTCTTTGATAGACAACACTAGCAACATTATTATTTTTGGATGAAAATGTTACAAGTTTATTATTTTTATTTCTTTATGGTATGTCTGTGTTGAAGTTTGCGTAAGGGCAGACTTTTCTTTCTCCGTGGGTTCACGTTCAAGTTTTTATTAAGAAAATTGTTGTGAACTGTAATAAACGTACCTTGGAGTAAAGATATCACCAACAAGTTGTTTGTCTACTTCTAGAATAAAAATGAAAGAAAATATTCGAACTGAATAAGTTGTTTATTTGTGTTCATAAAAATTATATTTTGTAAGAAAAGTTAATGTAATTCTAGAAAAACATATGAATAAAATATTTGACAGCCACGAGTACTAATATTTTTATACTCAACAAGATTCGAAAGCGGTTGTCATGCAAGTTTTTGGGCTCAACTTCATTATCTACCTCATCATCATCATCATCAACCGGATGCAGCTGAATACCAGTATTTTACATGGAGCAACTTCCTATCGGACCTACACAACCCAGTTAGTACTGGATAATACGATACCTCTTGGTGAGACTGTTTGTCAGACTTTCGGGCCACCTGAATACCTGTACCGACTGTCAAAGTTCTACAAATGACAGCCGGGACCAACGGCTAACCGGTAATGGTAATGATGGTCACCCATCCACAGACCAACCTCGGCAAGCACTGCTTGAACTATGAAGATCGATCCGTGTGTATTTAGACACGAGCTCCACAAGCATTGCTATATCATTAGTTGGCGCAAATACATAACAGTAAGTAGTACTATTCATATACAACATTAGTTTTAGTATATGCGAAACCTAAAACACGTGTCTAGTATTTTTATGTAAAGAATCTATGTACAAAATATCAAAATTATCATGAAAAATCACAAAGTCATAAGCTTGTTCTGTTTCTTGGTTGTCCTCACAAAAACGTGGTCACCGCGCGCCTGCAGCGTCATCTTTAGCTCATTGATAATAACAATTTGGCAGTAGGTACCTAAATTTTTGCGATAGGTACTTAATATCGCTCGGTTTGCAACTTGTAGCTTTTTTTAAATATTTTTGAGAGAGAATATGACATGATTTAAAAACGATTGGAATCGATTCAGTTACTTATTCTGAACAAACTATATTCAGGTTTCGCATATACTAAAAATTATGTTTTAGTATGCCACCTTACAATTCACATGAATAGCTGTACCTAGCTATGGGGCAGAAAGGCTAGCGGAGCAAAATGCTTTTATTTCCACCGTAACAAGGTTAGGGTCGCACCGCCGGACTACCTACATCACATTCACAGTGCTGACGATGGTGTTACACCGCTAGGATCTGTACAGACGTGCCACAACCACACCATTTAGTAAAAAGTAAATGGCCGAGGACAAAATTTTATGAAAACTTATAGATTTATTAACACGCACATCCTTGATAATTATCTGACTTTGTCAGTACCTATAAGGATTTTCTGAGTTGGTTGACAGCGAATTATTTGACACCTTTAAAGACTTTCCCAAAATTGTGATAAATATCAACGACTAACTTATGCCCGCGGCTTCGCCCGCGTGGAGTTCGATAATTGTCCCACGGGATCGAACTACCAGGATAAAAAGTATCCTATGTGTTAATACTGTTTATAAACTATCGGTGTGCTAAATTTCATCCAAATCTGTTCTGTAGTTTTTGCGTGAAAGAGTAGCAAATATCCATCCATCCATCCTCACAAACTCTCACATTTATAATATTAGTGAGATTAGTAAAATATCTCAGATAGCAACCATTCATTAAACTCGTACAAAAGTAGCGGAAATACTTCCTCCTGACCGCCATGAAATCAATGGCCGCTACAACGTTACCCTAACTACAGATAATATAATACTGCGCCCTAACCAACTGTAACGTCACCATCCACTAATGTGGCGCAGTTGTGACACGTCTGTCCAACCCCCTACACAGTCCATCCAGAAATCCCCAGAGCCACCCCACAACTATTACGTCGGTCACACGTGGACGTCAAATTGTCAAACATGCAATTAGTTCACCGTGACATCACTATCGCCAATTATTTATTGTAATGTTTTGAAGAACTGGGCCACAGACGCATGTGTTTTGTTTTTGATTGACGGAACGTGGAATAAAAAGTTGGTGTAATGATTGTCTGTTTTTAGATTATGGTTTAGTGGGTCAAGGAATGTTTCTAGTATCTAAAACTATACACAGTATACATTAAAGTCGATTTTATTGTCTGTATAAGGGACTACATTGCTTTACAAGAAGTTACACGGTTTACATAATCATTTTCAGAATATTGTGAACGGAGTATAAGGGGTGTAAAAAGACCCTTAACGAAGCCGAAGGGCACTTGTTCTCCTCGTCTTTGCGATATTTTTTTTGTTCTAGAGCATACCTGGGAACTTTCTAGTTACGGAGATATAGGAGGTCAAAGTTTTTTTTAAATACATGCTTTTAATGTAAGATTTTTACTTTAAACACCTCCACGACCCCCGTACTATTCCATCCATCCAGCTTTACAATGCTTTGGGTGCTTTCTATCGAGTCTTACCGTAAAACGTGATGTTTCACCCCAAAAAAAAAGTCGTTTCCCAGCAATATTTTTTGCGTAATGTTACTTAGTTTGATGTTCAGAATGCTTGGTTGACGGTTACGTGAAGGGTCTGTTTACACCTTGTATGTAGGAAGGTGAACTTTAAGTGTGCAGTTCAAGGCGGCGAAAAAATGGATCGAAATGTTAAATTTTGGTACATTTATATTAGTTCTGTGATTTCCTGCGTAAACAGATAAGTTGATTGAAATCGTTTGTTGCCCGCAAACAAAAACGATAAAAAAAAATCGCGTAGAACTACCAATCCGGTAATGTACTTCAATTCAATGTCATTCCTTTTCATTACGACTTTATTTTTCATTTCTGTGAAATAACGAGAAAAATCATGAATTTAATAAACTACACGGGCTATTCAGGAACATCTATTAATGTTCCACTTACGTCGGCCCGGGCACCACAGCTGTGTTCAATTCGAAATAGCTGGAGACCACTAGACTGTTTTAAATATGTTTGATAGTTATTTAAAACTAATATTATTCTGTACATAACTGATATTTATAGGCATCCTTACGTTTACTAAGTAAAACTCAATTTAATGGTGAAATATTCATCTTATAAGCTGTGGTAGACTAAAACGCAAAAGGTTTAAAGTTTTTAGGTATAAACGAGAAAAATCGGTTTGAAACCTCTTTGTTCCTATAAAAACCTGATTTCGAAGTTTTTTTTAACTAAAAACCAAACATTTTCATTTCAATTTTTTCCTCTCCATCCATGCTAAAATTTTACCTAAATTTTTAACATCGAATCGCAAAATCTAGAGCAAACTTTACGAAGATGCCGTTGGCCTACATTCTACATTTTTCTCCGCAACGTGGAGCGCCATCTGTAGTAAACGAAACTCATTAAAGATCTTAAAGAAGATTAGTTCGCGGTAGGAGTAACAAGTAATTTGGTTCGTGTTTGGTTCCGTACATCTTAAAATATCCAATCATTAATGAATATTGTATGAGAGCTGCTTCGAATGTGGGTTTGAGTTAAAACGGTCGAGCTACGTACCGTTTAAGAACTGCTTTTGTTTATTTATACAAACATAACATCAGTAGTATGTTCACTGTTCACCCATCAACCCGCATTAGACAAGCGTGATAGGTTAATTTACCTAATCAGCTCCACAAATATGAAAGAGTGGAGGGAGGCTTTTGCCCAGAAGTGGGACGGAGCAGGCTAGAAAAAAAAAATACTAACATCACGCCTGTAGTCTCCGAAGGGTTGGTAGAGGTGCACTTAATAGTACACCCACATTTCGCCAGTTATGTTTTTAAGTCCCATGTATTAGGGGGCGAGCCTATTGCCATCAACCGGAAACAAATCCAGACTCCGTGGCTACTGAGAAATTCCTGATCGAAAACCCAATAAGACTTTGCTCGACCTGTGAATCAAAACCACTAGACCAATGACCAACGTTCTTATTTGCTTACGGAAAAATTTGTTTGAATTTATAAAAAAACGAGAGAGAGAGAAAGAGAGTAGGGAAGCTTTGAAATGATTTAAAGGTTTTAAGATCTGAAGAAATATGATGTGTCCGTCTGTTAATAATAATATGTATAGTAACGGTCCCGCATGATGAGAACCTCGTGAAAGCCGAGAAAGATAAGGAAATCAAGTATCTTGACTTGGCTCGCGAGGTTGTTGACATGTGGGATGTGGACTCAGCAATCATTGTGCCGATAGTCGTATCAGCCCATGGCTTAATTGCCAAGAGCCTCGATCAATATCTGAGGAGGCTCGCGTTAGACAGCTGGATCAAGGGCTTGATTCAGAAATCGGTACTCCTGGACACGGCTCATATTTTTAGGAGGTTCCTCTCTCTGGAGCCCTGACCGCCGGTAGCTTGGACCCTGTTCCCGATACCGGTGGGCAACAATTTTTATTGCTTTTTAATGTTTTTTTATTTTTTAAAAAATAATTAATTTGTAAAAAAATAAATAAAGGAAATAATAATATACATAGCTTTATCTCCATTCCTTTCGTTTTCATTAACATTGGCGAACTAAGACAAGGCGTTCCGAACTCAAAAGTTCCTGTTAAATTGACTTTAGATACTTAGACAAGGTTCTCCAAAAGTATGAACCTTTACTTTGTACAAAAGTTAGCTAAATAATGCTATTACTGTTAATTAGCTTATATTATTACGTGGATTACTCCTACGCGTTAACAAATAGGATCACGTGAATATATAACACGACTGCTGACTTAGCAGAAACGTTAGAAAGACTTTCATTTAGGAAATAACGTTGTGGGTCCCTCTCTGTAATAACCTGTCTCGAAGTTATTTTGTATCAGTCTCGGAACGTGCAATTAATATTAATAATTAATTATATAAGACAGACGGATAGGTAATTATGATATGTTGCTAACTGATCAGATGTATTGTTATGTTATCCTCGTAATACTTTGGTCTTCTGGTCGCAATTGTAACTACTCACGTCCAGGGTTAGATTCTCAGGACGGGTAAAATGTTATGAGGTTTTTTCCATGGGATATTCTCAACATCAGTCTAAAGTTTGATAGTTGGCGGAGTGATACCCACGTGCTTTGGAAAGAACTTAAAACCGATGGTCCTGTGCCTGATCTCGCTCCATTCACCACTCCACAGATCACCTCAACGGACTATGAGCGTAAAGGCAAAGAAGACAGAAAGAACATACATTCATTTGTCACATGTCACAAGTGCACACAATAATAAACACCAAAAATAAAAACTTGTAAAAGGAAATAAAACTTTAAATCTAAATAAGAGAGATTATACTGTGTGCCTCACGGCTGCGCCAAATAGGCTATAATATAAAGGAACAGAGAGTGCATATTCCTGTGTTTAATCACACAATAGTGCACTCTAAACTCTCCTGCAAAGGCTTACCTAATCTCCGTCAAAATCGGTCGGCAGAATATCTATACAAATAAATTGAAGTGTCTGTTTGTAATATTAAAATAACAGCTTTTTACTAAATTCATATGATAATAATATATACGGTGCTAATAACAAAAACGCACTTTTCATTTTTGACTGTCTGTTTGTTCCGGTTAATCTCCGAAACGACTGGAGCGATTTTGACAGGATTTTAACTGGCAGATAGATGATGTTATGGGGTCAAACATAGGCTACATTTATTTTAGAAAAATTAATTAGGGTTCCGTGAAAAAAAAAACCCTTGAAATCTTAAAAAAATGTGATTCAAAGCGAAGTAAATTTTTTTTATAATAATTTCAAGCGACGGTCGCGGGCACCAGCTAGTTGTATAATAACATTGTCGTCAATAATGTTCATGTATGTAGTCTTCTGATCATCCAAAAGACCTCAAGACACGTATAAAATTAAATTGGTGTCGGAATGGAAATGCTTGATACCTCCAAATTGGGTCAAGGTGGAAAATTGCCTTAATATTCATGCAGAGCAGACTGGTGCTATCAATATAAGGTTATTAGTATGCAGGTAGGTGCCGCCCTTTATCTGACATAACCCATTACTCATCTGGAGATACCAAGTGAAAGTTCCAACCTAATAACTGGAGAGCTGGACCTCCCAGTCAGCTCTTATTAAATTTATCTTTCTCATTTAGGGCGATTTCTTCAATGTAGCAAGCGATATCATTAAAAATCACATGTTTTTTTTTTGTAAATTACGGAACTGTTTCACTTTGTATGTTGATTTAAGTTCAATTTGATCATTCGCATAGACATACAAAAAAAATGTATTATAGAAGATAACCCATAAACTACCCAAGCAGTTTGAATAAAATTTATATGGGACCCTGCGCAAGCTTTTTCTATTAAATGAAAAAAAAACATCCAAATTGAGACCCCTCCTTTTTAGAAGTCGGTTAAAAAGGTGTAGGTTTATGCATAATAATATACAATTTTTTAAATGATTATAAGTTCGTAATTCTTTTGTGTCGCGAATTGAATTGTGATAAACGCCCAAAGCAACGTAGCGCCACAATTTGCAAATAACGTAATCAAACGTTGTATTGACGGATCCCCCTTAGCATAAAACCCACAAAAATATACAAAAAAGAAAGAATGTAATTTTATCAATTTCCTGGAACCGTCCATTTCCGAAATCATCACTTAACTTCTAAAATATGGGTCGAAGCTAATTTCCCAGAAGAGCGACGGGTGATTGTCGTTTATAAATCTATAGGGACTTTGAAGAGGCCAATTTATTAGGAAAATATTTCCACTTTGATGGAGTCACGCCCTGGTCGCGACATGAAGACGTTTTTAATCTGTTTGCGTAGGTTCCATTTTAATAGAAAATGCCTGCTATAAATGGGTCCTCTGGTACGGAATACGGATTTTCTATTTAAATGAGGTCATATTTTAAAATAGTTCATAAAATGTTTAAAGTTTAACTAGTAAGTCAAATAAAATAATGATTACTTCATACCTATTCAGAACCTATGTACCTACTTACTTATTTGTTGAAAAACGTCGAGTCGTATTTTGAATTAACAAAATGTAATGTTTGTTTACTTTATCCGTTAAATGAATTCTAGTTAAGAAGAAAATTCCGTGAAAAATCCCACACGTTTGGAAACTTTTGATGTGTTTGAAACTAGTACCAAGAATTCGTCGAACGATAGGCAATATAGCTAGCCAGTCAGCGAAGCCAAATCACGAATCGAACTGGAAACTTTCAAACTAGGTATCAACTCACACTAATGCTAATCGCAAAACATAGTGGCCTTTAAAAAAACTGCTTTACGGCCTGTATGTAGTGTACGAGGGTTAATACAAAATGTACGAAAGTTATTGTGGAAGGACATTTACAATGCAGCCCACTCTAATGTGCGTTAGCCTTAAAATGTATATAAAATAACACCACCCTTGTAATCTCCGAACAATTAAGCATATTTCTACCAATAGTACTTAAACCCTTTCACCTTTCTGTAAGTTGTGTGGTAATCGGTTGTCGTGGTATGGGCATGTAATGCGGGGGAATGAGGAAAATGTTGTGAGGAAAGTGCTGAGTACGAATGTGGATGGGTATAAGAGTAGAGGAAGATCTAAGAAACGATGGATGGACTGTGTGAAGGATGATGTGGCAAGAAAAGTGGTGTCTGATGAGATAACGAGTAATAGAGAAGTATGAAAGAAGAAGACATGCTGCGCCGACTCCAAATGAATTGGGATAAGGGCAAGAGAATGATAATGATGATGTTTAAATCTCATGTATCAGCAAGTGAACCGCCCACCAACACAAATTCCGATTCCTGGCGGCTATTGAGAATTTATTGATGGAAAAACACAATAACATTTTGCCCGACCTGGGAATCAAACACAGCACCTCATACTCACCAATAGAGGTTGCAACCACTAGAACATAAAATGGATCTATTTTTAAAACAATTTATTCAATAAAATGTTGGACCTTCAAGGCGTTAAGAATTCTTCTGCGAAACCGGTATTCAATTAATGTATTTCTGGCTTCGGCGAACGAAGGGCGATAGACGGGTTTTTCCTTGGAAGAGAGGAAATTAAATCGTGACGATATTTACTCCTTTGCGGGGATATTTCTTTGAGAGGTAGGTAGGGAATTAACTAATCTTTTTATTGGTCTTAGCACTTTATTTTCGTTGATTAATCTAATTGGAGTTTTGTCTTAGAGTAATTTGTTTGTCGGGGTTAAGGTAATGATTTGTTTGTGGTGAGATTTTCCTGTTAAATAATAAAACAGAAAGAAAAAGAATTCTTACAATTGTTTTGTACGTTTATTATGTAGGTGAGATATTTTATTTAATAGAAGGAATTAATCCTATTACCTAGGTAATGGAGTAACTGGGTTATGGCGGTTAAATGACGGTGGGTAGTCGTCCCATTTATAATACTACTACTAATACCATGTTTATTACCGTTTGACATTCTTTGAATATTAATTATACAGGTTGTAAGGGACAGCCCTCCACAAACTGATGGGGTGAATTCAATATATCATACTAAGATGACCGGTATAAGAAATTATTTCAGGAATGTTATGGGAATCCAATAAATTTGATTTGTTTTATTTCCTCATACACAATGTATCGTTACCGTGGTAAAATGCACGTAGCGAACGGCAAGCGCACTGACGAGTTCGACGAACTCTGTAGCTAGGCAGGAAGTGAACATCTGATTTCAAGCGTCGTTCGTTAGAGTATTTCAACATCTATTGTTGGATTTTTGATTTGAGGCGTATAATTTACGTAAATGGAGTGCTGAGTACAGGGCATGTCATTTTACGTTGAAATAAAGGAAAATGAGCTGAAAAAAAATCCGGAATACGATTCAAAATAAGGAGGATAATGCCCCCTATCAGTTCGTGGGGGGCTGTACCTTACACCTTGTGTACACATTGACATTATTTACTTTTTCAAATATGTTGTTATTATTTTGTATTTATTACTGTGAATATAAGGATTATTATGTGAGTCATATTTTTATTATGATTTAGTAGTTAGTTTCACGATTGTCTGGCAGTTTGAGTACTTTATGCGACCTACCCAAATGTCCTTTCTTTGGTATTCTTCGTCGTGTCGTTGAGCTCCTTGGGTTATGAGTCGAGCTACACGATCGCTAACAAATGCTTGCACTGACTGGACTGGTCTACTCAAATCTTTGTGGTTATTTCTTCAAAAGACCATCTCAGATGCATGTCTGAATGTCATACGACTTGACCAATGTCTGGACTTTAAAAGTGACAGTGACCTCTGAGTTTGTTTCGGATGTTTCTTCTCAGAGCTCCGTCTAGTTTTAAAACATAACAAAAGGTGACGTAAAAGTGTTTTGTAAAACCAATTTACAGAAATAATTATGATTTATGATGCTGATAATTTTATAGTGGTACTAGTGTGTAAATACTCGTATTTAGTAGCATCCTGCTAGGTTGTTATCAATCTGTATTAATTCAATTTTGAATAAAAACCACTATCATTCTGCCAAACACCATTCTCTACACGATGGAGTCGTACCTTAAGCTAAAATAAAATAAACACAGTTTTTTAATTCGTTCACAATGTATAAAACTGATGCCCAACAACAACATTGAGTGTGAGTGTTCAACCTTCACTCGCTCGCATAATTAATTCAGTCTCAAGTGACGGTTTCGAATTATTTCTGATATTTTTGGTCGAGCCAGTTATTATAACATACTAGCTTCAGCCCGCGGTTTCGTAACGTGCAGGTCAGAAATGATCCCACAGGAAGGTTATGGTCTATTTGTGTGCCAAATTCCACCGAAATCTGTTCAGCTGTTAAGGCTTGAAACGGCAACAACAGACAGACATACAGAGTTAATTTTGCATTTATAATATTAGTGTGAATGTATAATGAAAATATACATACAGTTCGTTGACTTTTGACATAAAAAACAAAGAACACGTAATTTATTTTAGGATTGTTTTTCACATCTTTCCCTCACTTTGTTGTCCCTTCTCTTATTATTTTTAAAAGGCTTATCACTAGAACCTAGATAGGATTTATATAAAGCGGGAAAAAAGAAAATTTAACCCCTGAAAATCTTGCGATCTGTAGGGATTAAAGATTCTTGTTTTTCTTTTTAGATTGGCTAGCTCGATCGAATGTATAAATAATGGTTATTCTAGATTCTAGAAGCAGTATGGGTTAGTCCCAAGTTGCAAATAAAATACCTATACCTCAGACTGCGTAAAATTTGGTTTGTGGTAGTGTAAAGATTTGTGCGCTTGTTTTGACTTAAAAACGTCTTTTAAAAAAAAAAATCACTTATTAATCTATTCAAACTTTATGGCGCCTCTGAAGTTAGCTGCGAGTGACTGTCTGCGCATTATATAGCCAAGACGATGCGTCCTCTGCGGTTCGCTGATACTTAAGAGCGTTAAGTTTTACGGAAAGTGGGCTACGTCGCAAATAGCTGTCAAATATTTCGCTGTTTTGATTAATTTGGCAATATTACTGTATGGAAATAAGAAATATGGCTAACTAGTGAACTAAAATATTGTTTATGAAATGCAATAATTAATATCGTAAAGCCGAATATTTAGTTTTAGATGTAAAAAAAGCATTTGGAATTTTTCCAAATATCTTTTTTACACCTAAAACGGTTACAACATCAAATTCAGTGTTTTAATTGCAATTGATTAATTAATATTCTAGTTCACTAGTTAGCCATATTTCTTATTTCCATACAGTAATATTGCCAAATTAATTAAAACAGGTAAATATTTGACAGTTATTTGCGATGTTACCAACTTTTTGGATGAGCGCTCTTAATCCGTCTTTTGAAAAGCATCTAAAATCACTTATTAATCTGCGCATTATACAGTCAAGACGATGCGTCTCCTATGCCCCGCTGATACATAACATTGTGTTCTGCGCAGCTTTACCTTCGAAGCCCCGAGCCTCTATAAATTTTGAACAGAACTATGTATCTACCTGCGATCTGAAAAGAATGTCTAAGGCTGAGATATATGAACGTTACTTAGAACGTATTCAGCTAAGTGTTTTTATGTCACTGTCACATAATTGTCAAACTACAAGTATAAGATAAAGACGGGAACATGTCTAAGTATAAGGCTTAGTATTGTTTTTATAATTAAGCCCGAGTCGCCTTTTACACCATACTTAGGTAGATAAGGCGTTTCCTTTTATAATCTCCTTTAGCACTGATCAAAATCAATACGATATATAGCTTATTACGATAGATAGCTTGCTTTGTCAGGAGCCAGCTAAGACAGCACTCATGCGCAAAAGTGTCTACTGCATGGCTCCAGTTATTTATAATCACTTGCCTAAGAGTTGGAAAGAGCTTCCAGTCCAATTATTTAAAAAAAGGCTTCGTAGCTTTTTAGTGGTGAAAGCTTATTATAATTTAAGTGAATACCTTACTGAGAAAGATTTTTTAAGTTAGAATAATGTATATTTTTTTGTGTACCTTCTTTTTCGTGTAATGTTTTTTTAATTGTACCTACTTGCTAGTTATAAGTTGATATTTTATATCTTTTGCATGCCTACGTGGTAAAATATGGCTGAACTTTCAATATGTTTTTTTTTGTCACCATTTAATGATACCCATGTTTGCAAAATAAAATTATCTTTATCTTTATCTTTATCTTTACGATATTGGGAAATCTTGGGTGGATGATGGTTACTCTTTCACGCAAAAACTACTAAACAGATTTGGATGAAGTTTGGCACACGTTTATTTTATGACCTGGATTAACACAGGATACTTTTTATCCCGGTTGTTTGATTCTGTGGGACAATTACCGAACTCAACACGGTCGAAGCCGCGGACATAACCTACAAAAGTGTTGTTTTGATAATAACCGTGAAACGTGCTTTCTCATTCCAGCCTAATTAGTGTTATTATAGAAAATGTTCACGTATTGCCCGAGGCATCGATAATTGCCTACAAATTGCTACATCATCGAACATCCCGTACAATCATTAGGCAATAACCAATATTATTACAATTTCCTGCCTTTCATGAATCGTGTATTTTTTTGGCCTTTTGCTAGTAAACGTTTGGGAGAAAAGGACCAATCATGTAGTAGCAATTTTGGGGAAATTTTATCCTAAACTAATCGGTTATACCGAATTTAATATATAATATTATTATAGTGACTTAGATATTTTGGAACAGAACATGAAAAATATGGCAGTATATTTCTAAGGATTTACGACGTGTCCGGTTTAACGTGGACGTGTGCTCTGCCCCTATGTGACATATAGGTATTATGTTTTGCTGTAAAACTAATATGACTTACAGTTTATAATAGCTCCATAATTAAAAACTATAAATGCTTGTTGAAGTACCTATATTCCATTCTTGAAGTTTTATACTTTCAATATGAGTCTGTGTGTGTGTTAATAAACTTAGAAAATTAGTTATGAAGCGTACAATGTTATTGGCAAGTTTGAAGTGACTGTTCGGATAAGGTTATGCTTTAAAGCTCAACGCGTACGTGCGCTTCAAGAGCCAACTACATTTTTTCTATTAAATCCATATTACAAATACTGGCTTTCTAACTTACAATCGTTAAAACAAACATTTCTTATAATTCGTGTAATCTTACTACTATTATAATTGCAAAAGTTTTGATGGATGGATGTTTTTTACTCAATCACTTCAGGAAGACTGAACGAATCTGGATGAAATCTCTTATCATCTCGGAAGTACGATCAGCAATTGCTGAACTCCACGCGAGCAAAGCCGCATAAGCTAGTCTAAAATAAAACCCAATAACGCTTTGCCCGACCTGGGAATCAAACCCAAGACTTCATGCTTAACAGTAGGGCTTGCAACCACTAGATAGATGAGGCAGTTTAAAGGCAAAAATGTAGTAACGTGATGAAAATTCAATCTAAAATATTAGGGGTTAAAGTACGAAATTGCCGATTTGTATGGTACGATTTCGTGAAAAGTGATATTTCCATACTACGTACGAAATGTTTGAACTGATTATTATGCAATTGCAAACTATAGTTAGAGTTAAAAAGCTGCGCTGCACTGCGTATCTTAAATTCTCAAAACACAGTGCATGACAAAAATATACCTATTTCAAGTAGTGAAACCGACGGCACATTGAAACAGGCGTCTGCCCTATGAGGTAATATGCGAATACTAGTATGGTTTTTAAACTCTAAAAGGTACGTAATTTAACAATTAATCCAATAAAAATGGAATTAGGAAAAATTATAAGTATACGTCAAAGTTACAAACAGAACAAAATGGGAGAAAAAAACGGCAATTTCATAGTTAAAGACCTATTACTACACAAAAGGTCAAGCGAGCTACTACAAAAACTTGTTTTCAATCTAAAAATTCCATGAACATTAATTTAGTAACACCCTGTGTGCTACAATTTGCGTGGGCGCCCTTAAAATCCTACCGATGGGCTCGACGTGAATGAAAATAATATTGTAATTATCCTTATTTACAAACAGCGCATAATTATTTCGTAGAAAAGTGTTCAGAGCCCCTAGCACGAGCGTGCGGTGTAGACTTAACAAAAATACGTCGATTTTTGGAATCGAAAATACAATTCTCCTACAGTATTTTAGTCAAGTCTTTTGTAGTAAGCACAATCACTGACATCCATACATATGAATATATTCTTAAAATTATGAATATTCTTGGAGACGTGAAGCGAAATAGAAAGTTATTTTTCTTACAATTTGTCTTTAATCTACATCTAGCACTTATGTAAATAATAAGTATATCAGAATTATATAAATCAACCCGAACCAAAATTATTACCTCCCTTGGCACCTGTCAGTTGCCTACTACCAAAAACCAAAGAGAACCAAAAAGCACAGAGCATCATCCAAAGAGGCCGTGTACAACGCGCCTTGCCTTTTTATACTCTTTCACTTGGACCGGGTAAGTTGGAAAGGGAATTCTAAGAATATATTAAGTGTGAAAAGGAGTGTTTTTAACGGGTGGAGGGCAGCGGTGGCTCAGTAATGGCATTATTAATACGTTCAACTGTTAGTCAATGTTTGAGACCCAATTTCATTCCAACATTTACTAAATGTAGATAGTGAATTATGTGGCTCTTACAGAGAAGCATGTCAACGTTTACAATCGTTAGAAAATGACGCTCATTAGGATCAAACTCTCAATGATGCTGTTATTTCTTCTTCTGAAAGAAAGAAATCATTTATTTGCTGATAATGTAGGTATACATATAAGTTGGAATATTTATTAAGTGTCCCGATACATTTTACCTTACGGCATGCAACATAATTATTAGGTTTGAATTAAATTAAACAGTAGTATAGATACAGCTATTTGGTACGATTATTTTTAGCCATAGTCAAATTTAATAGGAACCGATCAGACTAAAAAGGGAAAGAAAAAACACAAAATCAAAATAATTAATGAATTAAATATAAATCTCGCAAATCATATAATGCAGCATAACTATGACGTAATGTGTAATGTTAAAAAAAAAGCTTAATGTCAAAATAGTCCAAAACATTAACCATCATCATCATCATCATCATTTCAGCCGAAAGACGTCCACTGCTGGACATAGGCCTCCCCCAAGAAGGGGGGGGTTTTGCCATAATCGCCACGCTTGGCAGGCGGGTTGGCGATCGCAGTATGGTGTTATAAAACACAGAGAACGCTGCTGCCCATTCTCTGGTAAGTCCCTTAGTCGCCTCTTACGACACCCACGGGAAGATATGGGATGGTGCTATTCTTTACGTCCGGACACCATACAGAACCTAAACATTAACCAATTATTATTAATTATAGAATTTACATTATCTGGTAATGTCAAAATCTGTTATGTCAAATTATAATATAGCAACAACCATAAAAAAATAAATAAATAACAATGTCATTATTATAATCTAAAACATTCGATATTGCAAAGACAACGCACATTTATCAATAACATTTTCCGATATAGTTTTGTCATTTAAAAAGTCTTTAATTGTGTAATAGCATTTCTCCAGCAATAGTTTTGTTAATTGTTTTTTAAACATATTTATGGGAAGGTCTTTTAAATTTTCAGGTAATTTATTGTATACAAGCGGTCCCATGGAAAGGATGCTATTTTTTAATAAGGCTGTTTTATAACCACCTGTGTACAATTGGTTGTTATACTGGGACCTCATTGGTGCTGTTCTCTGTCTTTTGTCAGTCATTGAGGTAAATAGGTGTTTATATAATTTAACGAATAGGGCAACTTCTAGTAAATATAAACAAGTTAATGTAAGAATGTTTAGGGATATGAATACAGGTTGACAACTTTCAATAAACTTAAGACCTGTCATTAATCTAAAACATCGTTTTTGGGCCCTAAATATTCTTTCCCTCTCACTGCAGTTGCCCCAGAATATGACACCGTATCTTAATAGTGAAGCAACTAATCCATGATAGGTTTAGTTTATTTGACAGGTTATAGAGTACATATGAAGATTTACTAAGTTTTTGGCATACATTTTCAGCATGACATTTCCATGTCAATTTGTCGTCAATCTGCACTCCTAAGAATTTAGTCACTGAAGTAGTGTCTACGATTTGGCCATTATATTCAGTGATTACTTTTTTTTGGTTGTAATCTCTGGTGAAAATGCATGATGTTAGTTTTTTTGTAAATTGATGACTAGATTGTTTTTATTAAGTCAATCTATTATTGATTTAAGTGTGCTGTTTATTTCATCTTCGTAGTTCGTCTCATTTATACATTCGACAATAGTAGTGCTGTCATCAGCAAATAATGTCATTGGCTGTCGAATTTGACGGGGTAGGTCATTAATATAAAGTAGAAACAGTAATGGACCGAGTACACTGCCCTGTGGAACTCCGAACTCTGTTACTCTGCAACTTGATAGGTATTTCAGTTCACGTTTAGTTTTAGTACAGATTCTCGACAGTTCTGTGTACTGTATTCTATCCGTGAGATATGTCTTAATTAGGTTTAGAACGTTTCCTCTTATGCCATAGTCGCTATGTTTATTTACAAGGGTGTCATGTTTTACATAATCGAATGCCTTTGTCATATCTGTGAATATTGCACGTATAGGGTTTTTTATCCACATTATTCATGATTACTTTCAAGAGATCGAATATTGCCATGTTGATATTTTTATTCTTTCGAAAGCCCTTTTGTTCTTCACATAAAATGCCATTTTTAGCTATAAAAGTGTAAATAGATTCATAGATGATTTTTTCAAAGATCTTAGAGAATACTGAAATAAGAGCTACAGGTCTATAGTTTGTCATTTCTTCCTTGTCATTATTTTTGTGCAATCGTTTTATGATCACAGTCTTTAATTCATCAGGGAATATACCTGAGCTTATACACACATTTATTATATGGCTTAATGGTTTTGCGATAATATCAGAGACAAATTTCAAATTTGACTGCAACTGTTGAAAAGCCATCGAATCCGATACTTTTTTTATTTTTTAAGTTTTGTATCACACGTGTTATATCCTCGGGGACCACCGTCTGCATAAATAAAGAATTACGGGTTTTGGTAATTGCAGCTGTGTTTCCCGTACAATTACTGGATATATTATGTATTTGGTCAACGAAAAAGTTATTAAATGATTCTGCAATCTGTCTAGGGGCTTTTAATAGTTTGTTTTCTTCCTTAATTTGCAAAATTGGTTCTTTAATTAAATTATTATTAGTATTTATTATTTGCCATGATGATTTTGATTTGTTTATTGAGCTATTACTCAAATAATTATTCTGGGCTCTTTGAGTTAGTTTTATAATATTTCACAAGCTCATCAAATACGAACATTGTTTTTTTTAATTATTTCAACATGCTTCCCATAAAAATAAAATTGGTTTATGGATCAAGTACAAAGATGAATAGAACAGGAAAACCAAATTTTCCGGTCAGTGAAGAAAACAACGAGGCGTTAATATTAATTGAGGACTTGAGCTTGATGATGGCAAACAAAGTTTTATCTCATTTAGGCAAGCCGCTTTTAATCAAGAGTTGCAACGTGAAAATATGTACGATGTAGATGCTTTAAGAGAGTCAGTTCGAATAAATCCAAAAACAAAAGTATGTATTTGATACTCTTATGAAAGTTGTAAATGATGGAACTGGAGAGATTTACTTGACACATAATAAAAAGCTTTTGGAGGCATTAGACCAAACCATGCAAGATCTGCGGAACAATCAAAACCGAATCGATGGTGCGATGGTTTTTTTAGCAGGAGATTCTCGTTGTACATTACCAGTAATTCCACAGTCACCGCCAGCTGATAAAGTTAATACATGTTTCAAGACCTCCATTTTATGGAAACAAAAAAAAAAGAAAAGTATTTTATTACCTTAAATAATTGTACAAGAAACACTTATCTAAGCACTATGCAGTGTTTCAGCTAGGGAAAAGAGTGGTTTCGATGGGCTCTGGCACCCAATGTAAGATTTAACTTGTGTTTAGGGTGCCAGCGTCCTCGCCTATGGTTTGAACATGTAACATTAGTTATAAGTCGAACATAGTTTATCATCATTAAATTATAATATTATTTAATAACTAGCTAATGCAACCAAGATGTGGCCTATTTACATACCTCTTTGTGGCTGTGTATATGTGTGTGAGGGAGAGATAGATATGGTGAAAACTTGTGTTTTTGTAAGTCTGTATAAATATAATTATAAACAAACATATTACTTTATTAACTACATTAGTTTAAGCAATCGATATTTGTAGTAAATCTTCAGTTTTTTTGTAAGACACTGTCAAAAGCCACTTTCTGACCCTGGTTTTGCATCCATTTGGACACATGGGAGCAATGAAGCAGAGTTTATTAATTTTATTATATAAATGGTTTGACAGTATACCAAAATGACGCTGAGCAAGGGCCGTTCTACATCCGTGAGTTGAGCATACTTCGAAGTTTCTACGCTTTTTAGTAGCATTCGGATCGTATACCACAAAGGGATGCTTGCGCAAAATAGTACTAAGGACAAAGAGCTGTCTCACAGTGAGAACCTGACATTCGGTGTAGAGAGCCATGGTGGGATACCTAAAAGGCTTCGAGGTCATAACCTTGAGAACAGCTCTCTGTGCTCGTTCCAGAGGCAGGAGGATTGTCTTGGGAGTCCCACCCCACACTGTGATGCAGTAGTTTATTATGCTTTGACACAGGGCATAATAAACAGTTTTAACCGTAAGTCTGTCCGCGGAGTGTCTAAGCTTTTTAAAAATAAATATACACTTGCGGACTCTCGATATGAGATTACTAAGGTGAGGTTTCCAGCTCAGAGAACTATCTACGTAGACTCCGAGATACTTGACAGACTCACACCTTTTGAGTTGAGGACAACCTCATTGTGCAGAAGAAAGACGTATGGAACAGGTATGAGCTCTGAGCACCATTGAATCCTGAGGAGGGAGGTTGGTGGATAGTAAGGAGAAAGGTAAGTATACTGTTTTATTTAAATTTAAGGTTAGGATATTATTTGACAGCCATTTCATCACTGAGTTTAGAGCTAGTTCCGCGTATTTTACTGTTTCAGCCCAGTCACTACCATGAACAGACCTTTTGAAAACCCTGGGAAAACAGCTTGTGGAAATAGAGCGATTGCAGATATGAGTAATAGCTGGAACAATCGCGGGCAGACAGGATTTTAATATTCTCGCTGAAATGCCATCCCAACCAATCGCAGCATCAGTTCGTAACCCAATAATGAGATTCGAGACCTCCACTTCATCTGTAGGTAAAAGTACTAGGGAGTTAGAGGGCAGTGCATCGAGAAAAGATTCCGAAGTGTACGAGGTGGACAAGAATTTGTCAGCCAAGTTCTTGCCAACATTGGCAAAAAACTCGTTGACTTTATAGACCGAGGACTTTTGATCCGAAGATATTCTTAGTAGCTCGTTGGGAGATTTAGCATTGAGACTAGTTCCAGTAACATTTTTAACGATCTTCCATGTAGCTTTAGGGTTGTTCTTCGCCATTTGGAACTCCTTCCTTTTATATTCATGTTTTAAATTTTTGAGAAGCTTGTTACAGAAGTTACGGTATCGCTTAAATGTAACCATGAGAATGAAGTTTTCAGGTGGTCATTTGAATTCAAGGTTTTAAAATTCGCCGTTTCGAAGATATGTGCATCGATTTGGAGTGATTGGCGATGACAGATCTAATTATGGAAACCAGTGACTCGGCGGCATTGTTTGGGTCTTGAATAGTCAATATTTCACTAAAATCCGTTGATAAGATTTCAGAGATTGCAGCTGTATAATCAACAACTGTGCGACTAAGTTTAGAGGCAGGGAGTGACATTACACGTTGGATGCTTGTTTGGGATTGGGGTGAGATAAAGATAAACTAAGATTGAAGATAAATAAGATAACTATATTTTAGTACTTAATACAAATGGGATAACTATTAAAACTAATGAGGTGAAGGAGATGAGATTGAGTCGCACCCGATACGCTGTCCGAGACGTACTGACTGTTTTACATAAAATATTGAAGGCATAGAGCGCGGTGTCGCGATTACGCTGACTTGTTCATTATTGTTCGGTGATTGACCCGAACATGCTCCCGAGGGAGAAAAGATGAGGTTAGTAAGGAGGTATAGTTAAATGGGTCATGAAATTAATATTAACAAGGTGAAAACAATGTTCAACTTATACTAAAATAGAAATGTAGGGTTAGTAATGTTAAAAGATGAGATGAGAATAACATTACAAATTAAACAGAATCGCTACAGTGCAAATCAGGAAGAGAAAACACGCGAAAGATCGGTGAAGAACCTCTATCTTCTTTTTTTTGTAAGCACTCACTAGATAGCGCTAGTCGCTTGGGATCACTTTTCACTGATTTACTACTAGATTGCCCATTTTCCCGATATGATAGAATATATAGCCGTATATTGGTGGATGTCGTGGTAGGAGATACTGGTGCTCAAAGGTTCACTGTGCTTCATGATCTCAAGACTTCTCTTAATAGCTTCAAATTGCCTGAGGTTTTCTGAGTTATTGGGATTAAGCTCATATGAGATTTCTGGCATCGTGATATTTATTAAGTGATTGATTGGTGATATTTCTGGCGAGATAATCTTTGGCGTCGTGCTAATCTTACTAGACAATCTTTTGTTTGAATACACCATAAAATCTTCTGTTTTTATTAAACAGCCTTCCCCAACACGCAACAGACCAGCACCTGATAACCTAACTGCCTTAACTTGATTTTCACACAGAAGTTTGACGTTGCATTCATTACAGCATAAATAATAATATTTGTTTTCCGATGTTAGCTCTCTCCAGTCATTCTTGCACGAGGTAGTTTTAGTTTTACAAGTTCTTGTGCCTGGGATAGTCTCACAAAGGCTGTGATCATCTTTCATGTGGTGAATAGGCCTTCTGATATGACACAGAATAGTCACAGGGTTTTGTAATACGCATGACTGTAGATCCGTGTCTGTGATAGTTAAAAACGAATCTTTTCTCATGTTGATGGCTGCTAACTCAGAGATAGTTTCGATCTTCATCATCATGTTATCTTTCACAATGCGTGGAACCGGGATAAGATTAAATACCTCATAAAGATCCCTTTCAATCAGGGGTATTTTTATTTCTATAATTAGGTATTTGCCCGAGTATTTGGCTCTTACTTTGAGCAAGCCGTAAAGATCTTTAAGATTAAAGTTGTCGACAGGAACTACCAAGTCTCCAGATATTTGTGCTGATATTATGCTTAGCTCTGATCTGAGTTGCTTCGGGGATATCAAGTGAAAATCTAATTTTCCACTATAAATATCAGTTACTGTATCCAAAATAGAGTCCTGGATTCGTCGAAGGGTATACATCAAGTTGTTGGCAGTGAAAGCCGAGGTTATGAAGTCTGTGATGAGAGTTATGTTTTGCACTTGCTGAGAGAGATTTTTATAAGAATCTTGGAGATAATTAAGCTTTTGGTTTATTATTTTGTGGTGTTTGTTTATAGTATTCTCCATCCTTTTCATGAGATTAAATTCAGCTTCTACGACCGACGTTTGGTTTTTCCAGAGGTTGTATAAATGGTTTTCATTATGCTTTAAAAGGTCAATATCCCTCTCATACTTTTCTGCAAATCGTTGGTCCAACACTCCGAATAAACTATATGCAACGTAGCCTACTCCGTCTATCAAGCTGCGTCGCCGACGTTTCTTATTAGTCATATACGAGTCATTTACAATAACAATATTATCGTAATGTTTAATTTCTTCGAACTCGTGCTCGAGTTGTAACATGACGCCGTCGCAAGGTGTTTGTGTTCTAATCGTAGAGCATAAGGTTTCAAGGTACTTGATATACTTTAATAATGCCGCCGTTCCTTCTTGATAAGGTTTTGTGTCATAATAGACTATTAACTGCCAATCATCTCTAACTAAATGCATATTCGATATTTTATCGAAGTAGACACTATTATTTGTCAGCAGGGTGGAGTTGTAGGATGCTTGAGCGGTGTTTATTAGTGCCAGCAAGAATAATGTCAAAGATAAAACCATAGCTGAGAATGAGATAGGACGTTTTTTCTTCGCCCCTGGCAATTTATTGTCAATTTTTGGGGCACTTGGCTCTTGATCATTTTTATTTGTTGGCAGTAGGGACAGTTTTACAACTGGGCGTTTTAAGAGCCCGTTTTTGGTTTTAAGTGTGACGACTCTTACGTGTCCGTCACTTCCAGGATGCAGCCCTACTACGCGACCTAGACTCCATTTTCCTGGTGGAAGGTTATCGTCCTTTATAATAACGATATCATTAAGATTAAGATCCTTTTGACGCTGTCGCCATTTGGACCTCGTAGAAAGCTGTGAGAGGTAGTCAGTCTTCCACTTATTCCAAATATCTTGATAGATTTTTTGCGTCAAGTGCCACCGTGTTCTGAGATCATGTTCTGTTTCGAAAATCGTTAAGTTCGGGCCGCTTGCTAAGAAGTGAGCCGGGGTCAAGAAGTCCAGATCCTCTGGATCTTCTGTCAGGGGGCACAGTGGTCTGGAGTTCAAACAAGCCTCGAGTTGGGATAGTAGGGTATTATATTCCTCGTAGGTTAATTTTTGCTCTCCCACAACACGCTTCAAATGATGTTTTAGGCTCTTCACTGCAGCTTCCCAGAGTCCACCAGCAGATGGCCACGATGGGGCGTTAAAATGCCACTCAATATTCATTTCAGAGATTGTCGATGTTACTTCTTGGTCAGACAAAATGTGGGAGATTTCGGCAAACTCTTGTTTTAAAATTTTGTTGGCTCCTATGAAGTTGGTTCCCTGATCACTGTAGATGTGCCCAGGAACTCCTCTTCTAGCGGACATTCGTCGAAGCGCGGCAATAAATGCTGACGCTGTGAGATCTGAGACGATTTCTAAATGTATGGCTTTAGTTACCATACAAACAAAAACTGCGACATATCCTTTACAGGTTTTAATGCCACGACCTTTGTTTGCCTTAATAAGGATGTGTCCGGTATAATCTATTCCAGTGTGGTAAAAAGGTCGGTTAGGAATCAATCGTGCTGGAGGTAGGTCACCCATGATTTGATGTTGTGGTATGGGATTATTTCTTTTACATTTGACACACATTCTTAATCGTTTCTTTGTGACTCGGTTTCCTCCAAGAATCCAGTATTTTTGTCTTATAAATCCAGTAGTCATTTTGACTCCACCGTGAAATACAAGTTCGTGGGATTCATTTATGATAAGGTCAGCTAATTTCGATTGATTCGGGATTATGATGGGATGCTTCATTTCGGGATCAAGATTCGAATGTTTAAGTCTGCCACCGACACGGAGGATTTGATTAGTGTCTAGTATGGGATTGAGATTAAGAATTTGGCTTTTCTTATTCAGTGGTTCATTATTTTTTAGCCTCGATATTTCTTCGTCGAAATATTCGTTTTGAACGTGCTTAATTAACATTTCTCTTGCTGCCTTTATATTTTGCAGAGTAAGAAAACATGTGCGTTTTTTCTTGTAAACAACAATGTCGATGAACTTGTTTATGTAGGCTAATATTCGAGTAACTTTCCTTAACGTGCTGTGTTTTGCTAATAGTTGATTAATTATTAAATTTTCGGGATTAACAATGACCGTATTTACTTCCTTGTTTTTTCTGAGTTCTTCTTTAGTAATACTCGTATAAATAGGCATCTTGTGAGATTCTTTAGGCTTATATTGTGGTAACCAGTCGGGCCCTTGCCACCACAGCGAGAAATTGGCTAATTGAGCAGCAGGTAAACTGCGGCTTGCGCAATCTGCGGGGTTTTCTTTGGATTTTACGTAACTCCATTTATCTTTCGGGATTATTTCAGTAATAATCCTTACTCGATTCGCAACAAAAGGTTTCCATTTCTCCGGTTCGCCACTTAACCAACCTAGAACGGCCATTGAATCAATCCAACCATAAACATGCACCTTGTAACTCGATAGGGATAAGATGATTTTTCGCATAAGTTTTGATAACAAGAGAGCGCCGCAGAGTTCCAACCGCGGGATCGATTGTGGTTTTTTCAGCGGTATTACCTTTGATTTCCCTGCAATAAGGGTCACGTGGGTTTCATTTTCTCTCTGTACTTTACAATAGACGACGCAAGCGTATGCTTTTGTGCTTGCGTCGCAAAAGCCATGGAGTTCGATGATATCTTTTTCTTGAGTTTGAATCCAACGTGGTATTTTGAATTGACATATATGAGATAGATCGGCTTTAGTAGTATTCCACTCTAACGCGATTTCTTGAGGAACAGGGTGATCCCAACCCATGTCTGATTTCCATATTTCTTGGAACAAGATCTTAAGTTTTATTGTGACTGGTGCTAGCCAGCCCAAAGGGTCAAAAATTTTAGATATTTGAGATAAGAATTGTCTTTTTGTAAGGATGTCTTGAGAGGTAAATTCAATAGGATGGAAGATAAATTGATCATTTTTGGGTTCCCACCGAAGACCTAAAGTTTTGGTTGACTCCGGTTGCTTAAAGTCAAAGTCTTCCTGTTGAGGTGCATCAGAACTATCTATTATTTCTGGCAAGTTTGATCGCCATTTTCTAAGATTAAACCCGCCAGATTTGAGAAGGTTGATCATCTCTTCCTTAAGCTGTTTAGCTGCTCTCTCTGAATGTTCACCATGCATAAGATCGTCCATGTAAAACGAGTGTTCTAAGATGTCAGGAGCGCAACTTTGGGGATAATTTTTCCTTTCATCGATGGCCAGTTGCTTCAGAGTCATCATGGCCAAAAAAGGTGCGGCTTTTGTGCCATAAGTAACAGTCGCTAACTGGTACTCTTTTAATGGTTGAGATTGATGGTTCCGCCAGATAATTTTCTGAAATTTCTGGTCATCGGGATGTAGCCAGATTTTGCAAAACATTTTTTCTATATCTGCTGTAAAAGCGTATCTAAATTGTCTCCATTTTAAGATAAGGCTCTGAAGGTCTTGTTGTAAATTGGGTCCTCGGCACATAAGATCATTGAGGCTGTATCCACTCGAGGTTTTTGCCGAGGCATTGAAGACAACTCGCAATTTGGTTGTTGATGACTCAGATCGTTGGACGCAATGGTGCGATAAGTAGCAGGCCGGCTGTACGTGTGACGCAACGGGTGTCATATGTCCGAGCTCTAGGTATTCAGAAATAAACGTTTTATAGTCACGCGCCAGTACGGGTTGCTTACTTAATTTCCGCTCTATTTGGAAAAATTGAGCAATCGATTTTGTTTTCGACTCGCCTATGTTTTTCTCAAAATTTTCTTTGAAGGGTATTTTAACTACGTAGCTTCCGTCTTCTCGTCTGGAGGTTGAAGATTGGTAAAACTCGATGCATTTTTGATCTTCTTCTGATATCGCTGGAGATTCGTGTATGTCCTCCACTTCCCAAAATTGCTGTATCTCTTCTATATTATTTAGGATCACATTGCAATGGTATGTTTTGTAGTTGCCGCTTAAGATCCATCCCAACTGGGTTTGTTGGGCAATGGGCAACATACCTTCTGACCGACAGATACCGTCCATAAGGATAGTGGAATAGATATCTGCCCCAAATAAGATATCAATAGGCCTACTTTTGTAAAATTCGGGATCTGCTAGCGTTATTTGGTTAAGAGTAGGCCAGTCTGGCTTGGGTAAGGTACAGCTGGGTAAGTTATTTATGAGTCTATTCATTATATACACGTCCGTTTCAAAGGTAAAATCGCTAAGCAACGACGAACATTTGATGGTGATCATGCCCTTACAGTTGTTTTCCTTGTTTCCTATTCCAGAGATATAACCGTTACATTTTCGTCGCGGTAGTCTTAACAACTGAGCTGCGCTTTCCCTAATAATGGATGTCTGTGACCCTTGATCTAAAAGAACTCTCATTTTTTGATAAGATCCATCCGCTGCTTGTACGTTAATTATTGCTGTGGCAAGCAATATTTCTGTGGGTTCTTTAAGAAGCGATGCAACTGTATTACTTTCATGCTGCTGAGATGGCGATTTCATAATCGTGGCTGCATTTGTGTCAGATCGACGTGACGTAAAACATTCATGCAAAATGGTATTGTGTTCTTTATTGCATTCTTTGCATCTTATTTCAGAAAGGCATTTTTTACCTTCGTGATAATGTAAACAGTTAATACAAAGGTTCAAGTTAGCAACAGCATTTTTACGTTCATTAGGTTGCAATTCCAATAATTTTTGACATGCATGAATTCGATGATCGTCGGAGTTGCAAATAGGGCATTGCTTACGATGGTTAATTTTGCGTTTGGACTTTGACGATTGCGACACTTGATTTGTTGAATAATTCGTTTTAGGATTGTTATAATTTCGTTTATAATTGGAACCTTTAGAAAATGATGGTTTGTTATTGATGTTGGATTGAGATGAGGATGATTTCTGCGTAGAATTTTCAAGCTTCTTACGTGAAGTTTCCAGCATCATAAACTTGGTTTCCAAAAAATTAAGGAAATCTTCCAAGACGGGTAACTCTCGCGGAGATTTTAAGGCTTGTAGATAATCCTCGTATGTATCCGAGTCCAATTTTTGAGACAATATACATACCAGGAAAGGGTCCCAGGAAGACACATCGACTCCCAGATTCTTGATAGCATTCACGCTCTCGTACGTAGTGTCGTGAATGCGTTTTATATGATTTGATGATTGTTGCTGGTTTGTAGGGATATTCATGAGATTGTTAAGATAAGAAGTGAAGATCAGTCGTTTATTATTATAACGATGGTTCAGGATATTCCAGCATACAGGATAATTGTCGGAGCTTATTTGGAGATGTTGGATCAATTTTTCAGGTTCACCTTTGATTTTACTCTTTAGGAACTGCATCTTTTGTGCATTCGACAAAGAGGGGTTGTTGTGTACTGCTTCGGTAAAAAGATCTTTGAACGAAATCCACTTATTATAGTTTCCCTCAAAGGTGATTATCTCCATTTTAGGGGTTGATTTTTCAATATGCGCGACGGACCACATTTTCTTATTGATGTCTTTCTTGATTTTGTTATAATAATTCTCATAATGAGTAAATTGCTCTTCATACTCGGGGTTTGATCCGCCATACTCGTTGTCCAGCTCCCAATGAAGCGAGTCGATAGCTGCCCAACGAGATTGTATGGTCTTCAGGATGTCTTCAAACTCCCATTTGTCCGTGATGAGATCAAGGTTGATATTGGAAGATGTTCTCAAGAAAGCTTTAAAATTGGTAGCTTGCTTTTTAAACAGACCTTCGGCTTTACTCTCTTCTGGAGTAGAGGTTTTAGCAGCAGCGTGAGATGCGAGGTTGGAGGTTTGTGCTTCCGCAGTAGGTTGGAAAGTAGGAGGTTTCAATACAGGGGTTTGCGGTCTGTTTGCGAGAGGGTTATAGCTTTGAATAGTAGTTTTAATATTGTTATATTTTTCCTTCATTTGATCGTATTGATTAGTACTGAAATATCTATGAGATTGATCACCAAAAGTTATCAACGTCATATGATTATTATGGAACTCAGTAAAGTATTGTTCCAAGGTAGCTAATCGACGACGTAGGTAGTCTGAGGTCTTGCGCTCTGCACCATCCTTCTTGAAATTGGTGAAGAGCTTGTCTACGGCTTCAATTAGTTGTTGTTGGGTTGCTAGAATGTCATCCATGTTCGACATTATAAAGGTAAAAAAGAGACCTTACTTGTACTGTAGGCTTCTTTGAGATCAAATGTCCTTGCGATGGCAGCACGAACAAACCTGGAGTAACAGCGCGAAGAGATGACGCGATGCTTTCGTAAAACCAGGTTCAAACAGGATCAGCAGGATGGCTGTTTACCAGGGTCTGGTAATAAGTTCCAAGCGAGACACTCACACAGTTCAGGTAGTAGACACACGCGTGATGGTCCCGCTCCGATGGCTCGAAGGACCAATGTTTGGGATTGGGGTGAGATAAAGATAAACTAAGATTGAAGATAAATAAGATAACTATATTTTAGTACTTAATACAAATGGGATAACTATTAAAACTAATGAGGTGAAGGAGATGAGATTGAGTCGCACCCGATACGCTGTCCGAGACGTACTGACTGTTTTACATAAAATATTGAAGGCATAGAGCGCGGTGTCGCGATTACGCTGACTTGTTCATTATTGTTCGGTGATTGACCCGAACAATGCTAATAATCGTAGGCCTATGATCAGTAATATAAGTATCGAGAACCAGAGTCGAATTTTTAAGATCAGATCTCAACATTACGTGATCAATACAAGAGTTAATACGGGTTGGGAATAGATGTGTAGGAAGCAGACCATGTGAAGCAACAAGGTTCAGGTACTGATTTGCTTGTTGGGAAGTAGCATCCGGTGTGATGTCAATATTGATGTTACCCATGATCTCAAAATTTTTCTGGGCTGACGTCTGGGTAAGGATAGTATCTAAGCTATCGATAAAGTTGTCAAGATTTCGTGTGGAGGGTGAGCGATATAACGCTAGAAGTAAGATATTGTGAGATTTTACGTTACAGATCAAACAACTAGCACCAGATACAGAAAGTTCGGTGACGATATGAGGTAATTCTGATTTTACATATATTATAACACCATCATTCTGATTAGTAAGTTTGCTCGTGTGATAAGAAACATACCCTTCCAGAGGTGGAACTGTTGCCGCCCTGAGCCAACACTCCGATAGGATCAAAACATCACATGAAATTTTTATTCTAGAAAGGAGCACAAGGAAGCTTTCAAAGTTACAATTTACACTGCGTGTATTTAGGTGTGTTATATTAAGCGACTTTTTAGTGTCATTAATGAATCGACTACACGAGGTCCACAAATATGTGAATCACTAATAATAATCGAATACCAAGGGAGTCAATATCATTTAAAGTATCAGAATCGAATTTTGATGTTTGATGTTAAGTGCATATTGATTTCAACCATAAATATGTGGAATATGTGTATTATAGTTTTGTGGACATTTAGTAATTCTGTTTTGGAAGGTGCAGGTAAGTTAAGTAGAAATGAGATAGTCAATATGATGTACATACACGCAGGTATTATATGAGTTGTTGTTATTGTGTTGCAGGTGTTTGTAATAACAAGTTTTCAAATGATTATAATTTTTGCACGGTTTAAAAAGGTACGATGTATAAAGAGGCATTATATAAAGTTGACAATTTTACTGATATTATTATAAGGTAAGTTATATTGATAAAATGGAAAAAGACTGATTTGTTAGAGAGTACTCGAGTTTTAAGTAACAACTCCAACCCGCCTGCCAAGCGTGGCGATTATGGCAAAACCCCCCTTCTTGGAGGAGGCCTATGTCCAGCAGTGGACTTTTCGGCTGAAATGATGATGATGATGACTCGAGTTTTAAGTAAACGAAAATGTAGGGTTGCAATATATTCTAAAAGCATGCAATGTAAATAGAAATGACATGCCTTGCGTTTATTTTGCAGGGGTAAGCAGTTTCTTAAGACACGAGGATGAGTTGATAACAACGGAGTCCATTCCTTCACGAACACGAAGAAAAATTTTTCCATTTTGCGACCAACAAAATTTATATTTGTTAGTTTTAGCATATGAACGGGCCTCGAAGAATAGTTGCCGCTCGATGCGAGGCAGGTGGTCGGCGACATAGACTGGTTTGACTTTACCGGGAACACCAATGTCTCCCGTGCATAGTTTTTCAGTAGATGGCAGAAACTTCAATATACTAAATTTAAGCAAGAATATGCGTGTGGAGTTGCAAAAGGATCGATCTGATCCGAGAAATATTTTCAAAACAACTTATTGACACAGGCCGTTGACATCCCTGTAGACAATTAGACTGACTGCGTTACCTTTCCTGAACATTTTGTCAGTATACTGAATCAAAAAAGCGATCTCATTCATAAGGTGTTCCCAAACGTTGTTCAAAATTCAGAGATCATATTAGGTTGAGCGAACGAGCTATTTTGGCTGCCAAAAACATGGGTGTAAATAAATAAAATTACAAAATTAATTTGCTGATGAATTGATTGGTATATACCAATCAATTGAATCCGCTACCAACCAAGATGATATCGTCATCTAGCCACCTGTATTTTTGAACTTGCTATATTTGCCAGGATTGCCTCATCACAGTCTTCAATTAAAGGTTGGATCGGTGATCATAATGTTGCGAAATATCAATCAACTGCCAGTGATTCCGAATGACATTATCATCATCATCTGTCTAACCTTTGCCCAACTATGTTGGGGTCGGCTTCCAGTCTAACCGGAATGACACACCATCTGAATTTTGCGTAAAGTTAGTTAGTTTGATGTACAGAATACTTGGTTGACGGCTTCGTGAAGGGTCTGTTTACACCTTGTAAATCCCAGGGACAGTCATTGAGTGTTTGCGGCATTAGTCTAGAAAATCCATGTTTCTCGCAAGCCCGATTCTACTTTGCCTGTTCCCGTGTTGGAAAATCCAAGAGCTTTGTTTGTTTACGTTCCAGGTAATCAAACAAAAAATATCATTTAACACAATATTACATACTAAAGTTTAGTGTACGAATCAGGAAATTGTTTTTTGTAAGTAGGTGTTGTTTATGACATTTAAAAAAACCATACAAGAGTACACGTACACTCCGGACCGACGAGAAGATAACGGAACTCGAAGAGGAATTGAGCAGGCTGCGATGGAGTATTGTGGGATGATCTGAAGTCCGAAGAGGAAACGATAATACTGAAATCCGGCAACCTGCTCTATTTCCGAGAGGGTGACCGGCAGTCCCAGGGTGGTGTTGGGTTTATCGTCCACAAGTCCCTCGTGAATAACGTGGTGAAGATCGAGAGTGTCGACCAGGGTGGCGTACCTTATACTCAGAATATACTCAAGATATTAGCTGAAGGTCATACAGGTCTACGCCCCGACCTCGGCACACCCCGACGACGAAGTGCAGACCATGTATGAAGATATTTCTAAAGCCCTGCATGGTTTCAAAACTCCCTTCACCGTTGTCATGGGGGACTTCAATGCGAAACTGGGCAAACGAGACGGGGATGAGCTGCAGGTGGCGCAATTTGGAGTTGGACTTCGGCACCACCGGGGTCACCAACTGGCTAGTACTATAGAGAAGGAGGGCCTCTATATGATGAACTCCTTCTTCAAAAAGCGCGAGCACAGGAAGTGAACCTGGCAGAGTCCCGATGGTGCAACTAAAAATGAGATTGACCTCATCATGTCAACCAAGAAGCAAATGTTCAATGATGTCTCTGTGATTAATTCGAAAACCGGAAGCAATCACCTCATGGTAAGAGGCACATTAACATCAATATAAAGCTTGAAAGGTCTCGACTGATGAAGTCTACGCTCTGTCCAGCACAGATCCAGATCCAAAACCCCGAGAGCTTTGACTCCAGAACTCTCAGCTTGAACTCCAGAATCGTTTCGAGTGCCTAGGAAGCTCAGTGGACGAATACAACGATGGGTTCGTGGAAATTGTCCATACGACTGGGTCTAAGTTCATCAAGACACGTCGTGCACATAACAAAAAACTCGCTGATCATACTCTCGAGCTCATGAAGGAGCGGCGTGAGATGATCCTGCAGTCTTCAGACGAGGCGTGGAAATATCGGCAGCAGCTCAATAGACGGATCTCTAAATCCTTGAAACGCGACCTCCGCCGCTTTAATACCGAGCATATTAAAGACGCTATTGAGCGGAATAAAGGCTCCAAGGTATTTTCAGGAAATCTGGCTATTGGGCAGAGCCAGCTCACGAAACTGAAGACCGACGATGGCAGGATCGTATCCGCCAAACCTGAGCTGCTGAGGGAGATCGAGAGTTTTTATGGGCAGTTGTACACTTCAAGCAGTAAACCCGTTGCAAATCTAGCTAACGACCCAAGAGCTAGACTGACCCGACACTACACCGAAGACATTCCGGATGTCAGTCTGTACGAGATTAGGATGGTTCTGAAACAGCTTAAAAACAACAAGGCACCGGGTGATGACGGAATTACGGCCGAACTCCTGAAGGCGGGTGGAAAACCGGTACTTAAGGCCCTTCAGAAGCTGTTTGATTCCGTCATACTCTATGGGAAAACGCCGCAGGCATGGTGCAGGGGTGTGATGGTACTCTTCTTCAAAAAGGGCGACAATGCCCGGCTGAAGAACTATAGGCCCATCTCACTTCTAAGCCATGTCTACAAGTTGTTATCAAGAGTCATCACGAATCGTCTCGCGCGCAGGTTTGACGATTTTCAGCCACCCAAACAAACCGGATTCCGAAAATGTTTTAGCACCGTAGACCACATACATACGCTGCGGCAGGTTATACAGAAGACCGAAGAGTATAACGTTTGTGGACTACGAGAAATCCTTCGATTCGATCGATACTTGGGCTGTACTGCAGTCTCTCGAACGGTGCCAAATCGACTATCGAGGTGTTGAAGTGTTTGTACAAAAACGCCACCATGCCTGTCCGACTTCAGGACCAGACCTCGGAACTTATCCTTCTGCAGCTAGGTGTGAGACAGGGAGAAGTCATATCTCCGAAACTGTTCACCACTGCACTGGATGATATCTTCAAGGTTCTGGACTGGAGAGGGCTAGGCATCAACGTCAATGCCGACGATATAGTGGTCATGGCTGAGACCATGGAGGACCTCAGTACAATGTTCGATGACTTTAGTAGAGCTTCCGAAAGAGTGGGTCTTAAAATGAACATGGACAAAACCAAAATCATGTTGAATACCCATGTAACAAGATCCTAACCCCTATCAAGATCGGAGACTCTACACTCGAAGTTGTAGACAATTATGGTTACCTGGGACAAATGATCCAGTTAGGTAGGTCTAACTTCGAGAAAGAGGTCAATCATCGAATCCGACTCGGCTGGACAGCGTTCGGAAATTTTCTTGGTATCTTCTCGTCCAACTTACCGCAGTGTCTCAAGACGAAAGTCTATGACCAGTGTGTGTTGCCAGCGATTACATACGGGACCGAAACGTGGTCGCTCACAATGGGCCTTATCAGAAGGCTTAAAGTCACCCAAAGGGCAATGAAGATCAGAGTTTACTTGCGTGATCAAATCAGACATGAGGACAACCGCAAGAGAACCAAGGTTACCGACGTAGCCCGAAGAATAGCCAAACTGAAGTGGCAGTGGGCAGGGCACATTGATCGCAGAACGGATGGCCGATGGGGCCGAAAAGTTTCTGAGCGGTGACCGCGAACCGGAAGACGCTGCGTTTGAAGGTTTCTAGGTGAACTGATGACCTGGTGAAGGTTGCAGGGATCCGCTGGATGCGAGTCGCACGGGACCGGTCAATGTTGGGGGATGCCTATGTCCAGCCGTGGACGTCTATCGGCTGAAATGATGATGATGATGCAAGAGTATATTAACACTTTGCAAATTTATTGTTACGTTATTATAACGTGGGAATGTCGAAACATGTCGTTTATTTTTTTAAATTAATAATGGTAACTATTTGATGGTCAAAATAGAATAAAGTGCTCAATCTGAATTACGTTTTTTTTGTTTTGTTTAAATTACTTACACCTTTGTGTCTGTATAGTATCACAAATTTATCTGTTGTGGTGACTTTAACTTAAAATTAAAGATATCATCACGACCTCTTGTGGACCAGTTAAGCGACACAATCACCAGAACTTGACCAGAAAAAATAAGTCTGCAGGACTGCCACAGTCTAATAGTTTTTGGCAGAACGACGTCTGTCGGGTCCGCTAGTAAAATATAAATGTCTTTGGTTTGGACCAAACGGTGGTTTTTGTCACGAGTTCTACTCGCGACAAAAACCTATATCAAAGACCAACCAACAAGTTTTAATGACAGTTTTCTTCTTAATATTATTAAACAAAGTCAACCAAATGAAGAGGATTTTACTATGGTAGGTCAAACGTCAAAATTGAAGTCTGTTCTGTCGTTTTGAATTTCGTTATAATAATATTATTGCTACATGTAGCTTATTTAACCTTTATTTTTATATATGTTTTGTTTACTTTTTGAGAAGATACTTTATTTTATAAATCGCTGCACCTATACAAATAAAAGAAGCTTTTCCTTAGTATCTTCCCCTGACTTGGTTTTTGTTGTTTATCATGCCACCAATAAATGCAAAAAGCAAAGAAACTGCGGTATGCGTTTTTTCCGAAGTTGAAAGAGCATTTTGTGAACTACAGTTAGCCGACTGCAGTAAAAAATTAGAGCGTCTCAGAAAATCTGTCGGTGACTATGAAATCCGCAATGAGGAATTACAAAAAGCTTACGATCGACTTGACGAAGATAGGACTGATATTATAAATTCCCTGAAAAGAACTCTTAATGTAAAAACTGAAGAAATTGCTGAGCTAAAAGAAGAGGTTATAAGATTGGAGGAATTAAAAGAAGTAGAAACAGAAAATTTTAATAAAACTGTAAGTGAGTTAGAAAGGAGTTTTACCAGAACGAAAGATCAGCTTACTTCTGAAAATAAACTACTGGCAGGAAAACTAAACACGCTTGAAGAGTTTCGTGCTATAAGACAAGATCTAATGAAGAAGTGCGAAAGACAAAAGTATGCATTTGAAGAACAAGAAATGAAATACAAAAGAGTAATATATAATGCTGAAAAAAAGTTTATAATGTGTAAAGATAAGTTGAAGAAAGAAATGGAAGCAAGGCTTCTACAGTTGGCACAAGAATTTCAAGATGACAGTGAATTGAGGATTGTTGCCTCTACGCACAGGGTGATTCGAGAAAATATTGCATTAAATAATCAAATAGATAATTTGTTAATGACCAAAATAAAAGTATCTGAGCAAAATGAAAACTTAAGAGAAGATGAGAGATCTGCTCGTTGTGCAATGGAAGTAGCTGCCAAAGAACGAGATAAAGCAATGAATAACAGTATAGTGCAGCTTAAAGTTATCGGTAAATTAACGGTTGCGTTCGAAGATGTGAAGAAACAAAAAGCTATTTATCATAAGCAAGAGTTTGATGTCGAGAGAATGCAAGATAGAATTCAGACACTGACCGAAACTAATAACAAACTCGTGCTGAAAGTACGTGTTTTAGAACAAAACTTGCATGCCACTCTAGGTGAACAAAATAAAAACGTAGTAGAAACAGCGAAA
Organism: Noctua fimbriata; assembly: GCA_905163415.1. Lineage (NCBI taxonomy): Eukaryota > Metazoa > Arthropoda > Insecta > Lepidoptera > Noctuidae > Noctua > Noctua fimbriata. The sequence goes on from LR990937.1 coordinate 1,322,635, forward strand.
CTACTAAGAGAACGTGAAACGTTGAAGAATATTCTTAAAAAATCGGCGATTGCAATACAAGCGTCACTTAAAATGGATCAATGGGCTATTGTGGATCATTCTCGTGAATTAATTGACAGACAAGTCGTACTAAACCAGATTCTTGATGTTATAAATCAGTATCGTGATGCTCTCCGAGCTGAATCTATGGAATCCCTAATTTCACTAAACAATATCTATGAAAAAGGAGATCTTGGCTTTGACGCGGGTGAATTTAAAACAGCATCACTTTTATCATTTCAAGGTAAACGTAGCAGTGTATCTGTCTCCTCCCCTCTATCATTGTCAAAGCAAAGTATAAAAACTATACCAAGTATTGAACTGGTGCCCGTAGACGAAGACATTTCCCTACCAACACCTAAAGAGAGTCTGGCTTCATTTACTGTTACATCATTACATTCAAGTTATAGCGCTAGCACAGTGGAGTCTGAAAAAAGTGAGGATGACTTGACTGACGTATCGAAGTTGCTAGCTATTAGTAGACTTCAGGTGCAGAAATCATTGATGGCAGATTTAGCATCTCAATTATTCACACAAAAACAGAGCCAAAGGTCTATAATCTCTGGAAAAGGAGGTTTTGATGATATTGAGGGCGAACAACACAAAACAATGCCTGAAGATGAAAGAGAACAAGTGCAGGATAAAGGTGAATCCACGGAACATACAAGTGAACTTGTAACGGTTGAACAGGACGAAGATAATAAAAAAAAGGAAACTAGGGCAGAATAAATATTTTCTTTCAATTATTTTTAGTTTTACAATTGTTCTTTTTAAAGTACTTTGTTATTGAATTTATTTTAATGAGTTTCGTGTGTTTTAAGTATTTTTATATTGTTATTTTAAGTGTTTCATTAAAAGTTACTTATGATGAATACTATCATATTTTATTATTTAACTAGCTCTGCCCGCAGCTTCACTCACGTGAGCGCGTATTCTTTTGGCATTATTAGGGAACATTACATGGAAACGTGAAGTCGTAGTAGACTACTAACATCTTCTAGTGTGGCCCCCACGGATGCCAAGCTTCTAAGTTTGGTTTTTTTCAACGCATTATAGTGCATTCATTTCGGATTTACGAAGTCTCTGCACTTTGGTCACACTTCGACTTATATAAGATACTCAAAAGTTTTGAAAAGATTTTAGTCGTAAATCTGTAATATTCTAACCATGGTGGTACATGGGCATGTACTTCCATGATTGTAGCAGCTCAATGTGCATACACGACTCCCAACCAGACCATGGTCGACTTGCTGGAGTGTCCAAAGTATCCCTACACCTGCATTTTAGAGGACTTACTGTCAAAATCGCTACTGACGCCGCGATTATCATAGCAACCTGGGTGTTAATAATTTGATAAACGTATCATCGTTACGAAAGAAGAAGAAGAACAAGGCAACAATATTAGATCTCGTATTTCTGAAGATTTGCCGAAGCGAATAATTTTCTAAGGACTGATGAACAGGCAAAAAAAAATATGCGTAGACGCAGGTCGATGTAACAAATACTGTCGAAGCAATCCCTTCGTCTATTCACCATATTTATGTTGACTATATTAATATTTTGCTTAGAAGTTCACATGTCAGTGCAGTCGCATTTAAATGTTCAAGACGTGCCGCGAGTGAAACAGTTACTATTACTTTGTGTAATATTTATTTCATCGCCACTGCTCTCAAAACAGTGAAGGAAAACATCGTGATGTGTCCGCGTGCGGATTATAGCCCATTCCCACTCATAGAGAGGAGGCCTGTGTCCCAGCAGTGAGAACATTATTGGCTGATTTAATGAATCATATCACTACCGAATTGTAGACAATTGCCTACATTATATGATATCGTGTCTGTATATTTAAACAATATTTTATTGTGCTAACAATTTGTTGTATGTATGTTAAGAATACTTTACTATTATAACAATTCGTTTGTAGTATTGTCGTTATCGTGTGGTTAGTTCCTAACCTGGTGTCAGAGTTTTTATGCCGCCCATGGGCCTCTGACTTGGCTTTACATGCCGTCAAGAAATATCTCTCAGACATGCTGGTTTCCTCACGATGTTTTCCTTCACCGAAAAGCGAGTGATAATTATACTATACGCCCATGAATCCGAAAAATCAGAGGTGCGTGCCTTGCGTTCGAACTCGAGACCTATGACGTGTCAGTCCGACGGTCTTAAAGGCTATCACTGCTCAGTACTTTGTAGTATTTAATTGGTATTAATTATCAGTTTTGTAGTAGTTAATTAGTAATAATTGTCAGTTTGTATATTTAAACAAAATTTTATTTTGCTAACAATATGTTCTATATTAAAAACACTTTATAATTTTAACAAGTCCTCTGTAGTATATAACAGCAATTTATTTTGTACTAGCTGTTGCCCGCGACCTCGTTCGCGTGGAAATTTTGTTGTGTATGCGTGTTCGATTCCCGGGTTGGGTAAAGTGTTGTTTGGTTATTCCATCAGGAATTTCTCAGTTGCAGCTACGGAGCCTGAATTTGTGCCCGATCGATGGTAACAGGCTCGCCCCCTATTACATGGGACTTCAACATAACTGGTGAAATGTGGGTGTACGATTAGGTACACACATGTGCCTAACCCTTCTGGAATTACAGGCGGGACGTTATGTGTGAGAACTGAAGGCCTGATCAAAATGTGATAATGTGGGTGATGACTACAAAAGGCGTCTTTTTGGGCGCTGTAATTCTAGGCGGCAGAGGTCTGAAACAAAATTAAAAGGTGTTGAGGCGACGATATGGCTTAAAAACTGGAACATTATGGTGCCCTACGACTTTTTTTTCAATGTGAACAGTCAAACGCCTTGTTGGGCGCTATTTCTTTATTTATTCTAATACCGTTTTGTATTTGTATTATAAGATTTGTTTAATGACCGTGTGAGAAGCATGAAGCGCCCAAATTAATGCCTGCCACTTTTAAGGTTTTTCCTTGGAATTTGTTGACCGTCATTGTAAAAGCCAAATTTAAGGGAAATTGCAACTTATTAAATGGAAATGGCAAGTTATTTGGAATAACGGGTATGCGGGGAATTAAACCGCTCTCTCCTTTAGCCACTCCAGTAATAATGGTGGCTATTATAATATTACTGCCCAGCTCTGTGATACGAAGCCTGGTTCCATTGCACAGTCTGGGAGTTAACCCCAGGGAGTTGAGAAATTCAACGGGGTAGGCAGTACTATCATCATTAGCCATCACAGAGTCTATGGATGCCGACGCCGACGATCATATATTTTTTTTATTTGTTTGAGACACTCGTTCTTTGGGGACACTACCCCTCACACAACTAGCCCTCATCTTTTATATTAACCTCCAAATTTGGAAAAACGTGCATGATGTGGATGTGCGTGCATCCTCTGTAGCCACTGAGTGGGAAAATTCTTGGAAAAATAGAATTCCCATCTGCGCCCGATTCCAGATGACCCACTCCCATTTGCAGCAGCATATTAGCAAAGACACCTGCTTCGTGGTCGTTGTACAGTTGGACGCGCATGTTGTAGGTAAAATTATCCTGGACAACAGTGGCGACATGCGTTTATTTCATCCGCCGGTGTGCCCCTCTCAATAACTTGCAGTATCTGTCTAAAGTCGCCTGCGAGCAAAACGACAACGTCATCCATCAGCGCCTGGTTGCCGCGGATGTCCTGCAACCTGCGGTTCAACGCCTCTCATGCACTTTAAACTTTCACTGCCGCAAAGGACTCCCCGCTGCCGGCCGCTGTTTTTGGTGATGTTGCATATTGACTGTTGAGGTATCTTCACTTGCAAGATTCAGCGGCAATATGAAAACGGAATGTGCAGTCCGGCCACCGTTAAGCAAAGTTGCAGCAATGGATGAGGGAGCCACAGCTACAGCTATGTGACCGCACAGTTGGGCAGTGGCTGTGCGAATGGCTGCTGCACTGCGAGTATCGGGTTCGATTCCCGCACGGTTCACATTTTTGTATGGCCTACAGGTAGTTGTTCCGGGTCTGGCTGTTTGTGAGTTTAACTGTCTGTAAACACACCCACGATACAGGAGAAATTTCAAGTGTGGGCCTGGACTGGAGCATGGTTAAAAAAAATCTTTAAAGCTGTATATAGCGGTCCTTGCGGAGTTGGGCCAGCAGAAGATTCAGCACAAATGCAATGTGACGGCACAGTTGGCGCAGTGGCTGAGCGATTGATTGCAGCGCTGCATGTCGCGGGTTCAATTCCCGCACGGAACAAATTTACGACGTTGTTGGTTTTTATCTTATTTTAATTTTTGTTTTTATTTTAAAGTTTTAGACTTTTTTTTTCGGCCAGTGAAAATTGGTCAATTAATATTTGTTAATTTATGATACCTTATTGTCTTTGAATGGTTAAAAAAAAAACCAAAAGTATATTAATCTACTTTATAATGATTTGAAAATCATAAAGCATTAGAATAAAACAAAATATCTGGTTACAAAAAGTGAAAAAAAATCAGCTGGGGATCGAACTCGCCAACCAAGTTTATTATTTTTGGGAAAATAATCACAAAAGGTGGACACTGGCTGCGACTCGAAATTGCGAACCCTTGATTACAGGGAGGTCTGTGAACCGTCAGCCTACCTCGCTTCGCTTCGATGACAAATGGGCTAAAATAGCCGTTCTATTCTAATGCATGGTATGACAGTTTTCAGTTGGCAAGAAATTGCGGAATATGGACATAATGCAATATTGCTCATCCCCCTAAATTATTAGCACGATAATCTACCTCTATGCCAAATTTAATCTACATCCGTTCAGCCTTTCTGGCGTGATTGAGTAACAAACATCCAACCATCCAAACTTTCGCATTTACAATAGACAGATATGATAAAAATACCTAAATATTTTTCAAGTAACGAATTACGTGTTTTTTTTAACAATCAAGACGCATCAGAAATTATACATCACAATCATCCACCCTCCGACAAAGACAACAAAGACGAATTTATTTTTGGGACCTAACAGTGCATAGAAACAACCTGAACCTATTATAGTTGTGCAAAACTAAGAACAACGACACAACAAAATAGTTTCAAATTAATTTCATCTGCTATTATTTTTATTGGGAGCGATAGGTGAAATTCAAAACATCGAGTCTGACAGCACCTGTGGACAGCACACAACGACGTTATCAGTTGAGAACACCATCGATCGGCCAGATTCGAACATGAGAAAAGAGATTTTACCAATGATTTAACTTTATTCATAAGAATTTATTATATAAACACATATAACATAACAACAACATAACATACATAACATATAACATTTATTATATAAAACAGAAAATAAATAATAATAATCTCTATCAAAAAAAAATTACAACCAATTACAAAAAGTATGATTTTACTGGGGATCGAACATGCGACGAGATGCACGTAAAGAGGTCATGAAACCGATTCTCTATTTGTTTCGCTGACGGCAGACGTTGTTACGCATATCATGACTGAAACGGTAAACAATTGAATAATACTGACATAATGCAATATTGCTCACCCCCTTAAGCAAGTAGCGTGATAATATATAGCCTAACATTTGAAGAAACGGTTACAGATATTAGTGCAAAATTTGAACAGGATCTATGCAGTAGTTTTTGCGCCAATTTGAAACATCGATTTGGATTTTAACGATTTTATTATATGTGGAGATAGAGAAGAGATGGAGTAAATTAAACTTAGAAATATCCATCTCTATTTAGTTACCTACCTAATTTAATGTTTGTATTTATTAATATTTGCATGCTATTTTTATGGCGAAATGCATCATTGCACTATATTTTATTTTAACCAAATTTACCGCAAATTAATGATTTTGATTTTGACTTTTGATTATGCTATGCATGCTTAAGCAATGGGTGTTTTTAATTTAAAAATCAACGTGTTATGTTTACGCCACGCGCTCGTGCTAAGGCCTCTGAGGTGACGACAACGTCGTTATTTATTTATAATAATACTCAAACCTTTATGTTTCACACAATAACGTGAAATAGCTGTATTGAAATGCTAGTTGAATACTATTATTTTAGTCATGAAAATAAGTCATCAGCGTAGGCTTTCCTTGAATTTAATTTATGTAAAAAAGACTGTCCCTGGAGTTACTTTCCCATTCTTCTCCATAGAGAACTACACTTTGGAATGGACAACTACATTACTTTCACAAGTTATTATGACTTGGATCTGGGGCTATACTTAATCTTCTTGATTTTGACAATTCAAAAGTGCCTGTGGTAATGGTGTACACATCATTTTCCTGCCCTTATCCCAATTTATTTGGAGTCGGCGCAGCATGTCTTCTTCTTCCATACTTCTCTATTACTCGTCATCTCAGCAGTCACCAGTGCCTGTAATGGTATAGCTGAAATAAACGCTTTTAGTTTGAGTTGTGTTTTACTAGAAATGTTAATGATTCAAAGTGTACCGTAATTGAAACAAATGGAAACCAAAAATTAATCAGTGGCTACATACACTTCGACTGGAACATTGTTCATCAATATGACGAATAGTTACAGTGACCCCGTTTCAGGTCTTTAGTTATTTCATTTATATCTTACAACCCTGCCGATAAAAGTAATAGTTTGTCTTACCTAGGTCTATCGTATTACCTAGTACTAACTAGGTAACACGATAGGTGACACCTAGGTGTGTAGGTCAGATAAGTAACCGCTCCATTAAAATACTGGTATTCAGCTGCATCCGGTTAGACTGGAAGCTGATCCTAACATAGTTGGGAAAAAGCTAGGCAGATGATGATGCTCTCCGCGAGGCGCAACATTTTTAACCTGTGACATGATGCCGATGAAACCAATGAAAAGAACAATGTAACCCAACATTATCTGGGCTGGTAACCCGTTACACAAGTTAATGAATAAATGATGAGACCGGTCATTCACGCTATATTAGTGACCCTACCCTTTATAGACCCGGTAGTTGCTGGCGAATAAGGGTCAATGGCAAATATTTCTGGTACGTACAAGGAAGGATGGCATATTTGCGCAGATGCCTGAAATAGCGGACGTTTTGGAAGGCATTCAATATGTTGGTATGGTCAGTGAAATTAATCGTTTATCAAATTGACACGCTTCGTCTATTTGCATTTCATTCCACTGTGAAAGACTGGGAATTTTGATTTGATTAAACGGAAAGTTTGAGATGATTAACCACTTAATTTTCTAAACTTGCTTTATTAAACTTGGTTAAGTTAGTAAATTGAACTGAATAAGATAACTTGTCTACATGATTCTCAAATGACTCAACCTAGATAATGGCTACTTCAAAAGAGACTACGACGATTCGGTGCTTTGTTTCAGTAGTCAAATACCAAATATAAATGAGGTCGGTCTCATCTAGAATTTTGTTTAAAAAAAAACTAGTTTATGAAAGCTAAAATAAAAACACTATGTTGTAATCCAGGTTATAACCTATCAGTGTGACAAATTTCATCCAAATCCGTTTATCAGTTTTTGCATGACAGATTAAAAAACATCCATCCATCCATTCTCACAAACTTTCACATTAATAATATTAGTGAGAAGTAAGACTATACACATCTATTTTACTGTTTTTCAGAAAATCACCAAGATTTAATCGGTAATTCCGTCAACAGTTAGTTTAACAACAGTTCGATGTCCAAACCGTTGAGACCTGGGCCAAAGCTTAAGCTAATAGTTAACAAAGTAAGAGTAAATTAAAACCTACTTAAGTAATCAAAGTATAAAGTTATTTAAGTAAAATCACGAAGTCTACTATTTTCGAGTGCTAATTAAATTGAAATCAGATACTCTTACAGATGTTCGTGGTTTATTTAACTTTTTTTTCAAATTAGTCGTTCCGAAGTTTCAAACACTTTATGGTTCGTAAATAATTTTGTGATTGAGAAGTATGAATCGTTTTTAATAAGTGTCACAACAGTTTTCAAATCAATAATGTAATGCTCAGCACAGCGTTTTGAGTGCTGTGAAAGTGTTTCAATTTACCGAAATTGAATCCTAACCTAAAACATGAGTTTTCACCCAAAGAAAGTCGTTTCCTGCAAATAATTTTGCGTACAGTTTTTTAGTTTGATGTACAGAATGCTTGGTTGACTTTGTGAAGGGTCCCTAAACACCTTGTATATTTTTTTTTAGTTAGCCCGTATTGTCCCACTCCCGAGCAAAGGCCTCCCCCCATTCCTTCCACTTCTCACGATGGTGTGCTTCTTCTCGCCAATTCGCGAAGAAGCCATCGAAGACGTCCCGCCATCTTCTCTTCGGTCTGCCGCGACCCCGTCTAGCTGTTTCAGGACTCCAGTCTTGCGATATTCGGGCCCACAGCTGTGCCAGCATCCGGGATAATAATTGATAATAATTGTATAATTTAGATACGTTTATTTGTGCACACAGTTATATGATACAGACATGATCTTGCACAAATATGCGAATGAAATAATTATGTACTTTATGTAAAGATATTAATAGTCAACAATAGTAGTTAGGTACACACTTTTCCAATTATGTTTGCTTTTATTCACGATTTGTATACACGTGGCATTACTTGAAAGAGAAATCACCTACGCTTTTTTCAGCGAGTTGGGGACATGATTCAGTTTCCATGAAAAACCTTATTAGAATTGTTTCGACAGAGTGGGCGTGTTTACAAACACAAATCTCTCATACACAACCAACAACAACAAACTGTTTGTTTCATTTGACGAACCGACGTATGTACATATTTCGATTCCATTAAAAAAACTTGCGTCTTGTATAAGTAGTTATGGCTGTTATATTTCCTGAACGTTGACCAATCATTGTGATTTACACCTTAAAACAATAATGATAAGAGTCACATGAAGCGTGCTTATGTATTATATAGACTAAGTACTGATCTGAGTCGATTGCAGCTAGATTTTTTGTTAAGAAAACCCCTGTTACATTCTGGTCCTTCCGGGCGGAATTAGGACCAAACATTTTGCAATGTATTTTATAAAAGTAATAGTGTTAGATCCATATCATCCATACCGTAAAATCAGACAGAAAGAATACAATCAAAATGAGTACCTACTGTTTTCAAAAGGCTTTTGAGCAATAAGTTAAATCGCAGGATGCTATTTATATCGGCAAATAAAAAAAATATCGCTAGTAAAATATACTGTGCGTTCAATGAAAAACGATTGCAAACATTGATTGTATTCTCGTGACAAGAACCTGCGGTACAATGTATTCTCGTATGAGCAATATACGTGAACTGATAGAGCTATGCGTATGAAACTAATATCCTTTGTCGTATAGTTAGACAAACAATGGTTAAGCTAAACGGATTGAATGTCGGAATATTGGATAAGAAGCCATAGTTTCGTTGATATTACTAACATTGTTTGCCCTTTAAAAAACAAAACAAATATTTGTACATAATACCGTTAAATCGCCACGATAAAGGTATCACATCACAGGCGCTAAGCGCTGAAGTTCAGGGCTGTTCCAAATACCAGAACTCTGTAGGTACCTACAGGTTAAACTGTGCACTGTGGAACTAGGGACCCGACTGTGGCGGCATCTACAACACCACGTCCTGACGCATAATGACACCGCGCAATATTTTCATCGCTGACGCAAGACAGAGAGAGAGATACCAGAATAACACTCATCTGGTCGGAAGATCCTCGGTAAAAAAGGACTGGATGGAGGATCCTCCCTTTTCAACGGAGGATCAGGAAATTCAACCCTATTTCTCATGCCTCTATGTTGACATTAAAAGAAAACTTTTAGTTCCCAGTTAAACAAGCAATACCACAGATATAGATAGACCTAGATAACGCAAGTATCACGATCTGTATGATAACCAAGCGTGCCATTTTTTGACTACCTATTATGACGTCACAAGCACTATTTAGTGATGGGGAAATCAAATCGATTCAAAAACGCCGCCGCGGACGGCGCCCCCCTCGACCTACCCCCCGCCATGACGCCCACTGACGTCCGACTAGCGCTATGCTCCGATGCAGACTGAGTTCGAAATTGGCCACTTACGATTTTTGTACGTAAGCTACATAATAATATGGCACGCGAAGTAGTTGCTCTCGCGTTATCTAGGTCTATCTATATCTGTGAGCAGTACCTAGTAGTATTATTTTAAGCCCACAACATCTCAACGTCAATGTATTGTCGGTGTAAATTCTTGTAAGACGGAAGGGTCCATTTAGGGTAGCTCTCCAGGGATCACGGGTATTTTGATGAAGGGACGGACTTACAGTGTCAGGGGAGTGAATGACAGTAATGAAATCCGCCCCTACAGTGTGTATTTTGTCTAAAATTTGAAGATTTTTTCGAGCACTGCATTTCTGGTTATTCTACTCTCTTGTTGATGACGGTTACTTGAGCAGGCGCATAAACATTATGGTTACATTCTCTAAACAGAGTTTAAATGTCAATGAGTGAGATATATGTGACATTGCTAAAGTAGCAATACTAATAACATACTTTTGCCCGCGGCTTCGCTCGCGTTAATTTAGAATTTGTCAATTAAACTCTGAACATACTACTACAGTTTCTATAATAGTATAATTCAATCATGATCGGAAAGACACGTGGCGCCATGTATAAGAACCTTATTGTCGTTTTCCTCGGGAACAGTACTTTTTTCGGCATGGTAAGGTACCCTATATCCGTTTCTGTACACCTGACAACGTTTATGTAAAATTTCAGGATGATCGGTTCAGTGGTTTAGGCGTGAAAAGGTAACAAACAAACTTACATTCACATGTATAATATTAGTTAGGATTAGGATTGTGCAGTATGTACACGTATGTACATTTAATCGCACCCCAGGTCCCAGTGTTAATACTTGCACTTCGAAAATCATACCTACTTACTTCTGCGATAAAGGAGTTCTTAATGTTAAATAGTATTAAGGTACAGCTGCGAGCTATTGCCAAGATAAAATACTCGTCCGAGTAGCCGGTTAATTAGACGTGTATGAACGTCGACGAGGCGAAAGGAGTCTTAAAGGTGGCGAGCTGTAGGTTCTGCCTACCCCAATACGAAAAAGGCGTGAGTTTATGTATGTATGTATGTATCCAAAGAAATCTTGAAGATATTTAATAACAGTCTCTAATCAACAGATCCACGTACACAATGCAATTAAAACAGAATTGTGTACGTGTTCCAGCTGCGTCTGAAAACAAATATTATTAGCAGCTCATTCAGTTATTTAAATTAACTTGCTTAATTAAAACATTGCTTAGAATGATTTACGTGCGCAACGGCAAGACTTATGTAGAGAAGAAAATTAACTTTTTCAGACTGAATGTGAATGAACTGCTTATACGTAATCAGTGATATAAACTGTTACTCGTTAAATATTTACGTTTTTTTTTTGACAATGTTGTTGACGATCAATTGCTATTATTCTGAAAAAGAGAATTCTTGTTTTCGAGCCGGATAGGTATGTGCTTATTTTAAATTATTTAAGGTCCGTCGTAGAAGAGTGTAGATGTACAGATACTTTTTTAATTCCAACAGGTGGGACACATGCGGGCTTAGCAATAGGTACCGATTAATCTTTTAATCAGTTTAAAACGAACATAAATAAACAAAGACATTAGTATCCTTACTAATGTCCATTATTTATTTATGTTCATTAAATCGTTACTTCCCCACATAAATAAGATTTTGTCCTTTCAAGTTAAGAAACAACATGGAAAATACTTTAACAATATCGCTACAATGAAATCAAAATAATTTTCTCGCGCCAATGAATGTCCGATTTTACTCGACCGACAAACTGTAAAATTAAGGTCAGATTAGTTTTGTGAACCGTTCTGCCTATCAAAACATTGGAAAACTATCGCCCGCTTTTCCTGTTTCAACCCCTTCGCGGTCAGAGGGTTGTAGTGTATTGTTATTATAAACATTTCGGGTAAAATGCACGTGTTCTTTTCTTTAGGTAATATTAAGGGGTAAATGAACTTGTCTTTGTAACCTACCTATGTTCTTTAACTTTTTGTAAACATAAATTACTAAAAAAAATACAGCAAGCCTCAGTTTTTTATGAAGGCTCTCTTTGTAGTATAAATAAATTTAATTTATTCATCTTTTTATAATTTCAACTTCAACGGGAACTTTGATCGTTACCTTGCTAAAACAAAAGTTATAGAATAAAATTAAATGTACTTGTAGCACAACCACCTTTATTAAAGTTTGTCTTAAATTAATCAGACTTTTATCAAATGAAATAAAGCTATGAAATAACTTCTAATTAGTTCGAAAAGCCACCTGAGATCAGATTCATTAGTTGTGGGAGAAACAAAGCGCAGTTTTATAATATGCTGTTACTTTTAATGAGCCAACGCTGCAAATAATAGTCATAAGGGAATATTGCCATAATAACTACGCTTAATAAGCGACTGGTTTGTTTAAACAGTGTATTTTATATATAGTTTTATGACGAAGTCAATTAGCGCCACATGGAACTGAGAAGTAGCGTGCAGCTTTCGATAGATCACATACAGAGGATTTTTATAAAAAACTAACTGTGCCCTGTAATTTTACTTGCTCCTCGGCTCCTAAGAGACAGCGTGATGTGTGCCTATAACCTTCCTCAAGAGCTGGGCTGTCAATTTTTAATAAGATTTTTCAAAACCGATTGTTGGCTCTATAGATTATTGCGTTCGAACAAACAAACATTTATTTTTATTTAGATGTACCTATAGATACTTTATGTGCTAATCAAGCTTATATAGGTCACGATTTTAACTTGACATTTCCTACACGCATGTTAGTAAATCAGAAAAGATAGCAAACTAAACAATTGGAATTTTAAACAAACTTCAGTTACCTTCTCTGTATGAGATGAGGCCTTTGCCCAGCAGTAGGACAATAATAGGCTGGTATAATTAATTCAGTTACCAATCAGAGTCAGATCACCCTATCTAAAGTATCAATCCTTTAACATTACACGATAGCGTTGAGAAACTTCCAAAAGAAAATCGTAAAGGTTGCAAACAACGGTCACCCAACGTCCTTAAATACATACCCAACATTCGGATAAAGTATTTCAAAGAAACTTAGAGAGAGGTTTATCCGAGGTCTGCGCTTATCGCCGCAGGAATAGTAATAGTAACGAGAACATTGCCGAAGTTTTACTGGAATCCCTTATCCCTAGGTATTTTACTGTAATAGAAGTGAGTTAGGTCAGATTTCTTTAACAACCAGGTTGAAGTTGTGAAGGAGAATGCACAGACCCACCGCTATCCTCCCAACAATGGTTTTCGATCTTATTCTCCTCACCTTCTTTTCAAAACGCGTGAATATGCTTTTGTCGTATGCCCAACACGGTTTTCGACTGGGTCGTTCCGTAAATTCGAATCTACTGATTTATGTAGACTACATATTCAGTAGCTTAGACATTGGTAGGTAGGTAGACGCTCTAAATTTTAATTTCTGAAAGCTTTCGATAGAGTTGACAACGATGTACTCTTGATAAACCTGGGGACCGTTCGTTTCTCGTCCGTCAACTTCTTTTCCGACTACCTGTAGTATCGCAAGAAGTTTGTCAGATAATATGGTTGCTTTGGGTCTAAGCCTTACAATACTCGCTTGGGCGTGAGCCAGGGATTCGTGTTGGGGCCATCTCTGTTCCTGATCATGATTAATGACTTGATAACAAGGGTTAAATTTGCCAAATGCCTGCTACATATGTAAATGCCAACGACCTAAAACTATATTTGGTTCGGCGTTTAATGAACTTTAAATAAATGACTGCGACAACAATAAATATGACTGGGCTCATATGACAATCGGACAAAAATGACTAGACATTATGACAATAGAAAGTTCTTTTAGTAATTTTCAATTAAGGTTTAAATCGTTGTGGAGAATAGTTTAATGTAATATACTCTCTCAGCGTATTATGAGACTACAGTTTCTACCAAACAATATAAGACACTTAAAACCACGTGTCTCACCAAAGTTATAAAGAGTAAAGATATTTCATGCCTCCGTGTGAAGTCGCTATTTGTCTAAATGTCTAGTCCTAATGTTTCATGCACCCCACTTGAATAATAAACTGATATGAAATATTCATACAGACGCCTCGTTTTAGATATTATGGTGAGAAACCTTTATCAGATCTTGGTTCTAGTAGTTTTTCGAATATCTTAGGAAGTCTTTGATTTTGTAATATTTGCTCATAAAATGTTCACCGACTTCGTCTTGTCTGAAAAACAAATTTGGTGTATAACTGTTTTTATTGTATGTAGGTTACTACTTTTTTTTGGTATTGATATTTGAGTGTCCCACTGCTGGGCAAAGGCCTCCCCTTTCTCCTTCCAAACCTCTTCCCTGCGCAATATCTGGCCATATTCGCCCCGCAAACGCGATCAAATCGTTACTACTCACAAAAATAAATATAATTTCAACAACTTGAAGTTAGCACTAACCGTGTATGTCAAAATTTCAAAGATCGACTGCCCTAATAACTTAACTTTAAAGCTTCCTAGATATATTTCCCCAATGTTTAATTTAAATATCTCAGGAAATAAATACCTACATAATGCTTAAACAGTATTTTGTTCCGACCAACTGAAAAGACGTTACTGGCCCATTGCATATTCGTTTGTCAGTTAAAAATCGTCTTCAAACTAACATTTCTGCCAGTATTCTTGGCTTTTTGCCTACTTCCGTTTTGTTTGTAAGTAGCTGTCATTTCTTGGGACTTTATAATGAATTTCTTAAGTATTTGAGTGAAGTAAGTTGCTGTTCTCGCTTTGTAAGCTGTTCAATATAAATTAAAGAGCAATGTTGAGAGCTCGTAAAGGGCTCGGGGCTAAGTAAAAGCAACCTCACGCTCGATCGAGCAACTTAAGCTACGCTTGCCGCGGTCAGTCCGTGGATGAACATCTTTACATACCGAGACTCCTTCGTGCCTCGGAAAGCACGTAAAACCGTTGATCGCGGCTAATTTTCTTGGATCATTGATAGTCATCAGAAGCCCGAAAGCCTGTAACTGAGTTGTTGTGGAGGTCAGATAGACAGTCGCTCCATGTAAAATACTGGTATTCAGTTGCATTCGGTTAGGCTGGAAGCTGACCCCAATTTAGTAGAGTAAAGGCTAGGCAGATTAATTGATTGTTGAAAGAGCAACAAAAATAACATTCTATTACCCTTTTTTCTGGTAAATCAATTACTTTGAATCTGATGTTCACATTATGGCTGCTTCACACTCGGCGAAAATTGAGCTGAGCTGACCCGAAGATAATTCAACGGTGATAGAATACGAACTCAGTTTACCGAATGTGAATGCCTCCGGCTTTGTTGTTCAACAAATATTGACGACTCAAATACGCCGAAACAAATGACAATCACTACAAATTTCGACACACACATCTATTTCAATTGACAACGATCGAAAAGCAAGCAACGTTTTCATAAGGCTCTTGTACTTACAAGAATGAACACTTGTAATCAAGGTAAGAGCTTTATATCACGTCGTCAATCACAGTCGCTGTCTGTTATGGGTGGCAGTGGAAGGAATCTCTCACCCACACGCCCAGTGCCCGCCGATCGATCTGACACAAATATTGATAAAAACGGTCAGGTGAATGGGTTTACTTTGCTCTAGTAAAATGATGACAGAAGCCTCACTATAGGCTGTCTTGTTAATGTAGTGATCACTGTAGATTTTGCCAATTGACTGAATCTTACTTACTGTCTTCATCTCCGTCTCCATAAATAAAAATACATACCGCTTCGTTTCTGATGACGCTTCGACGATTTTGAAACTATATATTAAGATTTCTGACTGCTTCATTGTTCTAGAGGTTGGGAGCGCGACTGCTGAGGATGAGGTCCTGGGTTCGATTCCCAGGTTGGGCAAAGTGTTATTGGGTTTTTCTATCAGGAATTTCTTAATAGCAGCCACGTAGTCCTAATTTGAGCCCAGTTGATAGCAATAAGCTCGCCTCCTATTTATTACATGGGTATTAAACATAACTGTTGAAATGTGGGTAAACTATTAGGTACACTTCTGCCTTACACTTCGGGGATTACAGGCGTGATATTATGGTGTTCATCATTCTTTTGCCCTTATCCCAATTCATTTGGGATCGGTCGATATTATGATGTTATGTAATACAATTTATTGATGATGAATAAATACGATATTTTTCGCTTGGATCCGTAGGTTCAGTGAATTTCAAGTATATCACGGAAAATTTGTGCACTGATCTTTCACGATATTCGAGTACAGCGGACACTCTGTATGTCTCTCTTGTGTGGTAACACGTTCATAGTTATATCACAGTAGACTCTGAGCATTTGTTTTGCTTCAGTTTGGAGTTTGTTGACACTCGCCGCTGGTTCCTATCGATCTGGACGTGTAGGTGTAGCTCGGCAACAACTTCATATTATCGAACGACTAGATTAATGTTTGTGAACTTGTCCATGTATTTACTCATGATTGATTGTCGATGTGAGGTATAATAGCCCTACAAGTAAAAGAATATAAGGATACCATACGGGTGAAAATCGCTGGATAAAATCAAACTGTACAACCCCTTTTGGAGAAAATATGGTCGAGGTCTGAGTAGAAGCTGGCACTTTTATAATTATATAATTGATTTCATCGTCACTGGTCTGAAAACAGTGACGGGAAATATATCAAGGAAAAAAGTAAAAAATCGAAGAAATATAACGTTTACCAACGCGAACCGCTCGTTGATTATAGGCCACTCCCTCTTACAGCGTAAAGGCCTGTGTCCCAGCTGTGGGAATGCTGAATTAATAATAAAACGGTGTAAACGAATCCTTCACGAAGCCATCAACCAAGCATTCTGTACATCAAACTAAGTAACACTACGCAAAATTTATTGTTGGAATTTATTTGGGTTGTAAAATCATGGTTTATGGTAGAACTCAATGTAATGCACTCAAAACAGAGAGTCATGTAGGTATTTAAAGTAAAGTTATAACATTACTATACTATTTATTATGAGAAAAAGTTGGAACGTTGACCTCCAATAAATTCGTAACTAGAAGGTTCCCAGGTAAGGACTACCACAAAAAGAATATAGCAATGACGGCGAGATTAATTAGTGCCATTTGCTTTGGCAAAGGGTCTTTTTACATCCATAGTTATACTAACCACTTACACACATACACATACACATAAACAGTCACTGCCACTGTGAAAAAAGTCCTTTTAGCAAAAGTTTAACACACTAATTCAAATATTTCGGCTCGGTTCATGCAATAAGCACATTCCATCCAACTTTCTTATTATAAGGAAACATCAATAGAACCCATAATATTGTAAGACTTTATGGAAATACTTGAATTGTGAACTTAAACTTCGTCAGAACTGCCCCTTACAATCGCCGTCTTATGTATCAACTTTTAGTATAAGTTCGAAAGGTCGACTGGGGTCAATCGACACTGCCGTTAGTGCGCAATAACGGTACCGCTCACAGGATATTTAAATATTGTGGGTAACTTCTATGTAGGTATATACAAGTTCGTTGGATGTTAGGATAGTGACTTAATATTGTTGATGTTTACTTTCTGGTGCAAAATTTTATATTTTTATGCATTATTTTAAAGGTTCAACAAGGGTAATGTTTGAGAGTCGTTAGAGGTAGCCCTAAAGTATGATAATCAGGCTTTTCAAGAGGTAATGTGTTATTCAGTTGCAGGGTTCTGGAGGTCAGATAGGCACTCCATATAAAATGTTAAATGTTATTCAGCTGCATGCGGTTGGACTAGAAACTGACCCAAACAAAGCTGGGAAAAGGCCTGGCTGGTAATAATTTTATAGAGTGCTTTTCAATTCTCAGTTTAAGCTAATAATGTACCTCCTTGTAAACATAGTAGGAACGCATAAGTGTAGATAATAAAGAAATCTTGATTATTATTAAAAAAAATATCGATTTAGACTCGACGTCACTAAACATGTTATCGATCGGTGGCCCACTTACCTTTGCCCCGAGTCAAGGTTTCATCAAATAGGTACTTACAAAAGGTATTACATATTGTCATGTCACGTGATCTTGTCTTACTTTTCCTACTAATATTATAAATGCGAAAGTTTGTGAGGATGGATGGACGAATGATGTTTGTTACTCTTTCACGCAAAAACTACTGAACGGATTCGGCTGAAATTTGGCATACAGATAGTTGTATAACCTGGACTAACACATAGGTTACGTTTAATCCCGATAGTACTACCCCGTAGGACAATACCGAACTCCACGCAGGCGCTGCCACGGGTATAAGCTAGTGTTATATAAACTGAAGGAACACTGATATTCGCTTGGAGGTTTTTTAATCTCAAGGTTTAAAATTGTAAGTTATATTGATTAGAAAATATTTGGAAAAAGGTAACATCCAAGACACTTATAAATAATTACGATAGATAGACGGGTATAGCAAACACATAGTAAACTACTTGCAATAACTAAATAGTTTGTTTCGGTAAAAGTGTATAGTGTCTTACAATATGGCCTCTCGTTGGTGATCGCATTTTTCCATAACATTTCTTCTTCAATATCTTAAACGTTTTGTGCATTCCAATGTAATCATTTATCAAACAATTCCGAACATTTGGAAACAATAATGTATTCATATTCTGGTATACTTACATAAAGAGCTACAATACCTATACATTTCTGTACATATTTTAACCCCGAACGAAGACACTTCCTATTATGTGGAGCAACCTTGAACCCCGACGTTTGGAACGATATCCACAAAACGTTGGTGATATTATACCTATACATCAATATTATACGTAGGTATTATGTACATATTGTTTGTTTTTCAAAGGTCGAGCGAAGTTTGTAATGTACACGAAACTATGGCTTCATGAATGTTGTAGGCCCTGTAAGGATTCGTTTATTTTTGGTAATAATTTGAGATTTCGATCTAAGATTTTGGAAGAATAAGTTACGTACCTACCAGAGACAGTTTACAAAGTTTCCTTTTGTCTTATCTGATAGGAAAATGGGATTAGTCTAACAATTTAATTATCGGCCTGCCTCGATGGTCTAGTGGTCGCAAGCGCGACTGCTGAGCATGTAGTCTCGGGTTCTATTCCCAGGTCGGGCAAAGTGTTATTGGGTTTTTCCAACAGGAATTTCTCAGTAGCAGCCACGGAGTCTGGATTTGTGCGCGGTTGATGACAATAGGCTCGCCCACTCTCTTACTCCCATTACATGGGACTTAAACATAACTGGCAAAATGTGGGAGAACGAATGGGTACACTTCTGCCTAACTTTTCGGGGATTATAGGCGTGATGTTATGTTTGAGCTAATGGTTTTTCCAAATAAGTATGTCTAGGTATTAAAAAAGATATAAAATTATACGGTCCAGAAGACTTTTCTCAATATGATTAAAATATATAAGGATAAGTGATTTTATACTGAAACTTTATCACATAAAAAAATGAATTTTTACTGCTTTCTGCAGTAGAATTTCATGAATGAATTTCTTTACCAATCCGAATCAACATGAGAGGTTTTCCAAACTGTGATCTCGTTCAGGAAAATCTAGTTTGAAAGGTATTTTCGAATGCGGCAACACTGCTTGCTTCTCACGGAGTTAGCGCACAATGCAATAAGTGTGAGTGAGTCTGTGGTTCACCCGGTTCAAAGCTCATATTGTATGCACGTCAACTGTGGTTATTTGAAAAATATATTTTGTGTGAGCTTTATTTGGCTATGGTTGGGTATAAAAATAGGAGGAGCTCGTGGCTAAATAATAGATTCAGGATAGATCAGGGTCGGTCTTCGGGTTAAGCTGCACTTGCCAAGGTCGGTCATGGATGGATGATAACCCATTACCTACCGAGTTTTCTCCGCTGTCATTAGCAAATCTTTGACAGTTGTTACTGGTCCAAGTCAATATGTCTTGTCAAGTAATTTAACATTATTTTTGAGAATACCGTACCTACCTCTATTCTATTCTGTAAGTAGGTTATTTAATTTTGTCCACCGATACAACATATTGTATTTACTATGGCTTGTGTGGCAGTACTGTTTGTCAATGTGACATTTACGCAAATAACGATGTATATTTTTGCTCGTAACTGTTATTCGTTAAAACTACATATTTCCACGTTTTACATTTTATTTATAAAACTGACACGCACGTGTGCCTTTTTATGCACAAATAAACTAAATCACCAACAGTTTAAACGCTCGTATTGAATCCGCCACTGAAAAAAAAAGAAAAATAATATCACACAACTGGTTAAATAATTCTGCAACAGTACGCATCTATGTCTTTGTACGTTAAAGCCAAATATAATTATAACAAATACTTAAAATAATAAAGATGTTAATGAAGTTTCTTCTTGTTTCAGATACGTAACTGGAGAAGACAGCCCAAGTAAGTTTTATATATATTTTTTACTAACGTTCTGAAAAATGGAACACAACAGTCTCATAATAACAATAAAAAATAAAAACACTTGCATGTTGCAGTTCAATAGGTCATCATTACATATACCGTGCGAAAAAAACTATGTATCTGGTGTTGTGTGACGTGGCGAAGCCACACTTAGTACACAATTATAGTAAAAACTCGATGAAAACCGACTGACCCACAGTCGGTTATCTTAGGGTGGAGGGAACTTTGTCAAAATGAAAACATATCAAATCATTGAGAGAGAAGGTCAGTTTTAATTGCTTATTAAATGGTATAACTAGTTAGGAAGATAGGTAAACTCATAATGAAGCCAAAAAGGTATAATATACACCGTGTTTACATCGTAATATCGAGGAGCTCGTGGCTAAATAATAGCAGCCGCTCGGATCTATCTTTAGGTTAAGCCGTGCTTGCCTATGTTGGTCTGTCGATGGGTGACCCATTACATACCGAGTTTCCTCCGTGCCTCGGAAAACACGTTAAGCGTTGGTCCTGGCAGTCATTTGTAGATCTTTGACAGTCGTTACAAGTAGTCAGTGGTCCAAAAAGTCTGACAACCAGTCTTACCAAGGGGTATCGTATTACCCAGTACTAACTGGGTTGTGGAAGTCAGACAGGCAGTACCTCCATGTAAAATACTGGTATTCAGCTGCATCCGGTTAGACTGGAAGCCGACCCTAACATAGTTGGGAAAAGGCTAGGCAGATCATGTTTATAGCTTAATATTGACGAATCCTCCGGTTTTCTGAAGCTATAGACATTTAATGCTTTTTCGCGCACGGATGTCGGCGGTCAAGGGGTTAAAGATAGAAAGCCTAATCGGCTTATAATGTTCCCACAAAAGCCTCCTCTCTCTAAAAGACAGTAGGTCATAATCCACCACACCGGCCCTGTTAAAGAATATGCTATTTTATACCCTAACCATTAAGAAGGCTATTTAAGTACCATCATTCTATTTTAAAATCTCACGACCCATTATTTCTCAGATGCACAACATTTTATTCTTAGAAAACATATTTACGAACAAGAGACGGAGAGGAGAGTACACGTGCGAGTTTCTGCGCACAATAAACTGTCAGGTTATTGAGGCGTGCCTTATGTTACACATCTCTGGAGCGAGCGAGGCGGAAAAAATAACATATAGTATGAATTTTGTTAGCGTAGTCTGTTTAGAGTCTTATTTTAAGAGGTTATTGTTGTAAAGTAGAAGATTTTCGTCTTTTTTGACGGTGTTAGAAAATCTGACAGCCTGTTTAAGAAAATTTCGAAGTGCCTAGTTAACGCTTCCCATGACTCAAGGGCTGGCTTTTAACTTGGCCAGAGGCTAAATGTTGCCATGCAACGTGGCAACGCCTCCAGTCTCTTGAGCACATTACCAGCTGAGGGTTATGATTTTAGCAGTCTATGTATGTATGTATGTTTGTATTTACGTATGTTCCTCCGTAGCGCCTAAACTATTCATCTGATTTTGATGAATAAGGTGTCAATCGATTTGTTATTATGGCTCGGGTAACATAGGCTACATTTTATTCAGTAGTCGGGTTTTTTAGTGGTAGTATACCACACAAATTCTTGTTTGCTTAACATGTTACCAGCCACGTTTGCAACTAAAAGACCAGCGTGATGATTGACAGGGGAGAACGGAAGAAAAAAATCAGGTTTTGCTGACCCCAAGTAACATGGGACAAGGGCTGGAAGATGATGCTACAAGCAACACTAACATTCCGCGTCGAACATTGTTTCCGCAACACAAACATGTTGCTCAACTTTGTTTACGAGACTTCGTTATAACGCACTGTGATTAAGGATCCGCCTACGAAGAGCGATTATTACAGAAGCTTTTTATTGCGCACAATAAACTATTGGGTTATTTTAAGAGGTATTTTTGGCAAGTAGGAAAGATTTTCTTCTTAATTGACGGTGTTGAATTTTGAGCGAATTTTGCCCAAAAAATTTGCTAAATTTAAAAAAAAAAGTTTAGCTAAACCAAGAGTGTCACCGTTTATTTGAACCTTATTTTGTGTTTAAAACTTATCTTGTGTTTGTTTAGCGCTTCGATTTCCAGATCGGACAGAGTGTTATTGGGTTTTTCTATCAGGATTTTTTCAGTAACCTAGATTTGTGCCCGTTTAATGTCAATAGGCCGCTCCTTTTTTCATGGGACTAAAACATAACTGGCCAATTGTGGATGTACCATAAGGTACTCTTCTGCCTAATACTTCGGGGATTACAGGCGTGATGTTATGTGTTTGTTAGAACTGCCGTCTCTAGAAGCTGCTGGCGTGGCGATATCATGCTTTATGGTATCAATACTGTTATAAAACGAAGACCTGGTAACGTCTATATAATATTGCGATTGCCACTTAAAGTCCGCCATACGCCTTGCGATCAATCGCCTTTTTATGTGCTTATGTCATGACACCGATCTATTTTATGTTGCGCACGGTAAATTGGATGGGAAATGGCACTCTTCTCTTGTTTTTAATCATCATCATTGAAACTGGATCATTATCAAATTAAATTTAAAATTTAAAAACCCCCATCGCTACAAAGAAAAGCGAACAAACATTTAAAAAGTCAATAAACTGGCTGAGCCGGTTTTGATAAAACATGTCTAATTGTAATACACATGACTTTTCATTCGATACCCCACTTGGGTATATTTGAAAATATTCGATTATTCATCACCACTTTCACCCCCATGTCTAAAATGGCTGAACTGATTTTGATAATACAAGTCTACTTGTAATATACACATCATTCGCTTTCATTTGATACCCCAGTTGGGTATATTTGAAAATATTCGATTTTTCATAACCACATCCATCCCCCATAGTAGATGGCAGCACCGATTTTGATAAAACGTATCTAAAAACCATCGCCAAGAAACTAGCTTTCAAATAAAAGAAATTGTATCCAAATCGGTTCACTCGTTTAAGACCTACGGTGCCAGAGACAGACAGACACACACACACACACATTGCGGTCAAACTTATAATACCCCTCTTTTTGCGTCGGGGGTTAACAAAATCAAATAGATTGTGATAAAATAGTCAGACTTTCTAAAATTAATTGCTTGTTTTAGCATTAAAACAATCAATCTATTATAGTAATTAATTAAAATATATAAATATTTACTAGGTATTCAATGCGTTTTAAATAATGAATGAGAAACTATACTATTTCAAGTGTCATTATTAATTAATTCTCCGCATAGCAAAAGTGTGTGTTCTGTATGGTGTCCGGACGTAAAGAATAGCACCATCCCATATCTTCCCGTGGGTGTCGTAAGAGGCGACTAAGGGACTTACCAGAGAATGGGCAGCAGCGTTCTCTGCGATTTTTTACAACCATACTGCGATCGCCAACCCGCTTGCCAAGCGTGGCGATTATGGCAAAACCCCCCGAATGACGAGCACAACCAAAAAACGGCCCCTAGTACCCGGCAGCCCGTCTACCCTCGACTATGGTAGCGGTCGAGGTTACGGCGTGGCAAGGGGTGCGAAGAATCCCCGGACGGGATCAGGCTACCTATACCGACGACTTGACCTGGCAACATATAACACGCGTACACTCCGGACCGACGAGAAGATAACGGAACTCGAAGAGGAATTGAGCAGGCTGCGATGGAGTATTGTGGGATTATCTGAAGTCCGAAGAGAGGGTGAGGACACGATAATCCTAAAATCCGGCAGCTTGCTCTATTTCCGAGAGGGTGACCGGCAGTCCCAGGGTGGTGTTGGGTTTATCGTCCACAAGTCCCTCGTGAATAACGTGGTGAAGATCGAGAGTGTGTCGACCAGGGTGGCGTACCTTATACTCAGAATATCCTCAAGATATTTGCTGAAGGTCATACAGGTCTACGCCCCGACCTCGGCACACCCCGACGACGAAGTGGAGACCATGTATGAGGATATTTCTAAAGCCCTGCATGGTTTCAAAACTCACTTCACCGTTGTCATGGGGGACTTCAACGCAAAACTGGGCAAACGAGACGGGGATGAGCTGCAAGTGGGGCAATTTGGGTTTGGACGTCGGAACCACCGGGGTCACCAACTGGCTAGTTTTATGGAGAAGGAGGGCCTCTATATGATGAACTCCTTCTTCAAAAAGCGCGAGCACAGGAAGTGGACCTGGCAGAGTCCCGATGGTGCAACTAAAAATGAGATTGACTTCATCATGTCAACCAAGAAGCAAGTGTTCAATGATGTCTCTGTGATCAATTCGGTGAAAACCGGGAGCGATCACCGCATGGTAAGAGGCACATTGAACATCAATATAAAGCTTGAAAGGTCTCGACTGATGAAGTCTACGCTCCGTCCAGCACAGATCCAGATCCAAAACCCCGAGAGCTTTCAGCTTGAACTCCAGAATCGTTTCGAGTGCCTAGGAAGCTCAGTGGACGAATGCAACGATGGGTTCGTGGAAACTGTCCATACGACTGGGTCTAAGTTCTTCAAGACACGTCGTGCACACAACAAAAAGCTCTCTGATCATACTCTCGAGCTCATGAAGGAGCGGCGTGAGATGATCCTGCAGTCTTCAGACGAGGCGTGGAAATACCGGCAGCTCAATAGACGGATCTCTAAATCCTTGAAGAGCGACCTCCGCCGCTTTAATACCGAGCGTATTAAAGACGCTATTAAGCGGAATAAAGGCTCCAAGGTATTTTCAAGAGATCTGGCTATTGGGCAGAGCCAGCTCACGAAACTGAAGACCGACGATGGCAGGATCGTATCCGCCAAACCGGAGCTGCTGAGGGAGATCGAGAGTTTTTATGGGCAGTTGTACACTTCAACTAGAAAGCCCGTTGCAACTCTAGCTAACGACCCAAGAGCTAGACTGACCCGACACTATACCGAAGACATTCCGGATGTCAGCCTGTACGAGATTAGGATGGCTCTTAAACAGCTTAAAAACAACAAGGCACCGGGTGATGACGGAATTACGGCCGAACTCCTGAAGGCGGGTGGAAAACCGGTGCTTAAGGCCCTTCAGAAGCTGTTTAATTCCGTCATACTCGAGGGGAAGACGCCGCAGGCATGGTGCAGGGGTGTGGTGGTACTCTTCTTCAAAAAGGGCGACAATGCCCGGCTGAAGAACTATAGGCCCATCTCACTTCTAAGCCATGTCTACAAGTTGTTCTCAAGAGTCATCACGAATCGTCTCGCGCGCAGGTTTGACGATTTTCAGCCTCCCGAACAAGCCGGATTCCGAAAAGGCTTTAGCACCGTAGACCACATACATACGCTGCGGCAGGTTATACAGAAGACCGAAGAGTATAACCTGCCTCTCTGCTTAGCGTTTGTGGACTACGAGAAAGCCTTCGATTCGATCGAGACTTGGGCTGTACTGCAGTCTCTCCAACGGTGCCAAATCGACTATCGGTACATCGAGGTGCTAAAGTGTTTGTACAAAAACGCCACCATGTCAGTCCGACTTCAGGACCAGACCTCGGAACCTATCCTTCTGCAGCGAGGCGTGAGACAGGGAGACGTCATATCTCCGAAACTGTTCACCGCTGCACTGGAGGATATCTTCAAGGTTCTGGACTGGAGAGGGCTAGGCATCAACGTCAATGGCGAGTACATCTCTCACCTTCGATTTGCCGACGATATAGTGGTCATGGCTGAGACCATGGAGGACCTCAGTACAATGCTCGATGACCTTAGTAGAGCTTCCGAAAGAGTGGGTCTTAAAATGAACATGGACAAAACCAAAATCATGTTGAATGCCCATGTAACACCCACTCCTATCAAGATCGGAGACTGTACACTCGAAGTTGTAGACGATTATGTCTACCTGGGACAAACGATCCAGTTAGGTAGGTCTAACTTCGAGAAAGAGGTCAATCGTCGAATCCGACTCGGCTGGGCAGCGTTCGGGAAGTTGCGTGGTATCTTCTCGTCCAACTTACCGCAGTGTCTCAAGACGAAAGTCTATGACCAGTGTGTGTTGCCAGTGATTACATACGGGACCGAAACGTGGTCGCTCACAATGGGCCTTATCACAAGGCTTAAAGTCACCCAAAGGGCAATGGAGAGGGCTATGCTCGGAGTTTCCTTGCGTGATCAAATCAGAAATGAGGACATCCGCAAGAGAACCAAGGTAACCGACGTAGCCCGAAGAATAGCCAAACTTAAGTGGCAGTGGGCAGGGCACATTGCTCGCAGAACGGATGGCCGATGGGGCCGAAAAGTTCTGGAGTGGCGACCGCGAACCGGAAGACGCTGCGTTGGAAGGCCTCCCACTAGGTGGACCGATGACCTGGTGAAGGTTGCAGGGATCCGCTGGATGCGAGTCGCACGGGACCGGTCAATGTGGCGACACTTGGGGGAGGCCTATGTCCAGCAGTGGACGTCTTTCGGCTGAAATGATGATGATGATGATGATAGCAAAAGTACTGGCCCTAAAAAATAGTAAGTATTTAGTCATTCATTATAATATATTTGAATCGTTAATCAATATTTTAAATATCGTCCCTTGTTAATATTTCATTAGTTTTCTTAAAAACCTAGTGTAATTGGATGGGTTCAACCGTCTTTTTCTAGGACAAAAAGTGAGAAAAAGACGACAAAGATAACATTTTTTTTTATCTTATATCCTTAAGTTAAGGGTCTAAATCTCAAAACATGTTAATTCAAAAATTAGATCCTATTTTTAAACCATGATATAACTAACTGGCTTCATGACACAGCATCTGTGTGTCAAGTTTCTTTTTAATTCAATCTCCAACGGGAAATAAATTAGATTTTCTAGAATAAAACCTATTCGCTCACGGACTTTGATGGAGAGAATTTCTATGAAATTAGTTTTTAGAAAGCATAAATAGATTGAGGTTTTACTTTGATCAAGCGGTTACTAAAATAAACTTATATGGAGAAAAAAACACCCTGTATACCTTACAGACTAACATACAAATCGTACAAACACATTTTTTGCTGAAACTTATAACTCGTGGAGCTCGTGGCTAAATAATAACAGTCGCTCTCTTTAGGTTAAGCCGCGCTTGCATAGGTTGGTTCATGGATGTATCTACCGAGTTTCCTCCGTGCTTCGAAAAGTACTTTAAGTCAGTGGCCCGAAAGTCTGACAACCAGTCTTACCAAGAGGTATCGTATTACCCAGTACTAACGGGTTGTGGAGGTCAGATAGGCAGTCGCTTTATGTAAAATACTGGTATTCAGCTGAATCCGGTTAGACTGGAAGCCTACCCCAACATAGTTGAGAAAAGGCTAGGCAGATGATGAAATAGAAACGTATAACTATGCTAGTAAGACTTCACTTGTGCACTATGACACCCTAGGTCCTCAACGTATTCAGCAATGTCAGTAGTTTCACAGTACCACAACCATCTGATATACAACACGATCACTGATCAATACCGATGTAGACTGAATTTCCTCTAATAGCAATACGTGATTGCAATCAAGTAAACACATTAATGCAATTGGTTTCACAGATTGGCTAACACGGGAATGTGACACTCACACCAACTTGATCATTTATCGTATTGTGTGAATTCCTGTAAACAAAACAGGTCTTTATAGTTTTCTAAGTAATGGAAAAACTCAATAACACTTTACCCAAACTGGGAATCGAATCGGGAACTTCATTTAAACTTGCCCAACGAAGCGGTAACTAACTCAAAATTAATCTGCTTGTTGACAATTCAAAATTACCTGCGTTACTATATTTGCACCTATATCATCCAACCCATCGGAGATTACAGGCGTGATGTTATGTTTATGAGTCATTGCGTTATTTATATTGGCGAGCAGACCAATCTGGCTATCTTATCGAGTAATGGATTGGGATTTTATTACAAAATCCTTTGATACAATACAATATCGGACTGCTGGTCGAATTAATTTAAAATAAACTTTCCATAAATAGGATTATTACAATGCAATAAAAAAACTCTTACGTAACTTACTATGACTAACCAATGAATGTTGAAAGTTTCTAAAAATGCATCTTGTACGAACCAAAGGATTCTAACTAATATTATAAACGTGAAAGTAAGTTTGTTTGTTTGTTACCTTTTCACGCCTAAACCACTGAAACGATCATCCTGAAATTTTGCATATACGTCGTCAGGTGTACAGAAACGGACATAGGGTACCTTTCATCCCGAAAAAATATGCTGTTCCCGAGGAAAACAACAATAACGTTCTTATGATAATACGAGTAGATGGCGCTACGTGTCTCTCGAATCATGATTCAATTTTATTATTATAGAAACTTTAGTAGTACGAATTCATTGTCAAATTCCATATTAACGCGAGCGAATCCGCGGGCTAAAGCTAGATAAGTTATAGTGCAAAATGTTCCCGTAAAGCGTCGAATACTGCCCTTACACTAAGTAATAGAGGGTATTACTTAGCTTTTAATGGGACTACTTTGAACAAGCTTCATGAAATTAAAGAGAGGGTCGCTTTAAAATAAGTGTTTCAGTTTAACATTTATATGTAGACATTGTAAAATTATGGTAACAGAACACGCATTTAAAATGAATGTCTTCGTGGTATTTATTTATTGGAACATTTTATTACTGTATATTAATTCCTAATCCTAACTAATATTATAAATGCGAAAGTAAGTTTGTTTGTTACCTTTTCACGCCTAAACCACTGAACCGATCATCCTGAAATTTTGCATATACGTTGTCAGGTGTACAAAAACGGACATAAGGTACTTTTTTTCGGGATGCCTTCATCCCGACTGTTCCCGAGGAAAATGACAATAACGTTCATATGATAAAAGATGACGCCACGTGTCTTTCGAAACACGATTGAATTATAATATCACAAGCAAAGTACAACCCGAATTGATTGTCTAATTTTAAATGAACACAAGCGAAGCCGCGGGCAAAAAGATCATAAATTACTGGTCGAGAAACTTTATAGATGGGTGAATTGCCCAAGCAAAAAAATACACGGCAAACCTGAGAACGGTAGTGCAATGTGCTGATTATTAATTTTATATATTTTTTCTCAACAACGTAAGTATTTCTCTACCTTGGCAAAAAAAATCATTGGTATCTACCCTCTAATATACCCAAAAAAAAATTACAAAGTGTTATTTTATCATCACGGTGACCTGTCCTGAACCCAATTCCGCTCATAACATACCTTCTCCTGCAAATACATTCGTAATATGGATTTAAATTGATTTTGTTATCATTAAATTATAATATATTCGATCAAATAAAACAATTTTTGTTTGTTTATCTTCTTTCTCATGGATTTGACAGGCAGTCAACTTTTGTCTGGAAAAAAGTTATCATTTCAGAGGACAGTAAGTTTTAGTAGAATAGCCACATCAACATTGCGTTGTTACGCCCCTTTCACCTTTTCTCACTCCGGATCAGTCCGGCTTAAGCTCTCGGCGCGAACGCACCGGTCCCAACGTCTTGCGGTTTCCCGCCAAAAAAGTAAGTTTATCATTTCAGTAATATGGGGACAAAAATAGTTTCATTTCGGTGGCTGTTATAACTCGTGCTAGATTTGTTTAATTTGTTTCAAAATTGTGTATTAAATTCGCAGTAAGTACTGTTTTGTTTGAGTAGTGTTCATATTTTTTAAATAATTTTTTTTCGGAGTTAAATGTAGAACTAACCTCTATTTTATCATCTCAGTGTTATCATTTCAGTGGATTCGGTGGACTGTTATACCAATTACAGTCCACCGGAATTAAAAGTATCTCCGAAATGATAAAAACATAAAGTTTTAGAGATCCTGGTGTCAAATACAAAGTCATAGTTTTGTAATGTACCTACTTTTACCTAGAGTGTCGATTAGATTATTTAGGTGTATTTGTTGTGTAATATTTGTGCTTAAGATATATAATATATACATATATCTATGTAGTTAGTACATGTTTACTATACTTTAGATACACATTTGTTCGGCTCAACGAAAATGTGATGAGTGTGTGGGTCACCACAGTGTAGATTATTATACCTACTAATTGTCAACAAAATAATTATTTCGAGGGTTTACCTTCAATATAAGTCACTTACCTTTATTTTTATATCATTTATTACGAGTAAATAACAATAATAAATAATATTTGATATAATTACAAAATTTCTTAATTTTACAAGATATAACAAATAAGTTAAAGAGCATTTAAACGTTATATGAAAAAAAAAGAGATATACCTATGTGATGAGAAATTGCCTGTGAGAGTGTTTGTCTGAGTCAATGCAAGAGAGCTAGTGTGTGAGCGCGTGGTGTATCTGAAGGTATAGTATTTTATAGGATCATAGTATAGTGTGTATGAATGTATGTCTGTGGATATGAGAAAGAAGAAAATTGAAAAGCGTGTATTTTGATTTTAGGATGCCGCGGCCTAAGCAACAGACTAGAGAAGAAAGGTTGGAAAAAAGGAGGTTGTATGAAAGAAGAAGAAAAGAGAGAATTAAGAGCAATGAAGTCTCACGCGAAGAGTTTTTGAGAAAAGACAGAGAAAGGTATGCCAGAAAAAAAGCAGCGGGATTAATTGTTTCAAGGCATCTAATGACCCCTAAAAAATTAAGAATCCTAAGAAGAAAAAACAAAATAAGTGCTGCTGCTTATTACCAAAGAAAAAAAAATAGAGCAGCTCCAGCTCCTATAGCGGCTCGTGCTAACCCTCTGGATGAGACAATTGGGGATCAAAGTGATGGTCCTGGACTAAGCACTTCCTGTCACAGTTCCTTCTTGCCTACTTTACGGCGCAGCTTACGATTGAACAGCAATAGTATTAGTACGAATATCCAAATCCAACGTTCTAATACTACAGAAGCTAGAAGCTTTCATCGGGTATACACAAGCAGTCCACGACAAACCCTGCTATCAACGCATCAAAATTTTGTAAATTTTGACTATAGCAATCCTGGCCCAAGCACTTCTCGTCAAGGGAATCCATCTTCGGCTCGGCGCTGCTTGCCGATGAATAGCGATAGTACAATTGGTTCCAATATTCAACATCATATTGATGACAATGTAGTAACTGGCACTCATTGTGTACAACCAAGTGGCGTACAACGAATAACATGTCCATCAAATCTAAGTAGTATCGAGTCAACATTATGCCCCAACAGCCCTGTTTCAGACTCGTCAATTACATCTGTAGAATTCAAGCGAGGACTTAAAGACAAATTTCGAAAATATCAAAAAACTAAAACTAAGCTAATAACAGAATTACAAAACAAATTATTACAGGTCACTAAGGAAAAAGAAATGTTCAAAAAAAGGTGTAACAGACTACAAAGCAATTATATGATTTTGAAGAAAAGTACCCAAAAAGGAGAAAAACCAGCAGTAGAAGTCATAAAACCTGATGAAAAAAAAAAATCGAATTCTCAGGAGGGTGGTGAAATTTTTAGAAGATGATGAAAATTCAACACTGTGTCCTGGAAAAAATGACACCATATCTAGACATGGATTAAAAAAACAAAAAAGACTATTGACAGACACACTTAAAAATTTACACTTGAAATATTTGGGATCAGGAGAACCACCGATAAGCTATTCAACATTTTCAAGAATGAAGCCTTTCTGTGTCACTCAACCAAATGTGAATGCACGAAATACATGCCTATGTGAAAAGCACGAAAATATGAAACTTTTGATTGAATCTATGAAAAGAAACCGCCTTATCAAAGAAAATACAATATCCGACGTTTTAAGTAGCCTATGTTGTAGTAAAGATAACATCGATTGTCTGCAAAGAATATGCTCAAGTTGTAAAAATAGACACATTGATTATCAAGAGTTTAATAATGAAGTGAACATAGCGTATTGGGGTTGGGAGAAGAATAAAAGCATATATGTCAAAAATAATGTAGAAAAATCTGCTATTAAAGTTGAAAAAGTAAGGCGTTGGGTGAAACCACTAGATTTAATAAAAAAATTCGAAGATAGCCTGAAACCATTCCTTAAACATTGCGTCAATAATAAAAATCAAAATCAAGCTTTCAAAACGTTAAAAGAAAATATGACTACGGAAGACTGTATTATACAAATTGATTTCAGTGAAAATTATAATGCCAAATATGGATCCGAAATTCAATCCCTTCATTTTGGTGGTAGCAGACAACAGTTCACTTTGCATACTGTCGTAATATATTTCAAACTCGACAACGAAACTTGCAAAACTCAGTCATTTTGTACTGTAAGTACCTCTTTAAGGCATGATGCTGCTGCAGTATGGGCACACCTCATTCCTGTTTTGCAAGAAATTGAGATAACTGCTCCTCTGGTTCGTAAACTTTACGTTATTTCTGACTCACCATCTGCGCAATACAGGAATAAAAATATATTATATATAATAACTCAGTTATCCTCCTATTGTCCGATGCTGACCCACATAATTTGGAACTATTGTGAGTGTGGTCATGGAAAAAGCGCAGCAGATGGAGTGGGTGGAGTATTAAAGAGAACGCTAGATAAACAAGTCTCATATCAACATGATATTACCAATATTGAATCGCTGGTACAAAACCTACAGTGTTATGTTAAAGGTGTGAAAATTGAAACAGTTGAAGATTATCAGGTGACAGAAAAAGATTGGCTCTTGCCCAAAGACTTAAAGACTTTTCCGGGAACTATGAAAGTTCACCAAGTTGTTTGGTCTAAAGAGTCAGGAAACCGTTTGGCACTTCGACATCTGTCCTGTATTGAAAGAGAATGCCTAAATAAAACTATTAGGTGCCCTCACGGCAAGCATTTAGGTTTTCATGACTTCACTGGGATTCAATCAACGAATTTTGCAAATAATACAAATATAGCACATCTGCGTCCAATTCAACTGTCAGAAAAATTAGTACTACGTCCCAAGCCATTCAATGAAAAGAATCTTTCCAAAAAATTACAAAGGAATAGTTTCATACATGAACCACACACACACTCAATCACAAACATTGAAATATCAATTATTAAGCCCTCAACATCCCATTCCTTTGATGGAATGAATAATCAAAAAGGAGAGAATGAGCAGGAATCATCGATAATACCCAAATCATTGCTCGAAAATATGAAAACTTCAATGAATTTAGCACTCCATCGTGTTCATTTTTTGAAAACAATGATACTGAAATTATTGAAAAGTATGAACGGACAAGAAATATTGACAGCGAAGAAGAAATCATGATTACAGCCAAGAAGAGAAAAGTAAGAAGATTATCTTCGTCTTCGTCCAGTTCTGATTTGAATATTTTTTGATTTTTGTTATTGTATATTTAGTTTTTTAAATTCATACTTTTATGTAAAAGGATTAAAAGTACTAAGCTATTACTACTAAGATATTTTTATAATGTTTCTTATTCATTTATTGTATTTTAAAAATATAAGAGTTGATTTAATTTTAGAAGTTTTACTGATATACCTGTAGAAACACTATTCTCCTCTCGTTACCAATTTAACTAAATTATACCTAGCATTTTTCTCTTAGTGCAATAGGTAGACATTAGGTATTACTATTAATGGCATAACTTACAAATGCAACCATCATATTAATCAGAAACTTTAAGCTTTCTAATCGCGATACGTTGATTCTTTTGAAAATATATCAAGTAAATTAGTATTAGTACATAAACAAGCAAAAATATTTATTTAAGGTTACCAGCATTTACGATAAAGTTTTCCAACATTTTCACACAACAACAACCACAAAAATTACCAAAGGTTATAAAAGTAAAGAAACTATTCATTCATATCATAATAAACATTACATTACATTAATATCATTCTTTGAGGTTATTGTAACCTCAAAGAATGATATATGTAATAATACTAACTGTAATATCTGTATATTAATGATGATATTAAAAAAAACTGTGTACTGTCCTGTCTCAGTGTTTATCTAAAATTTGTGGAAATCAAACCTAACAAAGTACGGAACCCTGGCTGGGGGCACGGTTGTTCTTAGCTGTATCATTTCGGTGGATTTATCATTTCGGTGGTAATTTTTATCATTTCGGTGGACACTTTTAATTTCAGTGGACTCTTAAAACTTTATCTTTAAATATTTATGTAAGTTTTGATAATATTTGATGTCCACTCACGCACAATGTTATAAAATAGACTAAAGTATTATTTGTCACTAAAAATATATAGATTGCATTGAAATAAAAAAATCCCACCGAAATGATACATAAAAATCTCTTGTTGAAATTCACCCAGATACGGGATACGTGGTAATGCTCTAGACTTGATAAAATCGTATTTAAGCCAGAGGTTACAAATAACAGAATTACATAAGGTTTCTCTCGCGACGAAAACTGAAGTACAGTATCAATCAAGCCCAAGAGATGTTACATATGGCGTGCCACAGGGAAGTGTTTTAGGTCCCTTGCTTTTCCTTATTTATATTAATGACTAGCTGTGCCCGCGGCTTCGCTCACGTGAGCGCACATTCTTTTGTCATTCTCAAAGTTTATGAACGTAAGCAAAATATAGATGCAACTCATGATCTATCCTAGGCCCCAACGGTTAATATCCTTAACAATTTAAAAAATAATCATTCAGCTCTGAAAGCTCAATCAACCGATGGAAAAAATGTGATGGACACCAACGATGGAAACAAAATTGAGAATTTGCAAAAACCATGCAATTGAAAAATACTGCAAACGCTTGAATTTAATGTATTTAGCAATAGAACCAGAAAGACTATGCGCTTTGAGAATCTTCATGTTTCCGAATTAACACAAACATCGCTATAAAGCTTCAAAGTTTGGTTTTTCAAGGCATTATAGTGCATTAAATCCGCACTTTTAGGATTTTAGTCGTATAATTGTAATATTTTATTTATATTGGGACCACCCATAAATTACGTCATACGAATTTTATGATTTTTTCACCGGAGGGGTCAAAAAATCCGTCCTTATCAGAAGGTCAATTTTCTTGAGACTCCCGCCTCCCAAGTGTAACGTCACATATTTTGCAATATTACATGCTGCCCGCCGATAGAGTTGGAAATATTTCTTTAATAAGTTTTTCGTTAATAGTTCAAATTTCGTGTTTTAAAACTTAGCAATATTAGTTTTTTAAATGTGACGTCACCAAATTTAGGACCCCTTCCACCCCTTGTCACACAATGTCACACTTTGTTGTCACTCCCTACCTCTTTAACGTATGACGTAATTAAATTACGTCATAAATTTTATGGCTGGCCTCTAATAGACACGTACTTCCATGGTAGCAGCAGCTAACTGTGACTTCCTGGAGTATCTAAAGTGTCCCTACACCTGCGATTTAGAGGACTTACTGTCAAAATCTCTACTGAAACCGCGATTAACGTAGCCACCTGGGTGCTAATAATGTGATAAATCATCGATACAAAAGAAGAAGAAGAACATGGGAATTATATTAGATCTCATATTTCCGAAGATAGACCATGATTGCCGAAGCGGATACTTTTCCAAGGACTCTGATGAACGGGCGAAGAAAAAATTGAAGCGTAGACGCAAGTATTACGCAGATCGATGTAACAAATAGTGTTGAAAGCAAGCTATTTGACTATTCACTAAATTTATGTTGCTACTGACTATTATTAATATTTTGCTCCGAAGTTCAAATGCAAGTGCAGTCACATGTAAACTTTAAAGATATGCCGCGAGTGAAACAGTTGCTCTTACGGATATAACTCACACTGTTCACTCTGGGGTATCTCTACCATTGTAAATAAGCCTGTCTAGTATCAAAAAAAATTCTATGTTTCCTGAGTCAAAAATATGTTTAATATACATGAAAAAAAGCATAACAAATGGGTTGCCTGATATCATTAAGTGAAGACTATTTAAAATTGCGA
Organism: Noctua fimbriata; assembly: GCA_905163415.1. NCBI lineage: Eukaryota > Metazoa > Arthropoda > Insecta > Lepidoptera > Noctuidae > Noctua > Noctua fimbriata. The sequence continues at coordinate 1,358,862 of LR990937.1, forward strand.
CAACCGTGGGGCTTGACCGATTTTACTTAGACAACCGAACGTTATGCCATGGTGTGTTCTTTTAATACATATTTTAATAAGAAAATAGATGAGTGGACATATAGTATCAATTTATCTATTTATACCTTACAACTCTGTAGTAGGGACAAAACGATGACAACCTAACAGATTCTTGGCTTGATTGCTTTGTAGATATTTACTTTAATTCCATTTTGATTTCGTTTGGTTTGAAAAAAAGATTAGTTCCGTTAGTTTTAATAAAGGGTAGCCTTGACTTAACTTTATCAGGCAACCCATTCGCAATGTTAGTTTGTTCATATAAGTATTTTACTCCGTTAACGTAAGTTTTAAATAGCCGTTCTGAGGCTTGTCACTGCCGGATTTTAGCCTTTTTCCCACTCGCACAATGTTTACATGATCATTGATCTACTAAATTATTAGTATTCGAAGTCATTTCGGTAGGCACATATAAAAATACGAAATCCCGAAAGTCCTGTTTTAATATTCAAACGAAACTATTCTATTTAGTTTGTGTGCGGGCAACATTGGAAAAAGGTGGTCTGGTTGAATTTGACAACGTCATTGTCTTATTTTGGTATTGTCCCCATAAAGTTTTTATTTTGTGGGATGTTGTATATCTACCTATTATCTAAGAACTAATCTTATTTAATACATCATTTCACTGGTCACCATTAATTACAGTAAAATCCAAATAATAGTAATTTTATTATTTAAATAAACTTCAGGTTGAATTGCTGTAAATTGCTGCAAATAAAATGGTATATGGTATATGGCCGGAGAGGTGATCTGTACCTCAGGACCTTCCTACTTCAGACACCTTTCTCTATTTAAGATTGTGCATATACCAGTGCCTGTTACTTCTGATGTTGAATTAAATAAAGATTTATGATTATGATTATTTTTTTAATATCACACACACATCATACCATACACATCTACCGACGCCTAATATATAATAATAGCTTTCTCGTATTACTATTTTTTTTTTATTATTTGATTGCCTCGGAAACGAAAATTGTTTTTTTTTTTTTAATTTAATTTAATAATGTTATATTCTCAGCCTTTCCATCATATCCTACTTTTTACATAAAATGATTGGTCACCTTATTAGAAAGAGACTAAATTAGCGTTAACCTCTCTTTTGGTGGCAATTTTTTAATGCAAGCAAGAATTGCAGTTGTACACACGGCGGCACATGAAGCAGTAAAATTCCAGTATAAATTGACCTCGCTTTGTATAGATTTCCAATACAATGAGAGATCCGCATAAACTGGTTTTGTAAAGCTTGACTGGCCGTCGCGTGCGTACGTAGTACTTATCACTTCCGTGCAAAGAGTAAAGACAAAAGGAAAAATAAAACAAAATTAGTTTTCAGCCATTCCGAGTGACTACACTACGACTAAAACCTATTTACGTAAATTATTTTTATCATAGAAATCGCGTATGAGGTTACTAACAAAATTTTAAAAGTTAATATCTTTTGCGTCTGTCCGTCGATTTTGATGAAATAAACGCTAAATAATACCCACAACAATGCTTCTTATTTTGCAATGTTTAGATTTTGAATACAATGAGGGGTTTTTACGTGATGCGCGCACAAACGAACAGACAAACCGACAAACCGACAAACCGACAAACCGACAAACAGACAAAAATTTAAAAAAAGATATTTTTACTTTCTATTACTTATTTCTCGCACTTTCCAGTGACTTTTTTGCAAAAATCTGTAATGTACAGACACGGAAAGTCTACGATTTTATTATATATGTATAGATGTATAGATGTATAGATTTACCAAGAGCTGTGAAAATTCCATTAGTCCTTTTTGCTGATGATAGCACTGCTGTATTTTCTCCAACTGACATTAATACATTTGAAAATGACATAAATGACACTTTAAATGACATTGTAAATTGGTTAACATGTAATAATCTTATAATTAATTTAGAAAAAACAAAAATAGTCAGTTATTCTCAAAGAAAAACCCCCTTGACATTAAATATAAATTATAAAATGAAAAAAATAGAAGAGACAGACACTATAAAATTCTTAGGACTATGGATTGACAAAAATATGTCATGGAAACCACAGATTGATACGGTGTGTAAAAAACTAAATAAATTTACCTACGCTTTATATAGACTTTCTAGGATTGTAAATCAAGCCGCAGTTTTAACCGCCTATCATGCCTATGTAACGTCTACGCTTAGATATGGATTGATTTATTGGGGGAATGCTACAGACAGGGAACTCGCTTTTAGGGCACAAAAAAAATGTCTTATAGCTGTTTGTGGCATACGTGCCCCCGATAGCTGTAGGCCGTATTTTAAGAAGCTCAAGATTTTAACCTTTCCTGCCCTCTACATCTACGAGATTGCTATATTTGTAAAAACTAATAGGGAAAGGTTTGGTAGCCTTCATTCCCGTCGACACGCCGACAAAATAACCAGTATACCCTCAAAAACAGCTTTGCTTTCTAAAAGTTTCTTCGGAATGTCTTCACGAATTTATAATAAGCTTCCTAAACAAATAAGGGAAATTGAAAGACTAATTTGTTTTAAGAAAGAATTAAATGACTTCCTGGTGAATAGACCATATTATACACTGCATGAATTTTTGTCCGACAGATTCGTGAACAGTTAGAGCCAAACTGCCATTTATGTTTTGATGCAAAATATAATAAATATAATTAATATGTTTTAATTTAATGTAATTAATAATGTAATGAAACTAATAATTTTTAACTTAATATAATTAGCAATAAAAAATAATCAATAGCATTATAATTTAGAAATTAATAACAATGAATAATTTTGTCACAATTATTGTATGCCTAACATGGTGGAGCAGTGCAAGAGCACAACAACCTCTAGAACAACTTTTAAACCGCTGTCTCACAATAAAAATCTTTGACTTTGACTTTGACTTTGAAAAGCTAGTCTTAAATACATATAAAGTCATAGTTCCAGGCCCCAGCAGTGAAATCTACACCTTCGCAAGCAATTGGTCTGCGCAGCTGCTACGTCGTAGCACGTGCTACGGATGCTACGGCGTAGCAACTGTTCTCTGCTCCTTCTCGTGTTCAATATTATTACTTCGAACTTTTATTTTGAAATCGCTTGAAATAGCAGCTTTTACTTACTTGCCAAAAGAAAACAACATTATATTGCTTGTTAATGTAAGTGAAAAGGACTGGAAATGTAATCAATTTCCAGTTCAAATAATTTCAAAATTCTAATTGATATCTGACCTCCACTTAGTAATGAGATGTAAGGATAAAAGGGAAGTATAAAAGCAATTTCAAGAGTCTCATTTGAAAATAAAATGTTGAGTTTCTGGTCCCTTCGTTAATTAAATCAATGACTCATTGAATTTTGCGTAATTGCGTGAGATCTTCGTTATTATTTTAATTCCTTGAGAACGTTTCCTGAAGTCTCCAGTCTTTAGCACAGAAACAGATTACGCAGCCTATAATGTTCCCATTGCTGGGACTCAGGCATACCCCACAAATCACCATGACGGCCCACTTGGTGGATGTTATGTCCTCGGTTTTTTTTGTGACATTTTGATTTTTCAAAAACAAAAAAAACCTGAAGTTCATAAAATACATTCTCTTTAAAGCCTACCATCAGTCTCTTCTGCCCTAATAACAGTGTATTTGGTGGTAGCGCAACATGTCTTCTTCTTCCATACATCCCTATGAGCCATGATTCCAAATCTATTCATAATTTCTTTGGTCTTCTTATTCCTATAACTAAAATATGTTCTCACTTTCCCTAAATAAAATCCAAGTTTTTTTCTGTAATTGGCTATGTTTAAATAAACTTGCTGTGAAAATAGCCCGAAGTAAGATCCCCGTTTTAGCCACAAGGTGAAAATAGAGTATAGATAATAAAATTTTATGTTCTTAATAGCTGTCCGCGGGGCTGTAGACATGGGTAAGCTGTTTTCTTTTAATAAAATCTCTTCTAAATGTATATTCTTTTAATAAAATGTACATTTAGAAGATATTTTTGGGATAAGATATTATTTATTAGAGTGTCGTCTTTCTTTTAGTATATTTTTAATTTGTATTTAGAATTTCTTGAGAAAGTTGTTGTAAATTAAACTTAGACAAGCCTTTAGTGTTAAATTAACACCATATTCAATCAAATAAATCATCATTTGTCTAGCCTTTTCCCAACTATGTTGGGGTTGGCTTCCAGTCTAACCGGATGCAGTGGAAAGCCAGTATTTTACAGCGACTGTCAATCTGAACTATACAACCCAGTCAGTACCCCTTGGTAGAGTGGTTGTTGTTTATTCAATCAAATAAATATTGTTGATAAATTGGTCACCGCCTGTAATCGTCCGAAAAGTAGAGAAATGGAAGAAAATTTGTTTTATTTTGACAAAACCCGTGCATATTAAAGAAGTAAGCTCAAATAAGGAAACACAAATAGAAAGTATATTAATCCTTAAAATGAAGCTGTTCTCAAAGCTTAAACATTATTCTGAAAATATTATTTAATATTCCCATCTACTAGTTAGTCTTACCAAAAACCGAATTACAAAAGTCTAATCCAATTTGCACAAAATTAAACAATTTAATTCCCAACCAGCATCGTTTTAAACCTATCCCGCGGGCCCCTAGCTGCTCCATTCCGGAGTGAATTTGTAATGTCAATTAGGTTACGAGCGCGAGACACGTGACAACGTCTCGGCCATTATCTAAATTGCATATACGATGCTCCACCGAGCCACCGTGTGACCTTAGAAGCAGTGTTACGTTTTTTATTTATTTAAATTATTATAAATAGCAAACCATTTAAAAATAAAAAAATAGCTAAAGGCTTAATAATACTACTTTTTACTCTTTACTGATATTCAGTTGCATCCGGTCTAAGTCGACCCCAACATAGTTGGGAACAGGCTTAGCAGATGATGATAATCATGAAAACCCGAAAATGGGGTGTAACACCTCGAGTGTCAGAGTTGTGTGCCAGAGCTACTAAGGGTTCTTATCGTTGCAAAGATCACCTTTATACTCAGAGATAAGTTTTTTTGTAAGCACGTATTACATTCACAATTATCTCTAACTTTGATTAAATTAATTGACCGCATAACTCACTTTGTAATACAAAACATCGTATTTTAAAACTGATACGAAAAGATTTAAACAAATGAATAATGTGTTTTAACAAACCAGATAAAAGGGTTTTTAGAGCAATGACAAAATTTGTTTATTTTTTAAACTGATGGCTTCAATTACAAATAAAGAGGCCACCAAACCTTCTTTGAAAAGTAGTGAGTCTCATAATACTGAATTATTCCATAAAGATTTTGTCAGTCGCACCCCTAAGTCTATAAGTAGTCGAATTTGTGGTCGGTTAATGGTATTAAGCTCGCTTATCACATGGGACTTAAACATTACCAGCGTGATGTTATGTAGTATTGAATCAGGTCACCCACTGATATTAATGACCGAACCAGAGAACACGAGGATAAGTCAACAACTTTCTCAAATATAAAGTAAGAAATTCTGATACGGGTATGTAAATAGGATCTTTCCCCGCACGAGCAGTTCCTTAGTTTTGGATGAGATTCGTGAGTTGTCCTATATGTGTTTTACCTAATGCGGAGAAAGGGTACGGAAAGTAGTTCGTAATGTTATATATTATGTTGTGTGTCAATGTGACATAACGTGATCATTCAAGTAAAAGGGTAGATGTGGGTGGAAACATTGAAGTTGGTTACATGTATTTTAGTGTGTTCGATTTTTGCACCTGTTACTTTTGTTTTTTCTTTATACGTCAAAGTATGGCCTCGAACTAAAGAAAGATTGACATAAAACAGAATACATAAACAGGCACAGAAAATTGTGTCCAATCTATTCATATGAATACAAATCAATTTCCTCATACTGGCTGTAAACAGACCCTTCACATAGCCGTCAACCAAGCATTCTGTACATCAAACTAAGTAACTTTACGCAAAAACTATTGCTGGGAAACGTTATTAGCAGTTAGTCCTCCGTGTACTAAATAAATAAATTTATATATCGGCCTCACTCATTGCTCTCTCAACAGGCTATTAACTGTTTCCCTTTTTAAGTGCCAAATAAAACATACAAGAATAACCGATGTGCCTCTGGCTGACATTCGAATCTTTACTTTATAAAGGTAAAACATACAGGAAAAGTTACTTAACGAATACATTATTTATACAAAATGTTTGTTTACATCGGTGCCTTTTTCCAAGGCTGCGATACCACGGCAATATATTTCAAAATTTATTTCCGCAGTACCAAGATTAAATTTCCTTTGCACCAAGCTGATGCACGATCAATTTCTGAAATTTTACTTGAAAGCGGATTTATGCTATAAATATGGATGATACCTGCCTACGCGTTTCTATAATTAAATTAGTTCCAATCAATATTTTCTTTGATGTTTTATTTGTAGAAAGTATAATAATTTTGCTCGGATATTAATTGGCTTCAACCGTTGATAACTAAAGTTATTATAGACATAACTTGGGTTGAAGCCAGAAGAAGTAATGGTTCTGTGATCTTTATTCTATTGTTCTAGTCTTGATAGAATTTTGTGATTGTTGATTTATAGTCAAATTAAAAGTATATTATATGTCTGATTCCGTCGTTAGTACGGACATAAAATGAATTGGAAAGCGCGCCAGTTTGCAGTGACATCACGCGATTTACTTACCAGTCTACCCACCACACGGCGTGCTTCTAAAGAGCCCTGACGTTTAACTCGAGGCCAGGGCGACGGTCAATATCTGATCGCGGCGGAGTTAAGACGTCTTGGAACTGTATCTGATTCATTGTGCCCCGTGTTATTGTGTTAAGTAGTAATCTCAAGTAATTTGTTAGTTTTGCTAGAAACAGTAAATCGCACTCAGTGTGTTTTCATAGCACGAAACCCATTATATGCCCACATGATGTACGAGTATAACTGAATAAATCCTGACATATCCGACATATATTTCAATTAAATCTTTTATAGGCACTTTCAAACTGTCTGGTCGGTCAATCTGTTATTCATATAGTTGAAGCTAAGAGGAACGGACAAATAACTCCAACGTTCTCTTAACTTGATCGGAAGTTAGGTACAGTATCACAGTAAAGGTCATCCTCTACCTAGTTTTCCCTCTACCATGCTGGAATTGGCTTCCAGTCGAACCAGATGCAGCTGAACTGTATTTAACATTTATCGATCGATATGAATATATGATAATTACCCATTTTGTACTTGAAGGAGCAATAATGTTGACACTTTCTATGAGAATATTCAGAAATACAGAACTTGCTATTACTTTTGACCCTAATGTAATTTTAATGTTATCTTAAACTACATACACACAGTTAGCGATAGTTTAAACTATTTGTATGCAGTTGATGTTATAGGCGTAATAATAGGTAAGGTGGAACAATTGGAAGGTATATTTATGACGTCTGACGTCACTGCTTCAATGAATAATTGAGTGATAACCTTCAGATTAACTCATTTCTGGCTCATTTTCGTGAAGTGATTTGTTTGTTAGGTTTTACTTGCTGAGGAGCTCGTGGCTAAACAACCGCATAAGGTCGATCTTCAAGGTAAAGCAGCGCTTGGCAAGGTTGGTCCGTGGATGGGTGACCATCTATTACATACTGAGTTACGCCGTTGGTCCTGGCTGTCATTTGTAGATCTTTGACAGTCCAGGTAGTCAAGCCGAAAGTCTGACAACCAGTCTAACCAAGGGGTATCGTATTATCCTGTTTTGTGGAGGACTGATATGCAGTAGCTCCATGTAAAATACTGGTATTTAGCTGCATCCGGTAAGACTGGAAGTCGACCCCAACATCGTTAGGAAGGGCTAGACAAATGTATGAGTCTTAATCAGGCATCATCATCATTTAAATGACTTGAAAAACATGTATCTGATGTATCATAAGATCCCATCATATTGACGGCGTATCAGACATGACTTGTTAACTATTTTATTCAACTTTCTCCCTAGTTTTCTGTTAATTTTCTTTACAACCACTCTTTACAACTAGTTTAATTAGTTAAACAACAAACGAAACTAGAAGACAAAACATGTTCAATACATGTTTTACGCCTTTGTGTACGCTAGGCTAGAATGTATTGTAAATGCTAGACAATTTCGCTTGAGTTTGTTTTTCACTTGTCTTATTTACACAGGCCTTCGAGGATTTCTATAGAATTGGAAACCGATAGTAAATCTGTCTTTATTCAGGGTACAGGAGACAGGAGCTCCTGTCCTCTGCACAAAGACCTATTTCCTAACAAAACAGTTTTCAAGCCAGCTAATGTAAACACGGCTCCTCTCTAATGGCACCAGTTACTCAACTGAGGACATTTATTTTCGGACTAATGGTAGGTTCTTAATGGCGGCATCATATCGATTGTTATTAGTCGCCGATACGCAATAAAACACGCTACAAAATACAGAAGGCTAACTCCAAATAACGGGTGAAAACTGGCGCACGCATACATTAGAGGCGTACTAAATACGTTCAAGAATCAAATCACATTAACAGGTATAGATCAGCATTTTTTTGCGGCTTTTTTTCTGTCGCTTATAGTTGTAACTCACTAAAGTGAGAGGTCCAATCGCACGTCACAGTACTTCCGATGCGAATGAATGCGGATGCTTGCACCCGGACTTCTCGCTCCACCAAATGACGCCTTTACGAGACAGAATGAGATAGAAATACAATGCTAACAAAATCGTATATAGTTTCGTGAACCAACTGGCTGCTATCGGTACAAGTGTACCGTGTCAAACTTGGTAATTATGTTACGAGTGTTTGGTTTCAAAACGTGGAGTCCAAGTTTTCCTAACACATTTCCAAATACCTTACACGCACGACAAAATTAAAAGAGATCTTCATAATAGTATGGTTGTGAAAAGACTATAATGGTAATACCATACCATTCTTGACAATACTTTAGAAGAACATAGCTTTTGAATCTTGCATAATTGTAAAATACATTTTATCCTTGTGACTGTACGGCGATCTCAAACAATCGACAGTCGCGAGTGCACTTGAACTCGCTGTACGTGAAGCGTGTGTGGATCCGACCTTCTGAATTTATCTAGTTTGTGTCCACGCTATCTTTGTAGGGAAATAAATTCTTAAAAGGAAGCGCTTAGAATATTGACTTGGGTTTATGATGGTTTTTCGGTAAGGTCTATATTTTTGATGGCGTGTCTCTGAGCTATTAGTGGTCTTCTTTGCTTTGCGAAGTCGGTCGTGGACTAATTTTGAGGAGCACGATTGGTTGTTGCTTCCTAAAGTAGGTAAATGAGTATTTGGAATTCCGTCCGGTATATGCGAAACTATTACTTATTTCTTAGAGTGGAAAGTCTTGCACAGTTCACAAATGGTTTTTTATTTATTGTCAAATGAATTATTAACATTCGAATTGAAATACAAGTGTCCTTGAATGTAAGTCGGTGTAATTATTTATTAATTACTGTGGGAGCGTCAGGAAACATATTCTTAAATATTTAAAGGCAGAGCGCGTTAACAATTATATTTTAATGATTTTATGGTAGGTAAGTCATGCGGGAAATATAGTTTAGTTAAATATTTAAATAACAGTGCCATAGGTGAATTCTATGATGGCCTTTCACCTACAAATATTCAAACTCCTCAAGGCCTTAACTAAATAGATCAAATTTGATCTGAAAACGGTAGCTGGGGAAGACTGGATGCTGGTGATGGAAAAAAGAGGCTATGTCTAGCAGAAGTCTGCTATAGGCTGAGTTGATTGATAAAATATTAAAACATGACAACATATTAAAACTGACTGCCGAGTTAATCTAGTGCTCGCGCGACTGCTGAGCAAGAGGTCCTGATTTCGATCCCAGGTCCGAAAAATGTTATTGGGTTTTACCATGAGGATTTTCTCAGTAGCTGCCGAGACTGGGTTTGTGCCCAGTTGATGGTAATAGAATCGCCCCGTATTAGATAGGACTTTTAAACATAACTGGCGAAATATGGGTGGTACAGGTACCTTTGTCCTTTACCTATTTCATAATTCAACGTTGTTGCTAAGAACATCAATAATTTCAAACTCGATAGGTACCTTTATTACGTCCAACTATTGATTACCCAGTTACGAGTTCTGTACAAGTCTAGACCGAGCTACATTACTTTCAGCACTACTTCAGATAGTCCCAGCTGTGGAGTTAACGTAATTTATGACAATTTAACCATTTTGAACACACACGTCGGATCCGTTGCCAGCTGATTTCGTAAGTAGGTTATGTAATGGTTTAGTGTGTTATGTACAAAGATTGTGTAAGTGGCGTATTGGTTTCGCTTAATGTTATAGCAGTGGAAACAGGCAAGATTTACGGTTAAAGTCTACATTTCTATACTCAGTAAATACTCACAGATTTGATGACATTTTGAGGTAGTAAAAGAAGCAAATATACACTCAAACAACAAAATCTTCGAATGAGAAAAAAACGTCTCTTACATATGTTATTTTCTAGCTTAATTCAAATTATAAGAAATAATTTTAACTAATAATAATTTTAACACGATGGATACCTAAGGATGAACGGCTCCGCCGAGGCCGGCCTACGAACAGGTGGCGAGATGATCTAGACGCCCATCACGAAGGCTGGTTCGAGGTAGCGCAGGAGAAGAGTACCTGGAAGGATATGGGGGAGGCCTTTGCCCAGCAGTGGGACATACAAGGCTATTGAAAAAAAATACAGCTTATTGCAATTCGTAAAATCACTCAGTCGATGAATATAATTAATCGGTAATCGTGTTTAATTAGCCAATTTAATTAAACGCAACCTTTGCTCAGCAGTGGGACATTCAAAGGATTTAATTACCTGTCTTTATGGTAGCACTGGAGTTCCATTCTTCTTACATTCACACTGTTACTATGTCAGGTGAGTACCTGACACTAGGTACGAGTGAAATTTGCCATCCTTGACCGTATGTTATGTATAGTATTGGAAATACAATAATAATAATCAATATCCACATGTTGCTTTTCCTAAACTTCAAGGATGAAGTTTAGGAAAATAGGCTATACCGATCTCTAGTTGTAAAGTAATAACCAATTATTATGATCAACTAGCATATGCCCGCGGCTTCGCCCGAGTGGAGTTCGATAAATGTCCCACGGGATCATACTACCGGGATAAAAAGTACCCTATGTGTTAATCCAGGTTATAAGCTAACTGTGTGCTAAATTTCATCCAATTCCGTTCAGCAGTTTTTGCGTGCAAGAGTAACACACGTCCATCCATCCATCCATCAATCCTCACAAACTTTCGCATTTATAATATTAGTAGGATTACTAAACAGTATTTTTAAAAACTTTATGTTTTAATCTTGCTCTCCTTACCTACTTAGTACTTAAATACCCAATCACTTAGCTTAAGCTACCTCTAATGTCACTCTTGGGAAATGAAATCTAGGAGAGACATTTTTATTTAATAAATTGAATTTCTTACTTAAGACCTTACCCGCGATACTGTCCGCCTAAATCGTAGTACCGGTAAAAAAAGTATCCTATATGCTCATCCAGGTTATAAACTATCTGTGTGCAAAATTTCATCTAAATCCTTTCAGTAGTTTTTGCGTGAAAAAGTAACAAACATCCATCCATCCTTACAAACTTTCACATTTATAATATTAGTAGGATTAACCCCTAGAGAAATTAATCAGACCTTACTTAAAATTCTTCGCATTTTTCAAGTGGATCAAGTGTTCACTGCGGGGCGTCTAGGTATCTTCCAGGCTGCGCCACACCTGTCCTTCGCCTCCCGCACCCATTCTGACCCTACGATTGCTGGTACAATACTCTGTCTCCAGTCAACGATTCGTTTGCTCCTTCAAGCAAATGTGTCTAAGTGATTGCAATAAGCCGTGCGAAAAAACTTGATCCTAGACGAAGTACGTCACACTTGATGGATCTAAAAGTACCTATTTGATAAAGTTCTTTGAGTTTGAGACAAAAAAGTTTGGATAGTCCAAGAAAATAACAAGAGCAAATATTCGAATTGATTCAGGTGCTTGACGAAGTATTTGATTAAATAAATTGGTTATTATTAGTTGTCTAGACGCCTTACTTGAACAGAAAAGATTAATTCGGGGGTGCAACAGCCTCTACGTCTGGTGATAAGATAACCAAACCATTTGTTCCTTTTGTACGGATCCTATCATTGTTATTGAGTTAGCTCATGCTTAGACCAATCAGTATTTTAATAAATAAAGTGAGCTACCTCGTTGGCCGCAAGCGTGACTGCTGAACATGAAGTCCTGGGTACGATTCCCAGGTCAGGCAAAGTGTGATTTCCATCAGGAATTTGTCAGTAGCTGCCTCGGAGTCTGAATTTGAGCCGCGTTGATGCAACAGGCTCGGCCCATATAACAAGGGACTTAAACATTACTAGTAAAATGTGGGTGTACTATTAGGTACATCATCATCATCATCATTTCAGCCGAAAGACGTCCACTGCTGGACATAGGCCTCCCCCAAGAAGGGGGGGTTTTGCCATAATCGCCACGCTTGGCAGGCGGGTTGGCGATCGCAGTATGGTGTTATAAAACACAGAGAACGCTGCTGCCCATTCTCTGGTAAGTCCCTTAGTCGCCTCTTACGACACCCACGGGAAGATATGGGATGGTGCTATTCTTTACGTCCGGACACCATACAGAACAACAACTATTAGGTACACCTCTGCCTAACCCTTTGGGGATTACAGGCGTGATGTTATGATCATGGAAAAGCGATAAAAAAAATAAAATTGTTCGAGCCACAAACGTGCCATAGTCAATGCTGTTTGGCACTTTTTGACCTTTAATTTTGCCTTTGACTTTCGCCCACAAGAGAACACAAGTGGACTTGACACTGACCCCTGTTTTAAATTCTATTCAATTTGTAAGTGAAAGTGACTTGGATACTTTAATGTCTAGGGTATTGCACATTAGGCTCCACGGTTGAAAGCTTTAGAGGCAAACGCACTTGATTTAAAACTTGACCGTTAAAAATCATTCATTTACTGGGATTTTCACTGAAAAATAAAGTCGAAAACATTTTCGTGGAGTTGTTACATTTTGATATTGTAATGCTTCTAAAATAATGCTTTTTATTTCCGAGTTCATCGATGAAATCAAATTGAGCATATCCTGCAGAGGGGTCCACACTGGCAATCTGTTTGGGATGAATCCAGGATACCCCATTTGGCCAGATTATATAGAAAGAGGCCAAAAAAAAAGAAATTAACTATTGTCACTGTGATAGTGTACCTACATAAACAACTAGGCCGTCAATGTATGAAATGTATACTGGCGTCCAGCTGCTTACGGTTATACTTGAAGCCGACTGCAACATACTTGGGAAAAACACAACGTAGATATTGACATAGACAACTATTTAAAATGTACAGTTCCAATTTATTATTTAAGTTTCAAATTGATGGATGGAAAGGGAGAGGAAGACCAAGGAAAAAATGAACGGATTCTGTGAGGAATGATATGAAAGAAAAAGGAATAAATGATAGCGTGACGACTGCGGAAGACGCTGCGTTAGAAGGCCTCCCACTAGGTGGACCGATGACCTGGTGAAGGTTGCAGGGATCCGCTGGATGCGAGTCGCACGGGACCGGTCAATGTGGCGACACTTGGAAGAGGCCTATGTCCAGCAGTGGACGTCTTTCGGCTGAAATGATGATGATGTGGCGGCTGACAGAGGAGAATAGAAGAAAAAAACCGTGTCACGCCGCCATATTTACAACAATTCACATTCATAGTACAATATTAGATGCCATTCATGTCTCTTTTATCCCATTCTCCACTACAAACTTTTACGGTTGACCTTTTTTAAGAATCTTCACTACATTGTAACAAATAACATACCTACAAACATCGCCAAATAACATCATTTCTATTCTGGACCCTCCACAGAACCTCAATACATCAATAATTTCTCATATCCACAGTAAAAAGGCAGAGGTTGGAATCAATTTCCGTTTCATATCCGACGCCACCTTTGTCCCGAGATTCAACGGTAATTTTATATCAAACACTTTTGTAAACGAGTGTGAGGTTGTAGAGACGGGGGATGTTATGGAGTTATCTTTGAAGAAAACATAAAGAGCGGAGGTCATGCATTTTTCTCGGACATTTTAATTTAAGAAATCTTTATTTATTGATTTGGACACCAACATCATTATTCAGTACATACTAAACATTAATGGAAGAAATTAGAAATAATATAGGTGTACTATCCTATTAAAGGTATGCGCAGCATTCACCATAGTGACAACAACAAAAAGATTAATTTTATTGATTAGCGACCCGCCCCTGCTTCGGTTTATACCACCTGAAACATCGAGATTTCTTTTTTTTATGTAACTTTAATGTTACACGTAATCTTTCCAAAACAAATTTTGTAAATTATTGTGATAACTGAATCAAAATCTGTTGCGTAAATTAGAAGAACAACGCAGTCACAAAAGACACACGAAAAACGACTTTAATTTATAATAATATAATACTAGCGACCCACCCTGCCTTCGCACAGATGCCATCTACTAACAACAGCGCCACCTATCGGGTCAAAAAATATTGCAATCGATCCTATCTATTCATTTATTTCAGTTAATAATTATAATCCATACAACACCATATATTAAATTAAATTAAAATCAATTTGTACATAACTTAAGTCACGTAAAATTAAATCATTTACAAAGAAATCAAAATGGAGACAAAAATCATTGACAATGAAAAAAAGTGAGTGCATGAAACAATGCGCATCCATTTGTTTTGGATAGGGCAATCCGCGTGACATACAATCATCTGCAGGAAGCCGTTGCTACTGCCTCGCACACGCTGTGACAAGGAAGATACCCGTCTACACACAATCGCATGGAAGCCGTCCGTTCGCACCTCTGCAAACATACCAATCGCACTACAATAACGAGGCAGCAGCATCAGCATCCGCAGCATGACATTCTTGTTATATTGGACACACAGAGCATTAGCACCCCGAGGACTGTCATTTTTTCACAAACTGCTCGAGTAAAAGGACTGGGAATACGCCTTAAAAAGAATTATATTTACTTCCCTCGAGCAGCGAGCAAACCTATGTGAAACCATGTTCTCCCTGACTGCTAATGCTCTGCGCAACCTGTCAATGAATTCGCCTGTCACAATATGCCCCAGATACTTGAAACTGCTCACCACTGCTAGAGCTGCTATGATTAAGCATAATAATGAAGTTTAATTCATAATAAACAGGTTTCATTAGATTTTTTTCTGCTTCTTCTTCTTCACGACATATTTTATATTTTGTTAGCCCAAAACTTCGCCACTTCAACCGCGTCGAAGTTTGTACTTTTTTTCTGCTAAAAAAACATGTGTGACTGCCGTGTCTAAATGTTCTTACCTGTGCATAAAAAAAAAAAACACAAATCCAGCTTCCGATGTACTCAACCATATTATTGTACCTTCGTACTCGACATATTCCTCCTCGACAAAATTTACTTGCAACTTTAATCGCTAGAACGCTTCAAGAGCCGAGCATCCCTGAGCAGACTGCCGGTTATTCGGGCATTCAGGATTCAAGGGTTAACGGGCTTCAGAAACTACAGCTCACGTTCTAGGAAATACTATCATAGTTCGTTAACACATCGATCAACTGCACAAGGTAAGCGGAAGAAGAAATTCTAGGAACTCGAGTTCATCACACCCGTAATCCCCTAAGGGTGAGTCAGAGGTGCACCTATAATAGTACAATCATATATGTTAACTAGAACACGATAATGCGTAATCAATTTATAATGTTTCCACCACTGGAAAACTGACCTCCACCCTGAGAAATGGACTGGGCCATGATTCACCACGCTGGACCAGTGGCCCAGCCCAGTATAAAGTTTAAAATAAGTTGAGTTTCGAATGTTGAATCAGTGGAACATTTTTTTTTAATTGGCAAATGTAACACAAATCAACTTTTCAAATAATCGATTTACAGCTACAGTAACGGTTTTTTTTTTTATTCTTCATTATTTGTAAAAGAGAAGGTACAAAAACCAATAGTCACGCACTGAAACACGTTAGAACCAGAATAAACCTGTGAACACGAACAAACAGAGGTGGCACGCTCCTTCCATAAATATTGGTTTGCGAGCAATCTGTTAGTAGCAACTAAACAAATGGCAGCGTACGCAATAAAAACGACATTACTTTGATCTAGCGCTTTGTTTAGCTATCGGGGAAGTGAATTAAATGAACGTTAAGACCTTTGTCTGTTTAAACGTAGGTATATTCTGTGCGGGTAATGTTTTGGTCTTTAGAAACAGGTAGTATAAAGGGTGTAACAATACCTTTAACGAAGCTGAAAGCCACTTGTTTTCTCCCCGTCATTGTGATAATTTTTTTTTGTTTTAGACCACACCTAGGAACCTTCTAGTTACGGAGATATTGGGGGTCAAAATTCCAACTTTTTCACAAGTTTAATGTAAGATTTTATTTTAAACACCTCCTCGACCCCCTTACTATTCAATCCATCCATCAGCACAATGTTTTGAGTGCTTTCCATCGAGTCGTACCGTAAAACGTGATTGTTCACCCCAAAAAAAAATCGTTTCCCAGTAATAATTTTTGCGTAAAGTTACTTAGTTTGATGTACAGAATACTTGGTTAACGGGTTTGTGAAGGGTCCGTTTACACCCCGTAGTTCTGTTCAAACTTTATGGCGGCTCTGAAGTTAGCTGCGAGTGACTGCGCATTATACAGTCAAGACCTGTCCTCTGTGCCCCGCTGATACCTAAAATTGTGTTCTGGGCAGCTTTATGTTAGATGTTGCTAGCCGCAATAAAGTTTGAACCGTTATACCTGCTCTGACCATCACTCGAAGATGCCATAAAGTTGAAACAGAACGATAAGGTGATTGTGATTCGCTGACTCAAAAGAGCAATATTTAAAAATAATATATCCTAAATAAGAAATGGATGTCATAGTATAATGTTATATAACATCACTACTGTAAACCCCGAAGGGTTAGACAGAGGTGTACCTTTATTACTATATCTACATTTCGCCAGTTATGTTAAAATTCCATGTATAATGTACGAGCCTATTGCCATCAACCAGGCATAAATCGAAAGGGATATCCTATACAAGTTTTTTAGTTATGTCTCACAGATTTTGTACCATACAAAGGCAAATAGTATAAGAAGATTTAATGTCATTTTAAAATTCATATTTTTATTTATAATTATGTATCAATCACAAATTAATTACGAAGGACTTTTACAAAGGTACCTAAGCATGGTGTATCATTCATACGCGACCAAACACTCCAAGATTAAGAAACCTCTGTGCAGAAATCGCCTCATGAATTCATTGGAAGCCGTACCCATCCATAAATATCGGTTTGCCAGCAATTTGTTAGAGCGGCCAAACAAAATGGCCGAATGGGCAATAAAGACCGTATTAGTTTGATGTAGACCTTGTATTTCGGTTGTGTTGAGGAAATAGTGAATCAAACACGATCGGAATTACCTGAGTTCGGTTTTAGGGTCATTTTGGTTGGGATCAGGGAATACTGAAAATACCTGGTTAGTTTGATCCTTTTTGTGTTAATGTCACACAACTTAATCACAAGCTTACTACGTGGGTGGAGTTTTTACCAATGCAAAGTTTTCAGCAATTTTGTGGAAGAAAGTAATATATTATAATTTATTCCAGCCTTTTACTGTCCCACTGCTGGGCTTCTTCCTTCCTTCATCTCCCGCATCTAGTCTGTTGTGCCTCAAAAGACCAATTTCATTTTAATTAAATTCTAAAGCGTGTCGATATAAACTGGAAGTCATGGGGCGAGGCCGAGCCTCTGGCCTTTGACCAGCTGTGGGATGACCCAAGCTAACATTCATAGAAGTGATAAGTCCACGCAAAACTAACTTGGCTACACGTTAAGCTTTTGTTTAAATGAACTACATCAACCGATGTTGTGTTATAAAATAGAATATAATAAAATTTATTTGTCAGAATATTGTTGTTAATTAGGTGTTAAACAAAATATAATGTCCATAATATTCTGCTGTTTCAGCGTACAAATATTTCAAAAAAATAAAATAATAATAAGCCATACAATCGAGATTATGGAAATTGTTAACTACTATCAAATACAATGTCAGGGGGTATTAATTATAATGTCAAAAATGATTAAATACAATGTCAAGGGTTAGGCTGGCAATGGTTAATTCAAGAGTATAAATAAAAATGTAAAAAAAAAATAAAGTAATCACAATGTCAAAAATATAAATCATAATGTCAAAAAAAAAAATTACAATGTCAAAAAAATTCACAATAAAGTACTAATGTCATATTAATATCTTAACTACAATATCAAAATGTATGATTTAAAAATTCATTGACGGAGTAAAAACACAATATGTCTAAGAGCCAAGCAAACAGAGGACGTTAGGAATGTACTACGACTTCACGCTCCCATTAACTTCTAATGTCAACAGTTAACATGGTCACGAGAGCGACGCCGCAGGCCCAGCTAGTTAAATATACACTTGGTCCAAAATTAAGTTCGAATTTAATCTTAAAACTCTGCCTACACAAGCTAAATCATTTTATCTAAATATTTTACTACACAACCTTCGTCTTGGGTCTTAAATTTATCCTTATCGTCCACATTGCCATGACATGTGACGTCATAATATGACGTCATATTATGATACTTGACATGGGTCCGTGATAACTGTTGTCATAATGCCGCTTAATTCAAGTGCCATTTTGAATTCTGACAAATGGTAATCGGTGTTTAAGTGGTATCGTCCTGTCATTATGCCGACCGAAAATGAGATGGTTTTCAGGTTAATTTTAGTGGTTAAATTAATGTCTTACCCACACTTTTTGCAGTATTTCAACAAACATTTTTCGTGCAACTGCATTATCTAAAACAAACTAAAGGAAAGTCGCTTTTCGTGACAGATTCTGCGATCGCGTTGATTTTCTAGACTACCTAACTGATTCTGATGCGGTTTTCACTATAAGCTAGATAATTTAATACATTATTATTAAAATGACGTAAAGTAATGAAATCTTCATGATTTGACAAGTCATAAAATCCATGCGGGCAGATTTACTTGTGATAAAATAAATAAAAGATGCCAATATCTACGAATCGTCAGAATGAAATATTGAATTTCTTTTGTAATTTGGTGTCGAAGAAATCGAAATGATTGCTTGCCATTTTAAAAAGAACATTTCTTTGTTAAAACGATAGCTAGCTTTTGTCGATAAAATGATTAATATCTTACTAAAACTATTGCTATTTGCAATAAAATCAATATTCAGCAACTACCCACAGACTCGTATGCGTACAAGCAAGTGCACGATCACTGAATATTCATGAACACTTGAACAGTATTTGCAAGTAGTTTCCAATACCATATTTATAGGAGAAAACCTTGTTTGTTCACGCTCACCAAAGGAAGTACCTTCATTTTGAATGCAAAGACTGAATAAATGCAAATACTTGGATCTGGAAGCTTCGTCGTTTCGTATGTACTGATGTGTAGCTGTTCCAGTGAAATGGTGGATGGAAATCAGTTTTATTTAGATAACAGAAATATGAAAAATTTTGGTTGAGACTGGAGGCGGACTCCAACATAGGAAAAAAAATTGGCGGATGACAATTTGTTTTACATCCATTATTGTATCTCTCGAAATACTTGTGGTGAAATATTAATATTAAATAGGTGAAATGGCGGCAGGTCACGAGAACAATCTGCGACTCCCGCATTCCCCTTAAACTTAAGGGGAAGATTTATAAAACAATGGTTAGACCTGCTGTCTTGCATGGATTCAGAATGTTTGGCCACAAAAGGGATGAATGAAAGGCATTTGCATGCGGCGGAGATGAGAATGCTAACAGGGATGTGTGGTATTACGCGAATGGATAAAATATGTAATGAGTAAAGAGGAAGTCTGAAAGTGGTGCCGGTGACTGAAAAGTTGTGTGGTAATCGGTTGTCGTGGTATGGGCATGTGATGCGCAGGAAAATATCGGAAAGTTCTGAGTATGAATGTGGATGGGTATAAGAGTAGAGGAAGACCATAGAAACGATGGATGGACTGTAAGGATATAGATAAAATAAGGGCAGAAGAATGATCATGTCAATGACTTGGCATGAAGTGTCAAATTAAGCAAGAACCTTTCCCAAGGGCATAATATTAGTATATACCTACATATTGTTGATCAGTTGACCTAGTTCCTATTGCAAGAAAATTAAATACATGTAAATGGCTGGTGCTTAGTGCATGTGTGTGCACGGATGTGTAAGTGGGATGACACTGGTCCACTTATCTTGATGTCCCGTTGCCGAGAAGCTCCGGTAGCTTTTACTGTTATGTGTAGTTCATTTTATAGTGTATTGAAGTAGGTACGTAATACTACAGGTGTACCTATAGTTTTATTAGCAAAGCTTGGAAATGTATTGTGATAAAATGGGCTTCTTTTTGTATCAACTTAGTAATATTAATGTTGAGTTTATTTATTTAACTGTTTATGTACACACAGAAGACAACAGAGGAGAATAACATTATAATATATGAGTACAAGGGTACAGCTTATTTCATATGAAATTTCTTCCAGCAGACCCGCAAAAAGGAGAAATGAGAAAGAAATGTAGACGATAGTGTGTATATGTGCCTTAAATAACTTAACCTATAATACTATATAAATATACATAAAAGTAAATATTAATATGTACTTATATACATACATAATGCCAAGATATATAAACTAATAAAATATATATGTATATTATAAATCATAATTGAGAGGAAAGGTAATGCTCTTTCACTCTGCTGGTTTTAAAATCTGAAGATTTCTGTATTAGCAGATCTCCGCTATAAGCACAGGGTGCCAACTGTTACACACCCGTGTTTCTTCTTCTTGGACATATCCTTACTGCTATTGGAGTTTAGTTGGATCTGGGATATGCCTAATTTTCAGCGAAGACAATGGTAACAAGATTAAAAAACGTTATTTTTGCTTTAGGCTGCCTCGTTGGTCTAGTGGTCGCAACCGCGACTACTGCATGTATCCTGGGTTCTATTCCCAGTTTGGGAAAAGCGTTATTGGGTCTTCCATCAGGAATTCCCTAGTAGCAGCCCCGGAGTCTGGATTTGTGCCCGGTTGATGGCAATAGGCTCGCCCACTATTACATGGGACTTAAACAAAACTGGTAAATGTGGGTGTACTATTAGGTACACCTCTGCCTAACCCTTCGGGGTCTACAGGCTTGCTCTTTATTGACATGTAGGTATTTTTGTATTCCCACTCCTTATACCCAAAGCTTTCATTTGCGTGTAGCGAAGCTCAAGCAAATTAGTCAATATACAACATTAGTTTTAGTATATGCAAAACCTGATCAACGTGTCTAGTATTTTTATGTAAAGAATCTATGTACAAAATTTCAAAACTGTATCATGCAAAATCACAAAGTTATAAGCTTGTTCTGTTACCTAGTTGTCCGCACAAAAACGCGGTCACCACACAGCGCGCGTCTCCAGCTTCGTCTTGAGCTCATTGATAATAATAATTTGGCCTAAATTATTGCGAAAGGTACTCAAAGTCGCTCGGTATCCAACTTTTAATTTTTTTTAATATTTTTGGGAAAAAATATTACATGGTTTAAAAATTTGGAATTTATTCAGTTATTTATTCTGAACAAACTATATTCAGGTTTCGCATATACTAAAAATAATGTTGTATATTCAAATCATAGGGACATTATCTAAGTGTTATGTTTACAAAACCTCTGACTTTTTACTTAAATAGCTAATGATTTGCACACAAACACTGAATAAAATAAATACCGCGCTTTAAACTACCTCGATAAAGCATAGTGGTGCACTTATCTTGGATTTCCGCAACGGTTCAACTTGCACGTTTTGCGATACACTATATTTTGCGGTACGGGGGTAAACATAAAGTATCGGTATCCAAGTTTAGTTGCAATAGGTACTTTATGGTTGGTTGTGAGAAGTAGCATTAAGCTAATCATTTTAATGATTCTCTTCTTCTTCTATAATGCCAGGTGATACCAGGTACCAGGTGACAGAGTTTTTATGCCGCCCATGGTCCTCTGACTTGGCTTTGCATGCAGTCGAGAATGATGATTCTGATTTCCTCATGATGGTTTCCTTCACCGAAGCAAGTGATAATTATACAATACGCAAATGAATCCGATAAATTTGAGTAATTATTCTTACACCGATATTTAGAAACGCTACTTATTACGTCACTAATCGTGAAAATAAGCGTCTAGCGCCAAATAATTATCTAAAACATTTATCTCTGTCTCGTTGTCAAAACGGATAGAAATAGAACGAAATTTTCAATTCCTTAATCGCAATTTTATCATCATTCTCAGCCTACAGCAGGCCTCTGTTAGACATAGGCCTCTCTAATAGTAAGCCACTCAACTCGATTCTCGGCAACTCTCATACATCTGCTATATGCCACCTCGCGTAAGATGAGTCGCCTTCAGGGTCACCTACCCTGAAGGCGACTCATCTTACGTTATTCATGATTTGCTCTTTGTGTAAGCTGGCCTAGTGTTAATCGTATAAAAATTAATCTGTGCTCTTGTGTTTAAATTCGTGGATCTGCTAATTAAAGGGGTATTCCTCAAAGCGCTACCAACTAAACGTAACTAAATTATTCCTTGAATTTGTGAGCGCAACTAATGGTTGCGCTTCGAGGAATAATTTAGTTATGCTTAGTTGGTTGCGTTTAAAAATAGTTGCGCTTTGAGGAATATCGCTAAAAGGTAAAGCTATGATTTCCACCTCAATAATAAGTATTAACTAACAGTAGCACCCATCGTGTTGAATGCATGCATTTCAACACGATGGATGCCTCAGGATTGACGGCGCCACCGAGGCCGGCCTAGAAAGAGGTGACGAGATGATATAGACGTGCAACACGAGGTCTAGAGTTCTTCTCTCGAGTTCGAGGTAGCGAAAAAAAACAATAGCATTTTATTGCAATTATTAAAATCATTCAGCCGATGAATTTAATTAATCGGTAATCGTGTTTCATTAGCCAACTTAATTAAATGCAACCTGGACTATTAATATTTGACCGAATACAACAAATAATCAGACCTAACAAATATTGACGAAAGACCAATAAATGGCGATTTCACTGTGTGTACCTTCACTATATCAATATCAATACTAGCTATTCGCCCGCATTGATTGCATAATCTCCTTTTTGAACTACCTAGGAGTTTTGGAAAATTTATCATTGCCATCTTTATTTTTTCCCTAAATGAGTTTCATTACTTATGTAAAGTTTCATAGAAGATAGGACAAAATGGAAACCGTAGAGAAAACCCAAACAGTGGTTTATTCGGTACCGTTCCAATATTTGATCTATATTCGATAAATTTTCGATCTTTTCGGTTAGCTCGTTCGATTGTCGACCTCATCTCTGGGCTCAGGACTAGATTGAGTTCACGAGTAAGCCCATTTAATATAAAAAAAAGATCCTATTTATAGCAATCGAAGCAAGTAGTAAAATCCTCTATAGTCAGAACTAATTAATGTAAATACGAGATATTAGAAGAATATCTCACTTGAGAATTCAACTGGTTTACATTCAGAGGTTTAACTATCAGTAGCCAAACATAAAATGAAATCTGCTGTTAGTGTTTGTGTGTCAGAAATTCCTCATGTCGGGAAAAGTTTTAAACCTACACGAGTATTTTTGCGAATTCCGAACCGCAAACGACGTTCCGAGCAAACAAATGGGTACATATCAATTAGTTGGGGCACCCTATTTTCCAGCCCATCGGGTCCATTTGGTTGTCAGGCCGGAGGATTTAAAACGTGGAATAGATTGGTTTCGCTGCAAGCATTCACTAGTTCTACATCTGTTATTGAAGAGGGACGTTCCGATGTTTGGGAACCAAATGGGACTCGACCATTTAGAGACTTGGCTTTTTTATTTCCGGATTATTTTTGAGTTAACGGTTCTTTACGCCTAGGCAGACTTTCATTAGTTTTTTTGGCCAAAAAGGGCTCAGAAACGGTGGGGATCCATCTTGATAACAAAAGTGACATTATACTTCCTCTAAGCCTGCACTGGGTTCGCGTGGTGGTTTACGAAATCACTCCCACTCACTCTAAAAGAGAAGCAGCTTGTCTCCCGGCCGCGGCAGTACGAACATTATAGGTAGATTATTATGTTATATTTTGATACGTTACTGTAATCCTTATCCTTACTTCCTTACTAATATTATAAATGCGAAAGTAAGTTTGTTTGTAACCTTTTCACGCCTAAACCACTGAACCGATTATCCTGAAATTTTGCATATACGTTGTCAGGTGTACAGAAACGGACTTAGAGCACCTTTCATCTCAAAAAAAGGTACTGTTCCCGAGGTAAATAACAACAACTTTATTATGCTCATAGATGGTGCCACGTGTCTTTCGAATCATAATTGAATTACAAGCAGAGTACAACCCAAATTGATTGTCAAATTCTAAATTAACGCGAGCGAAGTTTCGGGCAAAAATTAGTTAAGTAATACAATTGATAATATTAAGATACACATTTATTAAGTTTCGAAACCAAAAATACAAGATATTATCAATCAATGGCGTTTTTACACACAAAACATCCGGGCAGTCACTGTTGCCCTCTTATTAAATCTAATATACAACAGTATACATGTCTAAATTAAATACAATGATATAAGTCGAGACCCTTTGTCTATTAAGTTAGTCTACTGTTATCAAAGTACAACAAGTTTTTACAGCTAAACCACCATTTTGATTGCGTTTGGCGCAGCTAGTTTATGAATATTTATGCAAGCATTGTCACGGTCCGACGGAAATCTGTATTCAGCTGCACTCAGACTGATTTACATAAATGTTGTTTTTTTATGCATTTAACACTTAAATCTTTACAAAGGACTCATGAATATTGTTTCTTTTTTTCAGATATTCGTGGGAGACAACAGGAATTACTATGTAAGTCCTGACAGAGTATTATTTTTATGCCGATTGCAAGCAGAACAAGTCAAAAAAAAATTCTTTGTGATTCCTGTAAAATTATAATAGTTGTCTACGTAGATGGGTACACTGCTTTCAGGCATAGAAAGTAATTATCTATGCATTAGTATGAAAGAAAAATGAAAGAGTGGAAAAAATGGAAGAGTGAAATGATGTGTATAAAGGAAAATCATTACAATTTTTCCAAAATTATGTCGCTATGGAGAACTCGCGGGGTCATGAAATATGAAAGAATTAGAGAAATAGCCTTCGTCCAGGGAATAGGCTGATAACCAATGTTTTAAAAAAAGTTTTAAAATTACTCAAAGAACACCTTGTAAAACAATATTATGCAGAAACAGAGCTTGTTTTTAGAAAGAAGCACGCAGTTTATGGCGCTATCCTTTACCTTAAAAATAGTGTACACGTCTCTTAGTTTGTAAAGTCCCCGGTACAGTCACGAGCACCAAAATATATACATTTTCCTAAAAAAAGAAATTTTCGCGATAAAAACGATTGTAACTTGGAGGTGGGATCTTTTTCATAAAAAATATTATTATTATTTATTTTATTCATTCTAAAAACTTATTTCACATATTTTTAAATATTTCATAAAAAAAATCCATATATAAAAAATAAAAAAAAATACAAAAATAGTGGTCCGCCGGTAGCGGGAGCAGGGTCCAAGCTACCGGTGGTTAGGGCTCCAGAGACGGGAACCTCCTCACGATGCGAGCCATATCGTTTTTATTATTATCTTATTATAGCTAGCCTACATTGTCCCACTGAAAAAAAATATGAGGCACAAAATACTATGTTCATAACAACATGACATTTTAATCAGAACAGTTGCAGGAAAAATACTTATAAAAGTTGTTACATATTGGTGCTCATGACTGTACACTACACAGTTCAAACACACATCCTCTATTTCCGAAGTAGAGTGAGAGGTAGACAAACTCGGGTTCCGCTCATACACGTGCAGTTCAATTCCCTACGTGCCTGTCACATGCAATTGTTACAAAAACTAACTTGTTTCGGTACATGGAGCCGAATTTCGAAGTTTTTTGCTGAAGGAAAATACGTTGTTTTTTATATCTATTGACAGTTATACGGTTCTGTTCCTATTCTTTGCACGATCGTGTTTTTTCGACCGCAGCAGGAAGGAGCGAGATTTTAGAGTGTGAATCAATGTTTTGGTTAATAGCTAGGCTGTGGTATATTTATGTTTTTTATTGGTTTTTTACCTAATATAATGTGTATTAGTATGTACCTATTTATGTATATCAATCTATGTTAACAAATTTGATTTTTTCTTATTTATTTTTTTGTACTCTATCCCAATGCTATCCTATTTGACCCAAAGGTTGACTGGTAGGTCATTAAGTCCACCTATGTACCACTCTTGTACATAAAGTTTAAATAAATAAATAAATCAGTTAAACAGTAACGAATGGTACATTGTCGAACCACGATCATTTCTAGGATTTGGTACTCGAAGAGTAACCAACAGGTTACCTGCCCTACTAGGGTAGGTAAGGTAGGGGACCTTACCTACCCTATTACTACGCCACCGCCGTCCGTCCGTCTGTCTGTTAGTGGGCTGTATCTCATGATCCGTAAAAGGTACACAGTTTTAATTTTGACAGAATGTCTGTTTCTGTTGCCGCTATAACAACAAATAATAAAAATAATAAAGGGGCCTACTACGATGGTACGAAATCCAACATGCGCGAGTCCAACTCGTACTTGGCCGATATCATTCGGACACAATGGCACCAACGAGAATAATCGTTACGTAAATAAAGATGATTATATTATGGCTGTCGCAAACTAATACCGAAATCAAATAGCAGAGGAATCAAATCAAAAAACGTTCGACTTTACGTTACGGTACCATCGCTCTAGGGCGATGGAAATTGAAACTCCTTCTATAGTAGTAAAGCCAAACACTGCTCTACTACATAACATAACATCACGCCTATAATACCCGAAGGGTTAGGCAGAGGTGTAATAGTACACCCACTTATCGCCAGTTATATTTAAGTCCCATGTAATAGGGGGCGCGCCTGTTGCCATCAACCGGGCGCAAATCCAGACTCCGTGGCTGCTCGTGAGAAAATCCTGATGTTTAAACCCAATAACACTTTGCCAGACCTGGGAGTCAAACCCAAGATCTCATGATCTCATGACCAACGAGACACTGTTCTATTAATATCCACACATTCCACAACAATTATAACAACTGTCCACTCCCCAAAATATCTGACATTACCAACAATAACAAACTGTACATTAAACCCTCATCAAAGTTAACAGCGTTATGTTATAGTTAACAGCATTATGGTATCCGGCGTCAAAACTAACTGGATTACAAAGTGTGCGGTTAATCCAATCTTGGATGAACTTAGTTCTGGTGTTACACGCACGATTAGAGCGGCATATTGTTTGGCGAGATCACATGCTTGCAGGAATGTACATATTGGATAGATAGTTCGATTAGGTGGTTGATAAGGATTTCTTAATCGAGAACCTATTGTTGAATTCTAGAATTTTTAGAGTTCAATGATACCTTTTAGAATTAAAATTTTGGAAAATACAAACAAAGTAAACATTGAAATAACATAACATTACGCCAAAGGCTTAGGCTTAGCTGTACCTACCTAACCGTACACCCACATTTCGCCAGTTATGTTTAAGTCCCATGTAAGAGGAGGCGGGACTATTGCCATCAACCGGGCACAAATCCAAACTCCGTGGCTGTTCCTGAGAAATTCCTAATAATAATTCGTCCGACCCGGGAATCGAACCCAGGCCCTCATGGTCAGTAGTCGCGCTTGCGACGACTAGAACAACGAGGCGGTTTAAGCATAATCAACTTATAATGTTCCCACTACTGCAACAGAGGTCTCTTTGTGCTTGAGAGTGGGCCATAATCCACCACGCGGATTAGTGGATCCCACATTTGCGTTCTATGCTTCTTAATTGAAATACTTTAAAAAAATATGACTTATTGAAAATGATTGGGAAAAAATAAAATAACCTACTTATAATAAGCTCACATTGGACTCATTATTTGAACTCCATCTAATTGATAATCCCATTCCCAAGAGCTTTCTTTGAAAACGAAAATAGAAAACGTTACCAATCTATCTTAATGTTTAATCTCCCAACGATGTTCTAAATCGGTACATTATAGTACGTATCTACCCAAATAAAAATAAGAGAAAGTACCTAATCAAGTCCCGAGTCCTAACGTTACTTAATTCTCATTCTATTTTCGCCCACCAACAATAATACAGATAGTCTTATCGTCCATAATGTCATGACATGTGACGTCACATTATGGACATTCCACTTGACACGGGTAGATGATAATTTTATTGTTGTCATAATGCCCCTTAATTTCAGCGTCGCTTTGAGTTTGGACTTTAAACGAATATCGGGGTAAAGGTCAACACGTACCGACGATACGACCGTTTGTAAAAATACTACGGAATGAAAAGGTCAAGCTGAAATGTATTTGGATTGTAACTGTATTCTTTGTCAAAGAACTCGTCAGAAGAAGTATGTCATCACTTCGTATTTATTATTCATTATTTATTTTTGTTTATTCGTTTATATACTTTATTTTTTACTAGCTGTCGCCCGCGACCTACGTCCGCGTGAAATTATTATGATAATATAATTTTCCCCGTTTTTGCAACATTTTTCATTGCTGCTCCGCTTCTGTTGGTCGTAGTGATGTTATATAGCCTAAAGCCTTCCTCTATAAATGGGCTATCCAACACTAAATGAATTTTTCAATTCGGACCAGTAGTTCCTGAGATTAGCGCGTTCAAGCAAACAAACAAACAAACTCTTCAGCTTTATAATATTATAGTATAGATTATACATTTTTATTCGTATCTGACCATGGCTTAGGGACAGAATGTTCATCGCTGTCTAATCCTTCGGGAATTACAAGCGAAGACGTGTATGTTGTGACTTAAAAGTCACTATGTCCGAACTAAATAGCGGTATGACACAATCACTGAGTTGCCGTCAGTTAATCAATCGATCGTTACTCAGTCAATATTATCAATCAATCAATCAACATTAAGGTCGAAAATCCCTAGAAACCAGGACTCAATTATAATTGAAAAGTGTCATATCATGGGTATAATTAATTTTATCAGCACCTTCAAACTTGTGTGGTGGCCTAGTGGAAACAGCAGCTACTTAAGACAATGTACGATCAAGATTCGAAATCAGACAAACATTTTACTTTGTGTAAATGAATATACAGGGTGTAACAAAAAGGGTACCGTCATATGAAAGGATATGCTGCAGACCATCAAACTGAATCGTCATCATCATCATCATCATCATAATTTCAGCCGAAAGACGTCCACTGCTGGACTTAAGCCTCCTCCAAAGCCGCCTCCGCCTCATAAATGCGAAAAAAATATCAGCTGTCCCATACTAAATTTTAATACCCACTCGACCGAAATGTATTAACTTTCATATGACTGTACCCTTTCTGCTACACCCTGTATATCAAAAAGTCTTCCCTAAAGAAACTTTTTAAATCATTCCATAAAGGTATACCTGTTTATAGGTCAGCTTGTTGTCAAGCAGTAATTTTACTAATAGGTCCGTAGATACTTTGTACACAATAATGTTTGTTGTTTTTAATTCGTCTTTTTCCTCTTATTTTTATATCCTTGTAGAAATTATCGCCCCGTCTGCCGGGAATTTACGCCTCAGTACCTCGTAAAGAACTCTAGATTACGTTAATTTAAAAACATTCGTTAACGAGATACCCGAAGTAATTAGGAAGGACGTGCCTTATAAATTTGATAAACAAAATATTATTCTAAGGACAAAACCGGCTGTTAATTGCGTGTCAGACTGGTTATCATAAAATACAAGTGGCTATTGCTTTCAAAACTTGAAATTGACATAGGCTTTTTGATAACCTATGTCAATCCCACAAATTCAAGACTGACTATCATTATTACAGAATGTCGCTTTACTGAGATAATCAGTAATACCTATTAGTTTCATGCAACGCTAGTTACTGTAATCTATAAGGTATAAAAAGCGGCCCTCTGAACTGAAACTCATTAAACAACATAACAGCCTGTAATTCCCGAAGGGTTAGCCAGACTTGTACCTAATAGTACACCCACATTTCGCCAGTTATGTTTAAGTTCCATGTAATAGGGTGTGAACCTATTGCTATCAATCGGGCACAAATCCAGATTCCGTGACTCCGTCCTACGCTCCTGAAAGCCAAACAATAAAATAAATACTAAACTTTTTTAAATAAAAAACAAGTTTGTTTTATCCATCAAAATTAAACGTGTATACAAAGTTTCGTGTCCGTGATAATAACCGTTGAGGAGTTCTCTCGTGAGGAGGCGACCCTGGCTGCAGGATCAAATCATGTCTGTCATAAAAATGTATTGTCACTAGAAATAAAGGTGTGTGAAAAATTTCAGCCCAATCGGTGGGGGAAAACTAGTTTAAAATTCAGTTGCAAGATTTGACCAATACTTACTAACTAATTAACAAGGCTGGTTAGATAAAAGCTTAAAATAAAAGGGTATATTATTAGTCTTACAACACTGAGTGCAATGTTCATTCATTTTTCTCAAAAGAGAGACTCAATAATACAGCAACAATGTCCTTTCTGGAAGAACAAACAACACTGAGTCTCGCCATTGGAAAACGCAGTGGTTTTCCAATATTCTCGGAATAGCATGGCATTTCATCATTCATCATCATTTCAGCCGAAAGACGTCCACTGCTGGACATAGGCCTCCCCAAGGGGGCCAAGCATGGCATTTACTTTAGTTTATTTATCACCCTTAGGTACCAGGATATCAGAAGCCCTAGAAAATACATCCGTGTTAGGTAACACATATTGCTAAGACTACTACAGTGAACAGAAAAATTCTTTACCTTGGTTGGTAAACTTGGTCGATGTATGGAGGTGGAGAAAGTAAAAGAAGTATGTACCTAAGGATTGTAGCAGGTCGCTTTCTCCCACAAGGGGTAGGCAGAAACTACAAAACGCGCACAAAAGGCTTGAATTTATCTTGGATTTAAAACTTGTTGTCGTTGTTAAAGGATAATTTTCATTTCTGTGAAAAACAATCTTGTTGCTATTTATGAATCTGTATTTTATAACATATTTGTTATTATTAATTTTCCATGTGTTCTGTATGGTGTCCGGACGTAAAGAATAGCACCATCCCATATCTTCCCGTGGGTGTCGTAAGAGGCGACTAAGGGACTTACCAGTGAATGGGCAGCAGCGTTCTCTGTGATTTTTTTATAACAAACATACTGCGATCGCCAACCCGCCTGCCAAGCGTGGCGATTATGGCAAAGCCCCCCTTGGGGAGGCCTATGTCCAGCAGTGGACGTCTTTCGGCTGAAGTGATGATGATGAATTTTCCATGTTAAATTGCGGTATTAACTCTGGCCCATTTGCCATTAAAACCATCTGACGAAGATATAACAATTAATTCATGAACAAAAATTTTTTCATATTTACACTTGAAATAAAATTGCTGGCCTTTCATTTCTACCAATTACATTGGCGATAAAATGTTGGGCTTTATTGCCAAAAACATTCTCATTCATGACCGAAAA
The DNA here is from genome assembly GCA_905163415.1 of Noctua fimbriata. Classification (NCBI taxonomy): domain Eukaryota; kingdom Metazoa; phylum Arthropoda; class Insecta; order Lepidoptera; family Noctuidae; genus Noctua; species Noctua fimbriata. The sequence continues at coordinate 1,390,603 of LR990937.1, forward strand.
TCGGCACATGAATAAATATTTTCAGCAACAAAATACAGCAAAACAACCACAGTGTAAAAATACCCGCCAATTTATTTTCAATACGAAACCTCGAAGCGTTTATTCAAAAAGATTTTTCAACAAACACATTCATCACGAAAATTTCGAATCAACCAGCTCATTGAAATTAATAAAGATTCATTTCAGAAAAAAATGTTCAACTCACCTCAACATCGCGTGAGTTCGTTCACAACGATCTATTTAAACGTAACGATCGTTCATTCCCAAACTTGAGTGAGTGAATGAATGAATGGCTAATGGAGCAAACGCTCAGGTGATTTGGAAAGTTCCAATGTCATTGCCGACTTCAACTAATGAGAACCGGAGTTTCAATTGAATTTTAAGAAGTCTAAATAAATGATAATGCTGTCAAAGTTGATAGATTTTTTTATGTAGGCGGGTACTTCTGAAATTAGTGATGTTGCTATTCCTGAGAGCTCTTGAAATTGGGTCCGTTACTAAGTGGATTGGAAATATCAAAGTCTGTGTAAATCTGAAGAGGTCTTCACTGCTTTGAATAAGTACATTATAATAAAATGTGTCCTTTACGCTCTGTTAAATACTTTTACGAAAAATAGGCTTTAGAGTTTTTTATACTTTGTAGAGAAACTGTTTCTAATAGTAGCTACTTTAAATTTTATTTAAGAGTCTCGGTTAGTTGGTTACTTCTTATTAGAGTGGGTAAATTCAAAGTGCCTAGAACTTAAGTTAATGCTTGCTAGCTCATGCCCGCGGCTTCGCCCGCGTGGAGTTCGATAATTGTCCCACGGGATCATACTACCGGGATAAAAAGTATCTTGTGTGTTAATCCAGGCTTCAAACTATCTGTGTGCTAAATGTAATCCAAATCCGTTCAGTAGTTTTTGCGTGAAAGGGTAACACACATTCTTCCATCCACCCATCCGTACAAACTTTTGGATTTTCATATAATATTATAGTTATGGCTGCCGACCACATCACTCTAACTTCATCTGTACAAATCATTGTGGTACATTTGTATAAACCACCGCACACTATAGTCAAGCCGCGCCTCTTTTAACCCGACTACGGCGAAGCCAAAAGGAAGGGTTATGATTTTAGCAATCTATGTATATATGTATGTATTTTTGTATTTACGTATATTCCTCCGTAGCGCCTAAACTATTCATCCGATTTTGATGAATATGGTGTCAATCGATTCGTTATTATGGCCCGGGTAACATAGGCTATATTTTATTCAGTAGTCGGGTTTGTAGTTGTAGTATACCACACAAATGTTTGTTTTATATTGAAATGCGATTAGACAATACGCGGCTATTAAGCTGTGCTTCCACATAGCCAGTTCAACTCAAGCTGTGCAAAAAAACAGCAATATTATTGTTTATGAATTTTCCCTGCAAGTGGAAACGCAGCCTTAAGTGCGCTTGCGCTAAGGTAACTTTACAAAGAAACAAATCATACATCTAACAACCTTAATATTTTAATAAATTGACGTCATTAAGCACCATTCTTCGTTTGATACTTATGATTCCACATGATTTAATTCCCATAGCAATTCAATTCCATAACTTAGTAACAAAAGTAATATCCGTCACGAAAAAACTTAACGAACATTTTCACTTCGAACTTCGTAATTCAAATTTCCATTTCGAATGAACCGACATGACACGATGTCAACCGAAGCGGGCGTCCAATGAGAATGCATTACCGATTCTGTGGTGACTATCCAATCAAAACGATGTGGGATAGCAGAATAAAACCGATCGGGTAATCGAGTTTCAGAATGTTTCAATTAATAGCTGAAAGTTTCAGCGTAATGAGTTTTATCTGATATTGTTCGACTGTTTGAGTTGTTTTTTAATTGGGTATTATGATTCGGTTTCGATATGGATTATGGATTTTATATTAATGAGGGATTATGAGGTTTATTAATTGTTTCGTAGTTATTATAATATTCATATTTTGGGTTGCAGGAGATAAACGAGATGATTTTAACATCATTGTATATTACGAAATGTATTGTGTGTTTATTGTTACGTGTGTTCAAATTCAAACATTTTAATTTGAGTTATTATTAAATTTAATTTTGTGTGAATTACATGGTTACTGTTGATAATATTAACTCCAGAATTTAAGTCCCAGTCTCCAGAAGGATGTTGCTTTTATATTCACCTGCCATACTCTAGTAGGTTTTTTTTTTCCAATATCCATAAAAACTGGAAGTTTTACGAGGTATAGGTACGTACATATAAATTGATGAATCTGTATTAGTAGCCATTATAGCTACTAAAAATTGTTATTATTATATTTAAGCTAGCCTGCACCGACCCACAGGTGCTGCTGGGCAAGGCTGACTACCATCGGTCCATTAAAGATAAAGAAATAAAAAATAAGAACTATGTAGATCAAAGTCCAACCGAACATTGTTCTAACACTACTCAGTGGCCACAACAAGCTAGTTCCCGACCGCGAGCCCTTTACTACGTAACCACCTCATTAATCTAGTGCAAATCTAGCAGCTAGGTTAGGTTTTGTGGTTCTGTTTGATCTCAGGGTGATATAAATGTACCTATATCTATATTCTCTGCTCTTGTTCCATGGTGGAAGGGACACTGACGCTAAAATGGTTCCTCGGTTTTTTGCTCCATACATTTTGATCGTGTAGGTTGCTGTTTTGTAGGAAACAGCTGATTTTGTTTTAAATAACCGACGATATGTTTCTATGTGGGGAGGTTCAGAATGATGTGTTGAGTACGTGGTAACCGTTTTAGCGTCGATGTCCCTTCCACCCCGTATGTTTATAACTATAGATTTGTATATGTTTTATGTTACTGTTAGCCTGTATCATCCCATTGCTGGGCAAAGGGCTCTCCATATGACTTCCAAATTCTTCGATCCACGGCCAATGTGGGCCACTGGGCGTTGGTTTTGTCAAGCTTGTCCTGCCATGTCCTGCGAGGTCTACCGCGTCGCCTTCTGGCTGTGTCAGGGCTCCACATCGTGATTATTTTGGCCCACAGCTCGTCGGTCATACGGCAATCATGGCCAGTCCCACTTTAGCTTAGCGGCTTTTTGGGTCAACGTCAGTAATTTGTGTTTCGGAGCGCAGTGTGCTTCTTCCTGTAATCCATCCAAAGGTTGTCTTGAAAAGATCGTTTTTAACGATAAGACCCAACACGATAAGTATCACCCTATGTGATTTGGTTTCAAAATATTTGTGTAGGTAGATAAAAAACTAAGAGCAATTGGCGCTGATGAACTTACCAGTTATTCTGAAATCAACTTAGTTGACTACCATATTCGGACTCAGGTTATTTTTTGGATACATTTTGTTTCATTTAAACCTTGAGGACCTACAAAAAAGAAAATATCATAAATTATTGAGACTTATTGTTTCTGATAGACACTTAAATAAGAAAAATACAATAATTATCTCTGAGTCATACATACTCTTCTCAGTGTATGTTAGTTCATGATTAGTAATTGTGATTGGGATACTATTAAAACCAGTATCAGCTACTGAACTAAATTCCTCCACAAGTACCATGTCGCCCTAGTTACAAACTCCGCTCCACTACCAACTGAGCCAACATCCATCGTCCATCCATTAGCTCTCGTCTGCAAACACAGACTATTATAAATTAATGAGTTCACACTAATTACCAACTGTGATTGTTTACAAACGGCATCGCGGCACGGGCTTGACATATGTGAAATTATTCATGAAAACAGAAAAGCGACGCAAAATCCTGGAGCTAATGAAATTTTCTGATCATACGGAATGATGCCTTTGGGAGTAAGCTTTTAATATCCTACAGATAAGTACATAAGCATAATCAGCCTATAATGTTCCCACTGCTGGAACACAGGCCTCATCTCTATGAGAAGGAATGGGCTATAATCCACCACGCGGGCCCAGTGCGGGTTGGTAGATGTCACATGTCTCTAGGACATGCCGGTTTCCTCACGATGTAAATATAAGTACATAGTTGTATTTAAATTCAGTTTATAACATTGATATCAATCCGTTAAGAATTGTTATTAAAAATTGATAAATCATTAATTTCAATTGACACCATAGAGCAAGGAAACATCGCTTAGAGATAACAACTTACGGTTTTAATTATATTGCTTCGTTGGTCCAGTGGTCACAAGTGCGACTACGGAGCATGAGGTCCTGGGTTTGATTTCAAGGTCGGGCAAGTTGATATTAGGTTTTTCCATTTGGAAATTTTCAGTAGCACGAAGTTTGAACTTGTGCCCGGTTGATGACAAACGGATCGCCCCCATTGGTTGGGACTTAAGAAACATAACTATCGAAATATGGGTGTACTATAAGGTACACCTTTGCGTAACTCTTCGGGGATTACATAACAGACGTGATGTTCATGTATTCATTTTATTTCGCTCTGATAGTGATGGAATCCAATTTAATTCAGCTGTCAGTTTCTACACGTCATTTATATCGTAACGTCGGTTAGTATGTATGGAAAGTGCAAGCATCCCTGCACTCTAAGAAAGACGTTCAAAATTGGAACGCTGTCAATCAAAATTATAACAGACTTGCTTTTGACCGCGGCTTCGCTCTCGTTATGGTCAGAAATTAACCCAGAGGAAAATTTTAAATATAGCCTATGGAACTCGGAGACAATGTAACTTCCCATTAGTGAAAGAATTTTGGAATCGAAGCAGCAGTTCCGAAGATAATCCTTTACATACAAACATTCAAACTTTACCTCCTTAAATTATATTAATATTAGGAACGTTTCAATTCTTATTTAATTAAAGTTCAATGATTGATTATTATTTTATGCCTCGGAAAGCACTTTAAGCTGTTATATTATGCAGTCAGTGGCTCAAAAGTCTGACAAAAATTCTTATCAAAGGGTATCGTTACCTAGTACTAACTGGATTGTGGAGGACAGATAGGCAGTCGCTCCATATAAAATACTGGTATTCAGCTGTATCACGATGGTCAGACTAGAAGCCGACCCCAACATAGTTGGGAAAAAGCTAGGCAGATGATGGTGATTGATTATTCTTATGAAATGTCTTTGAGTGCGGTACTAAACACGATTTTTTTCATTATCATATCGTTCGTCAAGTTTCCTTAACATGAAAAGATTTCTTTGGAACCAATGAAAGAAATTTGCTACTGAAAAATAACAATGAACGAACCGACTGGTGGACAAAAATATTATTCTTTGAAGGCTTCCTTTATTATTTGTTTTAAGAATTTGGAACAAAATTAAAAAGAAACAAAAGTCTGCTGGTTTTCTATGAGGTATTATGAATCCTTATCAGAGACATTTCATCAGGGTCTTTTGTAATTCTCGATACAAACATTATAGGTACTAATTTTGTAATCTAGTATAATTATTTGCTGTTTCTTTTATTTCTATATTTTTATATTCTCTTCTTTTTTATTCTTTTGATGTATATAATGCTTGATTGACGGCTTCGTGAAGGGTCCGTTTACGCCCTGTGTAGCAATAAGTAATATTATTATAATGAAAACAAGAACCACCAACCAGCCACTTTGAAAGCTTACTTACTTGTAACTTTTTTGACATAAGCTACCGAAAAGCTTATCTTAAAAGTAGGTATTTATTTGTAAACGCGCTTGTGGTCCTTATTGTGTCTTTATATGACGTCACGGGTCAATTTCTTATGCAAGTATTTTTTCTTCGACGCATGCCGTGGCGACGCGTCGCTACGCCAACCGGCCGCTATAGATGTTTCACATTAATAAAATATTTGTCTAAGCTATAAGAGTTCTTGTATTTATTAAGTTCAGTTTCATCTTCAGGTTTACAATTGTAAACCTCAAAGAACCATCAATAAATAAATAATTAATTTCGGTCGACGTTTCAAAGGCCAATAAATTTATCATTACCCAAATACCCAGTCAATTTCTAGATAACCAAACATTAATATAACGTAGATATAGGATATCTACCTCGGGTCGATAACCTCAACCTCACAAAGGTTGGTACGTCCTGATGAGATGAGGCACAAACAGAATTATAAACCGTCTGTTTTCTAATGAGGCTGTATTAATTGAGTTCTGGGAACACTGAACAGCTATTGAGTAATACAGTACCTACTATATTGTTGTGACAGTGTTTTAATAGGTAGGTTTTCAGGGTGTAAGGGAAAGCCCTCCACAAACTGATGGGGTGAATTCAGTATATCATACTAAGATAACCGGTACAAGAAATTATTTCAGGAATGTTATGGGAATCCAATAAATTTGATTTGTTTTATTTCCTCATATGCAATGTATCGTTACCGTGGCAAAACGCACGTAGCGAACGGCAAGCCTGACGACGAGTTCGATGAACTCTATAGATTGGCAGGAAGTGAACAGCTGATTTCACGCGTCGTTCGTAAGATTATTTCAACATCCATTGTTGGATTTTTGATTTTAGCCGTATTGTTAACTTATATGGAGTGCTGCGTACAGGGTATGTAATTTTACATTGAAATAAAGGAATAGTAACTGAAAAAGAACATTAAAAATTCTAGAGAAAAATTCAGGTAGAATATGATTCAAAATAAGGAGCTGAATGCACCCTGTCAGTTTGCGGAGCGCTGTCCCTTACACACTGTATAACCCGAAGAAAAAAAAACTGCCTCGTTGGTCTAGTGGTCGCAAGCGCGACGGCTGAACATGAGGTCCTGGGTTCCAATCTCGGGTCGGACAAAGTGATATTGGGTTTTTAGGGAATTTCACAGTTGCAGCCATGGAGTCTGGATTTGAGTCCGGGTGATGGCAATTATAGGCTTGCCCCCTATTACATGGGACTTAAACATAAATGGCGAAATATGGATATACTATTAGGTACACCGCTGCCTAACCTTTTAGGTATTACAGGCGTGATGTTATGTTTTTGTTCTGAAACATAACTAAAATGATAAAGTGAAACTTTTGTTTCTTATCATAATTTCAAAGAATCACACAATTTCTCAAAAGGTTTTTTTTAGAGATAGAAATGGTTTTCCAATAAAATAAGTACGGAATTTTTTGACAAAAGAAAAATAAAAAAATCTCTGATTTCAGGTATTACGATTTTGAGAGTATTTGACTGCATATACACAAACATCGCTGCCTTTAATTGCACACCAGAATAACTCGAAGGTACTAGCCGTAGGTACCTACTTACTTGAAATAAACAAATACCCACCACAGTAACAAAACCTCGCCAGCCTCTTAATAGAAATCGTTTTCTATATAATTCACACAATAAAGCCAATTGAATGCGACCCCAATTGAATTTAGGCATGTAAATAACTTGAGAGGTATAAGGTGACAGCACCATGGTAACCCAAGAAATTCAAATTTCCTAACGTTTTTTGCAATTTGCAGGTGAGTATCAAGTTGTATGTTGATTAAGGGCATTACATTGCTCGATGACCTTGATGATTTGATCCCTGTACTGGTTTTTGTTGACTTGCCCCGCACATTTCGCAAAATTTCGGTTTTTATTTATTATTTAAAAATATTAAAAGAAATAACATAAAAAAAACAATACAGATTGTTAAGTATATCATTACGTATTTGTTGTTACAAAATTCATGCCGATCTATTCAGCCGTTACAGAGACAATTTACAATTAAGGTTGAAAAAGGACCTATTTTCTACGATTAACCAAAAAAAATTGAGAATGTTTATAAAAATTTTAAACTATACAATTTATTTGTGATGAACTTAACTATAACATACTTTTTTTACACGGAAAACGCACGAAGGGATTCATCAACAAATTTCTTTGAACATAAGCTGTTTTTGGGATTTGACCCATGTAATGCCCTTAAAACATGACTCGCGACCGTAGCAAATATGACTTTACAGACTTATAAAGATAAAGATAAAGATAAAGATAAAGATAATTTTATTTTGCAAACATGGGTATCATTAAATGGTGACAAAAAAAAACATATTGAAAGTTCAGCCATATTTTACCACGTAGGCATGCAAAAGATATAAAATATCAACTTATAACTAGAAAGTAGGTACAATTAAAAAAAACATTACACGAAAAAGAAGGTACACAAAAAAATATACATTATTCTAACTTAAAAAATCTTTCTCAGTAAGGTATTCACTTAAATTATAATAAGCTTTCACCACTAAAAAGCTACGAAGCCTTTTTTTAAATAATTGGACTGGAAGCTCTTTCCAACTCTTAGGCAAGTGATTATAAATAACTGGAGCCATGCAGTAGACACTTTTGCGCATGAGTGCTGTCTTAGCTGGCTCCTGACAAAGCAAGCTATTGTCGCGTCTATTGCGGGGAAACACGTCAGCTATACGTCTGAAACGACTCGGGTTTGCCTTCACAAACACAGCTACTTCTAGTATGTACAGACAAGGTAATGTTAATATCTTATAACTTTTAAAGTATGGTTCACAACTATCAGGGAGTTTAATTTTAAACATCGATCGAATGCATCTTTTTTGCGCCTTGAAGGCGGTTTCTTTTTCAGTAGAGTTTCCCCAAAATATGATCCCATACCGTAAATGTGATTCTACTATGCCATAATAAGCGGTAAGAAGAGCATCTGTGTTAATTATAGGTGATAATGTATGTAGAGCGTATGCAGACTTACTCAGCTTCTTACATAAGGTATCAATGTATGATTTCCAATTTAATTTGTTATCTATTTTGAGACCCAAGAATTTTATATTTTCAACTTCTTCTATGGTATCATTATTGTAGTGTATATTTAAATTAATAGTAGAGGTCTGTTGTCTAAAATGGATAACTTTAGTTTTACTCAAATTTATTTTTAAATTATTCGCGTCTAGCCAGGTTACCATCTGTTGTAAACTATTATTAATGTCATTCTCATAATTATCTATCCTTCTACAAGGTATTGTAATCGTACTATCATCCGCAAATAGTGTTACTGGTCGATCAATAGATTTCGGTAGGTCATTTATGTATAGTATAAATTTAAAGGGTCCTAAAACGCTGCCTTGCGGTACCCCAAATAATAATTCACGCTCTGAAGACCGAAATATTTCTTCACGTTTATTAACTATATTAACTTTATTAATTTCAGTAATTTGTTTTCTATTTTGTAGGTAAGAATTAAGCAAATTGCCTCTTATCCCGTAGGCTTCGAGTTTCTTTAAAAGAGTAGCATAGTGTACATAGTCGAACGCCTGGGTCATGTCGCAAAATACACTACATACAGGATTCCGGACATCAACGTTTTTTATGACATTGAATAAAAAATCATATATAGCCATATTGATAGTCCTATGTACACGAAATCCTTTTTGTTCCTCACACAGAATGTTATTTTTTTCTACGAATTTATAAAGTTCCCTATAAATATATTTTTCAAAAATTTTTGAAATAACGGGAATTAATGATATTGGTCGGTAGTATTCCATCCGTTCTCTATTTTCTTTTTTAAATAATGGCTTTATAATCGATATTTTTAATGCGTCAGGGAAAACGCCTGCGCTAATACTTAAGTTAATTATGTGACTTAAATGGCCACTTATTTCCTTAGACACATGTTTCAATATTTTTGTAGCAATATCGTCATACCCTACACTATTTGTATTGTTTAATGATTTGATGATTCTCTCAATATCTTGTGGTATACTAGGGGCCATAAACATTGTTTTATTACTAGTGTCAATTCTGTTACATTTAGGTTTGCTAGTCACATCAAGTTTCCCTTGTACTTTGTCGATAAAATAATTGTTAAATGCTTCGGCAATATCGTTGGGATTAGATAGAACGCTGTTATTATTTATAATTTTAGTAATATTAGACTTAGGTAGGTTAAATTTTGCACGATTTATAATTTGCCACGTGGTTTTAGACTTATTTTTAGATGTTTTTATATTATGATTATTTTGGGCCTTTTGTGTTAGGTGTATAATTTTTTTGTGTAAGCGAGAGTAGTTCTTGAAAGTGTATTTATTATACTTATTTGGGTTTAATCTGAATTGCCACAAAAGTTTTCTTTTTTTTTGACTGCCTAGTTTAATACCTTTTGACAACCATTTAGGTCTTTTTGTGACATCTACTTTGATCAGTTTAGTTGGAAAACACAAGTCGTAAATTAATTTAAATAGATCGAGAAATTTATTATAGGCTTCATTCGGATCGATTGTATCGTAAATCTCACCAAAAGAGAGATTTTTAATGTGGTTTCTAAAGTTCAAGATATTGTCTACACTGTAGTCTCTTTTGACGGTATACCAATACTTTATGAGACACTTTGTTTGTACTGGACAATGAAGCAGCTGTGCCGTATGATCAGACAACGCCAGTTCGATTACTTCGGTTTTACATACTGAACTAAAATTATGAGCAAAGTTGTCTATACACGTCATACTGGCCATGCGAGTCGGCTGTCTTAATTCTAGTTTTAAGTTAAAGCTCATTAACAAATATTCGAAAGCATTTGAGTGGCTATTAGGTTTAAGCATGTCAATATTAAAATCACCTGCTATTACAATGTTGTTATATCGTGTGCGTGATATTTCTTTCAAAAGCGTTTCCATTTTATCAAAGCAGTAACTGAGATTATTTATATTTGGTACTCTGTAGATACATACAACAATTATCTTAAAATGGGTGAGCTCAATCGCACAACATTCAAATATGCCTGACGTCGATAATTTTGAAATTTTAGGTATTTCCTTATATTGAACATCATTTTTCACAAGAATACAAGCCCCTCCTCTTTTTCTGCCTTCCCTACAAAAACAGGCAGCTAGGCTATAATTTGGCACATACAGTTGATGTTGGAACCCTTCCATAATGAAATGTTCCGTTATACATAAAACATCCACGTCAATCTTTTTTTCGGACAGTTCATCTAGGCATACAGTTAAAACATTTGCTTTATTTATTAAACCAGCAATATTTTGGTGTAACAATTTAATATGTTTTTTAACGAAAAAAAATATCATTAGTGTTGTCTTTTGTGCACGAAGAAGAAATTGGGGGAGACTCACCATCAATTACATGAAAAACGTCGTAGCTATTAATCTCATTAAGCATTAAATTTATATTTTTAAATATGTTCATTATACCATTATTATTAACAGATCCACTTCTGGGCCAGAACATTTTATAATCATATGTCAAATAAAAGTTACTATCAAACAAATACGCGTAGTGATGAGTACAGGCATCTAAGTATAAAAGACTGTTAAATGTTTCTATTCTCCTATTATACATCATAGAAAAGTCATTCAATTTAAATGTAGGTGCACATATTATAATATTAGTATGATTAATTTTTAAAAGTGCTTCACGCAATGTAATTATGAGATCGACATAGTTGTTCGTTCGGCGAAAGTCTTCCTCGCCGATGAAGATCAGGCAGTAATCATCCGTAGTGTAGTTCTTCAATTTGAGATCCATGTCCCTAATAAGTGCCTCTATACCACAACCCGGTATTAAGTGGTGACAAATTTTGTAATCTAATAATGTATTTTCTGCAATCGTTAGTATTTTGTTTTTGTTGTTTGTACTCAGGATGCATACCTTTCTTTGGCTTCCTCTAACTTCTGGTTGTTTAGGTATTTTTTTAATATTAGGCGCGTGATCTGACTTATTTTGGTTTTTCTTTTCTGTAACTTCGGTATTATTGTCCTTGTTCATCGGGTTACATGTCTGGGAACCATTATTGAAAGTATCTTTGTTCTCATGTTTCTTTTTCGTTTTCCTCGTTGATGTTGGTGGAGTGGAACAAGACTCGCCGTATCCGACCTTTTTGTACAATTCTATAATTTTCTGACATCTTTCCAATTCACTTTTTAAGTTAGTATTCTCTACGTTTAAATTCTCAATTTCATTATTTGCAATTATTAATTCCTCCTGTACAGATGATAATTTTATTTGTAAATTACGTACTTCTGAAGTTTCGCTGGGGTCAGGTAGACTCTGCATCGTACCATCAAAAAGTGACGAGTCAGAAGTGTTCATAATCGACAAATTATTATAAGAGTTAGATTTTCTTATTTTTCTTAAAGTTATGTTACTAGATACTCCACTCGCCATAATTTGTATTAAGAAAATGAAGTAACAATACCAAAAACTAGTTAAATGTTTGTTAGAATCTATCTTATGCCTAATCGACTCAAACAAAACATAAGATATTATCTTGCAGAAAAATAAAATTGTCCAAAAAGAGATCGCTGATCGTGGGGTACGAACCAGCGTCACTTCGTTTACACCGGTGTCGACGCCGCTTGTTATTCTTCTTGACTAACTGAACATTAGAATAGAATAGAATAGAATAGAAGGTTTTTATTTCAGACCAGGGTCCATAGGGTTAGTAACAATTTTACTTAACTTCTAGTGTTAGTAGGTTACAGACACAGATGAAAATATATACGTTAAAATACAGCATGGAGCCGCATCCACCTTCGCAACATCGGGGAATCCCACCGATCTGCGAACACACCGAGAATACTGTTGGTGCTGCCGCGAACACGAGTCATCAAGGATGCACATCTATTTCTAATAATGGCGGCAAAACCATCAATATTATTATCTGCAAACATCCCTGACGCACTACTACGCCACGGCAGCCGCAGCAGCACTCTCAGTGCATTATTGTATTGAACGCGTAGGTCGCTGTATGTCCGCTGAGTAAAGTTGACCCACAGGCTGCACGTGTAGAAGGACTGGCAGTAAGCTTTGAAAAGCGTTACTTTAACTGGCTTCGTACAACGTGCAAACCTGCGAGCCAGCATGTTACAACGGACAGCCAGCGACCTACGTTCCCTTTCAATGTCACAATTATCTTTGAGATCTTCAGTGACCCAGTGGCCCAGATATTTAAACTTGTCCACCCTTTGCAGTGGTTCTCCACAAAGAGCGACAGTCGGAATACATGAATATGTCACATTTCTTGCTTTAAAAACCATTAGTTCGCTCTTTGTGACATTATATTTGAGCCCATGATTCACCGCATAGCATTCGCATATAGCGATCAGTCGCCTCAGAGCACCGATCGATGGGCTCAGCAACACCATATCGTCAGCATAACTAATATTGTTAATGCACACCCCGTCAATATGACATCCGACACTGGTGCTGCTGAGCTCAAGGATCAGCTGGTTCATGTATAGGTTGAAGAGCCTGGGGGAGCTGAGCCCCCCTTGCCTCACCCCGCACTCCAACCGATACACGTCCGAGTGCGAACCATTCCACTTCACGCTATTGTTTTGACTACCATACCAGTACTTAAATATCGACACTATTTCAGATGGTAAGGTAGTTTCACATTCAAGTTTACGCCACAAAACATCGTAACATACAAGATCAAATGCCCTTGACAGATCCAGAAAACAAGCAAAAATAGGAGTCTTCCTGTCTGTGTAGTATTGGACAGTCTGCTTGAGGCACAAGATTGCACTCTCAGTTGACAGCCCAGGCTTAAAACCGAACTGGGCGTCATGTAGTTCGAGGTGTTTAGCCAATTGCTTATCAAGCAGACTGTCCAACACTTTTGCTATGACAGTGGCCAGAGAAATGGGCCTGTAATTGGATATGTCAGAGACATCCCCGGTTTTATTTTTCACAATAGGCACTACCATTGTATACATTACGTCATCAGGTAAGTAACTGTGACTAACGCACAGGTTAAAAAATAAAGCCAGCACACGCGGCAAGTGTCCCCCCGCATACTTCAGGTGTTCGATGCTGAGGCCATCATGGCCCGGGGATTTACCCCTCTCCATTTTCTTAATGATGACTGATATTTCTTGTGCCGTAAAAACAATAGAAAGGTCCCCAGAGTTGCCTCCAGCATCAAACACCCGCACAGATCTAGTAAGAGGTGACTCAATCTGGAAATGACGCCGAAATGCATTGGCTATATCCTCCGGCTCGTGCACGCCCGCCACGCTCACAGGGGGACTCAACTTCGGATTCAAACTATTTGTTGATTTCCAAAATGATCCAAACTTCTTTTTAGTGTGATGTTTAGCTAAAATATCCATTTTTATCTGGTTTTGGTTATCTTGACAATATTTCACATTTGCCTTAAAGGTTTTTCTAGATTGGCACATTTTATTGTAAACATAACCACTAGCAGGTTTACCATAAAACAACCATGTTTGATAACACAGTCGAGCCTCTCTGTGAGCGTCACGAACATATTTGTTCCAACCAGGAATGTATCTCTTGCTATTATGACGCATCTGTTTACACAAATAAGTACGTTCGGCACCTTCCTTTAAAATGCTTACCAAACTGCGATACATTGTATCTAACACTGCCACGTGATTAGCATTAGAACACATTTTATGCGCACAATACTGAAAATCATCTGGAAAATCTATTAATTTTAATTTAGAATTACAAAATTTTGAATATTCATTAATTTGATTGATATCTCTTTCACCCCATATAACCTTATTGCAAGTATAGATTGGGTCTACCAACTTAGGTATTATTAAATCAATATTACATTCAATTAATAAAGGAATATGATCTGACAAATATACTCCATACAAAACTGACGCGTCTACAACTAAATGTCGTGCCGCACTGCTCACCACACAGTGATCAAGCCAGCGCAATGCACCGTTAGCGGTACTCTCAAACGTAAACGTGTCCTTCGGAAGTAGTTCCATATCAACACATGACCACGATTGCTCCCCACATACAGTTAACAATTCTTTTGAAAAGCGCTCGCCTGGATGTGCGTTAAGATCACCCAATATAAACACTGACTCAACATTACTGTTCTCAATTATAGCAATGATTTCACTTAAGCACTCCGTAAACTCAATTAGATTATCAGACGAGTTAGTCGGCATATACACTGAGAATATCAACAGCGAACGTCCCGCGTGCTCAATCCTAATAGCTAACAGACGATCACTATTACACTGCACCACTGATACCGTCGCAAACGCTGATTTCCTCCATAGAAGCGCAACTCCACCATACGGTCTACCTATAAGGACTCCAGCAGACGTGTCGACGGCGGACTTGCCAGCATACGCAAAATCATCATCAATACTACCGAGATACGGCACATCATGGGGTAAAAGCCAAGTCTCCTGAAGTGCAATAACATCAGCGACACAGCACAACCTGCGCACACAATCAGCTGATCGAATAACATTCTTGCAATTGAATGTCGATAAAGTTACATTCTTTTTGATGTTGTTATCCATTATTTGCTACGGGATTATCATTAACAATACCTGAGACTTTTCCTTTCTTGAAATTAATAAATCGTCTGAACATTACTCCCTCCGGCCAGAATTTGTCATCCAAAAAAGTACATAATTTGTGTTTAGGTATAAACAACTTAAAGGCGTTATATTGCCTTTCCGACTTCATATTGAGTTTCTCCAGTTTTACAAGTTCATTCGTTTTTTGCTGTATGTATTCACATATGTCTTTCTCAGTTGTATCCTTATTCACATTAGAGATTAAAACAGGTATTTTTATCTCGGCGGCCTTAAAATTTCCTACTGAATTAGAAGTAGCTTTTCCTGTCATGCCAACAAATCGATTTCTGGTTTTTGACCTTTGCACCAATATCCATTGTTCATCATGCTTATTTTCCTTCCAATCGCCTTTTTTTACAATATCTGCCAATGTCTGTTGTTTACATGCGTCATCTAGGGCCACTAAGCTATCATTCTCAAGCATAGTCGAGTTAACAGGTGCAAGAGAGACGGGCTTAGTCTGAGTAACACTTTCGGTATGCGTGTGTACGAGAGAGCGATATATCGGCGCTGGCGGCGTTTCGCTTGCACTGTCGTGACTCATATCCTTACGACTGGAACGCGATACATCGACGACGTTTGCCGGCCGCGATTCGATGTGAGGTAGGAGGCCAAACGGGCCGCTATCACAATTTATCATGTACCCTCCGCCTCTTTTCTTCATGTTAACATTCGAATTAATTAACGGACTCGATTTTTCCATATTCACTTTTTGCTTCAATTCCTCCAATTGGCCATTTGTCACATAATCGCTCTTTATATCTCCAATTTCTTTCTGTAAAACCAATATATCCTTCAACAATTTCGTGACGTCGACGTGATCAAAACAAACTGGTGGTAGTTTGTGTAGGTCATACGCCACAAACACTGGTAATAGTTCAGGGTCTACTGTTTTAAACACAGTTACCATATCTTCCAGGTCTTTTTGTTTCTTGTTCTTGCGTCTCGACACCAGTTTTCTTGTTGTGTTTGTGGATATAAACAACAACTTCTTCGCCTCATCTATTTCCTCCTCAGAAAATGCAGTTTCACATATCCTTATCAAGCTTTCATTATCGACTACATGATGCCGATCTCGTATAAAGGCAAGGACTTCCGATATCACTAGGTTGCAACTCGTACACTTTAACTTATTTACGGACATTCTCGTAAGACAATTCGGCGACCGCTACTGACAGCGCTCGCGCGAAGACTGACATTACTTATATCGGTGAAATACGAGTATCGGTTCTAATTCAAAATAATTTCAAAACGTAAAATAGTCGTTATGTGACTCATGCTGCAAAAATGTTTGAACTGTCACACTGGATTCACGGCACTTTTTTGAAACATTTTGTTAACTGTTTTGAATTGTTCACTATGGCTTTATGTTTAATATTGTTTTGAGACCCAAACACTGCACTAGTCAAACGTTCTATTTTGGATCAGTCTCCTTAAAAATGATTTAAAACACAAAACTTATAGTTCAATTTTTTTGTTTTCCTGGCTAAGTTAGCGTCCAGAAAACGATAAGTCAGCTAATTCCAAGCGTTACTAACACTTTAACACCACTTTCAACGCTAGATATTCGTTAATACTATTTTTAATAAATTTTATACACGGAGCTAATGTTTACGTGACGGCAGCGCCATCTCGTCGTTATAATCATTCAAATCATCAATAAAACCCTCTAAGTTAATTTAATTCCATTGAATGTCTTTTTCATTAGTTCAGCCGCGCTTACCTAGGTTGGTCCGTGGATGAATGACCGACTATTACATACCGAGTTTCGTTCGTGCCTCAGAAAGCACGTCAAGCTGTTGGTCCCGGCTGTCATTTGTAGATATTTGACAGTCATAACAGGTCAGTGACCTGAAAGTCTGACAGTCAGTCTTACCAAGGGTTATCGTATTACCCAGTACTAGCTGGGTTGTGGAGGTCAGATAGGCAGTCGCTCCATGTAAAATACTGATATTAAGACTGGAAGCCGACCCCAACATAGATGTAAAATGGCTAAAAAAACCTTGTTAAAAAGTTGCAATTTTAACCTCCAATATCTCCGTAGCTAGAAGGTTTCCAGGTACAGTCGAGAGCAAAAAAAAATGCAACGTCCGGGAGAAAAAGTGCTTCGTTAAGGGTCTATTTACATCCATTATAGTGCCCACCTTCGTTGTTCTGAACTATTATGAAGTAGAAATTCGTGTGCAAAACTTTATTCATCATTTATTGGTCCAGGGTGGGAAACCGTGTGTTGTGCGAAATTCGATTTTCGAAGTTAGCCTCTCACATTCATTAAAAGCCAACCAAATATAGACGACACCAAACCGCGAACAAATTGACTTAATCACTTGTCTTACTATATTTACTAAGTTAATGAACAATCGTATTCGCCCACGCACTATAAAGTTTATGCTAACGTACACTTTATGTCCATGGCAATAAAGATGAAGATAGCACGTTTAAAAATATATCGCCACTAAAGATTCTTAGTGAAAACCGCTATTTTAATACAAGGAGTTGTTTGTTTTAATTTGGGTGAATGATTTCCACTCTGACACTGTAATGGAAGGAAAACAAGTGGTATTGGATGTTTTCTTTAATTATATTATGAAATATGCTTTTACTTTACACAGAATCTCAAAATAGAAAGAAAGAAGAAGAATATTAAAAGAAGAATATTTAAGTTGTTGTTGTTGTTGTAGTTGTTTTATAATTTTTTTGTTTTTTAATTTTTTTTTAATTTAATTTTTTTTTTTAATTTTTTTTTTATTGGAAGTAGAATATTTTTTGGGTATAAGTGGGGAGACTTTGTTATTGCATTCGAGGCGTAATTCACTTACTCGAGTACTGCAGTAACAAATGCCCACGTGAATCAAACGACGTTTTTCAATACACTTTCGAAGAACTAAAGTAGTAGAACGAGCGGAATTAATTATTAGGAAACTATGATTTAATTTGCTTTTATTCCAGGTTGAAGTAGAAGCAAAGATATGAACAGTCTCATATGAAAAATAGAAAATTTAAATACTTTTGAATTTAGAACACAAATAAATGTTAATTTGTTCATATTATTAAAAAAAATATTTTAAAATAATGATGTTTATCTATGATATTCTATTTATAAACACAACTTAAATATCCAAAAAATATTTACGCCGTAAAGTCGCATATTTCTATGCCGAGATTTAAAAAAAAATCTTCGACGACTACAGGCTTTGAACCAATTTGGACTTAGTGTAAGTATAATAAATCTGTGGATTTTTTTATTTCCGCTCAAGTTGTGATAAATGACAAAAATCCACGCGTGTGAAATATAATTATATATTGTATGTTGAACCTAATCGTAGTGCGATAAGAAAAAGTTTTCGACGAAGTGTATTGAAAATACAATTTGCGTTGGTAACGCTTTGAACTGGCCTAGCGTAGAACAGAGTTTCAATATAATAAGAGGCCAGTTTATACTGGTTTTGTTACTACTGACGGCCTACCTGTACCTACTTGTACTATTTTTATCGAATCTCTCCTCTAAAACTGAACTACTCGGTCATTGTTCACTCATGTATGTATATGCCAATTTTCTCAAAAACTCCAAGACGAGAATAAATAGTGACTTTTAAAGATGATATTGAGGACATGATTGAAATATGTAGGGTAGCTACATATTTCAATCATGTCCTCAATATCATCTTTAAAAGTCACTATTTATTAAATCTCAACAAAACACGTCGAATAGACCAACCGAACTCCCAACTCAGCAAAGGCATACGACAATCCCATTCAACATTTCAATTGCACCATACATACCGTCCATATCATGAATTAATGAACTGGATGTTCCCTAATGAGTTCAAAACAAAATTGTAAAGGAAAACATCTACCTATATACTTGGAAAACTCGTCAGTAAAATCTAGGTTCGTACCTAATTCAATCTTTCGCTGCTTTTGTTAGATCTTATTTTGTCAAACTTTCCCGTAGACAGAATGACCATCGTATTTCAATCCTTCGTACAATTTAAATGGCGTATTAAAGCTCTGAAAGCGAGTCTGAATGCAGTCTAACTGGATGCGACGACTTGACTTGAATTAATTTTCTCTTTGAATCAACTTGCAATCGTGGAAGGATAGCAAGAGAATTATGTATACTAGGAAGGATCAAAAAGTAGTGAGAACGACATAATCCTTGGTAAGAAAAAAAAATACTGGCAGGCATAGCTCAGATACATATTTGTAATATTAATAAAGAAAAAAATCTTCGATTCTCTTTTGTTCTTTTCTGAATGTAGTCATTTGTTTGCTTCGGATCGGAACGTTTTCTCGAAAATGGAGAAAAACGAAGTACGAGCCGTTATTAAATACCTCTGTTTAAAAAAGTTAACGACGCAAGAGATTCATTGCGATTTATTTGGAGGCAAAATTAGGAGAGTCTGCTCCGCCGTATTCCACTGTCACAAGGAGGGCTTCTCAATTTCCAGTAGGGAGAACTTGCACGGAAGACGAACATCGTTGCGGCCGTCCATCGACGTCAGTCACCCAAGAAAATGTTGCGAAAGTCGAGAAAATTGTATTGAGCGATCGAAGAGTTACCATCCGATACTTAATTCAAGAAACGGGCATTTTATATCTTCCATATTCAGTCCATATTGAAACAATCTTTGAATATGAGAAAAGTCTCCGCAAGATGGGTGCCGAGAATGTTAACCGACAGTCAGAAAACAAAATCGACTTGACATTTCGAAGATATTGTTGGACAAGTTTCAAGAAGATTCTGAAAACTTTTTGTCTCGTTCCGTAACAATGGACGAAACATGGGCCCATCATTTTGATCCCGAGACAAAACAGCAATCTTCGCAATGGAAACGGCCATCATCACCGACCCCGAAGAAGTTACGTGTCGTGGCATCGGCTGGCAAGGTTATGGCCTCAATATTTTGGGACTCAGAAGGGATATTGTTGATTGATTACCTGGAGCGTGGAACCACTATTACAGGCCAATATTATACAGCTTTAATTCCCAAGTTGAGGAATGCCATCAAATAGAAAAGGAGAGGGAAACTTCGAAGGGGCGTGTTGTTTCATCACGACAACGCACCCGCGCACAGGTCGCCAGTTACGATGGATGCCATTCAGCAAGCTGGCTTCGAATTGTTTGACCACCCCCCTTATTCACCAGATCTGTCTAGCGATTTTTATCTGTTCCTCAAATTAAAAAAATACTTAAGGGGAAACAGGTACGAAGACGATAACGAGGTGATGGATGCCGTGGAGAGCTTTTTGCAGGACCAAAACAAAACTTTTTTTGTGAAAGGGATTGAAGCCTTGGAAAAGCGCTGGACTCGGTGTGTAGAGAGACTCGGAAACTATGTAGAAAAATAAATTATTAAGTTATCAATAGTCATTATATTCGATAGAATAAAAGTAGTGAGAATGAGATATCATTCTCACTACTTTTTGATCCCTCCTCGTACCTTAACCGTTTTACCTACACGAAAATTGTTTTAGGAGACTATCTATAATTTTTCATGAAATTTTGATCCCCACTCACATATTTTCAATCAAATGTACAGTTAACAAGAAAACGGCCTATACTGCCCCGCTAAAAGTTTACACCCTGTATAGTTCATACTCACTATAAAAAAGTTACTTAATTTGAAAAAAAGAGGTAGTGTTTATTTGAAATAAGTACTTAGGTACTTTTGGTCGGGATTCGCATTGAGCTGAGGTCGTTCATAGGCTTCCCACATGAATTGCGACTTCAAGTGATCCTACCAGCAACGAATTTAAATGGTATGAAGTATCAGAATCCTAATAGGTAGGTAAATACATACTTATCCATACATTCTTGGGACTGTCTGAGTTCTAAACTATTTTTCATGTTAGGGTCTTTAATACTCTTAAATATGAGTTTCACTCATAAAAGGTATGTTTTCATTTAAAAGTTATAATGAAATAGTCCAAAATCCAGGCCATTGCGTACAAAAATTCTCTACAATATTAAATTCTCAGTATCCTGGGCAATTTCACTTTTAAAAACTCCATTACGAGCGTAATGTATGAAAGCAAATTAAATCTATTACGCCTGACGAACCGCCATTTTGTGCGGCCGGCGCTGTAAAAATTAAAATGGTTATAAAATCATTTAAGTGGACTGTTTTAATTGCAGTTTCAATTGCTTTTTGTTTTTATGTTAGAGGTATGTTGTTGTAGGAACAGTTTGGTTATGTATTTTATGATTATAGTTTTTGAAAAACCAATTAGCAATAAAATTAACTTAATTACTGTTCTGCCCTACCGTGTATATGTGAGCTGGTTACGACTTACGATACTTATCGGTGGAAAACGAGTAGAATTCGTATGGTGAATGGAAACCGTCCTGATAACTATTTTCCTGACATCACCTTCATTTTCGGAAATCTACCATCAACGGTCCCTGGGTAAAACTATACAAATAAATAAAACTGAAGTGTCTCTTTATACTTTTCAAAGTTTCAGATTTTTACTGACTGTATATGAAAGTATAATATACCGTACTATAACAAAAAATAAATTTAGTCTGTCTGTTCGTTCCGGCTGATCTGACCGATTTTGAAGGCACTTTTACTGGCAGACAGCTGATATTATAAGGAGTAACTTATGTTATTTCAGAAAAAGATTAGGGTTCCATGCAAAAATATAAAACACTTGAAATTGTTAATAAAATCCGATTCAAACAGCTGCAAAATTCTTAACATAATAAGCTACAAAATTCTTAACATAATAATCTAAAAAATTCTTAACATCATAAGCTACAAAATTCTTAACATAATAAGCTACAATATTCTAAACATAATAAGCTACAAAATTCTTAACATAATAAGCTACAAAATTCTTAACATAATAAGCTACAAAATTCTTAACATAATAAGCTACAAAATTCTTAACATAATAAGCTACAAAATTCTTAACATGATAAGCTACAAAATTCTTAACATAATAAGCTACAAAATTCTTAACATAATAAGCTACAAAATTCCAAAAAAAGTTTATTTATCCTGGCGATTATTATCATTGTATATCGTTGTAAATAAAAGGGCGATAAGGCTTGATTCTCCTAACCTTATTTTCAACTAACCATATGAGCAAAAAACTGACCAGCACCACTTTCCCACATTTCTAGGTACAAATTAACCATTTATTCTCACAAATACGGCCGTCCATAACAAAAAGGTTCGTTCTGGAACGTTCCACGAGTTTTTGCTTTGTTTTTGAAAAGCGTTCTCGTGTTCTTCACAATTAATGAATAGTTCGCTGGACGAAAGTTTTCTTCATGCCATTTTATCTGTCTGGTCTTATATCTATTAGTGCTCTTTAAGGTTATACGTATAAGAAGTAAGTTTAAGCGACAACTAAATTAATGCTTAAATAAAAACGCTGTTTGATTTTCAACTCTGTCGCATAGTGCGAAACTTGAAAATCATTTGAATTGGCATCAGTCTTTAATAGCCATGAGACACACGACTTAAGCTTTTTCAGTAAATACTTAGCTATGGTAGTCCATTTTTTTTTTTAACTTTTCCATCATTCTTATCCGGGTATTTGCACTAAAATTGGCAACATCATCATCATCATCAGCCTATAGCAGTCCACTGCTGGACATAGCCGATGGATATGGCCTCCTCAATCGCACGCCATTCAACTCGACTTTCAGCAATTCTCATCCAGTTGCTACCAGCCACCCTGCGAAGATCGTCACAAATTTGCAACGATCGGCATCTATTGCTGCATGAGTTTGAATAATTCGCCTGCTCCCCAACGTAAATCACGCAATGAATGTGGTAGAACTGGTAAAATGAGTCACCGAATGCGAGTGTGTTAGAAAACTACCAAACTGTTTGCATAATATTACTCCTACTTACTGCTTTAAACTTCCAACAAGCTGGTAGAACAGTGAATTCAAACAAAACACAATCGTGATTGTTTATTGCCGAAAGCGAGTACTTCTCCATACAATAGCAACAAGTACTAGCTAAGTTATAGTAAGTTAGTATTGTTCGTAGATTTACTTCCGCGGATCTAAAGTCACGTGCAGCTTTTGTATGGAGTGGAGTACAATGTACAGTGCATTCGGTAGTCCTCACTATACCCTATACAATCGTGGACGAAAAGCTAGTCGAATGCTTTTAATATAGCTGTTTGTATTGTTTGAGAATGAGGATGGATTGCCTGCATCCAGACAAAGATGACCTTTATATAACTATTTACTTACTCTTCCAGTATAATGAATTCGGGGTTGAGGCCACTACCTAGATGATGTGAGTGTAGATGGTGTGAGTTTGATGAATAGTGACGGTAGTATCCTCGCGCTTGTTTTGGTTAAGAAATTAACTCTTGGTAGAAGCTTAAACTAGTTACAGAGAGTTTTGAATTGTCAAGGAGCCAGACATTCAAACATAAAAATATTAAATTACAGTCCCTGCAGAATTACTCCATCCCTGCTCTTCTCCAATACAGCAACCTTACGGTAATGGACATGCGAAATCAGTGAAGTGAATTTCAACTGTAAATTGTCTATAGATAGAGCATACAACAATTTGGTCTAGTGGTACACTTGCGTACCAAGAGCGTTCAAGAGGTGTCATTAAGTTGTGCAGCGTCTTTGTAATATTTGTGAATAATTATCATTAATTTTCTTTGTAACTGAGCTTTTCAGACGTAAGCGACTGTTAACTATCTGCTTCTTTAGAAGACACAGATGTCATTCACTTGTGTAATTATTGTCTATCCATTACTCGTCTATTTTTATTATCGTTGTGCGGTTTTGGTATTTTGAAGATGAAACCTAACTCAGTAACAACATAAACTACTAAATTCAGTACGATCACGAGCAATAACATGTAAACACGCAGCAACTTTTAAAAGAGATTTCTACAAACACATAGTTATGATAAAACTTTGGAAAACATAACATAACATCACGCCTGTAATCCCCGAAGGATTAGGTAGAGCTGTACCTAATAGTACACCAGGATTTTGCCAGCTATGTTTAATTCCCATGTAATAGGGGGCGAGCCTATTGCCATCAACCGGGCGAAAATCCAGACTTCGGGCTGCTACTAGGAAATTCCTTATGGAAAACCCAATGACACTTTGCCCGACCTGGGAATCGAACCCAGGACCTCATACTCAATAGTCGCGCTTGCGACCACTGGACCAACGAGGCAGACACAAAACATTTAACAATTTAATTAGAAATCGCTTTGAAAGACTCGGATAGGTACTTAGATATTTCATCTTTTTATACATGTCTACTCTGTCGCCTTCTTTTATAGAATGCTTTTGTCTATTGTCACGACACCCACAGCTCCTATACACCATTGTCCAATCCTGTGTAACAAAGTCCTTTGTCAGAAACATCTATTGTAAAACATTGAATGTAAATATGTGTAATATAGAAACATATTTACGCTTCAAACATCTGTATTTTATATTCTTCCATTTTTCAATCTGTTTGAAAATAAGCTGCTTACGTATGTACAGTCACAAACACAACGTGTCAACAAATACTTAAATTATACAAAAGCGATTTTACCTTTATTTTATTTAACGACCTATTTCACAATGACCTGGATATCCTAATAACATGGAATCTAACGATTCTAATACTTTATCCGCAATTACATGAAATTACAATCAAAACAGTAAAGGAAACTCACTTTTTAAAGCTCTTCTTAACGTATTGATAGAAATTTAAATTGTGTCGGCAAAGAGCCGAGCCACGAGTTTAGCACCTTCCGCAGTCCATCAGTTCCAGTAGGTTTCGTGTTCGAACCCAAGGTCTCTGATTTTAGGATTCACGTGCGTATTGTATAATTATCACTTGTTTCGGTGAAGGAAACATCGTGAGGTAACCAGAACTCCTGAGAGATATTTCTTGACGGCATGTAAAGCCAAGTCAGAGGTTCTCAACGTCTCACGTCCCAGCCGCCGCGGGAGACGCCCCGGCCGTCGGGGGTCACGTGGTGGCTCCCGGCCCCAGTAGGCGCGGGCCTGTGGACGGCGAGTTATGGGCTAGCTCGCCGTCCGGCCGTCTTACGACGACAGGCCGTGTCGACGGCGCGTTCGTGTTCCACGCGCGCATCAAACAGATGTCAGCAACCATGTAGGTTTCCGCATTGGCCGATGCCTGCCAGGGCTGCGGGCCCGCGAGATACCGCGGCTCTGGAACACAAATGCCAAAGAAGGAACATGAATGGGTTTTAGCCAGTAGAAGTCTGACACTCCCTTCCGCTCCGCCCAGAGCGGGGGAGGGGGGGGGGGATCATTTGATGATCTCCCATCCGAAAAAAAAAAGGGCAAAGTAAAAAATGGTAAGTGTGTACATAAATTAGTCTTCGTGACTGTACCTTTGGTTGCGGATCAACTCTTATTTGATAAAATAAACAGGTGGGCTGGTATTCTAACACAGCAGTGGAATTTGTACAACGATTATGTTTTTGTATACTTTAGAAATTATTCGGGTGTGAACAACGTTTGCATTCATTGGTGAAAGGTTACAATAATTTCATTTAAGGTTTATCAAAGGATAATTTTATTTATTTATTCGTGTGAATTCTCGTTAGCTGGGTATGAATAGAAAATGTATTGAAGATGCTGATAAGGTTTCTGTAAATCTTGTTCTCATTTTTGGATTTCTCCGAGTATTTAGAGCTCACTGAAAGGGTAAGCCTGAATAGCACTTTGTATAAAAATGTTTATGATTTTCGAGGGAGGACAGTCAGTAGGGTTTTTGCCAACAATCAGCTTTTCTGTGTTCGTTTGTATTCAATGCGTGTTAAATAACAGGCACTCGAGTTTTTAGAATGTGATGATGAGATTGGCTATGTGTCAAGCCTATTAGTGTTGAATAGTATAAAATTTCCATCAAAGAATTTTTTGACAATGATATTTACTACTACTACAAACAGTAATTTTACCATATTTACAATAATTTTATCGAGAGGTGCTCGTGGCTAAATAATCACTGCCGCACGGGTCGATCCTTGCCAAGGTCGGTCTGTGGGTGGCTGACCACCAATTACATACCGAGTTTCCTCCGTGCCTCGGAAAGGGCGTTAAGCGGTTGGTCCCTGCTATTATTTGTAGATCTTTCACAGTCGTTACAGGTAGTCAGTGGCCCGAAAGTCTCACTGGGTTGTGGAAGTCAGATAGGTAGTCGCTCCATGTAAAATACTGGTATTCAGCTGCATCTAGTTAGAATGAATTATCATCATCATCATTTCAGTCGAAAGACGTCCACTGCTGGACAAGTGTCGCCACATTGACCGGTCCCGTGAGTCTCACATTCAGCGGATCCCCGCAACCTTCACCAGGTCATCGGTTAGAATGAATATTATGAGGTTATTACTAGGATGTAATGGAGACTAGGCAGTAATAAAATAAAGACTGATGACATAATAGCATTGTTTATACCGAAGACAATTCTGCCAAATACCCACTTGTGTTGGGATAGTAACATATTATACTACGCCGTTGGGCGTTCAGCAGAATTGATTACTGGGATGAAACTGTCAATAATTATATACGATTACGATAGTTATTATTTCCAGTCCCGGGTACAAATTATGCGAAAACTTTCGACTGTGGGACGACATATATCTTAAAGACCAATATGGAATATTAATTTATTATTGTACATAGTTTGTGATAATATTTTATGTTTGTTTCCATAGAAATGAAGAATATTGTTTGCAAATATATTTGTATCGCTTGAGTTATTAACTTATTAGACAAACATATTCCCAGTTTAACACGGGATGGATGAAATGGCGGCAGGTCATGGGAACAATCTGCGACTCTCGCATTCCCCTTAAACATAAGGGGAAGATTTATAAATCAATGGTTAGACCTGCTGTCTTGAATGAAAGGCATTTGCATGTGGCTGAGACGAGAATGCCAAGGGGGATGTGTGGTCTTACGCGAATGGATAAAATAAGAAATAAGTATATAAGAAGAAGTCTGAAAGTGGTGCCCGTGACTGGTGTGGTAATCGGTTGTCGTGGTATGGGCATGTGATGCGGAGGAATGAGGAAAGTTTAGAGTATGAATGTGGATGGCTGTATGAGTAGAGGATGACCAAAGAAACGATGGATAGACTGTGTAAAGAATGATATGGCAAAAAAGGAGGTGTCTGATGAGATGACGAGTTATAGAGAAGTATGGAAGAAGATAAGACATGCTGCGCCGACCCCAAATGAATTGGGATAAGGGCAAGACAATGATGATATTCCCAGTTTAATTTGAGTTACTTCAGTATCTTTAAGTTAAGAAAAATATATACTTTTAATTCGCCCCAGAAGGCAATCTTAAGCTATTGATGTTCTTCAGGAAAGTCAGATTCGTAACAGGTACTTGCAATCGTGCGTACATGACCATAAATATATGACCGTGAATGAAGCAACATGAGTTACCTCCACAGTGTCTCAGGCATGGAGTTTCAGGTTTGTTTTTTTTTCTCAAGTCAGGCACGGTGTTATTGGCTTTTCAGCCAGAAATTTCTCAGTAGCCGCCCCGAGATTGGACTTACCTTGTTGACAACATATACTTCGGGGATTAAAGGCTTTATGTTATGTTAGAACTTAATTAATTTCCTTCTAACTTCATCATCTGCCTAGCCTTTTCCCAACTATGTTGGAATACTTGGAATGGGCTTCCAGTCTAACTGGATGTAGCTGAATACCAATATTTTACATGGGGCGACTGCTTGCTGATCTCCACCCACAACCCAGTTAGTACGGAAAAATACGATAGCTCTCGGTAAGACTGGTTTTTAGACTTACGGGTAACAAACTGCCTGTTTTTGTATGGGCCCACTAATCTTTAATAATCTTTCACCTTTTCTCTCTATAAGCGATATAAATACCTTAAAAAAAAACTACACGAATTTTTGATAAGTAAATGTTATTACACTATAAGAGAATTCTAGATGACAATACATTGAAGAGAATCCATTGAATGATAATTTGTAATTGCACATAAATAGTTTACTAATTTAAACATAATGTTATTGCATGACAATTGAATGTATAGTATATTAAGTTTTTAACTACACATTTATTGTTACTTGTGACATGAATTTTGTATGCCTCAATGGCGGGACATAGCTTATTTACCTATAATTAACACAACATCTTATGTACCTATGATCCACAATAAATTATTTGAATTGTAACGACTGTCAAAGATCTACAAATGACAGCCGGGACCAACGGCTTAACTTCGTTCTGAGTATCATTGAATTATCAGATAAAGATTGTAATTAACATTCTTGTCTCCCGCTAACGTCCTGATACGTCTCGAGGCGATATCAGATCCCGCAAATGAATTCCATTAGTGATAATTACAGTTCGATAGCGCTTTAAATGATTCTTACTAGACAGCGCTACCGTTGTGGTTTCACGAAGCACGTAGTATTAGAAGTGTTTTTTTTACTTTCTGCTTTTCGTCGTTTTAATAACCGACTTCAAATAAAGGAGGAGGTTCTCAATTCGGACGTGTTTTTTTGTGATACTTTCGTATTGGTCCCATAGAAATTTCATCGAAATCGGTTCAGTAGAGTGGAGTAGTAGTGAGGTTTTTTCTTCTTGGCCTATGTTGACATTATGGTCCTTAATAACTTCTTGTTTAAATGTATAAAATTGGTCCATGACACGAATTTGTGTGGTAGACTAAAAATAAAAAAAATAAAAAAATAAAAATTCAGTCGACTTGATAACCTCCTCCTTTTTGAAGTCGGTTAAAAAAGGTAAAATAAAAAACTTTTTGCAAAACAAAACCGACTTCCAAAAAACATTAAAAAAGTCTAAAATAACTTTCCTTTCCTTCTTTTATTTTGTTTTAAGTGCTCTGATCACAAACCACAATCTAATTATTATTAGAAAGGAGCAAGAAGTTTAAAACTATACACTTTAAGCCGTTAGTCTCGGCTGTTATTTGGAGATTTTGACAGTCGTAACACGAAGTCAGTGGCCTGAATGTCTGTACCAAGGGTATTAGGTACCAAAGGGTTTTAGGTAGGTATTACCCAGTACTAACTGGGTTCTGGAGGTCAGATAGGCAGTCGCTCCATGTGCAATACAGGTATTCAGCTGCATCCGGTTAGACTGGAAGCCGACCCCAACACAATTGGAAAAAAAATGTAGGCAGATGATGACTTTTTTAAGTTATTTTCACATGGCGTAGGAAGGAACTATAGATTAACGCCACCTGTTACGATCATGGCATACAATAAACCATAATTTTTGTTTTTAAACTTCGAAATTACTTAAAAGGTTTTTAAAAGTATCTTTATGAAGTAGAGCAAACTAACTATTTTTTTTTAATATTAGCCTGTACTGCCCCACTGCTGGGCAAAGGCCTCCCCCAATTCATTCCATGTTCTCTTTTGCCGCGCCTCCTCGGGCCAGCCCTCGCAGTACGCGTCCAAATTGTCTCGCCACCTCTTTCTGAGCCGGCCTCGGCGGCGAAGTCCGTCTTCCGGCAACCATCGTGTGGAGACTTTTGCCAAAAACACTAACTTCACACATTATTAATTAAAAACTATTAAATAAAATAAAATAAGCAAACTAACAGACATACCATGTCTGTAAATGCATCAGGACGGATGGGCCAGAGTCGTCACAAAGTGGGTGCCAGAAGACGAGGGAGGCCTAGAAAACGCTGACGACTTAGAGGCATTTGTGAGAGATTGGCTGGAGGAAACCGCACGTACAGAAGAGTGGAAGACTATGGGGGAGGCCTTTGCCCAGCAGTGGGACAATACAGGCTAAAAAGACAACTTTTAAAAGTAAAGTGAAATAAGTCTTCAGAAGAAAAGATCATAGAAATAATGAAACAATCCTCTTTAGTTCTTAGTATTAATGTGTCGGAGAAAAGGAGCGGACATCCCCTTTATTCGTGATGTCCCTGAGGAGACCACGGAACGGACAGGGTTCTCTGACTGTACGACGTTGATGTTCCATCTTCATCTAATACCTTTTTTACCTTTGAGGGAGGAGGTACTTGTGCTTCAATTTTACTTTTGATTAAAAACTACGAGATAAGAAGAAACTCACATTATTTATTCAAATACTAAGCAAAGAATGATTGATTGAACAAATATAGATATTACGAAATATTATCAATATACTATTCCACAAACAAAATAAATAATTATTAGCTCTATATATCTGCCTCGTTGATTTAGTGGTCGTAAGTGCGACTGCTGAGCGTGAGGTCCCGGGTCCGACTCCCTGGTCGGACAAAGTGTTATTGGATTTTTTTAAAAGTTTAATACCCCTCTGCCTAACCCTTCGGGGATTACAGGCGTGACGTGATATGGGTAGTAAATAAAATCATCTGTTTACTACAAAAGTGCAATACCACCTACACGCTCAAAATGTATGAAACAGCAGATTTTTTTTAATAACCGATGAAAAATTTCTATGTGGAGTGGCTCAGAATGATGTACTGAACACGTGGTAAGCGTTTCCGCGTTGGTGTCCCTTCCACCCAGTAGACTTTCATATGCATTTAGCAAAAAGCTGTTATTTTGAAATTACAAATGGACACTTCAATTTTATTTATTTGTATAAAGGGTGTAAATAGACCCTTAACATATCCCAAAGGGACTTGTTCTCCTTGTCTTTGCGATATTTTTTTTGTTCTAGACCATACCTGGGAACCTTCTAGTTGCGGAGATATTGGGGGTCAAAGTTCCAACTTTTTCACAAGTTTTTAATGTAATATTTTTACTTTACACACCTCCACGACCCCCGTACTATTCAAGCCATCCCTCAGCACAATGCTTTGAGTGCTTTCCATCGAGTCCTACCGTAAAACGTGAATTTTCACCCCAAAAAAAAAGTCGATTCCCAGCAATAATTTTTGCAAAAAGTTACTTAGTTTGATGTACAGAATGCTTCGTTGACGGCTATGTGAAGGGTCTGTTTACACCTTGTAGATGTATAATAGTCCAAATTTTTTTTGGTTTATCCTCTCGGTACTGAAAAACCAAGATGGCGGCAGCAGTTCCTATTTTGTCAAAAGGTCCTAGTTTGAACAAGGTTACCTACTCCGATCAAAACATAATAAATTACGTCAATATTTCGCCACATTTCGGCAATCTTCGGGGTCCTTTGATCAGAATTTCTGAAGGGAAATAATTAATTTTGTTTATTAAAACGGGAAATTAATGCGGTGGCGTCTCTGACAACAGAGGTATGTTTAAGTCTTTACCAGATATTCAAGGGTTGAAGGTGAAACATTTAAATTGAAGTATAATATTGAGTACCTGTCTAAGACCAATTAATATTAAAGATTAATTATTATGACAGATGATGATGTTGTTTGAATTGAAAACCAAAATAAAACAGCAAAGCAGGATTAGGGTATGCCTCTCGACGATCAAGCAGGGGTCAAAAACTTGAACCTAATGCTTTAGCGATAAAGTTTGAAATCTATTGAAGAAATTTGACAGTTTGAAGTAGCTTGATGTGCTGGTACACTTTGGGTCTTTTCTATCATCATTATCGCTGTTAGGATGTCGTTTCGTATAGGTAGATAA
The DNA here is from genome assembly GCA_905163415.1 of Noctua fimbriata. Taxonomy (NCBI): domain Eukaryota; kingdom Metazoa; phylum Arthropoda; class Insecta; order Lepidoptera; family Noctuidae; genus Noctua; species Noctua fimbriata. The sequence continues at coordinate 1,422,411 of LR990937.1, forward strand.
ATTGAAAAAAAACAGCCTTGTATATTAAAATCATCATAAAAAAGCAACAGACATTTTATAGTTTTAGTATTATGATTAATGTCAAATACCAATTTTGATCAATCTATTGTAATGATCCTTTTGAAACATTACATCAGTTTTAATTGTTGTGGTGTCCTCTGAAAGCATAATTATGTGTAATTTTGTACACAATAATGGTGTTCAATTCCATACTAAGTATTGAGGACATATTAATAATTCATTTTAATTAGATACTCGTATTACAATGTTGAATAGTTATGTGGTAATTAATTATTGAATATTTTATTGAAAATATTGATTTGAAATTTTAGTGTTAAAAGAATGTATCAAAGTGTCTAATCTGTTCAAATAATTGCTACACACAAATCATAAACGAAAATCAACATTTGACATTAGTTTAGTACCGCTATTAGATAACAGATGGCGTTGTGCCATAACGTCAGTTTTGTAGATCGCGATGCTCCGCGGCCCTTGTTTTATTTCTATGCGAGATATTTTTGGGACGTTGTACACTAAGTATAGTAAAGACATAAAATTATTTAAAAATATTAATCCAAATAAAACAATAGAAGAGCTACCTTAGACAGTAGCTGTGCAAAGATTTCTTTCGGAATTCGCAAAATCTTTTTATTAAAGAAAATAAGTACCAAATCTTTATTTCGTGGACAAAGTACCATTCTTTTTACAGCATCATTGAAGTATCAACTTTAACATTTAAGCAATAAAAGTTTTAATGGACTGTCATTCCTTACCTAAAGATTTCGAGTTTTGAAATGAAATATTTGTCAAATTGTACTCTTGTATTTAATTGAATTATGTACTCCACCGAATTGAAATTGTCCGACGAAGTTTAATAACAGATTTGGATTGTGTAATATTAAATCATTAATTTTACACGGAAATGAAGATTTGAGGTTGTAATATTAATTTTGAGTTTCAAGAGATTTTAACTTTGATTAACCTCGAAGTCTCTGGGAGTTTTATAGGCTATGCTGGAGTATGGAGTTCGGTAATAGCCCCACCAGGTAAAAAGTACGCTATGTATTAATCTAGTTTACAAACTATTTGTATCCCAAAATTCATCCAAATCCGTTTAGTAGTTTTTGCGTGAAAGAGGAACAAACATCCATCCTCACAATTTTTTCGCATTTATAATAGTAGTAAAAAGATGTCTAATATTTTTATAAATACACACGTGGTCATTGAAAAAATATCGCTTCGTTGTGCCAAAGTATGTAGTAAAGTATGTACAACGAGATGTAATAACAGTAACTTGAAATTCGCTACATGGCCTCCAACATTTCATCCAATGGGACACAGGCCTCCTTTGTCTATGAGATGGACCACGTCATATTTATTTATTTATTTATTTGCATCTGACACAACGATCCATACTTGAGTTAGTAAGTACACTTAAAAATAATGTTAGTATCAAAATAATCAGAGACAATAATACACACCACACAATAATATCTTATTCTTATTCTTTTTTCTTATTCTTTTTTTTTTTCTTTTTATATTATTCTACCACGCAGGCCCAGTGTGGGTTGGTCGATATCTATCATAATTATCTCCACGACTGATTACCCAAGAAACGATAGGAACCAACTAAACCAACCGCGCGTTGATATTTTCTAAAATAGTAATTTTCTCAAATAGTTTGTTCCCCCAATTCCGTCGAATAATTATCTCGTCAAACCGCAGGACATAGAAAAAATTGCTTTCTTTATTAGATACAAACTTAGTTTCTTTGGAAAATCTTCAACAAAAGCCAAAAAATACAAAGACGTTATAACCAATTTTCACATTAGAACGAAAAACCAGTGGAAACAAATAAATTCCAATTTTCTCCTTGGACGATGAACAATTGATGACAGGCAGAGTAAAAGACGTTCAACAGTCTAAATAAAAAAATAAAACGGTAGCTAGCTCGCTCAAAGAACATTAGGTTTTTATTTTATACTTTAGCGACAAAACGAAGCGAATAAAATCTCATTTGTTGGAAACGAGGAAAGGTTGCTAGAAAGTAGTTATTTAATTATTCATTCATGACTCGATCGGAGTGAGGGCTTGGTTTTCAACCCATTTCGAAAAAAGGCTGCCTTCTTGGTTAGTGGTCGCAAGCGCGACTGCTCCTGGGTTCGATTATCAGGTCGGGCATAGTGTTATTGGGTTTTCCATCGGGAATGTCTCAGTCACGGAGTCTGGAATTGTGCCCGGTTGATGGCAATAGGCTCGCCTCCTATTTACACTTAAACATAACCGGCAAAGTGTGTGTGGGTGTACCATTAGGCATACCTCTGCCTAACCCTTCGGGGATTATAGGCGTGGTGTTATGTTTGTTCGAAAAAAAAATGATGATTGACATTAGACCTAATGTACTCGTTTGTCCTGACATCACTTCGCTCTCGACTTTGTCATAGAACTCAGTTCCCTGAATTCGCCTCCGCTATATAGAATAATATTAATGTTTGAAAGACCTTCTGTTTCTAGGAACTCAGAAATTGTCTTTGGAAAAGTCAATTCGTTAAAACTAAAGCCTTGTTGCATGTTATCTAACTAAAAGGTTAAGGATGATAGAGAGGGAGATGAAAGCCAAAGATAAGAAGATGAGTATTTTGTTTGATGAATGATATGAAAGAGAAACTAAAGTAAATGATGCCGTGACGTCTGACAGGGGAGAATGAAGAAAACGTGCTTTACGGCCGGCCTAAATAGAATGGGATCTAACAGGGTAAAGGATCTCCTTCGATGAAGATGCATGTTTTATTAAAACTCAAAATACCACGCTTGTTTCCCCAAAGGGTTGGTCGGAGGGGTACCGATCTTAGACCATAATTCTCCAGTTATATCATACTCCCATGTACAGACGACAGCACATCAAGCTACCCGAAACTGTCAAATTTTCCCAATCAACCTTAAACCTAATGCTATAAAGATAAAGTTGAAAATCTATTAAACAAATTTGACAGATTGTAGTAGCTTGATGTGCTGGCAACTGTACAAAGGGGCGAGTCTATTGCCATCAACCAGATACTGATCTTGCCTCCGGACTTGTAATGAGAAAGCCCCGACGGAAAAATCCAAAAAAACTTTGATCGACTCTTTAGACTTAAACGTTGTTGAAATCACCAAATCTATAAGTTCTGTAATTTACATAAATCTAACAAAAAAACATGACAAAAGAGAAAGCAATCTTCATTTTTGTGCTGTCGTTCGCTTCGGACATGTCATGTGACATTGATTTGTATTACGTTGAACGACACAGTGACGTCACGAATCCAATATGGCGCCTATTCGACGCGGATCCTGACAATGGAATGCCATATACATCGAGAGCCAATCGAAATGTTCATAAGAGCTTTATCAGTGAAATAAAATGTAACTGAATAGAAAGTAAAGGAATAAAAGACGGATTTTTTCTCTCGTAAACACGTTCGCGGAGCTTTTAATAAATACTTGCTCTCATCTACCTCTTTGCATCTGTCTCCAAAGGACCGATGGGAAAAATAATTATATTTTATAATCTTCATCTTCGTATCGCACACACGACAAATTTTATATTTTGTTAGTCACTTCCACCGCGTCATCGGTGGCAGAGCAGAGGTCATTTCGGCTGCATATTTTTGCGCTTAGAGGGCAGGATTGGAGGTAGAGCATAGTTTGCGACATAGCTCCACAACCAGACCCCGCTGCTGTTTTATAATATTAGAGTATTATACCACCATTATGCAAAAGCTATTTCTCCAACAGAGGCTTGTTCAAAAGCCCAGGTTAAAACCCTTTTAATGTTATCCTGTTTTGATCGTTTAGTTCATAATAGTTTTGTATCAGCAGGAAATATAATATTGTTTCTGGAACCAAAGAAAACTTCACAATTACATAATGTAACATTACGCCTTGTAATTTCCTAAGGGTTAGGCAGAGGTGTATTTAACAAGTACACCAGTTCGCCAGTTATGTTCAAGTCCCATGTAATAGCAGGCGAACCTGTTGCCATCAACTGGGCACAAACCCAGCCTCCGTGGTTGATACTGAGCAATTCTTGGATGGAAAAACCAAACAGCACTTTGCGCGACTCGGGACTCGAACCCAGGACCTCATGCTCAGCAGTCGCTTGCGACCACTAGACCAAGGAAGCAGTCCACAATTACTTCAGAAGAATCTTCTTGCAAAAGTAATCCCTTGCTAAAATAAAGCAATCATGTTCAAAAGGTCATCTGTGCTTACCAGATACTTATTGTGCCCATTACGTTCGCTAATGGCTTCAGTCAACATTCCGAAAAATGCTTTAATGGGTACTTTGGCTGAAAGACTGAAGTTAACAGTTTCACGCTTCAGCAATTCCTGATTTAGCTACAGAGTGATAACATTATTATAACGTTTAAAAGGCATGAATTGCTTTCAAATCGGTACATAATTAATTATGAAATGCGTTTAAATATACTTACTGTTGATTAGCATTTTGAAATCCCGGTCTTTGCCCCGATTGGTCAAACATGATATTAAATGTCATGTTTGACCAATCGGGGCACGTACAAATCGGTATGTGAACTTTTTTTGGTTATTTTTTTGTAGATTTTGGGGTCTTATAGGCATTCCGACTATACAAACAAAGTCTTTGGGGCGGTACTAGTAGTTGCTTTGGGTTTCTTTCTTCGATCCTTTTGGAAACATGTTCAGTGATGGGGAATAAATAGGAATATTTTTATACAAATAAACAAATTTCTAATATGTACAGTAACAAGCTAACCGTTAAATACAAATTATAAAGAATAAGAAAACATTAATATTAGACGGCTTGGTTGGCGCAAATGGCTCAGCTATTGGCTGCTACGCTGCGTGTCACAGGTTCGATACCCGCACGGAACAAATATTTGTATGACTTAGGGGCGGGACAAACAAAAAAGACGAGGACGCGTTTTTCATTTCCGCGTCTCGTCCGCGCCTTGTCTTTTCTGTTTATTTTGTGTCTCGACGCTTCTATACATTTTGTATGAAAATTTATTGAAGGGGCGCCGCGTCTGCGACGCGTCCTCGGCTTCGTCTAACAGGTACTTTTTCAGGGTCTGGCTGTTTGTGTATGTGAGTTTAAATGATTGTAAAAGCACCCACGATATAAGAGAAATTTGTACGTTGGGGCAAGATTAAAAAAAGCTAAATCTCAGCAAGTAGCTGTCATAAAAAATTATAAGGAAGACAGAAATTTTTATCAATTCAGAGTCATATCCTAAATATATTGATTTTAAAGCCTTTTCATCAAAACTTGAGACTACTTGCTGCCTAGCTATAAGACTTAGCAACAAAGAAGTAATCAAAGACATTGTCTTTACAAGTGTATACTTAACACATTGACTACAACCAAAGTGCGTTCTTAAGTCTGAGCACGGTTTCGCAATTTCCGGCATGTTTCCCGCGTAATCGTGTCAGACGGATGTACGGCCGCCATTTTAACTTTCAAGTGAAGGCGGAAAGTTTTTCCGCCTTTGCCTCACGACGTTCAAAGAAAATAGTTAGTTACCTCAGTTTGTCATTGTCAGGGCTTGTTCGAAGTTCGAACAGATATTAGTCTGAGACGTTACAAGTTTTTGCTTTCATTAACTTTGTGATTGACAGTTTGGAATAGCTGGAAAACAAGTCTCTTGTGAATACTAGAGTACAGAGTATTCTAGGCTAAACAAATTGATACACATAATATTCTGTACTGCGAAACTTTTTTTTGACTGCCTTGGTATTGACATGTAGTGAGGATGGACCATTCACATGTGACTGAAAGAGTGATGAATATAATAATGTGTATGAATGGTGAGGGAGAGGAAACGATTGATGGATTGTGTGAGGAATGATAAGAAAGAAAAAGGAGTAAATGATTCCGTGACGGTTGACAGAAGATAATCGAAGAAAAACACGTGTTGCTCCGACCCCAAGTAACATGGGATAAGGGCAAGAAGATGATGATCCTGTACTGGCAATATTTAATATAGGAAAAAAAAACAGTGGGTCAGTTAAAAAAATCTTGGTGAACTCTTGTTCAAAATGTCATGCTTATATACCCAAGGTTTTAGGCTGTGCCTTGTTTGTTTCTGAGTGAAATTAAGGTATTTCATTCTTCTTTTTCGTCGTTTTCTTCATTACTGAAGGTCATTCTGGTCCTGGAAAGAAACAGTGGTCCACGCCATGCTACTCTGTCGTCAGCTTACCTGAGCGCAGCCTTCACAGTGAGCCCCATAACCTCTTCTATAGAATCAGACCAAAGGTTGGTGATCGGTCTCTGGGTTTTTTATTTAAGTAGATATGAATCCCACTTTATTCCCTAATAGCTTATTGAACCACTACTTTCAAATATATAGACGCAAACAAGAATAATGTTTCAATTACAACAAATAAACGATAATGGACCGTATATACGTATGCCGTAAAAAAATCCTTATCTTTTTAGAAACGAAAATGTACAATGTACGTATCTATTTTCATCCTACATTAGTCGACAAGAGCGTCTAGCGTGTAAAAGCCTAATATTTCAGGTTAAGCTTCAGCCGAAAAAAGTCTCAATAACAAGTTACGTAAGGCATGTAATCCGAACACAACAGTTCTCAAGTCGAGCTATTTCTCAAATTAAAGCACAATGGAGCCTTGGAGATAGAAAAAAACCGGCAAATCCATACTAATATTATAAATGCGAAAGTAAGTTTGTTTGTTACCTTTTCACGCCCAAACCACTGCACCGATCATCCTGCAATTTTGCATATATGTTGTAAGGAGAACAAAAACGGACATACGGTATCTTTCATCCTGACAAAAAGTACTCTTCCCGAGAAAAACAACAATAACGTTCTTATGATAATAGATGGCGCCACGTGTATTTCGAATTATGATTGAATTATATTATTACAACAGAGTACAACCCGAACTGATTGTCAAATTCTAAATGAACGCGAGTGAAGGGACGGGCAAAAGCTAGTTGTTAATAAATCTAAGTGGAAGCGTTTCAGCTCGAGCCAAATACGGTCAATATTTCAGGGACCCACGTTTCAATTTGTCAGATTGCGTGAAAAATCGAGAGGACGCTCTCTCCTTCGCAAATACTATGTAATACAGTAATTTATTTCTATTTTAGTTATTCGTAATTTAAGTGAGCATCGGGCGGCAGTAAAGGTTGCTACACACAATCATGTTCGAGTCGGCATGACTCGGCACGGTCGGACGACAGAGTATAAGTAGATACTGTTACGTCGGCTGTTTTACAAGAATTATTCTAGATTACGTTCGAGTCTAGAATGTTTTATTGGGAAACTGTCTAGAAAATTCGAGAGTAATCCTAGAATGTTCCACTATGGAACTGAGAAGAAGTTTTCAGAAAGTTGTGGAACTTTCTCGAAGGATCGGCTGGCTTATAAATAGCCGTCGTGTTTGCGGGAGGGGTCAGTCTGATTTTGGCTACACAACGAAGCGAATCAAAGAGAACTAATGCAGTATCTAATTGAATAGTGATCAGTAGTGAATTTGGGATTGAGTTATAAAATTGTTTTGTGATTAATAAAGATATTTGGTGTTTAATTGGTAGTGGTTCAATTTATCCCATACCCAGCTCATAACGATTCGTTCGGTAGAAAGCCGATTGGCTGAGCTCGCAATAGTAGATTTCAAACGAAGTTTACCGGCAGTCGTGAGACGAATAGAAGCCGAGTACCTATTTCTAGTAATTCCTTCGGGTTGCCTTTGTTGTTCAACAATCCATTCTACGAATCCGAACCAGTTTCATCCCCCTAACGAAATACTAAGAACTATTTGCACACAAATATTTGGTTCAACTCGTCTTTTCGACCACATTTCGTAGAACTGTTATTGTTGAAAGCTGAAGTGTACCAATAACAAATTTTTGGGAACCAATAACAAGATCTTTACGACACGATTTTGGATGTTATTGGACAACATTTAAAACCTTAAAACTTTGTTTAGTGTCAACAAGCAAATTCCTTCAATGTTATCACATTTTGTCAATATAGTGACAAATGTTTACCGACAACGGCTCCAGTCAATAATAAAAGTGCTAAATAACCCTGTAGTACTCCAAAAGTTATTCAAGAGTGACTAATGCCACAGTAAAAATCTAGTCATCTTGATTCATCTACTCCATTGAGCGCATCAACCTAATGAATCATAACTCGATAATCGTGCTTATTCTAGTGTAAATCTTTTTAAAATTCGTCCTGGATTTGCTAGTCATCCATGACATACTGACTGATTGACTGAATTGTAAACAAACAGCAATAGAATACGGAATTCTAAAAACAAAACACGACCATAGCCACGTGGAAATATAATTCACATACATTTAAACCGAAACTGAACTAGTTTCGTTTCTATACACTTCAAGTCAAACAAACCACAAAATAATAGAATTAAAATCAACTGTCCAGCGTCCGAGCCTGGCTGAACTAAGCTTTGGTTGAAAATCAGAGCGACGTCCAAACTGTGCCGTCGAAATACTCTGCAGTGAAACTGTGCTGCGGTTTGCAAGCTCCCTTTTTGGCAAGCGCTGCGGTGCATACATTAACTATTTATAGGACTATGTGACTGCACGTTGATACTACCGTTTCAGCAAGGGAATCTGCATTGGTTATTTGGATTTCATCATCTGCCTAGCCTTTTCGGGTCAGCTTACAGTCTCACCGGATGCAGCTGAATATTTTATATGGAGCGACAGCCTATCTGACTTCCACAATCTAGTTAGTACTGGGTAATGCGATACTCCGTGGTAAGACTGGTTGTCAGACTTTCGGGCCACTGACTACCTAACGACTGTCAAAGATGGATTGTGTTGGTTGGATTTGTAGAGTATTTATATCTGTACAAAGATATTTTGGCAGATGGCTTAAATCGGAATTAAAATCGTCATTTCGCTTTTCCAATTTATGTCACAAAACAATTTACCAGTGCCCCATTATCAAAGTTATTCAAAGGTGGCTTTTATGTACTACAAAGAAAATATCTAAACTTGCTAAAGCTCAAACTATCTATTGTTTCATAAGAAACAATAGATGCTACAAATATAAACGTCCTATTTATTATTACTGTAAGTCCTAACCACACCGCCCAAATGGTATCCATACAAAAAATACGTTCACCTCACATTGTCTGACAAGATAACAAGAGACCTTCTAGCCTCACAACAGCCCATACAACTCAAAGCCCACAACATACATTACACAGAACATTGCCCACAACAATGCTCCATCAAATCTCCAATTGGCAGGCTTATGTGGCCAAGATAATGCCCTGACAGCGTCCAAATTGCCCAGGATTTGTCCTTTCGTCGCCCACAATGGGGGATTACATAACTCTTACGTCATAGCGAAGTAATAATGAAACATTAAGTTGGTATTAAAGTGACCGGACGAATTGTTGGTAGTTTCTGAAAGTCAGTGACAGGGCGGGTTAGTCCGAGCAATCCGATTGCGTAACTGTTTCGGGTTGGAGGAATTGAGTGATGCTTTTGTTAAAACGGTTTTATATGGATACTGGAAGTTGGGTAGGTTTTGGTCGATAAAAGTATTAGGGAAGCTAATCGGTGAGCTCGCAGATGGTAAGTGTGGTGTCAATTCCGAGTATGACTTTCTTTCGTACATACATGGTCTGAAGGTGCCAAACTAGTGGCTCAGTTCTGGGCTATAGACACGCTAAGTAGAAGAAGAAAGTCTACCATCTTGTGGACCTTACTAAAAGTAACTTATTGTCTAAGTTAAGGGCATTACATGGCTCAAATCCCAAAAACAGCGTATGTTCAAAGAAATTTGTTGATGAATCCCTTCGTGCGTTTTCCGTGGAAAAAAAGTATGTTATAGTTAAGTTCATCACAAATAAATTGTATTGTTTAAAATTTTAATAAAGCTTATCAATTTTTTTTGGTTAATCGTAGAAAATAGGTCCTTTTTCAACCTTAATTGTAAATTATCTCTGTAACAGCTGAATAGATCGGCATGAATTTGTAACAACAAATACGTAATGATATACTTAACAATCTGTATTGTTTTTTTTTGTTATTTCTTTTAATATTTTTAAATAATAAATAAAAACCGAAATTTTGCGAAATGTGCGGGGCAAGTCAACAAAAACCAGTACAGGGATCAAATCATCAAGGTCATCGAGCAATGTAATGCCCTTAATAGCAAGAATTACAGTACCGACGATAACTTTTATCATACAGTAACCAATAACTTTGAAATATTCCCTTTTGAGAACCGATTTTAAGAGCGCCAACGTTTAGAGCACATAAGACACGGAGATATTCCACTAGGTGCTGTATATGTTTGACTAGAAAATATATTTTATCTTAGTGGATAAAGTTTTTGAAGCTACAAATCTGGCAAACAGTCTTTCAGGAGGTCATACATCCATCCATTATTACTTAACACAGGTCTTACTACCCAAAAGACTTAATTACTTGATGTATTTTCCGTGTAGCACAAAGAGGCAACAGGCCTAATTTTGCAATGAATCATCATAATTACTTTACGGCTACAGTAAGATATAATGTTGGAAGCAGAAATATATATAGCTTTATATGCGAAGCGAAATATCATATGAAGCAGGTTCCATGATAAATTATAAGAGATTATACCTCTAAGCTCATTTTACTTAAACAGCCTCAAGATTCATGGCCCAGACTGTAAACAAAGAAGTTGAAATTGCGGCTTTACAATCGGATTATGAACTTTAGTTATAAATTTTGTAAAAGCGCAAAGAATACTAAATCCCTAAACGCGATCATGAAGTTACGTTACTAAGTTCAGTTTTTTTGTTTCAGATAAAATGATGGATCGGTCGCGAGCGGCGGAGTAGTGAGCTAAAGTTGGATGTGAGAAGACATCAAAATGCTTCACAGAACGTCATCGTCGCGGCGACGGCGCGCTTCCAGGAGTGCTGCCACGTCACCACAAGCGAGGTCCCCGAGAGCATCAGCACAGCCCTCTCGAAGAGCCTCGTTAGCAGCTACAGAGACTGATGAAGAAATGGAGCCAACTCCTCCTCCACAGAGAAGCCCTCGAGCCAGCTTGGCACCAGACGCTGCACTTGAAGGCGGTTACCATCGCAGTCCACGACACTCTCTGGTTCCCGAAGCCAGATCAGCCAGAAACTCCATAACACCAGATGCGCCGGTACCGAACAGAAACACTTTAGGACCATCAAGAAACAACTTAGCAGTTGACATGAACTACGGATCGAGACTAAGCTTGAATCCGCAAGACTTCAACAGAAGTCCAAGAAACAGTATTACACCAGACGCTACCGCCAGGAGCCCACGACGAAGTTTGGTTCCCGAGGGTACGTCATGGAACCAGCCACGAAACTCCTTGGTGCCAGATGTTGGTCGAAGTCCACGTCATTCTGTAGCAAGTATTCAAATAGATCCAGCTCGAAGTCAAAAAGACTTGGGTCCCAGTCAGCGGACCAGTCCTAGGGGCAATGTAGAAGCTCCTATGAAGAAAGAAATGCCGGAAATGAACAGGATGAACAGTCCTAGGGGATCGTTGATTCCTGATTCGCAGAGGAGTCCCCGAGGAAGTATTGCGCCATCAGAGAGGAGTGCGCGGGGCAGCCTGGTGACGGGCGAAGGGGCGGGGGAACCGAATAGGGTAAGCCCAAGGGGATCGCTGACGCTGACATTTCAAGAGCCATTGGTTTCCCGGGAACGTCGGCCGAGCGAAGACAGTCAGACCGCGGGTGAGTGCCTTTATTAATCGCAACTTTGCGAGAACACTCGGTACAAATGTCTCAATTAGAAGAACTAATAGGGTTCCTAAATATTTACGACACAAAATGAAGGTATAAATTGGGGCCAGCCCTGTTAGAATATTATTACACTCGAAATCCTAGTTGTATTTAAATTAAGTGGCTTGACGGATTTCTCGGAATAATCTCTATTTTGACAGCTTGTCGTGACTTGAATTGAGTGCTTATTTTGGGAGCTTAGGTCTACAAGCCAATACCCGCTCCCGTCGTGTGTATATTTACATAACTGTAGAATGCCTTATAATATTTGCATTCCGTAATCTTTAAAGTCTCTATAATAACCTCTTGAATAGTAACATATCAAACCCATTGGATTTTTATGGTCAAATGATTAAAGATGTTATGTTGATGTGAAATGATTCTTTATTAGTTCAAAATAAAAAATAAATATAAAATCAGTATGATAGTGTATTATCATCTCATTTGAAATTATACAAGGTCAAAGTAAATTAGCTGACAAAATTCTGTAGAAGTGTGGCTCTCAAATTATTATAAGCATTACAAAACCATTTTTTTAAATCTTTTTGTTATTTTAGATAATCGATCACGTCTATATTTTAACTGATTTTAACTTGATCTTATATTTTGTGTAACACTTTGGAAGTTTCTACGCTCTGTCAATGTATTAATCCGTCAATGTCATCTGTGTATAGCTACCCGTGGAAGAAGCGTGTCTCCCTACAGGGCGTCGGTGGCCGGCAGACAGGGGGCCGGCGTTCCCTCCGACACCGGGTCACGGCGAGCCTCGAGCTCTGTAAGCCAGGTAATTATATCAAATTTCAATATTAACAATTTTAACCCTGTATGTACAAGATCCAAGATCCCGAAACAAGATCTCGAAATATCAGAAAAGTGTCATACCGTTCATAGGAACAGCGAGGTGAGGGTGTTTATTTTAACAATACTCAAGGACCAACATGATTAAGCGAAATAAAAGTAGACTGTAAAGTACTACAAATTTTGAAAAATACATTTCAGTAAATATGCTGTTTGTAGAGTCAGAAAGCTATGGCTTGGAATTTAAATTCTTGGAGTTTTTAACCAACACTCCAGAGCTGATAGTAATCTTATACTCTGCCGTAAAACTGAACACATAAACATTTTTATTTCCGCCATAATGATTACGTGAGTTATGAAAGACTGAAAAATTCCTATAAATTCACAATAGTGCGTTTAACGAGTAATATCGGGAATAGTAAAGCTTTTGAAAGCTTCGTTTATGGTAAATCCGTAAAGCTCGATTATATTGATGTGTGAAGAGCTCGATATTGTGCTATGAATAGATTTTATGGGATGCAGTTTAAAAGACAGAATAATAACGGGTTTTATTACTGTGTATTTTACGGACGTTACTCTTATAGAATATCCATGGAGTTTATTGCCCGTTCTTCTCCATAGAGACCTTCGTTAGGGCATGGGCAACTACATTACTTTCACAGTTTTTATGCCTTGTGACTGGGACTGTAGCTGCATTGTTGTCTTTGTTTCGACAATTCAAAAGTGCCTGTAAGTGGCCTACTTTAAATAAATTATTTGATTTTGATTTCGAAATAAGTCGACATGGTTGGCTCAGTGTTTGAACGGTTGACTGCTGCGCTGCATGTCGCGGGTTCAATTCTCAAATATTTGTATGACTTACAGGTAGTTTTTTCGGGTCTGGCTGTTTGTGTATTCTCACACATTCACATCAAAAGTTCCACGCGAACGAACTCACGGGCAACAGCTAGCACCATTTAAAATATACTAAAAATATATTAATTTCTTAATAAAATGATCAGGTTAACGAACTTTAAAATAAATACAAAACCCTGAAACAGTCACAAAAACATGAAGGTGAATGACCAACAATGGTGTTACAATTTGACGTGTTTTCAACTAAATACAAGTAATTTGCTCAACTTTACTTGCAACTAACACTGCTTCGAACATGCAATGAACAGTAATTATGTACTTACTATGCTACTAATTAAGATTGGTATTTGAATGTTAATCTAGATTTTAATTTATTAAGTGTTCAACTTACACTTAGTCTTTATTAAATTAAAATTGAATAAAAAGCATGAGCTTTAAATAAAAGCTCAGACTTTTCTGGGAATTAAAGGTTCGGTGAAACCGGTACGGACAGATTGCGAGCTGGCCGAGGACACCGGACCCTGACAGATACTTTAGTGCATTGTCTGTCAAAATCCGATGTCTGATTCGCACACGTGTCCGTATTGGCTTGAGCGAAACTTCAAGGTGCGAAAAAACCAATCGGATCGGACTCCTAACTGGCTGCGGACATTAAACTTGTGACAGATATTGCAGTTTATTATCTATCAAAGTCAAAAAGTGGTCAGGAGTCCGGCTCAGAGCCATCCGCTCGGTTTTTATGATAAATAATGATCTCTGTGCTACGGCGTAGCCGCGTAGCAGTGTAGAGGGTCTACAACTGCTACGATTTGCTACGACGTCTACGAGAATTTACGTAGGGCCTCTTTATACAAAGTGTTTGGCAATACGGTCAAGAGCAAATGCAAAGAAAAAGATTTATTTTTGTATATAGTAACTAGGCAATCGATCAAATCCTTTTAGCGATATTGGATACCTACGGTAAACACGCAAGAAATGGAGGCCTAATATCGAAAGTTGAACAAAATTGTATTTAGGATTTTTATTACCCCGGGGCATACTAAAGGGTATTTTGTGAATACTTTATGTTAGTAAAATGATGAATATAAGGGTCAGTAAGTTCACTAAATCCTGTAGTTCAAAGGCATCGATATTTGAGTAAGGTAACCCGAATCCAAGTTCTTCGGGCTAAATTGCCATATATACAGCTGATATTCGAATACAACTGTCACTTTGAGTAAAAAGCATTTACTATAAAGACGATCTGGTTGTCTTACTGCTACACCTAGATACATAATTTACGTAACGATAGTCAAGTAAAAAATATATAGTCATAGTTCTGTATGGTGTCCGGACGTAAAGAATAGCACCATCCCATATCTTCCCGTGGGTGTCGTAAGAGGCGACTAAGGGACTTACCAGAGAATGGGCAGCAGCGTTCTCTGATTCTACAACAACCATACTGCGATCGCCAACCCGCCTGCCAAGCGTGGCGATTATGGCAAAACCCCCCCTTCTTGGGGGAGGCCTATGTCCAGCAGTGGACTTTTCGGCTGAAGTGATGTGAGTCAAGTAAAATCTCTGGTATCTTAGCTCATGTCAGCAAAATTAATCTGGGTTATTTTTACTAACAGTGTTCCCATTCTAACTATTAATAGATTATCATAATAGCCAAATTAAATTAGTTTCTTCACCCCTAATCTACACTTTCAATAAAAGTTGTTTGAAGAATACTGTGACTTTACGCAAACTTCACAATTACTAGCCTTTTCTTAACTATTTCGTAGTCAACTAATTTCTTTTGTAAATACTAATGAACCCTCACTCCCACAGGTCTCAGGTGATGAACAGCGCCGTCTCTGCGGCGAGCAGGCCAAGTACAGTGACCGCACAGGCCTAGGGCTCGGCATGGGACTGACAACTTACGGTTCCGTGGCGTACCAGCTGAAGGACGCCAATATGGAGGCCTCGGGCACTGTGGACTTTGTGTGCAGAGCAGCCAAGATTATGAATAGAACAAGTATGTATTGTATTTATTTAGTTTTTCTTTTTGTCTTCATCATCTAAACCAATCGGTTCACTGCTGGACATATAGTTCTCCCAAGTTGAGCCAAGTCACCATGTTCTTGGTCTGACCCAGCTTTATTACAATACAAATTTTCCTGATAAAATAAATTCGATTTTTGGCTTAAACATGCTTTTGCACTGAGCGTATGTCTTACTCTGGCGTTTGCAACGGGTACGGACCAATTGCGGACGCAGCTTCAATCTGGACTTCGGACACTAACAGATAATATACTTAAGTATCTGTGTCCAGTATCAGCAGAGGACCCACAATTTGATCCAATCAGTTTGACCTATTTTTTAGTTAAATATTCAGTGTAAAGACAGTCCCAATATTTAGAGTGCCAAAAAACTTAGATTTGTCCATCCCTCAAATACATTACAACATGAAGTTCCAAAGAATCGAACGGCACAGCAACTCATGCCAATATGTCGCATAGGACACAACTCACATAAGCTTTATTCACGAACAAAAAGATTCAATAAGCGATACTCTATTGTTTCACTAAACGAAGCCTTTTGTTTCAGTACTTATGACAGTGTTCCTGATTTTCCTGTGCACACTGCCTATTATTATGATGATTATGGGTGAGTTTTAATATTAGGTAATTTGTTTTTTTTGTTTTTGTTTAAGAGGAGGTTTGTAGAGGCGACGAGCCGAAATAAAAATGGTTTTGGTAACACAATAGTAATTTCTTTGAACAATTATTAACCAGATGTATGAACGTGAATGAGGCGGAAGGAGTAGCTTAGGATCATGTCAGGTAGCGTATTGTGGTTTCTGCCTATCCCTATGGGAAAAGGGCGTGAGTTTATGTATTGTATGATCATAACAATTATAATTACATTATTTTACTATTATAATTTTGTAAAACTGAGCTTTTCGTGAAATTCCTTTTTTGTTTTGTAACAGTGATCGTTTCAATAAATTTCAAAGAACCGCGCCCTGAAACTACGAAGCCAAGCAAAAATATGATAACCATCTACGAGTCATCATACTTCAATAAGCAATATTATTTGGTGTGAGCTAGGACTCATCACGTTACATATTCGTGCCAATGTGAAATATTATTTCTCAACCAAACCGCGATAACGACTCAATAGTGCGAAAACATCAGTTTTTCAGACAAACGACACCATTACGAGTTATAGCCGAATTTATCTGTGAACGTTTGAATATCGAGCATTATTCAAGCATTGTCTGAAGAAAAGTCACACATCAGACGATGTGACATTGAGACCGAGATCCATGAATGTTTATTATAACTGCGGAGTTTGTCTAAGCGTTATTCCTGTCTCTGTCTCACATGTATCAGAATATAAGTGCAAGACAGAGACGGGAACACGTCCAAGCCAAAACAATCACTTAGTAGCATTTATAGATCTCGGTCCTTAAGGTGAAATACTCAGACGTTTTCATGAGTTTTTCGATAAAGTGGCCACATGCATTAGATAAGACATTTAAGTTTGCAATTTTATCGGTTTGTGGGTCATCGTGGGGTTCTTTACGACTACTGCGGGGGAAATAGAGAAAACACGTACGTTGCAATAAGTAGATGAAATATGCCTTCATGTCGTGCATAAAATTAAATATTAATCTCGAACCATTTATATCTAATTACATATTATTTGTTTATGCTTATTCAGAATTTCAATGTAGTGTGAATACATTATTATTATATAATGTTCTCACTGCTGGGACTCAGGCCTCTTCTTTGCGAGTGTGTGGGCAATTATACCCACCACCATGTCACTTCCAAAACGTTAAAATTGTAGATTCTAGAAGTTGCCCTTTTCCTAGTTCCCATAATGAGAGAACATTTTTTGAAAATATTATATGAAAAAATTCAGAACCTTTTTTTACCTTGAACCTTTTTTTCTATTCAAGACGCTATGACCGACGAAAATGTCAAAACAACTCTACACCAAAAAACTTCAAAAGAAAAACACTTTTCCTCCCGATTGTAGTCCAACCAAAAGTCATTAGGAAGCTAGTACCTCGTGACTCGTGTACAGTCACCGAGATAAAGCTTAAACCAAAGTTGACATAAATCTGATAAGTCCACGAGAAGCCAACGTAATGAAATTACGGACTGACAGACGCCACAAAATGGCGCCTGAAAAAATGAGAAGAAAAAGTTTGTAAATAAGTTTATTGATTAAAAGTAGGTTTTAATGAACGGTCGTCAAGGAACTCAGTAGTATTTCAGTGAAGTTACGAAGTTTGGACAAGTTTGAGTCAGTTTGAAGGGTAAGAGAAATGACGTCAATCTGTAACTTGACTGGTAAATTGAATAGAATGAGGTGTGCTTTTGACATCGTGAAAAATTGTGTTATAAGAACTAAAATTGACAAAAGTTTTGAAGAAATGTCTCTTTAGTTTTAGGCGAAGAAATAGAATAAAAAAACAATAGACGTATTTGAACTTACACGAGGTCTTGGTTTATCTCGATCTACGATGTTTCTAGGCAATTAGTGACGAATGAAACTTCACGTTTTACTCAAAATTATACAAAATCAAAATATATGTAGTAATGTATGAACAATAGATTTGTTTTTTTTTATATCCGACAGAAAATGTCAAATCAAAAAACCTAAAATGTCAA
The DNA here is from genome assembly GCA_905163415.1 of Noctua fimbriata. Classification (NCBI taxonomy): domain Eukaryota; kingdom Metazoa; phylum Arthropoda; class Insecta; order Lepidoptera; family Noctuidae; genus Noctua; species Noctua fimbriata. The sequence goes on from LR990937.1 coordinate 1,440,506, forward strand.
TGAATCTAGAATAATGTACTAAATTCATGTTAATAGTTTGCGTGCCTGTGTCCCTGTATTTTCAAAAAGTTCAGAACCAAACTCGATACCATCGCCAGAGACATCTCTCTTACTCAGTGCTCATCGACTCCACACACAAGCTCGTACCCTTGGATTCGCTCATGAATATTCTAATTAATTACTACCCAGCTGATTGAGCTGTTTCACTTGGCTGTACTCGCTCCAATAACTTCGGAACAGAGTTGCTTATTACTCAGTACGGATATGGTACGTGACAGGGTAATTAAATTGAACATACCTTTGTGTTTGCAATGTTGCTGTGGTAAGGAAAAGCTTATCTTGGCAAAATAATTTTGTAAGTAAGCAAGAAAATAAGAATAAATCTATTTTTTTTCCTTAGCCTATATTGTCCCACTGCTGGACAAACGCCTCCCCCATAGCCTTCCACTCTTCTCTTCGTGCGATTTTCTTCAGCCAATCTCTCACAAAAACCTCTAAATCGTCACGCCAGCATTTTCTAAGCCTACAATAAATATTACAAATTGTTCTCTCTTTTCGTGACCGCGTTGTTCTAATAAACTAAGCAACTTAACTTGGTTATTCGAAATCGCGATGTTTTGTCCAGTCCATTGCATACCTACATGCGAAGAGAAGCTATTAAATTAAAAATTATAATTTGTTGCTTAAAACTGCGACTACTCACTTTTTTCAGGAATGGTAGGTAATTTTTAGACTGTTGTATCTTCAAATTGTGATCTAAGATGACTGTGTTTTATTGTATGTTCATTTCAAACTAGTTTTAATTTCAAATCTTTATTTTAAAAAATTGCTTGCTATTTTTACGGCGGAATATGTCCCGCATTAAAACATTTGTAACATCATTTATAAAACACATTCAAAAAGCGAATATAGAAACTTACTTCCAAAATGAAACTAAATTCACTTATGACACTATTATTCTCACTTTATTGTAATAACATTCGTTCACTTAGTACTCCTATATTATCTGTGTTGACCCTTGAATCTATAACTCCTTCCAGTAACAGCGTTAGCATCACACCACAAAATACGACAACAAATTGTGACATCAAACGATAAACCCATCTTTTTAAGTCATACCTTCATCTGAATTACGATAACTCGAGCCCATTTCTCGTGTTCGGTTCGGCTATAAAATCAGGTAAAAAACGATCATTCGATGTTGGACGGTAATCGATCGGCACTTAAACTAATATTTGTACAGTCAGACAGGGTTTAATCAATGCTTTGATCTACAAATCCGGTGCGTACTGGTTTAATCCGGTTTCGTGCGGACCGGCTACGGGAATTAGGTCGGCGACACATTATCGGATGCTTGTTGCCTGTTGCATAGAGGTAGTGAACTTTGACCTAGTTCTGCTTCGCATAATAATTCTTAGTAGACGGATAACCGTCTTCCGAGAATTTTCTAAGCTGGATACTTGAGGAATATAAAGCTTAAAGATTTATTCCGAAAACAGACTGGAACTACATTCACAAAAGGTTAACACTTCTGACGTTTTTCGTCGTTTTGTAGATATACAAATCTTCCTCGTGGCCGGCACGCTGAAATGGGGTCAAGTTTGTCAACTCTTCGTGTTTATATCGCGAGATTGATCAAAGGATTATAATTAGATAGGACAGACAAGCAAAGATATTGAATCCGTTTTCTTAGAACCTGTTGAATAAAATGTTGACTTGATTGGAGCTCTATCGGAGATTTTAGCTTCATCGGAGGATAACAGACTGGTTCCATTACTGTAAAATTTACCACAACTCATCAGCATAATAATATATCGGTCCAACTGTTGGGACACAAGCCTCGTCTTTGTTAGGAGGGCTGGGCCTGAATCTAATAAGCGAGCCCAGTTCGGCCCGGCCCATGTTTTGGTCCAGGTTCCAAGGACATGTCGGTTACCTTATGAAGTGTTTCTTCGCATTTTGGGAGCACAGTATCATTGTTATAAATTCACTGGATGCATTGATATAAATTCACTGGATGCTTCACTTACAAAGTTATAACCCAACTAGCTTATGCGCACAGCTTCGCCTCCGTTTAGTTCGGTAATTGTCCCACGGGATCGTACCACCAATATAAAAATACTATCAGTAAGGATGTGAAATGAATAAAAAATCCGTTCAATAGTTTTTTCCTGAAAGAATACCTAACAAACATCCATTCGTTCATCCATCCTCACAAACTTTTGCATTCATAATAGTCATAAGGTAAGATTTAAATTCAGACTAACACAATCCCACTTCCCCAGGTGTTCACCACGTGCGCGACTGTCCTGCCGAGACCCGCATCCCAGTGTACCTGATAGTGGGGGGTGCAGCGGGCGGCGCCGGGCTGGGGTGGCTGCTGTGCAACCAGCTCATGGGCAGGCACTCTAACTCCTCAGCCAGCGTGCCGGAGAGGATCCTCGCGTATCTGCTCACTTTGTTCCTTATGGCTTGGTAAGTCAAAAGTTAACCAGAGAAAATTAACCAGAGAATGAGTATAGCAGCCTATTAACGCACAATTCCTCTATGTGAGAGGTACTCCCTCTCATAATCCAACAAACTGGCCCAGTGTAGGTTAGTGGATGTCCTATAGACGAGAACAACCCCTTAAAATAAACATTTTATGGTCAACGCACACTTTTACAGACGGGGTCCGCATCACCAAGGATCATGGTTTACAAGTCTTTAAGGGTTGCGCCTCATGTAGACGCACGAAACCGTCATTTGGTGAAGCGAGAAACAAAGGTTGCTGCCGAGCGCATCGACAATGCTGCCGCATGCGATAGCACTCCCGCTCTGTTTCTTGCTCTATCAAATGACGGTATTGAGCCACGGAAAAGGATAGGAACATCAAAAAATTCCGTGCTGCTAAGTGAGGCGCAACCCTAAGTGTGAAAGAAAGAATCCCGAACAGGTCAATTTGAGTTGATGCTGGTGTTTACTATGAAGTGCTTTACTATGAAGAATCGGTATTATTTAAATAGTTACTCAATCCTAAAATCAATGGTACTAAATGATTGCCAATCATAAATTGAAAATCAGTCACATAACTTAAACTGAAAACTGAACATTTTACGATAACTTTTGAAAATATGGCTGAAACAAAATTATAGTTGAATTTCACGTTTATGGAAACATTAAATTTGCGGTGCTTACCTACTTTATTTAATGCTGAACTAGTTTAATAGCAGTTGGAAAACTTTGTTTTGTATCGTTTCGAACTACACTTACTTGCAAAAATATTGACCCACCTCGACTTTAATATTAAAAGATTCTTTCAAAAGTTGGAATAAATTGACGTGAAAGATGTGTTTTTTTTGAAAAACTAAGTCTTAAAGCCTCTTCAAAAATATACCTACATTATACATTCTCAATGAGTTTTTTAACGTGGGTCTAAAGCTTCTGCAAAAACATTATCTAGCAGTCTATGTAAATTGTTGTACCTAAGTGCTGTAACATAAATCATAACTGGTGTAGATGTAGATAAAATATTGTTGAATATTCCAATTTTCATTCTTCATTTTGAGCGTGCAGTGTGTGTTAGTTTTTCGCTCGCAAGTGTAGTTAACAATGTCGTTATTTGTTTGGAATAGTTGGTGGAGTTCAGATTATATTTATAATGTGAAAAATTCCCAAATGCAATTTATTTTGTCAGATTGGATTTGTTCGTTTTGTCCTGTTGCCTACTTTGAATGAGAATGAGGTTAGTTTTATTGTTTTTGTTGTTTCCATTTACCTGGAAAAATAGTTTAAATCAAGTTTTGCAAAACTGAAAGCTAAATAAATCGTTTTGTACATGTTGGATCATTTGGAGCATGGCCAAAATTTGAACTAACGTCGGTATTTTGTTTTTTTATCAGTGCTTTTCACAAATGTTAACAACTGCGTCTCTCTTACAGTCATTCGAGCTCCAGAAGATCCATTCCGCATGTCTGTATGTCGGTATAGTTACTTTGATACGTATATAGGTTGATGAATTTTACGAAATTCACAAAATTCTTGTACTTCACAAACCAAACAATGATTTATTTTAATTTACTTTTTGGTTGTGGATATTCATAATGAGATCATAACCCATCCTTTTTATAAAACATTTTACAGCTGGAGAGTAAAATTAAGAAATTCGTACTTGGGTCTTAAAGTTATAAGGCTCATTTAATTAAATACGTTCATAACGGTTATTTGTTTTCCGTTGTCGGTTATCCGCACTGTAAACCCTAACCGCTACTGTTGGAAAACGATTATTTTTAACTTTTAGACATTTTGATCTACATTTACAGATTTTGTAAAATTGTACTTACAGTTTGCCACATCTCAAAAAACATTCACGTTCAAATTTTTAGTTTTGAGTTATTACAGATATTTCAAAGATTTAACAATAAGATCAATCAATCTAGATTTTTCGGATTGAAAATAAATTGACGTTTGAAAAGATTTAATTCCAATCAGTTTCAGACAGATTTTCATCAATACTGTGAATTTAATTTTCTCTAACAAGCGTTTCATTCAGTGCCGTTCATTTATCTAATCTTACGTTTGACAAATGAGAATTTTGTCAGAATTCATTTAAATGTCATAATTCAAAGTACAAAGCCTTTGTAACCAAATTAATTAAATGAAATGTCTAATAGGAAGTAAAAGTACTACTATGAGCTGAAGATGTATTCGTATTTTAAAGGTTTCCACTATATTTTCAAATAAAGATCAATGCACACACAAAACCTACAGCACCGGATCAGCATCGCCTCAACTGTAGCCATTCAGGATTATTTCTATGAAACTGCATATCTACTGCAATGCACGTTTATAAGTATAAGCATAGAAACGGCATAGGCTCAGCTCGAGATAAGCTAAAAAACAGCAGTAAACGAACTTACGGCGGGTTGACCACCCGCTTACAGGAAGCCGCTATCTCGATTAAGTAGTGTCGTCATCACATTCACCCAGCTGTAAAAGGGTGTTCGGTCCACCGTGACCGAGGCTACAGCTGGGTTGGATGCCTGTTTGACGACGAGACGATGAGGTGATTTAATGCTGTTCCCAAGCAGTGCTAGTTGTGTGTCTGCTTTTACTCTTCAAACACATCTTATCCTCCACCACTAAAAACACAATTTCCATCAGGTTTGCCGTCGGTAACTACTGGATCCTCGGCATCATGTGGCCAGATTACGCCCCCACGCTGTTCGAGCCAAACCAGTGGTGCCACAGGACATTGTACGTGTTCTCCCTCACTCAGCTTGGGGTCGTGTGGGGTCTGCTAGCGTTGTTCCTGCTGCTACTGATGGCTCTCGCCGTTTGTCAGGTAATGGCTCAGGTATACTATGTCAGTTTATAACTAAAGCTTGGTTTGGATTTTTATGATTTTGTTTAATTTTATGTTTTGAAGCAAACAGTAGTTACGTAAGCTCATTATAGAATTTATAGATGGCGTGACAATAGCTGAAGTCCCAGTCTGACCATTGAGGTCAAGCTATTTTGAAATGTATAATGTCCTTAACCGATTTCTAACCAATAAAAATTCTTGGAACTAGCTATGTTAGAGCTATTGGTTACTCGGATAACATCCCCATTCATAAAAGTTTTTGGAATACAATATAATACAGGCAACTGTCACATTCTTTATCACCCATACAGGGTGGAAGGGACACCGTCGCTAAAACCGGTTACCACGTACTCAGTACATCGTTCTGACAGCATTCATGACCGACAAAAAATTTCTATGTGGCGAAAAAAAAAACAGCTTTTTCCTACAAAAAGTGCAATAACTACATGCACGGTCAAAATGTATGGAACAGCTGATTTTTTTAAATTACCGATGATAAATTTCTACGTAAGGGGGTTCAGAATGATGTACTGAATACATGGTAACCGTTTGTGCGTCGGTGTTTTAAAGAAAGAAAACATTTTTTTATTTTTTTTTCCACATTAATATTTTTTTTTCTTCCACCTTGTATGTGAAACGAGTATTTTCTATTTAAAATTCGACGTAGTTACATTAGTTTATACCGTGCGCTCGCGCTAGGGCCTCAGAACTAAAGTTTAACTCACATTATTGAAAAAGCGTATGAAAGGTTTAAATAACTTCCATGAATACTTTGTATATTAAAATTCTGAAAGTTACTACAGATAATAAAAAGGGTTCGAGAAAATTGGGTACGAACATTGCCTATGCAAATAGGTAACATAAAGTTTTTAGACTATGCTAAGTAAAGACCTATCGTAAACCACACAATTTGTGGTTTATGATGCGCCTTTATTAACATACTAAATACATTATACCTTTTAAGGCTTCAGAGCTTTTAGGAGAGAGAAAAAAAAAAAAAAAAATCTAAATTATTGGATCTTCTCATTAGTCTAGTGGTCACTAGCGCTGCTGCATGAGGACTTGTGTTTGATTTCCTAATCAGGCAAAGTTTTATTAGACTTATTTCTCTTAAATTATATTCTCTTATATTAGTAGTAGTTGGAATTTCTTAGTAGTAGTTTTGAGTCTGAATTTCAGCTCGGTTGATGGATTGAACCTTTTGAAGCTTGCCCTTATTACAAGGGAATTAAACATAACTGGCGAAAGTAGGTGTACTAGAGGTACAGCTATGGCTCACCCTACGGGGACTAAAGGAGTGACTTTATTTGATATCTTAAATTATTGACTTCAACCTTCTTGTTCAGGTGTTCGGCTGTGGCTGGTTGGGGCCGCCTAGATACAAGTAGCAACGGCGCAGCGTCGTGCTAGAGCTTTGGCACAGGAACATCAACAACACCATGGACGTGGCTGGAGCCTTACTGCCCTTCACCCAAGTGGTTCGTCCTGAGCTCACCATCCACGTACAGGAGGTGCTCTCTCAGGCCGACAATCAAGCAGACGGCCCCAAAAGAAATACAATCCCACAAATAAACGAACCTAACGATAGAGACGAAGTGGCAAGTCCAACCAAAACTGACGCTAAAAGTGTACATATAAACAAAAGTGCTAGTAGAGAATACTATGATAAAAGTGCTAACGGTAAGAGTAGTGAAGTAAGAAGCTGCGATGTGGTGACAATGAAGAATCCTAGGAAGGGAAGCCCTGCCTGATGGTTGTTCGTCGTGCTGCCACCGCACGGCAAAAAGCATGTACACTTCGAAGCAACAGATAAGGTATATTACTTCTGAATTGCTATGGACAATTTTGTCGCTGGAGAGCTAAATGTCGAACCAAGTTTGAATGAATTAGAGTCGATTCTTTAAGAATTGAATATCATTTAAGGTCGTTAAAAACATTGAACATTTTTCGTTTATTCAAAAAATTATCATGAATAAATAGACACTGTTATTGTTGGAACTAGGAGTCTTCAGAAAAATCCTTCAACAAACTAACCAAAGTGAATATTTTTCTAAAAATTCAAGCTAAACTCTCATCCGTTGCTAAAGCGTTTGGACATTAGAGAGCCTTTTAAAACTTCTGAACTTACAATCTAAATAAAAGCAAAAAAAAATCCCAGTGTGAATGACAATTGGAATCCAGGCTTAGGCTCGACCTTTGAGATGAAACTTCTAGATTTACTATCGTTTTTCTTCAAGGATAAAACTTGAATACACTTTTATATTTTTGAACTGATGTAACTTTTACTTAAACAAATATCAACTTTATGCAAGTGTAAGTGAAGTTGATTTTGAGAATTATTAGTAGGTAGGCACTATTAATACAGTTACGAAATTTGTTGAAGTTGCAGCGCAAACTGAACCTCATGTGTAGGTTTGAAAGTATTATTCCCCAAAGAGACAGATTTGTAAACATTTTTGAAAACTAATGGGAGAATACGTGTCGTTCGATATTTATGCTCGCCAGTGTAACGTTGCTTGACTGTCACTGCTTTTCGACTCCGTGCTCAAATCTCTGTCTATATCTGTACTTCTTACATTGTATATCTTTAAATTATGCATAAAATATTAAACATAGTATATGTGATAGTAGTTTTAATTTCATATCATTCTGTTGTCTATTAAGAGGTGTAAAAGCTGTTTATTTGTCGTTAAGATACAACGAATATTTATTAGATATTAGTGCTTTTTATATTGTACTGTAAATATTGAGATTGAAATCAGTATATTGTAGGTATATCATATCAGCTGACATATTGTAGTATACATATCCTGTGTAGTGTTATTATTAAGGTTAATCCGGGAACGAATGAGTGGGATAATGTCGGTTGCTTGTGGCTGACATGACCCGTAAATAAAGGGAAAAATATCAAGAAATTCTCACATAAAATTCCGCATAATATTCTGCCTTCGTATCCAAAGCGTATGAAAACAAACTACCTAGTTGGTAGTTAACACTGTCATCATCTATGTTACATTACTGTTTAGTTCTTTTGGACTTGTTGTTGAGCAGAGGGCGCTGTTGGTTAACATTTGTGAAACTTGTCTGCGGAAATTGTAAAACAAAATGGCGGTGTCAGTTCAGATTCAGGCCGCGTACGCACGACGACCAATCAAGCTATGCACAAAAAACAAAACCAGTATGAGCGGATCTCTCATTGTACCGGAAATCTACACGAAGCGAGGCCACGTTTTACTGGAAATGTATAGCTCGATATATCGCCGTGTGTACCAAAACAACTGTAAAATACTGTAATATAAATTGCTAAACCTGTCTATCCTTTAGCATTGTTCTAAGTTTCATAGAACTAACATTGCTGGCAATGGGAATCAACATCTGTAGTTGACGTCACAATTATTGCAATCTCATGTTTATATATATTCTATCCCATTCTACCGTTCCTCGGGTGATATCAACGTATACCGATAAACACCATTTAAATTGTAGATTGTATTATAAATAAATATTTTGTGTGCACCTAATATCGATATTTTAAAATTGTACTAGATGTCTGATTATCGTTAGTGATACCATGTGACGAAACTTGAGACATTAAGAAAATCAAAAAAAAATACCCACCGAATGCATGACCTCTCCCTTTTTGAAGTTGGTTGAAATACAATTGAGGACAAAATAACGTACCCAGTTTTTTTTTTTTCCTGGAAAGGTGAAATGTTATTAATTAACAGCCAGTGGCAAAAAGAAAACAATCGACGATTCCCAGAAGAATGGAAAAATTAAATTCCCAGTTTTGTAAAGTCTCGAGTTTTGACACAAAGTGATCACGAAAACTGCATGGAACAGGCTTTAATAGAGATTTTATGTGAAATCATATTTTTATAGAAGAGAAAATATATTAAAAATGTGTTAACTATAATATTCGTATCAATGTGCTTTTAGGTAAAAAAATGAAATCAGTCAGTTTAATGTACCGTGTAATTTACTGCATATTATTTTGTGTTTGGCTCTGAAGACGTTTTCTTCGACTTTTAATATTATTTTTATTGTTTAGAAAATAAATTCTCTTTTAAAATGGTTTTTGCATCGTTTTTCTAGGCGTTTACAATCAGTTTTTATAAACTTAAGGATTAATGAAACTGGTACGACTATCTGCGGATATCGGGATCTGACAAACATTTAGACTAAGGGTCTGATAGTGTCCGGTGTCCGGAACTGCGTCCGGAATATTTATATCCGTACGGGGTATTTTCCAAACCGAAACCTTATAATATTTTTTTCTGAGGACTATAAAAAAATAAAGTTATTTATTTATCTTCTCCTGACACGAGAATTTGTTCAGACACTAAAAGATCTACACATAAATAGTCTGAATATAATATATTAAGATTTAGACTTTTACAATTTGTCGGTAAAACTTGAAGCTACTCTATGAAAATAAGTATAAATTATTAATTTTATTTTGTCTTGACAAATCACGTACAAACTCTGTGTCTAAGAAGATAAATTTCTCATATACATATTATTTCTGAACTTTAAGATTATTTGAGTATATTGCTATTAGGTGTAGGTAGCATGCAAAGTAGAACACATCGTAATTCTGAGAAATTACGCTATTGATAAATAAAAAAAATATAAAAACTGAAGTATAAAAAATTCTGTAGTATAAATTAGACAAATTAGCTTAAGGTACGCTGTCTACTAAGGTTAAGCTTAAAACCCACGGATGTAAAAATACTTATATTAATATATGATTTATTGAATTTGGATCAAGTATTTTGCGTAGGCACATATCAGATGTGGCGGACAAGAAGATTATTAATAAGTACACTGTGTAGTAAATATCCAACTACAGAATTAATATCAGCAGTTGGTACTTCTCACCTAACATGGAATGTTATGTAGCGATTTTTATAGAGCCACCTAAGATTATTAAAATTGACACGTTTTTCTAACAACAAAGAAAACCACAAAGAAACGTAGACGTAATATCTTACTAGAATACAGTTCAAATTCATTCAACCGCAACCTCATCTCCTTACTTATGCAGCGAACGTTCACTGTAAAAAAAAACGAACTCGTAAAAGCACTCTAAGCGTTATGCATTTAATTTTTCCTTTTACAAAAAGCGACACACATTTACGCCTGACCTTTCAAAAAAAGTTACAACCAAATTACGTCCATCTCGCGTTGTCGAGAAAAAAAGAAATTCTGTACCGAAATGTGGCTTAGGATCCAACAAAAAGTCAACGTAAGTCCCGATTTTACTACGTGCCGACCTTTCTGTCGGTATAATAATAACTGTCGGTTGTAATTCCCGAAGGCTGAAACAAAAAAGGTGGGTAAAGATAAAATGTCCTTCTTTCATCGTTTGTCGACAGCTATGGGAATTACTTCAAAAATCGATCATGAATTTTTCGATTATCACAATGTTTTTAGTCGGTTCTGAGCTCCGCAAAATCATTGTTGAAAATAGGACTTGCATTTCCTGCATATTTTCTCTTTGCCAGCCAGACCTAATAAACCTTACTGCCATACATCACATAACCAACTATACATTTTCGATAAAATCAGTTAACACCTTAGTGGACAGCTGGCCTCATTTAAAACCCTGTACTTATTGCAAAATTCGTCCTACACTGTAAAGACGTCCCTCTCATAGACCAATTTTTAATCAAAACAATGCTTTTACAATATTTTTGAAAATTCCTTTTTTACAAAATTTTTGCTAAACAAAATTTAGTCAGGAACATCATTTTACTGACGGTGCTTTGGATATGAATAAAAAAGTTAAAAACTAAATTATAAAAATAAACAATGCGTTATAGAATAAATTGAACTCTTTTAGAGGATGTATAGTCGACCACAAAACTCTATGGTCAAAAACTACTTACGACAAAAATATTATGTATTTAAAAAACCTTATTCATAGCTTAACTGCTAAATCATTTATTATGAAAAAGAAAACGATTACAGGATTTTCAAATGTCGCAGTTAAACTGTGAAATAAGACTTTCCCTAGTATTATAAGTATTAGGAATTTATAGTACTGGATTTGGGAACATAGATGAATTTGTAGTTATTTTTATATAGCAATGTAAAATTTTATTCACATCCCTATAATCTTGGATATATCTTGTATCTATATAATAGATTGATCCTTTTCGTATATACCTATGTAGTCTTAAAAATATCTAATTGTATGGTATGCAAAAAAAAATTCGATAAAATAAATAATATGTTCTGTACATGGTAAATATCTAATAAATAGTGATTGCATATAAACTGCTATGCTGCGCTGGTCAGGAATTGAATCAAAACATAGAACTTAGTTGTCTGCATACCAATTTTTAGTAGAACTATAGTAAAAAGACTCTAGTCACTATTTAAAGCTGAACAGTGTTTTCTATTTGATGAAATATAATGTTATTATGTATAAACACCTATCTTGTGAAATTCATAATCATGATATTTGGTTTCTGTAAAAAAACAAGCGTTGTCAGTCTCAAAGTTCCTTTTAAGAAATGATGAATCAAATCGAAGTACTGAGAGTTTCTCAACAGCTCTCAAAACTGACCTTGACCTTGTAAATCATGTACATCCGATTGTCAGTCAAATACTAAATCATAATACTGAATATTAAAGATACACTCTAACATTTTATGAACGTGATATTGCCGCGAAATGTCTCAATAAATTGTCATGACCTTGAACTTCGGGACCTTGGGTTTCGACCTTCCCTTCCGAGCTCGACTCCATTTCCATTCATATTTATTTCATGTTTTGGAATAACCTAACAACATTGGGTTTTGGGAACATTAATATTAAAATCAAAACATAGGAATTCTATGTTGCTTTCTTCTCTGTATTTTTGTAATAAACACTGAATTTTGAGAATATTTCTAGGCATTAGTGACCTTAGATATTGTATTATGATTAGTGCCTAAAAGTAAGCTTTTGGATTCGCGTTTTCATTGTCCGCCATTTTGTTTTTTTCTTTTTCAATGTCTGATGTATGACGTCAAAACGTTGTATTAAAATGTTCTAATTTAAAAATGACGTTAACTTTTCTGCTTTTATGAAATCAAGATTTTAATTATGACAAAAATATAAATGAAAATAAATCTATTTTAGTCTTTCATGGACATGAAAATGCGATATTTGACGACCACAAAATATATCCTAGAAACTAGATCCCCATATCAATGTCCACTTTATATCCTAAACTATTTAATATTATAGCCATATTTACATTAGTGTGCGAAGTGGAATACAATTAATTAAAGACTATTTGTAGATGTCTCCTAAATTATATGAATATTATTATGAAATCGCTGGAAGCATGACCTATAGGTATTATTATAATATATGATTATATAGAAAACTTAACGATTGTAATGCGTGTATTTATTGTGATGATATGAGTAAATAAATGTGTTTTTTAACTATAGACTTTTATTTAAGAAGCGAATACAAGACTTATCTCCATTGTTTTTTTTAAATTAAATTACCATGAAACACAATTTTTATACATTTATTTTGTACCCTATCACAATGTTTTCTTATCTAACCCAAAGGTTGACTGGTAGAGAATGCCTTGTGGTATTAAGTCCGCCTATGTACCACTATTGTACATGAAGTTTAAATAAATAAATAAATAAACACTCACAAATGTTTAAGAATTTGTTACTAAACAATAGTGGGTGTTTCATTACATTTTAATCACCTTCCCAGCGTTTTTCAGGCGCCGAATGATAACTATCACGTAACACTAGAAAGTACACCTTTGATACGGTTTCAAACAAAACATTAGACTGAAAAAGCAGCTAGCCATTGCATTGACGAAATAACCCAACAAAAAAAAAAGTGAACCGTCCTCGTTAAACTGGATCATCATCATCATCATCATCATCATCATTTCAGCCGAACGACGTCCTCTGCTGGATATAGGGCTCCCCCAAGTGCCGCTACATTGACCGGTCCCGTGCGACTCGCATCCAGCGGTTCCCCGCAACCTTAACCAGGTCATCAGTCCGGAGGCCTTCCAACGCAACGTCTTCCGGTTCGTGGTCGCAACTCCAAAACTTTTCACCCCCATCGGCCATCCGTTCTGCGAGCAATGTGTCCTGCCCACTGGCACTTAAGTATGGCAATTCTTCGAGCTACGTCGGTTCTCTTGCGGATGTCCTCGTTTCTGAATCATTAACTAGTAAAAAATATGAAACATAAGAATATGATAAGTTATCATAAAAAAGGCATGGTTCATCATACCGCAGCATTCATTAATCCATTGGCTCAAATAAAAAACTCTTCGATGCATTCATGATATGTAAAAAAAGTCTTTGTGAAAATTATGAAGAGCTAAAAGAATATTGGAGGTATAAAGGAGTTCTTGGAAAGAGTGGAACGCGGATCACGTGAACTAGATACGGCTATAATTCCACGAAATGTGTACTAGCGGACAAATTAAAAAGATAGATTTTAATAGAATAGTTCTCATTCAATTTGAATAGAAAGAGACTTTTAAATCTGATATTTTTTCTATTTGAGTCATTTTTTCGCTCGAAAAGCTGTTCCAAGTAGATGGTGCTAGAGATTACAGACAAAAGAGCCTTTTTCAATAAATGGATGGTGTAACGTGCTTTAGAGGTATGAGGGGGAAGTATCAGGGTGTAAAATTTCTCAATAGGTACTCCATACAAAAGGGAGGATCCTCCGACCAGACGGGTGTTGTGGCTGATGGGCTACAATTACTGACCGACGATTGTACTTGGGTTATTGTATATTTGGTGGTTCAAATCGTGATGTCATTTGGACCACCCTATATATAATCCTGATGCAGGATTTTTAGTTCTAATTTGCGTAATAGACGTCACCAGCGTCATTTTTGTCAATTTGATTATGTTCGCTACTGTGCTATGCAATACCATGTAGTCCTTATAACATGCACCTTCCATTTTTTGTGCACGCTGCGCGGAAGTTACGTCGTATAATTTCACTTCTGACGTGCATATTATATCGATGGTTTAGTGGGCACAAGTTCTACTGCGCATAGGGTTCAATCCCCAGGACGGGTAAAGTTATTGAATTTTTCCAACAGAAATTTCTCAGCAGCACCGCGAAGTCAAGATCCGTGCCCATTTGATGGCAATAGCCTCACCCTGTAATATGTGACGAACTGCTGGTAAAATGTGGCTGTGGGTACACTTCTGCATAGCCCTTTTTATTGTTGGAGCGTAATGTTTATAAGGTGTAAAGTTTATTCATCAAGTCTAATACAAACTACAGAGTTTATAAATATAATGTAGAAGTTTTACCTAGAACAATTCTCGACAAGGGAAAACGATAAATTGTTAGTGTTTCATAGCGTGGGAGCGGTGAGCGGTGAGCGTCGAATGTTTTATTAAAACGGTTACACTAACAATTACAGGGTTCAACAAAAGTGTTGGATATGTGTAAAGATTTTGTATTTCTTGTTTGTTTTGCTTTAAAATAAAGCGGTAAAAAAGACTTCGTTCTTAATTAATACTTCACACACACAAACGAACAGTACACACACGTACAGTTCCGAAGTACTATTTGAATTCAGACTAAATTGCTCACAAGCTAGATATTAGTTAATAGTCATAGTAATTATTATAAGGTTTCTCGTATTTGGACTATTTGTATGTATTATAATATATAATAGTTTATTTCATTTTACTGTATATATGTGTCTTAGTATATCAATCTATGTTAACAAATTGGATTTTTCTTATTTATTTTTTTGTACTCTATCACAATGCTGTCCATTTTGACCCAAAGGTTGACTGGTAGAGAATGCCTTATGGTATTGAGTCCGCCTATGTGCCACTCTTGTACATTAAGTTTAAATAAATAAATAAATACTTATTAGTAATGATAAGTGACAGTTTAATATAATTTAGATTTGAATAGTTGTGGAGTTAGGTAGATAGCTTTATATTTCGCAAACATGACACATTAGAAGATTTTGTCATACAAAACTTGTTTGTAACGAAACCAGCTATTGATAAATATAGGTTTCAATAAAATAAAATGGCGGAAGTTAGGCAGGTCAAATAATTACACCCCCTTTGTTGGTCCATTATTTTGTTGAAAAATAAGCGTGCTATGATTTATTTTACAGGAACCAACCAATCTCTCTTCAAACCTTTTCACCATTCTCTTGCCCTAGTCCCAATTCATTTGGGGTCGGCGCAGCATGTCTTCTTCTTCCATACTGACTGCTGCGCTCCGTGTCGCGGGTTCGATTCCCGCACTGAACAAATATTTGTATGGCCTACAAGTAGTTGTTCCGGGTCTGGCTGTTTGTGTATGTGAGTTTAAATGTTTGTAAACGCACCCACGATACAGGAGAAATTCCTAGTGTGGGGCAACGGTTTAAAAAAAAAAAATATACTTCTCTATTACTCGTCATCTCATCAGACACCTCCTTTCGCGCCATATCATTCTTCACACAGTCCATCCATCGTTTCTTTGGTCTCTCTCTTCACACCTACAGTTTTCTAAAAGACTGATAGTTTACAGCACAAAGTATCACCTCAGTTCATACTATCACAGAAATAGCTCTTCCAAGAATTGCAACCGTAAGATATCCCAGGAACCTTTAATATAGCCAGGGCTGATTGCTCGGCATCCTCCAAGCCAGGCAATCTAGGGAGACGGCGAAATTCTGAGAATTAGATGCGACTGAGTTGCATTCGACTTAAAAACGGAATTGGGGATGAAATGCGAAATTTTATTGCATGACGAATACCTATGAATATCGTATGGGGGAAATGTGCAAATTGGTTCTTTCCTAGTAAAAAAAAATAACTTTTAAAGCTGAAATGTGAAGATAAGTGGAATGCTACCTATAAGTACATTGGTTTGGGATACAGATCTAAGAACTTATTTATACGTTTTTGTGTACGTCACTTACAGGATATCATCCGTGATTGTTCATTATTTTGAGCTCCCGATATGTCGACACTGTTGCAAGCGCCATAATCGCGGGTTGGGATAACAGTATAAGTTTAGTTGTAAACCATGAAAGCTTAAAACAGTGGCAGATCTAAGAAATTGACAGTTTGCGATGTATCCAATAAAATATCGTCACAGGACTTGCCAACGGTCAACTGGTTGGCCAACTTGGCCAACGGTTACGCAATGAGTACCTTTAGCTGAGCTCTTGGTTAATCTTTTTAGTAACGCGGGTAAATCACAGTAACATAATTTGGACAAAGAAAAAGTAAGACCAGTTTTTAAGAAAGGGTAGCGTAATCCGTTGAACAATGAATCCAGTAAGATTAGCAATCTTATTAAAAATGATGAAACAAATACACTGTGAGTTTTTCTAGACAGCGTAAATGAAATAAACTTCATTGCAAAGAGATTTAAAATACTTATAGAGCGTAAATCGGGAATACTTACGTTAAAAATTTGATCCAGAAGTTTTCATTGTTGACACACGACTGCTACCTGACTAGCGGGCTTATGACAGACAGAACGATCTGTTACTAAGTAGTAACAAGCATTATATTAATATTTTTTTTCGTCTTGTAGTCCCGTCTGCATAATCAGCCTCTAATGTTCCCACTGCTGGGACCCACGGCCTCCTCTCTAGAAAGGGAATGGGCTATAATCCACCACGTGGGCCCAGTGCGGGTTGGTAGATGTCACATGTCTTGGAATTTATGGCTCTAGGACATGCCGATTTCCCCACGATGTTTTCCATCACCGTTTTGAGAGCAGTGGTGATAAAATTACACAAAGTAATGTGCCTGCCTGGGTTCGAACCCACGACTTACTGTGCGTAAGTCGGGGCCGCCACCACTGGGCCACCGCTGCTCTCACGTCCCGCCCTCAGTCACGTCCCGTCCCGTCTATCGCCTTTAATGGCTTTGCTGCCATTACTGCTGCTGCTTGTTTTTCATAGTATAAAATTGCTTAATTTCAAAGCATTCATTATAAAACAAAAGACTACACAATAGTCAAGTTTATCAGGAACCAAATCAAGAAAGTTTCCCCTAAATAGGCACAGTTAATGTAAGCTTTATTAACGACTTTCAAACACGACGAAAAGCCCATAAAATATCCCAAAACTATGATAAAATACTAAGAAAGTCGAATGTCGTGTGTACTAACAATAATCTCCGGGTTTATGCGTGTTTGAGCCGTTTATCTATTTCTGTAACACACTGTTACGTAGGGGTGGAAACGAAAATATTCAATTTGGTTGAAAGCGGTCTCGGTATAGAATTTAGATCAACATGCGTGTGTATAGTGTGGAGTGTTTGTAGATTTTGATAACAGACTGAATTTAGGGAAATTGGTTGGGTGACTTCGATGTGTGTACTTAGTGGACCACTCGAATTTGCAATAAGAATCTGAGAAGAAAGCAATGAATTACTGATCTTTCTTCTTTATCGTGTGGTTAGTGCCTAACCTGGTATTAGAGTTTTTATGCCGCCCATGGGCCTCTGACTTGGCTTTAAATGCTGTCGAGAAATAAATATCTCTCAGGCATGTTTGGTTCCGTCACGATGATTTCCTAGCTAGTGATAATTGATGAATCTGAAAAATCAAAGGTCTTGGGTTTGAACTTGAGACCTATGACTTGGTGGTTCGATGGTCACACCACTAGGCTATCACTGCTTACAATTATAGATAATCAGTTCGATTTTTGATTGAATAATATAGACATAGTAATGTCCACCTAGTATGGGACAGTAACACAATTAGAGTTTGTGTAACATTAATCTGCTTCTTTGGTCTAGTGGTAAAACATTTCTGAGCATGAGATCTTTGGTTTCTTTCCTAGGACGGGCAGTGTTTTTGGGTTTTTCGTTAGTGTTTATGTGGGAGTACTTTTAGATTAACACGTCTGCCTAATTCATAGAGGTTTACTGGCTTTTTTTATATATTTTTTTAACACAATACAATGATGCCTAATTTTGTAGTTAACAACCAAAAAGCAATAGCGAAGGAACTGAATTTTTACGAAAATATATTATAATTTCATCAATCTTTCTCAACTTTTCCACCCTACGACGATTTTTAGTGTTACGCAAAAAATTGGAAAACAGAACACTGAAATTCACTTAGCTGTCTGTCAGTCAATCTGTACGTCACGGCTTTCGATTTTCAAACCAGCCAATAGGCAGCAAGTATTTCAGCGTAGTATTTGGCACAACAGACGCTAAACTAAATTCTGAACACGAAATAAATTCGTAAATTATCTTAGGTCCCAATTTCCCAAAGGAAATATTATTCATCATTAATTAGTTTAACTTTGAACTTCTGCCCAGCTCAAATAAGATAAATAAACTTGAATTTCTATAATAATTACGATGAAACCGAAAAATTGTCTTTAAACTTCCAAGCAGTAGGAACTTTTTTCTAGAATATTTTCGTCTTGAATTTATCTTAAGAGCATTTACGTCTTACGGTATTTCATACAAACTTTCAAGTCCTTTTTTTCGTAATTACTGAACCGATTTTAATGAACCTTGATACGCTTAATACATTTCCAAAATATTCTCTGATAACTTTTTAGACCTATGTATCTCAAGCATATGAAGTTTCATTAAAATCGGTTCAGTCATTTCGATAAAAAAGGACTTTGAAAGTTTGTCTGAACTGCCGTAAGTCGTAAAGGCTCTTAAGACTGAAATAAACTAGCAGGTAAATAAAAGTGCTGAAACTTAGAAAATTACTTCGCGCAATGGAACTCCATTTCATATCGAGAGCGGAACGAGTAAAAAAGTATCGGTTTGCCGACGAAGTACCGCAGAACTGGACAGAACAAATGTACTCGGTTGGGTTTGAAAAATGTTTGCAACCTTCCTTGGTATCGAGGTCAAGTCTGTAACTCTAAGGGTGTTTATACACGAGCAGCTTGAAGCAGTTATAACTCAGTACATGTTCCGTTGTTTTTGTATCTTCACAGTAAGACACTGGGTGGGTATATCAGCTCCACACCACCTACATTGATATGTAATGACGTATCTGTTTGTATGATACATGATTGATTGACCTTTGCGACATCTTTGACATGAACCGACTGCTTCAAAATTCAGCAGCATGACGGAATTCCGCCTTGAGGTCGGACTGTTGTTGCAAGAACTAGTGGGCACTACTTCTACTAAACTATGGTGGGGTCGGCTCTCAGTCTAACCAGATAGAGCTGAATACCCGTATTTTAAATAGAGTGACTGACTATCTGACCTCCACAACCTAGTTAGTACTGGATAATACGATACCCCTGGGTAAGACTGGTTGTCAGACTTTCGGGCCACTGACTACCTGTAACGACAGTCGAAGGTCGGGATCAACGACTTAACGTGCTTTCCGAGGCACGGAGGAAAGTAGGTATGGTTAATGGCTTAACCTGAAGATTGACCCGAGCAGCTGTTATTATTTAGACACGAGACACACGCTGGTTGTCAATCGCTTCAGTTTTTTTTTCAGCTAATCCGACGCGGCTGAAAACAACTACTCAAGTAGATGAAAATGAATCCGCGAGCAGAAAATATTGACTCCTCAAGCGGAAAGTGTACGGATGCCCTATGAAATACAAACCATATTTTCCCGTAATGTAACTTTTCGTTTCTAGAAAGGGAATAAATCCGGGGTCGAGATCGAGGCATCTTTAAGGCCAAGTTTTATTATTGACAGGAAACATTCCGAATTCCCGAATCAAACAACTCATGTCAAAGAAAAATAAGTCATATTTGGGAAGTTTCCGAAGGCGTTTACTTGCGAGTTTGGCTTGACAGAACTTGGGACAAATATGTTGGGTAATCAAGTTCGAAAGTAGGCTAAGTACATAACGCTGGTAGTATCAATCTTGTTAGACTTCAGCTTCTTTAACTTACCAGTGACGACGTTTAGTATGGATTTGATTAGTTTCAAATAGATGGTTTTAAAATGTCTGTGTTTCGGGTTAAGGAACTCCATAATGCGACGTTGTCTGTTAGTCTGTATATCAAAGCTACTTCTTTCAGGAACTACTTAATATACCATCGACTTGAAAGTTATAAACCCTTTCATATCGCTAAGAAATTTTTCAACTGTCTTAGTTTAAAGTCTTTATTTATTTAATTAAGGTTCACCAACAGTTGTTACAGATATAACACAGATAGGAACATATAAGCAATTGTGTCTTAAATCTAACTGCACAACCAATTACAGGCAAACACCACATGCAAAATGCTCGTTTAATTATAAATTTAATTTTAAAGACCTACTAATGTACCTACTTAAATTCTAGATAATTATACTAAATACTTATAATAATTACGTCTGACAAACGTCTTTAAGAATGTGTTTTTCAGGTTCAAATATCGCACGCTTTTTCTGTATTTTTTAGGAAAATTCTTATTCCATACATAAGCACATCACGTATGAGACTACTGTCTGAATCAAATCCGCCGTGTTAATCTCGAGTATGTCAATGTAAAGGATTTTATTAAGCCTCTCTACATACATTTTAGTATCTGAACTTTATAGCGTTTGACTAATAAAATGTTACTTGAACTTGATTGAATTCTGCTTTCAAAGGGACTGAGATTTATCTCTGGAAGCCTACATTTTACTTTTTTTTACTCGAAGTTTACTATTTCTGGCATTCATTGTATCGAAAAGAAGCAATCACTACATAGCATAAAACAAAGTCGCTCCCGCTGTCTGTATGTCCCTATGTATGCTTTGATCTTTAAAACTGCGCAACGGATTTTGATGAGGTTTTCAGTAATAGATAGAGTGATTCAAGAGGAAGCCGGGGCGGGTCGCTAGTTTGTAATAATAGAAGAAACGATGGTTGGGATGTGCTAAAGGATGATATGGCATGAAAAAAGGTGTCTGATGAAATGACGGATAATAAAGAAGTATGGGAAAAGAAGACATGCTGCGCCGACTCCAAATAATTCGGGATAAGGATAGGAGAATGACGAGCGATGATGAGTCGATACATAAACACATCATCATCATTATCTTGCCCTTGTCCGAAAGAAGATTCTTAGCTTCTCTATTAATCGTCATCTCATCAGACACCTCCTTTCGTGCCATATGCTTCTCCACACAGTCCATCCATCCTTTCTTTGGTCTTCCTCTACTCTTATACCCATCCACAGTCATACTCAAAACTTCCCTCACGACATTTTTCTCATTCCTCCGCATCACATGCTAATACCCCGACAACCGATTATCACACAACTTACAGAAACAGATAAGTATACATCACTAGTATAACTAATTTTAATTGATTCAACATCGTTTTACATCAACTTCTAGACCATAAATCATGTTTTGTTCGTTCGGACTGAAAACCAAAAAGTTTTTAAACTTATCTTTTTATTGTGCAAGTTCCAACGAAATATCTTCAACCACAAAATCATAAGTACAAAACACATTTTCCAAGAAGTTCGTCCTAAAGTTGCTTCAAAATGCATTCGTATTCCCTGACCATATGCAGAGGTCTTCAACATCTAAGTTACTTGTTACTTGAGTCAGCTAAGTCATAAGTAAACGTCGTGATGTAAAATGTGGACGATCCGTTATACTGTCTATTTAGAGTTGCCAACGGATTGTGGGTTTGTGTTTTGTGAGTTAATATAAAATATGTAGGTAATGTGTGAGTATCTTGTGTAAAACTGAGCCTGATTAAAGTACTGAGATTATTGCAACGTTAGGTATCCAGTCTGTGTGTTTAGAAAAAAAATATCAACGTTGACATTTAAATTTTGACAATTAATTTTGTAAACTCTTTTTTTTGTAAAAAAAAGAGGGTAATTACATTTTTCGTCGTAAATTTCTGCTTTTTATTACCTGTTTCTAGCGCCACCGTAATGAATGCCGTAAACAAAGCACACCATTGAATTTTCAATTCTGTCGATAGACACAGTTATACTGCACACAGTTATATAGGTTTCTCAACCTTCACTTACATGTATGTAACGCTACCTCTATTTATTTTAAACTAGCTGTTATCTGTAAATAATAACAATCTCTATAAAAAAAAAATACAACCAATTACAAAAAGTATAATTTTACTGAGGATCGAACTTGCGACGTGATGCACGTAAAGCGGTCATGAAACCGTTTATCTATTTGTTTCGCTGACATATACTTTGAAATAGACGTTGTTACGCATATCATGACTGAAACGGCAAACAATTGAATAATACTGAAAGAATGCAGTATTGCTCACCCCCTTAAGCAAATAGCGTGATAATATATAGCCTAACATTTGAAGAAGCCTGTTATAGATATTTATGCAAAATTTGAACAGGATCTATGTAGTAGTTTTTGCGCCAAGTCGGAACATCGATTTGGATTTTAACGATTTTATTATATGTAGAGAAGAGATAGAGAAGAGATTCATCATTTTACATCACTTTTTGTAGCGGTTCATAGAACACCTGCTCTCCAAATTGCAACTATGTGGTGTCAACTGTCTGGGAGTTAAATGGCTGTAACAGACGCACAGAACGAATCTACAATGGTTTAAAAATGGTCATCTGTGAAGTAAAGTCTCACCAATTCTCTTCTCTTCTATAGATCCTAAACCAAAGCAAAATAAAGTAATGTAACAACAACTCTAATACCAGATTATCACAACATAGCGAACTAATATCCTAAACAATTCCCTGAAACGGTTCCAAATGGCAAGTGTTTACCTCTCTACCTAATGTAAGTGCTATCATTATCCGCTCCTAGAGAAGGACAGTGTTATCACTATGTATAACTGCGTCTCTCTCTAACGCAATAAACGAACATTATGGCTGTATTACGTTTTAACACCCTGAATGTAATGTTATAATCTAAGGGTATTTATAGAGGATGGTATTTGCTTTTTAGAATTGTATACTGACCAAGTATAGTGTTTGTTTGTGTGTGTTATATCAACTCGTATACATCCTGCTTGTTTCTCTTAAGTATAGTCTTATATTCTTCAGTCGGGAGTCGGTATACAGATGGACAAAGGGGCTGGATAGTTTTTGTATGAATTGGCCTGCCTAATAGTCCAGGATCCAGGGTCCATTTTTACAATTAATTACTAACAAGCTAATTTTCTGTAAGTAGCTTCATTTAGAAGAGACGCCCAACTTTTGCGGTGAAAGCCTCCAATTTTCGAAAAATCTAAATTTCGACTTTAAATTTCCATTTTCCTAACTTTCAATTTTGCAATGTATTGAGCAGAACGTTCAAGATATCGTAAATTATAAATTCGAATACCTCTTGTTTTGTGTTTTTTTTTTAAAGGAAGTTCCTTGAGTTGGAAAGGAATTTGCCCAGCAGTGGGACAGAGTGGGCTAACCATTTAAGGATGATTGGAAGGTAAACAACCTTACAGTAACTGACTTATGAAGGAAGATAGCTGAGACAAGAATTAGTACTAAAAGTATTTATTTAAATCATTCAAATTCAAACTAGTATTGTTTACTAAGTGGGAGCTCGAGGCTAAATAATAACAGCCACTCGGGTCGAGTCCGTGGATGGGTGACCGCCCATTACATACCGCGTTTCCTCCGTGCCTCGGAAAGCACGTTAAGCCATTGCTCCCGGCTGTAATTTGTAAATCTTCGACTGTCGTTACAGGTAGTCAGTGGCCCGAAAGTCTGACAACCAGTCTTACCAAGGGGTATCGTATTACCCAGTACCAACTGGGTTGTGACGGTCAGATAGGCAGTCGCTCCATGTAAAATACTACTATTCAGCGGCATCCAGTTAGACTGGAAGCCGACCCCAACATAGTTGGGAAAAGGCTAGGCAGATGATGATGATTGTGTTTACTAAGTGGGAGCAGTTCTGATGGCTGCTCACTCTATTCAAAGCACAGTTCCTCTTCAGGACCATTTTATTTCATGAACCGTTTTTCCGGGAAGAAACTATTTTTAACCTGATACAATGTTATTTATTTTATGTCGTAAATATAGTCTCGTTAACTTGGTCCATGGAATTACACCCACGCATATTGTGTGGGCGTTTAATTATTTTACACAGGCGTTTATAACTCAGGGAGATATAAATAAATGCATAATAACGTAATATGACTATGATTATACTTTTATGCCTCTTAATTATACATAACATAACATCACGCTTGTTATACCCGAAGGGTTAGGTAGAGGTGTGCCCGCAGACATATAACATTATTTTTTGTATATGCGGAACCTGAATATAGTTTGTTCAAAATAAGTAACTGAATCGATTCCAATCATTTTTAAACCATGTTACATTTTTTCCCAAAAATATTTAAAAAAGTTAAAAGTTGGACACCGACCGAGCCGACCTTTAAGTACCTATCGCAATAATTTAGGTACCTACTGCCAAATTATTATTATCAATGAGCTTAAGACGACGCTGGAGGCGCGCGCTGCGTGGTGACCACGATTTTGTGCGGACAACTAGATAACAGAACAAGCTTATAACTTTGTGATTTTTCATGATACAGTTTTGAAGTTTTGTACATAGATTCTTTACATAAAAATACTAGACACGTGTATCAGGTTTCGCATATACTAAAAATAATGTTGTAGATAGCTATATCTGTGGGTGTGCCTAATAGTACATTTCACCATTTATGTTTAAATACCATGTAGGCACAAATCCAGACTCCGTGGCTGCTACTCAGAATGCCCTGATGGAAATGATGAACCCAATAACACTATGCCCGATCCGGGAATCGAACCCAGGACCTCTTGCTCAGCAGTCGCGCTAGTTAACACTAGATCAACGGGGCTGTTTAAGTTTGTCGAAGGACCAAGACTTAAAAATGTAGCTTGGTCATACTGCGTCGGTGTTCCCAAGTTCATATGACCGCAATCTATTTAAGTCGCAAGTTAATAGGCTTTTTTTGGGTTAGCTTGTTCCATCGTCGACCTCATCTCTGTCCTCAGGACTAGATTGACGTCAAGAGTAAGCCCATTTAGTATAAAAAAAAAATTAAAAACTTGCGACCCGCCTATGTAGAGTACTGCGACCGGTCGGAGTAACTGCAATAGGCTACGTTGATGCTCTTTTTTCTTCTAAACATAATCTGTCATTTGCTCCTTCTTTTTTAATTAACATTTTTTTTTATGGGCAAAGGAATGCACACCCAAGGCAGACCGCTGGCAGGGTCGCCATGTATTGTGAGGAGAATTGAATGAAAGACGAGTTGAGGTACACTGAATATATTTTAGGATAAATTTAATTTTCATCGTTAATTTAAAAAAAAAAACAGTTTTTCCAAACATTTTAACAGTGTTGGTATTGCACTTTTGTAGGAAACAGCAGATTTTTTTTAAAATGGGGGAAGGGGGGGCAGAATGATCTACTGAATACGTCGTGGTAACCGTATGTGCGTCGGTATCTCTTCCAACCTGTATATTGCATGTTAACCAATACATAAACACACAGCTAAAAAATAAATAAACTAAGTAGAAGCCACAGTAGTAAAATACGTCGAGTAATTTTAATAACTACCGACATAAAACGCATTTCGATCATTATCTCGGTAAAAACAAACCCCACTGCATACTAAACTAAATGCTAATGTACATTTAGTTTCATTTTGCTTTAACTCAATTACGCAGGACGGCTAAGGAAATTCAATTTAGCTTTCTAACCTTCAAAGTTAAAAGATCAAACGTATAGGTGTTCGCAGGTAGGTAAAAGCCACAGTGGAAAATGAAAACAGTGGTTCAACAGCTGGAGTACTTCTGTCTATTTTTTTATTCATCCTAGTAACGAAAGACATTTCAAAAAACGAAATATAACAGTTGATTGGCTCCTAAAACGAGTATGACGTAATAAATAATACATAATACTTAACCATTTACGAACCTGCCACTCAGGATTTAACTGCCAAATTTAGTACAACAGTAATTTAATTTAAATAGTAGCAACCTTGTTCTACACCGGACATGTTTTAGATTTGATATAACTTTAATAGAAAAACAGTAATTAATTATCAAACAACTCAATAAATTAAGATGCAAATTCCAAAGAAAGAAAAACACTATCTTTGCAGGTGTCTCCCGGCTAACTTATAGTCTTTTTGCAGATTTTACTTTCAAGAATACACGCGACAGGATGTCTTATACTCCGTGACTTTTTAGTCATCTTATAAAGGTGGTCCACTCAATGTATCCGACATCAAATACCTTTAGGCGCGATTTTTTACAACAGGGTATTTTTGACTACGTCATGCGTCGTCTTCTTTTCTTTTGCGTGTGGTTAGTGTCTAACTTGGTGTCATAGTTATATTCCACTCATGGGCCTCTGACATGGTTTGACATGCTGTCTCTCTCAGGCATGCTAGTTTCCTCACGATGCTTACTTCACCGAAGCAAGTGATAATTATACAATACGGACATGAATTCGATAGATCAAAGGTGCGTTCTTGGGATTCAGTGATAGTCTAGTGGCGTGACCGTCGGACTGCCAAGTCATAGATCTCGACTTCGAACCCAAGACGCGCACCTCTGATGCGTCGTAATAATGAATAATATTTTTATTTAAAAAAAAAACAAATCTAATTAATACCTATAATTTTTTATGAATGTTTAGTAGTCTTTGGATACATGAAATGGGCTGCCGTAGGAAGTCTAAAATGTCACGGTGAATAAGATATGAAGGTATTTTTTTAATTACTTTCATTTTACAAATCGAGTTTTGTGTATCAAGCTTGTATAGCCTGCCCCAGCGTGCGTCACTCGACCAGATGCTTCTGCGGCCCGTGACATACTGTTAACAATTTGTTTTCTCCGTAGCAGCTGTCGCAAGACGTGATACTAACTTTTGTTTGCAGTTGTTCTACTGTAAATCATGGACCTACTGTTCAGGTACGTTATAGGAAAGGGGTTGGCCATACGTGACCGACCCTTTCTGATTCACTATTTATACTCGGTGACCTGCTACAATAACTGGAAAAATTGGTGTTTCCTACGTGCCTTGAAGGTATTGAAGAGCAAATTATTATGATGATTTGCTAGTGTTCAGAGGGACTTGTGCTCTGTCGCTTGGGAATAACAAGTAATACTAGGGTCTATTCACTTCGTATTCATATCGTACCTTAGTACTTTTTATGGTCTTACGTTTTACCAATTATTTGGTAAGTTGGCTTGAAAATATTTCCGGGACTCAACTTGAATTCGAATAAGTATTGGACCGAACTGAAATGAACATTGGTAGTGTGTCTCACCAGAATTAATTTTTGTAAATTATTTTTATTTATTCTTTATTTTTTACTTTAGAATAAAACTGGGGGCATAATATGAGTGTACGATAGACAAACTCTGCCTAAGTCTTTGGGGATTACAGAAGTGATGTTATGTCACTAAAGTTCAAGCTTCGAAATTCCTGAAAAGCCTGAAGTTCGTTGGCCCCGAACCTTCCAGATTTTTCCACCATTATACCAGTCAACACGTCCATCCCAAAGGGCTCATAGCTATGAATCGCCGTTCACTCCCGACTCCATATAAATATTTTATCTCACCCCCGAGACCCTGAACTTACAAAATTTACTGTTCTTTTTTTGTGATAAGAAAAAGGTATGTTTCCGATGGCTTAGTGTTTATTGGAAACTTACAAAATTTGGATCATTAATTTTCTTCTACTCTCTTATTGGACCAGATTTTATGGAATTTTAACATTTTTTGTGAGAAATTCCTGATGGATGGCTTGACCCAGTCCTTTGGAACTTATCCCCTCTTTACGGGATGAATTTAAAGGCAATCTGGTGCAAAATGATAAGTTATGGAAAAGTATATAATTCTTTTTAGACCAAGACTTTTTTAACGACAGACAATTTGTGAAGCTTCTTAGTCTGTAATCCCCGAAGGGTTAGGCAGAGGCAGTGGTGAAGTTTCCATACAACTCGGTTCCTACCGGATTCCCTTTGAAAAATATCACAGTCAGTATTCTATAGACAAATAATATAACCAAAGTCAAAACTAAGTGTACAATGTGGTAATCACATAAAAGATGTGTAATCCGGCGTACCTCTTACAAAAATTGACCCTTCGTTACTGGGCAGAGGTGTCCTTATAGTACACCTACATTTCGGCAGTCATGTTTAAGTCCCATGTAATAGGGGGCGAGCCTATTGCCATGAACAGGGCACAATTCCAGACTCCGTGGCTTCTACTGAGGAATACCTGATAGAAAAATTGAATAACATTTTGCCGACCTGGGAATCGAACCCAGAACCTCATGCTCAGTAGTCGCGCCTGCGACCACTTGACCAATGAGGAGTCTATCTAGTTTATTCTATGACAGTGTTTTAAAAAAGGCTTAGAATGACAAGTTGTTGTTAGAGATGAATAATGCGTTGGTCGTACTATTTGCTCAGAAAATATGAACCTTTGTTTTAGAATATTTGGCTAAATAATTTACAACATATATCAGGATTAGTTGAAAGAACCGTGCTCATTTGTATGATGATGTGTCAAGTTATTCGGCTTATTATTTCAACGTATTCTATAGATGTACATCTGTAACTGGCTCAACGTCGCCATCTTGATTTTACATTTCATAAAACAGTTGCACAATTGATGACACGGTTGGTACAGTGGTTGAGCGATTGGCTTCTACGCTGCGTGTCGCGGGTTTGATCCCCGCACGGAACATATATTTGTATGACCAATAGGTAGTTCTGGGTCTAGAAGTTTGTGTAAGTGAGTTTAATTGATTTTAAACGCCCCCACGGTACAGGAGAAATTTCTAGAAAAGGGCAACGTTTTAAAAAAAAAATGTATATCAAAAACGCTTCTCTGTCAACGTTATTGGAGCATAAATAATAACCTTGTAGCACTATAGAATATTCTCGCATACTGCAGGCATTCTCGTACCAACAACTTTTTTATCGATAGATTCAGTGAGAAGTCTTACCAGTGGGGTATCATTTTACCCAATGATACCTCTAAAAGGCAGATAGCAAACTAGATTTTCATTGGTTTATTATTTACCTTTTCTCATAGGTAAGTTATGGAATAAGACGATTCTGTGCTGATAGATCTGGCTAACGTAAGACGTTGCGTTGGAAGGCGTCGCACTAGGTGGACCGATGACCTGGTAAAGGTTGCGGGGATCCGCTGGATGCGAGTCACATGGGACCGGTCAATGTGGGGACACTTGGGGGAGGCCTATGTCCAGCAGAGGACGTCTTTCGGCTGAAATGATGATGATGAGGGATCATCTATCAGCACAGAATTGCATTTTTTCATGATCCTTTTCAGTCGTTCAGAACCGTCATATTTTGCAAGAGCGAGAAGAGCTTCGTTCTGGTAAAATTATTCGTAAATTTAAGATAATTCAAGACTCACCTTAAGCCTAAATTTTGGAAGTTTCCAGAACGTCGAGGTTCGATGAATACGATCGTCAAGTGTTTCGCTCCTGACCTTGACTTCTGCTCGAGTGCCCTCGACAATACAACTCATGTAAATCGCTTATACCTAGAGGTCTGATGAAGGATGAGGGTAACGTAACGTCGATAGCCGTGTTTCAAGTTTCAAAAGTTATCGAGATATGTCTGGGTTTTGCTTTTTATCATGAAGGTAAGTTGTGTTCTTTGATTAACGGCCTGTTTTTACTGAAGGGTTGGGCAGAGGTATATCAGGGTATACACCTATGAAAGTTGTGTAGAAGGTACTAACTAACATACAGTCTCGCTTTGACCTTTTTAATCGGTACTATTCTTAGTAAATATAGTTTTCTTCGAAATTCCACAAAAAAATCCGTTGCTAGGCAAATGCTTCCTTCGATACTCAGTTCAAAGTTACCTATGTATACCGATATATTTAAATTTAATTTAAAACTTTAACGTTTGTAAGATACAATACAAACCTGAAAATTAAAGACTATGTACAGACGCCAGCACATCAAGTTACCCGAAACTGTCAAGTTTTCGCAATCAACCTTGCACCTAATGCTTTAGCGATAAAGTTGAAAATCTATCATAGAAATTTGACAGATTTTTGTAGCTTTATATGCTGGCGTCTGTACAAAAACATCACATACATTCTTCAATTAAATTAGCTGAGTAACTTTCCTGAAATTCGAATCTCTATTAAAAAGGGTGATGCAAAAAGGTGATGGCATATTTTAATGAATGACATAATTTTGAGGCTAACCCTCAAAAACAACGAAAAACAAAGTAAGGCAGACTTTAATCCCTTAATTAACCCTCCCAAATTTTAAATTAATTTGGTTGAAAGAAAAATATGCAAATTAATTGTTCTGTAGGGTCTACCTGACCCCTGGCCTTGAATTATGCGTGGTGGCTTGATGCGAACCCGTGCGGATCGGCGCGGACCGTTGCGAACCGCTGCGGTCACGCCACGTCGTGAGTTCCGATATGTAATTACGTTTTTGGAATTGTTGAACATACGGGCTCATATTCTGGAGGGGCTCGTGGTTTAATAAGAACAGCCACATATGTGGGTCATGTAGGTTAAGCAAAGCTTGCAGAGGTCGGACAGTTGACTGGTGAATATCGAATATACCGAGTCCCGCCTGTGCATCGGAAAGCACGATAAACTGTTCGTCTCAACTGTCATTTGTAAATTGACAGTCGTTACGGGTAGTAAGAAGCCGGTAAGTATGACAAGAAGTTTTTTTCTAAAGCGGAGCGTTTTATCTAGTAACTGTGTGATAGAAGTCAGATAGACAGTCGCTCCATGTAAAATACTGGTATTCAATTGCATCCGGTTAGACTAGAAACCAACCCCAATATAGTGGGGAAAAGCTAGTCAAATTATGACAGGATCAAATTCTAGAAACACATACAGAAGTCGCAGGGTTATTTCATTTAAAGTTTTGCGCCTGCAGGCGACTTCATTACGGAATAGTGCAAAACAGTGAACTACTCCACTGAATGTGGGCTTGTGAATACGTAAGCTGTATAAAGTTTTGCACGATGTACCCGTGCAAAGTTCGTAGGTTTTTTAATTCACAAAGGCTCACCACGTCCTAATGAAAATTTAAAGCCAATAATTTTGTTGTGATTCTCACAAAATTGCCGAAGGGAAAATTGGCATGGTGCCATCTGCCATGTGTCATATTATCAATACTAATTCTCATCTTCATCAAGATTGCCTTTTTCTAAAGTTTGTCAAAACATAGATGTCACATCTATTTTTTGATTAGAAAAAAGACATAGAAAACTTGTGATTTGGTGTCTCCGTGAGATCAAAATATCAAAATTATAAGTTCCCAAGTTGGGCCTACACTCTCCTTGCACACGTAGTTACACGTACACTGTGAAAAACAAATATTTATAGAAAGAGTTACCATGGAGTTTCTTGTTGGTTCTTCTCTTTTGACCTTTCATAAGTACCCATGTATTAGGTTTATGTGCAATCAGATATTTTAATTTTGGACAGGTTACACTTTTACATTCCCCAACCATTTGATTTATGCAAATACATTACTTTTATCCCCTTTGTTTCGTCTATCGCAACAATATCAAATAAAATGTCTTTGTCTCCAAATGAGAGACTGTAGTCGATATATTTCCATCTCCTCGACATCTAATGCTACTATTTGCAGTATTAACGCTTCTCCGAGACATAAATATCGTCCCAAGAATAACGCAGGTGAATTTTTCTTACATTTTCTCGGGATATTTTTCTCTAAGACAAGGAAACATGCAATATCATTTTGAAATTCTTCTCGAATCTTCGCTTACTCGATTGCTGGGCATGAGGTCTTGGGTTCGATTCCCAGGTCGGACAATTTGTTATTATTTTTTTCCATCAGATACATCTCAGTAACAACCCGGTTGATAGCACGAGAATAAAACATCTGGCGAAATGTTGGTGGAATATAAGTAGGTGCACCTCTTACCTTAGAGGAGGTGTGATGTTATGTCTAGCCTGCTATTTTTATCAACAGGCTATGAGCATAAAATCAACTTCAAAATGAAGAGGAACATACTGTGTTGTGCTTACCCATTTCTTACGTTGCAGGCCGCTGCATAGCCACAATTAGCTACCCGAAGACCCTTGCTTGAAAACGGCAACCAAACACGTTACCAGGTTTTGTAACCATACCGCTCAGTGTGTAAATTAGTAGTTTTTGTTTAGTAAAATTGTTATAATATTTTAAACTATCATTGGTCACTAACATTATTATTATGTACACACACACATACACCCCGACACACAAATTATAACACACACTCACACATTATTATTTATTTTTTTACGTGTCTTAATCCTCAATGGATGTCCGCCGGGGGGCAGGCGGAGGAATCGGTCAGACTCCTACTGACTAAAAGCACACGGTGTTGCTCCTCGTCAGTTCTGACTGGGGTGCGGGGACACAGTTGCATTCTCCACAATCACCCCAGCAGTCATAACATTGTACCTACATCAAACCTCCACCAGGCCCGTTTCAAACTATGCACCGTATATTTCCACAAAACAGAGCGACTTTGCTAAAGTTTTACCTTATTACGCCCACGTGTGGCCCTTTGTTATTAGTCAAACGTACCCGAGGACTCCAAGTCACAGGGTTAATGTAAAATCGGTCCGAATACGGCTCACTCAACGGAATAATACCCAACCTATCGAAATTCAATCATAGTTGGCAGAATGGTTACGCTTTCAATCCAGTCTGTTTTTCTGTAATAGTGAAACTTCCGAGTGACCGATTGTGATAGTTGTTCTTAGGATAAATGGGTCTTTTAATATAATAATATTTTTTTATAAGGCCATAATGTAACATAGTCAGAAAGAAAGTCACCGAACTCAAAATTACGGCGATTTGAGTTAAATACCTAAAATTACTCCTAAAAACATGGGCTACTGTCTAATGAATCAAAAAGTGACGATATCGTACTAGAAAAGGTCAAACAAAAACATGTTTTCTTTTTCGTTTCCGTGAATACGAACTAAAACACGAACACAGTTTTGTTATTTCTCACAAAACGCAAATTTCGTGTTAGGTCACTTTTGTTGCCAGGGTGCGTGTAGAAAAATGTAAGGAGGCAAAAGGGTGGGGGGTGTTTCTTCAAATGCTGCCGTTTCATTCTGCAGCAGTGAGGCAGTGCTTCTTGGAGCAGTCTAACTAGATGTAGCTAAATACCAATATTGTACATGGAGCGACTGCCTAATATCTGACCTCCACAACTCAATTAGTTACTGATACCCCTTGGTAAGACTGATTGATAGACTTCCGGGCCTCTGGCTACCTGTGACGACTGTAAAAGACCTACTTGCTTTCCAAGGCACGGAAGGACCTCGATATGTAATGGATGGTCCCACCCATCCTCGGGCCGACCTCGGCAAGCATCGCTTCACTTTGAAGATAGACAAGTGCGGCTGTTATTATTTAGCCACGAGCGTTTTACAAACACAAAAAAGTCCGTGAACGTTATAAAGCAAAATAAATAAATCGAGCTTAGCGTAAATGAACTAAAATAACTAATCCTTCGTGCCTATTACACTATATTATTATCTAATTGGGTATTTAACGATATTGTAGTAATTAATAGTTATAACAAGGGAAATAGCGTGACACATTAGCGATAGCGAGTTTATTTTCTTTGGGCTAAAGTTTTACGGAATGCGAAGTAAACTCATTAACGATTGTTATTGTAGATTTGAATTCAAAGTAACCCTTATTAGTTTACAAAGTTTCTCAAAAAAACTTAGAACAACTACTTCTGATAACAATCAATGAATCAACTCGGTCCATGCGATCTAGGCAGCTTATTGATGAAGTCGGTCCATCTAGCTCGGCGGTGTCGCTCACTACGATCGCGAATCATATTTTGTTCAATATACAAACTGACACTGACCTGTAAATTGCAAAGAACGTAAGTACATTTGAATTTCGCGGGGTACCCTGCCGCACCCCTTAAGGACTCCTTAACTTCAGTTGACGGTTTGCTGCCCCCTATGCATTACTACCTTTACCTTGAAGGTACTACCGTAGTGCTCACAGACGGTTCACAACTTATCAATCTTATAACTCAGGTCATAAGGGTGAAAACTGGTCGACCGTCAGCGAGCGTTGTAGTACCTGTCCGAAGCCACTACTAACGCTGTAGAGGTAGCCGAGATTTGGTCGAAGATAATTTAACTTGAACAATGATTAAGAAGAGGACTTGGAAGAAAGTTCATAAACAAATCGTAAATATTTAGTTAAAACGGCAATTTGACGTTTACATGAAACGTGAGCAAGAATTGAAATTCGGGTCAGAATCTAGTACGTGTTCTTTCATATTATGATTTATGACGTCATCACTATTACGTGATTCTACGTACCTTTATTATAACGTAGCTTTGGAGCTCGCTTTCGTATTCTTGTAGTTTTACTTCGTATTTATTCAAGACACGATTTTTTTTACTAGTACATTTTACCTCTGGGATTGTCGTCGTTTACTTCTCTAGAAATGTTTCTTTGTAAAGTGGAGTAAATTGTTCTCCCGATTTTTTTTCTAAAGTGGAGTAATTGTTGTAGCAGATTTGTTTAGCTACCAAACTGGTTAATTGTATCAAAACATACAAATTGTGAATAGCCCAATAGCAAGCTGGAACTATAATTCCTTAACAACTCATCATAAAATGTTCTAAATAGGGTATTCGTAAAAACTTAATACCACTGATAAATGTCTCAAAAAGATTTTTAAGAAAAAAGACTCCCAGAAGTTTTTGAATCGCTCTCTAAAAACGGGCCTCTTCACCCCGTCATAAGTATTAATTTCATAATTTGTCAATTACAGACATCCGATGTACCTTTGTCTACAATAAGAAGAATATGGTTTAAATGAAAAATAGTATTTTGCAAAACGGTATCTTAATTAAAATTCGGTTTTATTAGTGTTTTTGAGTAGGTATAGAATAGACACGACAGCAGTTTCATTAAATACTATGGAATGTTATTCGAATGAGTAGAACGCCTCTATGCAACAACCGATCAGCTAATGCGAAAAATTAATCCTCATCATTACTTAAATATATGAAAGACGGCAAGAATTAAGAGTAGGCACATTTTATCAGCAATAATGTTATAAACATTGATAAATTGTTTACACATTCGGTATTCTGCACATTAGATAAAGCGCGCGGCAAGTGGTCGGGTGTGGTGTGAACCGAGATAATTCAAGATGGCGGAAGAATCACAGAGGAATCGGAATAATGACATGAATTCCAAAGTCCCAACGTCAGGATCCGAGCGCAAAGTAGACTTAGATACTTTCCTCGTAGAAGAAATCGGACATTTCGGGAAGTACCAGTTGAGGACTTTCTTATTGTCTATGCTTTTGGTGATCTTCACTGCTTGGAGTACCGTTGAATACATGTTCACCACCAGTCGAATAAGTACCAGGTAAATAAAATTATAGCTTCTTTTTTTGATATCGTTTTTCCTCCTAGTTACAATTCACGCTTTGGGTTGGGTTTACAATCGAGTCGTCTGAATTTGAGAATTCTGTCAGTGTGGTGGGGTCAAGGGGGTTTATTTGAAGCGCCCCCATGTGATTTAGCTGCAGCGTCGAAGTATTTAAATAAATTCTAACGTTTTTGACGTTGCATCTGTCAAAATCATCTCAAAATGCGTAAAATGAATCTCTAGTCCGGCCATTTTGTTGACAGTGACATATATAATCTACAACCCACCCCCTCCCCCATCACCCCATCCCTCAATTCAGGCGACTCGATTCTAAACCTTACCCGGTTCACCTTTTTTTTACAAAATCTTGTACAAAGGTCAAAGGTTTTTCCATAGTTTTTTTTTTATAAAGCGTTGTTCCTCTTCGCTAAGAAATTCTCATGTGTACTACCCACTACTTTTTTAAAATTTATAAACATTTAAACTCACATACGGAAACAGCCAGACCCGGAACCTGTAGGCCATACAAATATTTGTTCCGTGCGGGAATCGAACCAGCGACACGCAGCGCAGCAGCCAGTCGCTCAGCCACTGCGCCAACCGTGCCGTCATTTCACTCTTCTTAACATGACTGTGCTGCCTTTTCTGGATTATCCGTCATAAACGCTTTTGAGTCATTATACCAGCATAGGTCTTGCACGGTGGCGTGGACTCTCATTTTCCAGCACAAGCATAATCAGCCTATAATGTTCCCATCGCTGGGACTCAGGCCTCCTATCCATGAGAGGGAATGAGCTATAATCCACCATGCGGGCCCGGTGCGGGTTGGTTATTTTCCAGCATCTTCTAATTTTTCATATCAGCGATTCCTCTTTAATTGCGTATCGTGCTGTTTGCTGATTGGTTTAAATTACTTAGAACCTCTCAGATATTTTCTACTTTTTCATTATGTTATTACAGATGTCTGATCCCGGAGTGTGAAGAAACATCAACGAGTTTTTCACCTTATTGGTTGGCGAACGCAGTGCCACAGGGCGACGAATGTGAACGTTTCGCCAGCGTGAACTCAACGTTCCGGGTAGTCGACAGCGACACCTGCCCCGCATCACTCTTCAACCGTAACACCCGCGTGCCTTGCGATGACTTCGTGTATGAGAACACATTTTCTGTTGTTTACGATGTAAGTCGAGGAAATAACGATGCTGTATAATATTATAGGTAGTTGATGACAAGGATTCATAAACATCATTCTCCTACCTTTATTATAATTTATTTAGGCTCGCTTGTCTTCTTCTTAGTCATTTCAATAGTCACCCTATCTAGCCATATCATCTTTAACACAGTCATTAGTCATCCACCGTTTCTTTGGTCTTCCCCCACTCTTAAAGCCACCCATACTTACAATCCTATTGTATGTGATATTCAGTGGGACAGATTCTTGATTCATAATTTCTGTCGTCATGTAGTACGGACTGGCGTGTGAAGAGTGGAAGCGGTCGCTGATCGGCACGGTGCGCACGGTGGGCACGCTGGCGGCGCTGCCCATCATTGGCTTCGTGTCGGACCGCTGGGGCCGACGCACCGCTCTCGTGCTCAGCGCGTTCAACACGGCCTGGCTCGGCGTCACGCGCTACTTTGCTGACACTTATATCGGCTTCATGATATCCGAGTTTTTTGAGGCCACTTTCGGATCTGGAGTACTTTCCTGCGCGTATATATTAGGTGAGTGATTCTCTTAATTGTGTCTCACTCTATCACTATTTTTGTAACTACATCTAGAAATTTAAACTAATATTTAAATGACATAGTTCCCATCTGGGGAAAAACCTGAATGAGGCTGGCACAGGACCTTGGAAATTGGCACAAGAAAAGAGAGGGTTATACAAATCATCATCATCCACAGCCCGCACTCACCCACTGCCAGCAGTAGGTGAGTTCGGGCTGTGGATGATGATCATTTTATAGAGGTAAAATTTCCGGTAGAACATACTAATCCGATTTCTTAAATTCATAAAATTGGACGGGTTAAATTTAGTATATATGTATTTTGAATACCTTGTACATATCAAAAAAGAAATCAACTATTACTTTTGTGGTGGTGACGAAGTGCGTTAAAGATTATATTAATTATAGTACATGCAAGTTAATAGTATCTCGTGATAGATTGGTCTATAAACTTTATTTACCACCTGCGATTATGATAACATTATTTTCTAAAAACGGTCTTATCATACCACGTGATACATTAATTTTTGTACCTACAATATATATCTATGTAAGTATCAAACCATAAATTTATTCCACTTATCTGATGCTATGCAAATCCTAATCCTAACTAATATTATCCTAACTTCCTAATTAATATTATAAATGCAAAAGTAAGTTTGTTTGTTTCCTCTTCACGCCTAAACCACTGATCTAATCATTCTGTTTTGCATATACGTTCTCAGGTGTACAGCAACGGACATAGGGTAGGTACCCTATGTCCGTTGCTGTAAACCATCGTTGCCGTTCATCCCGAAAAAAAGTACTGTTCAGGAAAACAACACTAACGTTCTTACGATAATAGATGGCGCCACGTGTCTTTTGAATCATGATTGCATTATATTATTACAAGCAGAGTACAACCCGAATTGATTGTCAAACATTGAGTGTAAATTAACGCGAGCGAAGCCAGGAGCAAAAGCTAGTAACTTAATAATTTTAAGTAGGAACATCAAGCTATAAAGTCTCATTTTTCATTGATAAAGTGGGTTCTCATTCAATTAATACATATTTTTACAGTAATGGAGCTAGTTGACCCGAAATTTCGAGTAGCCGCAGGAGGTATGATAAACACTACCTTCGCGGTAGGACAACTGACGATGGCACTGATTGCGTGGGGTGTACCCAACTGGAGGATGCTGACTCTTACACTGTACATTCCTCAGTTCATTACAATCTTCTACTACTGGCTCATCAATGAATCCATACGATGGTATTTGAGCAAGGGACGCTTCGATGAATCCGAGGCTTTACTCAGAAAAGTGGCAAGAGTCAACGGAAAGCAACTATCTGAGAAGTCTCTTGAAGCATTACGGCGAACAACGCAGGAACAATTGATGATCAGTGCTATGGAGGCAGAAAAGCGAGGCGGAGAACCCTGGTTGGTTGTGCAAGTGTTCCAGCACAAAAAAATATTGCTTCGTGTTCTTATTTCTCCCGTGTGGTGGATCACAACCACGCTCATCTACTATGGACTGTCGCTCAACGCAGTTAACTTGTCTGGGAATAGATACTTGAACTATGTGGCCGTGGCAGCGATTGAAATTCCCGGCTATTGGATTGCATATTTCCTGCTAGACAGGATCGGAAGAAAACCAGTATTGTCTGGATCTTTTTGGTTATGTGCGGCATGCCAGATTGCTTACATTTTTATACCTACCGGTAAGTACTGCAACATAATTTTGTAATTTATTTTAAAATAACATTCATTAAATTTATTAACTGTGTCAATAA
The DNA here is from genome assembly GCA_905163415.1 of Noctua fimbriata. NCBI lineage: Eukaryota > Metazoa > Arthropoda > Insecta > Lepidoptera > Noctuidae > Noctua > Noctua fimbriata. The sequence continues at coordinate 1,479,672 of LR990937.1, forward strand.
CTTTTTTTCTGCAGATTTGTACGCATTATCGCTGACGGTCTACTTGGTGGCAAAGATGGCGATAGCTTCTGTGGTAATATCAGTCTACGTTTACACTGCGGAGCTGTACCCCACGAAACATCGGCACAGCTTGTTCGCTTTCTCTTCGATGATGGGAAGAATTGGCTCTATCCTTGCGCCACTCACACCCGCTTTTGTAAGTTTTGTGTTTAGTAGGAAGGCTTTTGGCTAACTTGAACACAGTATTTTTTACGTTCAAATAATTATTAGAGTACGAGTTAGATATGAACCTTGATTGTTTATATCTCTTTCCTATTTTTTGTGACAAGTTGTTGGGCTAAAGAATCGAATAGTGAAATCTCAGTTGAATTCTTATGGGAGTTCTACAGGGGCCATGATTTGGTCCGCTGCTACTTCTAATTCTCACCTTCAAACTCTTATTACAATCATTGATTAAGTAACTTAAGTTTCTTAGCTATACTATATTATCAGCAGACTAAAAGAAAATGTATGATTGTGTGTATATCATGAACTTCAGTAGTATTATGATTGTTTCAACCATATTCGCATTTTCATCTTTCAACAATTTTATGTTTATTCTGTTGCAGGGCTCACAATGGTTTGAAGAGCTACCATTCGTGTTATTTGGCTCTTTCGCGCTGGTATCTGGTTTTCTTATCTTCCTTACTCCGGAGACACTCGGCCACCCCCTACCGGACACCTTCGAGCAGGCAGAGGAGATTGGGCTTACAGATAAGACGAATAAATGAACATACGACACTGACTCCACTCAATATAGTATAAACAACCTCGTTGTTTAAAAAATATTATAAGATAAAGTAACACTTTTTGATTCTACTTTGCGTTTCAATGGATACAAATTATATGGACATAAGGAGGTGGGGTGTATCCTACAGAGTACTCTAAAGACGCTCAACACGGGCATTGTATTTGGGATGGGTAGTGGGTATCTCTCATTCGACCAGCTCATTTTTGATTATGGGTCAATACTATTATTTGTATACTCTCACATCGTAAAGATCTAATTAAAAAATCAAAAGTAGGAATTTAATAACAGACTTAATCGCATTTCACAATGTTTACTTAGTTGGTAGCTTAAAATTAATATAATGAGATCGTAATGTTAGGAGATTGGCCTACTATAAATGTGTTTATATTAGTTTGTTTGTAAGTGTTTTAAATAATATTTTATTTGAAACAATTCATTTTATTTTTATCCATAAAAGTGAACCTATTTTGTTTTAACATAACATTAGGCCTGTAATCCCAATAGGGTTAGTCAGAGATGAACCTAATAGTCCACCCACATTTCGCCAGTTATTTTTTAGTCCCATTTAATAGAAGGCAATTGCCATCAACCGGGCACGAAATCCAGACTCTGTAGCTGCTTAGGATGGAAAACCCAATAATACTTTGCCCGGCCTGGGAATCGAACCCAGGACCTCATGATCATTATAGTGGTAGCGGTAAGTAATACTGAATGCCTACTAGTATGTTCTCATCGGTAGGCCTAACAAAACTTTATGTACCTAAATTATAATAACAGCCAGCCAATTAAACTAATCAAATTCATTAATGTATTAAATTAATAGAAAAAAAGCAGTGAACAAAGCTAATAAACAAATGAAATGTACTCTAAAACTCGAGAAGTATCTATCTACAATTTTAAATGTTCTCGAAAAACATTATTTCAATTAGCAGTCAAATAAGAAAACTGATAATGGTTTGCGATTATAAATAAACTTAAAAAAAGCAATAAACATTCTACGTCCTTGGAAATCCATCTTGAATATAAATCACTTGTGTAACAGGGTTCCGGGAATTGCACACTGCAGTATTCACACTTTCGATGACGAAATGGAGATGAAAGTAATTAGACAAGTGCGCTTACTTTTGTTATGTTTTGACTTCGTAGATGTTATAATGATGTTATATGCGATTCTCTAAAAGTAATAACTTTTAGAGAATCGCATAGTAGCCTTGGGTAATTTTGGTCGTACTACTAATAGTGCAACATCCTCAATCCATTTTTATACTAGACCCGTAGACCGCTGTTGGTCCGCTGAATATAACTGGTCCACAGGCTGCACGTGTAGAAGAAATGGCAATAATTGTGAATAGCGTTATTTTAATTGCTCACTTTAATGTGCAAACCTGCATTCCAACATGTTGCATCGGACCGCCAACGCCCTACGTTCCCTATACATATCCGCCTGGTCATTAAGGTCGTCGGTTACGTAGAAAACTGTTTATAATAGTAGTTACCAAAACTCACACTTGTGTTTTACTCATCTGTCATTTCATTTTCATCAATCTGGACAGAGATGATTAAAACACAAGTGTGAGTTTATAATAGCATGACACGACAGTAGTTTCATTTACTACTTACTTTATCTCAAACTCGGCACAATGCACCATGGAATATTATTCGAAAGAGAAAAATCCGTTAATGCGACAACCGATCAGCTGACGCGAAACTTTAATCCCCATTACTTTAATAAATGAAAGACGGCCAGGAATTAAGAGTAGGTACATTTTATCAGCATTTTTATAACATTGATAAATTGTTCACACATTCGGTATTCTGCACATTAGATAAAGCGCGTAGCAGGTAGTCGGGTGTGGTGTAAACCGAGATAATTGAAGATGGCGGAAGAATCACAGAAGAATCGAAACAATGATATGAATCCCGAAGTCTCCACGGCAGCATTCGAGCGCAAAGTAGACTTAGAAACTGTCCTTGTAGAAGAAATCGGACAGTTCGGGAAGTACCAGTTGAGGACTTTCATATTTTCCGTGCTTTTGGTGATCTTCGTCGCTTGGAGCGCCGTTGAATACATGTTCACCACCGCTCGAATAAGTACCAGGTAAATAAGATTATGGCCTTTTTTTCAAATCGTTTTCCTCTTAGTTAGAATTCACGGTTTTCCTTTATTTAACCTAGTCTTCCATAGCATTTCACTCTTCTTAATATGTGTTGCCTTTTCTAGATTATATACGCTTTTGAGTAATTATACCTCAGTATAGGTCTTGCACGGTGGCGCTGACTCTCATTTTCCATCATCTTCTTGTTTTTCATATCAGCGATTCCTCTTTTATTGCGTATCGTGCTGTTTTGTGTTTGGTTAACCTTACTTATAAACCTCTCAGATACATATTTGAGCATATTATTACAGATGTCTGATCCCGGAGTGTGAAGAAACATCCACGAGTTTCTCACCTTACTGGTTGGCGAACGCAGTGCCACAGGGCGACCAATGTGAACGTTTCGCCAGTGTGAACGCGACGCTTCGGGTAGTCGACAGCGACACCTGCCCCGCATCACTCTTCAACCGTAACACCCGCGTGCCTTGCGATGAGTTCGTGTATGAGAACACACACTCTGTTGTTTACGATGTAAGTCGAAGATTCTTAAACATCATTCTCCTAATGCTATCACAATTTATTTGGGGTCGGCGCAGCTTGTCTTCTTTTTCATCATTTTTATAGTCAACCTACTAGCCATATCATCTTTAACACAGTTAACGGTACTCCATCGTTTATTTGATCTTCCCCTACTCTTACAGCCATCCACATTCACAATCATATTGTGTGTGACAATTAGTGGGATATTTTTCTTTATTTTTATTCCTGGTTCCTATTTTTTGTCGTCATGTAGTACGGGCTGGCGTGTGAAGAGTGGAAGCGGTCTCTGATCGGCACGGTACGCACGTTCGGTTCGCTGACGGCGCTACCCATCACTGGTTTCGTGTCAGACCGCTGGGGTCGGCGCGTCGCGCTTGTGCTCAACGCGTTCAACACGGCCTGGCTCGGTGTCACGCGCTACTGGGCTGACACCTACATCGGCTTCATGATGTCCGAGTTTTTTGAGGCCACTTTCGGATCTGGAGGGTTTTCCTGCGCGTATATATTGGGTAAATGATTCCTTTAACTGTATCTCACTCTATCACTGTTTGTGTAACTAAATCTAGAATTCTTAACGTATAAAGAAATTTGGTAGTACATACTGGTCCGATTACTAAAATTCAATCAAAAGTCTTAAAGATCAGTCATGTGGACCAAGTCACGGGCAGACATGGTATATAAATATGTATTTGAATGCCTTGAAGTGTATATAAATTAAATCATCCATCACTAGTGTGATGTGAAAAGTGTAAAAGATTATCCCTGGTATCTATAGTCATGTTAAAGTCATTGCTTGAGTTTAAGTTATTACTCATGCAACCAATTTTATGCCTTATTCTTGTCTATTAACAAGTATTTGAACGACGTAAAACCCCCAAAGAAAGCAAAGCAAACAATTCTAACTTTTGACAGTTCTAACGTCAAGCAATACTAAACTAAGTCCTATGTTATTATTTTTACTCAAGTAATCCCTTTGACTTGTTTATAGATACGGTGTATCTATAAACATATATTATATAGTATATTAAGGTACATGCAAGTTAATCATATCTCGTGATAGATTGGCCTGTAAACTTTATTTATGACCTATGATTATGATAACATTATAAAGGTCTTATTCCACGTCACACATGAATTTCTTTACAATTATAAACAAGATGTGGTAGCAATTCGATTTGAGATGCCTAACGGAGGATGAAAATTTCTTCACGTAGATTGATTCCACTTGGCTGAAGATTTTTCGATGATGATATTATGATGATGACTCTACTTTCATTAGTAACTGTGAGCTGTAAAGTCTGATTTTTAGGATTCTGTACCCCAGTCGGCAACCCTCGGGCCTTGGTCCGCGAGTCCAACTGGCACTTGGCGGTTCTTTATTACTACTGTTGCATCTCATCTAATAAATAAATATTCTTACAGTAATGGAGCTGGTTGGCCCGAAGTTTAGAGTAGCCGCAGGAGCCATGATGAACACTACCTTCGCAGTAGGACAAGTGACGATGGCACTGATCGCGTGGGGAGTACCCAACTGGAGGAAACTGACCCTTACCCTCTACATTCCTCAGTTCCTCACGATATTCTATTACTGGCTCATCAGCGAATCCATACGATGGTATATGAGCAAGGGACGCTTCGATGAATCCGAAGCTTTACTCAGAAAAGTAGCAAGAGTCAACGGAAAACAACTATCTGAAAAATCTCTTGAAGCATTACGGCGAATAGCGCAGGAAAAATTGAGGATCAGTGCGATGGAGGCAGAAAAGCAAGGTGGAGAACCCTGGTTGGTTGTGCAAGTGTTCCAGCACAAAAAAATATTGCTTCGTGTTCTCGTTTCTCCCGTGTGGTGGATCACAACCACATTCATCTACTACGGACTGGCACTCAACGCAGTTAACATGTCTGGTAATAGATATGTGAACTATATGGCCGTTGCAGCGGTTGAAATCCCCGGCTTTTGGATTGCATATTTCCTGATGGACAGGATCGGAAGAAAGCCAGTATTAACTGGATCCTTCTGGTTATGTGCGGCATGTCAGATTGCTTACATTTTTATACCGCAGGGTAAGTAGCACCACATGAGTTTATAATACTTTTTAAGGACATATTCCCTATATTGATTACATGTCTTAACATTTTTATCTGCAGAATTGTACGCAGTATCACTGACGGTCTACCTTGTCGCAAAGATGGCGATAGCTGCGGTGGGGGTATCACTGTACGTGTACACTGCGGAGCTGTATCCCACGAAACATCGGCACAGTTTGTTCGCTTTCTCTTCAATGATAGGAAGGATTGGCTCTATGCTTGCGCCACTAACGCCCGCTTTTGTAAGTTTTGTGTTTTGTTGTAAGGCTTTTGACTAAACTTGAACATAGTATTTTGTACGTTATAATAATAATGAGAGCACGAGTTAGATTGGGGGAGGCCTATGTCCAGCGGTGGACGTCTTTTGGCTGAAATGATGATGAGTTAGATTGGAAGCATAATTGGGTAAATCTCTTTTCTATTTTTTGTGATAAGTTGTTGGGCTACAGAATCGAATAGTGAAGTCTCAATTGAATCCTTACTGGAGTTCTACAGGGACCATGATTCGGTCCGCTGCTTCTTCTAATTCTTACTTTGTAATTCTTACATAAATGATTGTAATTATTTAAATAGTAGATATAATTTTTTTAGTGTGCTTTATTATATCAGAATAAAGAAAATGTATGATTATATGTATTCAGAATTGCTATAATTTTTCAACAATATTCGCATTTTCATCTTTCAAAATTTTTATATTTATTCTGTTGCAGGGCTCACAATGGTTTGAAGAGCTGCCATTCGTGTTATTTGGCTCTTTCGCACTGGTATCTGGTCTTCTTATCTTCCTTACTCCGGAGACACTCGGCCACCCCCTACCAGACACCTTCGAGCAGGCAGAGCAGATTGGGCTCACCGACAAGACAAATAAATGAACATACAGAATTGACTCTACACATAGTTAAATATAATGATGGGAAATCTCGAAATTATTATAAGAATAAAGTAAAACTTTTTGTTTCTTCTTTGCCTGTCAACGGACACAAATTATAGGTGCAGGATGGACAGGAAAGGAGGTCGGGCATATCCTGCAGAGGGACTTCACACTGCAATTGTATTTGGGATAAGTCGTGGATATCTCAGTCAACCTGCAAATTTTCGATTATGTGTGTATCTATTATTTGTATACTCTCATACTCAACTTATTTTTATTTTTTATTAAAACTTATGCACAAGTAAAAAAACTGTACAAAGGCGGACTTAATGCCATATGCATTTTCTACCAGTCTACCTTAGGGTGATGCAGAGACAATATTCAGTAGGTGCAATAACAGAAAAAAAAAGACTAGAAAATATTTAAAACTAAAAAATATTACAATAAATACTTATATACTACATCTTAAATAACTTAATGACAGACCTAGTCGATATTCAATTATTTATTGCATTCCACAAAGTTTACTTAGTTGGTAACTTAAAATAATGGAATGAGATCATATAATTATGAGATCAGCTACTGTATATTTAAATTAGTGTCTTTGTAAGTGTTTCAAATCTATTTATTTTTATTCATAAAAGTGAACCGATTTTTTAAGAGTTTTATTAATATTCCTAAATTTAGTAGTAGCGGTAAAGAATACTGAATACTAGTATGTTCAAACAAAACTTTTTAAAATTTTTAATAACAGCCGCCCAACTAAACAGCCGCCCAACTAAAGTAATCAAAGCATTTAACGTAACGTACTTCATCAAGATTATAATCATAAACACGTTCTCAAATTCGAAGGTTTATGAAACAAAAACTGTGAACATAAGTTTAAAATAAATCGTAAATATTACATTTTTACTATTTTACGTTGACATGAAACGTGGACGTTATGAATTGAAATTCGGGTCACAAGGAAATAAAATAGACCACACGACAGTGGTAACAAAACCAATGCAAGCTGACCTCTTATTCTATTGAGACTCTGTTATATGCTAAGCCAGCTCTAGATCAGAAGGTTACCAGTGCCGTGAGGCTTACTGTACGTATTTATTGTTATAATTTAAGACGGCGTAACTAGGTATTGCGTAATGTTACGAACCTGTATTATTACCATCATACATAATTATACACTTTTGAAGCTCTCTTTCGAGTAAAACAGACCCGCAAAAGTACATTTGACAAGAAGTAACTTCTACAAAAATATTCATGAAGTTTTCAAAACTTCTAATTATATTAAAGTTGCTTCAATCTTTAACCTTTTCTTTTTCGGGTCTTTGCTATAATTGTTGTAATGTCAGTAAGTAAAATGGTACCAGAGCTGACCATATAATTCATCTCCACCTATTTCTCGCTTTACCACGTCATTAACCGTATATCTCTGGGGCTGACAAAGTAGAATACGTCGTTAGGCAATCAATTGAGCTGCAGGCAAGGTTCGTTAGGTTAGGTTACAATGACTAGCTTACAATGCATAACTTAGTAGGATAAGCTGTTATGGTATAGGTACATCAATAAACTACGCCCTTTTACATTAGTCGTACAGACGCCTGGACATCAAGGTACTATCCGTCAAATTTCTTTAATCTATTTTCAACTTTACCGCTAAACCATTTAAGGTTGATTGAACTTTTTTTTTAGTTTCGGGTAGCTTGGTGTGCTGGCGTCTACACCAATGTAGAAAATTCTGAGCGCCTCTTACTAGGATCGTAATAAACTCCTTTTGCTTAATCCTCTACTTACTTTATTCCACTTGCAGTAATACATACATACATAAACTGGCGCTCTATTCCCATGGGGGTCATATTCAGAAACCACAGAACACTACCTGCTACGATCCTCGATCCTTAAATATTCCTTTTGATTCATCCACTTTCATACATCTGGTCATAAATGTACGCGCGACGGTTGCGAGTACCTTTCTGAAGAACCTCATCAATAAGGTCCTTCTAGCCCTTTATTAGTCGTCTTTTACTCATCCTCTCCACATGACCAAACTATCTAAGCATACTCTTTTCCATTTTTGTCACTACATCTTCTATCTTCTTCAGTGATAATGTCAGTCTATTCTTGACCCACCGCTAGGCAAAGGCCATTTTCTCATCCAGAGAATGCAAGAGCATTGATCATTTACCACGCTTGAAATTTGATATTAAATTGGAGATTTGAAACTGATAACTAGATAAACAGAAAGTAAAACTTGCATTAGTACTTGACTACGAATCCATAACCTCAATACTGTTTATTGTAAGCCGTTGTTTTGATGGAAACCCAGTCCCCAAATTCTTATGAATAGCAGTCTAAAAGACGAAACCTCATTAAAGATGTAAGTACTGTTAATGAGCTTCATGTCAATTAAAAACACCCGAATCTTCCCATATCAAGATATTAACATAGAATTGGTTTCAATAAAATACACAATCGAAAAGTTTAATTTTATTCTTATAATCTAAAAATATAATACGAGATTTTCCATAGATTAAACTAGAAGTAAGGTACTGCCTATGTTCTGGTCATTTTTTCGACTTGTCTATGAGCCCCATCTGCTCTGCCTGCTCCAAAGTGTCTGGCAGGGGATGGCCGAGTGTTTCTGGTGTTAGGAAGATCAACAGACCAGATACAAGTGCGAAGGAGCCAAATAACACGAATGGTAGCTCTTCAAACCATTGTGCACCCTGTAACGAAAAAAAAGAAAATTGTAATTTCTTTTAGAACATGTTTTCATATGAACACTCTTAAATGTTCTCAAGAAACATTTGTCTACTTAGTCTTATATTATATTGATAAAAGACCCAGGAGTGCGCAGGTGCACAGGTTGCCCAGGACTGGGACAAAAAGCAGGCTACTAGCAAATTATGATTTGTGTTTAGTTCAGAGTAGATTAAATATCGATTCAATAGCTATAACAAGGAGCCAACCGAACTTAGATCCCTGCGGTACTCCTCGGTGTTCGTCGACCAAGTTTCTTTTACATAGTGCAGCACAACAGCTTGTGATCGAAAACTTGAATGAGATTGCGGTCGAGGTTAATTTTATTAAGGAACACAAAACAAAGGTCAACATTGCCAATAGTCTTTCAAAAGAGTGGGGTAGGTACTGCATGCAAAGTTCCTCAGCCTAGAAAAGGGACTATCCTCCAATCGTATGTAAGGCGGGCCTGCCTGAGAGTTATTGTCGAGTATCAATAATTTTTATTGTTAATCACCCTTATAACTTTCTTAGCCCGATTATAATATTTGATAATTTAGTTCGTATGTGACAGACGTCGCCACATCCGTATAAATAACCAAAATGTAACTTACAAAGGCTGGAGTAAGTGGCGCAATCATGGAACCAATTCTTCCCATCATCGACGAGTAAGCGAACAAGCTGTGCCGATGTTTCGTGGGGTACAGCTCAGCAGTGTACACGTACACTGCTGTCATTACCGAAGCTATCGCCATCTTTGCAATCAGGTAGACCACCAGTGATACCGCGTACAAATCTAGAGAAAAATAATCAGTGATAATTGAATCAATTTTAAAATAAATATTCATTGATTCGCGCCTTTTTCCATAAGGTTGACAGAAACTACAGAACGCCATCTGCTACGATACTTCCTTTTGATTCGTCCACGTTTATACATCTGGTCATACACGAACGCCGATAATGAGTTCCATTAGAACATCACCAATCAGATCACTGTATTTCCTGCTAGATCGTCTACTCCCGGGGTATTCATTCACATCTACCTAGTAATTACCTTTGTCGAGTTGCCTTTCACTCATCTTTTCAACATGACCAAACCATTAACTAAGCATAGTCTTTAAAATTGTTTGTCACAACATCGTCTTTTGATCAAAAACCTTGTCTTATCACGTCATTCCTAAATCGGTCATTCCAACAAAAACTACCAATAATACAAAATTAAGCATTTCGAATGCAACAAAACTTACCAGAAGGTATAAATATGTAAGCAATCTGGCATGCTGCACATATCCAAAAAGCTCCAGTCAATACTGGCTTTCTTCCGATTTTGTCCATCAAGAAATATGAAATCCAATAGCCGGGAATCTCGATAGCTGCTACAGCGATATAGTTCAAGTATCTGTTGCCGGACATGTTCACTGCATTGAGCGACAGTCCGTAGTAGATGAACGTGGTCGTAATCCACCACACGGGAGAGATGAGCACACGGATCAATATTTTCTTGTGCTGGAACACTTGCACAATCAACCAGGGTTCTCCACCTCGCCTTTCTGCCTCCTCTGCACTGACCCTCAATTTTTCTGTCGCTGTTCGCCGTAATGCTTGAAGAGATTTCTCAGATATCGGTTTTCCGTTGACTCTTGCGACTTTTCTGAGCAAAGCTTCGGATTCATCGAATCGTCCCTTGCTCATGTACCATCGCACGGACTCACTGATGAGCCAGTAGTAGAAGATGGTGAGGAACTGAGGTATGTAGAGGGATAGAGTGAGTTTCCTCCAGTTGGGTACGGCCCACGCGATCAGACCGCACGTCACTTGTCCTAGCGCGAAGCAAGTATTCATCGCTGCTCCAGCTGCCACGCGAAACTTGGGGCCGACCAGCTCCATAACTGTGAGAGTATTTATAAGTTAGTGGGAATTGCTTCTGTAATGTTGCATTAAGACTAAATTCATTTGGTTAATTTTGCAATGGCACACATGTTTGTGTAGACCTGATTTGGTGTGAGAACGTGCGGCAGCAAAATCGAATGTATACTTGTCGCCCAGCTGTGCCAAGTTGCGCTAAATAAAATTAGTCCAACCCGAATAAGGTTTTTAGCAAGATATACATATAAGCTTCGTGATTTTCAAATCAAAATAGCTTCAGATAATAAAAAAATGTAGCGGAAAATGAATGATTGATGATTTTGAAAGAAGATGCAAAACACAATTCTTAAAAAAATATTGTGATTACATTTACTGACATTATGACTCAGGTAAAAGTATACGGTTGTCATGGTATGGGCATGTGATGAGGAGATATGAGGAAAATGTCACAAGGAAAGTTTTGAGCATACATTTGGCTATAAGAGCAGAGGAAGAACAAAAAAACAATCAAAGGAGGTGAATGCTGAGAAGACGAGAAGTATGGAAGAAGAAAACATGCTGTCCCAACCCCAAATAAATTGGGATAAGGGTAGGAGAATGATGATGAGTCCTCCTGATTGAAACTACTACTATCATCACAGTCTATCGTGTGTGAGCAAACACAGGTGCTCCTAACACCGAATATTACTAATAAAACAGTTAATAATCATTTTTAGCCAACCACATCAAACAAAGTACAAGTACCTTTATAAAGTATTGCATGTTTTTGTATTGATTCATAAAAGTGACATGTGAATTCTTGAAATAAAATTAGCTCCATTCAAAGCTGATAAAACGAATATCGACGCGTGTTCCATGATAATTATTTTATATACGATACCGGCACGCGATCCTTATCCTAAATAAAACAATGTAAACGTAATCGCAGGTCATAAAGTTTATGGAGCAATCTATCACGTATCGATACCAAAAGTATTTGCGCACGGGAAACATGATGAATTTGCATGTTATTATTATCTTTTGCACAATGCCCTACTATATCAAAATGGATAATTTTGCAGAAAATTATTGCCTGTTCATGTTCCCACTGCTGGGACACTTGCCTCCTCTCTGTTAGAGGGAGTGGGCCATAATTCCCCATCAGGCCCAGGTTCGTGGTTGATAAGATATGGGTTTATCAACACTTAAACTTCACCAACATACATTATACAGGATGGAAAGTTGAAGTGGACCCCGGAAGGTCCGTGGTATTTGTTTTTACTAAAGAAAACAATCGTTTTTTTCCGAAATTCTGTAAAAACTGCATTCCAAAATGTTTGAAAACTCGACTGTCTGATTAGAGAATTGAACCAACGAAAACATGCTAGAAATAACACTTGTCTTTTAATAGCAGAAATCCATAGGGCAATCATAAGGAAAAACTCTTAAAAGGACCTTTAAATGCAATAAGCCTAGAGATATTCAAAAATATTCATTGTTTTTTTCCTTGAATATCAAAGTCTTCCTTTAATTTTAGACTCGGTGTTTATTTGAGAGATTTCGTCCTTTGAATGTTTCCTTTGAGTCAAAATTGGTCACATTAATATTTAGGGTACTCCGAGCTCCGCCTTCTTTACTTAGTATGATATGGTATAGTGATGTCAAATATGCACATTTCTTAACTCAAAATTGTATAGCTAAGGTACAATTTAAATTAACAGATACATATTTTGATGCAAGGTTGCAGAGTTTGTCAACATTACCGAAGCTGATAGTATTAAATTACTCACTTAATATATAAACGCAGGAAAATCCTCCAGATCCGAAAGTGGCCTCAAAAAATTCAGACATCATAAAGCCGATGTAGGTGTCAGCCCAGTAGCGTGTGACGCCAAGCCAGGCTGTGTTGAAGGCGTTTAGCACGAGCGCGACGCGCCGACCCCAGCGGTCCGACACGAAACCGGTGATGGGCAGCGCTGTCAGCGTGCCGAACGTGCGTACCGTGCCGATCAGCGAACGCTTCCATTCTTCACACGCCAAGTCGTACTACATTATTATAAAAATTATAAATCAATAATCTGTCTCACTGTTTATCTCATTATTGTTACTGCTAGCCTGCATCACCCATTGCTGTGTAAAGCTTCTCTCCAAGTTGTGTAATGGAACGCAGTATTCTAAGCGTCAAGTTAACTGACTGTATTTACAACTTCACACTGCATTCCATAACACAGAGCACTGATGTTGATCAAAAAGCCGCTATACTGATGTAGGACTGAGCTGTGCGACAAGTGCCGTATTCTCAAAAGACCTACATGAGCTGTGGGCAAAAATAGCCACCATGTCCTAGTAGTTGTTTGTCCCTTGGCCTTGGGTCGAAAGAATATCACACAAATATTATAATTGTTCCTTCGACTTACATCGTAGACAACGGTGTCTGTGTTCTGGTACACGAAGTCATCACATGGCACGCGGTCGTTACGGTTGAAGAGATTGGCGGGACAGGTGTTGCTTTCGACTACCCGAAGCGTCGCATTTACGCTGGCGAAACGTTCACATTGGTCACCCTGCGGAACTGCGTTCTGCAACCAGTACGGTGAGAAACTCGTCGGTGGTTGTTCGCATTCTGGGATCAGACATCTGTAATAGAACATGCATAATATTATGTAGAAAGATCAGATAGGTTCGTAAGTTAGGTTCACCAAACAAGCTACAACGATATGCAGGGGACGGGAGGAATTGCCGATGTGAGCAATAAGAATATGAGAAATAGAGATAAGAGTCACTGCCATTGTGCAAGTCGGTCAACATATGTACATAGAGAAGAGTGGAAAGCTATAGTTAACTTTCGCCCAACATAGTTTACAAAACAAGAAAAGACGAAGAAAACCAGTGTGAAAATAAAGTCGTAATTGACTGTACCTGGTAGGTATCCGACTGGTGGTGAACATGTATTCAACGGCACTCCAAGCGACGAAGAGCACCAAAAGCACGGACAGTAAGAAAGTCCTCAACTGGTACATCCCGAATTGTCCGATTTCTTCTACGAGGATAGTGTCTAGGTCTACTTCGCGCTCGTATTCAGGGTCGCGGACTTCGGAGTCCACGTTGTTCCGGTCTTTCTGTGTCTCCGCCATCTTGGATTGTTTCGGTTCACACCACACCAACCACTTGTGCGTGGACTTGAAGCAGTACACAGAATAACGTATTTATAAACATTTTATCTATTTTATAATAAACTGCTGATAAAATAACTATTAATTCCTGCCGTCTACGCGGTCATGTCTAGAGGCTTAAGAATGTATTAAATACAAGCAGTGGCCGCGGTTTCACTCTGGGATCTGTATATTCTTTTAGCACTAGTTTTGTCATTGGAAACGTGAAGTTACCAGAATTAGTTTAACTGGTTAGCTGCAATTCTTTATTTTATTTACTTAGTATCTCTTCTGCTGATTATTTTATTTTGACCACTTTGTGACTGACTTGTCTAGCTCCTTACCTGATGATTTTAATTTCAGGGGTTGAATCCATAGCTGGTCGCAATTTTGTCTTATCCTATTACCATCCCATAAACTACCGAAGCAGGTAGACATAATGCAATATTGCTCATCCTCCATAGCAGATAACGAACTTCTAGAATATTTTTTGGAAAATTTTAACTAAAATGTCTTTACAGTAGTATCAGGGTGGAAGGGACACCAACACTAAAACGGTTACCACGTATTCAGAACATCATTCTGAGCCCCCCTCTATATAGAAATGAGGGTGACAGGGTGACGGTATGGGTTATGCATGAAAATAGCATCACCAAAAAATGCACTTTCGGTATCAGAATTGTTCCCACGCCCCGTGTTTAAAATTACTTTTATCAATAACGTTCAACGTACAGACTTCACTACGACTCTTTAACATGTATAGATCGACATTTTTATGAGGATTAGTTTTTCTGCTTATTCATTATCACGCAAAACGTTAGTGACTTTATACTTTTGGAAGTTTTAGTGATCTTTGTGTCGATAATAAAAACATGCAGTGTTGTGTCTGTAATTTTTTTTATTATCATATTATTGTCTAATTTTATCATCTACTTAATCAAACCCCTCAATGATTCTAGTGAAAGTATAATTAAGGAGCTAAATACATTTTCGAGTCGGCATTTTCGGCAAAAGCAATTCATCATCCGGCTCGTGCCGGGAAGTATAGTGATTTACTTCGGGTCGGCTTTATTATTCAGCAAATACTGCCAAATCGACTGTGCCAACCCCAAAGATGGGTCAATTTTGTCAAACATAACCGACGCACAGACAGTTATAGTTTTTTTTTTAATTATTGAAACAAATATGTTAGAGCTAGGTATTGCCCGCGACAAAAGATAAACTGTTTTCCTTCCTCATACCAATGACATAAATTATTATTTTTTTGTTATAATCATTTTTATTCATAAGTTAGAGGAAGACCAAAGATACGATACATGGACTGTGTGAAGGATGATTTGGCACGAAAGGAGGTGTCTGGTGAGATGACGAGTAATAGAGAGGTATGGAAGAAGAAGACTGCTTCCGCACCGATCCCAAATGAATTAGGATAAGGGCAAGAGAATGATGATGAATTATTTTATTTTTAGTGCATAATCAGCTCACCTTCCCACTGCTGGGACACAGACCTTTTCTCTATGAGAGGGAATGGGGTGTTATCCATCACGCCGTCCATTATATTTCTCACAGTCAGTCTTTATCATCATCGTCATCATCATTTCAGCCGAAAGACGTCCACTGCTGGACATAGGCCTCCCCCAAGTGTCGCCACATTGACCGGTCCCGTGCGACTCACATCCAGCGGATGCAACGTTCACCAGGTCATCGGTCCCCTAGTAGGAGGCCTTCCAACGCAGCGTCTTCCGGTTCGCGGTCGCCACTCCAGTACTTTTCGGCCCCATCGGCCATCCGTTTTGCGAGCAATGTGCCCTGCCACTGCCAATTAAGTTTGGCGATTCTTCGGGCTACGCCAGTACCCTTGGTTCTCTTGCGGATGTCCTCATTTCTGATTTGATCACGCGACGAAACTCCGAGCATAGCCCTCTCCATTGCCCTTTGGGTGACTTTAAGCCTTCTGATAAGGCCATTGTGAGCGACCACGTTTCGGTCCCGTATGTCTGTAGTCTTTATCATCAAAAGCTTATTGGGTTTTTCCATCAGGGTATCTAACCAATTTCTCTTTCTGGCATCTAGGTTTTTTTGACCAGCTAATGACAGTAGCCTCGCTACTTTTTACAGGACTGCCCAAAAAAGGAGTGTTATGTTTTCAGGGTTCATTTATGTATGTATGTTTTTATAAGTGTTTTTCTCGTACTGTTCTGATTAAAATTACATGTTGTTAAGAGCATAGTATTTTGGAACTCATATTTTTATGAAAAAGATCCTACAATCGTTATTTCTCGCGAAAATAACTTTTAAATTTAGGAAAGTGTATACATATTGGTGCTCGTGGCTGTACAATAGGAAGGTACACCTATGTATAACCCTTCGGAGGTTACAGGCGTGATGTTTTGTTAAATTAAGGTCTTGTTTGGTTTTGATCATACCTATTTTACCATCAACAAATAAATACTGGTTTTTAACAGCATTACTTTCGGTTAATTTCGATCAAATATGTAGATTTATTTTTCTAAAATGTCGTGGTATTGAACCGCCGTTTGACAAATTATCTATCGACTAATCCAATCACTGAAAGATTCTAATCGTATTTATAATATTTACGAAGCTAATTAAAAGATGCTTAACACACATATACAATGTAAAGTTAATCAGTAAAATACCTACACAAAGTATAAACAGCGCCAAAGAAAAAATCTGTGTCGTATATGCTACGGCCACGATGCATCACGAAGTATGCCTGCGAACCCAAATGCCTGTCGCGGTGCTGTCGGTACCGCTGCCGATGCTGGGGCCACAATATCAGACGCATATACGTGTGTGATTGTCGCCATAAAAGCTTCGTGTTCGGACATCGGCAATGCTCCTGTCTACATTATACATTATGCAAATATTTATTTCGAGCGGGAATCAACCCCACGACACGCAGTGCAGCGTCAACCGAGCCGTCAAAATATAAATCCGAATATTTTTCGATTCAATTCTCAGAGATGATTCGATTCTGGATTATCTCTGAGAATTTGGCTGGTCATTGTAAACAAAGCCTGTAGAAACTATTTAACCAAACATCCGAAAGGACTTTTTATGGAGAAGAATGGGTAAAAAACCATATGATTGTCAGTATTTCATTAAAATGTCTAGCATCATTTGTTTATTTTCATGAACCTTGAATGTAATTTGATCTAAAGTAATCAACCGGAAGAAACAAAACTGGTATTTATATCGTCATGGTCATAAATACCAGATTAGGATGTCAATAACGCCATCGGCCTCGATATCAACCTACTGCAGATAGACTCCACACGTAGATAGACAAAATAATCATTTATTTGTCAAAACTGATAATATTATTGGATTAGATAACAGATAATTATGTAAATACCCAATTTATAGAAGTGCTGTACAGAAGAATAAGGTATTTGGTATGCAGGCAAAAATATGATATCACTAGCTTTTACCAGCGGCTGCGCTCGCCTTTAGGTCGGAAATTATCTTACGGGAACGTACATATGGGACCAAAAGTATCTTAATTATGTTATAACCTAGTTCACGTTCAGAGAAATTCGTGCATCCGTTAAGGCTGGAAAATATAATAAATGTAGACAGACTGACAAACAGAGTTACTTTCGCTTTTTATAATATTATATAATGGATTTCACTACACGGCCAATATTAATGTTAATAATGTGCGTAATAACTTATTACATACTTTAATGTTGATTTAAAAGTATTAAAAGTGTCACAACATTATTAACCGACTTTCTTCAAACAGGAGGAGGTTCTCAATTCGGTTGTATTTTTTTTTGTTACGTCGTAATTCCGTCATATCTAAACCGATTTGTTTTTTTTTTCTTTTATATGAAAGGATATACTTTTCGATTATTTCCATAGAAATTTCATCAAAATCGGTCCCGTAATTTGGTTTTTTTTCCTTACGTTCATTGCCACATCGCCTTACAACTATGTAGCGGCTGCAGCGTTTTCGGTTCTGGTATTTTTTTAGGCCACTAGGGAAGACATTCAACGATTTTTTTTATTTTGACCATCTTGGTAAGGTCAGTATTTTATCTTGGCAATGAACGTGTTAATTTTTTCTTAAGAACTTCTATGTAAAAATTAATTCATGACAAGAATTTGTGAGGTATACTACAACTAAAAAGGGTAAAATAAAAAACGTTCTGCGAAAAAAAACCGACTACTAAAAAACACTAAAAATGTCTAAAATAACTTTACTTTCGAAAGTCGTTGGCAAAACGACTTAAGTACCATATCAGATGAATTTGAATATACGGGTAAGTCTGCCGTTGACACAACTGCCGGATTACTGATTGGAAGGCCGTATGGGGGAGTAGCCATTCTGTGGAGGAAAGGTGTTTTTGATACAGTCACTGTGTTAGAATGTAACAGCTGTCGCTTGGCGGCCGTCAAAGCTAGCATTGGCGAGCGCTCGATTATTGTAGTATGTGTGTATATGCCGACTAATTCGCCCGATAACTTGCCTATGTTTACGGAAGTGTTAGGTGAGATCAGTGCAGTGGTTGCGGGCAGTGGGGTCGAGAGTTTGTTTATACTGGGTGATTTTAATGCACATCCAAACGAGTTATTTTTTAGGGAACTCACTAGTTTCTGTGCAGATCAATCGTTTGTTTGTGCTGATGTTGAAAAACTGGGAATAAATTCTAGTAGCTATACTTTTATCAGTGAGGCACATGGATGCAGGAGGTGGCTTGATCACTGTATAGTCTCTCTGTCAGCTTGGGCTGCAGTGAATATGGTTGTTATAAAAGAGGACGTGTATACGTCAGATCATCTACCACTTTGCATTGAGTGCGACTTAAATATAGTAAGACCCAAGCTGGTAACAATTCCTATTCCTTGTAATAAAGTAATTTGGGGGGAACGAAATGGCGCGCAAGTTGACAGATACCGGGAGCTTTGTAACAGTAAGCTGCGTGAAATTGATTTCCCTCCTGATTTTCAAGAGTGTAGCCATAGTTTTTGTAATTCAAGCGAGCACAAAGCTATTTTAGATGACTTATACAGTGAAATATCATATGCATTATGTGATGCCGCCGAGCAAACATATGAAAAGGTAGGGACTGTAGGTAGAAGTAGGAATCACAGGACAATATGCGGGTGGAATTACCATGTAAAAGATGCACACCGGGAGGCCAGGCTTAAATACGAAATGTGGGTTTTACACAATCGGCCAACCTCTGGAATTGTTTTTGAAGAAATGCGAGTGGCCCGTAACATCTTCAAGGCTCGGCTAAAATGGTGCCAAAATAACCAGGAGCAAATAAAGATGGATACGATTGCAAAAGCAAGAGCAACAAATAATTTTGCTAAGTTTTGGAAGTCCACGAGTAGGCTTGATATTAAGCCTGGCCTGTCTGTGAATGTCGGTGGGAGGAGCGATCCGGGGGAGATAGCAAATATGTTCAAGGAACATTTTACAGTGCAGTCTCCTCTGGGTCCCTCAGTTGGTGTGATCAATGCTGGGCCTGAAGTGACCGGAGTGAA
Source organism: Noctua fimbriata (assembly GCA_905163415.1). Classification (NCBI taxonomy): domain Eukaryota; kingdom Metazoa; phylum Arthropoda; class Insecta; order Lepidoptera; family Noctuidae; genus Noctua; species Noctua fimbriata. The sequence continues at coordinate 1,499,313 of LR990937.1, forward strand.
TTCCTTAATGTTCTTTTCGGCCAGACAAGTTGCAACAGTCATTGAAAATATGAGCAGAGGCAAATCTCCCGGTCATGACGGGCTCAGTATTGAGCATTTCAAGTTTGCTGGGGTTCATCTGCCAAGGGTTTTGTCGCTTTTTTACACCATGTGCCTAAGTCACTCTTACTTGCCCGCAGGACTAATGAAAACACTGGTGGTCCCCATAATTAAGAATAGGACGGGCGACATTTCAGATAAGTCGAACTATCGACCTATATCTCTCGCAACCACAATGGCAAAAGTACTGGACGGTATGATTGATTCTAGCTTGAAGGAATGTCTATCCGTGCATGACTCACAGTTCGGGTTTCAACATGGACTGTCAACGGAAAGCGCCATAGTAAGCCTCAAGCATACGGTCCAGTATTACACTGATCGAAGTACGCCGGTTTACGCCTGTTTTCTGGATCTCTCCAGAGCTTTCGATCTGGTAAATTATGATGTACTCTGGAGAGAGCTTGAGGATAGGGGTGTATCGGTAGGTGTCCTCAGGATCCTACAGTATTGGTATGGGAACCAAGAAAATGTTGTTAGGTGGTCCAATGCACTCTCTGGGACTTATAGGTTAGAATGCGGTGTGAGGCAGGGTGGTCTGACCTCCCCTAGGCTATTTAGCACATATATAAACGGCCTAATCGTGGACCTCAGCAATATGCGAGTCGGATGTAGCGTCCATGGTGTGAAAATAAATAGTATCAGCTATGCTGATGATATGGCGTTGCTGGCACCGACGGCAGGTGCTGTAAATGAAATGCTGCGGGTCTGTCAGGCGTATGCTGCCTCGCACGGACTTATTTATAATGTCAAGAAGTGCGAATACATTGTCTTTAAGGCCGGCGGTGAATGCCCAGATACTATACCTGACATTACCCTAAACGGCTTGAACGTCAAAAGAGTGACAACTTTCAAATATCTAGGGCATCTTCTCGCCGACGACCTTAGGGACAATGTTGACATTGAAAGGGAGCGTAGGGCACTGGCGGTCCGAGGTAACATGTTGGCCCGAAGATTCGCTCGGTGTGGCAGTCAGGTAAAAGTAACACTGTTTAAGGCATATTGCCAGAGCTTTTACACGGGGAATCTTTGGGTCAACTATACCAAAAGAACGCTGGATGACCTACGCGTACAGTATAATAATATTTTTAGGATGCTGTTGGGACTGCCTCGATGGTGCAGCGCTTCTGCGATGTTTACGCAAAACCGAACTGACGGCTTCCATGCCGTCATTCGCAAGAAAACCGCGTCGCTGTTGTCAAGGTTGCGGGCGAGTAGCAACAGCATTCTTAAAACTGTGGCGGAGAGTATCGACTCTCCGATTATTAAAGTTTTTGTGAGAAGGACAATCACTCAACATTAATTTGGGGTTGTCCTTTTCACAGTACTATTTATTCTGTATGTCTCTATTTTAGTTTAAGTACTAACACTAGTAATAAGTTATTTTATTGTTTACTAACACGTTGGATCATTGTTGTCCGAAAAATAAAGAATATTATTATTATTATTTCCTTTATTTAAATTTTTACAAATTATTTTACATTTTTAAATATTCCTTAAAAAAAATATATAAAAAAACATTTAAAAATATAAAAAATTGTAGCCCACCGGTATCGGGAACAGGGTCCAAGCTACCGGCGGTCAGGGCTCCAGGGAGAGGAACCTCCTAACAATACGAGCCGTGTCCAAAAGTACCGCTTTCTGAATCAAGCCCTTGATCCAGCTGCCTAACGAGAGCCTCCTCAGGTATTGGTCGAGGCTCTTGGCAATTAAGCCATGGGCTGATACGACTATCGGCACAATGATCGCTGAGTCCACATCCCACATGTCGACAACCTCGCGAGCCAAGTCAAGATACTTGATTTTCTTATCTTTCTCGGCTTTCACGAGGTTCTCATCATGCGGGACCGTTATGTCAACAATCATTGTGCGCCGCTCTGATCGATCCACCACCATTATTATTATTATTATTAAAACGATCAATGAAACAAACAAACTCACCGACTTCCGAAAATAATTTATTTAGAAATTTTTAGTGTTTTTTAGAAGTCGGTTTTTTTTGCAGAAAGTTTTTGTGTACTATTATTTTGTTTTCCTGTGTACCAAGTACCTGGTTTGTATGTACTAGGAAAAGATAAACAAACACAGGTACAAGTACATACTAGGAATGGAAATAAGTAGTCTTTAGTCTTTATAATTACACGTGGTAAGTACTAGAAATAATTCTAGTTAAACATTGGTTGGAAAACCAAGAGATTCAAGTTTCATTTAACATTGAACGTTTAGGTATCCTACCACGTTTGGACTCAAAGTTCATGTTTGTATCATTTGTTTTTTTTTTATAACGTTGCCCCACACTAGGAATTTCTCCTGTATCGCGGGTGCGTTTACAAACATTTAAACCTACATACACAAACAGCCAGACCCGGTACAACTACTTGTAGGCCATACAAATATTTGTTCCGTGCGGGAATCGAAAATTTAGCCATTGCGCCAACCGTGCCGTCAAATCTTATATCTTTACTTCGGCAAACATATCCATCTCGTATTATTACAAAAATATTATTTATTCGGTTCATTAGCAAATAAAACCGACTTCCAAAAAACACCAAAAAACGCCTAAAAAAACTTTACTTTCTTAAGTCGGTGACTTTGTTTGTTTCGTTGACTTTTTTACCACCGACTTCCCAAAGTAAAGTTATTTTAGACGTGTTTTTTTTTGGGATTTTTTTTGCAAATTTTTTTTATTTAACTCTTTTTTTTGTAGTACACCACACAAATTCTTGTCATGAATCAATTTTACATTGTAACTAGAAGTTATTATGGACCGTCATGCCAACATAGGCTCAGAAGAAAAAAACCAAACTACTTAACCGATTTCGATGAAATTTCTATGGGACCAAATCAGAAAGTATATCCTTTAACATAAAAAAATATTTTTTCAAATCGGTTCATAAATGACGGTGTTATGAGGTAAAAAACATAAAAAACCAAATACAACCGAATTGAAACCTCCTCCTTTGTTTGAAGTCGGCTAAAAATCCTAGGATTTTTGCAAAAAAAAAAAAACAGATTTCTTAAATTATCCGGCAACCCGACGAGAGATGGGTGATACCTATTTACTAAATTACTTAGACCATTTTTATAGATTGGCAGAGGTAGGTACGTTTATTAAATCGCCAAATCATGCTAGAGTTTTATTGATGGAGAGATAAAAAACTATCGATGTGAATAATGTAAATAATGCTCGTAAATCATGATAAATTTCTAAAAGTCATCGATTATCTATCTATTAGTGAACTATGTCTAGATCCTTCTACTTAATTAAGCAGTTTTCAATAAAAACCTAAGAGGGTTCCTTCATTGTTTTAGAAAGCACTCTTATTCTCAGATTTACTTAACAAAAATATTAATGAATGTGTGTATTGAGATTTAAAAAATAAATTATATATTTTTTGTATTTTTTTTTTTTGTATTAAAAACTCTTTAACATCTGTAACATAAATTTCTGTTCGTGCAAATTCAAACTTTTGTATGACGATATCCATAGTGTTACGTCGGCTGTTTTACGAAAACTTCCTAGATTACTCTACGTCTAGAATGTTCAGAGCATGATTTGGGTGATACAACGAAGCGAACCAAAGTGACCTAAGTGAACAAAGTGATCATTGGTGAATTTTTAGTGTTTTGAGTTTAATAACAATATTTGGTATTTAACCGGTAGTGTTTTAATTAGTTAGGCCATACTCAGCTTATATCAATAGTACTTGTTATTCTAAAATCAACTTCATAAACACACATACAAAGTTGATATTTGTTTATGCTGAAATACCATTAAATGTAAACAAGGACTTGAGTTTGGAATTTTCTTGATCGTAATGTAAGATTTCTTGCTTACACCCACAACCCAATTACTGATGTAGTCCAAAATGTATTTACATATTTCACAAACCGTTTCCTAAAAATATTATTAGAGGAGGGATTTCAATCACAAAAAAATGTTCACAAAATATTATTTGAGTTTGAGCCAATTACTGAAATACGGTTCTTGATATTTTCGGCCGGTCATTAAGAAGTTCTATTCGATGAAATTATTTGAGAGGTACTTCATTTTGCCGTACCTATGTCGAGAAGTTGAAGAATAACAAAAAAGAGAATTTAAATATTTAATTTTCTTTTTTTCTGAAAAGTACTAAGCATCTTTCGCTGATTACTTCCAATTGTTATTTCGGTCACCAGCTTTGCTAGATATTTCTGAAAAGAATATTCATTATTAAACCTTAAGAAATTCAATGCCAGGAATATGTCGATATTCTCGAATGACACTACGACCTATGAAAGAGGCAATTGCTTTCGAAGCGCTTTGTGTTCCTACAACGATTTTGAACAATATTGTACGCGCCAATAATGTTTACACAGCAAAAGTACGTTTTTGAGCACCTAATTAATTAAACTAAACGCCCCTTATTAATTTTATTACGATATAAATTTAGTCGTCACCCACGAGCGGGTCGATCAATAATAACTTTACATCAAGTGCGGCTCAGATAACTAAACAAAACTATTGAACCTAGCCTAATTGTGGTTTGGTGTGAACTAACTCCCTTCCTACAACAACTACCGAGGTATCAGTCAACGACAAGAACACTCCAACAAGAAATGAAACAAGTTTTTCGGTGGTTTTTCCATAGCCTATCTCTAAAATACTGTCCTAAGTCCAGTCACAAACATTGGTTCCAAGTTTAAATAATAAAACAAAAAATTAAAATTAAATATTTGACACTTAAAAATACCTACATGTTACAAGCCAGTCACAATAAGGAAGCACGCGAATGTATTGCCACAATTCTGATCCTAACCCCCAAACTAGGCCTGGACCTGTATTTTAGGGGTCAGCGTTTAGCCATGGGTTCTATTTTGAGTGTCGCTACAAAGTTGATAGCCACGATTATTGCTATTAAATATAGGGATTACAATTAAAATAACAGTAAAAATAAAAACAAAGTTATAATACTAAAGGGTTCTGTGTTTGTATGCCTGTGTGTGAAAGTGTGTGAGTTGATTGCAATTCATGTTTGAATGAAATAGCAGCTAAAATATCAGGAATCTCTTTTGAGAGAGCTCCACGTGTTAGCTTTCGTTTGTTTATTTTCATGTGCTATTCCTGTTCCTAGCAAAAGGGGAGTTTGACCACTTTGACGGTAGGGTTTCATTGATCCACGGCTTTTAATGAATATATACGAATAAAATAAGTTTGGTATGTTAATGATTTTATCGCTTTCATATAACTTAAGATATACCTACTGTAATTAGTGTACTTGGTTAATATGTTTTGTTTCAATATAAGTATAGTGCGAAAAATCTCTATTGCAGTTATTTTCACGTAGTACTCAATTAATAAGTTCAAAACCTAAACCCGACTACTGAAAAATCGCGCTCTGAAAAGTATGAAACAAGAAAATATTCACGACTGAAATTGTTGTGTACACACGGCGGCACATGAAGCTGTACATTTGCAGTATAACTTGGCCTCGCTTTGTATAGATTTCCAATACAATGAGATATCCGCTTATACTGATTTTGTATAGCTTTATTGGCCTACAAACTATTTAATATTTGTCGACTATTAAATAAACAACATACAAGTTATATATTTAAATGTATTTAATAAATATTTATAGTGATGTTCAGAGGTTAGCCGTGGTGGTATGCCACTTTGCCCTAAAGTTTATGATCCCTTAGGTACTATTGTTAGAATGTATTGTATTATTATTTAGTGTACAAATATATTGTATCTTCTGAAATACCTTTGCAATTCCTGAAGAGTTCATGAGTCATGAGGATTTTTCAATAAATAATCCATCTATAGACCGACCGGTTTAATGAGACCTCGCGAAGGTATCAATTGAAATGAAATATTCTGAAGGTTGATCAGTGATCACGTATTGGTTTAATTAGTATCGTAATACCTACGTGGATTATTGTTATTCTGAAGCAAATAACCTGTGGGATATTGTTAGACTTTGTGGACGCTTAATATGCCAGTCCACTTCCCTTAATTAATTACTGCTATTTCTAGAATGCACCCTTGCAGCTTGTGCACAGTAACTGTCCAAGTACGATAGGAGGACTGCCAAGGATTAATGGAAACATTAGACGTTGAATTTTTTTAGAAGTTATTCTTAATTATAGAGTTCATACAAGCAAAACCGCACGCAACATCGAACAATATATACATTTTTGAAATGTGCTTCTTAAGCCCTTTCATTTGATACCCTACACGCCATATATTTTTCTTTTTCCTGAAAATTTATGTGACGTCACATAGCCTATAACTAGCGGACAATCAAGACGCTTCCAACAATATCTCATTTGTGAAATTATGATAAGTTCAGGAGTTATGAGGGAACAGATGAGCATAATACGACTTACATACTGGTCAAAATCATAACCCTTCTTTTTGCATCGCTATAGTCGGATAAAAATGGATGACTATCACAAAATTAGATGATTAAAAAACAGTACCATGGGAAATTAACATTAATTAAACTTTCATTTTATAAAGTTTTCTAATTTTAAACAATCAGGAAGGTAATCTAATTTCCTGTTTTCATCCGTTTTGTTCGGAAAAGTTTAAAACTGAAAGTACTAGGCAAACAAGAATAAAGTGGAGGTACCAGGAAGGCATACAACGAAAGGTTGCGTGCGTACTCACCGGACGTGAAAAGAACAGATTACGCTGGCTGAATTTAAGGCCTCGACAAGCCGTTTGTTATTTGGCAAGAAAAACGTGCCTGTAATGTCTTTTTGAGGTAATTTATAGATGATCTGAAACTTGACTTTAAAAAAGGAAGGCGCTATTAATTTAACGATACGTTAGTCTAGTGGTGAGCACGAGGTCCTGGGTTCGATTCCTGGATCGGGCAAATCGTTAATGGTTTTTGCATCGGGAATTTCTCAGTAGCAGCCATGGGGTCTGGATTTGTGCCCAGTTGGTGGATAGGCTCGCCCCCTATTACATGGGACTTAAACATAACTGGCAAAATGTGGGTGTTGCTATTAGGTTCACCTCTGCCTGACCCTTCAGTTCAGGCTGGTCGTTTCCTATGGAGAGGAACCGGCAAGAAACTCCATGGTTCTAATTTCGACCTTATTGTTTATTGCCAATTTCTTTACAAAGTGTCAGAGTTAATTCCCTAATGACCACAAAGGTTGAGGTCTCTACAGTATTGTAGGTTACACTTCTGCCTAACGCTTCGAGGAAATACAGGCGTAATGTTTTTTTAAACACAAATCGTTTATTATAAACAATAACACTTCAGTAACACAACTTTCCTGATAAATTAAGTTCACCGCTGCGGCTGCGCTATGGCCTGTACTCAAGTAGATGATTGAAAACAAATGCGAGAACCGTGACGTCATCGATCAGCTGTCTCCAGTAAGTAAACGTGACGGAGTGCTATAAGAGCGTTACTTGAGTTCACACTCACTGTGCTACACACACTGAGCTACACTGTGTACAGGGTGGGAGGGATACCGACACACAAATGGTTACCACATATTCAGTACATAATTCAAAATGATAAACTGTTCCATACATTTGACCGTGTAGTGTGTGGCACTTTTGTAGGAACAGCTGTTTTTTTTTAAATTACTGATGCTTATATGTATTTAAGGCCTATGTCCAGCGGTGTACGTATGTCGGCTGAAATGATGATGATGATGATATGTATTTAAAGGTTCTATATTTCTGTGTACTAGATTCATAAATAAGCAAAGCCAAATTCGATCCATCAAAAATCTTTACAACTCAAAATTTCTGGAGTTCAGTCAGCCAACCGATCCCAATATCAAGTGCTTACCGTGCAAGGCTGGTCCGGTTAACGAAAGGTACTCTAGTACCGGATAACCCGTTTGTTTAGCCGTTCCGCAGCATGCGAAAACTTACTAAAGTCAACGTTATTTTTTAGTAATTGAGTGTTAATCGTACCTTGTTCGTTTCGCGCGTGTTTTAGTGTGGCCGAATTTATGTAAACTAAGGATTATTAGGAGTATTTTTACTGAATTTTAGACTTTATACTACAAGAGCAAATAAAAGCCATTGTGAATCAGAAATTTTAAATGAATAAAATAAAAGAACGCAGTTATTGCATTTGTTTTTTCAAATCTTTATTTAAACTGAACAAACGATGCTAATAATAACTAGCTCTATTACTTTACTTATGATATCACTAAGAATTAATGATTACTGTTACTATTAGACTACATCATCTCACTGCTGGGCAAAGGCACTCTCCATGACTTCTAGTTCTTTCGATGAACAGTGGCCCGCATTAGCCCTGGGGTGGACCACTGGTCGTTGGTTTTATACAGCTCGTCCCATCATCTTCTACGAAGTTGCCATCTGGCTATGTTAGGGCGCCACGTATTTTGGCCCTCATTCATACGGCATTGGAAGAATCCATTATATTTTATTCAAAACCAATGCACATAGAGACAACTCACGCCGCCATTTTGTTTTTTCAATTCTATTTATATGGGCAATTTCATAACATCAGTACTATCGCGCCAGGCGCCAAAAGAACCATGACGTATACTACGGTTAGACAGAAATGCAAAGTTAGAGGCAAATAAACTGACAAGACTGTAAAACCAATCTTTTCTTATCAGTTCGTCTAGCCACAGAGTAACAAAACACTATCACCAAAATAACTATAAACGCAGCACAATGTAGCTTAACACTCATCCTATGTAACCTAGACCTTACCTTATCAGAGGCCCTTTGAATGCATCATTAAGGGCAACGGCACACTGTCTGAGGACATTGTGCCGTCGCCAGGGTAGGGTCACCAGATAAATAATTTGAAAGTCCTGCCAAAAAGCCCGATTTTCATGGAAAGTCTCAAGTCTTCTCAAACGGCATTTAAAACTTTGAGGGAAGATGATATTTTTGTTTATGTGAATTGCAGTTGTATACAAATTCTGAAAAGCTTTTTAAAAACCAAAAAATCCAGGCGCCATTCTACCCGGAGTCAAAAAATCAGGTTCAATCCAGTATGTGTCGTTACACTGTGTCTTAAACAGGTGAAAGAGATCCTGCCTGAAAAAAAAAAGGGCTGCGGGACTGTTCGAAAGAGATACCGCGGCCCTGGAACACAAAGGGCAAAGAAGGAACATGGATGGGTTTTAGTCAGTACAAGTCTGACACTCCCTTCCGCTCCGCCCAGACCGAGCATTCTGAAAAAAAAAAGGTGAAAAAGATATATTTTTTAATTAATAAATCTTGAAATCTCAGGACAAATCCCGAGATATAGGTAACCCTAGTCCTCAAGGACAGTTACACCGTTTGTCACAACCTCCACGTCCGGAATTAGGTAACAAGGTCACAGAGTAGATAATTTCGGGGATCGCAGTCGGCTAAGATTAGGGCTTGTTTATTGGTCATTTCATTTTGATTATGGACGCACAGTCTGTGGAATATACGAGGTTAATTTCGTAGTTTAGTTAATTAGATACCCACACTGTGATAATACATCGACCCGGTTCAGAACATTATCATTTTCCTGTCACTATCCCAATTTATTTGGCGTCGGCGCAGCATTTCGTCTTCTTCCTTAGTACTTTATTAGTCATCATCTAAGGAGTCACCTCCTTTCTACCCATCATCCTTCCACAGTCCATCCATGGCTTTTTTGGTCTTCCTTTACTCTTCATCCACGTATCGTATATACTAAAAACGATTCCCACGAAATTTTCCTCGTTCCTCCGCGTCACATCAAACTTTGCAGAACGAGACATCGTAATAAGAGTTTTGTCTCATGTTATTTCTACATAATTACGAATCGATGCGAGCAATACCTGAGAAGCGATGAATGGTCTATAAAAGAGAAAATATTATGATGACTTACTTCTGTAAGAGAGAAGAAGACACCATGTCTTCTTCCGCCCGAGCCCAAATAAATTGGGACAAGGGCAGAAGAATGATCGATCTAGAGCCGATCTTTCTATAACAAACCAATTAAATAGATATAAACAACATGTCAAAATGTCACCAAATAACTTAAAAAGTACAAACGAGTTTCATATTCTACGTTTCATTTCGGCTTATCTTTCGCCCCAGTTACTCGAAACACGGCTGGCATGCAGAATGAAAGCCCGCAGCCTGTCTGAGCCAACGAAACCTAATTTACAGCGACTTTAGTGGTTGGGTGACTGGGTCTTTGATATTTCCGTGTTGACGGCTTATGGAGCAACTAAAGACACTAATAGACCTGTCATGAATGACTAACGTCCACATTAGTCGCATTTCAGTGAGAATGTTTGAATGTTTGTTTCTGTTATTCCTCGTTTACAACTTCAGGCGATGCGATTTGCAACGCGACTTGTGCCAAGCGACACCCCCGTAAGTAATAACATGCAGGACGCACTGACTAAAGACCATTAGGCGCTGTGGAATATTCGACGATAAGACCCGACGAAGCTTCCCAAACTCTGCCGTCCACATAATATTATTATGTCTGTATCGCTATTATCCATCTTTGATTGTTATGGTATTGATTGTTCCTCGTTCGTAATATATATTTCAGAAATTAAGCCAAATAGAAACTACACAGATAACACCATAATTAAGTAACAAACAAAAAAAAATTTCCCAAAATTCTTGTCTGAAATAAAACGTCTGATCGACGTCAACAAAAAGCAAATTGTGTATTAAAGGAGTTTTCAAATGAGTAAAGTATGTAAGTTGCGGATGCGGTTCTGGACACGGACACCTTACTGAAGTATAGTTAGGCCATTAGGATGGGCATGGCCATGAGTTGAAAAAACGTCCTAAACTACGCCCTAACATCAGAAGCACTATGTAACCTCACCAATAAGGTCATGGTATATCCTGCTAGGGCGTCCTTTCTCGGCGTTACCACTCACAACTGCCTTGTAACCTTTTGTTAGTCGCCTTTCACTGATCCTCAACATGATCAAACCAACTGATCATAGTGCACAGTAACATCAGAAGCACTATTATTTATTTATTTATTTATTTATTTATTTAAATGCCTTAAACTATCATTACAGGTCTATAACCTAATGCAATAGTCAATTCACACACACAATATTAACATTAAAGCACAACACATCTCATTGTTTGTAACAAAGTGTAAACAAAAGTACTTTTGCGAATTCACCCCAGTGACATGTAAATACATCTATTTCGACCTGAATACAATTGATAGTGCGAATTGCTCGAGTTAGAGGGGTTTTGGCCAGCAAGTTGGTCCTAGCTGAAGGAACGACCAGCAGCGGCGGAGGCCGTCGCCTCCACACATAACGGTCGGGAACGCACAAGTGCAACCGCTGCAACACTATCGGGTTGTGTTCTATGCCTCGGAGCAGTCTCACCATGTACGACACTAGTGTAAATTCCCGTCGCACCCCGAGTTGATTGTACCCCACCATACCCAGTACAAATAGTGTGGGATACATCAAAGGGTAGAATGGGTATACCCCATAAAGTTTCCTGTATAGGTGGCGCGTGAACTTGTTTTGGACTCGCTCCAACATCAATGAGTACTTCGCCTCATGTGGAGCCCATATGACAGCACTATGTTCCAGATGACTCCTGACTAATGCGTCATACAGAACTCTGACGGCCGTAATGCTGGTAAACTCTCGCGTCTGCCTCAGCACAAACCCCAAGTTCCTGAACGCCTTTTTGCAGATTTTAGTAATATGACCGCGAAACGTCAGTTCAGGAGTGAGAACAACCCCTAAATCCCGTACCTGCGTGACTCGTTGCATCGGCACTGCATCCACTTCGTACTCGTAGAGTAGAGGTGCTCGCGCGCGGGTGAAACTTATCACCGAGCACTTGGATAAGTTGAAGTAAAGCCTGTTCTCATGACTCCATTCCACGATCCTATCAATGTCCTCCTGCAAACGTCTGCAATCAGACTCCGTCCTGACCTCAAACAGCAACTTGAGGTCATCTGCGAATAACAAACAAGTTCCATTTTTGACGACTTCTGGCAAATTGTTTATCATTATTATAAATTCCAAAGGCCCCATGTTGCTGCCTTGACTCACCCCGGACCAGGTGTAATACGGATCGGATTCGCAGCCGTTGTAGTCAACGTATTGCTGTCTGTCATGCATATAGCTGGCTCAGAAATGCAATAGATGTGGTGTGCAACCGATTTCTGCTAACTTGCGTAATAATATGTCATTATCGACGGTGTCGAACGCTTTCCTGAAGTCAAAATAAGCAGCGTCAACCTGCACACCAGCATCCACAGCTGGCACTACCTGTGACATGAAGTTAAGTAGATTGGTGGCAGTGCTACGCCCCGGTCGGAACCCGTGCTGCGCATCCGATAGCTGAGCGCGGACCTGATCCTGCATGCTGCGCTGGACGGCGGACTCGAAAACCTTTGCTGGCGTCGACAACACAGCCACCGGTCTATATCCACTGATGTCCGATCCTGCCTTACCTTTGGGGACCGGAATGACACGCGTTATCTTCCATCGAGTTGGAAACGTTGCTGATTGGAGACATGTATTAAATATAAAATGCAGAGGTTCCGCTAATACCCTACTACAATCCCTGAATAGGAAGGCTGGTATTCCATCCGGGCCTGCTGAACGCTTCGGTTTTAGGCGCTCGAGTGCCTCTGTAACGTCCTTAAGACTCAGCGAGCCTAGTTGCACGTGCGACCCACTCATGGCCCCCACCGCCTTCGCCGCGGCCGTCTGTGGATCAAGTTGTGGTGGTTCCCTAGCGTATACCGACTCGAAAAACATAGCAAATTGCTTGGCACATTCAAGATCCGTTAGGTATTGACCATCCTTAATAATACTTTGTCGGTTCGCTGTGCTTGTCTTAGATCGTATATATTGCCAGAACGACTTTGGATCTTTCGCAAACTGACATTGTATTTTAGCTAGATGTCGTTTGTGTGCAGTGTGAATATTGTTTTTAATAATTGCTCTGTATTTAGAATACTCCCTGTATACCGTTAAATCCTTTGTTTCCTTGAACGTCTTGTGAAGTCTAGCTTTGGTTTTTAGATCTTGTATTATTTCTCTCGTGTACCAATTAGGGTAAGTGTACCGTGACTTCACACTACGATTTTTCAAGGGGACACATTCATCTAAATTGCTGTTAATTTTACTGTAGAAGAAGTTCAATATATCTTCCAAGTCGTGCATCTCGTACATGTTATTCCATTCCGTTGCACTTAACAAAGAATAAAGCAACTGATAATTTGCCTTATAAAAGTTCCATTGCGGTCTATTACTGAGTGCGCCTGCACCAGCGCGCGAGTCGGTATCGGCGGCGGATACGGCCGCAGTCGACGAGGTAGCGGGACTAATGTCCGCGGTATGAAGGGCGCGCGCGGGCTCTAGACTCACGCTCACTTCGAGCGGCGGGTGATGCACATCGACAGGCACGAGTGGCACGTCCGCCGCAACTACTGACACCTTCCCTCCAAATCCTGAACTCAACACCAAATCTAATTGACGACCTAAACAATTGGGTACATTATTACTTTGAGTGAATTCGCAAAAGGACAAGAAACATTCATAATAATTAGTCACATTTGTAGGACACGAGTGTAAATTAAAATCACCTAACACAATTATTTGTTTAAAGTTAGTACACAGTTTTTCTATTACTGCAAACAGCATCATGTAATCAATTTCGGAACTACCCGGGGGAATATAAATAACAGAACACAGAAATAAAAATCTACTATTTAAATGTACCGTCGCACAAACCATTTCGAAAATACAGGTTTCTATCGATACGTCGGGCACAAGTACCCTCCGTAGTTCGAACCGGTGTGTGGCCACAAGAAATGCGCCTCCCTGCTTTCGTCCATCCGCTCGATCGCTACGAAGAATACTGTATCCCGGTGGGACAATTTCAGAATCTTGAATGGAGTCATTGCAACCCGATTCAGTAATTGCAAACAAGTCAGAATTTAATGAATCCATGTTATTTCTAAAATTGTCCAATCTAGTCTATGTATCCTTTACATCATTAAGTAAACCTTAGTGGACCGGTCTACTTCTCATTGACACAGGTTTTCATAACCTAGCTAGGAGAGCAGTTCTCACCCACACGTTTGAAGATAGTACTTTTTTTGTAAAACTGTTTTTTAACGTGTACTGCATGCTTTATTTTGAATAAATAAATAAAATTTATTATTATTATAAACTCACAACACGGTTACAATATTTCACATTATACTTAAACATCACAAAATCTTTTACAAATACAAGACAATGCGCTGTTTATAAAAAGAACGAAGTCCTAAAGGGCTTTGAAATAGTCTGGTATTGTTCGCCGATAGATGGCGCGCATTCGGTTTCAAAGTGAGGGATGGCAGCGTAACAAGATACGCGCTTTGTTCAATCTATACCCGCCCTTATCGCTAACAGGGAGACGGGAGTCTGTGATACTTTTCTTTTTTTCTTTTGATTTTGTTCTCGGTTGACAAATATTGTGGTAGAAGTGGATTTTTGATACAGTTATTGTGTGATACTAGTGGTACAGTTCAATCCTTAAATCAAATAAACTATCTATCATCTTTACAAATAAATAAAATTGAAGTGTATGTTTGTTATATCAAAGTAACAGCTTTTTACTGAATGCATATGAAACTATATACCTACGGTATTTGGTTTTAAACGCACTAGGCATGATACGAATAGATTCAAATTAAATTCAATGATCACAAGAAAACCATTGGCAAAATATGTGTAAACATTTCTGATGGATAAAAATAATAAGACAAAACTGAACGAACCTTTCAACAAAAATAAAACGATGAAAATAGTCGACGTAGCCTGAGTAGTCGGTATTAATATCCTTTACTTAAATAGGTTTCTAATAGTAGATCGGGTTCAAAGCCATGGCCAGTCAATGCCTCCTTCCATCCATTATTTTTGCTCAGCGGTTACGCTCGAAGCTAGTACTCGAAGCCAGTGGTCTCCAAAGCTAAACCGAGCGTGAAATGAACAAAAACCGACGCTGCCGACAATCTGCCGCAAATTGCACTGAGAATTACCTTCTACCCCAGCTATGGGCACACCCACACTTGACTTTGCCAATTGAGAAAATTATGCTACTAATGTGCTTCATTTTCTTCACGATCTTGTTATTAAAATTTAAGTTTACTACAAAAAGACAGACTATCTGAAACATGACAGATTGAAATAAGTGAATGTGCATAGTGACTGCTTCTTTGGTCGCAAGCACTACTGCTGAGCATGAAGTCTCGGGTTCGATTCCCAGGTCGAACAGAGTGCAAGGTCGGTATTATATTTTCCATGAAATACGTAACACCAGCTCAGGGTCTGGATTTGTGCCCGGTTGATGGCAATAGGGTACCTCCTATTACATGAGACTTAAACATAACTGGCGAAATGTGTGTGCTTAATACACTATTCTATACTTATATTTTAGGGAACATTACCATCATCAAATTCTCTACAGGCTATTACGTTGCAATTTATTTGAGCATTTCATTTCCGGAGCCTTAAGTCACTTCTTGTTAAGCACTCTCAATTTTCAAGATTGGTGCGTAGGTCGTTGACATTTTAGCTCACAAGTATCTATGGTTAATTTTTTGTGCTGATGGAAAGTTTTAATGAATTACAAGAAATTTCGTAACCACTTAGCATCTAAATATTGTTTGCGTCGGCACCCTTATGCCATCCCATCTTTCTGGCACAGTGAGGTGCGCTGGGGCGGCTGCTGCAGATGCTAAAAACCTTAAACGGCGCAAATACAATAATTTAATTGGTAGTTAAGTGTTTGAGCCGTTTGGGCTTGAAACACTAGAGCCATGGGGTCCGAGTGCCCACCTAGTATTTCGGAAAATCGCCAAGCGGTTGGTCGACTCTTCACGTGACCAGAGGGCGGGCCTATTCTTTGGCCAAAGAATCAGCATTGGAATTCAGCGTGGCAATGCTGCCAGCCTTCTGGTCACTTTTCCTGTTGACAGCGATGTGGACGAATTTTTTGACGCCCTGTAACCCTTTTGATACTTGTACAGATTTTTATTATTATTAGATTTGTAGTTTGTAAATAGTGCAAATATTCTTTGAAATTTATACATTCTTGTTTTCGTATTTTTTATGTATGATTTATCTCTGTGCATGGACATAATCGTCGCTCCTGAGGCCCCAGCACGAACACGCGGTGTTAACGTAACGTAAATAAATAAAAAATAAATCGAAAATACAAATATCTTATAGCATTTTAGTTAAATTGTTTGCAACAAGCACAGTCAGTAACATCCATGAATATGGACAATTTTTTTAAATTATGAAAATACTAGTTTTTGCCCGCGGCTTCACTAGCGTTAATTGAGAATTTAACAATCAATTCGAGGTGTACTCTGCTTGTAATAGGTAATGGGGCGCCATCTATTATCATTATTGTGGTTTTTCTCGGGAACGGTACTTTTTTTCGGTATGAGAGGTACCCTATGTCAGTTTCTGTACACCTGACACCGTATATGCAAAATTTCAGGATGATCGAGCGTGAAAAGGTAACAAACTTACTTTCGCATTTATAATATTAGTAAGTAAGTATAGTATGCATAAATGCATTGTATGTGAAATGGGGATTTTTAATTTAAATGTGTTTACGTAAGCTTACAGCGCACGCTCGTCGCACTGTTCTAATGGAGTTCTATTCCTTTACAATTCTGAAATGTTACCAACAGAATGCGTCACGTTTTAATACTTCCGCGCATAAAAAACAGAAAAAGTACAATTCTACCGGAACTGCTGTGCCCTGAAATCACTAGTCATCACGCAATATGGGCAGATATGAATCGCATGGGTTTTAGTAAGCACTAAGGCTTTTGTCTGTCAGGCGAAATTGCAAAGTTCAATGTTTCCGGATAAATATTAGGAATAATAAAATTGTGCCATGTAAAGTACCTACGTATGTACGTAGGTACAGAGGCCCTAGCATGAGCACGCGGTGTAAGCGTAACGTAAATAAGTCGATTTAAAAATTAAAAATACTTATTTCACAAACACTATTTTCAAAGATTTAAGAATTTATTCATATCTATGGATGATACTGATTGTGCCTGTTGACTAAAATGCTACAGGATAATTGTATTTTCGATTAAAATATCGGCTTATTTATGGAACGTTTACACCGCGCGCTGGGACCTCAGGTTATCTCATGGTATAATTTTCCCGAAATATAACATTATTTTTAGTATATGCGAAACCTGAATATAGTTTGTTCAGAATAAGTAACTGAATCGATTCCAATAATTTTTAAACCATGTTATATTTTTTCCCAAAACTATTTTTAAAGTTAAAAGTTGGACACCGAGCGACTTTAAGTACCTATCGCAATAATTTAGGTACCTACTGCCAAATTATTATTATCAAGCTCAAGACGACACTGGAGTCACGCGCTGCGTGGTGACCACGATTTTGTGCGGACAACTAGGTAACAGAACAAGCTTATAACTTTGTGATTTTTCATGATACAGTTTTGAAATTTTGTACATAGATTCTTTACATAAAAATACTAGACACGTGTATCAGGTTTCGCATATACTAAAAATAATGTTGTATACGTTTTGTAGCTCCTAAATCATTAGTTTATTGGTCTTTCACTCTTGCTTTAATGTGTATACCATAGTCATTGAAAAAACACAGACTACTCAAACTATATCCCTCAGAAACTCTTAAGCAAACAAGACCTTCAGTTTACTTCCAGTGTACACGTGGATCCTATAATCCTTAGCCATTTCTAATCCACGCCGTAAAATATACAGGTAAATATGTATATCGATGGATAGTCAGTTTATCTCTAATTTTCCTCAAAGACAAACAGGAACTGAACACAGTAAAAAAGCGAGTAAATTCAATACTAAAACGGAAGATGTTCACCCCTCTGATAGGAAAACAAATATTTACTGAAAGACTGTTACAGATTTTTTGCACCCGCTAACGTTTTTAAATTTCTTAAGGTACGTACTTCTACGTACCATAAGATTTTTTTTTCTTGAGAGGAGCTCGTGATTAAATAATAACAGCCGCTCGGGTCGATCTTTAGGTTAAGCCGTGCTTGCCTAGGTTGGTCTGTGAATGGATGACCACCCATTACATACCGAGTTGCCTCCGTGCCTCGGAAAGCACGTTAAGCCGTTGGTCCCGGCTGTCATTTGTAGGTCTTTGACAGTCGTTAGGTTGTCAGTGGCCCAAAAAGTCTGACAACCAGTCTTCAAGTCAGTCAAGGGGTATCGTATTACCCAGTACTAACTGGGTTGTGGAGGTCAGATAGGCAGTCGCTCCATGTAAAATACTGGTATTCAGCTGCATCCCGTTAGACTAGAAGCCGACCCCAATATAGTTGGGAAAAGCTAGGCAGATGAGATGTACTTCTTCTTTTTTCCTGTCGTTGGTACGACTTGTTTAAATTTCTTGGCCTAAAAAGTGGCCACGTTAATCGCGGCGTCTGTGGCGTCGTTGAGGTCCTCTAAGGTGTTCGGACACTTCGGACATTCTAGCAAATGGGACATCGTCTGGTCGGAAGCATCGCATTCACGTTGTGGGTTGGAAGGATCTTTAATTCTCCATTTTGCCAAGTTGGTACGTTCTTATAAGTAGATTTCAGTCATACTTTCTAGCAATGGTAACACAACTTTTGCACGTGTCAAGATTATCTAAAATCAACTGAGTTGGTTGTGCAGTATTGTCTCTCCCTATTGCATCAAAAGGTTGTCATGAAAAGGTCGCTTTTAGCGATAAGACAGCCCATTATGCCACCCTATATCTGTTATTTCAATAGTGTACATAATAAAGAGCGTTCAATTCTATAGGCGAGATAGATTCGCATTTAATACCAAGACTGTCTCTTCAGTCACCTTAGTCTGTGTATTAAAATGAAAACACTGATATGATAGAATGTAGATAAGGTTCGTGCCCAAACGATCGTCGAGTCAAGACATCGCCTGAGGATTCCTCGTGGAGGCTCGAGACACGTGTCGAGTACAGGTTTGAGAGCATGGCCTGCTAATTATAATTGATTTTCCTGCATGTGCATATTTTTGCGAGAACGGTGCTACGTCTTGCATTGTCTGGATCTTTTTCGCGGATTTAAAACTACATATTTTTTTACCCAGTCTTACCAAGGGGTATCGTATTATCTAATACTAACTGGGTTGTGGAGGTCAGATAGGAAGGTTAAGTTGTAAGGTTAGACTGGAAGCCGACCTTAGCATAGTTGGGAAAAGGCTAGGCAGATGATGATGATAATTTTGCATAATATTTAATGATAGAATGTAATTTGTCTAAAAAGAAATTGGGTTGCCTAGGTATCTACACGCTTGCTCCAGTGACACTTTTCATGAATTTTGTGAAAATTCAACATCTGTGACATTCAGGTCTCACGTCACCGATTTTAATGCTCCACCATTTTAATTCACGCTTGAAATATTGTGTTACCTTGACTCAACCCGTCTACGATTTTAGACATTATCTTACATATTAATAATTGAAGTCGCTTTTTGTGTCTGTCTGCGAGACCGTGTTTTTCTTCTACATTACGCAACGTATTTTGATGCGGGTTTTACTATCACCTAGATTTTGTCTTCAAGAAAGAATCATAATAGAATAGAATATAATTTCTCTTTATTCGAGTGTCCATGACTTAAAAACTGTCAGTAAAACTTACGACTATGTTAGTAAATAACAACAAGAAATAACGATGGATCACTGATGCGACAACCCATGAGTGATAGACACAGTCCAGGCGACTGGCAATCATGTTTAAGATACTGTTACTGATACTGCTGGGATTGCTGGATACTATCGTTCTACTGTTGTTGTTGTTTAATGTCCTCATCATTCTTCTAACCATGTCTTCTTCTTCTATACTTCTCCATAAGTCGTGTCTCGTGGGTCAACCCCTCATGTGTTTTTTTAGGAGCCCTATGTTTCCCAATGTAGGGCAAAGGCCTATCTCTCTTTCCATTTTAATCTGTCTTTAGCTATTGGGGCCCAATCGTTGGCCTACCGCGTCGCCGGTTTCTGTTGTTCGGCTCCAAGTATACTTCGTTTCATGGCTCGCGGCTCTTGTATTAATAGGTTTTTTTAATATTATGTAATGTTTTGTCAAGTCGAAAAACAGTGCGAAGCAGGGGCGGGACGTTAGGCTCATTTGTAAATTAAAGGCAGGTTTATATATCATCTTCAAAGCAAAATATCTAATGCAGTGTATGGCTTTATACCTGCGATCCTAACATTGTTGCCTAGGGTTCGGAATTCCATGGAAGCAATGGAATTTCGTTCGATAGAAGTTTCTTGCCTGTTGCATGTGATCTGGGGTTTAATATAGGATTAATTTACACGAGCCAAAATCAAGGGACGTACATAGAATTTAAGCTAAAATGTATTTACATGAAGTTAAAGTTTTTAGTTAAAACAATAAAATCTAATTTTCTTCGTCTAGCGTTGGTACATTTACAGACAAAATCTTAAGCACAGTATTATCGAGATCTGGAGCAAAATCTTTACAAAATCACACTACTCCATTTTATGTTAACAATCGCCGAAATGCATTCAACATTATTCACTCGAAGTTAACCGTCTGATATCAGCTAAATGAATCCATGAAGTTGTCAATCAACAATTAAGCTAAAATACCCGCAAAATATGCGTAAACGCAACTTGAATCTTTTCACAATACTTCCATAAAGGGTGTTACAAGACCCTTAATGAAGCCGAAAGGCACTTTGTTCTCCCCGTCATTGCAATCATTTTTTTGTTCTAGACCATACCTGGGAACCTTCTATTTACGGAGATATTGGGGTCACAACTTTTTCACAAGTATTTTTTTAATATATGTTTTTTGTGATAGATTTTTACTTTAAACACCTCCACGACCCCCGTTCTGTTCAATCCATCCACCATCAAAATGTTTTGCGCGGTTTACATTCGTACCGTAAAACGTGATTTTTCACCCAAAAAAAAGTCGTTTCCCAGCAATAATTTTTGCGTAAAGTTACTTAGTATGATGTACAGATTGCTTGGTTGACAGCTTCGTTAAGGGTCTTGTTACACCCTGTAGATACCACAACCTCAGAAATGCATGCAAGTCCTTTCTTTATCAACAAGTAGGTATGGTTTTTAACTAGGGGTAGGTAGGGGTATCAAGTGCCATCCATCACGGCATAAGAGGCTTGCAAGGCCGACAAAATTAAAGGGTCTCGCAGAGCTCAAGTGATTTTGGGACACAAAGGACTTTCTTAATGTTTACGAAAAAATATTCCAAAGCGGCGCCTGAGGGTTGGAGGTATATTTTTTTTCGTCGCTTTTTGTTGAAATATTTGATTTACTCGTGGTAGAATTGTTGTCTAGAAATGTTAGCCCCAGTAGGCGTCATCAAAGCCTGCGGCGATATTTCCCGTTCTATTTGTTTATTCAAAAGTTATGACAAAAAATTGGAATGTTTTGTATATTTTATGCAGCCATGAAATGAATCGTGGAAACTCTTCTTGATTACGTATTAATATGGAAAAAGCAAAAGGAGTGTACTAGGATCGTAGCAGATGGCATAGTATAATTTTTGCCTATCCCATGAGAAAAGGCGTGAATTTATGTATTTAGAAACTTTAATTTGTAAACATTGGTAGTTACACGGTGTGTGAGATGTTACAATATACAAGTCAGATTCTCTATGTTTTGTCGTGAAGCGTACAAATATGAACGAAATAAACCGCCGTCATTATCTTATAAAGGTGTTATATAAGAACTGGAATTTAATATTACGATGACATATTCAATTAAATGCAGAAATAAAATTATAATTATTTAAAAACAATTTTTAAAATTAGAAATCTATAATAAATTTTAACAATTAATTAGCAATCAAGATTAGCTAGCCCATATTGTCCCACTGATGGGCAAAGGCCACCCCCACTCCTTCCAACGGTCACGATTCTGTGCTAATTCTTTCCAATTCTCAAGGAAGACATCCAGTTCGTTCGCCATCTCCTTCGTGGTCTGCCGCGACCCCGTGTCACTAACCACCAATCTGCTTTATATCTAGCTTTCATAAATTCGCATGCCAAACGAGCTGCTCGTTTGGCATGCGAATTTGTATATGCGTGGTTATAGATTTGAGTCCCATTCCTTTTACAATTGATGTAAATCCACTCCAGGCCTCCAGCGCCAAGCATTATTAACTTAGACGAAAAGATAACCAGACGTCCAAGTGTGTTGCCAGTACAAAAATACCCATTCCATGAAAGGCAGAAGAAATTAATTACATAAACTTTATCTGTGCAAAAAACGGAGAAAAATTCTCCTCGATCCCCGGGAGAATCCGGGCGCTTAGCTAACAATTGCGAGCATCACAGCTGAGGCGTTAAACACTGCTTAATTACCTGGAAAGGACAGTTTTTTTATCCCCGTTTGAATACTCCTCGCTTCATTTTTTAAAGCAGCGCGCAGACCTTTGATGAACGTGAATGGTTTGCCAAATATCGTTTGAAAAATATCGCTGAGCTTTGAATATTGGGTTCATCTTTGGTTTTGAGATGGTGGATTAAGATTCAAGTATCGGTATTTGCATATATTTGGGGTTTATATTACACTAGCGACCCGCCCCGGCTTCGCACGGGTTCCATATATAACGTTGACTGGTAGAAAATACCTATGGCGTTAAGTCCGCCTCTATACTTTGTGCTTGAAGTGTTTTAACACTCACAAATAAATAATTAAATATACATATTAACCTTCCTCTTGAATTTCTCTAACTATTGCTGAAAATTGCATTAAAATCCGTTGCGTAGTTTAAAAGATCTAAGCGTACAAACAGCGGGAGCGACTTTGTTTTAAACTATGTAGAGAGAACATCATGACTTTATTGTGCAAGTTAGGCAGAGGTGTATTTACCTAACAGTACACCCACATTTCGCCAGTTATGATTTAAGTCCATGTAATAGGGGGCGAGCCTATTGCCATCAACCGGGCACAAATCCACAATCTGTGGCTGCTACTGAGAAATTCCTGATGGGAAAACCCAATAACAATTTGCCCGACCCGGGAATCGAACCCAGAACCTTAAGCTAAGCGGACGCGATTGGGACCAATCGACTCACGAGGCAGTCGAGGTTTTATATTAAAGATGTAAATAAGGAGTTATTGGATTTTTCTAACCTGAATTCAAATTTTCAGTAAAAACTAGGAATTCGGATTCACGTTGAAAAAACCAACAATACTTCTATTACTGCAAGGAGTCTAATTTGTACTCGTTTGGTGCCAATAGGCTCGCTCCATATTAGATGGGTCAATGAGATACGTTTTAAATACAAAAAAACAAGCAAAACCTTTTCAAAATTACGAGTTAAATATTACTTATTTATTAAACAGTGCTTATTCGGTGGAAATAAATATTATAGTATCGTAATTACTCGGTTGACAGAGTTGAAAATGCACATCAATGAATTGAAAAATAGCTGTGTATTACATTTCCATCGGTAATATTGGGCCAATGTAATGGCAAATCATCGAACAGACATACAAATAAATATCAGTTTCAATCAAAAACCAGTTTCTAGAAACCAATAATTGACTATCAGAAAATTCCTACGAATTCAACGTCACTTATGTTTTATTTAACTTCAATATTAGCATAAGAATTAGCCAGACTTTGATTTCATTATCAATGTTTGAGGGTTTCAACCTTGGGGTTGCAGGACTGTTCGAAAGAGATACCGCGGCCCTGGAACACAAAGGGCTAAGAAGGAATATGGATAAGTTTAGTCAGTACAAGTCTGACACTCCCTTCCACTCCGCCCAGAGCGAGGGGGGTCATATGAAGATTTCCCAACAGAAAAAATAAGGGCTTCAACTTTATGGATGTTTTGTTTTACTGTAAATTGTTATCAAAAGTAATACAGCCTTTAAGCCAGCCATAGACGATAGGTGATGTTTGTGCAGTTTTGTCTGTACAGTCAAACTGTGAAGGCATACATGAACGTGTGTAGGAGAACTTGCACAGTAATTCTTGGAATGGAACTCGGTTTAGCATGCACGTTCAAAACTGTCATGCATAACCTATCGTTTATGGCTACCTTTACGAAGTCGATTAGGTATGCTTATGTAATAGGTACCGACAAAAATATTTACAATTTGACGCAATACTTACCCAAGACCTATAAATTTATTTCATGAAATAAGAATCCTGAAAGTCTGACTACCAGTCTTACAAAGAGCTGGTCTTGGTCAGTAACTGGGTTGGGGGGTACAGTAGACGGTCGCTCTATGTAAAATTTGTGAAATCACTAACCTTGCCGCATCCAATCTGGATGAACCGTCCCCGACAAAGTTAGGAAAAGTCTTGGCAGGTGATCACCTAGACATATACATGTCATGCATAAAATAATATGACATCACGCCTGTTATACCCGAAGGGTTAGGCAGAGGTATACCTAATAGTACACCCACATTTCGCCTGTTATGTTAAGCCCCAGTAATAGGGGGCGAGCCTATTGCATCAACCGGGCACAAATCCACACTCCGTGGTTGCTACTGATGGAAAAATCCAATAACACTTTACCCGACCTGGGAATCGAACCCAGGACCTCATGCTCAGCAGTTGCGCTGTCGACCACTAGACCAATGAAGCAGTCATATATGCAATGAATGCTTATAAGCGTCGATCCAATGAATTTCAAGACAGCCCAAATATCTTACTCTTCTTAAGTCAGACAGCGATATAACCGTCTACTTCAGTAGGAATAAGTCGGATTTGATTTACGTCGGCTCATGTGACGGCCGGGTCATCCTGCCCCCGGGGAATTGTCCTACATTCTACTTGACGTTGTCGCAGATTACTGTACGGTTGATGGAATCAATGTAACGTTTGATGGTTACGTAGTTTTCGTAGGTAGGGCTTTCGTTTTTGGGCCGTGTTGGTTCTTGTATATTCGACTTTAATCATTAAAAAGCTGTATGTGACTTCAGTTGCGCCGACCACATACAACTAACTATAGTCAGAAAAAACAAAACGAATTGAGATCCAATTTTGTAGGCGACTGGAACCGCAAGCCAGATTAACAAAGTCTCTCGGAGCGTTTTTTAGTGACATTGCTGTCAGTTGCAGATGTTGTAGATCCATAAATTGAATGAGAATCAATATGATAAAAACTTATGGCTGAAAATATCGTGAATAGGAGGCAAAAAATTAACGGAGATGAAAACTGAATAAACTACAGCAAAGTTCAAAGTTGTGTTCTAATATCCAGCTATATGTTAAAACACTAACACTAGTAATAAACCCGAGTGCCGTGAATGTGTTGAATGTCACTCTAACACTCGTGTGATTGCGGTAATGTAACATATTGTCACGCTGGATCATTTTAGAGACGATGGCATTGTACGATGTTGTCATTTCTTAGATCACTTGAGGAAAAAGCCACCTGACACTTAACATATTATTTTCTGTACCTAGTCGATTTCTCGTTACAAATAGCTCCGAATGGTAGCATAATCTTCCCCCATATTCTAAAAGGATTTAAATGGGATCCCCAATCACATCAACATCATGTCTCTCTTTATCGTATATCAGAATCTCAACATGACAATGACGATGCAGCTGACTGACTGAAAATCACTGTCGACATCGACAGAATAGCAAATTACAGAAGGCTGAGTGCACGGACACACGAACGACAATCACGAGTATGCTTGCACTGGCTGTACGTGAAGATTGTCTGAACTCTTTGCCAAGAGCCACACGCGTCTTGCGACATGCAGCGAAAAAATAAAAGAAGCTGTTTAAAAAAAAAGTTTTTTTCACCGTGAACGGGGTGGGGGGGAAGGCTATGTGTGTGTGACTTTTCGCTCGTCGTATGAACCTAACTTTCTGTCCATATCTATTTCGTGTTACATCTATCGACGTCGGAACGTCCGTCTATGATAGAAGCGTCCAATTTCACGAACAATTGATCGCTCGTACCTCGGGCGTCCGAATCAGAGGATCCTTGATGCAATACGATTGATTAGTAGCCATAGATGTCACGATTGGATGGACTTGCATTGATGCTTTGGATGTGATGAGGTTGAATTTAAAACTAGTGGGATAATTACGTAACGCTCTCCAAATCCCAATGCACTTTGGCTGTTCACAAGTATTTATTGCGTTATTTACGTTGACGAGCTAACGATTTTTTCATACGTATTGCAGCAGCAATGGATTACTATTTTCCCTCAAAATCCTTTTGATTGCAACTGAGTGAGAGAGAAGAGTTTTACGCACTTAGGGTGTTGGGTTGGTTAGTAATTCAAAAAGCAGTTAAAAGCAGCAGCAGCAGCTACAGCAGCAGTTGTATTTTCGTTCAATCTTAATTTTTAAGGAGAAGTTTGGGAATTTGTTTTTTTTATTCTGTCCTTATGATTGATTGCCCACCTGTGCAAAATAATAACTGAAGGAGAAGTTACTAAGCGGGTGGGTCCCTTTGTTCTTGAAAATTTACGCATTTCCAAGTACCTATTCGAACTATTAGCATAATTTATTCAATTGACTTGACCTCCATAAATTAATCAAAGTGACTTCTTTGCGAGAGTCTTAAAGAAAAAATAAATCACAACTTATTTTTCGAAAAATAAAACTAAATAGGTTTTTACATTTCAACCTTTTAAAATGATTTTCTTTTCCAAAAGCTGTATTTCATAACCACTAAACTAATGTCAATCATTTTATATAATCAAGTTACAAGAACTCATTAATATACACGGAATTCAATACATAACACAAATGATACATTAAACACAATACAACACAAAACAAAAACCACAGTAATTTATTTATTTATTTGGTTAACCAAAAATTGTTTGCACAATACATTGATAAAACAATATTTACTGCTACATTTATAAGTGCAACAATTAATTATAGGTTAACACCACATGCACTATATGTGATTATATATATTATTAAAACAATAATGCATTGCTAATGCTTAGAAAAAAAAAAACAAATCTAAGTTCATCCATAAATAAAATCACATTACAATATACAACAGAAAGTATTAAAAACACAGTACTCCATATAATAATTCTCACAGTTTTATTGATAGCCGGCGACTGTAGGTGACGTGCAAGTCACTGCAGCGTCTCATGTGCGAAAATATATAATGTGATGGGTAAAAAGAATAAAAATATATTCGCAATATTAATATCAAGATGAAATTCAAAAGAAATATACCTTTCACGATAAAAGAATACAAGCTCGAATCATTCTTTATTACAAGCGTTCTCAAGACTGCGAAACGGAAAACATCCATTAATTGTTAAGTGCCGTCGTCAACGAGCTCTTCTGGAACAATCGAGAACTTTCCGGCGAGAAAATCTAAGGGTTATAGGTCGTGAATGAGGTCTGAATGGAAGATCTAGCTTGTTGTACCCGCTTTCACGAACGCTAAACAATACTTTAATGAGTACCCAAATATTATTGCTGTGATAGAATTTCGACTCAGACGTTTGAGCTGAACGCTGAAATTATAAAAATACGGCATTCATTTAGATGTGCGACTGCTGAGCATAAAGTCCTGGGTTTGATTTCCGGAAGTTTTAAGCTCTTTTTTTGCTTATACAAGGTGTAAGGGTACAATAATTTATTTCAGGAATGTTATGGGAATCCAAAAAAAATGATTTGTTTTATTTTCTCATACGCAATGTATCGTTGCCGTGACAAAACATACGTAGCGAACGGCAACCGCGACGACGAGTTCGATGAACTCTGTAGCTAGGCAGGAAGTGAAGTGCAGTTAGATTAACTTTTTTTTTTGAAAAAGAAAACCGTAGTAATACGTCGGTGAATATGATTCAAAATAAGGAGCTGAATGCACGCTGTCAGTTTGTGGAGGACTGTCCCTTACACCCTGTATTATTTATGTTTTATACTGTATGCTCTTGTGGCATATGCCAAATATATGTATTTTCTTTCTTTTTTTCTTTCAAACATCTAGAAATGCGTTAACGTACTTTTCAAGCCTCATAAACCTTAAAAATCTTAAAACATGGCCCTATTTTAAACCATCTCTCGCTTTAAAGCGTTTTATGATGTTAGAGTAAAAACCGCCAAAGAGACGTGTGTAAGTGAGCCTTTAAAATAACTGGAACGAAGTTTAGAACGATAAAATCTAGCTGCTGCACAATTACGTCTAATGGTTGCTCAGCGCTTGCTTAATGCCCTGAGTGCAGGCGGGGCAACTCTATAAAATGGGTATATATCTGAAGTGTGTAGCTTTTGTTGTAGGTATTCTTTCTGAGCTAACTCCTTGTAGGTAGGTATTGTCTCTGTTAAGTAGCCCATTTTCACATGCTTTGAGGGAAAGTTTTGAATAATTATGTTTTGTTTTATGCAATTGACTATTTTTTTTTTGTATGACACTTGAACGTGGCGAAAAGCGGGCGTTTTGGAGGACTGTCTCACGTACATACATTTTGACGTTCAAAAAGTACTGATTAAAATTATCAGCCTAATATCAATAAATGACTTTTGATTTTGTGACTATTGTATCCAGCTGGTATTCAGAAGGATTCCAGTCTTTCAGATTTTGTTTTTGCGCTTATCGCGTCTGCACAATATTTAATTGTACATACCTCTGCCAACCTCCTGATCGTTCTTACTTTGAAGATATTTACAACAATTACCTAAACATTTTACTTACTAGATGTACAAACAATTAAATTCAGTGTAACCCCGATCGGGGTTCTTCCGTACCGGACATCCGATAATTAACTGCCGCAGCAGGGCCTGTGGCTGGACAACCCTGCATGCTACGCGCTACCCTCGGACCAGAAGACCGACCTGCCTACCTGGCTGCCACCAGCCACCTACGTTCTAGGAACTGCAGGATAGTGGTTTTCTTTAGCCGGTCTAGAACTTAACACGAGCTCGCTGTCTAGTACTCAAGTCCTCTACTGGGGTGATTCTGAAATTCTTTATATAATTATTTTTACAATACCCAATTATATTTTTTGTATATAAAGTATATACTCTGAGTTCCATTTACCGGCTGAGCCCTAACCGCTACAAAACTTAAAAAGGTTTGATCCTACCAGGAATGATCTAAATAAAACCACAAGAGCTATTTTCAGCGTTAAAAGAGAAGGCTGCAATATCTGGTATCCAATTGACCTAATTCGTTTATAGCCCGAAATCCTTTATATCACGTGATAAGGAAAAATAACCAATTGTTTTTTTTTTGCTGACAGCTATTGATGCATAAAGTGTATATAGACCATGTCAAACATAGCTTAGTGGTTCTATAAAACACATTTGTACGAATTCTATTTGAAGCACGACACGTCCCCAACCTCATCCGTATGTACCGTTTCCACTGATTATCATAAACAGCCACATCAAAGCCGACGTAAGCTTTGTGTATTACGAAGAGGATAATCATAATTATTTACACCACACATACATAACATATTAAGTTCCATGAGTTGTTTATACCAAAGGAAACTGAGCGCTTATCTATTGAACATGGTCGATAAAAGCGAATGTTTGGCACTTGCCGAGGTTTAAAAAAGTCAAGCTTTAGCTTTAAGACTGACTTTAATTTACGCACAATAAAATAAGTTTAGTGTAATGCCCAGAAATGATAAAAAAACATTAATTTTTTGCCCCAGCTAATGGTCATTGGAGTTGAGACTAGAGAAAATCAAAAACGATGAACTCAGCTAAACAGACCGCTTTAATGTGTCCTCCGCCTTGCCCCACCAAAGGCACATTTAGCGTCCACAAAGTCCTAACAATATACCACAGGTTATTTTTGCTTTAATATAACCATAATCCACGTAGGTATTACGATACTAATTGAACCAATACGTGATCAACCTTCAGAATATTCCATTTAAATTGATACCTTCACGAGGACTCATTAAAGCGGTCGGTCTATAGCGAGTATAGATACATCGGCTTCTTCTAGATTGCTCTACGTTCGAGTCTAGAATGTTTAACTATGGAACTGTGTAGAAGATTCAAGAAATTTCTTAGACTATTCCACCATTGAGCTGTGTAGAAGGTTTGAGAAAGCTCCACAAGGATCGGTCAGCTTCAAAATAGTCGTCGGGGTAGCAGAAGTACTCAGTGTGAAAAAAAGTGTTTTGTGATACATAAATATATTTGTATGTTTAACCGTTGGTGTTTTATTTTATCCCATAGGTACCTATCCGAGTCGTAACAATACGTTAAGGGTTTTCGTACGAAACCAAGTTCCCACACTCAATATCAATAATTCAAAGCATTTTTGTAAATAAAATCAAGTTAAAAGAAATAAATACAACCCAAATCTTCAGTTACTGAGACGAATAATCGTTATTTGTGCGAATTCCTTCACCCGTGCCAATAAATTGGAGACTATTCCACTTATCTCTCTAGGTTTCTTTTCGAATCGATTGTTAAAATGTTATAATAATAGGTACTCTAAATTTAAAAAAAAAACGTACCGAAGAAAATGGTGTCACCTTTGTCTGAATTTGTCTTTTCTGTGAATTCTATTATTGCTTCTAATTCACGGAATTACTATAATATTAAATAATATAATTATATTTACATAACATAACATCACGTCTGTATTTCTCCAAAGGTTTGGTAGAAATGAACCATATCGACATTTCGCCAGTTATTTTTAAGTTTCATAGAAGAGAGCGAGCCTAATTGCGATCAACTGATCCAAACTCCGAACTGTTACTGTGAAATTTGAAAGAGAAAACCAACATTTTAAACATTCCACTTTGTCCCAATGGTGGGACAAATTGGTAGAGCAGAGTGGAACAATCCTAAATTGGTACTCTGTTTCATCAAAATATTGTCGGCCCATTTCCCATTGCTTTCCTCTACTTATAAATTCATAATGAAGGTAAAGACTTGGACAGACTGACGGTGGATCAACATTTCAAGATGAGAGTGAGATTTTGAGTTATTGACTAGGTTTTCGGCACAGACGACGGCAAGTCTCTGGTACCTGGTAACACTTTACTGACTTTGAGCAGTCCTGGCGTAGACCGGAGATTCAATACAATATTTCTTTTTTCATAGAAATTACAACCATTATGCATTTGACAAACATAATAATAATTGTTATACTAATTACGCTTTTCAAAATGTTTTAGAATTCATGAAACTAAGAAAACACGAATGAAGTCTTAAAACTGAATACAAAAATTATGTGCGAAACTAGTATTTTAATATAGAATTCTTCGAATTTACGCTAATTTCGTCGCGTGTTCATGCCAAGCCCACTGGACCATTTCTGGACACAGACTCCTTCATTTCTCTTTTTTAGTACTCAGCAGGTGGGTGAGTGTCGACTACCAGTAGCAACGCACCTTCTGTTACGTCCAGCGCATCCTGGGGAATTGACTTCTGCCATCATCATTCTCTTGCCCTTATCCTATTTCATTTGGGGTCGGCGCAGCATGTCTTCTTCTTCGTCACCACAATGGCAAATATAAGTCTCATCTATTCCGTCGCATTAAGCAAATAAGCATCTGAGGAAAAAACATAATTTGTGATATTTAATCCGCCGAAAAAAATTTAAGGCGTAAACTGATTTTAAAATTAGTTCCTAAATTATCACATTTGCATCAAGTTGTTGTCCAAAGCTCCACTATCTAGCTCGTATTTTTCAATATTTTCTCACCTTGTCATATGCACAGCCCCTAACACTTGGCACAGTAAAGCGCTAATAAATGTTCTTAAGTGCGATCGTTACACAAAGTTGGTAAAGTTCAGTTTTAATAACAATATATAGGCAGAGCATGACGAGTCCTCAATGAATAGATAAAAGCTTGCCTTTATTACTTGCTCGTCAGTGAAGTTTTAATGTAAGACATTTAAGTTTTTGTAGGTCACGGTGGAATGGTGTCTGTAATGTCTTGGAAGATGATTTCTACAATGTTGATTATATTGAGTGGTAGAGAGGAGCTCGTTTCAAAATAATGACAGCCGCACTAGCACGAGTCGGGTTCATTTCAAGGTTAAGCAGCTCTTGCCAAGGTTGGTCCGTGGATGGGTGACCATCTATTAAATACCGATTTTCCTCCGTTTCTTAGAAAGCACGTTAAGCCGATGGTTCCAGTTGTAATTTGTACACCTTTGACAGTCGTTACAGGAAGTTAGTTAACAAAAACTCAGTCACGTCCAGGGCGTGGAGGGTTCCTCATTGGTCTCGTGATTCCCAGCTCGGGCAAAGTATTGTTGAATTTCGCAATAGCAATCAAAAAACTGCTGCTGCTCCTTGAACAGGGAATTTATTATAACGGGGGTAGGTATACTATAAATACACTTCTGTTTAATCTATACTTACTAATATTATAAAGCTGAAGAGTTTGTTTGTTTGGTTGAACGCGCTAATCTCAGGAACTACTGGTTCGATTTGAAAAATTATTTTAGTGTTGGATAGCCCATTTATCGAGGAAGATTATAGGCTATAAAATTTCACGGGTACGACGGTCGCGGTCAACAGCTAGTTCTTCAATATTGCAGGCGTAATGGTATATACATCATCAAAATATTTCCCAGAAAATTATCTGCCATAAGCAGAAAAGAAAAACATGAAAAAAATATTGGTTAATCATTTGTATTCCAAGTAGCGGACGATTTGCATAATGCCGGAGTCAAGTCGGAAGGGAACGACGCATCTGTTCCTAATTTTATAGGAAACAGTGTTGAAGCGCCTCTCATATTATATCGTCAAATTAGGGGCACACCGATTTCCGTAAATTGCAGGGTTTTCACTCAGTTCTCCGTAAAATTATGTAAATCTTTACGAGCATGTAGAAAGGTTTTTGTAAACTGTTTGGTCGAAAATAGGTTGCGTAAAACGTGACTAACGAGCTCCATCAGGTTTTTTGGGTATTTATCTTATAATAGTTTGATAATGCTGCTTCAAATTGCATTGACTACTACCTCCACTACTCCCTACTACACAACATTAGTTTTAGTACATATATGCGAAACCTGCAACACGCGTCGAGTATTTTTATGTAAAGAATCTATGTACAAAATTTCAAAACTGTAGCATGAAAAATCACAAAGTTATAAGCTTATTCTGTTACCTGGTTGTCCGCACAAAAGCGTGGTCACCACGCAACGCGCCCGCGCGCGGGCATCCAGCGTCGTCTTGAACTCATTGATAAGCATAATTTGACAGTAGGTACCGAAATTATTGCGATAGGCACTTAATGTCGCTCGGTGTCCAACTTGTAACTTTTTTATATATATTTTGGGACAAAATATAACATGATTTAATAGTAATAGTATATTTATTTGCGTAAAACATGGAAAATGATTGGAATCGATTCAGTTACTTATTCTGAGCAAACTATATTCAGATTTCGCATATACTAAAAATAATGTTGTATAACTCCATGAAAACGGTAACAGGCCGAAATTGAAAAACCTCAATTGTTTCCAGCTGCAGGTTTACATAACTTCTTCCTTCATATTACAAACTTAAGCTGTCCAAAATTAGCAAGCTACTAACATCATTTAACAAGCACGAACGAAGCAAACACAAACTCAGCTTCTCCGTATTTACTGCGCACAAAGTTATAGGAGCGTTCGGACTACCCCAAACGGAGGTTAAACCCGTGTTTAGCGCCATTTGGAGCTCACAGTAAGATTAGATCCGTTAGAGGAACATGTATTGTCGTGTTTATCTCGTAAACTGTCTGATGTCACCCTAATAGTGCTTTAGTTGGGTGTTTGTCGTCTTGATGTTATCTTTAAAGTAACCTACTAGGCAAAGTGAGATTGTATGTGCCGTAATGATGATGAAAATGTCACAAATGTATTGGAAAGCTGCTTAAAAAACTTCCAAAAAAAAACTACTAAATTAGCTATATTTGTATATCAATATATTTGTAATCACGTTCTCGAAAACGGCTCTACCGATTTCAATGAATGTAAGGGCGAAAAATCGATCTAGCTAGGTCTCATTTCTGGGAAAAATTGTTTTCTCTATTTTCTCGCGAACAAATCACAGGTCGCCCAGGTACTTTACTGGAAATAGACATGTGACGACCGCTTTTGAACGTTATCCAGTAACTGGAGTATGGTCAGATAAACAGTCGATTCTCATAAAGTAGGTACTAGTATTCAGGTGCATCCGCTTAGAAGCTGACACAACATAGTTGAGAAGAAATTAGACAGGAGATGGATATTGGGTAGGTGTGCTGATTTGTTCAATCTTGCCATGTAATGACCATCGGATTCGGAAACCCAAGTTCATGAACGATAAGACGACAACTACGATATACAAGGAAACGGACACTTCACGAAGCCGTCAATCGATCATTCTGTACATCAAACTAAATAAATAACTGGTTACAAACAATTTATTTTTTTTGGTTTGAAAATTCATGTTTTACGGTACGACTCAATGTAACGCACTCAAAAAATTGTAGTGATGGAGGCATTGAAGAGTATGATGGTCGTAAAGGTATGTAAAGTAAAGTTATAACATTAAAAAAACTTGTTGTTAAAATAAACTTGTGAAAAAGTTGGAACTTTGATACCCAATATCTCCGTAACTTGTTGGTTCCCAAGTATGGTCTATGTCGGTGCCTTTTGGCTTCGTTAGGGGTATATTTATACCCATTATGTAACTAACGATAAGGCTACACAATCAAATCAAATCTAACTAACCAAAATACCGGTATCTTGATTAATTTTGATTTGAACACACACATCGGTTTGTTACGACAAATAGGTAGGCACCCCAATTAGCAGCTAAAGACCTCAGAGATCAATCAAGCAAATTCATTACTCTGATTGCCATAAGGATTACTGATTGGTATTGATTGCTAATATTCTTGTTCTATCACGTGTGATATTTGTTTGATAACAGCTAGAAATTACACTTCAATAAACAGGGAAACATTAATTAACACTTATATTTTACGTGCTGTTGCCCTCGACCTTCGTCCGCTTGATATTTTATAGTCGTTGTTAACCTTCCTCGATACATGGGCTATCCAACACTAAAATAATTTTTCAAATCGAACCAGTAGTTCCTGAGATTAGCGCGTTCAATAAAACTCTTCAGCTTTATAATATTATAAGTATAGATGATAACTTTAGCTAGAGGAGAAGCTTGTGGCTGAATAATAACAGCCGCTCGGGTCGATCTATAGATTAAGTCTGCTTGCCTAGATTGGTCTGTGTATAGGTGTTGCTGTGTATGACTACCTCGGAAAGTATGTTAAACCGTTGATCCCGGCTGTCATTAGTAGATCTTTGACAGTCGATAGGTAGTCAGTGGCCCGAAACACCGGACATCTGACAACCGGTCTTACCAAGGGGTACTCAATACTAACTGGGTTGTGTAGGTCAGATAGGCAGTCGCTCTATGCAAAATACTTATATTCAGCTGCACCCGGTTAGACTGGAAGTCGACCCCAACATAGTTAGGAAAAGGCTAGGCAGAATATATATTAGTGTGGATAACTGTTTACTCCTTTTGGTGAATTGGGTAAATTCCCGACAAGAGAGACGCTCAACATTAATTGGGAATTCCTTCACGCATACAAATTCTTAAGAAACTAGGGCAACCAATTAATGGAAGCGTCTGTACCTACTCACATGATCAGTTGTCTTCGTCTTGCCAAGCCTTTATTTCAGTGCCAAGGATTTGGCCGTTTTGATCAGTAATGACATTGATCAGTAATCGCTTAGCTTAGGATCGTAATGATAGAAGATTACTAGCCATCACAGCCTTACATTCGCGATTTATTACTAGGCGTGTTTTTTTATATCGTTGCCCCCACACTATGATTTTCTTTTGTAGCGTGAAAAACATTGAAACTCACATACACAAATAGCCAGACCCGGAACAACTACATATAGGATTGTAGGCCGTACAAATATTTGTTCCGTGCGGGGATTAAACCGCGAGACGCACTTCGACAGCCAGTCGCTGAGCCACTGCGCTAACCGTGCCGTCAAACTTTGTTCAAGCAAAACGTGTTTGTGTCTCTGGTTTCCTTCGTGTGAGGACCGTCCTTCATGGTAACTCGTGGCATGCTCGATGACCAAGCTCTTTCAATTTGTTTTCTCCGCAGTCAACTTGCACCGTTGCAACACGCGTGAAGCCAAGCAGTTAGTGTGTTCAAACTTAGCTATATTTCCTTGTTCAAGTCTGCTTTATTTACAATCATGATCACGAAACGGATACCTGAACATATCGGTTCGCTTGATGAATGGTCGTATTATAGAGCCTAGAGAAGACGATGGAATCGTCAAAAATGTAGGTTATTCTATTATCATACCTTTTTATT
The DNA here is from genome assembly GCA_905163415.1 of Noctua fimbriata. Taxonomy (NCBI): domain Eukaryota; kingdom Metazoa; phylum Arthropoda; class Insecta; order Lepidoptera; family Noctuidae; genus Noctua; species Noctua fimbriata. The sequence goes on from LR990937.1 coordinate 1,535,691, forward strand.
ATTATTAGTTAGTTATTAGTGATTTATGTCCCACTGCAGAGCAAAGGCACTCCACTTATTCCTATCCATAGCTGTTATTCGCCAATCCTTGAGAAAGGAGTCGAGTTCGTCCCGCCATCTCCTTCTGGGCCTACCGCAATTAACGTATAAGTTGCCGAAAACCACAAGTTAATCCTGTTGAAAGCGGTTTTGGAAATACAAAACTTTCATAGTGGTAGCCACTTCTGTAGATCTTCAGGTGAAACATTCAATAATGTAAGAACCCACAATTCCCTTCAAAAATTTAATATCATTCTGTCCTACATTTTGAAGCGCCGATGCGCTGAGCAATAATTTGCCATCGCCATTATATGTTGCTGCAACAGCCCCGAGAGGGCAGCCAAGTGGAATGAACCGTAAATATTCGAGGAGAGAGGTTCCTCCGAGTACATTCTTGGAAAATAGCTGGGGCATCGAATGTAGTATGCAGGGGATTAGCTTAGAACTGGGCCCGGTGGACAAATTAGGGCCAACGCAATGCAGTCATCTGGAAATTTCTACGGAGCTGTCTGTTCTAACAGAGGATTCGGTTTTGGCCAATACGAAGCCTTTGTGATTGGTGGCCTCGATCTTGATCCATACTTTATGCGCCACTGTTGATTCTAGTATTCGGGACTTACAGTGGTTTGGGAATATAGGCCTGGGCCAACAAGATACGTGTGTCTAGTTTGGAGCCCACGGCTATTTCTACTTTTAAATTCTTTTAACTCACTGTATTTTGATTTCCTATGTGGTATGTTGCCTAACTTGTGTGTGTCAGTAAAATTATTTATTATTATTATTTTATAGTGGTGGGTTTGTCCAATAAAATAAATTAATTGAAAGCCAGTCGGACCTCACCTACAGTGGCATGTATATGAAATAAGTATAAAGCACTCATCGATTGAGCATCCACGTAGGCCACTTTAAAAACCTCCTTAGGAAAATGGGGGATAAATGATCTTTCCTACAGTGCCAATGCGGTGCTCTCTTCCAGACCATGGCCCACTTGCTGGAGTATCCCGAGTCCGTACACCTGCAATCTGGAGGACATTAAAATGCTGGTGACGCCTCTATTAACCTGGCTGCCTATAATATTTGATAAGACATACCATGAATACGAAGGAAGACAAACAAAAACCACAAATACGCAAAACCCTTAGACAGCCAATCGAAAAAACACATACGTTGACGCATAAAGAATTTATCGCCCGGACACATAAGATGGCTTGCTATAAAAAGAAATTGTTCGCACATAAGTGCACGCACGGTTCTGCGACGTTCGCTAATGTGCGCTCGTTGTGTGAATGAGGTGTCGTTAGTATGCGCCTTCGCTTATGCGCGTAGACTGATGTATGACTGTGTGGGTAGTCGAATTTTAATGAGTTATTGAGGTGTGAATGATAAGTTCATATTTTATTTCTCTATTTGGAAATAGATTATTAAAAATTGATTTAATCTGGACTATCTCATTAATCATTATGCAAAACGAACCTTCGTGCCACGATGTAATTATTAACAATTTCATTTATTCTATGTGTGAAGGCGGAGCTGCGTTTATATGGCTGGAAATTTACAATCGTGCTTTGCCTAGGTCAATTACTCAACTACCCTTCAATAAGTTTTGTGTATATACAACATTAGTTTTAGTATAAGCAAAACCTGATACACGTGTCTAGTATTTTTATGCAAAGAATCTATGTACAAAATTTCAAAACTGTATCATGAAAAATCACAAAGTTATAAGCTTGTTCTGTTATCTACTTGTCCGCACAAAATCGTGGTCACCACGCAGCGCTCGCCTCCAGCGTCGTCTTGAGCTCATTGATAATAATAATTTGGCAGTAGGTACCTAAATTATTGCGATAGGTACTTAAAGTCGCTCGGTGATCAACTTTTAACTTTTTTAAATATTTTTGGGAAAACATATAACATGGTTTAAAAATTATTGGAATCGATTTAGTTACTTATTCTTAACAAACTATATTCAGGTTTCGCATATACTAAAAATAATGTTGTATAATAAGTGGTTGTTACAAGAGTGTTTTTATTCGATAAATGAGTTCTTTCAAAAGTGTCCCTGTAAATTTTATACATTAAAGCACGTATATATTTAGAGATATATTTATCTGTTAAGTACATACATAAATTTACAAAATGTAGATAACTAGTAATAAGTGTAAAAACTTATACTATTGCATGCATATTGGCCAAATGTGTGTTACTAAATATTTTATATAAGAACTTCATATAGTACCTACCATATTTGATGCAATAAATGAATTGAATTGAAAAAATATTGTTCATCATCATCCACAGCCCGACCATACTGCTGCTAAAGTTATTTTGTGTTTAATCATTTAATCTCAATTATCCACCGCCATTTGCACGTGCGTCATTCAAGGAATGTTCTTTTCTCTCTCACAAACTTGCAAATACATTAAAGAACTATTTAAATTGAAAACTCTCTTCGTTGCATTATTTCTCGGCTCACTGGTCTATAAATACCCGATCTTATTCAAACACGCTGTTATCTTTGCAATTACTTTTGTTTGTATAGCATTTGCCCTTTCAACGAATTGCTGGAAAATTTTCTATTTCTTTGCGAGCAAAGGAATAAAAACAATAAAGGATCATGACACTGTCGTTTGTCTATCTATCTATTTGTCTGTTAACAGAAATTGACAAAGGGAACGAAAAACCAAGTAGCTATTAATTAAGTTCTCACTTACTAAGGTTATTATATGTAAGAAGCAGATTTAAGTACGTAGACATAAGGATGATTTCCACCAAACGAATCGCGTCCGCCAGGGTGTCGACGCATACGATCGGCTCCGTACCGTCGCTTGCGAATTTATCCGTTTCTGCGCCTAGTTAAATAGTTTCATTCCTACCGTGTTGACAATCGAACGGACCCGATCGGATATGACGACCGGCGAACGGCGAGGATCGCGCGTCGCAGCATACTTTCAGCTACGATGGGGTGTCGCGGAAGACGCCCGCGGTCAAGCTGCTTTGCGCGGCTTGGTAATATAGACTTAAAAACTGTGTATACGATTTAATATCGTTTAAAGATTGTAAAATCCGTTCCGATCCGATGCTATGTGAGCCGTTTGATGGAAATCATCCTATAAAATATCGTCATCACGCCTGTAATCCCCGAAGGGTTAGGTAGGGGCGGATCAATACACTCACATTTTGTCAATATTTTTTTGTTTGAGTTCATCAAAATCCATCGAAAAGGGCAGATCTTTCGACCAGATGGGTATTGGAGACCCCCACATTTGCTTTCGGACTGCTGTCATCATGATCATCACCTGTCTAGCCTAGCCGGATGCTGCTTAGTGACAGTATTTTACATAGAGTGACTGCCTATCTGACCTGCACAATCCAGTTATCGGGTAAGACTAATTGTCAGAATTTCTGTCTGCTGTGCGTATTTATGGTAATGTTGCAAATATCTCTGCTTGTGGGCTGCTGGGCTCTGTGTGCTGTCAGGTATGATGCGATGTATATGTATGTATATCGCTAGACGCCAGACTTACCTTACTATCCTACTAATATTTTAAATGTGAAAGTTTGTGAGGATGTATGGACGTTTGTTACTCTTTCACGAAAAAACAACAGAACGGATTTGGATGAAATTTGGCACAGAGAGAGTTTATAACCTGGAGTAACATATAGGATACATGTTATCCCGGTAGTACGATCCCGTGGCACCATTACCGAACACCATGCGGACGAAACCGCGGGTATAGGAAAGTCAATTATAAATTCTTCTTTGTCTTCTCAGTAAAATTATTACAAACAAAATAATTAACAACAAATTCAATTTCCCTAATCCATCCAAGATTATGAGCCTTATACGGTTTCAACCGTGACCGAAACTCGTGTTATAACTAACTTAGCAAACGTAACGTAACTTAGCGTGTTACGTTACGACGAACTTATTTGTTTCGGTAGGAAGTTGAGGAAATGGCTCGGCGAGTAACTCTCTATTGTCTTAGGTATGTTTATGTTGGTTCATGTTGTGTGGGTGGTAATTCGAGTTCCTAACTTCGGTTTATTTTTGGTGTTTGGGAAATTTGCAATATTGTGCTGTAAAATGGAGCTCGTGGCTAAATAATAACAGCCGCTCCGGTCGATCTTTAGGTTAAGCCGTGCTTGCCTAGGTTGGTCTATGGTCGGGTGACCGCCCATTAAGAACGTTATACCGTTGGTCCCGGCTGACATCTGTATCTTTGACAGTCGTTACAGGTTGTCAGTGGCCCAAAAAGTCTGACAACCTACCATATCTGATATCCTACCGGATTCCCTTTGAAAAATGGCAAAGTCAGATTAAAGTTATGTACTCCAGCTTACCTGTTACAAAAAATGACCCTTCGATACTGTTACCCAGTACTAACTGGTTCTAACTGGGTTGTGGAGGTCAGATAGGCAGTGTTCCATGTAAGATGGTATTCAGCTGCATCCGGTTAGACTGGAAGCCGACCCCAACATAGTTGGGAGAAGTCTAGACGGACGATGACTGTGCTGTAAAATGAGGAGATTTAAGTAAAGTCTTCGAGTCCATGTCTAAAGACACAATTCAAAATACCGCGTGGACCGCGTCAACTAACATGTTACTCTACGGCCGGGATCTATATAGACGGCAAAGCTTTATTCCTATCACTCTTGCACAACTTTCAAACTACAAGTGCAATCATCATCATCATCATTTCAGCCGAAAGACGTCCACTGCTGGACATAGGCCTCCCCCAAGTGTCGCCACATTGACCGGTCCCGTGCGACTCGCATCCAGCGGATCCCTGCAACCTTCACCAGGTCATCGGTCCACCTAGTGGGAGGCCTTCCAACTCAGCGTCTTCCGGTTCGCGGTCGCCACTCCAGAACTTTTCGGCCCCATCGGCCATCCGTTCTGCGAGCAATGTGCCCTGCACACTGCCACTTCAGTTTGGCTATTCTTCGGACTACGTCGGTTACCGTGGTTCTCTTGCGGATGTCCTCATTTCTGATTCGATCACGTAAGGAAACTACGAGCATAGCCCTCTCCATTGCCCTTTGGGTGACTTTAAGCCTTCTGATAAGGCCCATTGTGAGCGACCACGTTTCGGTCCCGTATGTAATCACTGGCAACACACACATAGACATAGGTCATAGACCTTCGTCTTGAGACACTGCGGTAAGTTGGACGAGAAGATACCCCGCAACTTCCCGAACGCTGCCCAGCCGAGTCGGATTCGACGATTGACCTCTTTCTCGAAGTTAAACCTACCTAACTGGATCGTTTGTCCTAGGTAGACATAATCGTCTACAACTTCGAGTGTAGAGTCTCCGATCTTGATAGGAGTGGGTGTTACATGGGTATTCAACATGATTTTGGTTTTGTCCATGTTCATTTTAAGACCCACTTTTTCGGAAGCTCTACTAAGGTCATCGAGCATTGTACTGAGGTCCTCTATGGTCTCAGCCATGACCACTATATCGTCGGCAAACCCAAGGTGAGAGATGTACTCGCCATTGACGTTGATGCCTAGCCCTCTCCAGTCCAGAACCTTGAAGATATCCTCCAGTGCAGCGGTGAACAGTTTCGGAGATATGACGTCTCCCTGTCTTACACCTCGCTGCAGAAGGATAGGTTCTGAGGTCTGGTCCTGAAGTCGGACTGACATGGTGGCGTTTTTGTACAAACACTTCAACACCTCGATGTACCGATAGTCGATTTGGCACTGTTGGAGAGACTGCAGTACAGCCCAAGTCTCGATCGAATCGAAGGCTTTTTCGTAGTCCACAAACGCCAAGCAGAGAGGCAGGTTATACTCTTCGGTCTTCTGTATAACCTGCCGCAGCGTATGTATGTGGTCTACGGTGCTAAAGCTTTTTCGGAATCCGGCTTGTTCGGGAGGCTGAAAATCGTCAAACCTGCGCGCGAGACGATTCGTGATGACTCTTGAGAACAACTTGTAGACATGGCTTGGAAGTGAGATGGGCCTATAGTTCTTCAGCCGGGCATTGTCGCCCTTTTTGAAGAAGAGTACCACCACTCCCCTGCACCATTTTTTTTTTTTTTTTTAGGATGGGAAATCATCAAATGACCCCCCCCGCTCTGGGCGGAGCGGAAGGGAGTGTCAGACTTGTACTGACTAAAACCCATCCATGTTCCTTCTTTGCCCTTTGTGTTCCAGGGCCGCGGTATCTCTTTCGAACAGTCCCGCAGCCCTGGCAGGCATCGGCCCGTGCGGACCCCTACACTCCCCTGCACCATGCCTGCGGCGTTTTCCCCTCGAGTATGACGGAATAAAACAGCTTCTGAAGGGCCTTAAGTACCGGTTTTCCACCCGCCTTCAGAAGTTCGGCCATAATTCCGTCATCACCCGGTGCCTTGTTGTTTTTAAGCGGTTTAACAAGTGCAATATATAAACAAAAACATCTCTTGATCAAAGATCTTGCTAGGTAAAGTTCATAGATCTCAGCCTAAATACGCTGAATGAGGAATGAATCCCGCCACTGTCTGAATATCATGAAACATTCTTCAATCTGTTCAGCACAGGAAACTAGTTCTGGTAGGTAGGTAAACAAAATTGAATAAAAAAGGTATGTAAATACAAGTACATTATGTATATACAATTCCAAGTGTTAATGGGTTTTTCCATCAGGAATTTGTCAGTAGCAGCCACGGATTCTGGATTTGTAGCCAGTTGATGGCAATAAGCTCGCCCGCTATTACATGGGATTTAAACATAACTGGCGAAATGTGGTTGTACTATTAGGTACACAATATATACCCTACAATTTCGTCAATGGTGTTCTGACATGTCCGCTTTGTGCTCGGAGTTTTTCTGCCAAAGTTGGATATGCTAGCCACTTGAGAGCACATGATAGAGCAGCACACCAAAGCTCTCGGCAACCTCCCTAGAAAGCCTTCATTCGATGGCTTTCTTGCTCCCTAGAAAGCCATTGAATGCAGTTCCTGTGGCCGAAATCGGCTAGATGGCATCATCATCATCATTAGGCGTGATGTTATGTTATGTATACTTACATCAGACTACCTGTACCTAACACCTGTCACTACAATTTCAATAACAAATTGAACCAAAATTTGTTTCAAGCCTGACTAAATAATACAATCAAATTAATCTCTTCCAATAATTAATGAAATCACAACTAATTAATCCTGTAAATCACAACAGATTTTAATCCCTGTTTTACAATTAATTGCACGGCAGTGGCGCCGTGACAAGGTCGACACTATAAACGTGAAAGCATAAGAGAAACCGGAGTAATAAACTATAATCTGTGTTGTTAAAATCAAGTTGTAGTCATTTTTACTATAACGACTTTTTTTTACTTTAACGTTAATTCCTCTACTCATTGTCACCAGCTCAAGCAACGCCAGCTTGGCTTGGGAATGTGTGCGCGCAGCAAAGCAATCTGCGTGTAAAACAACAGCTTGAGACTTGTTAAAAAATAACAAAGAAGACGCTCGGACGCACCCTAATCAAGAGCGGGTGTGAAGTAACAACGAGACCGGACAGTCTTGTCACCAGTTTGACGCACGCTCCTTGGTCTTATTTTGACACTTCTGCAAGGCCGCTCTCCGCCCGTAGCCCGCACCCGCTCTCACTTGGGTCGGGCACTAACTCCCTGTTCACGACTGCGACTTCGCTTGAGAAGATACGCGCGCTCGTCTCTTGTTACCTACTAGTGAGTACGTACCGTGTCGATTCAACTTTCATTTGTTTTCTGCGCAGTTGCAACACTAGCTCTTGGACAAGCAGCTAAAAGTCCATAGAAAACGTATCGTTCTTACCTCATTTTTAGTAGCCGATGCCGACCCAAAGCGATATTGACACGTAGCTAATAATACGGAGTTCAGTAGAAAAAATTGTGAACGCGGGGCGATGCTGTTCTAGTGCAATACTACGTGTACGTTAAGCTTAACCCGTCGCAAACGCAAACGTTCGCGTTTCGCTAATGAACCTCGTTCCCTACGACCCCGGCTCATTTGGCGCGCTTTAGCTGCAATTACACCGCGCGTCTGTTGGCTGGGTCGCTGTCAATATGTAAACATGATGCGCTTTGTAATGCTAATGAAATGATTTAATTACGCGGACTTTTTGCTGGGTAGCTCATTGTGTTTCTTTGTGACGTCGGTTGAGATTGCAATTTTGACTGTATTTTTGCATCTGGGAATGTAATGGAATAACTTTATTCATAAGAAATGGTCAGATAAAGTCAGGTTTCTGGTTTCGGGGGCTATATGTATAGATCATTTATAATATAAAGATTTTTTGTATATCAAAGCTTTAGAAAGATACATAAAAATACCTAAAAAGAGGACAATAGTTTTTCTATAAACATGAATAAAAGAGTACTTTTCTATTCTATTCCTTGAAATGAGCCGCCCAGTGTCTAAGATAACAAGAAACCAACCAACGGTTTTCAGGAAGTCTATAGAAAAAATAACCTCTCTACTAAAAATAAAAATTATTTGTGGGTCTGTAAATTCAATTCAATTTGCACATGTTTATATACAGGGCCACAAACAGTTTATGTGCCTACAATTTTACATAACAGCGCGATGAATATGAAAATAAAGACTGCCTAATAAAATGAACTTAACGACCTAAGTTCATAGCACGTAAATATTTACGATATTGCGATGAAAAATGTTGTATATATCGGAAAAGTGGAAAAGTCCCGGCTGTACTCAGATTGCGACTTTTATAAAACTTCGCACTCACTTAGGGACTTGTTTAATTTATTCATTAAACTTGTTATAGAGAATATTTTTTAAGTAGCTCAGAACTTGGCGGTGCTTGAAAGTTACTAAAGATTTTTTTACGCCACCTTTGGTTGGAGATGTTGGGTACTTAGTTTGTGGTTTTGGAATTACTTAACATAATGTAAGTCTGTTGTCACCCCACTGCTACAGACCAATGGCCTCTACTCATATAAAAAATAAATGAGCGTCGATCACCACGCTTGCTCAAGACGGATTGTCAATTTCAGAATTATAATAACAACGCTATGTGTTGTCATGTTTCGGTTTCTTATCGTTTTCTCTTGTTATATAGACATTACATGTATATTTTGATTATACATTGGGGCTAATTAAAGTCCAAGTACATAAATAATATTAAATTAAAAATCGTGCGTACAGTTCTAACGTCGGTGGCGGAGTGTCACAGCCAATACAAGTTTTAAAGGATCAGCAGAGTACGTTAATGCCTGATAAAATTACATTAGCAAGAAGTCGCTGATCAATGAGATGTAGTGTTCCACAACGGTGAGGCAATAGGCCGCAACATTACATAACATCACGCCTGTAATCCCCGAAGGGCTAGGCAGAGGTGTACTTAACAGTACACCCACATTTCGCCAGTTATATTTAAATCCCAAAATAGGAGGCGAGCCTAATGGCATCAACCGGGCACAAAATCCAGACGGCTGCTACTCAGAAATTCCTGATATTAAAACCCAATATCATTGCCCGACCCGGGGTTCTAATATAGAGTTTAATAATAATAAAAGTTTCAAATGGTTTATCATAAATATCTCAAAAATTGAGACGTAAAGTTCCTGTGCAACATTTTAATGTTACTGACGAATGCCAAAATGTAGTTTATTTCACCAGGTAAAATAAAATCAGAGGACGAAAATAACGTAGTTCGTTTTCTACATTCAGCTGCGGAACTCGAAAAACAAAATTATAAAACGCGGAAAATATGGCTTCCTATTCAAATTACCATCGGAAAGGGAATGAGAGAGAAGTATTCATTCGTGTGGAGTTACGGTGAATACCTCTAAATGCTTGATCATTCAGTAAATATTCATCAAAGGCTCAAACATTTTCCAAATAATCAAGCTTTTGTGTGATTTCATTCATTAACGAATGATTTGAGTTATATGAGGTATTACTGATCCGGTATTTTAATACAGCGCTGGAATCCAAATACACTGGATTGATGGAACGACCAATGTAAAAACTTTTCAGTTCAGTCCTGTAGTTAGTATCCAGTTCTGGATTGAATGGATTTGAATACAGCTTTCGTCAAATGTCAGGTGGATCCAAAGTCACTAGGTAAAGTTTGTAACCTAATTCAAGCGATCGTTCATATGTCACTTCTTTTGTTTTTCGAACCCAAACACATGATCACGTCGATAGAACGAACCTTCTTGTTTTCCGAACAAATTAGTGGCATTATATTTACGTAAAGATCTCATATTTGCGCGACTGATCGCCTTGGTGAGAACGCGACCTCAAACGCTGAATTTCACGTCGTTTTTAAGTTTATTTTCACATTGTTTGGCAACCAACGTAATACATTAAAGGATTGTGCTACACATTACATGATTGCTTACCAATCCATTTGCTTTTGTATGTAAATGTCATGTACTCTCGTGCGCGGTTCTCTCGAGACGACGTGGGCGGACGTCTTAACATTACTTCCAATATTATAGCTAAGGAAACAATATTGTATTACAATACAATTCTAATAGGTTATGAAGATATTTGAAAATCATAGAGGAATCACAGATAAAGCCAGTTGATTACTAAATAATGTCAGAAAACTTCTTTGAAACTAAATTGTTTTCTATTGTTTAAACAACATTATTTTTAGTATATGCGAAACCTGAATATAGTTTGTTCAGAATAAGTAACTGAATCGATTCTAATAATTTTTAACCTATGTTATATTTTGTCAAAAAAATATTTTAAAAAAGTTACAAGTTGGATACCGAGCGACATTAAGTACCTATCGCAATCATTTAGGTACCTACTGCCAAATTATTTTTATCAATGAGCTCAAGACGACGCTGGAGGCGCGTGCGCGGGCGCGCTGCGTGACCACGTTTTTGAGCGGACAATCAGGTAACAGAACAAGCTTATAACTTTGTGATTTTTCATGATACAGTTTTGAGATTTTGTATATAGATTCTATACATAAAAATACTAGACACGTGTTTCAGGTTTCGCATATACTAAAACTAATGTTGTATAATCTTTCTTTACTAAATAATGCTACTAAGATGTGATCACAGAAATACAAAACTTTCCCATAATCGTAAGAAATTAAAACCAAACATCATAATTGCAGCAGCAGCAAAGCGTAACATACATACTATCTGCCTGTGATCCCCGAGGGGTTCGGCAGAGGTGTACCTGATAGTATAACAACATTTCGCCAGGTCTCTTTAATAGGCCTATGTAATAGGGGTGGAGCCTATTGGCATCAACCGGGCACAAATCCAAGTTCCATAGCTGCTATTGAGAAATTACTGATCTAAAATGCTAAATTGAATTTTAGAATCCGTTCTCGAATAAAAGCCATACTCAATAAACAACTTTTAAAATCGCCGATCCATCGATTGTGCCCCTTTACCATAAAATTATTCGAAAACTCATCACAAAAACATTATATTTAGGTTAACAGAGTCAATTCCTTTTCTAATATTTTGTTCCGAAATCAGCTGCAACATTCAAATACGAAACGTCATTATGTAATCTTAGTTTGGCACACAGAGATGCAATCTGTGCCAAATCCCAGCCTCTTAGCAAGCTGAGGTCATGAAATATATTGCTTTATTGCTGCTAGATAGTGCCTACACATTTCCGCTCTTTATAAAGAGCATTTTGACAAAATTACGCCTGAAATCTCCAAAGATTTAGGCACAGGTGTACTTAATTAGTATACCCGCTTTCGCCGGTGTTGTTTCAGTCTTATGTGATAGTGGGCGAGCTATTCCCACCAACCGGGCACATATCCAGACACCGCGCTACTGCTGAGACATGCTTGATAGAGCCAAATAACTCGAACGACCTGGAAATCGATCTTCAGACCTCATGCTCAACGCAAAAACTGCTTAAAATGCTGTAAATTTTGAACGAAAACTGCTTAAAATGCTGTAAATTTTGCCAATTTTTGTGACCTTATTATGGCCGCAACATAATAAGACCCATTGGCAAAATTTACAGCATTTTAAGCAGTTTTCGTTAAAAATAACATAAGCTACAGTTTCAGCAATCCAGGACAGGTAGACCTCCTCTCTGCGAGAGCTAGTAATTGAAAATACACCAAACTAGTCCAGTGTGGGTTCGCAAATATTATTTCAATACCGCTACGCTACGACGTAGCGTCCGTAGCGTTTTCGTAGAACTTCGTAGCAGCTCTACAGAATTTCGTACACGACTGCAAGCTGTCGATTCCTATTAATTGGATCCAGAGGTGGCGGATTTATAGTGAGAGCGTTCTGAGAGTTTCCTTATTAGGAATTATATTATAATGTTGTTTTGACACGTGTCTGTTTTGAGACATTTACACCTTTGTCTTCTAAGTTAAAGAAAGCGCTGTAACTAGCCTTAATTTAAGTCCAAGTTACGTTTTCCAGAATTATTTATCATTAGTACAGACTAAGTCATCCAACGTTGTGAGTTTGATTGAATCTTGACATAGATTACCAACTACTATAGTATTGGCGCCCACCGCGATGAGACTCTCTTTGCACAAATAACTTAACAAAATATAAATTAAACCAACTAATATAACTTACATAACCTCATTCAGCCCAAAATAGCACACATTTAAAACTACAGTTGGCCAAACCAAATTGGCGCCCACCGTGGGACCACAAACCCGCTATAACAGTAACATTCTCACACTACCCTCAACAAATGAATACACGTATTCAGTACATAATCTGTGGCAGATGAGAGTGAGCGCAATAAAACTCCTCCGAGCGACACTCGTGTACTTAGCGAGGACGATAAAGGTGCACGGGGGTCGCAATTAGGATGGGGCTAGGAAAACGGTGGCAGATACATAACGATATTTCCGCAATTCAAAAAAATATTTTTTATTGGCATGAACTCCCACTCCTGGGCAAAGGCCTCTCCCCATTCCTCCCACTTCTCTCGGTGCTGTGCCTCTTCACGCCAATAACAATGTTTATTAAGTAATTATTGCTATTGCAACATAAATCAAAATTAAGGGTAATTTATTAGAACTAGGCTAATTAGTCTGAACTTCAAAATTACATAACACAGTACCCGAAAACACCCGCCCTACACCACTTTCTAGTATTTTAACTGGGAAAAAGAATTGGCGTACTCCCCAGCAGCTATATGCACAGCTGCTAGGTAGTTTGTTACGCCTGTTAGATAAAAGGGCTTCAGTTTAAGGATGTATTGAATCGTTAACTCATAGATTTATGAACGTCAATAATTGATTAAAAGAAGCAAATCTTGAACACTACCTAACTCTTCTTTCTTGCGAAATAAATTATCAAGCACAATCTTGAACATCTCATGTTGATTAAATTACAAACAATATTTAAGTTCCATTCATGTACCTTCAGACAGGAAGATCGTAGACAACATAACTTGTTAATGGCCCAAAATTGGAACTAAATATGCCATACAATTTAGTTTCGCTCATTGTAATTTGTTCTATAATCTAAGCTCCAATTTTACAATTATTGACAGAATTAAAACAAAATAGTTACCATGACAACACTAAAACATGCAAAGAGGAAATACTTTGAGGAAATACAACCGCATTGATAGTAAAGTGTCATTCATCTCAATGGACCAGATGAGACCATACTACTACTGCAGTTTCACTTGCACCATTAATGGTGCAAACGAAACTAATTAGTCTCCTCTGCACCATTGATGGTGCAGGTCAATGGTGCAGACGGTACAACGGGCAATTTGACATAGCACATTTCCCTACAGCTACGTTCAAAGTATCGAATTAAAATACCCAGTTATATTTTTTTCGGTCAAAATTGCATACTTTCACCACAGTTTTCATGGCCACACACCAAGCGCTTTTGCTCGCGTCATGTCAGAATGCAATTACGTGCAGCGCGGTAATGTATCGGTGCGGGTATGGGTTCGCTTCCCAGACGATGCATATTTACTTTTATTTGCAGCCCTTTGATGCACGGGGGAACCGTTTACGGGCATTTTAGCGGGTAGTCTGACTTTTAGGTTAGTAGGGAGAGGGTTGCATGCAGGCAAGCAAGTGTTTAAAGTTTAAGGAAAATAAAGAAAGCAAAAAGGATATGTTACACGCTTTGGAAAAAGGCGTGAGTAACTAAGTGGTAAATAGTTTGTAGAACAGCACTACATTTATTTTACACTTACTCGTCATTAAATTCGTTGCATTCGCTAAGCTTTTCCCTAACTATATTGGGGTCTGCTTCCATTGTAACCGAATGCAGCTGAATATCAGAATTTTACGTGGAACGACTGATAATCTGACCACTTCAGTTACTGGATAACACACTAGGTAACCTTACTATTTGACTTTCAGGACTTTCGACGCTCACATCAATTTATTCCGGAAGTGCAGAAATGAAACAGACGATATCTACGTTGATATTAACGTTAATTTTCTTTCCTTCACTGCAAAATTCAAATGAAAAACCTGATTATAAAAATGACCTACTTAATATTATCAATGCGAAAGCTTGTGAGTATGTCTGGATGTTTGTTACTCGTTCACACAAAAACTACAGACTGGATTCGGATAAACTTTGGCACAGATATAGTTTATAACCTGGATTAATACATAGAATACTTTTTATCCCGGTAGTAGGATCCCGTGGGACAATTACTAGTTCTTACTATAAAAATAAATCTTGGAAAATTCCCAGTCTCATGACAGCCATTTCTCCTAAAAATTACCTGTTTCTAAAATAGACACAAGTTATTTATGTCGCAACCTGACGCCACGGGAAGTCGGTGCGGGTCGTTGCCGACCCATCCGGAACACGATATTGGAGAGAACGATCTCGTTATTACATCAAGGTCGAATACAATGTCACAGTTTGTTTTAATTTAATGTTCAAGAAATAGAATATTGGTTGATGTCACTTTTTTGTGGGTTATTGCAGGATTCGTGCTTTAAAGGGATACTGGAACTATTGCTCACTGGTGTTGGTATTTCGTTCTACCACAGATTGAAGTTTTTCCAGAAGACTACGTGACTTTTATCTTTTATTGTAACACGAAACTGTCAAAACCAAATACTGTAAACTGTTTGAACTGTCAAAAGTTATTTTATCAATGTAACTTGTGATGGTATAACACTGTACCATAAAGACTATTCTATCCACCAAATTCAATATGATGCTAAATAGATATATCCCTAAACATTCCTAACAACATTAGAAGTATGAGCAAAAGCCGTAACATACATAAACTGCTAAATGTAAAACCCGAAAAAAACCTAATAATACAACATTACAGTTAAACACATACAAATGTAAAACGACCAATAAACGAGTCCATTTCTTACTCTTTGGTCATAAAACAATACTTTTTAGTGTAACATTAACATACACTATACACAAACAGGCTATTACTGTAATACGGGGTCAACAAAGTAGGCTTTACAATCGCCAAACATTGTATCATGGTTATTTTTTAGTCACGCGATGGCGATGTGAAGAATTTTAGTACTTCCTTTTGATTTATACATATTTATACAACATTATTTTTAGTATATGCGAAACCTGAACATAGTTTGTTCAGAATAAGTAACTGAATCGATTCCAGCAATTTTTAAACCATGTTATATTTTGTCCCAAAAATATTTAAAAAAGGCTACAAGTTGGACACCGAGCGACATTAAGTACCTATCGCAATCATTTAGGTACCTACTGCCAAATTATTGTTATCAATTTTGAGCAGTGATTCGCTTTGCTGCTGTGCTGCTTTTGCTCAACATACTTGAAATGGAAGTCATAAAACACCATTAGCTAATGATATTCTATGTCGTAATCAAGGCAATCAAGTAACATCAAAATTAATTAGGCCAAAGTTTCCCGAATGGCAAAGTTGAAAGCTACCTGAATCGTGGACTCTTATATTTTTGCATAAATATTTTTGTTACAAGTTACAGACGGCAGCGTACAATTTTGTTTAACTAGCTTATGAAAGCGGGTTGTTCAATAATAATTGGCCCAAAGGATACTACTGGGATAAAATGTGTCAAATTAATTCACATTTATAGGGTGGATGGATGTATGTTTCTTACTCTCATGTCAAAATCGAAAATACGAGTAGTTTATAACCTTGATTAATTTGTACAGATTGGCCGCGTAAAAAAAGTCCTGACTGGCCATAAAATATCTAGCGGCATTTCAAAAAGTAGTATAGTAGAAAAGAAAAAAAAAACATAGAACGAAAAGTACAACAGCGCCGTATGTGAAACAAATGAGGAACTAGCATCAAAATTCTGAATTGTGCTTTTACAAATATCCGCGACTTGAGAGAATATAGAAAAACCCGAAAACAACTGTCGGGCAGTAGTCCACCAGACATGACACCCGTTTGGTTGAAGGTTCTGAACTCTAACTTCGCGATGTTGATATTTTCATTTTAGTTCTTCATTTACTTTTTTTGTTTTTCTATTATTGTGTCCGCTACAGAGCCGAGAGCGCAAAGACAAACTTTGCACACTAGCACCAAAATATACTACCATGTATACAACATTAGTTTTAGTATATTCGAAATCTGAAACACGTGTCTAGTATTGTTATGTACAAAATTTCAAAACTGTATCATGAAAAATCACAAAGTTATAAGCTTGTTCTGTTACCTGGCTGTCCGCACAAAAACATGGTCACCACGCGGCGCGCTCGCGCGCTCGCCTCCAGGGTCGTCTTGAGCTCATTGATAATAATAATTTTGCAGTAGGTTCCCAAATTATTGCGATAGGTATTTAGTGTCGCTCGGTATCCAACTAGTAGCCTTTTTTAAATATTTTTGGGACAAAATATAACATGGTTTAAAAATTATTGGAATCGATTCAGTTACCTACTTATTCTGAACAAACTATATTCAGGTTTCGCATATACTAAAACTAATGTTGTATAGGGAAAAATAACTATTCAAAGTTTAGGAAAACCCTCTCTTCCCTTATAACATCCACCATATCATTATTAGAACTTGTCTAGAGTCACCCGCCGTCATAATTTTAATTAAGAGAAAATCTTAAGAGCGACAACTTTTAATAACTTAGTTTAGTGACTTTACCAGGGACGCAGCGACACGATATTGTGGCTGAATAAGAAATATGTCGCAACACGACACGCAAGTGGTCAAGGAAGATTGTATTTTCTTCATAAATTATGGAAGGAATAGTGTAAGAGACGCTGAGGCGTTTTGTTGTGAAGAAATTGGAGTTTTGTAGCTAGTAAAGGATGAGTTTTTGAGGCAAAATGTCTTGGCCTTCTAATGCACTTGTGTCTTCGATAGACTTGTCTTTAGGTGGAAAATTGCAGAATTGTATTTTTATTCATATGTCAGTGGCCCGAAAGTCTGACAACCAGTCTTTCCAAGGGGTATCGTATTACCCATTACTAACTGGATTGTGGAGGTCAGATAGGTAGTCGCTCCATCTAAAATACTGGTATTCGGCTGCATTCGGTTAGACTGGAAGCCGACCCCAACAAAGATGGGAAAAGACTACACAGATGATGGTTTTTAATCATAGCAGTCAAACCGATCGGCTTACACTGCAGACTAGCTGTGGACGACAATGATTACTGAACTAAAATACTATGAATCTCCTATGACAGGATTATGATAGAGCCTGTGTCATCAAATATGCGTATGATGTGGAAATTTTGTATGGGACAGTTGATTATTTTTTCGCGATTACGACATTGATCCCATGGAAAAGTGGTTCTTTTTGATGGTCAGTTTCACACACTTAAATATGACCATTCGTTTCTGATACACGTGGTATATGAAATTAAAAAAAGGTAAATATAAAAATATTAAACTTTTTACGAACTAAGGAATCAATAATATTGTAAATCATTTCCTTCGGAGACCTTTTCATCAAAATTAATTTTACACAGAGGTCTTTCTTCTGCGTACGTATTTAATCATCTTTCATTGAAAAGGTTATACTCAATGGGAGCTTCGGAATAAAAAATACCTTCTACTTTCTGGACCTGAACGTGGGCGAAGTCCCCTACATCTGAAAATAAATTTAAAGGTCATATTTTCTCCACTTTGGAAACGGTGGTGCTCACGTTGATAAATAACAACAGAAAAATTAATCACATAAAATGAGGTAGGTATGATTTATAATTGAATGAAATTTTGAAACAAACATATGTGGCAATTTTATTTAAGTTTTGTTTAAATTTTAAAACATTTCCATAGAACCTGTAATCCCAGAAGGGTCAAGCAGAAGTGTTTCTATATTACAACTTATTTTGATTTCACAGTCAAATCCGAACTGCTGTACCTAATCCCCGAAAGGTTAGGCCCACCCCAGGTGTACACCCCAGTACACCCACATTAGGTGACGTGTCTATAAAATCTTTTTCCAAGAACCTAAATCCCTGATGATTTTCCAAGTATTTGGATCCTAATGGATAGATTCAAAAGATGGGATTGGTCCACCTACCAGATTGGAGGTAAATCGGCTTAGACCATTAACAGGTGAGTAAGTAGGTAAGGATTTATACAAGACGCGTTCCATTTACCTACTTGAAATTGTGCCTGAATTATTTAGCTTTTTGCGACACGTTTGCGAGACAGCTTTTCTCACATTTTCACCCACGCATGTTTTTTTACGGTAATCTGCGAAATATTCGCGACCAATCATAACATAACGTCTGTAATTTCGCAAGGGATAAGCAGAAGTGTATAAGTACAGCCTACCTACATCCACATTTTGCCACTTACATATGTAATAGGGGACGAGCCTATATCCATCAACCAGCCACAAACCCAGACTCCGGGCGAGGGCTGGTACGAAGAAATTCACAGTAAAAAAGCCCAATAACACTTAGCCCGAACTGTGAATCTTATCAAAGACATCATGCGCAGCAGATCACTAGGCTTTTCAACGAGGTAGTCAATATTCATATTCAGTTTAATAGTTTGAATATTCTGAATAGAACGTATTGACCACAAATTTTGCGTTACCGAGTCATATACCTACACTTCACAAAGAAATAAACGCACACTATTCACCGAATTCGATAGCCTATCATCGAAACGATTCGGCTGAATTTCAACGTAAGTTGCGCTTTATTACGAGTACTTACGTACAGTGCAATCTTTACACAAAAGGTTTCAAAATCCCTCTTAAACTCCTTTTCCAAAATCTTCGAACATTTTACAAGGAAAAACGCAGTAAATATGAATTTTATCGCCAGGTCCACAGCTTCCCCGGTTCAGAAAGGGATATGGAATACCTGCACGTAGTCAACACCGGTAGAGCCTTAGGAATGCAATTTTCCGTAGCTCGCTTGGCAAGTATGTCGGTGCTCTGAAATTAAGATATCCGTTCTTATATGTAGGTACTCGTAGATATTATAACTGGGATGTGAAGTCAGGGAATATGAGGAAATGGTTAATGGTTTCACATTTTCAGAAGATATACATACTTTATAGGTATTCAGCTGTATTTGGTAATGCCAATGTCCGGCGTTCCACTTTCTGTTCATTTTTGTCTTAATTCAAATTGAACATGCACTCAACTCCTGTGGATCGTCTGATATCACTTAAAGACAGTCGGCCCCAACATATAGTTGGGAAAAGACTCCAATGTTAATGTGTTTCGAGAAGATGTAATGCAGGTATTGAAAGCTTATTTGATAACCACGTCGGCTGTTGTGTTCAGGGAACTGAATACGCCTTTTCATATTTTTTTTTTTCAATGTTTATTCAATTATTTTTTAATAAATTTTTAATGTATGTTATTTTCTGTTTTATGTACCTTTTAATGTATTATGATTTGTGATTTCATTTTCTGTGTGATGTAATTATGCACATTATTAAAAAAATAACTAAAACAAAAGAACAATCACGACTGACACTTTAATTCTTATTTTGCTACGCATACTAAAACAAGAAGTTACTCCACAACTTCATGCTGTGTGCTGTTACAAGTTCCTAACTCGTTAACTTTTATCGTTGAACGATATTACCTTATTGTAGTTAACATAAACTGAAACTCTGCTGTTCTAACACCCACAGTCATAACATACTATGTAACTCCATATTTATTCTACAGTAATATGTTTTTAATAAAAATAAAATAAGTGTAGGAGTAGAGTAATTTCATTTAGTTTTCCTTCCATTATTTACAACATAAGGAAGATGAATGCATGAGTTTTTTTTTACAAAATAAATACTGTTTGACTAAAAGAGAGAATAGGATTACTTCTGGTCAATTACTTACACTTTGACTTGCAATAATGAACCTTTTCTTGAACAATATACAGAACATTATCGGATAATTATGACAAAAGTTAGGGGTCGGTTTCATCACGTAAGATATGGTTAGCTTACAAAGTAACTAAGTCCATACAGATTTTTTTTTTTACATGATTGTCTGGTAGATAATGGCTCGTCTGCATGTAACATATAGCATTTTGTCGCTAATATATAATGTTTACTAACTGTTGGCTGAACTTCATCCGCGTGAAATTATTATAAAAATATTACATCCCTATTTGAATCGGATTTTGTTAACAATTTCAAGGGTTTTAATTTTTTTGCACGGAACTCTAACCATTTTTCTAAAATAAAAGCTTCTGTTGTTAGGAGGAGCTCGTGGCTAAATAATAACAGCCGCTCGGATCGATCTTCAGGTTAAGCAGCGCTTGCCTAGGTTGGTCCGTGGATGGAACCCATTACACACCGGGCTTCCTCCGGGCCTCGAAAACCACGTTAAGCCGTTGGTCCCGGCTGTCATTTGTAGATCTTTGACAGTCTTTACGGGTATTCAGTGGCCCCAAAAGGCTGACAACCAGTCTTACCAAGAGGTATCGTATCACCCAGTACTAACTGGGTTGTGGAGGTCAGATAGTCAGTCGCTCCATGTAAAATACTGGTATTCAGCTTCATCCATCTAGGCAGATGAAAAGCTTCTGTTGTTACTCTTAACAGCATCAGCTAGCTGCCAGTAAGTCCCGTCAAAATCGGTCCAGCCGTTTTGGAGATTATTCGGAACAAACAGACAGACAGACAAAAATTTAAGAGAAAGTATTTTTGTTCGATATACTGTATAATTATTATACTTTCATATGTATTCAGTAAAAAGTTGTTATTTTGAAATTGAAAACAGACACTTCAATTTTATTTATTTGATTGGATAACATTATTAAATGGATTTTACCTTTTTTTGTTTACTTTTACCTTTGCAAAGAAATCATTTTTGAATACTAAACGTGGTATGTATTTCTAAAACCAACTCACGTTTGTCAGACTAAACCATTATTCTCCAACGAACCTTCACTATGAAACTCTGCAGGCAGATATTATGATTTATGAACCTTGCAACACTCGTCTCATTACACAAAATTAACTTAAAGATGTCATGTAAGTCGGAGCTTAATGATTTGAAGTAAAGCTCTGTTCACGGCTTTGGACGAGCAATGAGAGACTGTAGACGCATTTGGCTTGAGTGTGTGACTCGTGGATGAGGGGTAGATTGCATGGTCCTCATGTGACTTGATCAAGATTATGTCAGGACTTTAAAAGACACTAGACCTCAAAAGTCATAGTGTCTGTTTCTGCAGTTTCTTCTCAGAGTCAAACAACAGAAAAAAAAAACAATTTACTAATTTTTATTTTACAAAAAAACATTTATTTGCGGCCGCGAGACGTCATGCAACACGTAACCGGCAACGCACGGTTACGTGTGGCATGACGTCTCGCGGCGGCGCGTTGCACGTTTGTTCTGTGTACGGAGAGGCGACGCGTAAACACAATGTACGATGTTGTTTACGAAGACGCAGGGCAAGGCGATGCCGTGTGCTCCGCCACGAATATCACTGAGTTTCGCACGCCACTTTTCAGTGACGGAGTATTGCAGGAAGTCGGCTGACCGCAAAGCTGCGTGCGCCGCCGCGATAAAGGCCGCGTGCCTTCCGGCGATGTAATTTGTGGGCTCCGCTGCAAGTAACGCTGCATTTCAAGCAACCGTGCGTAAAATAGCTTCTTCGTAAACGCTCTCATACATCGCCGTATTATGTTTGAATTTAATGCCGCGTCTCCGTGAATAAGCCCTTACAGTCGTCTCAGTCAGTGCGCAGTGAGGGAACGCTGCGACGTAGTTCTGTCACGACTTTAAAGACTCCAATGGGATACGTAGAAGTCTGAAAATATTCATAGGATACGATATAGTTACGATTCGACTTTGAAATTATCAAACTCAAACGCCAGAACACATGTAGGGGTCCATATGGGCCGATGCCTGCCAGGGCTGCGGGACAATTCGAAAGAGATACAGTGGCCCTGGAACACAAAGGGCAAAGAAGGAATATGGATGGGTTTTAGTCAGTACAAGTCTGACACTCCCTTCCGCTCCGCCCAGAGCGGGGGGGGTCATTTGATGATATTTATTGTTTGAAAAAAACACCTACACAATACAGTCTTACAGAACGCTGGTTTAGAAAATTCAGAAAAGTAACTCGATGTATCTGGTACCTTTTCAAGTCTGAACGGTTTTAGATGAAAGGTACACAAGTAGACCAGAACCTTGGTTATGATATAGGATATTTTTCATTCCAGTAGTACATAACGTCTCTGAAATATTTTCCGAAGCCGCGGGAAAAACAAATAGGGTACCACATTCTTATCTTGATGCGGTCGAAGTCGACACTAATACGTCAGTCGTATTGTATAAAAAGATATTCTCAAACAAAAACGTAAAGAGGACTTACTGATGTTTTGCATTTATGCTGTATTGTCACCAAGCAATGGAATATATCCACTGAAGCATACGACGATGATTCACACATTGCGAGTTTTCCTCAAAGAATTTCTTTCATCCAAATTATGTCGGTAGGTACTTATCTCAACATTTTAATACTTATCGTACCGAGAACGAGGAAAATAAACTTCTTTTCAACTTGAATATAAGCCTTTGGGAACTTACCGGCACGATTTATAAGAAAATATTATACTTTAGTTAAGTTTCCTGACGCCTACTTAAAAAATCATAGCAACATTTTGCGCTACTAGAACTTTATGTTAACAGTTTTTGTGACGGAGCTTTCTGGAACATTTATTTTTTATTGTGTTGGTATTTTGACTATATTCTCATTCTTGGATATTTTGTGACTTTAGTACGATGTTAACGTGATGTAGTCGTATTATAAACGGCTTATTATGTGATAGTAAAAAACATTGTATTGCCCGAAACGCACTTGTTCTCCCCGTCAATGCGACATTTTTTTTGGTCTAGATCATACCTGGGAACCTCCTAGTTACGGAGATATTGGGGCTGAAAGTACTAACTTTTTCACAAGTTTTTTTTTTAAATACCTGATTTTAATGTTAGCCTCCCATCCATAAGCACAATGTTTTGAGTGCGTTACATTGATGATTGTGATTTTTCTCCTCAAAAAAAAAGTCGTTTCCCAGCAATAATTTTGCGTAAAGTTACTTAGTTTGATGTATGTATAAAATGCTTGGTTGACGGCTTCGTGAAGGGTCCGTTTACACCCTGTATTATTTGTATGTACGCTATTATAACGTTATGGGGCGTAAGTCATCATCATTCTATTGCTCTTATCGTAGTTTATTTGAGATCATCACAGCATGTCGTGTTATTCCATACTTTTCTAGGTAATTGTTAAGGTAGTTATCATCTCATCTTCTTTTTAGCGTGTCGACGGCAATCTAAATTGTATCAGCCCAAAACTGAGCTACTAGTTTGGCGCTTTCGGTAGCGTCCATCAGTTCCTGTAGTGAACAAACAACGAGACACGCAGGATACGATATTAAGTGCCCCATCGTTTGTAGAACATCATCTCATGAGACAAATAAAGACATGAATAATTATGAACATAATAAATAATAATAAATAGAATTAGGTTATTATGTCGAGCAGGGCCAATTCAGAGTTTCTGTTCCGTTAATCAAATAACATTCAGTTTTACTTATATGTAAGTCAATTTGTAGTTTGGCACAAAAGATCGGGGTCATGACTTATTCAGCGGGTACAATAGAATGGTAAAGGAGTCATTTGGGCGCCTCACCGTAGACTTACGAGTATTACCACAATGAAATTCAGTGGGGATTGGGTACCATCAAATTATTTTCTTTTCTTATTGTTCAAGTATTATGTTATGGCTCTTTTATACATGATTATATGGGTTTTTCAAAATATGGAAACACGTAAACAATTACATTAAGGTGGAATTTGTGGATTAGGAAAATGTTCTTCGTTTGTATGTCGAATTTTTCTCCTTTTGTTTATTTCATTGATTTCATTTTTTTGTAACTATTTAGGTGTTACAATAATCTGGCGGTTATTAACTTATTTTATGCGGACATTGCAATCAATATTTTTCCTTTTAATAACATACTAGCATCCGACCGCGGCTTCGCCGGACACCACCTGCACCTTCGCGCAAGTGCAAGCAATACGTTGAATAATTTCGAATCAACGGTATGGCAGAGCATAAAAACGAAGAAACAATTTTTTTTTTTTTTCGCAAAGACCTATGTAGAAAAACTGTGCAAAACTTCAAACGAGCGAACAAAGGAATAGACATGTTTTTTTTAATAATAGCTGTGTGGGTAAGTGCTTGTGTATACTTCGTATGTAAGATACTTTGATTAATTATAAAGGGTGTAAATATACCCTTAACATATCCGAAAGGCACTTATTCTCCACGTCTTTGCGACCATTTTTTGTTCTAGACCATATCTGGGGACCTTATAGTTACGGAGGTATTGGGGGTCAAAGTTGCAACTTTTTCAAGTTTTTTTTTTTAATTTCATGTTTTTAATGTAATATTTTTACTTTACACACCTCCACGACCCCCGTACTATTCAATCCATCCATCAGCACAATGCTTTGAGTGCTTTCCATCGTGTCCTACCGTAAAACGTGATTTTTCACTTAAAAAAAAAAGTCGATTCCCAGCAATAATTTTAATGCTCGGTTGACGGCTATGTGAAGGGTCTGTTTACACCCTGTATTTTACGTGATTCTTCCTACAAATGTCTTCGAACTTTTATTTTGTATAAATAAGCCACTATTTTATTTCTTCCCAAAATATCTTTCTCCTTTAGTAGGTAGGGATTTTTTATATTCACCTCAATCTAGTCCTGACGACAGAGATGAGGTCGACGATGGAACGAGCTAACCCAAAAGAAGCCTATTAACTGGCGATTTAAATAGATTCGATTTATACGAACTCGGGAACAACGATACAGGCAGGGAATTCCACTGCGCGCATAATAAAAGATGTAGCAAAGCGCTTCGTGCGAATGTTTAGAATATCGACAAGGTATACGGGTGATAACCCGCAGTACGCCCGGGCTCCCAGTGGAAGAAAGGAAATGGTGGAATGAGCTCGTAAATGTAGGTAGGTTCCAGTAGCGAAGGGTCAATTTTTGTAACAGATAAGCCGGAGTACATATCTTTATTGGCTCCAAAAATCTATAATATGATACCCAGGACTATAAGAGCTGAGAATGATGTTAAAAAAATCAAAAGAATGCTAACAGATTTTATGATTAAAAAGCGTAGGTACTATTCCATTGGTGGCTTAACAGACAATTTAAATAAATAATAATTAGGTATGTCATTGTGTGAGTCAAATGTCCGATTTATTTAAGCTAAATTCTATCTAAGGGTGATTAATAGTATTTTATTTCATTTGAATGATTTATGGTATTTAAATTAATTCGAATAATAATTTTATTTTTTTAATTAGTTTTATAAGTATCCGAATCGCCCGTATGGTGTCCGGACGTAAAGAATAGCACCATCCCATGTCTTCCCGTGGGTGTCGTAAGAGGCGACTAAGGGACTTACCAGAGAATGGGCAGCAGCGTTCTCTGATTTTACAACAACCATACTGCGATCGCCAACCCGCCTGCCAAGCGTGGCGATTATGGCAAAACCCCCCTAAATGACGAGCACAATAAAAAAATGGCCCCTAGTACCCGGCAGCCCGTCTACCCTCGACTATGGTAGCGGTCGAGGTTACGGCGTGGCAAGGGGTGCTAAGAATCTCCGGACGGGATCAGGCTGCCAATACCGACGACTTGACCTGGCAACATATAACACGCGTACACTCCGGACCGACGAGAAGATAACGGAACTCGAAGAGGAATTGAGCAGGCTGCGATGGAGTATTGTGGGATTATCTGAAGTCCGAAGAGAGGGTGAGGACACGATAATCCTGAAATCCGGCAACCTGCTCTATTTCCGAGAGGGTGACCGGCAGTCCCAGGGTGGTGTTGGGTTTATCGTCCACAAGCCCCTTGTGAATAACGTGGTGAAGATCGAGAGTGTGTCGACCAGGGTGGCGTACCTTGTACTCAAAATATCCTCAAGATATTTGCTGAAGGTCATACAGGTCTACGCCCCGACCTCGGCACACCCCGACGACGAAGTGGAGACCATGTATGAGGATATTTCCAAAGCCCTGCATGGTTTCAAGACTCACTTCACCGTTGTCATGGGGGACTTCAATGCGAAACTGGGCAAACGAGATGGAGATGAGCTGCAGGTGGGGCAATTTGGGTTTGGAAGTCGGAACCACCGGGGTCACCAACTGGCTAGTTTTATGGAGAAGGAGGGCCTCTATATGATGAACTCCTTCTTCAAAAAGCGCGAGCACAGGAAGTGGACCTGGCAGAGTCCCGATGGTGCAACTAAAAATGAGATTGACTTCATCATGTCAACCAAGAAGCAGATGTTCAATGATGTCTCTGTGATCAATTCGGTGAAAACCGGGAGCGATCACCGCATGGTAAGAGGCACATTGAACATCAATATAAAGCTTGAAAGGTCTCGACTGATGAAGTCTACGCTCCGTCCAGCACAGATCCAGATCCAAAACCCCGAGAGCTTTCAGCTTGAACTCCAGAATCGTTTCGAGTGCCTAGGAAGCTCAGTGGACGAATACAACGATGGGTTCGTGGAAACTGTTCACACGACTGGGTCTAAGTTTTTCAAGACACGTCGTGCACACAACAAAAAACTCTCTGATCATACTCTCGAGCTCATGAAGGAGCGGCGTGAGATGATCCTGCAGTCTTCAGATGAGGTGTGGAAATACCGGCAGCTCAATAGACGGATCTCTAAATCCTTGAAGAGCGACCTCCGCCGCTTTAATACCGAGCGTATTAAAGACGCTATTGAGCGGAATAAAGGCTCCAAGGTATTTTCAAGAGATCTGGCTATTGGGCAGAGCCAGCTAACGAAACTGAAGACCGACGATGGCAGGATCGTATCCGCCAAACCGGAGCTGCTGAGGGAGATCGAGAGTTTTTATGGGCAGTTGTACACTTCAACTAGAAATCCTGTTGCAACTCTAGCTAACGACCCAAGAGCTAGACTGACCCGACACTATACCGAAGACATTCCGGATGTCAGCCTGTACGAGATTAGGATGGCTCTTAAACAGCTTAAGAACAACAAGGCACCGGGTGATGACGGAATTACGGCCGAACTCCTGAAGGCGGGTGGAAAACCGGTACTTAAGGCCCTTCAGAAGCTGTTTGATTCCGTCATACTCGAGGGGAAAGCGCCGCAGGCATGGTGCAGGGGTGTGGTGGTACTCTTCTTCAAAAAGGGCGACAATGCCCGGCTGAAGAACTATAGGCCCATCTCACTTCTAAGCCATGTCTACAAGTTGTTCTCAAGAGTCATCACGAATCGTCTCGCGCGCAGGTTTGACGATTTTCAGCCTCCCGAACAAGCCGGATTCCGAAAAGGCTTTAGCACCGTAGACCACATACATACGCTACGGCAGGTTATACAGAAGACCGAAGAGTATAACCTGCCTCTCTGCTTGGCGTTTGTGGACTATGAGAAAGCCTTCGATTCGATCGAGACTTGGGCTGTACTGCAGTCTCTCCAACGGTGCCAAATCGACTATCGGTACATCGAGGTGTTGAAGTGTTTGTACAAAAACGCCACCATGTCAGTCCGACTTCAGGACCAGACCTCAGAACCTATCCTTCTGCAGCGAGGTGTAAGACAGGGAGACGTCATATCTCCGAAACTGTTCACCGCTGCACTGGAGGATATCTTCAAGGTTCTGGACTGGAGAGGGCTAGGCATCAACGTCAATGGCGAGTACATCTCTCACCTTCGGTTTGCCGACGATATAGTGGTCATGGCTGAGACCATGGAGGACCTCAGTACAATGCTCGATGACCTTAGTAGAGCTTCCGAAAAAGTGGGTCTTAAAATGAACATGGACAAAACCAAAATCATGTTGAATACCCATGTAACACCCACTCCTATCAAGATCGGAGACTCTACACTCGAAGTTGTAGACGATTATGTCTACCTTGGACAAACGATCCAGTTAGGTAGGTCTAACTTCGAGAAAGAGGTCAATCGTCGAATCCAACTCGGCTGGGCAGCGTTCGGGAAGTTGCGTGGTATCTTCTCGTCTAACTTACCGCAGTGTCTCAAGACGAAAGTCTATGACCAGTGTGTGTTGCCAGTGATTACTTACGGGACCGAAACATGGTCGCTCACAATGGGCCTTATCAGAAGGCTTAAAGTCACCCAAAGGGCAATGAAGAGGGCTATGCTCGGAGTTTCCTTGCGTGATCGAATCAGAAATGAGGACATCCGCAAGAGAACCAAGGTAACCGACGTAGCCCGAAGAATAGCCAAACTGAAGTGGCAGTGGGCAGGGCACATTGCTCGCAGAACGGATGGCCGATGGGGCCGAAAAGTTCTGGAGTGGCGACCGCGAACCGGAAGACGCTGCGTTGGAAGGCCTCCCACTAGGTGGACCGATGACCTGGTGAAGGTTGCAGGGATCCGCTGGATGCGAGTCGCACGGGACCGGTCAATGTGGCGACACTTGGGGGAGGCCTATGTCCAGCAGTGGACGTCTTTCGGCTGAAATGATGATAAGTATCCGAAAGTATGCCTATTAGGTTAAACATAGCGATCCTGACATTCGAATTAGATCTTATTATATTGTACCTATGTTTCACAAATAAATAATTTGAATTTAATTTGATTATATTATTTACCCATCGAAGACTGACTGAGGCATTTTTCATAGGGAATCCAGTAGGAATCGAGTTGTATGGAACCTTCGCCACTGGTAGGTTCTCCAAAACACGGCCCTTTAAGGTCATAACCTCAAGAGAGTTCTTTTCACATATTCTCCTGAATATTTTCCCACTAAAGTATATTTCCATTCCTCCATGTTTAGAATAATGTCCTGGTTTCTCAATTCAATGAACTCAAATTCAAGAAGCTGACTGAATAATGTATAACGCGGGGGTATTACCCACACTATTTTCGTATTAGCCATTATACAATTCTTTGGCATTTCAAGTAAATATTTAGGTATATTGATGGAATTTCTTAGTAGTTTTGATTTGTGACTGATTGATGGCAAAAGGCTGGTCCCCTATTTAATATTACTTAAACATAACTGGCAAAGTGTAGGTTTGCTATAAATCCATCTCTGCCTAACCCTTCTGGTAGAATAGGCGTGATATTATGTTATGGTAGGAAGGTATCTTACAGGCCTCAACCAGGATATTAATCCCCTCTCCTCTTCTCTCTTCCTCAACCAGCACTCACACAATGCTGAGTGTAGATGTCTTCCATTACGAGCCACTTTACCCTCTCGCATCCATTTATTACCAGTTACTTGGATCAGGTCGTCGGCTCACCCGGCTCATGGCCTGCGTACGCTCATATGGACCCACGGCAGCTTAGGCGAGAGTGTGTCGGAGTGGACAGAAGCGCATATTTATATTGGGCGAGGGTGGTCGATGATGTTTGGAAAGTGTGATGCGTTTTTGTTTTGGGTCTCCACTGAACTTTAAGCGATAAGACTTGCACCGAGATACACGTTTGTGTGTCACTTGATGTCATACACAATTCATCGTGGTCGTTTCACAAGTCACGTCTCGGCTACTCGGGGCATGCTTAAATCAATTTCTTTCATTGAAAAGTGTTACTTAAACGTGTAGCTCGTGTAAAAGCGTAGACCAACATGCTGCTGGTCTCTTCAGCTGTCTTGTCGTGATCAATACTACTATTCCCCCACAGCACAGCTTAAATCGGCACGGGAAAAGATAATTGTATGTTGGTACATTAGTACCTGCCGTTTTTGTTTCACCTCTCGATAAATCCAAAAGTCACATTTTAAACTATCATGGTCACTAACTATTATTTAGACTAGAAACAGGATATTTACCATGTTTACTGTTTATAAGCACCATGATCACGGATAAACTGAAGTTATCTTCCGTGATCCTGGTGCTTGCAACAGCGCCGAAATATCGGGAACTCAATAAAAACAGTAAAGTAAAGGTAAATATCCCGTTTCTAGTCTAAATAATAATCCAAAAGTCTAAACGAAAAATACAACTTTTATTGAACACATACATATTTCAAACTAGAGATTCAATTAAGCTCTGTCGCAAACTCAGATATTCCTTAATCGAAATTCAGCTCTACGCAGGTACATAAAGTGTCACTTTTCGAGGACTCTTGGAACATTAATTTAAATGCCTGTATAGGATTCAGGAGCCAGATAAATCTTTCAAAGGCACGTGACGTACGTGATATACGAAGATACTTGTAATTTAAATAGATACCTACGTGATACCTGATTACTTATGTAGGTAAATGCCCTATTTCTTTAGACAGCGTCTGGCGTGATACGCAAGTACCTTCCCACGTGTTCGGCTCGGCATTCTTTGGCATAGCCGTGTGGCAAAATCTAGATGGAACGTTGGAGAAAATGGCACTCGGCTACTACTACTACTAACTAGAATTGCGCCAAACCGACCCGAACATAATTCCGCAAAGTATGTACTGAAAAAAGTTTAACCTATGTAATTATTTCCGGTCGGCATTCTTGTTCAACAAATACCGACCCGGACTAGTGTGTAGGACCCCTTAAAATAACTAGATTACTTGCGAACTTTATACCTTTGATAACATAGTTTTATTCCACTACGCAATACTATCAACACAACAACGAAAATAAATGAAAAGTCATGTAGTAATGACAGGATAATTTTGTAATAATGTCAGATTATTTGTCAGCAATCTTAGGTAACTAGCTTGTGTGCACGTCTGCACCCGCCTGGAAGTCGAAATATCCCACGGAGACATAGTACCGGGATAAAAAGTATCCTATATCCTAACCAAGGTCACGGTTCATCTGTTTGCCAACTAACAGACAGACAGACGAGTTCCTTTCGCTTATTATAAGTATTAGTATCCCATGCACCATAGGCTGTATGTGGGTGTACTATTAGATACAGCTCTGCCTACGGGCTGCCTATTTACAGGGGTGATGTTATGTTATGTCTATTACTAAAACATAACTGGTCTGAAGCCAGACCCTGCCCTCAGTCCCAACGACTCAGCTCCTCGTAAACGATTATCTAGGGCGACAACGTCCCCACGACATCCACCATTATTGCAGACCCTAATAAAACCCCGTAACACTATCTTTTTCTCTTCAATTTACTGAGTTCTTTCATGAATCGTTATTACTCTTGGGTTGGTTTCGTATGAAATAAAGAATCTATTTTATGAACGTGTAGGACGGGTTCTAACCAAAGCGATCAGTAGTGCGAATACGCGAGCGACACTTTCACTTGTCACACATTTGTTCAGGAAATTTAAGGCGCTTTTATTGTACTTATCATCATCATCATCCGCCTAGCCTTTTCCCAACTATGTTGGGGTCGGCTTCCAGTCTAACCGGATACAGCTGAATACCCGTGTTTTACATGGAGCGACTGCCTATCTGACTTCCACAACCCAGTTAGTACTAGGTAATACGACACCCCTTGGTAGACTGGTTGCCAAACTTTTTGAGCCACGGACTACCTATAACGACTGTCAAAGATCTACAAAGATGTACTTATATAATCTGAAAAAATACTGTTAACTGTTTCAAAAGAGTATCATGGAGTTTCTCCCCTTTTCTTCTCCATAGAGACCTACGTTTTACGACGAGCAACTCGCTTCAACGTGACGACTAACTGTCCGATACTTGGACCATTAAAAAGTGCGTGTAAATAATTTATTGTAATAAATGTTGTTAGTTTAATTTGGAATGTATAATATCAACTCACTTCTTGGTAGCTTTTACCAATCCATTCTTCTTTTTAAGTTTCCGTACCCGAAGAGTAACCAACGGGACCCTATTAGTAAGCCTCCGCTGTCTGTCCGTCCGTCCGTCTGTCTGTCAGCAGGCTGTATCTCATGATCATAAGTAGACAGTTGAAATTTTCACAAAATGTATATTTCTGTTGCCGCTATAACAACAAAATTCAATTAAAAATTAAAGGGGGCTCCCGTATTACGATGGTACGGGAACCTTAATGCGGGAGTACGACTCGCACTTGGCCAGTTTTTTTTAACTTTTTGTTTTTTTTTCAGTATTGCTGCTACCTCGCTTCTATTCTAATGCGTCCTTATTACGTCAATTTTTATTCATCGGGTCAAAATGTGTACCAACACAACAATAAATACAATATAGAAACCAGAAATCAACTTCCGACATAACGTTACCATATTCTGAACAATACATACTTACCCAGAATTTTCTTACAAACTGAATCCGTAGCATATTAAACTTTTATTCAGTTTCTCGACCAAACCGTGTGTGAGTTTTGAAATGCAAATTTTTCAGGCGCCTGAGAATACGAAATTCAGAGACGAACGACTGTGCTGTGTCTTCTACACAAATATTTAATGTTTTCCCCAAAATCTTGGATTCTCGGCCAAGGAGGCATTTTCGTATGAATATTACTTTTGCTTACTAACATACGTAGGTTTACCTAAGATATTACATGAAACTTTAATACGGGGTGGACCTTTCACCCCGTATTTAAGTTTAGTTTAGTAAGCAAAAGTACGTATACACCGACGCTGAAACGGTTACCACGTATTCAGTAGGTACATGATTCTGAAGAAATTTTTCGTCGTTTATTAATGACAAACAGCTGTTTTCTACAAAAATGCAATACCTAAACAGTCAAAATGTATGGAGAACTGACTTTTTTATGAAAATTTGAAAGTGTCTCAATGAGGCCGTAACTACAGAAAAATTACTTAAGGGCATTACATGGCTCAAATCCCAAAAACAGCGTATGTTCAAAGAAATTTGTTGATGAATCCCTTCGTGCGTTTTCCGTGTAAAAAATGTATGTTATAGTTAAGTTCATCACAAATAAATTGTATTGTTTAAATTTTAATAAACCTTCTCAATTTTTTTTGGTTAATCGTAGAAAATAGGTCCTTTTTCAACCTTAATTGCAAATTATCTCTGTAACGGCTGAATAGATCGGCATGAATTTTGTAACAACAAATACGTAATGATATACTTAACAATCTGTATTGTTTTTTTTCTGTTATTTCTTTTAATATTTTTAAATAATAAATAAAAACCGAAATTTTGCGAAATGTGCGGGGCAAGTCAACAAAAACCAGTACAGGGATCAAATCATCAAGGTCATCGAGCAATGTAATGCCCTTAAACTCCAAGTTTGACACTTATACAAACAGCAACCAATTGGTTATTGCTAGAAGATTACAATTTTATTCGCCTTGTACCGTCTAACGCATCTCTGTAAGTAGGTCATTCTTTCGAAAAGCTCTACTCAACACACAGCTACAAAATTCCCTTATATCTTATTGCAACGCAAAACCTTTTACTTAGACATCGATCTCCCTGATTGATGTGTTGTCAAGGGAATCCTTTCATGTCTGAAGGACGCCCATACCTCAGTACTGTCAATACTTTTACTTCAAAGGGCTGATGGAGAAGAGGATGTTTTTGGTACTTAACATGCAAAGGTTCGGTGAATGGTGTTTTGAAGTTAAAGAAAGGCGTTTGAAATTGAAAATGTCGTTGCTATTTAAAATGGTTTTTATATTGCAATTTGTTTGTACTAGGTAAAATTTTTCGTCGGTTATTAAAAAAAATAGCTTTTCCATACATTTTGACCGTGTAGGTATTGCAGTTTCGTAGGAAACAGCTGTTTTTGAAACTACAAAGTTTGGAGCATTTAAGCAAAACGGTAAAAATACCGGTTGCAACGACTACAGCTGGATCCCTAGATATAAACTCGTGAAGTACCACCAACAAACCTAAGTGTTTCTGCTGCCGAAAGACACTGCCTACTTGGACGATATGGGAATCAGTAAAATTACAACCACGTGATAAATGAATATAAAAAAAAATAAAATTACAACCACGTGATAATAGAACATAAAAAATAAAAAATAAATAAAAAAAAAACAACTTTATTTGACTCTTCGAAAGTCTAAAACCACTTTGTACTGGAAATTAACAAACGTTGAAATCTGGTTGGAGTCTGGAATTTTTCTTCCATGCTAGATACCGGACTACATATACAAGTATGGTTTACCTCTTCGCTGCAGACATAGGCATGGTGTACCTACACAAATAAAATTACGAATTCATGAGGCTGAGTCGATTTCATCTTTATAAATATTGATATTAATTATTTATTAAGGCATCAGATTACAATATAAACAGTTCATAATTGATTACAATTTTTCACAACATTACGAATACATTAAAATTATAACAACACTAATATACTATTTCCTATAAGTCACATAAATTCATTAAAACATAGTAAATTAACATTAAAATAACGACATTAAAATTCATAAAAATATTAAATTATAAAAGTCATTCATATTTAAAAAAAAAAACAAATCAAATCATTGATTTAACAGATCATACAATCCAATTTGTTAGTAGTATGTACATACACATCTTAAACACTAGTGTTAGTACATATATTTTTTACAAAACCTTTACCTTCGGTTGGCACTCCGGTGGACTTCGTGCATTATCTACGGATCGGACTGTTCCAACCCTCGCTTACGACCCTCAGCAGTTGATTTGTCGATTTTTGAAGGATGCTAGAGAACAATGCTATTCGGGATCGATCTTCGATTTATCGAGAATCGTTTCACCTTGTGTTTGATTTCTAAAATCAAACGCAAATAAGAACTTCAACCGACACACCCTAATTATCAAACTAACCCTCAAACAATAAACCACAACATGATATCAAACAAAACACAACAATAACAACAGACAACAGAACAGTTACTCGACAATATTCATTGACCCATATAGCGATACTCGATATAAGCGAATGTCAATGACCGGAACACTGGGTGACCTGATAACCTCGCCCAGTATTTTATTACAATGTAGCTGAAAGGGAAGAAAGTTCAGTCAAAGCAAGGTGAGACACACAATGATCATTATTTTTCTAGCCATTTCCCAAATATGAAGTGACTGTCTATCTGTCTTGGACAACCCATTTGCTGGGCTTGGTTTCATAAGACTGGTTGTCAGATATTCAGAATTCTCAGTATCGCTTCTAACCCGTAAAGAATGTCAAAGATCTTAATAATGACAGCCGGGATCAATGGTTTACCGTGCTTTTCCAGGCACGCAGAATAGAATAGAATAGAATAGAATAGAATAGAATAGAATAGAATAGAATAGAATAGAATAGAATAGAATAGAATAGAATTTTATTTTGCAAATATGGGTAATACATAATAGTTCTTAAGATTAAATTTAGCCCAGCCACATTTTACCAATCGGCATGCAAACATTTGAAATTATTTATATCATTATTATTACAATTCAAATTACTATTATTATAAAATTCTTAAATCATCAGCTATTAAAAATATAATTATGTTTGTATTAAAAGGAAAATATAGGTCAGTATCATAAGATTATATATCATGTCATTACTATATGTACATATGTCTTACCTACCATTATCATTACATCAATTAACATGTCATTACAATTATTCATTATATTACAATTCTAAACTCAAAATGTCAGTAATCTAAATGTAAGATCAAAATGTCAAAAATCAAAAATAACATACATCAAAATTTCGAAAAGACTCACTAATTAACAAATATTTTTCTCCGATAGGAACTCAGTTACACTGTAGTACGTTTTATCTACCAAAAAATTCCGCAATCTACTCTTAAATTTTGCTATGTTTAAAGCTTTCCAACTACTCGGTAATTTATTGTAGATAATGGGGGCCATGCAAGAAACGCTCTTACGCATCAAGGTAGTTCGACATGATACCTGACATAATTTACTGTTGTCACGCCTATTCCTTGGGAATACAACAGCCAGGCGCTCAAAACGAGAGGGATTTTGCTTGACAAACATAGCTACTTCGAAAATATATATACAGGGAAGTGTCAAAATATTATGTAACTTAAAATAAGGCGCGCAACTGTCTGTCGATTTAAGTTTTAACAATGATCGGAGACATCTTTTCTGGGCCTTAAAAGCTATATCTCGATCAGTTGAGTTCCCCAGAAAATAATACCGTAGCGCAAGTGCGATTCAACTATTCCGTAGTAAGCCGTAAGAAGTGTTTTGACATCTACTATGGAGGATAGTCTATATAACACATATGCGGATGAACTCAATTTTTTACACAGACTGTCTATATGTGCTTTCCAATTTAAGTTGCAATCTATTTGCAATCCTAAAAATTTGGTATCCTCTGCTTCCTCAATTTTGTCATTTTTATAATGGATGTCGAGATTAGTTCCACCGGGAGTACGTTGTCTAAAGTGCATTATTTTTGTCTTACTTAAATTAATATTTAAATTATTTTCGTCTAGCCATTTAATTAGTGCGTCAAGAGAATTATTTATGTCAATTTCATACGTATTTGTACTTTTACATGGGATTGTTACAGTGCTATCGTCTGCAAACATAGTTATAGGATGTTCAAGGGACAAGGGAATATCATTAATATAAGTAATAAATAAAAACGGGCCTATCACGGTTCCTTGTGGTACACCGTATGAGATTTTACGTTCTCGAGACCTTATAATGTCTTCGTGTTTGGTAACTATGTTAATGTTGCTAACTTCAGTTATTTGTGTTCTGTTTTCCAGGTATGATTTTATAAGTTCGAGCACGTTACCCCTAATGCCATAGACTTCTAATTTATTAAGTAATATATTATAATGGACATAATCGAACGCCTGGGTCTTATCGCAAAATATAGCGCATATGGGGGATCGTTTATCCATGCTACTCATAATTGGATTCAAAAAGTCATAAATTGCCATATTGATGGTTCTGTGCTGTCTGAATCCTTTTTGTTCATCGCATAGGATATTATATTTTTCCATATAATTATATAATTCCCTGCAAATGTATTTCTCAAAGATCTTCGAAATAACCGGTATGAGCGAAATAGGTCTATAATATTCCATCAACTCTTTATCTTCTTTCTTAAATAAGGGTTTTATTATAGATGTTTTTAAAGCATCTGGATATTTACCCGTACAAATAATAAGGTTCAGTATGTGGCTTAAATGTTCGCATATCGCGGTTGAGACAGACTTCAGTATCTTTGTAGCGATTCCATCAAATCCAACACTGTTAGTATTTTTTAGCGACATTATTATTCTATTCAAATCGTGTGGCGTGCTGGGTGCCATAAACATGGAGTTATGTTTCATGGTCGGGATGCATGTTTTCGGCTTACAGTCTACACCTATTTTCGGACGTATTTTGTCAACGAAAAAGTTATTAAAAGCACTGGCGATATCATAAGGTTTGTATAAAATTTTATTACCAACTTTAAGTTTCTCAATTCGTTGTTTAGGGATATTGTATTTTGTCTGATTAATTACCTGCCATGTAGTCTTTGATTTATTTTTAGATTGTTGTATTTTGTGGTTATTTTGAGCTTTTTGTGTCAAGTTAATTATTTTATTGTATAGTCTAGAATAGGTAGTGAATTTCTTTTTGTTGTCATGGTTGGGTTTCAACCTGGATCGCCACAATAGTTCTCGTTTTTTTCTACTGCATAATTTAACGCCACGCGAAAGCCATTTTGGTTTGTTGATTAGGTTTATTTTTATTTCTTTATACGGAAAACACAACTCGTAAAATAACTTGAATATGTCGATAAATTCATTGTAAGCTACGTTGGGATCGTCAGTTAGATATATTTCCGAAAATTTGAGACTGCTTATGCTATTCTTAAATTTCTCTATATTATCGTTACTGTAGTCTCGTCTAGTTATATACCAGGATTTGATATTATATACATTGGGAACTGGACATTGCAGTAGCTGTGCTGTATGGTCAGACAAAGCAAATTCAAGTACATCTGTCTTACAACTCTTCTTAAAATTATGCGCAAAATTATCTATACATGTCCCACTAGCCATTCGAGTTGGCTGTTTAAGAGCAAGTTTCAAATTGTAACCTAGTAGTAGATACTCAAGTGCAACTGAATTATTACTCGGTTTTAAGACATCAATATTAAAATCACCTGCAATTACAACATTCTTTGAACGCCTGTTAGATATCTCTTTAAGCAAAGTTTCAAGTTTATCAAAACAGTAATTTAAATTCCTGGCGTTTGGTACTCTGTAAATACATACAACTATTAATTTATAATTAATAAGCTCGACAGCACAACATTCAAAAACCCCTGGTGATGACAGCTTTGATATTTGAGGAATTTCCCTCCATTGGTGGCAAGTATTAACAATTATACATGTACCACCTCGCTTCTTTTCCTGTCTACAGTAGCATGCAGCTAAACTAAAATTTGGTATGCACAGATGCTTTTCGTGACCTTTCATGATGAAGTGTTCAGTAATACATATAATATCCACATTTAAGTTTGAATCAGATAGTTCATTCAAGCATACCGTAAGGGCATTTGATTTATTTAGTAAACCTGCAATATTTTGGTGTAGGATGTTAATGTATTTACTGGAGAAAAAACTGGTCTTTTGATTCACTGTCTTCGACGAGAGCATTTTCTTCTAAGATTTCCGATTGAAGGTTGAAAAGGTCCTCAAAAATTACTCTCATGGCGCAGTCTTTTATGGTTCCTGACCGTATGTACGTGGAATGGTGATAACTCAGGTTCAAATTGGAGTCTAGGACATACGAATAATTATGTGTAATATTGTCCATACATAGCATGTTGTTGAACAGTTCCACTCTTGAGTTATATAAAATATTATATTCATTATTATATTTATATGTTGGCAAAGCAATAATTATATTTGTGTTCTTTATGTTCTGTAATGCGTTTCTCATGTATGTAATTATGTCAAGGTAACATTTAGTCGTTTTAAAGTCTTCCTCGCCGATCATTATTATACAAAAAACATTCTTTGTGTAGTGTTTTAGTTTTGTTTGTAAATCTCGTAGAAGGTACATAATATCCACCTTTGGTGTTAGGTAGTGACATATTTGATAATTGTCTGTAAAATATTCTTTTGCCAGAGTTATTATATTATTGGTTTTATTCGTACTTAATATACATAGCTTATTTTTCAATTTGTGTTGGATCGCTTGTATATATTTTTGTGTTGTCCCTTGCTCATTCGAAGGTAGTGGCGCCATCTGTGGACCGGAATGTGTAGTGATCGTTTTTTGTTGGTCATAGTTTTTGGTAACTTTTTCTTTTACTGTTATTTCCGAATCAGTCTGTGTTTGTTTATTTATACCTACTTGTTTTGAATGTTTGGTCCCCCTTTTTTTAGGCGTATTGGTAGGAGATTGTGTCGGACTAGTCACTATTTGCTTGTAGAGCGAGTTTTTACGAATCAGATTTTCATTTTCCTTCTTAAGCTTTTCAATTTCAAGGCTTAGTGAGTCAATTTCTCCATGTGCACTACAGAGTTTATTGGTGAGATCATCAATATTTTTCTTTAATTGAGTTATTAAATCAATGTCGTCATCATCTGATATATCATATATATATGCAGAGACTTGTTGTTTGATATTTGGTCACCCATCCACGGACCTTGGCATGCGTTGCTGAACCCCGTGACCCTACGGCCAACATAGATAGCAGTAGCAACTATTATTTTAAAGTGGACCGTCCACTGCCATGCAGGACGCACACGGGTAGGTTTACCAGTTCTTTTGTTGGTCAGCCACCCATTCGTGCGTAGTGTGGTAGCGAGTATTTTCCCGCCTACATTTTCATGGAGAACGAAGCTTATTACGCATATGTAGCTTACACGTGAGCTGCTGATCGACGCTTTTACTGACCGTAGGTAGTGCTCCTCACAGTAATCTGTCTGCAACCTAAACCACCATAGGTATTGTAGCTGAAACCAACTACGAAATTCAGCAATTTTTGATGACGTGACAATAAATGCAGAAACAGTGCCAAATAGTGCCACAAATATTATACTCTCAAAATTATAGGCTCATTTTGGCAAGCGCGATGTTCACAGTGTAACACACGAAATTACCCGTGTCAGTTTCTGCTAAAGCTTTTGGAGTACGTTAATACGTAATGCCTGTAGCTTGCACATGCAAGTAGTGTAGGTAGCTTGCATGACATTGTGACATTTACCAATCAGAATGGCGGAATTGCATGCAAGCTAGGTACTTCCTTATTTTAGTGCAACTTTCGACTGAGTTTCATGAATTTGGTAAATAAAATATGTGAGCTTCAAGGAATTTCTTCAAGACAGATTACTCAAATTCAAAGGTATTAGTTGGTAGGTAATTCTTCAAAAAGGTCAGGTGCGTGGTAATCAAAACCGACGTGAGTGTATGACCAAATGTATGAACGTGGACGAGGCAAAAGGAGTATGAAAGGATCGCAGCAAGTGGCGTTCTGTGGTTCCTGCCTACCCCCATTGGAAAAAGGCGTGAGTTTATGTATGTATGATTACTCAATTTTCCTGGAACAAGATTAAAGAGTAAATCTTCTGTTCGTCATTGTTGAGTGGTGTTAATCGACACCTCGAGACGCGGAGGTCTTGAAGAGTTTCAATGTAAGGAGTTCGTGTATTATGTATGTGGATTCGTGGTCGAATGGAAGTAATATGTATTTTAGGGGTTTTAGCTGGTTTTTTTGGATCTCTTAAATGTTTTAATAAGTACAAAGGCTCTCTTCAGTTCCCAATTATGGCCTACGTTAGC
This sequence comes from Noctua fimbriata, assembly GCA_905163415.1. Classification (NCBI taxonomy): domain Eukaryota; kingdom Metazoa; phylum Arthropoda; class Insecta; order Lepidoptera; family Noctuidae; genus Noctua; species Noctua fimbriata. The sequence goes on from LR990937.1 coordinate 1,576,698, forward strand.
AAAATCCTCCATAAATAAACACAAAATATACAGTTCGACTGCCTCGTTGGTCTAGTGGTCTTAAGCGCGACTGCTGAGCACGAGGTTCTGGGTTTGATTCCAAGATCGGGCAGTGTTATTCGGTTTTTTTTTAATATTTTGCACTTATTTTGATCTTTATTACACTTGAGATAGAATTTAATTTTGAAGTTGTGAAAATTGTTTTTATTTTGTTTATCACGTGCCTTGTTTCAATACAATTTTCTGTGTTCTTTTATGTCCTGTCAGTGATCGAATGATCACAATATAAGAGAGGGGCCAAAAACACCTTATACTTTCGAGCTAAGTCATCACCATTCACCAGTCATCATCTGCCTAGACTTTTTCCAACTCTGTTGGGGTCTGCTTCCAGTCTAACCGGATGCAGCTGAATACCAGTATTTTACATAGAGCGACTGCCTATTTGACCTCCATAACCCTGATCGTCTTAGGTAACACGATACCCCTTAGTAAGACTGGTTATCAGACTTTCGGGCCACTGCCATGACCACTTGTAACGACTGTCAAATATCTACAAATGACAGTCGGGACCGACGGCTGAACGTGCTTTCCGAGGCACGGAGGAAGCTCGGTATGTAATGGCACCCAGGCAAGCGCGGCTTAACCTGAAGATCGACCCGAGCGACTGTTATTATTTACCCACGAGCTCCTCACTTTCGTCCTAAGAATATTTGCAAAACATTTTCTATATTCAACAATATAGGTATCAAGCAAAATAACACTCCTATCAGGTCCAGAAGTTGCTCAACTCTCAAACTGGAGCAAACTGAGCCCCGATACCATTTAATTGTGCTCGTATGTACGTGACGGGCAAACAGATCTACTTGGACTTCTACCGCATAGCTGAGCTTATAATGATTTTGTTTGTATGTAGATAATGCCTTGTTTTAATGAGGTTTTAACCAAGATGTACATGGGTTAAATGGTTCATCTTATCTTACACATACGAAAGTTTGTGAGCATGGATGGATGTTTGGTACTCTTTCACGCAAAAACTTCTGAACGGGCATTCTTAGAGGAATGTGAAAATTGAAACGAAAAATTTACTTTAGAGGGATCTTTTTTTTTTTTTGAGGGGTCTTTTGTGTGTACTTGTAGCATCTGCCAAATAAATGTAATCTCTTCCTTTGTTGTACGACAAATTTGTCAGGGCGATAATCAGGTAGAAATAAAGGGTGTAAAAAGACCCATAACTAAGCCGAAAGGTACTTGTTCTCCCCGTCATCGCGATCATGATTTTGTTCTAGACCATACCTGGGAACCTTCTAGTTCCGACTTTTTCACAAGTTTTTTTAATGAAAGATTTTACTTTAAACACCTCCATGACCCCCGTACTATTCAACCCATCCATTAGCACAATGTTTTGAGTGCGTTACATTGAGTCCGACCGTAAAACGTGATTTGTCACCCCAAAAAAACGTGGTTTCCCAACAATAATTTTTGCGTAAAGTTACTTAGTTTGAGGTATATAATGCTTGGCTTCGTGAAGGGTCTGATTAACCCTGTATGGGGGAAACCGACTTTAATACTAATATTTACATGAATTAGAAAAACGAAAATTTTATCAGCCTAGGATAATCTAGGAACAGTGACATGTGGTATTTAGAAAAAGGTGATCTTTTTTTGTAAATAAAGTAATTTATCTCATTTATCCAACCAGACTTAGGTGAATCGTGTCTGACTGCATTTAGCGATTGTTTTAATAATTACAATTACACTCTGAAATTATTACACACAATACAATTTGAAATTTGAACACACACAAAGTCGGCGCAAGTTAATTTCGTCCCACACCCGCATGTCGCACCAAATGTTTTACTATGATTATAAAATCTATGAATCATCTATAACACGTTACATTACAATATCTCACACCATTCTCCTTATGCGTAACCTCAGGTCTATCCCAGATAATCTGCTGCATTTCTGCCTCAGGGGCCTTCCGATCTCTGGTCAGAAGCCACTTCACATGACCTCTCAAACAACACTGCCAGAATAGCATATACTTTTCGTTTATACGTCTAAACACGTACACTTCATAACCTTCCAGGTTACTTACCATCACAGATTTGGGGTCTATGATATACGTCTTTGTTTCTGCTCCTCCAAGAACCAGACCTTTGATGTAGCCTCTGTCTTCCACAACAGCATCATCACCGATTGCGTGAGGCAGGTATATCGAACTGAATTTCTCTCTGTACCCTCTCAATTCTTCTGCTGTTGGTCTGTAGAACGTCACGTTAGGGCATGAGCATGTAGGATACGGTCCAAGGTGTATGAAATTGTATATTTTGTACCAAGTTCCTAGTAGAAAGTCGTTTGAGGTAGTTCCGTTATTTGTTGCTATGCAGTCTGTGTTGACATCAGAAAGGGCGATCGCTGTTACTATACTTAAGACAGTAAGCCAGATTGAGTTCTTGAAGTGAGATGAATTAAAAAGATTCATCTTTTTTTTATTGACTCAATATTAAATACAATTTTTACAGTTTAGACCTTTCTTTCTGTATACTTTAAAGTTGGTTACTAGTCGCTACTGAATTAGTTTTATTTTAACGTGATACAAGCACATCACACGGTATTTATGGAATGGTTAGAATTACAATCTAGTTAGGACTGCTAATATTTGCTTTGTTAGAATAAAGTGTAAAGGGCATGTCACTGATATCTTTTAAATTACTGGCACGTGTACGTCTGATCACTTTTATCTCTAAAAGTGCTTGTCTAATTTTAATCTTGTCTTATTTGTCTCTTGTACCTGTAATTTATGGTCGGAAAGGTAAAGAAAAAAAACAAATAAATGAAAACTGGAATATATATTTTGAATGTAAGCTTAGGGGGCCTACCCCCCTAAATGATGGTTACTCCCATGAGAAAGGTTGTGGAGATGCGTACCCGTGTAAATGAGATGTAAAATATTTACCCAATTGCGTCATACGAGATGAGCAGGCACCCCTAAAGACCCATGAAACAGAAAACTTAACTTCCACCATTCAATTTGGCATGTTATAAGATAAACATGAAGTTTGAATTTTAGGGAATGTTTTAAATTGAAATGGAAATTAGCAAATGGTTCGATGCTAAAGCTTTGCTCATAGAAAAGAGGTATGTTCTAGCATTACATAACATCATCCCTATTACCTCCGAAAGGTTAGGCAGAGGCGTCAACCACATTTCGCCAGTTATCCAGACTCCGTGGGTGTCCTGGCTGGAGGCCTTACACTCAAGGCACCCACAGGATAGACCGGTAAAGCAGAAGGTAACCTCATTGGTGGACCTACGAGATGTCATACAAAAATAAACTCCGTGGCTACTGAGAACTTCCTGCTGTAAAAACCCAATAACACTTTACCCGACCTGGGAATCGAACCCAGTATCTTATGCTCAGCAGTTACAGCTAGCGACCACCAGATCAACGAGGCAGTCACACACTTCTAGCATAATGAAAGCGAGAATCTACAAAGTAGAAGATTTCATAAAATCTTGTCTAATTTGAAATATATCTCGACCTCTCTCCCCTTACTAAAACAAGCCGCCTAATTTTGATTTAATTTCGTCCTTTCAATGCGATACTCCTTTATAATATCTGTGTAAATAAGCGTGTCGTGTAAACGGGCTTGCAGCGCATGAGACGGTTCATTAGTGTCGGGATTGTTTTAAATTATTCCGAAACAAACATCATTACGCTTCCCGCTACATCGCGAGGTACGGCTACGAAAACTTTGCATAAATGTCAACATTTTCTAGGCAGTTAACTACGTTAAGTCCTATTTCATGTGACGTATCGTTTTTGTTCTTCTTCTTGGCATATCGATGGCACAAAGTTCAAATGTGTTTAGCCCAAAACTCAGCCACACGAACCCCGCTCACTGATGCAGTAATTAGTTCATCAAGTGCGCCGGTGATAGTGCAAGATGGACATTGCCTGTGGGGAGACGCCGCATACGTATTTGAGATCTGAGCCATCCATGAACCCACATCTGCAGAAATTGCATCAAAATACCAGCGCTGCGACATCTACGTTTTAAACGTCGCAGCACCATGCCGAGATAGTGGCCTTTGGTGTCGTACATGGCTAGTTTAATTTTATGTTTTAGTTTTTTTTTTGTTAGTCTGGTTTTTGAATTTTAGTTTTGATTCCTTGGTTTTATTTTTAATTTTTTATTGTTTGTGTGAATCCAATTAATCCTTTTTCTTTCTTTCTTTTTTCTCCCTTAGGGACATGTTTCCCATGGTCTGTGCGAGTCTCATCCAGTTTTTCACCACCGATCTAGCTGTAGGTTTGCCAAAGCTCCTTCTGCTATGCTATGACCTCGTATTTATTCCGTGAGGACTAATATCAACGTCAACTGAACGTATTTTGTTCCCCTTACCCCGTTATTTTCCTAGCCCGCACGAAACCCCCTAGCGAGAGACAAACGATGTTTACCCTCTATCTCGGCTAAAACAAACTAACACGCCCACCGAACATGTTTTTTGCACCTTTTCTTGTAACATTATATTTTATCTTTCTGATATTTTGTCTGGATTGCGATCAGCCGGCGGCAATATTTGTTTTCTATTCGACAAATACAGCAGTTCCCTGTAGAAATACGTGCCTTCATTTATTTGTATGACTGCTCGTGCGAATTAATTGGAACCTCAATCCAAAGGCCGCACGGGATATAAGCGATACTGGCGCTTACGTCGTTTGAAATTTTGTCTTATAGAAAATGTTTTTCCTCTAATATCCATTATAAATCTCAAGAACATAAAACCAAAAAAGAAAGCTTGAGAACAGTAACTACGGAAGAGGCTTTTGACAATCGGCTGGGACGTAGTAAGTGGTTACGAAAAATCTTTTAACAAAATATGGACTCTTTTGGTTGTTCAATGCAATTTCTAATTGGAATTTCAATTGAAATAGCATTTACGTAATAGTCTCCTGAGCATTCGGTTTTGATTTCGTTTGCTGGTTTTTGGTTTTTCGTCCAGGAATTTCTCAGTAGCATTTGGATGAAATTTGGCACACGGATAGTTTATAAGGCATAAGTTAGTTGGTCATTTATATTTTGTTTCACACTATACTGTGGGATTGCATGAATTAAAAAATCACTGATACATTTTTCTTTTTTATTTATTGGCTAATTTGAAACAAGAGGTTAAAAAAACAATGTAGTCCATTTTTTACCCGACTACTGCAAAGCCAAAAGGAAGGGTTATGATTTTAACAGTCTATGTAGGTATGTTTGTATTTACGTATGTTCCTCCGTAGCGGCGCCTAAACTATTCATCCGATTTTGATGAATAAGGTGTCAATCGATTCGTTATTATGACCCGGGTTACATAGGCTACATTTTAATAAACATATCGCATCTATACTCTGCCCTCTCTTCACTTTATCTGTCTATGATTTATAGCCAAAACTATCATACCATCTATTCCACAATCAATAATTATATAATTCTATTTCCATTCCGCATTTACGCATTTCAAATACCTCAGAATCATCGCTACTATTCGGAATACGCAAGTCATCTGGATCATGTGATGTATATCACTACACATTTACTAGTCACTATCTAACGTGATATCTACGTTCAGTGATCAACTATGATTAGATCCCGATCGGTAACAGTAACCTGTTATAATTAGCATGCGGCTAATTCCAATCACGCGCGCTACATATATGTAGGGTTGAAATCCGATAATGATTTGGTTCTGTATGGTTCTGACAGATTTTACTATTGATCTCTGAATTTTAATGGAGTTTGAATGAACTGGCTTCAAATATCATTCCATGGTTACTTATTTACTTTTAACTCATACCTATAATAAGGAAGGCTTATAAGGTTTTTGATATGTATTAGTTTATTATTGTATAAGATTAATTTGTTTATTCTATGATCGATAATAAAATGATTATTATTTCCTTTATTCATATTTACACATATAATTTTACATTTTTAAATATTTTTATACAAAGTAACTTAAACAAAAAAACATTTAAAAATATAAAAAATAGTAGCCCACCGGTATCGGGAACAGGGTCCAAGCTACCGGTGGTCAGGGCTCCAAAGAGAGGAACCTCCTAACGATACGCGCCGTGTCCAGAAGTACCGCTTTCTGAATCAAGCCCTTGATCCAGCTGCCTAACGAGAGCCTCCTCAGGTATTGGTCGAGGCTCTTGGCAATTAAGCCATGGGCTGATACGACTATCGGCACAATGATCGCTGAGTCCACATCCCACATGTCGACAACCTCGCGAGCCAAGTCAAGATACTTGATTTTCTTATCTTTCTCGGCTTTCACGAGGTTCTCATCATGTGGGACCGTTATGTCAACAATCATTGCGCGCCGCTCTGATCGATCCACCACCACTATATCAGGCTTATTGGCTACAATAGTCCTGTCAGTGATGATGGATTGATCCCAGTACAGTGTGATACTGCCATTTTCGAGAACTGGGTCGGGCACATACTTATAGTACGGCACTTCCGATTCCACAAGGTTGTATTTTAGAGCAAGTTGCTGATGGATAATCCTATTATTTAAATGATTATTATAACAGTGGCATGCTACTGTAACATTACATCCCGCCTATAATCTTGGAAGGGTTATGCAGAGGTATAGCTAAAAGCAATCCAAAAGTTCCATATAATAGGGGGTTACCAATCGTGCACAAATCCAGATCTTGGAGGGCTACTGAGAAATTCCTGGACGAAAAATCCAATAACCAGCAAACGAAATCAAAACCGAATGCTCAGGAGACTATTACGAAAATGCTATTTCAATTGAAATTCGAATTAGAAATTGCATTGAACAACCAAAAGAGTCCATATTTTGTTAAAAGATTTTTCGTAACCACTTACTACGTCCCAGCCGATTGTCAAAAGCCTCTTCCGTAGTTACTGTTCTAAAGTTTTGTTTTTTGGTTTTATGTTCTTGAGATTTATAATGGATATTATAGGAAAAAGATTTTCTATAAGACAACATTTCAAACGACGTAAGCGCCAGTATCGCTTATATCCCGTGCGGCCTTTGAATTGAGGTTCCAATTAATTCGCACGAGCAGTCATACAAATAAATGAAGGCACGTATTTCTACAGGGAACTGCTGTATTTGTCGAATAGAAAACAAATATTGCCGCCGGCTGATCGCAATCCAGACAAAATATCAGAAAGATAAAATATAATGTTACAAGAAAAGGTGCAAAAAACATGTTCGGTGGGCGTGTTAGTTTGTTTTAGCCGAGATAGAGGGTAAACATCGTTTGTCTGTCGCTAGGGGGTTGCGTGCGGGCTAGAAAACTAGCGGGGTAAGGGGAATAATATATGTTCAGTAGACGTTGATATTAGTCCTCACGGAATAAATACAAGGCAAACTAACAAAAAAAAACTAAAACAAAATAAAACTAGTCCTGAACGACACCAAAAGGTCCCTATCTCGGCATGGTGCTGCGACGTTTAAAACGTAGATGTCGATGTTTGATGCAATTTCTGCAGATGGGGGTTCATGGATGGCTCAGACCTCAAATACGTATGCGGCGTCTCCCCACAAACAATGGCCCACCTTCCATCTTGCATCGCAAGCCCTATCACCGGTACACTTGATGAACTATTTACTGCATCAATGAGCGGGGTTCGTGTGGCTGAGTTTTGGGTTAAACACATTTGAACTTTGTGCCATCGATACGCTAAAAAGAAGAACAAAAACGATACGTCACATGAAATAGGACTTAATGTAGTTAACTACCTAGAAAATGTTGACATTTATGCAAAGTTTTCGTAGCCGTACCTCGCGATGTAGCGGGAAGCGTTTGTTATGTTTGTTTCGGAATAATTTAAAACAATCCGGACACTAATGAACCGTCTCATGCGCTGCAAGCCCGTTTACACGACACGCTTATTTACACAGATATTATAAAGGAGTATCGCATTGAAAGGACGAAATTAAATCAAAATTAGGCGGTTTGTTTTAGTAAGGGGAGAGAGGTCGAGATATATTTCAAATTAGACAAGATTTTATGAAATCTTCTACTTTGTAGATTCTCGCTTTCATTATGCTAGAAGTGTGTGACTGCCTCGTTGATCTGGTGGTCGCTAGCTGTAACTGCTGAGCATAAGATACTGGGTTCGATTCCCAGGTCGGGTAAAGTGTTATTGGGTTTTTCCAGCAGGAAGTTCTCAGTAGCCACGGAGTTTATTTTTGTATGACATCTCGTAGGTCAACTAATGAGGTTACCTTCTGCTTTACCGGTCTATCCTGTGGGTGCCTTGAGTGTAAGGCCTCCAGCCAAAACACCCACGGAATCTGGATAACTGGCGAAATGTGGTTGACGCCTCTGCCTAACCTTTCGGAGATTATAGGTATGATGTTATGTAATGCTAGAACATAACTCTTTTCTATGAGCAAAGCTTTAGCATCGAACCATTTTCTAATTTCCATTTCAATTTAAAACATTCCCTAAAATTCAAACTTCATGTTTATCTTATAACATGCCAAATTGAATGGTGGAAGTTAAGTTTTCTGTTTCATGGGTCTTTAGGGGTCCCTGCTCATCTCGTATGACGCAATTGGGTAAATATTTTACATCTCATTTACACGGGTACGCATCTCCACAACTTTTCTCATGGGAGTAACCATCATTTAGGGGGGTAGGCCCCCTAAGCTTACATTCAAAATATATATTCCAGTTTTCATTTATTTGTTTTTTTTACCTTTCCGACCATAAATTAAAGGTACAAGAGAGATCATTCCTGCCCTGTCAATCGTCACGCCACATTTTACTCCTTTTTCTTTCATAACATACCTCACACAATCTGTCCATCTTTTCTCTGCTCTGCCCTTCTCCGGCCATCATGTTTAAAATTCATGATTCTTTTAGTAACATAGATTTCATCCAATATACGGCAATACAATGCGGCAAGCCCATAAGGCAAACAGAATGTTCAGAAACCCTAAGATCATGCAAATTAGAAAGTCATAAGGACGAGCCATACTTGTATGAATGTACCGCCCCTAAAGGCAGACGACACCTTTCAACCTACATTTTCTGGACATGTATGCAATGCAATAAAACTCTGGTTGGATCTGCCCTCGGTATAATCTTCTAGCTAGTAGGTAACACAAATAAGACAAGATTAAAATTAGACAAGCATTTTTAGAGATAAAAGTGATCAGACGTACTCGTGCCAGTAATTAAAAAGATATCAGTGACTTGCCCTTTACACTTTATTCTAACAAAGCAAATATTAGCAGTCCTAACTGGATTGTAATTCTAACTATTCCATAAATACCGTGTGATGTGCTTGTATCACGTTAAAATAGAACTAATTCAGTAGCGACTAGTAACCAACTTTAAATTATACAGAAAGAAAGGACTAAAGTGTAAAAATTGTATTTAATATTGAGTCAATAAAAAAAGATGAATCTTTTCAATTCATCTCACTTCAAGAACTCAATCTGGCTTACTGTCTTAAGTATAGCAACGGCGATCGCCCTTTCTGATGTCAACACAGACTGCATAGCAACAAACAACGGCACTATCTCAAACGACTTTCTACTAGGAACTTGGTACCAATTTTACAAGTTCATACACCTTGGACCGTATCCTACATGCTCATGCCCTAACGTGACGTTCTACAGACCAACAGCAGAAGAATTGAGAAGGTACAGAGAGAAATTCAGTTCGATAGACCTGCCTCACGCAATCGGTGATGATGCTGTTGTGGAAGACAGGGGCTACATCAAAGGTCTGGTTCTTGGAGGAGCAGAAACAAAGACGTATATCATAGACCCCAAATCTGTGATAGTAAGTAACCTGGAAGGTTATGAAGTGTACGTGTTTAGACGTATAAACGATAAGTATATGCTATTCTGGCAGTGTTGTTTGAGAGGTCATGTGAAGTGGCTTCTGACCAGAGATCCGAAGGCCCCTGAGGCAGAAATGCAGCAGATTATCTGGGAAAGACGTGAGGTTACGCATAAGGAGAATGGTGTGAGATATTGTAATGGAACGTGTTATAGATGATTTATAGATTTTAAAGACAAACTTTTGCTTTTGTTAAACATTTGCTGCAGCATCCGGGTGTGGAACGAAATTAACTTGCGCCAATTGTGTGTGTTCAAATTTCAAATTGTATTGTGTGTAAAAATTTCAGTGTGTAATTGTAAGCATTAAAACAATCGCTAAACACAGTCAGACACGATTCGCCTCAGTCTGGTTGGATAAATGAGATAAATTACTTTATTTACAAAAAAAAGATCACCTTTTTCTAAATACCACATGTCACTGTTCCTAAACTATCGTAGGCTGATAAAATTTTCGTTTTTCTTAATTCTTGTTAATATTAGTATTAAGGTCGGTAGTACCCTATACAGGGTGTAAACGGACCCTTCACGAAGCCGTCAACCAAGCATTATGTACCTCAAACTAAGTAACTTTACGAAAAAAATATTGTTAGGAAACCACTTTTTTTTGGGATGAAAAATCACGTTTTACAGTTGAACTCAATGTTATACACTCTAAACATTGTGCTGATGTATGGGTTGAATAGTTCGGGGGTGTGGAGGTCTACATGGACGGGTTTAAAGTAAAAATCTTTCATTAAAAACATGTGTTTAAAAAAAAAAACTTGTGAAAAAGTCTTAACTTTGACCCCCAAATTCTCCGTAACTAGAAGGTTCCCAGGTACGGTCTAGAACAAATTATCGCGATGACGGGGAGAACAAGTGCCTTTTGGCTTAGTTAAGGGTCTTTTTATACCCTTTATTTCTAGCTACACATAGCCCTAACAAATCTGTCGTACAACAAAGAAAGAGATTACATTTATTTGGCAGATTCTACAAGTACACACAAAATACTAACTATCCCTCTAAAGTAAATTTTTCGTTTCAATTTTCAGATTCCCCTAAGAAATTGAAGTAACATCTCTCCGCATACATTTCTATTTTGAAATTATTTCTTGTAAAAGTGCCAGCTTCAAAATGCAATGGCACAAAGCGTTCAGTTCAAAGTTGTTGTACAAAGAATGTATGGAACTGTCGGTCTGTCTCGTCTCTGGAGACATGCTTGAGCAAAACTGACTTAAATGAGATTTTCACATTTGTTACATTTTTATATTAGAATTCGATTAAAAAATACTGGTTGTGCAATGCAATGCAAATAAAGTTTAGTGCTCAGTTTGTTATGCTCAGTTAGCTCGTGTCTAAATAATAACAGTCGCGCGGATCAATCTACAGGTTAAGCCGCGCTTGCCTAGGTTTGTCTGTGGATGGGTGACCACCCATTACATAACGAGTTTACTCCGTGCCTCAGAAAGCACGTTAAACCGTTGGTACCGGCTGTCATTTGTAGATCTTTGACAGTCGTTACAGGTAGTCAGTGACACGAAAATCTGGCAACCAGTCTTGCCAAGGGGTATCATATTACCCAGTACTAACTGGGTTGTAGAGGTCAGATATGCAGTCGCTCCATGTAAAATACTGGTATTCAGCTGCGTCCGGTTAGACTGGAAGCCGGCGCCGACATAGTTGTGAAAAGACAGGCAGATGATGATGATGTTAGTTATAATCACTGAACGGCATGAGCATCGTCTCAACTGGAGTGGTTCGGGATCCTTTCTGTGAAACTCCACGCAGTAACGCTTATTTAAAAGCACCGTAACGCCATCGCCTCGGATCGGGATCAGCAGTACTAATGAGGAGGGAAGAGGTGATTCCATTCCGGTGAAGTGCTAATAAGTGTGTTTTTAGCAGTGGGCATACTATTGGTCCTTGTTCGGTTTTAGTTAGTGGTAGTTAGCAGCCATAATTCAAATTCTAAACAGATTAAGTACATCGTGCTCAAGCACATATTGAAAACGCCAGTAAACCTTTTTCTCATTACTACTTGGAGACTTGATTTCTATATCTATCATCAAGTCCTTCTACACGTTGTAATCCATAAGAACCTACCAAACTCGAAACAGGGAAACAGAAAACATAATCCACATTTTCTAAGCACCTTTCCCTTTAAATACACCATTCTCCATCCTCCACCAAATTGCCAGGTTATGACACAGTTTTGCGTAACCCGACCTAGCAAGGAGATTCGTCGCGGGACATGTAATATTCAACTGTCTGTACATCCATTATTCAGGCGAAGTCACGGGCCTGGAGGCAAAACGCTGGCGTGAAAACGAACAAATTATTAACGAGACTTGCAAAATATGATCCTCGTAGAACGTGTGATAGGGCTGTTATATCTTTGTTCATTGTGAGAGGGTTCATGACATTTTCTTTAGAGATTTTGGGTGTGAATTTTTAAATGCTGCTCCCTTTTCATGTAGCAATGTGAGCTTTTCTTTTCTCCATAAAATTATTAAAAAGGGCGTAGGTTTATAATCATACATAGCACTGTGCTTTGTCATTGGTTGGTTGTAAGCGCTACTGCCTACAGTTTGATGCTCTGGATTAGATTTCGAGGTTTGGCAAAGTGTTATTGGATTTTGCCCTCAGATATTTCTTAGCCCAAACTCTGGATTTGTGCATGGTAATAGGCTCGCCCCCGATTACATGGGAGCTCAATATAACTGGCGAAATCTGGGTGTACTATAAGCAGCACATCTGACTAAGTCTTCGAAATCTTGGAGGTTGTGGTACAGGAACAAGCAAATTCACCTTTAATCTTGCACCAAGTAGTACCTCGGCGATATATCACAAAATTGGCAAAGTTTTTAAGTATTTAGTACAAATCTGTCCTATACAACTGGGTCACAAGTATAATGAAAATGGAACTTCTTTTATGAATTTCATACATTTCTGCACTTAAATACATCTTAAAAGATTTTACTAATGCGCAAGATAAAAAAAAATCGTCATCATTATACATAGTGTCTGCCAGATGTTGAACCCGCAATTCAAGCGTCCATTCCGATTCGACCTAGATCTTCAAATACATTAGATCCACAAAAGATGGCCAGTTATCTCAATTGACTTCCATCATTGCTTTCCATTACGTTTTTACCGAGTGAGCTAGTGACGTGTTCTTCAGTGAGTGAAGCTTGGAGGTCCATTAATTTGTCTTCGTCGCTCTAACTTTCATCAACTATCGTTAGTCACTGTAGGTCTAGTACTTAGGTAGAGGCTGTGACCTAAGACTGAAATCTATATTGTCATCCTGCAAAAATCAATAAATACGTTTGGCGTCGTCCAGTTTGTGTCAATTTTAAATAAATACTACAAGAAATGAATGATATGACAGATTCAAAACAAGTTTAAGAAAAAAGATTTAAACGCCTTTAATATCAATGTTTTGTGCATTTTGGAACTCAGAATTTTAAACATTAGTTGGCACTGACTAAAATGATCAAGGATTAATCTTCAAATCTCTGGTGTTCCAAAGATGTGGAGATAAATCCTTTGTCATCTGGCATTTTAACCAGATTCTTATCCAAAACATGTTCACGAATGTCAAATATCAAAACTTCTATTTTCATGTACAATAGCGACGAATATAAAAATTTAATAAATGTGGAAATCTCATTTGAGTCAGTTTTGCTCAAACATGTCTCCAGAGACGAGACAGTTCCATACATCCCTTGCACAACAACTTTGAACTGAACGCTTTGTCCAATTGCATTTGAAGTGGACACTTTAACAAGAAATCATTTTAAAATAGAAATGTATACAGAGTGAAGTTACTTCAATTTCTTAGGGGATTGCGAAAATTGAAACGAAACATTTAGTTTGGAAGGATAGAGGGTTAAAGTCTTTATTGCACGAAAGTTTTACCAGGGAGATACAAAGTGGTGAAATAGCTGGATATTTTTAACAAATAATTAAATCTCTCTGAGCTAAGCCCTAGTCTGAAAGGTCAAATCGTGCGGTCTGAGGAATTTCACAGACCCGATCCAGTATGAACACTTCCATACAATCAGTTGGCAAAGACGGTGCGAGCAAATTTTGTCCACCACTCCGCGAGGTATTAGCTTCCGTTTGACCAGAGCTTTAGTTTTATTAATCTATCGTTTTATTATTACAAGAACAAAATACAATAAAACTACTGGATGATGAATTAACATAGATGCATCATCTATAACACTTTCTGTTACAATATCTCACACCATTCTTCTTATACGTAATCTCAGATCTGTCACTAATAATCTGCTGCATTTCTTCTTCTGGAGCCTTCGGATCTCTTGTCAATAGCCACTGCACTTGACCTCTCCAACCACACTGCCAGAATAGCATATACTTATCGTTTATATGTCTAAACACGTACACTTCATAACCTTCCAGGTTACTCCTCATCATAGATTCGGGGTCTATGATATACGTCTTTGCTTCTGCTCCTCCCAGAACCAAACCTTTGATGTAGACCCTGTCTTCCACAACAGTATCATCACCAATTGCGTGAGGCAGTTCTATTGAACTGTACTTCTCTCTATATCCTCTTAGTTCTTCTTCTGTTGGTCTGGTGAATGTCACATTAGGGCATGAGCATGTAGGATACAATCCAAGGCGTATGAAATTGTATATTTTGTACCAAGTTCCTAGTAGAAAGTCGTTTGGGGTAGTGCCGTTGTTTGTTGCTATGCAGTCTGTGTTGACATCAGAAAGGGCGATCCCTGTTGCTACACTTAAGGCAGTAAGCCAGATTGCGTTCTTGAAGTGAGATGAATAGAAGAGATTCATCTTTGTTCACACTTTAGAATTTCTCTATATGTTTACTTTAGAGTCGATTAATGAATTGATTCTACACGAGTGCATGACACGGTATTTATGGATCAGTTAGAAATGCAATCTAATTAAGATTAGTACTACTAGCATTTGTTTTGATAGAGGAAAGTGTAAAACGCATGCCACTGATATCTTATTAATTGCAGACACGTGGTAATATTACATTATTTAGCTTATATTATATTTTACTTTAATAAACACAAATAACGAGGCTTATAATTAAACGTCACACACACATGAGATAATACTAGATTACTTTCGTAATTAGGTCACAGAGGTCAGACAGTCCCTACCTAGAAACAGTTCGCATGAGCAGAGCCATCCTTATCACTGATTAGATTACCTACTAATTAATGGTTGCCTTGTTCTTTTGTTAGTACAAATTTCTGCTTGTGTAGGTGCCGTAGACCTCTCGTCAACCAGTGGCAAAAAACCAGTATAAGATAGGATCCCTATGTATTGAATCTTTGTATTACGCTAAGCCAGGAGAAAGTGGTACCACTGACTGCGGTTTTAAATTACTGAAAACTTGGTATTTGAAAAGAACATTTTATTTGTTTTATATAAACCACAACAAGTCATCATCTGCCTAGCCTTTTACACAACTATGTTACGGTCGGCTTCCAGTCTAATCGGATGCAGCTGAATATTTACATGGAGTAACTGCCTATCTGACCACAACAAGTCGCACATTTATATTATTTATACATTATTTTTTAGTCGACGCAATGGTGGAATCCCTTGGTAAGATACGAGGGGATATATTTGCGACAACAAAAGAACAATATCGGTCAAAAATCTATCAAATTATACTTATCCAATAATCTGTTAATAACCAAAAAAAGAACAACAAAGCGGATTATTCCGAGATTCCCTAAAAACGGGTAAAAATACCCAAAACGGGATTCGAACCCGCGGCCTATTGTTGAGCGCGTGCGGGTGACAATCATCCGATAATGACGTGTTTAGCGTGACAGATAATAGAGGGACACGTCAATCATTGCGTAATAAGCGTGTTGAATTGACAGCTTTTACGCCAGAACGAATAATTTCGATATAAATGCAAAAAAAACCTAAAAGTATGACAAAATACGAAAAGCGGTTATAATCCTGGCAATCAATCGCTTGAAAAAAACTTATAGAAAACAAATAACAGCTGTCACATCGAACATTTCGAAATTGGAATCATTCGATTTCAAAACTCTTTCAAATGTTATTTTTTCAACGAGATGCTGGCTGGTTGAGTGATGAGCAGTACTTTGACCTCATTTTGTCCTGAAAAGTAGGATAAGGTAAGGTAAGGTAAACCAGCAGAAGAATCGACAAAATGACAGATAGTGCAAAGAAATCTGTCATTGTGTCATTGTGTCGATTCTTTCCGTCAAAAAAATCCTTGTCTACGGTGCTCATGCTACAGGGGCAGGTAAGACTCTATTTGTATAATTTTTTACCTATTAGAATACAACATTTTTAATCCAAGCAAATGGTATTTTTTTTCAAAACATTATCAAAATCAAAATCAAACTATTTTATTTTACATAGGCCTAGATGGGCACTTATAAAACGTCGAAAAAAGGTGCACGGTTCGGGTTGGTCGTTTCCTATGGAGAAGAACCGGCAAGAAACTCCATGGTTACTCTTTTCAAATCATTTGGTGTTACATTAATATCATGGATACAGCATTTGTACTTAAGTATGGGGGGACAGCGTAGGCCCGACAATAAGTCGTTGCTTACTACACAAAAAATGTAGAACAAAATAAAAAGTTAACAAAAGTTAACAAGCAGCTGGGAATCTACAAAGCCTACAATGTTCACACATTTACAGCCCGTACCTAGATAAATTGCACGGAACATGTTAAGCCTAATTTAATAATCACGTCTTACTATAACACGTTTTAAAGGTCAGGAAATGATTGTACGAAAACTTTCTTCCCGAACGTATGTTACGTAAGTAAAGTTTTCGTAGAATCATTTTCCAATCAAAATGGGTCATTATGACATATACAGGGTGTACCTAAACGGACCCTTCACGAAGCCGTCAACCAAGCATTATGAACAACAAACTAAGTAACTTTACGCAAAAATTATTGCCGGGAAACGACTTCACTTATCGCATGCCCATGCCATCAAAGTCGACTAGATTTCAACTTATTTTCTGATTATACATCATCATCATCATCATCATCATTTCAGCCGAAAGACGCCCACTGCTGGACATAGGCCTCCCCCAAGTGTCGCCACATTGACCGGTCCCGTGCGACTCGCATCCAGCGGATCCCTGCAACCTTCACCAGGTCATCGGTCCACCTAGTGGGAGGCCTTCCAACGCAGCGTCTTCCGGTTCGCGGTCGCCACTCCAGAACTTTTCGGCCCCATCGGCCATCCGTTCTGCGAGCAATGTGCCCTGCCCACTGCCACTTCAGTTTGGCTATTCTTCGGGCTACGTCGGTTACCTTGGTTCTCTTGCGGATGTCCTCATTTCTGATTCGATCACGCAAGGAAACTCCGAGCATAGCCCTCTCCATTGCCCTTTGGGTGACTTTAAGCCTTCTGATAAGGCCCATTGTGAGCGACCATGTTTCGGTCCCGTAAGTAATCACTGGCATCACACACTGGTCATAGACTTTCGTCTTGAGACACTGCGGTAAGTTGGACGAGAAGATACCACGCAACTTCCCGAACGCTGCCCAGCCGAGTCGGATTCGACGATTGACCTCTTTCTCGAAGTTAGACCTACCTAACTGGATCGTTTTTCCAAGGTAGACATAATCGTCTACAACTTCGAGTGTAGAGTCTCCGATCTTGATAGGAGTGGGTGTTACATGGGTATTCAACATGATTTTGGTTTTGTCCATGTTCATTTTAAGACCCACTTTTTCGGAAGCTCTGCTAAGGTCATCGAGCATTGTACTGAGGTCCTCCATGGTCTCAGCCATGACCACTATATCGTCGGCAAACCGAAGGTGAGAGATGTACTCGCCATTGACGTTGATGCCTAGCCCTCTCCAGTCCAGAACCTTGAAGATATCCTCCAATGCAGCGGTGAACAGTTTCGGAGATATGACGTCTCCCTGTCATACACCTCAATCTTCCTCAATCTCCTCTCATCCTCTCATCCTCAATCTCTCATATACATAATGAAATAATAATAATAAAGTTTTGAGTAACAAGCCCGAACTTTTTCTAGAATTCAATGATAACAGCTGGGTCTTTTAATATCAATATCAGTTGGATTCCCGTATGCTAATTGGCAAAAGGTTGAGAATAAACAGCAACAAACTCCAGACAGTTTGTTTTGCCACTGCGAGTTTGTGCCGCGGACAGTTCGTTGTCAGATAGTTCCATGGTTTCCGTAGTTCAGGCAGTAGCTAGCTCATTTTAATGAAAATGGTTGGAGTTCGCTGATTCTTGTTGGAATTTGATATTTTGGAATGAAATGTTCTAATTGGTTTCGACTGTCTGTAGCAAGTTTAAAGGATGATTTCCACCAAACGGCTTGCATGGCTTCGGGTCGGAAAGGATACGAACGGTGCGGCGTCAGCCGTTCACGTCCGTCAGAATGGCGACGCATACGGTCGGCTCCGTACCGTCCGCTTCTGCGCCTCATCAATTAGTTTCATTCCTACCGTGTTGTCAGCCGAAAGCATCCGATCGGATACGACACCAGACAAACGAATTCGATCGCGCGTCGCAGCATATTTTCGGCTACGATCGCGTGTCGCCGAAGCCGCGCGCGATCGAGCTGCTGTGCGCGCCTTGGTAATATATACTTTAAATACTGTTTAAGTACAAGATTTATATTAAAACTAAACTGTATAAGTTTAGTTGTAAACCGTGAAAGCAGTCACTTACTTACTTACACGCTCAAAATAATGAACAATCACGGAAGATATCCCATAAGTGATAGACAGTATAAGTTTATGATTTAATATCGTTTAAAGATTGTAAAATCCGTTCCGATCCGATGCGAGCCGTTTGGTGGATATCATCCTTTAGAGTATTGCTCTTCACTCTTGTCTTTTTAGCTAGTATGAAAGTTCATCACCATTTGCCTAACTTTTACCCAACTATGTTGGGGTCTGCTTCCAGTGTAACTGGATGTAGCTGTACACCAGTATTTTACATGGAGCGACTTCCTATCTGACCTACACAATGCAGTTGCTGGGTAAGATACCCCTAGGTAAGACTGGTTGTCATATTTTCAGGCTTCTGAATACCCGTAGTGACTGTCAAATATGAAAAATACAGCCGGGACTAACGGCTTTACGTGTTTTCAGAGACAAGCCTAATAAAAAGTTATAGGAAAAAAAAATACAATTTTCTAATCAGCCTTTGATTTAACATTGATTTTTCTGAGATTAACAGTAAATGATGTTCATTCTGTAAGTTAGTTCTTTAAGTGGAGATCCTGGGTTCGATTCCCGAGTCGGGTAAATTGTTATAGGGTTCTTCCATCAGGACATTCTCAGTAGCAGCAACGGAGTGTTCGGTTGATGGCAATAGGCTCGCCCCCTATTACGTGGGACTTAAACATAACTGGCGAAGTGTGGGTGTACTATTGGGTACACCGCTGCCTAACCCTTCGGGGATAACAGGCGTGATGTTATGTTTTTACTAGACAAAAATTCAGTAACAACCTCAAAATATAGGCAATCGAGTTTCTTTGACAAAAAAAAAACTTCTTATAAAATCATGCACAGTTTTATTCCAACAATTCTACCACTAAAACCGCCTTACCCTAGCTAGAATTTTTACACACGTCGTTTTACAGAAACTACAACAACACATATAAACTCTTGTCCCTAAGAGTTCTAATTAGACTTCAGCCCTTCTTTTACCCTTAGCCAAGTCGTTTAGTGTTTCTTGTAGCCATTTAGTTAATTGCCTGAAGTAAGTGTGTGGATGGGTTGAAGAGAATTAGCCGGTTGGACTTATTGCCCGTTGGTGTGAAATTGGCTTTAATATTTTATTACTATACATGTGTGTCTGAGTGGTCTAGCATTTTGATCTCTGGTCTGTGTTGATCCTAGATTTTAATGTATTTGGTTAATTAGGATTGATAAAAGGGGTTGCTTGTTATGAATGAAAAATGGGTTTTAGTGTATGTTAGTTATTAAACCAATTTTTATAACAAAATAATTTGACGTAACTACAAGAGAAAAACATCGATTCAACGTATATTTTCACAAAATCATCCGTGTAAATATTATAAATGCAAAATGCTAACTCTGACTGTTTGCTTCTGTTTGTGACCTTTCTACACTAGCGGCTGAGCGAATTTTGATATAATTTAGCAGACGGATAGACCATGGCCTGGATAAAGACATTTGATAGGTATTGGGATTTTAGACTCAGTAGTACGTTCCTGTGAGGATAATTTCCAAAGTCCACACGAACTGTCCCGCTGGCAAACATTTTCAATAAAAGATAACAGTAAGTAAGTTTATTAGTGTATTATTTTACAGAGGATGTTAGAAATATACTACGACTTCAGGTTCCCATGTAACGTTCCCTGATAATGCCAAGAACATACGCGCTTACGTGTTAGTTACAGTTACAGTTTGCATTTTAAACAAAAATAAAAATAAAATAAGCCTTTATTGCTGAAACTTATTTTTTACATTTCCTTAACTCTAAACAATTTTACTTCCTAAATTAAACATATTATTTTTCAGCAGCCGGTTTGTCTGTTTCAGCTTGTCTTTCGACAAAGGCCTCCTCTAATGATTTCCATTTTGTCCTGTCTTTTGCCATACGTGTCCATTCTGGACCAGAAATCTTTTTCATGTCGTCTTCCCAACGTTTAGTTTGTCTACCTTTGCTCCTCTTACTGTCACGCGGGTACCATTCTGTTACTAGTCTCGTCCACTTCTCTATGCCTTCCCTTAGCATGTATCCTGTCCATCTCCATTTCAGGGTTTTGTATACTTTAAGTATATTTTTAAATTTTGTTTTGCTCTTTATACTTTCTAATCTCACCTTGTCCCTTCTTTTCACTCCAATAACCATTCCATTTTGGCAAACTTGGATTCTTTTGAGTTGTTTCTCGTTCAATGCCCATGTTTGACATCCATACGACAAACAAACATAACGTCTCCCAAATCACAATCTCAATAATCCTTATCAGGTCATCAAAAATGCAGAACCACTCAACCAAATGTAAATAACGTTTCGACAACGTTAAAAAACCTTTTGGCGGTGTTAGCAAATACATTTTTTTAGCTTTTTTTTTCCTTTTTGCCAAAAATGGGTATCATGGGTTCCAAAAAAATACGCAATCCTTTACATGTTCGCTTTATTAGACAACAATGGCGGCGCTGATTTGTGAAACGTGTGTTGATAAAAAATAATGTTTCTTTATGTGTTTTGATTATGATCTCTTGGTAGGGTTTTGGAGATTGTGTCCGTAGTAATTGTTTGGATGCAACATGCGTCGATACTCTTGCGCCATCACATCTTCCAAGCTCGTCGTGCTGTGCTGGCGCTGCCGCTGCGGCTGCAGAGAACCTCAAGCGGCGTAAATATAGAAACCTTTGTGGTAACTATATTTTCGAGCCGTTTGGGGTTGAAACTCTGGGGTCGTGGGGTCCGAGTGTTCATAGCCTGTTTAAGGAAAAGTCGAAATGCCTAATTGACGATTCCCGTGACCCAAGGGCTGGCTTTTACTTTGGCCAGAGGCTAAGTGTTGCCATACAACGTGGCAACGCCGCCAGTCTCTTGGGCACATTACCAGCAGACAGCGTTGAGGAGGAGTTTTTTGATGCCCTTTTATAGTTTTTTGTTAGTTTATTTATTTTAGGTAATTTAATAGTTTTTTATTAATTATGTATTTAGTTAGTTTACTCTACCTAATTAAATGTTAATTGTTTGTTATTATTTTCTAGAGTATGGTCACAGTACAGACGCCAGCACATCAAGCTACTACAATCTGTCAAAATTCATTAAAAGATTTTGTACTTTATCGCTAAAGCATTAGGTTCAAGTTTGATTGGGAAAATTTGACAGTTTCGGATAGTTTGATGTGCTAACGTCTGTATCCTAATATTATGCTAAGAGATGAAACATTAGCGTAATAACTAGTCTTAGTCTAGAGTATCATCTCGGAGGATCAGCTCGTGCTGAATAATAACAGTCGCTCGGGTTGATCTTCAGGTTAAGCCGCGCTTACCTAGGTTGGTACCTGGATGGGTGATAACCCATTACATACCGAGTTTCACCCGTGCCTCGGAAAGCGCCATAAGCAGTTGGTCCCGGCTGTCAATTGTAGATCTTTGACTATTATTACAAAACCTGTATTTATATTACCCAGTACTATCTGGGTAATATAAATACAGCCAATCAGAAAATTGAAAATTTTTGAAATCAGCCGAAATTCCGTTATGTCTAAAGTCCCACCTCTATAACCAGCGTGTTCTGCCCACAATGACGTACGGTGTTGAAACATGGACGCTCACACAGGAGGCTGTGTACAGACTGAGAGTTGCACAGAGAGCCATGGAGCGTTCCATGCTCGGCATAAAGCTGATAGATCGAGTTCCTGACGTCGAAATCCGAAAACGTACAAAGGTTTTTGATATTGGAAATCGCGTTACGGAACTCAAATGGAGTTGGGCAGGACACCTAGCAAGGCGCAGTGATAACAGGTGGACTAAGGCTGTCACCGAATGGCGTCCAAGAACTGGCGAAAGAAACGTGGGTCGTCCGGCGGCGAGATGGGCAGACGACATAGTTGCCATCGGGGCAAAAACCTAGATGAGGCTGGCACAGGACCGTGGGGATTGGCACGAGAAAAGAGAGGCCTATACCCAGCAGTGGGTGAGTTCGGGCTGTGGATGATGATGATGATGATCTGGGTTGTGGAGGTCAGATAGACAGCCGCTCCATGAATGATGGTATTCAGCTGAATCCGATAAGGCTGGAAGTCGGCCCCGACATAGTAGGACTGATCATCATGATGATGAGTCTAGTCGTCTTTCATCTGCTTGACCTTTTCCCAACTAAGGTGGACTCGGCTTCCAGTCTAAATTCCAATTTTCAGAGTGACCGAAACCTATCTAGCGATAGCCAATAACTAGGTAAAGTCTCGAATATATATATTCAAGACCTAGGTAGATACCACCTATCTCGTTTCGACAAGACCTATCTTGTCATAGTTTTTGTTAGTGGCGGGGAATTACTGCCTTGTGCCAGGGATTACTAGACGTAAGATTTTAAACTATCATGGTCACTAACATTATTATAATCAGTGGTAGCGGTACTGAGTACAAAAAACGAACAAGAAAGAGGGTAGACCGATTTGTCTGCTCATAAACACCCACCCGCAATAACATCAGTTTATCCGTGATCATGGTGCTTGCAACAGCGCCGAAATATCGGGAACTCGATGAAAACAGTAAACATGTTAAATATCCAGTTTCTAGTGTAAATAATAATATCACTAGTCGTATCTATGATTATCTCACAATAAGTTTAAGGATTTAACTGGATACAGTTTCTGTGCATGGTCATGTTACAACTTAGTACTTGACTTTCTTTTAAATACAAGGTGTAAACGGAGCCTTGACAAAGTCGTCACCCAAGCATTCTGTATCAAACTAAGTAACTCTACGCAAAAATTAATTATTTCTTAGAAACGACTTTTTTGTGGTGAAAACTCTCGTTTTACGGTAGGACTCAATGTACTTGGCACTTTGACCCCCAATGTCACCGTAAGTAGAAGGTTCCTTAGTATGTACAAAAAAAAATATCGGAATGACGGGGAGAATAAGTGCCTTTTGGCTTCGTTATGGGTATGTTTACACCCATTATTTAGATACAAAACTTTTGTTGTCACTCATCATACACCATGAAATGAAGTATCATCACTTCATTCCTCCTGAATACTCATAAAAACTGTTGCTTAAGCAAAATCAGCCTAATGTTTTTACTGCTGAGACATAGGCCTCCCCTTTGTGATAGCGAGCGAGGCCATAATCCACCACGCGAACCCAAGTTCAGGTTTAGTGAATTTCACACACCACTGCCAACCGTGGCCAAATCTCTTATATATATGTAACATAACACAACATCACGCCTGTAATCCCCGAAGCGTTAGGCAGAGGTGTACCCATTAGTAGATACACCCATATTTCGCCAGTTATGTTTAAATCCTATGAGTAGGGGGCGAGCATATTGTCATCGACCGGGCACAAACCTAGACTGCGTGGCTGGTACTGAGAAATTCCTGATTGAATAACCCAATACACATTTGCCCGACCTGGGAATCCAACCCCGGACCTCATGCTCCGCAGTCGCGCTTGTGACCACTACACCAAAGAGACAGTCGTATATCATGTATTGTATCTAATACATTATATTGCCTTTAAAAGCATCTTAAACAATCTCAAGTCCTCCAGCAAAAACAACACAGCAGCCATTAATCCAAATCAGCGCAGCTGCTAAGTTTGTGGACCATTAATTTAAATTTTCACGCCGCCATATTGCTTTCTGTTACCTAAGAGTAACAGTGACGCATTGATTTAAGATCAACTTAATGGACGACGCTGGGATTATGGTGGTGATTGTTTTTTATTGGTAGGTAGGTACCTATTCAGTTATGTATACCTGGTACTTCTTGTTCGTGTCGCTAACACTATTGTGGAAAATAAGTTTATTCTTATTCCTCTACTGTTCATCATCATCTGCCTAGTCTTTTCCCAATTACGTTGGGGTCGGCTTCCAGTCTAACTGGTCCAGCTGAATACCAGTATTTTACATGGAGCGACTACCTATCTGACCTGCACAACCCAGTTAGTACTGTCAGACTTTCAGGCTACTGACTACTTATCGACTGTCCAAAGTCTACAATTGACAGCCGGTTTGTACCTTGGACACTTTTAACGTACACATCTTGCTGCATCGTTCTCACATAATGTACCATCTCAACATGAATGATGTAACCAAGGTTTTGTAAAAGTATTCTAATTTAAAAGAGTGTCCATGGAGTTTCTTGCCCGTTCTTCTCCATAAAGATCTACGTTAGGGAATGGGCAACTACAGTACTTTCACAGTTTTTATGCCTTGTGACTGGGACTGTAGCTAGATTTCATTATTGTCTTTGTTTCGACAGTTTAAAAGTGCCGGTAACTGGCCTACTTGAAATAAATGCTTTGATTTTTGATTTTGTCCTTAAACTTCGCTACCGACGTCAGTGTAGTGAAAAGGTCAGTCTAGCTGCATGCTTTGGGACACAGGAGACAAGATAGGAGGTGGAGTTTAGTTTGCAAAATAGCTACATATGCACATCCTGCTGGCTTCTGCAAAGGTAGCCTAACTTTACGAGCTAAGCACCGAATTATGCTTAGTGCCTAGTTATCAAAGGTAGAGTAGGCTAAATTTTCTATTCTTACAGACGCTGAATGAACATTTCAGGAAATAGTGTTTAAGCGCTGAACTTAACATTGGTGTATGCTAATTCAGATTCAAATATGTTTATTTGTGACACATAGGCAAGTAGATGGTGTTATAAAAAAGTTATATGTCACTATGTGCTGCCTTGCAAGGCGTACAAATAGGTAATGTTTACACATTAACTAGTGCAGTAAAAATGTTTACTGAAACTTAAGTAAATATTAAAAATATTCTTATTACCGCCAATTACCTAATAATAAATCTTTGATAAAATATACATTAAACAAAAACTAATTTTAAACAATACAAGGCTAATAAAAAATAATTATAAGAATTGTCTAAACTTGATGTTGTTGTCTTATGGTGAATGCTGCGTATTCCTATAAAAGGCATACATACTAGCACTGTTATATTATTTTTATCGTTTCACATTAATACTTAGTATGTACTGCTGTTGGTGTACCAAATAAATAAATAAACTTTTACAGAGCATATTTTATTTTATTTAAAAATTATATTGCAGTGAAATAAACTTGCTTTCAATTTATCTCTTAACCCAACACAGATAAACGAACTGAATTATTATTATTAATAAAAAAAAATAAGTTATAACCCAGCTTAACGTTGCAAGATTTATTTACTCCTAAGCTCTTTTATAAGCCCTGTATTATCAAATGTATCATCACTACATTATCACTAGAACGTACTTTATATACAATGTTTGTACAGCAATATTTCTGTATTAACGCATTATAAAATACTTGTAATAATTCAAGGGATATTATAAATGAAATGGGGAGCGGTATTGAAATGTTCAGTTCAAAATTCAAGCGAGTAGTGTGGGGCTACTAAGCTAGCGGGTTTGTGTAAAGAACGGTAGAGGCGGTTTTTATAGAAACGGTAAACGAAAACATATTGATATTCGTGTTAACCTTTATGATATTCCAGTTGAGTTTTATCAAATTTTTCAGACGCAATTTAAATAGTTAGTTACTGATGAAAATAGCTCTTATTTTTCATAGTCAGTTTGTCTGTCTTTAATTTACTATCTTTAACATTAGTCAAGCACATAGGTTCTTAAACCCTAGCACAAAGAAAAGCTTCCTCAATCTTGTTAAAAGTATTTGTAAAGAAAAACGAAACGCTTTAAAATCAAAATACCTACATGGCTATATGATACCTATATACCTACATGACTTATAAAACGTCGAGAAAAAGGTGTACGGTTCGATTTGGTGGTTTCCCATGGAGAAGAACCGGCAAGAAACTCCATGGTTACTCTTTTAAAATGATTTAGTTTTACACAATTATCATGTATAAAATGCGACAACCACTTGTTTATTCCCTCTTGCGTAAAGCCCGACTTCTCCAATCCGCTACCCTGCCCGCTGTTTTAATGGCCACCGTTAATCAAACAAGGTCCAAGTGTGAGAACAACAAATAAATATGAATTGATAGGATCATAAATCGCGAGCGGATGCCGAGTAACAATCTAGCGGATATTTGTTCATCCCTATCGCCATTTTTAAAGGTTATCAGCCCTTGGGCACAGTTTTTGCACTCTTTGTTGTATGAGATCAAAGTTCTGTTTGATATTTGCAATGTTTTTTCTTTGTGACCAGATCACTCCTTTCAGTTTGAAGGTTAATCCTTTTTGTTTAGTTTCTCGTGTCTTGTTTTTCTGGGAGTGATTTATAAAAAGGCACTACTAGGTTGGTTGTTAGGTACTATAAGGATCGGCTGTGTGATTTTTATGTTGAGTGTAATAAATAAAAGGTGTTTAGACTTGGTTAACAGACGACATTGTTGCCATTGCGCGAATATCCTGGATGAGGCTGGCACAAGAGCATGGAGCTTGGCACAAGTAAAGAGAAGCCTATAACCAGCAGTTGGTGAAGTCGGGGTGTGGATGATGATGATGACGAGACGTTGAATTCAGATAATTATTGGAAAGTCATCATAAATTTGACATTGACTCACTTCGACGGACGCCTAAGCTGTCTATTTATTTATTTACTTAATGTTCACCCACAGCACATACATACACATTCATATACTAAATCATACGGTAATATTCTAAAATATATGCCAATTACAGGTAAGCACAACATTGACTACAAAGACGCCAGATTACCGCTTAGTTGCTAACTTAAGTCTTGGTGTACAACCGATACACCTAGACTTGAAAATGGGATATAAACTTTGTTACGAGGAAAATAACAATGAAAACAGAATATTTCATACATTAACAGTACAGAGAAATTGACTACGTTTCATTAGTGTGTAGGAAGGCCAAGATTCTTGATTTAAACTCCACCTTACGATCATTAAATATGCTGTCTAAACTTTTTTGTTATAATTTCGACCTTATTGTTTATATTTTTTCTTTACAACATGCCAGAGTTAATTCCTACCTAAAAGCCTACCCTACCTAGGGTAGGACTCGATTATCCCAATTAATGATGCTGATCCTGGAACAGCTGTTTTACACCTATTTATAGTGTCATTTTTATGTTAGCTATTGGTTTGATGTCGATATGATAATATGAACACACTCTGTTACTACTTAAATCACAAAAGGATATTTGTCCGTGT
This sequence comes from Noctua fimbriata, assembly GCA_905163415.1. NCBI lineage: Eukaryota > Metazoa > Arthropoda > Insecta > Lepidoptera > Noctuidae > Noctua > Noctua fimbriata. Next base: position 1,604,423 of record LR990937.1, read on the forward strand.
ACAGTCACAAGCACCAATATGTACACAATTTCCTAAATTTAAAAGCAATTTTCGCGAGACGATTGTAACTTGGAGATAGGACGGTTTTCATAAAAATATGAGTTCCAGAATACCATGTTCTTAAGAACATGAAATTTTAATCAGAACAGTACGAGGGAAAACAGTTTTCAAAGTTGTTAATTGTTTACATATTAGTGCTCATGACTGTATATCATTGTTCGTTTTAAACTAAAAGCGGACTGAAAATATTAACAAAAACAAAAAAAAAACCAAAACAACCCGACAAACAAATAACTATTGTTTGGCAGCTGAACTACTGTAGAATATAATATATGCCGCCGAAAATAGAATTTGTTGTTTGAAATAAATTCTAAATGGAATTAAAATGTTATTGTTACGAACTGAATTTAAATATAATTTGAATCAAGAGATTGTTATTATAAAACTATAATGTGGGATGAAAATTACATAACATCACACATGTAATTCCCGAGGGATTAGGCAGAGGTGTACCATTAATAGTACACCCACATTAGCCTGTCATGATTAAGTCCCATGTAATAGAGGGCGAGCCTATTGCCATCAACCGGGTACAAATCCAGACACTGTGGCTGCTGTCCGACCCGAGAATCGAACCCAGGGCCTCAGATGCTCAGCAGACGTGATTGCGTCCACTAGACCAACGGGGCAGTCATCGAGTATGAAAATAGTCACTGTTAAAATATCAATAATTATTTAATTTGATTTAAAGCTACAACAATCTATTACATAATATATTTAGAAACCTTAAGTGGAGTTGCCCCAATAGACGATTTCTGTACCGTAAGTTTCTTGTTATAAAGTTCAAAATGGTACGTAATCATGAATGCGAATGATGTTTTTATTAAAAGTTTACTTAGTCGAGTTCCTTATTCGTAACAACCGAGTTCAAAAAACTCTTAGCCACTGCAATATTAGTTATATCTGAAAAACTAGGTCTCTTTTTTCACGTCAGCAGCATTCGTATAAAAACCACAAAAAAATATCCGTTTGTACGCAAGATATACATTTCTAATATACGCTGACCTCTCATAATACCGAAGGTTTTAACAATACGAGGTCAGTTAACACTGGACTTGTATTATAGTATGGTATTCGTCGTGTATATGAGTGAGTTCAAAACAAAAGGCACATGGAAACCAAATAGTCGGGTGTCAAACAAACTCGCGTCTAAATTGCAACTGAATATTGTGCTCTGATCAAAAGAACCGAGTGCTATTTGATCATATGTTTTGTATCCATATCTTTTTTCATTCTTAATAGAGGAATAGTTATTTTTTTTTCATCTGTGTGTGATGATGAGCGCATCGTCATCTGCCTAGCCTTTTCCCAACTATGTTACGGACGATTTTCAGTCTAACCAAATGCAGCTGAATACCAGTATTTTACATGGAGCGACTGCCTACCTGACCTCCACAACCCAGTTAGGACTGGGTAATACGATACCTCTTGGTAAGACTGGTTGTCAGAGTTTTTGAGCCACTGACTACCTGTAACGACTGTCAAAGATCTACAAATGACTGCCGGACCAACGGCTTAACGTGCTTTCCGAGGCACGGAGGAAACTCGGTATGTAATGGGTGGTCACCCATCCACAGACCAACCTAGGCAAGCTCGGCTTAACCTAAAGATCGATCCGAGCGGCTGTTATTATTTAGCCACGAGCTCCACTTTAGATCTGTCTCGCTAAACAGATAAATTATATAGATAGACTAGCTGTCACCCGCGACCTACGTCGGCGTGAAATTATTATAAAAATATTACTTTCCTATTCGAATCTGATTTTGTTAACAATTTCATGGGTTTTATTTTTTATGCACGGAACTCTAATCCTTTCTCTAAAATAAAAGCAGCCTTAGTAAGTCCTTATTACATCAGCTAGGACAGCTAGCCAGCCATCTGCCAGTAGAAGTCCCGTCAAAATCGGTCCAGCCGTTTCTGAGATTAGCCGGAACAGAAAGACAGACAGGTTTTGGTTAGTCGTGTAAACAGCAAAATGTTCATAATTTTGTGAGTTTCAGGCCCCATAAAAGGTCAGTAGTTTCAATTTAACTAACTAGAAGAGAAGAACACAAAGATTGGCTGGTTAAACGGCTATACTATAATTTACTATACTGAGACCTACGAGAGTACTGTAGTAAGAGTACCAGCCCCCGTAGCATGACAACCGTAGACAAGGATTTCTTCGAATCGATAAATTACAGATTGTGTCGACACAATGACAGATTACTTTGCACTATCTGTCATTTTGTCGATTCTCCCGTTAAAAAAATCCTTGTCTACGGTGGTCATGCTACGGGGGCTGGAAGGTGTAGGTACTAGAAAACACCTAGTCTTCCACACTAATTCAATTATATGTAGTTAATTACTCTCAGGTAAAACCGTATTCTAGGTAGACTTCTTTTTTATGTTAATTAAATATCGGCATGAATAAAACTTAATAAGTCCCTCAGAATATTAGTTAGCAAACAAACTATAGTAAATATTGTTGCTCATTAAATTACAATATTTCATAGTAAACAAACTGTCTAGACAATCATAGTAATTAGGTACATACTGTTCTGTCTCGCCAAGGCTTAATGATGAGAGCATTGAACCTTTGTATTTACCAGGGGACGAGCCCTTTACCATCAACAGAGCACAAATACAGACTCCATTCTGATACTGAGAAATTCCTGATGATAGACCCCAGTATCATCCGATGTGGGAATCGGACCAAGGACTTTATCATCAGAAGTGGGCTTGCGACTAACGAGGAAGTCCACTAGACTAAAGAGGCTTTTTTATTTATTTATTTATTGAGAAATACATTCTAGGCTTACAGTTTTTTACCAACGCTTAAAGCTTAAATGCTGACAATAATCATATTTCAAAGTCAATAAGCATCTTGTTATCATAATAATTCAGAAAGCAAAATTTTAAATTAAATTTGTGTAATTCATGTCGCTCTACGTAATACAGGGTGTAAACAGACCCTTCACATAGCCGTCAACCAAGCATTCTGTACATCAAACTAAGTAACTTTACGAAAAAATTATTGCTGGGAATCGACTTTTTTTTTTGGAGAAAAATCACGTTTTACGGTAGGACTAGAAGGTTCCCAGGTATGGTTTAGAACAAAAAAATGATCGCAAAGACGGGGAGAACAAGTGCCTTTCGGTTATGTTAAGGGTCTATTTACATCCTTTATACTGGTATTAAGCTGTATTCGATCAGACTGGATGCCGACGCCATACTTGGGAAAAGGTTAGGCAGATGACGATGTCGATCATCACTAGTACTACATATAATTTGGATGTACTTAGGAAATAAAAGTAACAGAGAGTAAGGCTAGTAGAAAAATCTCGAAGTTTTGTGACATCTACTAACTCACACTGTGCACGCGTGAAACACACACAGAAAGGAGGCCTTTAACCTACCTTTAGGAACTTTATTGGCTGATTATAGTATGCTATGCTTATGTCAAAACTGGAAGGAGGACGCCCGGGTTCGGGAGAAATGGAAAGAGTTGAGGGAGCCCAGGAGTGGGACAGAGCAGGCTAGGAAGAAATGATGTTAATGTTACCTAACAAAACACTTTACTCGAATACGTCCTCACGTTTTAAAATATGCTTGTATGCTAGCCCATTGTTCCAAAACCTGTGAAAAATCTTCCTGTTGAACAATACGAGCATATCTTCCATTGTATACACCCAAATCAAAAAAAAAGCGGACTAAAAACTAGAACAAAACAATATAAAACCCCGTTTTTGCAGGCTACGTATAAAATAATATGATTTCCTATGAAGCGGGTTCCCAGTAGGGTTGAAAATTGTGTTTGTTACGACATTCGCTGAACTGTAGTCCTGCTGATCACATTAATCTAGCAAGATTATTGAATCATGGTGCACTTTACAGTAGCGATAAACGCTACTGAAATGAAATTCTGTTAATAGTGTTTATTTTACCCGACTGCGTCAGAAGGAGGGTAATGTTTTTTCAGTTTTATTTAATAACTTGCAAAGAGAAGGTGTTATTAAAATTACTGCCTATTTTACTCCATTAAAGGGTTTGCTATAACTATTATTTGATTACTATTAAGTATCATAATATGGTTTTCTTCATTTCATATCAAAAGAGCCGATAACCAATAATTAAAACAGTTATAATAATATAAGTATACAAATATAAAAATGATAGAAACACACACGCAAAGCAAAAAAAAATATTAACTCTTGCTATAAATGCACGGTTTAAAAGAAGATGAAGATATTATGTAGTTTTTAATCTGCTGCTCTATACTAAATTACAAAACCTCAAAATGCATGGAAAATCAGTTTCTTTGTTAACAGACGAAATACTGCCTCATTGGTCGAGTAGTCGCAAGCGCGACTCCTGAGCGTGAGGTCCTTGGTTTGATACCCGGGCAAAGTGTTATTGAGTTTTCCTATCAGGAATTTCTCAGTAGCAGCCACGGAGTCTAGATTTGTTCGATTTGACAGCATTAGGCTCGCCCCTATTAAATGAGACTGAAACACAACTGGCCACATGTGGGTTTACTATTAGGTACATCTCTGCCTAACCCTTCGGGAAATACAGACGTGATGTTATGTTATATTTTAACCAACCAATCCCCTAACAAACTTAATCACGTAAATTCAGACATCATTTGAAACCATTGCACTACACTTGCGGACAATCATAAGTGGACACTCTCTTGTGACCGCAAATGTACTCCACAGTCCACGGCAGTCAAAGTGTTCCTAACTCTAATTAATTTTGCTGCCAGTGTACAGTTTGCATAGCTTTTGGGCCTGCATGTTTCTATGAAATGCCAGTAGGTAGTGTAGTGCCCTTTTCAAAGACGTGTCTCGGGAAATGAAATTTACTTCATTACATCTGTCTGCTTCCAAGCAGCTTTAGTTTAAATACTTGCTAATACCATTAAGGGTGTAAAAACAGCATTAACGAATACGAAAGGCACTTGTTTTTCTCGTTATTATTATTATTTTTTTAAGATTTTAAACTATCATGGTCACTAACATTATTATAAAGACTAGAAACGGGATATTTACCATGTTTACTGTTTCTATTGAGTTCCCGATATTTCGGCGCTGTTGCAAGCACCATGATCACGGATAAACTGAAGTTACTGCGGGTGGGTGTTTATAAGCAGACCGCTACCACTGTCACTCGCAACTCGATGACTCGACATGGTAAATATCCCGTTTCAGTCTATATAATTTTTTTTGTTCTTGACCATACAACAAATATTAAGTTCTCAACAACATCTTACTTTGCTGTTATAAAATTAAATGCGAACGTTTGTGGCGATGGATGTATGGAGGCTTGTTACTGTTTAACGCAAAAACTACCGAACGAATTTAGATGAAATTTGGCACACAGATACTTTATAACCTGGATTAACGCATATTATACTTTTTATCCCAGTAGTACAATCCTGTGGGACAATTACCGAACTGCAAGCGCAGCCGCGTGTAACAGCTAGTAGAAAAATAAAGAGCAGTGAACTTTTCACTTCAATTGCAGAAAATGTGAAAAAATGACACAAAAATATAGAAATTATTTTTCTAAGAAATCTTTGAAGTGCATTCATACTTGAAACTGATCTAATCACCATGTTCACTAGATAAATAATCCACTCACTAGATATAATGGAATTTGATATTCAGAAAAAAACGTATGCAGGTCGACGTACTATGATTTAAAATAATATTCACTGAATCAAATCTTAATACAAGTCTTCATTAAAAAAATAAACCAATTGGAAAACATATTTATACTGCAATGATTGCTAGTTATTGTACTGAATACAGGCATACAGAGGAGAAATAAGCAGAGTCCTACACGTTTAGTCGTCAAATTGGTTCCGAATAGTCTAGCCTCGTTAGTCTAGTGGTCGCTCAAGTACATACGACTGTAGGCTGAGCATGAGGTGGGTTCGATTCCCAGGTCGAACAAAGTGTTAATGGGTTTCTTTCACCAAGAATTCCTCAGCAGCAGCCACGGAGTCTGGATTTGTGCCCGGTTGATGGCAATAGGCTCGCTCCCAATTAAGTGGATCTTAAAAATAACTGGCGAAATTTAGAGTACCAGAAAGGTCATCTCTGCTTAATCCATCGGGGATTACACATGACATGATCTTTGAAATTTATTTACTGTCCACTTTAGAGGCTCGTTGACTAACATACACATGTACAGTACATAAATCTTTATCAAAAATGCTCCTACAACAATTTAATTGAAACGGGCGTCGGACGATTTGTCATTGTGGGTGTAAACATAATCCACATTAATATTAAAAAAAATGTAGATCCACCCACCACACACACACATAGACCTAGTTACATTTTAGAAGAAAAACTTGTTGGTTGACTTAATTTTCGTAATGATATAAAAAATTGCTGATTTATACAAGATGTAACATAAACGCAAGACCTCTCGTAAGGTGTGGTGTCTAGGACCATGAAACTGAACAAGATTTGTTCTACGAGTTCTAGAAATTCCTAAAAAAATGGTCTCTATCGGAATTGACGCGATCAGCTGATCATGTATGGTAAAACTAAAATAAAAGAGAAAAGTTATGAATTTTCAAAAGTCATAAAACCAAAGTTGTTTAGTTTCATGGTCTGAATGATAACACCAGAGGTCTTGCGTTAATTATGTTATACATTGTATAATATAACTTTAATAATAATTAATAATTTTTAGGGAGATTCTCTGAAATAAATAAATAATAATAATAAGTGATTGACGTGACGGCCAATGGCTTTATAGCCAAGAGCATCGACGACCATCTTTCGAGGCTCTCCTTAGGCGGTTGGATCAAGGGCCTGATTCAGAAGACAGTACTCGATACAGCTCGCATTGTGAGGAGGTTCCTGTCTCTGGAGCCCTAACCACCGGTAGTTTGGACCCTGCTCCCGATACCGGCGGATCACTATTTTTTAAACGGTTTTTTTAAGAAGTATTTAAAAATGTAATTAGTATGTAAGACAATGAATAAATTAAATAATAATTATATTGTCCGCCATAAATTGTGTTCGTTAGTTTGTCACTCTTTGGGGAATACAAAATACATAGCCATGAAAAAACAAGACACGTCGACTGACACCAAACAAAAACAAAAAAACAATCTCTATGATATACAAACCCTCTTTTGTTATTCTGGTCGGCTATATGTCATGAAGCGTAGGTGCAAGAGCACCCTTATCACGGTATCGAGCGGCGAATGCCAAGGTCGGCATCAAGTTCAGATAAGGATCGCGGCGGAGAGTGTGATACAGCCTCCGTGTTGAAATGTTGGGGGAAAATCCGAAACTGAGGAAATATATGTACACGTCTATATGAGAACTTTACTGTCCACCGAAGTAGTCATAGCGTGTTTTAATATGTATTCGTGAATCTATGGGTACAAACGTGGTTTTATCGCTTGGTTTGTATTTTTTTTATATATAATAATGAACAAGATAAAAATTATCGATCAATTTTGATCCTTGACGCCGTAATTGTTGAACATATGGATTTTGGTCAAATCAAACATATAGCTGAAAAGAAAATCTGTCCAGTTAAGAGCAACTTTGACAGCATACATATGTGATATTGTTCCTCTGTCCACGGTACCTTCTAGAAGGAACGAGCAGTGTAGAGTAGACTTTACAGTTAACTTTAACTTCGAGTTGATAATTTTCACACCTATATTCCATGTATCCTCACAATGCCTTAACATGTCGACAGCGATTTTAATTTATCAGCTTTCTTATATTAGCAAACTCGTCTATATCTACATTTCTGTAGAGTAATAATACAATTCGTCACAAGAACATAAATCCTGTATTACTCCGCAACTATATTTCCTCACAAAACAAATTCACGAAAATCCACATTTTTCATTAAAATCTCCCAGTCCGAGAAAAATAATACAAAAAGTATTACCTAAAGTAATATCGTCCGCAGTCTTTGTTGGCACAACACGGACTGTTGAGCAGAAAACGTGAATAACGTGATTTTATTATTTGGCTAGCTTTTGCCCGCGACTTCGCTCGCGTTGAGATCGGAAATTATCCGACGTGAACATTTTATATACAACATTATTTTTAGTATATGCGAAACCTGAATAAGAGGTCAATCGTCGAATCCGACTCGGCTGGGCAGCGTTCGGGAAGTTGCGTGGTATCTTCTCGTCCAACTTACCGCAGTGTCTCAAGACGAAAGTCTATGACCAGTGTGTGTTGCCAGTGATTACATACGGGACCGAAACGTGGTCGCTCACAATGGGCCTTATCAGAAGGCTTAAAGTCACCCAAAGGGCAATGGAGAGGGCTATGCTCGGAGTTTCCTTGCGTGATCAAATCAGAAATGAGGACATCCGCAAGAGAACCAAGGTAACCGACGTAGCCCGAAGAATAGCCAAACTTAAGTGGCAGTGGGCAGGGCACATTGCTCGCAGAACGGATGGCCGATGGGGCCGAAAAGTTCTGGAGTGGCGACCGCGAACCGGAAGACGCTGCGTTGGAAGGCCTCCCACTAGGTGGACCGATGACCTGGTGAAGGTTGCAGGGATCCGCTGGATGCGAGTCGCACGGGACCGGTCAATGTGGCGACACTTGGGGGAGGCCTATGTCCAGCAGTGGACGTCTTTCGGCTGAAATGATGATGATGAATGAAACCTGAATATAGTTTGTTCAGATTAAATAACTGAATCGATTCCAATATTTTTAAAACCATGTTATATTTTGTCCCAAAAATATTTAAAAAGGCTACAAGTTGGAGACCGAACAATACTAAGTACCTATCTCAATCATTTAGGTACCTACTGCCAAATCAATGATCTCAAGACGGCGCTGGAGGCCCGCGCGCGGGCACACCGCGTGTTGACCACATTTTTGTGAGCACAACCAGGTAACAGAACACGCTCATAGACACGTGTTTCAGGTTTCGCATATACTAAAACTAATATTGTATAGCTTACTAGCTTATGTCCGTGGTTTCGCTCGCGTGGACTTTGATAATTATCCCACAATTACAGGAACAAACTGCCCAGACCATAAACTATATTTATGCCGAATTTCATACAAATTCCGTTCAGTAGTTTTGCGTGAAAGAGTAACAAACATCCATCCATCCATCCTAACTTTCACATTTATAACAGTTGTAACAAGTAAGATGACACTCGGGGATAATGTAGCTTCCCGTATGGAATCGGATCAGTAGTTTCCATGATTATCCCCAACATTCAAACTTATAAATTGTACCTCTTTATAATGTTGCGATTGTTTGCGACAACAATGACATAACTCGAAATAAAAAATACAGGAAAGCGTTTTTTTAAGTTAAAATAAAAATATTTTCACAATATTGCCAATATTTTTTTTCACAGAAACCTTTTCAAAAATTAAAGGTTTATTTTACGTATTTCAACAACATCCAAAAATCTAAATTTTTGAGTTTTGTAATCCGTGTCGCAAACGAGCGATTTGTTTAGAGAAACACGGACACATACAGACTGTTGAGTAGAAACTAGAATAATGTGATTTTATTTTAAAGTCCCTGTTGACGTGAAGTAATGGAGGATCGTTAGGTATCTCTGTAATCTATGCTTGCCTTCTGTTGTTTAGTTTGTTAGCTGTCTGGGTAATGACGATATAGCGAAATCTAGTTTATATGAGGTTTTGAGTAGTTGTGAGTTTAGAATTTATTAGCGTTTGTAAATTGTCGCACGGTACACTGATTAATACATATTTTTCTACATTTTTGTTTTCCTTAAATTGAAGTACGCTTGCAACATGGATCATTCGGGACTGCATGAATGAACCATTATTTATTTATGAATAAAAGGTAAAAACTGTAATAAAATCCATTACAGGTAAACCAGAAAATGTTTGCGCCTTGGTATCCTTTGTGTTTCTGCAAAGTACAAACGTTGTGCCACAGAGTAACCCTCAACAGAGGCTAAACATCAAATTTTTGTAATGCCGCGCTATGTCATAGTGCACCTATATTCAAATTCAAATTATTTATTAATAATCATGTACATTATACATAGAAATTTGAACGGTGATCCCCAAACTAGACGTTAGTCTGTATCTTGGGGATCAGAAAGAGGAATAAATACGCGGTGAAAAAGTTGGCATTGTAATCTCTTCTCTACTTTAACTCGGCAGCAATACGAAATTGAAATAAAACAACTCAAACCATTAAAATCGTTATAATAACAATACAAATCCGCAAATCGGATAACGTTTCATTCGATTCAACAAAACGCACAGCGGGGTGAGGGCAGCACGCAGTGGGGGAGGGTAGAGGCGGGGGAGGGGTTCAGGTTCGTTTTCATCAGTTTAGCAGGATTACCGGGAGGCACGGTTATAGGCCAAACAGTCGAATGTACGGGGATTAAAAATTAATTTTGCCACCGTGTGATCCTCTCAAAAAGAGTCGTGGATTTCACAAGTATCTTTTTCCGCGGCTTCGCTCGCGTTAATTTACAATTTGACAATCAATTCGGCTTGTACTCTGTTGTAATATTACAACATTATTTTTAGCATATGCGAAACCTGAATATAGTTTGCTCAGAATAAGTAACTGAATCGATTCCAATAATTTTTAAACCATGTTATATTTTGTCCCAAAAATATTTAAAAAAGTTACATGTTGGACACCGAGCGACATTAAGTACCTATCGCAATAATTTAGGTACCTACTACCAAATTATGTTTATCAATGAGCTCAAGAGGACGCTGGAGGCCCGGTGCGGGCGCGTTGCGTGGTGACCAGGCTTTTGTGCGGACAACCAGGTAACAGAATAAGCTTATAACTTTGTGATTTTACATGATACAGTTTTAAAATTTTGTACATAGATTCTTTATATAAAAATACTCGACAGGTGTTTCAGGTTTCGCATATACTTAAACTAATGTTGTATACATAATTCAACCATGATTCGAAAGACACGTGGCGCCATTTATTATCATTGGAACGTTATTGTTGTTTTCCTCGGGAACAGTACTTTTTTTTTCGGGATGAAAGGTACACCCTATGTGCGTTCCTGACCACCTGGCAACGTGTATGCAGAACAGGATGACCTGTTCAGTGGTTTAGGCGTGAATAGGTAACAAACAAACTTACTTTCACATTTATAATATTACTTAGATTAAAGACTGATTGTGAAATGTGTCTGCATATTTGTGCTTTGCTTACATTGAAAACTAATTTAAAAACAATAAATTATACTAATCTTCTTTTCCATCAGCTTTCACTATACCTACCTACATCTTAGCGTGGAAAACATTTCTTAAGTTGATTACAGTACCTGAATCAAATCCGGCAGCTCAATGGCTTTCCTTGTTTATTTTTGTAAGTAATATCTTTCGACCTCGCCCAACATCTCACCGGCGAAATTTTGGTTATTTTGGTGACGGTAGTGGGACGTGGGAGTCCTGTCACAATAATCTATAATGATTACGAACAGTGATCGCTATAGACGACGGAAAATGTCCGAGCTAAAATAATAGTCAATAGAAACGTTGAATGCTACAGTTCTGAAACACTTTTCTGGTAAAGGACCCGTAGTATGTACTACCGTGCTCACTGACGGTCGACCACTTTTCACTTTTATGCCCAGAATAATAAGGTTGAAAAGTGGTTGTCCCGTGGTCTGTGGATCTATCAACAAATTTACCAATAACAAAAATGACTACCCAAAAACCAAAACTTCACACCACTTGCACTACTCCTGCAATTGACATCCTTTGATATATGACGTCATAATCATGTAGTGTGAATGAAAAACCATTAGAAACACGAGTCGATCAGCGCATGAGCTGTGAGGGTGACGTCAGAAACAGAGATTGGTGATGATGGGGGCGGGGCTTGCACGTGGCGAGTGGAAGAGTCATGGAAGAATTGTAGTGCATAGATGTGGTAGAAGAATTGGTGGTTCCAGAAATTAGGCAATAGAAGCACAATAAACTTGATATACCTACTAAAGTTAAGTTAGACGAAGCGATTTGTCGTGTTTTCTGACTTTATAAACTAAAACTGCCTATAATTAAAAAAAAACAAATCTACTCATAATTATAATCAATTTACAATCAACTGAAGTCAACCACTAAACTTTCTATTATCCAAACGAATATCTATTATGAATGCGAAAGTAGGTACCACTGTCTGTCTGTGTTAGCTTTCAGTTAAACAGATTTCGATGTTTGGCATACAAGCAGACTCATCTTCATCATTTAAAGTCCTTACCTAGTCATTATCTGAGATGAGTCTAGAATCTAGACTCATCTCAGATCAGACCTTACATCTTAGGTCATAGGATCTTTTTTGTCCTGACAATACGTTCCCGTAATTTAATTAATAGTTCCCGGCCCTCGCCCGGGGTGAAGTCGCGGCTTAAAACTGGGTATATCATATTTTATCGAGATTTATGTAAGTGCCCACTTTTATAGATAGATAAATAATAGGCACGAGAGTGTGTGGTCCCATCGCAAATTTTAAGCCACTTCAACCCCGACTTTACATCGCAAGCCTCAAGTAATGATAATTTGAGACACCATATCCAATAGCCACTACATTCACAATGACACTTCACACGCAAAATCAAGTCAAAAGCATTTCATTCATAAACAATTCAAAAGAAAACAGACACAATCGAAGTAATAAATTATCTGCTCGCATTTTACCACAAACAAGAGTTTTAAAAGCATTAACAATAGAATTCATTCAAAAATTGAAAACCGTTTCGGTGAATGAACGTAGAATGAATGAATGAATGGTCGGCACAGACATACTGGCGTCGTTCATTTCGCGATTTGAAACCAATTTTTTTCTTGTCTAGAGCTTTTTTTTTGTTTACCTGCCAGCGTTTGATAGGCCGCTTTGTTAGTTTTGTTTACAGAGAAAGTTCTGGATAAATACGTAGAAGAACTCATTTTTTTAGAATGAGAGTTCATTAGTGAGTAATTTAATTAATTTTAACTATTGAGAAGGCAAAAGCACCTTTTAATGTTTAATTAGTGAGAAGCTTAAAAAATGACACGGCTGATAGGAAATCTATAAAAGTGTAAATAAATATTTTGTACGGAAACTAATAAGCAGAAAATCTTCAGAATATAAGTACAGTATCTACTTGAAAATAATCCGTTGGGTTTCTCCTCTAAAAATATTCCTTAATCCTCTTTCAATATTTTACTAATTTTGAAGCTTTCTTACAAATATAATTTTCCCTGCCACTGCAATCCAAGCTTTTAGTAAAACAACATTAGGGACTCCTACACGTAATGCGTAGACAAAACGCAGTTAATCAGCGCAAAAAAAAAAACTAGTACAAACTGATACTCTAAACGATTTTGAACCTTAAGTTGGTACTGACAAAACAAAAGTGAAACAAAAGTTGCATACGGGTCTGCCAACTCATAGTATCTCACTAGAAGTTGATTGTGAAAACGAGCAATTTAAAATGCTCCGTTGCTGTGACTCAGTCCTACGCAGTAACCGATACGTTAAAGGCAACAACTAACAACAGATCGATAGTGAAGCTTGCAGGACTTCTTGCAACTAAAACAATCAACTTGTTCGCCAACTTAGTTACAGTTTGCTGGTAAACTTCCTTATCTTGACGGTCCAAATGGCACTTTTGACTTGCGGCAAATATTTGTTGATGTTGGCTATAGCTATCAAATATGTGCTGCGGAGCGAAGTGGCTGCAACGGAGTTGATAGTAGGTGGTGTGGCGGGTGAATTTGGTTTATTCCCATTTGCCCTCTTCGAGCTTGCCACCGGCGTGGTGGTTGGCAAGAACGAGTGATGTTTACCACCCCGGTGGTCTCATTACGTACTGTACATTGTCTATTAGTTTTTGAAGATATTTTACACTTTTTTTACATTAAAGAAATAGACAAATTTAAAATATTGTTTTATTATTTTTTCTAGCCATGTAAATAGTTTGAATAATTATTTACTATTTTTAAATAAAAGTTCCATTTATTTGCCATTATTTTACTTAAAATTAAAAATGTTATAGATAATGTCCAGTACTTAATGAGAATGTACCACCTTACTATTATTATGAAAGGGACAGATAACACTAAATAAGTGCCATTGACCACCGGGGTGGTAAATGGCACTTATTAGTGCCAGCCACCACCCCTGTGGCAAGCTCGAAGGGGACAAATAGGAATAAAGGGTGAATTTCCATGAAAGGGTCCAGAGTGGGAAGTACTGGTACATTGTCTATTTCTTACGCAAATCTGCATTACAGTTTAAATAGTGGGTGTCCTCACATAATCCTTACTTCCCTACTAATATGTTACACAAATGAAAAGTAACTCGGTCTGTCTCCGTCTTAACTTGAATCATAGGTCTTTAGTCATAGATCTCAAGTTCGAACCCAAAGACTATAATTGCATAATGATAGTGAAAATTACAAGTGCAAGCATGTCTGCTTCGGTGAAGGAAAACAGCGTGAGGAAACCAGCATGTCTGAGAGATATTTCTCGACGGCATGTAAAGCCAAGTCCGAGGCCTATAAGCGGCATAAAACTCTGACACCAGGTTAGGCACTAACCACTCCACCAAGAAGAACACATCTGGGAGTTGAACGTACTTGGGTGAAAAACACTGATAGACCGTGACCGTGATTAGGAAATAGGATACTTTTTATCCTGGTAGTACGTTCTAGTAGGATAATTTATAACCTGCACACGGCCAAAGCCCTGGGCAAAAGCTAGTTGTTCTTTCTACTTTTACGCTATTTTTCTAAGGATAAACAATTTTCAAGCTTCAATTTCAATCAGTTAGTCCTTTAACCTTGTCCATCGTCGTTATTGCTCAGATAGAATGTTACTCTGGCCTTCAACAGCGGCGAAAGGTTAAAATAGCTAGAACAGCAAACTGTCTAGAAGTTTCCCAAGTTTATTTCTGTTGAAATAACTAGAGCCTCACTACAGTTGAAACATATTAAGTCGTTCCATAAACATTGACTACCAGCGCCTTCTCGTCTCGCTGTAATCACTGGGAACTAAAATAGATACAACTTGGAGCTGAGATAATGTACTTTGGTTGTCTTAAAAACGTGTCGTAAGACGTAATTTACTTGAGGATTAAGTACAGTACGCTACAGGTCAATGGTAAAAAATCTAGGCCTCGTAAAATTTTATAATAAGACCTGGGTGGCCTAAAATGACCGTTTTTGACAGAATCATAATAGGATAACACATATGATACTGATATTGCTAGCCTGCGTCATCCCACTGCTGGGCAAAGGCCTCTCTTTATGACTTCCAGTTGCTACGATCCAGGGCTAATGTGGGCCACTGGTCGTTTGTTTTGTCAAGTTCGTCCCGTCATCTTCGGCAAGGTCTGCCGCGACGCCTTCTGGCTGTGTAAGGACTCCAAAAAGTGGTTATTTTGGCCCACAGCTCATTGGGCATGCGGCAGACGTGGCCAGTCCAGTCCCAATTCAGCTTAGCGACTTTTTGAGCAACGTCAGTAATTTGTGTTTTTGAGCGCAGTGTGGTGTTGCGTACATGGTCGGTGAGTTTGACGCCTAGAATGCTGCGCTCCATTGCACGTTGGCAGACCTTGAGTTTGGACTTTTGAATGTTTGTCAAAGACCAAGTCTGGGATCCATAGGTCAAAATGGGAAGAATGCAAATGTCCATGATTTTTCGCTTTAGTGACAAAGGAAGGTTTCCCTTCATAAGCTCTTTCATGGACCAGTAGCTCTTCCAGGCATTTTCGGTTCGTCTGGTGACTTCCTTGTCTTGCCTGGACTGGAAAGAGACTAACTGGCCCAAGTAGATGTATTTGTGGACATATTTACATATAACACAAATGAATCACTATTTATTTTTACAGATTGGCTGCTGCACGTTTTGGTGCAGCAGGTGCAACATAACATTAAGTTAATAACTTTATGCAATAATTAAGCATAGCATACTCCGATTCGTGAGCAATAGTTTGGGTACGCACAGAGGGAGCCGCAAACAGGCCCCGCTAGACACAGGCCCCGCTAGACACAGGCCCCGCTAAGCACAGGCCCCGCTAGACACAGGCCCCGTTAAGCACAGGCCCCGCTAGACACAGGCCCCGCTAGACACAGGCCCCGCTAGACACAGGCCCTGCTAAGCACAGGCCCCGCTAAGCACAGGCCCCGCTAGACACAGGCCCCGCTAAGCACAGGCCCGCGACCGCCGCAGCCAGCACACGCAGCGTAGCGCAGCTTCGTTTTTAAAAATTATATATTTTCCTATTATGATTCTGCTAAAGCGGCTATTTTAGGCCACCAGGCTTTAGAGGGGTGAGGGCAAGTGTCTCTTCTCATACAGAGAAGATATGAGTATTGATCATCACCATGCTTACTTAAGACGGGTTGGCGATTTCAGAGTTTTGCAAAATATAAATTCAGGTTTTCTACCCATTTTAACGCAACCATCTGCATCAGAAGCGAAGTCTTACCCACTAGTCCATCATGACATTCTGTCACACCATCGAAACTCCATACTTCCCTAGGCCTAGTCAAGATTAAATTGTTATCACAGACATGTGGTTGACAGTACAATATAAAAACGTGTAATCTCGGCGGACGGTGCTATGGCCATAATTTCTGAGATTTGTGCTGGCAATGGCCTCACGTAACGTAATAATTTGCCATAAAAAGTCAAGCTTACTTGCGTCATTGTTATTATAAAAATATGAAATGAAATAAGAAGGATTTAAAGGACTAAACAAGATAAACTTGCATGATCATCAAATGGTTTCAAAAACCTTGTTGGAGATCCTAAATAAATAAATAATAAATAAAATAAGCTTCCTCTTAGTTACGTCACACACAGTGCATGTTACAATTAACTACCACAAGTTGTAAATTATTTAATTTCAAGCTCACTGTCACTCAAAGAATTATCTACATCGACAAACATTGGTCTTTTGATATATGTGAAAGAATATCAGTAACACAAATGCTACGGCTGCCTCGTTAGTCTATTGGTCGCAAGCGCAACTACTTAGCGTGGGTTCGTTTCCCATATTTTGGATTTTTGGACGGATTTTTCCATAATGAAATTTCTCTCTCTTTCTCTCAGTAGCAGCCACGGAGTCTGGATTTATGCCCGGTTGATGGCAATAGATCACCCCTATTACATGGAACTTAAACATAACTTTAAACTTAAACATAATTTTTATATTTATTCTGATTGTGTTTTTAATATTGTATTTTTGTTAGCTTATGTAAGTTATCTTATCTTGGTGGTGGTAACATCGCATTGGCGTTATAACTGTTAAGGTGTTATTTACATAATTTTAAATAAATAAATAACTGGCCGAAATGTGGATGTACTATTAGGTAACCCTCTGCCTAACCCTTCAGGGATTACAGGCGTGATGTTATGTATGTAAAAGCTGCGGCTTACTCAACAATAAACTCCAAGAAATCCCTTGACATTTATTTAACACCCGAAGAAAAACCATCAGACATAAAACAAAATTATTTTCTCTTCAAAACAAAATGTCTTCACCACTGACAACGATACATCATTGCTCTCATAACTTGGAGACATGAAGCTAAACTAACATTTATGTCGCAAAAGCCTGGTCGTTTCGTTTACTCACCATTTTTCTCCAATTTCCTATAGAAAGGGATCTGCTGTCTCAACAAACATGGCTATGATATGGCCATCAAAGATTTTCTGTTTGCTGTACTGTCTGTAGATGTTCTATTGGTAATATTTGCTCTGTCAGAGACACGTGTACGTTGATACGTTTGTGACGATGAAATATAGTTTCATTTAGTGAAACCAATAGTTTTATGGGTTTATTTATAATTGGTCGCAATCCAGTCGGTTTGTGTTTACTATCAATCTTGACTGAGGCAAGATATTCTTGGCGAGTCATCCCACTGCTGGCCTAGTGATGCTTATTTTTGAGAAACAGTAAACTTTAGTAGTTCCAGTTATAACGAATTTAATTACAATTAAAATACTAAAGCTACTATGTAGGTTACCTTACTCATTCTTATTCATTATTGCACACAAAAAAAAAACAAATATAGATACAAATTCCAAAAATAAAGCTTATGTACTTACTGATATTGTAAACGATTTAGACTTCACTAAGAAGTCACTCATACACGTAAGCACACACACACGTAAGTACTAACACTTAGATCCCTCAGTGAAATAAGTCTCTTGTTACATCTAACTTCACAATTTGTTTGGAGACCACGTACGCAATTACATACTATTGACAATACCGATCATAAGGATCCACCGTCATAGAAAATCCGACTAAAATACACGCCATAAAGCTAAGCTAAACTCTCGTATAGACAAGCACTAAAGCAGGTCGTGATCTTCACTCCTCATTATTACTAGCTGATCCCTATCCAAGGCGATACACCGTTGCGACGCTTATATGTGTGCGTTGCAGTATGGAGAACGGATTGAGTTGAGGCGAGGCTGATCCGGTGCAGTGCTTACATATTAAAAAGTGTGGTATTAGTATCTTGTGATATCTAACTTCAGAAGCCATTTAGAGACCGCAAAGGTAATTAGATAGTATTAACAATGTCAACTTACTATGCATGTAATTAGAATCACTTTTTCTAAACCCTTTTTTAACATAATTCCGACAGACATACTCCTTGGTGGTTCATACCATGCTATAGGTCCATACGTCGGCACATCAATGCGATTTTTTTGTCGCAAACTCTCTGACTCACAAAACGTGCTTCTTCACTGACATTTCCCGCTTTATCGAGAAGGTTAATCTGATAATCGATGACATGATCGATTCGTTTACCCGAGTGTCTCAAGTGCCGGAGTTTCCGTTTGTGTTTGCCGCAAGTTTTGACAAAAGTTCGCCGGGTATTGTGGGAAGCAAATCGAGTTAGCTCTGTTTGACGTAGGAATCGAGTAAGCCAATTAATATGGTTTGGGAGTTAGAGAAAATAGTATGTGGATTTCAAATTAAATTAGTTAGTCTTCTGATGTGAAATGAAGCTTGAAGAAATTCGTCTTAGTTTTGTATAAGAAAGAAAGGAAAAGTATTTATTTGTCTCGCTCAGGCCAAAAAAAAAATTATGCATAAAAAAAAACATAAGAAAAAATAAAAATAAGACATACATTAGACTAAATTGGTCCTGTACGAGGCCGAAAGGCTCAGCATGGTGCTGTAACATTTGAAAAATGTGTTAGCATTAATAGAAGACAAATAAGCCTTTATGGTGAAAATATTATGAAATAATGCCGTATTTTTGACCTAAAATACATGGCCACTGTTTATTTTAAAATTGACATTTGAGCCTCCTTGCAGCACAAACCATTAAACTATTACTATTTCAATAAATGTTGATATATTCGACGGTAATATATAAAGCCATATTAAGCACAGTCAACTATAATGGCCCCCGAAGGACCACTAGTCCTTCGAGCCGGATTTTAATAACCAATCACAGAACTGCAATATTCAATTTCCTTCTTGAATTTATTGAATTTGAATCGTTAAAATATTTTCTACAGAGGTGAAGCCATAAGAAACAAATAAAAAAGAAGAGCAGTGACGTCATCATTTTTATACGTCTTCCTCCCTCAAGAGGTATTTAATAGAAAGCTATTAAAATTGATGCAATTCCACGAACGACGGGCGCTGACTGCCAATAAGAACGCTTTGTGACGCTATTAGGACGTGGGTGTAGTGTCAATTAAAGTAAGGATTAAAAATATTTTATTGAATTTGTTATTTTTATTTTGATATTTGTACTTTATTTACGAATTGTGATTTCGAATACAAATATCTTGTTACAATTAAAATTAAAAACGATAAAATAAACTAAGTATTTGTTGATACGTTTTTTTTTTAAATTTCATGTTCACTTACAATTTGGTGTAAACCCGAAAAAGTTTACACAGTTACTCTTAGCCGAGGCTCTGGAACACATAAAATCATAGTTAAAGTAGAAAATATAGGACTAGGATAACTGGAATTTTCGGACAGCCATTACATTATAATTAAAGTTTTTTTATGCAAATCGTGCTACAATTAGGGGCCATAATATGACTAGTACGATTTTAGTACCCTACATAATGTGTTGAACATTAAATTCTTTTTATTACGCATCAAAAACACATGGTTTAAAAACACAATTGAAATAATAACACTACAAGTCATAATTATGGATAATTTTGAATATATTCTCTATTCTGAAATGAATTATTAGGACACTAAATCACTTTTTGAAGCAATTATAAAGACAAATTAAAACTATTCTTATTTTATAAAATAAATACCAATAATTGCAAAATCTAAAAAATAGAGCAAAAAAGTTTCGACTTTATCCAGGGAGAGCAAAGTTTATTTTTGTTCGGTTATAAATCGCAATTACAGCAGGTACGCAGAGAGAAGCAATTATTCGTACCTCGTGACGAGGAATTATTCAAATTAGGGTTATGGTGTGGTCCAACTTGTATTGAGTGAGAGGGGTTAAATGCGCAGTTGCAAAAAAGACGGCATAAATAAGGATTTACACATTTTAAAATGTAAGGGCTACTTTTTTCCAACGCCAGGAATTTTCCGAGGATATATTATCGACTCTTAAGGGGCTACTAATTGATTCGTAAAAGCATTAAATGACCCTGAACTACAAGTTCAACTACAATCCAATCTCAGTCAAGGAAGTGTAATATTTGGGACCGCAAGAACTTTATAGCTCTCAACTATAAGTTCGTCCACATGTCTAGCCTTAGATTGAGTTAGATCACTGATTTTTGGGAAAGATATTCTTTAAAAAAAATCATATTTTCAATGAGTATTCGGTGGATCAATTACTAGTGTCAGTCTCAACTTATTTTATAAAATAAAAAGCCTAGTCTTTTCTCAACTATGTTGGGATCGGCCTCCACTCTAACCGGCTGCAGCTGAATACTATAATATAATAGTATTTTAAATGGAACGACTGCCTATCTGAACCTCACAACCCAGTTCATAATGATCATCATCATTTCAGCCGAAAGACGTCCACTGCTGGACATAGGCCTCCCCCAAGTGTCGCCACATTGACCGGTCCCGTGCGTCTCGCATCCAGCGGATCCATGCAACCGTTACCAGGTCATCGGTTCAGCTAGTGGGAGGCCTTCCAACGCAACGTCTTCCAATTCGCGGTCGCCACTCCAGAACTTTTCGGCCCCATCGGCCACCCGCTCTGCCAGCAATGTGCCCTGCCCACTGCCACTTAAGTTTGGCTATTTTTCGGGCTTCGTCAGTTAGTACTGGGTATTACGATACCCAGTACTAACTGACGAAGAACGTAAAGTTGTCAGACTTTCGGGCCACTGAGTACCTGTAACGACATCCAATTTTAAATCGCTAATCTTCACTAACTTGGCCCATGCTACAAACAACGTGATCAACCCGTCATTGTGTTGGCTGCGTACAGCGTACCGCGTATCGCCGGGATTTTTATTAAACCGTATTGTCATTTTATTTTCATTATTTGCGCACGCAGATGAGGTCGCCAGTCGCGGTCAAATGTAACAGTAATGGGATTCTGCGCTGGGATTTGTTTTGATGAAATACTGTGTATCTTTTCGTTGTTATTCACTTATCCATTTTAATTTGAATACATATTTACTAACTTCAAATAAAGTAGATGACAGGTGCTCCGGGATTTTCACTGGGTACAGGAAAATAAAAGACCTGCTCGCACTGAACGAAAAATAGATTATAGGCCTATTGAAACTGATGAGAACCAGTCTAACATATTTAAAACTTTATAGGCATTCTTTCAAGTCATTACGCCAGCGTTTCCAAAAGGCCTGCATTGGCGAGTATACTCCACAACTCTGAACCATCTGTCGTGATGGATTCGGCAAATTTTACTATTTATTTGAAAGGCTATAGAGGTCCGGGCGCATCTTATTTCAAGTGCAGTAAAAAAAAATCTGCTGTTTCATAAATTTTGCCGTGAAGGTATTGTAGTTTTATAGGAAAAAATTATATGTAGTCCCGGTTCAGAATGATGTACTGAATACGTGGTAACCGTTTTAGCGTTAGTGTTAGTTGCAGGATTTGATGGTATTATTATAGTAAGCTCTAAACGCGGTCCCCAGCGGTCCTTTTAAATCTAGATCGGGCCAACATTTCCTAGCTGAAAATTCCGTAAAAATAAATTTTGCTTTACCGAATTTCCCTCTAAAAAAATCCCTTTTAAAGTCCAAACATTACAGATCTTTCTCTTCAAGAAAAACTAACATAATACTTATAAGATCTAATACGTCTTCGGCGACCCCGCGAACTGGCGGTGGACAGCAATACTCTATGTTGTACCTCTGGGAAATTTGCTCACGAGCCACGACTCGCGACGCAGGCAATTTCATCAGATATCATAATATTATATATATTTTTCTTGCTCTGCTCTAGAAATGTTGAAGATTTTCGAAGAAAGATTGTTGGTTTCTTAGGAATGTCCATTTAACTTGGTTGATTGACCGTCACGTGATTAATAATAAAATAGAATCACCCCTGTAATCCCCGAAGGGTTAACTAGAGGTACCTAATAGTACCTACACCCACATTTTGCCGGCTATGTTTAAGTCCCATGTAATAGGGGGCGAGCCTATTGCCATCAACCGGGCACAAATCTAGACACCGTGGCTGCTACTAAGAAATTCCTGATAGAAAAACCCAATAACACTTTGACCGACTCGGGAATCGAACCCAGGACCTCATTCTCAGCATTCACGCTTGCGACCACTAGACCAACGACACAGTCCGTCAGTCAGTAATAAATATTATATTATAGTTGGGAAAAGACTAGGCAGATGATGATGATGATAATAATAATTATGTAAAATTACATACCAGGTTTAGCTTTATGCCCTTTTACTCTGACAATAGGCAGCACCTCTATGAAAGAGCCTAAATAAAAGCGTTATGACCGGTTTTCAACGGCCGGCTCCGCGCCTTTAGTTCAAAATGTTACAGACATGTCTAGCCTGTTAGTAAAACCGGGTATTCTTGATTGAAATATCATCATATCTAACACTGGAGGTATACCATCTAGCACAAAAAAATGTACACACTGAATTCTGCACAAAAAGTATTCCACATCGCCCAGAGTTAGAGAGGGCCATTGATTATATTCTTCACAAAAAACGCTTAAAATTAAAAAAAAATCCCTTATTTGTCACAATTGTTGTTCTGATGTGGAAGGAACGCAATATGGAATACTTTTTGTATGGAGTTTATTATGCTCATTTTCTGTGTGCGCTGTATACTAACACCACGTAAGTTAAAAATAGCAACTTTACAGGACATTGAAAAAACTGCATAATTATACCATGTACAATATCATTTTATAATTTATGTTCACTTCAAATTAGATAGAGACATTGCTTGTTTCTGTGATTGGCTGAAACAACGCGGCTTCTGATTCTCTAGCAAACGGCATCAAAAATCAAAACCACCTAAAATGACTTACGTGGTGAATGTAGAACTTAAAAGACGAGATGCCTCGAACCCTGCTTACCCGATTCCATTTTAGTCTCTAACAAGTAACCTAATAACATCAAGCTTGCTCACTGCATCTTAAACAGATCCTTAGAAAGACCACTCACAAAGGTAAAACAGTCTACTGCATATTCCAAACGCATGACGAAAGATTACGGAACGTAAAACAAATCCGTTCATCCCGACGATCGACGGGTTAATTCCCGCGCCGGGCTAAATCTTGCAGCGGGCATAATCCCGCGTCTGACTTAATTCCGCATTATTATTCCCGACACAGTCTCCGGGCATAAAGAAAACGGGAAGATGCTAGTGTTTCAAGTTTTTGTTATTTAAGCCTACTTTGGAGTCAACATTTTAATCTTTAGGAAAAAGCACCTAAAGACTGAATTCTGGCACGAACATGCTTTTTTTTTTGTCAGCCTGTCATTTGTCCCAATGCTGGGCAAAAGCCTGCCCTTTCTACTTCCAAACCCCTTCATCTAATGCGATGTCTGGCCATGTTCGCCCGGCAAACAAAATCAGGTCGTCACATCAACTTCGCCGCGGTCTACCTCGACGGTGATTTCTTCCGTCAGGTGTCCAGTGAGTGACGATCTTTGCCCACCTCTCCGAATGTATTTGCGCTACGTGACCACTTCCACTTTAGCTTGACTGAAACGAACACGAACGAAACGAGCACCAACATTAGTAATACAATTTACTTTGTACACTTAACTCATAACATAACACCTATAATCCCCGAACAGTTGGCAGAAGTGCACCTTTAGTCTTACTTTCAACATTTTGACAGTAACATTAAGTCATATGTGGGCGACAATTCTCGAACGAAAAATCCTATAACATTCTGCCTTGACTTAGGAATTTATTTATTTATTTATTTATTTATAACAGCTTAGACTATCTTTACAGGGTTACCCTAATGCGACAGTTAAGAACTTAAACTAATATACTTACAATAAAAAAAATCCAAAATTTAAAAATAACAACATTATTAAATATTTACACCATTAAAACACACACAGCATAACATAATTACTTAAATAAACATAGCACAAAAAAACCTAAACACAAACATTTACTTTAAAAAATAAAATAAAAACTAAATATTATTTTGCTTGTAGCTTAATATAAACAGTAATACCTTTGCGAATTCACTCCAACAACATGTAAATACATCGATCTGTATTTGAAGGTCGTTGATGGAACGGAAAGCTCTGGTAAGGGGTGCCTTGGCAAGCAGGTTAGTTCTGGCTGAAGGTACCAGTAGCAGTGGCGGGCTGCGCCGCCTCCACACGTAGCGATCCGGTACACACAGACTCAAGCGCTGCAATACTCCCGGGTTACTCTCCACTGGATCCCAGAACTTCATGCTCAATATGATAATGGATCCCAGAACTTCATGCTCAATAGCCCTTGCGTAAATCCAACCAGGCAGACAATTTGCGCTATAAGTCTTTATCGGTCCATGATAGTATTTCTTTTGTATTTTACATTCAAATAGAGCAGTCTTTAAGAAGAGTGACGAGGAGACCAGACCCCAAATTATGGAATATGGTAAGCCAAAGAGAGAGCCTTTTAAAATGACTAATTAATTCTAACTGTTAAACTCACCAAAACCATGTAAAAGTCACCATAACTATATGCATATTAGTAGGCGAGGCTAACGGTTGTCATGGCGACAAGCCCCGCCCTCTATGGAAGGGGTAGACAGATGCGCATGAGTCGGCGAAACGGATGCTTTTGTTGAAAGCTTCCTTGATGTGTCGTGAGATAAAAATGATAACTTTGTAAAAGCAAGAGTAGCGAAACGTAAAAAAGTTTTCATTTGAGTCTTTTTTTTAAATAATTCTATGTATTTTTTTCGACCCTATGTTGTCCAAGAGTCCTTAAACCGGAAACCTAGATCATCATCACATCCAAATGCAATGCAACCAATTGCTAAACAAAGCTCCAGGAATTAGCAAATTAAAAAAATGCCCGCGAACTTCTTAACTATCAAAAAAAACCCAACTTCAGCAACTTTTCAGTCAACTTGTAACCATACACGGTTCGGTTTTGCTGTTTCGTTTGGTAGGTCATCATTGCCAGGAGCGTATGGTACTGAATATTTGACTACCAATGTCAACGGGGAAGACATTATACCTATCTAATAATCAGAAATTCAATCACCAATAGACTCTAAACCACTCGGCCTAGATGGTCGACATTGTGGACAAGGGTTTCATAAAACAAAATTGTGTGCAAACTGTTACAATTGTGTTATTAAGTATTTTTGTAAATTCGTCCCCTACAGCTGTTACATAGGTGATGAAAGTATGTATGAAAGTTCTATCAGTTCTATCTACTTATAATTCCGTCGGTATTTATTTATGGACATTGAGTAATCTTGAAATATCGAGCTGGCTCAATGCCTTAAAATACCGTGTCCTACATTTATATGTTCCGGGAAACACGATTAATAAAAAGATTTATACTTTAAAGCTTTCATTTAAAATGTGGTAGTTTATCCCAGGGTTTTCAAAGCTTCTACAAAGTTCCGCTACTGGGATCGCCGCCGCGCTGATCGGTGACTCTAACACCCCATAATTTAAAAGACACAGAAAATTATTTTGGAAAGCAGCCAAAAAATGAAACAACATCTTTGCACTATGCAGTTCATATTCATTGTTGTTGTTAGTTCCATTGTAGGTGCTAAAGAAGACATACGAGCGCAGTAGACCTGGTGAAGGCTGCAGGGATCCGCTGGATGCGAGTCGCACGGGACCGGTCAATGTGGCGACACTTGGGGGAGGCCTATGTCCAGCAGTGGACGTCTTTCGGCTGAAATGATGATGATGATGATGAGCGCAGTAGTAGTTAGCCAACTGCATAATATTTTGTCAATTTTGCATCTTACCACAAGAGAGCTCAAAAAAGGTTTTTTTTTTTACTTTTTCATTATTGTTCTTTCTTTGTCGTGTGTAACCAGGTGTCTGAGTTTTTATGCCACCAATTGGCCTGTGACTTGCCTTAACATGCCGTCGAGAAATACCTCTCAGGCATGCGGGTTTCCTCACGCTGTTTTCCTTCACCGAAGCAAGTGATAATTATACAATACGCACATGAATCCGAGGTGTGTGTCTTGGGTTCGAACTCCAGACCTATGACTTGGCAGTCCGACGGTTACACCACTAGCACTGCTTATTTCTTTTCATTATTGTTGTCGCTGATAGAATCAGCAATCAAATAATTATTGGATTGACATTAGCTACCGAAAAGTTAGGTAGAAATCATCATCATCATTCATCATCATTTCAGCCGAAAGACGTCCACTGCTGGACATAGGCCTCCCCTAAGTGTCGCCACATTGACCGGTCCCGTGCGTCTCGCATCCAGCGGATCCCTGCAACTTTTACTAGGTCATCGGTTCACCTAGTGGGAGGCCTTCCAACGCAACGTCTTCCAGTTCGCGGTCGCACTCCAGAACTTTTCGGCCCCATCGGCCATCCGTTCTGCGAGCAATGTGCTATGCCCACTGCCACTTAAGTTTAGCTATTCTTCGGGCTACGTCGGTAGAAATAACTGCCAATTAAAAAAGCTTTTAGCAAATCTGATAGATATAAGACTACAAACAGTTCTCGTAGCTAATACTAGTGGCATCTATCCGTCCATCCGTCCTCAGGGAATCGTCCGGATGTCGTGCGATGGATCTCAGGCTTGTTTGTGCAGCCGTGTTACAAAATAAGTAGCTAGATTGGGGATAATGGGGATGGGGACATCAAGTATGGGATTTGGACGTTGCTGTATTCAAACACAACTTGAAGATATTTACTATCTACCTCATTCCAAGCCTGGATAGCCTTTTCCCAAACTATGTTGTGGTCGGCTTCCAGTCTAACCGGATGCAGCTGAATACCTGTATTTTACATGAAGCAACTGACTATCTGACCTCCACAATCCAGTTTCAACCGATATACTAATAACTCTTGGTATGACTCGATGTCAAACTTCCAGCCCCTTACTACTCGTAACGGCTGTCACAGATCTACTAATGACAGCCGGAACCAAGAGACACGGAGGAAACTCGGTATGTAATGATGGTCACCCATCCAAGAACCAACCTCGGCAAGCATGGCTTAACCTTGAAGATCAACCCGTGCGGCTGTAATTATTAACAGTAGTTTTAAAATTATGATTTCTCTCTCCCTAGATCCCTCAATTTACAATTCATTATCATATCAGCCGAAAGTCACAGTAGGTTAATACCGAATTAAAACGAGTTTATACCTATATTGACGTGGACACAACAGTGGTCAACTCAGTTGGCACCACTGAAGCATTTATGCATCATCATCATCATCATTTCAGCCGAAAGACGTCCACTGCTGGACATAGGCCTCCCCCAAGTGTCGCCACATTGACCGGTCCCGTGCGACTCGCATCCAGCGGATCCCTGCAGCCTCCACCAGGTCATCGGTCCACCTAGTGGGAGGCCTTCCAACGCAGCGTCTTCCGGTTCGCGGTCGCCACTCCAGAACTTTTCGGCCCCATCGGCCATCCGTTCTGCGAGCAATGTGCCCTGCCCACAGCATTATGCATTATGCAGCATTTATGCGCTGTGGTTTAAAATGGCCAGTGACAACTGTTGGAAATTCCTAGCGTAGGTATACTATTTTGTTACTATTACAGTAATATTTTAAAAACTAAAAAAAAAAGTGTCAATTATCGGAATCGCAATGGAGCACAGAATTTAGATTAGGTGTTAAATTAACGGATCGTGTTCGAAAGGCAATAATGCGCTTCAAAATAAATA
This sequence comes from Noctua fimbriata, assembly GCA_905163415.1. Taxonomy (NCBI): domain Eukaryota; kingdom Metazoa; phylum Arthropoda; class Insecta; order Lepidoptera; family Noctuidae; genus Noctua; species Noctua fimbriata. Next base: position 1,632,756 of record LR990937.1, read on the forward strand.
TAGCTGACGTGGCTCAAAAGGCAGCAACTTAAATGGGACTGGGCAGGACACTGACATTGAGGCACGGTCGCGGCAGGCCACGAAGGAAATGGCGGAACGAACTGGTTATGTTCCGACCGAACTGGAAGGAGGACGCACGGGTTCGCGAGAAATGGAAAGAGTGGAAGGAGGCCTTTGCCCAGGAGTGAGACAGAGAAGGCTAGGAAAAAAATACATCATATTTATTGTTTACCCTACAAGACAGATGCCTTAAAATATCTTACCCTACTAACTCAATACTGCCCTACTATTATTTTAAATGCTAAAGTTTAATCCTGACTGTTTGTTCCTTTTTCGTGCCTTAACGGCTCAACGGATTACGATGTTTGGGATACAGATAGACCATGCCCTGCGTTAGGATAGAGGATACTTTTATCCCGATCGAGTTCGTTGCCATGCAAATAAACATAGGCAAATCCACTAGCAAAAGCTAATCATTTATAAATATAAAATAACTACATCACGTAAAACTAGATAGCCTACTTACATTCTGAACATGAAACTACCCAATTTAGCCTCTAGCTCTTGACCTTTAAGGCGAAACTCCAATATCTTCCCATAAAATAAATACCCCATAACACAAGAACGAACCAAATAACCTTTAAACGACATTATATAACACCATATTATTACATTCACATTACTATAACTCGACAACATTTAATAAATACCTTCTTACCTTTAACAATAAAAACGATAAAAATCACTTTATCTCCGATCTCATAATCGGTATGAAGTGACGATTGCTGTACCATACAATATAATACAAAGTTGGTAATTGGACGCCGAACATTGTGATTTAAAAAATGACGGCGTTATAGTTGTAACATGAAACTGTAGAGGAGTGATTGGTATAACTCGACAAATTCAGTTTCGCCTCTTCGCGTTTGCGATTTTTTGTGTGTAATGGTTACTGAGTTTCTTTTCCCCTACTGCTGCTATGAATCTTATACTTCGCTAATTATTATTTATACTGATATCATAAAGTGGTAAAATTTGTTTGTAAGTTTGTATGTAGGGGGTAATCTCCGGAACTAATCGTCCAATTCCAAATTTTTTTTCACTTGCAGAAAGCTACATTACTCGTGGGTGTTTTAGGCTATAAATTATATTTATATCATGCGTATTAGCCGAGCTATAACAATTTTTGCGGAAGAAGTCGCGGGCGAAGTGCTAGTAGCTACATATATAGTGTTAGTTTTATTGAAGGTATGAAGTTTTACGTGTGTTCTGTTGTCAACATAAAGTTTATTATCACATGCTCTTGAACAGAATCGTGTACCTTAAACAGATAAATGTAGTAGATAACAGAGACAAATCAAGTTAAAGAGAATTTGCCAATTCTAAACCTAACCTCGAGCATTTTATTACCTACATTAGCCTAACCTACATGCCATTAGCCCAAAAGATGTAAATTGCCGACATATGGAGCGGCTAAAACTACCTAAACGAGTTATACCTACCGTGCGAGCGGGACAAAGGGTGTGGCATTTTATCGCCCGATTGTAACCTTATATTAGTACCGAATTGCGAACAAATTATAGCCATTTTATAGACCAGCAATTGAGTTCATACAATTCAGTAATCATATTTATGTATGAAAAAGTAATTCTAACTTTTTAAACACCTCTTTTATGGAGGAAGTTAATATACGGTTTTAAAAGAGTTTTTAATGTGTCAACGGAATTGTTATTATGACATAAACGTTTGTGAATTAATGGGGCTGTATTTTGAGGAACGTTAAACTTAACGATTCTTCTCTGCAGAAATGTTTCAAGTGTTTTATTTTATCGGCGTTGTTTTGGAGTAAGCGCATTACTCGGTTCCTTAAGAAATGTGCGCAGCTTGTTCATCTACTTAGTTCGACGTTATTGCGAAAATATAGGGTCGCTCGCGTTAATATAGAATTTGACAATCAATTCGGTTTGTACATACTCTGCTTTTAATAATAAAATTCAATTATTTTTCACAAGACACGTAGCGCCATGATAAGAACGTTATTGGTGTTTTCCTCAGGAACAGTACATTTTTTCCGAATGAAAGGTACCCTATGTCCGTTTGTGTAAACCTGACAACGTATATGCAAAATTTCATGATGATCGGTTCAGTGATTTAGGCGTGAAAAGGTAACAAACAAACTTACTTTCGCACTTGTAATATTAAGTTAGGATTAAGATTTACATATTGACGATAAACAGAACAAAGAGAATAACATAGTATTCTAATTGCATTAATCAATTCATCAATCATTTCTTCAGATAGCCCTTATACAGTATCTTAAATCTCTTGGCGGTGACAGAAATCGGTAAGACACAGCTTTATTCAGACTTATCCATATTTAGGGAAAACCGCTAATTCTAAATGTACAAAAACCTACTGTTTCTCCTGCTATTTCGATTTTTGTTTACACTGGTAAGGAAATCAAAATGTAATACCTACATATAATACATCGGTATGTATTCTATGTAGACATTATAGTGTCTGCATCTTCATAGAAACTGGGTCATCGCAGTATTAGATTCATCAGTGTGAATACATCCGATCCACAGATATGGATACACCTAGATAACGCAAGTATCACGATCTGTATGAAAACCAAGCGTGCCATTTTTTGACTACCTATTATGACGTCACAAGCACTATTTAGTGATGGGAAAATCAAATCGATTCAAAGACGCCGCCGTCCGCCCCCCTCGTCCTACCCCCCGCCATGACGCCCACTGACGTCCGACTAGCGCTATGCTCCGATGCAGACTGAGTTCGAAATTGGCCACTTACGATTTTTGTACGTAAGCTACATAATAATATGGCACGCGAAGTAGTTGCTCTCGCGTTATCTAGGTCTATCTATATCTGTGATCCGACCTATACAATAACCAAGTCATGTTCTATGAGAGAAACTACGACGATCTGCTCTTGATTTTGGTCGAAATTACCAAACATTGAAGTTAAATTGAATTCAAGTTTAGTAATTGATTTCTCGATAGTTTGATTAACTCTATTGAGATCTATTTAATTCAAATTGACTCTGACTTACTTGAAACTGAAAATACAGGTAACTTTTTGAAACCCAACCTATAGGAGGCCTAGATCCAATTTGTAGTCTCCTGTGCTCGGTATAACTCCTCTCTTTTGTGTCATACATACTGCCCTGAGGATCTAGACAATGTAATCGAATAGCTATCGCTTACAAATCGTTTCGTTTTCATGCCAAGATTTTTAACAGGAACGTAAGCTTTTAAAAGTTAAAGCAAACAAAAATCAGTAAATTAAAGTGTAAAGTGCGAAGAAATTGGTGTTTTGTAGCTAGCAAAGGATGAGTTGTTGAGGCAAAATTTCTTGGCCTTCTAATGCACTTGTGACTACGATAGACTTGCCTTAGCTGGAAAATTACAGAATTGTATTTTTAATCATAGTCAGTGGCCCGAAAGTCTGACAACCAGTCTTTCGAAGGGGTACCGTATTACCCAGTACTACCTGGGTTGTGGAGGTCAGATAGGTAGTCGCTCCATGTAAAATACTCGTATTCAGCTGCATCCGGTTAGACTAGACGCTGACTCCAGCATAGTTGGGAAAAGACTTGGCAGATGATGAAATAGATAGCAAGAATATAGATAGATGTATTCTACACAGTCACACAAAAAATGTTTACATAATAATTTCAACCCACTATACCACCCTAAGAACATAGCTAACTCCTCTATTATATGGTGTGCTAAGTGTTACATTGCGTTACATTATTGCGTTTAGATGGCACCCGCGGCAATCTGCCACCCGTCCCACTTCCTGAACTAGCATCGGCAGAAAAGTTAGGATAAGAGAAACAAAATGACTCACAAAAATATTGCAACTCTTGAAATTACATGTCTTGCTATTACAAGAGATTTTGAGCCCAATACCGTCAGAATCTTTTCTGTACTGAATTTTTGAGTTAATCAAGTCATTTACGATAAATAAACTACTGCCCCATGGAGATTCGACTAATGTATAAAAATTTCAAAATGTGCTGCTTTTTCTGTGACGTGTTGAAAGATTAGGAGACGAAAAAATAATTAATCCACTGGTTATTTAATAAAACTCTACTCATCAATTCCTAAGCTTCTATTTTTATGACAGTGTGCAATAAATAATAGAACATAATCTAACCTAACTCTGACAAAAAGCAAAGTGTCACCGGATTTTGCACCATGTGCGTTGAGACTATTAAAAACAATCTTGAGTGGTCTTGAACTCAAACTGCCCTGAATAAAGTACTGGCCTAGCTCGAGTTAAGATTTTGCGATAACTTTTTATGCCAACGCTACAACTAACTAACCACTGAAGGACTTAATCTTGAGCTCATCGTGGCGAGTCAGAACGTGTTACTGCAGACCCTACTGGGATTTGTGACTTGATGAGACAATTTTTCATAAAATAAGCTTGTAAAAAGATAATGTGGTTCTAAATTGACACTCAAAATTCACTCTTGAAGTAAATGTATTAAAGTTGACAATGTTAAAAAAAACGGTCAAAGCTTAGAGGTTTTTTTAAGTTCCACATGTAATCGGCAAAAACTTAAGCTATTGTTTATTTCTGTCTCTAAATTCAAGGGTCCACTTGAATGAGCTATAACCATAAATTGTTTAGTAAATTATGTTCTCACTTGGTATTTTCCAACATTTATTTAGTGATAAAATGTTTTAGTCTTGGTCCAACCGTTGGTCCATCATAGTCGCTTCTTTTGAAGTTTCAATTTCAGTTTTTGAAGTACCTTCTTACGTAATTTCAACTATAAGTTTTCAATTTTTGTGCGTGTAATTGAACTAAACAGGAGAAAATCTATCCCGGTGTGTCAGTTTCATCTCCTTATAGCATTTATGGAGAAGCATAACGTGCTTTGCTAGGATCATCATCCTACTATCGCAATCTGAAGTATTTTTGAGGACATTCTTAATACATTGCTTTTATGTTTGAAAAAATTGTCTGCTCGAGACCGTAAATGACGCAATGAATGATATTGAATTGCCAACATGTATATGTGAGTGAGTTACGCAATTACCCGCAAGACTTTAAATTATTCATACGAAGCAAATAAATGTTTCTGCGTTCTTGTAACATTAATCAATTTTTGCCATGATCACGGAGAATGTTGTGATCGTGATCATGTCGCTTGCCAATAAATTATAAACTTGGTAAATATCCCGTTGTAAGTGCTAATAACAATGCCCGCCGTTGTACCTACATAATTTGGTGTGTATATCTTTAAATTTTGTGTGCAATAAACAGTAAGAATCAATTTCCCATTCATTTCAGTGCTGGAATTTATAGTTTATTGTTTTCTTTGTGTTTTGTTGTTATTTTCTTTCTTTCTTTCTTTCTTTCTTTCTTTCTTTCTTTCTTTCTTTCTTTCTTTCTTTCTTTCTTTCTTTCTTTCTCTTTCTTTCTTTCTTTCTTTCAAATGTCGAGTGCGGGCCAAACTAGATGCAATAAACAGAAGGTATATTGCTACGAGAGGTACGCCTATCAGGGCACCAAAGTTGAGCACTTTAGAACATAGGGCAACACTATAAATCCACCCCCTGCTTCATGCTAGCTCAAATCTCGAAAACGTGAAACTTAAGAACATTTTGCCTCAAACAAAACTTGTTTGTCTTGATACCGACTATCTATTAATATAGGTGTCAAGCGTGGCCGTAACTTAAAAAAAAAATGACGGAAGTTAAGCCGGCCAGGCTTCATACAAACATCTTCCAAGCCCTTTTCATAAGTACCACAACTGCTACATTGAAATCCAATGCGTAGTTAAAAGATCTACGCGCGCACATAATATTTTACAAGAGACGAAAAACGACTTTGTTTTCTACTGCGGGTACCTATTTATTGTGTGAGATACAGATAGATGGAGATCTAAGCATCATTTTTTTTTTCTTTTTTGACATTTTTAATTTGATATTTTATGTAGACAATTCTTGATTTAGTACTTTTTTTTGTTGTTTTTTTGACATTGGAATTTAATTATTTTGTCGCAAAATTTGCATGCCGAATTAAGTAGGCGGAATATGCTGAACTATTGTGTACCTGTGTGTTATAAAATCTGTAAAATACCATATTTCAAGCAAATAAATGAATATGAATCTGAATCTGAATCTAAATTCATAAGATACAACCATCTCGTTTATCGTCTGTAAAATCATCCAACATGTATTTAATTGAATAGCTAATATCTTTCTTTTCAGTCAGACCTAAAAACCATGAACAAAAAGAAATTCGCCGTCGTGCCCGTTTTATACAACAGAGTAAGTTTTTTTAAAGTTCACATTTTTTTAAAGTTTTTAAAGTTATATTTTCAGTTTAAATACACCCCGCATATGCACTATGTCTTGTGTGTGTGACATACAAACATTGTATTCACACCAAAAATAAAAGTGTGTTTCCCAATAAATTTTTGTACAATGTTACTTGGTTTAGTGTTCAAAATGCGTAGATGACGGCTTTTCGGTGGTCTTAGTATAGTGTGTATTGTATATGTTTGGTTCCAGGACATGCCAGTTTATTGTTATGATATTATTTCCTTTATTTATTTCTACATAAATATCATACATTTTTAAATATTCCTTGAAAAAAAACAATATAAAAACATTTAAAAATATAAAAAATTGTAGCCCACCGGTATCGGGAACAGGGTCCGAGGTACCAATAAACTAAAGAAACCTCCTAACAATACGAGCCGTGTCCAGGAGTACCGCTTTCCTGAATCAAGCCCTTGATCCAGCTGCCTAACCAGAGCCTCTTCAGGTATTGATCGTGGCTCTTGGCAATTAAGCCATGGGCTGATACGAATATCGGCACAATGAGCTGAGTCCACATCCCACATGTCGACAACCTCGCGAGCCAAGTCAAGATACTTGATTTGCTTATCTTTCTCGGCTTTCACGAGGTTCTCATTATATTTACTATTATGCTTTCCATCGAGATCTTGTTATCGTCTTGAGAGCAGTAATGATGATTGATTGATTGATGAAATGACACAAAAGTACGGGCTCAAACCTGTACAGGACCCCGGGGTTTGAACCCGCGGCTTACGACAACAGTAGCCCGGTGGTGATGTAGCCGGGGCCGTAATTTCCGGACTGCCACTACTCACACTGTCTCAGTACTCCCTATGTTTAATTATTTATATATATATGTATAGCTAGCCCATATTGTCCCACTGCTGGGCAAAGGCCTCCCTCCACTCCTTCCAAAGCTTGCGCTTCTGTGCTACTTCTTTCCAATTCTCAAAGAAGACATCCAGGTCGTCCCGCCATCTCCTTCGTGGTCTACCGCGACCCCGTGTCACTGTTTCAGGGCACCAATCCTGAGCTTTCGTTTAATTATTTATTTGCATGTAATTCCACAGGTGTTAATGAAGCTAGAGTGATTAGAGCCATTCTTGAAGAGATACGAGCTCGCATAGCGGCGGTTGCTGCAGAGAGAAAATTACTAACTTTTAACAACATTGCAAGAATTTATGTTAGTCCTGCTACGAGTGTTGAAAAAATATCGAAACGACTAACTTACTTACACGTACTTACTAACACAGAGTAAGTGTTTCGTATAGTGCCCTTATTTGACTCTTTTAGAGGTTTAATTTTCAACAATTTTACCTCGCCTTCGTTCTTCCATGAAAATCTTGTCCAAAATTCGAAGCTTCTAAGCCCCTTGAGCGGTCTGCCGCGGAAAGCATGTTAAGCCGTTGATTCCGGCTGTTATTTGTAGATCTTTAACAGTCATTACAGGTAGTCAGTGGCCTGAAAGTCTGTAAACCAGTCTTACCAAGGGGTAGCTTATTATCTAGTACTAACTAGGTTGTGGAGGTCAGATAGGTCGCTCTATGTAAAATACTGGTATTCAGCTGTATCCAGTTTGACTGGAAGCCGAAAAGGATAGACAGATGAGATTCTGCCAATATTCATTGACAGAAAAATAACATTGTTTTAAATTCATTAACTTTACCCAAATTTTGTGAATTGTGGTGCAAAGGGGGCTTTGTGACTGCACTTCTTTGTTTTTAATGTCAACTCATGTCTCTTTTAGAATAAATAAATGTTGGTCGGCGTATCACAAAAAATATTTATTGTATGTGTTATACTTTTCAACTATTATTATAAAAATAAATAAGTTAAGACAAATAGCATAATGTTTTATTAATGCTTAAATGATTACGATCAAGACTTGACTGCACTGCAGCGTGGACCGTGGTGTCATTTATTAGACCACAAACAACTAATAAAGTTAGGCTTGCCCCTTATTAAACATAACTGGCGAAATGTATGTACTATATGTATGCTACTATTAATTGGGTACACCTCTGCTTAACCTTTTGGGGATTACAGCCGTGATGTTATGTTAATGTTACTTCGTGTTCATTGAACAGCCTTGAAGTCGAAACCCAATTTTGATTAGGCCTGGAGTAAATAAATTAAACTTTTCCTAATTGTATTAATTCAGATAACGTTTTAACAAAGATAAATAAAAGGGTAATTCGTAACCCTAAAGCCTACCAGTTACAAACTCAGATTACCCTATTTTACTTTTCCCCTAATTATACTATTATTTCAATGGAAGTTCGTCCATGACGACTACTAACGTGTTATTTAACTATCCGTTCCTTACTTATCTTACTTAATAATATTTTATATAGTGTGTAAACAGACCCTTCACATAGCCGTCAAACAAGCATTCTGTATATCAAACTAAGTAACTTTACGCAAAAAATATTGCTGGGAATCAACGTTTTTTTTGTGAAAAATCATACGGTAGGACTCGATGGAAAGCAGTCAAAGTATTGTGCTGATGGATGGATTGAATAGTACGGGGGTCGTGGAGGTGTGTAAAGTAAAAATCTTACATTAAAAACACGTATTTAAAAAAAAAAAAAAAGAAAAGTTGGAACTTTGACCCCCAATATCTCCATAACTAGAAGGTTCCCAGGTATGGTCTAGAACAAAAAAAATATCGCAAAGACGGGGAGAACAAGTGCCTTTCAGTTATGTTAAGGGTCTATTTACACCCTTTATATTACAAAGTTTGCGAGGATGGATGGATGTTTGTTACTATTTCACGCAAAAACTACTGAACATATTTGGATGAAATTTAGCACAGAGATAGTTTATTACCTGTTTTAACACATAGGATACTTTTAATCCCTGTAGTATGAGCCCGTGGGACCGTTACCGTACTTCACTCGGGTGAATTCGCGGACATAAGGTAGTAACATAATAAATGCAAAAGTAAGTTTGTTTGTTTGTTACCTTTTCACGCCTAAACCACTGAACTGATCAGCCTGAAATCTTGCATATACATTGCCAGGTATATATAAAATAGACAGAGTACCTTTCATCCAGAAAAAAAGTATTGTTCCCGAGAAAAACAACAATAACTTTCTTATGATAATAGATGGCGGCACGTGACCTTCGAATCATGATTGAATTATATTATTACAAGCAGAGTACAACCCGAATGGATTGTTAAATTCTAAATTAACGAGCGAAGCCGCGGATAAAAGCTAGTTTTGGAGGTTCCAGTGAATCGATTTCTTATAATATAGGTAAGCTTGCTCCACTCTAGGCCGCATCATCGCTTCACATTAGGCGAGTTGTTGCCAAACGCAAGCCTGGGTGGAGTTAAAAAACATATTGCTTGCTGCAATATCTGACTTCTTACTGGGGATCTGAGTTCAAAACTGGTTACTTTTAAAGAGTTAACTAAATACTCCCTTGCCTAGCAAAAACACTCAGCAAATTACAAAGTTCTAACCTACTAAATAATTATATCTGTGCTTTCAGTTAATTGGAACTTTAAACTACCTATTTCAATCATGTTATCTACTTACTACTACCTAACAAAACCTATCGTATCTGAATAACACAGTAAGTGGTACTTTTTAATATATCAAATAGTACAGTCGAAACATGTTAGATTTCACCAAATTATATAAACCATAAAATGTTGATGGTTAAGTTCAAAATCGAATAAGAAGAGAGTTTTTAGTAATATGATGCGCTGGCGACTGTACAAGTGTACATATTCTTTCACAATAGCCTACAAATCGATAAGTCATTCCCTCCAACTATTAATACATGAAATATTTCAAATGCACGTGTTTCTTACAAACGTCCTAGAAGGCGTGGTCGTTTAAGGTTAATTTAGTTTTATAAATGGCCACGGGCGAAGCCAGGTGGGTGACACGAGTCAAAGAAAGGACTTCTTCGAGTTTTTTTTTTGTGATAAGTATATGTACTCTACTTTGTGTAGCGATATTTACCAGTTTGTACATACATTGTGAGAACTGGTAAATGTTCTGTCGTTGTTTGTATGAGTAAATAACAATCTTAGCAAGCCATTCAATGTGAAAAGGTTTTGTGCATGGTATAGATTATACAACATTAGTTTTAGTATATGCGAAACCTGATACACGTGTCTAGTATTTTTATGTAAAGAATCTATGTACAAAATTACAAAACTGTATCATGAAAAATCACAAAGTTATAAGCTTGTTCTGTTATCTAGTTGTCCGCACAAAATCGTGGTCACCACGCAACGCGCGCCTCCAGCGTCATCTTGAGCTCATTGATAATAATAATTTGGCAGTAGGTACCTAAATTATTGCAATAGGTACTTAAAGTCGCTCGGTGTCCAACTTTTAACTTTTTAAAATATTTTTGGAAAAAAATATAACATGGTTTAAAAATGATTGGAATCGATTCAGTTACTTATTCTGAACAAACTATATTCAGGTTTCGCATATACTAAAAATAATGTTGTATATCATGCACAAAACATTTTGCTACTATAGATTTTGGAATATTTTCCCCGCCAACATTATTATTAGTGAACGTTTTAATCGGATTAATTAAAACTGTAAGCCAAATAAGTAATGCAATTTTATTCAGCAGATATTACTGACGAATCGTTAATATGAATAATACGCCATTAAATCCATTAATCATATTAAGTTCTAATACCTTAATAATTCTGTTGAAAATGTCCAAAAAGGATCAGTCATAAAAGAACACCAAATAAGTGTATTGCGTGCACATCACGTATTAAAAAGATATTTTCTCCTTTTTAAACAATATAAGACTACGATTTACTTTGCCCGTATCAAGTGTAGACGAGTGTTAATATATCTTCTGATGTTTTATTGGGTCAAAACACGCGATTCGTCGATAAAGATCATGATGGTTAATTCTCTGTTAAAGGTTAACTTTGGGCGTTTACGGTAGGCATCAATATTAACCAGTTTTGATGGCCATAGATCACCTGACCACCGCTTTATTCTTTAAATCAAAACACAGTAATCCTTCTTTTCTGATGGGTTGATTCTTCTTCTGCATTGTGTCGCTGGCACGACCACATTCAAAATTTAGTTGGCTCGAAAATTCGTCAATTCCACCGCGTCATCGGTTGCAGCGCAGAGGAAACTTTGACGGAATGTTTTGGTTTTCATATGACAGGATAGGAAGTAGAACATTTTGCGATGCAGCTCCAGGACCACAACCTGCTGCCGTATGCCGAATGAGTACTTTGGCAATACTTTCCCGAACACACACTTACAAAAAGAACTCTATTTGATTTTAAACGTAGTAGAATTGGTCCTATAAAAACAAAAATATTTGAAACAGTTGTGAATCGTGATCTTTTGTTTTTCGATGACGAGTCAGAACAGTAAATAGTCGGGAATAACTCGTTGTTGAGGTGATAGGTTACTTACAGAACCAGCTCCTGAAACTTCTGGACGAATCATAAGTATAATTTCAGAAGAGCTATTCCTCAGGTATAAGCCATGTGCGTGTAATCCTAGACGAGCCTAAGTTAGGGTCAATTCGCGTGTCGAGGTGATTATTCCTAATTTTCTTTCTCCCGAAAAAATATATAGCAACACTTGTAAAGTTAATCAACTAGTTAATCAAGTAGACAAGACAATAGGGTTCAGTAATAAATTCCGGGGAGCCGGCAGAGCACCAAACAACGCACCACCTAATGGCGAGCCACTAAAACTGGTACAAATAACACTTAGGTACTACATGTGGAAGGTTGGAATCGGAGGAGGCAGTTTTAGTTGATAATGTTTCACACTGTTCTATATTGAAAAAAGGAGTTGTAGAATATTAGATATATTTTTCTAGGATTCGATAATACTCTTAGGGTACCCTGTTCCCTCAGACCAAATAAAAACCAAGACATAGCGCTTGTAACATTAATCGTTACAAGTCTTAATTCTTAATAATATAATAATAATAATAAAAAAAATAAACGTAAGAAAATTATTTACAATAATATAATTTATAAAAAAAAACTATTTACAATACTAAAATTAAAAAATAAACTAATAATGAACGCTTCAAATCAGACTTCTGGCCAGCAACAGTTTATCACCACGCACGATTAAAACAAGCGACATATTAGGCACCCAGAAACTAGTTTCTTTGTTCTCGGCGCGGGGGCAAGGTCCATAGTGACAGAACACTTCCACGTCGCCACCGGCAGGACGATTCTGGTTGTCGAGGCGAACGCACGTCAGATTTTTTTCACGGTCCCTAATACGAATCTTTTATATCGTAACCGCGATCAAGTTTTTGAAGGCGTCCCTACCGTTCCCTCGACATTCAATCTTAATACAGAAATATACTGAGTAATACTCGACTCGATTTAAACATATTCTGTGTGTGTGAATTAATCCCCGATTGGGGTTTCACGTACACCTTAGTTCCCTGCTTCCACGTGGTGGACCGTAGCGGGACAACCTGCGAACCCTATACCAGCAGTTGGTCCTGGCGATCGACGCGCGAGCACTCGTCTCCTGCAGCGGCCAGTGACGTCAGGGGAGTACTAGGCCAGTGAGGAGGATAATCGCTGTACAGGCCCTAACCCAATTTTATCGACCCTCGCCTATCTACCGAGTCATTTAAAATAAAATAAATGTTCCAGTTTACTGCCTACCTACTTTTTATTTAATATCCTCCTAGGATTACCTGTGCCTAGGTTAGGTAGGATAAGTAGCGTAGCAGTACTTTAGTACCGGGGCACTGGCGCCCCTTAATCGTGGTAGAAATACAGCTGATTAATTCCTCCTCCATTGGTTGTGGGTTGTGTATGTTAGTGGTTGTCTGTGTTAAACGTCTTTATTTTTTACTTTTTGGTTTTTTTTCCGTTACTAATGTGTACACGAATTTTCAACTTCTTTGTATAAGTTAATCTTGGTCATTATTAACCTACCCTACGTTAATAATTATTCATTTAAAGTCGTTTAGTTGCATAGTTAGTTAAAATATTTTATTATACTGTTTCGTCTTGGGCACCTAAAACGACGCTTTTAAAAATTGTTCGTTAAAATTTTTTTTCTTCACAACAAAAGAAATAACGTATTTTTACGGTCATAGTACACATTAGTAGCATTTTTTTTTTTTTTTTATGATTTTGCTTGAATTTTTTTTTTTACATTTTAATTATTTTTATTTTTCCGTAAAAAAAAAACCAGAGGTTCTTAAATTTTGGTTTGTAACAGAACGGAGAACGTGTTGTTTCTTTTCCGGTAATCCTTGTTTTTTTATTTTTGCTTTTGCTTTTTGTGTAGTGAGCAGTAGAAGTGCGTCACTTATCTTTCTGTTTCTTTTAATTAATTTTTATCATGCTTCCTATTAAGTTCCTGTCTCTTCAAAAATCAGAGTTGGAATATGAAGTTCGTATTAGAGGCGCGACTCCTGCACCTTCTGTTGAGGAGTTACGAAAACAAATTATAAAATTATCTCCTGATTTACCCTCGGAATATATATTAGAGTCTCCACTCGATGTAAGACTGGACCTTAAGGGTTGTTTAGAAGTTTTAACGAAAATTCAATTAAATCTTGACGCTAGTGATCCTAGTGTTGCTTCACTATTGCGGACACAGAATATGTTGAATCATTTACACAATCGTGTCGAGAGGATAACGCGTAGTGACGACATTAAAACGGTCTCCACTTGTCTTTGTTCTGGAAGATATGTCAGGAAAAAATATAGGCGTATCAAAGATTTAAAAAACATTAAGTGCAGATAAAAGTTGTTAAGTGTCATTTTTTTTTATTGTTGTAGGAGTTGAGACAGTTCACCTCTAAATTAACTTCTAACGACTAGCATTAGTTTTCTGTGCGATAAATCACAGATAACTTGTTTACGTAAGGTCGCGTCAACATCATTTTATAATGTTGAAGCTATTGTGTAAGGTTGTTTGTTTGATATTATGGAAGGATTTTGAAAGATGATAGTATGACTGTGTAGTGCTAGTGGTAACCTATAGACGAGTTTTCTTTGAGAACAAAACTCTTTCTGAGACGAGGGGGGTAATGTAACATTAATCGTTACAAGTCTTAATTCTTAATAATATAATAATAATAATAAAAAAAATAAACGTAAGAAAATTATTTACAATAATATAATTTATAAAAAAAAACTATTTACAATACTAAAATTAAAAAATAAACTAATAATGAACGCATCAAATCAGACTTCTGGCCAGCAACAGTTTATCACCACGCACGATTAAAACAAGCGACATATTAGGCACCCAGAAACTAGTTTCTTTGTTCTCGGCGCGGGGGCAAGGTCCATAGCGACAGAACACTTCCACGTCGCCACCGGCAGGACGATTCTGGTTGTCGAGGCGAACGCACGTCAGATTTTTTTCACGGTCCCTAATACGAATCTTTTATATCGTAACCGCGATCAAGTTTTTGAAGGCGTCCCTACCGTTCCCTCGACATTCAATCTTAATACAGAAATATACTGAGTAATACTCGACTCGATTTAAACATATTCTGTGTGTGTGAATTAATCCCCGATTGGGGTTTCACGTACACCTTAGTTCCCTGCTTCCCCGTGGTGGACCGTAGCGGGACAACCTGCGAACCCTATACCAGCAGTTGGTCCTGGCGATCGACGCGCGAGCACTCGTCTCCTGCAGCGGCCAGTGACGTCAGGGGAGTACTAGGCCAGTGAGGAGGATAATCGCTGTACAGGCCCTAACCCAATTTTATCGACCCTCGCCTACCTACCGAGTCATTTAAAATAAAATAAATGTTCCAGTTTACTGCCTACCTACTTTTTATTTAATATCCTCCTAGGATTACCTGTGCCTAGGTTAGGTAGGATAAGTAGCGTAGCAGTACTTTAGTACCGGGACACGCTGCTAACAATACAGTGAAGCATGCGCAAAACTATGCCTCGCTCTGTGCATACACGCTCACACGCACACATTTACATCAAACTACAACTAAACTGCGCTCAATAAGTGCAAACATGTTTACGAAAACGGCCTCAGGACACTGTTGACATCGCTGTGTATTAACGATTAGCTTTATCTGTTGCCGAGTTGAAATGACAGCAAAGAAATCACAATGTTACTCTTGAGATTTAAAACTGTTACAATAGATTAAATAGACAAGAAGCAATCAATTTCCCACTACCACTAGCTAGGCGTAGTCTGCGCACTGGACAAATGGATTATCATAATCATTATAGGCAGATCGCGTACTTAACCTCTTGTATACAACATTAGTTTTAGTATATGCGAAACCTGATACACGTGTCTAGTATTTTTATGTAAAGAATCTATGTACAAAATTTCAAAACTGTATCATGAAAAATCACAAAGTTATAAGCTTGTTCTGTTACCTAGTTGTCCGCTCAAAAACGTGGTCACCACGCAGAGCGCGCCTCCAGCGTCGTCTTGAGCTCATTGATAATAATAATTTGGCAGTAGGTACCTTAATTATTGCGATAGGTACTCAAAGTCGCTCGGTGTCCAACTTTTAACTTTTTTAAATATTTTTGGGAAAAAATATAACATGGTTTAAAAATTATTGGAATGGATTCAGTTACTTATTCTGAACAAACTATATTCAGGTTTCGCATATACTAAAAATAATGTTGTATAGCAAAAAGCTGTAAGAACCGGTGCGGCAAGGCTCCTATGGAGCCCAATGCCAACAGCGCGCTGCGAAACCAAACACTCCGTTGTTCATCACTCGCCTCTCAGGCACATCACTGAGGCAGAGGACATCGAGGAGTAAGTGCGCTAAAGACTGAAATACACGTCAAGTGTGCAGCTGCTGGAGTCGCGCCGCAACGTCAATTTCAAGGCGTTGTTGTGCGCATACCAACGTGTTTACTCCAATTCGTGTTGGAAGAAAGTTTTTGGCGACAGGATATGGTATTCCGTCGCTTCTATAGACAAATTCCACACCAACGCACAAAAACATCGTGCAAGTCAAGACAAGTGTTACTAACATAGTTTTAAGTTTCATATTCTAACACAAATGTTATAGAATAGAATAAGACGTTTATTTCAGACGTAGTCCATATTGTT
This sequence comes from Noctua fimbriata, assembly GCA_905163415.1. Lineage (NCBI taxonomy): Eukaryota > Metazoa > Arthropoda > Insecta > Lepidoptera > Noctuidae > Noctua > Noctua fimbriata. The sequence goes on from LR990937.1 coordinate 1,649,161, forward strand.
GTTGTGTTTGTGTTGTTGTTGTTGTATTTTGTTGTTGTTATAGTTTGTATACTTAGGTTAAGGTTCTTTGTGACCTGAAAATAAATAGATTATTATTATAGCAAAATAACAAATTAATTACTAATTTAGACACCGTGTTTCAGATATGCCGATAGCAACCAGTTGTCTCCTACAAGTAAATTACGTCTTTGTCCGTCTATCATACGAATCTTTGAATATATATTTTTTTCAGATACCGTATCAACGGAACCCGACATCCAAGTACATCGTAATCTTGACAGTGGGTAGAATTTACGTTGTCCGCGCCAGTACTAATCAAGCGTTAGGATTGAGATCCGACGCACAATGTTCAACACAATCTGTAGCTACATGATTGTTTACTGCTTCGAGTGCTTTCGGGTCTATTGTTTCTTTTATTTTGTCGAGTTTGGCTGTATCATTGTAGGTAGTAATCATTTTACGCACCTCTCTAAATATTCGTAGTTTTATTGTAGGTGAGAAAATCATAAGATAGTTCTTCTTTTTTTCTCTGTCGTATGGTTAGTGCCTAACCTGTTGTCAGTTTTTATGCCGCCTGTGGGCCTCTAATTTGGTTTATTACATAATTGATCATACTTTTTCATTTATTTTCAATATTTCATTTTATCTGTTTCATCATCATCACCATCTACATCCTGACTTCACCCACTACAGAATACAGGACTATCTTTGCTTAATGCTATTCTTCACCTGCCTAGTTTCTTTTAACTGGATTTAACTATGAAGCCAGTCAGAAGCAACCAAGGAGAAAATAACACTGATTTCCGTTTAGTGTTTAAAGACTTCCACCTAACTACCAAGAAGCATATACAACATGTACCAACAACAACAATAACGACAAAAAACTATAATCAAATTGAGAATATGCTAATAATTCGGAAGCGTGAAGTCTCACAATTCTATGCAATCCTCATCAACGCAATATGTGCTACCCTCAACACTCCAGCCGTTCATTACTTTAGTGACGTCAGCAAATCGAATCATGACTATTGTCACAGAACATTGCCACTTAATAAATCCCAAACAGATAAAGGAAACAAATTAAATGTTTAATTCAAACACACCAACTGGTTGCATTCGTCACACCACGTCAAAATGGTCGTTTTATAATAAACCATTGAATGCAGCTGCTGAAATGGCTAAATAATCTTATTGCCAAGCCCATTAAGTTCAATATCGAATACAATACACTTTAAGAACTGAATTCGAATTTCAATTTCTAAACACTTCAAGGGCTGTTTGCCCCAACAGTAGAACGTCAGTTGCGTAAGTATTCCATGATTTTAAGCCCTATGACTTAAACAATAAAGTCGCTTGGCCCAAACCAATATTTTTTGCATTAGAGTTTGCACATTCCGTTTTCGAAAACGATTAATATCCAGAGAAAGTGTTAAGTAAAATTGCACCGAAAAGTAATGACGATAAGAGTGAGTTTGTTTCTGTAGTTAATACAACTGCAACAACACGAGTTTCATATAAAACATATGCACAATACTTGAACAGTATAAAAAGCTTATAAAATACAAAGGGTGTATGAATACAAACAATTGTATGTCATTGTGGTTTGTACAAAGTTCGCCTTTATAATTGGGTACTTAAGTTTGTTTCATTAAAATCATTATTTGTATTGTAAAAGCATATTATTGTTCAAGTAGTAATTGTGTAAAGAGTTACTTACTTGAATTATAAAACTTGTCAGATCGCCCTTTGATGGCTATACATAGAAAGAGTATTTTTCAAGTGGTTGTGGCGTTTCATCAACCCTATCTGGTTTTAAGTCTGGCTCATTATTTTCTCACCATCTTATGTTATCTTTTCCTCTTTTTTAATCAGTCTATAATAAAAGCTTTATTAACATCGAGAGATATTTAATTAACTTCAACTTAATCAAAGATTTAAATCGTTAGATATCTCCTTACTTAGGACGCGCGAAAAAGCGTTTTAAAATGAGTAAGCTCACTCATCCCGCATGGAACGATAGTAACATCATAACATCACGCCTGTACCTAATCCCCGAAGGGTTAGGCAGAGGTATAACAAAAAATAGTACACCCACATTTCACCAAGTCCCATGTAATAGGGGGCAAACCTGTTGCCATCAACCGGCCACAAATCCAGAGTCCGTGGCAGCTACTGACAAATTCCTAATGGAATTTCTTCATAATTTTTATATATAAAACAATAGAAAACCGGTAGAAGTTAATACATATATTGTTCTACAATAAAATGTCCATCATTTTTAATATTAAAAATAAACACTGTCATCACCAAACATTGTTGTCCAAAATCCAATATCTTTATCTGTTTACACTCAAATAATAATATTATCTTATTGTAAACAAGTAAACACGCTGACGTAGTAATTAGGTGTAATCCAGTCCAGACAAAGGCCACGTGACCGGCACAAGGCCCTCGTTAGACCTCGCCGGAGGGAGGACTGAGGAGGGATGGCTTCCGAGATAAATGTCTGGTAATTGTAGGTATTATACATTTGATATTAAATTATAGCTTTGGAGTTTGTGAGAGAAGCTTTTTGAAAGAATCTGTTGATTTGTTTGTTATGTATTACGAATTTGTTTGAAGCAGCCTTTTTTTTTTTTTTTTTAGGATGGGAAATCTTCAAATGACCCCCCCCGCGCTGGGCGGAGCGGAAGGGAGTGTCAGACTTGTACTGACTAAAACCCATCCATGTTCCTTCTTTGCCCTTTGTGTTCCAGGGCCGCGGTATCTCTTTCGAACAGTCCCGCAGCCCTGGCAGGTTTGGAGTATATGCCCGGTTCATGCTTATAGGCTTCCGCCATAACACATGGTACATCAAAATAACTGGCGCCATGAAACTGTGCCGATATATACTGTTCTAGACTGTAAACATAGTCATCATAATAAGCAAAGTTACAGGTACTTATATTTTTTCAGAATTTCAATATTATGTATATGAATATCGCCATGTGACCATTAAAACTTTGAACCAAATTTACGTTTTTTTTTATTTTTCTATAACCCCATCTGGTTTGGAGTTTAATAAAAAAATTAAAAAACTTAATATTAGACTCTCCAATCGAATACGGCATCACCGATGTTGGCGACAAGTCTGCTAGGTTAAAATGGTACTGGGGGGGGCACGTTTCTAGGATGAAGCCGGACAGATGGGCGAAATTAGACACAGTGGGTGCCTGAAGACGGCCGTCGTAACCAAGGCAGGCCCAAGGAACTCTGACGTGACGATCTGGACTCATTCTTAACGAATTGGTCGGAGAAGGCAAATTGTAAACAACATTGGAAAGCCATGGGGGAGGCGTTTGCCCAGCAGGACAGAATAGGCAGGCATAAAAAAAAACTCGAACCCTAATCCAAAAGAAAACTGTAATAACTCAATAACACCACTCAAAAACACTACTATCAGCGTTTCAAAATTACAACTTATCATTTAAATAACAAAAACAGCAAAGCTATCAATTATTTTGAGTGGCCAAACACTCAATGTCACACACCACCGCGCTTAAATTACGACGACATCCCATTAAAACTATGCCCACCCTAACCACGAAACATGAATAAAAAGCTTATGTTCACCACAATTTTATCACTAAAAGCCCTTCAAAGCATTATCGACAATTTTACGCAAACTGGGGAACCGTTCGAGCAAAAAATGCTATACAACTCCAGATTTGTCTTTTTCGTGTTATTTGTTAGAAGGGGGCGTGGCTCGGAGTTTTATTTGGCATAAAATTTATTATAGAAATGATATAAAAATTGATAATAAGTGGAAAGCGTGGAGATATTTAATGACCCGTCAAATGATAGTCTGGTAGATGGCAGATGTTTTTGCACGAGCCGGCCCGGGTTTTGTATAGGACGTATTGTGGACATATTACGCTATTTATTGTTGATAAATTGTGAATTATTGATGCTGAATCGATGGATGAATGGGATCAAATGCTATGGTTATGGTATTAATTTTTGGTGAATTTTGGATTTCTGTGGGAACCAGAGTACTGTATTTAACAGATTGTTTTAGAGCCAATATTATTACATGTCGAGGTAATGCGGGGTATGGGCGGATCGGAAGGGAATGTCAGACTTGTACTGACTAAAACCCATCCATGTTCTTTCTTTGCCCTTTATGTTCCAGGGCCGCGGTATCTCTTTCGAACAGTCCCGCAGCCCTGGCAGGCATCGGCCCATGAGGACCCCTACGTGGTTGCTGACATCTCTTTGAAGCGCGCGTGGAACACGAACGCGTCGACACGGCCTGTCATCATAAGACGGCCGGACGGCGAGCTAGCCCATAACTTGCCGTGCACAGGCCCGCGCCTACGGTGGCCGGGGGCCACCACGTGACCCCCGAAAATTAAATTGAACCTGAGATAAAAGAATGCCCTACACCCACCTATTTTAATTTTTGGCTCCTGAAATACAGGTACTCTAACCTAGCTCTGGAGCCAGGGTCTGACATTTTTCTGTACCCTGTTTTGTGGCAATAAAGAAATTTATTAAAGAAATTTATTTATGGTTTAAGAACTTTATTATTCCTCATCAAGAATTAACAATAATTCACTTACTGAGAAACTAAATTTCAATAAAATGTTTATGAGCGTACAGAATCTACGCTCATAGCAAAAAATAACAAATATGAGGGTAAGCGATCACAGTAACAAAAAACAAGATATTATATATTTAGAGACTAAACTTAAATAAACTTAAATAAAACGTTTACGAGCATACAGAATCCACGCTCATCAGAAATTTATTTTAATGTATGTAACCAAAGAAACATTAAAGAACTAAGTCAATTTCGTAACATCTAGAACTTTCGCGACTTCACAACCCTCATATTAAACTTCATCGTTTCCTACGCCATATAAAAACAAGAGACTACAAATGTTCAAGATGTAAAAGTTTCATAAGTATGAATATAACACGGTATATTATATTACGAGGAAAAAGTTCCAATTTATTCCTAAAACTTTTTTGAGTGAGGAAAAGTATGAAAATTCTTATCAAGTTCCTTCTTACAAGCTGTGTGTACTTACTTCCTAAAATTATACCTTGAAAAAACTTCAGTAATTTGAAGAATTCGTCATATTTTTCTTAATATTCGCGACAACGTTAATAGGTCTTAAGGAATCTTAGGATTCGCAAAATGAATATTATGGTAGTTTTGACACGTAAACCTATAAGTACGGGATTTTATTAATTAACTAGCACCTCTAGTAAGTTGGAAAAAAATGGATAAAAACTCTAATTTATAATGAGAAGAATAAGGAATAAGAATTAGAGTTAGGCGTCCGTCAAAGTGACATGACATGTTAAAAATACTATTCCATATAATAATTATATCAATTAGTCATCTCAACTCAAATACTTTATAAATCATACACAAAATGGTTAGGTTCCTATAGTAGCAAATGCACAAAATTTGTTAACTATTAAAAAAATATGTAAAAATTAAATGAAAAAACACTTGAGAGTTGAAAAATATAAATTTGACCAAATTCATAAAACTTTGAACGTTAAATGAAAAATCTTTCCAAGATAAACTTTTCCGAGATCATTGTTATCAATATTTGACTTTGTTCATTTCCCGTTTAGTACCATTTATCTCCCGAAATGTTTATTTGAGCGTAAAGTGTCCCTTTTCCTTGTCCCGTGTCATCTTAAACGGCAGAAATCAGAACACCACCTTTTACCCAACAGCTGCCCAAAAGGTCATACACAACATATCAAACGCTAAATGCCCAAATAAAAATCACCAAATTCATAGATAATCGTTCACCATAACTAATTTTTATTCTATTCATAAGAATCACAAGTAGCACTCAGAATTTTATAATGGCGACAATAGGTCTGACTTTGCTGAAGAAAAAAGGCAGAGGCATGCGTGAAATTCCTTTCTACAATACATTATAACTATAATACGATAACTTGGTGTCAATTTTTTTGATAACACAAGCGAATATGACCTTTATTTGTATTGTGAAACATCCACAAACCAATGCATTTTTCAACAACAATTTTGCTAACCAGAAGTATAAAATCGGAAAGGAATCTAATACCAAAGTTATAAGATCCAAAATCGATACAATTCAAAACGTAACACGCAATCGAAACTTGGTTGAAAACAACAATGGTATCTTTGGAGCCGATTTGTCGCCGATGTCAAATGATTGCTTGAATGAACGGAGAATGAATGAAAGACTGAATGAATAGGAATTATAGGCGGCAGTTATGCAATCAATTAGGGAGGGCGGTACCCAAGTCTCGGAGCCTTTAGTAACCCAACACCTCAGCCCACGAAACCAAAAGTTTAAATTGAATTTATAATTTTTACAAACTGATAAAGAGTTTTAGGCAGCTTTTATTAAATTTTGTCTTTGTAAAGAAAGGAACGGTGTAACAGATAAAATGTTTTTCGAGTTTATTATAATAGGCAGTTTTAATGGGAAATAACTTTTGGAATAATTTTCGAGGTACGATAATGGCGTTGAGTGATTAAAATGATTGAGTTTATTAATTTTATATTGAGTGTAAAGTTTTAGAGCTATCGTAAAGAACTTAGCTCTGAAAGCTTTAGGTGTCATTCACTCCTGAGTTAATAATGGTACCCAATAACTATTTCGTTCAGTATCTGGATCAATTTACCTAAAAGGCTATTTAACCTGTCTGCCATTTTACCTTCGATCTCATTTAGATATTTTACCAATTTCTGAAATAATAGCGTCGAGAGTCTTAGTTGGGACTTCACGGCTTTCAGGCGTGAGTAATTCATTATTCATATCTGTGTCATCTTTCTCACAAATTAGAATAAAAAATTAAAATTTTTCGCTGAGCTGATATTTAGTCAACATCGAAAATTAAACCCTAAGTATGTAAAAATATCAATATAGTTTTAAAACAAGCCGTGTTTATCCTCATCGGGCGATAAGACGATGAAGTTTCACATCGTTAAAAGAACTTCCACGCTAACGCCTTCGTTGTAGTATTTTTTTTTTAGTTAGCTCGTATTGTCCCACTCCTGAGCAAAGGCCTCCCCCCATTCCTTCCACTTCTCGCGATGGTGTGCTTCTTCTCGCACATTCGCGAGGAAGTCATCCAAGACGTCTTCATCGTCATCTCATAACACAAGCTCTGCTTAGCTTGAGACTAGACGGCGTTGTGTGATAGTTGTGGAATATTATTATTATTATATTATTATTATTTCCTTTATTTATTTTCTAACATACTTATTACATTTTTAAATATTTCTTAACAAAAACTATATAAAAAACATTTAAAAATATAAAAAATAGTGGTCCGCCGGTAGCGGGAGCAGGGTCCAAGCTACCGGTGGTTATTATTATTATATTATTATCTTCTCTTCGGTCCACCGCGACGCCGTCTAGCTGTTTCAGGGCTTCAGTCTTGCGATATTCGGGCCCACAGCTGTGCCGGCAGACATGGCCTGCCCAGTCCCATTTTAGTCTGGCAGCTTTATAAGCTACGTCGACAATTTGCGTTCTGGAGTGCAGTGTGGTGTTCCTTATCCGGTCAGTTATTTTTACATTCAGTATGCTGCGCTCCATCGCTCGTTGGCAAACCTTGAGTTTGGACTTCTGGACGTTAGTCAAAGACCAAGTCTGTGTACCATATGTGAGAATGGGGAGAATACACGTTGTAGTTATAATAACAAAATCCCAGTGTTTAAGCTATGCGTTGTCCTGCAGTGAGAGAATAAATGAATCAATTTCATCATCATCTGCCTAACCTTTTCCCAATATTTTACATGGAGCGACTGCCTATCTGACCTCCACAACCCAGTTAATACTGGGTAATACGGTACCTCTGGGTAATACTGGTTGTCAGACTTTCGGGCCACTGACTAGCTGTAACGACTGTCAAAGATCTACAAATGACAGCCGGAACCAACGGCTTAACGGGGGAAACTCGGTATGTTATGTAAATGAATGAAATTTTAATATCTATTAAGTAGATCTACTATTGCTTTCCTACCATATGTTTTATAATGCAAATAATTTTATACCAACTCGCTCAAGCCCACGCTCCTCTACCCGTCACCTTCGTAGCCCCACAATCTTCACACATCTGTAACAAAAGGCCCGCGCAGACGACTCACAAAGATACCGCTACCTAAACACTGTGACATTTTACACCCGAATAACGCCACACAATTTCTTACAGAACACATTCACAGATCAAATGAATGGGCTAATGTATTATCACACTTACAAGGACCAAAGAATGGAATTTTCTCAAGTGACCGAAGCTAAGGACCAGAAATTGTAATAGTATTTCATATACTCTTTATGAATGAAGATCGATTTGTAGTTGAAAAAAAAAATTATGAATGGTATTAATGTCAGTAATAGATTGTATATTATGTCTTTTGGAATGTATGTCTTGTGTTTGTGCCGACATTTGTAGTTCAAATGCTCAGTTGAAAAATAAACCGTTGCGAAGTTGGCAAACGAAGTACTTGAACTGAATTGCATTCCGTGTTCGTATTCTAAAAGCAACTCGCTTGAAATTTACTGCATTTCATGTCGCTTTACACTTTTTACGTTTCAAAACGACTGATATTTTAGTAAATTTCTTTCGATCATGTTGTAAAATAATCGAGTACTTAAGTATTTGTTATTTAGATTTTCAATCAGGAACTTATCAGTAGTAGTCAGGAGTTTAAAGCAATAGGCTCGCCGTTTACTACACGGGACATAAGCTGGCGAAATGTGGGTGTACTATAGATACATACTAATAGTACACCCACATTTCGCCAGTTATGTTTAATTCCCATGTAATAGGGGGCGAGCTTATTGCCATCATCATCTTCCTGCCCTTGTCCCATTCTACTTGGAGTCGGCGCAACACGTTTTCTTCTTCTATTCTCCCCTATCAGACGTTACGGCATCATTTACTCCTATATATTTTTAGCCTATTGCCTTCAACCGGGCACAAATCCAGACTCCGTGGCTGCTACTGTGAAAAACCCATATTCCTGATGAATAACCCAATAACAATTTGCGACCCGGGAATCGAACCCAGGACCTCCTGCACAGCAGTCGCGATTGCGACCACTAGACCAACGAGGCGGTCAAAGTACACAAATAACAAGTATGTTATGACTATGTTATAAAATTTGCAATACATATCTCTTAAATCGATTAGATTCCATTCAAACCCTCACAAAATCCCATTTATTCGCACTATCATCAAATACCTCCATTTAATACTAACGGTATCCCGACTTCCTGTTATAAAATACAGGAAGTGACGTCCAATGTGCCCGGCACGCGGCGCCGGCGTCTCTCGACCGGAAGTGCGTCGCAGTTCAATTTGCCGCCATATTTAAAATTAATACGGGAATTTAACAGACTATTACTTTTTCCCAACGTTTGTTTTAATATTAATACAACGGAAATTTGATTAGAACTTTAGAATACGTTTTGAGGTTATGGTTGAATGAAGATGTAATTTTGTGAAAAGGAGGGTAGATTGAAATATCTAACATGTTGCTATGAATGCTTTATTGGTCATAGCGAGTAGACAGCCAACTTAATATATTATAATTATAACTGAAGTTCTTTTTATTTTTAAGATTAGAAAATTTAATCAAAGTTTTTATCAGTCTAATACTGGACTTATTTTATTAAATACCTACATACATACATGAATGTAATATTAAACCAAATTTCCACAAAATTGATGATGTAACTACAACTAAAATGTAGGTACATATTTTTTTATCATAAAGCATAATTTCAAAAAAAAACAAAAACTGGTTGAGCTCAAAAAGTTAACCTATAAAACGTAACTGTGTCATATAAAATTATTTATTTAAACATTATGCACAAGAGTGGTACATAGGCGGACTTAATGCCACAAGACATTCTACCAGTCAACCTTTGGGTCAAATAGGACAGCATTGTGATAGAGTACAAAAAATAAATAAGAAAAATACCATTTTGTAACAAAACAAAATGTTTTTTTTCTAAATAGATACATACTTATATACATATACAACATTAATTTTAGTATATGCGAAACCTGATACACGTGTCTAGTATTTCTATGTAAAGAATCTATGTACAAAATTTCAATACTGTATCATGAAAAATCACAAAGTTATTTATTCATGACATTATAATATAGAAATTAATATAGGAATAAAATGGAGAATAAAATATTCAAATTTAAAAAGGTTTGCATTTACCGGATACATGACCTGAATATAGCTTTTTTGAAAATACCTATCATTCTCCTACTAGTTTCTATACAACATTAGTTTTAGTATATGCGAAACCTGATACGCGTGTCTAGTATTTCTATGTAAAGAATCTATGTACAAAATTTCAATTTCATGAAAAATCACAAAGTTATAAGCTTGTTCTGTTACCTAGTTGTCCGCTCAAAATCGTAGTCACCACGCTGCGCGCGCTTCCAGCATCGTCTTGAGCTCATTGATAATAATAATTTGGCAGTAGGTACCTAAATTATTGCGATAGGTACTTAAAGTCGTTCGGTGTCCAACTTTTAACTTTTTAAAATATTTTTGGGAAAAAATATAACATGGTTTAAAAATTATTGGACTCGATTCAGTTACTTATTCTGAACAAACTATATTCAGGGTTCGCATATACTAAAAATAATGTTGTATACAGTAAAATGAAATAAACTAATATATATTATGATACATACAAAAAGTCCAAAATACGAGAAACCTTATAATAATTACTACGACTACTAATATCTAACTTGTGAGCAATTTAGTCTGATTTTGATTTTGTGAATCAAAATCAAAATCAGACTAAATTGCTCACATTTAGTCTTCAGTCACGTTCAGTCATTTTATTCTTAATCAAATCAAGAATCAAAATAAGAGAAGACATTTCAACATTCCCCATTCACAAACACGATCAATACACCAACCAACTTAAAATACTATTCACAACCGTTACTATGCCATCGATATTCCAAAATCCTTTTCACAAGATACAACCACAGACCGCTCGAAGTCAACCCTTTCATTGCTTCCGTCACCCACTATTCAAAACTTATAAAACCAACACAATCGGCCCAAAGGACCGGAAGGGACTGTCCAGTTAACCCTTCACTTATTTGTATCCGAATACAAACCTGTCAATGGTCAGTTTATGTATCTATTGAGATTTTCGGATACAGTTTTTGCAATACAATCTTGGTGTTTTTTTTTTCCATAAAGACTTTTTTTTTTCGAGATAAGTGACAAAATTGTAAGATTGACAAATATTTATATGTATTCGCCCCGGGTTCGCACGGGTGCAATATATATATATATAAACCTTCCTCTTGAATCACTCTATCTATTGCTGAAAACTGCATTAAAATCCGTTGCGTTGCTTAAAAGATCTAAGCGTTCAAACAGCGGGAGCGACTTTGTTTTACACTAATGTAAAGATATTTTAGTTAGTTCAAATAATAACTGGTAAAATTTGGATGTAGTGGGAGCACCTCTGCTTGACCTTTCAAGGATTACAGACGTGATGTTTTGTTAGAATAAAATATTCTATATTATGTACCATTCAAGTAACATTCTTAAAAGAAAAAAATATATTATGTGTCGATAATTTCGGCTGTCACCTCCCCTGTTCGTGGGTAGATAAAACTTTAGTAACTACATTTCAGCGCTCACAAAGTTAAAGAAAATAAGTCAAGTTAAGGAGGTCATCACTCACGGAGATCGCAACTTGGAGATCAATGTCGAGGATGGAAATGGATGAGTTTGACTCGTGAGACTTTATCGAGAGAGACTGATTGATATAATCGGTTACTGTTTTCCGCTCAACATAGATATTGTTAGAATACACTGATTAGAGAAATAAGTATGAATTGAAATACTAAACTATATTTAATCGAATTAGGTTGAAAATGACCCTTTATATACGTCAAAACTACATAAGGATGGAGTCCCTAATATAGCCGCTCTTCACCACTTCACATTCAACCGGCAAGCAAAAAATAAGTTTTATCCAAATACTTAGTAATACATTTATAGCTATCCTCTATTCTAACAATCTTGTAAAAACACAGACTGGATAAGTAAGTTTACGATAAAACAAATACCACAAGAAACAGAAAACCTAATACCACAGAATAAACTCCAATTCTTTAAATAACAGAAAACATCGAAGTGCTACTTTAAAAAGACCAAACAAAAAACTTCACAGCTTCACTCCAATGACCACACATCCACTCCTTTACGGACATTCCCAAAACTAATAAAACTGGTCCCCTTAGCCCCAACAATGACAAAGCAATAACAGGGCCGAGTGTGCGAATCTAATCGTGTTTTGGCGTGGAACATCAGCTATTTCATTATAGCCCTACGTTTGCTGCTTATACCCCTGGTGTATGGTGGTGATTTGATATGGCATTTGATTACCATACGTTTTCGGCTTTGAAGTAATAATAATGTTGACGTGCAGTTTTGGTGTTGAATTTGTAGTGTGTTAGTTGGCTTTGACAGCAAATATATTGTTTTATTTAAAGTAGGTTTTACTCTTTGTGTTTATAAACTATAAGACTGTATACAGCTGTATGAAATCAACTTTTTTCAATTTATAGTTTCTATTTACCCCTTATAACAAAAAATACAAATAGTAAAAGTTGATTTTGTTGATGTAGAATAAATGTCGTACCTAACTGTATATAAATCGCAGTAAGAAGAAAAAAAAAAAGCAATGAAGGTCATAGAGTAATCATGTTTTTTTGACAAGTAACTTTTTAAAAGTAGTTAAAACCTTACTACAGGCAATGAACAACAAAATCAATTATAACCCACCTGTAGCCTTTGTAGTCGGGGTCTTACACGTGGTAAGATAACCGAACTGTATTTACACCAGTTACAATTATGTCACACTGTCCCTTTGATCTTCACTCAAACGGTAGGTACAATCCTATTGGACCCTATCAAGGGACCCTATAATCCTAAACAACAAAGCAAACAGGCACCTATCAACACCACTCAACAGCCAGGGCAATCCCTAAGTCAAAGCAAGACTAATTGATATTTTACAACATTGTCACCCTTTCGTTCGTATCTATTTACAAACACGTGTGGACACCCTAGTGCTAATGATACTCGTAGCTAATGCGACATTTATACAGTGTTCCAACAGAGAATTAATTTAGTTTTCATTAAATTAAAAGTTTTTCACGGTGATCTGAGGCACAGCTGAGGATAATTTGTCACAGCTTGAAAAACAAGAGTTGATAAAAAGCTGTCTACTCAAGCTAAGTTCTGTTGACATGAAACTACAGGTAAAAAGACCATCACTTCATCCATCATTTACTCATCATCTCATCCTACCCTTTTTGTTATATTTTTTCCTAATTCGAGTTTTATTGGATTAATTGTTAAATTACGTACATTTTAGAATTTAAAAATCGTACTAGTAGATGCATATTACCTCATAGGGTAGTGTGTCAAAACACCGGTTTTAATGTGCCGTCGGTTTCACTACTTCAAGTAGATATATTTTTGTCATAGACTATGTTTTGAGAATTTAAGATACGCAGTGTAGTGCAGCTTTTTTCACACTCTAATTTGAATTGCATCATAAATAATCGGTTCAGACGTACCCCAGAAAAATAACTAAAAATAACTAAAAAAAAGGAAATATCACTTATGATTTTAATTTCATCACCCCTAAGTCTACGATACTCTTTAAAACTGCCTGTCAGACTTTCAGACTTTGACTATCCGTATCAAAGACATAATCTACAAATGAAAGCAGACTAATCAAATCATTCAACACGCTTTCTGAGGCAAGGAGGAGTATCGTAAAGTAATGAAAAGTCACCCATCTACGGACAGACCCTGGCAAACATTGCTTAATCTTGAACATCGTTAGGTACGACGTAAAACAAAATTAAGACATCAAGCCAAGCACATTTAGCAGAGAAGCCAAAAATACGTGCCCAGAAGGACCGAAGTAATAGATCATTTAACTCCCAAAGCGTATGTTAGCAAAGATCTATTAATATAATATCTTGAACTTGCACGATAAATCATAAAAATACATTTTGTATCGCCGCCTAGGGAATACTAAGGGCTTCGTTTGCAAGTCCTAATGGCTAAAAATATTAATTAACAACGAACTTGGGTTGTCTTCGGGTGCAGTCTGCGAGGAATATTGGATCTTGAAGACAAATATTGAAGAATAAAAATAATAAAGCGAAATGGCAAATATGTTTTCTTTATTAAATACGTGTTGGGATCATCTTTCAGACTGACAGACTAAATATAAAATACTCATAGTTTTAGCTGAGCCTTATAATCATTATAATTTCTGTCGTAAAATTACTGGCCAAGCGTCGCCAGGTCTCGACCGATCCTGTGCGTCACACCCAGCTAATTCCTATGGCCTTCACAAGATCATCCACCTTTTTCTACGCCTTCCAGTGACATTCATCGCCATTCTAAAACCTTACGACTCCATTGTCGACTATATGGCCGATGTTTGACAATTCTACGAGCAATGTGATTAGGATTACCTTGGTTCTCCTGCAGAGCTCTTCAATGTATTTTGACCTCTTCAATGTTAAAGCCTAGCATAGCATAGCATAGCATAGTCAGCCTATTAATGTTCCCACTGCTGGGACGCAGGCCTCCTCTCTATGAGAGGCAATGGGCTTTAATCCACCACGCATGTTAAAGCCTATTTTTTGTAAATGATCTAAATGAAATAAATGATTTTAACCCAGGGTGATTTTTAAAAGAATAGCAACAGTACTGTATTCTCATTTTTCACCAAAAAGAAAAATGCCGAAGTCCCCGGCCCGTTACAGTTTATGTTTGAGATGTTATTGGTTTAATCCAGACTAACCTTGAATATAAATAGAAGCCCGATTTCTCAATAAAGTATGTACTGGGCCTTCTCTAGCGCCACTGATGGGATATCATCCTATTTTGAGCCAAAGCTTAGGGGACCAAAATTAACACGATTAATTTAACTTATTAAGAACTTGCATCATAATTATGACAAGGCTTTAAAAGTTAATAAATTAATAAGTCTTAGACAAAATTTAATAATAAGTACAGTCACGGCCACTAACATGTATATGCTCATCAATATTCTAAAGCAAATTTCTCGTGGAATATCGATTGTAACTTTGAAATAGAACCTATTTAGTAGTAGAATCATCTGCCGAGCCTTTTCCCAACTATATTGAAATTGGCTTCCAGTCTAACCGGATGTAGCTGAATACCAGTATTTTACATAGAGCGACTGCCTATCTGACCTCCACAACCCAGTTAGTACTGGGTAATACGATACCCATTGCTAAGACTGGTTGTCAGACTTTTTGGGCCACTGACTACCTAACGACTGTCAAAGATCTACAAATGACACGCGGGACCAACGGCTTAACGTATTTGCCGAGGCACGGAGGAAACTCGGTATGTAATGGGCCGTCACCCATCCACAGACCAACCTAGGCAAGCACGGCTTAACCTAAAGATCGACCCGAGCGGCTGTTATTTGCCACGAGCTCCTCCTATTTAGTAGTAGAATGGGTTTCAAAATTCTATTTGTAACAACAACATACAATTACAACCAATCCAGTAGGAGAAAATAACTTTTTGCTTTGTGCGTACATATTAGTGCTCGTGAGTGTATGTGTATGTGAGACCCATCTCTGGTTGTTTATTGCAAATTGCAAAGGACTTTGAAAGTTCAAACATAAATATCAATTTATACTTACAGTGAGTTTCAATTTATTGGTAATCTTGCGAATAAAACAGACCAATTTCAACAAAAGTTCGCTATATTATGTAATAATGTTGGTATTTTGTTAAAATTATACAAAAATAATGAAACGAGATCCTAGTACATAGCTTGAGACTATTCCTGGGCTGGAGACCACGTATCGGCAAGTGAAACGTGGGACGCCGTTCAACTAAATGGTCTGACAACCCCCAAAAGATATCTCGGACCGATTGGTTGTGGAAATCGAAGGACAGGGCGTTGTAGTGCAGCTTTGTAGAGGCCTTTGTCCAGCAGGTTACTGCGATAGGCTGATTTGATTAAATTAATGAAGCACAGTACTCCAAAGACCTTGTGGCTATATAAAAACTTCAATAGTTAACAAAACTCTTCAAAGAGTTTCGTAATTTTTTAAAAATAGGTACGGTAAACCTACCTATTGTTTTCTAAAGCCCAATCTTAATCAATTATCCTTACTTAACCAGCTTTTGATTTCAATTTCACCAACATTGCCTTCTCAATTACAAACACAATCGACATAATTGTTTCTTTGTTCAATTCCTACATTCAATCGTTACCAAAACGTTGTCACCTAAGTAGCCAAGACAAATAAACAAAAAAAAAGCACTCAATCAAAGAAAAGGCACAAAGGACTTGAAGCATAAAGCGCTGTTGTAATAAAAAGTCGGCGCTGTACAAAGCGTAAAAGCGTTTCATGTATTTATTGATAAAACTCTTGTACAATAGCGAATACTATTTGTGATTGCATTTTGTGGCGAGCTTTCAATTGTTGATGTGTGGTGGAAGGTATAAACTTTATTGAAGTAAGGGGACGGCTCTATAAGAACCGACATTTTGGTACAGAGAAGAACGTCTGTGCCAAAAGGTCGGAATTTTGATGAAGGATTTTTTGCTAACGACAGTTATTGTCGATGATAAAAATATGATTCAAAAAGTTTAAAAATGTCAATAACTTAAGAATTGGTGAATATGAACGAGGGGTACGTGACATCCCGAACATTTGAATAAAATCACCATGACGCTCTTGATCATAAAAGACACGTGTTTTTATGAAGGTAACGGGAACTTCAGCGAGCAAAATTCAGAATTTGGAAAGTTCTAAACCTTGAAAGATGCGCTGGGCTGTCGCTTTCTTTGTTTTTCTGACATTCAAAAGTGCATGTAATGGTCTAATTGAAATAAGTGCTTCGAATTTGAGTTTGAAATCTTTAGGTGATGCAGAAAAAAACCGTTTTGGCGGATCTTTGCCATAAACGTGTTCTGGTACAGGTAGTGTAGGTGTTACGAAAATAATATTAATAATGGTCACTAATATGGCGCCTTTTTTGTCTCTAATATTCCTATTATTCGAAATTATTTACAGAAAAAAATAAAACTAATTATTTTCTCTTTGACAATTATAGACAGGGCTGTCACTCACTCGTTCATGGAATTAATAAGTTCAATGTCACTATACCGTGTTAGGTGTATGTTTATCAATATTTCTTCTTAAGACACAGTAAATAAGTGTTCTTATCACTTGCACCACCTCCAAACTCAATACTCAGCGATTTGTCAGCTTCACTAGCCACTTAGCAAGAAATCTTTGTTCGTACTTTGTGCTGCAATTAATACGTGCTTGTAGCAAGTGTCGTGAGAAAAATACGTTACCATTGAACTTGGCTCCTTCATCAGAGGTAAAATATTATTGTGCTTAAGTACGGTAAGGGTCATATAAACAGAACTTGGAAGTCTTAAGCTAGTTAGTTTGATTGCAATGTTGTGTTGAGATTTTTGGTTTTTGGAATTGTATTCACAGTATTTTGTGTAAAATTGGTGAATTGTATTTTGAAGACTTATTTTGAATTAAATTGTTACATAGCTGTCCTCAATAGCTTTTATTTATTTCCAGACACATCTGTTACATTTTTCTTTCTAAAATAATATTACAACGAAAACTTTTAAAAATATTAAAAAAATATGTTATTAATATTATTATAAGTGTACAATGGCCCACTGCAGGTTAAGGGCCACCCTTCCCTCCTCCCACTTTTTACAATCTAATGCGATTGTAGGCCAATCCTTTAAGAAAGAGTCCAGCTCATCCCACCGTCTCCTTCTGGGCCTACCGCGTTGTCGTTTCTTGCTATTTGGTATTCACTGAGTGGTTATTTTTGCCCATGGTTCCTCCAACATGCAACAGCTTTACAATTATCAAAAGGCAAATTCTCCCGACTTTTCCTGTTGATTTTAAACACATTTCATGCTAAATAAAAAATAAATAACTATTTGAATAGAGTCAACCACCGCACATGAGTGGTAACGCTTGTCCTAAAACAATTACTATTGTACAATTGCATTAAGCCAACGTTTATGCCATTTTTTACCAGTGATGTGAGTTGGACTACACCTATTTTATTTATTTATTTACCCCGTCTTATCATAGCTGAGAGATTTCCGTGAAATACACGGAAAGATATTCTTACCTTATATACATTTGGTAAATTATTTCTTTCAATTACATTTTGGGAATAACGAGAAACTTAAATAATAAATTATACATAGAAAAGCAATTTAAAGTTTGTGACTTTAAATTAAAATAACGCTGAAAGTTGAAAGGTAAGCCGTTATACAAAACTGTTGTCTAATTTCGTTGAAATATTGTTATAAGTAATTAAAATAACTTCAATTTTAATGAAGTTCACTTCAAACTTTGTAAACAACGATTAATTTGATTTATTTTCAATTAAATTATGTTGACATAATTTCTTGGTTTTAATAATAACAAAATGATTTAATGTGAAAATAAAATTTTATAAGACAGTATTGGCATTTCCAGCTGCTTTATTTTATAGATTGAATAAGAAATTATTGCACTTTAAAAACATAATTTAATGAGAATCAATCGACTATCAAAAATTTTACGACAGATTCAACTCGATCATACTTCCCTCTCAGGGACACATCGTCATCAGCATATCGGCCGTAAGTCCATGAATGAACTTAGGCTTACCCCAAACCTGTGCCGAACCAAGCGGTGCCTTATCGCCACGTCACTTTTAACCGAGCAATATATATAGGCATTGACCGGTCCCGTGCGACTCGCATCCAGCGGATCTCCGCAACCTTCACCAGGTCATCGGGCCACCTAGTGGGTACCAACGCAACGTGTTCCGGTTCGCGGTCGCCTCTTCAGAACTTTTCCGTCCCATCAGCCATCCGTTCTGCGAGCAATGTGTATGCCCACTGCCACTTCTTTTTTATCGTGTGGTTAGTGCCTAACCTGGTGTCAGAGTTTTTATGTCACCCATGGGCCTCTGACTTGGCTTTACATGCCGTCGAGAAATATGTCTCAGGCATGCTGATTTCCTCACGATGTTTTCCTTCACCGAAGCAAGTAATAATTATACAATACGCACATGAATCTGAAAAATTAGAGGTGCGTGTCTTGGGTTCGAACTCGAGACCTATGACTGTGCATTCCGACGGCCACACCACTAGGCTATCAATGCTATTGTTAAGTTGCCACTTAAGTTTGGCAATTCTTATAAACCAAAATGTATTAGGGTTCGACGCAGCATGTATTCTTCTTCAATACTACTCTATATTCTTCTGCGAGCAATATGCCCTCCATTATACACTACATGAGTATAATGAAGGGCCCTTCAAAAGGACCAGCGTAATGAAGTTGGCCCTCGTGTAAATGCTACTATAATAATACGCGTGCCCTGTAATAATGTCGATGCAACGGTAAAAGCTTTCCCGGCTGCTTTTATTAAGTTTAAAACGGTGTTGTTATTGTGTTAAATTTTATTTTTTTATTTACTATTGCTGTACTGAAGTGCATGCCTATTTTATTGGGTTGGGCTAAATTGGTTTTTTGTTTATGAAATTTTCTTTGCCATTGTATCTTAGTTTCTATATTATAAACGAAAATTCTTTTGAAAATAAAGTGATTACAGTTGTCGTGCATAACATCTGGCATAGATCCATTATCACAACATCATTGTTGGCAACCTTGTTCCTTCGATTGCTGAGTATATACGTCCTCCTTAGTCCTTCTGAAGGTGGAAGCGACAGAGTGGCCCGCAAAATTCTTATGTTTAAAAAACAACATAATGGATGTAACAGTACCCTTCACGACACCGAAAGGAAAGGAGGGTTTTCTCCGTCATTGTGAACTTGTTTTTTTGTTCTAGCCGTACCTAGAACCTTCTAGTTACGGAAATATTGGGGGTCAAAGTTTAAACATATCATAAGTTTTTTTTTTGAAAAAATTCAAGTTATTAATGTTATAAGTTTACTTTAAATACCTCCAAGACCCGAGTTCTATGCAATGCATCCATTAGCACAATGTTTTGAGTGCGTTACATTGAGCCCTACTGTAAAACGTGATTTTTCACCCAAAAAAAAAGTCGTTTCCCAGCAATAATTTTACGTAGAGTTACTTAGTTTGATGTACATAATGCTTGGTTGACGGCTTCGAATTAAAAGAGGAACACAAAATGAATTAAAAATAAAGAAGTACCACCTACCCTTTCTGCCGAAACCCAATGAATCGTGTCGATTATTGTTTCGCTTTGATCTCGAAATTTACCATAGCTAGCTAGCATCGGAGTGACTTTCGCTTTTTTTGTTTAAATTGCACCCCTCTCTATTTTCCGTTAAAAGCTTTATTAAGTCAGATGTTTTAATCGAGTTTAATGGAACGGTAATAATAGGTAAGCGTTTGTTTTGATCAAGTTGATAATATATAGTCTAAACTGCATTGCACCGTTGAAGTACGTAAGTAAATTTTTGACATTTTGTTTTTTGATGCCGTTTGCTAAAGAATCGGAAGACGCGTTATTTCAGCCAATCACTGAAACAAGCAACGTCTCTATCTAATTTGAAGTGAAAATAAATTATAAAAATAGTTCTGCTACATGTTATAATTATGCAGTTTTTTCAGTTTTGTAAAATTGCTATTTTTGACTTACGTGATATTGGATCTTCAACGACGATTGCCAGTTCGCCGTAGATGGAAAATAACTCAAAAACATATATTTTTATAGATCTATCTTCATCATTCTCATTACCTACCTAATAAGGTTTAGTTTTTTTTTATGTCTAATTAATAGCTATAAGTATAAAACAAAAATATTTTAAATATTATTTTTTTAACAAAGAAGTTACAACTCTTACATAGTATTGGTATCCAAAGTCATAACATAATCCAGGTCATAGTCCACTTGTGTGCCAAACATCGAAATTCGTTCAGCCGTTAAAAAGTAAAAAGGTAACCGACATACGGGTACGGATGCGAAAGTGGACTAATGAAAAGCTAAACAAATAAGGATTCAGAATAAGGACCAAAACTTTTATGCAATACCATGGTTACCATGGTATATGCGCTCATCTCAATTAAGACTGATAAATTATGCCATCTAGCCGATTTTGGCCACAGTGACTGCATTCGATGGCTTTCTAGAGTGGTTGTCGAGAGCTTGGGTGTGCTGCTCTTTCATATGCTTCTCCAGTGACTAGCATTTCCAACTTAGGCTGAAAAACGTCGAGTACAAAGTGGATATGTAAGAACACCATTGATGACATTATAGCTGTGAATGGTCTTACTTTAAGGTCATCGCGTTTGATAAATAATTACTACCTCCTTCTCTCTCCAAAGGCGTTGACTTGCCACTGCACATGACGTCTCCACTTAAGCCGATTTTGTGCCTGTTTCTCCCATATAAAGTGGAACATTACGTATCTATTCTAATTAAGACTATAAAATATACAAAAACACCCACTTAATCTATTATCTAAACATCAGCCCGCTACAATGTGACAACAGCACACGAACTACCTCCCAGCAGTTTGTGCGGGTAGTTTGACAACAAGATGGCGGAGAAGTTGGACGGCTGGGATGGATCACCGTCTTATCTGCCGGCGCCGCGCTCCGCTCATCAATCCTGGGCGTCGCGTGTTTATTATATCGTGTACGTGTTGCTGGGGAAGGTTCGGTTAATGTACGTTTGGAGATGTTCTAGAAACACCTATAATTCTGTCAAACAACAAAAGCAGTTACGGTGCGGTTAAGCAAAAGAGAAGGCCTGAGATCGATCATCAGGTATCACACTTTTGAAGTGAATTCAATTACTACGCTAACCACGGTTTACAGTATGTGTGTAAGGAATGAGCCTTTTTTTTAAAGAAGAGAAGGTTAAGTTAAATAAAGCCAGTTATAGTATAGTAGTATATAGTAGTTTTTAAGTTCATTTTACACGATGATCATTATCCAGCTTTGGTGTCTTATTGTAGCTTGTTTGTGGTCATAAATCTTCATACAGCCCTGCATCTAATTTTCCTTCGCGACTAAATCATTTAAGACAGTCGAAATACCTTAAGATTTCCAAAATCTCATACTTGTACCGCAACATTACATTAAGTGTTTTGTATTGAGGTGATGTTGGTATAATTTTCGAGTTAAACTGGGGCAATGTTGTCAATATATAATATAGTGCTCAATCAATCAACCTGAGCAATCACAGCCTGGTCTTGGACACAAGTTTCTCTCAGGTACATAAAACTTAGAATATTTTACAAGTGATAGTACCAAATAAAGGTAGAGTACCAAATCGCTTTCAGAAAGCGTTTGGTTTTCAAGATGAATGAAGGAAAAGCCATAAACATGAGTGTATCAATATCAACTAGTCACTTAAGCCACACAAGCTATGAAAAGGAAAGACATGAAAAGAAACTAGTGCGTAAAAACTTAGTCAGCACTTCTTACTGACCGCTAAAGGAAAGTGATACTTATATAAAAAGACCCAGTAGTAACACAGAACTGCCCACGCCTTTATGTCCTCCAAAATCCACCACACATTCGTCAATGAAAAAAACTTTTGTTACAAACATTCGTACAAAAACGCATTGTGACATTAATGAACTTAAAAATGTACAATAGTCGCGAAAAATGAGATCAACACTACACGGGTACAAAACTCAAATTAACAATTTACTAGCAAAAAACATAAAATTGAACGAATTTGAAGCTTGCGTAGGAAGGAATAGAAGTCACGGTGATTGGAATGGAGGGTACGATAAACTTGGCAGCCAATCGATACCTGTCCCGCCAAACTTATCGGTAAGCACAATAGAATAAGAATTACAATAGAAACGATACTCCATTCATAACCGTAGCTAAAAACGTGAATGAACGATAGAATCAGAGAATTTATGAATGAAGTGGACAAGTGTACCCCGTAGTGACAAGCTCAGACGAACAGGCGACAGTATTGTTAGACAATTTAAAAGCAATGTTCTGAGAATGACGCCATCTTGGATTTTAACGGACAATACGCAGGTGGTCATTAAATGTCTTTTCCAAATTCATTTCCGTTTGTGATTGCGTTTTAAATGAAGTGCCTTTTTGAATTTTAGAGAGATTGAAGATGAATGAAGGTTTGTGTCCATTGTCCGGTAATTAGAAATGGTTATTCTTTGTGTTTTGGAACGTCAATTTGAGATAAATTAGGAACCAGTTTGGCCTTATATTTGAAGTAGGATACGATGCAAAACCCGGTTTTACATTTTCCCATAATTAGTAGGGTCGGCTTAATTTGTCTAAAGACGAATATTTCAGTAATGAAATTGAATTTGATCAGCATACTAAAATTATTGTTGACTGCTTGTTGATGGAAGCTCTTGACCGCGGTTCAAATGTAATTATTGATCGCGATTTGTTTTAAATTGGTGAAGTTCGCCTTAAAATAGTAACTAAGGTTTTTGTAAAGCAAGTCTACCAGAATTCGTTCGTTCTAAAACAATTCTATAGTTCGTATGGAAATGTTTGATCCAGTGTGACCTCAAAGCTAAGTTCAGTACACAAAGCCTGGATGAAGCTTCGAGCATGACGTCACGGCTTCACGGATGCACCGCGGACTTTACTCTATAATAAGTGCTTCAAGATAATCTACTGACGTTTTTTGGAATAACTCATAAAGTTCATTTTATTGAATGATTTATTTTATAATCAACCAACCCTGGACTTCGAATACACAAGTAGGTTTATTATTAATAGATAGAAGGGGTCATAAACTGTCTGGAGGTACAGAAATTGAAAATAACAATACGAGGCTCAAAGCTTAAAGTTTTGCCATTAATCATCAGTTAGTAAGCGCCACTCTTTGAAACTTAAAGTGAATATTTATCCCGAAAATGAATAAAATAATTGATGCTGAAGTAATACGAATTAAAATCAATTTCAACTATCAATAGAAAATCACGTCAAAACATCCCGTTACAAAACCCTATTTATTTGAAAACAGTTACCTAATTTGCCATATTTTCTATTGTATAACTTCAAGAATTATCATTACCGTGTCACACACCACCTGGTGTAGTTTGACGTACACACAATTAGGTGGATACCCTTGGTTTTATTCGATAATAACCCTTTATATCTATCTGATATGTGGGGGAGTTAGACCCTCAAAATTGTACACAAAATTCACCTCTATTCCTTTTATGAAAAAGAGCTAAATTTCTTTGCGAATTTTAGCAGGATCAGATACGTACAGTAACCAAGTGATGTTTGCCCAAACATTGTTATTTTCATCCTATTGTTTGGCCGACGCGATTCCGTGATCGAATTCAGTGCCGTCAGATTTTTGTAACAAAAGAACAAAAATGTGTTGCAAAAAATATTTGCTGAAGATACCGACTGATTTTGTAGTTGGGTGTGTATTTTTGCTACTTTTTTCGTCAAGAGCCTTGGGCCCGGACGCATTTACTTGAGATGGTTCTCACTTGATTTCGATGTTTCTCAAAAGACAATGACCCAGGAAGCAGCCGTCGGTTTTTGTTTAATTTTGGTCCTTTGAACCCTTTGATTTATTTGCAAATTGAATTGCGAAGTCTTAGCAATTCTATTTTGAAGGGTTGAAGGTTAAAGACGACCTGCGCAACGCCTTCTTTGTTTGGCGTAGGTATAGCTACGTATATGTACTGATATATTTTACCCAGGAAAGCGATGGAACAAGCGTACCCATAAGTTATGAATATGATATTATGATATGATGATAGGTATTTTCAAAAAAGCTATATTCCGGTCATGCATCGGTAAATGCAAACCTTTTTAAACGTGAATATTTTATTCTCCATTTTTTTTTCTACATTAATTTCTATATTATAATGTAATGGATGATACAGGTACATACAAAACAATCACCGTTGAGAAAGCAAACTCTGTATATTTACTTACATCAAAAAATCCCATCTGAAACCACTTACGCACACAAAAGAAAAATGTTACTTTACAAATTAATACTGACATGATAATAACATGAATTGCTTCACAATTATAATGCTGCAGAATATTAGGGTGCTTTTAATATTTCATAAACTAGTTTGGCCAGGGAACGAAGGGCGGGGCTTTAGAATGCCCTCCCCGATCGGTAGGGTTTCTTTTGCTAGGATCACGCGTGCACCATAAGGATTCAATTATGGGGTATTCATATTTAATTAATATGGTGTGCTGTAGTGCGAGCGAATGGTTTTGATCGTTGCGCGTTTGTTTAGCTGAGATTTTGTTTTATCGGTGCCGTTACAGATTATTAAAAAATAAGGATCTCTGATTTAAACTCGTTAGACTAGAGATAGTAAAGACTGGGCAAATCACAATAGGTCTAATAGTTATGTAGATAAAATAAAATTATTTTACGTGGCTTGACAAAATGAGTTAAATTGAATTAATTATTAATATCAGTTGAAACTAAGTTTTATTACAAGAATTTACCGTAGGTAGTACTTTTCACAAAACTTTATTTCATGTCCGTGCAAAAGACGTGTTTGAATCCCTAAAAACGTTAAGAAGAAATAAATAATAACAACACTTTTATAACTCCTTTTAAAAAACCTGAATAATTTAGCAACAACAAAAAAATCAACGTACACATCCACACATGCATTCAAAACAGTAACCAAATTGGATTTAATGAGACAGATATTAGGGATGTTTCGTGCCATACAAAATTATTCATAGCTACTAAAATGCTCCATTCAAAGTTTTTTTTTCCTCAACTAACACTGGGGTTGACGTCTCACCGACAAAGGGGTGGGCCGGGCCAAATAATTGCCAAAACGCTTCGAGGTCCATTGTGTGTATTTACAATGGGGTGCACTAAGTGGGGGTAGTTTTTGTAATTGTTACTTTTAGGACCGACGCACCCCATATTCAGTAGTGTTCCGGAGTTGGAAGCGCGAGCTACACGCACCAAAATGTCTCGGTCGTTCTTAGTCGATGCTTTAATAAGTGATACGAAAGATTGCAAGAAAAATGAACTGTCTAGTGAACCTATACATCCTTACGCGTTCATCGGTCATCCTCTGGATCCGCGTTCGAAGTACTTACCTTACCCTTACCCGGGTAACTTGAATAATCTTCTGAACATCGGCCTGCATCAGCAACGGTCCCCGGATTTATTCAGGCCATTCTTGGAGCAGCTGAATTTTCGGTATCCTTTACTGCACCAGCTGCCTCGTCCTGATTACTACGAAACTCAGACTGAGCCAAAACCTTTTGAAGGATACCTGAAAACTGAAGAACAGGAGCCCGTCAATTTTGTGAACAGGCGTAAGAAATCTGTTTCTCCATATCTGCACCACCCTTATAAAGTGACCACGTCTCCATCGAAGAGTCAAGGACAACGGTCTCCTTCGCTATCAAGTGAAAGTAGAAATGGAACTCCAAGCCCGCCGCTTGGTCACCCAGAAGAATTACTGCCAGGTTACTCCAAGGACTTAAAACGTATGCCGCTAAAAGAAGATTCCAGCAAGAGAATCAGGACAGCCTTCACAGGTACCCAACTGCTGGAGTTGGAAAGAGAGTTTTCGATGAACATGTATCTCTCAAGATTGAGAAGAATAGAAATTGCCTCACGATTGAAGCTGTCTGAAAAACAAGTAAAGATCTGGTTCCAGAACCGCCGTGTGAAGTTGAAGAAGGAGGAATCTCCTATATCTTCTGACCCGCGCTCGAAGAAATGCTGCTGTGCGAAGAGTACCTGTTCTTCTAAAGACCAGGAACCTTGTGATCAAGAACAAATAGACGTGGTCAGTGACCACGACAATAGTTATGAGGCTCAAAACCTTTCACAGTACTCTTGAGTGGTGGAGTTGTAAACATTTTGGACTGATTTTTACTTAAGAGATTTTGGGATTGAATCCAAGGCTGGTTTAAAGCCTTTTGTAGAAAGATTTTATGATGGTTAACTTGATTGACAATGTTTAGGAGTTTAAGAAACATTTTGAAATGTGTGTGAAATTCTAAAGCGCCAATGTTAAGGTTGTGAAGCATTCAATCATTCCTATTTTTTTTTTTTGGTGAATTCAGTAGAAATTTTTGCGGTTGACATTTAATTAAAAATGGCAGAGTTCTTATTGCTATAAATATTAGTTTTTGCTTAATTACAACGTAAAATTAAATGTGATATCGATATTCAATTTTCACTGTTAATTAAATTTGTCATTCGCTGCATTTGTTCGATTTAACTTATTGATAGTAAGTTATGTCTAAGTTAAAATTAAGTCAGGAGTGCTTGCAACATATTTGTATATTGTTAATAATGTAAATAATAATTTATGAACTACGATTTGGTATAAATGGATATATATTTTGATAAAACTTTACAATAATTATGTTAGTGTATAATAAAATTGTACGAGACTGAAAATAACAGATTTTTAACTTAATTTTCCCAATTTTAAGTGATCACTAACAGCTAGTGTTAAAGATAGATGATCTATTCTGCCTTTAAGGAGAGCAGAGAATTTAAATTTTAACCATCAATAGATAAATAATTAATTAGCTGTCTATTTCACAATCATCTTCTTTGTGTCGCTATCACAACTAGAGTTTCTCATTTCTCAACTTATTTTTTTTTTCGAGTCCATTTCTAGAGAGTTGTCGAGATATTTTTTAATACCTGTACTACTATCCCAATATCACGTATCAATAGCATTTGCCAATCAAGACGTGATTTCTCGACTTCTCGACCATGTTTTTCGCGTCTCGTAAAAGGCCAAATTTCTCGAGTATTCCTGCTTCGAGTAATCTTGATGATAAACCAGCCAAGGAGAGAGCTTTTCCTGAAACGGGCTGACTGTCCGTAATGACAATGCGAGTAAGTACCTACCACTTGTAATGACTCATTACATTATTATTTTAAAACTACATCTAGGTAAATAACTTTAGCTTTGATCGGAATCTTAATAAAAATATACGAGTTTTTTTATTTATTAGTGTTTTATGGTGTAGGTCATCCTCTTTTATTTTATAATATGTATCCTGTACAGGTCGCTAGATTTAAAACTTCACTTTGTATACAGAAAATATATATAGTGGCCTCCAAACATATTACATCTTAACTTTATAATCTTAAATTAACTTTTGAGGACGCTGTCTGTCTGAGCCAATAGTTTTCTCAGTCATCAGGCGTCCTTACTACTTACCACACACCTTACTCACCTTCACACCTATCTTAAAGGCCAAAGAAAGATAATTATCTACAAATAAACCACTATTAAGTCTAACTGTAGTATAAAAGTTTAGTTGCATAAAATAAAGCCTCATTTGTTTTGTAGCATCCGTAGCTGCTTGCTACGCCCGTAGACGCACGCGTAGAGGCACGAGTTCTGTAGCGAACATAAGCCGGCTAATATGCTACGAGAAACGATCTTGGGATTATGTTTTTGCTGTAACCAGCTTCTTTAGTAGACTTCAGTGTTCTTGTAGCACAGGTTAATAGAATCTCGGTATAATTTATTTATTTTTGTCTCTCATATCGACTTATATGTAATTTTGCTTTTGCCCGTAGCTTCATCCGCTTGAAAGTCAAAAATTATCCCATGGGGTCGTTCTACTAAGATAAAAGTTACCTTCGCATGAACAAAATAAGTATTGATAGCTGTTGACATGGTTTAATAATCAAGGTAGTAGTTGGGTTTACATTCCTGACGAACTTGACAAAGTAAGGTTTTATCAGTATTATGATGGAAATGTAAAAAATATATTTGATTTGACTGGCGACTTCTGAGCATGAGGTTTGATTCTTGGGTCAAGCAAAGCGTTGTTGGGTTTTTCATCATGAAATTCTCAGTAGCAGCCTGGATCTGTGCCTGGTTGATGGCAAAAGGTTCGCCCCCATATTACATGGGACTTAAACATAACTGGCGAAATGTGAGTGTATTATGATGATGATTATGTGTGATGATGATGTTATATTGTGTTATGTTTTACCCATTACCAAAGCTGGAACATAATACTCTTGCCCATGTCCTAATTCACTTATGTTCGGCGAAGCATGTCTTATTCTTCCATCCTTTCTATTAGAAACATGTCTTCTTCTTCTCGACATCCCATTAGTCACTCCCTCGTGCTATATTATATTTCACACAGTCCATACATTTTTTATTTGGTCTTCACGTTACACTAAATTTAAAGAAGAATAAGTACTGTTACAAGTAACTAATTGCCTGCGTTTTTCAAACACTACATACCAGTGGCGAAGGTTCCGTACAACTCGATTCCTACTGGCTTCCCTTTGAAAAATGGCACAGTCAGTATTCTATAGAGAAATAATAATATAATCACATTAAAGATATGTATTACGGCTTACCTATTAGAAAATTGACCCTTCGCTACTGCTGCACACTGCACAGCGAGGTAAACAAAATTCATTATTTTACATTTAAACGTACACTAAAACCCATATCTACTCTAATACAGCGAGTTCTCATACAAGAGCACAACTACATAAAAATAGTAATTTCATTAAGGACACGGAATTTGAAGAGCCCCAAAGAATGTGGGGGACACTTTATGTTTGGGACTCTAATAATGCAAGCTCCCATAGTTTCGCCCTGGTAACTGGAATGTTATAGAGAATTTTAATTGTGAGCGCATTTTTAATTAATTTTAATATTGTGACTATTTTAGGGTGCTAGTTTCTATGACTGGAAGTGGTTTGAGGACGACCCCCAAATTCTAAATTATTTGAGAATTATTTCCAACTTGCTGATACCCGCGGCCCTCCCCCCCCCCCCCCCCGTTGGAGTACGGTAATTGACCCACAGGATCATACTACAGAGATAAAAAAATATCCTATGTGTTAATCCAGGTTATAAACTATCTGTGTGCCAAATTTCATCCAAACCCGGTCAGTAGTTTTTGAGTGAAACAGTAACAAATATCATCCATACATCATCACAAAGTTTTGCATTTAGAATATTATGTAGGATTATTACTGCTTGATACAGCTTTGTAGGTCGTTTTGGTTTAAGTATTGTAAGATATGAACAAAAGGATTTAACCGTTACTTTCACTGACAGATAAAAATTATTTTACACCATTTTGCTAACACATCAGGTCAAACAAATAAGACCTATAGATAATTAATCGGCTTGTATCAGATTATAATGCATGAATAACACGTAGTTTAACGAAATTTTCAATTAAATATCGTAATGGTTCACGAGCAAAAACCTCACATTAATACAAAACACAAAACCACATTTTAACTGAACATTTTATAATGAATTGAAAGTGCTTAAACGTAGTTCACAGAATACACTTTATTATCATAAATTACATTACCCACAATAATACCTACACGCGCTGAAAAGCTGCATTTAGAACTTTCAGCATTTATTTTGTGAAACATTCAAGTGCGTAAAAGCTTTAATTAAATGTCAGTTACGTTTGAATTAAATAGCATAATTTTTAGCCTTGTAATTAAAACTAATTGGTAGATACTTTTAGGCCTAATTGAACCAAGGCTATTTGTTCAGAGTTCTCCTTATAGTTGTGATATATCTATATATATAAAATGGTAAACTGACTGACTGGACTGACTGTGATATATCAACACACAGCCCAAATCGCTGGTCCTAGATTCCACCCCTAAAGGGGTGAAATAGCGGATGGAAGTTTATATGAAAGTCCGTCAGTTTTGAAGTTAGGATCTTCAAATTGTGTATTTAGGTTGACAATTGAAAATTAATTTATACGTGTCTCAGCGTTTTTGATAATTCTTCCCCCGAAGGGTTAAAAATGGGGGATGAAGGAACGTTATCGGATATTATTCGATATCCACGCGGGCGAAGCCTCGGGCAAAAGCTAGTTTTGTATAAAAACCAATATTGCAATCTATTGTAACCACAGTGTCAGTCAGTTAGCTCTGGGTTGAAAGATTACCCTGATTGGCGCATTGAAGAAGTTTTATGATGTTGATAACACTATATTTAACTAAATCGAATTAAAATATAGATCAAAACTAGAAAATGGGTGATTTTTTAATACACAGAATGCCTCATCCACCTTCATACACGTACGCCGGTTGTGAGTACTACGCATCCTTACCAATAAGTTCAGTGTATGTCCTTCTAGGGCATTCCCTCTCTACTTTGCCACTCACATCTGCCTTGTCAGTCAGCCTCTTAACATGACCAAACCATCTAAGCAATTTAAAAAGGACTGAAAACTCTGAAATAGGTAGATTTTAATACCAAATGATTTACCCTTCTACATAAAAGGTTTACCCAGTTTCATTGTACAATTTGCATGCTAACTATTCACTGAAACTCAAAGTCGATGAATATTACATGGAATAGACTTGGCAAAACAATAGAAATGAAAACACAATTCAAGTTGCCAACAAGAGAAATGAAAATAAATCGATCTTGGCCCAGTTTTCAGTTCACAACAATCCTTGTTTCAGCTGAAAATGCTTCAGAACTATGATACTTTTAGTATTGTATTTTAATATTGAATTGCACTGCAAGTGAACTTAATTTCCTTCCTACTTTGTTATCGTTAAGTACCCAATTAAAATTTCAATATCTGGTAGGTACTATACTTTCTATTGAAAATTAATGGTTTTATTGTTAATCTGTTCTAACATTTCATCACGCCTGTAATCCCTGAAGTAATCACATTTCGCCAGTTATGTTTAAGTCCCATGTAATAGGGGCCGAGCCTATTGCCGTCAACCGGACTCAATACCAGACTCCGTGACTGTTACTGAGAAATTCCTGATGGAAAAACCCATTAACACCTTGCCCGATCTGGGAATCGTACCCAGAACCTCATGCTCAGTAAATTTTTAAGTACTTCTTAAGTACTTAACTTCAAAAATCCATGTTTCTGATTAGAATGTCTACTTGAAATATTATAAAGGCGTTTCAAGTTAGATTTTCACTGTACAGTCGCCAGCGCATCAAGTAACCACAAACTGTAAAATTTTCTGCTTCGATTTTGAACTTAACTTTCAATATTTTATGGTTTAAAATCATTTGGAGAAATTTGATAGTTTGTGGTAACTTGATGTGCTGGCGACTGTACATTCGGCTGCTATGTGAATAGAATATTGAAAAAAAAAACTTTTGTAGAAATAACTAAAAGGAGCCACACCGCAAATAACACCAAACAGTTAAACTTAAACTAATTCTTAACCAATCTAAGAGAAGTTAATAAAACAATCCTAACGAATATTATAAATGCGAAAGTAAGTCTGTTTGTTACCTTTTCAAGCCTAAACCACTGACCCAATCATCCTGAAATTTTTCACATAAGTTGTCAGATGTACAGAAATGGATATAACCCTATATCCATTTCTGTACACCTGACAACCTTTCATCCCGAAAAAAGTACTGTTCTCGAAGAAATCAACAATAACGTTCTTATGATAATAGATGGCGGCACGTGTCTTTCGAATCATGATTGAATTATATTATTACAAGCAGAGTACAACCCGATTAATTTTCAAATTCTAAATTAACGCGAGCGAAGGCCGGCAAAAGCTAGTTGATTAATATTTTCTCCAACTTGTTCTTTTCGTGTTTGTGTAATTTTTTTTGTTATGCGTCATATTTTGTGCAAATGAGTTTTCTTTCTTACTTATTTCTTTTATTGCGTAATCGTTCAAAAATGACAATTAACTTCATAAAAGTAAACACCACAAAATAAACCTAAACTTTCTAAACCAAAGTATTTAGTTTAGCCCAGCAGTTCCGATACAAAATAAATTAATCAAGCGAAGCCATTTGTAGTTTGCAACTGGCAACACCAGCAACACTGGCTGGCAACTAGTTTGACGTACAAATTACTAGGCGAACAGA
Organism: Noctua fimbriata; assembly: GCA_905163415.1. Taxonomy (NCBI): domain Eukaryota; kingdom Metazoa; phylum Arthropoda; class Insecta; order Lepidoptera; family Noctuidae; genus Noctua; species Noctua fimbriata. The sequence goes on from LR990937.1 coordinate 1,682,097, forward strand.
AATAATCAAAGTTGTGTTGCCTTCCTGTTTGGGAACAAGTAAGCATTAAGGCAGGGTTCGTTTGCCGATCGGTTGTTAGATTGTGGAAATGTTATTTGCTTAGTAATGGTACAGTTCCTTGTAGATTGTTTTAAGAGGTACATTGCTGCCACGCAGCAATCCTGTGAGCGCCTCATTCAGGTCTTGCGGAGCAGTAAATGGATGACCATGCATCCAAGTCGCTCCATGTAGGAGCATGGTATTCAGCTGCACCCAGACTAACGGGAGGCCGACCTCAACATGATTCTGAAAAGGCTAGGCTTGTATGATATGGTGTTGAATACATTCATACAGCATTTCCAATCAGCATTCCAGCATTCCAATAAAATTTAAGTGTCTGTTTATAATTTCAAAATAACAGCTTTTTACTGAATGCATAATAAATGAAAGTACTAGCGACCCGCCCCGGCTTCGCACGGGTGCAATATAAACATATAAACCTTCCTCTTGAATCACTCTATCTAAAAACCGCATCAAAATCCGTTGCGTAGTTTTAAAGATCTAAGCATACATAGGGACAGACAGAGGAAAGCGTTGTTTTATACTATGTAGTGATATACGTACTTATAGAAAAAAAACTTTTTTAAATTTTTGTCTATCTGTCTGTCCGTTGTTCCGGCTTATCTCCGAAACGGATGGCAATCGCTTTGCTGTTTTAGATTGCTTTAGATAATAGTTACCGCCTTACCTATTACCAATTTCCCAATACAACATTATTTTTAGTATATATGCGAAACCTGAATATAGTTTGTTCAGAATAAGTAACTGAATCAATTCCAATAATTTTTAAACCATGTTATATTTTTTCCCAATAATATTAAAAACAGTTAAAAGTTGGATACCTAGCGACTTTGAGTACCTATCGCAATAATTTAGGTATCTACTGCCAAATTAATATTATAAATGAGCTCAAGACGACGATGGAGGCGCGCGCTGCGTGGTGACCGCGTTTTTGTGCGGACAACTAGGTAACAGAACAAGCTTCTAACTTTGTGATTTTTCATGATACAGTTTTGAAATTTTGTACATAGATTGTTTAAATAAAAATATTAGACACGTATAACAGGATTCACATATACTAAAACTAATATTGTATATTCCTACACCTTATGTGAAGAAAAGTTTCTCCTACGAGATCTGTTTCCTATAGTAACGGTAATACATACTGCTTATTTGTAACAATGAAGACAGAAACCCAATATTATTTATTGAAACCCAATTTAGCATTCTTAGTTTACAGAAATGAATATTCAAATAATTTGTATGCAGTGAGCCTGCACAATATCTACTTAATTCCGTGAAATCTGGGTCCCGGTTGTGTATCGAAAACTTTCCAGTCCACTCCACTGTTTCAGCTAAAAAAAGTAGTTCAGAAGGCTTACATTATTGTCGTAATAATATTTTACATAACGGTTATGACAATGACCCTGTTGGTGATATCGGTGGGCTACTATTCTTTTTGTTAACGTTTTCTTTTTATATTCAAAGATATTAAGTATGTGAAAAAATTGAAAAAGAATAATAATAATGACACTAAAATGATTAATGTTGTGTTTTAATCGTTTACTACAGAACTAACTCATTGGTGTTTTAAACACTACTGCTGATGAGGTTCTGGCACTGATCCTGAGGTTCCCGGAGCGGGAAAAGTGCTATTGTGTTTTTTCATCAGATATTTGCGCCCATTTGAAGTTTTTTGGTCACCCCCTTGTTTTAAACAAGACTGCCGAAATGTCGAATAATAATAATAATAATAATAATAACGTCTTCATAACAGACTTATCAAATTTTCTTCAAAATCTTTTAAAATATAAATATTTAAAAGTTATACCCGAAGATTTAACCGATACCACCGTTTTATTAATAGCCTTTTTAAATAAAAATACCAAAATGAAAACGAAATTCAATAGAAAACCAAAGAAAAAAACCACAATTTGGAATTGACACAATGACATTGTCTGTCACAAAAATTTTGAAGAAGACGAATATATAATATGAAGATAAATGTTGACCAGAGCAGCAGCAAAACGCGCACGCCTATCGCCTCCGGACCCGTCGCTCAGCTCCGCCTCGCCGCCGCCGGAATCCAGCCCCGTCATGAGTGCTGTGACACCGGCCGTGGCAGTTGCGTCGAGCTCGAGCGATGAGTATTTCTCTCCGCCGACGACGCCACCACCTGTTCGTCGACGGGGAGGACGCCGGCCGCCGGACGGTTTAGGACCTCGAGGCCCACCGGCCTCTGATAGGGTCCCAGCTCCCGGCGGGAGTGTGCAGCGCATGCGATGGACGCAATCCATCAATGAAAACGTCATGCGCTCATACTATGGGGCTACAGAGGGAGGAAACAACCTGACCGCGTACCGTGTTCGGATGCTCTCTCTATTTCAGGTGCTTGAACCAGCTGTCAACGTGTCGGCACAACGACTGTCGGATCAGGTGCGAGTCATCCAGCGTAATCGTATGTTGGATGACACCGTACTTGATCGCTTGCGGACTGAAATGCAGAGTAGCCATGTCATTGCCACGCCGCCGCCGCAGGCTGTGGTTCCACCACAGTCTACTATAATACCGAATCGCGATAACGACGTGAGTAATGACATAGTTACTAATGTAAGTACCCAGTGTAATGAGGAAATGAGGAGTGCTTTGGAGGGTGCGATTCGAGAATATCGGTTCATGCAACCCGACCTTAGACCACGCATACCTCGTTTGCCCATGCATAACAAAAATAGGGCGCTGGTGGCTGTCCTGGATTCGCAGTTGTCAAACTATTTTGATAACTGCGAAGACCTCACCGATGCTCACTCAATCCTGTATTGTGCGGCTGTAGCGGCATGTCGTGTAGCTCATGTCAAATTTTCTAATGACAGAGCTACACGACCTAAACCAGCCGTACCGCCATGGCAGTACAGGATTGAACGACGTATTGGTGGGGCCAGAGCACTCATCGGCAAACTGATCTGCTTCAGGGAGGGCAATACTCGTCCTAGGGTGATGCGTTTTGTGAGGCGGGCGTTCTCGGGGACTGATATCAGTCCTCGAGACTACATGTCCCGTATCACAGAGCGCATCGACTTCCTGAAGCAGAAAGTGTATGCATGGGCAAACCGTATTCGTAGGTATAAGCGGCGGGTGGACCGATACACTCAAAATCGCACTTTTCAAAGAGATGAAAGGTGGGTATACAGGGCTTGGGAGCGCCCGGACCAAGGTGTGGCTGACACGCGCCTACCGGATGATGATGCCATGTGTTCGTTCTGGCGCAGCATCTGGTCGGTGCCTGTTAGCCATACCGAGGGTGAATGGACTCAGGGGGTCGAGCGAGCGTGCGATCTAGTACCAGAAATGGGGGCAATCACTATCAGCCCCCAAGACGTAGTTCGTGCAGTCCGTCCGTTGCCTAACTGGAAATCTCCAGGGCCGGATGGACTGCACAACTTTTGGATTAAATGGTTCACAAGGTCGCACGCTCGCCTGGCGATCCTGTTCCAGTCAGCCTTAGAGTCAGGGTCGCTACCAGAGTTCCTGACAACAGGTATAACCCACCTGCTCCATAAATCGGGTAGTACTGCGGAGCCCAAAAATTATAGACCAATTACCTGTCTTCCGACGGTCTATAAAGTTCTTACATCCATTTTGAGAGCTAAAATTAACAAACACATTGATGACAATTCTGTCATGTCCGCTTCTCAAAATGGATGTAGGAACGGGTCCCGCGGTACTAAGGAGCTACTCCTCATTGATATGGCCATTAGTCAACAGGTTCGCCGTTCCCGAAGGGATCTGTCGACATGTTGGATAGACTATAAGAAGGCCTATGACTCGGTGCCACATACATGGCTCATGAGGGTGCTAGAGTTGTATAAAGTTGATGCAACTCTGCGCACCTTCCTGATGTCATGTATGGGGCAATGGAGGACAGTCCTTCGCTATCCAGGATGTCGGCAAATCCAGAGGAATAGTGAGCCGATAAGGATAGAGCGAGGTATATTTCAGGGCGATAGTTTGAGTCCACTTTGGTTCTGCTTAGCCTTGAATCCTCTTAGCACGCTGCTGGAGGATTCAGGTCTAGGCTATCGGTTGAGGAGAGGTGGTCAAGTTATATCTCACCTCCTTTACATGGATGACCTGAAACTCTTTGCCCCCAACGATTTGCAACTGATGGAGCTACTGAAGGTAACTGAAACTTTCAGTAGCGCCATCAGGATGGAATTTGGTGTGGACAAATGTGCGGTCATGCATGTAAAGCGAGGGGAGATTGTGGAATCTGTGGGAACCCAGCTCTCGGATTCCATAAATCTTAGATCCCTCTCAGCAACCGAAACCTATAAGTATTTGGGTATGTCGGAAGCGCTGGGCATCAATGTTGCTGACATGAAGCAATCGTTGAAGGAGCGCTTCTTTGGCCGCCTGAAAAAAGTATTTAATAGTCTTTTATCAGGCGGCAATAAGGTACGTGCCTTCAACGGTTGGGTCATGCCGGTTCTGATGTACTCTTTCGGCATACTCAAATGGACTCAAACAGAACTAGACGCCCTGGATAGGAGGGTCCGTACATTGTTGACGGCATATCGAATGCATCACCCGCGTTCTTCTATTATGAGACTGTATATCCCGCGGAAGTGTGGGGGTCGAGGCTTTTTAAACGCTAAGACTCTCCACAATCGCGAGATATGCAGTCTCAGGGAATATTTCCTTGAAACCGACGTGGGGATGCATCGAGATGTGGTCGCAGTGGACAAGGGCCTCACCCCGCTTTCCTTGGCTAAAGAGAACTGGCGCAAACCCTTAGTGCTTGACACTAACGACCGCATGGAGGTATGGCAGAGTAAAGAGCTTCACGGACGCTTTTTCCGGGCCCTGCATGGGCCCGATGTAGACCTATCAGCGTCCGTAGCCTGGCTACGTTCCGGGGACCTCTTCGGAGAAACCGAAGGTTTTGTCTGTGCAATTATGGATGAAGTTATGATGACGAATAACTACCGGAGATTTATTGTGAAGGACGGTACGGTTGACATATGTCGGGCATGCCACCGTCCAGGCGAATCAATCCGTCACATTATCTCCGGGTGTTCTCGTCTGGCTAACGGAGAGTACTTGCATAGACACAACCTTGTAGCCAGGATTATCCATCAGCAACTAGCTCTAAAATACAACCTTGTGGAATCGGAAGTGCCGTACTATAAGTATGTGCCCGACCCAGTTCTCGAAAATGGCAGTATCACATTGTACTGGGATCAATCCATCATCACTGACAGGACTATTGTAGCCAATAAGCCTGATATAGTGGTGGTGGATCGATCAGAGCGGCGCACAATGATTGTTGACATAACGGTCCCGCATGATGAGAACCTCGTGAAAGCCGAGAAAGATAAGAAAATCAAGTATCTTGACTTGGCTCGCGAGGTTGTCGACATGTGGGATGTGGACTCAGCGATCATTGTGCCGATAGTCGTATCAGCCCATGGCTTAATTGCCAAGAGCCTCGACCAATACCTGAGGAGGCTCTCGTTAGGCAGCTGGATCAAGGGCTTGATTCAGAAAGCGGTACTTTTGGACACGGCTCGTATTGTTAGGAGGTTCCTCTCCCTGGAGCCCTGACCGCCGGTAGCTTGGACCCTGCTCCCGATACCGGTGGGCTACAATTTTTTATATTTTTAAATGTTTTTTTATATATATTTTTTTAAGGAATATTTAAAAATGTAAAATAATTTGTAAAAATTTAAATAAAGGAAATAATAATAATAATTGATCGGTACTCACAGAATCGCATGTTCCAGAGCGATGAGAGGTGGGTATACAGAGCTTGGGAGCGACCCGAGCTAAATATGACAGACGTGTGCCGCCCGGATGATGCTGCTACGAGTTCTTTCTGGCGCAGCATCTGGTCGGTGCCCGTCTGTCATACTGAGGCTGACTGGATGCGTGATGTCGAACGAGTGTGTGAACCTATCCCAGAAATGGAGCCAATTTTGATTACACCTTTAGATATAGCCAGAGCAGTTCGTCCGTTACCGAACTGGAAGTCACCGGGACCGGACGGACTGCACAACTTCTGGCTCAAATGGCTTAGTAGTTCACACACTTGCCTGGCATCCCAATTCCAGTCATCCTTAGAGTCTGGGTCCTTACCGCAGTTTTTAACAACAGGCGTTACCCACCTGCTCCATAAGTCAGGTAGTCCCGCGGAACCCAAAAATTATAGACCGATCACGTGTTTGTCTACGGTCTATAAACTTCTTACATCCATTTTGAGAGCTAAAATTAATACACACATTGACAAAAACTCCATTATGTCTGCCTCTCAAAATGGATGTAGGAATGGGTCCCGCGGTACTAAGGAGCTACTCCTCATCGACATGGCCATTAGCCAACAGGTTCGTCGATCCCGCAAGGATCTGTCTACATGCTGGATAGATTATAAGAAGGCCTACGACTCGGTGCCACATACATGGCTCATGAGGGTGCTGGAGTTGTACAAGATAGATGCAACTCTACGCGCCTTCCTTGAGTCGTGTATGGGGCAATGGAGGACGGTCCTTCGATATCCAGGATGTCGACAGATCCAGGGGAACGATGAACCTGTATGGATTAAACGGGGAATATTCCAGGGCGACAGTCTGAGCCCACTATGGTTCTGTCTAGCCCTGAATCCTCTGAGCACATTGCTGGAGGATTCAGGTCTAGGCTACCGGTTGAGGAGAGGTGGTCAGGTCATATCTCACCTTCTTTACATGGATGATCTGAAACTCTTAGCCCCCAACAAATTGCAACTGATGGAGCTACTGAAAGTAACTGAAACTTTCAGTAGCGCCATCAGGATGGAATTTGGTGTGGACAAATGTGCAGTCATGTATGTAAAGCGAGGGGAGATTATGGAATCCGAGGGAATTCAGCTCTCGGATTTCATACACCTGAGATCCCTCTCCTCATCCGAAAGCTATAAGTATTTGGGTATGTCGGAAGCGTTAGGCATTAACGTAACTGACATGAAGCAATCGTTGAAGGAGCGCTTCTTTGGACGCCTGAACAAGGTATTACATAGCCTTCTTTCAGGCGGAAACAAGGTGCGCGCTTTCAACGGTTGGGTCATGCCGGTTTTAATGTACTCTTTCGGCGTACTCAAATGGACTCAGACCGAACTCGATGCCCTGGATAGGAGAGTTCGTACACTGCTTACCGCAAACCGGATGCATCACCCACGATCATCAGTGATGAGGCTGTACATCCCGCGGAAGTGCGGGGGTCGAGGGTTTTTAAACGCGAAGTCCCTTCACAACCGCGAGATGTGCAGTCTCAGAGAATATTTTTTAAAAGTCGAGGTGGGTATGCACCGAGATGTGGTCGCAGTGGACAAGGGACTCACCCCGCTGTCCATGGCTAAAGAGAACTGGCGCAAACCTGAAGTACTTACTACCGATGACCGCAAGGAAGTATGGCAAGGCAAGGAGCTTCACGGGCGCTTCTACCGGGCTCTTCATGGGCCCGATGTAGATTTTCTAGCGTCCGTATCCTGGTTATGCTTCGGCGACCTCTTTGGAGAAACTGAAGGTTTTGTCTGTGCGATTATGGACGAAGTTATGTTGACGAACAACTATCGGAAATATATTATGAAGGACGGGACGGTTGACGTGTGTCGGGCATGTCACCGTCCGGGTGAGTCCATCAGACATATTATTTCTGGTTGTTCTCGTCTGGCTAACGGCGAGTACTTGCACAGGCACAACCAAGTAGCCAGGATTATTCACCAGCAACTTGCCTTGAAATATAAACTTGTGGAATCTGAGGTACCGTACTACAAGTATGTGCCCGACCCAGTTCTCGAGAAAAACCATGTCACGCTGTACTGGGATCAGTCTATCATTACTGACAGGACTATTGTCGCCAATAAGCCTGACATAGTAGTGATAGACCGATCAGCGCGCCGCGTAATGATAGTCGATGTTACCATCCCGCATGACGAGAACCTCGTGAAAGCTGAGAAAGAGAAACAAATAAAATATCTCGACTTGGCACACGAGGTTGTCGACATGTGGAATGTGAACTCGGCTATCATTGTGCCGATCGTCGTGACGGCCAATGGCCTTATAGCCAAGAGCCTCGATGACCATCTTTCGAAGCTCTCCTTAGGCGGTTGGATCAAGGGCCTGATTCAGAAGGCAGTACTCCTCGATACGGCTCGTATTGTGAGGAGGTTCTTGTCTCTGGAGCCCTAACCACCGGTAGCTTGGACCCTGCTCCCGCTACCGGCGGACCACTATTTTTTATATTTTTAAATGTTTTTTATATAGTTTTTGTTAAGAAATATTTAAAAATGTAATAAGTGTGTTATAAAATAAATAAAGGAAATAATAATAATATTCCACAACTATCACACAACGCCGTCTAGTCTCAAGCTAAGCAGAGCTTGTGTTATGAGTACTAGACAACTGATAAACATACTTATATATTTCTAAATACCTCATCTTTTGAAATTTATAATTCGAATGTAACTACTGGATTGACAGTTCCAGATTTTTTGAAGCCTTGGCAAAGATGAATGTTGTCAGTACAAAAATAAATTCCTACTAAAAAAAAAAACGAGAAAACTGTATACTTATAAGCACCAACTGATGTCACATCGACAAAAGTTATCCTTCTGATCTTTCATATTCTGTGGTCGCTATTTAAATCACCAGCTTTACTCATTGAGCGGTTGGTGCCATTTATTAGAATATTCAATTGGTCGGAGGTATTATTATGAATTGAGTTATTCAATTATAAGGCATCTTGATAAATTGGTTTGACAAGTTATTGGGACTGTTGTTTACCTATTGGTAAGATCCTTTTGGAAGGGCTTTTCTGATTGAGATGTTTCAAATTTGAAATAACTATTTATACCTACCTGAAAATAAATTTCAACAACTTCGGAAGATTACGCGTGGTAAAACATGACATTTGCACGTATGTTGTAGGCTTCTCAACGCAGATATAATTTTCGTCGGTTATTAAAAACAAAAATGTTTCATACGAAAGTCAAATATCGACACAGGCAAAATGTATGAAACAGCAGATTATATCAGCTGCTTATTTTTGTCTATTTCATTTTGCACGAGTTTTACCGGTAAGTATTTTTACATACACCTCAAAAATACTGTGTTCAAATCATTTCCAACACAAATTATTTTATTACCCTAAAACGCAACGCAACACGCTTAATAAATCTCCCACGTAGGGATTCCTAATGTTTGCCCAACGACCATCATCCATCTAAAATCAAATAACGTAATTATTTGCCGAAAGCATTTGCTCTCTACGGAGGGACGCGTTGCCGCGTGGCAGCCATATTAGAACCACTCGACCCCTTTTGCTGTTCAAAATAGATAGTTTGTTCTAATATAGACCGTAACACAACCCAATAAAGGCCAATTATTTTTGGTCATTGTTCGAAAAATACAAAAATAATTTTGTTTCTACTAACACTCACAATGCATTACCAAAATAATTTAATTTCGAAATTCTGATTAATGTATGTTATTGAGAATAGATAACGTTCAAATTCGCGTGCTCTTTTATTTAAAAACCAAAAATAAAATGTTTGTTACCGTATAGTTCGCCACGCGGCATCTTTTCATTGGTATCTATTTGAATTTCGAACTTCAAATTCGGAATTTGTTTTTCATCAGCCGGTTCCCGTTTACGATTGGACTGTCATCAAGTGAGTTCCCTATTGTCAATTTGATTTATTTGTCTATGAGATTTTTGGTCAGCAATTAGGGTGGGAAATTAATTATTTGTTTATAGTATTACATCAGTATCATTAAACTTGGTATACTTGGAGTAATTTTTATTTAATGTTTGAATAATTCAACCTCGGCATAATGTTACCACAACAAAATAAAACACGTAGGCTGAATAGCTTATTATCTTTATTCAAGTAACGTTTCCGTACTTAAAATTCAGCAAAAGAAGAAAAATGAAAAAGACGTTAAGAAAAACTTAGTAAAAAGATTGTATTCTTAACATAAAGTTAACGAATTTTGTGTACGACGTAGTCATGATAAAGTAATCTTGAAAGTCATGACTAAACATGATTTATTTCTTGCCAGATGGACCTTAGGCATTCTTTAGACTTTAGATATGACTTGTTTAATGTGTTTAGTTTTTAAACTTGCTTGAGCCTTCTGCTTTCAGATTTAAAGACGAAAACCTAGTGGCAATCATTAGGAACTTAGGTATCTATTGTAGTTAAATAAGTACTTAATAATATTCATGATTGTTCTTTCCGCTTTCAGTGAAAATACCACAGACATACATAGATAAACCTAAATAATGCAAGACCACTTATTTCGCGTGCCCGGCTTAAACTAATTTGTTTGAAAATAACATTACAACTCAAGAACTTATTTCTAGATATTCGAAGAACAAAAAGTCTATTAATATAGCTTTTTTTATATATTAACTAGGTAGGTGAATACTGTTTATGAAGGTAGTCAAAAAATGGCACCATTGGTTTTTAAACGGATCGTGTTATTTGCGATATCTAGGTATAATCTATATCAGTGGAAAATACCTATACAATACATTTTTACACATAATTATCATGTGCCAAGATTTCTTTAAAAAACTGGGCATTACTAAAGGTCAACAATTACAAATAGGCTAGGTATCTTTAGCTTGTCACTGCTATTCGAAAAAGACCCTTATTTTCAAACGTAACTAACAATAACGAATAATTCTTGAACAAATGACATGCGAACATATTTGCATGTCATTTGTCACGCTCCACTCTGGTAGTCTAATAAATCCCATCATGCTGACAACCGTATTCTTTGATAATAAGTTTCCGATTTCAAGAGACCCCCTTGTTTGTACTACCAATTGATTTTGACCTCATTTGCTAAGCAGTGAAAGTTTAATTTGGCTTGTCTAAGTTACAATTGCAGTGCTATGGCCTCAATAAATTCTAGTTTATACTGTCGTTTAATCATAATTTTGTAAAAAAAAAATATTTTGAATATAGTTCATATTGTGTAGTGTTCAAAATTCAAAATTCATACTTTCATAGACAATTTGTGAGTAATGCTATTCTGTTTTAGTAACCTACTTACGTACTGTAGTCAGACTAGAACCAAAACAGCATCAATTGCGCATATTTATGTTAAATCGTCCTCAGATTAGCAGAAAGCCAACATCTATTTCGGTTGACATATATGATAATTATAATTGTAGGCCAAATAAGTGGCTAATTAGTTCAGGAATCTAGGTGAAACATGGGCCGTGTTCTAATATTAGTGATCATCACGCAGACAGAAAACACATTGATATATTTATAGTATTTTGATATATCGTTATAGTATTTTATATATCCTTGTAGTTTAGCTTAGTAATAAATTAAATTTTTGCAGATATATTTACACCTACCACTGTTTGTCTCTGCATCACCCAAAGCTTGACTGGTAGAAAATGCCTATGGCATTAAGTCCGCCTCTGTACTTTGTGCTTGAAGTGTTAAATAAATAAATAAATAAATAAAAAACACGTTGGGTTTTCCAAATAAATTAGTAACAAATGATCGCGATGATCACGTATTCGCGCAACGATCGCATATAGTAGGACACGGATTAAGAATAATATTATTAATAGGAACACGTAATTTAATTGGAGTTGTATCTTGCTTAGACACATCACATGAATAGAAACAAATACTATAAATAGGCACATATAATTACATATCGAATTTTACTCATGTAATTAGATAAAATCGCCTTTATTGTACAAAGTCACGACGGCGTCAAAATAAATGTAAATACGCAATAGACACAGGAAAAATATTAACAGTTAAAAAGTTGTGTAAACCAATTATTTTGTACAGACTATCACCCTTTTCTGTCAATTCCATGACAGCACAGGATAGTGTGACAATAGCCAACAACCGGTCTGATTGTTGATAAATCTGTTTTTGTGAAACATTTATATTCGATTCGTGACGGTAGATGACGAATGTTCGAAGTCCTATTGTCTAACGGAAGAGTACCTACCTAATTAGCTTCATTGATATCATCGAGTAATTGTGTAAATGAGACACAACAAACAAAATATTGTTACCCCATTTTAGATGGCTAAAAATTTCAAAGTATGAAAATAGTGATTGATATGTTAAACACCATATTTTTACCACCAATGTTATTTTAAATGTAACTTCTTTATCTACCTATACAAATAAATAAAATTGAAGTGTCTGTTTGTAATTTCAAAGTAACAGCTTTTTACTGAATGCATGTGGAAGTAGGTACATACTGTTCTTAAGACAAAAACATTTTTTTTATTTTTGTCTGTCTGTTATCTGTTTAGTACAGCTAATCTCCGAAACGACTGGACCGATTTTGAAGGTACTTTTACTGCCAGATAGCTGATGTTATTTTTTATTTTAGAAAAACAACTAGGGTTTCGTACAATGAAATTAACACCCTTGAAATTGTGAACAAAATACAAACGGCTAATCTCCGAAACAGCTGAATCGATTTTGACAGAACTTTTACTGGCAGATAGCTGATGTTATAAGGAGTAACTAAGGCTACGGTAAAAGGGCTAGTAAAAACTAAAAATCAGTTTACCTTTTATTCTGATACTACAAACTAAATGACTCAGTTAAGTAAAGCATTAGGTAGTAATTATTGTCACACAGCTGATACCAAAACAATTACATTCCTACAAAAGTATTACCGTTCACCAATACCCATAATTACCTTACTTTTTACTTTTATAAACCAACTTCATTGCCAATATAAAACGATGGATATTATTACGGAATTGAACCGCAGTAATTTCACGCTACATTGAGCGCCTAATCAATTTTGACTGCCCACCTGTTCATTGATATGATATTGTACTTAAGTGATATGTATACTTAAATGATCCTGTAACTGCACATCGAACATTTTTTCTCCTATTGTAAAAAAAATACCAGTTTTTAATGTGGTTCTTTGAAATATATATTAGTCGAGTAATCTAGCCTAGTTGCCACCTCCGTCCACGCTAATTATATTTAGAGCACTTTTTTTATTGGAATTCTTCAAATGACCGCTTCCGCTCTGGGCGCAGTGGAAGGGAGTGTCAGGCTTCTACTGACTAAAACCCATCCATGTTCCTTCTTTGCACTTTGTGTTTCAGGGGCGCGGTATCTCTTTCGAACAGTCCCGCAGCCCCGGCAGGCATGGGCCCTTGCGGACCCCTTCCTGGTTGCTGACAAATCCTTAAGGCGCGCGTGGAACACGAACGCGCCGATAATATTTAGAGCTGTGTTGTTTCTTACCATATCGACAAAAGCTAATAATTCACCCAAGAACTTTAATCCATATAATTATGATCATGTTCTACATATCACCCTTGCAATCTCACCCAGTCATTCTATAACTGTCACTGCATTAGACACTACAATAACATTTATCGACATAATAAACGACTACCATCGATTAACTGTAACACGTTAACCCTCAATCAACCAATGTAACAGCCCACAGACACAATGATAGCCAATTCGTCACGGGTTGACATAAATTAACCATTATTTCACACCGATCTATAGATCCTCGATCAATATGGCCGGCGATGTATGAAACGAGTGGATCCCATGAATGAAGGGCTCTCACAATCGGTGATTCGTCATACAACTTGTATACTTTTGTATGAGATTTGTTCTATTGTGTAACCGGTACTTATGTCTTTTGTAACATCTTGTATCTGAAGTGTGCAAGATGGAGAAATTGCGCGGAAAATATAAGAGGGTTGAATTCAATGGTCGTCACTGGAATACGTTAGTTGTAACGCGAAAATAATTTTATGGTGTTTTATTTTTTAAATGCGTCTTTGAGTCTTTTATTACATTGAATTAGGTTTTGAAGTAGTTACTTACATGGTGTGAATCTGCAACGCGTAGAATTATTTACCAATGTAGAATGTGGGGTCTCAGGGGTCTCAGGTCACAGCTGCTGTACCCCGCCATTTTAATTATTTTAAGAAAATTTAATGGTAGTTCATTTGGTTATTCTGTAGATTACAACACAAGGTGGAACTGACACCGATGCGAAATCGGTTACCACGTATTCAGTACATCATTCTGAGCCCGACCACAAAGAAATTTTCAATTTTCATCGGTTATTAAAAAAAATCAGCTGTTCCTTATATTTTGACCGTGTATTTATTTATTTATTTATTAACACTTCAAGCACAAAGTACAGAGGCGGACTTAATGCCATAGGCATTTTCTACCAGTCAACCTTTGGGTGATGCAGAGACAAACAGTGGTAGGTGTAAATATATCTGCAAAAATTTAATTTATTACTAAGATAAACTACAAGGATATATAAAATACTATAACGATATATCAAAATACTATTTATTTGTATGTATTGCACGTTTGTAGGAAAAAGCTGTTCTTTTTAAGTAATTGGTGAAAAATTTCTATGTGGTGGGGTACAGAATGATGTACTGACTAATATAATATCAGCATCATTCTAATACTTTCTTTTTTCTTTTCTTTTATTTTTGAATCATGGGCCTATGAATAAAATTTCGTATGAACCGATGATAATACATAAGAAAAATATACTCGACGTGAAAATCTTACTTAATATTATAAATGCGAAAGTTTGTGAGGATGTATGCATGTCTAGATGTTTGTTACTCTTTCACGCAAAAACTACTGAACGGATTTGGATGAAATTTGGCACAAAGATAACTTATAACCTGGATTGAATATAAAATGGCTGTTGCGGAAGGTGGCTAAGCTGAGAGAGGATCTAAAGTTCACACCACCACGTCTTTGTGCGGACAACTAGGTAACAGAACAAGCTAATAACTTTGTGATTTTTCGTGATACAGTTTTGAAATTTTGTACCTACATAGATTCTTTACATAAAAATACTCGACACGTGTATCAGGTTTCGCATATACTAAAACTAATGTTGTATACTAAAGGCTAACTGTTTAGCCGATACACCAGCCGCTTCTTGTACGCTGACGACCTTGCTATTAGGCTGCTATTTTTTATTTAAAGTGTGTACCGTTATGCTAACACCCTGTATACCAATGGGAATTCATCATCATCATCATCATTTCAGCCGAAAAGTCCACTGCTGGACATAGGCCTCCTCCAAGAAGGGGGGTTTTGCCATAATCGCCACGCTTGGCAGGCGGGTTGGCGATCGCAGTATGGTTGTTGTAGAAACAGAGAACGCTGCTGCCCATTCTCTGGTAAGTCCCTTAGTCGCCTCTTACGACACCCACGGGAAGATATGGGATGGTGCTATTCTTTACGTCCGGACACCATACAGAACAGAATGGGAATTCATTCAGTAAGAAATAGCTAAATTACGTACAAACTTATTATTTCCAGTACAATAAACAAAAATTTCCTGAAGTAAGACAGCCCGCGAACACTTTGTATACTTAAATAAAAATTCCTTGTACATTTTCACAATTTCATCTCTAGCGTTATTATGTTCCAAGTTTTTTCAATTACATCCCATCTTCAAACATTGTTACTGTAATTTAAACCTTAACTCCAAAATTTAAGGCTGATTATCGTTATTTGTTTAGGTGAAGAGGTTTGTCGCTTGCGAGAATATTTGTTTCGTAATTCATAATTTCTTATTGTCGATTTGAATAACGTTTTGTGGAAAGAACTCATTTTGAAAGGTAAGTAGGCGTCCACTGAAAGTTATTAATCTGCGAAATATTGAAATTTTGTCATCTCTCGGGAGTCTTATAAACACGAAAATACGATGTCTTTTTTGTCTGCATCTACATTAAAAAAACCTAAAAGCGCCTTAAACTAAAAATAACATCTACCTTAGGTACTTATTTATAGAACTATTAAAAACAAATATTCAAGGGATAATACCCATTATTATGACGTAGGTCGGTACGAAAGAGGAAAAAAAACGACTACACTAGACTTTGTAACAAATTACCTTTGTGTTGCTAATACTAGGTTTAATAATTCTGAATGGATGGCCGGTCTGGGTCACCAGCAACACGACAAAACTGCCCAAGCATGCGTACCGAAAACCTCTGTCTACTCTTAGAAGCTTAAGCGTGATGTTATGTTATACAGGGTGGAAGGCACACCGACGCACAAACGCTTAAGTCGTATTCACCACGTATTCTAAACCTGAACGGTAATTTATAAAAAAAAATCAGCCGTTCTAATTTTGAAAACGTGTTGCGCCGACCCCAAAAAAGAGTGGGAAAGATGGAAAGACGTCATTTTTTTGTGATTTTTTTTCTTTTATTTAAAAAAAAACTTAAATTTTTCCAACAGATTTATGGAGGTTCTATATCTACACCATTTTAGCTTCCCGTATGGGACTAAAATCGTATAGATATTATATAGGATGACTGGTAGGTACTTAGTGACCGATACTTAAACACGTGATTGTACTCATGATAACAAACAACTTTCCCAAAGATATTTTTTTTTAATACTGATTCACTTTTATCACAATAACACGACAGCCGGCTTTGACCTTTGACCTATCAGCTGTTAGTCGCGTGACGCCGTTCTGTGTCATTACTATCCCGTGCAACATCAAGTGGGTAGGCAGAGCACCCACGCGGCTCGCAAACCTGTTCCATAAGTTTTATTGTGTTACAATAAAAGCCAATGAGTATAAGAAAATTGTTTCTTTGGGAAAGTTGTTTGTTATCATGAGTACAATCACGTGTTTAAGTATCGGTCACTAATTAGCATATCTACCTAATCTCATCTAATTTATATATCTATTATATAGGTATATATATAATAATATAACTAGCATATATAAACGTACTTAATTATTTTCTTTTTTCGCAAAAAATGTGGAACGCTTCACGATTTTGCGTGTCATCCTTGCGCAGGGGCCATGCTAATCTTCTCTGTATCGTTCCAATTTTAGTTGATGTACTGCCGAAGCAAGTACATTTGTACAGCACAGTCGGTTGTATCTCTAACTAGAGGCGATGAAAACTTTACTTGCGCGATGCAGGTTTCTATTGTTGTGAAATATTTCATCATATTTTTAAAGACAGCGCGTTCGAATCCGACTACCTGTTTTTCTTTTTGAATGTTTATTATTACGTATTATGATTTTTTTTATACTTTTCGTTGTCTTTGATTCTGTTGCTTTTTATAATTTCTGTAGTTCATAATAAAGCTGTTAAAAAAAATAAAAAAAACAATAATTATCCGACTGTTAATAAATAAGAGATAAATAAAACAATCGTAAGACATTCGTTATCGCATTCTTTAACATATTGACTATGACGATGCATTCGTCATTCGTATCGGTATCGTAATAGACATATCGTTACATCGCTAATTAAAACGTTTGTAAAAAAAAATGTAATTTAATATTAAAAAAGCTGTTCCTTTTCCAATTGTAAATTAATAAGGGTTAGTCAATAGCTCACCACCGTTTAAAATGCGACTACAAAACTGTGAAATGTGGGTACGATATAACATCTCACTCTATACGGGCTCAGAACGCGATGCTATGTAAATAAATCAAAAAATGTGGAACGCTTCACGATTTTGCGTGTCATCCTTGCGCAGGGGCCATGCTAATCTTCTCTGTATCGTTCCAATTTTAGTTGATGTACTGCCGAAGCAAGTACATTTGTATTGCACAGTCGGTTGTTGTATAGCTAGGGGCGATGAAAACTTTACTTGCGCGATGCAGGTTTCTATTGTTGTGAAATATTTCATCATATTTTTAAAGACAGCGCGTTCGCATCCGACTACCTGTTTTTCTTTTTGAATGTTTATTATTACGTATTATGTTTTTTTTTTTTTACTTTTCTATGTTTTTGAATCTGTTGCTTTTTATAATTTCTGTAGTTCATAATAAAGATGTTAAAAAAAAAAAAACAATAATTATCCGACTGTTAATAAATAAGAGATAAATAAAACAATCGTAAGACATTCGTTATTGCATTCTTTAACATATTGGCTATGACGATGCATTCGTCATTCGTATCGACGAATGACGAATGCATCGTCATAGCCAATATGTATGCCGATACCGATGAATCGTAATAGACATATCGTTACATCGCTAATTAAAACGTTTGTAAAAAAAAATGTAATTTAATATTAAAAAAGCTGTTCCTTTTCCAATCGTAAATTAATAAGGGTTAGCCAATAGCTCACCACCGTATAAAATGCGACTACAAAACTGTGAAATGTGGGTACGATATAACATCTCACTCTATACGGGCTCAGAACGCGATGCTATGTAAATAAATCAAAAAATGTGGAACGCTTCACGATTTTGCGTGTCATCCTTGCGCAGGGGCCATGCTAATCTTCTCTGTATCGTTCCAATTTTAGTTGATGTACTGCCGAAGCAAGTACATTTGTACAGCACAGTCGGTTGTATCTCTAACTAGAGGCGATGAAAACTTTACTTGCGCGATGTAGGATTCCATTGTTGTCAAATATTTCATCATATTTTTAAAGATAGTACGTTCGAATCCGACTACCTGTTTTTCTTTTTGTATGTTTTTATACGCATTAATGCTTTGTTTTTATTTAAAGGTACAAACTAGACGCCAGCACATCAAGTTAATACAACTAAAAAAACTTGGAAAAAAAAAGTTTAGTCCGTCAGTTAGATTCTCAAAAAATATTGGACACGTATTTTTTCTTTTGTCACAAAAATGGCCACGATACAGCGCGCTGAAATCTTGTTTGACGTCACAATTTCTGTTACTTTTTACTGTCCAGTGACGTCACAAGCGCCGTGTCTTGAACTTTGATACGCTGTATCGTCGTCACATTTGATTATGCAAAAAAAAAGAAAAAATACATGTCCAACATTTTTTGGTGATCTAACTGACGGACTAAATTTCTTCTCATTTTTCCAAGTTCTACATTATCAATCAACTGTGAACTATGTCTTCGTACCGCCTGACCAAACGTCAGCGCTGTGACACAGATGATTGTGAGACACAGATGATTGTGAGACACAGTTGGTTGTATGTATAATTAGAGCGATGAAAACTTTACTTGCGCGATGCAGGATTCCATTGTTGTCAAATATTTCATCATATTTTTAAAGACAGTACGTTCGAATCCGACTACCTGTTTTTCTTTTTGTATGTTTTTATACGCATTAATGCTTTGTTGTTTTATTTAAAGGTACAAAATAGACGCCAGCACATCAAGCTACTACAACTAAAAAAACTTGGAAAAAAAAAAGTTTAGTCCGTCAGTTAGATTCTCAAAAAATATTGGACACGTATTTTTTCTTTTGTCACAAAAATGGCCACGATACAGCGCGCTGAAATCTTGCTTGACGTCACAATTTCTGTTACTTTTTACTGTCCAGTGACGTCACAAGCGCCGTGTCTTGAACTTTGATACGCTGTATCGTCGTCACATTTGATTATGCAAAAAAAATAAAAAATACATGTCCAACTTTTTTTGGTGATCTAACTGACGGACTAAGTTTCTTCTCATTTTTTCAAGCTTTACATTATCAATCAACCATGAAAGACGTCTTCGTACCGCCTGACCAAACGTCAGCGCTGTGACACGGATGGTTGTGAGACACAGTTGGTTGTATGTATAATTAGAGCGATGAAAACTTTACCTGCGCGATGCAGGATTCCATTGTTGTGAAATATTTCATCATATTTTTAAGGACAGCGTGTTCGAATCCGACTACCTGTTTTTCTTTTTGTATGTTTTTATTCGCATTAATGCTTTGTTGTTTTATTTAAAGGTACAAACTAGACGCCAGCACATCAAGCTACTACAATCTAGATTTTCAACTTTATCGCTAAAGCATTAGGTTCAAGGTTGATTGGGAAGATTTGACAGTTTCAGTTAGCTTGATGTGCTGGTGTCTGTACTATAATATTTGCATAGTTGTCGAATTATTAGAATTACATTTTAGTACCTAACTATTAATCTGTGACCTAACTATGTTTTAAGATCACATTCTCTTTGTATTTCATATAAGTAGGTACTCGTATGTACCTACATTTTAAATAATAATTTATAAATAATAAACTAGGTAGGTACCGTTAAAAGAACTTGTCAGAAACTGAATAAAAAAACAGTTAAGTAGGTACAATTATATTTCTACCAATAATTTTTCTAAAAAGTGAAGTTTTAATCTATATTATTTTCAAGATTATGAAATACTTTATTATAATAGGGTATGTGCCTGAAAAATAAGTTTAGTCCATCAGTTAGATTCTCAAAAAATATTGGACACGTATTTTTTCTTTTGTCATGTAAACCAAACAAGCTGTCCTTAAAAATATAATGAAATATTTCACAACAATAGAATCCTGCATCGCGCAAGTAAAGTTTTCATCGCTCTAATTATACATACAACCAACTGTGTGTCACAACCATCCGTGTCACAGCGCTGACGTTTGGTCAGGCGGTACGAAGACGTCTTTGCATGGTTGATTGATAATGTAAAGCTTGGAAAAATGAGAAGAAACTTAGTCCGTCAGTTAGACCACCAAAAAATGTTGGACATGTATTTTTTATTTTTTTTGCATAATCAAAAATGACCACGATACAGCGCGCTGAAATCTCGCTTGACGTCACAATTTCTGTTACTTTTTACTGTCCAGTGACGTCACAAGCGCCGTGTCTTGAACTTTGATACGCTGTATCGTCGTCACATTTGATTATGCAAAAAAAATAAAAAATATATGTCCAACATTTTTTGGTGGTCTAACTGACGGACTAAGTTTCTTCTCATTTTTCCAAGCTTTACATTATCAATCAACCATGAAAGACGTCTTCGTACCGCCTGACCAAACGTCAGCGCTGTGACACGGATGGTTGTGACACACAGTTGGTTGTTGTATAGGTAGGGGCGATGAAAACTTTACTTGCGCGATGCAGGATTCTATTGTTGTGAAATATTTCATTATATTTTTAAGGATAGCGTGTTCGAATCCGACTACCTGTTTTTCTTTTTGTATGTTTTTATTCGCATTAATGCTTTGTTGTTTTATTTAAAGGTACAAACTAGACGCCAGCACATCAAGCTACTACAATCTAGATTTTCAACTTTATCGCTAAAGCATTAGGTTCAAGGTTGATTGGGAAGATTTGACAGTTTCAGTTAGCTTGATGTGCTGGTGTCTGTATATTTGCATAGTTGGCGAATTATTAGAATTACATTTTAGTACCTAACTATTAATCTGTGACCTAACTATGTTTTAAGATCACATTCTCTTTGTATTTCATATAAGTAGGTACTCGTATGTACCTACATTTTAAATAATAATTTATAAATAATAAACTAGGTAGGTACCGTTAAAAGAACTTGTCAGAAACTGAATAAAAAAACAGTTAAGTAGGTACAATTATATTTCTACCAATAATTTTTCTAAAAAGTGAAGTTTTAATCTATATTATTTTCAAGATTATGAAATACTTTATTATAATAGGGTATGTGCCTGAAAAATATGTTTAGTCCATCAGTTAGATTCTCAAAAAATATTGGACACGTATTTTTTCTTTTGTCATGTAAACCAAACAAGCTGTCCTTAAAAATATAATGAAATATTTCACAACAATAGAATCCTGCATCGCGCAAGTAAAGTTTTCATCGCCCTAATTATACATACAACCAACTGTGTCTCACAACCATCCGTGTCACAGCGCTGACGTTTGGTCAGGCGGTACGAAGACGTCTTTGCATGGTTGATTGATAATGGAAAGCTTGGAAAAATGAGAAGAAACTTAGTCCGTCAGTTAGACCACCAAAAAATGTTGGACATGTATTTTTTATTTTTTTTGCATAATCAAAAATGACCACGATACAGCGCGCTGAAATCTCGCTTGACGTCACAATTTCTGTTACTTTTTACTGTCCAGTGACGTCACAAGCGCCGTGTCTTGAACTTTGATACGCTGTATTGTCGTCATATTTGATTATGTAATAAAAGAAAAAATACGTGTCCAGCATTTTTTGGTAATTTAACTGATAGACTAAACTTTTTTTTCTCCAAGTTTTTTTACGAAAAAACTGTGATACTTGTCTTCATACCGCCTGACCAATATCAGCGCTGTGACACAGACGGTTGTTAGACACAGTCGGTTGTTGTATAGGTAGGGGCGATGAAAACTTTACTTGCGCGATGCAGGATTCCATTGTTGTGAAATATTTCATCATATTTTTAAGGACAGCGTGTTCGAATCCGACTGCCTGTTTTTCTTTTTGTATGTTTTTATTCGCATTTATGCTTTGTTGTTTTATCTAGACGCCAGCACATCAAGCTACTACAATATAGATTTTCAACTTTATCGCTAAAGCATTAGGTTCAAGGTTGATTGGGAAGATTTGACAGTTTCAGTTAGCTTGATGTGCTGGTGTCTGTACTTTATTATTTGCATAGTTGGCGAATTATTAGAATTACATCTTAGTACCTAACTATTAATCTGTGACCTAACTATGTTGTATGTATGTTTTAAAATGTTTTAAAAGATCACATTCTCTATGTACTCGTATGTACCTACATTTTAAATAATAATTTATAAATAATAAACTAGGTAGGTACCGTTAAAAAAAACCTGTCAGAAACTGAATAAAAAAACAGTTAAGTATTTACAATTATATTGGTACTAATAATTTGCTAAAAAGTGAAGTCATTAGAATTTAATTCAGAACATCAGCAGATGTCTTGCTGGAGATGTTCCTATGTTCCAATCGGATTGGTTCACCAACTCAACTTGCATAGGTATATTTTATGAATCGAATTGCAAACAAGATGCATTCGATTATTACACCGGGACCCGATGAATAATCGAATCAAATCAATGCACGGAATTTAGAATAACAAATCAATGGATATCGAATAGGGTTTCGATATTCAAATTTCGAATAGGTACCTCTACCTACCTACCTATTTGGCAAATTCTGTCGCTGAGCAATACGCTAGTAGGTACCTACGTGCTATCGCCCTTTGGCAAACCTTGAGTTTGGACTTTTGTGATTCGGTCAGACTAAGTTTGAGCACCGTAGGTTAGGATGGGAGGAGCTCGTGGCTAAATAATAACAGCCGCTCGGGTCGATCTTTAGGTTAAGCCGTGCTTACCTAGGTTGGTCTGTGGATGGGTGACCGCCCATTACATACCGAGTTTCCTCCGTGCCTCGGAAAGCACGTTAAGCCGTTGGTCCCGGGTGTCATTTGTAGATCTTTGACAGTCGTTAGGAAGTCAGTGGCCCAAAAAGTCTGACAACCAGTCTTACCAGAGGGTATCGTATTACCCAGTACTAACTGGGTTGTGGAGGACAGATAGGCAGTCGCTATATGTAAAATACTGGTACTCAGCTGCATCCGGTTAGACTGGAAGCCGACCCCAATATAGTTGGGAAAAGGCTCGGCAGATGATGAGGTTAGGATGGCCAGAATCCACATGTCGATGAGTTTGCGGTTCAGGAATAAAGGTATGCACCCTTCATTTCTGCGGACCAGTAAAAGTAAAACAAAAAAAGATCGAAAAAACTGCAAGCTTCACTGCCGGCTTCTCTGTTCCCTGATCATTACAACCTGCATCTATTCTAAAGGTCGAGTGAATTGGTTTCTTCAAGCAAGCGTGCTCCACCCTAGGCCGCATCATCGATTCACATCAGGCGAGTTGCTGCCAAACGCAAGCCTATTTATTAGTAAGTACCTACATCTACCTATAAAAAAACGTCTTTTACTTTTTTGTTTAGAAAATCTTAGGAGATGATTGACCAACCTTTTACGATCAATAGCAATCATCATCATCATCATTTCAGCCGAAAGATGTCCACTGCTGGACATAGGCCTCCCCCAAGTGTCGCCACATTGACCGGTCCCGTGCGACTCGCATTCAGCGGATCCCTGCAACCTTCACCAGGTCGTCGGTCCACCTAGTGGGAGGCCTTCCAACGCAGCGTCTTCCGGTTCGCGGTCGCCACTCCAGAACTTTTCGGCCCCATCGGCCATCCGTTCTGCGAGCAATGTGCCCTGCCCACCGCCACTTCAGTTTGGCTATTCTTCGGGCTACGTCGGTTACCTTGATTCTCTTGCGGATGTCCTCATTTCTGATTCGATCACGCAAGGAAACTCCGAGCATAGCCCTCTCCATTGCCCTTTGGGTGACTTTAGGCCTTCTGATAAGGCCCATTGTGAGCGACCACGTTTCGGTCCCGTTTGTAATCACAATCAATCAATCAATAGGAATACAACAACAAAAGGAATTTGGAAGAGAAAGTTTTAATCTATATTATTTTCACGATTATGAAATAGGTAATTACTTTATTATAATAGGATATGTGCCTGAAAAATCTATTTAGTCCGTCAGTTAGATCATCAAAAAATATTGGACACGTATTTTTTTCTTTTGTCATGTAAACGAAAAATGGCCACGATACAGAACGTTGAAATCTCGCTTGACGTCACAATTTCTGTTACTTTTTACTGTCCAGTGACGTCACAAGCGCCCTCTCTTGAACTTTGCTGCGCTGCGCTGTATCGTCATTTTTTGATTATGTAATAAAAGAAAAAATATGTGTCCAGCATTTTTTTTTTTGTGATCTAACTGACGGTACTGAAGTTTTTGTCTTCACAAATTTCTACGGA
Organism: Noctua fimbriata; assembly: GCA_905163415.1. Classification (NCBI taxonomy): domain Eukaryota; kingdom Metazoa; phylum Arthropoda; class Insecta; order Lepidoptera; family Noctuidae; genus Noctua; species Noctua fimbriata. The sequence goes on from LR990937.1 coordinate 1,706,742, forward strand.
TTCTAACCGCCTGACCACACACTTTTCGTCTTCACAAAGTTCTACGGATTCAAACCGCCTGACCACACGTCAGCGCTGTGACACAGACGATTGTGAGACACAGTCGGTAGTATGTTTAATTAGGGCGATGAAAACTTTACTTGTGCGATGCAGGATTCTATTGTTGTGAAGTAGGTGCGCTTAATTCACGTTCATTATTACATTATAATTTAAAGACAGTGTGTTCGAATCCGGGCACCTGTTTTTCTTTTTGTATGTTTATTAACTTCAATATTTATCGATAAACTAGTACTAACTATTTTGAAAGAAGAAAATAAATGATGAAGGATTTTTAATTATAAAATACAAGGAAAAAATGCCTCATTAATTATTTTTTTGTTACTTCCAATAAGGAAATTTGATTATTCTAGGAGTATTCAGTAGTTCTCAAGATAATTGTACAATCTATTTAACTCATATCTACCTGAGTAATAAAAACAGGGTGGAACACCGACGCTTTTTTTTTCCGATGGGAAACCATCAAATGACCCTCCCGCTCTGGGCGGAGCGGAAGGGAGTGTCAGACTTGTACTGACTAAAACTCATCCATGTTCCTGATTCAGATTCAGATTTATTTATTTGCCATCAATGTAGGTACAAGTTTAAGATGATACAAATAGTTGAAGGTTACCGCTACATTCTACCTTACGGCATGCAAATTCATAGAAACTAATAGATTACATACAATATTATAATAAATTAACAACTAACATGTCATTCTAATTAACACTAACAAACATAAAAAAAGGAAATAATAATAATCATCAAATAGTCAATTGTACATAAATAAATCTTGTCAATAAAATGAATTTCATTATCTTGGAATTATAATTAAATGAAATATTATTTTACAAACATAATGTCATTTACAAATTTTATTGTCAATTTTTTTATCATTTAAAAAGTCATTGATACAATAATAACATTTATCCAATAATAATGCAGTAAGCTTAGCTTCCTTCTTTGCCCTTTGTGTTCCAGGGCCGCGGTATCTCTTTCGAACAGTCCCGCAGGCCTGGCAGGCAGCGGCCCATGCGGACCCCTACGTGGTTGCTGATATCTCTTTGAGGCGCGCGTGGAACACGAACGCGCCGTCGACACGGCCTGTCGTCATAAGCCATAACACCGACGCTAAAACCACAAAACGGTTAGTTACGACGTATTCAGTACATCATTCGACTTTTGGGGTATGGAGAACAGGGTGTAAAGTTCTTCATCCCCCATAGAAAAGGGAGGATCCTCCGACCAGACGGGTGTTATGTCTGGTGGGCTACTGCCCGACAGTTGTTGTCGGGTTCCTCTATATAGTCTTAAGTCGCGGATAACTTTACTTGGGCGATGTAGAATTTAGGCGTATTTCGATGTTTAGTTCATCGTCTGTGTCATAGATGGCGCTGTAGTTATTTTTGTTCTGTTGCTGTAGTACTTTATGTAGTGCCGCTACATACTAAACCCGCTACATCAGCTGTTTCCTATGTATAAAACTGCAATACCCACACGATCAAAATGTATCCGGAACACCTGTTTTTTTTTTAAATTACCGATTAATTTCTATAAATTTTAATTAAGTTGAGTTGAGTTGAATTTTAAAATTTTAATTGTATTTGAATCAATTCTATTTATATTGTAATTAATTTTATTTTTAACTAAATTGTGATGTTTTTGTTTTTTTTTTTTTGTTTTTTTGTGTTTGTAGTGTGATTATAGTCTGGCTGTATTGTGTTCATTGGCAATGGGTGTAAATTACCTTAATAAATAAATTTATATATATGCGGGGGGGTTCAGAATGATGTACTGATTATGAGGTTTTTGCGTCGTCGTCCCAGCCACCAGAATGTTTTCATACAAAAATTAACAAAGTAACGTTTCAAACCACAAACCTGGACAATAAGGATTAACAAAATGAAGTCATAATCACAGAGAATCCTAACAAAACATTGTCTTAGATTAGTTTAAATTCCCCAACGGTACGGGTAATTGTGTAATCCTTATTAAGTCGTAAAAAACAGATTAAAAGTCGTGTCCGCTGAGTCTTACACCGTTCTGAGGGTGCTCCGTATTTGCTGCTAACCAAAAGGGTAGATTAAGGGTTTATTTAAGGGGCTTGTTGTACCTGCTCTTCCTACTTTTACGTGCTGGTTTTTGGTAAGCTAAATCAGCATGAATACTCGATAGCTGAGTAGGTTGGGCGTATAAAGTTTGCGAGCAGGAGCCAGAACTTTTTCGCAGACAGCGACGGGGTCCACATGTTTATGTGAGCCAAAACTTGGCTCGGCGTGACGAACTGCGCAAGTACTCCAGGCCCGATGTAGCCAAAGAACACCGTGTAGTGTTAGTCAGTACTAGTCTGACAGACCCTTTCGCCTACCCCAGGGTGGAGGACATCTATGAGGATATCTACAAGAATAAAAAAAGAAAAGGAGCCAGATTTTTCAGATTTCAAAAACTAACAACCGGATGTCCAGCAACGTTGATTTTTATCGCGACATACGGGGCCTAAACAAAAACGACTTAAACATTCATTCATTCATTTATTTATTCATTAACAATTTATATTGTGTTGAACATTACATATTAAATAAAATGATCGCACGCAGAAACGACATTTAAAAGCCTATTAAAATTGAGTGAAATAGACAGAAACAGGCAAAACTTGACTACGGTACTAAGTTTTTAGTTTTCAATATTTATGTATACTTACACTTATGTGTACTTACATAAATATTGATTTATTATTCTAGCATTTATTTCGGGTTACGCCCAAGTGTTAATAACAATGGTCTTAATTATTAGTTTTAGTAGACAGACATTTATTCTGTGTGGAGTTTCATTCAATGTATTGGAGACTCCCATCTATCTGCGAGTACACTCATCATACCTGCTGTTGGTCAGTACCGACACTAACCACGAAGACGAGCAAGCAGGGAAGCTCGTCTTTTACGTATAGTAGCCGCAAAACCATCTATATTTATCTTTTTCCAAACATCTTTGACGCGCTACGCAGCCACGGCAGCCTCGACAGTATCCTGAGTGCTTGTATCTTCCTGACTTTTAGTTCTGCGAAAATAGCCCAAACTACAGATACACAGACGGTACACGGTACTTTACAGATTTTTTTCTTTGATTCAAATAAATATTGATTGTTGTTATCCTGTTAGAAATAGAATATTTTCCAAAAACTCACAAAAAAACTTCGCAAATTAGAATTTATTATTTCTCCAAGGTTTTTACTCTCCGTGTAAAACAAACTTTTAAAGGTAAAACCTCACCATATTACATTACCTACTGAAAAGATTTTCCTTTACGAAAATTCTTCGTTAATTTTTCGTGAAACAAAAAGTTAAGATTCCTTCTTATTTTAGTACCTACGTCAAATTGGTGTAACTTTACTTTGGTGGAGGGCACCAGGTGCACTTCATAGGAAAGAATGAAATAGTATCAGAAAATAAGCTTCAACATTTTTGCTCAGTAGATCTGCCCACGGGAGCCCTGCCATAGCCAGAAGGAGACGCGGTAGACCCCGCAAGAGACGGCGGGACGAGCTGGACAGAGGCAACGACCAGTGGTTCAAAGTCACCCTGGATCGAAAGAATTGGAGGTCATAGGGGGAGGCCTTTGCCCAGCAGTGGGATGGCATAGGCTAACAGTAACAGTAGATCTGCCCTTTTCTACAAACAAAGTTATTTCTATCAGGCTCAATTCCTCTTTCTTTTTAAACATGATGTCCCCATTCCAAATCACTAATTGGTCCTCCTGACTGTTATGCTGACGGCAATCAATCCCAGTGAAGACTGGAGACTGAGACTTCCACGCACCAAAAGCGTTTCGTAATTTCTACAAAACAGCTCACCAACTTTTGACATAATTGGCTGACGTCTTGAACTTCTGTAGTTTACCCACATAGTCGGTAGTTCACTTTACAGCGCTTTGAACTCCGTATTTCATATCTTGAAGTCGGTTACTGTGCACTAAACCTAAACTTTACCCAACTGCTTTCTTTTAAATAGAGAAATTGTTGGTAGATTTATTTGGGGTAGGATACCTACTAAGGGGAATAAGCTTAAAATATAAATAAAAACACTTTTATTTTTTATTTAGTAAAGTCGTTGTGAAATAATTACAAATGTTTATCTCCACGATCGCATCCTAATAATTCAACTACATACAGGGTGTAAACAGACCCTTCACATAGCCGTCAATCAAGCATTCTGTACATCAAACTAAGTAACTTTACGCAAAATTTATTGCGGTGAATCGACTTTTTTTTTGGAGGTCAAAAATCACGTTTTAGGGTAAGTCTCGATAGAAAGCGTTCAAAGTATTGTGCTGATGGATGGATTGAATAGTACGGGGGTCGTGGAGGTTTGTAAAGTAAAAATATTACATTATAAACGTGTATTTTTTTTTTTTATGTGGTAAAGTTGTAACTTTGACCCACAATATCTCCGTACCTAACTAGAAGGTTCCCAGGTATGGTCTAGAACAAACAAATATCGCAATGACGAGGGAACAAGTGCCTTTCGGCTTTGTTAAGGGTCTTGTTACACCCTTTACAGGCTACGAAAAACAAATGAAATAAATTACAAAAAGTAAAGCGTCTACACACAACGTTCAAAGTAAATAACTTCTCCAAAAATATCATCTACAACCTACAACATTATTTTTAGTATATGCGAAACCTGAATATAGTTTGTTCAGAATAATCGGATCGATTCCAATTATTTTTAAGCCATGTTATATTTTTTCCCAAAAATATTTAAAAAAATTAAAAGTTGGATACCGAGCGACTTTGAGTACCTATCGCAATAGTTTAGGTACCTACTGCCAAATTATTATTATCAATGAGCTCAAGACGACGCTGGAGGCGCGCGCTGCGTGGTGACCGCGTTTTTGTGCGGACAACTAGGTAACAGAACAAGCTTATAACTTTGTGATTTTTCATGATACAGTTTTGAAATTTTGAACATAGATTCTTTACATAAAAATACTACACACGTGTTTCAGGTTTCGCATATACTAAAACTAATGTTGTATAAGAATCCGTTCCTCACAAAATTAATTCGGTGAGTTAGTCAAACTTCTTATTTTATTAGCAGAAAAGTTTTAGGAGAATGTTTCTTAACAACATATTGTTAGACCACAGACCGTGTTGTTCTTATATGGTTTATGAGAAAGTTCCCTTTTTGAAGGAAATTTCAATTTGATGAAGTTCGTGAATTTTCTTAGGAATTTCATTTCAGCTTTGATATGATAATAATTATACTAACTAGGTTTATGTAGGCATTATTACTTCGATGTGCTTATTAAGGCAATTGAATGTGAACTTTATAGGAAGCTAGATAGACTAGCGACTTCGCCCCCGCGCTGTTTATGTTTTTTTCCTATAAGTAGGGCCTTTGAACTCAATGGCTGGTAAGTACTGGAAGAAAATCTGTTTATTCTGCACAAATAAGAAACACAAATGATAAACTCAGAGTAGGTATCAGAAAACCCGCTATTCGACAAGAAAAAAATAAGAGTAATTTAATAAAAAGGTTAATATTATCTTTAAAATCTTTAAAGCTTTATAAACTCACTAGCTTATTTCACCGGCTTTGACCGCGTGTAGTTCGGGTATTTCCCACGGGATCGTTTTTCCAGGTTATAAACTATCTGTGTGCCAAATTTTTGTGTGAAAGAGTAACAAACACCCATACATTCTCACAAACTTTCGCATTTATAATATTAGTAGAATAAACGATTAGTTTACCAATGACGGCACGGTGGCGCAGTGGCTGAGCGATTGACTGCTGCGCTGCGTGTCGCGGGTTCGATTCCCGCACGGAACAAATATTTTTATGGCCTACAGGTAGTTGTTCCGGGTCTGGCTGTTTGTGTATGTGAGTTTAAATGTTTGTAAACGCACCCACGATACAGGAGAAATTCCTAGTGTGGGGCAAAGTATTAAAAAAAAAAAGAAAAAAAAGACTAATGAAGAAATAGTAACAACTATTTCTTCATTAGTCTCCTTAAATAATCACAATTAATGATTTCACCAACGAAATGAACGTCACTTCACGCATCGCTGCACAAAACAAAAATTATATTTAAAAGCTGTTAAAATCTTTGATGATACGTTACAAATCACTTAACAAAAAAACGTATCGTTCATCGATATAAAAGAATAACATTGATGAGTATTTTATGGGTGAACGAAGTCACCTGTTCGGGCGGTCACCGTGAAATTGTGTATACCCCATAACATGTAAGAGGGTGTAATGAAGAGCCCTTTGAACGATAATGGAACGTATTGTTTGTTGGATTAGTAACGGTAGCTTCAAATTGAGAGGAAGTCGTTGATAAAATGACTTTATACTAACCTATTAAAAAAGGTTGCGCCTGTATTTTCTCCAAGGGTTAGGCAGAGGTGTTCCTCAGTAGCTACGCTCACCATTTCGTCAGTTATGTTTAAGTCCCATGTAATAGTGGGCGAGACTTTAGTCATCAATAGGGCCATATATCTAGACTTCGGGGGGTGGCTACTAAGAATTCCAATGTGATGGCAAACCTCCATAACGCTTGGCCCGACTTGAAAATCGAACCCAAGGCCTCCAGCACAGCAGTTATGTTTGCGTTCACTAAACCAACGAGTCCGAAACGTATTTAAAATTAAAATTAAAGAAGAAAATTAAAAAAAAAAAAAAAAAAAAAAATACCAAATTCTTCTTCCATAATTTTCTTATAGCCGTATTATCAGCGGTTACTTCTTGATCGTTGATGCATATAATTCTGCTGTTTTTGTAGTTATCCATTTGCTCATTTGATGGAAGAAACCAGCACGATCTACCCACAAGCTTAAATATAATACTATTCAAATCTCTAGAAAGAACGATATCCTCACATCGACAATCTTGTAGGCATGTTCAATACCAATTTACACTCAACCAAACCCGGGTGAAAGACCTACTCTAACATAAAGCGCGGTGGGCCTAGTATAAACACGCGAATCTTTTGGCGCACGGCCAAAATCAGAACTAAGTCCGCCATCTTGTATCATACTCGTAAATTCGAACTCGACGATTGTAACATTGACAGTACTCGTTTCGCACTGAATAGGTACCAATTTACTAAGTTTTAAAACTGTATGTCATATCTGCTGTTTCTTGTCCGTTCTAAAAATAAATAATAACATAACCACGCTTTTTTTCCTGGGAGGGTTAGGCAAATAGTGAAAGGGGCAGAAGTAACCTATAGCACACTCACTTTTCATTAGTTTACTTAAGTCCCATGTCATAGGGTGCGAGCCTATTGCTATCGAACGGGCGCAAACCCAAAATCCGCCATATTTATTTTCGATTCAAAAATCGTACGAATGAGACACATGCATACGAATTAGCTTACGTTCAAATCGCGCGTTCGTGCAAGGACCTCAGGATTCTATCACCCGTGTCACCTACATTCAGTGAACTTTATGATCGAAATCCAATAAGATTTTCACGTGTTTTTATAAAGCCCCATACGCTGAAACGACTGGTGTGTTAACGAAAACGATTTTTATTGATACTTATGCTCGTTCAGGTTAGGTCAATGTGTCGGGAGCTTTTTGTTCATGTAATAAAAATGGGTTCATGTAGCATGTAGGTAGCTAAACTCAGATTCGTGTCATGAATAAAATATTTTAGTGAGTTTTGTATATTTAGTTCGGCCCGTTTTCATTCGAGATATTTAACAGTCGTTATGGGGAGGCCTGCCTTTTTCCAACTATGTTGGGGTCGGCTTCCAGTCTAACCAGATGCAGCTGCTGAATACCAGTATTTTACATGGAGCGACTGCCTATCTGACCTCCACAACCTAGTTAGTACTGGGTAATACGATACCCCTTGGTAAGACTGGTTCTTTCTTTCTTTCAGACTTTTTGGGCCAGTCTGATAAAGTCTGAGTCTGTCTGTCTGTGACATTTGTAGGTCTTTGACAGTCGTTTGGCAACGACTGTCAAAGATCTACAAATGACACCTGGGCCCAACGGCTTAACGTGCTTTCCGAGGCACGGAGGAAACTCGGTAGGTAATGGGTGGTCACCCATCCCCAGACCAAGCTAAGCAAGCACGGCTTAACCTAAAGATCGACCCGAGCGGCTGTTATTATTTAGCCACGAGCTCCTCTTAAAGTCTAACAATTAGTCTGAAATACGTTGGTAGTTGGTTAGTGTTTTACCTCCGCGGTTGTGAATGTCAGAAAGGCAGACCCTCCATGTAAAAATATAATACTCTTGAGCAGTTGAGTTGCATTCGGTAAGATTGGAACCGATCCCGCCATAATTGGGAAAATGCTAGGCAGATGATAATGATGGATATTTCAGTATATACCTAAATACAGTACTTTTTTTTAATCTTCATTTATTTTAAGGGGTTTTATCACACAATGATAATGTCACCCCCATAACAAGTACATTAAACAACTTAAAACTAAACAATGGGTAATGCACAGTTGTTATAACCGCTTATGTCCCTATTCGTCAATACAGTACTTATCTACATTATTACGTGACCGAAGATACATCGTTGAGTTCTTAACAAAATCAGTATATTAAGAACATCGTCCCTTTAAATTACAAAAGCAAAAAAAAGTCCAGCTCAAAAAAACTTCGTCTCTCACGCGATTATCTATAATTTTTTTTGCACATGACAGCAACACCCCGGGCCAGGATTAGATCATCTCATAATTATAACTATACAAACACACTAATAACTTTATTTACGTTCATATTGCTGTGTTTTACTCGGCCACGTGCCGATTGTGTGCATTTACGAAGCTCGGTACGTAGTGAGGGGTATAATTGAGGGTAAATGGCTTCCGTTCGTTGGTCTGTTTGTTGCAAGCGTCACTAAGGGTCCTGGTTTCGAGACCCAGATCGGTCAAAGTGATTTGGTTTTCTTAAAAGGATTTCTTAATAGTATTTCAGAGGTAGACACCCTACAAACACCCTATAAAGAACATTTGTGGGTCTTCCTTCTATCTACACAAAATACGGGCTTAGGATGTAGACATAGAATAATTATGAATTGTAACAACGTGGAGTGAGAGTGGTAGACACCAGCCCGATTTTCAACACAATACAATTGACCTAGGTAGGACTTAAATTATACTAGAATACAAGCGACCCACCCCTGCTTCGCTCGGCACCATCTATTTGGTCCAAAAGTATCTTATTTTTCAAGCTGAAACCAATTTTACCATTTACAAAAAATGTTTTTTCTTAAGATTATTATAGGTTATTGGTTAATTAATATTGTCAATACTTACCTACTCTGTAGTAGCATACAGGCGTAATGTTGTTATTACTGTACTTCACTTCGTCACGTGTCGGTCGTGTGCGTTTACGAAGATCGGTACGTAGTAAGGGGTGTAATTTAGGGTAGATTGTAATGTAGTGCATTATCTGATAGGTAAACTGTTATTAAAGTATTTTTGTGCGTGGGTAATAATATCTTTATTAATAGCTAGGAGTATTAGAGACGTTTTTGATGGATTTCCTAATAACAATGTCGAGAAAATGGGAAAATTACAAGTGTATACTTATAAAATGAGTCATGCATGTAGAAACTAAATAGACTTAGGAAAAAATATTTGTTTTTGTAGGAAAAATAAAACTGGGCGTTCTAATTTAGGTGTTGTTTTGAAATATCTAGCACTGCGAGTAATTTTATTCAGTGAACGTTACACAGGTTTTACACTAAATTGGGTACAGAGTTCATCCATATTCGCTAATATTATAAATGCGAAAGTAGGTACCTAACTTTCTCTGAAGGTCTGTTGATTTTTAGATCTCCATACGATCGGGTAACCAACGGGACCCTATTACTAAGCCTCCGCTGTCCGTCCGTCCGTCCATCTATCTGTCAGCGGCTTATCTCATGATCCGTAATAGGTAGACAGTTGAAATTTTCACAGAAAGTGTATGTCTGTTGCCGCTATAACAACAAATTATAAAAATACATTAAAATTAAAGGGGAGCCCCCCTTTAATTTTAATGTATTTTACCCCAACTATGATGGCGCGGAACCCAACATGCGCGAGTCGGACTCACACTTGGCCGGTTTTTACAATTTAAACGGCTGAATGCCTAAAATATGTTAAAGTTACAGGTAGATATACTGGGTTAGTAACATAATAATTATTATTTCGCAGTTTTGGATCAACATGATTGCATGCGGGCAAAGCCACGATCAACCGCTAGTTATTTATAGATTCGGAACACAAACTTGAGTACCTGTATAGTAGTCCTTAACCTCCCCTAAAATAATCTCTTACATAATATAATATACCTACATTATAAGAACAGCCCAATATATCCCAAAATGCGATATGTTGCGAAACTAAGCATAGGGATTCAGTGCAGAGTAATGTTCGCGAGCTCAAGCCATACAAATAGTGCTGACAACTTGTAGCCCCGGGATTTGGGGCCAAAAAACGGGAATTACGATGTAAATTCCGAACATTTATGGCAGTTTTGTAATTTATGTGAGCTGTTAATTCTAGGCCAGGACTTTGAATAAATTATTGTATACCTAACCTAGGTACCTACGTATCCTAGTTTAAGTAATAAAAAACTGCTTCATACAAAAATATAAAACCGACCTACAATTTTTGATAGCATTTTTACATCAGGCAGCCCTAGTAAATCGACCAAGTAACTTGTGTCTCACTACTCTTTACCAAAGAACGAAGACCAATACACACATTGTCGGGACTTGTTAGGAGTAACTAAGATAATAGGTACAAAGAAATATAAATAATACATTAGAATTTTGAAACATTTTGTTAATAATGTTTACGTGTCAAACGGTAGAACAAACCAGGTACCCAGCGCACGAGTCGAGTAGATCATCGCTCGCCTTATTAATGAATAATATTTTTGTTTTTAAATTATTCAAATTTCATAAATACCTACCTAAGTATTTAAATTAATGTTGAGTAGATATTGGATACATGAATTGGGCTGCCGGTGTAAGACGACTAAAAAGGCACGGTGTTTCACTGATATATTATATTAAAAAACGTTTTTTAATAATATATCAATACGGTGTACACTTGATTTGGTACGGTAGGTACCTATTGCTATTTTAAAACCTACCTTCCTAAATGTTACCTTCGTTGAGTTGAAATCTACTTATATGATTTTTTCAGTTTCTATAAAACTCTTTTCTATTTATCATTATTTTCCTGCCAAACAAAAAAAAAAAAATTGGTATCAGCGCAGCACGAGATCTTCTTCCATACTTCTTTATTCATTGTCATCTCTGTGGTCACTTCCTTTCTAACCGTTTCATCTAGCACACTGTTCATCGCATCAAACATTTCTCTTCTTCTAGTAAAATGTTATAACATCAGTAGCAGTACTTACCTCTTCATCTCCCTGCCCTTGTACCATGTCACTTGGGGTCGGCGCAACACGTTTTTTTCTTCCATTCTCCTCTGTCAACCGTCACGCTATCATTGACACCTTTTTCTTTCATATCATTCCTTACACAATCCATCCATCGTTTCCTTGGTCTTCCTCTCCTTCTCCATGCATCAACATGTATATTCATCACTCTTTTAGTCACATGCGATTCGTCCCTCGTCATCACCTGTTCATACCAAGACAGTCGATTCCCTTTCAACTTTTGAAACTGGCGCAACTTTCAAACCTCCTTTAGTATACTCATTCCTTACTTTATCCATTCTTGCTACTTAAAACATTATTACCTGATTACCTACAATTATTCTTAGGTACCTACCTAGTTATTTCTAACTAGGTACTCTATTAAATTAAGCAACTACGGCAAAAAGTTCTGAACCAAGTCAAGTCTATCGCTGGAGTTTTATATTCATTAAACAGCATCGGGTGTGGTTAACATAAAAGTTTTAATTGAGATTTAAAGTGAGACTACGGATTTATAAAAGCGTTAAGGTAAGACAGGAGATTGCGATTTATACTCCATTTTATTTTCATTTGTTAGATATCCGTGGTGAATTTAAATGTGTTAATTTTTCTTTTTCAAGACAGTAGAACGATTTCCTTATAGATTAGGTAGGTATATATGTTTCGACTCTAACTGTCGTTTGTTGTCAATAGGTAACTTCACTTCTTATACAAGTTAACATAACATCACGCCTGTAAACCCCAAAGGGTTAGGCAGAGGTTTACCAGTACACCTACATTTCGCCAGTTACGTTTAAGGCCCATGAAATAGGGGGCGAGTCTATTGCCATCAACCGGGCACAAATGCAGACTCCGTGGGTGCTACTGAGAAATTCCTGATTGAAAAACCCAATAACACTTAGCCCGACCCGGGAATCGAACCCAGGACCTCAATATCAATAATAGAAAAATGTATAAAACTTCTTAATTTCACTCAATAAACTTCCTCTTACGGACTTGGGCTTCAGTCGTCCCAAGAAGTTCTAAGAAAATTCCCTTAACACATTCCGGGGCACATCCCAACACTAGTCCCACGAAACGTTTATGTGTTTCAGTATATCACGGCTATTATCATTGTTTATAACTCTCGTGTACTTACTAATGACTGATAGCAGGCTTCTGTCGGTCATTACAGTCGTTTTTAGGGAAAATCTCGAGAGAACGTGCCCAGAATAGCTACGTGAATGATCAAGATCTTTTGTCTGTGGTAATTTTGTAGGTTTAGTTTTGCTTTGTATAAGGAAAATCCTTTTTTGTTTTAGTTTTGGTGAAAATTGTAAAAGAGTCTGACAATATTCTTTGTTTCTACATACATTCTACATATATTTAGTAATTTTCCCAATGGGGTAGGCGGTCTAGGCAGAAATTATAGAATGCCATCTGCTACTATCCTCGATATCATTTAAATTATCTAATTCTAAAACAAAAATCGTGATGGGAACTGAGAAAATATTTTAAATAACGAAAAGTTTGTGCATCATAATTTGCAGTAAAATCATGATCTACCTTTTAGTTTTGCCATAGTTGGGTGCCAAATAATTTGTTTGGTGAAAAACGGAATCTGTAATAACACTGTGGGACTGAGTAAACTTACAGTCACACACTGTTTATGTTGGTAAAAAACGACATCTATAATTAGAAATGGAACTGTGTCAACTTACTGTGACACACTGTGTTTATTTTGGTGAAAAGTGACATCTATAGTCAAGTAGTAGAACTAACAGTTGATACTGATCGCTATTAGTACAACTCTGTATGCACAGATGGCGCTTTCATCAATACTGCCCCCATCCAAGTAAATAGTGTTACTTACTGTATTGTACACGAAATGTTTATTATAAATCACATTACAAGAAAAATAACTTTGTTCATAATAATTTACATTGTTCATAATAGTTTATCAATAATAATCAAATGTTTTTGTTACGACCTCGACTAACTTTTTTAAACAGAAGCAAGTTCTATTTAAAACTGCTAGATGGCGCTGTAAGCAAGGTGTAACCAAACTATATATAAATATTCATTTTCAACAAAAAATCTACATTATTTTGATATTTTTATGTATGGCATATCATTAAAACGTGTGTTTTGTTTATATCAATATAAATTTAAGGCAAAAAACAATACGATGCTCTTGTATTTGTCAAAAGTTCTACATTGCGCAAGTAAAGTTTTCCTGTTAGAAAAGACAAGTACAATAATTTTGTCAATACAAGTGTACTTGCTTCGGCAGTACATATACTAAAATTGGAACGATACAGAGAAGATTAGCATGGCCCCTGCGCAAGGATGACACGCAAAATCGTGAAGCGTTCCACATTTTTTGGACATTTTAGATTCAAAATCTCCTTGGAAACCGTTTTTGTTCTTGAAAAGAAAGACGATTTACAGGTCATCCTAGATCATCCACTAGGTATTAGGTTAATTTAGACAAAAACTGTTTTTCCTTTTATAAGCTCCGTTCAAGCACTATCTTGGCAAGGACTAAAGGGGTGACAATTGCTTTAACACTCAGTGCCTGCAAGTGACATAAGTCTTGGAGGCGCGGAACATACTTTATGTAAAACCGTTTTTTGAAAAGTTCACACATTCCAATACGGTATTGATCGCCTTGCATTCAGCAGCTGATAAGCGAGAATCTTATGAAGAAGCACGCCTCTTAGACGTAGGGACTGTTAGATAGACTTTACATTGCAGTTTTATGAAGTTTTCGGGTTTTATATTCAATCATTTTAGCTTTATTACGCTGCAATAAAATGTGTCCACTAAGTAGAACAGTAAGTTAGGTAGGTACGATGCATTATTGAGTATTACCAATGTGAGAATATTTTAAGTGATAAATAACTTAAATAATTAATAACACACTTGGTTCATACCAGAGATGTTATGGATATGATATTTCGGATCCGGATACGGATATGGATATAGGAATAAAATGATATCGGTTTCGGATACGGTTACGGATATATAATTATGTCGGATTATCCGTTAGTTTCGGATAGTTTCGGTTACGGATATTAGATTGGAGTAAAATATTAACACAATAGTATATAATAATTTGGTTTTATTTATAGGTATTATCTAGTCTAGGTTATCATTTGGTATTATAATCAGTCATATAGGTAAGTAGGTAACTATCCGAAACTTGTGAAACGGATACGATTACTTACGGTTACGGATATATTTTTATTTCGGATATCCGATAGTTTCGGTTATGGTTACGGAGCCCCATAACATCCCTGGTTCCTACATGTAATACACACCACAGGAAAATTAATTGTAAACAAAGAAATGTAGGTACCTAAAGCAAATGATTATTGAACCCCAATTTATATTAGGTACCGTGTTAAGTGAGGTCTATTTGCTTAAAAAATGATTTCTCTGTCTTAACTTCATGTGCCAGTGCCTTCAAGATTATCATTGTTATTTTGACCAAAAAACGATGCATAACTTAACTACCCATGTTAGTTAAATTCTAGGTTGGAGTGTAGCCTTAGCGGCGCTATGGAGCAAGGAAAATTTTTAGTTCCTTTTTTTTTGAAATTTCCCAATTTTATTGCAGTATCGGGTTGACCTAGACCATAAAAACCATTTAGTTTGTGAAACGCATGGTCCTCCGATGAACCGTTTCCGAATTATGGGCCTTCTAAAACAAAATAAAACTAAAAAAAAAATTAAGTCCCAAATTTTTTCTAAGTACCAATTTTTTTTTCTTTGCTCCTCTTAGTGCCCTTAAGCTTATACTCCAACTCCTACAAATCCGCCCCTAAGACGACCCACTGACCAAATTCTATAGATCATAAACCAAAATCAACATCAAAATCACAATAAAAACAGATACCTAAAATAATCCAACTTCAATACACTTTTCTTTCAATATTCTTTGTGTAGTCTTCGCAAGGCGTTTCTCTAGCAATCAAGGTGCGCTTTACAGCGCTGTCGACTCTCTCGAGGGGAAGAAAAAAAGCGCTATCTTTGCTTGGATCAAAGTGAACGGGTCACGGACAATTTCACATCATTCTGCATTCACTCTCTGGTATTGTGTGTCGTGTCGAGTTTTGTTGAGATGTTCAGTGTAATGAGTATGGAACTTGGAAGTACAACAAGTAGTAGTAGCGTAAGTAGGTACCAAGAGAATATCAGACTTTCTCAGTAGATAGGTAGACAGGAATCTAGCTACATAAAAAATTATAAATTGTTTTTTTAATCTATCTTATTTCATCATTATCATCTCCCTAGCCTTTTCCCAACTATGTATGTTGGGGTCGGCTTCCAGTCTAACCGGATGCAGCTGAATACCAGTATTTTACCTGCCTATCTGACCTCCACAACCCAGTTAGAACTGTGTAATACGATACCCCTTGGTAAGACTAGTTGTCAGACTTTTTGAGCCACTGACTACCTAACGACTGTCAAAAATCTAAAAATGACACCCGGGACCAACGGCTTAACATGCTCTCCGAGGCACGGATGAAACTCGGTATGTAATGGGTGGTCACCCATCCACAGACCAACACAGGCAAGCACGGCTTAACCTAAAGATCGACCCGAGCGGCTGTTATTATTTAGCCACGAGCTCTAATCTATCTTATTTATAGAGGGACAGCGATTTTCACTTATGATTTAAATCCTAATTTGACTAACTATGTTCTTGGTTATTTTAGTTGGTAGTTATTTAAAAAATCGGGAGCATTCTCTTCCAGAAGCTTCGCAAGAGAAATCGTCACGTCTTCCATGTGTGCGTCTTCCATCGTGTAAAATGAAATTTACAAAATGACTGACCATTTAGGTCGATGAAAACTTAATAATATAGTGTCTAGATATAAAATTTAAGCCACCGACTATTCTAGAAGCATTCACCTGGTCGTCAACTACCTCGGTCAGTTTGTAGATGGGTTGGCGATATACCTGGACTTTGTGAACTTACGTGACCATAATTGGAACAGGACTTCCGTGGAGTCGTTATTTCCGTTTTTATCAACTCTTGTCTTTTGTAAAAACCTAGTCGCCTGTGGATTTTCAAAATGAGCGCTATAATGGAAATACATGTAGGTATAAACATTGTTAGCCTTTCTTTGGAAAAGTGTTATGACTGACTTTGACACATGTTGTTTTATGAAAAAAATATTGAGAAATCGTGTATCTGTGGTGAAATCCTAAGCATTAGGTACAAAAATAATTACTTCTGCCAAACTGTAAAGCAGTTTTTTTTTATATTTTGGTCGGTACTTATTGGTATGTTGTCTAAAGTACAATATCAGGCCCTATTTTTACGGTAAAACCTTGATTTAAAAGATTTTTCATAGAATTTTTTCTCTGTTCTTCACATAGAAACGCTTTGGAGTGGGCAATATTATTTTTACTGGCAAACTTCTTATGAATTCAAAGCTGTGTATATTTGTTTAATTGAAACAAACACTAATAGTTTACATGAAAACAAAAATTTCCACAAAAACTGTCTCCACCCCTTCCCCTGTTGTCCATACTTCAAGTGGGTACTTAAATGGGTTTTAGTAATGAGTTAGCGTGTCTAGACAGGCCCAGTACCTACGGACTATGTAAATTAGCACTAAGCCTGCCACCTCCCTTTAGTTGTCCTGCCGTATTAAATTTTGAATTACTGAAGCTTATTTCAAATCATAATTTTGGAGAATTTGTGGGGTGTGGTGTTGTGAGCTCGGTTCGTTGCATGGGGGTGAAAAGGGTGCAATTTAGGCATGTAGATATATAAATGATTGTGCCTTTGAATTTGGAAATTGCTTTTCGTTTGTTATTCTGTTAGATTTGTTTTGTTGTATCAAATCTAATCTGAATTGGAATACTCTAATCTGAATACCTAGGGATATTTGGTTCTTATACCGAAAGTATAAGGTACCTATTTGCGTGTATTTTGATCTTTATTAATTTCATACTTGAAATCTATAATTATCTACGTAAAATAATTTAAACTCGCTTTTCATATTGATCTGTTTGTGTCAATTTAATCAAGTAGACAACCTAAACTGCACAATCAATTTTGATGGTGTTTTCGTCATTATTCAAAGCATTTATTCTGAAGGTTTATGTGCATATTACCAACATTCATGTTTGATCTAATACTCGATGTTTTTACATGTCGCCATTGTAAATGTAGGTGCAGAGGCGGTCATAAAAACCCCGAATATGCCAACACTGGCTAGAAGTAAAATCATCATCATCTGCCTAACCTTATTCCAACCATGTCGGCTTCCAGTCTAACCGGATACAGCTGAATACCAGTATTTTACATGGAGTGTCTGCCTATTGGACCTCAACAACCTAGTTAGTACTGGATAATACGATGCCCCTTGGTAAGACTGGTAGTCAGACTTTCGGGCTACTGGCTACCTGAAGCGGACATAAAATGCAGTCACAAAATAAAACTTCGAATAAACACACACCTCTACCGTTCATCCAGTTAAGTAATAAAATCAACGTAGACTGAAGTATTTCATTTAGTAAAGAGCTTTCTTATGAGGAGTCACGCAGCGGCAGTCGTGGAATAAAACCATTATACTTGTTTGGAAATAAAACTCCGGTCGAATAAAAACGTAAAGCTGAAATACAACTGAAAAGTAGCTCGGCTTTTATAGCGGAAAATATTGTGATTTTCAGTTCTTGAAAGAGCTATTTCAGTTTTAAGTGTAAATAAATTCAAGTAGACAAAAACGATGCCTTAAGTGGCAGTGGACTGTGTACATTGCTCGCAGAACGAATGGCCGATGGGTCCGAAAAGTTGTGGAGTGGCGACCGCGAACGGGAAGACGTTTCGTTGGATGGCCTCCCACTAGGTGGACCGATGACCTGGTGACGGTTGCGGGGATTCGTTGGTTGCGAGACGCGAGGGACCGGATACTTGGGGAAAGCCTATGTCATGAAATGAAATGATGATGATGAAAAACGTTGCTGAAAAGTACTGTGACTGGTTTTAAAATTGTGCTAATGTAAAGCAGCTGGAAGGAGATGGTGGGGCGAATTTTATTCTTTTCTCAAATATTGGCCTATAACAGCTGTCGATAGGGGTAAGTGGACGGAAGGAAGGGAGGCCTTTGCCCTGCAGTGGAATATAAATGACTGATAGATAAATAATAATGTAGTGTGCCAAAGCATTCGAAAATCATGTTTATGGTCTAAATTAGTTGGTTGACAAGGTGGTAGCGAGGTTAACTGCCTAATGTGCACAATAATGAGCTAGCCTAGTCTCACTGTGTGCCTACGACATAATAATTGCAACATTTGAAAGATTATCGACTCGATTGTAAGTCTTGAATTGGCAATAGAAGAAAACATAGAACTATTTCCAGAGGGCAGATTAAATAATAATGTTATAACCAATATCCCGCCGAGTCGGAGTGCAACGGAAATTGTGCCCCGCCTCGATCACGCTTCGAATACTACAAACATGACCGCAGCTATTATATTTGTATACTTCGTTCAGTTCGTAGTATTATTAAATTAATTTTAAAATCTAAAATTGAACGTCTATTGAATCTATGGAGATAAAAATAATTATGTAAGTAAAGAAATGAAAAAAGCCTTTTTTCAGGGTTATATTGAAACACCAATTTCTTGAAACAAACTTCGATGACATACAACACACCTGTTTTTCCATCGATTTATCCAGAACTGTCTTTATTATACACCTACATGTCACCATCATAAGGGTTATGCCTCATCTGGCAGCAAGAAATCACACTTTCCCATGCTCCTATATCCTAGCGTGATGCCGAGCGTATCGTAGATGATGCCGCGTGTGATAGCATTCCCTCTCTGTTTCTCGCTCTAGCAAATGATGGTTCTGAGCGACAGAAAACAATAGGAGCGTGGAAATGAGCATGCTGCTAGATGAGGCTCAACCTTTAACCGGCACAGCAGTTGTGCTGTTTTTTTTTTCGGCTGGGTAATCATCAAACGACCCCGTCCGCTCTGGGCGGAGTGGAAGGGAGTGTCAGACTCGTACTGACTAAAACCCATCCATGTTCCTTCTTAGCCCTTTGTGTTCCAGGGCCGCGGTATCTCTTTCGAACAGTCCCGCAGCCCTGGCAGGCATCGGCCCTTGCAGACCCCTTCCTGTTTGCTGATATCTCTTTGAGGCGCCACCGTAACTTATTACTAACAAAAATAATAAAACTTATTCATAATCTCCTTGCCACTATCCTCCAACTCAAAAACATCCCCAAAACAAAAAGTTACAAGCTCATGTTTCGTTTCACACAAAAACGTCAAACAATTGTTTGTTTTCGCAAACAAATTACCGCGAGGACCCGCATCACAGTTGTAATTGTCCAGCGCTGGGCGTGGGATAAAGAGAGGACATTAATCTTTCGACAAATGGCGGGAATGTGGAATGTTATCCTAAAGACATCGGTTGCGGGTAACGGTTGGTCCTATTTGTGTCTCGTGTAAAGATATACATGAGTAGATAGGGGATGTTTTAATTATAGAAATGATTATAGGAATGCGATTTAGGTATGTCTGAAGATTGGTGTTAGTGGAGATAAACTCATTAAGTTTCTATTTTGTTGACAATTGCCATTTGGATAGTATAATTCCGCTCTCGCATACTGAAAATAGTATCGATCGTTCCATGTGGAATGTGTTTCGCAAGATCCAAGTACGCTGAGGGCACGTCAAGCGTCAAGCGTTTGGTCGTCTACATAATGACCAATTTTATTGCAAACGTTTCATTCAAAGAACAAACCTTAGCAACACTAAACTTTTAACATACCATAACATCACACCTGTAATCCCCAAAGGGGTTGGCAGAAGTGTACCTAATAGTACACTCACATTTCGCCAGTTATCTTAAGTTCCATGCAATAGGGGGTGAGCCTATTGCCATCAACCGGGCGCAAATTCAGACTCCGTGGCTGCTACTGAGAAATTCCGGATGGAAAAAACCCATTAACACTTTGCCCGACCCGGGAATCGAACGCAGGACCTCATGCTCAGTAGTCGCGCTTGCGACCACTAGACCAATGAGGCAGTCAACGACATTCAATATTTTATATCACAATAATCTAGTCTCAGTGTATCTAATCCACATTCCATGCATTTTTTGCCAATATAACAAAATCTTCAAGCCTTCAGCTGCACATTGCTTGAAGCGCTTTAAACCGTACGTTTACAGCAATTAACTGCGCTTTGTCAGAACTACCAACAGAAGGAACTCCGATGTTATTAAAAACCAGCGTTTTGTAGGTTACTGGGTTTTATACAACGATTCAACTTTAGGCTTTCCTTTTATCTATTCGACGTTGGAACATTGCAGACAGAGTAACAGTGATGTTTGTTTTCTGCCGGATTTTCTCCATATCAACGATGAATTGGATGGGATTGTCTGAGACCTGAAGCTGATCAACGTTTTGTTCTTCGACTTTTTAAAATTCATAACTTTTGTTTTTGTTTTACCAATTTTGATCGCATCAGTTCTTATAGAAAGTCTAAACATTCTTTTTGCGAATTTCTGTAACTCGTGGAACAAAAGTTGTTCAGTTTCAAGATCCGAGAGACCACACAGGAGGTCTTGGGTTTATTATGTTACCTTGTTACCTACACCTCATAACCCTTCGGGAATAAAGGCGTGATGTTGGTTTTTACATAATTCCTTTATTCTTTTTCTTTTTAAAAAAGTGTTGCCCCACACTTAGAATTTCTCCTGTACCATGGGTGCGTTTACAAACATTTAAAACTCGCATACACAAATAGCCAGACCCGAAACACGTACCTGTAGGCCATAGAAATATTTGTTCCGTGCGGGAATCGAACCCGCGACACGAAGAGAACACCAAGTCGAAGTAGAATACTACAACGAACATGAAAAACAAATCCAATACATTCGGTCAGATAGCAAGCAAATTAACGCCTCAATCCCCCAAGGGAGTGTTATTGGATGCCTTTTATTTATCATCTATATAAATGACCTCCCTACAATAATAAATGAATCATGTGTTCTGTTTGCCGACGATATCTCAGTACTAACTTCTTGCCACGACAATACCAACTTAACCGAAATACTTACAAGCATACTTACTAAAATAATAACTTGGATGACAGAACACAACCTTGAATTAAACTTCAATAAAACTAAAATCATGTCCTTCCATCCACGTCAGAAAACCCCCTTAGACTTAAAATTTATTTACAACGACGCAAAAATTGAAACAGTAAAAGAATTCAACCTACTCGGCTTATCCATAGATACACATTTAAATTGGAAATCACATATTAGAAAAATCAGGTCAAAGCTATCAAAATTTGCCTATGCCCTCCGTGAAATAAAAAAATCCACAAATCTCTCCACTGCTCTGGTTACGTATTATGCCTATGCATACGCATGGTTAAACTACGGCGTAATATTATGGGGAAATAGTACAGACGCATCAACACTATTCATACTACAAAAACGACTGATTAGAATACTAGTTAACATAGATAACACAGACAGCTGCAAACCCCATTTCCAAGAACATAAACTTCTAACCCTACCTTGCATATATATCTTGGAAATGTGCAAATTTGTTAGAAATAATCAAAAACTCTTTACTACACGCGAAAACATACAGACTCGCTACACACTACGACACAAAAACAGACTAAACCAACCAGGTTCAAAGCTAAAAATTCACTCCACAAGCACTTTAGTAATGTCAGTTAAAATATATAATAAACTACCTGATGAAATTAAAAATGAACAAAAATTTAATATCTTTATAAATAAATTAAAACAATTTCTAATCTGTAAATGTTATATGAATATTTAAATGATAAATTTAATAAATAAACAATAATAGCAAAAAAAAAAACGCAATAATAATTTATTTATAATTACCAATGATAATAATAATATATGTATAATTTAAATAAATATTAATGTTTAAATCCAATATATGAGTGGTAAAAATTATATGTACACAATTAGTTATCAGCCTACCTACCTACACAAAACGAAAGAGTAGATTAATATTAAAATTGTTAACAAATATCTATAATAGCCCTCCTAATTTTTATGTTGTTATGCCCGACAGGGCCCACAATGCTCCAAAACGAATGTATGTCTTTATGTACCTACCACCTAAGTTCACATTGTGGAATGCAATAAACGTATTGAGTATTGAAGCGCAGCAGTCAATCGCTCAGCCACTGCGCCAACTGTGCCGCAATTTTAGGCTAAAACTCTGTGAACTGCCTACAACATTACCCAGTTCCAAAGACTCATAATCTAATATTCAAGACGGAAGTAACATAAGTTCCTAGCGAAGTCATTTTAATAATTCTCACAAATCTCGTCCTGAAAACTTGCTTCACCCAGATGGCACCGGTATGATCCGGATTACAGCGGTTAATGTATAACTAGACGCTGTTGCATGAAGATAAAGCTTGTTATACTTTGACGGTGAGTTTGTAAGACTAGATTTTTAAATTAATTGAAACTACTAGCATAGTCAGCCAATAATGTTCCCACTGCTGGGGCACAGGCCTCCTCTCTATGAGAGGGAATGGGCTATAATCCACCACGCGGGCCCAGTGCGGGTTGGTAGATGTCACATGTCTTCGAATTTTTGGTTCTAGGACATGCCGGTGTCCTCACGATGTTTTCCTTCACCGTTTTGAGACCACTGCGGTGATGAAATAAATTACACAAAGTAATGCTGCTCGTAAGTCGGGACCGCCACCACTGGGCCAGCGCTGCTCTTGCTTGAAACTACTAGGTTATTATTTTTTGGGAATATTGAAAACTTGCGTATGCCCACTGAGGCTTTGATCACGTGGAGTCCAGTGTTCTACCGGGATAAAAAGAAGCTTATGTGTAAATCCCGGCTCTACCTGTATGCCTTTCATCCAGATCCGCTCAGTAGTTTTTGTGTGAAAGAGTCACAAACATCCACCCATACATCCATGCATCCTCACTGAGTCATTCTAATAATTCTCACAAATCTCGTCCTGAAAACTTGCTCCACCCAGATGGCATCGGTATGATCCGGATTACAGCGGTTTATGTATAACTAGACGCTTTTGCATGAAGATAAAGCTTGTTTTACGTTGAAGGTGAGTTTGTAAGACTAGATTTCTAAATTAATTGAAACAACTTGGTATTAACAGTATTAATACTATTATTTTTTGGGAAACTTGCTTATGCCTACGTCTTTGATCACGTCGTTCAGTGTTCTACAGGGATAAAAAGAAGCTTATGTGTAAATCCCGGCTCTACCTGTATGCCTTTCATCCAGATCCGCTCAGTAGTTTATGTGTGAAAGAGTCACAAACGTCCACCCATACATCCATGCATCCTCACTTCACATTTACAATAGTAGTAAAATACAGGCGCCAATTTTCAGAGCCTACTTGTATGAAAATGTAGACGTATTGTCCTCTGTGACACGCGCACGAATTCGTGGCTGGCATAAAAGAAATTACCGCACAGTTAGCGTGGCAACGTGCACCCCTCTTCATACATTTCCTACGATGCAGTGGACTATCGATTTTACTAGTTTCTTTTTCTAGCAAATACATGGAAAAAAAGAAAGACGGAAATGTTGTGAGAAAATTCTAGACAAAACTATTCATCTCTATATTCTCTACACGTTTAATCGTTTACGCTAAATAAAAAGGGACAGTCAATAGAATAAAACAGAATAGAATGTACTTTATTGTACATGATGTCCTGGATTCATTTCCCGGGTCGGGCAAAGTGTTGATGGCAATAGACTCGCCCCCTATGACTATAACATAACTGGCGAAATGTGGGTGTACTATTAGGTACACCTCTGCCTAACGCTTCGGGTTTACAGGCGTGATGTTATGTAAAGATTAAAAGAATCCATAATCTTCTTCCACCAGTCATAACGGAACTCCCTTCAAATTATTCTTACAAATCTCAACTGGAGCTTTCCGGTTCCCACCGGTTTGATCCGGATAAAAGCGGCTAAATGATCTCTCGACTTTCTCGCCCTCATTATGGCTCGACCAAATTAAGTGCAGGGCTTTTTTCACCGTTTTTGACGCAAGTAATTAAAGCCCCATGGTTTGTAAGGTTCATGTCAAGGGTGGGCTTCTGATCTTAATCTTTTATGGTGTTGTCTTTGAGGTTTTAATCTTATTTTCTTGTTGGATCCATTTCGCACCTTTCTTTTTTCGTCTGTTTTGCAGTGAAATGAAATTGTGAACGTATTATTAAGTTACGTTACGGCTACCATTACAGAAACTGTCGGATTCTTATTTTTGTCTTGTAAATTTTAATCCGTTCGCAAAGCGTGACAACGGGATCCTATTAATAAAGCTCCGTTGTCTGACCGTCTGTTTTGAACCATAAGAGGCAGACACTCGAAACACAGATCGCGTATACAGCCGATATAACGACAACATATAAAATTAAATTAAAAATTAGGGGAGATCACTTTAATAACGTGTTTTCTTTGGCGTTTTTTTATGTAACCCTTCGTGTGAGAGTCCAACTCGCACTTCGCCGGTTTTTTAAGGTGGTTGGTCCATAAATCTATCCTGTATTTGCTATTATAAAACTCGGAAAACAGATGAAGGTCGACTTTTTGCCGTGACCACACAGCTTTTTTACTGGCGCTGGCTCAGAGCAAAGCCAAAACCACATCAAACTTTACCAACGAGAGTTCAGTTTCAAGGTCTGGTGAATAAATATGAAGCAGTTCATGTAACAGGATTTTTTTGTAGAGCTTACAGATGAAAGTTAAATGAGAAAAAGTTTGATTTATGTACAGTGTTGGTAGGTAAGTATGTTAGAATTATTTATCATCTGCCTAACACGTTACCAACTATGTTGGGGGCTTCGAGTTAGACCGAATGCGGTGAAAACCAGTTCATTACATGGAGTGATTGTCTAAGTATTTGACCTCCATGACCCAGAAGTTACTGGGTAAGTATACCCATTGTAGATATACCTTTGTACGCTAGGTAAGTATACCGTTGTATGTTTATTGTTTAATTTTTAAATTTTTGGTTTGTTTGGAATAAATATTTTTTCTTTCATCCATTCTCACAAACTTTCACATAAAATAGTAGCACAGCTTAACAAATTCATAAGTATTATTTTAATATTTTTATTTATCAAAATAAAGGTAAGTATTTCGGTATTTCCAACCATTGCTTCTCATATGTTTATCCGTCCAATGCTCGATTGGGAAAAGACGCCAGACATGCCATTTGTTGTTTTTGTGTCATAATATACTGGCTTCCTCCATTCCTTCCCCAGGCTTCAAACTATCTCCATATTTTTCATCACAATTGGAGACATTATTTAAAAAACCACCTTTATCAAAAATTTCATGACATGAGTTAGTTCCGCTATCTTGTAGAGGAAATTGCCCAGAGGTTTGCTCGTAGGTCCTATATGAGTAACAGACAGGCAAACTTACTTTTGCATTTATAATATTAATAAACTAAATGAGATTTATGTAGATAGAAATAGTGACTCTGAGTTAATTCTGGTATTCGTCCTAGGATTTAGCAGTTATTGAAGTATTTTCTAGATCACTCACAGGAACGCCGTCAATATGAGGATTTTCAGGTAAAGCACTTGGTTTTCCGCGCTTTAATATGTTTAGGTTGAACACTTGGCTTCACTGACACGTTCAGGTAAAGTATTTTTCAGAGACGTATCCGGGTAGGGGATTTTCGTATCCCACCGCTGCCACAAAATATTATACGAGAGTTCGGATTCTTGTTTTTAAAAAAAAATAATTTAATGAAACTGGAAATAGAATTTAGTACTTTAAAGAACTCGGACTTATAATTAGTAGAATAATAGGAAATAGAAATGATGAAGAACTTCCGACCCGTACCAAGATTCAGACCGAACTGGCGGGCAAACCCATGAATATGACGTCTTAGTTAATAAATGCTGACCAGGCAAGTCTGGAGAGCGGTCAGCCATTCTACTGTCATTGACAAGGTATAACAGCGCGATGGCTTTCCGGTTTACCAACATACAATACACGGAGATGGTGAGGACCCTGGCTCGCTGTCTTGATAATGTCGCGTTAGCTTGTCGGGAGTTCAATGACCGTTTTGGCTGCAGTGTGAGCGCCAGGACGATGCTGGCTGCAACTCAGTGACTAAGGGACTCTGGGACGTTCCTTCCTAATACGGCTTTGGACAGAGGGACGAATGTGCAGACTACTCGTCTGCAAGGGCGTATTCTCCACCATTTCGACGAACATCCAGAGGACAGCTCGAGAGAAGCAGCACTCCAGTTCGACTGCAGACACGTGTGCGTATTGCGAACGTTGCGTGTTGATGGTGAACACCCATTCCATCTTCGACGGTGTCAAGACCTAACGCCGGCCGACAACTTGCCACGACTGGAATTCAGCAGGTGGTTGTTGGAGAACTGGCAACAGAACATTCTTTGGACGGACGAAAGTACCAACCAACTAGCATTCACCAACCAGCACAACCAGCATTTGTGGCGGCATGAGAATCTATATGCTTGCCGTGTGCATTCGTTCCAGACCGTTCGACGGAATCTGGATGCGGAGTACGGTAGTCGTTGGATAGGTCGCGGAGGACCTGTGCCGTGGCCTCCCAGATCGCCTGACTTAACACTTTACACTTTTCACTTTCACTTCACTTTTTCTTTTTTCTCTATTTTCACTTTTATTTGTGGGGTCGCATAAAATCGGTTGTGTACGTCAGTCAATCTACAAGTGTCGAGGAACTAAAAACAAAAATTGAACAAGCATTTTTGACGGTGAAAAGTGATACTGAAGTGCTTACAAAATTGAAATACAATTTAAGAAAGCGTGCAAACAAGTGCATAGAACAAGGCGGTGGTCATTTTGAAACTTTAATTAAAGTGGATCGCAGAAATAGTTCAAATTAATAACCTAAGTGTAAAGTGTAAATAGTCCAGTTCTGTAAGTACCTACTTCTTTCTATCAATACGATTGTATTCTTATCACTGTAAATATTATGATTCAAATCTTTTACACACGCCGTCTTTGAATATTTTTGTAGTACAAACAATAAACTGTACCTAAACACAACTTATCAGAGGGATCGCGGGATTCACGGGGATGCAATCTCGAAAGATAAGGTAGATAAAAACGGCACGCAGCGGCGCGCAGCGCGGTGCGTAGACTAAGTTCAAAGCCGGTCCAAAGCCTGTGAAAGTTTGATAGAAAAAATTGAATTTTCACGGTGATATAGCTTATCAATAGAATCATCATCGTCATTATTTCAGCTTATCAATAGAATAGAAGATATTTATTTCAGACGTAGTCCGTATACTGTTAGTAACACAAAAAACCTTATAAAACTATTGTTAGTACACACAAAAATAAACCCACAGAAAAAAGCGGCAGAAAAAAAGCGGCACCGCACAGGAGCGCCAGTTTATGCAAAGCCCTGGACGCGACCACCTGCAGTGTGTAGTCGCATCCAGTGCCGCCACATCGGCGTGTCCCAGCGGCCCACGAACACGCTCAGAAGGCTGTTCGAGCTGGCACGCATGCGCCTCATAAGAGACACAGAAGGCTTCCAATATCAATATCACATCAAAGTAATGTTCGGTATTTGAATTATCGTTCATACGGTCATAGGTACCTAATGCAGTAGGTAATGCCTACTATTATAACTAGCGATGCCGCCTCACCGTGGGCGCCCGCGCCGCTAAAATTGAACAAACACACTTAAATGCAAAACCTAATTTTGAGGTCCGTAATACACACGTGCACATGAATTATCAAAGCATTTTACATTTGAAGTAGAGCGAGTTTAATAAAACAGTTGATGTAAGAGAATTTAATCCTTCCGTCCAAACAACAAAGCTTTTATAAATGCACGACCGATTTGTATTCCACATATCTCATTGATTTGTTGAGAAATGTCGAAATAGTAGACAATTTTCTGGTTCCTTGTCCTTTGCAAATGTACTGTAAGATGTGAAAGAGCGAGATGCACAAAACCGGCGACCCTTGCGCGCGCTACCGCCGGTCGCGGGCCGGCCATCTTCAAAGTAGGTATTTTTTCATGCGCAGCAAAGTTTGCTGTTTGTGATTAAAATCTTTTAAACACAGATTTTTTTTTCAGGTAGTAAGCAGTAAACACGACTTATCAGGGCAGATAGGTAGGGTAGGGTTGATATCGCGAAAGTTACGTATCTGAGATAATTTTTATACCCGCGTGTGCCGCACGGAGTCCGGGCGCTTCGCCCTTCGTTAGTTTCATAGTTCGGGTAAAAAGTCGCTGTTTAAAATGCATCCCCGTCACTAAGCCTAAAGTCTTAGATTCTTGTTGATAATTTCACTTACTAGAAAATTATCAATCGTTACACGGTAAACTCAATGAAGTATCAAAAGTTATTCATAATATCAGTCTGTGACATTTTAGGTCCGTAAAATTCGTTCATTGAACTAACGTACATCTAATGTCCACAGCTATGGTCAGCTGGCGGGAGCTCGAGTGTGCGTGTCGCGTCGGCCGCTAACATTGCATGAGTGTGTGTGCAGGGATGTTGTTGCACATACGTTTTGCGTTTAGTAAGGAGAACTATTTTATAAAAAAAAGACTAGGTTTGGTTTAAATTTATTTAATTACGGATGTTGTTTTAGACTTATAATAAATTTAATATTCTAATTGGGGTGTCTGAGTTATTGCGCTTAATCTGTTACATGTTGTATATTCGAACTCTGCATCTGTGTACGTAAAAACTTAGCTATATTCCAAGTACATTAATGTTGTATTACGAAAAAGTCGAAATATCCACAAATTATGTGCACCCCAACAAAGAATTAAACTATTTTCGGATAATGTTTACTGTATAGCAATTCAAATTTATAATAAATTGCCCAATGTTTTTAAAAGTCTTAACCTCATGACATTCAAAAAGAGACTATTTAACTTTCAATTGCAAAAGTGATACTACTCAACGAATGAATTTATAAATGAAAAATTTGGTTCAAAATTTAAATTAGACGACGACGTACCTCCTAATAATATAATGGAATTTAATTTCTATGACATTGTATTGAATTTTTCTTTTTTTTGTCTTCATTGTATTTAATAAATCTTGACATTATAATTAAAATAAGCCCTGATATTGTATTTCGTAGAAGTTAACGTTTTCCTTATTCTCGACATTGTATGGTTTAATATTAATTTTAATTCTTTGAAATATTTTTACGCTGGAAACAGCAGAATATTATGGACATCATATTATATGTAACACCTATGTAACAACAACATTCTAGCAGATAAATTTATTATTATTTCCTTTATTTATTTGCTATACATATCATTTACATTTTTAAATATTTCTATACAAAGTAATATAAAAAAAAAAACATTTAAAAATATACTAAATAGTAGCCCACCGGCACCGGGAACAGGGTCCGAGTTACCGGTGGTCAGGGCTCTTGAGAAAGGAACCTCCTAACGATACGCGCCGTGTCCAGAAGTACTGCTTTCTGAATCAAGTCCTTGATCCAGCTGCCAAGCGAGAGCCTCCTCAGATGTTGGTCGAGGCTTTTGGCTATTAAGCCATTGGCCGACACGACTATGGGCAAAATGACTGCTGACTGACTGACACATGTCGACAACCTCGCGAGCCAGATCTAGATATTTGAATTGTTTATCTTTCTCTGCTTTCACGAGGTTCTCGTCATGCGGAACCGTTATATCAACAATCATTACGCGACGCTCCAATCGATCTATCACCACATTGTCAGGTTTATTGGCAACAATAGTCCTGTCAGTCACGATAGATCGATCCCAATACAACGTGATATTACCATCATCGAGAACTGGGTCGGGCGCATACTTATAGTATGGCACTTCTGATTCCACAAGGTTGTACTTCAAAGCAAGTTGCTGGTGGATAATCTTGACAACGAGATTGTGTTTATACAAGTACTCTCCGTTAGCCAGACAAGAACACCCAGAAATAATGTGTCGGATCGATTCTCCCGGACGGTGGCATGCCCGACATATGTCAACTGTGCCATCCTTCACAATGTATTTCCGGTAGTTATTCGTCATCATAACTTCGTCCATTATTGCACAGACAAAACCTTCGGTTTCCGCGAATAGGTCACCGAAGCGCAGCCAAGATACGGACGCTAAGAAGTCTACATCGGGTCAGTGTAGGGCCCGATAAAAGCGTCTGTGAAGCTCCTTGCACTGTCATACCTCCTTGCGATCATTAGTGTCTAATACTCTAGGTTTGCGCCAGTTCTCGTTAGCCAGAGAGAGCGGGGTAAGGCCCTTGTCCACTGAGACCACATCTCGGTGCATCCTCACGTCAACTTCTAGGAATTATTCCCTGAGACTGCATACCTCACGGTTGTGCAGGGTCTTAGCATTTAAAAAGCCACGACCCCCACACTTCCGCGGGAGACTGCTGAGAGGGTTCAAGGCTAGACAAAACCACAATGGACTCAGACTATCACACTATCACCTACGGAGTCATTATTTAAACACTATTTACACCAATTGTTGCACATATCCTCCTATTGGACGCAGACGGCTGCACGTTTAAATTTCGCGTCGGGTCTTGAAGCAACCAACGGCAAAATTCCATTCGTGGAGTCAAGTACAGCGGCTTCAATTCTTGCAACCTCGTAAAGTGGTGTAGCCCCTCATACCGCAGAAGGCGCCAAACCGTCATTATTGTTCACGTCGAAAACGCGACCGGCGTCTGCTGTGCTGGCCATTGAATGTCGCAAAAAATTTTTTAGCTGACACTCATTGCCTGCCTACGTCTGCAGCTGGTGGCATGTAGACCCCATATTCCTGGTGCCGCTGTACAGTACCTAGGATCGTCTGCAGAGATGGTCCTCTCCTATAACGCTCCAGGAAGACGGCTTTTTTTTTTTTTTTTTAGGATGGTAAATCATCAAATGACCCCGCCCCGCTCTGGGCGGAGCGGAAGGGAGTGTCAGACTTGTACTGAGTAAAACCCATCCATGTTCCCTAGCATGACTGCTTCGCAGAAGGAGGTGACGGCTTCCCATTCCTTCTCGCTCCGGACCATGGCTTGAACCAGGGCCGGGCGCGAGAATCGCCTCTATGAGGACACGGCGCTGCTCCGCCCAAGCGGGGCAGACCTCCACAGTGTGCTGCACCGTGTCCTCCGGAAGATCCTCGCAATGGAAACACCCGGGCGTTTCCTCCCGCCCGATTCGGTGCACGAACCTCCCGAAACAACCGTGTCCGGTGAGGACCTGCGTCAGGTGGAAGGCGAGGGCGCCGTGGCGCCTCTCTAGCCACTTCTCAAAGAAGGGACTTATCGCCACTATGGTGGCGTGCCCTGCACGGGGTTACGATAGTCGCTCTCTCCATGCCACCATGAGATCGCGCCGGAGGTCTACCCGCTGAGCGGCGATTTGCCGCGGCAGCGGAGTTTTCCCCCGACGTAATGCCTCCGCGCGCCATTCGTGAAGGCGCGCGAGGACTATCGCCTCCAGATCCCATGGCGGCAATCCGGCAAGGAGGCTCGCCGCCTCACCGGAGATCGTGCGGTACCCCCGGACTATCCTTAGGGCTATCCCCTTTTGGGGCGCGTTCAGGTAGCGGGCGGCTTGCCGCCTCAGAGAACGCGCCCACACCGGGGCCAGGAAGACGGCTTGTGCTCTGAGCAAAACTTTTGCACATTCCCTATAGCACACCATCATGTTCTGGTACTCCTGGTTCATGTATCTGTAGTTCGGCATTGGTGCGCGATCGACCGTTTGTGTTTTGCTAGTGCGTGCGGCGCGTCACGCGTTCCGAGCGGGACTGAAGAGGCGCGGGGGGAGGAGCGCGGCTCTCTATTGTATGAGTAAAAGCAGCGCTCGCTTTGATCTAACCGCGCCGCTCGCTTGAATGACATTAGGTAAATACGACGTAGTAAACTAGCGTAATGGATGTTAAAAAATAAGGAGCCAGTATTTATTTTGTGGGACAAGTAATTTTAAAATATTTATTTTTTATAAAAATAAACTTGGAAGGAGAAAGGGGAGGCCTTTGCCCAGCAGTGGGACACTCAAAAAGGCTAACAAAAAAAAAAAAAAAAACTTAGATAATCCCTTGAAATGGCTTCGTTATAACCGTTATATGATTCTCTGAAAATATTTTGTGTAAGAATAGTTAGACCTTATATTAAAAAAAAAACAATATTTATTAAGTTATCAAATCACTAGTAATAATAAACACGTAAGACTCAAAATACAGAATATTTTTTATCAAATCAATTGAAATAAATCAAAAAGTATTTAAAAAAAAACAGTAACAAAAATTAAAAAATTGTATTGTACTCGTTATTTTTTTTTATCTTCTTTTTCACCTTGTTGGTCAACAGCCACCGCTTCAACGGCTCTTTTGTTGGTAAATCTGTACCTATGTGGCGTCACCAAAATCTTGTGTCGGTTCACCTTTCCCGGTTTTATCTTGTTTATCCTCAATATTAACACTGGAGGTTTTTTCTGCAGCAATCGCAATTAGCCTTATCTTGGGGTCTAACTTGCTCATTTTTTGTTGCGATATGTAAGATGAAGCTAAATCTGGCATCAATGACCTCTGCATTTCACGTCTACTAATATTTAGTAACTTTGATATGTCAGTTATGTCACTATCACTTTCTTCTTTCACACTGCTGATTATACTTGAACTCGAAGATGACTCAGATGGCAATAATGACGGCAGACTATCTATAGGTGTTGGCAGGGCCTCCTCTTCGTTTATAATTATTACTTCAACGCTTGGTATAGTCTTTAAACTTTTCTCTGAAGATGATTCAGTAGAGACTGATACAGATCTACGTTTATCTTCAAACGACAATAATAAATTTGAATGACCCAAATCTGGCATTGGTTTTTTAGAGGGAACTAATTTTTTATCAATGCCAAGATTTTCTTGATCATATATATTGCTAAGCGAAACTAACGATTCCATTGATTCAACTCGGACAGCATCACGATATTGATTTATAATATCAAGGATCTTGTTCAGTACGACTTGTCTGTCAACTAATTCACGAGAACGATCCATAGTACACTTCATTTTAAGTGACTCTTGTACTGCAAACGCCGATTCTTTAAGAATATTCTTAAACGTTTCACGTTCTCCAAGTAGTTTCGATGTTTCTACTACGTTTTTATTTTGTTCACCTAGAGTGGCATGCAAGTTTTGTTCTAAAACACGTACTTTCAGCACGAGTTGCTCATTAGTTTTGGTCAGTTTCTGAATTCTTTCCTGCATTCTCTCGGCATCAACCTGTTGCTTTTCATAAATAGCTTTTTGTTTCCTCACATTTTCGAACGCAACCGTTAATTGATCGATAAATTTAAGCTCCACCTTACTTTTATCCATTGCTTTATCTCGTTCTTCTTTAGCTACTTCCATTGCACAACGAGAAGCTCTCTCATCTTCTCTTAACTTTTCATTTTGCTCAGATACTTTTGTCTGGGTCACTAACAGACTATCTAATTGATTATTTAAAGCAATGTTTTCTTGAATCACCCTGTGCGTAGAGGCAGCAACCCTCAATTCACTAGCATCTTCGAATTCTTGTGCTAACTGTAGAAGCCTTTCTTCCATTTCTTTCTTCAAGTTGTCTTTATCAATTATGATTTTTTTTTCAGCGTTATATATTACTCTTTTGTATTTAATTTCTTGTTCTTCAAATGCTTTCTCTTGTCTTTGGAACTTCTTCATTAGATCTTCTCTTATCGCACGAAACTCTTCAAGCGTGTTTAATTTACCAGATAGTAGTTTATTTTCAGAAGTAAGCTCATTTTTCATTCTGGTAAAACTCTTTTCTAACTCACTAACAGTTTTATTAAAATCTGCTACTTCTACTTCTCTTAATTCCTCCAAGTCTTTAACCTTTTCTTTTAGTTCGGCATTTTCTTCAGTTTTCACATTAAGAGTTTTTTTCAAGTATTCTACAACATCAGCACTATCTTCGTCAAGTCGTTCGTAATCTTTTTGTAATACCTCATTACGGATTTCATAGTCACCGACAGATTTTCTGAGACGCGCTAAATTTCGATTACAGTTGGTTAACTGTAGTTCATAAAATGCTTTTTCAACTTCGGAAAATACTTTTCCCACATTTACTTTACTTTTGGCCTTTTTTGGTGGCATGATAAACAAGAAAAACCTTTAAAAAGCTTTTTTATATGTATAGGTGCAGCGAATTATAAAATAAACTATCTCCTCAAAAAGTAGATAAAAAAGTAAATATTTTAAAGCTATAAGTAGCAATAAAATTATATAACAACATTCAAAACGACAGAACAGACTTCAATTTTAACGTTTGACCTACCATAGTAAAATTCTCTTTTTTTAGTTGAGTTTGTATATAAATAAAATTAAGAAGAAAACTATCATTAAGACTTGTTGGTTGATCTTTGACATAGGTTTTTGTGGCGAGTTTTAGGTTAGTCCAATACAAAGACATTTATCTTTTAAAGGCCTATTCAAACCTAAGCAGTATTCGCTGCCGCTGTCGGTAGAGGTACATACCGCGCGGGTTGTGCTCAGGTATTTAGCATTAAGTACTGCAGACCATAGCAAAATCCGCTTTGGTGTGAACAGTGATATTACCGCATACCCACTCGGTTTTCTCTACCGCAGACGGTAGCGAATACTGCTTAGGTTTGAATAGACCTATCTCTTTGGACCACTAGTAAGAATTATTAATAATCATGAGTGCAATGCATTGAATGCTATTTTATGACAAAAAAAGTCATTATGTTATTTTTACCAATCTGTTTGCACCACCTTTACCGCAAATAAATAATTTTGACTTGACGTTGAATGACACCTTTTGAGGTTTTGAGCTACATCATTAAAACACGCGTATAATATTAGGCCTAGTTCCCACTAGCAGGCAACCGGCTGATTCGCCGGTGTTTACATTGGGCCTTCTGGGCCTGCCACATTGGCGTTGGCGTAACCTTGTGTTTGACATAAGACTGCGCCTGGCACCGCATAATTCTGAATGGCGCCTGGCGACATTAGACCTCAACTCAGTCGAGGTCAAACCTTGAATGAAGTGTCTGGAAGAAATTCCAGTGCATCAGAATCTAGTATACAATTGAATTAAAAGTCAGCGTTTGACACAATTGCAAACCTCTATTTTAGATGCCTGTCCCAAAGGCTATTTGTAGTTACTTGCTGTACACACTTTAGGCAAGCAGCTACTGTGTCAAATAGTTTTATCACTGGGCTATGAGCGAGTGCGATAGGTATCAACTGGTACTGGTACTGTACCAACTACAGAGCGAAAGTCTGTCCGTCTGTCACAGTCTGTCGTGTCTGTCTGTCTGTGAAAGTCTGTTCTGCACGCCAAGTGAATCCGCCGCCTTGCTAAGCGAGTTTTTTACTTGGATAGTTTATGATACCCTAGATCATTAAAAATAGAAAACATGGGAATTTTAGCTACTTCATGACGTTCACTAGCAGGGACGGTTACCGTTACCACAAAAATACCGGTAATATTACCAAAACCTTAACGTTATGCTACGTTAACTATTAACGTTAAAAATCTCGTTAAATCATAGGATTTACCGGTATTTAAATAGCGTTACCAATAACGTTATTTCGCTAAAACTAACAATATCTGGCGCGACGTTGCCAAACCGAACGCGCGCCGCGTTCGGCTCTTCAAATCGGAGCGGCAACAGCTAGCATTTTACGACGATCGGACAGATACCTACGAAAACGCGACGACTCGCACGTTTTTCATTTTATAGGACAAGACGTCACACAAACATGGCGTACGTCAAATACAACTATTTGTTTTGTTGTTCTAATTATTAGTTTTTTTTTTGTAAAAAATAAAATTATGGGTCGAAAGAAGTGCAACAAAGTATATAACACAACACAAAAAACACAACACAGACAAACAACAACAGAAAAATCTTAAAAAAATTAATGTGGATCATACGAAACGGGGCACTATGAAAAAAAGAGCCTTCGGGTCCCGGTGGGTTGTGGGAGTAGTAAGGTGGGGGAACACCATGGGACACCTCTTGGGCATTGACCTTGAGGTCAAGGTCAAAATTCCGAAAGTCAAGACCCGCAGTTCTCAGGAACCCAACTATAACTACGCTACACTCAATATAGAGAATCGTCGGAAAGGAACTAAGCATCGAGGCATCGGCCAATCACAGTGCGGTAGCGTTTAATACTTTGCACTTACACACACAGTTGCACTTTTTTGCATCGTGTCGTGTCGTCCGTCAACCATTTCAAGTCAACAGTTCC
This sequence comes from Noctua fimbriata, assembly GCA_905163415.1. NCBI lineage: Eukaryota > Metazoa > Arthropoda > Insecta > Lepidoptera > Noctuidae > Noctua > Noctua fimbriata. Next base: position 1,743,463 of record LR990937.1, read on the forward strand.
CAAATATCGCGCGACTGGAATTCAGTGTGCGTCAGAATGGCTGGTTGCTGAGACCAAAAATTGGAATCTATTTGCTACTTTTTACTACCTATCAGTAGCGAAGGGCCAATTTTTGTAAAACTTAACCTGGAGTACATATCTTGACTGTATAGAATATTATTGGCTGGAGAATACTGAAGGTGCCTTTTTTCAAAGGGCTTCCCTTCTCCCGGCAGGAATCGGGTTGTATGGAACCTTCGCCACTGCTACCTATAGTCAATTAATTGCTACCTAACTTTTTTTTTTTTTTTTTAGGATGGGAAATCATCAAATGACCCCCCCCGCTCTGGGCGGAGCGGAAGGGAGTGTCAGACTTGTACTGACTAAAACCCATCTATTTTCCTTCTTTGCCCTTTATGTTCCAGGGCCGCAGTATCTCTTTCGAACAGTCCCGCAGCCCTGGCAGGCATCGGCCCGTGCGGACCCCTACGTGGTTGCTGACATCTCTTTGAGGCGCGCGTGGAACACGAACGTGCTGTCGACACGGCCTGTCGTCATAAGACGGCTGGACGGCGAGCTAGCCCATTACTCGCCGTCCACAGGCCCGCGCCTACGGTGGCCGGGGGCCACCACGTGACCCCCGACGTCCAGGGCGTCTCCCGCGGCGGCTGGGACGTGAGGCTCTTTCCCTCTCACGTTCCGCCACCTCCTTCACTAGCATGACTGCTTCGCAGAAGGAGGTGACGGCTTCCCATTCCCTCTCGCTCCGGACCATGGCTTGAACCAGGGCCGGGCGCGAGAGGTCGCCGCCGCCGATCGCCTCAACGAGGACACGCCGCTGCTCCGCCCAAGCGGGACAGGCCTCCACAGTGTGCTGCACCGTGTCCTCCGGACGATCCTCACAATGGAAACACCCGGGCGTTTCCACCCGCCCGATTCGGTGCAGGAACCTCCCGAAACAACCGTGTCCGGTGAGGACCTGCGTCAGGCGGAAGGTGAGGGCGCCGTGGCGCCTCTCTAGCCACTCCTCAAAGAGGGGACTTATCGCCACTATCGTGGCGTGCCTTGCACGGGGTTGCGACAGTCGCTCTCTCCATGTCACCATGAGATCGCGCCGGAGGTCTGTCCGCTGAGCGGCGATTTGCCGCGGCAGCGGAGTTTCCCCCAGGCGTAGTGCCTCGGCGCGCCATTCGTGAAGGTGCGCGAGGACCATCGCCTCCAGATCCCATGGCGGCAATCCGGCAAGGAGGCTCGCCGCCTCACCGGAGATCGTGTGGTACCCCCGGACTAGCCTTAGGGCTATCCCCTTTTGGGGCGCGTTCAAGTAGCGGGCGGCTTGCCGCCTCAGAGAACGCGCCTACACCGGGGCCCCGTAAAGGGCCATGGACCGCACGACCCCCGCGTAGAGCCTCCGGCAGGAGGCGTTTGGACCCCCAGGTTGGGCAGGAGCCGCTTGAAGGCAGCCCCGGTCCGTTCCAGTTTGGGGGCCAAACGTCGGAAATGCTCCACGAAGTTCCACCGGCTGTCAAGGACGAGTCCCAGGTACTTCAGCGTCGACCCAACGCCGATGGAAACCCCTCCCACCGTCAGTAGGGATCCCGACGGTGGCGTATTCCGAGGCCCATGAAAACACATGGCCTCGGACTTGTGCAATGCCACCTCGAGACCCAATTGCCGGATCCGCTCTACGACTATTGCAACCCCGCGTGTCAGGTTTTCGGCCGCCGCCTCGTGCGACCTCCCTTGTGCCAGTACCAGCGTGTCGTCGGCGTAGCAGACTACGCTGACGCCGCTAGGGAGGTCGGCGCGCAGCACCCAGTCGTAACCGATGTTCCACAAGGCCGGCCCCAGAACCGATCCCTGTGGAACACCGCACGACATCTCTCGCCGGTTCCATTCTCCGCTCCGACCGGGGTACGTGACGGCCCTATCCGTCAGATAGTCCCCGACCACACGACGAAGGTAGGTCGGCACCCGGTGATACCGGAGTGCTTCCCCAATGCAGCTCCAGGGCATGGAGTTGAAGGCGTTGGCGATGTCAAGAGACACCGCCAAGACGACCCCGCCCCGGGAAACCGCGTCCCCCGTCGTGAGGGCTCTCACGCGCATGATGGCGTCCACCGTCGAGCGCCCCTTGCGGAAACCAAACTGGTGTTCCGCAAGATCCGGCCCCATTCCCGCGAGGTGCCCGGCGAGGTGGTTAGCAATAACTCTTTCAAAGAGCTTGCCCACCTCGTCGAGCAACACGATGGGCCGGTATGCGGACGGAGAGTCCGCAGGGCGCCCTGGCTTACGGATGAGGACCAGCTTCCCCGTCTTTCAACGAAGCGGGAACTGATCTCTCTCCAAGCATGCGCTTAGGAGCCCTTCAAGTCGGGGCCCGAGAGCCTCAGAGGCCAGGACCCAGGCTTTGCCAGGCAAGCCATCGGGTCACTGGGCGGTATTTCTGGCCTTCAGCGTGCGTACCGCCACTCTCAGGTCTACCCCAGTTACCTCCGGAACGTCGTCATCAGTGTGGTCCGCTTCCGGCACCGCAAGCGGTGGCGGAGCCATAGGCGGGGGAGGATGCCTCCCTCGCGAAGGGAACAGAGCGCTCACCACGTCCTCCACGAGCTCAGGCCGGAGACTCTGGGGGGCGCCCGGGTGCGGAGTTTGTCCCGCACCATCTTGTAAGGGCACCCCCACGGATCTCAGTTCAGAGACTCCAGCATCTCCTCGCGGGCCAGGTTCTTGGCCCGCCGGACAGCCTCTTGGAGGGCGGTCTTCGCCGCTCTGTACCCCTCGTAAAGCTCCGCCTCAATGGCTGCCGCATCCGGAGGGCGGATGCGGAGCCTGCGATGCCTGGCGTACCGGTGCCGCGCGGCAACGCACGCCTCACGTGGAGACGTCAGCCCCCGCGACCACCAGTACACCTGACGTCGGGCGCTTCCTGGCCGAACTTGGGGCATTGCCACGTCGCAAATCTCGGACATGGCCTCCTGGAACCAACCCGCCTCGTTGTTGATGTCGGCAGGCCTGGCCGGTGATGACACCCAGGCCTGCACGATCGAGGCTTCCAGGAGCTCCCGGTCCAGCTGCTTCAGCACCCATCGCGGACCACTCGGGGCCTGTAGGACCGGCGCGCTTGAGGTCTGGGTGGAGATGTCGAACCGGATGTACCGGTGGTCGGAATAGGTCTCCACCCTCTCCATGACGCGCCAGTCAACGACACGCGGCGACAGAGCGGGGCTAGCGAACGATATGTCCACCACTGACTCGCCCCGCATCCGCACGCACGTGGGGACAGAACCCCGATTTAGGACGACCAGGCCTGTCTCCAGAGCCCAGTCCTCCACCATCCTACCCCGCACATCCTGTAACGAGAACCCCAAGCCAAGTTCTTGGCATTGAAGTCCCTGAGCACAAGCACGGGGAGAGAATGGCTCCCGATGACGACACTCAACTCCCTGAGGGAGTTGTGGAACTCGGCGAGAGTTCGGTTCGGGGAGAAGTAGACTCCCACCACAACGATCTCCCCGAACCGTGCTGCTACGCACCCCTGACCCTTGCTGACACTCTCAAGGGTCGGGGTACCGGCGGCGGCCGACGCAATTATGGTCTGAGCCGCTAAGGTCCTCCACCCAGTCATCCCTGGGCGGGACAAAGTACGGCTCAGAGACCACGGCGATGTTAATCGACCACTGCGCCATGCTCTGGATCAACAGATCCTGAGCGCAGGCGCAGTGGTTGATGTTCGCCTGGAGAAGGCATAATGGGGCCGTTATTGGCACTCCATTTCAGCCCCCTCCCGGGCCCCCTGCGAGGGCCCCGCTGCAGAAGTTGCAGCAGTGGCGGCCGCGGCGGCGACAGACAGTGGCGGTGGCTGCGGTGGTGGCGACGGTGGGGGTTTTGGTGGTGGTGGTGGTGGTGGAGGGCCTTCCGTTGCCCCTAGCCTTGGCCTTGGCGGGTGTACCGCAGGCCTTGCTCCCTGCCCGGTGATCGGCCGGCTTGCCGGTTGCCGCACATGCAGCGCAGTGCGGCGCGGCCAAGCAAGCCGCGGCCATGTGACCGGGCTGGCCGCAACGGAAGCATAGGCCACTGCGGTCCACCTCCGAGGTGCACCGGACCGACACGTGGTGCCCCCCACAGCGCAAGCGGAAGCACCTCAGAGGTCTGGGTTCCAGCAGCTTAACCTGCGCCGAAACCCAGCCCACCAAGAGCCTTCGGCCCTCCACAATGGCTTTCGCCGCCGTCACAGGGCAGCTTACCGTAACGGTTCGCATGCCCGACAGGTCCGGACGTAAGGTGCCTGTCTTGACCTGCTCAGCAGGGCACCCACCGGTCCTGGTGACGGCGGCCACCACCTCCTCCTCGGTCACCGAGTCGTCCAGACCCAGGATGCGTAGGTCTGCGCATTTGACGGGCCTGGACACTCGGGCCTCGTCCGCATTTAGGGACGCTCTAAGCTTTTCAGCCAGAGCGTCAGCGGACGAGCCACGGGTTTCGCCGGGGATCTCCAGCACTCGAGCCCCTGTCGCGGTGACCCTGAGGCGGAGGCCCCCGGTGATCCCGAGCTCCCCGAGATCCACCGTCGCCCTCGCCTTAGCGAGCACGTCGCGGTACCTCACGCCCCTCTTTTCCGCGTCCGGCTGTAGTGTAATCACCACAGCTGCGGTCTTCGGGGCGCTGAGCCTAGCCGCGACGCTCCGCTCCTTTTGTTGGCGCTTCCGCTCCCGCTTTCTGGCCTTTTTGGCTGCCTTCCGCTCCCTTGACCTTTCTCCAGCCACCTGCCACCCGGTCTCGGCCGCGGAAGGCTTAGGGGGCGGGGGGGCGGCGGTGGCGGCTGACTCGCGGCTGGCGCTGGCACAGTCGCCGCCTTGCCCTTCTTTTGGGCCGCCGCCTTGCCCTTCTTTTGGGCCGCCGCCTTGCCCTGCCTCAGGGCCGCCGCTTTCTTGGCCGGAGCCGGCCTTTCAGGGGACGAAGACGAATTGCTACCTAACTTGGAAACAAAATAAAGGGACTTCAAAATTACGAATAAAAAGAAACATTGTTGTAATCGTTTTAAATTGCTTTATTCAATAACCTTAATTCCCTGTAAAAATTTCAAATGTTCATAACTTTTTACTTGTTAAAGCTACAAGGTGGGCATTGAAAGATGTGAGGGTAGCAATCACTCAAGTAAAAATAATAACACGAATTTAAATAGTCTACACAAACGGAGAGTTGACCAGCCGTCCTAATATCAGAATGGCTGGTCATTTTGAAGTCCCTTTATTTTCCAAGTTATGTAGCAATTAATTGATGTAGTTACTAAAAAATACCAAATAGTAGCAATTTTTGGTCACCAGCCAGACGTGAACTGATACAGACAGCCAGTCAGCCATTCTGACGCACACGGGATTCACGGTCATTACGAATAATCACGTCGATTGTTGTGACGAAAAGGACCATTAGGAATTCTCCTGGATGATGCGTGCGTTTACTAACTTAAATCTTACATACACAAGCAGCCAGACCCGGAACATTATATTATATTGTTAGCTGCAACTTCAGACTAGAGGGAGTTAAGAGTCACCAGCCCTATAAAAGCCAGCGGGAACCAGCGCGCCTCCTCTTTGGCTGACAGGCGTGCGCTCGTGAACATCGACCTAGGAATCATTTCGTGTATTTTATTTAGTTAGAAATAATTCTTTTGTGTGTAAATTTAAATTATTAAAAATAAGTTTGATTTTGTTTGTCGTTATCTTTTTTTTTAATTAAAATCTATTAACTTTTCCTAAAAATATATTATTCCACATTTCGCGGTCTAGTGCGACAAATATTTTTTCTCTATAGGAACGAACCCGCGACACATAGCGCAGCAACCTATCGCTTAGCCACTGCGCCATCAACCTTGCCGTCTTTTCATCCAGTTAATAGGTAGCTATCCAGTTTATAGGTAGCTCTAGCTATCTATTTTGTCTAAGCTGCTTGGCACCAATCAATGTGCCTCACGAAATTGTAAAACTGAAATGCCTTTTGCTATTTTGTCAAAAACCATACTTAATAGTAATATGATTAAATTTCATAGTAGACACGTATATGTCAGTGCGAATGGAAAAAAAAAACATTTATGGTTTAATTTTTTTTTTCATAATTATCAGCTTCAACTTTTTATTTTATTTTATGAATAAAATCTAAGACATAAATACTTTTATACTCTTAAACAAACATTTTCTTCAATAGTTATCGTTATTAAAAACGGTAATAAAATAATAACTTTTAATAAAAGACCTATTAGTGCACAGGTGTAGCGCAAATAGAAAAAATAATCTACCCATAACAATCATTGTGCGATGAACTTAACTCGCTTACAAAATAATATTTTTAAAATGCCTACATGATATCTACGTATAGGTACGGTTAGAATGCGGCGCGGCGCTTCCATACCATACGGTCTGCGCGTGAGAGAGACGAAATAAAAACAACATATCGGACCCTCTCGCACGATTTGCAGCGTTCAACTTCTAATAGTTCAAAGTCCAAACAGTCGACCTTGATGAGCGGCCGTGTGTACTAACATCGTAAGATGCTAGACTGCCCACCGACATCGTTAGAAAGAGATAGGCGAATAAATTACCGGTATAAGTTTTGTTACTTTTACCGATACTAATATTAGTTATTAGATAACGTTAACGGACTTACGGGTATCGTTATAAATATCGTTACTTTTTTATCGTTAACATAACGGTAATCGGTAACGTTAAGAAAAAAACAACAGTAATTCGGTCCCTGTTCACTAGTCACATGTATGCTTGTAACTGTAAATGGTTCATAGAATTTTAATTGAGGAAAATACTCATCAGCTTTTCTGGGAATTATAAAAGAGCGTGTGCTTCCTGTATCCAACATAAATTTGCCGTTTATCTCAGGGATGTATATGTATGGATGTTTTAGATTCTATCATTTCCGGCGGGTTTGTATTGAACGTAATTGAAAATTTTGGACAACTTCCGGATCACTGTTATTTTCAGTTGAATGTAAATTTTCAGCAGTTTTAGTAGATTCTACACTAGGCTCCTCATCTACGCAACCATCTTCAGTATGCCTATTTTGATAGTTATAGTCACAGTATGTCGTCATATTCTGCATGTAATCGTCGTGAGTGACGTCGTACTAGTATTGTTCGTTATCCGTATAAAGCTCATTTATAGGACAACCTTGCTGTGGCTTAACCGCTGCTGGAGCAGTTCTCATTGTCACGTCACTATCGTAGAAATTATTGGTTGGACGATAGGCCGAAGCTTGAACGGGTTTATAGCCAAATTGTCTTACTTGAGGTCTATAACCAAGTTGTGCTGGTGGGGGGGCTTGAGGTCGGAAGCCTAATTGCGGGGGGTTTTTCTTATCAACGACTGGTGTTCCAAGTTGAACCATTTGCGGTCGACCAATTTGTTGATTCGGTATATTCGGGCGTACGAAATTTTGATTAGGTATACCAAATTTGAATTGAGTTTGTTCTGAAATTATTATTTTGCAAGGAGGCGATGTGTTAAAAGGTTTCAGATTGGTGTGTAATATTTTACTACGTAAATTATATTGTTCCTGAAAGTTAACTTCAAAGCTCCTTGCCCTGCCATACCTCCTTGCGATCATTAGTGTCTAATACTCTAGGTTTGCGCCAGTTCTCGTTAGCCATGGAGAGCGGGGTGAGGCCCTTGTCCACTGAGATCACATCTCGGTGCATCTCCACGTCGGCTTCTAAGAATTATTCCCTGAGACTGCATACGTCACGGTTGTGCAGGGACTTAGCATTTAAGAAGCCACGACCCCCACACTTCCGAGGGATATACAGTCTCATCACCGACGACCGTGAGTGATGCATTCGATTTGCGGTCAGCAGTGCACGGACCCTCCTATCCAGGGCATCAAGTTCCGTCTGAGTCCATTTTAGTATGTCGAAAGAAAACATCAACACCGACATGACCCAACCGTTGAAGGCGCGCACCTTGTTTCCGCCTGACAAAAGACTACTTAGTACCTTATTCAGGCGGCCAAAGAAGCGCTCCATCAACGATTGTTTCATGTCAGCAGGATTGATACCTAATGCTTCCGACATACCCAAATACTTGTAGGTTTCTATTGAGGGGAGGGATCTAAGGTGTATGGAATCCGAGAGTTGAGTTCCCACGGATTCCATAATCTCCCCTCGTTTCACATGCATGACTGCACATTTGTCCACACCAAATTCCATCCTGATGGAGCTACTGAAAGTTTCCGTTACCTTCATCAGTTGCAAATTGTTGGGGGCAAAGAGTTTCAGATCATCCATGTTAAGAAGGTGAGATATGACCTGACCATATTATTATTATTTCCTTTATTTATTTTATTATACACTAATTACATTTTTAAATATTTCTTAACAAAAACCATATAAAAAAATATAAAAAATAGTGGTCCGCCGGTAGCGGGAGCAGGGTCCAAGCTACCGGTGGTTAGGGCTCCAGAGACAGGAACCTCCTTACAATACGAGCCGTATCGAGGAGTACTGCCTTCTGAATCAGGCCCTTGATCCAACCGCCTAAGGAGAGCCTCGAAAGATGGTCATCGAGGCTCTTGGCTATAAGGCCATTGGCCGTCACGACGATCGGCACAATGACAGCCGAGTTCACATTCCACATGTCGACAACCTCGTGTGCCAAGTCGAGATATTTTATTTGTTTCTCTTTCTCAGCTTTCACGAGGTTCTCGTCATGCGGGATGGTAACATCGACTACCATTACGCGGCGCGCTGATCGGTCTATCACTACTATGTCAGGCTTATTGGCGACAATAGTCCTGTCAGTAATGATAGACTGATCCCAGTACAGCGTGACATGGTCTTTCTCGAGAACTGGGTCGGGCACATACTTGTAGTCAGGGACCGAATTACCGTTACTTTTTTCTTAACGTTACCGATTAACGTTAAAAAAGTAACGATATTTATAACGATACCCGTAAGTCCGTTAACGTTACCTAATAACTAATATTAGTATCGGTAAAAGTAACAATACGTATACCGGTAATTTATTCGCCTATCTCTTTCTAACGATGTCGGTGGGGAGTCTAGCATCTTACGATGTTAGTACAACTAGCTTCGGCGTGTAATAGGTATTGTTTCTGCGATGCATCTGCAATGATTACTTCACACTTACTTCGCGACGGATCTCGACGGTGAGGTCGGAATGATGCCGGTTTGTGTTTGCGTAAATTACTGGTTTCCCTACTGCTTTCCTGATGGAGGGTGATGGGATCGTCGGGGGTGATGGGATCGTCGGGGGTGATGGGATCGTCGGGGGTGATGGGATCGTCGGGGGTGATTAGAGGTGGTCGGCGAGTCATGCTGATACGTGATGATTTGTATCGGGTGGCTGACTCCTCCCGCAAACACGACAGCTATTTATATACTGAACAATCCTTCGAGAAAGTTCCACAACTTTCTGGTACCTTCTTCACAGTTCCATAGTGGAACATTCGGTTGGAGTGTATGTAACGGGGCACTGAGAAAAAAAGACTCAGAAAAATTTAACCAAAAAAGTGTTATTTTAGCAAATCGTTTATTTTCTCGATTCTATCGTATATACCAGCTAAATATAAGGATAAAAGCATCTTGGTGTTTTTTGGCTGACCAACCGTTTGTCGTAAAAACGATGTCAAAGGGATCCTTTAATAAAGGCACCTACAATTGATAAGCCTGATTATATATTTTTTTGTATGGATAATAAAATTAGAATTTTTCTCAATTAATTATTACCTAAGTGTCGAGAATTACGCACCAAGGGGGCCATTAAGGGTGGCTAATTTTTCATTATTTTTGCGATAGGACACACCGTTTTCGAGATATAAGCACATTTAGAAGAAAAAGAAACACTGTTTTTGCACTCGAAGTCATGGGGTCGGGAGTGTCAAGGCACTGGAATTTCAAAGACAGGTCACACGACCTTGAACTCCAAGGTTTCAAGACCTCCAGGATCACTTGATCTTGACCTCAAAGTCACTTGTCCTTGACCCTACGGTCACTTGACTTTGACCACAAGGTCACTAACCATGAATATTTAGGGTTCTCCTTCACGTCCAGAGGATATAAATGAAATACTTCTGAGTCGAAATAGCATACTATAATGTCCATGAATTACACTAACACCATATGATTACAAAGAGTCTTATTATAGCACATGTTCTCTAATGCCTCGCTAGCGCACGACTGGTCACCGTCGAACTATCCCTTACATACATTTTATTGTGTCATCACTGTGGAATGCGTAACGTTCCTACAATATTCCCCTTCTTAAAAAGAAAAAAAAAAATTACAATTTAAATAAATTTTTATACACATCGTAAATCATGGTTACCCTATCATTACTTTATAATTATACAGTATGTCGATAATGTTACACTGATGCACGCTGTTGCTACTGAATGTGCTGACACTGTTTTTCTGTGACACATAGAGACATTGTTGTGCACTGACTTATTATAGTAGATACTTGTTATGAAATGAATACAATAGCGTGTTTATGATTATTACAGTTGTCCATTCGTCGTTCCACTTAATATCACTTAATTTATTCTTATTATCTAATTTCACATATCTATAACTAATACATTGCTGGCGCTGTCGTTGTTGCGACTGGCGTAGCCTGGGCGGTTGCCTTGCCTGTCCGGCCGTCCCATCGCGACCTTCCTCGAGTCTAGACACGAGATGATCAACAAATTTTCCTTGCACGTGTATGCCACACTTTTTCAGAAACACATAGAGACATACACTTGTAACTATTGCGATCAGCGCAAAAACAAATACACCGTACATTTCGATTTTTCTCTCCATTTCCGTTCTAGCAGTGTTGTCCGAACCCGTCTGTGCCACTATAACTTGCTCGTTCTTCGATTGTGGGTTTCCCATGTTTATAAAAATGGCCATTCGCTAGTGACTTAATGCTATCTTTCCGAGGCTATGAAAATCAATTTTTGTAGTGCTATTAATATTAGTCGCACTTATATATTGTTATTACTCTCTTTTTTTTCTTTGCTGACCAATTATAAATTGAACCGCACAGTCGGCTTAACCACCCGTCCACTACGTGTGGTGCGAGTCATTAACTTGTTGCTTTTTTCATGCAAATTGCCTTGTTCGTTATTAGCTAATTTGGGTACAATACTGTATCTACTTATGTTGCTATCTAGATCCTCATCATTTGCCTTAACAGATTCCTTTAAAACATAGGCAGGCTTTAACCGATCTATTGAGACACTTAACTCTCTATTACTTAATTGTACTTTAAAAACCTTTGTATTTCTGCTTATGACGCGGTAGGGGCCATCATATGTAGGGGTTAATGGTTTTTTAATCTTATCATTCCTTATAAATACGTGCGAGCATGTCCCTAAATCCTTATATACGAATAATTTTCGTGAATCGCTATCTGCTCTTGGCTTGGGCCTTAAACTATGAACTGTTTCTCGCAATTTTTCAACGTATGTATAGTGGCTAATATGTTTAATATCTGTGTCATTGTAAAAATCGCCCGGTAAGCGTAACGGCTGGCCTAGTACTAACTCTGCGGCGCTAAAGCCGGTTTCACACCTGCCCGCTGCCCTAAGACCGAATAAAACTGTTGGCAGCTCGTCATCCCAAGAAGTTCTATCCGTCATTCGACATGTCAAAGCTACCTTAAGCGCGCGGTGCCACCTCTCTATCTTTCCATTACCCTGTGGGTGGTACGGTGTGGTTCGTATTCTCTCAACTCCTAACAGTTTAAGTAAGTTGGTAAACAATTCGCTTTCGAATTGTCTACCCTGATCACTGGTCAGTCTAGACGGGCATCCAAACCTGCAAATCCAGTTCTCGTAAACTGCTTTTGCCACCGTTTCTGCAGTAATGTCTGCAATAGGTATTGCTTCTGGCCAGTTTGTGAACCTATCAATAATAGTAACACAATATTTGTTACCTCTCTGTGTCGTTTGTAGAGGCCCTACGATGTCGACGTGTATGTGTTGAAACCTCTCGCTCGGTGTAAACGCGCCCAGGCCTGAAATCACATGTCGATTCACTTTAGTTTTTTGGCACTTTATACAACTTTTTGTCCACGTTCTAATATCTTTATTTATTCCCGGCCAAAAAAATCTAGAAGTTACCATTTTTACTGTTACCCTAGTACCTGGGTGGCTTATATCATGTATCGATTCAAATACTAATTTTCTGAAACTTTCTGGTACATATGGTCTGATATTATTTGTTGATGTTTCACAATATATACTTCTGTTTACGTAAGGTAACTTAACTCGTTTCAACTGTATTCTTGTCCCTTCATTGCTATTTAGCAAATCGGTAATATGATTATCTTCCTCCTGTTTCGCCGCTAATTCCTCGTAATCAATTATGTTTGGACACACTATAGTCTCAACACGTGATAAAGCGTCCGCTACTGTGTTTTCGCTACCGCTTATGTGTTGAATGTTGTTGGTATACTCACTTATATAAATTAACTGTCTAATTCGTCTGGATGTTTCTTTTTCTGAATTTATTTTTGTTAATGCATGTACCAGAGGTTTATGGTCTGTGAATACCGTTAACTCTCTTCCCTCAATGAGATTCTTAAAATGCATAATAGTCATATAAATAGCGAGTAATTCTCTGTCGTACGTGGAATATTTCTGTTGCGTTTCAGATATTTTTTTTGAAAAATATCCCAATGGTTGCCAAATGCCTTTAATGTTTTGTTGCAAAACGGCACCTATACATGTATCGGATGCATCTGTCATTAATGACAGTGGAACTCCAGTAACCGGGTGCGCGAGTGTTACGGCGCTTTGTAGGCTCTCCTTACACTGCGCGAATGCTATTTCTGAGTCCTTGTCCCACTTTATGACTGACTTGTCCTTTTTCTTTGAATTATGTAGAAACTTATTCAAATGTGAATGATATTCGGCTGCCCTAGGTAGGTGTGCCCTATAAAAATTTACCATCCCTAGAAATCTTCTCAAACTTTCCACAGTTTCCGGTCTTGGATAGTCTGTAATAGCCTTTATCTTGTCAGATAAGGGACTGATTCCGTTTTGTGATACTTTATACCCTAGAAAATCTATTTCTTTTTTGCCGAATCGGCACTTACTACTGTTAATCGTGATGCCTATTTTTGCCATGCGCTCGAATATTTGTTTTAAATGTTTCCTATGACTAAGCTCATTTTCTGATGCTATTATGACGTCATCGATGTAGCAAAATAAAGAACTGATTACCTTTCCTTTTTCGTCTGTCAAATTTTCTAGTCCCTGCAATACGGTATGGTCCATAAACCTTTGGAAGGTTTGTGCGGCGTTTCTTAACCCGAACGTCATGCGCGTGAACTCGAAAAGCCCAAAAGGTGTAATAATGGCAGTCTTTTCAACGTCTTCCGGGGCTACTTTAATAAAATGGTACGCTCTGTTAATATCTAACCTGGAGAACACTTCTTTCCCTGACAACGCATACGTGAAATCATGCAACCTCGGCACGGGGTACCTGTCGGGTTTTGTTATTGCATTTAATCGCCTATAATCACCACACAGTCGTATTTGCCCGTCCTTTTTCGGAACCACATGCAAAGGGCTCGCCCATTGACCGCTCGATGGCCGACATATGCCCATTTCCTGCATTACACGAAATTCATTTCTCACCTGTTTATATTTGTCCGGTGGTAGGGGCCTGGCGCGCGCGTGGACCGGCGGACCCGTGGTCTCGATGTGATGGTAAACTTCATGGTTGGGCGTATCTTTAAATGACACTGGCCTTGTTATCTCCGAAAACTGTCTCAATAAATCACAATAAGGATTATCCGCACTAATAGTCGTAAGGGACGGTTCCCTGGAACTTATGATGGACCCTACTGCGTATAATTTCGTCTCTTGATCTGTCAACTTCTTGTTGTATAAATCTACTACTAATCTATGCGTTCTCAAAAAATCAGCGCCTATAATTGGTCTTCTGACATTACATATTATGAATGACCACTTATAGCTTCGTCTTAAGCCTAAGTTAAGTTCTAACACTACGATACCAGACGTACTTATTTCCGTTCCGTTTGCTGCGTATAATGTATATGGGCATTTACTGTATCTTTTACCACAAAATTTTGACGCGGGAACCACTGACACATTAGCACCAGTGTCTATCAAAAAATTCATCCCGTTTATACTGTCTGTGACACAAAGACGATGGTTTTCGTCTAAGCTGGCGCATTCTCCCATCGATCTCGAACGCGCCACATTTAGTTTCCCTTGGTAGAGTTTCCATTCCAGTTACACTCGTAACGCTTTGAGTTCTGCAGACATGTCTCGTATTTCGGTTAGTAATTCTGCGTTCATATTTGTGGCCGACGGCGGTGAGCATTTTACCTCTGAAATCTCCCCGCTGCGCAAGTTATCCATGATTTTATCTGCCATACCTGCGAGCTCATCCAATTTAGCTTCACCATTACAGCTGGCGAGTATAGCACGCACCCATCCGGGTAACCTTGACATCCATAGATTTTTTAGGGTATCTCCTGCCGTAGCTGTGTTCTTGGCTAGCTCACGCATTTTTGCCAGTAATTGTGATGGCCTCTGTTGTCCTAGGTCCATCTCCTTTACAAGTTTATGGAACTGCGCTTCCGCACTCTCCTGGAAAACCTTTAGTAATCTTTTCTTTAACGTCGTGTATCGCTGCTGCTCTGGCGGATCATCTATCAAATCCGCAACCTGACTTAGCTCTTCTTTGCCCAGTTTTGCCAATACTAAATCGTATTTAACATTCTCCCCTTGATGCTGTGGTCCTATTATGGCTTCGAACTGCGCAAACCACATGCGTGGCATATCGGTCCAAAAAGAGGGAATTCTCGCGCTCAAACTGATTCCCGCCATTTCGTAATTGACCTGCTGCTGCATGGCTGCTGGCACAGGATGAACAGGGTTCGCCATGTCTTGATTTTTTATGCGTTATGTAATCACAGTCACTTTACCGCGATACTGTCCACTTGGTTACACAAATCAGACGCGCCGCGATATAGTTGCAAGGCAAAAGGCGTCGGGGTCACCAATTTAGGGTTCTCCTTCACGTCCAGAGGATATAAATGAAATACTTCTGAGTCGAAATAGCATACTATAATGTCCATGAATTACACTAACACCATATGATTACAAAGAGTCTTATTATAGCACATGTTCTCTAATGCCTCGCTAGCGCACGACTGGTCACCGTCGAACTATCCCTTACATACATTTTATTGTGTCATCACTGTGGAATGCGTAACGTTCCTACAAATATAAATGACCTATTACTGTTCCTGAGAACCGCGGGTCTTGACTTTTGGAATTTTGACCTTGATCTCAAGGTCAATGCCATTGAGGTGTCCCATGGTGTTCCCAACACTACTACACCCTCATCCCACCGGGTCCCGAAGGCTTGATAAGGCGAAGGATTGTAGTGAAATTTTTCTAGGCCTTTTTTTCATAGACTATACTACTTTTCGTATGATCCACTACCATGGCTAAAGTAGGAAGGAAAGTAGATTTATTATTCTTTAAAAAGTTATAGTTAGTTGTAGTGATATACTTTGTTGTACTTCTTTCGGCCTATAATGAAATTTTTTACAAAAACAACTAATAATTAGAACAACAAAACAAATAGATGTATTTGATGATGGATGATGATGGATGTTCGCCATTTTTGTGTGACCAGACGTCCTATAAAATGAAAAACGCGCGAGCCGTCGCGTTTTCGTAGGTATCTGCCCGATCGTCGTAAAATGCTAGCTGTTGCCGCTCCGATTACAAGAGCCGAACGAAAGAACTCGCGGCGCGCGTTCAGTTTGGCAACGTCGCACCAGAAATTGTTAATTTTTAGCGAAATAACGCTACTGGTAACGATATTTAAATACCGGTAAATCCTATGATTTAACGATATTTTTAACGTTACTAGTTAACGTAGCATAACGTTAAGGTTTTGGTAATTTTACCGGTATTTTTGTGGTAACGGTAACCGTCCCTGCTTGTAGTACGGTACCTCAGATTCCACAAGTTTATATTTCAAGGCAAGTTGCTGGTGAATAATCCTGGCTACTTGGTTGTGCCTGTGCAAGTACTCGCCGTTAGCCAGACGAGAACAACCAGAAATAATATGTCTGATGGACTCACCCGGACGGTGGCATGCCCGACACACGTCAACCGTCCCGTCCTTCATAATATATTTCCGGTAGTTGTTCGTCAACATAACTTCGTCCATAATCGCACAGACAAAACCTTCAGTTTTTCCAAAGAGGTCACCGAAACGTAACCAGGACACGGACGCTAGAAAATCTACATCGGGCCCATGAAGAGCCCGGTAGAAGCGCCCGTGAAGCTCCTTGCCTTGCCATACTTCCTTGCGGTCATCGGTAGTAACTACTACAGGTTTGCGCCAGTTCTCTTTAGCCATCGACAGCGGGGTGAGTCCCTTGACCACTGCGACCACATCTCGGTGCATACCCACCTCGGCTTTTAAAAAATATTCTCTGAGACTGCACATCTCGCGGTTGTGTAGGGACTTCACGTTTAAAAACCCTCGACCCCCGCACTTCCGCGGTATGTACAGCCTCATTACCGATGATCGTGGGTGATGCATCCGGTTTGCGGTAAACAGTGTACGAACTCTCCTATCCAGGGCATCGAGTTCGGTCTGAGTCCATTTGAGCACGCCGAAAGAGTACATTAAAACCGGCATTACCCAACCGTTGAAGGCGCGCACCTTGTTTCCGCCTGAAAGAAGGCTATTTAATACCTTGTTCAGGCGTCCAAAGAAGCGCTCCTTCAACGATTGCTTCATGTCAGTTACGTTAATGTCTAACGCTTCCGACATACCCAAATACTTATAGCTTTCGGTTGAGGAGAAGGATCTCAGGTGTATGGAATCCGAGAGCTGAATTCCCTCGGATTCCATAATCTCCCCTTGCTTTACATACATGACTGCACATTTGTCAAATTCCATCCTGATGGCGCTACTGAAAGTTTCAGTTACTTTCAGTAGCTCCATCAGTCGCAATTTGTTGGGGACAAAGAGTTTCAGATCATCCATGTAAAGAAGGTGAGATATGACCTGACCACCTCTCCTCAACTGGTAGCCTAGACCTGAATCCTCCAGCAATGTGCTCAGAGGATTCAGGGCTAGACAGAACCGAAGTGGGCTCAGACTGTCGCCCTGGAATATTCCCCGTTTAATCCATACAGGCTCATCGTTCCTCTGGATCTCTCGACATCCTGGATATCGAAGGACCGTCCTCCATTGCCCCATACACGACTCAAGGAAGGCGCGTAGAGTTGCATCTATCTTGTACAACTCCAGCACCCTCATGAGCCATGTATGTGGCACCGAGTTGTAGGCCTTCTTATAATCTATCCAGCATGTAGACAGATCCTTGCGGGATCGACAAACCTGTTGGCTAATGGCCATGTCGATGAGGAGCTCCTTAGTGCCACGGGACCCATTCCTACATCCATTTTGAGAATCAGACATAATGGAGTTTTTGTCAATGTGTGTATTAATTTTAGCTCTCAAAATGGATGTAAGAAGTTTATAGACCGTAGACAAACACGTGATCGGTCTATAATTTTTGGGTTCCGCGGGACTACCTGACTTATGGAACAGGTGGGTAACGCCTGTTGTTAAAAAATGCGGTAAGGACCCAGACTCTAAGGATGACTGGAATTGGGATGCCAGGCAAGTGTGTGAACTACTAAGCCATTTGAGCCAGAAGTTGTGCAGTCCGTCCGGTCCCGGTGACTTCCAGTTCGGTAACGGACGAACTGCTCTGGCTATATCTAAAGGTGTTATCAAGATTGGCTCCATTTCTGGGATAGGTTCACACACTCGTTCGACATCACGCATCCAGTCAGCCTCAGTATGACAGACGGGCACCGACCAGATGCTGCGCCAGAAAGAACTCGTGGCAGCAACAACCGGGCGGCACACGTCCGTCATATTTAGCTCGGGTCGCTCCCAAGCTCTGTATACCCACCTCTCATCGCTCTGGAACATGCGATTCTGTGAGTACCGATCAACCCGCCGCTTATACCTCCGAATACGGTTCGCCCATGCATAAACTTTCTGCTTCAGGAAGTCAATGCGCTCTGTGACACGGGACATGTATTCTTGAGGACTGATTCCAGTGCCCGAGAATGCCCGCCTCACAAAGCGCATCACACGTGGTCGTGTATTGCCCTCCCTGAAGCAGTGTAGTTTGCCGATGAGTACCCTGGCCCCGTCGATACGGCGCTCGATCCTGCGCTGCCAGGCTGGTACGGCTGGTTTTGGTCGAGTAGCTACGTCACAATTTGGGAACTTGACGTTAGCTAAACGACATGCCGCAACAGCCCCACAATACAGGATCGAGTGTGTATCAACGAGGTTCTCGCTACTCTCGAACATATTCTCGAGTTACGAGTCCAAGGCACACACCAGCGCCCTATTTTTATTATGCATGGGTAACCGTGGTAATCGGGGCCTAAGTTCGGTAGGAGTGGATCGATATTCACGAAGCGCATCATCCAGAGCGCTCCTCAATCGGTCGTTGCACTGGCTGCTTACCACAGCAACCCTATCATCTTCCTCTACAACAGCTGGGTTGAACCGCGGCGGGGTTGCGTCAATAACTGACGCTTGCACCGCGGTATGTGCCGGAGTTAAAACGATACGGTTGCTCAGTACCTCTGAGCGCAGCCTATCAAGTACGGCGTCGTCCAACATGTGATTGCGTTGGATGACCCGCACCTGATCCGACAGTTGTTGGGCCGAAACGTTGACGGTTGGTTCAAGTACCTGGAACAGAGACAGCATCCCAACACGGTACGCAGTGAGGTTAGTTCCCCCCTCTGTAGACCCGTAGTATGCGTGCATGAAGTTCTCGTTTTATTATTATGTCCTTTATTTATTTTCTTACATACTAATTACATTTTTAAATATTTTTTAACAAAAACCATATAAAAAAAAAATATATATTCAAAATAGTGGTCCGCCGGTATCGGGAGCAGGGTCGAAGCTGCCGGTGGTTAGGGCTCCAGAGACAGGAACCTCCTCACAATGCGAGCCGTATCGAGGAGTACTGCCTTCTGAATCAAGCCCTTGATCCAACCGCCTAAGGAGAGCCTCGAAAGATGGTCGTCGAGGCTATTATTATTATTATTATATTGCCGGTTAGTTTTTCGGCACCACATTTCAACAAATAATACCATAATGCTTTAATACTAACTATTATATCGTTGACTTTACACGCGAATAATATCTTAATGATGTGTTGCATACTATAGTTTTGCCCTACAATTTCAGTAACATTATTTTCGTCAAAAACTTTATGTTGTTAAACTATTACAAAAAAGAAACATAATATAAAACAGACTGTAAAAATAGATTTGTTTTGATGTATAAATGACTATCATAGGATCCACCCGTGCTGAGATATAATGCATAACACAGTTTTTTATTTTTCCTGTAAAATTTAGAATTGTCGATTACCATAATATTCGGTGGGGGGAGCGATGTATGTAAAGCGAGGGGAGATTATGGAATCCGAGGGAATTCAGCTCTCGGATTCCATACATCTAAGATCGCTCATCTCATCCGAAAACTATAAGTAATTGGGTATGTCGGAAGCGTTAGGTATTAACGTAACTCACATGAAGCAATCGTTGAGGGAGCGCTTCTTTGGACGCCTGAACAAGGTATTAAAAAGGCGAAAACAAGTTGCGCGCCTTCAACGGTTGGGTCAGGCCGGTTTTAATATACTCTTTCGGCGTACTCAAATGGACTCAGACCGAACTCGATACCCTGGATAGAAGAGTTCGTACACTGCTGACCGCAAACCGGATGCATCACCCACGGTCATCGGTGATAAGGCTGTAAATCCCACGGAAGTGCGGAGATCGAGGTATTTTAAACGCGAAGACCCTTCACAACCGCGAGATGTGCAATCTCAGAGAATATTTTTTAAAAGCCGAGGTGGGTATGCACCGAGATGTGGTCGCAGTGGACAAGGAACTCACCCCGCTGTCCATGGCTAAAGAGAACTGGAATGTGAACTCGGCTATCATTGTGCCGATCGTCGTGACGGCCAATGGCCTTATAGCCAAGAGCCACGACGACCATCTTTCGAGGCTCTCCTTAGGCGGTTGGATCAAGGGCCTGATTCAGAAGGCAGTACTCCTCGATACGGCTCGCATTGTGAGGAGGTTCCTGTCTCTGGAGCCCTAACCACCGGCAGCTTCGACCCTGCTCCCGATACCGGCGGACCACTATTTTGAATATTTTTTAATGTTTTTTTTTTAAATTACTTTGCATAGAAATAAGTAAAAATGTAAATTATGTGTAAAGAAAATAAATAAAAGACATAATAATAAATAAAGTTTAAGGGAATACTTCCTAGAGGCCGACGTGGGGATGCACCGAGATGTGGTCTCAGTGGACAAGGGCCTCACCCCGCTCTCCCTGGCTAACGAGAACTGGCGCAAACCTAGATTATTAGACAAGAGAAGGAAGTTTGGGTTGAAAAAAATGCTCGATCTGGTAGCTTAGAAGTGCGCAATATTCCTAAAAAACCAGGCGAATCTAAAAGAGACCTTGTAAAGATTGTGGGAAGCATAGGTAATTGCCTGAAGTCGCCTATTCTACCGTCGGACATTAGAGACATCTTTCGTATTCATGCAAAAGGCCCGTCCAACAACACTGTCATTGTTGAACTAACATCCGTGCTTAAAAGGAGGATATCATAAACTCACTCAAATCATACAGAAAGGAGCACAATCAACAACCAACGACTACACAAATTAATGTTGACGGTCCCACCCAACCAGTCTATATATCCGAAAATCTGACAACCAAGGGAAAGCGCCTGTTTGCGCTGGCTCGTGACTTCGCTAAATCCAACGAATACAAATACTGTTGGAAAAATTAAACTATCTTATATAACTATGTAAAAAGAAAATAATTTATACATTAATAAATTAAAATAACCTATATTAACTAACTAACTTAAAAATAAACTTAAAAAATGGCGTCAAAAAACTCCTCCTCAACGTAGTCAACTGGTAATGTACCCAAAAGACTGGCGGCGTTGCCACGTTGTATGACAACGCTAAGCCTTTGGCCAAGGTAAAAGCCAGCCCTTGGGTCACGGGAAGAGTCAACTAAACGTTTAGAAATGTCCTTGAAAAGGCTGTGAGCACTCGGACCCCACGGACCTAGAGTTTCAACCCCAAACGGCTCGAAAATATAGTTACCAATAAGGTTACTATATTTACGCCGCTTGAGGTTCTCTGCAGCCGCAGCCGCAGCACCAGCACAGCACGATGAGCTAGGAAGATGGGATGGCGCAAGAGTATCGACACAAGTTGCATCCCACACTAAAGGCCTACCCATCCTCCATGGAAACAAAGACATGCCGTCCGGTCTCTTGCCATCGTCGCGTGCCAAGCCATTTGGTTCTAATAAAGCTGGAACGCCGACGATGACAAGAGCTCGACGGATGATATCATTTAAGTTCGCGTGCCGTGCAAAGCGGCCCGCACTTCGGCTGCATGAAAGGCCGTGGTGTCCAAGGCTGTTGACAGCTTCACCACAGTGACAGCGATGAGGAGAAAAACAAGGGGCGCCTAGGCGTAGAACAGCAGCAAGGCGGAAAGTAGTGTCGTCGAGCAAAGTGCCTATGCTCGACGACGGTAGTGCGTGAAGCCAAAGACCCGACTCCCACTCACCCACAGCCAGCAGACGCGCACGCTCAGCAGTAGTAGCAGACGTGAGCAGTAAATTGTTCTGAACTACTCTGCAGAGCGGCTCGTCCTAACGTCTCTGGGAAAATGGATGGTCGGGTTCTTCAGAATTCGGGCAAGCGAGTTTCCAGGCATTAATAGCCTCGGAGAAGCACGGCACATCAAAATCAACCAGTGTGGAAGCCAGGATATTCCTGATTAATTTCTCAGTGCCGTGGACCGAAGATATAAACGCCGGTAAACTAACACTAGAAATTTTGCGGACGCCGAGTCCTCCCATACGAATGGGAAGAGTAGCTTGTATCCAAGCACGGTCGTCCAAAGCCACATTTAAAACGGATGATATAGTATTTTTGATAATTTGGTCCATTTTGTCCAAAAGATGAGTGTGCTTCCATAAAGGGGAAGCACGTAGGAAATATGTTAATTTTGGGCCGAAACAACAGTAACGGATTAGGGTGATGGCCGAATGCATATTAATTTGGAGCAACCTTTCCGAAATATCATTGAAATTTTGAATTTTTTCCTCGATAAAATCGGGAAAGGAATTCTCGAAGATTGGAGACCCAAGGAGACGAAGAGAACTTTTTTAAATAATTTTGATGTTAGGGGCTATTACGTTAAATTTAGGAGTAGTCAGTTGTCTGTTGGTACAGTCCGCTAAATACAGTTCACATTTTGCAAGGTTTAGGTCAAGGCCAATTGAATGAAGTTTATTTTTTAAGAAAATTAAATAATTTAAAACAGTATCTACGTCGCCGCCCAGGGTTCCATCATCAAGATACCAAACGTTAAATTTAGAATTTAGCTGTCGAACAATTGGGTGAATAGCTAAACTGAAAATCACTGGCCCCAGGGGGTCACCTTGTTGACAGCCAACAGCAGATTCCAAAAGGTACTGTTGGACTGCACACGGAAGTGTCTACATTCGGAAGAAAGAAGGTGATACTGCCTTCCGCATAAACAACGAGGAAAGTCTAGCACCTTTGCTTAAACAGTCATGACTGGTTCCAGCTATGCCAAGATATTGTTTCATTCCTAGAAATAAGTACCTACTATTACCACTTAATTTTGTAACTCTTGATGCTTCTTCATATAAGCACCACCAATGCGTTCTTCATATATTCGTTAAACACTATGTTAAGATAACTCACATAACCCACCAATACCCATACTACAGAACTCACCACACAATCAATACTATAACACAACCCTTCACTTGGTCAAAAAAAACGTTCTTGGTTTCTAAACCTACTAATCATTCGATCGGTAAGGTAAGTTGCCGTAAAAGATCAACCAATACTCAAATGCCTATATGTCTCCCAAACTATCTGGCTTATCTCGGGCCTGCAGCTAGTATAATTAATGAGTTTGTCACCCGCGTTTCTATTTTCAGAATTCAACTCTGATAGTATCAATATAAGTGACGAAGTGGAAGCTAGCGGTGAAATCGAGTGTATTGTAGTAGATGACCCCTCCACCTGTAAAATGCTATTTAATCCCTCCCTTTCCAAAAAAACATTGACAATTCTCGCTGTGAACATTCGTAGTGTCAAGAAAAAATTTGATGCCTTAATGCTTTTTCTCTCTAACATTGACATTGCTGTTGACTGCATAGTGTTGACAGAATGTTGGATCGACACTGGCTCGACTATTAATCATATTGACAACTACACTCCGTTTCATACCACTTGCAGCCTTAACCAAAACGATGGTGTCATAGTATACGTCAGGGAATGCTTTAGTAAAGTGCAAGCTCAAGAGCTTGAAGTGACTGATGGTAACTGTCTTGTTATTAACATAGACAATTTTACTCTCATTGCCACAAACAGACCACCATGCGACACCAGCCCAACTAACTACATTACCTCGGTCAACGAACTGCTCACTAACATTCACTCCGAAAATATAATTCTTGCTGGTGATATTAATATTAACATCCTTCCGGACAAGATCACTGGCCACGCTGCGGAATACATCACTATGCTAGCTACCCACGATCTAAGACAAGGTGTTGACAAGCCTACCAGACAAGGCAACTGCCTTGACCATTTAATGGTCAAAACGCATAAGCATGTTAAAACCTTCATATTTGCCCCATTGACAGATCATAGTCCTGTATTACTGCTCATAGAAGATATTCACTTATCCAAAAAAACGACTGAGCTCTACAGAACAACTATTAACTATGAACAATTCGAGACTGATCTGGACAACATTGTTTGGGACGACTATTATAACTCGCAAAATGTGAATGTAACCGCAGTTCTTAGTCAATACGCTGCGAGAAATCATCACAAAAAATACATTCAAAACAAAAAAATCAAAAAAGAAGAACCCGCCTAAACCGTGGATTTCAGTTGGCATAGTGAGATGTATACGGAAAAGGGATAAATTGCATCAAAAAGTAAAGAAATCGCCAAACGACGAGGAACTTCGACAACAGTACACTAGATAAAGAAAGACCTGCAATAATTTGACAGAAACGTTAAAGCGCTCTTACTACGAACGGGAATTATTAAACAATGAAAACAACATGAAAAAGACCTGGAGTGTAATTAAGGACATGTGTAATATAAAGAAAGGCTCTAGCAAATCAACTGAGTTGTTACAGATCAAATCTAATCCCGCCGACTCTCTTAATGAGGTTACTTCACATCAATTGGTAAAGACTTGGCAAATTCAACTCTTAATAAGCTCAAGCAGGATGAAGGAACGCTAGCAATTCAAGCACAGAAGTCGATTGGTTTCCTTCATTCGATGGCATTATCTCCCACGGATGAATACGAAGTTATCCAGGTGATATCCGGCCTTAAAAACGGCAGTGCCTCTGGTCTAGACAATATTCCCGCTAACATTCTAAAAAAATATAAATTTAAATAAGCATCTCCAATAACACACCTCTGCAATATCAGTTTCTCTTGCGGTGCTTTTCCTGAAACGTTTAAGAAAGCGGCCGTCACTCCTATTTTTAAGGCTGGTGACAAGGGTCACGTTGGCAACTACCGCCCCATCTCTGTACTTAGCACACTGTCAAAAATACTGGAAAAACTAGCAAACAAGAGACTAATAAGATATTGAGAGACAAATAATATACTTTCGTCAAACCAATTCGGTTTTAGAGCCAATCGCTCCACTAATGACGCTATTTTAAAACTAACCGAAAACATGGCCAAGTATATAGACAAGGGAGAAAAATGTGTCGGCCTTTTCCTCGACCTTCAGAAAGCATTCGACACTGTCTCGATCCCTATTCTAATAAGCAGATTAAACAATATCGGAATCAGAGGAGTGCCACAGGAATGGCTATTAAGTTATTTGTCAGGAAGAAGTCAATGCGTTCGTCTTGACAACTCGACTAGCGATGAAGCTTCCTGTTCATACGGAGTTCCCCAGGGAAGTACGATTACTCCAACCTTATTCCTGGTGTACATCAATGAACTGTGCGATATCACAATCAATAATGCCGATGTCATAATGTTTGCCGACGACACAGTTCTTCTGTTTCATGAAAAGTCATGGAAAGATCTAGAAACAGTCTGTGAAGCGGGACTTTCCAAAGTAACAGCTTGGCTGGAAGATAGTCTGCTATCACTAAACACCTCTAAGACAAAATATTTATGTTTTAGTAAGACTAGAGCAGGAAGCCCCAAAAACTTCAATATTAGCAGCCACACATTTCCTTGCAATAGGCATAGCAACAACTTTTCCTCCTGCACGTGCCCTAAGCTAGTTAGAGTGAACTCCATAAAATATCTGGGAGTAATCGTTGACGACAACCTAAAATGGACACAACATATCTCGGTTACCGCCAAAAGAGTACGCAAGTTGATCCATATCTTTAAAACCCTGAGACATGTAGCTAGTCTAAAACTTCTGTTGCAAACATATAAAGCCTTATGCCATTGTGTCTTGGGATACGCTATTTGCACTTGGGGAGGGGCAGGCAAAACCCACATGATCGAGCTGGAGCGGGCTCAGCGTGCTGTCCTAAAAGTACTTTTGTCACTGAAATACCGGACGCCCACGATCGAGGTATACGGAAAAGCCAAAGTACATAGCGTCCGCAAGCATTTTCTTTACGAATGCCTGCGAAGATACCACCGATACGCCATCCCGAGTTTGCCTATCTCATCCAAGAGAAATGTCAGGTGCCCAGTTCAAGGTACCAAGAGCGTTTTCGCCAGCAGACACTACCACTATATTGCCCCACGTCTTTACAACAAAATCGGCCATGAAAAGGGGATACAAAAAATTATGAAATCCAATTCAAAAAAACTATTAATGACTGGCTAGAAAAATACGATTATGACGAATCAGAAAAGCTATTCGGCAGCGTTACATGACACCCTATCACTTTCACACACTCACCACACACATCACACACTCTCACATCACGCACACACGCACACTCACCCACAGTTTTCTCAGGATGCAGTGAGTGGTACGTAACCTAATCTAATTTATAAAATGTATACTGCCATATTAAGTTCAAATTTTTAATTTATTTTCTCTCTTTTATATTTCATGTTTGTAAGTTGAGGGAGACACAAGAAATTAACACAAAACTACAAGAGATTCAAAAATCTAACGAGAACCTCGAAAAATCTATTGAGTACTTAACTGCACAAAACCGGGACCTTCAAGAGCAGATTACCCGACTCGAATTGCAGTCTAAAGAAGACAAGAATTACATCTCCATATTAGAAAACAAGATTGAGGACATGCAAACAGAGAGTCGGAAAAGTAATTTAGTAATAAAAAACGTACCGAGAAAAAAAGGCGAGACTAAAGAAGATCTCTTAGAAATGGCGATGTGCCTCTTTCAAAATATAAAAAGCTGCATTAAAAAACACGATATTAAGGATATATATAGGGTTCGCGGAAAAACAGCGGAAAAGCAAAATACACCTATTGTCGTGGAAACTGGCTCCACAATCCTGAAGACCGAGACTTTGAAAATAGCCAAGGCTTTCAACATAAAGCATCAAAACAAGTTGAGCTGCAAACACATGGGATTCAAAACTCAAGAAGACACCCCAGTCTTTATATCAGAACACTTAACCGCTAAAGGCTCCCGCCTCCACTTCCTTGCACGAGACCTAACTAAAGCTGGATCTTACAAGTTTTGCTGGACTGCCTATGGCAAGGTGTACGTTAAGAAGGATGAAAATTCGCCAACTATAATCGTAAGAAGTGAAGAACAGGTACATAAACTTAAGCTAGACAAGTGACTATTTTGCCTTAACCTTATAATTTGCTATCTTTTAACAGAGGAAATGCTATTATTGCGGTATCAATTGAAATTTCCCACCGAATATTGTTTAAAGCTTTACTCAATTTGTTATTATGCTTTACCAGGCATCATGCTCAGTTATTTTGTTAAAAAACAAGACTCTACTACAAATAAACACATACTATACATTTATAACACTCTTATACACAATCTATCCACACGAACTCATAATATACACAATATACATAACACACACAAACTAATCTACTCATACACATCTATACCTCCCATTCACACATTCACTTTAATTTTTCACATCTATATCTACATTGCAAATTCCTATAAAATAAAAATACAGGCCACCCGAAAGATACAAATCCAAATTATAGAACATGGCTACCTACAATCTAAATATATTGAAATAATCACTTACCTAATCTTGACGATCATTCAATTGGTGCTAAGCATAAATGGATAACACATTACGTACTGTCTCCGAAATAGATAACATCGAAACTGCCCATACGGTAGAATGTGACGCTACAGAACTCCATAAACATATTTGTGTAAACAAAAACGACCTCACCATCGTATCTCAAAATATAAGAAGTATTTACTGCAATTTTGATAATTTCATAATCACTCTATCTACCCTGAAATTCGAACCAGACATTGTAATCCTGACGGAATGTAGGCTGAATGCAAATAAAGAGCTTCCGCAAATACACAACTACCACTCGTATATGACGACTCGTCAAATGAACCAGAATGACGGAGTGGTTGTATATGTTAAAGGTTCCTTAAAACATAAAGTTGAGGAAATACAGCTAGTCCATGCGTCCTGTCTGCGATTAGACTTATTGGGTAATATCGTCTATTGTATCTACCGTTCTCCCTCTAATTCAAACACCGATAGCTTCATTGACTCTCTCAGCACGCAGTTAAACACAGTAACATCACAGAAAAACATCATAATAGCTGGTGACATAAATATAAACATCAAAATCAAAGATTCTGAGTCGTCACAGGAGCACAAGAGTAGAATTAACTACCTAAACATGCTGTCATTTTTCGGTATACTTCCAGGACACACGCTGCCCACTAGGGAGCAAAACTGTCTCGACCATTTTATGTTGAAAATACTTAAAAAAAAGTTCTCAGCATCCATCGCTATCTTGCACACTACAGTCACTGACCACTATACAACATTTATCTCAATAAAAAAGTCAAAAAATATTCAAATCATAAATAAAACCACCACTACGCTAAATTTTGAACAAGCTTTAAAGGATTTACAGGAAAGGAAATTATCAGACTTATTATTCTGTAATGACCCAGATCTTTTAATCAATACTTTTATTAATATAATAACCAGCGTTGTAAACGAAAACACTAACATAAAACAAATCCCAAACAGTCAACGCATCATAAAGCCGTGGATCACCTCAGGCATTCTTCGCTGCATTAAAAACCGAAATAGATTGCAAAAACAAAGTCGCAAAGACCCTCATAACGCAATAATAAAAATTACCTTTATTAGATACAGAAACTACTGTAATAAGCTAATAAAAAAATTAAAAAGAAAATATGAACGAAATTTACTTGCACAGTCAGTATCAAATAACAAATTACTCTGGAAAAATATAAAAGCAATCACATACTCAAATAAATTAAAAAGTCAAAACATAGAATTATTAAACATAAAGACAACTCCTGTAGAGTCACTTAACTACATCAATAATTATTTTGCTAATATTGGAAAACATCTTGCTCAAAAAATTAATCCGGGATTCAATAATGTTCCTTATAACCAAATACATACATTGCAATCACAACTGAATACTTTCGTATTACTAGACACGGATGACACTGAAGTAGAAGGTATACTGATGAATCTGAAAGCAGACAGTGCCCCGGGTTGGGACAACATCTCGACAAAATTCTTAAAATTTATAAGAAGGGAAGCTGTCCCGATTATAACTCATTTTGCCAATCTCTGTCTCCAAAAAGGCATATTCCCGGCTCCACTAAAACAAGCCGTAATTACCCCTGTTTACAAGGGAGGGGACAAAGACGATGTCAACAACTATAGGCCCATTTCCGTTTTGCCGTCGCTATCAAAAGTGCTTGAAAAAATTATAAATATCAGACTTACTGACTACCTTAAAAAATTTAATATTTTATCCAATTCACAATTTGGCTTTAGAAAAGAGGTATCTACTGAGGATGCAGTTACTGCTTTAAGTTCTCTTGTAGCTGAGCACCTAGACAAAGGTGACAAATGCCTAACTATTTTCCTAGACCTCAAAAAAGCTTTTGACACCGTCTCTGTACCAATCCTTGTGAACAAGCTGGAAAAAGCCGGAATAAGAGGGATTGCTCTCAGCCTTCTCAAAGACTACCTTTCCAACAGGAAACAAAGAGTGAAAATAGGACAGCAAACGAGTGACGATGTAGATGTATCATACGGCGTCCCACAGGGTAGTGTTCTAGGGCCTACCCTCTTTCTCCTGTACATAAACGATCTCTGTAGCATGGAAATAAAAAATGCAAAAGTATTCTCGTACGCTGATGATACGTCTATTGTGTTCTCGGGTCCTTCTTGGCATGAGGTAAAATTGAGCGTAGAGGCAGGTATGGCTCGGGTCGCTGTATGGCTAAAAGATAACTTACTCTCACTAAACACTGATAAAACCAACTACATCTGTTTCAGTATCAGTAACCGGACACAGCCTACTAAAGATTTAGATTTAAAAGTACACACATGTGCAGACATGCCTCCTTTAAGCTGCAACTGCTCATTGATTGAGAAGGTCACTGAGACTAAATATCTAGGTGTTATGGTAGATCAGGCACTGTCTTGGTACCCCCAACTTGAGCAAACTTCTGCTAGAATAAGGAAACTCAGTTGGATCTTTAAAACTCTCAGACATATTGTTCCAACCAAAATGGTGAACTTCAAGAACCGTCCCAGAAATCTTCTCAATGAAATATATGTAGCTCTGGCCCAGTCTGTACTTCTATATTGTATCCCAGTTTGGGGCGGTGCAGCTAAAACAAAGTTTATAAACTTAGAACGAGCGCAATGTGCATTAATAAAAATAATGTATTTCAAAAATAAAAGATTCTCCACTGATAGCATATACCAAATAAGTGGCCTACTTTCAGCTAGGAAATTATATATAACCCAAACCGCTGTAAAAAAACACAAAACCCTACCATACAAAAAACGGGAAAAAACAAAAAGGAGAGTAGATCCAGTTGCCCAAATTCCCAAGACTAAAACTAGATTTGCATCCAGGCAACTTTATAAGCGTTCTGCTCAACTGTACAACAAAATTAATGGACATGTGTACATATATAGTAAAAATTACCGAGAATGCAAAAAAAGTATAGTAGACTGGATACAACCACTTACCTATGAGGAAACCGAGGAACTTTTGGAACACGTTGAGTAGCCGAAACACATTACACCACACACCCCAGCACACAGCACACGACAACACATGCCTCATTACAATCCACACATATCGCCGCACTACGACTGCATACTACGACACCACACCACAACATACCACACCACACCACACCACACCACACCACACCACAACACACCAAACCACACCACACCACACCATACCACACCACACCACACCACACCACACCACACCATACCACACCACACCATACACTATACACACGTCAACATAATTATATACCCACATCTTTTAATAATAAGTGTACTTACTCCTAATGTCACAGTACACATCTTTTTTTTATTTATTTTTTTCTTTAACTCATAGTTAGTATAGATGGCAATGATATGGAAGCGCGGAGTCTCCTAATACAGGCACTGTTTTGCTTAAAAGGAGGCACCAAACACTTTGAAATGTACAAATTATGCTAATTGTGACAATAAACTGTTTTGTATTTGTATTTGTATTTGTATTTGTAAACACTTTTAATGCATGCCATATCCTACAGTGTATCCCATATTTTTTTTTTTTGTGTCTATCGTTTTTTATATGTTCCCTGTGAATTGAGAGGTCTGGCTCTTGTAATCCAGGGAATCCTAGTACAAGAGCCAGGGCTACACTGATGTTTGAACAACCACTTGTTAATAAAGATTTTATTATTTATATTTATTATTATTATTAAACTTGTTACGAAATATTACAAGGAGTAGCTAATCAGATTGGGAGCGCGTCTATAGTTTACGGTGGTTACGGGCGAACTAGTGTCGCCGGGCGCTGCACGTATCAAAAATACAAAACGATGTGTCAGCGCTCCTACACAGTCATGCTAGTGAAGGAGGTGGCGGGACGTAAGAGGGAAAGAGCCTCACGTCCCAGCCGCCGCGGGAGACGCCCTGGGCGTCGGGGGCACGTGGTGGCCCCCGGCCA
Organism: Noctua fimbriata; assembly: GCA_905163415.1. Classification (NCBI taxonomy): domain Eukaryota; kingdom Metazoa; phylum Arthropoda; class Insecta; order Lepidoptera; family Noctuidae; genus Noctua; species Noctua fimbriata. The sequence continues at coordinate 1,774,825 of LR990937.1, forward strand.
CCGTAGGCGCGGGCCTGTGGACGGCGAGTTATGGGCTATCTCGCCGTCCGGCCGTCTTATGACGACAGGCCGTGTCGACGGCGCGTTCGTGTTCCACGCGCGCCTCAAAGAGATGTCAGCAACCACGTAGGGGTCCGTACGGGCCGATGCCTGCCAGGGCTGCGGGACTGTTCGAAAGAGATACCGCGGCCCTGGAACAGAAAGGGCAAAGAAGGAACATGGATGAGTTTTAGTCAGAACAAGTCTGACACTCCCTTCCGCTCCCCGAGAAGGGGGGGGGGGGGTGCCATTTGATGATTTTTCAGTAACGGGGTTTTTGCATATTCCCATTTATGTCTTTCATCGGCTGAAAGATTTTTTTAAGGATATTCAGCGTCGCCGTCAGGATCTATGATAGATCATGAATTACATCTTTTTGCTTTCGTTCATAAACTTCGTCTTAGCGTGTAAATGGCAATCTAAATTGATTCCCCACAGAAATTGACTACGAGATCCTTTAATACTTAAAACAAAGACGTATTAATAGGTTTAAATTTAAATTAACACTAACTCAGTTTATTCGTGTTTAATTTTGTAGATGTTAGGAATATACTACGACTTCACGTTACCATGTAATGTTCCCTGATAATGCCAAATAATATGCGCTCACGTGAGCGAAGCCGCGGGCATAACTTGTTAAATAATAAAAATATGATAGTATTCATAAAATATAAGTAACATTTAATCAAACACTTAAAATAAAAACCTAAAAAAACCTAAAAATACATGAAACTCATTAAAATACATTCAATCACAAAGTACTTTAAAAAGAAAAACTATAAAACTAATAATAATTAAAAGAAAATATTTATTCTGCGCTAGTTTTCTTTTTTTTATTATCTTCGTCATCATCCTGTTCGACCGTTACAAGTTCACTTGTATCTTCCGTGGATTCACCTTTATTCTGCACATGTTCACTTTCATCTTCAGGCATTGTTTTGTGGTGTTCGCCCTCAATATCATCAGAACTTCCTTTTCCAGAGATTATAGATTTTTGGCTCGGTTTTTGTGTGAAAAATTGAGATGCTAAATCTTGCAACAATGATTTTTGCTAACAGCTAGCAACTTCGATACGTCAGTCAAGCTACCCTCAGTTTCTTCAGACTCCACTGTGCTAGCGGTATAACTTGAATGTAAAGATGTAACAGTAAATGAAGCCAGACTCTCTTTAGGTGTTGGTAGGGAAATGTTTTCATCTACGGGCACCAGCCCAATACTTGGTATAGTTTTTATACTTTCTTTTGACGATGATGGAGGGGAAGAAACAAATTCACCGCTTCGCTTCGCTTCTTGAAATGATAAAAGTGGTGCTGTTTTAACTCCACCCGCTAACTTAACGTCAAAGCCAAGATCTCCTTTTTCATAGATATTGCTAAGTGAAATTAGGGATTCCATAGATTCAGCTCGGAGAGTATCACGATACTGATTTATAACATCAAGGATCTCGTTTAGTACGACTTTTCTGTCAATTAATTCACGAGAATGATCCACAGTAGCCCATTGATCCATTTTAAGTGACGCTTGTACTACAATTGCCGATTCTTTAAGAATATTCTTAAACGTTTCACGTTCTGTTAGCAATTTCGCTTGTTCTACTACGGTTTTATTTTGTTCACCTAGAGTGGCATGCAAGTTTTGTTCCAAAACACGTACTTTCAGCATGAGTTTGTCATTAGTTTCGGTCAGTTTCTGATTTTTTTCTTGCATTCTCTCGGCATCAAACTGTTGCAATTTATAAATAGCTTTTTGTTTCTTCACATCTTCAAACGCAACCGTTAAGTTTTTGATAACTTTAAGCTGTACAATACTGTTATTCATTGCTTTATCTCGTTCTTGATCGGCTATTTCCATTGCACGACAAGCAGCTCTCTCATCTTCTCTTAAGTTTTCATTTTGCTCAGATATTTTTGCTTGGGTCATTAACAGACTATCTATTTGATTATTTAATGCAATATTTTCTCGAATCACCCTGTGCGTAGAGGGAACAATCCTCAACTCACTAGCATCTTGAAATTCTTGTGACAACTGTAGAAGCCTTCCTTCCATTTCTTTCTTCAACTTATCTTTACTAATCAAATATCAAAATAGGCATACTGAAGATGGTTGCGTAGATGAGGAGCCTAGTATAGAATCTACTAAAACTGCTGAAAATTTACTTTCAACTGAAAATAGCAGTGATCCGGAAGTTGTCAATAATTTTCAAATACGTTCAATACAAACCCGCCGGAAATGATAGAACTTAATTTTGACGCCAATCTAAAACATCCATACATATACATCCCTAAGATAAACGGCAAATTTATGTTGGATACAGGAAGCACACGCTCTTTTATAATTCCCAGAAAAGCTAATGAGTATTTTCCTCAATTAAAATTCTATGAACCATTTACAGTTACAAGCATACATGCGACTAGTGAACGTCATGAAGTAGCTAAAATTTCCATATTTTCCATTTTTAATGATCTAGGGTATCATAAACTATCCAATTAAAAAACTCGCTTAGCAAGGCGACGGATTCACTTGGCGTGCAGAACAGACTTTCACAGACAGACAGACACGATAGACTGTGACAGACGTATAGCATTCATTGCACTCATGATTATTAATAATTCTTACTAATGGTCCAAAGAGATACGCCTATTCAAACCTAAGCGGTATTCGCTACCCTCTGCAGTAGAGAAAACCGAGTGGGTATGCGGTAATATTACTGTTCACACCAAAGCGGATTTCACTACGGTCTGCGGTACTTGATGCTAAATACCTGAGCGCAACCCGCGCGGTATGTACCTCTACCCACAGTGGCAGCGAACACTGCTTAGGTTTGAATAGGACTTCAAAAGATAAATGTCTTTGTATTGGACTAACCTAGAACTCGCGACAAAAACCTATGTCAAAGACCAACCAACAAGTTTTAGTGATAGTTTTCTTCTTAATTTATATACAAACTCAACCAAAAAATGAGAATTTCACTATGGTAGGCCAAACGTTAAAATTGAAGTCTGTTATGTCGTTTTGAATGTTGTTATTTAATATTATTGCTACATGTAGTTTTTAAATATTTACTTTTTTATCTACTTTTTGAGGATATACTTTATTTTATAATTTGCTGCATCTACACGAATAAAAGAAGCTTTTTATTAGTATCTTCCGTTTTTTGTTGTTTATCATGCCACCAATAAAGGCAAAAAGGGAAGGAAATGCGGGAGGCGTATTTTCCGAAGTTGAAAGAGCATTTTGTGAACTACGTTTAGCCGACTGCAATCAAAAATTAGAGCGTCTCAGAAAATCTTTCGGTGACTATGAAATCCGCAATGAGGAATTAAAAAAAGCTCACGATCGACTTGACGAAGATAGGGCTGATATTATAAAATACTTGAAAAAAACCCTTAATGTGAAAACTGAAGAAAATGCTGAACTAAAAGAAAAGATAATAGGCTTGGAGCAATTAAGAGAATTAGAAACAGCAGATTTTAATAAAACTACAAGTGAGTTAGAAAGGAGTTTTACCAGAACGAAAGATCAGCTTACCTCTGAAAATAAACTAATGACTGCAAAACTAAACACGCTTGATGAGTTTCGTGCTATAAGAGAAAATCTAACGAAGAAATACGAAAGACAACAGCATGCATTTGAAGAACAAGAAATGAAATACAAAAGAGTAGTATATAATGCTGAAAAAAAGTTTTTAATTAGTAAAGATAAGTTGAAGAAAGAAACTGAAGGAAGGCTTCTACAGTTGGCACAAGAATTTCAAGATTCTAGTGAGTTGAGGATTGTTCCCTCTACGCACAGGGTGATTCGAGAAAATATTGCATTAAATAATCAAATAGATAGTCTGTTAATGACCCAAGCAAAAATATCTGAGCAAAATGAAAACTTAAGAGAAGATGAGAGAGCTGCTTGTCGTGCAATGGAAGTAGCTGATCAAGAACGAGATAAAGCAATGAATAACAGTATTGTACAGCTTAAAGTTATCAAAAACTTAACTGTTACGTTTGAAGATGTGAAGAAACAAAAAGCTATTTATAAATTGCAACAGTTTGATGCCGAGAGAATGCAAGAAAAAATTCAGAAACTGACCGAAACTAATGACAAACTCATGCTGAAAGTACGTGTTTTGGAACAAAACTTGCATGCCACTCTAGGTGAACAAAATAAAACCGTAGTAGAACAAGCGAAATTGCTAACAGAACGTGAAACGTTTAAGAATATTCTTAAAGAATCGGCAATTGTAGTACAAGCGTCACTTAAAATGGATCAATGGGCTACTGTGGATCATTCTCGTGAATTAATTGACAGAAAAGTCGTACTAAACGAGATCCTTGATGTTATAAATCAGTATCGTGATACTCTCCGAGCTGAATCTATGGAATCCCTAATTTCACTTAGCAATATCTATGAAAAAGGAGATCTTGGCTTTGACGTTAAGTTAGCGGGTGGAGTTAAAACAGTACCACTTTTATCATTTCAAGAAGCGAAGCGAAGCGGTGAATTTGTTTCTTCCCCTCCATCATCGTCAAAAGAAAGTATAAAAACTATACCAAGTATTGGGCTGGTGCCCGTAGATGAAAACATTTCCCTATCAACACCTAAAGAGAGTCTGGCTTCATTTACTGTTACATCTTTACATTCAAGTTATACCGCTAGCACAGTGGAGTCTGAAGAAACTGAGGGTAGCTTGACTGACGTATCGAAGTTGCTAGCTGTTAGTAGAGCAATGATGCAGAAATCATTGATGCAAGATTTAGCATCTCAATTTTTCACACAAAAACCGAGCCAAAAATCTATAATCTCTGGAAAAGGAAGTTCTGATGATATTGAGGGCGAACACCACAAAACAAAGCCTGAAAATGAAAGTGAACATGTGCAGAATAAAGGTGAATCCACGGAAGATACAAGTGAACTTGTAACGGTTGAACAGGATGATGACAAAGATAATAAAAAAAAGAAAACTAGCGCAGAATAAATATTTTCTTTTAATTATTATTAGTTTTATAGTTTTTCTTTTTAAAGTACTTTGTGATTGAATGTATTTTAATGAGTTTCATGTATTTTTAGGTTTTTATTTTAAGTGTTTGATTAAATGTTACTTATATTTTATGAATACTATCATATTTTTATTATTTAACAAGTTATGCCCGCGGCTTCGCTCACGTGAGCGCATATTCTTTTGGCATTATCAGGGAACATTACATGGTAACGTGAAGTCGTAGTATATTCCTAACATCTACAAAATTAAACACGAATAAACTGAGTTAGTGTTAATTTAAATTTAAACCTATTAATACGTCTTTGTTTTAAGTATTAAAGGATCTCGTAGTCAATTTCTGTGGGGAATCAATTTAGATTGCCATTTACACGCTAAGACGAAGTTTATGAATAAGAATAAGAATAAGATGAACGAAAGCAAAAAGATGTAATTCATGATCTATCATAGATCCTGACGGCGACGCTGAGTATCCTTAAAAAAATCTTTCAGCCGATGAAAGACATAAATGAGAATATGCAAAAACCCCGTTACTGAAAAATCATCAAATGACACCCCCCCCCCCCCTTCTCGGGGAGCGGAAGGGAGTGTGTCACAGTAGTGGAGTCCTGTAGGCCATACAAAAATGTGATCCGTGCGGGAATCGAACCCGATACTCGCAGCGCAGCAACCATTCGCTTAGCCACTGCGCCAACCGCGCGATCACATAGCTGTGGCTGTGGCTCCCTCGGACATTGCTGCAACTTTGCTTAACGGTGGCCGGACTGCAATTTCGTTTTCATATTGCCGCTGTATCTTGCAAGTGAAGATACCTCATCATGCAACATCACCAAAAACAGAGGCCGGGGAGTCCTTTTGCAGCAGTGCAAGTTTAAAGTGCATAAGAGGCGTTGAACCGCAGCTTGCAGGACATTCGCGGCAACCAGGCGCTGATGGATGACGTTGTCGTTTTGCTCGCAGGCGACTTTAGGCAGATGTTGCAAGTTATTGAGAGGGGACCGGCGGATGAAATAAACGCATGTCTCAAGGCGTCGCCACTGTTGTCTAGGATCGAAAAGATCCATCTTACGCGCATACAACTGTACAACGACCACGAAGCAGGTCTTTGCGAATATGCCGCTGCAAATGGGAGTGGGTCGTCTGAAATCGGAAAATTCTTTTTTCCAAAGAATTTTTTCCATCCAGTGGCTACAGAGGATGCACGCACATCCACATCATCACATCATGCACGTTTTTCCAAATTTGGAGGTTAATATAAAATATAAAAAAATGATCGTCGGCGTTAACACCCATAGACCCTGTAATAGCTAATGATGATAGTACTGCCTACCCCTTTGAATTTCTATACTCCCTGGGGTTAACTCCCAGACTGTGCAATGGAACCAGGCTGCGTATCACAGAACTGGGCAGTAATATTATAATAGCCACCATTATTACAGGAGTAGCTAAAGGAGAGAGCGGTTTAATTCCCCGCATACCCGTTTTTTCCAAATAAGTTGCCATTTCAATTTAAGAAGTTGCATTTTCCCTTAAAATTGGCTTTTACAATGACGGTCAACAAATTTCAAGGAAAAACCTTAAAAGTGGCAGGCATTCATTTGGGCGCTTCATGCTTCTCACACGGTCATTAAACGAATCTTATAATGTTGTATACAAAACGGTATTAGAATACATAAAGAAATAGCGTCCAACAAGGCGTTTGATTGTTCACTTTGAAAAAAAAGTCGTAAGGCACCATAATGTTCCAGTTTTTAAGCCATATCGTCGCCTCAAAGCCTTTTAATTTTGTTTCAGACCTCTGCCGCCCAGAATTACAGCGCCCAAAACGACGCCTTTTGTAGTCATCACCCACATTATCACATTTTGATCAGGCCTTCAGTTCTCACACATAACATCCCGCCTGCAATCCCCGAAGGGTTAGGCACAGGTGTGTACCTAATCGTACACCCACATTTCACCAGTTATGTACAAGTCCCACGTAATAGGGGGCGAGCCTATTGCCATCAATCGGGCGGGTGTTTCCATTGCAAGGATCGTCCGGAGAACACGGTGCAGCACACTGTGGAGGTCTGCCCCGCTTGGGCGGTGCAGCGCCGTGTCCTCGTAGAGGCTATTGGCGGCGGCGATCTCTTGCGCCCGGCCCTGGTTCAAGCCATGGTCCGGAGCGAGAGGGAATGGGAAGCCGTCACCTCCTTCTGCGAAGCAGTCATGCTAGTGAAGGAGGTGGCGGGACGTGAGAGGGAAAGAGCCTCACGTCCCAGCCGCCGCGGGAGACGCCCTGGGCGTCGGGGGTCACGTGGTGGCCCCCGGCCACCGTAGGCGCGGGCCTGTGGACGGCGAGTTATGGGCTAGCTCGCCGTCCGGCCGTCTTATTACGACAGGCCGTGTCGACGGCGTGTTCGTGTTCCACGCGCGCCTCAAAGAGATGTCAGCAACCACGTAGGGGTCCGCATGGGCCAATGCCTGCCAGGGCTGCGGGACTGTTCGAAAGAGATACCGCGGCCCTGGAACACAAAGGGCAAAGAAGGAATATGGATGGGTTTTAGTCAGTACAAGTCAAAAAAAAAGACTCCGTAGCTGCTACTGAGAAATTCCTGATGGAATAACCAAACCACACTTTACCCAATCGCCGGGTTGAATCGAACACGCCTAAACAACAAAATTTCCACGCGAACGAAGTCGCGGGCAACAGCTAGTTCCAAGATATAAAGTGAAGGCACCCATTGAAGAGGACTCATTTTATATTTATTAATTGACTACGAGATCCTTTAATACTTAAAACAAAGACGTACTAATAGGTTTTAATTTAAAATAACACAGTCATATTATTCGTGTGTTATTTTGTAGGACATGTTAGGTATATACTACGACTTCACGTTACCATGTAATACGCGCTCACGTGAGCGAAGCCGCAGGTATAGCTAGTTAAATAATAAAATATGATAGTATTCATGATAAGAAACTTTTAATGAAACACTTAAAATAAAAAGCCTAAAAATACACGAAACTAATTAAAATACATTCAATCACAAAGTACTTTAAAAAGAAAAACTATAAAACTAAAAATAATTAAAAGAAAATATTTATTCTGCGCTATTTTTCTTTTTTTTATTATCTTCTTCATCATCCTGTTCAACCGTTACAAGTTCACTTGTACCTTCCGTGGATTCGCCTTTATCCTGCACATGTTCACTTTCATCTTCAGGCATTGTTTTGTGGTGTTCGCCCTCAATATCATCAGAACCTTCTTTTACAGAGATTATAGATTTTTCTCTATTTGTGCCTAACCTTGAAGAGTCCATGCGGCTCAGTTTTTGTGTGGATAATTGAGATGCTAAATCTAGCATCAATGATTTCTGCATCTGAGCTCTACTAAGAGCTAGCAACTTCGATACGTCAGTCAAGCTACCCTCAGTTTCTTCAGACTCCACTGTGCTAGCGGTATAACTTGAATGTAAAGATGTAACAGTAAATGAAGCCAGACTCTCTTTAGGTGTTGATAGGGAAATGTTTTCATCTACGGGCACCAGCCCAATACTTGGTATAGTTTTTATACTTTCTTTTGACGATGATAGAGATGAGACAAATTCACCGCTTCGTATATCCTGAAATGATAAAAGTGATGCTGTTTTAACTCCACCCTCTACCTTAACGTCAAAGCCAAGATCTCCTTTTTCATAGATATTGCTAAGGGAAATTAGGGATTCCATAGATTCAGCTCGGAGAGCATTACGATACTGATTTATAACATCAAGGATCTCGTTTAGTACGACTTTTATGTCAATTAATTCACGAGAATGATCCACAGTAGCCCATTGATCCATTTTAAGTGACGCTTTTACTACAATTGCCGATTCTTTAAGAATATTCTTAAACGTTTCACGTTCTCTTAGTAGTTTCGCTTGTTCTACTACGGTTTTATTTTGTTCACCTAGAGTGGCATGCAAGTTTTGTTCCAAAACTCGTACTTTCAGCAAGAGTTTGTTATTAGTTTCGGTCAGTATCTGAATTCTTTCTTGCATTCTCTCGGCATCAAACTGTTGCTTTTTATAAATAGCTTTTTGTTTCTTCACATCTTCAAACGCAACCGTTAAGTTTTTGATAACTTTAAGCTGCACAATACTGTTATTCATTGCTTTATCTCGTTCTTGATCAGCTACTTCCATTGCACGACAAGCAGCTCTCTCATCTTCTCTTAAGTTTTCATTTTGCTCAGATATTTTTGCTTGGGTCATTAATAGACTATCTATTTGATTATATAATGCAATATTTTCTCGAATCACCCTGTGCGTAGAGGGAGTAATCCTCAATTCACTAGCATCTTGAAGTTCTTGTGCCAACTGTAGAAGCCTTCCTTCCATTTCTTTCTTCAACTTATCTTTACAAATTATAAACTTTTTTTCAGCATTATATATTACTCTTTTGTATATCATTTCTTGTCCTTCAAATGCGTGCTCTTTTCTTTCGTATTTCTTCGTTAGATCTTCTCTTGTAGCACGAAACTCATCAAGCGTGTTTAGTTTTGCAGACATTAGTTTATTTTCAGAGATAAGCTGATCTTTCGTTCTGGTAAAACTCCTTTCTAACTCACTTGCAGTTTTATTAAAATCTGCTGTTTCTACTTCTCTTAATTCCTCCATGCCTATTATCATTTCTTTTAGTTCAGTATTTTCTGCAGTTTTCACATTAAGAGTTTTTTTCAAGTATTCTATAATATCTGCCGTATCTTCGTCAAGTCGATCGTGAGCTTTTTGTAATTCCTCATTGCGGATTTCAAAGACACCGGCAGATTTACTGAGACGCTCAATTTTTTTTTTGCAGTCGTCTAACTGTAGTTCACAAAATGCTCTTTCAACTTCGGAAAATACGCCTCCCAGCATTCCTTTACCTTTTGGTGGCATGATAAAGACAAGACAACAAAAACCAAGTCAGGGGAAGATACTAATAAAAAGCTTCTTTTATTTATGTAGATGCAGCGAATTATAAAATGAAGTATCTCCTCAAAAAGTAGATAAAAAGTAAATGGATTAAAGCTAGATGTAGCAATAATATTATTAAAATTACATTCAAAACGACAGAACAGACTTCTATTTTGACGTTTGACCTACCATAGTACTTTGGTTGAGTTTGTTTAATAATATTAAGAAGAAAACTGTCATTAAAACTTTTTGGTTGGTCTTGGATATAGGTTTTTGTCGCCAGTTCTAGTTTGGTCCAAAACAAAGACATTTATATTGTACTGGCTGTTGCCTGCGACTTCGTTCGCGTGGAAATTTTGTTGTATAGATGCGTGTTCGATTCCTGGATTTGGCAAAGTGTTATTTGGTTATTCCATCAGGAATTTCTCAATAGCAACTACGGAGTCTGGATTTGTGCTCGATTGATGGCAATAGGCTCGCCTCCTATTACATGGGTCAACAACGTAACTGGTGAAATGTGGGTGTACGATTAAGTACAAACCCTTCGGGGATTACAGGCGGGATGTTATGTGTGAGAACTGAAGGCCTGATCAAAATGTGATAATATGGGTGATGACTACAAAAGGCGTCTTTTTGGGCGCTGTAATTCTGGGTGGCAGAGGTCTGTTACAAAATTAAAAGACGTTGAGGCGACGATATGTCTTAAAAACTGGAACATTATGGTGCCATACGACTTTTTTTTCAAAGTGAACAATCAAACGCCTTGTTGGGCGCTATTTCTTTATTTATTCTAATACCGTTTTGTATACAACATTATAAGATTTGTTTAATGACCGTGTGAGAAGCATGAAGCGCCGAAATGAATGCCTGCCACTTTTAAGGTTTTTCCTTGAAATTTGTTGACCGTCATTGTAAAAGCCAATTTTAAGGGAAATTGCTTCAACTTCTTAAATTGAAATTGCAATTTATTTGGAATAACGGGTATGCGGGGAATTTAACCGCTCTCTCTTTTAGCCACTCCTGTAATAATGGTGGCTATTATAATATTAATGCCCAGCTCTGTGATACGAAGCCTGGTTCCATTGCACAGTTCTGGGAGTTAACTCCAGGGAGTAGAGAAATTGAAATTGAAGCCGGTGTACCCCTCTCAATAACTTGCAGTATCTGTCTAAAGTCGCCTGCGAGCAAAACGACAACGCCATCCATCAACGCCTGGTTGCCGCGGATATCCTGCAAGCTGCGGTTCAAAGCCTCTTATGAATTTTAAACTTGCACTGCCGCAAAATAACTCCCCGGCCTCTGTTTTTGGTGATGTTGTATGTTCAGGTATCTTACTTCCAAGATTCAGCGGCAATATGAAAACGGAATGTGCAGTCCGGCCACCGTTTAGCAAAGTTGCAGCAATGTCCGACGGAGCCACAGCTACAGCTATGTGACCGCACGGTTGGCGCAGTGGCTAAGCGAATGGCTGCTGCGCTGCGAGTATCGGGTTCGATTCCCGCACGGACCACATTTTTGTATGGCCTACAGGCAGTTGTTCCGGGTCTGGCTGTTTGTGAGTGTATCTGTCTGTAAAAAGTAGAAATTCCAAGTGTGGGCCTGGACTGGGGCAAGGTTAAAAAAAAACTTTAAAGCTGTATATAGATGTCCTTGCGGAGTTGGGCCAGCAGAAGATTCAGCACAAATGCAATGTATCGGCAGAGTTGGCGCTGTGACTGAGCGATTGACTGCAGTGCTGCGTGTCGCGGGTTCGATTCCCGCACGGAACAAATTTACAACGTCGCGGCGTCGTTGGTTTTATCTAATTTTAATTTTAAAGTTTTTAGAGACTTTTTTCGGCCAGTGAAAATTGGTCAATTAATATTTGTTTATTTATGTTTACCTAACTGTCTTAGAATAGTTAAAAAAAACAAAAGCATATACTTTATAATGATTTTAAAATCATAAAGCATTAGAATAAAACAAAATATCTAGTTACAAAAAGTGAAAACCGGCTCGGGATCGAACTCGCCAACCATGTTCCTCGAAATTGCTAACCCTGGTTTACAGGGGGCCGTCAGCCTACCTTGCTTCGCTTCGATGACAAATGGGCTAAAATAGCCGTTCTATTCTAATGCATGGTATGACAGTTGCCAGTTGGCAACCAGTTGCGGAATATGGACATAATGCAATATTGCTCATCCCCCTAATTTATTCGCACGATAATCTACCTCTGTGCCAAATTTCATCTACATCCGTTCAGCCGTTCTGGCGTGATTGAGTAACAAACATCCATCCATCCAAAATTTCGCATTTATAATAGTAGTAAGATACAAAAGACAGATATGATAAAGATACCTAAATAATTTTCAAGTAACGAATTATGTGCTTTTTCACCTAACTGATCGTGCCACTTGCGCGCGGCGCGATTCGCTACTGACCTTAAACCCGATCCTTTTTTTTACGAGCGGTGGGGTGTCGGGTGACCGACGCTCGGGGTGTAAACAAAAAGGTTCTATGAACTGATAGTAAACTAATGACTGTTTACTCAAGTATATGGAGCAAGCTTCACAACGCAAGTTGTTTCGTAACTTTGAATGACCTTTGTGTTTTATAAGCCAAAACAAAATAAAACTTGTATTATATCAAAATTTAAAGCGGTAACCCTATGTTTTTTAACCTAAATTATAGCCTTCCTCAGTAGGCATCAAATGACATCATAATAGTGACCACTCTTCACACAAAGTTTTGAAATACAAATGATAATAACATCGCGTGTACCAAATTTATAGTAAAAAATAATTAATAAAAAACAACGTAAACAAATAATTTCACAACTTCGAAATCTAAATGGTATGTTATTCATACAGAATTGTTCGTAATTAATTATGCTTTATGGTTCATTCACAATGACTTAAGTACAAACTAGCAATTTAATAGTTTTATCACGTTTTTATAAATTTATAGATTTTTCTGACAAAATTGTAACCTAACTATTGATTTCATCATCCAATTTACGATCGATTCGAAATTTACATGTATCATTCGAAAGGCCGTAAAAACAGGAACAAAATGGTGTATAATATTACTTACCAAACAAATAACTAACTCCAACAACTATCACTTCAAAACACAACCACAGAAAAAGAAACAGCAATTCTCTCAAAATTCAACTTTTTCCACAGCGTATATAATTTTAATTAAGCAGACTGGAAACAAGGCCATTTGCCTAAAATATGAGGTATTTTAATGGCTTTCTGTCAGTACAAAAACGAATATCGCTTCGTTAGAAAAATTCTAACAAATAAAACAGAGTGCGCTGTCAACAAAAAAATAAGTAATAATAAATGGGCGCAGTTAAGCTTTTTCGTTCCGGTCCCAATTTTGGCACATAGGCGTGTGGGCACTTAGCTGGCCAAGAATTTTAATACAAGCTTAGAGTAGGAGTAATGGCCGTCCGACATAACGACTGAGATACATCACGTCGCTCTGGAGGAACTAGGTATGATGCAGTAAAAGTAAAAACATAACATTACATCAAGACTGTAATCCGCAGAGGTGTGCTCACATTTCGCCAGTTATGTGTAAGTCCTATGTAATAGAGGGCCAACCTATTGCCGACAACCGAGCAGAAATACAAATTCCGTGGCTGCTACTGAGAAAATCCTAACGGAAAAACCCAAGAACACTTTGCCTGACTTGGAAATCGAAGTTAAACTCTTATCGAGTTTTGATAGGGCCACTTATCTTCTTTTCCTTTGCGTGTCAACGGACTCGACTCGAATACCCGACCAGTATAATATAGCCACGTAAAAAGAGCCAGCTACCAACCGAGAGCCTCCTCAGAACAACCAGCAATTCAGCGGGACTGTTATATCAACAATCATTGCGCGACGCTCCAATCGATCTGTCACCATAATGTCAGGCTTAATGGCAACAATAGTCCTGTCAGAGACGATAAGTAGATCCCCATACAACGTGATATTACTATTATCTAGTACTGGGTCGGGCGCATACAAAATATTTTACATAACTTTTATTTACAGACTAAAAAGAACTAAAGTAATGATAAAAATAAGAATGCTTTTAAGAAAAATACTTTTATTCAATTTCCATATCTCTTAATACAGTATTTAAGAATTGTGCCGGATGGTTCAAAGGTTCTGGATTATTTCTCATCCAACCTAAGTAATATATGATCGTCATAATATGCGCGCATGAAATTGGCCACGACGTCGTAGCACTGAATGCTGACATGAAACATTAACTGTCCGCTACTATGTCATGAGCTGGTGGTGGTCCACCAGCTCAGTTTATACGATTATAAATTAAATGCCAACAAGCATTACACAACGATCTCGTTCCATCCATCGGTATCTGTAAAATGCAATCAAAAGTGGTTTACAAAAAAACAAATAACATACTTCACTGAAGTTTTAATAATATGTTTGTTGTTTGTTTGTTTGTTGTGTTTGTTGTTTGTTTATGTTTTGTTTGTTTGTTTTGTTTGTTTGTTTTGTTTGTTTGTTTTGTTTGTTGTTTGTTTGTTTGTTTGTTTGTTTGTTATGTTGTTTTTTATGTTGTTTGTTTGTTGTTGTTTATGTTTGTTTGGTTATTTGTTTGTTCATTTCTTACCCGCTACATTAATTTTTGTAGTTAAGCATAGCTAAACATTCTGCAAACAAGTACACAACCATTGTACAAAAAGTACGTACCGCTTGGAAAATATGAAAAACAGATAAATATAAAAATAAAAATGAGTCAGGTACTCTGTCATGAATCCCTCTCACAGTACTTCTGAGATGCCAATAAAATCTTTGTCCATTCATCCGCAAACAGATCGTTTGTTGGATTAGAATCCAAGAGATCATTAAGTGCAGCCAGAGTTCGAGAAATTGGAGACTTAGCACGCACTACGGTGCGACACGGAGGCACAGCGAACAATCTGTACTTTTTACCTCTGCAGTAATTGTCCGGCACAAAGAAGTGAGCCAGTATAGCAAGCAGATCAGGCACGACTATGGTTTCACGGAGCGTCTTACAGGCCATTGTGAGCTGATCATTTGCTCGCTTTTTCTCTAATGAGTTATATCCAAGGCAACCCAGTAAAAATTTGGTCGGATATAGGTAAGGGTAACATTACTTTTATTATTGTTTTGATTTCCAGCTCCATTCCGTTATGGCTGAATCTGGGGCATTCAAAGAGCAGATGCCAGACTGTTTCATCGCAGCTGGGGTCACAGACGCACGAGGGACTGTCTTTGAGATGGAAGCGGTGGAGATACGCTGAGAATCCCCCGTGTCCTGTTAGGACTTGTACATGGACCGGTGTGAGAACTGCGTCTCTGAGTGTCCTTTTTGCCGCTAGGACGTCTGGCCTGTGCTGCGCAAGCAAGCTATTTGTAGATGTGTCTGCGGCCCTTTTACAGGTCGCAGACACGTGCGCGTTGAAGGTGAGCTTAGAGTCTATTGTGAGACCCAACAACTTGAGCTCTTTGACCAGATTCAGCTGGGTGCCCGACATGTGGAGTACCGGATGTACCATGGCATTGGTCTTGTGCGCGGCGAAATGTAGCTTATTTTGGACGCCCCATTCCGATAATATGTCTAAAGTATCGTTGGCTGTTTGCTGCAGGGGACCGGTTGAAAAGTCCGAGAAGATAAGGACGACATCGTCTGCGAAGGCTTGGCAGTATACGCCCATAATAGCCATTTCTCTCAGTCTGCCTACTAGGAGCCTCTTCAGAGTCTGCCTACTAGTAGCTTTGCCTGCTGCCTTCGACGATCTTTCTTAGGACCGAGAGCAGACCTATTGACCTGTAGGACTTGGGGCTGGTGTAGTCGTCCTTTCCTGGCTTGCGGAGTATGCACACGTGGGCGACCTTCCATTGCTTCGGGAAGTACGATAGCGACAAGCACCTGTTGGCCATCACTAGGAACACTTCCCTGTCGCAGTTTATCGCCGCTGTGCAGATATCTGCTGTTAATCCATCGGGTCCGGGAGCTTTTTACGGGTTTTGGTTTTGGAGAACCATTTCCAGCTCCGCGGTTGTGAAGGGTGGATCGTCAGCAGACAGTCCTTGAGGGTTCTTTTCCTCCGCTTGCCTTCTCAGTGCTGTGTGGTACGGCTGTTCGGCATCCATTGAGTCGTCAGGGTAGAAGGTTTTTGCCAAGAGATCTGCAGATTGCTCTGGACTGAGCGTCTCGCCTGCGGTGTTTCTCAGCAGCGCATCGTCCTGTCTTCTAGCTGTCTTCCTTAGTACCCTGTAGTTGCCGTCCCACATGCTCTCTCGGTCCTGCTTCGAGCAGAACTCCTTCCAGTTTGTTGTGGCTGCTTCCGTCGCTGTTCCGGTGTATGTGTTCTTTGCCAGTACGTATTCCTCTATGGTGAAATGTCTCTGGCTTGCGGCTGCTAAGGAACGCTTTCTGTACTTTTTCTAAAAGAAGCGCGTAAGTTTTTTCGTGTGGATTCCACACACAAGAGCTCGACTCTAACTTGCTACGCACAAGCGCGTTATATATTATTTTGATGGCGTGTGCGGAGCGAAAATCACGGCAATTACGCAGGACAAAACCTAACCTTTGATAGGATTGTTTGGCTACCGTAGTCATGGTCGTGGAAGGTGAGCTTTCGGTCGAATGTGACTCCTAGATCTTTCATGGCTGTTGATTTTATGATAGTGTGGTTATTTAAATTGTTTTCGAAATTCACTGGGTGTCGCACTTGACCGAAGATCATAGCGAAGCACATAGAGGAGTTGAATTCCATCTTATTGTCAACGCTCCACTTGTATATCGCGTCTATGTGTTGCTGCAGTGCCAAACAGTCACACTCGGAGCTTACTTCAAGATACAGTTTCAAGTCGTCGGCATACACTAGACATCTTGCATGGCGAAGAACTTGAGGGAGATCATTGACCATAATTAAAAATAATAAAGGCCCCAAAACTGAGCCCTGACTCACGCCAGAATGCATGTGATAGGTTCATGCCGAGCCTAACAAACTGCTGATGATCACGTAGATAGTCTGCGAAGAAACGGAGAAGAGACGGGGAGAATCCGAGTTTGCTAAGCTTTATCAGCAGCGTGTCATTGTTAATCCTATCAAACGCCTTCCGGAAGTCGAAGTAAGTACGTCCACCTGACGCCTGCGGTCCAAGCTGGAGAAGATATAATTAACCAGTGTCAGGAGATTAGTACCAACTGACCTCTTGCTTCTGAAACCGTGCTGCTCATTATATAAGTACTTGTTTATTTGTTTGAAGATAGCATTGTGGAGGATGTTCTCAAAGACTTTCGCTGGGGAAGATAAAATTGCGATAGGGCGGTGATCTTCGGCAGATTTCTTGTTTTGAAGAAAAACATCAGAGTAAATTCGGCAAATGCCCCTATCGCCTTAGATCCCGAAAAAGTTACACCCTTGTATGTAATGTACGGTTCAAACCCACCTTTGGATCGCAGACTAGAAATGTGTGAACAGAATTGGCGAGGATTGGTTTTAATTGTGTTTTCTATATTTCTCATGTATGAGGAATACGCATCTGCAATACGGGCCTTTAAACTTGACCTGAGGTCCGAAAATAACAAATAGGCGCCATCGCACTCAGTTCGTTTCGACTTTTTATGGAGCTTTAGCTTGAGCCTTAGTTCGTGGTTTATATCGCTTGTGAACCATACTGGGTATCGTTTATTCGCGGATTTACTTCTGCGTTTTTTAGGTATGCAAGTGTCAAAGAAATGATAAATAATATTATAAAACAAAAAAAAAAATAAATAAAAAAAAAAAATAAAAAAAAATAAAAAAAAATTTTTTTTTTATATTAATATCCCGTTTCCTGTAGTAATAATGTTAGTGACCATGATAGTTTAAAATCTAATATTATAAAACTTCCGAGTAGCTATTGTAACATCTGTAGATTCTAAAACCTCCTCCCAAATACTCTTATTAGAGAGTAATGCATATAGCTGTTCAAAATTGTAATTGTGGAAGTTCCAATCCTTAGCACTGTCTATATTGCTGGGCTCCATTGAGTCCACCATTGAGTAATGACCTACATCAACACTTACCTCAATACGAAGCGCCGGGTGATATGCATCCAGCGGTACTATACCCTCGGTGGCGGTGACGAATGTTCCTGGTACACTTATGCTCTCTTGGACCAAAACAACATCTAACATACCTCTATGCGAATTCTTCACAATATTCATCTCATTCAGACCGCAAAAACTTACAAAATAACAGGAATAATTCTTAATATTTAACGAAACACTATTTAAATTTAAGTCGCTTAAAATTACAACAGTTCCTTTTAATTTATGAATACACTCTTCCACTTTACAACCCCATTCCATGTACATATCATCACTTGCACTAGGTTTGATATATACGACACATACGTGAACAGTCCGGCCGCACCATGTGAAATCAGAACACAGGTCCTCACCGCGGTCCGTTTCGAGATCTTGGCGGCGACGCAGCGCAATGGGTGCGCGCGCAGCGAGCATCACTCCACCGCACGGTGTACCTCGGTCTCGTCGCATAATATTCCAATCGGCGGTCACAAGTTCTCCATCTTCTATAGAGGCATCTAGAAAGCTCTCTGTTACAGCGATCAATACTCAATAGTTTATTGCGTTCCATAATGTTAAATAAAAACAGTTGGTATGTTAAAACATTGAATCAATTATGGACCCTGTCGGGCACAGCAAAGTTAAATTAATTGATAATAGGAGAGAGGATGAAGGCGCTTTTTTTGTTTATAATAAAGTTAAGAAATATTAAATTAAAATAGTAAAATGGCTTTTGTGGTATTTACATTAAAGATCATAATTATATATTTTTATATATTTTATTGCACCACTATATACTAAAGTTGTAAGTTATAATAATCTAAAGCTAAACATTCACATTTTTTTTTTTTTAGTATATTTATTAAATAAATTGGATTGAATGGTGCGCTATTTAGTATAGTTATTTTAAATGAGCAGTATTTTCGCGTTTTAAAATAAATTAATAAAAAGTCAAATTTAAAGTGAAATGTCGGTATTATGTCAGAAAAATGTCAGAATGGTTTTTATTATTGTTTAAATTTATCGTCAAAGTATTCGTTAATGGTGTAGTAGCTTTTATTGATTAGTAATTGTTTCAGTTTATTGGTAAATATATTATTGTTATTAATATTTTTACTGTCTTCCGGTAGTTTGTTGTGTATTTTTATAGACATAACAAATGAACAAAGAAGAGTGCATAATTAATCGTGAAGTGGGTATGTTAAGTCTATTTTCATGTCTGAGTGAAATTTTATTTTGGATGTCTCCTCTTTTGGTATAGAACTGGGGATATTTTCATACAAATTTACAAATTTCAAGTATGTAGAGGCAAGGCAGGGTTAATATATGAAGTTCTTTAAAGTGGGGCTTACATGAGTCTGTTTCTTTGATATTTGTTAATATTCTAACCATTTTTTTCAAGTTATGTTCGAACTGTAACAAGTTCGTTCTCCACGTCGAAAGTTTGGTTTTGAGACCACGGACATTTTGATACAACATATCAATGTTCTGAATTCCATTATGTCGCTGCTTAGGCACGAAATTTCTGCTGATGATCATGCGGTTGGGCCTTATCAAGCCCCTTATAGTTCGTAGTATGTCTAGGGTTCTCAAAACTAATCCAGGTATTCACTCTTGCGCTCATTTGCCATACATCAGCAGAGTAGCATTTTTCATAATGAACTATGGGAACACCAATTTTGTACGACTAAAAACTTCCTCTAGCCCGTAGTTCTTTGACTGTTCATGTTCCAGTGGGACACAATTGACGCAGATAGTCACGAATCACTTCGGCGCCGGATTGCATATTCCACAAGTGTAAATGTTTACGTGGTTCGACTGCTCTTAAGTTAGTGATTTCAGGCCCAGCGATGCCACATAATGACGCAGGTTTTCGGAGTTTCTTTTTCTTTACTTCGGTCCAGCTTTGATCACCGGCGTAGTCGGCGGCAGAAAAGGTGCGGGCGTCGGTAAAAGTGACGTCATTGGCAGGAGAAACATTGGTCTGTGACAGGAGGAGTTTTGCTATCAGCGGGAGATGTGTGCTCCCTCTCACGCAACAGTTGTAAGGCTTCAGACTTATGTACCCTGTGGTTGGTTGGGTCAACCTGCTTGACGACTGATTGGTTGGGGCTGGTAGGAACAGGTGCTTTAGAAACCACACCCTTTGCTTTAGCCTTTTTATGTTTTTTGGCACGGTGCGGAGTTTGCACTGACGCGGGAGTGTCCATGACTACAGGTGTGAGCTGAGGTTGCTGTTGGGTGGTTGCACGTTGTGGTTGCTGCTGATCGGTAACAATTAAACGAGGCAATAGCATACCAGTACTCTGCTTTAACTGGGTGTTAAGGAGGTCGATTTGGGAAGCATAGCTGGTTATTTTACATTCATAGTTCAAAACAAGAGATACCGCTTTGCTTAGTTGTTCTTTTAACGAGTCCATCTCAAGTCATAATTTACTCGTTTTAAATGCGAGTTCCTGAAATTCCACCTGATTTTGTGCGCATTGTATCTCGGGGTTTTTGTTCGAAACGTTACGTTCGGATCGCTAACTTGGGTTAAAGTTATGGAACAATCACCTTTCCCTCTGGCAGAACAGGCACATTCCGGGCAGACCCCGGAGATAGGATGGCCTTCTATTGCGGTTATCTCGCCCAAACATTAAAGGTGATATTTTAGTTTGCACTTATCTAATGTACAGCTCAGGTATTCTTCCCCGTCGACAATAATGCTTCGGCAGGCGGTACAATTTAAATTTGTTACTACACTGGTAATAACCGGCGAAGAAAAACTTTGTTAAGTATTGGATGGACTTTCAAACCGGCTATTTCGGACTGGAGTATTGGTATTATCTAATTTCGGTTGTTTAAACTGGCATTCCGGGCATTTCCAATTACCACTGCTCATCGGCCTATTTTTAATTATATTAGCACAAATTAAGTCATAATATTTCAAGCAAGTAAAGCATTGTAAGCTGTCTTCGCCCTTTAAAGCGCTCAAACATCCAGCGCAGTTATTTGTTGACATCGTAATAACACGTTACACAGCAAAATTTGAATATTAGTACAGTGCAAATATCAAAGATAGCTTCAAGCAGCTTCAAGCATCCATATCATCAGCTTCAAAAGCGCTTCAAGCAGCTTCAAGCTTCCATATCATCAGCTTCAAGCTCCCATATCATCAGTGTTCAAATCACAAAACTTAATCAATTCCGGTTATAACTTGGCACGTAATAAAAAGCATCCAAAAATCCAACAAATCACGATAGGTCAACAAACTAGGACATTTATTATTATTAACAACTACATAATCTATACTTATAATATTATAAAGCTGAAGAGTTTGTTTGTTTGGTTGAACGCGCTAATCTCAGGATCTACTGGTTCGAATTGAAGAAATCTTTTAGTGTTGGATAGCCCATTTATCAAGGAAGGCTGTGCTATATATTATCACGCTAACAACTTAGGTGGGTTAGTAATATTGCATTATGTCCATATTCCTCAACCGTTTGACAACTGATAACTGTCATGGCATGCATTAGTATAGTACAGCTATTTTAGACCACTTGCCAGCGAAGTAAGAAGCCCGAAGGTGTCAGCGGCCGCCCTGCGAATTAGTGTTTCGCGAGTTCGGGCCTCAGTTAAATTATTTTGTTTTTGTATTTATTTAGATTTTTTTAATGCTGTAAGATTTCAATAATAATAAGCATGGTTCGATCCCCAGCCGGTTTGCACTTTTGTAAACAGGTAAGATGATTTTTTTAAAGCTTTAAGATTTCCAAATCATTACTAAATAGTTTTGGTTTTTTTTAACCATTCAAACGACGTTTCATTGCAATCGGTGCTCTCTATCAAAAGATATATGAGTGTCTCAGGGTGTGTTTTTGGTAAAACATCACGTGTAAATTATAAAACCAATGTGGTTAAACTCACAAATATTGTGCATAACTTAGAGAAGGTTTAAGTTTGTGTTTCATAGTAATCGGTGCTCTTTATCAAAAGATGCATGAATTTAGGGTGTTCAAGAAGAACTTATCATCTTTTCTCTACATACACGAATATTTTTACATCGTTCTGGAGCCGAAACATAGTAACTCCAGTCGAGTAATAGTTACTATTAGCATTGTTATTGTTTTTTTAAGACATCAAATAAAGAAGGTAGAAATTTATCACTTTTATTCTGTCATTCGAGTTAAATCTTAGTGAAACCGCTTCACTATTTCATTCATAAACGCAAGATCGTACGCTCGCGGTGGGTCAATGGACTTCGGACGAATAACCAGCTGAAAAAGTACTTGCAAGTAGATATTTCATTTCAGGTACGATTAAGGTTGGTGTAAGTTCATTTACCTCCATCATCTCTCGTCTCCTCGTAAACGAGAGAAATTAATTGACAATTAATTCACCAGTCTCGCATCACGAAATCACTAATACTCGTACTTATTCAACTACACAACGACGAGTACGCTTGGGAGTTGTTTTTAAGGCATTGAATCGAGTGTTGATCAATCGATCTAATAGGTACTTAAGAAACATACCCAATACCCTACCATATGATAAATAAAAAATAGTATTACAGCTTAAAACAATTTTGTTGCGGCAATGCTAGTGGCGGCTTCTACAAAGGCAGGCAATTCGAACAGAAAAAGACCCTATTTTTATAACGTTAACCGTGGAATTCGGTTGTGCATCCTTGTAAAGTGTAGTCGAACACGATACAATAGATTTCTCAGAATATTTTTTAGTAAACTGCGTATTTACCTAGTTTGATGAAATTTCTAAATTTCACCGTTTACGGTTAAGAAATAAAGTCTGAATTCGCTTTTCGTGTTATTATTTGTTTGCCTATTTATCTACCGCGTATGTATTTTTATTTATGTTGATGTACCTATCTTAAAGAACACGGCGCCGAATTATTGCTTGATTTAAATTGCGTTTATCTACTTATAAGTTCAATAACTCTAATTTTTCCGTCATACTTTCTACAGGCTTAGGAACGTCGCGTCAGTTATACATTTTACGTATCTAAATACTTACTTACTTGTACACTTGTAAGAAAAATAAATACAGGCGCAGGCGTATTTAAAAAAAATTGAGCTATTTACAAACATAATCATTATTCACAATTTATACTTCCCTGTATTCTGTATTCCTCGATACACAAACGGGCACGTTTAATGAGATTGTCTTTTAATTTAGCTAATGCGTCTCTGTCACTTTTCACAATATTAAACGCGTCCACAATCGCACTTCTTAACTCATCTCGAGTAGTATGTTCCTCGAAATAAACTAGTCTTTTTATCTCAGACCACAAATAAAAATCCAGTGGGGTTAAGTCAGGGCTCCTTGCGGGCCAAGCCACAGGGCCACCACGACCTATCCACTGCTCACCAAACTCACTGTTCAGATACGCACGAATCCAATTCGCATAATGAGCAGAGCATCCATCATGCTGATAGTACATACCGCATAAATATGCCAGAGGCACATCCTCTAGCAACTCCGGTATCATATTCTGCAGCATATCCAAATAAGAACCACCAGTCAGGTGCCCTTCAATAAAAATAGGCTCTATTATTTGGTCATTAATAATGCCTGCCCAAACATTCCATGATCGAGGAGGCGCTGGGTTACAGCCAGATTGGTGGAGGTGAAGGGAACTTGAGGGTCGGTGATTCCACGAGCGCGCAGTGAGTTCAGGTTTTCCGGCTGAGCATACAAGAGTCTAGCCTCTTCCAAGTTCTGGTGCGCCATCCCATAAAAATCCACCATTGCCCAATACTCCACATTGGAGTAGACATATTGCCGAATCATTTTTGACACGTGATTAGGTTACGCGTGAGTGACCTAATACAGCGAAACGCGCGACTATACTAGAAAGGGCGCCGATCGCGTCGGCTAGACTGTGTAAGCGTGGGGTGGGGGCGTGGCTTACGGATCAAGCTGTCTGATCGATGAATGGATTTTTCAATGGGTACCGTTTGCATGTGTTGCCGATCGTCGATACGTTACGTACACACACATATGCATTTACCACAAGGACTACTACTTCGAGTTCTCATTATTTAACAAAAAAAACAATAAATTTAATTTTTCGTGATTTTTTTTATTGTTACTTTTTGAAAAAAATAGTCCCAATCGTATCGAGTTCGATGATCGAGTTTATGGCTTTCGGTTCCAGAACGACCTAAAAGTAACCGTGTATAATAAAATCGTTAAAATCCAAATCCAATCGGGCACAAATCCAGACTCCGTAGCTGCTACTGAGAAATTCCTGATGGAATAACCAAACAACACTTTACCCAACCCGGGAATCGAACAAGCATACACAACAAAACACCACACGAACGAAGCCGCGGGTAACAGCTAGTTCTAAGATATAAAGTGAAGGCAGGGTCAGTATATCAATCTCTTTAAATTTTTCTCTGAGGGACTCGCGAGGGCCCATTTTATATTTATTAATTGACTACGAGATCCTTGAATACTTAAAACAAAGACGTACTAATAGGTTTTAATTTAAATTAACACTACGTCATATTATTCGTGTTTTATTTTGTAGGAGATGTTAGGAATATACTACGACTTCACGTTACCATGTAATGTTCCCTGATAATGCCAAAAGAATACGCGCTCACGTGAGCGAAGCCGCGGGTATAGCTAGTTAAATAATAAAAATATGAAAGTATTCATAATAAGTAACTTTTAATGAAACACTTAAAATAAAAGCCTAAAAATACACGAAACTAATTAAAATACAAGCTACTTTATAAAGAGAAACTGAATACTGTAAAACTAAAAATAATTGAAAGAAAACATTTATTCTGCGTCAGTTTTCTTTTTTTTATTATCTTCATCATCATCCTGTTCAACCGTTACAAGTTCACTTGTATCTTCCGTGAATTCACCTTTATCCTGCACATGTTCACTTTCATCTTCAGGCATTGTTTTGTGGTGTTCGCCCTCAACATCATCAGAACCACCTTTTACAGAGATTATAGATTTTTCTCTATTTATGACTAACCTTGAAGAATCCATGCGGCTCACTTTTTGTGTGGATAATAATTGAGATGCTAAATCTAGCATCAATGATTTCTGCATCTGAGCTCTGCTAAGAGCTAGCAACTTTGATACGTCAGTCAAGCTACCCTCAGTTTCTTCAGACTCCACTGTGCTAGCGGTATAACTTGAATGTAAAGATGTAACAGTAAATGAAGCCAGACTCTCTTTAGGTGTTGATAGGGAAATGTTTTCATCTACGGGCACCAGCCCAATACTTGGTACAGTTTTTATACTTTCTTTTGACGATGATAGAGATGAGGAGACAAATTCACCGCTTGGTATATCTTGAAATGATAAAAGTGATGCTGTTTTAACTTCATCCGCTAACTTAACGTCAAAGCCAAGATCTCCTTTTTCATAGATATTGCTAAGTGAAATTAGGGATTCCATAGATTCAGCTCGGACAGCATCACGATACTGATTTATAACATCAAGGATCTGGTTTAGTACGACTTTTATGTCAATTAATTCACGAGAATGATCCACAGTAGCCCATTGATCCATTTTAAGTGACGCTTGTACTACAATTGCCGATTCTTTAAGAATATTCTTAAACGTTCCACGTTCTCTTAGTAGTTTCGCTTTTTCTACTACGGTTTTATTTTGTTCACCTAGAGTGGCATGCAATTTTTGTTCCAAAATACGTACTTTCAGCACGAGTTTGTCATTAGTTTCGGTCAGTATCTGAATTCTATCTTGCATTCTCTCGGCATCAAACTGTTGCTTTTTATTAAAAGCTTTTTGTTTCTTCACATCTTCGAACGCAACCGTTAAGTTTTTCATAACTTTAAGCTGCACAATACTGTTATTCATTGCTTTATCTCGTTCTTCATCAGCTACTTCCATTGCCTGATAAGCAGTTCTCTCATCTTCTCTTAAGTTTTCATTTTGCTCAAATATTTTTTCTTGGGTCATTAACAGACTAACTATTTGATTATTTAATGCAATATTTTCTCGAATCACCCTATGCGTAGAGGGAGCAACCCTCAATTCACTAGCATCTTGAAGTTCTTGTGCCAACTGTAGAAGCCTTCCTTCCATTTCTTTCTTAAACTTATCTTTACTAATTATAAACTTTTTTTCACTATTATATGTTACTCTTCTGTATTTCATTTCTTGTTCTTCAAATGCATGCTGTTGTCTTTCGTATTTCTTCATTAGATCTTCTCTTGTAGCACGAAACTCATCAAGCGTGTTTACTTTTGCTGTCATAAGTTTATTTTCAGAGGTAAGCTGATCTTTCGTTC
Source organism: Noctua fimbriata (assembly GCA_905163415.1). Classification (NCBI taxonomy): domain Eukaryota; kingdom Metazoa; phylum Arthropoda; class Insecta; order Lepidoptera; family Noctuidae; genus Noctua; species Noctua fimbriata. The sequence goes on from LR990937.1 coordinate 1,801,101, forward strand.
TGATAAAACTCCTCTCTAACTCACTTGCAGTTTTATTAAAATCTGCTGTTTCTACTTCTCTTAATTCCTCCATGCCTTTTATCTTTTCTTTTAGTTCAGCATTTTCTGCAGTTTTCACATTAAGAGTTTTTTTCAAGTATTCTATAATATCAGCCCTATCTTCGTCAAGTCGATCGTGAGCTTTTTGTAATTCCTCATTGCGGATTTCAAAGAGACCGACAGATTTACTGAGACGCTCAAATTTTTGATTGCAGTCGGCTAACTGTAGTTCACAAAATGCTTTTTCAACTTCGGAAAATACGCCTCCCGGAATTCCTTTACCTTTTGCCTTTATTGGTGGCATGATAAAGACAAGACAACAAAAACCAAGTCAGGGGAAGATACTAATAAAAAGCTTCTTTTATTTGTGTAGATGTAGCGAATTATAAAATGAAGTATCTCCTCAAAAAGTAGATAAAAAGTAAATGGATTAAAGCTAGATGTAGCAATAATATTATTATAACGACAGAACAGACTTCAATTTTGACGTTTGACCTACCATAGTAAAATACTCTTCATTTGGTTGAGTTTGTTTAATAATATTAAGAAGAAAACTGTCATTAAAACTTGTTGGTTGGTCTTTGATATAGGTTTTTGTCGCGAGTTCTAGTTTGGTCCAATGCAAAGACATTTATATTTTACTAGCTGTTGTCCGCGACTTCGTTCACGTGGAAATTCGGTTGTGTATATGCGTGTTTGATTCACGGGTTGGACAAAGTGTTATTTGGTTATTCCATCAGGAATTTCTCAGTAGCAGCTATGGAGTCTGGATTTGTGCTCGATTGATGGCAATAAGTTCGCCTCCTATTATATGGGACAACAAAATAACTGGTGAAATGCGGGTGTACCATTAGGTACACACCTGTGCCTAACCCTTCGGGGATTACAGGTGGGATGTTATGTGTGAGAACTGAAGGCCTGATCAAAATGTGATAATATGGGTGATGACTACAAAAGGCGTCTTTTTGGGCGCTGTAATTCTGGGTGGCAGAGGTCTGAAACAAAATTAAAAGACGTTGAGGCGACGATATGTCTTAAAAACTGGAACATTATGGTGCCATACGACTTTTTTTTCAAAGTGCACAATCAAACGCCTTGTTCGGCGCTATTTCTTTATTAATTCAAATACCGTTTTGTATACAACATTAAAAGACTTGTTTAAGGACCGTGTGAGAAGCATGAAGCGCCCAAATGAATGCCTGCCACTTTTAAGGTTTTTCCTTGGAATTTGTTGACCGTTATTGTAAGGACCAATTTTAAGGGAAATTGCAGCTTCTTAAATTGAAATGGCAAATTATATGGAATAATGGTTATTCGGGGAATTAAACCGTTCCCTCCTTTAGCCACTCCTGTAATAATGGTGGCTATTATAATATTACTGCCCAGCTCTGTGTGACGAAGCCTGGTTCCATTGCACAGTGTGGGAGTTAACCCGGGGTAGGCAGTACTATCTTCGTTAGCCATCACAGAATCTATGGATGTTGACCCCGACGATCATATCAATTTTTTTTATTTGATTGACACACTCGTTCTTTGGCGACGGCACTACCACTCACACAACCACCCTTCGTTTTTAATATTAACCTTTTTGGTGATTTTGCATGTTGAGGTATCTTCACTTGCAACATTCAGCGGCAATATATTTAATATGTAATGTTCAACACAATATAAATTTTAATGAATAAATAAATGAAATGAAATGAAATGAAATATGAAAACGGAATGTGCAGTCCGGCCACCGTTAAGCAAAGTTGCAGTAATGTCCGAGAAAGCCACAGCCACAGCTATGTGACCACACGGTTGGCGCAGTGGCTGAGCGAATGGTTGCTGCGCTGCGAGTAATGGGTCCATTTTCCGCACGGATCACATTTTTGTATGGCCTACAGGTAGTTGTTCCGGGTCTGGCTGTTTGTGAGTTTAACTGTCTGTAAAAAGGAGAAATTCCAAGTGTGGGCGTGGACTGGGGCAAGGTTAAAAAAAACTTTAAAGCTGTACACAACATTATTTTTAATATATGCGAAACCTGAATATAGTATCTTCAGAATACGCAACTGAATCGATTCCAATAATTTTTCCATGTTATATTTTGTCCCAAAAATATTTAAAAAAAAGTTACAAGTTGGACACCGAGCGACATTAAGTACCTATTGCAATAATGTAGGTACCTACTGCCAAATTATGTTTATCAATGAGGTCAAGACGACGCTGGACGACCGCGCGCGATCGCATTGCGTGGTGACCACACTTTTGTGCGGACGTCCAGGTCACAGAATAAGCTTATAACTTTGTGATTTTTCATGATACAGTTTTGAAATTTTTTTGTACATAGATTCTTTACATAAAAATACTCGACACGTGTTACAGGTTTCGCGTATAGTACAAATAATGTTGTATAGCGGTCCTTGCGGATTTTGCCAGCAGAAGATTCTGCACAAATGCAATATGCGGCACAGTTGGCGCAGTGGCTGAGCAATTAACTACAACGCTGCTTGTCGCGGGTTCGATTCCAGCACGGAACAAATTTACAACGTCGTTGATTTCATATAATTTTAATTTTTGTTTTTATTCTAAAATTTTTAGAGATTTTGTTTCGGCCAGTGAAAATTAATATTTGTTAAATTATGATTACCTAACTGTCTTTGAATGGTTAAAACTAACCAAAAGTATATTAATCTACTTTATACTGATTTGAAAATCATAAAGCATTAGAATAAAAATAAAACAAAATATCTTTTTACAAAAAGTGAAAACCGGCTTGGGATCGAACTCACCAACCATGTTCCTCGAAATTGGAAACCCTGGTTTACAGGGAGGTCTGTCAACCGTCAGCCTATCTCGCTGCGCTTCGATGACAAATGGGCTAAAATAGCCGTTCTATTCTAATGCATGTTATGACAATTGCCAGTTGGCAACCAGTTGGGAAATATGGACATAATGCAATATTGCTCATCCCCCTAAGTTATTAGCATGATAATATATCTCTGTGCCAAATTTCATCTACATCCGTTCAGCCGTTCTGGCATGATTGAGTAACAAACATCCATCCATCCAACCAAACTTTCGCATTTATAATAGTAGTAAGATACAAAACACAGATATAAATTAATTATAATAAATAAATTTCTTTATTGCCATAAAAACAGAGTACAGAAAAATGTGAGACCCTGGCTCCAGAGCTAGGTTAGAGTACCTGTATTTCAGAAGCCAGTGACTTCTTCCGTTTAGGTAACAATAGGGCAAGTTTTATGCAGCAAAAAGTAATAAAATTATTTTACTTAAAATTAAGCGTAATAAGTTAACATTAAACATTAAAACATTTAATTACGCATTAATATTATAATTAGAAAAATTTGACTAAAACCAAGTTAAAGAATATTTTTAAATCAAAAACAAAATTCGAATAAAATCAGGATTGAAACAAATTTAGATTAAAAATTGAGTTAAAAACAACATTAATTTTAAAATAAAGATTGTAGTAAAATAAAATTAGAACAAATTAAAATACAGCCAGGATGAAACAAAATTAAATTAGAAATAGGGGGTGCAGGTATGTGAATGTGCATTCGAGCGTTTGAGTGTGTGTGGGGGCGTGGTTGTGTGTGTGTGGGTGTGTGTGTGTGTGTGGGGGTGTGTGTGTGTGTGTGGGGGTGTGTGTGTGTATGTGCGTGAATACCATTTATTTGTGTCTTTATATACTTATGTTGATTGCAGTAAAATTTCAGTTGAGTTGTAGTCCTGTTTCAGTAGCCACATTTTTACCTTCTTTTTTGTTTCACGAGTCGTAAGGGGATTTATGTTCAGGATTTTGTTCAACTTATTATAAAGAAAAATGGTAAGATATACCCGTTGTCGCCTAGCGGCCGCCGTGTGACAGCGTAAAGGTAGGCAAACGTTTTTTATAGTATATATGATAAAGATATCTAAATATTTTTCAAGTAACGAATTACGTGCTTTTTTTAACAATCATACATTACAATCATCCAGCCTCCGACAAAGACAACAAAGACGAATTTATTTTTTGGACCTAACTATGCAGAGAAACAACCTGAACCTATTATAGTTGTGCAAAACTAAGAACAATGACACAACAAAATAGTTTCAAATTAATTTAAATAATAATATTATTATTTCCTTTATTTATCTTCTTACACACTAATTACATTTTTAAATATTGCTTAACAAAAACCATATAAAAACATTTAAAAATATAAAAAATAGTGGTCCGCCGGTAGCGGGAGCAGGGTCCAAGCTACCGGTGGTTAGGGCTCCAGAGATAAGAACCTCCTCACAATACGAGCCGTATCGAGGAGTACTGCCTTCTGAATCAGGCCCTTGATAAAACCGCCTAAGGAGAGCTTCGAAAGATGGTCATCGAGGCTCTTGGCTATAAGGCCATTGGCCGTCACGACGATCGGCACAATGATAGCCGAGTTCACATTCCACATGTCGACAACCTCGTGTGCCAAGTCGAGATATTTTATTTGTTTCTCTTTCTCAGCTTTCACGAGGTTCTCGTCATGCGATGGTAACATCGACTATCATTACGCGGCGCGCTGATCGGTCTATCACTACTATGTCAGGCTTATTGGCGACAATAGTCCTGTCAGTAATGATAGACTGATCCCAGTACAGCGTGACATGGTCTTTCTCGAGAACTGGGTCGGGCACATACTTGTAGTACGGTACCTCAGATTCCACAAGTTTATATTTCAAGGCAAGTTGCTGGTGAATTATCCTGGCTACTTGGTTGTGCCTGTGCAAGTACTCGCCGTTAGCCAGACGAGAACAACCAGAAATAATATGTCTGATGGACTCACCCGGACGGTGGCATGCCCGACACACGTCAACCGTCCCGTCCTTCATAATATATTTCCGGTAGTTGTTCGTCAACATAACTTCGTCCATAATCGCACAGACAAAACCTTCAGTTTCTCCAAAGAGGTCGCCGAAACGTAACCAGGATACGGACGCTAGAAAATCTACATCGGGCCCATGAAGAGCTCGGTAGAAGCGCCCGTGAAGCTCCTTGCCTTGCCATACTTCCTTGCGGTCATCGGTAGTAACTACTACAGGTTTGCGCCAGTTCTCTTTAGCCATGGACAGCGGGGTGAGTCCCTTGTCCACTGCGACCACATCTCGGTGCATACCCACCTCGACTTTAAAAAAATATTATTATTATTTTTATTGGGAGCGATAAGTGAAATTCAAAACATCGAGTCTGACAGCACCTGTGGACAGCACACAACGACGTTATCAGTTGAGAACACCATCGAACGGCCAGATTCAAACATGAGGTAAGAGATTTTACCAATGATTTAACTTAATTCATAAGAATTTATTATATTGTACATAAAAAAGACAAAATAAACAATAATAATCTCTATCAAAAAAAAAAAATACTACCAATCACAAAAAGTACCACTTCACTGGGGATCGAACTTGCGACGTGATGCACTCAAAGCGGTCATGAAACCGTTTCTCTATATGTTTCGCTGTCATATACTTTGAAATAGACGTTGTTACGCATATCATGACTGAAACGGTAAACAATTGAACAATATTGACATAATGCAATATTGCTCACCCCCTTAAACAAGCAGCGTGATATATATAGCTTAACACTTGCAAAATTTGAACAGGATCTATGCAGTACTTTTTGCGCCAAGTCGGAACATCGATTTGGATTTTAACGATTTTATTATATGTAAAGTTGAAGAGTTTTTTATTGGTTGAACGCGCTAATCTCAGAATTTTGTAAATCGAACCAATAGGGTTCGATTTGCAAAATTCTTTTAGTGTTGGATAGCCCATTTATCGATGAAGGTTATAGGCTATAAAATTTCATTCGGACGAAGGTCGCGAGCAACAGCTAGTTATTAATAATAATGAGTTCAATGCTTGCTATTTTATGGCGAAATGTGTCATTGCCCTACAAATTATTTTTACCAATCTTTTTGCACCATATTTACCGTAAATAAAATATTTTTTCTTGACTTTGATTGATCCCTTTTGAGGTTTTTTATTATATATGTGGAAGGTAGTAATGATAGTCTCAACTGTGGTAAAATTACGAGGGTTGTTATATAGAATAAGACGGAATAAAATCCAACATAAGTTCATCTGTGGCAGCGGACAGACAATAAGGTTTGTACAATGCATGATAAAACATTAACAAAATTCCTTTCAGCTTGAAATCTATCTATATATAGGGTGACTGGTAATAATTAGTGACCGATACTTAAACACGTGATTATACTCATGTTAACAAACAACTTTCCCAAGGAAACATTTTTTTTTAAACGGTTAACAGCTGATAGGTCACAGGCGCGCGCGTGATAATTTCATACGGCTGCTGTGTTATTGTGATAAGTCTGTGTTTAATAAAAATGTTAAGAAAAGTCCTGGCTGTCTGACTCATCAACGCCCAGCCCAAACCCTTGGACCTATAAAGCTGAAATTTTGCACAGACGTTCCCTTTGTAATCATCATCATCAGCCTATAGCAGTCCACTGCTGGACATAGGCCTCCTCAATCGCACGCCATTCAACTCGACTTTCAGCAATTCTCATCCAGTTGCTACCAGCCACCCTGCGAAGATCGTCACTCCACCGAGCCTGAGGGCGTCCCACCTTACGTTTGCCGATTCGCGGTCTCCACTCAAGAACACGTCTACCCCAACGGTCATCGGTTCTACGGCAAATACGACCGGCCCATTGCCACTTCAGCTTACTTATTCTGTGAGCTATGTCGACAACTCTGGTTCTCTGTCGGATCACATCGTTTCGAATGCGATCCCTCAGAGAGAATCCAAGCATAGCTCGTTCCATAGCTCGCTGAGCGACCTTAAATTTATGGACCAGCCGTACTGTGAGTGTCCACGTTTTGGCTCCGTAAGTCATAACAGGCAGGACGCACTGATTGAAGACCTAATCTTTAGGCTCTGTGGAATACGCGACGAGAAGACCCGGCGAAGCTTCCCAAATGCTGCCCAGCCCAGCTGGATTCTTCTGTTAGCCTCCCTCTCAAAGTTGTTCTTACCAAACTGCAGAGTTTGCCCGAGGTAAACATATTCTCGAACAACCTCGAGAGGACCGCCATTGACAACAACAGGTCCTGGGGTGACGTGTTCGTTGAACATAACCTGGGTTTTGTCCAAGTTCACCCAGCCAGCCCAGGTTACGCTGCACCTTCCAACTTCTCGCTATTCGTGGTGACTCACAGTTGACAGTTGACTCACAGTTGTGGCTGAGATGAGAATGCTAAGGAGAATGTGTGGTGGTACGCAAATGGATAAAATAAGAAATGAGTACATAACGAGAAGTCTGAAAGTGGCGCCGGTGACTGAAAAGTTGTGTGGTAATCGGTTGTCGTGGTATGGGTATGTGATGCGGAGGAATGAGAAAAATGTCGTGAGGAAAGTTTTGAGTATGGCTGTGGATGGGTATAAGAGTAGAGGAAGACCAAAGAAACGATGGATGGACTGTGTGAAGAATGATATGGCACGAAAGGTGATGAGATGACGAGTAATAGAGAAGTATGGAAGAAGAAGACATACTGCGCCGACCCCAAATGAATTGGGACAAGGGCAATAGAATAATGTTGTATGTACTTGTGGTATGTGCCAAATAAATATATTATTATATATATTTCTTTCTTTCTATCGAAAGAGGTTCCACTGACAAAAAGAAACAAACAGACACAATACATCACTCCTTCTCCAAATTTCCATTTACTACTCATTTGGGAATTAGAGGGAACACACGCAATGCATCAGCTGTAAGTCAACACCCCTTAACTTAAGGACAAGTCCCTTATCTGCCTTGTAGTCGCCTTTCAATTGACTTTTACGGCTTTTGAAGATTTATGGCTGATAGTACTATCTGTCCTATCTTTTCTTTCCTGTAGCTATTAGGTTAGGATGGGTCGGGAATTCGGGAAATGTGGATAACCCTTCGGGTTCTTTTCAAGGGATGTGAGTGCTTTCACTTTTATTATATCTTTTACTTTTAAAAGTATTGGGTATGAAAAAGATTTTACGTTTAGCTTTGAGTGTTAATATTGTGAAGTATATTGCTGAAAGATGAAAGCTTGGTTACTTTTTATTTTCAGTATACAGGATTCTAAGTTAAGTAGTATTTCGGTTAAGATTTTCCGACAGCCATTCTCTTGCTACAGACTTTTCTTATAAATGATTTTAAGATAATGCTGTTTTTATTAAAATCGACTCTACGTAACTCTAAGTAAGTATATTTTGTAACCACATTATAAATGATTATAATAGTTGTTTTCTGTAAATAAGTTCCAAAAGTTTAACACGTTCCCTGCGGCGGTGATTTTTATATTCTCTCCATTCCTGCGGTACAAGGCGTGGTACACCTGGTTATAAATCTATCATTGTGGCGGTACAGAGCATATTAAACCCTGTAACGTTTAAGAAACTTAAATTCTTTCTTTGGCTTCATGTAAATATATATATATGATCTTTTGGCTTTGAATATTAACAATAATGAGTTTATTGACACGAATCTGAAGGCGTACGTCAACAGTTTCTTTTGTTAACCGACTTCCAAAAAGAGGAGGTTATCAAGTCGACTGCTTTTTTTTTTTTTTATTTGTATGTTCAGCGATATCTTCGCCAATTGTGAACCGATTTTGATGATTCTGTTTTTGTTTGGAAGAATATTATTCCGCGGTGGTCCCATTTTTATTTGGTGAAGATCTGATGCTGATCTTCGGAGATAAACAATGGAACGCTTCAATAATAGACAGCGAATCAGTCGCGATGGCTGCAATCGCTTGAATATTCATTGTTTACACAAAATCATAACATAACATCACGCCTGAATGCTCTGAGATGTGTACATTCTATAGTACACCCCCATTTCAACAGTTAATGTTAAGTTCCATTTATTGGAGATAAGCCTATTACCATGAAATATATTGTTGGTGACAAAAAAACTGAATCAAACAAGTAAAAGTCACCGACTTCTGAAGCTTTCTTTCACTTTTCTTCGTTTATGAAGTCGGTTTTATTTTATGCAAAAAAAGGTTTTTTATTTTTCCATTTTCGTGAGCGAAGCCGCGTGTATAGCTAGTTAAATAATAAAAATATGAAAGTATTCATAATAAGTAACTTTTAATGAAACACTTAAAATAAAAGCCTAAACATACACGAAACTAATTAAAATACATTCAATCACAAGCTACTTTAAAAAGAGAAACTGTAAAACTAAAAATAATTGAAAGAAAATGCTTATTTATTAGGTTCGTCATCATCCTGTTCAACCGTTCCAAGTTCACTTGTATCTTCCGTGGATTCACCTTTATCCTGCACTTGTTCACTTTCATCTTCAGGCATAGTTTTGTGGTGTTCGCCCTCAACATCATCAGAACCGCCTTTTACAGAGATTATAGATTTTTCTCTATTTGTGCCTAACCTTGAAAAGTCCATGCGGCTCACTTTTTGTGTGGATAATTGAGATGCTAAATCTAGCATCAATGATTTCTGCATCTGAGCTCTACTAAGAGCTAGCAACTTCGATACGTCAGTCAAGCTACCCTCAGTTTCTTCAGACTCCACTGTGCTAGCGCTATAACTTGAATGTAAAGATGTAACAGTAAATGAAGCCAGACTCTCTTTAGGTGTTGTTAGGGAAATGTTTTCATCTACGGGCACCAGCCCAATACTTAGTATAGTTTTTATACTTTCTTTTGACGATGATAGAGAGGAGGAGACAAATTCACCGCTTCGTATATCTTGAAATGATAAAAGTGATGCTGTTTTAACTTCATCCGCTAACTTAACGTCAAAGCCAAGATCTCCTTTTTCATAGATATTGCTAAGTGAAATTAGGGATTCCATAGATTCAGCTCGGAGAGTACCACGATACTGATTTATAACATCAAGGATCTGGTTTAGAACGACTTTTATGTCAATTAATTCACGAGAATGATCCACAGTAGCCCATTGATCCATTTTAAGTGACGCTTGTACTACAATTGCCGATTCTTTAAGAATATTCTTTAACGTTTCACGTTCTCTTAGTAGTTTCGCTTTTTCTACTACGGTTTTATTTTGTTCACCTTGAGTGGCATGCAAGTTTTGTTCCAAAATACGTACTTTCAGCCCGAGTTTGTCATTAGTTTCGGTCAGTATCTGAATTCTATCTTGCATTGTCTTGGCATCAAACTGTTGGTTTTTATAAATAGCTTTTTGTTTCTTCACATCTTCGAACGCAACCGTTAAGTTTTTCATAACTTTAAGCTGCACAATACTGTTATTCATTGCTTTATCTCGTTCTTCATCAGCTACTTCCATTGCACGATAAGCAGTTCTCTCATCTTCTCTTAAGTTTTCATTTTGCTCAAATATTTTTGCTTGAGTCATTAACAGAGTATGTATTCGATTATTTAATACAATATTTTCTCGAATCACCCTATGCGTAGAGGGAACAACCCTCAATTCACTAGCATCTTGAAGTTCCAGTGCCAACTGTAGAAGCCTTCCTTCCATTTCTTTTATCAACTTATCTTTACTAATTATAAACTTTTTTTCAGTATTATATACTGCTCTTTTGTATTTCATTTCTTGTTCTTCAAATGCCTGCTGTTGTCTTTCGTATTTCTTCATTAGATCTTCTCTTATAGCACGAAACTCATCAATCGTGTTTATTTTTGCTGTCATAAGTTTATTTTCAGAGGTAAGCTGATCTTTCGTTCTGGTATAACTCCTTTCTAACTCACTTGCAGTTTTATTAAAATCTGCTGTTTCTACTTCTCTTAATTCCTCTAAGCCTTTCACCTTTTCTTTTAGTTCAGCATTTTCTGCAGTTTTCACATTAAGAGTTTTTTTCAAGTATTCTATAATATCAGCCGTATCTTCGTCAAGTCGATCGTGAGCTTTATGTAATTCCTCATTGCGGATTTCAAAGAGACCGACAGATTTACTGAGACGCTCAAATTTTTGATTGCAGTCGGCTAACTGTAGTTCACAAAATGCTTTTTCAACTTCGGAAAATACGCCTCCCAGCATTCCTTTACCTTTTGGTGGCATGATAAAGACAAGACAACAAAAACCAAGTCAGGGGAAGATACTAATAAAAAGCTTCTTTTATTTGTGTAGATGCAGCGAATTATAAAATGAAGTATCTCCTCAAAAAGTAGATTAAAAGTAAATGGATTAAAGCTAGATGTAGCAATAATATTATTATAACAACATTCAACACGGCAGAACAGACTTCAATTTTGACGTTTGACCTACCATAGTAAAATACTCTTCATTTGGTTGAGTTTGTTTAATAATATTAAGAAGAAAACTGTCATTAAAACTTGTTGGTTGGACTTTGATATAGGTTTTTGTCGCGAGTTCTAGTTTGGTCCAATGCAAAGACATTTATATTTTACTAGCTGTTGCCCGCGACGTCGTTCACGTGGAAATTTGGTTGTATATATGCGTGTTTGATTCACGGGTTGAGCAAAGTGTTATTTGGTTATTCCATCAGGAATTTCTCAGTAGTAGCTACGGAATCTGGATTAGTGCTTGATTGATGGCAATAGGCTCGCCTACTATTACATGGGACAACAATGGCCTAACTACCTAATCGTACACCCACATTTCACCAGCTATGTTGTCATAACTGGTGAAATGTGGGTGTACGATGAGATAGACACCTTTTTTTTTTTTTTTTTTTTTAGGATGGGAAATCATCAAATGACCCCCCCCGCTCTGGGCGGAGCGGAAGGGAGTGTCAGACTTGTACTGACTAAAACCCATCCATGTTCCTTCTTTGCCCTTTGTGTTCCAGGGCCGCGGTATCTCTTTCGAACAGTCCCGCAGCCCTGGCAGGCATCGGCCCGTGCGGACCCCTACGTGGTTGCTGACATCTCTTTGAGGCGCGCGTGGAACACGAACGCGCCGTCGACACGGCCTGTCGTCATAAGACGGCTCTTTCCCTCTCACGTTCCGCCACCTCCTTCACTAGCATGACTGCTTCGCAGAAGGAGGTGACGGCTTCCCATTCCCTCTCGCTCCGGACCATGGCTTGAACCAGGGCCGGGCGCGAGAGGTCGCCGCCGCCAATCGCCTCTACGAGGACACGGCGCTGCTCCGCCCAAGCGGGGCAGGCCTCCACAGTGTGCTGCACCGTGTCCTCCGGACGATCCTCACAATGGAAACACCCGGGCGTTTCCTCCCGCCCGATTCGGTGCAGGAACCTCCCGAAACAACCGTGTCCGGTGAGGACCTGCGTCAGGCGGAAGGTGAGGACGCCGTGGCGCCTCTCTAGCCACTCCTCAAAGAGGGGACTTATCGCCACTATGGTGGCGTGCCCTGCACGGGGTTGCGACAGTCGCTCTCTCCATGTAACCATGAGATCGCGCCGGAGGTCTGTCCGCTGAGCGGCGATTTGCCGCGGCATTAGATACACACCTGTGCCTAACCCTTCGGGGATTACAAGCGGGATGTTATGTGTGAGAACTGAAGGCCTGATCAAAATGTGATAATGTGGGTGATGACTACAAAACGCGTTGAGGCGACGATATGGCTTCAAAACTGGAACATTATGGTGCCACACGACTTTTTTTTCAAAGTGAACAATCAAACGGCTTGTTGGGCGCTATTTCTTTATTTATTCAAATACCGTTTTGTATACAACATTAAAAGATTTGCTTAATGACCGTGTGAGAAGCATGAAGCGCCCAAATGAATGCCTGCTACTTTTAAGGTTTTTCCTTGGAATTTGTTGACCGTCATTGTAAAAGCCAATTTTAAGGGAAATTGCAACTTCTTAAATTGAAATGGCAAGTTATTTGGAATATTGGGTATGTGGGGAATTAAACCGCTCCCTCCTTTAGCCACTCCTGTAATAATGGTGGCTATCATAATATTACTGCCCAGCTCTGTGATACGAAGACTAGTTCCATTGCACAGTCTGGGAGTTAACCCGGGGTATTCAGTACTATCTTCGTTAGCCATCACAGAGTCTATGGATGTTGACGCCGACGATAATATAATTTAACACTACAATGAATCTTCTTCTGTCTCTCTTGACTGCCTCCTTGGTCTAGTGGTCGCAAGCGCGATTGCCGAGCATGAGGTCCTGGGTTCGATTCCCAGGTCTGCCAAAGTGTTATAGATTTTTTTCTTTATCAGTAATTTCTCTGTAGCGACGGCGGAGTCTGGATTTGTGCCCGGTTGATGGCATTAGGCTTGCCCCAATTACGAATATAAGTTGGAATGCGGTGTGAGGCAGGGCGGCCTCACATCCACAGGCCTCTTCAGCCTGTATGTGAACCAATTGATAGAGGAGCTCAGCAGGACTCATGTCGGATGCTACATTGACGGAACATGTGTCAACAAGGCAAGCTATGCTGATGATATGGTTTTGCTGGCCCCCTCGGTCAACGCTTTGAGGACATTGGTTCAAATTTGTGAGCGCTACGCATCCGAGCATGGTCTCAGGTACAACTCACAGAAAAGTGAGATACTGATTTTTAGGGCTGGAAAACAGAGACCTAGTACAGTGCCTCCGATCTTGGTCGATGGAACGGCATTAAAAATTGTGCAGAGCTTTAAATATCTGGGTCACCTGGTCACAGAGGACTTAAAAGATGATCCAGATATAGAAAGAGAGCGTAGGGCGTTGGCGGTAAGGAGCAATATGCTGGCCCGTAGGTTCGCTCGATGTACTAAGGAAGTTAAGATAACACTTTTTAGGGCATACTGCCAATCTTTTTACTCGAGCGGCCTGTGGGTTCGGTATACGCAACGAGCCTACAACGTCCTGCGTATTCAGTATAATAATGCTTTCAGAATGCTGTTGGGGTTGCCGCGGCATTGTAGTGCGTCGCAAATGTTTCCACGCTATAGTCCGTAAAAAAGTGGCGTCATTATTCCAAAGACTGCGCGGTAGCACCAACAGCATTTTGCAAATGATTGCGTCCCGATACGACTGTCCCATACAGGCACACTGGGTGGGAATAGTTACGGGAAAATTGTAATTTAAAAGAAAAAATAATTAAATGTAACTTTCTCGTATTGTACCTACTAACATAGATTTAAGGAATTTGTTTGTTACTAACACTTATATGGATTCTGTCCGAAATAAATGGATTTAAATAAATAAAATTACATGGAACTTAAACAAAACTGACGAAATGTGGTTGTACCTACTAATAAGTACACCTCTGCCTAATGCCTCTGCCTATTACAGTCGTGATGCTATGTTATGTTATGAGTCCTCTTCTTCGTATTCATAAATGCACGTTGCATTTCTAGTAGTAGTACGTTACACATAAGTATCATTTTGCACTTGCATTCAAACATTCTGTATATTATGAATCGTCGGTCTCATGACAGGTATGCGTACTTCTCGCTATGGTTATTTGATTAAGCTTAAAGTACACTATATGTGTATGTATTGTGATAGTTAGCTTAGTTTTAATTGAATAGGGTCTTAGTAGTTCGTCTTATGACGTCGTACCGCAGCCTCCTTTGTGATAAATGTAGGTCACCTTGCCGCTTTGGTTTTGTACACTCTGCGTGATCAATGACCTATCGTCGGGGATTCTACCATACGTAAAGTCCGCGTATCTGCACTTCGTGTAGGTTTACAGGGGAAGTTTATAAGTTTATATTTAAAACGATTTTTGACCTCATTTTTACATGAATAGTAACAATACACGTATTCTTTGTATTGTTAACAGTAGAAATCTATTAAAGTCATTAATTTAGTCGCTGCGACAATGCGTAATTGAAATTGGCTACATTTGTCAGATACGCGGAATTATCCAGTTCCGCGGATTTGCACTATCCCCGACGCTATGTTTTACATTTCTTAATTTTATTTTAAGCTTAAACTTTGTTGTTTCTATTCGTTAAAATGAATATCAGAAGAATACTTACAGAGATTTAGTACATGTCAAGGAAAATTAAACAAGTAATAAAAAAACAAACTTAGTTTGCCCGACTATGTTTGATTTAACTATAATAATAATCCGTATTTTATAAAAGCTTTTTTACGCCTGAACGGCTACACGGATTTCAATATAGAACACAGGTAGACTCAGGCAGAACTGACTTAGGATATAGAATAATTTTTAACTCAATACGTTCCCGTGGAATTCTTCCCGACCGACACGAGGGCGAAGTCTAGCGCAATAATTAATTCCTATATAAATAGTACTGAGCAAAAACAAAACAAAAAAACAACAAATCCTGAAAAAACTGTTTCTCAAAAACAATTTAGTAAACAACCTGCCTATTATAATGATAAAGCAGACAACATTAGCTGTCGAACATTCTAGAGCCTTATTTACTTAAACATTAATGGAACTATTAGGCACTTTCATCATTATTCATCTTTGGTTTCGAACTGAGAACTCCCCGAGGGCAATACAAATTATTAACGAGTAAATAAAGGGTCACATTAGCATTGAAGCAGATATTAGGTTTGCTGCCTAATTTTGTATATAAAATTATATGTTTTTAGAGGAGTTTTGACAAGAATGTTGGGATATTCCAGATATCAGCCCATCATCACGGCACGTTAAGCTGTTTGTCCATGCTGTCATTCCTAGACCTTAGTCAGTGGCCTGAAAGTCTGACAACTAGTCTTACCAGGGGGTATTGTGGGGGAAGGCAAATAGGCAGTCGCTCCATTTAAAATACTGATATTCAGCTGCATCCGATTAGACTGGAAGCCGACCCCAGCATGGTTGGGAAAAGGCTCGGCAGGTGATGTTGATTGTGTTTCTAGCTAGTGTTGTCACATTCGGGAGTGTTATGACCGCCCCTGCTTTGTACAGTCACGTGCAGCATTATGTATACACTTTCCTTAATTTTGAAGCAATTTTCGCGAGAAATAACGATTGTAACTTGGAGGTAGGATCTTTTTCATAAAAATATGAGTTTCAGAATACTATGTTCGTAAATACATGAAATTTTAATCAGAACAGAAGAGATAATCACTTTTAAAATTTGTTAAGTGTTTACATATTGGTGCTCGCGACTGTACGGTTGTAGTAGCAACTTATTGTGAAAGCAGGGGATGTAGCTGAATACCAAAATTTTACATGGAGTGACTGTCTAACTGACCTTCACAACGCATGGTTAGGACTGGGAAATAGGAGACCCCTTGGTAAGACTGGTTGTCAACCTAGGTAAGCGCGGCCTAACCTGAAGATCGACCCGAGCGGCTGTTATTATTAAGCCACGAGCACGAGAGATTCGATCCGATGACCTGGTGAAGGTTGCGGGGATCCGCTGGATGCGAGTCGCAAGGGACCGGTCAATGTGGCGACACTTGGGGGAGGCCCATGTCCAGCAGTGGACATCTTTCGGCTGAAATGATGATGACGAGAGATTAAGTTACTAAATTCACTCAAAAGTACCTCCATCAGAGGACACCCTTTCTTTAAACTAAACTTAGCATAACTAAACACTGGAACACTTAATAACGCTAAGTGTCATAGCACTATAATTACCAAAGCTTTTAAGTACTTAGCTGGCCAAGAATTTTAATACAAGCTTAGAGTAGGAGTAATGGCCGTCCGACAGAAGCTCTTATCATAACGACTGAGATACATCACGACGCTCTGGAGGAACTAGGTATGATGCAGTAAAAGTAAAAACATAACATTACATCAAAACAGTAATCCCCGAACAGTTACGCAGAGGTGTGCTCACATTTCGCCAGTTATGCTTAAGTCCTATCTAATAGTGGGACAACCTATTGCCGACAACCGGGCAGAAATACAAATTCCGTGGCTGCTACTGAGAGAATCCTAACTGAAAAACCCAAGAATACTTTGCCTGACCTGGAAATCGAAGTTACCCTCTTATCGAGTTTTGATAGGGCCAAGGATAGGATCACGGATAACCCGATAACTACTTATTTCCTTCTTCTACGCGTTTCGATGAACTCAAATAATACCCGACCAGTATATAGCGACGTGCGCAGCTGCCAACTGATAACTGCTACTTATGAATAGGATATTTAGATTCCGCCGGGAATTTGCTGTTTTTTTTTTTTTGGGAATTTTATCTTACTGATAAGGTTAGCCTGTGTTATTCCACAGATGTCTCAATCTTATTGTGCAAAAAATTTTAAGCCATTTTTCGTACGTTTTGGACATTTCATTGTCGTTGAGAGGAGATTTCAACGATAGATGTTGTTCCTAAGGTATTAAAATATGTCGGATCTGGTTATCAGTATAGACATAAAATGAATCGCAAGTGCGCCGGTGGTGACATCACGCGAGCTACTTACAAGTCTACCGACACCACAGCGTGACTCCTATAGAGCCCTGATGTTTACAGCTCGAGGCGAGGACGACAGACAATGTCTGATTGCAGAGGAGTTGAGACGTCCTGGAACTGTACCCGATTCATTGTGTTAAGTTGTAATCTCAAGTAATTTGTTAGTTTAATAGAAACAGTGTATCGCACCCAGTGTATTTTTATTGCACGAAATCCATCGTCTACCCACATGATGTACAAGCCTAACGAAGTAAATCCTGACATATCCCACAAATATATAGAATTGTAAATTATAGGGAAAAAAAGTCTATTTTTTTTAAATTTTATTTTAACGTTTTCATTCTTCTGAATTAGTTGTCCTTCAACCACTCTGCTAGAGTAGTCCTTAGCTACGCAAATCTATCTTTCATGAATTCGTTTAGTACATTCGAAAGCAACCACATTATTACTTTCTATTCCTGTTCATCAACTAAAAAACACATAACCAAAGCACTCACCACCTTTCCTTTACCCCACCATATTCATCCAGCTCACTGTCCATTTAACACTGCCCTTTAACTCAGCCATCTAAATAATTCCGCACTTTATCAGTTAAGACGTTACATTGACCCTTCGTGTCCCTTACTCGGCGCCCTTAGCTCCGTCGGGACGCTTATAGGAGTAGTAAGGCACCTGCCCCTCCGCTGCCGATTAGCGAGTAGCGAGTTGAGCGAGCTCGTCCGGTCACGAGACCGCCAGCCCGGGAGCGCCGGGCTAACCGTGACCAGTGAATGAAAAGAAATGAAATTTTATTCATTAGCCGGAATATAGGTACATAATAACATGGTAAAACAATTTTAGTCTCACTATATTCGACTTGTCAGTCGTACAAATATTTCAGTACATGCATTAGCCGTCAGCGAGAAACTTCTTCTTTATTAAACCGTTTCGGTGATAATTATGATTGAGCCAGCCCAAAACTGACGCATTGAACTTGGCGCATTTGATAGCATCTATTAGTTCCAGCAATTACCAAACAACAGGACACTATGCACCCCATATTAACTGCCCCATTATTTGTGGAGCTTAAACTTCAGGGGCAGATCAATCGTCAATAAATTACCACCTGAACAGGTTTCCATGGCTTCTAACAATCTGGGTTCGGAATCTGTTTAATGACTCCCAACTAGACATGAGGACTTGGTCAACCAGGAGTTGGCCGAACTCATGTCCAGATAGGAGATTTTCAGGAGATGGAAAGAATTGGTTTAGCCGGCAACTAAAAACCACTAAAAACGAGTTGTTTGTTTCACAGAGGTCTCGCCGATGATGATGTGAATATTCAGCGATCAACTATTAACATAAAAAGTTTATCTTTTACTGACACTGGACCTACACCTACTGTAGGTTTCTTTAGCGAGAATATATTAAGTCGCTTAATCGTCGATGTTGGGACAGTTGCCTTAAGCGTGAATAGCGCAGGAATACGGACGGTCTTAGCGCGCCCGTCAATACGTAGTATATTAGGGACTCGGTTGTTTAAACTAAGAGGTTTTGAATGTTTTCATTACAAATGTTCAGAGTTTTTAAGGACTTTTGTCTTGTATGTACTACATATTAGTCTACATAATATTTACTCTAATCTACATCACTCTACATGTATGGACTATGGAGTATGAACTAAGTCTGAATTTGAGCCGATTTATGGTAATAGGCTCGCTACGTGGGCGTAAAATGGGCACTTCGTAATAAGCAATAAATAATCAAGTAAACTCTTATCTCAATAAATCACATTAAACTTTATTACACACAGAAAAACTTGAAACGAAAGCTTAAGAGAACATTAGACCAGCAAATTCATAAATGCTTCTCCAGAAATCTATCTCAGGTTGTTTCTTTGCTGTTTTTGGTACCAATTTATAGCCAATATCTAAATAGCTCTTGTTCTTACTGTAGTCATTCCAGGTAGTACCACAGCACGGTGGCGTTGGGTCTCTGTAAAAAGATAAAATCAAGATGATTGCAAACCAATGAACCTATCAGATTACGACAATAAATGATATTAATTATATGACATTAGTCACATAATTCATCGACGAACTTAAATTAAAAATTAATTATACTTTTATACGTCACATTTTACTAATATTACAAAGAGGTAAGTTTGGATGTAGGAGGTAAAGGTGAAACAACTCATGCGATTTCAAAACATCTTAGTACTGATGGAAAGTTATCTTTTGATTTAGTATCAGATAGATATGAGGTCGGTGAGTCCTATCAAATAAAATCTAGAATTTTGAACTCAAAAAATGTAACAACTCAGTCTTTTTTGAGCGCGTAGCTAATCTTAGGTAAGTCACATGTAGACCACGCAGACAAGTAAAATAAAACGAATAACTGATGATGATAATGATACATACCCGTACTTAGCGAAATTCGTGTATAACTCACAAGTTTGTTTTATCATTTTATATGAAGGGCTCTTTTTATCCAAAGTCAAAAGGAATTTCGATCCATCAAACAGATAGGGAATATCGTCCGCATGCGTTGCATTACGTAAACCATATTTGATTCCATTTTTTCCATTAACATTTCTCTCGCTAAAGCAACTGAATTCATAGAAGTAGGCTTTGTTACCAGTTTTAACCCACATCTCTAGAAATCTATGGATATTGTAAACATAGTTGAAGTAAGAGTAGAATTTAATTATTTCTCTAAACGATCCTTCATATATTTCTTGGTTTCCAAAATAATGTCTCTGAACTCGATCTCCCAATTTTAAAACCTCCGTTGCGTTCAGTATGTTTGCTATCTTATAAGGTACTAGAAATTCTTTATAGAAGGGAAAGTATTTCAAAATAGGTTCTCTTTGAGTATCTGCTCTATAAATACCCTCTTCGGTAGTATGACCAAGGATCAAATCGGCAATATTAGTTTTATTCTCATTGAGCAATTTCTGTGGATTCTCTAGGAAAAAGTGTTGACCACCACAATCTTTCTCAACAATGGGTCTAAAGTTGAACAGCTCGAGTACCTCTCTTCTTGGTCCCTCAGAATACAGCAAAAATGGTTTTGCTTTTACCAGAGCTCTTACTGGTGCATCTTTCAGGAATTGAATAGCTTCTTTTGGATCTTTAGTATACAATCCTAAGTGCTGAGTCAGTAGAAAAGCACGTCTCTTATGTTCAAATGGTATATCAAAATCTTTGAAGAATACACCACTCAGTGCTATAGCTCTTTTGAAAAGGCCTTTCGACATTGGTGACAAAGTGTGCATAGTTACTGAAGATCCTCCTGCACTTTGTCCAAAAATCGTCACATTATCAGGATCTCCACCAAACTTTGCAATATTCCTCTTCACCCATTTTAATGCAGCAACCTGGTCTTTCAACCCCGCGTTTCCTGGAGCTTCTTCTATGTCTAAAGACAAGAAACCCAAAGTCCCTAGTCTGAAGTTAATCGTGACAAGAACCACATCACAGTCTAGAAGAAAATCTGGCCCAAACTGGTTTGAATTGCCAGATCCTACCATAAAAAAGCCGCCATGTATGTAGAACATTACTGGTAGACGTTTCTTAGGCTTTAGTTGAGGAGTGTACACGTTTAGGAAGAGACAGTCCTCATTGCTGCCAGGGACGTATTGGCCTGTGCCTATTTCTATTTGTGGACATATTGCGCGGTGCATTAGTGCATTTTTTTCGCTTTTCCATGGTATAGGGGGTTGTGGATCCTAGAAAAGAAAGTATAGATTTGGGAGTTAAAAAAAAATATCGTATTTACTATGTATGTGGACCAACAGCAGCTGGTTACGGACGAATCCAATATACTATTTGTTATTTTGACCATCCAGGGTTTGGACATTATTGGTAAGTCTTGGTAGTCAACCTACAGTGGTCCACTGCTGGACATAGCCCACCCCATAGCTGCGTCACAACCACCGGCCATCTGTCTTCCAAACTTCTTTTTGAGGTTGCGAGTCCATCTAGCTGGTGGCGTCTCACTCTGATTTTGCCGACACACGGTCTCCACTCCAGAATTCGTTTGCTTCATAGGTCATCGGTCCTTCGCCAAACGTCCTTCTATCATCATCATCAGCCTACAGCACTCCACTACGTCACATAGGTCTCTCTAATTGCAAGCCATTCGATCCACGGCAACTCTCACACAGCAACTACAATTGCTATTTATTAACATTATTTAATGTATTAATGGAACTTACCCTAAATCGAAGCTCTCCTACGGGTGGTGCAGCATAAGGTATACCTTTGAAGCTGTAATAGCTCCCGTTGCCAGTAGACCTCAGCAATTCTTGCCCTCTCAGTAATCCTTGTTCTACTCGTACTATAACAAAGTCTGCATTGGTACAGCTCTGAAATGAAAATTATAAGACTTTCTTTATGTTTAGAGAGTTTAAGGACAGTCAGACTGATTCTTTGGTCTAGTAGTCGGAAATGCTCGAACATTCTTGCTGTCCCTAGCTCAATTTCAGATTGGTTATTCCATTGGTAATTTCTTAGGAGTCTGGATTTGTGCCCAGTTTATGTCAATAGGCTTGCCGCAAGAATTTAAACACAACTGCAAAATGTGGGCGTACTTTATCTCACCTCTGCCTAAACCCTCGTGAAAAATAGGCGTAATGTTTTATAGTCACAGTCACTATACTTAGAAAGAAAAATAAACATTTATTATCACTATACTCTCTAGGTACTCCCGTTTTCAGTACCCAAAATGTAAAGATAAAAAATGAAATTCATACAACTCTCCGATGAAAATTTAATTTATTTCTGAAAGCGAAGCCCATTTTACGGTTAAATAATACTCGGTTCTCTTCACGTGCTTAGTGAAGAAATCAGTTTACCACATAACTTTACCAACCATAATATCACAATAGTTATTGTAAAAACCTTACCACAGCCAGAAAAAAAAAAGGAATCAGAAACATTTTTTTTTGTTTTATATAAAAGAAAACATTTGAAAAGAAAGTTATTTTAACCACGGTTAGGAATATAAACGTTGCCTAGGACAGTTAAATTAAGTCTATGTGCTATTCAAGTAAATACATAAATAGACTGATAATAATATAACCTGTTTGTCAATGGGTTTTATTTAAATTTCGTGATGCGACTCTATTGAAATATATTATGTTGTTGTCACGAATTGGAATAAAATACCAATGAAATAAATAAAAGAAGGTACGGTCGGTGACAAAAATTTTTGTTGTCAATTTATTGTATAGACGCAGCACATCAAGCTATTTTAAACTGTCAAATTTTCCCATCAACCTTGAACCTTAAGCGCTTTAGCGATAAAGTTGAAAATCTGTAGCTTGATGTGCTGGCGACTGTACATGAACAAAAATTATTCGATACTGTGGCTGCCAATATTTCATTATTTTTAAGGTGTAAAAAAGTGATTTTAAAAACCAATGTACAGAATAATCAGATTTATTTTTTCATTTTGATTTTAATGAAAGTGAACACAATAATTTAGATACAAGATAATAATAATAATATATATATATAAGAAAACGATTACGGTAGTCAACTTTTGTTGATGACTGTAGACAGTAGATAGGGTTGTGTGTACCTACATAAGTATTAACGTTACATTAAACCAATTAATGTACCAACTGTTTGTTCTACTCTTCACGTGACCAGAGGGCTGGCCTTTTTTGGCCCAAAATTTAATGGTAATTTTTCCTTCAGGGCACTTTTCCTATTGATAGCGTAGCGTGCGAATTTTTTTACGTCCTGTTTTGATACCTGTAGGTACATATTTTTATTTTTATTTTTAGTCGAATAATTATAGTTTGTAAAAATTTAAAAACGCAAAGAAAAAAGAAATCACTATACTAGATACTCCCGTTTTCAGTACCCACAATGCCATAACGATAAAAATGGAATTCATACAACTCTCAAACCGATGAAAATTTAATTTATTTCCGAAAGCGAAGCCCATTTTACGGTTAAATAATACTCGGTTGATTACTAACGTAAAGTCAAAAGTGCAATTTATTTTAAAACGTTGCCCGTTCATGAGTAAAGAGGAAATTGAGTGTGAACTAATTCCAGTAATTTTGTGAAATGAATTTCGTTGTCCGATTCGCAAAGATAATTTTGGTTTCGAAGTTATTTTCTTTTTGTAAAGTAAATGGACTTTACATTTTGTTCAGAGATGAATATATACAATGTGTCCGGTCATGGACTAGCTATATTCTAGGTACTTTTACAAAATGATTAAAAAAAAATTGTCCGATCAGAAACATATAGGGTATAATACCAATGACATTGCCAAATAGAATAAGAAACATAGAATATTCATGAAAGTAATAATGAATTTTAAATGCATGATTTTTGTCCCAAATTACCACAGTTTCACTAAATACAAACAAGTTTTAAAACGTGACAACACCATATTCGGCATAAGTATGTTCGATTGTCAATTGTTTTTTTATGACGTCACTGTCCGAGAAGCGACCGCTCGCGCCTGTGTGAGAAGTTTCCTCATAAGAATGAGGAAACTACTAAAGTAAATTTTATTTAATTTTCATCGGGGTAATTTTTTTTTACTTGTTCTCCAAAAAGGATTACATAAATAGAATCTAATCTCGATACCTAATAATATCCTCACGGATCGGACAGGGTTTTTTTTAACATATTGCATAACAAATATAATTCTGTAATGCATAATTTTTTTTTATTTTGAAAGAAATTGTTGTCAAAAAATTTGTTTGTTTGTCACAAAAAAAAATTACGATTTTATTTTAATTTTAGATAATTTTTTAAGAGTTCAATCTTTTTTTCTGGAAGCTACGAAAATGTGAGCCCATTATTTCGTAATGTCAGCGATAAATAATATTATTGCCCCCCCGAACAACACTATTTTATCTCAGTAAGACCAAAAATGGAGAAATTTCCTTCCTGTCGGAGGAAATCGCCGTCGAGGTAGACCGCGGCGAAGGTGGTGTGAAGATCTGATCTCGTTTGCGGGACGACCATGGCCAGATATCGCACAGGACAGAGAGGTTTGGAAGGAGAAAGGGGAGGCCTTTGCCCAGCAGTGGGACACTCAAATAGGCTAACAAAAAAAAAAGACCAAAAATTCGAGAGATATGATTTTTTTGTACACACGTAGAATTGATCACAGCAAAAAAAAAAAAAAATGGCTGCCAAATAGCGGGTAAGCGGATTGGACCCAAGTATGTAGTGTATTTGTGTATTACGCAATGATTAGGCAGAGGTGTACCTAATAGTAAACCCACAATTCGCCAGTTAAGTACCATGTAAAAAGCCTAATGCCATCCACCGGGCACAAATCCAGATTCCGTGGCTGCTACCGAGAAATTCCTGATGGAAAAACCCAATCACAATTTGCCCGACCTGGGACCCCAGGACCTCATGCTCCGCAGTCGCGATTATGACCACTAGATAAACGAGGCAGTCGAGGAAGAATTTTCTTCAACATAGAGAAAACCTAAAAACCACTTACCTTGCAGTTGATAAACCAACCGTCATGAGAAGCAATAAATTTTGTAAATAAAGAACTTCTACCAAGTTACGTAGCGACAATTCAATCAACTCAAAGTAACATACGTGTAATACGAAACTAACGAGCAATTTCACTTGGTCGGGTTATATTTTAGCGATATAAAGCGCTGTCGTCTAATTTTTTGTGGTACCGGAACGCGTCTGACTCATGGAACGTAAACATTTTTTGAAGTAAGTTTGTGCTGTTTTTTTTCTAAGGTTAGTCAGGTTAATCAGTTAATTTTCTAAGGTTGCGAACCCCTGAATCTGTGTTTACTAAATCTATAGCTTCCTGTGACGAGGACTTTAAGTACGGTTACCTCTGGTCCGGTTGGGAGCTGCATCTCGTAAACATCCGTGCCACGACGCCCGTTTCCCAGTAATTGGGTTCAAAGAATAGCATCCAAGTAACCCGTTTTCCACTTAGTGGTTTAATTAGTAAGAAAGTTGAAGATTAAAGTTCTAGCGAAGTTAAAGTTCGGTGTTGCGGCTGCGTCGATGGTTGCGGTACTTACATGCCTAAAGTTTTGTGCGCTCAACTTCTTTTAGAGTTAAAATCGAGCTAGCATTTGCTAGCGGTTTCGCCCGCGAAATTATTTTTTTATTAAATTATTTATGTACACACAGAAGACTATACTTATGTTACGAGAACGGACTATCTGGATGGATGAAAAGTGTCTTATATCCTAACTAAGGTCATGACTGAGTGCCTGTGGGCCGACGACAATAATTGGTATTCTGATGAAAGGCGAAAACGCTATCTAATATACAGAATGTAAACAGACACTTCACATAGCCGTCAACCTAGCATTCTGTACATCAAACTAAGTAACCTTACGCAAAAATTACTGCTGGGAAAAGACTTTTTTTTTGGCGTGAAATCATGTTTTACGGTAGGACTCGATGGAAAGCACTCAAAACATTGAGCTGATGGATGGATTGAATAGTACGGGGGTCGTGGAGGTGTGTAAAAATCTTACATTAAAAACATGTATTTCTTACATTAAAAAAAAATTGTGAAAAAGTTGGAACTTTGACCCCCAATACCTCCGTAACTAGAAGGTTCCCAGTTATGGTATAGAACAAAAAAATGATCGCAAAGACTGGGAGAACAAGTGCCTTTCGGCTATGTTAAGGGTCTATTTACACCCTTTATAAGTACAAAGGCAGACAGAGTAACTTTTCCACCCGTGATGCTAAGCCAGTAGTTCTAAATCAGCCCCTAAATAATGATCTCAGTCAGATCCAGCCTGTCCCTCTGCTGTCCTCCCCAGCGACCCCACAGGGCCATTCCCTTAGTGTGCTGTCACTTATTCTATAAGTTGTTTTGCCAAGCTGGAGGCCTTAAAAAAGAGTAACTTTTCTATTTGTAATATTAATATGGATAAAGAAGTAGGAACCTACATACTCGAAGTGGTAGGTTCTACGTATAGGAACAGAGGTTTAATTGATCTCATAATTAGAAATTGCCTGACAACACTGTCAGTATTGTCGGCTCTCCGTCATATACCGGGTAATAATCTTGTGCCTAATTCCTCATTATGTTACTGACGTGTGTTTAATTACAAATAGGGAACTTATCTTTTGTTTCCTTGTTAATATTGACGGATAGGAGAAGTATATCAATATCATTTTATCATGTTTATTATGTCTAGCTGTTTATGCTAAAGTTGAAGTACAGTATTACGAATTTAACTCAATAATTGTACGAACTATAATGGGTGTAAAAAAACCCATAACGAAGCCGAAAGGCACTTGTTTTCCTCATCATTGCGATATTATTTTGTTTTGAACCATACCTGGGAACCTTCTAGTTACGCAGACTACTATTAGGGGCCCGAGTTCCAACTTTTTTAAATTTAGATTTTTAATTTATTTATCCTTTACTTTATTTTAAATACCTTCATAAACCCCGTTCTATTCAATGCGTCCATAAGCACAATGTTTCGAGTGCCAGCGCACTCAAAACATTGTGCATTGAGTCCTACCGTAAAACGTGATTTTTTACACAAAAAAAAATGTCGTTTGCCAGTAATAATTTTTGTGTAGAGTTTCTTAAATTGAAGTACAGAATACTTGGTTGACGGCTTCGTGAAGATTTCGTTCGTTTACACTTTGTATATAAATGAGGTATTTTTATCAAAACATAAGCCCGTTTTCACTAGCTCTATAGCTGCCCGACTAAATAAATATAATAAAAGTTTACTGTTGTATTTTCGACGTTTGAGCTCATCGCTGACAGTTAAAATTCCAATGCATTCATTAGTGTCTTGCTTACAGTTAGTATTTGAACCAAAACTGTGTGTATGTCAAAGAGGAATGAAGAGGAGCATGATGAATCTAAGACTGCAAGACAAATGGAAAACTACGAAAATTAGGAACATCACTAAAATGGCAGACGTTAGAGTAAAACCTGAACATTTAAATGGAAATGGTCATAATTATGATGAAAGCCAAGATGGACGAAAACGAAAAATAGACGAAGAAAGAAAAAATAAAACCAAAAAGAAATGGACCAAAACGGTTACAGAAAAGTAAAGGAAGACAGGTGACAAGGTGGGAGGATGATCAGACAAAGGGTTGGCGAAGAACGTGTTATTGTGTTAAGTTGTAATTTCAAGTAATTTGTTAGTTTCATAGAAACAGTGTATCGCACCCAGTCTATTTTCATTATTTATAAATATTTAATTCAAGTATTTTCACGAAACCCGTCATCTGCCCACATGATGTACCTACCAGCCTAACGGAATAAATCCTGACAAATCCTACATATATTTTTATTTATTCTACTGTTTCTAAAAGCTGGCCATACTATCTAATTGTCGTTAAACTATACAAAAACAATAAATACTCAGCAAACTTGCATAAAGGCAAGATCATGTGCAGACGAAATTCAAGCGCTCCAACACTTCAGAACTTGCAGCTGACAGCTCAAGCCTAAACAGCGAACAAAGTCAGCGCTTTATGCTTTGTTGTAGCGAGGCATGAAGTAGGAAACCCACAGAGGTAAGTTTTCGTGTTGAGAAATACAGGGTTTCGATATAGTCACCCATCATGCTAAACAACTTTCGGTAAGAAAGTCCTATCCGATTGGTGAAAAAAATACTAATTTTTATACAACAATAGACGTATTTTGACGGACCTTTATATTTATAATTTTGAATCGGATATGAGTCTCATAGTGGACGTGGTTCAGTTTAATAGGCAGAGTTATTCTCTTAACGGTAGCCGGTGACTTAATCGTATGTCGCCACTCTTCGTCTCATTATTACCTATTTTAGTGTGACTGTTTATTAGGTCTGTAACTGTCATCTTCAATTCTGTTAACATAAGGCCTGCTCTATCTGGATATTCACCTAACCTTCTTGCTAAATAATGTTGGACGTAGCTGAACACCACGGAAACCACAGGAACCATCGGCACCCAAAACTTAACCCAAGGTTCCAAAGAAACACAAACTGACATCCATACTCCCAGTAATTCCACATGACGGTTTAATTAATCAATTTCGAAAGTTCGAACGTTGAAAATTCAATCAGGCTAAACACAGCCTTAGTCGGCACTTTGTAACTGGTTGCTAACTGTTAACTTTCGAACCTATCGACAAGTTTAGTGCAAGCGAGTATTAATTACTTGGCGATTCTCACTGATAATAGGATTGATGAGAATCGACTGTTTGCTGTTTTAGGTGGAGTAAAAGGTTAAGCGCATATTACTAGGTGTGCGCGCAGCTTTTCTTTTCTTTGTGGTATTCGGTGTCCCACGGGATCGTGTAACCAGGATAAAACGTATCATAACATAACAGAACATCACGCTTGTAATCCCCAAAGGGTTAGGCAGAGGTGTACCTAATCGTACACCCACATTTCGCCAGTTATGTTTAATTCAAATGTAGTCAAATCAAGACATGCAAATCCAGACACCGAGACTGCAACTGAGAAATTCTTAATTGAATAATCCAATAACACTCTGTTTCGAACTGTGAACCGAACCCAGAACAGTCGCGCTTGCAACCACTAGACCAACGAGGGAGTATCCTATGTGTTAATTCAGGTTATGAACTATGTGAGTGCCAAACATCCAGACCATTCAGTAGTTTTTGCGTGAAAGAGTAACAAATAGCCATTAATCCATCCTCAGAACTTTTGCATATATACATATAGTAAGAAGTAGGATATCGTCCCGACCGAATTTCAGCCTCAGCGATCAATTCCAACGGAGTTTAGTTATGTACACAAGATATATTATAGTGCACAAGTGTGTAAATACAGGTGCACTCTTTATTTCTTTACTCCAATGAGACGTCTGTCCGACACCACCTAGCTGAGATCATGCGCAGGACCAACGGATTAACGTGCACGGGAGTCCCCCATCAACTTCCAAATTTCGAACTGCTGGATTAACGCAATATAATTTTGCCTGACCTGGAAGTCGAACCCGGCCCGCCTGTGAATCTACCGTGTCCGATGGTTGATGCAAAATACATCATCATCATTCTCTTGCCCTTATCCCAATTCATTTGGGGTCGGCGCTGCATGTCTTCTTCTTCCATACTTCTCTATTACTCGTCATCTCATCCGACACCTCCTTTCTTGCCATATCATTCTTATACAGTCCATCCATCGTTTCTTTGGTCTTCCTCTACTCATATACCCATCCACATTCATACTCAAAACTTTCCTCACGACATTTTCCTCATTCCTCCGCATCACATGCCCATACCACGACAACCGATTACCACACAACTTTTCAGTCACCGGCGCCACTTTCAGACTTCCTCTTATATACTCATTTCTTATTTTATCCATTCGCGTAACACCACACATTCCCCTTAGCATTCTCATCTCCGCCACATGCATCCCTTTTGTGGCCCAACATTCTACAAGATAGCAGGTCTAACCATTGTTTTATAATTGATGCAAAATACACCACAGTGATTTTATTTATGCAACATTTTACAATACCTACAGTATATAAAATTGCCTCTTTCAAATAATAGAAGATTCAATGCTATACTTACTTAATTCTTGCCGGTTTGGCCTTATTTAATTTATTAATAGAACCTTTCAGTATAATGAAAACGGAAAATGCAAACGTTCCTTTAGCTTAATCATCTAATAACGACTAAAGTAATTTAATTTCAAACTATTTTAAAAAAGAAACTACAGAATACAATGTAAAGGAAGGAGAAAATTAATGAATGCAGTTCAATCCGGATCGAACTAGTATAATCCGGAGAAATTGCTGGACGTTGCACGTAATACCGGTTTATTAAAGGAAATTAGCTACTGTGGAGGAAATTGCTCTCATAATCTGTGGAAAATGAGAATTTATTGTAGATGTTGCATGTTGTAAAGACATTTTTATTAGTGTAGAGGAATTCAGTCAGAAATTAGGTTAAAACCTTTGGCATATATCTGTATACAATGAGTATAACTAGCTTGGTAATTGGTACGAAGGGGTGGCAATTTTGCCACATAAATCCGAATTCAAATGAGGAATTTTACCGGTCATACAGTTGATGCCACCCCGTGTTTTCGAGTTTCCAACTTTTGCATGAGTTAGTTAGTAACTATTAGGTAAAATACTGGTATACAGCTAAATCCGGTAAGAATGGGGGCTGAACCCAATATAGTTGGGATAAGGCTAGGCAGACGATGACACTGTTTTCTTATCTAATCCAAAGGTTGAATGGTGGTATGGGCTTAATAAATC
Organism: Noctua fimbriata; assembly: GCA_905163415.1. Classification (NCBI taxonomy): domain Eukaryota; kingdom Metazoa; phylum Arthropoda; class Insecta; order Lepidoptera; family Noctuidae; genus Noctua; species Noctua fimbriata. Next base: position 1,831,617 of record LR990937.1, read on the forward strand.
CGCCTATAAAATATAAAAGTAGTCCCCCTGACTGTATTGGATAATGGCGGCCAATTTCAGCGAAGATTAGCCAACGGCGCGGGAGATATTATAGTGAACAAGTGTGTGCGCAGGCACACGTGCACTCACTGTTCCTTTACTTTCATAGTCCGATGAGACGACAATCTGAAACGGCCGGAGAGAGATCAGGCGCAGGACGGGAGTACCGACATACCGCCAAGTTCTAAACTTCGTGCTGCTGCACATAGAAATTCCTACTGGAAAAACCCAATAAATCTTTTTGCCCGACCCGGGAATCGAACCCAAGATACCTATTTATTTATTTATTTAGGGAAAACAAATAAATAAATAGGTAGGTACCTATGACCGCCTATGTACGTACATGAAGTATAAATAAGCACGTCTATCTACTCATTTGGGTTGGTCAAGTTTGGGTGGAGAAGGTAGTTGTATGATGGTGTGCACTGGCCGAACTAAAACGTACTTTAGAAAAGTAGGCAGTTCTTTTTTTCGATTGCAGCGGTAAAGATTAACAGCATATGCACATATAAAATATTAATAGAATAAGTAAATTAATGGAAATATTAAAATAATACTAAACAGGATATAAAATAATTCAAACTTAATAACAAGAAAAAGTAATAAAGCGGTCTTCCTCTCTCTACATAATTAAAAAAAAAATGCTGTGTCGACAGGGTCCATAACTGTTTCTATATTTTTATCGATTTTTACCACTTGTGTGTACATTATGGGTAGCAATAAACGATTTGAAATTTGAACTTTCAGGACAAAAACAGATACAGACAACAAACTACACCCTACCTCAACATACGACTCCCATAATCCGTCTTCGCCCACCATTTCTTCTCACAGACACATACCGTCCTCATGCATAAATCCGTCGCCCCATTATCCTAGCCTGGCATCCTGGATCCGCCATAATCCCCCCGTTCCTTGTAATTACGTGCAGGTGAGGGATGCTATTACCCTGCCCCTCGTCTAAACGCTTCCTGACGTTGGCATCCTTCAGCTAACGATTTGGTTCTAAGTGTACAGTTGGGAAAAAGATTTTTGAGATGTGAAGTGCGAATGTTGTGATGTGATTCGTGGTTTATACTTTATTTTTGTAGATGTACTAAATGAAAAAGTCATGGTTACAATTACAGTTAAAAGTATTTGTCATCTTCTAGGGAAGATGCTTACACCTTTAAGTGTCAATATCACCATCATTTTCCAACTATGTTGGGGTCGGCTTCCAGTCTAACCAGATTCAGCTGAATACTTGTATTTTACAATGACAAACCTTTACGTGACAATATAAATTCTATAATTATTGACACGCTTAGAGCTGTGGTTAATTGAAAACAGTATGCTATGTACGAACAGAAGTATGAACGTGGACAAGGCGAAAGGAGTATGTAAGGATCATAGCAGGTGGCGTTCTGCGGTATCTGCCTACCCCTACGGGAAAAAGGCGAAAGTTTATGTATGTATTTATATTTTTAATTTTTAGTTTGTAGTTTTTATTAATAGATCGCTTTATTTTGTTTAATTTATGTTGTTGTTTTTGTTGTTGTTGTTGTTGTTGTTATTTGTGTTTTTGTTATAGATGTTTTTGTTGTTGTTTTGTTGTTGTTGTTTTGTTTTTTGTTTGTTGTTGTTTATGTTGTTTGTTTTTGTTTGTAACCTAAATTTTTTTTGTTGTCTTTTTTGTTTCAAGTGTATGTTATCAGTGGAAATTTGTAAGTGGCCTTCGAATTCTTATTGATTAAGAACATTGTTTATATTAGCTGTAAGTTTCCCGAATAGTATAAAATAAAATAAAATATCATAGGATATCTTTTAACCCTAGTTGTATTTGGTACCAGCAGAATTAAATGTAAACAATAACATCTTACGACAGCTTCGACTGCTGTTCTACTCACGAAATCGATTCAAAACAATACAACTGGATAGTATTACTTGTTCTGTTGCATAGTCTCTCACACAACTATACATATTATAGTTTGTTAGTTATTATGTCTAAAAATATCTAACACATAAACCAGTCAATAATTACTGCTTGAGCCGCGCCGCAAAGCCGTTCGTGGTGCGAATACCAACGTGTTATCTACACCTTATCTTGGAAGAGGACTTTTGGCCGCAGGGAGTGGTGTTCCGTCGATTCCACGGGCAAGTGCCACATAAGCGCACAGTGACTCATGTAATGTACAATTGAAGTGTTACTAACATAGTTTTAAGGGTCTATTTACTAACACAATTGGAATTTTAACAAATGTGTGTTAGTCTGTAAGGTATACATCTATGGGCCATCTATGGGAGAATAAATTAATGTTATGTTATTAAAAATAAGTAAGAGAGACCATGAAAATCACGTTTGGCAAAACGTACGAACGCGAACGTACGTACGTTCGTACGTTTGGCGTAACGTTTGGGTTTGACAAAAGCTAAAATATTCACCGTGTTTCATAAATAACTAGGAAAGTATTGTGTAGTGTTGTGTTGTGTGTATTGTGTTCAGTTCAACCCTCTATATTCGCAAGTGAACCATTATTTTCAAACTAATGAAATGCAAAGCGCTTGTCTAACTTTAATCAAACGGGAAACAGCAACTTAGATTCCGATCAGTGGCCAATCGTGTATGCATTACTGCAAACTAAATCCATTAGTGTTTACCTTGATACCCATCACAGAATAGTACGGAAGGCCAGAACCGGTGAAAATGAGCGCAAGCACACATAGACGTGTACAGTTAAACCAGAAAAGTTATAAGTTTCGGTAATGTTCGTAATTATTAGCCCCAATAGCAATCCCCCCTCTTGTAAACCGTGATAGCCTAGTGGTCTCAAGTTCGAAGCCAAGACACGCACCTCTGATTTTTCGGATTAATGTGCGTATTGTAAAATTATCACTTGCTTCGGTAAAGGAATACATCGTGAGGAAACCAGCATGTCTGAGAGACATTTTTCGACGGCATGTAAAGCCAAGTCAGAGGCCCATGGGCGGCATAAAAACTCTGACACCAGGTAAGGCACTAACCACACGATAAAGAAAGAAGAAGCCCGACAGTTGCTCCACAGCGAAGAATCAACTTACTACTAACCGAAGAGGCCAAGCCTCTTTGTTAGTTCTAAGTTTGAATCTATCTTTTGTCCTGCAGCGTGTTGTTGTTGGAATTGCATAAAGTTGTTAATCTATAATTTTAAAGTCATAGTTAACTATACCAAATAGACAAGTAATGCCATGTTTGTAACAGCTCTATTACATCTTATAATAATCAAGCGTTCGTATTTCAGAAGATAAACGATGACCCTCGAAGCGCATACTTTTCCTTGGAAATCTGTACGTACGGCGATCTCAAACAAATGCCAGTCGCGAGCACCCATGTTTGCAAATAAATAAATGATTCGATTTGATTTTTGATTTTGAGCACAGAGTACATTTTTATTATATAGGGTCGCGAGTGCGCTTACATTCGCTGTACGTCAAGCATGTCTATGTGTGCGTACATTTTCCCTCGTTGTAGCGTTGAAGTATACTCTCTGTAACTATCTATTCTGTATTAAGTACATCAGTATGAAGTACATGCATCCAAGTCAGATTAGAACATGTAAGAGGCTTACAGCTCGTGATGTACCCGGTTTAACTTGCACCTTGTATCAAAGTTTTGCCAATTATGTGTTTTGGAGTTTAAATGATAATAGCCAATTAAATAAGGTTAATAATAGTGAGATGTTAGTTTTTGTTTATGGTGTTTAATATAATTTTAACGTAGCATATTATCTCGCCGGTTATGTTTAAGTCCCATGTGATAGGTGGCAAACCTAATGACATCAACCGTGCACAATTCCAGGCTGCCACCACGAATTTCCTGATCTGGGAATCTAACCCAGGACCTGATGTTCAGCAGTAGTAGCTCTTGCGAAGTTGCGACGTTTACACTAACGAGGCAATAATACAAATACGCTGGACAAAGGCTCTCCCCATGACTTCCAGATAATTCGATCCAGGACTAATGTGGACCACTGGTCGTTGGTTTTGTTCAGCTCGTCCCGCCATCTTCTATACATGGTCGGTTAGTTTGACGCCTAGAATGCTGCACTCCATTGCACGAAACAGTAATATATTATTAAAAGCTTAGGAAAAGCAGGAGGTTCTGTTTTCTTCACTCTAGATTAACTGTCTAAAATATTACTTAGATTTCACAATAAATTAAATGAACTCAAAACCTCGTAACAAATAAATGTTCGTTAATTAATATTTATAATGATTAACGTAGCAAAAACTACATTGAGTATAACAAATGAAGGCTCTTCAATTGGCGGTGGGATAAAGAGAATTTTAATGTACACTCGTTGCTAGAAGTGGCTCAGAAGTTAGAACTAAACGATAGTGTTTAGTTTGATGATGGTCATTGATCACAAAAAGTCTATTTAAGACCCGTTTCTTTAGTTACTTTTTATTCTTTCAGTGTCGTGAAAATGAAGTTATATTAAAACAAAATAAATGGCTACTATAAAGTTTGTCCTCCTTCTCTTCCTTCCCTGGCTTCCGAATAGTCGTAACTGCCATGTTTAAAGTGCTTTCCGAAGCTCTAAGGGATTTCGGTGTGTAATGGATGGATGTCACCAGTTTGAGTAAAATGTGCAATATTAAAGAAGTCCCAAGCCTCTTCCAAACACTCTACATCTGCAGCCTCAGCACCATTCATTACCGGCAGGCAGTTCATTCCGGAACTGGCGCGAATTAGTTCCCCGCCCGACCACTGGTCACATGCGGCATTAAACTAACTACTTACTGTGGAACTTATTATACGGAGACCTCTTTATATGGATATTTTGTGGTGTGGGACTGATGTAGCAGACAGAAATGAAGAATAGGCTCATTTACGTGAATTATTGTTGTCTGCAGACCTTGAAATAGTAGATTTTTATAAAGATTTCTGGTAAGTCCCTTAGTAGATTCCTCCTAAGGGACTTGTCCTCTTACGACACCCACGGGAAGATATGGGATGGTGCTATTCTTTACGTCCGACACCATACAGTACAACACAACAGCACAACCCAATTAGTACTGGGATAAAACGATACCCCTTGATAAGACTGACAGAAACGATGTTTGTGTATTTTCAGACGGTCTTATTTTTACAAGGAGCTCTGCTACTGTTGAAAACTCCTTGTTTTCAGAAACAACATAAAACTATGTATAATAGACAAACAAACTGTTTTACAACAGACGATGCAAACAATTTTTCTGGAAAATATTTTAATAAGAAGATATAAACGGAGGCTGATCCCTATTCTGTTTTATATAAAATAAAGCACGAAAGCGCCTTCTCGTCGCTCGCACGATATTACAGACGGGGTGTTATTATATTACTGACTGCATGCATAGGACGCTGGGGGTGTAGGAGCTCGGTCTAAATAATTTCATTTTAGACGTAGGGGGGATGTTGGATTGCTTGGGAAATTCAGGTCGCTTTCTTGATGATTTAAATGTTGTGAAGGTAGGTTATAATGGAGTTTGATTTGATTGTCTCTTCCCTACATATAATGAAATCGTTAAAATCCAAATCGATGTTCCGACTTGGCGCAAAAACTACTTCATAGATCCTGTTAAAATTTTGCACAAATATCTGTAACAGGCTTCTTCAAATGTTAGGCTATATAATATTATCACGCTACTTGCTTAAGGGGGTGAGCATTATTGCATTATGTCAGTATTATTTAATTGTTTACCGTTTCTGTCATGATATACGTAACAACGTCTATTTCAAAGTATTTCAAGTCCAAGTATTTTAAGTTTCATGACCGCTTTACGTACATCACGTCGCAAGTTCCATCCCCAGTAAAATTGTACTTTTTGTAATTGGTTGTAATTTTTTTTGATAGAGATTATTATTTTTTTTTTCTCTTTTTTATGTATAATATAATAAATTCTTATGAATAAAGTTAAATTATTGGTAAAATCCAAACTGTTATACTGTAATAAATCAAGAGTATTGGTATTAGTATTAATTGGTCACGAATTATTTTTGTGGTAGGTGGTTTGTTATTGTACCTCAACAGACCATTCCCTATTTGTTGAAGTAATTGGAAGAGGTGGCAACTTGGCAAATAAGATGACGTCTCTCTTTAGTGCCGACCCCAAATGAATTGGGATAAGGACAAGAGAATGATGATGACGAGTTGGTCAATCTGTGTCTGGCTATTTATCTCTACCAATAACAGCCACCTCCGATCAATCAATCAATCAATTAAATCATTTATTTGCAATGAATGCAGGTTAAATAAAAATACAGGTGGAGTAGACAGGTGTGAACCATGTACATTCTGCCTGGAAATAGGCACGCAAAATTTTAAATAAAAAAATGTCAAGAGTATCTAAAAAAATGAAAATTACAAATTAAGATGTCACAGTTAGAATTATTACAATTATACATTGATTAAAATTTAAACATGTCAAATTAAAATGTCACTTGAAAATAAAATTTAAATTAATTTATATTGGGTACATATGTTCAAAATAATGTTAATTATATTTATTATACACATTGAAAATTAAAATGTTTTGTCCATTATAAAATCATTAATCGATCACTAAACCGATCGATAAACCGATCACTAAAGGACTCGTCTCATTAACCGTGATATTCACTAATACTTTTACTGAAATGTTTTATTTTATTTATTTTATATTTTTATACTATTCGGGAAACTTACAGCTAATATAAACAATGTTCTTAAACAATAGGAATTCGAAGGCCATTTACAAATTACCACAGATAAACACTTGAAACAAAAAAAGACAACAAAAAAGAAGTTAGGTAACAAAATACTATAACATAAATTGAACAAAAAAAGCGATCTATAAATAAAAACTACAAAAATTAAAAATAAAAATTAAAGAAAAAAATTAAAAAAATGTTCTGGCCACTTAAAAGTTCTAGCTATGTTCATTAATGTCGTTCCTGTACTTACAAGACGGTAGATAAAAACAAGTTCTAAAGAAGAACTGCCCTACATAGTTAGTTTTTCCTCACAAATTCAAGGAAGTCCTTATTAGTTATGCAAAAGATGTCACGATATACATTAGCGTTGCTTCTCGGTAAAGGAGATTACCCACTGAGCGGGCTGGCTGCAGTTAATCTGACTGCATGGCGGATTTAAATCGAAAAACGGGTTTTTAAGGTTCCGTATCCAACGGGACCAAGAGTCCGCTGTCTCTCCGTCTTTATCCGTAAAAGGGCTGCAATTTATGAACCGTAATAGGTAGGCACTTTAATTTTTTACAGAGTACTACTACGATAACAATAAACATAAGATAACACCACACTTGTTATCTTCGAACGCTTACGCAGAGCTGTAGCTAATAGTACACCCACATTTCGCCAGTTATGTTTAAGTCCCCCCATTGGGGGCGAGCGTATTGCCATCAACTGAGCACAAATCTAGACTTCGTGACAGCTACTGAGAAATTCCTGATGGATAAACCCAATAACACTGCCCGACCTGGGAATCAAACCCAGGACTTCATCCTCAGCAGTCGCGTTTGCGACCACTAGACCGCCGAGGCAGTCAATAACAACAAAATACAGTTAAAAATGAAAGTCCTCACACGAAACGTGTTTTGAACTTTTCATGTACGAGTCCAACTCGCACTTGGCCGGTTTTCTCCATTCAGTCGGTTACCATGTGCATAGATTTGCGGTTGTATCGACATTTCTATGAAATGGTTATTGATGCAAATCTTTTTATTCTGATTATTACGTAAAAGGATATTGCATACGGTTTACGATGTGGGTTTGAAGTGTTTTCCTTCTTATTCGCTTATTGAATTGTAACATAACAATCCAAGCAACTTGAATTTTTATGTATTTCATTAAAGTGAATATGCAACATTTATTCTAATTCCAATTTACGAAAATTAATTGGTAGTTTTCACACATGTCGCAGTAGCGTGGGTCGAGCTTCTGTTCGTCGCAAAAGCGTGTATTCGAACTGTCGTGAGTCGCAGTACAGTTTTGTCGCACAAACGTTATACGCACATCGGTTTATCGAGCTCACGTAGTGCGCTCGTATTCACAGATCAGTGTGTGGTGTAATTAGAATATATTCCCAATGCTGGGACACGAGCCTTCTTTCTCTTTCTCTGGAACAGAGTGGTCCCTACTCTACAACGCAGTCCCAGTGCGGGTTGGTAGATTTGTCATGTCTCCGATCAATGTGACACCTACATAAAGGGTGTAACGAAGCCGAAAGACACTTGTTCTCCCCGTTAAGGCGATCATTTTTTTTTGTTCTAGACCATACCTGGGAACTTTCTAGTTACGGAGATATGGGGGTCAAAGTTTCAACTTTTTCACAAGCTTTTTTTTAAATATTTTTTTTTTAATGTAAGAAATTTACTTTAAACACCTCCACGATCCCTGTACTATTCAATCCACCCATCAGCATTATGTTTTGAGTGCGTTACATTGAGTAAATCTTAAAACGTAATTTACACCCCAAATTAAAAAGTAGTTTCCCAGCAATAATTTTTGCGTAATGTGACTTAGTATGTACGTAAAACTTGGTTGGCGGCTTCGTGAAGGGTCCGTATACACCCTGTATTGCTACTGCAGATTACAGACTTGTTTAAAATCTAAATAGCCACTTATGTCATCCATCCAGTATCCCAAAATATGAAGCCAGAACAAAATTAAACGCAATATCGCGGCCCAGCTACTACATAAACCATGATGGGCCGATGAACATTTAACACAGGCCTAACTTATTCAAAGTCTGACCTGAGCTCCGAAGGCAATTTCACGAAGCTAATTGAGTACTGATCCCCCGACGAACCAGCAGATTGAATGGAAAGGGGACTAAAGATGGCTTTTCAACAGAGATGAGCGAGGAATGTGTGTAAAACTAACAAATAACATGATACGCGCCTAAAGGCAGAGCTGCACTATATTATAGAACACAAACATTTCGCCAGTTATGTTTAAGTCCCATGTAATAGGGGGCGAGTCTATTGCCATCACTCGGGCCCAAACCCAGACTTCGTGAACGCTACTTAGAAATTCCTGCTGGGAAAACCCAATAACACTTTAACCGACCTGGGAACCGAACCCAGACCTCATGCTAACGAGGCAGTCGCAGAGTGAACTCTTTTTAAATACTATGCGAGCGCGAGACGTGTGCGAAAAATACAAGCTTCACGGAACGGTGTAACTAAGCCAGTTAAGCTACTAAAAAAAACCCGTAACACACCATTTCTTTGCTCACTATCTTGCAAAGAGTCTTACAAAATTACACAGCTCCACTACACATCTCTCGCACCGCTCCGCTCCCAACACAGATTGTATGGAGCGCCGCTAAGTGAACTGTTTTATCCGCCTCAGCAAACAGATTGGAAGGTTTCTGCCGTTCTGCCCATATAGCCTGGGAAGTGGACCCTGAAAGGGTTGGATTGATAAAGGCTGGTAGCATGTGGCTGTGCCTAATTGGTAATTAGGTTTGTAAGAAATGTAGATAAGGTTACTAATACTTTAACTGGCTGTTTTATCTTTCAAGGAAATTTTATGGGGATATTTTTTGTCATGATTTTCTTTACTAGGTTGTGAGCTGAGAACTAAAAGCAACTCGTGGTTAAATAATAAAAGCCGCTCGGATCAATTTTCAGGTTAAGCCGCGTTTGCCTAGGTTGTTCTGTGCATCGGTGACCACCTATTGCGTACTGAGCTTCCTTTGTGCCTCGGAAAGCTCGGTAAGCCGTTGGTCCCGGCTGTCAATTTGTAGATCTTTGACAGTCTCAGTCAGTCAGGGTATAACCCAGTACTAGAAGAAAGAAAGAAAGAAAAAATATTTATTTGTCGCAGGGACATACAAAAAAAATAACTTAACAATAATAAATAATCATACAACGCATACCAAATATTATAAATACAAAAGCACACAAATAAAAAAAAATCAAGTTAACAGCTTGCATGTCGTGACTGCGACAAGCAGGACTAACTGGGTTGTGGAGGTCAGATAGGTAATCGCTCCATGTAAAATACTGGTCAGCTGCATCCGGTTAGACTGGAAGCCGTCCCCAACATAGTTGGGCAAAGGCTAGGCAGATGATGACCTTATAAGATTGTTCGCGCAATAGGGCTTGATTCCATAACTAGTAGTATTATAAATGTGAAAATAATTTTACTTTTCTGTAATTTCACGCAAAAACGGCAGAAAGGAATGCTGGGTTAGGACAGGTAATACGTTCCTAAGCAAAAATTTCCGAGTTGAAACCGCTAGATAAAGCTATTTAAATATAAACAGAAGTAACACTAGTTTAAATATTATATCAGAAGCTCTTGAAGTCCTAGCTTAACCCATTCGAGGCCAAATCAAAACTACTGAGCGGATTTTCAAAATTATTTTATTAATTGAAATTTAGTAGCTACAACAGTAAATAGTAAAACAAAAAAAAAACAAATACTTTTTTTTCATGAATTTACAGTGGTGTACCCAAATTGGCACAATGGCCCCTTATGAGTGAAAATTAGCGAAACACGATTCACAGGGTTTTCTTGCACTTCTTGCAAGCCCAGCGGCCTCTCATATGGCATACAGCACATCGCACTCGTTTTGGAAGCTTTTTAGGGACGTGATCAACCCCATCCAACTGTAATCTTTCAATATTGCTTGATGCGGCGACCAGGACTTTGGGATGATAGTTTGAGGTAGTGTCTGGCGACACTTCAGCGGAATAGTAACTGCTTTATTGGTTCTTCTTTAGCGATTTCGTGCAATCGACATGTATTTGACATGGTCATATCAATCATGTAAGTTCATCCACTCCACCCATACCTGTATTTTATTTTGGAACAGATGAGGAATGTTCACATCAGCCTTTTCTTTTCTTTCAATGCACTTTCTTTTTGTGGATTCTACTGGCTCGTACTAATCGTGATTGCTCGCCATTGTGCAAATACTGTTTTATGCAAATTTCGTTTTACTTCTCTAAATCTGTTTCTGGACATAGATTTTGACACCACTGCGACACCAATATCCTCATCTAAAAACTAATACATATGTTCTCGAGGTTGTTTGTGATAGCCCGACAAGTTTTCAGCTCTGTAGCAATGACTTTGAAATTGTGACGATTATTTTGAGTGGCATACAACTTGCTAAGCTCAGCAATCATTGTAAAAACTTCTTCGTCAAAAAGCTTCTCAAATATTGAAACGGGTGTCAAATCTTGTAGTTCCTGCTTGACACGATTTTAGAGACCTAATATATAGTCAGTTTGTTCGAAGGTTGTCGAGTAATTCGGTGAACACTTTCGCCAAAGCGGGAGACTCGATGACTATCGGCGCACAGAGACAGTGGGCTGCTCTGGTTGGGCCGATCTAAAGGAAGATTGTGACCTTTTAGCCGCCAAAGGTTCAAGCCAAGATTGGCCTAGGTTTAGGGTTTGCTATTCTCGGATTCCGAAAGAGTACCCACGTTGCGAAAAAATACCTCGATACTACCAGGGACATCGTTTGGTAGGGCACTAGGTGCCACATCATCATCACCTTCTTCGTCAGTCACGACGCTTAGCTCTGGTGGAATGATGGCTAAATCATAGTCCAAGTCGTCGTCACTATCCTCTGCTATTCTGCTGATAGTTTCTAAGCCCCTGTGCCATTAAATATTGCTTGCTATTCATATTGATTCTGTAAATAAAATGGTTATTTTTAGTACACTTGTAGCCATTGTACCCAAATTGGCACACCAATATTTATGTCACTATATTTTTACATACATGTAAAATAACTGCAATAAAATAGCTTTGGATGTTAGGTAAGTTACTTATTTTATGAAAATATAAACAATATTCACGATATTCATCATCTGTAATAAATAATAATAACAAAAGCACGCTTACCTGTACTTTCCTCCGGATAACGAACATCAGTGACGCCAAAAAGTAAGATTTTTGAACAAATTTGTATAATCCGTTGTTATTACTTATTGAACACACTCTCGACTGCACAACACAGTGACATAATATTAACTATTGTCAAAACCTTTTTTATCTACCTTCATTTATTAAGTGTTCCCAAATTGGTACAGTGGTCAAGAATGGGTTAAGAATAAGCCAAACTTTGTAGTATGTTTTAAATAAGTAATGAATCTTCAGGCTTTTCTTTATTATTTTCAAGATACTAACTTGGCCGCGTAAACTTCTTTTAAAATATGCGTTGGTGCATAGAATATGAAAACTAAATTACTGTTCATAAGCAAAGGCTTTAGAAGGGGTTTTAATGTTACTTATTCTTTATGTTTTCTATTTTGTATCCCGTTTTCTTTGTAGGCCATTCTTAAACGAGAAATGTGTTTTACCAACCACACATAAACTATTTTAAACCAGGCTTTATGAAGCTAAGGAAGCCTTTTATCTCGTAGCTTTATCCTTTGTCTCATTTTTAAGTTAAAAATCTTTTACTCTACAGTGGGTGGAATACTTGCATCGAACCGGATTCCTCAAAATGTTTTTCTTAAGAGCAATAATTATTAAATAAGTACATTAAATTCAAGAAGCAAGTATTTTTCAGTAACGGGATTCTTATACAACCTTAGTTTTAGTATATGCGAAACCTGAAACACGTGTCTAGTATTTTTATGTAAAGAATCTATGTATAAAATTTCAAAACTGTATCATGATAAATCACAAAGTTATAAGCTTGTTCTGTTGCCTGGTTGTCCGCGCAAAAACGTGGTTTCCACGCAGCAATCCCGCGCGCGCGCCTCCAGCGTCGTCTTGAGCTCATTGATAATAATCATTTGGCGGTAGGTACCTAAATTATTGCGATAGGTACTTAATGTCGATCGGTGTTCAACTTGTAACTTTTTTTAATATTTTTGGGACAAAATATAACATGGTTAAAAATGATTGGAATCGATTAAGTTACTTATTCTGAACAAACTATATTCAGGTTTCACATATACTAAAACTAATGTTGTATATGTTTTCCATCGGCTGATTGAGATCTGAGTTGAAAGTTTTTTTTAAAGGATACTACTCAGCGTTGGGACCTAGGATAGATCATGAATTGCATCTATTGGCTTTCGTTCGTAAAGTTTTTCTTAGCGTGTCGTTGACAATGATGGTGCATTGATTCCCCCCAGAAATTGACTACGTGTTCCTTCAATACTTTAAACAAACACGTTTTAGTTTAAATTAACACTAAGTCAGTTTATTTGTGTAATTTTTGGTAGAGGATGTTAGGAGTATACAACGACTTCACGTTCCCATGTAATGTTCCTTGACAATGCAAAAAGAATAAGCACTCACGTGAACGAAGCCGCGGGCACAGATAGTAATTAAATAAATTATTTGCTTGATTGTGGGTTCAAACTCACGAAATATCTAAACTAATATTATTTTGAATTTAAGTTTGTATGTTTGAATATAAGGGGTAATCTTCGAAACTGTTGATCAGATTCCGAAAATCGATTCTCTCAATGGGAAGCTCAAGCTTCATATCCCCGAGTGTCAAAAGCTATATTTAAAACGTTAATTATTTACGATAATTTCAGACCATTACGCGAGCGAAGCCACAGGCAAAAGTTAGTAACAGATAAATCGCAGGCCACACCGCCAGCTATCAAGCGAGCGAGCGAGCCGGGTGAGCATCGTTTCTCCTCTTTTCATACTTGGGTTCGGCACTTTCGGTAGTTCGTGGTGTGAACCAAAGTATGAAAAGAGGTGGAACGATGCTCGCTCGCTAGCTAGCTAACGGTGTGACCTGCGTTTCAGTCGGGACCTTTACCACTGCACAGAACACCATCCTGATTGTCTGACATTTTACTTCCAAGAATCCATATAAAATTTTATTCATAGAAAATTCTCCGTTACCACTGAGTTGTATTGCACAACTTGTTAGGTCCCTCTACTCAGAACTAGTTCGAATCTCCGAAAGCAATCAGAACCAAACTCGCAACAACATTGGCACAAAATTCCACTTAGTAGGAGCGTAGAAACAGAATCCATCGTCGATCCCCAGAGAGGCGACTAAATTAACATCCCGTGTAAATAGCTATTTACTTAACAAGGCGTTAGCAGAGTAATCTTTATTGTTTCCGTATTTACTGATGCAGTTAAGAAAGTTAGAGAAAGAAAGTTAAATCAATTATGTCACACAAAATGTAAAACAGCTCTAATGCACAAAAGTTTCTTTGGCATCGCTCCAAGAATTTACAATAAAATACCTGATCAGATAAAAATATTACCTGTTCACAAGTTCAAGAAAACTTTGCAAAAATTTTTAATTGATAAATGTTATTATACGGTTGACGAGTTCTTGAACGATTAATTTAGTAATTATATAACATTCTCTAATTTTCTGTGCCAACTTTTAGACATTTCTTTTTTTAAATATTTAAATTTAATTTTTTTTTTTGACTTTAAACTTTAAAACTACTCTTATTTGTATGTCTTACCATAGACAAAACATAGCGCACTGTATTTATCTATGAGATCTGTATTTTTTTTTTTGTTACCTATGTTTTACAAATAATAAATGATTGATTGATTGATTGATTGAAAGAAATGTTTCCACTGACTGTAGAAGAGTTTTTTGGTTTACGATTTATTTTTCTATGTTCTATGTTTTGAGTTTTAAAGGTTATTGAAAAGAAATGAGTGGGTAGTAGTATGAGTAAATCTGATCATTTTATTAGTGTGGTTTTGGTGACAACGTAACATTTCGTCCATAATCCTTGCTGGGTTAGGCATAGGTATATCTGTAGTAGATATGTAGATACACAGCCACACTTCGGCCATCCCTTTTTTTTTGAGATAATTAATTTTAGTGAATTTCAAAAGAGATTTTTTGACCTTAGCTAAATCAAATAGGTCTATATTAGTATTAGCTAAAGCTAAAGAGTTTGTTTGGTTGAACGGGCTAATCTCAGGAACTGCTGGTTCGAACTGAAGAAATCTTTTAGTGTTGGATTGCCCATTTATTGAGGAAGGCTATGAGCTATATAACATCACGCTACGACTTACAGGAGCGGAGTAAAAATGGTTTTTTTTTGCAAAAACGTAGAAAATAGTATTTTTATAATAGTTTTACGCGGACGAAGGGCGCGGGCAACAGCTTGTTCAGAATAATCTGAAACCATGAACTCGCCGCGCTATTGCAAGATAAATCGTATTAGGCACCAGCCTCGATCGGATTTTCATTCAATATCAGATGAGATAGTGCTCAATCTTTGACCTTTGAACATCTATATTTATACATAGATTTCATGGCTAGGATCAAAATGAGAATAGTGGAATTTAATAGGTACTATCCACCCCATTTGATATAGGGAGGGCCTATTTTACTCACACCGATTGGGACCGATCCGTTTCAACTTGTCCTTACCGGGAATCTATATGTCGGATTCAGTCATTAGTATGGACGTAAAATGAGTCGCAAGTACGCCAGTGTGTATTGGTGACATCACGCAACCTACCAGTCTACCCACAACACAGCGTGCTTATACAGAGTCGGGCGAGCTCGCAGCGAGCGCAGTGTCGGATCGCGGCGCAGTTGAGACGTCTCGAAACTGTCCGATTCATTGTGTTAAGTTGTAATTCAATCAAGTAATTTCTTGGTTTGCTAAAAATGGTGTATCGCACCAAGTGTGTTTTCATCACGAAACCCATCTGCTGGCCACACACGCTGGAGTAAATCCTGACAATCCGACATTTGTATGTTAATGCAAGCATCCATACTCTTTCAGTCCTCTCATACTAGCACGAGTAGAAAATACTCGAATAAAAAATCCATAACATCCTAAAACGATTACCCTCAATCAGCCTGATTGATATTCCCTTCTAATCGTAAAAGCTTGTCCTAATTATATAATTTAGTAAAACCATCATGCTTGGCTCACATAGCCACATAGCGGGCGAGGCATGCAACCTAATTGCTCGGTGTTCTATCACCAAGATATTAAATTCCTGCCTTTTAGCCCAGATGAAAATAACGTGGAGTAATCCGTATGAGACGAGTAGCCTGTATTTATTAGATTTTCATGTGTTAACATGTTGTAAAGATATTTGAGATAGCATTCATTAGGGACGGATTGATTCGGGTTGGCGTTATAATGGGACTGGAATTATTTCGGGATATCACTGTGGTACCTACAGTGATTCGGGGTTTGTTTTTGGGAATGGGGTTTGATTCTCTCTTCCCGTCATTTTCGCCATGCTCATAATATGATCTGGTTTTTATTTAGTAGGTAGGTAGTGGATTATTCCTGTCCTTTTTCTTATTACTTTTGATTTAGCTCAGAAAGTCTTCTTCTACTCGCCCTCATCTCAGTATGTATTTATCCTATTTTGTAGCCCCATAAAAAAACTAATGATCTGTATTTTCACACAGATCATTAGTTTTTTAGTTTTTATTACTTTTTTGACGACAAATCTCTTACTCGTATAACCTTCATACATATAAGGAATGAATATTCTGCTACAACTCAAATACATACCAAGCGATGCAGCGCCATTTCAAGTCATATTACGTGAATACCATCATGTGATTCGAAGCAATTAGTCGAGGAGCCCGCCCGCAATATCGAGCAACTAATAGTTTTACTAAAGTTATGCAACTGGGCCAGGAGAGGGTTACATGATAAACTCTACGTCGTAAACTTGAGATGCTGTCTCGGGAGAGAACTGAATTATTTATATTAGAATACCACCTGTTTGAGAGCCGTGATTTGAGGAGCTTGGGTGAGGAAAACTTGTTGAGGTATAACTAGATTTTAGGTAGTAATTTTTAATTACTGCCCAGCTTCCATCTTACGCCGCATAACCTATCACCTATGCAATGGATGACTTAATTGCGTCGGTGAGCGGAGTTCGAATAGATGAATTTTGAGCCAATAAATTTTACTTTTTCGGTGTAAGTTAAATCAAAGCTTGTAAAATTGTTTGAACTTTCTGTTATAAGTCACTGGAATTCATACATTTGCGTATTAGCGTATCTAACTCTAAGACGCTTTTATGAATTCCAGTGACTTTTCTAGGACTATTTAAAAGTGGTGAAACCGTGGAAGCTATAGAAAAAAATATAATTATGTACTTTACACACACACACACACACACTCACTCACACACCACTCACTACACACTCACATACCACACACTCACTTCACTCACTCACTCACTCGCTCGCTCGCTCGCTCGCTCTCTCTCTCGTTCACTTTGTACACTTTTGTATGGAACAGCTGTTTTTTTTAAATCAAGGTACGTTTATCTCACTTGTATTGTCATATGAATTGACCAAGATTATGTCTGCATTTTAAGAGACTGTGACCTCTGTGTTGGTTTTGGCTGTTTATTCTCTCAGAGTAGTCAGGCACGAAACACCGGCTTAATCTAGTTTAAAGCGCCGGCCACACCGCCAGCTAGCGAGTGAGTGAGCGAGCGAGCTGGGCGAGCATCTTTTCACCTCTTTTCATACTTTGGTTCACACCGCGAACTACACAGAGCTAAGCTACGTCAGCGATACAAACGATGCGAACGTAATATTATTTTTCTTCAGCTCGCTCGCTAGCTAGCGGTGTGGCCTGCGCTTAAAAGAGATGAGTAGGTTTTATTTTTGAAGTGTGTGTGTGTGTTTGTAAAAATCAATTTACAATATAAACAAAAGCATGGTATTTTTTTTCTTAATAATGTTTCTTCCACCGTTTCTCGCACCTATTTGGAATTATAAAACATTTATAGCAACTTTTACAACTGACTTGCTTTACTGAAAGAAAAACTACTGTTACACAACTAGGTAGAGATAGCCTAACTTGACAGAACTTGCAAGTTTTTCTTGGACGGTAACAACTAAGTTGGGTGAAGTTAGTCCCTCGGTTGACTCTTGAACTTACCAAGTACAAGTGCTTGATGTAAGGGGTCTTTTTCTTTGTGTGAACACAGAGTGGATAAATAACGGTGTTTTATGTGATATTTGTTTTTGGAACATATTAGGTAATACTTGACACATTAAACAGTAAAGTAAATAAATGTCGTCTCAGAACAACATTCTGGTGGCCTTTGTAAGCCACCGCAGGAGTAATTTCAGTGAGGGAAGGAGATGGCGCTAGACGACCTGTATAGCTCTGTCTCTTTCATGCATGCTGCTTTAAAATGTCATAGTAACCCGCCTGATCAATCATTTTTTTTTACTTAGCCATTAATACCCACTGCTGAGTAAAGGCCTCCCCTATAGCCTGTCACTCTTCTCTCTCTGCGATTTTCTCAGTCTCTCACAATCGCGTCTAGCCGACTTCATGCCAGCATTTTTTAGGCCTCCCTCAGCGACGACACCCGTGTTTTAGGACCCACTGAGGGATGATTCTGGCCCATCAGTCCTGATGACGTACAGACCCACCCAAGTCCACTTCAACCAGCAGTCTTACTGCCCACATCAGCGATTCCAGTTTTTGAGAGTATTGTGGTATTGCAAATTCTATCACTGAGCTAAATACGCTACGCTCCATCGCCCTTTGGCAAACCTTGAGCTTGGACTTTTGCGACTCGGTCAGACATATTGATCAAGCATATTACCATTTTTTAATAATTATATTTCATCTGAGGAATAAAAATTACGGTTTGACAGTTTTTGTATTAAAAACATATTATCAATGCGATATACATTAGTATTATTATTCTTCTGCAGACAAAAGTAATCTGACAATTGATAAAATGGTCCTTGGCTCTTGATCTAACCCATGTTTAATACTTTTTCAAAACACTGCGTCGTAGACTATGATTGTGTCATGTTAGTATTAAGGGACTATTGTGCCATAAATAAAAGAACAATATCAAATTACAAAATAAAACTGTATTTAATGGAGTTTCCACAAATTAAACATTAAAACAACGTGTCCAACTAAATGTGAGGACTTACCTAATTATACAATAATATTAAAAAAACAATACAATCATGTACTTTAATACTTATTGCTAAGTTCCGTAATTAAATAAATGCAATAGATAGTTTGCCAAATGCAAAAATGCAAAAATAAGCTTTATTAATGTGATTGTTCTTTTAAAATTGATTTACGGATTATTTGTTTTTTTTTTTCTTCTAATATACTTGGTAACTCGTGTTAATTATGTTTAAATTATTTCGGGATTGAGAAACTATAAAATGAATTATATTATTTTATATTTTTACAAATAATCCGTAAAATTCTTAATTTTAAAATGCATTCAAAATAAGACACAAAATGACTAGAATGTTAGAGATTCGAAATAGTCGATTAATTTCAAATAGAAATTATTGCACTGCCCGAAAGTCAGTCTTCTAATAAATATTAAAATTACTGTTTGACTGAAACTTAAGATATTACATAAACTACATTTTGGCAGAGTGGGCACAGCGATGTTTTAATTATTATTTATTTTATTAATAAAAACTAAATAAATGTTACATGAGAACAATCAGAAAATGCAATGGTATTTATACAATGCTTGTAAAATTGATTTTACTTACTTGAAATATAGAAAAAAAAATATATTTGGCGCGGGAACATGACGTGCATACAAAATGAATATGATTTAGAAAAAAAGTATTTTTTTGCATGTTGAATTCACTTTTCATCTTTTATGGCTAATAATTAGGTATTTTTCATTTGCAATCTGCAAATAAAAGGTATTTTATTTAGGTGGTGATTTTTTTATTGTTATTCCGTATAACGCACAACAATGCGAACATTACCACCTAAAGAACATCTCTTTTCGTATTGTTTTTATTTGCATCAACTCACTTTTATCTTTTACTAGCAACCTGCCCCGGTTTCGCACGGCGGACGGCGAATTTTTTACTGTTTCGGTAGATTTTCCAAAAAAAAAATCGTACTGGCTACTGATTATTACGAACACAACAAAACAAAATTAGAGAAATCCATCGAACTGTCTTCAACTGATGCTCTGTCATACATGTTTTTTTTAAATATATTTTATTAAGATGCATATTTTTGTCTTTTTTTGTAACAACTTAGAATAATTATTTTTTCTAAATTTCAAGTAAACATTTTACTTCTAAAGTGACGGCCAAGTGGATTCTACGATACTACTAACGATTAGCTTGATTATAAAACTCTATGACTAAATGTGTGACTACCTTACATCGCGATAAATGGTACGATGACATTGAAAAATATGTTTTGATGATATGAGAGCTATATGTCGGAGTTATTCACAGATTGGTCCTTACACTCAACTAATGGGAAATGGGAGTATTTTGTAATGAAATTAAAACATTACCCCTTAATTATATAAAATTTTACTCAGCACACGTTTTCATTTGACATAAATAATGGATAAACGTGACATGTTACAGATGATAAATATTACGTAAAGGGTCAAGATTTTTGTACAACCTGTACCTATAAGTGAGTCATCCAGCTTTAAGGGACCGCACTTATCGACGAGGAATCGGCTCGAGCCGGACAGAGTGAGCTTTGTATGCTTGCAATAAAAGTGAATAGTCTGACACACACTATTCACTTTTATGACACCTATCGAGTCGCGTCGTCTGAACTGAAACAAGATAAATGATGTCTTGTTAGTTTTTATTTTTCGGACATTATGTCTCTATCTGACCGGCTCAAGCTTACCTTGCATGCACTGCATTCCGAACAGTGTGGAATCTTCCTAAACAGGAAATCATCAGTACTATTAAAACTATAAAGAAGTAGATAGTATCCATTACTAGAATTTTGAAAGTAGGGGTAATTCGGTACCATTTTTATAAGTAAGGGGTACACGAAATGCATATCTATCTACCAGGTTCCAAACATCAAGAACGAACGGTCTCCGAAACATAGTAATCCTAGGCTTTAACATTATATTTGTCAACAATCCTATTGCTATCCGGCGAATCGTCGGCGAATTTTATGTCGTTTGACGAATCAGAGTTTTCGTCAGCGAACCTTATGTCGGCGAAATCATTTCTTTTTAGTGTGTCCGAATCTTTTTCTTTGGTTTCATTAACTCTTTTCAAAGTCGACGTGTCGAAGTCACTTCGATTCTCTTTCCTGTGTACTCTGACTGGGGATCTTGTTAGTGTCAAATCTTTCATTTGTATCGTCACGGGACTTTCAGCCTTCTTTTTCTTGTTTCTCTTTGACATTTTAGGCGAGTTTTGCAAATCACTTATGCTGAAGTTCAGCGGGTGTATTATGTTTCCCTTCTCCATGACTTTGCGGAATGATTTGATGGATTCGTTGGATCTGTTGAGACGGTTGTCGGGGTTTCTCTTGAGGGTGCTGGATGATGGTCGGTCTTCAGGGGACTCTGTGTTACTGCCAGGATCCGGGCGAAGTTCCTTTGGAAGAATCTCCTGTGAAAGGACATCTTATGTAATTCGTGAATCTAAAACTTTGTTTTGTGGCTAACATCCTAGGTTTTTTTTAAAGATTAAGATGTGCGTCGATGGTACTCTAAATTGAGTCAGCACAGAATTTGTCTACAAGTTTGGCGCCTTCGCTTTCTAGTTTTCGTACTATCTACTAAGTGCATAGAGTCCCACAAACATTGGGATGCATGATATCGCATCCAGCGCGCCCTAAAGCCTGTACATTATAAGAATTGAAGAACGCTAGTGATAGCGCCAAATTAGTAGCTAAGTTCTGAACCGACTCATGATAGATGCCGTCGACACGCTCAAAAGAGGATGTAGCTATTTGAAATTATATGTATAACACCTAAAGAAACCTGGCTACTTCCATACGTACCTCATAAATTGGCACCTTGTTTTCATCGATCTCCTTCAAAATGTCGCCTTCTTCAAGCGGTGGGATCCACACCAGGAAAGCCGGATCCATTCCCAAGTACGAGCCGGGAACTGAACCTGTGACAAATGACAATTCAGTTTCTTTTTAATTAATTTTAAAGGCGAACGGGGATTTTGAGTGAGTAGAAGATGAGTTAGCTAGTGTTATACTGAACCTTAAGTAGGTATTCCACTTTATATTTTACGTACTCGTTACATTATGAGTAGTCTCTGAACGAGTCGTAAAAAGTTTAAGAGCTCCAAACAAAGTTGCTTTAAAACTTACTTCGGTTTATGACCTTTTTTACGAGTCAAAATTATGAATTTATATTACCTAAGTCAACAAACTCTTATTTTAAATTAAAATGAGACTAGAAAATCCAACGTTTAATGTGGAAGCTCCATCTCTTACCCACTCTGAAATAAATAATACTGCTATTCGAAGTGGTGGTAGGCCCCCAGAACCTAATACTCATTAGAAGCGCTTGCGACCACTACACCAACAAGATAGTCAAGACAACATCAGACAGCGTGTTACAGAAAGGGTATTGCCATGAATAGGCTCGGTTGGGACTTTGTAATAAAAGTAGTGGACTGTATTAAAATAGGTGTAAATAATACCATAATTAACACAATAACAACGTGTGAAGGCTGTACAAAACGCCTGGAGTGGCCCCTGACTGCGAGCTGGGTGAGGGGAGAAGGGCGCGTGCAGGGCACCAACAGTCATTTTAAAAGATATGCTACAGACCATCTTACTGAACAACTTTCTCCATGGGACGAAAAATAATCAACTGCTCCATACCTATGGGTCGAGTAGGTTTTGAAATTTTGGATGGCTGATTATTTTTTCGCTATTACAATTATGTTAGTCCCAACAATAACCAGTCTTATCAAAGGGTGTCGCATTACCCAGTACTAACCGGTTATGGAGGTCAGATAAAATACTGGTATTCAGCTGCATCAGATTAGAATGGAAGCCGACCCCAACATGATGATCCTCCCAGGGAACAAGTTTCAGTTTGATGGATCCTTTAATATGACCACTTATACTTTTTCTGTTACACGGGTTTTAGAGTTAGATGATACAGTAAAGATTTTACCCGCATTATTGACTTCATAATCGTAATAGTCGATCTCCATCTCGGGGTGCGAAGTAAGGCTGAGGTCTGACTTCAGCAGGCGACGGTTGCAAGACTCCTTGGTATGTTTCGGGTTGTCTCGGATCCTGGCTGCAGACACGCCGCTGAGAGCCGGTGAGTACCAACCCTATAAGAAAAAGGATATCCTTACTAATATTATAAATACAAAAGTAAGTTTGTTTGCTTGTTACCTTTTCACGCCTAAACCACTGAACCGATCATCCTGAATTCTTTTTTTCAAGATTTTTGCACCAATGATTGTGATTGATAGCCAAATTGTTCTACGTAAAACCTATCACAGAGCTGTTGATTTCAGTTTTGCCTAATATTCGCAAAGGTTACTTGATAAGCATATCATAATCAACTTTTAATATTCCCACTGGGACACCGGCTTCCTATGGGCTGTTACACACCACGCGGGCCCAGTACTGGTTGGTTGAATTTTTGATTCTAGGACATGCCGTTTTCCTCAAGATGTTTTCCTTCACCGTTGGTAAGAATGACGTATAATAAAGAAAATCCTTCCCATGTTTTGCTTTTCTTCAAAATACACTAGAACAAGTTCTTACTCCACACTACCACTCACGTTGGTTAGCGTAGCCGCGGACGTGGACGTGGACGTGGACGCTCGGCTCTCGCTGCGGTCCTTCTCCCACATGCTGTCCCTGTCCTTCTCGCTACAGTTGTCTCTTTCACTCGCACTGCTCACGCTGGCACTCATCTCAACCACCAGTGAGTCGGTTGTCGATTGGGGCGGTGAGGGTATCTGAATGAATGAATTAATAGAATAGAATGCTTTTTTTTGTTTGTTGAACAGAGTCGATTTTTTTTTTAGAATGGAAGGGTGACTGCACATGCCAGTAGTTTACTTGATGTTAAGAGGGAAGCGCCAGGATAGCCCGCGAAATTCAAATTCTTACATTTTTTTCAATAAAGATATTAGTTCAACACACAGCCTAAAACTGTCCGGTAACGGACAGTTTTAGGCTGTGTGTTGAACTAAGTATGTTTCGCGGTCGTAATACGTATGTATTTACAGAATTATAATAATTAAAATCATCAATACAGCCCGCTAAGTTCCTTTAATCCCATTGAATGATTTTTTCATGTAGTAGTCATTCTCAAGTCATGAACTTAGCAGTAACATCTACTCTATAGGATCAATACTTTGTACTCCAAAGAGAGATGAGACAAAGCATTGTGTACCCAATAATATTGAAATTGCTTGATCTGCTTTTAATTCAAAGGCGATTCAACTGTTAACAGTTTTTACGCAGAATTTGCAGTTTCTAGCTTGAACAATTTCATTGTTACAGGCACCAATTAGATTCTATAATTTCAAGTAGCAACCTAATTAAAAAGGGGATTAAGAGTCTATGCATGGTAACCAATATAAAAAAATATAAATAAAAAAAACAAAATTTAAATTAAAAATGAAAAAGAAAAGTTTTTTTTTTCTTAATTATAATTTTTTATCTTAAACAACTTACCTGTGATACTGTAACATTAGTCACAGACACAGTATGGGATCTTCTCAGAGGTGACGGTGGAATGATGCCAGTAACAGGTGCGCTGCTGGATGACACAGTCTCCGGCGTGACGGTCGCTTGGCTGGCAACACTGTCCGCGCTGGCGACGCTCGTGTTATCGCCGGCATCGGCTTCGTTGTCGGTGCCTGGGTCTTCTTCGTCCCTGAGGGAGTTTGATTGTTAAAAACTTAAGACTTTTTTGTTTTGATTTAGTTTTTTTTTTCTTAATTTATGTTATGTGGCATGTACCAAATAAGCATGTTGTTTTTTAAATAATATTTTCAGCAGGTAACACTTTTCGTTGTCTGACTATAAGCCCTATTTAAAAAGTTTTAAGTATATTATAAGTTTAAGACCGATGTTTTATTTTAACACTAGCTGTTGCCCGCGACCTTCCTCCCCGTGAAATTATTATATAAATATTACTTCCCTATTTGAATCTGATTTTATTAACAATTTCATGGGGTTTTCGTTTTTTTGCACGGAACCCATAGCCTTTTTCTAATATAAAAGTGACCTAAGTTACTTTTTATAATATCAGCTATTTGAAAGTCAAAGACCCGTCAAAATCGGTTAAGCTGTTTCGGCAATTAGCCGGAACAAACAGACAGACGGACATATGCATTCAGTAAAAATCAGTTATTTTGAAATTACAACAGACACTTCAATTTTTTTATTTGGATAGATGATCAATATTTCAGTTGACGCACAGCATGACGTATTTTGGAACGTCCTTCCCTTTCATTGAAGAATACTTGAAATCCTCAAAGAGAATCCTTCAATGGAGAGAGGAAAGAATCATTAATTAACAAACACTTGACGCTTTGGAAGTACGTTGTTAACTGTGAGTCTATTGTTCGAGCACGTATCGCATAGCAAAATAAATGATGGCGCTACAATCAGGAACAATCCTTAGTTTAGTAGCTGTTAATTGCCACCATTGTTGTTTTTTATTTCGGAAATAATTTCAATCCGTAACCACGGAATTTAAATACAATACAGGCGTTTATACACCCACTCCTATCAAGATCGGAGACTCATACACGACACTCGAAGTTGTAGACGATTATGTCTACCAGGGACAAACGATTCAGTTAGGTAGGACTCTACTCAGCTTGTCTTGAGCAAGGCCAATTCCCTAGTCAGTGGAAAACGGGTCATCTGTTACTGCTCAAGAAGGCGGGGCACCTAGCGGACTCGCCGTCTGCATACCGGCCCACAGTGATGCTGGACGAGGTGGGTAAGCTTTTCGAACGGATAATAGCTGCCCGCCTCGCCGGCCACTTGTACAGAGAGGGGCCGGATCTGCACGATAGCCAGTTCGGCTTTCGGCATGGGCGCTCCACTATGCTGGTTAGAGTCCTGGCGGAGGAAACGGTGTCCCGGGGCGGGGTGATGCTGGCGGTGGTCTTGGACATCTTCAACACCCTGCCCTGGAGCTGTATAGAGAGGCGAGCTCCGACCGGAGGTCGCCCTGGTATGTTACGCGGCTGACACGCTGGTCACGGCCCGGGGGAGCTCGTACGGGGAGGCAGCGTTGCTGGCGACAGCTGCGGTCTCGCAGGTTATGGGCCGCATAACCCATTATTTTCTTCTCCTCTATCATACACATTATTGAACACCTACACCTCACATCAACATAATTATCTTAATCTGCTTACCTCGGCTCCACATTTTCAGAGCTCCTATCTGAATCCCTCAGACGGGTGTGCCTGGTCTTCCCCGAAGGCAACAGTCTTCGCAGAGACACACCTCCACCGACCACTTCTGATAGCAGAGTACTGCGGGAGCCTGAAGGAGCTCCACCCAGTTCTAATGATGCTGAACATGCTGGAAGAGAAGTATTATCTTTAGCAAGAGCGTAAGGGGTCTGTATGAAGAGGAAAGTAAATAAGTGAGTACCACAGAGAAATGAATGGATGGAAGTTGCGGCTCTCATCCATATTTCTGCGGTTATGTTTATCGATTTTTTTTTCTTTCTACATGCAAAATAATATTGAACGAATGATGAGGAAAATGAATTACCTACTGAATAAACTCACATAAACTTTACCCCACTTAAGGAAGGTAATTAAGGAACCCAAGCAAATCAGTCGCGTGTGCAATTTATAGAGCAACGGGGCTGTTAATTGATGCTGGAAAATAATATCTGTCTTTTTTCTGTTTCAGAGATCTAAGCCCAGTCCCAAGCCGCGCCAGAATATCCCTTTTTTTTCGGGTGTGAAAACATCAAATTAATGACCCTTCTCGCTCTGGGCGGACTGGAAGGGAGTGTCAGACATACTGACTAAAATTCATCCATGTTCCTTCTTGGCCCTTTGTGTTCCAGGGCCGCGGTATCTCTTTCGAACGGACCCGCTGCTCCGGCAAGATTTGCTGAAATCTCTTTGAGCCGCACGTGGAACACGAATTCGCCGCCGACACGGCCTGTCGTCATAAGATGGACGGACGGCGAGCTAGCCTATTACTCATCGTCCACAGGCCCGCTGCCAGAACACCCCTCCCTTCGCCTTCTGCATTCAGCCTGTCTCAGTCACATTGTTGAGGTCATTGGTCTATCTGTCTAGGACTTGTATTCTACATTAGACTTAAAATCGATAAAGTACCTACCGTCATTAACAGTCAGTCAGTAATTCTTATCCGCGTACGCCCTTATCTTGTGCGCAGAATACAGCGCTACAGCGGCTTCACGGTACAATAATAACAACAGAAAAGTACCATCACTGTCAGTCAGCGACTCCTTGTCTGCCGCCCGCTGGTACGCCCTTGTCCTGTGTGCTGAGTGCAGCGCTAAACACAGCGCTGCGAGTGCTGCAGCGGCTGCAAGCGCTACAGCAGCTTCACGCGCGCCGCCACCTGTGCGCCACCACATGCCGCCGCTGACGGAGGCCCAGGCAGCGGACGCGTTGCGGATGGGCTCTGTTTGGAAATTATGAAGTGTTGTACATATAAGTCTAAGGTAAAATACATGTTAGGTTAGTTGGTTGTCCACTATTATGCAGGATGTGCTCAGCAGTTCGATTATTGTCACACACGCGTGTCTGCCAGACGCGCATTTTGAAGCGTGGCAATGAACCATTACACATTTTCATACATAGCAAAGCGTACCTTAGCCGTAGCCTGCAACAATTGATTTTCACTTAATAAATAATTTTGATGGTACCTATACTTAGATCATTTTTTTTTCATTGGCATCTTGATATAACGCTTATTTATTACAATTAGTGAGTCAGGCTGCTGACAAACAACACAGCCATTGGAGACAGGCTATCTTAACCGACATGTGGTTTAACTTGACTACGAGTATTTAAACATAAAGAAAGGCTTATGTCGACTAATGAAGTGGGAAGAGGTGTGTTTTCATAAAATGTTCTCACCCATCTGCGAGGCGTGTGCTAGAAACCCGCCAGCACATCGGTCGCTGGTGTCCCCGGAGCGCAGCTCCACGAGGATGTGGCGTCCACCAGCTATCTCCATCACACCACTACCGTCTGTAGTGGTCTCCACGTCACCAGAAGTCTACATAGAAATGGAAATGTTAAGAAATAAATAGTTTATCTATAATAGACAACACGAGAGTGAGGAATACATATAGCTATAGGCTATTCACAGTTATTTTAACGAAAATAAAGATTGCTGAAACTGTGTCAGAATAACACAGTAAAGCAAGTCAGAGGTAAACAAAATGTGAAAGAAATTGTTGTAACTTATACTAAAGTACTGTATCCTAGTAAACACAACATTTACTACTTCTTCGTAGATAGGTCCATCAACACTTACCACAGCAGTACTGTCCGGTCCGTCCCACGAGGCCAGCAGTGGTGACCCCAGTGAGTCGCCGTCCCGTGCCCGCAGCGACTGTCCGGCACACGGCAACCGTACAGCTTCCATGCGCAGTCTGACTACTAGACCTTCTTCAGCCTGGGAAAACAAATGAAAGATGGTCTTTGCGGATTTTTCTTTCACCGGAACTAAAAACAGAGATCAGGCTAGGTAGAACAACTGTCTTTATTGGGGCATCCATTATAATGCATTACCATAGGAGACCTCTATGCTCATTGCTATTATAATAACGATGGCTGTGATTAATTATTATCAAAAACTCACAATGAACAGTCGAACTGAAATACAACAAAAGTAGACAAATCTAAGCGATCTCGTTTCATAACAATACCTATCCTGATCATTGATTTCTGCGAATAAACAGTAACTTTTAATTGAAATATAACTAGGACAGATCAAGTTCAACAGAAATCGTAAAACAATTTGTTCCGGGAAAGGGCTAAATATTGAGATGAAGAGGTAAATGACAAAGCCGTAGATCGTGTTTATTGAGGAAAGGTATGGTAAAATATTGATTCTAGAAGAAAGCAGCTGATTGTCGATATTTCAGTAAAGGGGAATGCCAAGTTTTGTACGGAATTTTGGCTGTAGATTTCTTAGCAGGAGCCAATATTATATAACTTCCCAGTTTTGATCAGTAAATATCAAAAACAACATTAGAAACAATTTGGCTAAATTTCCTGGAACTGTAAGAACATAAATTAAACCATTGTATCGTTATTGTGGTGAGCACTTGGCTCATGATGCATTTGCTTTGCCAACACGAATTCATTAGTAAAACAATGTACTGTACTAAGTAAATTAGAATGCTGTTGGAATATTACATACTAATTAAGATAATATTCGTATCAATAATGAATTTTAAACAATATTATCGTCTATTCAATAGAATATAGAATAAAGCAGTTCGTGTTTGTAGATATGTTACGGCTAATAGCCGAAATGCGGCTACACCTAGTTTTAGCCGGCTAGAACTAGGTGTAGCCGCACTTCGTCTTTTAGCCGTAACAGGTACAAACCACCTTCATCAATGAAGAAAAACCAATGACAATAATGCGGCTAAATTCATGAGTAATCGTCTGCTCAAAACTCAATCTTATTACATTACCAAAGTAAGGGGTTTGGATAATTCTGATAGATTCATAAATTGAATTGAATTGAATTGAATTCAGAATTGAACCTCTCTGAAAATAGAGAGGATTGCAAAAGCGGAAGGGAGACATTTGCTCTGCAGAAGGACGACACAGGCTAAAAATACCATTCATCTAACACTGTTTGATACTCAATGCCAAAACCAGTACAAATTGAGCTAAGAGCAAGCGGAGCTAAGCGAGAAATGTTGCATTTCACCTCACAATGAAACCTTACAGTAATCGAACTTTTGATTGAAAGTACTAAGCACTTCGCAATTGGTGATTTGAACTTGTCATAACAAGTTATTTCAAACTGCCCAAGTTTCTTTTACAAGAGTCATGTTACAGCTACTGACGTGAACTTTAAACAGTAATTAATTATGGAACTAGAGGCTTCATTTGCTGTAGGCACTGTTCAGTTAGTTCGGATTTGTATTGTGTACTAGCATTTGCCCGCGGTGCCGCCTACAATCGGAAATTGTACATTTTAATTCAATTCATTTATTCAAAATCAAAATCAAAGCATTTATTTCAAGTAGGCCAGTTACAGGCACTTTTGAACTGTCGAAACAAAGACAACAATGAAAAGTAGCTACAGTCCCAGTCACAAGGCATAAAAACCGTGAAAGTACTGTAGTTGTCCATTCCCTAACGTAGATCTCTATGGAGAAGAACGGACAAGAAACTCCACGGACACTCTTTTAAATCAGAATACTTTTACAAAACCTTGGTTACATCATAAATAAAACATTATTAAATAAATAATGTCAATGTGTGTTATATAATGTCATAGTTATGACATTATATAACACACATTGACATTATTTATTTATTTATGTTTAAAAAAGCTCTTATCTAATTATTAATTGATAAATGTTATTATAATGTAGACGAATTTTTGAACGACCAGTTTTAGAATAATGTATTTTTTGTTTTTTTACCTTTACTATAACTATTTATTAATTTTATTGTGTTTGCTGTTTTTTTTTATCCTTTTTCTTTTCATGTATTAATTAATTCAAAATATATATTATTTTTTTAATGACATAATGTAATGACACCTAATGGGTCACTTATAAATTTGTATGTCTTAACAAAACATAGCGCACCCCTATTTATGTAAACACCTATGTTTCACAAATAAACTGATTGATTGATTGATCATTCATATTGAGATGGTACATGTGAGAACGATGTAGCAAGATGTGTACGTTAAAAGTGTTCATAGTAATAATAATTCAAAAATAAAATAATGAATTCAAATAAGCCGTGGCAACCAAGAGACAATACAATGCAAAGATAGTTGTACAATCTTTTGCAGCTCCAATAAACTATTTAATGCTATCCATTTATTGCGCCCCTGTCCTTGTAGAGCAGGACCGGCATTGAGCCAAGCATTTGTATCAGCGATATAATCGTCCAACTTGTAATATTCTTTCAACTTGTAATTTCGTTTCATTTTTTTTTCGTGTGTGAAATCATTAAATGAACCCCCCCCCCCCCCCCCCGCTGTGGCCGGAGCGGAAGGAAATGTTAGACTTGTACTGACTAAAACCCATCCATGTTGTTTCTTTGCCCTTTGTGTTCCAGGGCCGCGGTATCTCTTTCGAACAGTCCCGTAGCCCTGGCAGGCATCGGCCCATGCGGATCCCTACGTGGTTGCTGACATCTCTTTGAGGCGCGCGTGGAACACGAACGCGCCGGAATCTGAAGCCTGGCTGAACTAATTGTCACCCTTTATATTAAAAAGATGTAGATTTTTTCTTACATACATTATGTTAAACAGTTCCCTTAGAGAATCACGCCTACGAAGATTATATATGGCTCTGATGGCTCTTTTTTGCAGAATAACATAGACTCAATGTCTGCAGCCCGTCCCCATAGCAAATATGAAAGGTACATGAAGTTCTTATATACAATAATTAGTAACACACATTTGGCCAATAGTAACTCTTAAGATATTAATTACTAGGGAACTAGGTTTTGTCAATTAATTTATGTATGTACTTAACATTTAAATATGTCTGTGCTTTAATGTATAAAATTTGTAGGGACACTTTTGAAAGAACCCATCTATCGAATAAAAACACTCTTGTAACAACCGCTCCCGCAACGCAACACAAAACTTATTGAAGGGTACTTGAGTAATTGACCTACAAAACATTTCGACTTTTTATTTTGACTTCAGACACGAAAATGGTGACTTTGCTTCTTGTGAACTACGCTAAATAAAGTATGGCTAACAACGCACTCCATAACACATACTATGACAAGTTAATAGATTTGCATGTTTTTGAAAATTACTTGCAAACTTTATCAATCTGCCAGATCTTACTAAGATAATTACTACTTACTTAATAATAAAAATTCTTATTATTTCCTTTATTTTTAGAGCCTCCTCAGGTATTGGTCGAGGCCCTTGGCAATTAAGCCATGGGCTGATACGACTATCGGCACAATGATCGCTGAGTCCACATCCCACATGTCGACAACCTCGCGAGCCAAGTCAAGATACTTGATTTTCTTATTTTTCTCGGCTTTCACGAGGTTCTCATCATGCGAGACCGTTATGTCAACAATCTTTGCGCGCCGCTCTGATCGATCCACCACCACTATATCAGGATTATTGGCTACAATAGTCCTGTCTGTGATGATGGATTGATACCAGTACAATGTGATACTGCCATTTTCGAGAACTAGGTCGGGCACATACTTATAGTACGGCACTTGCGATTCCACAAAGTTGTATTTTAGAGCAAGTTGCTGATGGATAATCCTGGCTACAAGGTTGTGTCTATGCAAGTACTCTCCGTTAGCCAGACGAGAACACCCGGAGATAATGTGACGGATTGATTCGCCTGGACGGTGGCATGCCCGACATATGTCAACCGTACCGTCCTTCACAATAAATCTCCGGTAATTAAAATCTTATTATTATTATTCATAATTTTAATAAGTAATTCTCCATCTACTGCCTTACCTATATTGCAGACAGATTTATCAAAATAATGGAGTTCTATATCTTTCTACAGGCTTTGTTTAATACTGAATAATAGTTGTTAAAACTTCTAGAATCTTTTGCGAAGAATTTAGATTCACCGTTTTAAAGTTCGAACCTTTGTGTAAATAGTTCAAGTTGCTTTAAATGAAGAAGGCCAGACCCTTTTGTAGACGCGACTAAATTTACATCTAGATTTTATTCTGATTAAAAGGAATTGTGTATTTTCTTTTTTTATAAGTGTATCTTGTTAATTGCTGTCCTTATTTAGTAGAAACCATTGATTAGATGTTTTATTGAATTAAGGGTGTGACCACACTCATTGACGCGTAATCGTCTTGAGCTGAGCCGAAAGAGCTGCAATAAAAAGCGGAAAAGACATAATTCGTCTCGTTTCGGTTCAGACGACGAGACACGACACCATGCCCAAATAAATGTGACAAAATTTAAAAAAATACTAGCATTGAAAAAGAAACAATAACGTAAACAAGGAAAAACGATATAAATTTCAATGTACAGACGCCAGAACATCAAGCTACCAGAAACAATACAATTTTCTTAATCTATACTTATAAAATTCAAAGTCCTGACTGACTGCTTGATATATCAACGCACAGCCTAGCGCTGGTCCTAGAGACATGAAATTTAGACAGTGTATTCTTTGTGAAGAGTAGGTATCCATTAAGAAAGGGTTTTTCGGAATTTCATCCCTAAGAGGATGAAATGAGGTGTTGAGTTTTCTGTGTAACTTTTTATTTTCTGAGTCGATTGACTTGAAAATTAGTGTACATACTCTTCAGTTAAAATTATGACATAAGTGTGATCACAGTTTTTCCAAAATCGTCCCCCAATTTAAAATTCAATGTCCTGACCGGCTGACTGATATATCAACGCACAGCCCAAACCACTGGTCCTAGAGACATGAAATTTGGACGGTGTACTCTTTGTGAAGAGTAGGTAACCACTAAGAAAGTTTTTCGAAATTCCACCCTTTACAGGGTGAAATGGGGTGTTGAATTTTCTGTGAAACTTTTATTCTAGGGGTCGATTGAGTTGAAAATTAGTGTACATACTCTTCAGATTTATGAGAAACGTGTATCACAGTTTTATCAAAATCATCTCCCAATATAAAATTCAAAGTCCTGGCTGACTGACTGATATATGCACAGCCTAAACCGCTGTTCTTAAAGACATGAAATTGAATGGGTGTATTTTGTCTTGTCTTTGTCAAGAGTGGGTGTCCACTATGAAAAAGTTTTTCGAAATTACACCCCTAAGAGGGTGAAATAGGGGGTTAAATTTTCTGTGAAATTTAATATTTTCTGGGTCTGTTATCTCGAAAATTGGTGTACGCACTCTTCAATTAAAATGACACGTGTATCAGTTTTTCCAAAATCATCCCCCAACAGAGTCAAATAGGGCTTTGAAGCTCACGTAGACGCAGTGTTGCGCGGGGCGTGCACTGCGGGGCGCGGGAGTATTTACCTAATAGTAAGTAGGTAGGATTTTTCTGAGGTAGATGTGTCTGTAAATATGGTTTATTCCACCGATTTTCGCGTTGGCTCGTGATACGCGACATTGATATTAAATATTATGTAAAAGTATTATGTCTATAAATAGATTCCTAATGAATCATTTGATTCTTTTCCCCGGTGTTCAATCTCAAACCAAGGTATCAATATTTCACATATGTAATTTAATTGATATTACTATGAACTAATATTTCCAAGTTGTACCTACTATACATACATAGATTACTTATTATCCCAGAAGTAAGATCCCGTGGGCAATTCACGAATTCCACGCGGGCGAAGCCGCGGGCATAAGCTAGTTTTACATATAGCGATAAATTCGAAATTCTATTACAGAAAGGATCAGGGCAGAATTTGTACAAAAAAAAATAAAGATGTTTAGAGAAATTGAAATTCTAATTCTTGTACTCTTGGGTGCGTAAACAGTATCTTCAGGCATTTACAATATTTTCATAACCGGGGTTATGAATAAAAAATATAATAAAAATAAATAGTTTAACGGGGAGCTCTTTATTTCAAAACGAGCATAGAGATATACTTAAGGAGACGGCATATTTTACTATAGAAAGAATAGTTATACAAATATCTATAATATCGACACACACATGTGAAAAACAGTTTTGTTTCTTTTTAATAAAGCATAGAAAAGAGAAACAAGTACGCACGACGGCCAATCAAGCTATACAAATCCAGTTTATGCGGATCTCTCATTGTATAGGAAATCTATACAAAGCGAGGCCTAGTTATACTGGAAATGTACAGCTTCATGTGCCATCGTGTGTACAATTTGTCACGTGCTTATTCTGACAACACTTTTATGTGACGTCATAAGCTCAACAATGTGTGACCGCGACGCTATGTGTTGCGCCGAGTTTTCTGGTAGATCTGCTGTTAAACGGTTGCGCGCCAAAAGTTTTTTTGTTGTTTTCTTGAATGATGATGAATGCAAAATGGCGGCCATTCTATGCGCCAGATTTTTGTAGGTACGCTAATTCTGTAGGTATGCCCAGTCCATAAGCTTGTAAGTCAGTGACAACGAGTCACAGCACTTGTCTGTCAGTTTCATAGATCCGTTAATGTAAGAAACATTAACTGATCTATGAAACACAAGTTCTGTGACTGCCACTTTGTTTTTTTATATATTATATAAAATGGGCAACAAGATGAAACGAAACACTGATACTTACTTTCATTTCGACAAAATAATATCTTAATTATGTGGGTTTTTAAAAATATCAATCTACCGCTGGTAATGTATTCTCAACATTGAAAAAAATTTTGAATTCTCTAAATGAACTCTTTTTTCTGTACAAATTAATGTAAGGATTTTGCCCTGATTCTTTTATTGTAGTAGCATGATGTGCTGCTGTCTGGCGGCACATCATGCTACTACATTCTTAAAATATCGACCTGTTACGGTTTTCATTTTGCGGAAGCTTGCCGATAACTCAAAACAGTTAACTTTTAGAGCGCCTGACAAGTAATTTCGTTAAACCGGCACATTGTGAGTTAATTGCCGGTCGGCAGTAACTTGGGCGTCCCGTAAACAGTATCCGGAACAATATTAGTTTGTTAAACGGGGAGCTATCGCAAAGCGACCCTACTTCCAAAATTGAAGTTTTAATGACTTCACAGCGATACAAATTCAACAGTGCTGCGTTCAGATTTAGGACAGTTGATTCTGCAAGCTGATAGGCTAGTCTAGTTGAAGTATTATTGAAAAGTGATTCTCTACCAGTCAACCTTTGGGTCAAATAGGACAGCATTGTAATAGAGTACAAAAAAATAAATAAGAGAAATACTATTTTGTTAAAATAAATTGATATACATAACGACGCGCGATGATTTAGTTGGTTTATTGCAACACTTTTTATAAGTTGAAATCGATTATTTTAATTCTGTGGTTTTACATTTGTTTTAGAGCGGTTAGTACCGAATGGGGTTGTGGTTGTCATGGCGGCGGTGACAGCGCTTTTGATGTGACTGTCACCCGGTGGTCACGCACAAATCCACTGGCTCTAAACTCAAGTCTAATTATTGTAATTTTGAATTTAATCAGTAATTATTATTGTAATCTCCAATTGTTTACATTAAGTTCCGTTGAGATCTTTGTAATTATATCATGTGAATTATTCTGCACGTATTATTTTTCAATCACCTGCACGTACATAATGGGGGACCAACAACAAATAACGGATAAATAGCGACACGTGGTCTCAGTCCACTCGAAAATCCTATATACATAAATAGGTATAATATATACATATATAAATATATATATTTCCTAGTAGCACTTGACTAACCCAAAATAATACAATCAAGTCCAATGTCCATATCAAACGCTCCCACATTGGTTATACCTCTATGAAACCCGTAATGGACCTTCATACGCTAAACTGACAGATTCATACAAGTTTGTTTATAACTTGTGACAATATTCCGTAGTTCTGTGACCATTTAATTTCATTTATTTCAGTAACAATTTTTACATTGTGTCGTAATTTTACACTAAATTATAAAATTAAAAGAAATACAATAGAACAGTAACCAAATGAATTAATATAAAAGTAAAAAAATTGCAATTACCCTGTTACTATGTTGAATAGCCAAATAAAAAAATACAAAAACAAATTAAGATTTCACCATTACAATTAACGTCTAAAGTCTAATATAATGTCAATAAAGTAGTAATGTTATTAAATAATGTAAAAATCAATTAAATCAGTTTCATCCATTACAATATAATAATCAAAAGTAATAATGCCAAATTAAAAATATTACTAATTCCCATACAAATGTAAAAAAATATTGATTACACCCATACAAATGTCAAAAAAAGTATAGTTGTACTAGTCACAGAGAAACTCATCAAGGGTATAGAAGCACTTTTCTATCAAAAAATGATTAACTGCTTAAACTGATTTAACTTGTATATTGACTTTAAGTGGACAGGTAGTTTATTAAACAGTTTAACTGATTGATAACCTGCAGCATGAGTTACTACTTTTAAATGAGGTTGTATCTTATTTTGTAAGTCTCTACGCCTAGTAGCTTCCCGCTTACTTCTTTCCTCTGGTGTTTCGGAATTCTGCAGCAATTTCATAAAATCCATAAGAAGAACTAAAACATATAAACAAGAGTGTTTGAAGTTCTTTAAAGTACTTTTTACAGGATACCCACTGTGGAATTCTCACCATGGTTCTTATGGCTCTTATTTGTATAATGAAAGCTGTATTTATATTGTACGCGTAACTTACTCCCTATAGAGTGATGCTGTACCTGAGTTTTGATTCTACAAGCGAGTAATATACCACTTTTAATTGCTCAATAGCGATCACATCTCGGAGACTTCTTAGGGCATAGCAGCTGAGCTAATTCCGCGCGAACTATAAAATGGGTCCTCGCGCGAGTCCCTCAGAAAAAAATTTAAAGAGATTGTTATATTGACCCTGCCGTCACTTTATATCTTAGAATTTATTTTATATGTCCGCAAAAATCGAGGGCTTTTCAAAATTAGAAGCGACTTTCATAATACACGCAGTAAACACGAAATTGTAATACCTAAGTTCAGATTAACAAAAACTAGCAAGTCTTTTCTTATAAACAGTATACGCTTTTATAACATGTTGCCAAAGTCGGTCATAGAACTGACCGATGGAAAGTTCAAAAACTACATCAAACGTGTCCTTATTAAAAAAGCATATTACAAAATCAAGGACTACGTTGAAGATAAAGAAGTTTGGCTTTAGTTCCTTCTGCGCATGCGGCTTCCCTGGTAGCTCATAAACGGTACAAATATGTGGATGTCTCTAACTATTCTCAATCTCGTTTTTTCTCTACTCTCGAATCAAATTTTTACAATAGTTTTCAAATCATTTATACATCTTTTGCTCAGGATAATTACAGCACTGATAACAATATTTGTGTCACTTGTTTAATTTTTTAGTATTTTACAATATTTTTTTTTACCTTTGTATAGATTCTTTTTATCGATTGTTTGTGAATCTAAGAACATTGTAGGCTTTGTAGATTCAGAGCTGCTTGTTAACTTTTGTTATTATTTTGTTCTACATTTTTTGTGTAGTAAGCAACGACTTATTGTCGGACCTACGCTGTCCCCCCATACTTGAGTACAAATGCTGTATCCATGATAATATTTTAATACCAAATGATTTGAAAAGAGTAACCATGGAGTTTCTTGCCGGTTCTTCTCCATAGGAAACGACCAACCCGAACCGTGCACCTATTTGTCGACGTTTTGAAATAAAATATTGAATGTGAAATAAAATATTAAATGTGAAATAAAATAGTTTTATTAAGATTTTGAATTGAGCTTTCTATAGCTGACAATTCTTTTTTCCAGTTTAGGCTTTAAGCAATGTGAATACCTAAGAATTTTACGCTGTCTACCAATGTTATTATATTTTCATTTAATACTATGTCTATTTTTTATTTGTTTCTCGACGTCGTCCTGAATAACATTGCATTCGTTTTACTAACATTCAATCTGAGATTATTGATGGTAAACCAATTCTGAAAGAGAGCAAGAACATTATTTACTTTACTACTGGGAGTCCAACCAACATCATTAGTGGTTATAAAAGCATTCGTGTCGCCAGCAAAAAGCTCAAGTTCAGAATCACTTAGTGCCAGCATATGTTATTCATAAATGATCTAATTAGAGATCATTAATGAATAAAATTAAAAAGAATGGACCTAATATTGAACCTTGTGGAACTCCTTGTTTTATTAGTTTAAGTCCCGATTTGAAAACTTTTTGACTATTATCTTCATCTTTACTTTAACATCATCATATTTGACTTCAATTTCTACATATTGCTTTCGATTTTCTAAGTAAGACTTAAATAGACATAAGACCGGTATTCTTACTCCATAATGTTCCATTTTTGCTAATAGTAACGTGTGATTAACCGTGTCAAAAGCGGAACTAAGATCAAGGAATAACCCTACGACTTTCAATTTGTCATTAATTCTGTCAACTACTTGCTCCATTAATGTATTAATTGCGTCTATTGTTCCCACATTTTTCTGTTAGCCGAATTGTCTGTGATTAAGGATTTTAATGCGATTGAGACGTCTTATTTTGAGTATTTTCTCAAAATTTTTAGAGATTATTGTATACAAAACAAGCTACAATTCTCTAGGAACTGGTGCTAGTCTCTACAAAGTTTCAAAAACCGTGATATTTTTGCGAATGAAGTACTGCCACGAAGTTTGAAAACAAAACTTTATTTAATGCGGATGGCAACTCAGTCGTCAGACCTTATTACACCCGAGGGCTTTATAAAGAAAGATGATGAAGTGAAAATGTTTGAAGAAATTGAGTATTGACAGTGCCGTAGCTTTGTTGGTAAAATACTCCCATGGTAAAAATCACCAGTAGGGTCTAACATCACAGCAGCTTGCGTGTTACAATGAATACATTAGTGTTACAGGTAGGACCATGAGGCATGAGTACTAAACTAAGGATGGTAGGTAGGTATAGCATAATTCGTCTTTATTGTTGCCTCAGGGGATTCTCTTTGCAAAAGGGCACACGCCCACGCCTTTTTTCCATGAGGGTAGGCAGAACCTTCTACGATGCTTACATATTCTTATTACCTCGACAATATGGCACATGTCTTCGATATTTTAGTTCTAGCACATGCCAGTTTCCACTCGATGTTTTTCCTTCACCCCTTTGAGAGCAGTGGTGATGAAATCCCACGATCGTACATTACACGGCCATAAAACTGGGCCACATCTGCTGCCAGCTTCCACTGCTTCAGCATGGTATGTCACTCGTCACAATATATCTGTATCCAATATCTTTGTCCAAGATTGAAAAAAGGCGACTACATTATGACCTCCAGTAGCTTACAGCTATTGAGTAAAAAGAATGAGGAAACTGGCATGTGTATTGTGTGTCTTAGAACCAAAATATACCGAATATCTGTTACATACCCGGACTGGACTAAGTGTCCCGTGGTAGCCTGTCACTCCCTCCCAAAGAGAGGAGGCTTGTATCTATTTCAGCATGATCTCAGCAGCGCGAATATTATTCATCGATTTTGCTATGTCCTGCAGCAGGGAAGAAAATAAAATGTCCAACCTGAAGCAGCCAGAAGGATCTAGAAGGACAGGCTCTCGCGGACCCGGCCAGCAGCCTCGCAGCAGGTGCAAGGTGTAGAACGCAGCCGCAGCGACACCTGGCACCGACCTCCGCGACCACCATGGACGAATCTCCCGCCCACGGCCGCGCGGCGCATTCACACGCCGCAAGCTCCACTGCTTGGCCCTAGGAACACAACAATGTTTTTTTTTTTATTTTCGGTACTATTATTGTACTCCCGACCAATTTAAGTCACAGCGTCTAATCTCAATGGAAACCACGGTGCCCGTTATCAAAATGGCGTTAGCACTAACTTACGCTATTTTTGAAAGCAGACACGCGAGCGTGCACCCGCGCGTGTTTTAGCGGACACCCTTATTCTCATAATCCGATGGGACGGCAATCCGTGGAAAAAGACAAGAGCTAGAAGGTATTATTATTATACGCCTGGTACAAAACTTTCATGTAAGGGTCAATTTAGCCTGAACGTTTGGTCCCCCACGTGTACCATTGTTTAAAGAAGAAAATTGTATGACTATCAACGCGGACATCAAGCGTCCCCTCCAGCATGGTCACGACTCGGCCGCGCGATAGCTTATATTCTGGATTAACACATTGGCTACTTTTGATCCCGGAAATAGTAGATAAGTAGGTAGGTAGTAGGTAGGTGGTGCGTATATGGTAGGTAGGTAGTAGATATATAAACCGAAGCCAGCCCTTCGTCTATTCACCATATTTATAATGTCTATATTAATATTAGGGATGAGCGCTAGAGGGCGTAATGATGTAAGCATTGTTTACGTAAACGCTCGACGATTTTAGAGCTTTGAACGTGTAAATACGACAAAAATTGGACAAATAATGGTTAAAACAGTACCGATCAGTAAAAACCTTAACTACAAGTCTTATCAATTACTAAAAAAAACTATGAAAACTAAATAAAAACTGAAAAATAAAGTGAAGAGAAGTACTGAATGACATGGACATATTTTTTATTACCCGCTTGTATAAGAATGTCTATTCGATAATGTTTGTGTAAAGCAATGGAATTCTAATTATGTGGAAAATGTTATTGTTTGGGGAGACAGAAGTCTTGAACAGTCTCAGTCTTACGCAAAGGCATGTCATGAAAGACTTGTCACCTTAGATTATTATCAGACCGTGGCGGTGTTATTAAGGAATATTTAATTTATATAATAAATAAAAATTTTTCAAATTTTGTGATATGCCTGAAGCAAAGAGAATGTTTAAGTGTCGCTTGAAATGGTGCCAAAATAATGAAGATAAAGAAAAATGGATATTCTGGCTTCAGAACATTCAAGCAATGTTTTTCACTCGGTTTGGAAACACACAAATAAGCTGAGTAGTAAGCCTGGCATCCCTGTGTCTGTCGATTGGGAGACCGATCCCGTAGGCATAGCTGACCTCTTTAAGGAACATTTTAGAATAAAGTCTGCACTCCCCTGGCTCCCTGCGTTTCGGAACCTGATGATGTTGACCTTGGTGACCTTGGAACGAGATTTACTGCTAAGGACGTTAAACGTGTTATTAACAGTATGTCAAGAGGCAAGTCTCCAGGTCATGATGGTCTCAGCATCGAGCACCTCAAGTTCTTTTGTGTGAGTCATGCGTATTTACCTTGCCATATGACTAAAACTATTGTAGTGCCCATTATTAAATATAAAACGGGTGATACCGCTGCTGACATAAAGAGCTACAGGCCCATTTCTCTGGCAACAGTGATCGCGAAAGTGCTTGATAGCCTGCTTGACAGACAACTTAATAACTTTGTTCAGCTGCACGACAATCATTTCGGATTTCGATTCGGACTATCTACTGAAAGTGCCATCTTGTGTCTAAAGTGGACTGTGAGGTATACTACTCGGATAGGAAAACTCCTACGTATACTTGCTTCCTCAACCTCTCCAAAGCCTTTGATCTGGTCGCCTACAATATCCTCTGGAGGAAGTTACAGGAAGCTGGTGTTCCTCCAGAGTTGATAAACACTTTTAAATGCTGGTATGGAGGCCAGATCAATCAGGTACGCTAGGCCGGGGCTTTTTCAGTGCCGTATAGGTTGGAGTGTGGGGTGAGGAAGGGGGGGTTGACTTCCCCCACGCTCTTCAACCTCTATGTCAATGGTCTGTTCGAGGTGCTCAGCAGAGAGCATGCCGGCTGTCACATTGACAGAGTATGTGTAAACAAAATTAGTTACGCCGATGATATGGCGCTGCTGAGCACCTCGGTTTGTGGTCTTAGGAGATTAGTGACCATCTGTGAAGAATATGCTTTACTTCATAGATGGGTCTACAACGTCACTAAAAGTGAAGTCATGATCTTTGATGCCAGTTGTCGATGTCCTGATCCTATCCCTCGGGTCAAGTTGAACGGAATAGCGCTTGTGAGTGTATATAAAGTGAAATACTTGGGAGATCTTTTGACCGCTGACCTCAGAGACGATGATGATATTGAAGCCTTATATGATGATATGAGAAAGAAGGGCGTTGTTGATGAGAGCTAATATGATCGCTCGCAGGTTTGCACCTTGTTCTGGAGTTGTAAAAAGAACCTTATTTCGTGCATATTGCACCTCATTTTACACGTGCCGCCTGTGGGTAGATTACACTCAAAAATCGTACAGTGCTCTTCACGTTCAAAATCGTACAGTGCTCTTCACGTTCAATATAATAATGCGTTCCGGTTATTGGGGCCGGGGCTGTTCCGCTTCTGCAGCACATCAGGGATGTTTGCTGATGCGCCTGTCAATTGTTTCTACAAAACGATACGAAAAAGGTATCTTTTTCTTCCCTGGTGCGCCGGCGGTGCGGGCCAGCCTCAACATTATACTGCACTGTGTTGCGAGTAGACTGGACTGTTTGTGTGAATCGTTACTGCAAGCTTTCTACATCGGTGTTGAGCTTATAGCAGGGATTCTCATAAATCTATAAGGCAGTGTTAGGTTAAGAGTGTAGGTTAAGTTTACTAGCATAGTTGTAAGGAAATATTGTAACTAACATTTGTCCTGTTACTTGTTGATTAGATATAAATTAAATTAATTATGTTTAAATCCCATGAAATATTGGGCGAGCCAAACTTCGTAGTTGCTACCGAGACTTTCCTGGTGGAAAAACTCAATAACACCTTGCCCGACCCGGTAATCTAACCCCGCACCTCATGCTCGCTTCAGACCACTATACCAATCTATAAAAGCGATTTGCGGCTTAAATCCTTTAACATCTTGCAGACCTATCGTTAAACAATTAAAATTATCTACATTGAAAGGTCTACACATAATCCAGGCTTATTTTTTTTTTAAATGAAACTTCTTATTTGTTTATAGCATACGTTTAAAATGCTTAAAAATGACTGCAACAAAAGAACAATAAAATTCCAAAATAAATCCAGTACCTTCCCATGACATATTTATGTCCAAACTGCGTAAACTGCGTATTGATTATCGCAAATCGAGAAGGAAAAAGACTTGAGTACAGCAAGAACATGTTATCTTAATAAACTCCTGTTCGCTATACTACTTTTTGGAGAAATCATCAAAATCATTTTCCCGACGGTATCCCAATTTATTCGGGGTCGCTGCAGCATGTCTTTTCTCCCATACTACTCTATTACTTTTTAGAAAAACATTTGAAGGAAAAAAAGGAGAAAAACGGAAATGCAAAGTAAGTCAATAAAAAAAATGGAAATTAACAGCATCAAAAAAATATTCAAATAAATCACAAAAAGTGAACGTTATAGTGGGGTTCGAACTTGCGACACGTAGTTTACAG
Organism: Noctua fimbriata; assembly: GCA_905163415.1. Classification (NCBI taxonomy): domain Eukaryota; kingdom Metazoa; phylum Arthropoda; class Insecta; order Lepidoptera; family Noctuidae; genus Noctua; species Noctua fimbriata. The sequence continues at coordinate 1,875,475 of LR990937.1, forward strand.
AACTGTCATGAACCCGGTAGGCTGTTTTCTCTGTTGACATAAGCTTTAAATAGCCGTTCTGGTGCTTGTCATTACTGAAACGTCAAACAATTGAAGAATACGGACATAAGGCAATATTGCTTACCCCCTTAAGCAGAAATATTTGTGGAAAATTTGAGCAGGATCTATGCAGTAGTTTTTGCGCCAAGTCGGAACATTGATTTGGATTTTTACGATTTTATTATATGTATAGTTATTTTTTTTTATCGTCTTCCTCACCTTGTTCAACAGCCACCGGTTCAACTGGCTCTTGTGTCGGTAAATCTGCACCTTGTGTGGCATTACCAATATCTTGTGTGGGTTCATCTATAGCTTGTTTTGAGTCACTAAAGTGAACTTGTGATGGAGCAGCTTCACCTTTCCCGGTTCTAACTTGCTTATCCTCAATATTAACCCTGGGGGCACTTTCTGCAGCAATCGCAATTGAGGACCTTTGGCTACCTGTATCTAACCTTATCTTGAAGTCTAACTCGCTCATTTTTTGTTGAGATTTGTAAGATGAGACTAAGTCTGCCATTATTGACTTCTGCACCTCTAGTCTACTAATATCTAGCAACCTTGATATGTCAGTTGGGTAACTATCTTTTTCCTCAATGCTGATTATACTTGAATGATATGATGCCACAACAAATGACGCCAGGCTATCTTTAGGTGTTGGCAGGGACTCCTCCTCGTTTATAGGCATCACTTCAATGCTTGGTATAGTCTTTAAACTTTTCTCTGAAGACGATAGAGTAAATAATGATTCAGCGCTACGTTTATCTGGCATTGGTTTTTTAGAGGGAACTAATTTCTGATCAATACTAAGATTTTCTTTTTCATACAAATTGCTAAGCGAAACTAAGGATTCCATTGATTCAGCTCGGACAGCATCACGATACTGATTTATAACATCAAGTATCTTGTTTAGTACGACTTGTCTGTCAATTAATTCACGAGAACGATCCACAGTAGCCCATTGATCGATTTTAAGTGACGCTAGTACTACAAACGCCGATTCTTTAAGAATATTCTTAAAGGTTTCACGTTCTCTTAGTAGTTTCGCTGTTTCTACTACGGTTTTATTTTGTTCACCTAGAGTGGCATGCAAGTTTTGTTCTAGAACACGTACTTTCAGCACGAGTATGTCATTAGATTTGGACAGTTCCTGAATTATTTCTTGCATTTTCTCGACATGAAACTGTTGCTTTTTATAAATAGCTTTTTGTTTTTTCACATCTTCGAACGCAACCGTCAATTTATCGATAACTTTAAGCTGCATAATACTTTTATTTATTGCTTCATTTCTTTGTTTTTCAGCTTCTTCCATTGCACAACGAGAAGCTCTCTCATCTTCTCTTAACTTTTCATTTTGCTCAGCTACTTTTGCTTGCGTCATTAACAGACTGTCTAATAGATTATTCAAAGCAATATTTTCTCGAATCACCCTGTGTGTAGAGGCAGCAATCCTCAATTCACTAGCATCTTGAAATTCTTGTCCCAACTGTGGAAGCCTTTCTTCCATTTCTTTCTTCAACTTGTCTTTACCAATTATGAAATTTTTTTCAGCATTGTATATTACTCTTTTGTATTTCATTTCTTGTTCTTCAAGTGCATACTCCTGTCTTTCGTACTTCTTCATTAGATCTTCTCTTATAGCACGAAACTCTTCAAGCGTGTTTAGTTTTCCTGCAAGTAGTTTATTTTCAGAGGTAAGCTGATCTTTCATTCTGATAGAACTATTTTCTAACTCACTTACAGTTTTATTAAAATTTGCTGCTTCTACTTCCCTTAATTCCTCCAAGCCTATTATCTTTTCTTTTAGTTCAGCATTTTCTTCAGTTTTCACATTAAGAGTTTTTTTTAAGTATCCTATAACATCAGTCATATATTCGTTAAGTTGATCGTAAGCTTTTTGTGATTGCTCATTGCGGATTTCATAGTCATCGAGAGATTTTCTGAGACGCGCTAATTTTCGATTGCAGTCGGCTAACCGTTGTTCATAAAATGCTTTTTCAACTGCGGAAAATACGACTTCCTCATTTGGTTTTGGTGGCATGATATACAAAAAAAACTAAGTCAGGGGAAGATACTAATGAAAAGATTCTTTTATTTGTGTGTAGGTGCAGCGATTTAAAAAATACTCCAAAAAGTAAATAAAAAATAAATGTTTTAAAGCTAGATGTAAAAATAATATTATAAAAACAACATTACACACTTCAATTATGACGTTTGACCTACCATAGTTAAATTTTCTTTTCTTGGTTGAGTTTGTTTAAGAAAAAAACTGTAATTAAAACTTGTTGGTTGGTCTTTGACATAGGTTTTCGCGAGTTCTAGGTTGGTCCAATTCAAAGACAGTTTAAATCTCTTTGGACCATTAATTAGTAAGAATTATTAATAATAATAAGTGCATGCGAAATGGCGAAATGTGTTATTGCCCTTCATATTATTTTTAACCGACTTTAAAAAAGGAGGAGGTACTATGTTCGACTGTATGTATTTTTTTTTATGTATGTTTACCGATATCTCTGTCAATTGTAGACAGACTTTCAAAATTATTTTTTTATTCGAAAGACTGTACTCCCGGGGTGGTCAGGATCTATTGATGGAATCTCAGGGAAATCAAGGGCGACCCTCAAACTTTATACTTACGTATTACGTGTTTCATGTTTTTTCTAAGGCTATTGTGTATGTCTGTCACGTACTTCTAATTATTAAGCAAATATCTTAGCCATTATTCTTATTTCAAAAATCATCAGACGGTATCGGCCACTTACAGAAACATTAAACCTCTACTTTATGGCTTGACAGCCTGACAAGTTACCGTAATTAACGATGAAGCGTTCTTTCTTCCTTTGAATTGTAAAACAATATTGCATCACTTGGAAACGCATAAATTCTTTATTTAATGGGAAAGGCACTGATTGGTGAGCGACTGGGTGAGTCCTTTATTACAATAATTATCCTAGGCTGATGATGTAATTAAAGTTCTTAAAACTAAGGGTAAGGGTAAGGGTTTTTCACAAGAACTATTGGTTGCGATCTAAATATACTTTGTATCTCCCAGTTATGTTTTACCCTTTTGAAACCACTTTCATTATATTATATCATCAACTATGAATTCCCTAATCTGATTTACTATATCTTTCAATCCTTTCCTTGTTCTGATAATGATACGAGGCATTGAACTTCTTCATGTTAAGGAATTCAGTTCTCATAGTCGGTGGAAAGATGACCAGTTTGGAGGCGAGTCTTACAAGGCCGTGCGGATGGCGGTGCGCGGCCTCCCGACATTAATACTCGTATTTACATGAATTAGGAAAAACGAAAATTTTATCAGCATAGGGTAATTTAGGAACAGTCACACTATTCAAGTATACGTATCTGGGAGTCATCACCTCTTGTTGATGAGCTGATGGTGGAAGGTATAACTGCTTTACGGTTAGGAGTTGGAGAATAATTCTTTAATAAAATATTATGGGGACGTATAAAGGCTGTTTACCAAGCCGAAAGGAACTTGAAACTATTCAATCCATCCATTACAATGTTTTGATTGCGTAACATTGAACCGTGAATTTTCACCCCAAAAATAAATGGTTTCTCAGCAATAATTTTTGCGTAGTTACTTAGTTTGATGTACATAATGCTTGGTTGACGGCTTCGTGAAGGGTACGTTTACACCCTGTCTAAAGTTGCATTCTTTCAGGTTATCTAGGTGAGCTGATTATGGAAGGTAAAACTCTTAAACGGTTAAAAGTCAGAATAATTACTCAAGTAGGACGTAGTTTAACTTACTACGTACCTACAATTAATAACTACTGATCTGTGGGGTATCAAGATAGAGGGTTTTATAAATTACTCAAATTACTCAATGCAACTAAAAAGAAATGTTAACAATCTAAAAAAAATATTATGCACTAAGCACGTTTTTTTTATAATTAATAAAAAGCTTATTTATAACCATAATGGATTTTAATTTGAGTTTAACAGTCTTAATCGTTGCATTTCGAGCAACGATGTCGAATTGCTAAAAACTCTTTTTTAGTTGGACTATTTATAGTCCAACTTAGGAAACAGTGAAGGTTTAAAATTAAAATCAGTTCAGTAGTTTTTGAGATAGAGATTTTAAGTGTGTATCAGTAAATAGGAAAACGTGTCGCATTGGCTTAACAGCGTAATTCTAAAAGGTATCATTAAGTATATTGTTTCATTGTTGGCATGCAGTTAGGCTGTTGAGTCCGAGGCATTTTTTAAACGCCTGACCGAGTTCAACCTCCATGTAAATAGGGAGAAGTGCGCTTATGCTCGAGAAAGCTTTAAATATCTCGGTCACGTTATAACACAAAAAGGTGTTTCTTCCGACCCAGGAAACGTGAGTGCTGTGATTAAGATGAAGATACCAGGTAATCTGAAGCATCTGAAAACCTGTTTACAAACATGTTCATGGTTCAGACAATTCATACCGAACTTCTCAAAAGTCGCTGAACCATTGACTCGCTTGACCAGGAAAAGTCAGGTCTGGTCTTGGGTCTCAAAGCAGACCCAAGCGTTGAATGAGCTGAAGAGTCTACTGACCACAGCTCCGATACTGGTGCAAGCCGATTTCAGTCGTCCCTTCATTCTGCGAACTGACGCAAGTAACTACGCCTTAGGCGCAGTTTTATTACAGGGCGACGACAATCCGGAAAGGCCGATCGAATATGCTAGCGGACTCTTCAACGCAGCTGAACGCAACTATTCTACCACAGAGCGGGAAGCACTTGCTGTAGTTTGGGCGGTGGAGCGTTTTCGACCTTACCTAGACGGTCAACCAGTCGTGATTGGCAGTGATCATCAGCCTCTACGCTGGTTGCTATCACTGAAATCACCAGCAGGTAGATTAGACCTCTGAGCTCTAAAGCTTCAATCTTTTGATATCCAATTCCAATATACCCCAGGGACAGCGAATGTCGTTGCAGACACGCTGAGTAGACCTATTTGCTCGAGCGATACAATCGAAAGTTGCGGTGTCTGTTCTGTTATCTGCGATCTACCCGCCAAGACACCTAGTCAGCTTCGCCTAGAATAGACTTCGGACCCTGAAGTGGATAAGATTGTTAAAGAGCTAGAAGGGCCTGATGATGTTGCATCTAAGAGATGGTTAGAAAGGGGTTACCTCATGGATCAAGGAGTTCTGTACTGTATTATTTAATAGGGATGCGGAGAATCCATAATCACCGATTATGTCCTAGCCTGCATCCACTACCAGCTGTATAAGGCTAACAACACCAAACCTCCAGGTCTACTCCAAACACCAGTCATGAGCCAGCGGAACAAGGTGTTGGCCATGGACTTATTCAGCCCACTGACGGAAGGAGACCAGGGGGAGTGGTGGGTCTTTCTCATTGAAGACACTGCTTCTCGATGGATGGAGCTTTTTGCTCTAAAGGAAGCAACAGCAGAGGCCTGTACTCATGTCCTCATAGAGGAAAATGTCATGCGGTTCGGTTTACCTCGCAGGATTATTTCAGACAACGGTGACCAGTTCGTTTCCACAGTGATGCGACAATGCATGTCAGTCTTAGACATATTTTGTCCCGCTGTTTCATCCACAAGCTAACCCTGCCGAGCGAAAAAGATGAGGAGATGAACGGGTAGATGACCACACCTCTTGGCCAAAGAAGTTACCAGTGATCAGTTTTACTCTCAATAGCGTGAAATGTCGCACAACGGTAAGTCAGCGGCTTATTTGACCTTTGGTAGAGAGCTCACGACGATCGTTCACGACCTTGGTACCATCATAGCCAAAAGAAAACTTTGTCCCACAAGTGACCCCTTACCTCGAAAACTTCCTGCATTCACTGTCAGCTGTTCGGAAACGCGTCGACATCTAGCAGAACAAGACGAAGCAGTACGCCGACGCTTCACGCCGACCATCTGACGCCTTCGAGGTAGGTGATTTAGTCATGCTGAAATCTCATTTGTTAAGCAAAGCGTCAAAAGCTTCGCCGAGACGGCCCTTACCAGATAACAAAGGTAAGCCCAACAACTTACACCATCGCAAGCACAAAACAACAAAATGTTGATTTTGGGAAATATCATTCTGAAGACCTTATACGTTACTGAGGCAGCGATGACTTCTTACCAAAACCCGTTAATCCCAAAAGAAAACGCGGACGTCCAGCTAATGCTGATGTTGGTTATACACCAGTCCCGGAGCGTGGGCGTTCTCCAGAACTGGAGGGGTAGTATGTAGCAACCCAGAGACCTACAAGTCGACCAATAAGAGCATCCCGCGGTCGCGTACCGCTATGATATATCGAATAAGATATATCGCTCTCTCTTTCCCGCGTGGCGGTTGCAAACGTGTGACCGATGCGCGCGGCGGCGCCAGTCCGCTGCTTACGCGCAAGGCATTTATAAGTGCATTTTTCAACTCCCCGCGCAAGTCGGTCTGTGACTCCAAACGCCAATGTTTTCCGCGAATACGGACACTGTTCCGAACTACTGCTGTGAACTGACGATTAAACTGTTATTGTTAACTATAATCAGAGACTTGATTCCGCTCCCCTCAAATCTCTTCTCATAAACTCCAATAACGGTTTTAGCTCCTTTAACACAAACCTCAAGTAAAAGAAACTCAGCCGAAATATTAGAGGAAGAAGTAGCGAAAATTTTAAAAGGAAAATCAGCATGAAGGTAAATTGCTACACCACTCCCTCTCTCACCGATAGGATCATTCTGTAGAAGAACGAATCCTGGGAGAGAGTAAGTGGTGGATAGGAGTTCAAGTTTTAGCCAGGTCTCGGAAATCAGGACGGAATGGACGTTGTTGTTCGTAAAAGTATCATACAGTTCATTGTAGTAGCTTGGCTTGGCTTATAATTAATACCCCAAATAAAATAATTTAAAAACAATAAAGATATAAGAGAACTACACGAAAATCTAGTAAGGCGTTTGCATCTCTGCACCACCCGCCAAAATAATCATAATACTAAATCATATTAAAAAAACATTCAAAAAGACATAACAAGCATTACAAAAAGTAATGACAATGAGCACATTCATCATTCTCTTGCCTTATCCCAATTCATTTGGGGTCGGCGCAGCATTTCTTCTTCTTCCATACTTCTCTATTACTCGTCATCTCATCAGACACCTCTTTTCTTGCCATATCATTATTTACACAGTCCATCCATCGTTTCTTTGGTCTTTCTCTACTCATATACCCATCCACATTCATGCTCAAAACTTTCCTTACAACATTTTCCTCATTCCTCCGCATCACATGCCCATACCACGACAACCGATTACTACACAACTTTTCAGTCACCGGCGCCACTTTCAGACTTCCTCTTATATATTCATTTCTTATGTTATCCATTCGCGTAACACCACACATTCCCCTTAGCATTCTCATCTCCGCCACATGCAAATGCCTTTCATTCATCCCTTTTGTGGCCCAACATTCTGATCCATACAAGACAGCAGGTCTAACCATTGTTTTATAAATCTTCCCCTTAAGTTTAAGGGGAATGTGGGAGTAGCAGATTGTTCCCGTGACCTGCCGCCATTTCATCCATCCCGTGTTAATTCTGTGCTTTACACTACGATCTACTTCGCCATCGCTTTGCATGAGTGAACCGAGATACCGAAAGTCGGAGCAGACAGGAAGAAACGTGCCATCTAGCGCTATGGCTCCAGAACTGGAGAGACCGCCGAAATCGCAGAACATGTATTCCGTTTTAGTTCTGCTGATTTTCAATCCAACATTCTCCAGCTTCTGTTGCCATTTCACCAATCTGCTCTGGATCTCAGGTCCATCTTCGCCGACAAGAACAATGTCGTCGGCAAACAGCATGCACCAGGGTGCCTCTTCCTGTATGTCCGACGTCAAAGCGTCCATAATCAACAGGAAGAGGTAGGGACTTAAAGCCGACCCTTGATGCGAGCCTACAGCCACACTGAACTCATCGGTGTTGCCAGAAGCTGACCGCATGTGGGTACAAGATTGACTGTACATAGCACGAATTAACTCTACATACTTCCCAGGTATACCTTTTCTCTTTCAAGGCCCACCACAACACATCCCGAGCCGAGACAATGAACACATTATGAGATAAAAATAAAATAATGATCGCAACAATATAAAACTAGTCTAGAAGTAAGGACAAAACACAGACATAAAAATAAGTGTCAAATAAATGTTTGTGGGACAAAATAACTTTATGATGGTATTCGGAACGCACCCTACAACCAGCTTTAACGCAACATCTAATTTTTGTGAACGTATCTGATAATAAAAAAATGTCACTGAAATAATACGATGTCAGATTTGACAATCACGACAATTTTGCATTAGCACCATTTCGAAATGTAAATAAAGACAACTTGTTGAGGGTAAACTTGTAAAATGTAATCTCAGAGACGTGTGACGAAAAAAAAAAGTAATGATTATAAGCCCAAAGTTCAAACTATAATCATATTAATTAATAAACATTGAAAGATGACAATTTATAAGGTAAGTTAATCCTACTCCACGTAGGAATAGGTATGCTGGAAGTTAATAATAGAACCATTATGGACATAGAGTACGAAAATAAATTTAAAAACAGTCTCCAAAAATACCTTAGGAAGGACTCTGCAATGAAGGACTTAAATATTGTATATCTGAGGGGGGAGGGGTGGGGGGAGGAAGGGAGATCCCTCTCCCGCATGGGAAAAGTTTAGGAAATACATAGTTTTTTTTAATAAATTTTTCAAAATCTCATTTTAAGGTTATTTTTTCGTAATGTTTTTGACATTATAAACCTGATTTATGGAGGGAGGGAGTTGGGGGGAGGGAAGCCCTCCCTCCCCCTACGCCACTCAACGTGGCGCAGTCGAGGGAAGCTTCTGAATGGTGTACAAAAAAATAACCACCTCCTAACCTAACCTGTCCGAGTCGGGGTGCCCCAAGTCCCGAGCTTGCTTCGCTCGCTCTTGCATCTTAAGTTCTCTGTGCCTTTTTACTACTTGAGACAGGTTGTTATAGTAAAACAGATTTTGACCACACAATATTTCACAAAAATGGCTGTCAAAATGAGTTCGCGTTTCGTTTCACATTTAGCAGAAACCATCCAGATACAAAAAAAAATTAAGATTGTCACAAAAACGCATTTTTCGTAGTTATTCACTCAAAAAAAGCTCAAATCACTGTGAAATTGTTCAACCTTAATAGGCGAGCCGTATCGCCTTCTGAATCACGTCATTGATCCAACCGCCTAAGGAGAGCCTCGAAAGATGGTCGTCGAGGCTCTTGGCTATAAGGCCATTGGCCGTCACGACGATCAGCACAATGGTAGCCGAGTTCACATTCCACATGTCGACAACCTCGTGTGCCAAGTCGAGATATTTAATTTCTTTCTCTTTCTCAGCTTTCGCGAGGTTCTCGTCATGCGGGATGGTTACATCGACTATCATTACGCGGCGCGCTGATCGGTCTATCACTACTATGTCAGGCTTATTGGCGACAATAGTCCTGTCAGTAATGATAGACTGATCCCAGTACAGCGTGACATGGTCTTTCTCGAGAACTGGGTCGGGCACATACTTGTAGTACGGTACCTCAAATTCCACAAGTTTATATTTCAAGGCAAGTTGCTGGTGAATAATCCTGGCTACTTGGTTGTGCCTGTGCAAGTACTTGCCGTTAGCCAGACGAGAACAACCAGAAATAATATGTCTGATGGATTCACCCGGACCGTGGCATGCCCGACACACGTCAACCGTCCCGTCCTTTTTTTATTATTGTTATCGCTATAATTGAATTTTTTATCTTATTTTAATTTGGGAATGGAAATGATGACCAATTAATTGTTTTTACCCTATCCTATTTAAATAACAAATAATGGACACCTGATAAACATGTTAAAATTTGTATTTTTGTTTAAAAACTGTGGTTTGTTTATTATTGTGACACTGTTGCACTTTAAACTATTTATTTATATTGCTGTGCCCTAGCAGGGTTCATGTTGTATGAAACCTATATGATTGTAACAACTTGTAAACTACATGAATGCAATAAATTAATTATGATTACGAATATTATAACCATAATTAACGCATCTTGTTTTTCAGGCTATCTCCGAAGTTTGAACCTTGGGATACTTCACCAGCAGCTGACTCAGTTCTTCAAGTGATGTGACCTTATGTTTGCTTTAATCACCTGCAAGATGACCACACTGCTAACCTCCTCGTCAACCTCTGCTTTGCCCTGGAAGATCAGCGCTTTTCTCCGATGCCTGGTCTCCAACCCCTCGACTTGTCCCGCACACTCTCTAATCTATCTTCTAAGCAAACTTAGCATGCTGAAGGTCAGCTCCTTGAAGGTGTAAAACTCTTCAGCTACCCTCGCCACGGTATCCTCGGCAGTTCCACACTGAATCTGCGCTTCCAGTTCATTCATCTCCTGGATAAAGCTATCTTCAAGGCTCTTCTGTGCAGATATGTTCTTGTCAAATTGAGACATTGTAGTATGAGATAGTGATCCACTTGTGTCCAGTGACAGTGAAAACAGTGATGTGAAATGATGAATGGCAGGTGTTGTAAAATTACAGCTTGAGTCACATACATGTGCTGCAAATGTGAGTACCCGTGTTGAAGAGGTTATACACTGATAATTTATGAAAATAAAATGAAAAACTGTAAATTTCTATTTTAAAAATTTATAAAAACAATATAGAGATATGTCTATCTTTTTTAACACCTACCTGCGAAAAAAATCTGTATTTTGTTTCCGACGGCGAATTTCTCATGATTGCCTATTGTGAGAGTAACTAAATGAACTACTGGCCCATATTGCTCCACTATGTACCTATAGCAATAATGTCTGTATTAAAATTGTATCAGCGCAGATCAAAGACGAAATTTAATATTAAACAATAAAAATATGATAGTATTTCTAATAAGTAACTAGTACGAAAGGGGACGATCCTCCGACCACACGAGTGTCACGTCTGGTGGGCTACTGCACTACAATAGTTGTCAGGTTTTCCTATATAGTCTTAAGTCGCGGATAATTTGCGGAATGTAGGATTTAGGTGTATTTCGATGTTTATTTCATCGTCTGTGTCATAGATGGCGCTGTAGTACTCTTCATAGTGCCGCTACAAGAGTAACTAAATGAACTACTGGCCCATATTGCTCAACTATGTACCTATAGCAATAATGTCTTTATAAAAATTGTATCAGCGCAGATCGAAGACGAAATTTAATATTAGGAAATAAAAATATGATATTATTCTAGTAACTTGTAATGAAACACTTAAAATAAAAACCTAAAAATAATTAAAGACACGAAACTCATAAATACAATCAATCAAAGTATTTTAAAAAGAACAACTGTAAAACTAAAAATAATTGAAAGAAAATATTTATTTTGCGCTAGTTTCCTTTTTTTTATTATCTTCGTCATCATCCTGTTCAACCGTTACAAGTTCACTTGTATCTTCCGTGGTTTCACCTTTATCTTACACATGTTCACTATCAACTTCTTCTGGCATTGTTTTGTGGAGTTCGCTCTTAACATCAAAACCAACTTTCCCAGATTTTTGGCTATCTGTGCCTAACCTTGACTTAGAGTTCATGCCGCTCAGTGTTTGTGTGGATAATTGAGATAATGCTAAATCTAGCATCAATGATTTCTGCATCTGAGCTCTACTAAGATCTAGCAATTTCGATACGTCAGTCACGTCACCCTCACTTTCTTCAGATTCCACGGTGCTATAACTTGACTGTGCTGATGTAACAGTAAATGAAGCCAGACTCTCTTGTGTAGGTAGAGAAATGTCTTCATCTACGTGCACCAGCCCAATACTTGGTACAGTTATTATACTTTCCTTTGACGTTGATAGAGGGTAGGAGACAGATTTACCGCTACGTTTTTCTTCAAATGATATAAGTGATGCTGTTTCAACTCCACCCGCTGTGTCAAACTGTGCTTTTCTGGAGGAAACTGATTTAACGTCAAAGCCAAGGTCTCCTTTTTCATAAATATTGCTAAGTGACATTAAGGATTCCATAGATTCAGTTCGAGCTGCATTAAGATATTGATTTATAACTCCAAGAATTCTTTTAAGTACGATTTCTCTGTCTAAAATTTCACGAGAAGGATCCAAAGTAGTCCAGTGAGCCATTTTTAGTGCTGCTTGTACTGCGAATGTCGATTCTTTAAGAATATTCTTAAATGTTTCACGTTCCCTTAGTAGTTTCGTTGTTTCAACGATGGATTTATTTTGGTCACCCTGAGAGGCGTGCAAGTTTTGCTCCAATACGCGTACTTTTAGCGAAAGCTTTTCATTCGTTTTCGACAACCTCTGAATTTGTGCTTGCATTTTTTCAGTATCGAACTGATTCTTATCATAAACAGCTTTTTGTTTACTCACATCTTCGAATTCTGCCGTCAATTGATCGATATTTTTAAGCTGCATATTACTTTTTTTCACTGCTTCAGCTCGTTGTTCTTCAGCTACTTCCATTGCACAACGAGCAGCTCTCTCATCTTCTCTATACTTTTCATTTTCGTCAGCTACTTTTGCTTGCGTCATTAAAAGACCATCTAAATGATTATTTAAAGCAATATTTTCTTTTATAACCTTGTGCGTAGACGCAGCAATCCTCAATTCGCTAGCATCTTGAAATTCTTGTGCCAACTGTAGAAGTCTTTCTTCCATTTCTTTCTTCAACTTGTTTTTACCAATTATGAAGTGTTTTTCAGAATTATATATTATTATTTTGTATTTATTTTCTTGTTTTTTAAATGCACGCTCTTGTCTTTCGTACTTCTTCATAAGATCTTCTCTTATAGCACGAAATTCTTCAAGCGTATTTAATTTACTAGCTAGTTGTTTATTTTCATTAGAAATCTGATCTTTCATTTGCTTGAAATTCTTTTCTAATTCATTGATAGTCTCTTTGAACTCTGCCATTTCTATCTCCCTTAATTCTTCTAAACTGGTGACTTTTCTCTTTAATTCAGCATTTTCTTCAATATTCAAATTAAGAGTTTTTTTTAAAAATTCAATAATATCAGCCCTATCCTCATCGAGTTGATCGTAAGCCTTTTGTAGTTTTTCATTGTAGATTTCATAGTCCGTGACGGTTTGTCGGAGATGAGCAAGTTTCCTATTGCAGTCGACTAACTGTTGTTTATAAAATGCTCTGTCAGCTTCGGAAAATACGGCTCCCACATTTCCTTTAATTGTTGTACTTTTTTCCTTTTTGAGTGGCATGATGAATAACAAAAACGAAGTCAGCGGAAGTTACTTCTTTTATCTGCTTAGGTACAGCGATTTATAAAATAAAGTATGTCCTCAAAAAGTAAATCACAAATAAAAAAATGTTTGAAAGCTAGATGTAGCCATAATGAGCAATAATATTATTATAACAACATTCAAAACGACAGAACAGACTTCAATTTTGACGTTTGACCTACCATAGTAAAATTTTCTTTATTTGGTTGAGTTTGTTTAACAATATTAAGAAGAAAACTGTCATATAAACTTGTTGGTTGGTCTTTGATAAAGGTTATTTTCGCGAAAAGGTCCAATGCCAAATATCTTTTAAATCTCTTTGGACGAATAGTAAGAATTATTAATAATGATGAGTGCAATGCAGCATGCATTTTAATGGCAAAATGTGTCAATGCCCTACATATATTATTTTTACCTTCTTTTGCACCATATGAACCGCAAATAAATATTTTTTTTAATGATCCCTTTTGAGGTTTTGAGCTATATCAATATAATACCTAGTATAATAGTTCTCACTAGCCGGAAACTGGCTGTTTCGCCGGTGTTTACATTAGGCCTTCTGGGTCTGCCGCATTGGAGTTGGCGTAGCCTTGTGTCTGACATAAGAGCCCGCCTGGCAGTTCATCAGAATCTACCAAACTATTAAATTAGAATTCTGCGTTTGACACAATTGCAAACGTCGATTTTATATGCCTGATCCACCGGCGACGTTTAGCGTAAAGCGAGTAGTTCTTGTAATTGTAGTTGCTAGCTGTCAGGCCCGAAAGCACCTAACAAGCCGATTCCTGCCAGCTACCTTCGGAAACAAGACACTCTACGTAGTGTCTAGGTGCCTACTGTAGTCAAATAGTATATTACATTCACATCTGTGGGTATCACATCACAGTATAGCGATTTAATACATCATAAGATTGGTAACATTTAAAAAATGACAACATTTTTCATGTCAAAAAATAATTTAAAGCAACAAGTGGCGTCAAATAAACCGGTGCTCGGGTGTCAGAATTCAGAACTAAAATCGTAGGGACGCGCACAGGTGACTTCGCAGCTGGAAGTACCGTTTTGTTGGGAGCTCGGTAAGTTGAAGATTATCGAGTAACGACGGGCAGAAAAAGAAAGAATCTACGGGAACGAGATAGAATGAATAATGGTCGATATCGTATTTGCTACCAAATAGATTTTTTATTTTGTTGCCCTATTTATATAAGATAAAATCACTTTAAGTTTTTTACTATACTAAAATTTTCTCTGCATTTTATTCTCTACTTTTTTTCGTCATGGGTGTCATATTTTGTCTCGTGCTTTTTTGGAGTCGCTGATAACGAAAATGAAATCAAAATAAAAATCTAAACTGGCGCCGACGAACTTTTTAGTTTTTTCGTCAAGGGTGTCCATTTTACGGTTTTCAAGGTCGCTGATAATTCTAGATGGCGCCGATGAAAATTTTCGGTTTTTTCTTCATGGGTGTCATTTTCGTGGTTTTTGATCCTAGATGGCGCCGAAGAAAAGTTCTGATTTTCGTCATGGGTGTCGTTTTCATGGTTTTCGGGGTCGCTGATAACAAAAATGAGGTCAAAATGAAAATCCAAGATGGTGCCGATGAAAATTTTCGGCTTTTTCTTAATGGGTGCCATTTTCGTGGTTTTTGGGATCGCTGATAACGAAAATGAGGTCGAATAGAAAATCCTAAATGGCGCCGATGAAAATTTTGGTTTTTGTTTCGTCATAATCCTTAAAAAAATCTTTCAATTCTGAGAGTTTAATCAGCCGATGGAAAACATAAATGAGAATATGCAAAAACCCCGTTACTGAAAAATACTTGCTGCTTGTATTTAATGTATTTAGTAATGGAACCAGGAAGAGTATACGCTTTGGTTATCTTCACGTTTCAGAATTAACACGAACGTCGGCCGCTGTGTGATCCCACAGATGCAAAGCTTATAAGTTTGGTTTTTCAACGCATTATAGTGCTTTCATTGCGCACTTACGAAGTCTTCACTTTGGTCACACTTCGACTTATTTATGTTACTCAAAAGTTTTGAAAAGATTTTAGTCGTAAATCTGTAATATTCTAACCATGGTGGTACATCATAGGCATGTACTTCCATGGTTGTGGTAGTTCAATGTACATACGCGGCTCCCAACCAGACCAAAGCTGACTTGCTGGAGTGTCCAAAGTAGCCCTACACCTGCGTTTTAAAGGACTTACTGTTAAAATCGCTATTGACGCCGCGATTATCATAGCCACAGGGTGTTACTAATTTGATAAAACGTACCACCGATACGAAAGAAGGAGAAGAACAGGGCAATATATTAGATCTTATATTTCAGAAGATAGCCCATGATTGCCGAAGCGTATACTTTTCTAAGGACGGATGAAGTGGCAAGAAAACTGATGCTTAAACGCAGAAAAAAGACACAAAAAAATACTGTCGAAGCAAGCCTTTCATCTATTCAGCATATTTATGTTGACTATATTAATATTTTGCTCCCAAGTTCACATGCTAGTGCAGTCACATTTAAACGTTAAAGACGTGCCGCGAGTGAAACAGTTACTTTTACGGATATAATTCTTCTTCACTTTGGTATCTCCACAATTGTAAGCCAGTCTAGTACCGAATAAATGCCTATTCCGGCCCGTTTGCTTACAGAGTTAAAAATATTTGTAATATGTAATACATGAAAAAACATAATTATATCGAATGGGTTGCCTAATGATCTTAACTCAAGACCATTTAAAATTGCGACAACCGTGAGTGACTTCACCGATTTTTCTTAGACAACGTTATATCATCGTGTTGGTTATAATATTTTATTATGTAGAAGTAAATTATCTTATTTTTTTTTTTTTTTCTTTAATTCTGTATGGGCTTACTCTTGACCTCAATCTAGTCCAAGGACAGAGATGAGGTCGACGATGGAACGAGCTAACCCAAAAGAAGCCTATTAACTCGCGATTTAAATAGAATGGGGTCATATGAACTTGGAAACACCGACGTAGGCAGGGAATTCCACTCCTTGGCTGTGCGCATAATAAATGATGTAGCAAAGTGCTTCGTGCGAATGTGTGGAACATCGACAAGCTATGGGTGATAACCTGCAGTACGTCTGGACTCCCGATGGAAGAAAGGAGATGGTGGTATGAGTTCGTGGAGCTCTTGAGCACACTCACCGAAGTACAATCTGTAAAAGACCGACAAACATGCAACTTTGCGCCGATGGGCCAGGCTATGAAGCCTGGTACTAACCAGCTTATCGTCACCAATGAGCCTCTTGGCTCTGCGCTCAACAGAATCGAGTGTGGCTAATTGGTATTTTGCTGAGCCATCCCAAAGGTGACAGCAATACTCCATGCCGGACCGAACTTGAGCTTTATATAAGACTAAAAGCTGTCCAGGCTTGAAGTAACGCTTAACCTTGTTTAGGATACCCAGCTTTTTTGCCGCAGTTTGGGCTTTCGACTCAATGTAGGCACCGAAGTTCAGATTCGCACTCAACTTCGCAGCAAGAAGCTCGAGGCTGTCGGTGACTGGTACAGATGTACCCCGGAAAGTAGGAGCCAGATTGAACGGACTCCTTTTGGCGGTGAACAGGCACACTTGTGTTTTGGTGGCGTTGAAAACAACCAAGTTCTCATCACCCCACTTGGAGACGAGACTTAAGGTTGAATTCGTTCGCTCTACCATGGCCTCTCTCAATAAACGCACTTCATCACCGCTGGCTTTCGCGCTGGATGCATAACTCTCCATGACAGTACTGTCGTCTGCGTACCCAACAATACCAGGAGCCAGAAGGTCATTGATGTGCAGCAGGAAAAGTGTCGCGGAGAGAACAGACCCCTGAGGAACTCCGGCATCAATAGCGATAAGGTCAGAGGAGCAGCCATCAATGACCACTCGGATCGACCGTTCACTCAGGAAGTCAGATATCCAGCGGCAAAAGTCGACGGGGATGCCGTATGCAGGAAGTTTGCTCAGCAGACTTGCGTGCCATACCCTGTCGAAAGCCTTCGAGATGTCGAGCGAAACGGCAAGGGCTTCGCCGTGTTTCTCGATGGCATCACCCCAGCAGTGCGTAGCAAACACCAGAAGATCCCCAGTTGATCGTCCCCGGCGAAAGCCATACTGACGGTCACTGAGTAGGTCGTTTGCTTCTAGGTATGCCAGCAGCTTCGCATTGAGAACCCTTTCCATAACTTTGCAAAGTATGGAGGTGATTGCGATTGGTCGATAGTTACTGGGGTCGGCACGGCTACCCTTCTTGGGTACTGGTTGTACATTGGCAACCTTCCATGACATCGGAACCGTTCTGGTTTTAAGAGAGAGGCGGTACAAGCGTGTCAACACAGGAGACAACTCAGGCGCACAGTTCCTCAAGACTCTTGCTGGTATGCCGTCAGGACCGCTAGCCTTGTTCACGTCCAGGCTATAGAGTACTCTACGAACCTCTTTCATGTGTATTGTGATCTCCGGCATCGAAGACAGTGAGGAATCGTTGGTGGCTGTTTAGAGTCAGTATCTAGACGTGAATTGCTCGCGAATAGAGATGCAAACAGGTTTGCCTTCTCGGTAGCGGAGTGAGCTAGCGACCCATCCGGTTTTTGCAAGGGAGGTAATGTGGGCCGGCAGAAGTTGGTTTCGACCGATTTGGATAGGGACCAAAACTGTTTACTACCAGAGGGGTAGGACGCAAGTTTAGCCCCTATACGGCTGACGTGGTCGAAACGCGCCTTTCGAATCACCCGCTTACACGACTTTGCGGCAGAATTAAAAGCTCTTTTCTTCGCGCGAACCCGTCGAGCTCGAACTTTGCGGTCACGGGCTTGCACCCAGGCTTGGTATGCAGACTGCATTCGAGCCTCAGCACGAGCGCAGTCCACGTTGAACCATGGACGGGCTTTGTGACCGAGCGGTATGTCGGAGAATGGAATATAGTATTCCATTCCCTGCCGTATCACGTCCGCAACCGCTTCAGCTGAACAAGTGGGGTCGCCCGAAGAAAAGCACACTGGACGCCAAGGGAAGGACGCAAAAAAATGCCGCAGTCTGCTGATTCGTATCGCCAAACTCGCCTCTCGCCCCTAGGGCTATCATCTGGAGGAGAGCTGATAGACACGGACTTCACCAGACAGTGGTCGGATGATCCCAGTGGGGCTGATACCGATACTGAGTGCCTGTCTGGGTCAGTGGTCAGCAGTAAGTCCAAGCAGTTGGGTGTATGTCCGTCAACATCTGGCACCCGCGTAGCTTCAGTCACCAGCTGGGTGAGATCTAGCGACAATGCAAATCTGCGCGCCTCTCTCCCAGCATGGTCAGTTTTCTGAAACGGGAACAACCACTCATCGTGATGGGCATTAAAGTCCCCCAGAAAAAGAAGCTCCGCCGTCGGGTACCGTTGCTGGGCACAATCCGCCATCTCCATCAGGTGCTCAAAGAGCCTGGTCGTCTCCTGGTCACCGCTGTGCGACCGGTAGACACCGACGTAGAGTGATTTCTCCACCCCGGTATCCACCAGTATCCAGATAGTAGATAACCCGGAATTCTCAAAGCAACGGAGACGCCGAAAGCATATGTCATCGCGGACGTACACACAGACCCCAGCTCGTTTTACGAACTTATGTTCAAGCGAGTAACCTGGGTAGTTGAGGTACGCCACGTCTGACGGAGTCGCAATCTGCGTCTCCGTTAAAAAGAATAGGTGCGGCTTCTCGGTCTCGAGGTGGTGGTGGACTGGATCGAGATTTGAGTGCAACCCCTGATATTGATGAGGTGCACTTTAAGTGGGAGGAAGTGCTGCCGCTTCAAAACCGTTTTCTTTTTATGCTTTTTCATGATGTTTTTTGGAGTATTTTTGTGGGGAAACAGAAGGTTGATCGAGACGCGGCTCGGTTACCCAACGGGCCTCTTCAGGTCATCCGACCTGAGGGAGACTCATCTGGAGACTGCGGGACGCCCGAGCCCCCCCGAAATAGCCACCGGGTCCTCCCGCCCAGTCGCCAACTGGCACAGTGGAGCATTTTGGGATTTTTCGCGAGTTGGCGGGGCAGCCTTTCCCACGTGGCTGGCGCAGTACTTGGGCCCCCTACTAACTGCGGTCGGCCAACGGCAGAGACCGTGCCTCGGATCCCGCTACCCTCCAGCATGAGTCCCCCGGTACAGAGTCACATAGAAACCCAGACTGGTCCGAAACCGCGCAACTGACCATTTCCATCCCCCAATGGCCAATATTTTCTTTTTTTTAAGTACATATTTATTAAGAAAACAGATGAGTGTATATTTTAGTGTCAACTCATGTACCTTACAACCTTGTTGTAGGGACAAAAAGATAGACATCCCAACAGATTCTTGGCCCTTATGCTTTGTAGTTCAATTCAATTTTGATTTCGTTTGGTTTAAAAACACATTATTTCCGTAATTTTTTTTTAGACAATCGATTCACAATATTATATTAATTTGTTCATGTAAGTCTTAAGATTGCTAAAAATATTGTTATCATTCGGTGGACAGATGAGTGAAGCTCGATCTTAAGCGGGATTTTGAACTAACATAACATCCCACCTGTAATCCCCGAAGGGTGAAGCTGAGGTGTACCTAATAATACATCGACATTTCGCCAGTTATGTCTAAGTCCCATGAAATAGGAGGCGAGCCTATTGCCATCACCCGGGCTCAAATTCAAACTTCGTAGCTTCTTTTGAAATTTTCCTTGCTTGCTTTTTTTGTCGGAACAACATGTTGTCTTCTTTTATAGTTTTCTGTTACTTTTTGGAGAAAAAAAATGAGAAAAATAGGAATTTAAACGATGATAATACAAAAAAACGTTGGAAATCTTACAGGATCAATAAAATAAAATTAAAACAAATCACAAAAAGTGAAAATAATACCGGGGTTCGAACACGCGACCCATAGATTATAGAGCGATCATGAAACCGCTACGCTGTTTACTTCGTTGTCATAATGTTTAAAATAACTGTTCTCATGCATGTCATGGCTGTAACGTCAAATAATTGAAGAATACGTACATAGTGCAATTTTGCTCACCCCATTAAGCAAGTAGCGTGATAATATGTAGCCTAACTTATTTTGAAGAAGTTTAAAAATAATATTTGTGTATGTCAGTATAATCTATACAACGTGTAACAGAATAAACGCAATTCCTGAAAGCAGTTGGTTCAGAATCGGCTTCTGAATCGATTTCCGTCATAAAAAATAGGTGTTAAATTTTGACGGAAAAATCTTTTAAATAAAATTAGAAACACAGTACCTATCATGACAAATTAATACAATCCTTTATTCAAGGACATTGAAACCTTAACTCAGAGCAATAAAGGCTACTAAAACGCACGATATTATTTGTAGTTCGCTCATAGCTCGTAATACACACACATAAATAATATCAATGCATAAATGTATAATTTAAAGGAATTCCAACTTTATCTCCAATGAGTAAGGCTTATTTGAATGTACGACCAAACTTAGTTGGTCATCAAACAATTTTTAGGCATTTTTACAAAATAAAATTATTTAATTTTAAAAATTTAGAACTTATTGCAAAGATATAAAGCATTTGTGAAGGCTGCAGGGATCCGCTGGATGCGAGTCGCACGGGATCGGTCAATGTGGCGACACTTGGGGGAGGTCTATGTCCAGCAGTGGACGTCTTTCGACTGAAATGATGATGATGATGATTGTCGGCAACCTCTTTGACGTTTATGCGAAATGCAGACACACACGCCGCCGCTACCGCCGAATAACATGAGTACATAGCACAAAAGCTAGTCATCCGCCGGTAGTGACCTAGTGCAATTGTCCTTTTATTTACTCCCGTGACATTTTTGGTTCCGCGCGCGATGGCTTTATATCTATACAACATTAGTTTTAGTATATGCGAAACCTGAAACACGTGTCTAGTATTTTTATGTAAAGAATCTATGTACAAAATTTCAAAACTGTACCATGAAAATTCACAAAGTTATAAGCTTGTTCTGTTACCTGGTTGTCCGCTCAATAACGTGGTCACTACGCGGCATAGCCGGGCACGCGCCTTCAGCGTCGTCTTGAGCTCATTGATAATAATAATTTGGCAGTAAGTACTTAAATGATTGCGATAGGTACTTAGCGTCGCTTGGTGTCCAACTTGTAACCTTTTTTAAGTATTTTTGGGATAAAATATAAAATGGTTCAAAATTTATTGGAATCGATTCAGTTACTTATTCTGAACAAACTATATTCAGGTTTCGCATATACTCATAAAAATAATGTTGTTTAAAACAAAGTCAGTGGGCTGGCCACGTAGCACGAATGCGCCCGGAGAGATGGGCAACAATTGTCACCCACTGGACACCTGTCGGAGGAAATCGCCGTCGAGGTAGACCGTGGCGAAGGTGGTGTGACGATCTGATCTCGTTTGCGGGGCGACCATGGCCTGATATCGCACAGGACAGAGAGGTTTGGAAGGAGAAAGGGGAGGCCTTTGCCCAGCAGTGGGACACTCAAACAGGCTAACAAAAAAAAAAAAAAAACAAAGTCGGGTTTGTTCGAATACTTATAACTCGAGAACAGCTGGATCGATTTTCATGGTTTTTGATTTGTTGTATTTGTCTCCGTCCCGAATAATTTAGAATAACTATTAAAAACAATGGAAAATTGACGAAAAAATTAAATAAATGTTCATGGGTTTCGTAACTGTCAAACTTTTAATGTTCACCCCATCGATACGGTAAACTGTCCCCTCAAATTGAAGAACGTATTTAAATAAAGGTTTTGAATCGACAACAAATATCCACAGTATTCGGATAGTGGCGTATTTTAGATTTTAGAAATGTAGAATAATATCAGTAATGAAAAAGAAATGACACATACATTGGTTGTCAAATATTTATGAGTGCGTTCAGATATTTATTTTGTGTAAAGTAAGGAAAATATATCAAGCTACTTAAATATACAACAAAGGACAAATGAAAAAACGACTTAATTTAAAAAAAAAAAAACGTCCAATCGGTTGGTCTCACTGTCATCATCAGTGATAGGAATAGGTAGTGCCTATTTGCCTAAACTTCGAAGAACAGAGACAAGAAACGGAGACTTCCTTAGGACTAAATTATTTATTTATTTTGAATACCTTTTTTTTTAATGATAAATTCTTTCTACTATAGAGAATGCTAAAATGATAAAAAATTACGTTTTATTATTTTAAAGACAAAATGCCTTTTTTAAGATATTTGCATTAACACACATGTAGTTTCACTTACAGACTCGCCATTTCGCACTGAATTTAGGAGAATTTTTTTTTTTTTGAAAACTGTATATGAATCCAATGTAAGGTAGATACAAAACTTTGTTCTTGACTATGACATTCTCTCACCTAACCAGCTCATTTAGTTTGGAGGTTTGCTGAGCTGTCTTATTTTTATTATTATTTCACAACTAGGTATTCAGCGTGACTGGGAGGGAGGGATTTTCGTTGGGATATAATTCCGCCAAGTATTTTAAAACTTGATCAGTGTTCCACGTTAAACTGTATTTTGGAACTGTGGGCCGCAATCGAAAGATTACCTTGAAGAATCTCTGTATAAATTCATTGTTTACTACATCGTGTCCAAGTAACAATGATAAAGCGGATCGCGAGCTATTTAGGGTACCATACCGAGCTCCGGTATTAAACAATTGCGTTAGAAAACAAAGAATATTCGATGTCGCAGCTTTATAGAGATCTATGTTCTATACGCAAACCACTTCTTAAGGCAAGTATCATACTGCTTGACAGTGTTATCTGACAAAGATGCTAGCATTGTGACTATGGACGGCTGTGGAATTCTTCTTCGGAGAAGAGATACCCGGACAACCTCCCTACAATCAGGGTAATTTGACGCTGAATTGCACGTTCGCTATAACGAGAAATAATTAAATCACCCTTCGACTTTAAAATAGTGGTTTTGATGTGAGGAGTCTTTTAAAAAGAGGCTACCAGGGTTGTGTTGGCCATTTTGGCACGACGAAAATACCTGTGGCTCTGTCATTAATAATTTTACGTAAAGTCTTTAAAATAATATAAATTGGTGGAAACGCGTAAAAGTAAAAATTTGTCCATGGTATAGTGAACGCGTTAATTACATAAGCGTCAGGGTCTCTATGCCAAGAAACATAGATTGTTCTACTCGCGAACAAGTCAATGCAAGGGACACCGAAGTGTTGCGTTATTTTATTAAAAGCAGTTTGAGAAATTTCCCACTCCATGTCGGGGTGTAATCTTCTTGATTCAGTGTCCGCAACTATGTTATCAGAAGAACGCTATATACGTTCTGCAGCATGAATCATAATTTTACGCGCTTCGCACCATTTCCACAATTGTTTCGTAATATCGGTCAAATGGGGAAATTGTATGCCACCCATTCTATTAATGTACGATATTGTATTGTCGTTGTATTGTCAATACGTAACAAAATTTGTCAATTTTTCAAATCTTGTGCAAAAACTTTAAGCCCAAGAAAAGCTGCAAGTATTTTCAGATAATTAATGTGAAGAGTTTGCTCATGTTGACTCCAAGGTCCACTGGCAGTCTCGTCACCACAGGCGGCGCCCCATCCCGTTGTTGAGGCATCACTAAATATCTCTAAGGAATATGTGTCGACTTTAATTTTGCACACTGATTCCTTTATCGCATTAAGCCACCAGTCAAAGATGGGGGACAACTCAATTGGTAAGTTCATAAACTTATCGTAGTTTTCATCATCTTTGAGGTTTACATATTTACACCTCTCAAAGTCTTTGCTATAAAGCCAGCCGTAGTCTACGGCCTGACATGCGGATTTTAAAAGGCCGATAAAGCGAGCAAAATCTCTTATTTTAAATCGTTTGAGCTTCCTAATTCTTCGTCATTCTCTTTCAATTTTCTTTCTCTTGTCATCTTGTAACCTTACTTCAAATCTATTTGAATCTCTAATATTTCCTAAGAACTTGCAACAAATAATAGGCACAACAGAACTTTTTTCTGTGTTGATGATGAATCCTAACAATTTTAATAATTGTTTTGTGTCATTCACATTTTGTAAACAGTCAGTATACGATTAACCAACCAAAAACAAATCATCCTAAAATGTAGACAAAAATCCCAAAGACCTCAGTAACTTTGCGACTGGTTTAAGAATTTTCGGTAAAATATACGGAGCAGTGTTTAAGCCGATCGGTAACACGTTAAACTCGTACAGATTGCCATTAAATTGAAAACGTAAATATTTTTTTGAGTTGGGATGTATGCTTATTAGAAAATAGGCATCTTTTAAATCAATTGTTGACATAAAACAATTGTTTGATAAAAGTTTTAAAGCTGCTCTTAAATCTTCACGTTTAAAATGTTGGGTTGGTATAAATTTATTTAATTGTTTTAGATTTAATATGAAACGTTGTTTACCGTTCGGCTTAGGAACAAGAAATGTACTGGATATGTATTGACCTGCGCATGGTTGACACAAAGACACTGCGCCAGTACTAATAAAATCTTGTATTGATGCTTTAAACGCCTTGTATGCGGATTGCGAATAAATAGGCTCTGATGGAACGGTTGTTTGAATAACTGGGTCAGAAAACATAATTTTATAACCAGAAATCCAAGATAGTATAACAGGGTTAGTAGTCAATATACACCACTGTTCATAGAAAACGAAAGACGCCGCGGGGCTTACCGGCTCTAACGTCGGTGACCTGCTTGCGGCTGACGTGACAATGTTCTGGAAGCGTTGTTGTGCGTCGTCCTCGTCTGCTGCCTCTGAGTCTGAGTTTCTGGTGCCACCCGCGCATATCTCGCTCCCCCGGCGGCGGTGGTGGGAACTGTTGGCGACGCGCCGGGGGGGCTCGGTAGTTTAATAACTAGCCTTCTATAAAAATAACAGGCCTTCTGTTGACTGCTTTAGCCGGTTTATTAGCCGTAGAATGCATTGTAGATGACCTTATATCAGCTCCAGATTTTATAATCGTTTAAGCAGATTTTAATGTTTCTGCCAAGCTATTGCCAAATAGCATTTCATCTATTTTGGTTTTGTTGACCTTTGAGCTCCTTTTTGACAGTTGAAAGAATGAACGAACGCCATGAGATCGAGTCCGTATACTGAATATCGCCGAGGATTCGAGCTGTATTCATTAACAGCTTGAGGAGCTCAGGGTTTTTGTGACCTGATGAAAGCAGCGCAGTAATGGCCTCGCCGATGGAGGACAAAGCACAGGATGTTAGTACTTGTTTACCTTCTATACCCTTGTCTCGCTTTGCTTGAGTTTCTATTAGAGATACTCGAATCTCCGGATTGAGAGTAGGCGCTTTTATAAACTGGCAGTTAACCGGTACCAAATATTTGTCTTTCAACATGCTATGGAAAAACCCCACAGGTAGATCCGAGCAGCAAGTACTTAATTTAGGAAGTGGAAGTCCCCAAAGGACAATCCGATTTTCCGTATTATAATTATACTTATAACCCGTTATCAATTCAAAACCACAATGTTCTAATTTTAAGTAATGGTTTTTTTTTATGGCAGACATCAGGCGGTTTCGATGCTAAACGTAACCAATTAAAGATAAAGATATAATTATTTGTAAACATGTGTATTATATACATTACATTTGTTTTATTTATATTTATTTTTAGATTATTATTGATTAGCCATGTTATTATAGATGTTAGTGCTTTATTTATGTCATTTTCAAATAGATTTTTATCATTACATGTATTACTGTACTGTCGTCTGCATATAATGTCATAGGTTGCACAGTTTCATTAGGGAGGTCGTTGATGTAGGTAATAAATAACGTAGGTCCTACTACGCTGCCCTGGGGAACACCATATCTAACAAATTTTACTTTGGATTGGTATTGTTCTTCTTTTTTAGTTTTTATGTTAAATTTTGTAATTTGTGTGATTTGTTTTCGATCAGTTAAGTAAGATCTAAATAGTCCTAAAACGTTTCCTCTTATACCGTATGCCTTCAATTTACTAGCCAATATTTTGTGATCCACATAATCGAAAACTTGTGTCATATCGCAGAAGATAGAGCACACAGGAGTAGTTTTATCAACCGCAGTCATTATATTTTTTTTAAACTCAAAGATAGCCATATTTATATTTTTATGTTTGCGAAAGCCTTTTTGTTCGCTGCATAAGATATTGTTATTTTCTAAGTAATTATTTAATTCTGTATTGTAATAAGTTTCAACGATTTAAAAAATATAGAAATGAGAGCAATGGGTCGAATTTTCAACTAATTCTTTATTATCTTTTTCTACAAAGGTTTAACAATTGCTAGTTTAAGATCCTTTGGAAATGTGCCGTTTGTTATAGACAGGTTAATAATATGACTTAAGTGATGACATATCTGACTATTTACTTCTTTTACAATTTTTGTAGAAATTTCGTCATATCCGACACTTTTTGTATTTTTTAGGCCATTTATTATCTTAAATACATGAAGAGGTGTGCTTGGAGCTAAAAACATTGAATTAGGTCTGTGATTAATTAGGGATGTTACTTTTTTACCAGCACCCAAGATTGGTTTAACTTTATCGACGAAGTAATTATTAAATGTGCTAGCTATTTCTGTAGGATTTGTGATACTTATATTTTGGATTTTAAATTTTTCTATGGGTTCTCTTTGTAAATTTGGCCGTACTTTATTAATCATTTGCCACGTTGTCTTTGGTTTATTACTTGACATTTTAATTCTGTAATTATTTCGCGCACGCTTCGTTAGTGATATGTTTTTTTTGTAATTTGGAATAAATAATAATTATAATAATAATTTTGTTTGTTCGTCTTTGTTGCTTTTTGTCTAAGTTGCCAGAGCAATAATCTTTTTCTTTTACAACAAGTTTTTATTCCGCGTGATATCCACTTTGATTTATAATTTAAATTGAAATATAAACACGAAATAAGTAGGCCAATGACGCACCCTGCAGGTTAAAAGACGTAGAAAAACCATCACCATCCGACGACGATGTACTGTCAAAGCGAGTACGTCGCCCACGCTTTATTTCGCGTTCTAACTTTTTAAGTTTTTTACTTAAATAACTGTAATTATCACGTTTATCACTCTTTCTTTTCGGCATTCTATAGCTAAATTATAAAAATTAACAACAAAGAAATGACGCGAAACAGCGAAGCACTGATACGTGAATGAGCTGGGTAGGTGAGAATGTCATAGCCAAGAACAAAGTTTTGAATCTACCTTACATACATTATTACATATCATATTTATAGTTTTAAATAATTTGTTTTTTTCTCCTAAATTCAGTGTGAAATGGCGAGTCTGTAAGTGAAACTACATGTGTGTTAATGCTAATATCGAAAACGAAGCTTGAGAGTAATTATAATGCCGTGATATAAGATTTTAAACTATCATGGTCACAAACAACAACAAGACAACAGCGCCGAAATATCGGGAACTCGTCAAAAATAGTAAACATGGTAAATATCCCGTTTCCTGTCTAAGTTATAATGCCGTGACCAAGAAGATCTAATCTTTTCCAACGGAGCCGTAATGCAAACAGGCTACGGAACATTGCGAACCAATTAACAGATGAAGAACAACAAACTGCACGAGAATAGCGCCGCGTTGGTGTGGCACGAAGTGGGGCCCTAGAATAGAATCGAGAAATCGTAGAGCTAATCGCACAGATCAACAACGAGATGGACTGTGCTGCCTTAATGGCAAAGTAAAATTGCCATTATTGTTTCCGCCACCAGAGCCATTACATTCCTTGCTTCTTGGCGAAACACCAGAATCAAGACATTTTCTAGCGAACACTCAAAAATACAACGGCTATTTTCAAATGACTTCATTTGGAGCGGAAATTCCAAAAGAACACGGATTTAATCCAACATTCAAGGTAATTTATGTTGAAAAGTAAATGTTCATTTACTACAATGATAAAAAAATTGCTTAAATGTAGTTTTTAAGTATCTGTATTTGTGTGTAAAGAAAAGGAATAGTATCATTAAAAACATGAGATTTTAAATCAGTAATACTGACTTTGCTCTCGAATTACAGATTCAAGGCCAGATTCACCATCGAATTGGATCATTACAACCTCTTGAAGATGCAGAACATAAATTCTTGCAAATATACTTTATGAGCAAGGAGGAGCAACTTGATCGGTGTCAAGAGATCAACACAGCAACGAAAAGAGCAAATCTTCAAGATCTACAGCAACTGCTTCATGAGCATCATGCGGTCAGTCTGTTCAAGACTGCATTAGAGCACATGTCAGCTGGAGCACACGAACGCGCATTTAACGCTCCACTAATAGATGAAATTACAATCCTAATTATTGGTGAAAACTTGTAAACACGCGATATTGTGCTTACACGTCGCAATACTGGGCAACTAAAAAAAATATATGAAACACACCGTTCATATGACACGTTGCAATACCCGCTGATGTTTTGGCAAGGAGACGATGGATATCACTTCAATATCAAGATTATTAATCCATTAAATGGTGAGTATCAATACCATAGAATGCTAAAAGTGACTTCGGGGATACAGTGATCAAATTCCGTCTACCCCTTCAAGGAATATGATCGTGAGTTTCACTTCTAAAATACTAATGTTACTGTATTTACTAGGAGGGATCAAAAAGTAGTGAGAAAGACATACTCCTTGGTAAGAAAAAAAATAAATACTGGCTAGCTCAGATACATATTTGTAATATTAATAAAGAAAAAAATCTTCGATTCTCTTTTGTTTTTTTCTGAATGTAGTCATTTGTTTGCTTCGTGTCGGAACGTGTTCTCGAAAATGGAGAAAAATGAAGTGCGAGCCGTTATTAAATACCTCTGTTTAAAAAAGATAACGACGCAAGAGATTCATTGCGATTTGGAGGCAACATTAGGAGAGTCTGCTCCGCCGTATTCCACTGTCGCAAGGTGGGCTTCTCAATTTTGAGTAGGGAGATCGAGCACGGAAGATGAACATCGTTGCGGCCGTCCGTCGACTTCAGTCACCCAAGAAAATGTTGCGAAAGTCGAGAAAATTGTATTGAGCGATCGAAGAATTACCATCCGATACTTAATTCAAGAAACAGGCATTTCATATGGAAGTATTCAATCCATGTTGAAACAATCATGCCGTGGAGAGCTTTTTGCAGGACCAAGACAAAACTTTTTTTGTGAAAGGGATTGAAGCCTTGGAAAAGCGCTGGACTCGGTGTGTAGAGAGACTCGGAAACTATGTAGAAAAATAAATTATTAAGTTATCAATAGTCATTATATTCTATCTCATTCTCACTACTTTTTGATCCCTCCTCGTATTTCAGGTGAGGAAACTAACAAGAAGGCTAGTTCGATGAATTATTACGCATATCGTTTGATGATGCGTCAAAATGCTGACAACTATTTTTTGCGATTTCGTCGATTGTCAAAATCGAAACAGAACGCCTCACTTTCATTAGGTTGAACCAAGGTAAATTACGTTCGGAAGAGTTTATTCATTTACGCGATGCAATTATCACCGAAGGAGATGCATCTAATGTTGGTCGATTGACTATTTTACCGGCGGCATATATGGGTAAAACCGCGTAACATGCATGAATATGCGCAAGATGCAATAACATATGTTCGTCACTATGGTCGGCCAGACCTATTCATTGCATTTACATGTAATCCGAATGGTTGTATTTTTTGATAGACATTATTTCCTTTATTTATATTTTTACAAATTATTTACATTAAAAAAAACAAATTTAATATTATAATAAATTTCTTAAAAAAACAATATAAAAACATTTAAAAATATAAAAAATTGTAGTCCACCGGTATCGGGAACAGGGTCCAAGCTACCGGAGGTCAGGGCTCCAGAGAGAGGAACCTCCTAACAATACGAGCCGTGTCCAGAACTACCGCTTTCTGAATCAAGCCCTTGATCCAGCTGCCTAACGAGAGCCTCCTCAGGGAAATGGGCTGATACGACTATCAGCACAATGATCGCTGAGTCCACATCCCACATGTCGACAACCTCGCGAGCCAAGTCAAGATACTTGATTTTCTTGATAGACATTATTATTCATTTTGTCTTTAAAAAAAAAAAAAACTCTTTTTCATGTATGTAACTAGCTGACCCGGCAAACTTCGTACCGCATAACAGTCAATGAATATCGTGATACAGATTAGCTGAAATTTATGATTTTATGAAAATAATACAATGAATTCAAAATAAATTTTAAGTTCACCACTTTATTAAGATAATAACACAAAAAGAAATAAAAATTACAAAAATTAAGTATATCTATCGCGTGTCAGCAAGACATGATTGAATTAAACTATGTACATATTGTGCAGCATGGGATGCACTCGGTTTAATTCTCTTAATTGAAGCACCTTGTGATATACGACATATTTAGTCTTTTTATCAGGCGCAAGAACAAATAAAGCAGATGTTTTGCCGACACGTGAACATGCCACGTACAACTGACCATGCACGGTGAAAGGCGGTTGATGGTGCCACATGATCCATGAATCATATTGTCCATACATCATGTAAGTCCCAATAAAGATAATAGCAGTTATTGAAATTAATTTGAAACTATTTTGTTGTGTCGTTGTTCTTAGTTTTGCACAACTATGATAGGTTCAGGTTGTTTCTCTGCATCGTTAGGTCCCAAGTATAAATTCGTCTGTGTTGTCTTTGTCGGAGGGTGGATGATTGTATTGTATGATTTCTGATGCGTCTTGATTGATAAAAAAGCACGAAAAATATATATGTATCTTTATCATATGTCTTTTGTATCTTTCTAATATTATAAATGCGAAAGTATGGATGGATGGATGTTTATTACTCAATCACGCCAGAACGGCTGAACGGATGTATATGAAATTTGGCACAGAGATAGATTATCGTGCTAATAACTTGGAGGATGAGCAATATTGCTTATGTCCATATTCCACATTTGTTTGACAACTGACAACTGTCATAAAATGCATTAGAATAGAACGGCTATTTTAGCCCATTTGTCATTGAAGCGAAGCGAGGTAGGCTGACGGTTCACAGAACTCCATGTAAGGGTCAGGGTCCAGGGTTCGCAATTTCGAGGAACATGGTTGGCGAGTTCGATTCCCAGCCGGTTTTCACTTTTTGTAACCAGATATTTTGTTTTATTCTAATGCTTTATGATTTTCAAATCATTATAAAGTAGATTAATATACTTTTGGTTTTTTAACCATTTAAAAGACAGGTAATCATAAATTAAATAATTATAAATTGACCAATTTTAACTGGCCGAAAAAAATCTCTAAAATCTTTAAAATAAAAACAAAAATTAAAATTTGATAAAACCAACGACGTTGTTTTTGCTATGAGCGTAGATTCTGTACGCTCATAAACATTTTATTTAAATTTAGTTTCTAATCAAATCAAATCATTTATTTGCCAATAATGTAGGTATACAGATATGATGGTAATTTTTATGAGAGTCCCGATACATTTTGCCGTACGGCATGCAAAATTATTTATTTAACATTAAACATTCGGTAAACAACCAAAAAAAAAAAAAAATAATAGACATTAAAAAAAGCGTTCCATTCACTAAGCAGCATTACTAACATTATTAAAAATACTCATATTAAGACATTCGGAATTAAGCACAATGCCAATAATACAAATTAACTAAATAAATAAAAAATGTCAATCAAATTAATTAAAAATGGTAGAAAATAAAATTACAAATGTCAAAATTATTATATTTTTTTTTTTTAATAATACGAAATGTCACTAACTCAATCAATTAAACTACAAAATGTCAACAAATTAATTTTAAGATATCAGAAAATTCTATTATTAAATTCAATTATAAATATCAATAAAATGACAAAATAAAGTAACATTAGAATTGGAATATAGGAATGTCACTAAAATTAAATCACGCGGAAGCAGATTACACCCCTTTAACAGAAAGTTTTATCATTCACAAAATCCTTAATTGTGTAGTAACACTTGTCCAGTAGCAGTTTTGTTAACTTTTTTTAAAAACTTTGATGGGTAAGTCTTTTAAATGTAGCGGCAGTTTATTATATATAATGGGACCCATGGTTAAAATATTGTTTTTGAGTAAAGACGTTTGGTAACCACCTGTGTAAAGTTGATTCTTATATTGTGACCTTATTGGTCCTGATCGTTGTCTTTTATCCACTACTGACGTAAACAGGTGCTTGTTCATTCTAACGAAAAGGGCAACTTCTATAACGATGGCAACGTGAGTATCCTTAAAGATTTAAAAACAGGCTGACAGCTTTCTGTAGTTTTAAGACCTGTCATTGATCGAAGGCATCGTTTTTGGGCCCTAAATATCCTTTCTCTCTCACTGCAGTTTCCCCAAAATATGACACCAAATCTGAGTGAGGACGCAACTAAGCCATGATAAGCTGTTACCAATGTACTTATGTTAACTTTTTTTGAAAGGCTATAGAGTACTTATGCCGTTTTACTTAATTTATTACACACGTGTTCAGATGTGTACTTCTAGAAATGTCGTTACTGTAGTTGTATCTACGGTTTGGTCATTATTCTTTACTTTACTTTTTTTCTATCCTATTTTCTGGCTCTAGTCGCTGGTAGAAATGCATGACTT
The DNA here is from genome assembly GCA_905163415.1 of Noctua fimbriata. Lineage (NCBI taxonomy): Eukaryota > Metazoa > Arthropoda > Insecta > Lepidoptera > Noctuidae > Noctua > Noctua fimbriata. The sequence continues at coordinate 1,908,369 of LR990937.1, forward strand.
GTGTTTTATTTAGATTTATTACTAGATTATTTTTATTAAGCCAATCTACTATAGTCATAAGGGTGTCTCTGGATATCTCTGTGTACTGTTTTCGATCAGTGAGGTAAGACTTTATTAGGTTTAGTACGTTGCCTCTTATACCGTAGTCTTCAAGTTTATTTAACAGGGTGTCATGTTTTACAAAATCGAAGGCTTTTGTCATGCCAGTGAAAATTGCACACACAGGATTTTTCTTATCCACATTATTCATGATCACTTTTAATAGATCAAATATTGCCATGTTAATATTTTTGTTTTTACGGAAGCCCTTTTGCTCTTCGCATAAAATATCATTTTTAATTACGAATGTGTAAATAGATTCATATATAATTTTTTTGAATATCTTAGAAAATACTGAAATTAAAGCTACCGGTCTGTAGTTTGACATGTCTTCCTTATTGTTTTTTTTTATGTAATGGTTTTATGACAACAGTTTTCAATTGATCTGGAAATATGCCTGAGCTTATGCATGCATTTATAATATGGCTCAACGGTTTGGCTATGATGTCTGAAACAAATTTTACTGCCTCGGTAGAAACTTCGTCGTATCCAACACTTTTTTGATTTTTAAATGTTTTATTATACGCATAATATCTTGAGGTACTACTGGGGGCATGAATAAAGAATTGCGGATATAAGTATTGCCAGTTGCCTTGCCCAGATGTTTCCTAGTCACGTTCTGTACCTGATCAACGAAGAAATCGTTAAATGACTCAGCAATTTGCTTAGGATTTTTCACCCGTTTATTATCTTTATTTATTTGCAAAATAGGTTCTTGTAACTGATTGTTATTATTAATTATCTGCCATGACACCTTTGATTTATTTTGAGAACAATTAATAAGGTAATTATTCTGAGCTTTTTGAGTGAGATTTATAATTTTTTTTAGTCTCCGTGAATAATTTTTAAATGTATTTTTACTTTCACTTGAGGGTGCTTTTCTATATTTCCAAAGAAGGTTTCTTTGTTTCCTGCTAGAAATCCTTATTCCACGCGAAATCCATTTTACTTTTTTATCAGGTTTTACATTAATTAATTGTTTTGGAAAGCATAAATCATAAAATAAACGAAATAGTTCTTGAAACTTATCGTATGCTTCATTAGGGTTATCTGTTTCGAATACTTCAGAAAAAGACAAACATTTAAGGTGTTTTTTGAAAAATGTTAAATTTTCATTGGATAAGTTACGTTTATAAATGTGCCAAGAATTTAGTATGCATGTTTTGTTCACCTGTATTATTAAAATCTGAGCAGTGTGGTCGGATAATGCAAAATCAACTACTTTACTCACACATTTTTGCCTGGAATTATGAGCAAAGTTATCTAGACAAGTGCCACTCTTGGGTCTGGTCGGTTGCTTGAATTCTAATTTAAGATTAAAGTTAAGTAATAAATTTTCAAAGTCTAATGTTATGTTATTTCTTTTTAGTGTGTTAATGTTAAAATCCCCGCACAAAACAATTTTTTTACTCGACTTAGTACATAGTTGCTTCAGTAAGATGTTTAAATTATCCATCAAAGAATGTATACATGATATATTCGGAGGTCTATAAATGCATATCTAATTACATAATATCTTGTTTTTTGTTGCTGTGATCGCTTACCCTCATATTTGTTATTTTTTTGCTATGAGCGTAGATTCTGTACGTTCATAAACGTTTTATTTAAGTTTCTAAATACATAATATCTTATTTTTTGTTGCTGTGATTGCTTACCCTCAAATTTGTTATTTTTTGCTAGGAGCGTAGATTCTGTACGCTCATAAACGTTTTATTTAAGTTTAGTTTCTAAATACATAATATCTTTTTTTTGTTGCTGTGATCGCTTACCCTCATATTTGTTATTTTTTGCTATGAACGTAGATTCTGTACGCTCATAAACATTAAACATTTTATTGAAATTAAGTTTCTTGTAAGTGAATTATTGTTAATTCTTGATGAGGAATAATAAAGTTCTTAAACCATATTGTTAATTTGTTCCGTCTGTTCGCTCAGTCACTGCGCCAACTGTGCCGTCACAAAGCATTTGTGTTGAATCTTCTGCTGGCCCAACTCCGCAAGGACCGGATATACAACTTTAAAGTTTTTTTTTTTAATCTTGCCCCAGTCCCACACCGCCCACACCTGGAATTTCTCCTATGTCGTGGGTGTGTTTACAGACAGTTAAACTCACAAAGAGCCAGACCCGGAACAAATACCTGTAGGCCATACAAAATTGTGTTCCGTGCGGGAATCGAACCCGATACTCGCAGCGCAGCAGCCATTCGCTCAGCCACTGCGCCAACTGTGCCGTCACATAGCTGTGGCTGCGGCTCCCTCGGATATTTTGGAGGTTAATATAAAACAAAGGGTGGTTGTGTGCGGGGTAGTGCTGTCGCCAAAGAACGAGTGTTTCAATCAAATAAAAAAAAATGATACAATCGTCGGCGTCGACATCCATAGACCCTGTGATGGCTAATGATGAAAGTACTGCCTACCCCGATGAATTTCTCAATTCCCTGGGGTTAACTCCCAGACTGTGCAATGGAACCCGGGTTCGTATCACAGAGCTGGGCAGTAATATTAAAATAGCCACCATGATTACAGGAGTGGGTAAAGGAGACAGCGGTTTAATTCCCCGCATACCCATTATTCCAAATAACTTGCCGTTTGAATTCAAGCAGTTGCAATTTCCCTTAAAATTTACAACAATGACGGTCGACAAATTCCAATGAAAAACCTTAAAAGTGGCAGGCATTCATTTGCGCACTTCATGCTTCTCACACGGTCATTAAACAAATCATTTAATGTTGTATACAAAACAGTATTAGAATAATTAAATAAATAGCGCCCAACAAGGCGTTTGACTGTTCACTTTGAAAAAAAAGTCGTATGGCACCATAATGTTCCGGTTTTTAACCATATCGTCGCCTCAATGCCTTTTAATTTTGTTTCAGACATCTGATGCCCAGAATTACAGCGCCCAAAAAGACGCCTTTTGTAGTCATCACCCACATAATCACATTTTGATCTGGCCTTCAGTTCTCACACATAACGTCTCGCCTGATTAGGCCCCCCGAAGGGTTAGGCACAGGTGTGTCCCCGGTGTGGGCACGTTCTTTGAGGCGGCGAGCCGCCCGCTACCTGAGCGCGCCCCAAAAGGGGGTACCGCACGATCCCCGGTGAAGCGGCGAGCCTCCTTGCCGGATTGCCGCCATGGGATCTGGAGGCGATAGTCCTCGCGCGCCTTCATGAAAGGCGCGTGGAGGCACTACGTCGGGGGGAAACTCCGCTGCCGCGGCAAATCGCCGCTCAGCGGACAGACCTCCGGCGCAATCTCATGGTGACATGGAGAGAGCGACTGTCGCAACCCCGTGCAGGGCACGCCACCATAGTGGCGATAAGTCCCCTCTTTGAGGAGTAGCTAGAGAGGCGCCACGGCGCCCTCACCTTCCTTCTGACGCAGGTCCTCACCGGACTGGCTAGAGAGGCGCCACGGCGCCCTCACCTTCCGCCTGACGCAGGTCCTCACCGGACACGGTTGTTTCGGGAGGTTCCTGCACCGGATCGTGCAGGAGTAAACGCCCGGGTGTTTCCATTGCGAGGATCGTCCGGGGGACACGGTGCAGCACACTGTGGAGGTCTGCCCCGCTTGGGCGGAGCAGCGCCGTGTCCTCGTAGCGGCGATTGGCGGCGACAATCTCTCGCGCCCGGCCCTGGTTCAAGCCATGGTCCGGAGCGAGAGGGAATGGAAAGCCGTCACTTCCTTCTGCGATGCAGTCATGCTAGTGAAGGAGGTAGCGGGACGTAAGAGGGAAAGAGCCTCACGTCCCAATTGCCGCGGGAGACGCCTTGGGCGTCGGGGGTCACGTGGTGGCACCCGGCCACCGTAGGCGTGGGCCTGTGGACGGCGAGTTATGGGCTATCTCGCCGTCCAGCGGTCTTATGACGACAGGCCGTGTCGACGGCGCGTTCGTGTTCGACACGCACCTCAAAGAGATGTCAGCAACCACGTAGTGGTCCGCATGGGCCGATGCCTGCCAGAGCTGCGCGACTGAGATGTGCGACTTCGAAAAAGATACCGTCAGTACAAGTCTGACACTCCTACACTCTGACTTCCGCTCCGCCCAGAGCGGGGGGGTCATTTGATGATTTCCCATACTACAAAAAAAAGGCACAGGTGTGTACCTAATCGTACACCCACATTTCACCAGTTATGTAGAAGTCCCATGTAATAGGGGGCGAGCCTATTGCCATCGATCGGGCACAATTCCAGACTCCGTAGCTGCTACTGAGAAATTCCTGATGAAATAACCAAACAACACTTTACCCAACCCGGGAATCGAACACGCATACACAACAAAATTTCCACGCGAACGAAGTCGCGGGCAACAGCTTGTATTAAATAAAATATTATGATAGTATTCATAATAGTAACTTTTAATGAAACACTTAAAATAAAAACCTAAAAATACTTAAACACACGAAACTTATTAAAATACATTCAATCAAAGTATCTTAAAAAGAACAACTGTAAAACTAAAAATAATTGAAAGATAATATTTATTCTGCGCTAGTTTCCTTTTTTTTATTATCTTCGTCATCATCCTGTTCAACCGTTACAAGTTCACTTGTATCTTCCGTGGTTTCACCTTTATCCTGCACATATTCACTTTCTTCTGCTTCAGGCATTGTTTTGTGGTGTTCGCCTTCAATATCATCAGAACCAACTTTTCCAGAGATTATAGATTTTGGACTATCTGTGCCTAACCTTAACTTAGAGTTCATACCGCTCAGTTTTTGTGTGGATAATTGAGATAATGCTAATTCTTGCCTCAATGATTTCTGCATCTGAGCTCTACTAAGATCTAGCAATTTCGATACGTCAGTCACGTCACCATCACTTTCTTCAGATTTAACGGTGCTATAACTTGAACGTGATGATGTAACAGTAAATGAATCCAGACTATCTTTAGGTGTTGTTAGGGAAATGTCTTCATCTACGGGCACCAGCCCAATACTTGGTACAGTTATTATACTTTCCTTTGACGATGATAGAGGGTAGGAGACAGATTTACCGCTACGTTTTTCTTCAAATGATATAAGTGTTTCAACTCCACCCGCTGTGTCAACCTGTGCTTTTCTGGAGGAAACTGGTTTAACGTCAAAGCCAAAATCTCCTTTTCCATAAATATTGCTAAGTGAAATTAAGGATTCAGTTCGAGCTGCATTACGATATTGATTTATAACTCCAAGTATTCTTTTAAGTACGATTTCTCTGTCTAAAATTTCATGAGAAGGATCCAAAGTAGTCCAGTGATTCATTTGTAGTGCTGCTTGTACTGCGAATGTCGATTCTTTAAGAATATTCTTAAATGTTTCACTTTCCCTTAGTATTTTCGTTGTTTCAACGAGGGATTTATTTTGGTCACCCCGAGTGGCGTGCAAGTTTTGCTCCAATACGCGTACTTTTAGCGAAAGCTTTTCATTCCTTTTCGACAACCTCTGAATTTGTGCTTGCATTTTTCCAGTATCGAACTGATTCTTATCATAAAAAGCTTTTTGTTTACTCACATCTTCGAATTCTGCCGTCAATTTATCGATATTTTTAAGCTGCATATTACTTTTTTTCACTGCTTCAACTCGTACTTCTTCAGCTACTTCCATTGCACAACGAGCAGCTCTCTCATCTTCTCTATACTTTTCATTTTCGTCAGCTGCTTTTGCTTGCGTCATTAACAGACCATCTAAATGATTATTTAAAGCAATATTTTCTCGAATAACCTTGTGCGTAGACGCAGCAATCCTCAATTCGCTAGCATCTTGAAATTCTTGTACCAACTGTAGAAGTTTTTCTTCCATTTCTTTCTTCAACTTGTCTTTACCAATTACGAACTGTTTTTCAGCATTATATATTATTATTTTGTATTTATTTTCTTGTTCTTTAAATGCATGCTCTTGTCTTTCGAACTTCTTCATAAGATCTTCTCTTATAGCACGAAACTCTTCAAGCGTGTTTAATTTACCAGATAGTTGTTTATTTTCATTAGAAAGCCGATCTTTCATTTGTTTGAAATTCTTTTCTAATTCATTGATAGTCTCTTTGAACTCTGCTATTTCTATCTCCCTTAATTCTTCTAAACTGGTGACTTTTCTCTTTAATTCAGCATTTTCTTCAATATTCAAATTAAGACTTTTTTTTAAAAATTCAATAATTTCAGCCCTATCCTCATCGAGTTGATCGTAAGCCTTTTGTAGTTTTTCATTGTAGATTTCATAGTCCTTGACGGTTTGTCGGAGATGAGCAAGTTTCCGATTGCAGTCGGCTAACTTTTGTTCATAAAATGCTCTGTCAATTTCGGAAAATACGGCTCCCATATTTCCTTTAATTGTTTTACTTTGTTCCCTTTTGAGTGGCATGATGAATAACAAAAACGAAGTCACTTCTTTTATTTGCTTAGGTGCAGCGATTTATAACGTAAAGTATGTCCTCAAAAAGTAAATCACAAAAAAAAAGATGTTTGATAGCTAGATGTAGCAATAATGAGCAATAATATTATTATAACAACATTCAAAACGACAGAACAGACTTCAATTTTGACGTTTGACCTACCATAGTAATTTTTTTTTTATTTGTTTGAGTTTGTTTAACAATATTAAGAAGAAAACTGTCATATACACTTGTTGGTTGGTCTTTGATACAGGTTATTTTCGCGAGTTCTAGGTTGGTCCAATGCAGACATTTATCATGAGTGGAATGCATGCTTTTTCATGGCAAAATGTGTCATTGCCCTATATATATTATTTTTACCATCTTTTGCACCATATGTACCGTAAATAAATAATTTTGACTTGACTTTGAATGATCTCTTTTGAGGTTTTGAGCTATATTAATATAACACTTAGTATAATAGTTCCCACTAGCCGGCAACCGGCTGTTTCGCCGGTGTTACATTAGGCCTTCTGGGCCTGCCGCATTGGCGTTTTCGTAGCCTTGTGTCTGACATAAGACCGTGCCTGGCAGTTCATCAGAATATACCAAACTTTTAATAAAAATTCTGCGTTTGACACAATTGCAAACGTCGATTTTAGATGCCTGTTCCACCGGCGACGTTTAGCGCAAAGCGAGTAGTTCTTGTATTTGTAGTTGCTAGCTGTCAGGCCCGAGAGCACCTAACAAGCCGATTCCTGCCGGCTTCCCTTCGGAAACAAGACACTCTACGTAGTGTCTAGGTGCCTACTGTAGTCAAATAGTATATTACATACACATCTGTGGGTATCATATCACAGTATAGCCATTTAATACATCATAGGATTGGTAATATTTAAAAAATTACAACATTTTTCATGTCAACAATAATTTAAAGCAACAAGTGGCGTCAAATAAACCGGTGCTCGGGTGTCAGAATTCAGAACTAAAATCGTAGGGACGCGCACAGGTGACTTCGCAGCTGGCAGTACCGTTTTGTTGGGAGCTCGGTAAGTTGAAGATTATCGAGTAACGACGGGCAGATAAAGAAAGAATCTACGGGAACGAGATAGAATGAATAATGGTCGATATCGTATTTGGTATCAAATAGATTTTTTATTTTGTTGCTCTGTTTACTTAAGATATAAGATATTCACTTTAATTTTTTTACTATACTAAAATTTTCTCTGCATTTTATTCTTTAATTTTTTTCGTCATGGGTGTCATAGTCATTGTCTCGTGCTTTTTTGGGGTCGCTGATAATGAAAATGAGATCAAAATAAAAATCTAAACTGGCGCCGACGAACTTTTTAGTTTTTTCGTCAAGGGTGTCATTTTATGGTTTTCAAGGTCGCTGATAACAAAAATTAGGTCAAAATGAAAATTCAAGATGGCGCCGATGAAAATTTTCTGTTTTTTCTTCATGGGTGTCATTTTCGTGGTTTTTGATCCTAGATGGCGCCGAAGAAAATTTCTGATTGTCGTCACGGGTGTCATTTTCATGGTTTTCGGGGTCGCTGATAACAAAAATGAGGTCAAAATGAAAATTCAAGATGGTGCCGATGAAAATTTTCGGCTTTTTCTTAATGGGTGCCATTTTCGTGGATTTTTTGGATCGCTGATAACGAAAATGAGGTCAAAACAACATAAAAAATCGATTTTCTTCGGCTTCCTCTGACTCAATTTTGACCCTTCGCCACTGCTGTACACACTTTTGGCAAGTACCGACTGTGTCAAATAGTTTTATTACTAGGGTATGAGCGATTGCGATAGGTATCAACTGGTACTGGTATAGAACGAAAGTCTGTCCATCTATCACAGTCTGTAGTGTCTGTCTGTCTGTGAAAGTCTGTTCAGCACACCAAGCGAGTCTTGCTAAGCGAGTTTTTTACTAGGATAGCTCTTGTCGCTGCAATTAAGTAGTAGAGAAGGACTCGGCAGGGTGAACAGTCAGTGATCAACTATTAATTCAGATATCTATTCTACTGACAAGAGATCCGCTTGCATATATTGTACACTAGCTATACCCGCGGCTTCGCTCACGTGAGCACCTATTCTTTTGGCATTATGAGGGAACATTACAAGGTCTACACTAATAAACTGACTTAGTGTTAATTTAAACTTAAACCTGTTAACTACGTCTTTGTTTTAAGTATTAAAGGAACTCGTAGTTTAAATCAATTTAGATTGTCATCGACACGCTAAGAAGAAGTTTATGAACGAAAGCAAATATATGCAATTCATGATCCCGTCGCTGAGTAGGTATCCTTAAGAAAATCTTTCAACTCTGAGAGCTTAATCAGCCGATGGAAAACATAAATGAAAATATGCAAAAACCGCGTTACTGAAAAATACTTGCTTGAATTTAATGTATTTAGCAATGGATCCAGAAAGAGTATGCGCTTTGATTATCTTCACGTTTCAGAATTAACACTAACGTCGGCCGCTGTGTGATCCCACAGATGAAAAGCTTATAAGTTTGGTTTTTCAACGCATTATAGTGCTTTCATTGAGCACTTACGAAGTCTTCACTTTAGTCACACTTCGACTTATTTATGTTACTCAAAAGTTTTGAAAAGATTTTAGTCGTAAATCTGTAATATTCTAACCATGGTGGTACATAATAGGCATGTACTTCCATGGTTGTGGTAGCTCAATGTACATACGCGGCTCCCAACCAGATCATAGCCGACTTGCTGGAGTGTCCAAAGTAGCCCTAAACCTGCGTTTTAGAGGACTTACTGTTAAAATCGCTACTGACGCCGCGATTATCATAGCCACAGGGTGTTACTAATTTGATAAAACGTACCATCGATACGAAAGAAGGAGAAGAACAGGGCAATATATTAGATCTTATATTTCCGAATGCTCTCATAGTCTATCACCATGATTGTCAAAGCGTATACTTTTCTAAGGACTCTGATGAAATTTCGAAATTCGCGCGCGCGTATTCCCGCTGACCGCACTCAAACAGTGAGAGCTCCGTGTAAAAAAAGTCTATAAATTCCAAATATTTATTTTATTTTATTGTGTTTGGGTGGCTTACAGCTAACAATAAACAATTAATAGCGAGGCAACCAACGACAAGCCATTTACAAGCCTCCACAGCAATATGAGTATTAATCAATGAAAAATAAGTTAACCGAAAGTGAAACGTGTGAGTGTAAACGCTGATAAAACATTATCTAACTAAACCAAATGGTGTGTGAATAAACAGCAAAAAACAAAAATCTAAATTCACGTATAAGACTCGTGAACTAGTAGTGACTCGGTGACTCATCATAGAGACAGAGCGTGCGACGAGAATTCGTTACCATTAATGGTCATGTAAGACCGCATCCGAATCTATTAATAATTTGAATAGTTGATAACGTATTTGAAAAACATTTAACTTCATTATTTTGCGATTATTGTGAATATCAACTGACACTGTAACGGATAACTTCGTAATGGAAAATATTACTGTCCGTAAACCACCCAGGTCAAATTCCATGGACAACATTTTAAACACTAATTTGAGCTCTAATTCCACGTTACTAGACACTACAATGATTAGTTTGCCAAGTACTTCACTGAATGACAGCGACGCTATTGGCAGCTGTAGAGACACAATAAAAAAATTAACAATGGAATTAGAAAGCGCTCATCATGAGATTGAGAACTTAAATAGTGAGAACTTTCGCCTAAAACTGGATATAGGCCAATACCAAAAAGTCCTTGAAACTTACAAGAAGGTGATTTTTTAGAAAATAAAAGTTTTTCGCCGAAATGTGCACGCAAAAGAAATATGTTAAGAACGAGCTGTTCTTAACATATACGATAACTCAACCTGAAATGCCGTAGTAACGCAAACCCCTAGCGATATTGGTAATATTTCTTTTAACACAGCCGGATCAATTTGTAGTTCTGAGGGAATAAGGCATGCAAAGTAACCGTCTAAAATAATTCAAAATTCCGGTACGTGCATTGATCCAAGTATGCAAGACACACGAAGTAAAGAGACTTCTTCTATCTCGAGTAACAAAAAAGATGCAAACTTGTATTGATCACACGCAACCACTATCGAGAAAGGTGAAGCAGTAGTACATGATTTGGGTTTATCGGATCACTCAGCCCAGTCCTATGCCTGGCCTATTACAAAACGGAAGCAACCAGTTCTGAAATGATGGTATGAACTAAAACGAGATTTTAGTGATAAAAATTAGAATAAGTTTTTAAAATCAATGTCGTGCTTGTCTTTTAACGATGTCTTTGAGGAAACGTCAACGAACGAAGCATTCGGTAAATTTTTCGACACATTATGACTATTTTATAAGCCATGTTTTCCTACTGTTCGCGTAAAAATTAGTAATAAAGCACTAAGTAAATTAAATTGGCTTTAATAAGCCAAGGAAAGGAAGGAATAAAAGTAAGTTGTAAAAATAAAAGTAAATTCCACTATAAACTAAAACACAAAAATAATAAACCCCACAAATAGCAGTACAAAAACTATTGTAACATATTGAAAACATGCATTTTGACGTCACGGAAATATAATAATACAAAGTACATGAATAAAGCTCATAACAAGTGTAAAGCAGCGTGGAATCTAATAAAAAGACACACTGACACAGATTTAAAGAACACATGTATCTCAAAAATTACAGTTAACAACAACGATTATGTAAGTCCTGATTCTATTGCAAATAATATTAATAATTTTTTCATTAACTCGGTTACCAGGAATACACATCATTCTAGCTTAAATCATATGGAAACCATTGAATCAATCTGCAATTCTATATTTCTCTATCCACTAGACGGCGGTGAATTAAAAAAAAATGTGATGACTCTAAATCATTCATACATATGCCAAGAAAACGAAATGTATAAAGTTTGCCTTGCCAAATGTTAGGAATCTAGGTCCCAACATCGTCTTAGATAATGGGGTGCTTGAAACTGTAGACTCGGCGGTTTTTCTTGGTATTACAGTAGATGCCAAACTTCAGTGGGGCCCTCATATATCGAGCCTAGCGGGCAGGCTCAGTTCGGCCGCCTACGCCGTCAGAAAAGTAAGACAATACACTGACGTTGATACAGCTCGATTAGTTTATTTTAGTTATTTTCATAGCGTTATGTCCTACGGTATTCTGCTGTGGGGCAAAGCCGCTGACATTCAAAATATATTCGTTCTTCAAAAACGAGCTGTTCGAGCTATTTACCAGCTTGGTGCCAGAGTTTCTCTGAGAGATTTTTTTAAAGATGTTGGTATTCTCACGGTGGCATCACAATTCATCTTCGCCAACATCTTATATATTAGGCAAAATATACACTTTTACACTAAAAATAGTGATATTCACAATATTAACACCAGAAATAAGGACAAATTACGAGCTCCATTTCACCGGCTTCATAAGGTACATAACTCATTTGTTGGGCTTGGTATAACTTTTTATAACATGCTGCCCTCTTTTTTGCTAGATTTGCCTTTTAATGCGTTTAAAACTAAAGTAAAATCCACCCTTTGTTCAAAGGCATACTATTGTATCAATGACTACTTAAACGATAAGAATAGTTGGTCGCTGTGATTAACTCAAGACAATGTTTATGTTCTTTCTCCAGAATTAGCTTTCCTACTGACAGGTTAGGTACAGTTTTAATTGTTATTAGTAATTGTTTACTTATTTTACTTCGATGGGGCTAGTTTATCATTTCTCACTTCGAGCTACAGCAATTGCCTTATGTAAGCGGGCACGCCCTTTATGCCTGGAGGCTTTTATTTAGGTATTAAGTTATATTTACGTCTTTTTTTTTATGTTGAAATTTTTATCTGCTTGAGTACAGTTTGTTCATTGTTTTGTTGGTATACTGGCGCGTGCTAGCTAACGTATGGTAAGTGTGTAATGTAATCCAATGTTTTGTGTTTCGTAATGTTAATTACTTTGCATACGATTTGTGTAGAATCAAGTTTATATAACTAAACAGACAGACGTGCTGCTGGGGAGTTTGTTCCACCACTTCTTCTTCCCAGCTAAAGCACTAGGAAGTGGTGACGGGCGGGCATTTTTGGGGGACTGTCTTATGTAACTTTGACGTTCGAAAAGTGCTGATTTTCAGCCTAGTTTGAATAAATGACTTTTGATTTTGATTCATTCGAAAGCAAGTGGTTACGATGAAATTCGCACTGACATTGTAAAATTATCAGTAAATATGATTCTGGAACCTCTTTTATATGTTATTAACCTCTCACTAGAACAGGGAATATTTCCTGATATATTAAAGAAATCAGTAGTGAAACTATTTTATAAAAAGGGCAATAAAACACAAATGGACAATTACCGGCCCATTTTACTAATACCTATATTTTCAAAAAAAAATTGAGAAAGTATTTTTCAATAAATTATTAAACTTCATTGAAATCACCAAATTATAAAGGATAAACAAAATGGTTTTCGCAGGAATAAAAGCACACCTTTAGCAGCCTTTCAACAATTAATAAAATCAATTACGGAGTGTATTGATAGTAAAATTCCTGTTTCAGTACTTTTTATGGACATGAGTAAGGCGTTTGATCATGTCAGTCATGATTGGTTATTAGAAAAAGTTTCCAGATACGGAGTAAGAGGAAAGGCATACGACTGGCTAAAGTCATATGTAACTAATCGAGTACAGGCGTAGAAGTATCAAGTTATAATAATCAAGCCAAAACGCGAGAGTTATTTCAGTTTTCGTTTTTATTAAATAGTTACGGCGTGCCTCAAGGCAGTATTTTAGGTCCGCCACTATTCTTGCTCTACATTAATGTTTTTGTAAATACCTTGAGTCATAAATGTGTCTTATTTGCGGACGATACCACTATTATATTAAAAGGCACCGATAAAAGTACCTATGAACAGAAAATAAACACGGCTCTCCAAACGTCCATAGAATGGCTAAAAGCTAACAATTTAAAGGTCAACATTAGCAAAACAAAATTTATGCAATTTCATACTTACCGAACAAAACCGTTGAACCAAAATATAATATATAAAGGGAACGTCTTGACAGAAACTGACACAGTTAAATTTCTTGGAATATCATTAGATAAATTTTGTTCTTGGAAAGGCCATGTCAATGACGCTTGCGGTAAAATGAATAGTTTTGTCTCACCCTCTGAGGCGTATTAGTTGCGAGATATCTAGAAACGCTGCAATTACTGCATATCACGGCTATATATCCTCCATTTTGCGGTATGGTATTATTCTTTGGGGTCGCTGTGTGGAAATTAATCAAGCATTTGTAATGCAGAAAAAGTGTTTAAGGGCTATATTTGGGTTGAAACAAATAGATTCTTGTCGCCCATTCTTTAGAAAATATAAGATTCTTACTTTACCGTGTATTTATATCTTGGAATCCTGCATATTTGTTTTCAAGCACAAGAGCCTTTTTCAGCAAGCGACAAGCTACTATGCCCCTCGATCTCATAATATTAACAAGTTATATAAACCCAAGACGAATCTCACTCTCACAACGAACAACATTTAAATCATGTGTATAAAATTGTATAATAAAATTCCAAGTACTTTAACGTCACTCCATTTTTTTAAGTTTAAGCGTATGCTTACAAACATATTAATTAATAAATGCTTTTATAGTATACTTGAGTTCCTAGATTATAAGTTGTAATTGTAGTATCATGTCCTATTATAGATAATAATTGTTACCAAATAGGAATCGATTTATATCTCTAGTGACATTCTCTAATGACTATAAATTGTAAAATTTGCACGCCGACATTAATGGCAGAATAAAAGATTCGTATACTTTATCTTTTAGATCCCTCTGTACCTTATTTACGCAAATAAATGATTTTGATTGATTTTGATGAAGTGGCAAGAAGTACTGTCAAAGCAAGCCTTTCATCTATTCACCATATTTATGTTGACTATATTAATATTTTGCTCCCAAGTTCACATGCTAGTGCAGTCACATTTAAACGTTAAAGACGTGTCGCGAGTGAAACAGTTACTTTTACGGATATAATTCTTCTTCACTCTGGTATCTCCACAATTGTAAGCCAGTCTAGTACCGAATAAATGCCTATTCCGGCCCGTTTGCTTACAGAGTTAAAAATATTTGTAATATGTAATACATGAAAAAACATAATTATATCGAAAGGGTTGCCTAATGACCTTAACTCAAGACCATTTAAAATTGCGACAACCGTGAGTGACTTCACCGATTTTTCTTAGACAACGTTATATCATCGTGTTGGTTATAAAATAACCAACAATACGATCTTCACTTAATATACTTCTACATAATAAAATATTATGTATCTTAGTTTTTTTTTTCAGTACATATTTATTAAGAAAACAGATGAGTGTATATTTATAATGTCAACTCATGTACCTTACAACCTTGTTGTAGGGACAAAAAGATAGTCATCCTAACAGATTCTTGGCCCTTATGCTTTGTAGTTCAATTCAATTTTGATTTCGTTTGGTTTATTTATTTATTTATTTATTTGCATCAGACACAACGATCCATACTTGAGTTAGTAAGTACACTTAAAAGTAATGTTAGTATCAAAATAATCAGAGACAATAATACACACCACACAATAATATCTTATTTAAGTTGTACACAAAATAAAATTTAACTTAAATTAACACAAGCATTTTTCGTCAAATTAAAATCAATGTAAAAAGTCCGTAATCAAATTTAAAAATAAAATAAGTTAATGTCATTAATCAAACCATCATTATAAAATAAAACACGTTAAATCAACATTTGAATAAAATAGAGATAAATAAATTGAATTGAATTGAAAAACACATAAAAAAAAACACAATAAAACACATTATTTCCGTTAATTTTTTTACCAATATCATTTATATAAATAATAAATAACAAAGGACCCAAAATTGATCCCTGGGGAACTCCAGATGTTGCCAAAATGTGTTAGAATGGTACCCGTTACTTACTATAGTTTGACTGCGATTACTAATATAAGACTGGAACCAGCGCAATAGATTGCCTCTGATGCCATTAAATGAAATTTTGCTCAACAATATTTTATGATCAACTCTGTCAAAGGCTTTTTTAAAATCAGTGTAAATTGTGTCAGTTTGGGCTCTGATTTCCATATTATTAAACAAGTAGGTAGTAAAAATCATTAAATTGGTGACAGTGCTTTTTTGTTTCACAAAGCCATGTTGCTCCGGAATTATATAATGTTGAATGTATGAATACATCTCGTGGTGAACAAACTTTTCAAATAGTTTAGCCAGTGTACAAAGAAGAGAAATAGGTCGATAATTCTCAATGTTTTGTCTGGGACCACCTTTATAAACAGGGACTATATTAGCTTTTTTCCAGACGTCAGGGAACGAACCATTGCTAATACATTGATTGAAAATCCTAAATAATGGTTTGCATAATGTATTCGCTGACCATTTCAAAAAGCAAGGAGGTATCCCATCCAGTCCCGGCCCTTTATTTAAGTTTAGCATCTTTAATTGTTTGCAAACTAGCGGAAGGCTAAACTGTAAGCTACAAAGAGATGTATCATTGGCATCAGATTGATCAGACGCTGGGCTCCAGTCAGGTGTTAGACTAGATGGTTCGTAAACGGACTGGAAAAAGGATGAAAAGAAGTTACATATTTTAATAGGGTCACTGGACGTATCGTCTTTATAATACATTCTGGATGGTATCCCAGATTTGCCTTTGCGATTAGCAATGTATGTCCAAAAGTGTTTGACGTTTTTGGGAATACTATCCTCAACACTATTCATATAAATGCAATAGCATTTAGTACACTCTGTTTTAAAACGATCTCTATATAAAGAAAAAATTTAATAGTCAGATAATTTCATATATTTCTTCCACTTTGTCCAGGCCTTTTTTTTGTAATTAAAAATGTATATAAGCGCTTTTGAAAACCATACGGAAAATTTTGAGTTTTTCGGTTTGGAAAGAGGGACTCGAGATTTGATTATACCGTATAGGTGATCATAGAAAACTTCTACGTTTTTTTTCGGCTGACTCACAATCTAATTCTATGTCCCAATCAATTTCATCAATATCTCTATTAATAAGGATATAGTCAGCCTTTCGGAAATTATATTTAGGCGTACATAGTGGACGTATGGAAATAAGTTTAAGATTTAAAGAAAGAAGAGTGTACAAAGGAGGATGTTGATTATCAGCCTGAACCAGTTCCTGATTAGGTTTGTACACATGGCAATCAGTATTAGAGATAAGAAGGTCCAGTGTTCGCCCGTTTAAATTAGTTAGATGGTTATATTGCTGAACATCGTGAACAGTCATAAAGCTTCTTAAACGGTGACAAATTGTAGAATTGCCCATGCAAGTAAGCGAGTTAAGAGCAGGATTAGGTTTCGCCCAATTGGCCGTCGGTATGGTATAATCTCCGAGTAACAGTAAATTGTCGATATTAATTGAATTAATTAAATTATCCATTAAATCAAAATGTAAATTATACACTGCAAGTGGCGAACCATTTGGAATATAAACCGCACTGATGAGAGTTTGCGTGGTAGCGTTATTACTAGGGATTGTTAAAACAACTTGTTCAAAGTGTTTATCTAAAATATTTTGCGACGGAAGCGAGATACTAACAGGGTAGTATTTTCGTAATACAGCTACCAACACACCTCCCCCATCTGACTTATTAGTTGCATTTCTATTACGATCACAGCGAAAGACAATATAGCAATCATCAATAAATTCGTTATTGTTTATTGAAGGGATTAACCATGTTTCTGTCAGAATAATAACATCAAAACAATTACATAGAATACTCATGTAAACAGTGTTCAGTTTTGTGCGTATACCTCTACTATTTTGATAATATATAGAAAACTTACTTACTTACTTTTAGCCATTGCAATTGTCTTAAATATTATTATTACCTTTTTTACTTAAATGATTAATTAATATTGTTAGCTGCAATTTTACATAAATCGTTTTTGGTTTTTATGGCTATAGTAGGAGAGGTTTCGCAGCGCTTAGCAAGTATGGTAGTGCTTAACCCAAACAAATTTAAAATTATATTTCTTAGCCGCCTCGCGAGTTTCTCGTAACAGTTGTTTTTTATGGAGAGTCAAGTGCTCATTAACATAGACAACACGAGATGCGCCTGAAATGCCTAAGTCAGTTGAAGTGAGACCTTTTTTGAGTCGGTAAGCGCTCAGTATATTATCTCTTAGAGAACGGGTTCTAAACATGGCAATTATATTCTTTGGCCTTTCGTTGGGAGCCTCATGAGGGACACGATGTATGGTGGTTATATCATTACGTGGTATAGCTGAATTGATTTTTTTGCCGATTTCTTCCAGTAAAATGAATAAGTTCTCCTCCCGCGCCGTTCCGGAATATTAGATAACTCCAAGTTACACTGTCTGGCTTGCTGCTCCAGGTAGTCTATTTTGGTTTCCAGAGCCTTTAATGCGCTTTCATTTGAAAGCCGTTCTTCCAAGCTGTTAAATTGTTTTTGGAAGTCCTCATACTGGTTTGAGATGAATTGAGCAGATGATTTCGTTTCAGCGACCTCCTCAGATAATCCAGCTACAATTGCCTTAATTTTGACACTTTCAGAGCGAAGACAGTCCATTTCTTTTTTTGTATCCTTCATGTACGTCTCCAAGTCACTCCTTATATTCTTTTTGTTGTCATTAATAACCAATAAGTTGGCATCCGAACTAGACTTCCATTCACCAAGAGTGTTCTTCAGATCGGTATGCATAGTCGCAATTTGTGTAGCATGTTCACACTCTGGCTGCTTACGTTTACGAGTCGTAATATTTAGCTCACCTTCCGATGATATTTTTGCTAGGTCCGGCTCAGAAGTCGATTGCTCTGATCGTAGTGCGGGTTTAGGTGGTGTTCGCTTTGTGGTAAACATTATCTGTTACACGATCTTGCTATAGTAGCAATAAGCAATAAGTGACGAGAGCGTAGAGTTGCTATTAGCTTTAGCGTAGTAACAAGAGCGTAGAATTGCTGTTAGCTTTAGCGTAGGCGTTACGACCAAGCAGCAGTAGCGTAGTGACGTAGCAGTGTAGAAGCGGTGCGCGTAATTGGCTCGTTAATTTCGACGCGCGGTGACTAACCTTGGTGGCGCGAGTGGCCGGCTGCGAATCCGTGCGTCGTCGGTTCAAATCCGGGTGGGGGACCCAGTTGAGGTCGAAGCACACAAAAACTATTTGTTTCTTTCTAGGACAGCCCACTGGGCGGGACCAGTCCTCAGTAACACTTAAAGAGTAAGCGAGAAATGGATTTTACACCAAACAGCCAATCACAAATTAACACTTTTAGAAAGCAACAGCACGTCCACACTGTACTCAGTCGCAAGACGGAATGGAATACGTGAAAGTTATAACGTGAACGGAATGGTTATAAGTGTGGCAACTGTTATCTGCAAGAAAAAATTAAGGATAATAAAATACTATAACTTTATATCAAAATACTATTAATATATATCAATATATACAACATTATTTTTAGTATATGCGAAACCTGAATATAGTTTGTTCAGAATAAGTATCTAACTCGATTCCAATAATTTTTAAACCATGTTATATTTTTCCCAAAATTATTTAAAAAAGTTAAAAGTTGGATACCGAGCAAGTTTGAGTACTTATCGCAATAATTTAGGTACCTACTACCAAATTATTATTATCAATGAGCTCAAGACGAAGCTGGAGGCTCGTGCTGCGTGGTGTCCGCGTTTTTGTGCGGACAACTAGGTAACACAACATGCTTATAACTTTGTGATTTTTCATGATACAGTTTTTTTCTGTACATAGATTCTTTACATAAAAATACTAGACACGTGTATCAGGTTTCGCATATACTAAAACTAATGTTGTATATATATATGTAAATAGAAATTTACACGGATATACTAAAATAAAAAGACAAACAATGAAGAAAACATTGAGCATTGATTTTTTTTTTATTTATTGCATTGAGTGATGAAATGTAATTGTCAAGGTTGGCAATGTCTGACTGAGCGTATAGTTGCAAGTGATCAGCGTACAGATGGTAAGAACATTTGAGGACAGCAGTAATGGAGTTTATAAATAATGAGAATAAGAGAGGAGAGAGTATACTTGTGGAACGCCAGTTACCAGGTCGCACCAGTCAGAGCAATCCTGATCAGCGCGCACCGCCTGTTGGCGACCACGAAGATATGATGAAAACCAATTACATGACAACGAAGAGAGTCCAATTTGAGACAAGGCGAATGAAGGATAGGACAAGGCAGATTCGCCAGGAGAATGTCGTGATCAACGGTGTTAAAAGCATTGGAAAAATAAATGAATTTAAATTTGAATTTGAAAAATCTATTAAAACTATGACCGTTAATTTCGAATTCTCCAGGCCATCCCTTATATCTTCAGTAACTTTAAGCAGAGCTGTGGTTGTGCTGTGGCCAGGCCGAAAACCGGATTGGAAACTGGACAAAAGGTTATTCTTAAATACATAGGAATATATTTGATTATGGGCAACTGCTTCTAGGATCTTAAAAAGGAAAGGGAGAATGGAGATCGGCCTGAAGTGATTAGCTAAACTAGGGTTGGAAATTTTACGGAGAGGGATAATATAAGCCTTACTCCACAATGCAGGAAAAACACCAGTCTGCAGAGATGAATTGATGATGTGCGTAATAATTGGAATTTAGTTCTCAAACATAAAAGATAACATAGTTCGACTGACCCCATCCCAGCCCACAGCCTTAGACTTAATTGAGGTAAAATATTTAAGGATCTCAACGTTAGTCACAGGGGAGAAACAAAAAGAGTCAGGAGGAAACATTGGGTTGGAAGTAATTTCAAGGATAGTTTTATTCTTAACGTGGACTGCAAACGTAGCAGACGTTGAGAAATGTTTATTAAGAACGTTTAAGGGCAGATTAAGAGATACAATACTAGAGGGGGACTTTGTTATGCCAAGTGATTTGAGAAACTTCCAAATATCAGCCGGTGAAGAATTGAGGACATTTTCACAAATGTATCGGCGTTTAGATGCTCTTTCCATCTGGTTGCAGCGGTTTCTAGCCAACTTGTACAGGTTCCAGTTCTCCTCACTGCGGTCCCGCCTATATTTTCTAAAAGCCCGGTCACGTCGTCTCATTGCCAACCGAACTCCAGGGGTAATCCATGGAGCTGGGGGACGCTTGACGCGAACAGCCCTCAGTAGCGCATGCGTGTCAATGAGCTGGAGAACATTTTTGTTGAATATTTCCACTTTCTGATCCACTGATAATGACTGGGCAATATCGACCCAATCAAGAGCTTGTGCATCGGTATTGAGTTTTACTTTGTCTAATCTTACGAAATTCCGGATAAAAACAATAGCAGGCCGCTGCTTTGGGGGTTTAATTTTGTAATGACAGATAAATCAGGTCCTGTCTGGATAAACCAGGCGTAGCGATCTGAACATGGTTGGCAACGAGATCCACAGAAGATACAAGCATGAGATCGAGCCAGGAATCGCTTGAGTCAAAGTTATGATGGGTCGGATTAAGTTTAAGAAGTGATAGACTCAACGACTCCTGGCCTACGTGAGCCTACGTGATCTAGTGTTATCCTTCAAGAGGTCAGTGTTAAAATCACCCATGACTATTAGAGGTTTGTGCTCTGAGGAAATAGATTCGAAAAGAGATTCTAGAGTAGAGAAGTAATCTATAGCAGGTGGGCAGTAAACAACTCCTAGAGCGGCCTTAACCCCTTTAACAACAATTTCAAGAAATAAGTATTCAGGGTTGCTATTAAAAGTTGGGGATGAAAACGATAAGATTTTGTAGGGGATATCACTGCGTAGGTAAATGGCAACACCCCCAGCTCTTTTCCCTGTACGATCGTTTCGAATTAAAATAAAGCCAGGTAGGCCGTACAGGTTAGAGGAAAGTTCAGGTTTTAGCCAACTTTCGTACACTAAAACAGCATGCAAAGTGACGTCAGAAAATAAATCTAAAATCTCAGAATGGTGCTGAGGAATGCTCTGAGCATTGACATGACATATATGAAAACACTTATTAAATCGCTGGCACTCACTACTCAGAAAGCTATTCACGGACAGAGAATTGTCAAGAGTTGAAAAAGATTTAGAAGAACATGAATAAAAAGAGTCGTCGTCAGACATAATTATTATAAAATTAATAAAATAAATATAATATACGCTAAAAAATAATAAATAATATGACTTTAAATGTGAAATAAATAAAATTCAGAATTAATTGCATAACCTGCCGGCAGACTATTTTATCGAACAGTCAATTTCTGTGTGATTATTGTATGCCCTACGGGCGGGACATAGCTGATCAAAATTTTCAACTATTTAAGAACTGTACCTACCTATGATCCACAATAAAATATTTTGAATTTGAATTTGAATTTGAGACTGTTGACAAAATAAAACTAATGCGTGTTTCCGAACGTAACCGAAATAATACGCCGTAGACAGTGACAAGTGAGTGACATTACAGATACACAATAATGACTGTCATTAACAAAGAAAACATAAAACAGTAAATAAATAAAGCGTCGGTACGCGAATAAAGTTACCGTGACGTGTTCCTACCAATATCGGCGTACAGAAAACTAGCTATATGGCTATTAACCCGACAAAAAGGAAAAAGAATAATGAGAGTAAACTAAACAAACCAAGTTACTTTTTCCTTGCTAAGCGCCTTGACCGAGCGTGAGCCTGCCCCGGCGCCGGGCTGGTGTTATTCGAGACAGGGTTGGAATCCGGAGGAACCACTTGATCCAGCGATCTGCCATGCTCCGCTCCCAGTGCGATGACTTCCTCAACAGTGAAGACCCGACGACGTTTGCCATTACGTTAATGTTTCCGTCCATAGTCCACACATCAGTCACACCGAACAACTTGCGAGCTGTTGTAAAAGCGGACTGCCGCTGACGAGTGAGGAACTCAGACACCACATAAGACACACCTTCAGTTTGGTCTTGGTTTTCCAGATCTGGCTGAAGAATCCGTGAACCGGAGCAGGATAGGTCTGGAGTGACCTTCTGAAGACGTGCCCAACCTGTGGCATACCGTTAACGAAGAGGGTGACAGATCAGCAATGCCAAGTTTATCCTGCAGAATAGATGCCACGCTTTCTGGGAGTTGCTCACCAGGCTTCTCAGGCACACCTCCAAGCAGCAAGAACTTTTTCCTGTGATTCATCTCAATGACGTCAACACTCCTGCTCACCTCAGCAATCTGCAGATGCAGTGCACTGAGGACACTCCACACATGCTCTTTGAAGACTGCAAAATCCTTGTGAAGCCCACTTAGGTCTGCACCCGCTGATGATTTTTTCAGGTGTTCTTCAAAATCGGCCATCCGTTGGTTGAGGGATGTTATTTCCAAGCGCTGTGTCTCCGCAATGTCAGCTATTAAGCTCATGACAGTGACTTCAAGTGTTCAAGTGCAGTAGTCAGTGAGGCCAAAGTTCAAGTGACAGCTCAAGCCAGCAAGTAAATGCAATTAACACTGATTAGGGCATGTTTATGATACTGCCCACACAATATGTGCTTAATCGTATGTTAATTTGAAATCATCATCATCATCATCATTTCAGCCGAAAGACGTCAACTGCTGGACATAGGCCTCCCCAAGGGGGGGTTTTGCCATAATCGCCACGCTTGGCAGGCGGGTTGGCGATCGCAGTATGTTTGTTATAAAAAGAATCACAGAGAACGCTGCTGCCCATTCACTGGTAAGTCCCTTAGTCGCCTCTTACGACACCCACGGGAAGATATGGGATGGTGCTATTCTTTACGTCCGGACACCATACAGAACAAATGTTAATTTGAAATATTAGGTAGGAATTTTAATTCAAATAATGAAAATACAATTAAAAATTAAAATAAACAATATGGGAACATGTTTACTTTTGTGCACAAACCCGAATATATATAATATATACATAGAATATAGATATAATAATTTCTTATGAATAAAGTTAAAGCATTGGTAAAATGTTTGAATCTGGTCGTTCGAAGGTGTTCTGAACTGACGAAAGTCGTTGTGTGCTGTCTACAGGTGCTGTCAAACTCAATGTTTTGAATTTCACCTGTCGCTTCCAATAAAAATAATAGCAGTTATTGAAATTAATTTGAAACTATTTTGTTGTGTCGTTGATCTTAGTTTTGCACAACTATAATAGGTTCAGGTTGTTTCTCTGCATCATTAGGTCCCAAATATAAATTCGTCTTTATTGTCCTTGTCGGAGGGTGGATGACTGTAGTGTATGATTTCTGATGTGTCTTGATTGAAACAAAACAATGAAAAATATTTAGTTATCTTTATCATGTCTTTTGTATCTTACTACTATTATAAATGCGAAAGTTTGGATGAATGGATGGTTTTTTGTTACTCAATCACGCCAGAACGGCTGAACGTCGTGCTAAGTTATTAACTTAGGAGGATGAGCAATATTGCTTATGTCCATATTCCGCATTTGTTTGACAACTGACAACTGTCATAACATGCATTAGAATAGAACGGCTATTTTAGCCCATTTGTCATCGAAGCGAAGTGAGGTAGGCTGACGGTTCACAGACCTCCCTGTAAACCAGGGATCGCAATTTCGAGGAACATGGTTGGCGAGTTCGATCCCGAGCCGGTTTTCACTTTTGTAACCAGATATTTTGTTTTGTTCTAATGCTTTATGATTTTTAAATCATTATAAAGTAGATTAATATGCTTTTTTATTTTTTTAACCATTCAAAAGACAGTTAATCATAAATTAACAAATATTAATTGACCAATTTTTACTGGCTGAAAAAAATCTCTAAAAACTTTAAAATAAAAACAAAAATTAAAATTTGATAAAACCAACGACGTTGTAAATTTGTTCCGTGCGGGAATCTAACCCGCGACACGCAGCGCTGCAGTCAATCGCTCAGCCACTGCGCCAACTGTGCCGTCACATTGCATTTGTGTTGAATCTTCTGATGGCCCAACTCCGCAAGGATATATACAACATTAGTTTTAGTATATGCGAAATCTGAAACACGTGTCTAGTATTTTTATGTAAAGAATCTATGTACAAAATTTCAAAACTGTATCATGAAAAATCACAAAGTTCTAAGCTTGTTCTGTTACCTGATTGTCCGCACCAAAACGTGGTCACCACGCTACGCACCCGCGCGCGCGCCTCCAGCGTCGTCTTGAGCTCATTGATAATAATAATTTGGCAGTAGGTACCTAAATTACTGCGATAGGTACTTAATGTCAACCGGGATCCAACAAGTAATTTTTTTTTAATATTTTTGACACAATATAGAACATGGTTTAAAAATTATTGGCATCGATTCAGTTACTTATTCTGAATAAACTTTATTCAGGTTTCGCATATACTAAAAATAATGTTGTATATACAGCTTCAAAGTTTATAGACAGTTAAACTCACAAACAGCTAGACCCGGAACAACTACCTGTAGGCCATACAAAAATGTGTTCCGTGCGGGAATCGAACCCGATACTCGCAGCGCAGCAGCCATTCGCTCAGCCACTGCGCCAACGGTGCCGTCACAAAGCTGTGGTTGTGGCTCCCTCGGACATTTTGGAGGTTAATATAAAAATTAAGGGTGGTTGTGTAAGGGGTAGTGCTGTCGCCAAAGTACGAGTGGGTCAAACCAATTAAAAAAAAAAATATGATGGTCGGCGTCGACATCCATAGACCCTGTGATGCCTAATGATGATAGTACTGCCTACCCCGTTAAATTTCTCAACTCCCTGGGGTTAACTCCCAGACTGTACAATGAAACCAGGCTTGGTATCAGAGCTGGGCAGTAATATTATAATAGCCACCATTATTACTGGAGTGGCTAAAGGAGAGAGTGGTTTAATTCCCCGCATACCCGTTATTCCAAATAACTTGCCGTTTCAATTTAAGAAGTTGCAATTTCCCTTAAAATTGACTGTTACAATGACGGTCGACAAATTCCAAGGAAAAACCTTAAAAGTGGCAGGCATTCATTTGCGCACTTCATGCTTCTCACACGGTCATTAAACAAATCATTTAATGTTGTATACAAAACAGTATTAGAATAATTAAATAAATAGCGCCCAACAAGGCCTTTGAGTGTTCACTTTGAAAAAAAGTCGTATGGCACTATAATGTTCCGGTTTTTAAGCCATATCGTCGCATCAACGCCTTTTAATTTTGTTTCAGACCTCTGCCGCTCAGAATTACAGCGCCCAAAACGACGCCTTTTGTAGTAATCACACACATTATCACATTTTGATCTGGCCTTCAGTTCTCACACATAACGTCCCGCCTGTAATCCTAGAAAGGTTAGGCACAGGTGTGTACCTAATCGTACACCCACATTTCACCAGTTATGTTGAAGTCCCATGTAATAGGGGGCGAGCCTATTGCCATCGATCGGGCACAAATCCAGACTCCGTAGCTGCTACTGAGAAATTCCTGATGGAATAACCAAACAACACTTTACTCAACCTGGGAATCGAACACGCATACACAACAAAATTTCGACGCGAACGAAGTCGTGGGCAACAGCTAGTATTAAATAAAATATTATAATAGTATTCATAATACTACTTTTAATGAAACACTTAAAAAAACCTAAAAATACTTAAACACACGATACTCATTAAAATACATTCAATCAAAGTATTTTTTAAAAAGAACAACTGTAAAACTAAAAATAATTGAAAGATAATATTTATTCTGCGCTAGTTTTCTTTTTTTTATCTTCGTCATCATCCTGTTCAACTGTTACAAGTTCACTTGAATCTTCCGTGGTTTCACCTTTATTCTGCACATGTTCACTTTCATCTTAAGGCATTGTTTTGTGGTGTTCGCCCTCAATACCATCAGAACCAACTTTTCCAGAGATTATAGATTTTGGACTATCTGTGCCTAACCAAGTTAAATTAGAGTCCATGCCGCTCAGTTTTTGTGTGGATAATTGAGATAATGCTAAATCTTGCATCAATGATTTCTGCACCTGAGCTCTACTAAGATCTAGCAATTTCGATACGTCATTCACGCTACCCTCACTTTCTTCAGACTCCACTGTGCTAGCGCTATAACTTGAATGTAATGATGTAACCGTAAATGAAGCCAGACTCTCTTTATCTGTTGGTAGGGAAATGTTTTCATCTACGGGCAACAGTTCAATACTTGGTATAGTTTTTATACTTTCCTTTGACGATGATAGAGGGGAGGAGACAGATATACCGCTACGGTTTTCTTCAAATGATATAATTGATGCTGTTTTATCTCCACCCGCTGCTTCAACTATTGCTTCCCATTTTCTGGAGGGAACTGATTTAACGTCAAAGCCAAGATCTCCTTTTTCATAGATATTGCTAAGTGAAATTAAGGATTCCATAGATTCAGCTCGGGCTGCATCAGGATATTGATTTATAACTGCAAGAATTCTTCTAAGTACGATTTTTCTGTCTAAAGTTTCACGAGAACGATCCAAAGTGGCCCAGTGACCCATTTTTAGTGCCGCTTGTACTGCGAATCTTGATTCTTTAAGAATATTCCTTAATATTTCACATTCTCTTAGTAGTTTCGCTGTTTCAATGAGGGTTTTTTTTTGTTTAACCAGAGTGGCGTGCATGTTTTGCTCCAATACACGCACTTTTAGTGAAAGCCTTTCATTTGTTTTCGACAACCTCTGAATTTTTCCTTTCATTTTTTCAGTATCGAATTGATTCTTATCATAAAAAGCTTTTTGTTTCCTCACATCTTCGAACGCTGCTTTCAATTGACCGATAACTTTAAGACGCACAATACTTGTATTCATTGCTTTATCTCGTTCTTCTTCAGCTACTTTTATTGCACAATGAGAAGCTATCTCATCTTCTCTAAACTTTTCATTTTGCTCATCTACTTTTGCTTGCGTCATTAACAGAGTATCTAATTGATTATTTAAAGCAATATTTTCTCGAATCAACCTGTGCGTGGACGCAGTAATCCTCAATTCACTTGCATCTTGAAATTCTTGTGCCAACTGTAGAAGCCTTACTTCCATTTCTTTCGTCAACATGTCTTTACCAATTAATAACTGTTTTTCAGTATCATATATTTTTCTTTTGTATTTCATTTCTTGTTCTTCAAATACATGCTCTTGTCTTTCGAACTTCTTCGTTAGATCTTCTCTTATAGCGCGAAACTCTTCAAGCGTGTTTAATTTACTGACTATTAGTTTATTTTCAGAAGTAAGCTGATCTTTCGTTCTCGAGAAATTCCTTTCTAATTCATCGACGGTCTTTTTGAATTCTGCTGTTTCTTTCAACCTTAATTCCTTTAAACTTCTGACTTTTTGTTTTAGTTCAGCATTTTCTTCACTTTTTATATTTAGAGTTTTTTTTAAATATGCAATAACCTCAGCTTTATCCTCTTCGAGATGATCGTATGCCGTTTGTAATGCTTCATTACGGATTTTATAGTCGTGGTCTGCTTGTTCGAGGCGAGCAAGTTTCCGCTTACAGTCGGTTAACTGAAGTTCATAAAATGCTCTTTCAACTTCGGAATATGCGACTATTCCCTGATCTGTTGTAAGTGCTCCCTTTACTGGTTTGAGTGGTGACATAGCCTTGTAGAATTTATTAATTAGTAAAAAATGTATAAATTAAACATAATAGCTGTACCAAGAATACTGAATTCAGTAAACGCAAAACAAAAGAGTAGGATACTTATACAGTTCACTGTCTGTTTGACGTTAGATCCTACCATAATGATTTTCTCTTTGGCAAATATTAGGTTGATATTATAATTAAGAAGGTATACTGATTGAAACCTTATTGGTCTAAAATTCACGCTCTATCTACATATAAAGCGATGTTTAGACACTGTCGCCGAAAATTGTCATAAGGACATGAAATGAGTCATGTAACGGGAGTAACGGGACCACCGAACGCAACCGACCGCGACCGGTCTTCAAAGTCCACCCTTGCCAGTTGCTCATTTTTTAAACGGTTGCTGCCTTACGCCATTTAACACTACAGTAGGAACACGCAACGACATTTTTACATCGCTAGCAACAACTCCGCAAGCCAAAGCTGTCGTACAATGGCAGAATTTATAAATGCACACGAACCCAAATACTCTGCAAACAAACACTATTAGAAATATATACAGATACAGTAAGTAATGACACACGCCATAATGTCATAATTTCCCAAAATTTGATTCAACAGGTTCGATTTTTGGCTAGGAATATTGATTTTTCAAAATTTCAATGATGCAATTTTACTTTTCATTAAAATCGTGCTCGAGACTCCTTTGAGCATTTTTCGATATTCCTTAAAGTTTCGGATTTCGCCATCCACGCCCACTTGAAAAATTCACCTGTATACCACCAGTTACCCTTCAATTTGACCTTATCCTGTAATGTGCTGTAACGGTTTGTATGAGGGTTGTACAAAAGATGAGATGTACTACCCGAATCTTTTGGCACGTGGCCAAAATCGGGCTAGGAAGCATACTATCTGGCAGCACCACCAATTTTGTTCAATTTCTCGCAAACCCATATAGTACTCTTTATTCATCGCTTACAATAATGAACATAATATTAGCAAGCTGGCAAAACTAAACGTCAACAGACGTCTTGTAATTTTATCCATTATTATTCTCTTTATTTATATTTTTACAAATTATTTACATTTTTAAATATTCCTTAATAAAAAAAAATATAAAAAACATTAAAAAAAATAAAAAATTGTAGCACACCGGTATCGGGAACAGGGTCCAAGCTACCGGTGGTCAGGGCTCCAGAGAGAGGAACCTCCTAACAATACGAGCCGTGTCCAGAAGTACCGCTTTCTGAGTCAAGGGTGATCCAGCTGCCTAACGAGAGCCTCCTCAGGTATTGGTCGAGGCTCTTGGCAATTAAGCCATGGGCTGATACGACTATCGGCACAATGATCGCTGAGTCCACATCACACATGTCAACAACCTCGCGAGCTAAGTCAAGATACTTGATTTTCTTATCTTTCTCGGCTTTCACGAGGTTCTCATCATGCGGGACCATTATCGTTAAATAATTATTTTTAAACAGTCTGGAAACTAATCTCCCTTTTTATATATTATAATTTCTCCATTTTTTTACTATAACAATAGTAAAATGAAGCCATTTTATAAAAATACACACAAAAGAAAAAAATATGAACAAGAATGACGTATGTCATAGCTACATAAAATTGGAAAAACACAAATGAAATCAAGAAAATGTAGACCAGAGCAGCAGCAAGACGCGCGAGCCTATCGCCTCCGGACCCGTCGCTCAGCTCCGCCTCGCCCCCGCTGGAATTCAGCCGCGTCGTGAGTGCTGTGACACCGGCCGTGGCAGTTGCGTCGAGCTCGAGCGACGAGTATTTCTCTCCGCCCACTACACCACCACCTGTTCGTAGGCGGGGATCAGCCCCCAAGACGTAGTTCGTGCAGTCCGTCCGTTGCCTAACTGGAAATCTCCAGGGCCGGATGGGCTGCACAACTTCTGGTTTACAAGGTCGCACGCTCGCCTGGCGATCCTGTTCCAGTCAGCCTTAGAGTCAGGGTCGCTGCCAGAGTTCCTGACAACAGGTATAACCCACCTGCTCCATAAATCGGGTAGTACTGCGGAGGCCAAAAATTATAGACCGATTACCTGTCTTCCAACGGTTTATAAAGTTCTTACATCCATTTTGAGAGGTAAAATTAACAAACACATTGATGACAATTCTGTCATGTCCGCTTCTCAAAATGGATGTAGGAACGGATCCCGCGGTACTAAGGAGCTACTCTTCATTGATATGGCCATTAGTCAACAGGTTCGCCGTTCCCGAAGGGATCTATCGACATGTTGGATAGACTATAAGAAGACCTATGACTCGGTGCCACATACATGGCTCATGAGGGTGCTAGAGTTGTATAAAGTTGATGCAACTCTGCGCACCTTCCTGATGTCATGTATGGGGCAATGGAGGACAGTCCTTCGCTATCCAGAATGTTGGCAAATCCAGAGGAATAGCGAGCCGATAAGGATAGAGCGAGGTATATTTCAGGGCGATAGTTTGAGTCCACTTTAGTTCTGCTTAGCCTTGAATCCTCTTAGAACGCTGCTGGAGGATTCAGGTCTAGGCTATCGGTTGAGGAGAGGTGGTCAAGTTATATCTCACCTCCTTTACATGGATGACCTGAAACTCTTTGCCCCCAACGATTTGCAACTGATTGAGCTACTGAAGGTAACTGAAACTTTCAGTAGCTCCATCAGGATGGAATTTGGTGTGGACAAAATATTTTTTATTGTGGACACAATAAAATATTTTGAATTTGAATTTGAATTTGAACAAAAGTGCGGTCATGCATGTAAAGCGAGGGGAATTTGTGAAATCTGTGGGAACCCAGCTCTAGGATTCCATAAATCTTAGATCCCTCTCAGCAACCGAAACCTATAAGTATTTGGGTATGTCGGAAGCGCTGGGCATCAATGTTGCTGACATGAAGCAATCGTTGA
This sequence comes from Noctua fimbriata, assembly GCA_905163415.1. Lineage (NCBI taxonomy): Eukaryota > Metazoa > Arthropoda > Insecta > Lepidoptera > Noctuidae > Noctua > Noctua fimbriata. Next base: position 1,939,340 of record LR990937.1, read on the forward strand.
AGTAGCGCTTCTTTGGCCGCCTGAAAAAAGTATTTAATAGTCTTTTATCAGGCGGAAATAAGGTACGTGCCTTTAACGGTTAGGTCATGCCGGTTTTGATATACTCTTTCGGCATACTCAAACAGAACTAGTCGCCCTGGATAGGAGGGTCCGTACATTGTTGACGGCATATCGAATGTATCACCCACGCTCCTCTGTTATGAGACTGTATATCTCGTGGAGGTGTGGGGGTCGAGGCTTTTTAAACGCTAAGACTCTCCACAATCGCGAGATATGCAGTCTCAGGGAATATTTCCTTGAAACCGACGTGGGGATGCATCGAGATGTGGTCACGGTGGACCCCGCCTTCCCCCGCTTTCCTTGGCTAAAGAGAACCGGCGCAAACCTGTAGTGCTTGACACTAACGACCGCATGGAGGTATGGCAGAGTGAGGAGCTTCTCGGACGCTTTTTTCGGGCCCTGCATGGGCCCGATGTAGACCTATCAGCTTCCGTAGTCTGGCTACGTTCCGGGGACCTCTTCGGAGAAACCGAAAGTTTTGTCTGTGCAATTATGGATGAAGTTATGATGACGAATAACTACCGGAGATTTATTGTGAACGACGGTACGGTTGACATATGTCGAGCATGCCACCGTCCAGGCGAATCAATCCGTCACATTATCTCCGGGTGTTCTCGTCTGGCTAACGGAGAGTACTTGCATAGACACAACCTTGTAGCCAGGATTATCCATCAGCAACTTGCTCTAAAATACAACCTTGTGGAATCGGAAGTGCCGTACTATAAGTATGTGCCCGACCCAGTTCTCGAAAATGGCAGTATCACATTGTACTGGGATCAATCCATCATCACTGACAGGACATAAGAAAATCAGGTATCTCGGCTCGCGAGGTTGTCGACATGTGTGATGTGGACTCAGCGATCATTGTGCCGATAGTCGTTTCAGCCCATGGCTTAATTGCCAAGAGCCTCGACCAATACCTGAGGAGGCTCTCGTTAGGCAGCTGAATCAAGGGCTTGATTCAGAAAGCGGTACACCTAGACACGGCTCGTATTGTTATGAGGTTCCTTTCTCTGGATCCCTGACCGCCGGTAGCTTGGACCTTGTTCCCGATACCGGTGGGCTACAATTTTTTATATTTTTAAATGTTTTTTCATATTGTTTTTTTTTTAAATATAAATAAAGGAAATAACATAATATTATGAATATTTTTATGTATTAACTACGATCGAAATTGCTTTTGTGGCGCGGCCAGAAAGTACCACGCAAAATATCTAAATATCTTGTTTTTTGAATACAATTTCCATGGAACTAGTAAGTTCTAACTATTTCCACAAATGTTTACCAATATTGTCCACTTATCAATGTTCATTGCTCGTTAAAAAGCCTAGAGATCCATGTAGCACTGTACATTAATGACTGTGACAAAATAATAGACGAGCACTTATAATGGGTGTAAAAAGAAGCCGTATCGTATGTAAAACGAAACCCTTCACGAAGCCGAAAAGTCGCTTACCGAGAAAGTCTGTGAAATTATACGTTCGTCAGTATTATATTGTGGATTACTATCGTATTGTTTTATTTAACTTCTCATGTTTTAAAACTAAAAAGTATTTTATTGAAAAATCAAGGCATCACACACAATAATCAAGATAACACAGCATTCGGCGAAAATAATATTTACGCCTAACATAACATTATTGTATAGTTAAGAATTAAAACGAATTAATCTAAAGTGATTATTGTGATTAATAATAAATCTACGTAAATAGTCGAGTAACATAAAATGGTGCCTCTCTTAATTACAGAAACAAACTTCTTTCAATAAATTATTAGATAAGAACCTTGATAAGAGCTTCATATTATAATAATGTGATTAATTAATGATATACCTAATTAATAAAACAACTCCAAGACAATACAAGTACCAGAATGCATACACGTTAAAAACGACTCTACTTTGGTGTAATCAAAAATATAACGCGTGCATACTAACTTATTGACCTCATAAATTACCGATAAAGTAGTTAGAAAAAATGATCTTTCTAAAAGCCTATAAGAAAAAATCTTAATAAATGTTATAGAAAATAATTATGATGCGAATTAAACTTTTTCCAATAAACCCCCAAAAAGTTATAAACAAAAATACAATTTAAAAAATCTGATTAAAATATGTAATACTCGTCTTTTTGCTATCTGTTTTAACCGCTTGAACGCTTGCGCGCGATTCATATTAAGAGGTGTCCAATATTTTATCCTCGTTGAGGCTTTCAATTTCTTCAACACGATCTTCATTCCCGCTCATACTCAGACTTTGTGATATCTCTGATTCTTTCTCTTGATCACCTTTCTCAATTTCATACGTTGCTGAATCTACTGCTGTTTGTTTTTCTTCACTTTCTTGTTCAACACTAGCTAATTTTAACCGAGATTTCGTTTTATTTTCTTGCCCCATTTGTAAATGCATTTGTGACTGCATGTGCACTACAAAGTCACCCATTAAAGATTTTTGCACCTCAATTTTACTGGCGGCTAATTGCTCTTCAAAATCCACTTCTTTAACAATTTCCTCCTCTTCAACCACCTCGCTTTGTGCTGAGGGCAAAAAAGTATCTGCACTGTCTGTTACCAGTACCTCTTTTTTTGTTATCGGAGGTATTACCTTGATACTGGGTATAGTTTTAACGCTGCAGTGTATTGAAGGATCCGACAAAGATGCAATCGTCGGTTCTTCAACTTCAGCTATAACGGCATCTTTTGTGGGAGTAACCATAGCTGCGATGGCAAGTGCTGCTTCTGCAGACTTCTTCTTTGGTTTAGGCACAAAACCAAGATCACCTTCTTCGTAAATTCTGCTAAACGAACCTATTGTGCCAAGGGATTCAGAATGCTCAAGCTCACGGAACTGTGATATGATCTCAAGTAAATGTGACAGTAAAACATGCCTATCCATCACCTCTCGCTTATCATTCACTGAAGCCCATTCATCTAATTTTAAAGCCGCTTGAATAGTAAACGCTGCTTCTTTCAAAGTTTTTCTTAACTTGTCACGTTCTTTGGTCATTTTCGCAGCATCCACGATGGCTTTGTTTTGGTCACTCAACCGGGCATGCAAATTTTGCTCTAGGACTCGGACTTGTTGGCTGAGCTTTTCATTATCGTTAGTCAGTTTTTTTATTTTCACCTGTAATGATTCAAAGTCGTAACTCCTTCTTTCAAATAAGGCTCTTTCTCGTTTGACGGACTCGTATGCAGCTGTTAGCTGCTCAACAACCTTAAGTTGTACAATACTCTTTTTAATAGCCTTATCTCTTTCTTCTTCAGCTAACTCTTTGGAAATTTGTGCTGCTTTCATACTTTCTTTGAAATTCTCGTTTTGTAGAGCTAATTTTCTTTGAGAGGATAAAATAGTTTCCAGTTCATTATTTATAGTTATATTTTCTCTAATAACTCTGTGCGTTGATGCTGCAACTCTTAATTCGGTCGCATCTTGAAAATCTTGAGCAAGCTGTAGAAGTCGTGCTTCCATTTCTTTTTTTAGATTGTCTTTACTAATAATGAACTTTTTCTCAGTGTTGTAGATTAATCTCTTGTATTTCATTTCTTGATCTTGAAATTCTTGCTCTTGGTTTTCAAACTTTCTCATTAAATCGTCACGTATAGCTCTAAACTCTTCTAACGTGTTAAGTTTTCCAGCTAGCAGCTTGTTCTCTGAGGTAAGTTGTTCTTTCATAATCATGAAGTCTTTTTCCAATTGTTTCGTTGTTTCGTTAAAACGATTGTTTTCAATCTCTCTAATTTCCTCAAGACCTCTGACCTTTTCTTTCAGTTCGTTATTTTCTTCGTTCTTTACAGATAGGGTTTTTTTCAGGTAAGCGATGATGTCAGCCCTGTCTTCGTCTAACTTATCGTACGCCTTCTGCAGTTCATCCAGTCGCACTTCGTATTCATCCACAGCGGTTCTGAGCCTTGCCACTTTCCGGTTACTATCAGCTAGCTGGAGTTCCAGAAATGTTCGTTCCACTTCGTTGAACGCTCCACCTTTCTCATCTTCTTTTTTACCTTTGTCTTTTTTAGGTGCCATTATTTAAATATATAGAAAATAAAATGAAACAAGAAAATAAAGTAAAATCGTATGTGTGTGTCTGGTAGGATAAATTTAATCAATAAAACATGGTTGCTACGGTACCCGTAACCTAGTTACAAGCTGTAATGTTTTTGAATAGGATTGGTACAACAAGGCCTTTTAGGCTTCTAAATAAGTTAGGTCAAAGATCTATTGGCGCTTGAAAAGATAAGACGGCGACTTTAGTTCCAATTTCGACCACGCGCCAATATATTTGTGTATTTTTTTTATAGTTGTACATGGATAAACCAAAATAAATATTTGTGAGAGCCAAAAGGTTCTCACAAATATTTGTTTTGGTTTTCACAAATTTTGACACCTTTCGCACTTAACACTTAATTTCATTAGTAATTGCAACGTCCATACTTAAATTTCTGAACAGTGTGACCATTGAAAATACGATACCTATCAATGGCATTCTTCTTTGCTGGAAACCTTGCGTCGTCATGGAAACCAAATAACAAAAACGGGAACGCGGCAACGACAAAATTCATCAAGAAATTGAAGAAATTCATTCAAGCGTATTATCTATGGTCACTGGTATACTTCTCTTTGGTCACGGCTGACGCCAATTGGTGTTAAATTATGTTTCTCATAAATTACTTTATGTTGATACTTCAGGTTTACAAATTACCAGTCCACATGAAGTCCTTACAATTCACTTGAATAGCAACACTCAAAAGTATATTGATATCTAGCGGATGTTGGTAATAGTCATACAAAAATTTTTTGATCCCCAACATTTTCTATTTTGACACATGAATGCTACCTGACAAGCGGGTGTGTGACACAAAGAGTATTATAGTCTATACTAAATAAAATAAAAGTGCACGGTAATAAGCCTTACGCATTTGTATCATTCAACTGTAAGAATTTCAAGCGGTCACTTGTTGATATTCGACGTTTATGTTGAACTGCAGACTTGATAGCCCTTCAGGAAACGTGGCTACTACCAGATGAGTTGTCATACCTAAATGAAGTGGACAGTGACTTCGCGTGTACGGGGACGTTGGCCGTTGATACTACCTCAGGTATACTGAAGGGTAGACCATACGGCGGGGTTGCCATTTTATGGCGGCAGAGCGTTTTTCGGAACGTGTCGGTTACTAAGTGTGATAACCCGCGTATATTTGCAATACAAATAGTGTCGGACAAAAAGTCAATCTTAGTGATAAGTGTGTACATGCCTCTCTAAGAGTAGCTGTTTTCTCTCTGATGCCTCTTGCACTCGACAGGTATTTTTTTGCGACTGTGCTGTCATCTGCGTACCCGATTGCACCAAGCTGTAGCAGGTCGTTGATGTGCAGCAGAAATAAAATCAAAGAAAGAACAGACCCCTGAGGAACACCGACATCAATGGCTTTATTATCCGATGAGCAGCCATTTATAACCACTCTGATCGATCAGTCATTCAGGAAGTCGCAAATCCAGTTGCAAAAGTCAGCAGAGATGCCAAATGCGGGAAGCTTACCCAACAGACTAGCATGCCAGACCCTGTCAAAAGCCTTTGAGATATCAAGTGACACAGCAAGGGCTTCACCGTGTTTCTCAATGGCCTCGCCCCAGCAATGCGTAACATACACAAGAAGATCCCCAGATCTTTTATGTGAATTGAGACCTCCGGCACTGCGGAGCCACAGTGAGGTATGTTAGGTGGTATGTTAGAAGCCGTATCTAGGCGTAAATTTTCGGCAAAGATGGTGGCAAATAGATTTGCCTTTTCATGCGCGGTATAAGATACGGTTCCATCAGACTTCAGCACAGGAGGCAGCATAAGACGGCAGAAGTTCGTCTCGACCGATTTAGAAGGGTAGAACGCCAGCTTAGCCCCAATTCGTCCAATTTGATAGAAACGCGCTTTCCGTAACAGCCTTTTGCAATCCTTGGCGGCAGAATTGTACGCTCTTTTCGACTATTACATCTGTCACTGCGGGCCGAAGTCCAGGCCTGGTATTCCTGCTCTTTGAGCAAATCGGCTTGCGCACAAGACATGTTGTACCAGGGTTGAGCCTCGCAGCCAAGTAAAACGTCAGAGGATGGGATAAAATATTCCATTCCCTGGCGAATCAGTCAACAATTGAGTCAGCGCAGTCGGAAGGGTTGCGCGAAGAGAAGCAAGGCTGCCGCCGTGGGTAAGATGCAAAGAAGCCACATCTCATCCCAGTCTGCTGATCCATACTGCCAAACTCGCCTCGTGTTTCTAAGGTTTAAATCTGGGGCAGAACAGGAAGACACGGATGTCACCAGACAGTGGTCAGACGATCCGAGCGGATCTCAGACCGATACAGAGTGCCTGTCCGGATCTGTTGTCAGCAGAAGGTATAAGCAGTTGGGTGTGTGGCTATCAACGTCCGGAACACGGGTAGCTTGACCAACCAGCTGGTGGAAATCTGCGATATCACAAACTTGCGCTACTCTCTTACAGCATGGTCAGTTTTCTGGTACGGGAACAACCAATCCTTATGGTGGGCATTAAAATTCCCCAGAATGACAAGCTCCGCTGTAGGATATTTGTGTTACGCCAGTTCAGCTGCCTCTGTAAGATGGTCAAAGAGCCTTGTCGTCTCCTGATCACCGCTGTGCGACCTGTAAACACCGACGTAAATAGTTTTAAGAGAGCCGGTGTCCACCAGTAGCCATAGAGTGGAGAAACCCGCAACCTCTTAGCAGCGGAGACTTCGACTGCATATGTCATCCCGGACGTACACACAGACCCCAGCCTGCTTCTTAAACTAATGTTCAAGTGAGTATCCTGGGTAGTTGAGGTACGCCATGTCCAACGGGGTCGCCAACTTAGTTTCCGTCAAGAACTAGTGCGGCTTCTCGGTGTCAAGGTGGTGATTGACCGGATTGATATTTGAGTGTGATCCATAGAGTGTTAGTGAATTGCACTTTTAGCGGGAAGAAGTGCCGCCATTGTTTAATTTTATTCGTTTTGTGTCTTCGCTTCATGGGTTTGGAGAGTTTCAAAGGAATTCTAGAAAAATCAGGCGAGTTCAGTTTACTAAACAGCTCCCACGGGCAAAGCTCGACAATAAGGAAACTCACTTGGAGACTGCGGGTACGCCCGAACACTCCCGAAGATGCCCGCCGGGTCCTCCCTTTCAGTCGCCGACTGTCACGGCGGAACATTTCAGGATTTTTCGCAAGGTGGCGGGGCACCCTTTCACACGTGGCTGGCGTGCTAGTTGGGCCCCCAACATCTTGCGGTCGGCCAACGGCAAGACCGTGCTTTGGATCCCGCTACGCTCCAAAGTGACTTTCCACGACGAGGTTCACTAGTGGGCTGAGACAAGCCTTGGACAAAGCAACTTTCGAATTCCCTTAAGCACTGAAACTCCCACGCATCGACGAAACACAGCAGGCTGTTCGACGCCAGACTCCAGAGGGAGGGTGGGCGTTAAACCAGGCGGACGTTAGCCTAGCCCTACAACCGCAAGGAAAGAGTTGGCCAGTCAAATAAGGTATTGGGTGTGACTGTCCAGGATGTGCCGAGCGCTCGGTTCAGTTAAGTAACTGGTGGAACAAATTGCGCTATACGAGGAGGCTTCTTCATGCATCCCAAAAATGTTTTTGATCCCATGTAATATGGGGTGAGCCTGCTATCAAATCTAGACTGCAGGCTGCTACTCAGAAACAAGAAACCAAATAAGGAGGATAATTAAATAAGCACCAAAGACACCACTTACCTCACAAAACTTAGCGCCATACGCGGGGGGCGGGGAGTCACAGAAGCGGTGCCGACTTCGTGTCCGCGTGGAGCAATGCGCCGGCGCCGGGCACGCTGACCACGCAGACCACGCCCCCCAGCCACCCGCGCCGCCGTCTGCTGGAGAGAGAGATATAAAACTATGTTAATTTGCTTTATTTGATTTTTCAGAGTGTTATGGAGTGAGATAGGCTAGGAGTTTCTTTGAAAGTTAAGATGAAATTATCCGGAAAAGAAATTATAGCTTGTTTGTTTGTTTATATAAGCTTTTGTGACAGTGAGCCGGCCACGTTTGTCGAAAGATCGATGGCTGGTGGAACAACCACTCCAGTGACTGTAGGGAAGGCCGCATATCGGAAATCGTAGTGTAGGATACCCAGCATAATGAGCCAGGCTAGGTTAGGCTAGATGTGGTAAGTGGAAGACAGGATGTTGGGGCGCAGCTTGGGTCAGGCCTAAGTCCAGCAATAGACTGCAATTCTTTGCGACAGTATGCACACTCCAGTCAAGTTAGGTGAAACAATGAACACGAGTAAACCTCCCTAATACCGCGCGGGATTCGCTTCAACTTTTTTATTTTTTTAAAGTTGCCCCACACTAGGAATATCTCCTTTATCGTGGATGAGTTTACAAAAATTTAAACTCACCTACACAAACAGTCAGATCCGGAACAACTACCTGTAGGCCATACAAATATTTATCCGTGTGGGAATCGAACACGCAGCGCAGCTGGCAATCACTCAGCAACTGCGCCAACCGCGCCGTTAATATGAGACTTCAACTTTAATCTCACGCTCAAACTGAAGCTGAAGTAACAATCTATGTACAAAGCTACTGTTACTTTGTTTACAGTTTACGTTTACAGACTTACCTTTTTAGCTGTAATAGCTAAAGTTCATACTTCGAGCAAGCTTTAAAATTGTAATAGGAAATTCTGATTGCCAGACTTTCGAACTTCTGACTACACATTTGACATTACCCCAGGAGGTGTTCTGTCTCAGTGTCTCATAGTCAAGATCTATGACAACCGAGATCAATATAGTCCCTGAAGTGATCTGGGAATGCTAGGAATGGTTATCCACAGATCACCTTCTCTTAATCTCGAAGAATATTCCTTGCTGATATTATTTAGCCACATGCTTTACTGGCTAATCCTAATGTCTTACCTGAGAGTGGCAGTGTGGGCAAACAGTCCATCCTGACGTCAGCCACTGCACCCGTGACCGCCTGCGAAACGTACACGAAGCAGTACTCCGGATAGCGCTCGCTGAAGAGCCGGCAGTCGAACGATGCTGTATGCTGACCCCTGCAACAAACACGGCGTTATGAATAAATACTAAGTTTTTTTTTTTGCAAACTGCACTTTTCAAGTGACAGTTGACAGATAGAGGTCATTGGAGTTTCTGTTCTTTTTTGAAACCTTGAATTGAAACGCATTAAGATGTCGCACCTTGAAAACAAAAGTGGCGGTATAAAAAAAATCAGATTTTTTAGTATGACCATTTAAAGTTTTTGACGCGGAATTTGGGTATAATATCTTAGCAAATATCTGGAATAAGAGACTGCAATTAATTTTACTTATCAGTTTGACTATGTTATTTAAGTTATGTACTGAAAACATGCCAGTAAATGATGGAGTTATTTAGAAAACATGGTTTTAAAAAAAAGTCCTGCATAGTGCCACTTGTTTTAGGTTAACCCGTTTTAAAATAATTACCCAAAGACGTCATTCTTTTATTCATCAGAAAAATTGTTTTAGCATCATTTTAACTAAATAAGCGACACTATACTTTAAAATGATCAGGGATCCGCTGGATGCGCGTAGCACGGGACCGGTCAATGTAGCGACACTTGGGGAAAGCCTATGTCCAGCAGTGGACGTCTTTCGGCTGAAATGATGATGATAATTGAAATGCCATTTTTGTAGTTATTATTTATACAGCATTAGTTTTAGTATATGCGAAACCTGATACACGTGTCTAGTATTTTTATGTAAAGAATCTATGTACAAAGTTTCAAAACTGTATCATGAAAAATCACAAAGTTATAAGCTTGTTCTGTTACCTAGTTGTCCGCACAAAATAGTGATCACCACGCAGCACGCGCCTCCAGCGTCGTTTGAGCTCATTGATAATAATAATTTGGCAGAAGGTACCTAAATAATTGCGATAGGTACTTAAAGTCGCTCGGTGTCCAACTTTTAATTTTTTTAAATATTTTTGGGGAAAAAATATAACATGGTTTAAAAAATATTGGAATCGATTCAGTTACTTATTCTGAACCAACTATGTATAGTAGTAGCATTTTAGCTTGAATTGCCTACGTTTAAAACAACACTAAACATAAAATGCCACTTTTTTACTCACCGTAGAGTGTGCCAACTCCGAATGCTTGTCTTCAACTGATTTAGTGTCATCTTATTAATTATTACTTTGTTATTTTACTCTAAAGTATAAACTGAAACTAGCGGCCTCAAGGGAAAAGTATTGAAACTATGATAGTGTCAATTTTTGCATTAGAAGCGGTTTCTTTCAAGGAATCTAGATGTCACTATAACTCAATATTCCCATTTTCGGTATAATGCCACTTTTGTTTTCAAGGTGTGTGTGTGTTATGTGAAATCACTTACTACGGTTGAAATACGGCAGCGTCTACAAACGGCAAGAAGGGTCAACGTAAGTGAGCGAACAACAAGATGGAGAATGGAGAAAAGGTATTTGCGTGCTTCAGGTCCACAGCTGCTCCGGCACAATCGCGTAGCTCGACTTCGGGTCGCTCGCGAACACGCAAATTGGACTCACGAGCAGTGGAGTAAAGTTCTGTGGACTGACTGATTGAGATCCAGATGGCCACGAACGTGTGTGGAGAAGGCGTGGGGAGAGGTTTCTGCCAATCACTAACAGGCAAACCGTTAGTTTCTATGGTGGATCTGTTATGATTTGGGGGGTGGATCTTTTCAGACGGACGTGCACAGAGTTGGCAGAAGTTGCAGGTCGTCTAACGGCAGTATATATAGATACATTGAAGAGATCCTCCAAGAACACGTTTTACCATTCGTGGCGTTCATCGTTAGTGCAGATTGTATCTTAATGCAAGATACTGCCGACCTAACACCGCACGTTGCGTGAATGGTTACCTGTCGGAGGTGAGTTTTTTATTTTTTTTTAAATAAAGCATTGCCCCTCGCTAAGAATTTCTCCTGTATCGTCGGTTCGTTTACAAAAATTTAAACTCACATACACAAACAGCCACCCGGAACAACTACCTGTACCATACTAATATTTGTTCCGTGCGGGGATCGAACCCGCGACACGCAGCGCAGCAGCCAATTGCTCAGACACTGCGCCAACCGTGTCGTCAAATTACAAAATTGGTGTACCGAGCACGAAGCCCAAACATAAATCCCATAGAACATATCTGAGATATGCTTAAAAGACGCATCAGATCCAGTCCTAACCTTCCAGAGACTATCAATCAGTTGGAAACCGCTGTGGTGGCCACCTGGGTAGAATTACCCCATGTAGATATTAAAAACATAATCCCCAGCGTGCCTGATCGCCTGCAGGCGATCATCAGGGCCAGAGGTGGAAAAACCGGTTATTAATTTTAAGTACCTTAGCTTTATTTTGTTAATTTCATTCAAAAACATTTTTTTTAAACTTAGAACTTAATGTCTTTTTTGTAAAATTTTAATAAAGTTATCTTCTTTTTTAAATTTATAATTTTTACACCAAATTATGCACAACCACGCAACAGTTTTTCCACCAAATTTACGCTGATTAACTAGCTCATCTTGTCTATTCCACCACGTCTTTGCAGGGATGCAAAAGAATACTAGCGCCTGGGATAAATATTTTACGCAACTTTGAGACACAGACGTAGCACGCTATGATCAAATGTTTCGTCGTTTCAGAACTGACTGACTGCTGAATTTATTCCGACTGTCATTTGTTTATTTCTTTTTTCTAAGTTGTTGTAGTAGTTGTCTTAGATCCCGCTTCAACAAATACATTTTTTTTTAACACTTTTCTTCTAATTTTGAATGAGTCACACCAACACACATCAAAATATTACTATAGAGCTGCATTTAATGCGCATACTCGTGTAAATAATAAAGTTGTGTGCTAATCGTTTGTCGTGGTATGGGCATGTGATGCGGAGGAATGAGGAAAATGTTGTGAGGAAAGTTTTGAGTATGAATGTGGATGGGTATATGAGTAGAGGAAGACCAAAGAAACGATGGATGGACTGTATAAAGAATGATATGGCAAGAAAGGAGGTGTCTAATGAGATGACGAGTAATAGAGAAGTATGGAAGAAAAAGACATGCTGCGCCGACCCCAAATGAATTGGGATAAGGGCAAGAGAATGATGATGACTCGTGTAAATAATAATATTTTTTGTTTCATCGAAATTGGGCCAGTATTTGGGCCAAAGTTATAGCGTTGTAAAGTTTTACTGCTTGTTTGCGTTCCTTCGCGTGTTATTGCGATGACTTCACGCCGCGAGTGTCATGTCCGATTGCGGGTGATGCGGAGTGTTTACATTCAAAAAAATTGATTTGTAAAGTGGTTTGCACTTATTATTTAATTTTTAAGTGTTTGTGTTAGCGGTTACTTTAAATATTAAAAGGATAGAAAAAAACAATTTTGAGGTGTTTTTACAGTGGAGTTGATACACATAGGCACAATTCAATATTTCTTAACCATTTTAGTGATCCACTATAAGAAAAACAATTAAATTTATAGCGAAACCGCGAGAGCGCAACGAGCCAAGTATGTAGGTGTACTCGCTACTCGCGGCGTGACGTCATACGTCAATGCGGTCGGTCAGTCAGGTTTTGCCGCGGAGGCAAACAATTCTTATTCTTTATTGCACGCAAAATAAGAGAAATACATAATTACAAAATATAGCTTATGTACAATGGCGAGCTTAACCCAGAGTTAAACAAACAATTTTGAAGATATGAAAAAAAACCAGATTCTTTTTTCTCAAGTTACCTATTTTTTTGACATGCTGAAAACAAAAACATTGGTGTGATTGTATTGTGTATTGTGGCTTTTATTTGTATTTTTTTACTAAATTGTATTCTAATTTTGACTTAATTGAGGCCATATTTTCATCTTGTCTTTTATGGCATTGATTTTTTTCTATTTATGAATCCTGCGTTCATCTTAGTTTTTTTTGGGAATTTTTGACCTGGCTACTCAAGATTTTACAAGTTTTTGTTTATTTTCCTAACAAAATTGAATGTTTTATCTACCTATCTTTCAATTACTAAGCTTTCCAAACATCTAAATTATCTATAGGTACTAAGCTGCAGAATTGATCAAAACAGTAATCGGGGCAACATTGGTTTGGTCACGTAAGCCGATTATTGTCACCGCATATTAGAGCCCTATGTATATCCGCCAAGCTACCTATCTACCTACATGCATAAATAGCTATATGTATCTATCATTAATTAAACACGCCTCAATTTGATGAGGATTCCTCGCGATATCTGTGGTTACGAATTAATTTGCGATTTGAATTTATTAATGTAATTACATAGCATGAAGTGCAATAAGTGATTTTGGATCATATGGGTTGGGTATGTTCAAAGTCATAATTGTCTGCCGGACTGGGCAAGCTTTTCCAAAGGTTGCGAATATCCCTTGTTGTGTTATGACCATGACTTTCTATTCCGTGGATAAGACTGGCCATCGCAATGCAAATGACCTTATATTTCACAGAAGTACGGTTGGTCCCATTTCATCTGCCTTGGGTTGTAAATGTGGTGTTGTTCCGATTATTTGAAATATTTGACCCATTACATCGTGTTCTGCTTTTCCTGTTAATTGCACGTTACAGAAACTGATGGACCCCACTGAAGGTGCTAAATTCGTAGCCATAGTCTGGGCCGACTTAGTTCAGAGTACCATCGCAATCAAACACTCGCTAAAAGATTGCTGGAAGGGATTTCTTTAGAAAGAAACAGCACTTTCTGTTCCCTTTTCATAGACTTGACGTACTTGACCTCTTTTCAGGAGACCAAAAACTAATGTTGATTAACATAATGAGTCTCACCTGCGAACTCGTCTCTCAGCGACATACCGCAGCCGATCAGCGTCTCGTCCGAAGACTCTGACCCTGTCAGCGCCCTCAAGCACGCACTCCGGGTACTGGAACAGCACCCTGACTCCATCGCCGCAAGGGAACACAGACCCTCCGTGCACGTTCAGCACGAATTGTTCTGACCAGTCCGCCTGAAGGAAAAATACAAAAATAAAAGATTACCTGGTTCTTTCAGTTCATTGAATAAGAAAGGTAACATTGTTTAGGACATATTTGGAAAAGGAACTAAGTTTTAAGCTTTCACGGTTTACAACTAAACTTATACTGACACTTACGGGATATCTTCCGTGATTGTTCATTATTTTGAGCTCTCGATATCAACTGCCAACCCGCGATCATGGCGGTTGCAAGCGCCGAAATATCGGGAGTTCAAAATAATGAACAATCAAACTGAAACTCAAACTCAAAGCATTTCTTTCAATTAGACCATCACAGGCACTTTTGAATGTCAAAAAAACAAATAAAAGCGAAGCTATAATCACAGTCACAAGGCATAATAACTTGAGAAAGTACTGTAGTTGTTAATCACGGAAGATATACCGTAAGTGACAGTATAAGTTTAAAAGAACTAAGATCATGAAAATGACTTTGTTTAAGAATTTGTACCCGAAGATTAACCAACGGGATCCTATTACTAAACCTCCGCTGTCCGTCTGTCCGTCTGACTGTCAGCGGGCTGCTTCTCATGATCCGTAATAGGTAGACAGTTGAAGTTTTGACAGAATGTGTATTTCTGTTGCCGCTATAACAACAAATAATAAAAATAAATTAAAAATACCCGTACGGAACCCTTCATGCGCGAGTCCGACTCGCACTTGGCCGGTTTTTTTGTTAATTGTTGATAGAAGCATTGTAATATCATTGCTTCTCGTAGAAATACTGACTAAAAGCAAAAAAGCCCCAGAAATATTCATTGCAAAAAGTAAATCTCAGTCACTTCGTGGGCAGTGGAAGTAAAAAGCATGATTACCTTCCTGCACTCCGCAGAAAGTGGTTTCACGCTAATGGACGCCACTTTATTGGTTAATGGCTTGGAAGAAATTCTCCCACTATCTTAGTCTCTGGTTCAGTTTAAAAACTTAAGATATAATTGGAATTGGTTTACAGTGATGTTGCACGTTGTGAGTTTTGCATGTTATCTATATCTGACTATGTATTAGGACTCAACTACTGACTTTAAGACTAATTCTGTACCAATACTCATTGCAAATAAAATGATAATGATTTTGAAATATGTTCTTGCTAGCTAATTAATTATCCACATAATTCAAAAAGACTACCACTTCAAAATATATAATATGAGTATAATTATTATTTAATCAATTTATCTACTCAATAAAAGGCCCAACAATTAATGTAGCAGTAAAAAGTTGATGTCATATAAACATAAATCACACAATGAACTTGATAATAATTATAATTTAAAAAACTACATCTCCATAAAAAAAAGAAACATTAAACACAAAGTTCCAAATTCAATTCAGAATCACTTTTAGAACTTCCAAAAATATTGTTGCCAACAGATAAAATTTTCACCATAAAAAATGTTGCCGTCGCACAATAATGGAATACAACACTTAAACCAAGACCCATTTATTACACATAAACTTTTATGTAGATTGTAACACTGAAGTTTGTGTAACGACCGCTGTAAAACATACCTAATAATATTCCTTCCACTCAACTTTATAATAAAAATATAACGAACATTATTGTCAAAATGTAATTCGTCAATTGAGATCAAACGGAAATCCTCCTGAGTTAATTTAAGCCTGAGTTGGTAGGACAAAGAGTTTGGAAAGTATATTTGAAACTTGAAATAAGAGAGATTTTTGTTAAAAGAATTTGATAGACGATGTTTGGTCGTGTTTGAGATAGATGAAGCGTAGCCTTTTGACTTAATATTAATTTGGTTATCGCGACCTTTGGCAGTGAGTTCAATGATTGAAATCAAAATCAATTATTATACAATTAAATCGTGAAGATTCAAGATTTTAGTTTTGAAAGGAAAAATATTAATAATATTAAGAATTCTGGTTACAACAACCTAGCATTCCTTCTTTGGTGAACAATTCGAAATTATAATACTTAAAAAAACATCTTTCAGGCCCGCTTGCTCAAACCACTAAATTCGTTTAACGCTAAACATAATTAAAACATGTTTCTGTCTCAGTCATCTTCAAACGATTCATCAGAAACAGAAATAAATATATAAGTAAATTCGTTTATCACTAAACGTAGTTACCGATTTGTGGTGGAAGCGAGCTCAAGTCAAAATAACTAAAGACGACTATTAAAAATTCAATATTCTAAAATAAACCATGGCAGATTTACGTATAACTAAATACAAAGCTCCGTAGACAAGCTGCCATCAATATCTATCAACAGTTCTCTTTCAGCTTGTTTGGCGGGAATTATGTACGATCTCCATACATCTCCCGCCAGGTGTTCAATAAAATATGGAAGGGATATAGTCGCCACAATGTTGTGTGTAAAATGGAATCTTTGGTCCCTTTTTTGTTTAGAATTTTATTGTGTAGAGAAGATTTTAAATTCACTCACTGACGCATGCACACTCATGAGCCTGCAATTTGAACATAGTTAAAGAACTAAAGCATGATTTTTGAAAAGTCATCTCCAAAAGGGATCAAATAAGATATGAAATTCGTCATTTTGCTTGAAAATCCACACGGTTTGTAAGATTTAATGTTTTACTTTAAAATAACCCGATCATGTTGAAATTCGTGGCTACAATCAATTTATAATCTGCGTTTTATTTGCCACGTCGGGTAAAATGGAAAATCAATCCTTATAATAGATGAAAGACTACAATGGTAATGTAAAAGATATTTCGGGCTGAATGTTCACAAAGCTCAATATTTAGACAGTCCTTTCAACCTCCGAGCGCGTGGCTATCCTGCTAACCTGTGCCCCTGTAAATATTTATAGAGGTGTTCATTTGAAAAGGCTTTTTATGTGAGTGGAAGTCAGGCGAGGTTCCATTTTGATTGCCTTCAACAAACGTAATTCACAAATAATTAAAAACGTGGACTTTAAACGAAATCCTGACCATTAAACACAGACAAAGAGTTGTTTGATGTTAAGAATTAAATGTCCCAATAAATATTACATTTATGGATATTTTTACCTTCGGGTCGCAATCATAGACCCAAGCGCCAAAAGGTAGAATTTTACAGTGTGGTAAAACGGTTTTATTTTGCATTTCTTTCCTCATTTCAAGTAAAATGGATTCCAATACCCGTGTTCACAGATACCTAAACTGCAACTGGGTTTGTAACGTTCGATTCAGCTCCGATAATTGAAATTTCAACAGAGAAAATTATATTAAGGCGCTGATTTAGTCTTCGCATAGTGTTAGTGAAAACAAGCATTTCACGACCTGAGGCGGACGACTTGCGTCCAGCGACACGCGCGAGTTGTTTCCTATGCATAGGTAAGAACCATCGTTGAGAATCATCGCTAGTCGCATCGCCGTGATTAGTAGCTTGCTCTATTTTATTCATATATTTTATACGGATTTGCTCGCAACACGCGTTTTTCTTGAGCATGCAGTTCGAGGGTAAGCCGTAGAGTAAAAGATAAGTATTTTCTTACTTATGTGACTGTCTGTCACGTACTCCTAATTATTAAGTAAATATTTTAGTCTTGATTGTTATTTCAAATCATCACACGGTATGGGCCACTTGCAAACACATTAAACTTCTATTTTATGGCTTGACAGGCTGACAAATTACCGTAATTAATAACCAAGTGTCCTTTCATCCTTTGAATTGTAAAACAATATTGCATCACTTGGAAACGCATTAATTCTTTGCTTAATGGGAAAGGCACTAGAGATAACAGCTAACTGACAGACCGAATGTAATAATTCAACAAATTCTTAAGAAAATATAAAAATATCTTATTTCTAAACGCATTTCTGAATACTAGTGCAACATCTGGTTGCAATTTACTCCGCTCTTGGGCCTTCACTCGAAGGGCCCTTAAAACAATTGAGACGTTTGCACAAAAAGGGCGATAAACCAATTCTGTAAAAAGTATGGGAACAAGCCAAGCGTGGTGTTTTTAGAAAAGGCTAGAGCCTGAGGAAGGGTGCTGGACTCGTGGCAGTCGGGCTTAGACCGCGATAGGGTCCGGGTGAGATAAACTGTTTTAGTTAAGTTAGGAGACGTAGTGAATACCGAGTGTCTATGTCCAAGTGCGTTGTCGCAAGAGTGCGATAATTATTTCTTAAGTTAAATATAGTTGGGTTAACAGCCCTGTTTAGACTAATCTAGTGTATGTGTGTGTGTTTGTTGGTGAGCGACTGAGTGACTCCTTTATTACAATAATTATCCTAGGCTGATGTTGTAATTAAAGTTCTTAAAACTACACAGACAGAAACGTGTTGCTGGGGAGTTTGTTGTGCCACTTCTTCTCCTCAGCTCCAACACTAGGAAGTGGTGAAGGGTGGGCGCTTTTGGGGCTGCCTTTAGGGTTTCAATAAAGTTGATCTCCAATTCTATTGCAAAATGATTCTTGAGTTTTGATTATTAACTCTGTTATCTGGTAATTCTTGAATTATGTATTCATTAGCTCTAACCATCAGTTCAGCCAATTTGCCGTTTGTGTTTTGATTCTCAATCCTATTATGACCAACCATATAGTGATTCTAGAATAATAATTTTGTTCTTATCTCTGACAAATGATTCGGTCAGGCTGACACGAACACGTGTCTTGCAGATGCGCTAGTTGTACGAATAGAGCAAATGGTCCATGGGGTGGAATTGGAATGGTTTGATACCACAGCTATTATATAACCAGTCTAAAGACCATGTCTACTAGTTAGCCTGATGATCGACGTTCTGCCTCTGAAAAGCCGCCTTTGTCACGTTCACCAGTTCGAAAGAATTGCTAGGGACAATGCTCACTAGGAGCATGATGTCGACGCATTGCCGTTGAAAAGCCGCCTACGTCACTTATGGAAGTGTTGCTCTGGGTGCTCCAGGTGCAGATGTGAAGTATCGTGTGAGTCACGACTGACCAATTACCTATTACGCTAGCGTAAGGGTTATTTACAAGAACTATTATTGGTTGCGATATAAATGTACTTTGTATTTCCCAGTTATGTTTTACCCTTTTGAAACCACTTTCAATATATTTCATTAATTATAAATTCCCTAATCTGATTTACTATATCTTTCAATCCTTTCCTTGTTCTAATAATGATACGAGGCATTGGACTTCTTCATGTTAAGGAATTCAGTTCCCTTAGTCGGTAGGATGGCGGAGCGCGGCCTTTCCCCCTTTGGCGGGAGCCGACATTAATACTAATATGTACATGAAAAACTAAAATTTACGAACTGTGACACTTACTTTAATAAAAGCGGTGGCTAGATCCTGCGGCCCAGCTGCCGCGGCTGGCCTCAGTGTGAGCGCATAGTCCCCGGCCTGACCGAAGAGTTCACAACGCAGCGTCATCGTCCGACGACCTGGGAACCCGTGCATCTGAAAACAAGACACATCAAAAATACGTCTGTAAAGCATTTAAAGTATAACTGTAGGTACTAAGATGTTTTGGTGCCTAGCCAAAACCTGATCTAAGTCTCTGGTAAATACATGTTTTACAAAATACTGGTGTTCCAAATTCTCACGGAATAGATGGCTTTTTATTTTTTATTCTACGTTCTTATAAACGGTGCTTTTATCGTAGTTTTTCCAGAACACTCACACCGGCAGCTAATATTTAACCGCTAGTCATAGTTTAGATAGTTTAAAATAGAAACTCACCTGTTCGGAATATAAAACATGTGCATGCGAGCTGGTATTCTTTCCATCACAGAGAACCGCTCCACCGCTTGAGTGCCCACAGTATAACAACTCCAGCCAAAAATCCGCACTCGACTCAATAGGAGTACACACAACCCTCGGAAAATCCAGAATAGCCATCACCTGCCTCTCAGGGTACGTCTGTATCTGTTCCGGAGTTACATCCAAGTTCGCCGTCGGCCACAACACGTCGAACTTCCAAGATTTCACTACACTGTCGCCAGTCTCCATGAGACTGCCTTCGCTAACGTCTCTCTTAACTTTATTACCATCGAAATCACGTTTAGTATCTGTCGTATTATCGTAGTCTGGTAAGTAAGGATCCTTTTCGGATATTAGTTCTAGGTAGTAGGTGCCTCCTCTAGAGAAGTAGCCACATGGTAGTGTCATGCGGTTTTCAGTATCGAGTGCCAAAGGCATGGTGGCGAGTAGAGCTCGTCCGTCATCGTCTTCTCGGGCGATGCGGACCTTGAGGGCGCCTCCGGAGGCGCCGTGGACTCGGATGTGCACATCCCCACCCAAGGCCACAAGCGTCGATGGTATCTCCACCCATACTTGGTTGAGGTCGACGCGGTCTTCACTCACGTATGGGTTGACGAAACTGGCGCCGCCTGTGGACAAACAAACTTATTGAGACGTTTGGCCATTTGGCAAAGGAACCCCAAAAATCTATGCATTTTTAGCTTCCACACACTATTCAAACAAACCTGTAAAATGTAATAATCCAAGACTTAGACAACACGAAAGCTCCTAAAAAAACATTGTTTCGGCTTTACTTTGTTAGCTACCTCTTTCCGATGTAGTGCTAAGTCAACTTGAACCGAAAGCACTTTACTTTACTGTCACGGAGATAATCGGACTAACGTGGAAGCAAAGCTTGAAAACGAAGGATAACAACCAATTATTTCAGGTGCACTAATGGCAAACACAAGGGAATTTAAAAATACTAGATCTATTCAGTCAACAGTTTTACATAAAGTCAATGTCCGAACTAAGTGTTGACATTTTGTATGAAGAAAAGTGCTGATCAGACAACCTTTTTCCGTAAATACTCGATTTTAATGGCCAGTAATAGAATTAAAATTAAATCTGAATGAACTTTACGCAAAGCCTATAAGATAATAATTTTACGAGAATATAGTGAGGTGTATAAAATTCAGGATTTACGAAAGCAATTAATTTATACACATGGAACAGTAAATAGTAGAACTCATATAATTTTATGAGAGCTAACTAAAAACATTTATCTGCCCGCAATTTGTTTATTCGACAGTAGCCCACTAATAGTGTAGCTACCATCAGTTGACATTGGTTGAGAATCCTCCTAAACAAAGTTTACATTTTAAAACATTAGTCAAGATTGAAGTCCAGGTCATAATAATCATTTGAGTAACCTATCTCGATTATAATATTAAGCTATCCCAATGTCTCCCTCATGCACAAGGTTCTAATTCAATATTGTTTGTAGCTCGTAGCAGGCTAGTGATCCACCCCATCACCACGCTTGGTGGAGGTTTTATAAGTAAAAATGGCGACGCCACTGCTTGTCCTCTTCGTAAAGTCTTCATTTACGATACCTACAATTCAAGTCAAGGAAAACTTTCCGTGATTTTACGTAGGGAGGTAAACGTTACCTACAAAAACGTTTAAAATATTCAAAATGCATGAAGCGTGATACATCGTACATTAAAATTTACATACATTTTGCCATTAAATGCAAATGTGGGGTTAACGCGGTATACCTATGGAAAGAGCTTTACCTCGTAGCATGTTTTCAACTCTAATTACTTTGTGTAAACGAATAACATTCAAAATGAACTTGAATTAAGGGTGTTTTTGGGGTGGAAATAAACAATCCTTTTTACGATTGTGAATTTAATTGCGTCTTGGAATGGACTGACAATGCGGCGATGTTGTAAATCTTTTTAAATGGACTAGCTGGCTGCTCTGAATTAAACGTAATTGTGTATTGTTAAAGACTTTCCGCTGGTCGAGTAAGAACACGGTGTGAAAAGTGGTAACTAACTATTTATAGCAGACGTGTTTCTATTACATGGTCCTTAAGCATATCTGGCGAAATGTGGGTGTACTATTAGATTCTCTTTTGCTTAACTTTTCGGGGACCATAGCCGTGATGTCATGTTTATATTAGTTAGATACCTAAATCTTCCCAGGACTAGGTATACCTACCAAAATAGATGTTCTTATACTTGTATTATCTGTTTAGACTAACACACTTCGATAACATTTGCAAAATTGCCCATGCAAAGTAGACAATTAAGTGTATCTTTATGATCTAGGTTTTTGAGATAAGGGCAAGAGAAAGATAAGGTCAGGAAGTGGGATTAGGGCAAGATAATGATGATCAAGTTCGAAATTTATATTGTGATGTTAACATCATTAAAATTACATTATAACAGAAGAACTTCACCTGATCACATACCTAAAACACGAGTGAACCAAAATCACCTTCCAGTCATACGACCTTACCCGCAACAGAGTACCCGCACATTATTCAGAAGGTATTTCCCTGGAGGCGAGGTGCCCGATATGTAGAGGTTTCTGATTAATCTTGACACGACAACGTTGATAGCCTATAACAAGCCTGTAGATATTGTTGTCGGATGAGATGGTACTGAAATTGGCGGCGTTTTCATATCTATGACACATGATGAACTATACCTGTGCTCTTGTAGGGAACATTTATTGATTGCTTTTACTTAAAACATGGTTATGTTTTTTTCTTGATTTCATTGAATTACTTATAGGCTATAACATTCTCAAGGTGACCACAAACGCAAAAATCAGCAGAAAATCCGCTGCAATTTAGAATCAACATTTTCCATAAAAAAATACCATAACTCAATTTAACTGAAAATTTTGAAGACTTTCATGAAAAATTACGAGCAACAAAATTTTCCTGCACATTAACGCAAACACTCGTATAAAAAAATCATACCTCGTAATATCAGGAGCCTATATTTTCCACACAGGGTGAATGCTGAAGTATCATTTTCTCAGACTTTAGAAGCTAACAAAAATTTCTAATTTGTTAAATAAAGTAAAAAATTAACCCTAAAAACATCTAAAAGTTGCATACTGCAATGAATAAGAAAACCTCGACTTAGCTCAGAATACTAAAATTCTTAACATTTCCTGAATAAGACCCGTAATTGATGTCTTTAGCTTCTTCAACTACCAGCTTACATAGACCCCTTACCATTTAAATGTATCTTTGCGAAATGTATGAAACGCTACAAATTAACGTTGAAAGTCAGGGGCCAAATTAGAATAGGAAACTCGGTAGTGATGTTTAGAATAAATCAAGAAGTTTTAGGATTTATTTTCAGGTAAAATAAACTTGGTGTTAAGGAACAGCGACACTTCATTAAAGATAATTATGTGAATTGAACTGTGTTTAAGTTAATAATGTTTTAACTACCTATTATAATATTTTAAAAGAAAAACTTTTTGTAAATATTTTCATTCTCATCTCAACAGTGGTAATAAAACTTTGATACTGACGGAGCCTTTATATTCTTATTCCTTATTGCACACTAAATACTAAATATACATACACAAGCATAATAGCATTATCAGCATATATCGTTCCACTGCTGGGACACAGGCCTATGAGAGGATACCGGCATGTCCTAGAACCAAAAATTCGAAAACATGTGACATCTACGAACACACACTGGGCTGGCGTGGTGGATTATAGCCCATTATAATATACATACAAATTGCAACAATATAGCTTATGTACAATGGAGAGCTTAACCGAGAATTGGGGTTTCTTACGGCAAGCCTAATTTGGATTCGAGATTTGAGGAGAGGAAAAAGAAGGGGAAGGGGGGTATTTTGTTTTTATCATATCAAAAAGAGCGATCGGTTTCGTTGTGGAATTAAAAGTAAAAGCTTTCATAGAGCTTTCGTATTATATTTTGAACGTGATTTTGTCATTACTGCAGTCTATTAATATTATAAAGAGGTGAAGGTTTGTAAGTTTGAATATAGGGGTGATCCCAGGAACTCCTTATCCGATTTCGAAAATTGTTTCACTAATGAGAAGCTACTAGACCACAAATCGGGCGAAGCCGCGAAGGATTGAAACCATTACAAACAAATGATGGCGGTAAATAAACCTCAACAGTACTAGTAAACTAACAGTTCTATCAAGAAAAGACCGCCTTTCCACTATAAATCTATAATGTCTTCATATAACAAATGGTATTGAGGCCAACTACTAGACTGGGCGGGACAGACACATTAATTTGTGTTGACAACCTACCACGGGCTGGTCCTATCGGATCACTGGATAGCCTTGTATCAACAATGGTTTCGAAGTAATTATTGGGCGAATAGATTTGTAGTATGTTATTTTTGGCTTCAAGCTAAGTAGATGTATTCACGTAAGTTAGTAACAAGTCGTGACAGATACATTCATTTGTGTTGACAGCTACAGTACCACTGGCTGGTAGAATAGAATATAATTAATTGTACACCAAAATTGAAATACAACTGTACTATGTGTTCATTTGATAGCCTACTGGGAAACAATTTTTGGGGAGGACCGATAGACTTGTAGTAACTAGTGTTTTTGCTGGCAGATATAGTGTGTCGTTGGCAAAACAGTTCAAATATTCAGTGCCGGGAACCCACCTGGTGGGTTCACTCAAGTCGCACTTGCGATGCCGGGAACCCACCTGGAGGTTCCACTACTACACTTGCAATATGTATAGATTGAGGACAAGAGTAAGCCCATATAGTATTAAAAAAAAAATATTAAAAAAAAAATGTATGGTGGGATGGCCATATGTGCTCTATGAAACGTGGGTGGACTCGAATGTGTCATCTTAACATCACGCCCGTAATCCTCGAAGGGTTGAGCAGAGGTGTACCTAAATAGTACACCCGCATTTCGCCGGTTTTGTTTTAAGTCGAATGTAATAGGGAGCGGGCCTATTGCCATCAACCGAGTACAAATTCAGACTCAGTGGCTGCTATTGCGAAATTCCTAATAACAGTTTGCCTGACCCGGGAATCGAACCCAGGACCTCTCACTAGTTAGCCATATTTCTTATATGTATATAGTAATATTGCGTAATTAATCAAAACAGCGAAACATTTGACAGCTATTTGCGACGTTGCCCACTTTCCGTACCGTTCAATAAAATTAGTAAGTCCTAGAAATGTTTAATTTACGAATTTCCAAGAAATATGTAATCAAATTATAATGAGACACCTGGGTGCCTGTGTCCTTGTTTCGTAAACGAAACACGTAAGTTTTCATTCTAGCTTTGGTTGGATATAAACGGGTTGGCACTATTATTCTAGTACGTGGCCCATATCATATATGTATTTATATTCGGATTTGATAGCCTGATTTGGCTTTGGGCAAAATTTGTGTCCAAAAGTTTCCAGATTAAAAACCGAAACTTGTCTGCAAAACGAATTCAAATTTATTTAAAACTTTTATCCCTCTGTAACTGCAGCTGAAATTGGTTCTTTCAAAAAGAGCTTTGTTACTACTAGAGTTTGCTGGTCACAACTTTTACTCTTCTAATACATAGTAAGTACATGTATGGTTTAATTCCCCTGTAGGTCTCGTGATCGCTAGCACAACTGCTGAACATTGGGTCGTGGGTTAGATTTCCAGTTGGGGAAAAATGTTATTCAGATGTTTTCTTATACCGTACCATCAACTTAAAAATCTTGAAATTAAGTTTACAACTTATTTTTTAGATTTTTAAGTTGGTGGTACAATAGGTACCCGCCCGTTAGTCCTTTACAAGATCTCTGTCTGGTCATGTCGGACGCATCGGTTGCATCGGATGACGAGAGTAAGGGAGGAAAGAATGCACCTGTCTGCGTACAAACTTGTGCACTATAATATCTTCTGCGTCGACGGCTATAGTCTCAGCTAAGATTTACATGTCCGAAATTCGGTCAGCAGGTAGGCAGGTACACAAGTATCTCTACAACTACATAGTAAGTATATATATATTGGTGACTAAACCCCACCTGCTATGATGATAAGCCGCAGCAGCGCGGCTAGGGGCACGCGGCGCATGCTGCGTCACCGCCCCATCAAACCGTCGTCGCACGTGCCGCCCCGTCTGAAACAATCAAATAATATTACGTTATTTAGTTATATGCCTTCTTCAAACGATTCGGTAATAAAAGGTTTCTTGTTGGATCAGAATATCTCACTGAATTTGGCTCAACGTATCCATGAAATAAATATTAGCTTCACATCGTACAAGTAGCTACCAAATAAAAACATAATTTTTAGGTAAGTTAAAAAATTTCGACACAAAACTAAAGTTCAATTTAACCTGCAAAAGATTTGTTAATACCATGAACCAACAAACAAAGAATTTTTTAGAAGTCGAATCCAGCTTCAATTGAGGACAAGCAACGATAAAGCATCAAACACAATCGGCGTCAAACAACAGGAGTTAAAAACTATCGCCAACTCAAACTAAACCTCAGTCAAACTGTGGTTTAAAAAACTGAAAATATTCAGTTTCAACCCAACTTGCCACTCCGATGTGAACGCAACTTTATTTGAAAAATTCTCGTAACTCTACAGCCTTCAATGTTTCTCTGGGAAATAAAAAAGAAACTGTTTTTAAACAATGGTTCCGCTTGATATTGTTGTTCTTTATTTCGAAACTCCGAATGTATTCATTGAAGTTTGCGCTAACTTTGTCAGGAAGTACTATTTTTTATTTTTCTTTCATAAAAGATCGTTATTTTTTTCTTTTTGTAAATATGTAGGCTTTTCCTATTGACCGCCACGGACGTCTATGGACGTCAAATTCAAAAAGTGCTCACGATGCCTCGGACGGCATAGCACGTTGAAAATAGTTGAAAATAACACTTATTTAAAGCGCTAGCGATTTGACGTCCATAGTCGTCCGTGGCGGTCAATAGGTTAAGGTGTGGTAGTCGTATTCATTCTGTGTAAATATCCTGCCCGTTACAAGGAGTTGCAGTTTTGTTGAACTATCAATATGACACTCGGTTCTGTTTCAAGAACATGAACTTCGTAAAGTTTTGGGTATTAATGTCAATGGGTGAGACTCTAACCCATTGACATCCGTTAGAGAGCAGAGGAAGATCATCATCTGCCTAGCCTTTTACCAACTATGTTGGGGTCGGCTTCTAGTCTAACCGAATGCAGCTGAATACCAGTATTATACATGGAGCGACTGCCTATCTGACCTCCACAACCCAGTTAGTACTGGGTAATCCGATAACCCTTGGTAAGACTGGTTGTCAGAATTTTTGGGCCACTGACTGTCAAAGATCTACAAATGACTCCCGGGACCAACGGCTTAACGTGCTTTCCGAGGCACGGCGGAAACTCGGTATTTAACTTGTGGTCACCCATCCACAGACCAACCCAGGCAAGCACGGATTAACCTAAATATCGACCCGAGCGGCTGTAATTATTTAGCCACGAGCTCCTAGTAGTAGAGGAAGATCAAAGAAACTAATTATAGACCACGTGAACGATGATATGCATAGAAAAGGCAGATTAATACAGAATTAAAAAAAAAAAAATGCTGCATCAACCCCTAATAAATCGGGATAAGATCAGGAGTGGCTAGAAGCAAGAGGAAACAGAAGCGGCTCTGGCTTCTGTTTGAAAGTCGATAATAGTGGAATTCATACAATAACCTATTCAGAATGCACAATCAGTTAATATCTAATGAGCTTGTTTATAGCGTACTTGCCTTTTAAGTATACAATAATAAAATTATATCTCCATACTTAAAACCACTAATTAATTTACTTAACGTTGTAGATAAAACCTTATCGTAAAACATTGGAAGGTTACTAAGTAAATCGTGTTGAAGTCTGTTGAACCATTAAATTCACCCGCTTCTACATAAACTGCCTATATTTCACTCTAATTACTTGTAGGTCAATGGTAACCAATTACTTTGAACTTGGTTGTTTTTTAGCTGCCTTATTTATTTCAGAGTGTATAGTAAACAAAACAAATAATCTTAAAACCTAGATGTTTTAAAGAAGACGCCTTCTGAAGAATTCATAATGGTGTACATAATGTTAATATTTATTCTCTATTCTGTATGTATCTGGGTTTCATGATGATAACGAATTAAAGTTTAAAATTTTATTTTCTTCTGCCTCAAAAGTATCAAAAAGTTCCTATCATAAAGATGCTATGATTTAATAACGGTCCAACTTTAGTACACTGCGGGACCCCAAAACCATTCTCGCCGTACAATTTTTCGATGTAACAACCGAGCACGGAGTCTTTCAAAGCGTCGCGTCACTTTGATTATTCAACTCCGTCATCCTGCTGTTTGACAAAAGAATTCCCATTGATTCCCTATTAATTCACAAAAGGGAAAACTTTCTGATCAAAACATGAAAGATGGGGTCTTCATGATTTTTCTGCCTTTGTAGTAGCTACGCCTGGTGGGACACAATCAGTGTAATTCGAAGTCATTGTGGCGTGAAGAATGATTCTGTACGATTCTATCTTCTCATTCATATGGTAGGACTTTGCACACGTATTTGAATAATCAACGTGATTTCTATTCGTAATGAGAGACGATTTGAAAGCGTGTTATATGATTTTTGAGACGTTTTTCCTTATAAGATTATTGACACTTTCATCTTTTCTGTTTTTCTTTCAATGCTTCTCTGTAGCACGTGGTGTAAAAGTAACTAAATCCTCAATCTTTTTTCCAAATCAATGTTATTTCCACTGGACGTATGTTAATTTTATGCTAAGTTATGAACATGCTGCATCATAACTTTGTTTTCCATCAGGAATTTCTTAGCAGCAACAGAATCTGGATTTGTACCCGTTTGGTGGCCACTTGCATGGGTTTTTATGTTGTTTTTCCAAAAAACATTCCCTATAATTATTTATTATCATGTTTAAAAAATAAATCACTAACGAAGTATAATACGAAGTATGGTCGGTTCTGTATTTTTATCCGACATATCAACTTCCCTTTAAAAAGTAGTTGTGGCGCGACATAGATAACCCATCATTTCCCATAGGTGTTGTAAGCAGGAAATAAAACTTCAACCCTGAGAAAGAGTTAAATCTGACATGTCTTTTGGGAATTTGTCTTTTACTGCACTTGGTTGTAAAACATAAATGGCGTTGTAGTCGACCTGAGTTTAAATTGGAAAAACTGTTAAATAAATGTCCTAGCGAGAGTTGTGTATGTACGTACTGAAGCAGCATTTTATATTGTTTTTCTTTCATCAGGGCTTGTGATTTTTTAAATCCCAGTACTACATATCTATACTAATATTATAAAGCTGAAGAGTTTGTTTGTTTGTTTGTTTGCTTGAACGCGCTAATCTCAGGAACTACTGGTTCGATTTGAAAAATTCTTTTAGTGTTGGATAGCCCATTTATCGAGGAAGGTTATAGGCTATAAAATTTTACGCGGACGAAGGTCGCGGGCAACAGCTAGTATCAAATAAATCAAGTCATGTTGGTGTTGGGAAACTAGTATTCGCGAAGCTGGTCTAAATTGGTGAACATACACAACATCTGAACTGTACAGAAACTGCATACCTATCCCGCAAAGTGAACCAATAATAACATAACCTTGTATTAGAGTTTGCGTAACAAATAAGGATAAATTAAACAAACCCACAACCACTGCAACATCTAATACATCATGCCATCAACCTTTACGACTCGCCATAACTAGTTATTACTTGATATTATTAAAACCGTGTATTACAACACTAAAGTCACGTACACACTTGTCACGTCTCGCATTTATGTTCCGGTACAGAGCGGCACTCACCGGTTCTAACCAGTTTTAACCGGAATTTTCCGGAAAATAAACGCCTCGCAGCTATGAGAGCTTCTTACATTTAATACAGGTGGAATTTCGTGAACGCAAAACGAGCAATTTAAATTAAGCAAGTAAATTTCACTGTTAATAATAGTTTTAATAAGACTCTTCGTGATAAAATTGAGGATTTTCTTAGGCGGCGTTCATTAAAAAATTCGAAGCCCCAGCTCTGCGTCGAGGTGAAAAAATAAAGTTGAATTTATGTTCATGCTTTACTTTAGTGATGTGACTGTGACAGATCACGCGAAAGAATATCGATGGTTTGGATGTTTTGTTTGGAAGGCTTATTTTGTATGAATCTTTGTACTATTACAGATCTGGGGTAGATAAATGAGTACATAAAACTTTCATCTTCTATTTCTGTATCAATTACTGCCCTGTGGTGAAGGTGAGATGATATTCATATTCGATAAAATTAGCATACAAAAAAAACAGAGTATGCGACTGCCTCGTTGGTCCAGTGGTTGCAATCGCGACTGCTGAGCACGAGGACCTGGGTTCAATTCCCCGGTCTGGCAAATTGTTTGGTTTTTCCATCAGGAATTTCTCTGTAGCAGCCGCGGAGTCTGGATTTGTGCCCCTATTACATGAGACTTAGGCACAACTGGTGAAATATGGGTGTACTATTAGGTACACCTCTGCCTAACAGTTCGGGGATTACAGGAACGATTTTATGTTATGTTAGTAGTATACCGAAGCATTAGAGGTTTGCGGTTCAACCATCAAGAAAACCTCGCTCCTTCACAACATCCTCTAAACAATAAAAATAAAACAAAACAAACAGCTCTGCTAAACAAACTCCTTCGTTAAAATATTCACGGGCACGCGTACATCTCTTTAACTCAATTTCTTGAAGATTTTTTTCACAAAAGTATTTGAGGAAAGAGCTCGGTGGCGCCATTAATAAATACTTTTTATAACAAGCTTAATCTTTGAGCACAAATTGGCTAAAACTGTACAAATTAGAACAGGCATAACGTATTTTGTTAATGTAAAGAGTTTTTTGGAGTTGGGAAACAAAAAATGTGTAAGATTTGAGAGGAAGTTTTTGGCTAAAAAATGTTATTATTTCTTGTTAGTGTTCGATTTTTGGGCACGTGTAAGCGATCCATGTGGTCCTGAGTCTTACGGAGAAGTGTAATCGGATTTTTCCATGAGGAATGTTTCAGTAGCAGCCTGGAGTTTGAATTTGTGCCCGGTTGAAACAGGCAATGGACAAGCAATAGGCTTGCTCTCTGTTACATGGGGCTTATTAAATACCAGGCGAGATGTGGATGTACTGTATAGGTATACCTCTGCCTAATGCCTTCGGAGATTACTAGTGCGATGTTATATTATGTAAAGAAACATGTCAAAATTCGTTGTCTAAGTCACAACATTTTATTTGATCCAAGATTGTACAAGAATGATTTTGTACAAGATATTTTATATGATTAACTTTATAATGTACTCGTAAGCTGCGGCTGAAAATCAGATGGTATACCTTGTGTTGACATCTGGCATTATGCTGAGCTGGTGCCCTTATGGCATTAAAACTTAAATTATTTGTTTTGTTCAGTTTTAACGTGTTTTTTGTTTAATGTCAATAAAAACACTTTTCTTTCTTTTTTTATACGCCTATTTACAACACAATGAGCTGGGCTAGCTCATTATGTTGTAAATAGGCATATACCTTTTGTTATCAATAAAATAACCACCAACTCGTCTATCCAGCTCGAAGCTTCTAAACATCGCTCAAAACAAAACACGATCCCCGACACGTCGTCATAGTAACACAACACAAACGTTTGTTTCAACACATTCCAAATACAAATGATCTCGCTCTCATCCCGCGAGACGTGCCGGATTATCATTGACCGACCGCGCCGGTGAGCGAGGTACGGGAGCATACACCGAGTTATGAGGCTATGAGGTAAGCTGGTAGTTAATGAGGTTTTATGGCAGATTAGTAGCTAGCTACAAAATAATGTGATCGTTTATATGCTGGATGAAAGTTTAGTCCCGCAGCCTCGTAGCTATTGCCCACAGCTACGCCGTCTTGTACGTCGGATTTTTTAGTTCCGGGGTAAAAACCTGGGTGTCAAGTAACATCGAAATCTGTTCAACCGTTAAGGTGTTAAAAGTAACAGACAGACAAAAATTTCTTTTAATAATGGATTATGGAGCTTATGAGAGTGTCTACTACTAATTGACAAGCTTGTTTGTGTTTTGCTGGTCTTCATTTTTTCTTGGTAATATTTTTTTCTTGTAAATAGGCATATTATATTATGTACATGCTTAGAAGTATATGAGAAACTTAGCCAAGTTTGTCTTGTATAATATCTGTCCCCCTACTAATATATAAAACTAAAACAAGACAAAAGTGTGTTTAAAATTTCCTCATTCCAAATTTCCCACCGCACTAAATCTCAAAATTTTAAACAGCATAAAACGTACTACTAAAAGTTAAAATATTCAAACAATGCACGTGGTCGTAAATGAGTCATTAGAAATGCAACCAGCACAGCAAAATATTACAGCGCTCATATTTTTGGCTGCGTTTGGTCACGTTACATCCAAATATATCGGTAATATAACGGTTTTAATTGCAATTTGATCCAATTTTGTTTACCTAATTATTGCGCTAAGCTTCTAGGTTAGCGAGCAATCAATTTAATATTCGTATCGATATTTAGGCCAATGAACTGGAAACGAAACGTCGAATGTTCGGATACGATATAAATGTAGGCAGATATTTATTAGAAAAAAACCTTAAAGGAACAAATAAGTAGGTAGAATACACATTATTAAGGATATTTTAAGTAATGAGGCTCTACGTATTAATATGTGGACGCATTTGACTCTTAAATCAAGCCAGTGGTAACCAACCAAAAATTCTGTCAGGCGAACGTAGCTTAGAAAATCCCGAGAAAATCATTAAAAACACCTTTGAACCAGCAACCAAAATTAAACTTTAAAATTATAATAGAATAGAGAATATTATTCTACAACTAGCTGTTGCCAGCGACCTTCGTCCTCGTAAAATTTTATAGCCTATAACCTTCCTCGATAAAAGGGCTATCCACAACAAAATGAATTTTTCAAATCGAACCAGTAGTTCCTGAGATTAGCGCGTTCAAGCAAACAAACAAACTCTTCAGCTTTATAATATTAAGTATAGATATACGTAGAAAAGTTAGCACCTTTTCTAATAACGCATATCAAATATATAGGAAAACTCAGCTTCATCATAAACTTTACCAGCAAGTTTCGTGGCCATCGCCGTAAATTCCAGCGGCATTCCATCTAAAGCCTATGGCATTCGACAAATTGTTTTCGCTAGTCGCGTCAGTCGGCCGTCACTTCAGACTGACGGGGGTCACGTCACATCATTGCTGGTCATTCTCCCGTCAAACTGATGGCTTATGGCGAGATGTGGTCGTGATGGGTGCTGTCAAAAGAAATGTGCTTATGGTTTGACGCGGTTTTTACAAAAATAATAGCCACTAGCTTCTACCTAAGACTCGCCGAAAAAACAGACCCTATTGCACTGAGTATAGTGTATTGGTGGAATATTTTTTTGAATTGGATAAGCATTTTCGGAGATTACCTCTTACGTCCAAACTTACAAACATTATCTCTTTATAATATTAGTTGAAAAATAAGCTGCCTTTTGATCTACTAGAGCTAGAACACGTTTGTAAACTACGAAACTGTCAAAGTTTTAAGCTTTTCAACTTTTGCAGCCATCATCATTTTATTTTCGTTCGTTACTGTACCACTTTTTTTTTAAATGAACTGTTACTTTATTTTGCTAGAAAATTCCAACTGTAATGTTTGGCTGCAATGGCATGAAATATTGATACTAGATACCAGCCACTACACTGTTTTCCTGCAATCGAATGAGGGATTGTATACACTCACGATTAGTTTTTAATGCTAACCTGATTTTTATTTGCTTTTCCCGTTACAACAAAAATAAGGGGAAAAAATACAAAAATAGAGCTAAAAATATATACAACCAAAATATCTTTGCTTCCAAAAATACGAGTATAAACGCAAAAGCAACGTCAATAAATCCAATACAATCTACATAGTCCTCGTTCCTCTCCATCCAGGATCTACTTACAAATGCACCCCGATTGTTAAAGTCTACGTGAAGCCGTAAACAATACTGGAATAAAAAACTGGAGGGAAGAGGCGTCTATCGTATTCGTAATATTCAATTATTCTTCCCTAAAACATTTCCCGGCCGATTGCACCATGATCCGCTTTCGCGAGCGGTCAGATATTAAATCATGATAAAAATATCCGGCCAGATGCAAGACATAGGTAGCTTAGTTTTTATGTAGTGGTTTGTGTTTTTCTTATTACCAGAAAAATATCATTATTATGTAAAAGTGTCTGAGAAGATGCTTAGAAAACCTTATTTACGTAAAGTCATCATTTTATACAATTTCGTTACAATTTTTGCACCCAAGAATAGATTTTTAGTGAATTAAAACAGTTTGACTTACTGGAACCCTCATACTTTTAGCTCGTTTCACAAAACTATAGAGCATTTCTTTTTTTTTTACTTTGAGCTAAACACTTTAAACGTTATAGGGAATAGGTAGAGTTTTCTTGAAAACGGAAAGATAACGTAAGTTAATTTGAAACCTCACACAATTTTCTCCGTTGTCAGTTCATGGAGTACCACTCACCATCAGGACTAGCTAGGTACACTTGTAAAACAACCAGGTTGCGCCAAGTTCTGTCTATTATGCCAAATTTCGATCAATGCTTACATCAAAGACGTTTTAAGAAAACGGTAACAAGCAGACTGTTGCAAGCCAGGAAACCACACTGT
Source organism: Noctua fimbriata (assembly GCA_905163415.1). Classification (NCBI taxonomy): domain Eukaryota; kingdom Metazoa; phylum Arthropoda; class Insecta; order Lepidoptera; family Noctuidae; genus Noctua; species Noctua fimbriata. The sequence continues at coordinate 1,973,818 of LR990937.1, forward strand.
TGTTTAATATAACGTCACATTCACCCTTTTACTATTATTATTAGGAGTAACTACTCCTTCCGATCTGATTATTTATCCGCAAATACTTAGAATTTTTACTTTTTGTTGACATTAAAATAACCATACTGTTATTTATTTTGAGTAAACCAACGGCCGTACTAGATAAACAACACAACAGTTGATATTTCCCTGCCGTCTGTGTGAGATATTGCTACCATCTGTCTATGTATCGAAAAATCTGAGAAAATTGTCTTTAACTGTTCCAACTTAACTAAGCCTAATCAACGCTGCAGTTTGATATTTGACTTACGGTTAATCGACGTTCATAAGCTAGTTACTGCTAACGAAGGGCGCTTTATCCTGGATCAGACTGTTTCCATCGATGTTCTGCCAATGAGCCGCTTACTCGTTATTAACTTTAGCTACACTGCGCTTTGCGAAGTTTGTGAATATTGAGTTAACAAGGCTCTGTGTGATTCTTTATTAGGAAGCATTGCAAAGGCAGTAGCTATTAGAACGCTTTAGGCCTGGAACTATATCTAAGGATGATATGAAAGTATGCAGGTTAAGTATTCATTTGAACAAGATTTTACTACTGATATTGAACAGTTCGCCCCCTATTACATAGGACTTATAATGTAAGTGAACACCTCTGCCGTACCCTTCGAGGATTACAGGCGTGATGTTAAGTTATTGGAAAAGAATAGTAAAATGAAAGCCGACCAATTTTTAAAACAATGGTGCTGTAATTTTCAGCGTCAAAAAAGGAATAACTAGGGAGACAGTTTTTTAATATTTTTCCATCCAATTTCCAGTGAGCCGTCACTTTCAGCATAACAATCTAAACAATCAGCAGGAAACCAGCAGGTTTACAAATATAAAAGTATATTTTTTTTAGGCTATGTTGCAGCATAGTCTAGAAATAGAATACTTTTGGATTTGTAGCGAAAATGAGTGTTTATATAATTTTTTTATTCTTATATTTATCGAAGCTTTTATTGGCAAAGGCAAGTCAGCCTACTAGAAGGTTACCAACTGCCTACCCTTTACCTTACTGTGTTGGGGTCAACTTCTAGTCTAACGGGATGCAGCTGAACACTAATATTTTACATAGACAGACCGGGTATCTGAGGATCTCCACAATCTTTGGGTTGTAGAGATCATGAGATACCCGGTCGGTCATTAGCCAAAAAGATTTTGGCTAGGCTTCCTATTGTCATTTTATACACAACATCACGCCTGTGATCCCCGTGCAGCCACATTTCGCCTAGGGGGCGATCCTATTGCCACCAACCCGGCACAAATCCAGATTCCGTGGCTGCTACTGAGAAATTCCTGATGGAAAAACCCAATAACACTTTGCCCGACCCGGGAATCGAACCCGGGACCTCATGCTAAGCAGTCGTGGTTGCGACCACAACAAGGCAATTCTTTATGTTTTGTTTATAATGTACACGTGTAGTGCAAAATGGTAATGGCAAGATGGTAGTCAGACTGTCAAGATGTACAACTAATAAGAAGTATTCATACATTCATTGTCATTCTCTGCCTGTTCTCACACACTACTGTCTACATTAAATTTGTTTTTTCATTTTCCCTCTCGCAGGCCTGCTGGTAGAAATTTCTTTTGAAATAAGATGTGCCTATGTACTCTAATTGCTTTGATCTTTCTTTATATTCTCTGTGGTGTGTACATAAATGATAAAATACATAAGTATGAGTTATTCATCCAAAATCAAATAAGTTATTCTTAAAAATGACGGCCACAATGTAAAAAAACCCTGATTTAATTTCCCATTCTATCTCTAAAATCAACCGGCTAGCTACACTGAGTAATATTTCGGTGCACCAACCCGTCAGACAGTTTAAAGTACGTTGGCTGTGCGTTATTGATGCTCCTGTGATGCGCTGAGTAATGGCTGAACTTCTGCCCGCCCTAGAGATGTGCCGCTGATTTGTGGATGCTATATCTCATAGACTGAAGTGGTGTTGCGAGGGAAGAGAGGGAGCGATGAATAACGAAAATGTTTGGGTAATTAAGTGGTCTTGGAAAAACGATGGGAGGTAATGTTTTCGCTCTAGAAGCACTGTTTCACTGTCCATACCGGTGATATTCTTAAGAAAAATGTAAGAACGTTTTTGAAGCAAAAAGATGGTGTGAAGATCGCAATAGCAGGCGTTGTTTCTGCTTACCTCTTTGCTAAAAGGCAGGGCGTTATGCATGTAGTAGCTAATATTTTGATAACAATTTGTGCTGGTTAAATAATGGAATACATTAAAATATATTAAGTATGCATTCAGGAGAGTATGAACAAAATATGACTAATAAAAATGTTAAAACTAATGAGTTTGTCTTCATTAGTTTTAACATTTTTTCCAGTCAATCAAATAGAGGATGCATTCAATCCGTTTGGGGCCCTAAAATGAGTGTTACATAGGTAAAACGTTTGTGTATTACAGGCCTAATATTATTTACGTAATTGCAGAGGTCTAACCGTGAACTTACCTACGTCATACCTACTCATTTGATAGATACACGGATCGTGACCATTGCTATGAGTGCTTCCTCTGACAAAACTTTGGCAGTATCCCAAGACGGATATACAACAAACGGGATAGTAAATCGCTATCCGTCCATCACTCAAGCCGGGAACATAGATTGACCTCCAGTTATTAACAAAGTTTATCATAGTTCAGGCTGAGCCATTTGTTTTGCTGAAGGATTCTCTTGATATGCTAGTTCCGTGTTCTTGTTGGAAGCTTCCGAGATTGGATTGCGAAGTTTTGTGCTGTTACTTAAGTTAATTAAATTATTAAAATAAGTGGGCATTCGAAAGTTGATTAGAGATACAGATACGAGCACCAATATGTAAACACTTAACAATTTTCAAAAGTGTTTTTCTCCTACTGTTCCGATTAAAATTTCATCTTGTTACGAACATAGTATTTTGGAACTCATATTTTTATGAAAAAGATCCTATATCTAAGTTACAATCGTTATTCCTCGCGAAAATTGCTTTTAAATTTAGGAAAGTGTATACATATTTGTGCTCGTGACTGTGCTGTGAAATTTATTTACTGACTTAAAATTGCGATTTTAATGCGAATTTTAAGAAACAGTAGTTGCTGTGGGGTTTTCATCTTTTGGTGTTGAACCGAACGCTCAAAATGCAGCAGCAAGCTCTTATTTAGAAGTAAATGTACGTGTCTGTTAGTGAAAACGAGCAAACATGTCTGCAAATGTAACCAACCTGTATTGTATATTAATTGAAAAATAATAAACGAATTCTGTTCTAGTTTAGCTTTCTCATCTTTCTTTCCTTTAAACAAACGTTGCCTTAAACTAAGAATTTCTCCTATATCGTGGGTGCTTTAACAAACATACTCACATATACAAACACCCAGACCCGGAACAACTATTGTAGGCCATACAAAATATTTGTTCCGTGCGGGTATCGAACCTGCGACACGCAGCGCAGCAGCCAATCGCTCAGCCACTGCGCCAACCGTACTGTCATCGTCTGGTTTATGCGATTTTCCAAACGACATGTTGATATTGCTACTGATTCTTGTTTTCATGACAAAGTAGCACGGGCAATTACTTACCTACACATAAGATAAAGGTAAACAATTTCTACATACTAAATCAACATCCATTACACACATTCACCATCCATTACAAGCAGAAAGTATACATAACAAGCTCACTAATTTCGCCAAATTGCTCTGAAGTACCCTGCCAAGCTCATCGTATTGCCACAAAAATTATACCGTGTGTACACAGCCTAAGTAAACACATTCTCCTGCTGTTTTGTCTCCCAACATTTGGATGACCTCTAGGGATGTCGGATTTTGACCTTGGATATATATTTCTCTGGTTATTATTATTTTTTAACTAATATTTTGCTGGAATGTGTAAAACACGCTTTTCAGGTGAAATGAAATGTGAAATTTTTTATAATATTATAATGCATTTGTTTTTTTCGAGTCACTCGTAGAACGGTATTGACAAACATAGAACAAAAGCAAGTTTAAAATTTCTGGGAAACATCTTTGCCCATGGCTTCTCCCGCGTCGAAGTCAGAATCCATCGCCACGGGAACGCAATAACCGTGTATCTTTTCCAAAATCTGTTCAGTTGTGAAAAGGCCTTGCTGACCTTTTCACTTCAACCGCTTGTATATATTATTCAGCACAATTACGTTCCTGTTTCTTCGGAAGACGAGCTAAAACACAAAATCATAACATCTAACTCCTTAACTCCACCAACTATAACTAGGTACATCACTAGCATATCCCTGCAGGATAGTATAAAGAGGTCTCAGCCCTGCTTAGCCCTGAAGAGCGCTTAACGCGACCTCAAGCCGGGTCCCGTCGGCTTATTTACATAAACATATGAATGGCCGCTTACTTCAGGAATTAGGATACAATTTTGGTGGCTTGCCTTAATCCTGAGGACTGACAGTAGGTATATGTTAGTTATATGCATGTGTGGCAAAGATAAGCTTCATGTGTTTTAAGATTATTGGCATTAGGTACAACAAAACTTACGAAACTGGCGAAATGTAGTTGTACTTATAGGGACACTTTTGTCTAACCCTTCGGCAATAATAGGCGTGATGTAAAACCCGTCAGTTAGCTAGAAATAACCAATGATATTATAAAGAAAGATAAACTACGTTCATATTGAGCAGCGTTCAATTATCGTTGCGTTGTTACAACTGCTATAGATAATACTGAACGTATGATACAGAAAGAGATAGCTTTTGCGCTTGAAGTACTTTAATTACGACAGTTGTCTGAATTTGACTGCAACAATTTCCGCGCATACCTATCTCTTTTTATTTTTTATTATATCATTGGAACAAGAGAAGATTAACAGTCGTTTTGCCATCGGTTATTGAATGTGTCATCGGCATTAGTTGTAGCAACATAACCTACACGATTTTCACTTATACTTAGATACCTTAATTGAAAGGTGGAAATGAAAAGTATGTGGCAAATTACAAGAACTCCCTCTTGATGACCTGCTTCAAAAGATCATCTCGGACGAGAACTGGCTTGTTCCTCACATGATCTGACCAAGACAATGTTTGGATTTTAAAGGAGACTGTGACCTCTGTTTTAGTTTCGGCTATTTCTTCTCAGAGTAGTCAGAACGGGAACACCGATCTCATCTAGTTTTAAAATGATGCGCAAAAGTGTTTTCAATAATTTACTTAAAAATAAATATCATTTAGCTGAGGCAATTTTATTCTGTAGCTTCATCCAAGTTGAAAAGCAAAGATTAGCCGTGTATTGCCTTTCAAAATCTAAGCTGATACAAGCTTATACGTGAATAAGATAATAATAACTAAAAAAAAACAATACACCTAATCGATCTTGATTCAAAAGACTTCCTTTGAATTTCAGAACAATACATTGCTACACAATGTTAGATACCAAAATACACCATATTATTATCACGGAAGACTTATCTATAAATAATGTAAGTAAAGGGAAAAGCGATCCCAATATCTGCCCGGATACTTGTGACATGTGTCTTTCTGAAGAGTTGACAGGAGAATCAAAGAGATTGTATCTGGTACATTATTGTGGACATATTTTTGGTCTTATTGACTATTGGCTGTCCTTGGGATGATAATACTTGGCATGTTACACGAAGTAACGTATTTTATTTTGTTGTTACGAACACAAGATTGAAAAAAGTAATATAAAATATCAAGCCACAGCAACATTTATTTTGTGACACGTGTTTTAAACAAACTTTTGTGTTCTTTGCATGATCACAATTCATTACTTGATTTACAGTTTCTTTGTTCTTCAGTTTTCTGCACTTAGTTCACCGGGTATCGCAGTTTGAAGCAGTTCGCTACGTACCTACTCGTCGGTCACAAAATCTGACTCATCAATTTCAGAAGAAGAAGATGTGGTGTAGGTACTACCCAAAAGAGAACCTGAGGGTGCTCAAACTGGATCGCTTTTACAAGTGAGAGGCTTAAATTTTCACAGTGTTTACAGCATTCCATAAAATTATGTACTTTTAAAATTGCCGTCTAACCGTATTAATATTATTAGGTAGACAGTCACTGTTAAGCGAATCCTTATGCCGTTTTGTCCGCATTATGCATTAGAGATTTCTATGTTTGAAAATACAATTACAAAACTTAAAATTGTCTGATACAAAAGACTGACTATCAAATCACTGTGACCTAACTGAGATAAAATAAATTTTACAAACAAAAATAAATCAATAGCTCTGTCTTCAAACATCTTATTAACACAATCAATTAAGAAACATGAGTGTAATATCAGTAACCAAACGACGAATAGTTCGCTCAGTTACGCTCGGTAAGTACGGTCAGCTGTTTATCAGTCGCAATGGGGACACTTCAGCTCAACCCCTAATTCTGTTTGTATGTAACTACCTTCTCTCCTGACTTTGCTTGTGTAGATCGGGGTTCGGGTCGGATGAACGAATGTGTTGATTTATCGCGTGTTTCTTTGTAGGTGGGTCAAAAGAATGGTTTGTTAATCTCAAAACTGTGTGTTTTTTGGTTTACCTTTATTTTGAGGTAGGTAAAACTGAATCTGAATTATTGTTCTTTTTGCTTCTGAAGCAAATCAACTGGAACAAATGCTCCAAGACCTGAGCATTGCAAGCCTTGAGGTTGGACTGACGATGAATTGGTCAAAGACTAAAGCCATGAGCAATGCCGCTAAATATAGGGTCGAGGTTGATGGCAGAAAATACACTATGTTGACGAATATATCTACCTGGGCCAGATAGTTTCCTTCAACAACAGGCAGGACAAAGAGATCGACCGTCGAGTTGAAAATGCCTGGAGGAGCTTCTGGTCCATGAAGGCATTTATGAAGGGCGACCTTCCTATCTCACTGAAGCGCAAGCTCGTCGACATGTGTATCCTGCCTATCCTAACCTATGGCGCTCAGACTTGGTCTTTGACTGAGGCTCAGAAGTCCAAACTCAAGGTTTGCCAAAGAGCGATGGAACGTAGCATTATAAAAATAAAACTCTCCGATCGAATGCGCAACACCTTAATACGGTCTAAAACAGGCATCGCCGATGTTGGCGACAAATCTGCGAAGCTGAAATGGGACTGGGCGGGTCACGTTTTAAGGATGAACCCGGACAGATGGGCGAAGATAGTCACACAGTGGGTACCTGAAGACGGCCGTCGTAACCGAGGCAGGCCCAAGAAACGCTGGCGTGACGATCTGGACTCATTCTTAACGGATTGGTCAGAGAGGGCAAATTGTAAGCAGGATTGGAAAGCCATGGGGGAGGTCTTTGCCCAGCAGTGGGACAGAACAGGCTGATTAAAAAAAAAAAAAACTGAATCAATTACAGATAACAATAGGTATTTGCAGTTGATTCTGTTTGTCTGTATAATAGTAATATACACCCCTACATTTATTATCAAGCGAAAAGAATTATCAAGAATTATCAAAAAAAAGACTAGACTTCTGTCGAGGGGGACACCCCTAGACAGAAGTCTTTTAAAATAACTATACAATCAATTACTTAACTTATAAAGTTGGTTGGAGTAAAGTTGATATTATCACTTTCCAGTCAAAGGTACACAAAATATAGAAGCTATTTCAACTCCGTTGCCCTTAAAACTAGATTCAGCTTATGATCCATGCTTTTTAAATAGTTACATAACATTATTAACTACAAAAAAAAATGTTTCTCTGTGTACCTCCCGAAATATTTTAGCGGAGGAGTATTATATTAGATTTTCATCAAGTTCGGCAGACAACAAACTAGGGATCTTCAAAAGGTCAGAGAGTTAACCCGCGGGGAAAAGCTAGTATCTATAAATAATTACAAACCATAATTCATGAACATAACATTTCAATTCCCAACAGAATCGTTGATACTACGCAAGCTTCTTAAAACTTCGAATATCTCTTTAATATCCGCCTAATATTCGTCTTAGTCCTAAGTAATATCCGACCGGTGGAATAATGAATTAATATTCGGCCTCGGCCAACGCCGAAGAGACAGGTGCTGCTAATGCCAATACTATCATAATTTATTTAATAGGGATATTAAAATTAGTATTTCAATATTTGTAAGCCTAACTTTCACTCAAACTTCGAAATTATGAAAATGAACTAGTTTTAAGTCTCAAATTATAACATTAAAATATTTGGATTTTTAATGAAATTAGAACAAAGAGCAGAAAACTAAAGTACTACAAACATTTTAAATGAAAACACCTACCAAGCTATTTGCTGTTGTCTGGTCAAATTATAATCACATAACATAACATCACGCCTTTATAGGCCTGGTGCGTGATAATCCCCGAAGGGTTAGGCAGAGGTGTAACTAATGGTACACTCACATTTCGCCAGTTAAATACAGTTCGCCATTTCGCAAATTATAAATAATCAGTCCATCAAAATATCATCATAATCCTACTAGCTATTTTATTGGATGTGGGGATGAAACACGTTTTCCTTTTCTATAAAGCCAGCTTTCTTCCCGAAAAACCTCTCTCAAACGATAAACTAAACAACCGTAGTTAGTTCAGAAAGGAAAACTTCAAAAACCATCTCTGATTGGAACATCTAATACAGCAGTTCACCTCTAATTTTGTGTGCAACAAAAATCTCACGTCATACTCTCGTTACCAACAAGTCGGAATCTTACAAAGTCGAGATTGCAAGTCTGAGAAGTTTCTCGAAACTCGTTGAGTTCCCAACGATTCAATTCCCACACCTGTTTCTTTAATTTGAGTGCTAAATCGAAAATCTATAATGGTTCCGTGTGTCGAGAAATGCTTACAGTTTGTGGGATAAGTACTGGGATTTGAAGTTGCGAAAGTAGAACGAATCTTCATCATCAGAAAGTTGGCAAAACGACAGAAGCGGTTTTGTGTTATCGGTTTACAAAACACAATGAAGCACGGAATGGTTATGCTGGCCGCGTTTATGGTGGTGGTACTAATAAAGCTTGTGGCGCCAAAATTGTACTAAACGCACAGCATCTCTCCCGGATGTCCATTCAAAGACGTCAGTTTCTCTGCGGTGTTCGAGAAAACAAACGGTGGTACGCTTGATTTGTAAGATACACCATGGCTATGCCGCCTCTAGCATCGGCTGCAGAGTTCTCTCTGTGCTCTGCGTCAAAAATCAACCAAAAAGATTGTGCTTATGATAACTATCCGGGCACATCCTGTTGATCTAACTTAGAGGTGCAACTTCGAAGGAATTGCCAACACTTTCGACTTTAAAGTCAAAGTTGGAAGTTTTAGGTGTCTGTGTTTTCGTCGGCAACCACAGCCATCAAACCAAAATACGATATTGGTGTTTCTGAATCGTAATAAACTATTCCCCAGACGAACCCTTTGGCTAAGAGCTCTTGTACCTACATCTAATTTGATTATCTCATGGTTGAACTTTAGGACCAACGTTTTGTGCTACTAAGTGGAATGCCACCCTTGAAATATCTATTTATACATTCTAACTTGACAAAGTAATTGTTTTTCATGAAATTAACTATGAATGAATAAAAGTGCTGCGTCCATGGTACCTTTAATCTCAGTAGAATGTTATCTTGGGATAATTTTTGACCTCAAAGACGCAGGATAAAGCTAGTATTTCACAATCACATCGTTTTATGGATAGATACGAATAGTTCCAACATTTTATACATTTAGTGAAGATGTTTTTCTCTGTTATAAGTTTGTCTTTAGTCTAAAATACCAACTTAATCAGTGCTTATAGTTTACAAATGTATAGTACCAGTTGTCTAAAATGCCATATGAATATAGTAGGTATAGACTTATGATACTTAGTATTTACTTCAAAGAGAAACAAGCTGTGAACTTAATAAGCTTCTTCGTCGGCAAAAAAGACCGTTATACACTATTTAAGGGATGAATTTTCAAAAATCTATCCCTAGTACCTATTCACTTCGGTAACATAAGAAAATCTTGTGCAAAATTGTATGCATCTAGTCCTAGTGTTGCCTAACAGTAAAATTTAATAAAATAAAATATGAAACATTTCTGTGCAAAGCTACGCACTATTAATTAAATCCGTTGAAATTTGTATACTGATTGAATCCTCATTTCAATAGTTTACGATTGACTGGCTCCACATTTCCAAGCATTCCAATAATTCTAGGTACTACCCATTTAAATAATTTTAGTTTTCATTTTGATGACTTAATTAATCCTTTGATTACTGAAAATGTTACAGAGTCAATAGTTACAAAAACAGAAAATAAAATAACATATAACGTTGTGTTCTCTATTACTTATATTGAAACTTAAATGAAATATATTGTCAATTTTAACTTTATTCAGTAAATTATTATCATACTAGACAAATCGTTTATTCGGTACCAACTCTATTGAGAGTTATTACTATGAAGCCAAAATAAGTTGAAAGAAAAATATTTAAATAATACAAAATCACACCACACAGTTCAAAAACAAACCCATTTATTTGAAAATTTGTTCCCTCAAACTAGTCAGACCAACCGAAAAACCTAACTGAATTTCAGCCGCCACCCGGCGGCATTCTGCATGACAAACTTTTAAAGGATAAAATTACATATCTCCAAAGAATTCTAATGTATTCTAAACGAACAGTCGCATACAACGGAAAGTTTTCAGACTAGCAATTTCAGTTGAGCTAGAATTTATATGTGTTGGCGGAAACTTTAGTACAAGTATGTGGGCCGAGATGCATGTTGTTTCTACACCAGCGACTTGAAGAATGGGCGCTGTGAGCCGTCTACGTTAAATATAAAAATATGTAAGATGTGCATTAAAGTAATAGTTTGACACATAAAATCACGCCTATAATCCCAAGAAGGTTAGGCAAAGGTGTATCTAATAGTGCACCCACATTTGTAATAGGCGGCGAATGTATTGCCATCAACCGGGCACAAATCCAGACACGCTGCTACTGAGAAATTCCTGATGAAACAACATAATAACACTTTGCCTGAGCTGGGAATTGCCCATGACCTCATGTTCAGCACCACTAGACCAACGAGTTGCTTGGGAAACTGCATCCCAATTGCGTAATACAGTCTTCCATCACAATTAGAAGGACTACGAAAGATATTTATTTCAGAATAGGGGGATTTTACAAACATAGGAAATGCTTTAAAAATTCCTTTGCTTGATAACGTAACTGGCGCAATGGATATTGTTGAAATGTCAAAATAAATGTCATTGGTATTTTGAGTGCGTTAAGTAATTTGTACTCCACTGCTTGACATAAATTCGGTAATAGTAACCGTGTGGTTTTTCGTTTACTGCATTAAAATTTATTAAATTTTGTTGATATGAAATAATTTAGGATACTTTTAAGCCATACATTACCATTTATCAAACTCGCTAGGAAACTCATTCGTGTTCCAAACGGTTACAATACATAAAATAAGCAGGCGTAAAAACACGCCAATTAACAAACAAAGTAATTTTATTCCAACCAATCATTGTTCAGGGTAGTATCCATACAGTTTATTGAAGTATTCCGGGTCATATGACTTCAATATGACATGACGTACCAGAGCCGGATACTCGAACCGATACGACGGATACTCGAAGCGATACGACGGATACTTGATGATTATCGGTTCGCTGACTACGGGATATTCGCCATAGTCGGCCTTCCATTCTATGCCTCTGGCTTCGGCGTGCGAGTAGATAATTGCCATCACTAGTAGAACTGTTAACTTCATCTAAAAGTAAACAGAAAGATTAACAGATATCAATTTTATTTTTTTGCTGCTTTTGGCACAGAATAAATAAAATAAAATAAATAGGACTAGTCTTTTAGGCAATTCAAAGGTGCATGTTAGTGGTTTATTTGAAATAAATATTTTAAGTTCAAGTTGGAATTAAAATTAAAACTGAATTCTAAATACTTGTATTGTAATTAGTGCACTCAAAAATGCAATGGTACCTACTTATCAAAAATATTATTCATTTTTTTTTTTTTTAAACTTTGCCCTCTCTAGGAATTTCTCCTGTATCGTGGGTGCGTTTACAAACATTTAAACTCACATACACAAACAGCCAGACCCGGAACAACTACTTGTAAGCCATACAAATATTTATTCCGTGCGGGAATCGAACCCGCGACATGCAGCGCAGCAGTCAATCATTCAGCCACTGCGCCAACCGTGCCGTCAATGTCATGTTGCATTGTTAGTCTATTTATTTATTTATTGACAAAAAGCTGGCAGCATTACCACGTTTTGTGCGTCATAAAGTTAGTTTAAGGTAAAATTTCAAAGGTGATCACAACGGTAACTAGCGGCAGTGTAGTCATAGCGCTTAGGCGCTTAGGTCGCTTTTAGAAATTGTACAGCCACCAGCACATCAAGTTACCCCAAACTGTCATATTCCTCCAATTGATTTTAAACTATAAAATGTTGGTGGTTAAGTTCAAAATCGAAGGAGAAAATTTGACAGCGCTGGAAACTGCACCTTTACAAAACATGTATATGCCTACCTTTAAAACAATTTTAATTAACGATGGAAAATAAAAGTCCTTCAACTCACAACACAACACAAAATAAGAGATTGTTAAGTAAGCACTCGCTTTATATCTTCTGTAGTCTATTAAATACCGATTAAAAATAGTTGAATTGATTTTCTTAACTATTTAACCAATTCTCATATGTGGTGAAACGTTTTAAATTATTGTCAGTTGATTGGTTTAAGTCATGTTACATAATACATACCTACCTATTTACCTGTGTATAATTTATTCAATTTTTCGAACTTGACCTCCCCTCTCGTTTGTTCCAGTCTTTTTTTCAGAGTTGTCGGATAGGAAACACCGGCCACATTATTTTTAAACTCAATTTATTTGAGACGTGTAAAGTGTTTTATTTTCAATACCAATTTAAAATTGATTATTTTTATTAATCAATATAAAAAAGTTGCAAATATCAATCTTCTGTAAGGTGTACTACCTTACAGAAGATTGATATTCGCAACTTTTAAGTAGAAAAAAATCTGCTATTCCACACGATCTAGCAATAATGGTTGTTAGCGAATCTATCTATGGATGTCTAAAAAGAATAACTTCTAATAGTAGGAGCAGCAACATAGCCTTTCTGACACCGTCAAAGGATAATAATCAATCGACTCGATTGGAAAAGATGCGTGACAACTAAAAACCAGCTAAGATTACTATGCTTGGAAGCATAACATTTTAAAAGATGATGTTGCTAACCACTCTCCAAACACTATCTCTTGGATTACATGGGACGAAACTCATTATTCGGTATAAAACCTGGCACAACACTACACGAGAATTTCCAGGAAAAATCCGTGAGTAATCTCCACAAAAATAAGCCTTCATCTACCGTGAGCATAAACACAGCACTCCATCCCTCATGCTGTGTTATAAATAAGTAGAAATCCTATAATCTCCCTACCTTGCACTGAAGCCAGGCGTAATGAGAACTTGAGACTCTGTAAATATTGCGGAAGAGATCGTGTGAGCATGTCGTTTCCTGTGCTGGGAGATTAATTAAAGACTGTGAACGATTTTTAACTTTTATTATTGGTACACGGTCGCTTAAGCCCCTTTTATTATGAATCAAGTATTTAAATGCTTAAAAGGTGTTGTCGCATACCCGGATCTTGTAAAACATATTGATAGTAGTTACGTGCTGCAACCGATGACCATCATCTTTTTTTTTAAATCGTTGCCTCACACTAGGAATTTCTCCTGTATCGTGGGTGCAATTACAAACTTTTAAACTCACATACACAAACAACCAGACCCGGAAGAACTACCTGTAGGCCATACAAATATTTGTTCCGTGCGGGAATCGAACCCGCGACACGAAGCGCAACAGTCAATCGCTCGGCCACTGCGCCAATCGTGCCGTCCATCTATCAAAGAAGCGAGTCATAAAATATATTTAATGATAATTTATTAAATTAAGTAAAAAATAATGTAGGCCGCTGTCACTTAAATTGTAATAGAGAGACAGTCATCAGCCAACCTCCGCAATCAGTTTGGCTATACACGGATGCTGTAAAAAATGTTTGCTATAATGTTTGTTTGGCTTCCAGTCAGTTATTGATTACTTTATTTTCCAAAAAATTTGCTGCCTCTGCAAAATGGGCTTATATAATCCTAAATGGAAGGCAAGTGTGATATGTCAAAAAGTAGCAATAAAATACTACTCAGCGTGCATTATCAGCTACTTCTAAATAATGTAGTGTAGTTTAGTAGCCAGCATTCGCAAACACATTCGTCTGTATCATTAGAGAATCCCTCTCTACGTGTAACCGAGAGGAATGGCAACTAAGTGCACCTCATTACTCTTTGATTTCGGGCTGAATGTTCGAGTAGCGGTAGAACACGGGAATAACACGGAATACATCACTAATAGAGACTGCTTTGACTGCTATCCAGTCACTATTAGTAATGGAGCAGTATAAGTATAGGAATAGGAATAAGGATAGGACCTCATCATTCAGAAATTTCACAATAAACTTTTACCTAAAATATAAATCAAGTGCAAGTGCTGAAATCAATGAAGAATAGTGAAGTGAATGAAGTATGAGAAATGTGTACAAGCTGAAGTGGGAGTGGGCAGGCCACGTGATGCCTGAGGAAGGACAGCGCCGTTGAGTCGGCGTGGCGGCGTAACAATCTGATCATGTTTGTGGGACTAACATGGCCATCTTACAGGATAGAGAGTTATGGAAGGAGAAAGGGGAGGCCTTTGCCCAAATAAATTTCCCATTAGGTTCTCCCTAATTTACGAAACTTTGTAAGTAAAAGTCGTTCCAGGAAAAGAGGCACGATTTAACACTTTTACAATCAAGAATAATAAACAAAACATTTTTTTTTTCAAAATTATTTATTCAAAACCATCTCCAATTTTTAATCATTCTATGACTTTGTAGTCATAATGAAAAGGCACGTAACTCCGAAGAGCATACGGAGAAGAAATAGTATACCCTGGTTTTACAGGGGAAGGATAATAAGAGTATGGGTAACCAGGGTAAGGGTAACTTAACCTGTAGCTGTCAGTGTCAATTTTGAGGACTTTATACTTCTTGACGAAAGGTTTAGTTTCAAGATTCAGTCCTTCTAAAGACTCGATTAAGGGTTTGGTCTCATGTTCGGTGACTAGGATCCGGTACTGTCCACTGGGGTCCCAACGAACATCGGCGTGGGTAACCGCGATCACGCAAAGGGTAAGTAGAATCAGTTTCATCTGCCAAGTAAACGTCAATATTTTAGGAAAGGGCTAAATTGAAAATGATGAATTAAAAGAGCATCAAACAAATCATCTTAAACGCTGTGTATATTAATTAAAGTGAATGAAGAAAGAGTTTAATGTGTGCTTACGATGTTTTCTTAAAATAATTTTGATAAACCGCTTTTGCTTGTTAGTTTTTTTGTCAGACAAAATAAACAGTTAATTGGGAAATGGTGTTTAGAATACAGGCGCCTGCCTTAGTAATTAAACAGTTAGCTGGTACAAATTACATGGCTTTGTTTAATTTCCATCTAATTTAAACAAATAAGAAGTTTACCATAAAATCCGTAATAAAATCTTATATTACTCACGGCTCTACAGATGTTGAAACACCCTTAAAACACTTTTATGCTCTCAAAAATTAAATTCAATCAAGAAACGTGTGCCTCAAAGTAAATAAAAAAACCATTCCCTGAAAACCTTTTAATTCGTTCGCAAGTAAAGATTAAGTATGGTCTGAAGAGAAAATTAAATTTAGCTCAAGTGAGGTCTGAGTGAGAGAGGGACAATCATAATTAGACACACAGCACCCGGGCTCTTGGAGTACCCTCTGATGTTTAATTTGAATTTAGAATGAACTCTTAATTTTTTTTCTTCTTCATACTTTATGGTAACACAGACTTAGGGAAAAAGTAGTTGAAAAAAAACGAGACTACTTTCGCGCTTACCTTTGGAACTGGTTCAAATCCAATCAGCCACTATAATATTTTGATAGTAACAGTTTATATAATACCAACTAATTGTTAATGCAATTATGTTTTTTTAACATTATGTGCAGTTATGAACTAATATGTATACCCGCAGCAATTTTTAAATGGGATTTTCTCCTACTGTATTGATCAACGTTTTACGTTTTCGAACATAGTATTTTGGAAGCTATACTATTACGAAATAGGTCTTATTTCAAATAAGAGATCGTTATTTCACGAGAAAATCGCTTCTAAGTGTACACATATTAGTGCTCGTGACTATAATTGCCTTTAATTTAATTGAGACCGATAATAGTAATTTAACTCATCTTTAGTATGATATTGTGCGACGTTTATTAATAAAACGATTCTAGAGTAACCGGAAAGTTATTAGAAAAACAAGATAAAAAAACTAATCTTGTTTTGATTTTAATTGCTTCTATTACATTGGCTGTATACTGCGATTTGATTGTTTTTACTTCAACAGTTTAATCATAAACAGAAGACAACGTTAAACTGCATCAAATCCTAAAAATGGCGGCGAGAATACTAAACAAGTCATTTGCTAAACATTCATTGAAGAAAATAAAACGACATTCGCTTGAACCTTTCAATTCAAATTCATAAATAGAATTCAAAGATGGCGGCGCATCAATTTGACGTGAAAAACCGCACAGTTTCATATAAATCCCTCATGCTTATTCGCGTGGCTTCACCTGTGCTATAATTAATTGAAGCTTTTATAAACACCCCCTTCCCGGTCTAGCCTCCCCCTACCCCTAGCGGTGTGGTCTAAGGGAAGAGAGGAGAGATATTCTTAGAAATTAATTAAGCTTTATGCTTGGAAACCTTTTAAACCTTACTGCCCAATGGTTGAGGTCGGGTTGTTGTATATATTTAGGTCGCGGATAACTCTAATAGCACGATGCAGAACTTTTAGTTCTTAATTTTAGTCATAGATGAAATGAAAAATGAAAAATGTTTATTTGTCCCAAAAGCAGTACATGGATTATATATGAGACATCCCCAGTAAGTAATTGATAATACTTGTGTTGGGGCTATCTCGCTCTTTCCCTTGGTTATTAACAATATTGAGACTAGATTTGCCACAAGTTATTACAAAAGGTGACAAAAGAAAATAAATAAAAAATTAAGGAAGAAAATGACTTATAAACTAATTAGCAGCTCTTTGTGTACCTGTAGTTTTATTGCATGTGAAACTATATGTGCATCTTATTTTTAAACAGGGTTGTATTGTTGTGTGTGTGTTTGTGTGTGTGTATGTGTGTGTGTGTGTGTATGTGTTTGTGTGTGTAATGCGTATGTGTATGTCTTCTTTGAAGTGCCGATGTCTTCGAAGCAATTTATTTTATTTATTTTATAGATTAAGCTAGTTGAGTACACTAAGCTAGTTGAGTATAGCTACATTATTGACACGGAGGGAATGACCAAGAATTTGTCTAACCAAGTCTACTCAAAACTTGCTCAGTTTCCTCATATGTTAAGGTTTTAAGCCACTCGGTTATTGCCTTTTTACATACGTGCGAGACCTCATGGTGGAACTTTAATTTTTTGTTAATTATATTATAAATGTAGGCTGATTGGGTTGCATACTGACGCCGTGCAAAAGCGGTTCGGACCCCCGGGGAGTAAGCCACTATGTCCTTCCGTCTTTTCTCCTGACTATTTTGGTTAAATGGAATAGATTTTTGTAAGTACAGGGTCGTAATTAAAAAATATAGTTTTCTTACTGTAAGTAAGCCACTGATTCTATATAGGTCGATTGTGGGGTATCTGTATGGTTTATAGTACATTACTTTTATGAGTGACCTTTGGGCTCTTTCTAACTCAAGGAATTTAGTTTTAGTGGCTCCTCCCCAGACTGGTAAACAGTATGCAATAACTGACTGCGTGAGCGCAATATAGATGCTATTTAATGTATTCTGAGGCATCACATATCTTAGATTTTTAAAGATCCATATAAATTTTCGCACACGTGACGTAACAATCTCAATATGCAAATGCCAAGTTAAACACTCGTCAACTATAACTCCCAAGTATCGTGTAGATGTTACATGTTTAATGGCTTGACAATTACAATTTTGGTCTCTGTGGTCCGTACACGTGTGGATTCGAATTCTAAAATTAAGGCCTGGTTTAGATCTTCTACTAGGAGAAAAACAAATGTAGTTTGTTTTAGGAACACTAAGGGTTAATAGATTGGCTTTGAGCCAACTATCTATAGCAGCCAATCCTTTTTCGGCCTTATTGTGGACGTCCTCCCACGTGTCCCCAAAGTAAACAATGGCCGTGTCGTCCGCGTAAGAGAAGATTTTCCCACCACTGTTTCGTAGGTTGCAGAGTTCATTAATATACACTAGAAACAGTGGTGGGCCGAGAACTGAGCCCTGCGGGACACCGAATACAATGCTTTCCTCCTCACTATATGAGCTACCTATTTTGACTTGCTGTCTCCTACCTCGGAGGTAACTGTCAAAGAGGGAGAGAGCTTTACCTCTTATCCCTATAGCCTCAAGTCTCTGCACAAGGATAGGGACAGAGACGGTGTCAAAAGCCTTTTTCAGGTCAAGAAACACCGTGACGCATTTATAACCCTTGTCAACCTTATCAGTGATTTCAGATGTTAACGCAATGACCGCATCCTGAGTAGACCGTCCCTGTCTAAAACCGTATTGTGAATCGGAGAGAATGTTGTATTTATTTAAATAACTTACTAGTCTTTTATTTAATAATTTCTCTATTATTTTCGAAAGGGATGATAAGACAGATATCGGTCGATAATTATTGACATCGCTCTTGTCCCCATCCTTATGCACAGGCGTAATTATAGCACGTTTTAGCGCGTCAGGAAATATACCCGTTTCAAAACATAGATTAGTCAACTGGCTAATAAGAGGAACAACAAGTTCTCGAGATAATTTAAGGAAACTCACAGGTATGCAATCCCACCCTGAAGCACTTCCTGAGTCAAGCGACCCAAGTATGCTATCCACTTCTGACGGATCTGTCTCCAGCAATACGAACGAATTAATTTGGGATAGTGAGCTCAAGTTAGTGTCAGGTGTTGTTGCTTGTCCAGTTAGGGTTATTATATTTTCTGCAAGTGTTTTGCCAATAGTTACGAAGAATTGGTTTACACGGTTTAATGAGTCAAGGGGATGTGGAGTTATATGCAGTAGGTGTGTACTGGACGCCTTAGGTTTTTTGTAATGGGTAATGTCATTAATTTTACGCCAGAGTATTTTAGGATTTTTTAAAGAATTTGATATCTGTTTTTTATGATGTTGACGTTTGAGTTTCTTAAGGAGATTAGAACAGTATGTGCGAAAGCGCTTGTAAGTTATGATCAAAATAACGTTAAAAGGGTCCTTGCTCTTTTGTAGCTGTAATTTATTTCTAAACCTAATACATCTTAGGGCGCCCATAGATATCCAGGGCTTTAAGGTTCGCTTGGAGCTGGACACTGGAACAACTTTAGTATTTTGGAGTAGAGATGTCTTAATCACGTCTATCATTGCGCTGGCAAGTATGTTTGGGTCTCTATGTGCGCTAAGAAAAGTCATATCTGAGTCAACAAGGTACTTATAGGCATTCTGCCAGTTAGTTATAGTTTTATATTTGACACAAGTCTTGCTTTGGTATGTGTGGCATATATTTACCAACACCATTGCATGATCCGTAACAGACGTGTTTAGGACTGCCACGAAAGCCGAGTTTTTTAATTTGTCTAGCTTAAGGAGCATGTGATCGAGGCAGTTCTCTTCCCTAGTAGGTAGACAGTGTCCTGGGAGGAAACCATGTATAGCCGTCATATTCAAATAGGTTAATCTACTAGATCTTATTTGTGCTGATTCTGCCGGCTTTCCTATCAAGTTAATGTTTATGTCTCCAGTAATAATAGCGTTTCTATGTGTGTAAATACTTTGAAGGTATTGATCAAGTGAGTTAATAAAACTATCTGTGGATACATTCGACGGAGACCGATAGATACCAATAATGGTGAAATTTGGGATAGTTATTTGCAAGGCAGATGCATGTTGTAAATTAATTTCAGTTGCCTGGGGTTGGTGACAGTTTTTTATATAGGCTACCACTCCATCATTTTGGTTTAGTTGCCTAAATGTGTTAAACGAAGTATATTCATTTAACACTGGTAGTGGTTTATTAGCGTTTAATCTGCATTCTGTTAGGATTAGCACGTCTACCTCAACTCCGATTTGAGATAAAGTTATCTGAAAATCGTCGAAGTTACTGTATATGCTCCTTATATTTTGCGTCAGGACAGTCAAGTTATTAGCATCTCGTTTTAGGTATGTATGTAAGTGTGCAACATCAAGAATAACAGATTGAGCTATCTCAGCGGTATCCAATTCCTGTAAATTGTATAAGTTACTGTCCATTATTAGTTAGAGTAAACAAATGGTGTTTCCTGCCGTTTGAACCATAATATACCAGTAAACTGAGGACTATTTCTGTATATTCGTATTCAATTACATGCATGTTATATGGACCATCAAGACTTGCTGTATTAGGCACTGTACGGAAATGATGTAGCTAGCGTTACTAGCTTTCTGTCAACTTGAATTTGCTCGTCACACTTCTAAGCCCTCATTCCGCTTCTCCCTTGCACCACACACCTCAAGGATAAACTACTATGGCAGAATTGATGGCAAAATGCAACAGCCATTAACTTGGCAATTGCTTTCCTTCGCTATTGAATGACAAGAAAATACTTCCTACACCTGATGCTTTTCTTTCTACTCTATGAGACTTATGGTTTCTTGTTCTAGATATCATTTCTGTAATGATTTTAGTATTTTATCAACTTTATTAACATTTTGAACAAGTAATGTCTCTATTTGATATGTTTACTTCAAAATGGATGTAGATTATTTATAGTTGTTGTTTGAAATTGATAGTTCAAATAAATCCAATGAAATTGAAGAACGATTTCAGTTTTTTTAGATTCAGAAAATGACAGTTAATGTCTGCTAACTCCACCATTCTCTCTGTATGTAGTTCACACTTTCGCACCACTCGTTACTGTAATATTATTGGCAAGACTTAATAAAAGTAAAAAAAAACAGTAAACAGCGATCATTCATTTTGACTCCACGACACATTCACAAAATTCTAACAATCGTGTCAGACTACATTTTATCTTTGTCAACCGTCATAATATCAGTGTGAGTTAAGGGAGACTGTCTCAATCCGACATGATGTGTCAGAGGGAGCATGTCCACGGAACACGTTACTGCGGTGTCAGCTCCCGCGGCGCGCAGTGAGACCATTCCATTTATTTTATTGGTATTTTTGTCACTAGAAGTCCAGGGTTAGGGCTGGGATATACTGTTGATTATTCTTTGTATTGTATGGTGAGTTGTGGGTCCGTTTTGTGCTGAAAGTGATAAAGTTTTGATGAGACATAAATAAGGCTGAATTGCATACTTACTGACAGAATAAAGATAATTAAAAAAAAAAACGATAAAATGAATCAAAACGTTACCCTCCTTTTGGGATCCGCTGCAGTCACGTAAAAAATAATTTTGCTTGTTATTTAGTATCTAATTTCTACTACACCGTTTCAGGTTTCAACAGAATTTTAAAAAAGCTACAAAAACAACAATTTACGTAGTAATACAATGTCGTATTGTGTCCGTACCCTAATCTAGGGGAGTCTAGGGGTAAATTGGCAAAAGACAGAGGGTTGTTCAGGGGAGTTTGTTCAGGGTACAAATGGGGTACTTTGGTGCATTACCAATTCTCTTGCAATTTCCTCGGACTGGGTTTTGTTTTCGAATTACTGTCGCTGATGGTGGTTATTTTCCAGGTGGTGGCTATAGCCATCTAATGGGCAATTTACTGTAATTCACTAGAAGTTTCTAATCTATGTTAATACTTTGCGCCGGGTAAATGTTGCGCTATCTTTTTTCGTAGCAGTCTGGTGTACACTTGAAATGATTTACGGTAGCATGCAATGTAACGCGCGCAAAACATTTTGTTTGTGGATGCATGCAACAGTTAAGGAGTCATGGCGGCCGGTATATAAATTTAAATAATAACATTATGAAAACTTGTATTCTAAAAAAAACGTGAAAAGTATTGGAAATTTAATCTTTAATATCTCCGTTATCAGAAAGCTCCCAGGTATGACCCAGAACAAAAAAATAAATGATAGCAATTACTAAGAAAACCAGTGACTTTTGGCTTCGTTAAGCGTCTTCGTACACCCGTTATACCAGTAAAAAATAGCTGTAGACAACAAAATTAAATACAATTGAAACCCATAATAATGGAAAACTTGCCCCTAAAAATATAGAAGGGGCACAAAAAACCTTTCAGCCCCGAGTGTTTAAATAAAAAGGATTTTAATAGACCCCAAAGTAATTTCCCTTCAATCATAAGTAAAAAGAAATCAATTTTCTTTTTTTTTATAATACATTGGGGATTGGATTCAAAATCTATACTTAAGTTGTGAAACAATATTGAAAATTCGCTAAGGGGATGAAGATTATAAATATTTTAAAGAAAATTGCCAATTTATGATGTAAATGGATTATTAGATTGGTTTGAAGTTGAATTTCGATGTGTTTTTATAGATTTGGCAACATAAACTTGATCATAAATTGGTTTTATATTAATTTGGAAAACGTTTAACGAAATTCATAATGAGGAAAACGATCGGAAAACCAAATGGTGAAGGCAGCAATTTGAAAAAATGAACCTGATACTTCTGTATAGCAACTAGTAACTAACAGTTTTTAATTACCTATAAGTAATAATATTATAAGGAAGTGTACTTCCTCACCGAAGATTAACCCCCACATCAGATGTGGGGGATAATCTTCGGAACTAGTGACCTGATTCCAAAAATCCTTCACTAATGGGAAGCTACATTATCCCCGAGTGCCATAGGCTTTATTTAAAACGTTTCTGTGGGATAAGTTGTGACAATAATGCGAGCACAGCTACGAGTAATAGCTAGTGTTATTATAGATCCTACCAGACCCCTGGTACACATTATCAGAAGCAAAGATTTTATTTCTAAACATTTAACCCGCAGTACAGACACAAGCAAAAGTGTTTGAACTACTGATTATCAATTATTTAGTCCCCTACTCCCCCTTTCACCCCTTTCAGTGTCGTCACGACCATCTGACGTGCTAAATTACAACCTTATTTTTTTCGAACGCACTGAAAAGGCGAGAGTTTTCTATATATATTTTTCGGGAGGAAAATCACAATTTTTAGCTACAGCGCTGCTTTTATGAAACTGAAGTTTCGTTTTTGTTTATTTTAATAAAGAATGTCATGACGTTGTTCATCAGTTTTGTGTATGGAAATAGAATTAGATTTTACGTGAACTTGACGTATTATTTATTTTTTGATATCAGCAAGTTTTTCTATTGAACTATGTTTCTACCTAAGCATTTTCTCATTACTATTCAGACTAGAAACGGGATATTTACCATGTTTACTGTTTTTGTTGAGTTCCCGGTATTTCGGCGCTGTTCTAGTCTGAATAGTAATGTTAGTGACCATGATAGTTTAAAATCTTACATTTTCTCATTCGTAGGATCTCAAAAAAAATGCTAGCCCTCACACACCCACCACTAAGGCGTCTATTTATATGCTCTTTTAATAATGAATTACTGGTTTAAAGAATCAAGTCGAAATTATAATAATTATACGCTTACCTAGAACGTCGTTTAATAACAATTGTACCCGGTAAACGTCTTCGTAATATCTTTAACCTACTATCTGGTGCCTACCTAATAAATCAAAAACATCAAGAATCAAACATTTTGATCAATTACCGCTCCGCTCAAAGCAACTTCCTCACTAATCAGTCTACGTCCATTCTCTCAACAAATTACTTTTCCAGTGCAATACCAATTGTGTGGCACTTCCTCACTCCTTTGTCGTTTGATTGGCTGCCAGCTTCCTTGGACATCTTGTTAATGTCTGTCTGCAAAATGGGCACGCCAGACTACGGAAGTGATGAAAATAGACGGGAAATTGGTAGATTTAAAGGTTGGCGGTGAAAAATATGGCTGTGTCCACTTATAGTATTATTGAAAAGGCATTAAATGCAAATTGCAATTTTTTTAATGTATTTTTCGCCTGTAATCCAATGTGACGAATTTACTTTGTGGCGAATATACAATAACCCTAATCCCCGAAGGGTTAGACAGAAGAGTACCTATTAGTAATTATGTTTAAGTCCCATGTAATAGGGGACGAGCTTATTGCCATCAACCGGGCACAAATCCAGACTCAGTGGCTGCTACTGAGAAATCCTGATAGAAAAATTCAATAACACTTTGTCCGACCTGGGAATCGAACCCAGGACTTCATGCTTAGCAGTTGCGGTTGCAGTTGTGACTACTTGATCAACGTGTTAGTCGAGGCAGTTACTTTAGATAAAATAGGACACACAATACATAGAAATTTAATATATATACCCTTTAATAGATAAAGGAAAATCTACACAGTAACAACCAATATAAGTCGGTATTCATCTTAATTATTTACCTTTATTCAACCATATCAAATGTACATAATTCAATTCCTACAAAAGATTTCCGAAACTTCAAACATATTGTGTTTCACGAAAATTCTATGCAAAACCAAATTGTATACCTACGCACTAGTAAGACTATTATTACTTAACAATGGGATACTTTAATTAGGTCGGTGTTATGCCAATTTAAGTCTTATTAACATTGTATAAGATCCACTTAAAATTAAATTAGTATAACGCTATTATTCTCAACAATACAATGTTTCTACCAATTAAGTGTTATTTGAAATTGAGCTTTATTACGTGTGCTGAAAGTTCGTTTCGTACTTAATAACGGTGAGTGTCAGAGGGTGAACAACGAGAAACACTTTTGTATTCACGTGTACCGTGAATAAGATAGCGAAACATGTTTTTGTCGTGATTGTACCATTCGTTACTGTACGGGTGTTATCAATACCGGGTGTATTTTGGGGTGTCCATGAAATATTCAAATAAATAATTCTTATAGGCTTTTATTATTGCTTCTGTCTACATGCAACTTACTTTTTTTTTTATTTGAATATTTTAAAATGATTATACCTCGTCTGTTACATAACTTTCTTAGAGAATTTCCAAGAAAATGGTTGTTTCCAAAACACAAAGCAGCATAAAATCGTGTAGGTAAAACAAATTCGTGCGAAAATTCATTTTCAAACAAAAAGGCAATCGCGAAAAGGTTATACTTTAATTTAACGATTACAAAAGACGTCTTTTCACCATTACGTGATTCTTGGAACTGTTTCCTACATTATTATTATGCTTCACGAACGAGCGAGAAAATTCTGGGAACGGCCACGAGTTCCACTAATGTTAATTAGACGTTTTTATAATAATGAACGTGTTTATTTGCTTGTAGTCAAAACATTGTGTTTTTAATTACGTTTTTGTAGTAAAAATACAATGAATAAATACATTAGCTAACAGTCGATACACTTTTTAATCTTCTAGCTATCGCGGCTTCGCCCGCGTGTAGGTCCGAAATTATCCCACGTTAACGTACTACCAAGATACAGAAATATCAAATGTCCGAACTCAGATGATGGTCTACCAGTGAACGAAGTTTTATCGCAATCTGTTCAGACGTTTAGGCTTGAAAAAGCAAAAGACAGTAAAATATTAGTATAAATGAAACTTTCATCACTAATTAAAATAACGACCAAATATCAATGTATTAACAATAATCCTATGGTATTTATAAAGCTTACAGGGATTAACAGAAAAAAGAACGAACAGGTACGATATAATACCTTCTCGTTACGCCGGGAGCGTATTCTATTCAGATTTTATTTATAAAAAGGAAGGAAAAAGGATTAAACATCATTTATTGGAATAAAAATTCTGCTGCTATTGGAAATAACAGTGTCTACGGAATAAAACATGTCGAACTAGATACGGAGTAAAAACTATAAACATGACATTGCTATGTCATAATACTGACTGACAGACAACATTCAGTATTTTACGTTCCACCCTCGGGTGATGGAACATCTCTTTGTTTCCCTCACGTGAATACCATCGCTCAGGTCACGTCGAAGAGATTCGTGGTATTCTCTAAACCACTTTTTCGTTTATTTTCAGTGGCACGACACATGCGCGTGTAACTCGTGGCAAGAGGTAGAAGACCATACGAACATCATAGTAATAGAAAGTTAATCTTATGTCTTTATCGTGTGGTTAGAGCCTAACCTGGTGTCACTTTTATGCCGGCCATAGGCCTCTAGCGCTAACTTGGCTTTACATGTTTCCTCACGATGTTTTCCTTTACCAAAACAAGTGATAATTAATTAATTATACAATACGCACATGAATCCAAGTTAATAATATAATTTCTAATATACCTAATGTATATTAGAAACTGTGCAAATAAATCTACACTTCAGCGGGTCAAACAAAAGCTTTAAAGATTTTGCGAAAACGAATAATTCGTAGTCCATAACAATTAAACAAATCAACACAGCAGACATTTAATACCATTAAAAAAACTTCTACCTCGAACTTTACGAGCGCGACGTCTCATCCATTTCATGGTCACCGTAACCTGAGTCAATGGAAAATCCAGCGCGGAATTATGAAGCCGTCGATCGATGCTGTCTGCACGCAAACTGTTACATAATTAAAGCTTTTTTGTCTTATTATTGCATTGTTATTCCATTACATGTATGGGGTGAAAGGTACATGGAAAATAAGCGATAAGAGTGGTTTTTTTTAACTTTTGTTATGCGTGTTTTGCAGCCAAGTTGTTGATATCAATCGCCCGAGGTTGTCTTTTGTTTAAAAATGGTTAAACACGCAATTTTCCCCTTTATAGATGTTTTTGCCTGCATAATTCTAAGCTTTATTGCTAACCATACAATCAGTGAAACAATTTATACCGTAGCTAAGCTTCCGCCAGCGGTTTCGTAGGTAGAGTTTTTTTTTCAAAATCTGTTTAAATATACTTTATTTTTATAAATATAATGGCCTTTTGGTTATTCTGATATATTAACTACAGGATGTTTGGCAGAACATTGAACATACGAAAATGGTGGATAGGTGGGGTCATCTGCTACTTACTCAGCCCTAATTTAGTTGGCCCTGGCCCTCTGGATTTTTTGTTAATTTTTTTTTTTGTTTCTTCTAGTTTCACCACTTCTTAACTTTAAAGTGTATTTTTTATTAAAAATGTGTAAAACAGGCACTACTACTGGCCAGCCGTCGATCATTTAATTTTTACTAACCTTGCAGTATTAAATTTCGCAAAACATTTCATTTTCCGTAAGGGTAGAGTTTCGTCAAAAAAATCCTACTTGATAAAATTATGAAATAACTCTTAAAGGTTTTTTTTTTTTTTAAAGAAAATTACGTACCATTAGAAAGGTCACAAACTAGGGATATTTTGCTAGAATTGGAACTCCTCAATGATATTTTTTTTTTTTTTTTTAATTCAAGTTGAGAAGATTTAAGATTTAATTATTTTTTACATCTTTCTGTAGGACTTATAACTTTTTTTCTAGCTAACATCTGAATAAAACAATAATTTAATAAGAATCTGCCAACATAAAAGTTAAAAAAATAATAATATATTGCCTGTTTTACCCATTTTTAATAAAAAAAATACACTTTAAAATTAAGAAAGTGGTGAAACTAGAAGAAAGCAAAAAAAAAATTGTTTTGAATATCCAGGGGGCAGGGCCAAATAAATTAGGGCTGAGTAAGTAGCAGATGACCCCACCTATCCACCATTTTCGTACGTTCAACGTTCTGCCAAACACCCTGTATATTACTGTAAAGTATCATCAAAATACGTTCAATAAATTTGGCGTGAAAGAGTAACAAAAATACATGTAAAAATTCTCGAGAACGCTTGCTTTTATTATAGTCGTAAGACAAACATACATAGCTTTTGCTTATTTCGATATTCAAAGCTCGCTAAACCCAAACCCAGGTTTTTTTGTTTTTGCGTATAAATATAGACATGAAACTCTTTTGATTAATAAAAAACAGGAAATGTGAAAGGTTAAACAAAATTTGTCTGAAAACGATCTCGTGGAAATATAAAATAAAAGGTTACCAAAAAAGGTATACACAAGGATTCTAATATTAGTATCTGAAATACTGTTGCAATTAGTTCATTGAACTAATGTATCATTCCAATGCGAATGTCTGATTCTGAAACAAACAGATAGCAGTTACTAAACGGGTTATTTTAACCTCTAAACAATAATAGTTTTGGCTCCTGGTCAGTCAGAACCGGTACTAAACTTAGAATAATAACAAAAGCCACCATCTTGTTTTTGCAATACATTTTAACAAAATAATTTCACAAAAATGTGATATCAATGCCCTTGACGCGCCATGAGATTCTATTCTAAGCACTGTAAGTATATTAAAAAGAAACTTATTAAGTCCATGATACGTAAATTTTGTCGTAAAATCAAATTAATTCGATGTAACACGAAAAGTCTGTTCATTTAGTGACAAATTCAGTGAGACCTCGTTATTTTAATTCGCTCCAATAATCTACTCGGGGAAACTACCAACATAATACATTGAATTAATTGAATTCACAAGCCTACATAGTAGTTGGATAACTATAGAGGAAAAAAACTGCTGTTATTTTTACTACAAGCTGCCAATGTGGCCACAAATCTTCAAGAGAAAGTGTCCATAAAAAAGCCGTAATATCTTGCCGGAATTTTTTCATTGCCTTGTCCCTTGAAGTGAGAAAATAAACTCAAATTTACTTCATTCTAGAAAAAAAAAACACTTTTCTTATTTCATTCCGATAAAATTATGCTCAAAAAAATATCCAGTTTTCTTAAAAAACAGACACAAGGAAAATTGGGAGAAGATGATAATGAACCATAAATTAAAACTTTATTCGGCCTCATAATAACGGACTGACCCAACCTAACGCCTGATCAAAATGAACATCAGGGGATTAAATTCTGTAAAAGAGCAAAGTTAGCAAAGCAATAAAAGAAGTTAAAGTGAATAAAAAATATTAATATTTCCTCCTAATATGAGTTTGTGAGTTTTTCGGGTTCATCCCCGTGAGTTGGAGTTAACAGTAATAGTAATGGCTGTGGCGTATGAGTAACACGTGTCAGTCGGAACTCAGAACCCTTATCTCCGTAAATAAGAATGATATCCGCCTAATAGCTATTATAACGATATCGGGAAATGTTTCTTTACTGTTTTTTGTCCTGCTTTTGCAAGAGAGGAAAAGTTCGAAACTATTTTTCTTGCGACTGTACTTTTTGTTTGAACGTTTTTGTACAAACGGCTTTTCCGGCGTTGTTTCGCTCAAAACTATTGCGAGAAATTCAATTAACATTAAATAAAACAGCTTTGTGTAAATAAAGGAGATTTTGAAATTGAAGAAGAGTTTTTTAAAGCTGATTATGTTTGTAGGTATAATTAATAAGTACCTATACAGGGTAACCATTTTATTTGACTGGCAAATAATCAAGTGGGTCATTATATCCGTCAAACTCATATTTTATTCGTGAAACAAAACACTGTACAACATTAAACAGATTATTTATATGCATGTATGAAAAGTTTTTTTTAGAATCGCTTTGTTTGTTTCACAGCGAAAGTTGATAATTATAACGGAAAGAGTCACCCGCTTGACTTAATCTTGTAACTAAATTGTCAAACTATATTATTAAGTAATATTTATGAAGAACTACTAAAAAATGTTCAATCACTTAGTACATTATTGAAATTTCCAAATACTATAAAGTACAAACAGCAATCCCAACGAGACATCAATCCTGCATCTTGGCAATCGTGTTCGCTGCATATAAAACAGTTGCAGCACTTACATTCGTCACTTTGAAGTAATACAGCTGCAGAACTCTGTCACGTCATGGAATAAACGTCACTAATGTCTTTATTTAATAAGGAAACTAGAAGAATACAGCGAAAAATATACAGCTGAAAATTACGAAAATAATTTGCAACGAGTAGCGTTAATTCTACCAGCTGTCACCTATTTAATTAATTTTGAAGAATAGTGTAGGAAATAAATAAAATTGAGTATGATCGTCATGGTATTATAGTACCCGAGCATAACACGGCGGTACCTAAATGGTCATGGAAGGGGTGGGGTGGGGTACTTTAGAAATAAACTGTCAAACAGGTATTAGTGACCTATCTAAAAATTTGAAGTTTTTCTAAAACTTGATGCGCCATGTTTATTATTATTACGCCCACGTCGTAAAAATAAATCTCAGGTCAAATTCAACGAGACGTCGTCGTCGTACGTTCAAATCTGCTGAGTAGTTTTGGCTAAGTAATGTTAACCATAAAGATAGCCCATCCATGACTTTTCTTGAGCCTTTATCAAGTAGGTATCTTTCGCCCAAGTAGATACTAAAATAAAAGTATCAAAGCTTTACGAGAATTCTATCGAGACAGTAAAAGTCAGTTCAAGTATACAAATAGCTTAGTATCTCGCGTTTACTACACTATCAATCAGTTAACGGTTCAGTACAGTGCGGTTTGAATTTAATCCTGTGGGCCTAGCAGGAACGCGCGGACTTTAACGCAACGTTAATGCGAACGATTTCAAAATTGATCACACAGCACAGTCCTTTGCTTGACTACATACGCAGAGAATTCCCTATCTCCAGAAGTGGTCTGCGATTATCTAGACCGAGGAAAGAGTTTTGTGTCCTGGGAGTCCCACAACATCCTGTCCGCCTTGCGCATCTAGTCTATCCACACACAATCACCTTTTAGGGTCTCAATTATTTGCAGCAATGGGTGACGCTAATTAATTATTATGCTGTAGGATAGTAATTATATTTTCATTATTATAATACTTCGTTTTACGTTAAGTTTACGTCGCGTGTTTTTGTTAGACCCTTTTGTTGGAAACGTGAGCATCATTGATTATTTACAAGAGTATAACTAGATTTTTCTTCGACATTTTAAAACTGCGGTTAAAATTATTGCAATTATTGGAATTTGTCTGTAATAAGTTATGGAATTGTATTTAAGTTACTCTCTATATGAGAAGAGATTTGTACTGCAGTGGGGTAGTAAGAGGCTGTTATTTTTTTATTCAACTTTAACTGTGGTTGTATATGGCTGTAAAGCAATTTCATAGGTAGGTGTTATAGTACGTTCGGAATTTTAAAGAAAATGGTGTAATAGTTCTTAACAAAAAATGTCCTAGATACTATTGGAAGAAACTAAATTTTATTTTATTTTGTTTCAGATAAATGATCCATAATGATCATATGATCCACAATGATCCATGATGCTTAGTAACAATTGAAACTTATAAACTATGTTTTATATCACATTAGCATTATACCACTTAGTACTTTTAAAATAAATGAATGACAAGTTCATTGAAGAATTGTGCATAGAGATTTAAAGTAATCTCGCAAATAAATGAAAAAAAAAATCCACGATCAAAAATGTTGCGAAAAACATACATCCTACCATTATACTTCGCAAATTGAAACTGTTAAAAAGGAAAAAAAATAATAAAATGCCGGAGGTTATAAGAAAAAAAACTTTTCCTTTTTTTTCAGCAAAGCGGAAAAGGAACGTCGGTGAAAGTTTCGGGCGACAACAAATTGTGTGCGGCTGTCTCGAAACTTCGACAATGCCGCGTCACTTAATGGCGAAGTGACAAAGGATTTGTCCCAAATGAGCAAAAATTATGGAGTTCGTAGTTAGTAAAATTATGTCACTTAATAACGACTTTGTGTTTTATGACGTAACTTTTACTGTAGAATTAATTATCATATTGCAAAAGCGTAAAAAATGCAAATTTTAAACCAATTTGTAGGTGTCGCCTAAATTGTGTGGCATCACTTTCTTTTTTAATTTCTGCGTTTTGATATTTTACGAAGCGCAGAAATTTTTCGAAGGGTTTCTTTATAAAAATCTGCTATTTGATACAAAAGTGTAATGCCAACACAGCGAATATTTATGCAACAGCCGTATTTTTTTAAATATCGCAAGTAAAATTGCTGCGCTGAATGGTCGTACACCGTGTATTTCAAGTATATTGAAATTTCAAATTTTATGTGTAGTTATTCCTAACTAACCTAAATAGCGATGATGTGGTCGACAATTTAAGCACCCATAATATTATTACCGTCACTAAAATAGCTATGTTATGTTGTGTGTTGTATGTTGCTATTTTCAGAAATTCACACAAATCCACAATACCATAACGGCAACCTAACAGTGCCAACCAAAGAGTGCCATAAAGATAAAACATCCCGTTTACGTTTTCCTGTACGGCAGTGATATCGGTTCCAGTTCGTGTACCAATAACGGAACGGGTTTAAAACACTCAGATAGTTACTGGTGTCTGCTTCACTGCACCTGATCACTATTGACCTGTTTCGTCCGGGTGAAGCTGATGACTGTTTCCAGAAGATAAACTGCTTATTTCGGATTTCTAGAATATCATGCTTTTTCGGATAACTTATCGTTTCTTTTTGCGCGTTCGTATTGTTTTTCAGTGTAGGTTCAATGAATCCAATACGATGTATTAATAGAGAAGTAGAAGACATGCTGCGCCGACCCCAAATAAATTGGGATAAGGGAAGGAGGATAATGATGATGATGGTTCAATGAATACAAGTTCTGTGATTTTGTGGTCCTCACAATGGTCCTAAAGGAGTAGAGGTAAGCTATCTCCATCAGTGGATCGCAATAGGCACATCTGTATCGGTGTTTTTTTTCGTTTTTAAACAAGGTCGCTCCACTCTAGGAAGGAATTTCTCCTGTATTGTGGGTGCGTTTAAATTTAAATTCACAAACAGCCAGACCCGGAACAACTACCTGCCCCCGTAGCATGACGACCGTAGACAAGAATTTATTTGACGGAAGAATCGACAAAATGACAGATTGTGTCGACACAATGACAGATTTCTTTGCACTATCTGTAATTTTGTCGATTTTTCCGTCATAGAAATCCTTGCCTACGGTGGTCATGCTACGGGGGATGGTGGTGATTTTTTGACCTTAGAATATGTTTTATTACTCCCTCGCTTTTCTTTTCCAAGATAGTAAAAGTATTTCTCCGAGACTCGTCGATGTGCATTGCCTCGACGGTTTTCTGGCAGTGGATAGTAACTGCCTCGTTGGTAAAGCATCAGGTCCGGCTCGGGCAGATTGTTATTGGGTTTTTCCACCAGAAATGTATCAGTAGCAGCCACGGAGTCTAGCTTTGTGCCCGGTTGATGACAATAGGCTCGCCCCCTATTACATGGGGCTTGAACATAACTGGCGAAATGTGGGTGTATTAATATTAAGTACGTCTCTACCTAACAGAGATTACAGGCGTGATGTTATGTAATGTTATAGATATTAACAGTAAGGCGGGCTTCTTTAAAAAAAAAGACACTTTCACCTGAAGCTGGCTTAGAGGAGGGAGGAGTTTCAGTAGACTAAGATACCAACCTACCTAGGCCCTCTGTTTCTATGTTCTCAAAGTAGCAAACAATCATGAAAAGTAGTAGTAGTAGTAGTAGCTACTAACATTTTCAAATTAACTGAAATATTGACTATTACCATTTCAATCATTCTCATCCGAGAAACAATTATAAATAACAACTAATTCCCTGAAACTCGTTTATTATTTTCAATTCAATACAATTTCGAAAAGTTTCAGTAATAAACAAAGACATATATCAACATAATTAAAAACCAATCAGGACGCATAATGGGCAGTTGGTAATGGCTTTAAATTTTCGATAAACTCACACCGAGCGGATCATCATTATTAAATGCTACTAATTACTGTTTCGATCACAAGTATCGTTTATAAACCGTTGTCAGTAAATTCTGAGAACTCTGATTTGATTTCAACATAACAATCATTACTCCATGTAAAATAATGAAACAAAGATACAAAACAATTATTTATAGTTCAAAATTATATGGAAATATATATGTGATTGTATAGTATTGACATTATGTGATCCCACATAATGTCACTACTAGCTTATAATAATAATGCTATAGAATAAAACAAGTAGCTACCTTGCCTAACCGAAGCGATCATCGTGCACGCACACGACTGTCACGTTTGTTTTGTTCAGCGAAGTTGAACGCTTGGTTGCGCCAACCGAGGGTAATTTCCAGTTATCGGAAAAATCCAAATGAGATGAACGCGTTTTCGCGCAACCTATCGCTTTGGTTAGGACGCAGGGTAAAAATACAGGTTTTAATGTAGCAGAAATATGTGACAAAATATTAATACCTCTTTTTCATCAGTCAACAAACCTGATAAGGACCGACTCTTGTGTGGATTTCATGGTAAACGGATTAAAGCCATCATGGGATTTTATTTTTACTGAGCAAAGCATGATGAGTAAGAGAAAATCCATACGGAAGAATAAGAAATGCTGCGCCGACTCCAAATAAATTGAGATGAGGGCAGGAGAACGATGATGGGCTCCTACGTAGATGGTAAAACATTCTGATGGTAAAGTATTCAAAAATAGTAAACATGGTAAATATCCCGTTTCCTGTCTAAGTAATAATGTTAGTGACCATGATAGTTTAAAATCTTATAAGTATTCTCATACGTACTGCTAATAAGTATGCGATTTAATTTGGATTTGTCATTTTCGATCACAAAATGTGTACCAGTCAAGGCCATACTAGAATTTCGGTATGATTTCTGACTCATGAAAACAGCAACAGGCGGCCATGACGATGCCTACAGAAGCATTTCCAACGAGTTCGCCAAAGCCAGTTGTATTGATTTCTCGTGAATTACCATAAGAATACTGCTGCTATTTTAATTTTATTTTTCCAATTTAATTTTTATTACCTTAATATGTTTTGATTTTAATTTTTAAATGCTACTATATCTTTGTTAGCTTAGTTATATATTTTATTAAGCATGCTGTGGTCTCCTGTAAGTGAAGGAGTACACCTACGTGATACTTTTGTCGTCGATTATTTACTTGGTGTGTTTTTGTTCATCCTTTGTTGGAGATCCTAAACAAATAAATAAATAAAGAAAAGATGTTTCACGCAGCAATTAGAGGAATTGCCCTTGCAACCGATACGTGAAACCTCTTAATCTAGTTGCTTCTTGACCTCAAACAAAACGTTGAATACTTTTCTTACGCATTTACATAAATCAATTTAAGTAGGTACTTTTGTTTTATTGAAACTGAAAGTTCTTCAGACAAAAGTAAGTAGGTAATAGAAATCTTAAAAATCTGTCAATTGGTCTAGACGGTTCAAGTACAAACCTACTCCATATATTTATTTACTGATTGGTACTTTAGTTGGTTTTTAAATATTACAGACCGCTGCTTTATAAAGAATCACAATCTCGCAATTTTATGGGGGTAGCGCTTAGATAATATTTGCGTGCTTGCGTTTGTCCGATAATAAAAACAAAGGCGACAGCGAAATGAAAACAGGATGTTACGTAAAAATACTATAGTGTACACTTCTGCCTAACCATTCTCCAACCGGGATATACAGGCGTGATATTTAGTTAAATTCCAAAGCTCACACGCAATTTCAACCTCGGTCACTCACTCCTAATAATCTTAATAAGGTCCCCCTAAGCTAAAACCATAAACACAAACTTCGCAAACCATCAAAAGTTAAAACTAAAAGAAGACTTAGAAACTTCCTCCCCATAGCTGAACTATATCGTACGAGTTGCCCATAAGTCCGGTGTGGTTATGGGAGCGGCAAAAGGCGACATGACGTAAAGGCGTCACTACACTGCAGCCCACGGCTAAGCTACGCGAGCGTACTTAGCTTCGCTCTGTATGAGAACTGACTGCTTGGCCACGAGCTATATGGTCAAGCGACAGGCGTATTGGGACAGCGACTACGCGGTAAACACAGGAAAGAGATGACAAAGAGCATGCTACTAGTCACCACTATACGACTGCCGCGCGATGGTACTCATGTGAAGGAAACAAGTAACACACGTGGGTGCCGCTGTATGTAAGTTGCTACGGGAGTCCCATCGCCCGAGGTCGTACACAGGGCTTGGCCGCTTGTACACACACATTTTTTGGCCATGGAAATCTAAGATTGATTCGGCACGAGGGGAGCAGAATACTGCGGCCTGGCTTCGAACACACTGAGAGGTGGCTTGCTTAATGCCGAGAGAATTTTCGCATCCGGTTACACTGCGCGCTTGGCGCCTTCGCTAGGCGCCTAGCGTGTATCGAAAGTAGCGAGCAGTGTGGCCAAGTGCGAAGATTCTAGAACGTTTGTTTCACTTCGCTACTCGCAAGGCCATTCGCTAGACTCTAGACACAAAGCAAGTCACCTATCAGTGACTGCGACTCATGGCCACGCCACGCACGCCACCGTGGCTGACATACAAATGAGCCGCGCGTCTAACGAGGCAAACCTCTCTGTACATATCCTACGTAGCAAGTGGAAAGTCGCCCTAATATAGGGGTACGGCACGACATAATATAGCACTCCTCTGATTGAAGTTATTGTCTCCATAAAAGTGAGTTGTTTTCCGGTCGATGACCCAGTGTGTTAGGTAAAGTGGTCGTTTTTGAGAAGGTTTTTATCACACTTTTAGGAGATTGTGTTGAAATATCGTCCTGTTGTAACACAAGCTCTTTTCTTATCGTTCTATGCCTCCTCTAACAAACCTGAGAGCACATTGACCTGCAGCTGTAATTTCTTGTCCATTACTTTTCTATATGTAGACGTTTTTGGGGACTTTTTTGACCCTCAAAACAGCTGCGCTACACCAATTCCTAGCGTTTCAGCTCGGGAAAAGAAAGTGATGAAACAATAACTACAACAACGGTCACATTATCTGTCTGTTAAGCTAGAAAAACGATGCTTAACAAGCCAGAGCTCTTCTGCTTTCTACTAAAAATACAGAAATACTTTCTGATTTCTAAACAAATAATTATTTTGTCCGCGCACCTATGATCGTAATTTTGCAGTATTTGTAAGGTGTGCAATAGCTGTTACGGGCTAGAAGTCAACCAACATGGCCTAAAACGTCATACCTGCAACACGACGTAGCCACCACGTCACAGCCAAGTCTTGACTTGTCAGACTCTTGGCAATGAGACCACATAATGCTGACGTAACTTATGCACATAATTGAGCGAACATGGTGTTGGACCGCGCCCAAGCATGCCACGGTCACTGCCGGTGACATATCGCATAATAGCGCTAATGTACTGCCGGTGTTAGGGGTTTGACCTTAGTGGGTTGGTTTAGAATAGACAAAAATACACGCCATCTTATTTTTTCAATCCAATTCACTAATGTTTATTAACAGCAGTTCCTTGAATCACTGTAATGACTGTTTATTGCATTAACAAAATAAAAGGAACCTTTTTTGTATCTATTTAGAAAAAGACAAGTAAAACGTTTCTATATTAAGCGGTAGACAGCAGGATTTTACAAATAGGGAACGAAGCAAGTGGAATTATAGTTAGGGACGACGAGGGTTAACTTATGCCATTTTAAGTGCTTGGGAACGGCAGTAATGTCTGCCACCTGTATAGCAACACAATCATGTCGCTTCCTTTATGAATATTTCAGAACCATTATATGTATATTGTTACAGTAAAATTGTAGTATTCAATTTATCTATAGGGTGGTTTTACCTACTAAATTTCGGAGTACTTAAAGAATGGGTCAACTTCATTTTCGCCATCACAAAGTTTATTATGTCAAGTTAACAGTTAATTAATACCTTCCTATAGATATGAATAAATATAGTCTCCCGTCAAAACCAAACATTGAAATATCTCGCAACGACTTTCTAGCTACCCTAGCTATGTTGACAACTTTGTTATTCTATAAAACATTGTAATTGACGTCATTCTGTTAGATTAGTTAATTAAAAAATTCTCGAAGATAGCAAGCTACATTGCGCGATGTCGCTGGCGATACAAGTTTTGAGAAAAGCAACATTACGCGATGTCGCTGGCGACACAAGTTTTGAGAAAAGCAACGTTGCGCGACGTTACTGGCGATACAAGTTTTGGGAAGAGCAACATTGCGTGATGTCGCCGGCGATACAAGGTTTGAGAAGAGCAACTTTGCGCGATATCGCTGGCGATAAAAGTAGTTTTGAGACGAGCAACATTGCGCGATGTTGCTGGCGATAGAAGTTTTGAGAAAAGTCTCTCAAAAGTCAATAACTTTCCATTTAATTCCCCAAAAGTTTTCACGTCTCTTGCAATAAATCATTAACACAATAAAAAAACCCATATTGTGCAATATAAATATTAAAATCTTCGTAGATTTATAATAAAATTTTGGCGCGAACACGAGCGTCGAATGAAAATATTGGCAAATGATAAAATGGCGGACCGTTTGGCAATTGGCCAGCGTGTAAAATGTAACATAACGCCTGAATTTTACATGCATTATGTTACGTTTCGATATCTCGAGTATTTTTGTTGTTGCTTTAACGAAAAAGGAGTAGAGAATTTTTTTTTAATTTTTCATGTGAAAGAGGGAAATTATTCCCTATGTTTACTTGAAAATCATTACCCTCCTTCTGGGTCAGTCGGGTAAAAATTAACTTAAACATGAACATTTTATCTTCACCAACAGTAATAAACAAGTAGGAGGTCAGAGAATCTGTCCACGTTCTATATAATTAAAGTCTTACATAGCACACTCACAGCTGAGTAGATAGCTAAACCGGATGGCGATGGAAAAGAAATAAAGAAACCTGTTATTTTATTTATTTGCTTATTTCATACCACCTAAGCAACGTCTACTTTCTAATCGATTTCAGTTTGCTCTTCAATTTCATATCAAAAATTTTGTAGAATGTAGGTAGGTAGGTACTGTTCTTTATAACCGTCGACTTATGTTTTTTTTTGCGATTTCTTTGTGTTGATACATAAAGTTCAATTCACGTCAAAATTAACATTGGTCATTCATCTGGAATTCCGGTCCCTTTCCGAGCAAATTATACCCATTTTTATTTATTTACTGTACCTTTGTTGAATTTCTTTTGCAAATAATTTCTGATATTTGTCAAGTGATTTTCGTCTGTTTGACGATCCTTTTAATCAAATACCTTTGACAAACATGCCAACTTTTGTCAAACATAATAATTTCATGTATAGAGTGGGCTTTGCAAATAAAAGAACATTTGACAAATATTATGAAGTTGCAAGACTTGCAAAGAGTTATTTAATTCTATTTCAGTGATTCTTGATTTAAAGCAGTAGAAATCATACTTTTTAGTATTTACAGAAATACAAAAAAATACTTAAACTACAAAATACAGTAACTAGTAACTTAATCATCTAGATAAAACCATTAACGCAATTTAAAATCTTTAACAAGACCGTCAACATAAAAAGGAGAATACCCAAGTTCGCCCTGCAGAAAGAAGGCTTTAGTAGCACATTTTTCTTTTTTTCTTTCTTAAAAGAAAATGTCTTTGCTCAAGAGAGGTTTTACAAGCAATCCCATAAAGAGGCGTGAGGACGCCGTCCTGCATTTTCCTTAGTAAATTAAACGGGTGTCAACGTCTCTTGGGAACCGTGTCCGGTATTAACCCCGACAGTCCGGTGTTTACTGTCGCGTCCGGACTCGCTTGACGAAAAATAATACAAATTCTTCTGTTTGAATTTGTGGTATTTATAGGATCATGCTGAGAATATTATCAACAACCAATTGTTATTCGTACGAAACAGGATATCCCATCTTCTCGTTCTGTAATGGACTGTCGAAAAACAATCTTTGATATTTATCAAAATTCCTCGTATTTCCTTATGAAAAGAAACACGTTTTCATGACATTTCATAATGTTTAAATCATTCTCTTTAAAAGATCAGTAGAAAGAACGGAGTGTACCGCAATTATGAGCACTTTATTCTCACTCTTCAAACTTGGAGCGTTTCTTTTATTTCAAATCCGATTTACGAAAAATTCTAAACGCGGGCGACATTTTACACCACCTAAATGTATTTGAAAATTCGTAGAAATAACATAAATATCGTACGTTGATATGTAATTCCATCCAACATCCTGATTGCCTTCCCATCTGCCACCCCTCACGACGTCTCACCCTTTGGACGGAAATCGTCGTTTTACACATTGATTAGCAATTTTATTTATTTAGCTACAATTTTCAAAGATGTTTTGATATTAATGTACGGACGTTGCCTTATTTCTTATGAGTATTCATAGATTTGGCGTTTGTTACTTACAGTTTTATTCCTGCAAAATAGTAGTTAGTTGATAATAATTAACAGTTATAGACATTAATCTTACATCAGACAATTAATCAGGTAATCGGTTGTCGTGGTATGGCCATGTGATGTGGAGCAATGAAGAAAATGTCGAGAGGAAAGTTTTGAATATAACTGTGGATGGGTATAAGAGTAGAGGAAGACCAAAGAAACGATGGATGGACTGTGTGTGTAAAGAATGATAGGGCACGAAAGGCGGTGTCTGATGAGATGACGAGTAATAGATAAGTATGGAAGAAGAAGACATGCTGCGCCGTTTCCAAATGAATTGGAACAAGGGCAAGAGAATGATAAGACGGAAACCGCTAGGTTCTTTTAGGTCTTAGTTGGAATGAATATTTGATTCTTGCAGGGAATGCTCCTCAGCTCTGAACCCACTGCGCATTTCGAATAAGTGTATCTATGTCTATTTATTTTATATAAATAGAAATAAAGAAGCCTGCCGTTTTATTAGATGTAGCTCACATACGCACTTTGTGACAAATCGTCAGCTATCTCACTGGTTTGCCACAAGAATGACGGCTATTGCGAATCCATCAAGTGGTTACAGACGTATACTATGTTGGAAAATAGTTTAGAAAATGTGATAAAACTCACCCGATCTTAGCACGTCTGGCAATGATTCTGTAACAAGAAAAAACACGAGATTAATTTCAATGGTCAATGGTTCAATGGTTTCAATGGTTGGTGGTTGGTGGTTTGGTTTCATGGTCATGGTTGGTGGTTGGTGGTTGGTGGAATGGTTGGTGGTTTCAATGTCACAACAATCGTTTGAAACTTCAACGACATGTTGTGGTGTGTTGACAGGGGAGACTTGTCGGTAAACATTTTTAAAATTGCACAATGGAATTGTATACAAGGAAAGGCATCATTATACAAGTTGAATCGAGTGAAAATACATGTTCTTTCTTCTTTTTCAGAAAAGGACCAAAGTTA
This sequence comes from Noctua fimbriata, assembly GCA_905163415.1. Taxonomy (NCBI): domain Eukaryota; kingdom Metazoa; phylum Arthropoda; class Insecta; order Lepidoptera; family Noctuidae; genus Noctua; species Noctua fimbriata. Next base: position 2,015,023 of record LR990937.1, read on the forward strand.
TAATAATTTACGTTGTATTGCAACAAATTCAACGCATCAAAATCATATGTTTCGGAGTTTAGATAATCAAAGCGGTCCCAAATAAAGATCCGAAAAGTGACTTTGTGTAATACAATGAACTGGAAATAGAAAATATAATCATAGATATAGTTTGCAGCCATTATTGTCTTTGAACATAGACCAGTGCATTTTAGCGTAAATTCACAGCGCCTTGACAAATAATTCGCGGTCACAATGCTATAATCACATTACGCGGAATGAATACGAGACAATTGTTTTCTAAAACGAAACAAACTGGTATTGTCGATAAATAAAGTTACAAAATTTGAAGTTCTATCTGAATGGTTGTTGAGACCGCTGCTCTCAACATAGCCGCGCGTCAAAGGCATGCGTTGTTCAAAACGGTGAAGTAAAACATCGTGAGGAAAAAGGGCATGACCTAGAATCAAAAATCCTAAGACATGATATGGGCTGACCATGCATGCGTTGTTAAAAGAGTTCGTGAAAGAGTTGCGCTGTAATTGTTCTATCTGACATGATTTCTGCATCGAGATTTTATCGATCCTTTCGTCTTTAATTATTTTTATTTGAAGCTTAACAGTTGCAACCACGAACATCTCTTTTAACGATCTTTTTTTTTTTAGTTAGCCCGTATTGTCCCACTCCTAAGCAAAGGCCTCCCTCCATTCCTTCCACTTCTCACGATGGTGTGCTTCTTCTCGCCAATTCGCGAGGAAGCCATCCAAAATGTTCCGCTATCTTCTCTTCGCTCTACCGCGACCCCGTGTAGCTGTTTCAGGGCACCATTCTTGCGATATTCGGGCCCACAGCTGGGAACTAAAATGGGACTGGGAAGGCCATGTCTGCCGGATGCGTGCCGGCAGACATGGCCTTCCCAGTCCCATTTTAGTTTGGCAGCTTTATGAGCTACGCCGGCAATTGCGTTCTGGAGCGCAGTGTGGAGTTCCTTATCCAGTCAGTTATTTTTACATTCAGTATGCTGCGCTCCATCGTTCGTTGGCAAACCTTGAGTTTGGACTTCTGGCCGTTAGTCAAAGACCAAGTCTGTGCACCATATGTCAGAATAGGGAGAATACACATGTCAATTAGCTAGCGTTTTAAGGGGATAGGTAAATCGCCCTTGAATAGCTCTTTCATGGACCAGCTCTTCCAGGCGTTTTCCGTGCGTCTTGCCCCTTCTTTATCTTATCTGGCCTAGAAAAAGACTACTTGGCCCAGGTAAATGTATTCTTGGACATAGGACATATTTTCTCCCCGTTTAAGTGCACGTTGATAGGTGAACTGTTGGTCATGAGCTTAGTCTTTGACATGTTCATCTTCAGTCCAACCTCAAGCCGAGTTCTTGAAGCATATTTTCCAGTTCCGCAGCTGATGAAGAGAAAAGTACAATGTCATCCGCGAAGCGTAGATTTGTCAAGGCGGACATCCCAGGCGGTCGCCAACGTTCTAAAGACTTCTTCTAGGTTACTGGTGTATAGCTTTGGAGATAGCGGGTCGCCCTGTTTGACTCCCTTTAGGATTCTGAATTGTGGACCTGTCCGTTCTAATTTTATAGCGGCTAAACTGATGGTATAGATATTTTGTAATATTTTTTTTAAATAAGTAGATTCTACATTTTGATTGCTAAGAGCGTTAAAGATGGCAGAGTGTGTTATACTATCGAATGCTTTCGAATAGTCTACAAATGCAAGGTAAAGTGGAATATTAAATTCTAGAGATTTTTCTATTATCTGATTGATAGTCTGCAAGTGGTCGGTGGTAGAAAGTCCGGGACGGAAGTCTGCTTGTTCAGGAGGTTGTTGTTTATCTAGATCACCAGCTATGCGATTTTCTATGACTTTTATAAAGATTTTGTAGACATGGGAGATCAGACTGATGGGTCTATAATTATTTATGTCCGACTTGTCTCCCTTATGCAGCAATATAATATTTGAATGGCAAAAGTTTGTGGGGAAAACACCCGAACGAAGAATGTCATTGAACAGATTTGTGAAGTGGGGAAGAAGTATTGGTTCGCCGATTTTCAGGGCTTCAGTGATAACGCCATCTTCGCCGCATGACCGGTTGTTCTTCATTTTACTTAGTGCAAAGTGGACTTCGCCGCCAGAAATGGGTGGAATGCTGTCTGGGCAGAAGTAACTAGATGTGTCTGGTTTTGGAGGTCTATCGGCATATAGAGATTGATAAAATGTTGTGCATAAGTCTATAATTTTGTTTCTGTTGACTCGTTTATTGCCGTAACTATCTTTTAGATTTGTAATCCACGATTTACTATTATGTATTCCTTGCTTGGCTATTTTAAGGGAACGGTACTTTTGTAATGCATTTTGTACTATTATGTTGTTATAATTTCTAATGTATTTTTTGATGCTACATTTTACTTCGTTATCCTTTAAACTGTCGTTTAAATCTCTCTTTTCTGTACCCAGAGTAAGTTGATCTATAAGTTGCAAAGTGTCGTGTCATAATTTTTAGTTCTACTTTTGCTTTGCTTAACATCCTTCCTTGCCTTTTTTATAGTATTTATGATGTCACCTAACTGTTGGTTTGTATCATTTTGTTCTTTAGAAACTGTGTTAAAGAAATTAAAACTATTTTTGAGTTCTAAATTAAATTCTTTTTTACACGCAATGATGGTTTCCCTTTTCGATCTTCTGATTTGATTTCTAAAAACATTTTTTCGGTGGTATTTTACGTTAAATACTATAGTAGCCCGTAGGGGGCGGTAGTCTGAACTAAATTTGAATTGATTATTGACTTCTATTTTTTTTATTATTTGTCTGTTTCTTATTTTTTATTTTTCCCAAGTAATCTATTTCGTTTTTCGTTTTGGTGTTTGGAGAGATTCACGTCCAACGTCTTTGATGCTTTTTGTAGAAGAAACCATTTCCTATGCATAACTGTTGTCCAAAGGCAAACTGGATAAGACGGGAGCCGCGTTCATTTCGGTTTCCAAGTCCGTGTCGTTCTAAGATGTTTTCGTTATCCAAGTCTTGTCTCAGTCCAATTTTTACGTTGAAGTCCCGTAGAATAATATTCTAGGAGCTTCGGTGATCGTCACAAGCTTTATTATGTAGGTCGTAGAAATCTTCCACTTCATCCTCGTGGTAAGAAGATGTTGGTGCATAAACTTGAATTACAGTGAGTGTTTTTTTGTCTGATATTTATTTTAAAACTGCAATCCGGTCGGTAAGAAATAAATTCAAGAGTGTTATTTTTCAATTTTTTCGCAACTAAGAAACCTACGCCATAGAGACCTCCACTTTGTCCATTATAATAGAAAACGCTGTTTTCCCTTTATATCGTATCTTCTACATTTCTCCTCACCTCTGATAGACCAACTATTTCCCATTTGATGTCTTTCAGTGCATTTTCAATCTTAAGTAAACGATCTTCGGTTTTCAATGTTCGTGTATTGTTGGTTAAAATGTGGAGTTTTTTTTCATTGTCCGATTTGTGCTTAGCCTGAGTCACCGCTAGAGGCACTAGGGTCCTGCTTTTCTTTTTCATTGTCATGTGAATGGAAGGGATTACATGACAAATAACCCATCACGCTTGTCCAGTGTGGGTTGATGGGTAAACAGTGAACCTACTTACTCGGTCCGTGGGTGCTTACCGGTGACATTCAGATAATATTCCTCCGCTAACGCCCTAAATTGACGTCCTGTTTTAACTTGAAGATGTAAAATTTAGAGTAAACCTATCCCTGAGTCGACTTTTACGACATGTGCGGGACGAAAAGCAGCTGATACATTCTAAGTTTTTCTTTTTCTCCCAGAAACGTTGTGCCTGGTTGATGACAACGTAGAAGTTACGATCTATCAAGCAAAAAACTTTCATTCAAAATTTTCCTTCCTTAAATTAAAGCAGTGTGTTGACATTAGGGCTGTTTGTTCATTTCTTTCTATTTAACATATCTGTAAGACCAAATATAGCTGTAACTTGTATGCCTTTCAAATCAACATTGCGACTTTTGCTGCCAACGTTACCGACACAGTACCGACTGAGCCGTCAGTAAACGTCTTTACTAACAGCCGCGTCGAGATAAACAGCATCGCAATGCCGCCATCTTGACAAGCGGAAACATTAGCCGACGTCTTGCGACAAATTATATGGAAATATACGGAGATGTAAATTGGACGGCGCCGGTTATTTCAAGTAGAATGTCACTGCTTCGATGGTCTAGTGCTCGCAAGCGGTTACTGCTGAGTATGCTCCTGGGTTTGGTTCCCAGCTCGAGAACGCTATTGGGTTTTTCCGTAGCATCCCGGAGTCTGAATTTGTGCCTGGTTGATGACAATAGGCTCACCCAAACAAGTCGTATGAAGAACCCTTTACACCAAAGCACAAAATTGCCATTTTTTTATCGTTGAATTAAACTTAAGTAATATTCTAGGTTTAAGTTGAATGTCAGGGCCACGCACTTATTAATTTAAGCTAGTCATAGCCTGTTACTGTGTGTACATTGTAAATGTATGTACAATGTGCACACAGGCACAGGCAGGCTCAACCACCCAAGCTATGACTAGATAGGTACACAACGTAAAACCACCATTTAACAAAAAAATTAACCTGAAAATGAAACTGAAAAGCGACAAAATAAAAACTCTTTAAAGTCCAAATAAGCTCCTAGATTCATCTCCTGAATGCATGCGGCAGCGCACGTCGAATTCAGAAACTCTTTTTTTTCGTCGGAAAAAAGACTAATAAAATTAATTTACCCTCGACGTCTCCTTACACAGTACTCAACAGTACATTGCCGGAAGAGGTCTTCCAAGTCGGTAAAGAGGACAGTAATGAGTTTGACGACGACCGGAACCGACAGAGCGCTTCAAGAGTACTTTATTAAAGACAATAACTTCTGTGTGTGGGCGCTTTTCATAGCAAGTCTTTTATTGAATGGTAATATTATCTTTGAACAAAATGGCTGAGTATACAATGGAATTGAATTTCTTTGTGATGGTCATGGAAATTGAATTAAGGTTGAATTGTTTCTTTGAAGTCTTTGGGATTATTTTATTATATTGTGGTAGATTTTTAAGGTTTTAATTATGAAAAGGTCATATAACGATAAGTTATTTTTCATCTATCTATTCAGGCATTTTCAACCTCGCAAAGGACGATGATTAATATTCACCCAGCCTTCAGTAATTGAAGAGGCACCATTGAAGAAGAAGAATTCAAACGTATGGCCTGAAAATTTTAGTACTGCACTTTTATGAGAACGCAATATTCTAATTTTTTTTTTCGGAATTATACAGATACTGTTGTTTTTATTTATAATAACAATAGCTGCTATCTATATACTTGTTTGATATGCAAACAACTTATCAGGAGTGCGATCTCAATCCTTAAGCTCAAATATAGGCCGCATGTATAATTAATTCTTTGCATCGTATGGTTAAAAAAACCACAAAAAAAGTCTCCAACCCAAAATTAGTAACCAATACCCACTCCCAACCTTATCATCATTTCAGCCGAAAGACGTCCACAGCTGAACATAGGCCTCATCCAAGTATCACCACATTGACCGGTCCCGACCCACCTAACCAAACAATTTCGGTGTCGAACAGAATTACTGTAGGTAGAGGTACTTCTGTTGCACGACTATGCACGAACAGATCTGGCGAATAAACCACGCATAGTACTACATACTGGCGACATGCCGAATCAATGTATATGTTTTAGCTCTGCGTAGCGTACAAACATGTCTATCGTGAACCACCACGCGTAGAACACACAAAAACATCACGCATGGGAGTCCCGACGGGTTTGGTATAGATTACGTGTTTATTTTGTACGTATAGGGGTGAAACTGACATAAACAGATTGAAATACCCACTGTTGGGTATATATTTCTAGAAATTTTTCATCACCGGCCTTCTGTTTTAATGATGGTGGGCCGTACTTTGCTCATTAATATTGCTTCTTTTGCGTAAAAGGTTGATAAACAGGCCGCTGCGTGCTGTATTGAAAATAGACACATCTGTAATGCCAAAGGGATTTGCTAATGTTGTGTCAACGTTGGTTTCTGGTTACTGACAACCTGTGTCATCCCTCTGCTGGGCAAATTCTTTCTTCTATGTCTACCAGCTCTTTCAATCCAGGGCTTACCACCATTGAGTTGCAACGTCCAGCTTTCAACCCAATTTTTATGAAAAATCATACTACAACTAATCTTCACAAATTGTATTGGCAAAGGCGCTGTGCATAGTCAAAATAGGTTCGCCGTCTTGATCTGCTTCACCCTCTCAAATGCATAAAAGTCGTCTATTCACCACGCCTTAATATAAGACGATATTGGGTATTTTTGTTAAAATTTTTTGCTAGTACCAAGTTTCTTGCCCTATTAAAGCAATAGGCCCACAACCACATTGGATTCAAACAAACTTGGCTAAATGTGGGTGCACTATTAATACACCTCTGCTTAACCGTTTGAGGAGGATACAGGCATGAATTTGTGGTATATTATAAAACGATGTTATTTGAAACATGTTCAGACAACTTGAAACATTGAGTCGAATATCACAAGTATGTAATGAATGTCTAGCAATTAGTGTCATTCACATTCACGTTTAGTCTTCAGCTCATAACAGACGATATAGGGTGCCTTCCAACTTACTAGGATTAAATTACTTACTAACATGTTAACATGCCAATTTGCTGTCTCGAACGTAACCACCAGCCATGTTGGAATAATTGACTTCCAAATTATGGACACGTAGCAGACGTTACTACTGAAACAGGTAATGTTTTCAGAATGCATCTTGTCTAAAATATCAACAGTTTATTGGGCCCCCCCAAAAAAGTATTTAGTTTGTTTTTGAGGTGGATGATTTTTAAAAACTAATAAATACTTATGTATGAGTCGGACTGTACACACATAAGTATTCATGCACATAACAGTACTCATCAAAATTGCTTCAGTACGTTTTCAATAATAGGCTAAATATACCTATGCTTATTTCTTAAGATCAAAAAAATATTCAACACACGCAGGTACAATCAAACAAAGTTTGTCTGGATACAGTCAAAAATATTTGTCTTTCTACTGTTTTGCAAATTTTCATTTGAATGTTTGTAACGTCACACTTCTAAGAGAGATGTAGAAGACTCGACATAACATAAAATTCTTTGACAATGGTTGTGAGTTAGCTGCTTGTATACCAATTTCTTTGTTTGACTGTACCATTTCCATTACAATTTCCACTGCCATATCCAGCAACGTCAGACATCTGAGTACCCGAGTGTGCTTCAAATTCATTAAGAGCATAGATGACGAGTGCCAGCTAAGACTAGATTAAATACAACTCCGTGAGCCAGGCCGAACGTGCTTTGTTCACGATGTGACGTCATGCCTGTGACGTCAGAAGGAGATCGAAGTGTGTGAGAGTTACGTCATTATGCTACGTGTGGTCTTTTGTTGGTCATTGAATTGAAATTAGAAAAAGTGTGGGAATTTGGTGTTTTTTTCGTTTTTGTTATTTTAAGCGTGTCTATTTGTGAGATTGAAAATTATATTGTAATTTGATAGACATAAGAGTGTCTAAAAATATAGAGCAGCATTCCATCCGCTTTATGTGGTTGGTACTCATGTTCGTCATAAAAGGATATCCTGCACAAAATTTCATGCCTGTACTAGTACTAGTAGACCCAGCGGTTTAGGTTTATACGTTGTTGAGTTCGATATTATATTAAGCAGATTTAAAAATCCACTAAAACTATCTTAGGTATATATATATTTAGAATTTTACTACACGCATATAGTCCTTGCAAGCGCATCAAAGCAGAGAGCAAGAGGCAAAAGATTCGTAAATAAGAATATATTATCTTCTTTACTCAGCATTACAAGTATCCATAATTGCTTAGACAGAATTGATAGCTTGTCAATCATTGTCATCAGAAACAACCAACATCGTCAATTGCTTTCAAAAGCTTTTAACTTCACCATTCTTTTAAAGCAAGCATTTATTTTTAATGTTAACAAAACGTGGTTCGACTTCTTCACTTTGGCACCAATTGTTAGTTTGCCTTAGTAGTTAAGCAGTTTAGTAGGTACATTTGGCACCTATTTAGACCCCAATTATTTTAAGTGCCAAGTCAACTTGCATGAACAATGAACTTGGCTACTATTTCGCATTTAGTTTTTGCATACAATTGGTCTGAAAAAGTTGATAAGTCTTGCATCATTTTTGCATTACTTGGTCAGATTATGCGATTAAGAAAAAGGGTTCACTGAGAAGAGTGAGCTCAATATGGAATTATAGATGCAATTTTAAGTATGAATGAACGAAACAGAAAAGTTATCATTTCTAACGCGATCTTATGATTGATCACGGCATGTGATGCGGAGGAATGAGAAAAATGTCGAGAGGAAAGTTTTGAGTATGAATGTGGATGGTTATAAGAGTAGAGGAAGGCCACAGAAACGATGGATGGACTGTATGTGAACGATGATATGGGAAGAAAGGAGGTGTCTGATGAGATGACGAGTAATAGAGATGCATGGAAGATGAAGATATGCTGCGCCGACACTAAATAAATTGGGATAAGGGCAGGAGAATGGTAATGATGATCTACCGTTTTAAATTTTTATTACCTATTCAATAACAGAGCCTCTACGTGTAACGATAGATAATCAGCAATTAACTGCGTTTCCCACTAGTTTTCCGGCTAAACTTACCACAGAATGGGAAAATTTTCTCATATTGTAATTCCCAAAATGGGTGTTACACAGATATTCGGCTCGGCAATTTCGATTCGGCGGCATTTGTTGAACAACTATACCGGCCGACCCGAAGCAAAGCACGGCGTTCATTTGTCACATGCCGATCGTCGATATTCGTTCTGCATCTACCCTCGCCGAGCGGGTTTAGCAGCCCGAACATCCTTAACTTGAATAACACTGAAACACGTGTAATACCGTCACATTCCCTTTTTAAACTCGTTCGCTAGCATTTTCCGTACAATTTACGAATTCATCGCTCAAGGTCAGCACACACACAAATTAGATAAGCAAAGGTCCACAGACCTAAATCCAGTAGGTACCTCTAATTGAATATGCTTGCCCCAAAGGCCTAGAGGTCAAAGTGTCATGGCGGAACATTTTATCTCTGTTTGCCCCTAATTTATTAATATTGCAAAACCTCGAGAGGATAAAACGTTTAATTTATTGTTAATTAAAAATATATTTTGTTGAGTGTGAACTAATTTGTTGAATAAGTAATTATTTTTCTTTGTTGAAATTATGTTACTTTAATTTAATTTATGCTTTGTGTCTGGGTTTTCAATAAGGATCGTCAGAGTAGCTAAATATACATTAGCGTTTTTTTACATTTTCGTTTAATAATTCAAAAATTATTGAAATGTTAAGTTAAATTACTCTTAAAAATAATATACGTCATTTTATTAGTTACTTTTTGTGGACTTTTAGCTAAACACAAACATCGTCGTTTGCAATTACAACTGCTTACTTGTAGTTTCGTGTTTTCTCTAGATTTCTTAGCAAACAACTAATGGCTTCTGTTTTTATTTCAACATCTTGATGTTGAGACAAGCAAAGCTGTTGCTGGTTGGCTGTTGTTGGCTGTTGTTAAGCTTACATTTAACATTAGAGCTTAGATGAGACGATCCAACCAAACGAAAGACGATCCTGAAACGAAAAACTTAATAATGTTACTTGTAACAAACAACTTGTAAAACTTGTAAAACTTAATAATGTTACTTGTAACATTATTAAGTTTTTCGTTTCAGGATCGTCTCATCTAAGCTCTAATATTAAATGTAAGCTTATCAAACCTACAGTTCTTTCACTGTTAGCTACCCAAGCAACTCAACGCTCCGCTCGTCCTTGTTTGGTTGGACACCGGGGCCGGTCTCCATCGAAGCGGAGACGAGACAAGCGGAGAGGAGATGTGTTGTAAATCACCGATACAATTTCGTTATTTATACTTCTAGTCTCCGCTTAGCTTTAGTAGAAATGGTTGAGCAGAGAGGAGAGGAGATGTCTCGTAATTGTTAGGCCAGCGTAGGAAGAAACGTGAGCGGCGTGCGGTAAGCGGTGTGCTGTGAGTGGCATGTGGTGACCAGTTTGCTGTGAGCAGCGTTCGGCGAGCGGCGCATGTCGCTTTGCACATCTCCGCACAGCTTCGACAGATACACCCTAGTTTTTACGCATTTCCTCTCCGCTCGTCTCTGCTTTGGTGGACTCCGAGCCATCGGTCATGGTACTTATAAATCACCTGCAAGGTGATGCCGACCTGGCTCAGTGCTAAACGTGTGCTTATGAGCTTTAATGAATATTATTTACACAATACCCATCAATTACCTCTCTATTATTACAGCGTCAATCGCAATGAAACTAAAACAGCCAACTAATTACGACAGCCAGAACAAACATGATAATAACTTTACTGTAAACATGTTTTGTTCTGCTGTCAGTATAATTAATTTGTAAAGTAATAACTTGGTGGTGCCTATACTGCGATCGTAATTACATTTCCAAACATGTAAACAAATATCGATTTATAAAAAAAAAACACTTTTAAACCCACAACATTTTTATGTATTTTTTAATCGTTTTTCTAGTCATTCTAAAATCAGCATAATTCACCATAGTTGATTATTCGTTTCAGTGAAAACAACATCAATTGAAAACAGAGACTTGATTAGACTTAACCGACCCCTTGTTTGATTTTGGATCAGTGGCGTAGATTTGTTTGGTAAGCGAGTTAAGGTCTGATGCTTGGTTTATTGCCATAGATAAAGCAGGGGGTGTTTAAGGGTGTGAAGAGGCATGTAACCAGATTCAGATGTTTGTGTGTGTATGTGTGTTTGTAAATTTACCACCGACGGAGAAAGCATCATCAAGCTTGCAGAACAATATTATACAGAGTAGGTACTAGTGCGACTATGAAGATCAGGAAGATTACCATAACGGCTTAAAATAGTGTTGTTCAGGTTTTATCCAGGAGTGGGAAAGAGATGAAACAATACAGGACATCTAGCTCCATCTCTTTCACACTCTGAACTAAGATCAAACCTATACTGCTTGCTAGAACGAGACGCCATCGTAGAACACCACCTTTTTATTAGTAAAGCCGTAACTCAGTGAATAACGGTACAGTAAATTAAAATATGCTTCCGTAGATGGCCATGGCAATATTACCGTCTGTTGCTGCTGAGAAACCTGTCGCGATGCTGCGATCTCTCATTGCGATGGGGCGGCTTCATCGCTGCGTTTTGCTTCCACGACCAGCTTCGGAAGCTTGACCTTAGAATTTCTGAAAGATTGAAGTACGTATCTACCATGTAGAACAGTACCCCTCTCACTTATCATGAAAACATGATAAAATAAACGATAGCAAGGTTATCTTGCTTGGAATGAATAATTACGCAATCAATATTCGATAAAATTTTACGTCCATCGCGTCTAAAACCAGTATCAACTGCTATCAACGCACCTCATAGATTCCGCGTTACAACGACTTGAATCTGTTCTTATCAAGATCAGTCATTACCGACAGGCTTTCTAATCGGTTGACAAAATTTTACCGATCCCTGTTTTAGTGTCGGTTAAAAAATATCGACTTTTTCCATCAAAGATGTAGTCAGGATGATAGCAGATGGAGTTTCGTAGTTTCTGCCTACTCTTATGAAAAAAATGCGTTAGTTTATACACATCTGTATTTCATCAGTCACCATCATCAGCACCTTTTCTCAACTGCGTTGGGGACGGCTTCCAGTCTAACTTCGGAACAGTTTTGGTCAGTTATTTCCCTTCATATAAAATTCTACACTTATGAACTTTGAACCACCTTAGCCTGATGACTCCCGTAACGACTATCACAGATCTACAAGCGACAGCCGGTACCAACAGGCTAACGTCATATCCGAGCAACAAAGTTGTCTCGGTATGTAAAAGATAGTCAGTCATCCACGGGACGATCTCAACAAGCGTTGCTTAACGTCTAGTATCCACTCATCACAAGAAATGAGAATTTACAACAAAATGTTTAATTTAAATCAATCAGCCACAGGGTTACAGCAGGGCACGTACATTTAAGTATTCTCCTCACATTTAGTACCCCATACTTTAATTGGCTGTCGAATATTCTGGAACATATCCCAATAAAGGATGGAAGCAATAAATCAAGCTAGCCTATCGCAGCCTGCCGAAGGTCTTCAGTAGATTAATCAATCACCAAGCTAACGTGTGACTCTGTCAATGATAAAAAGTGACCTAATTAGTTAGGATTCTCGTTGAGGGTAAATTATAAATGTGCTATTTATATTGTGTGCTTTCACTTGGTCAGAATTTGTAAAAAATAACACAGAATTTGCATTATTTCCTAACCAAATTTCCAGATGTTCTGTTTAAGATAAAGTAATATAAATAAATAGTTATTTCTATAAGTCTCGGTTTGAATTTAATTAAACAAACAAACAACAAATTTAATTTTTTTTATTTATTTAATTTTTAGCTAACGAATGTTCGTTAGCTAAAAATTTCTAGCCGAATTTATCGTGGTTTTGTACCCGAAGAGATAAACTATATTTTACTAGCCCGCGTAGAGTTCAGAAATTATCTTATGAGAAATTTCGTACCTACCAAAGTATGCAATATCCTAAGTTAGGTAATTTATCCGTGTGACAAACATCATTATGGTGTGAAAAGACAACAGACAGACAGAATGACATACGAGAGAGCCAGGTTTGAATCTAAAAAAAAAAAAAATGTGAATGAAATTTTCAGATAAACAACGGAATCCCAGCAGGAATTCCAAAGCAATTTGAGACTACTACAATTCTGTTCCTCAAATCTACATAACAAGATCACCTTTTAACAACAGCCTACTCTAATCGACTTCTAAACGATTTTTACCGATCCCTAGATTGAGTATCGATAAAAATATCGTTCTTTTATTGGACATCCCGTAATCTGGCACTGAGAATCTTTGTTGAGCTACTTTGGATATTTGAGGGATCGTTTTAAACTTGTTTTTTATGCTAAATCGGAGGGAGGTTTTTGGAGTATCAACTGTCAAGTGATTAGGTAGATTGTTAGCACAAAATGTGCAAGTAATCGCTATGAAAATACTACAGGGTAGTATCGAGGGATACAAGGATGTTTTGGAACTCGAATGACGGTGACAAGGGGCACTGTTGGTTAAAATAAATTTGCGAAATTATTTTGAGTTTAATTAAAAAAACATTATAGCGCGGGTAGTTTCGAATATAGCCAAGCACCAAAATCCTGATGGACCTTGCAGTGACATGAAGTTAGCAGATATGTTGCAAACCTTTCCTAAGTTGAAATACTTCGCCTGCATGTGATTTCGTAAAACACAATTCTTCTTAAAATATTTTCCAGCGCTCGTTCTGCGTCTACATTAACGTATATTTCACGGAATATACCCGCTACACCAATAAGTATTTATATTTAACGCTTTTGTGCGCCGGAACACGTCGTCCCAGGTCAAATTCTGCAGCAGCGACGCGAGCCAGATGTTGCGACAAAACGCATTCATAAAGTTGCATTTTACAACGTAGGCACATATATATGGAGTAACTAACTATTATGTTTATTGCTTTAGATATTGAATTGAAGCCAAGTTTTTCCATCAACAAGGATTATACATAAACTACCCGCAATAGAGAAGAAATTGACAGTTCAGCGACCGAGTATATAAAGTGGAAGTATACACTGCCCCGTATAATGGATCCTTTACAAGTTGTACTGGCACAGCCTTTGGAATGAACCTATACTAATATCAACACATACTTAAGAAGCCGTGTATAAAATTCGCCAGCTGAAGTTTAAGCAAATTCATTGCGATGCACTGTTCATGCAGTCACGGCTTCCACTTATCCGCTAACTACAACGACTCTGGTCACGAGAAAAAGTCAATAAAATCCTGAAATCCATAAACTCACAACAAACAACCACTTTTATATTTTCGTATCGTCAGTACGTAAGCATATTACTAAGGCCGACTGATTCCTTTGTTCTGTTAATATGCTCGCTGGAGCCAGGTTTGTTCAATCTGAAGTTTCTCTGAAGAAATACCTCGATTCTCAGGATTAGTAGTGAAATGGAAAACGTTCGTTTGATGTTAGTCGTATGAGTGAGGCTCGAACGTTGATATGAGGTAGAAGTGGGGATAAGGGCGTGATTTTGTTTTGTGTAGCGAAATTGGCATTACGGAAGTAATACTTGATGTATTTTTACTTAATATAACGTTGTTGACTTAAGTTCGAAACCAAGCTGGCATCGGCGCTTTAATTTGTCTAAAATCTTTATACTATTTCGAAGAGATGTGGCATCAACCAACCTGCACTGAGCTTGCGTGGTAAATTACGAGTATTTCGCCTAAGTGGTCATTTGTGGCCTTTCACGGAGAGAAGGGCTGTTTCTCAACAGTGGGAAATGTATAATCCATACTCTATGCAAATGTATGCTGCATGAATATTATCATGGAATCGTTCTGAATAATAATTTAAACGCAATTTTATCTCTGTTCATTTTAATCAAACACCAGAAATGTCGATGAAAGGTTTATTATTTATCTTCAGTCCAGCAAACCGATATTTTTGTAATCATGTTTCAATCAACAAAAATACAAAATTCCAGTACCCTGCATTTATATGAAAATACATTCAAACGTTTCTCGCAACTTTTTCCATATCCCAGAACTTTCCAGTTTCAGTTTTCCCTTTTCGCGGAACCAGGTGTTAACAACTGAAATAAACTGTTAAAGCTTTGAAGTTGAAAAAGGTAAATGAATAAAAAAGTAAAATAATCCATTTAGGTTCTGATGTCTTCTGCGTGAATGCTCCAGAGGGCAAAGACAGAGTGGCATTCTGTAAGAGGGGATAATATAACGATGATAAAAATTTAATGGATTGACATAAGCCAGTGAAAATCTTATGCCTATCTTGTGGTAAGTCGTGACACGCCACATGGAGTTACGTTCCTGAATTCTTATGCAGCCATACTCCAGCCATAGCTCCATACAGTAAATAGAGTAATATCTAACATGCACTTGATTTGAACACATAAAGAAAATGAAGAAGTAGTACATTGAGCCCTGAAGAATGACAGTAGATTTTATAAATGCAAGGCCTGACTTTTGAGAAAAATAGAACTCATTTAAAAGATTTCATTACCCAATATCATTACCACACATCACACATTTTACTAAATAGAATCTGCTTGCATAATTATGTCAATGTAATTCTCGACACAAGCCAAAGCTGCATGCCTCGTGATAAATAAAATTAACAACGACATTCCGTACATAAGCCATACGCAAGCAAAGGCATTTAATATTTATATTTACTTATGTAGTTCTACCAGATTTCACTGTACGAAGAATGTGTAATGTTAATGTAAATTAAAACGTCACTAGTTAAATATTCATGACTTGTTAAAAGCTGGTTAATAATGAATATTATCATTATGTTTTTCAGAAACGCTCGCGGCTACTCCGCTTGAAAAGTTTTTAATTTACCGTGTTTACAAGGCTATCTCACGCTGTGTTCTTGGAAAAAAATAAGGTCATGAATTCATGATAAAGTACAACATTGTTATTTTGGCGCTTCGATGACAGGAGGACACTGTTGTGATAAACATTTATGAAATTGTATTTAAAAAAGAAGATGGCGTCGTTAGTTCCGACTAAAGCCACGCGCCAAAAGAACCATAGAGCATTATACATTTTTGTCTGTCAAAAACATAAACACTCCTTGCATGTAAATTAAATATCGTATCACATGGCAATCGATAAGTAGTTTCTAACCTACCCACAAGGCATTTGTTATAATAAAATAAATGGGTTGGTTGATAAAATTCTAATCCGCAACCCAAAATATGGTATTAAAAGCCATGTTCTCTACCAAACAACCCCAAAAAGGCCTACGACAAAATTCTTAACTCACAACACGACATTAACCACCATAATGAACCCTATAAAAACTTTCAAACTGTAAATTGAAACTTGCCTACTATAAGCTATAGTTCTAAGTTGCAACTTAAATTCAAGTTAGAGTGAGGCGCCTGAGCTCCGTAGTAAACGACATTTTAAACTTGCGCCTTATAATGTAGGAGTTATAATGAGTGTTATAGTTTCTTGTAGATGAGGGTAGCGGGGAAGGGTTTCTGGTAGAGGGGAAGGGGGGAGGTGGATTATCTTGTTATGTAGGACGATGAAGGTAACACGTGTTCGGGTGACAGCGGGAGAGGTGTATTAAGTGTTGGGTGAACACTTTGAAGTGACGGTTTTAAAGTAAGTTTCTGAACTACCTAGGTACATACAGCGTCGGTATGTGCTAACCCCTCAAGTTAAAATGTTAAAATTAAAATTCGTGACGATTATCCGGATGAATCTCGTCCGATAAACTTAGTTAGTTAATCATTTGATGAATGATCAATCTACTCTGTTTGTCGTTATAAGTAATAATAAAAAAATAAATATTAATAAAGTATTAAAGTAAAAAGTATTAACGTTTTATTGAAAAAAAAAAACAATATTAATAAAAACAGACTTAAACTTATTTAGATACTAAAACAATACATTATTAATAATAAATCGTTTTTGCAAAATACAAAACTTGGGCTGAAAACGAATTTGAGCGCACATGTCTTTGGGAGGGGTAACCACTTAATGCTGTTACCTGTCCAATAACTGTTAAACTGACACATAGGTTGGCTAAGAAATCAAAAGAGGAGATTGCTGGAAAGGGTTGTATTTTACTGTGGAACTTTGTAGTTGAAAAATAGAAGCTGTATACGTATAGCTTGCCGCAGAAGAATTTGATATGGAACAATAACAGAAAAGGTAACCCGCAATTTATGATTACAGTTTGACCTAGAAAAGAAGAACTAAGTAAGCGAAACAGCCGTAGGATTTCTTAAGCTTGTGTTTTCTACGACTTATAAAAGAATGCTGTTATAGTCAAGTACACCACAAACCAACATACGCTACAAAACATGCCACATAAACCAGTTTTCTTTCCCACACATCCACGCCACTCCTACTTTTCAGTGTTCTAACATCCGCAAAACCCACATAAGGTTCTGAAAAGCCTAAGAAGCGACACGCTTTGCTGAAAGTGCTGAAAAACAAAAGGCGCACACTACCAACAGTAATAGCTTCTTTTCACTCGACATCGGATACCGTCAGCAAAAAACTTCTAGTTAATTAAAGTTTGAAAAGTTCGGATCAATTCGCTGACACCGCTCTATGAATCGAACTGAGTTTCTGCTTTATCGTGTAGATAATTTTGTGTTTCGAGTTTCTTGGAGTTTACGCTCGTGTTCACTTTTTGGATGATTAGACGTCTAAGGGACTTTGTTTTTTTCATACTTTCGTATTGTTGGGTTTATCCATAAACGCTGGTCAAAGTAAGACGTGTTTAAACGACAAAAATGTACGGTTAAACGGTCGCTACAAATTACTTAACTAACAGCGTTTATAAACCCACATTTAACGGATTTTTGGTATTGTGTTACTTTTGTAGTCTGAAATCCTCGCAATGATACAGAACTGGAGCTTATCCAAAGCAAAACGTAAGTTGCTTATCATTTATTTGTTTAAAGATTCTTAGAAAAACTTACGTACTAAATCTACGTTAACGACTTATGATAAACAACCACTTTTGCTCAACAAATAAAAGTTTATTACCTAGGTACATTAGCTTTTCTTACCTCGATTATGCTAAGTTTTCCACACAATTTCCAGCTAGCTTTATTTTCTCACCTGAAGCATTTTTCCTGACGCTACGTTTAAGAAAAGCGCAGGCTGAATGCAGGGGAACACTTCGTCCTTGCACCACATTCTTCTAGCTAAGCTAAGCTATAATAATTTGAAAACCGTACATGTAAGTAAGGAACCAGTGCTTATATCAGCGATTGCACGTCTGCTCAATCAATTGATTTTATGGAATGAAGAATAATGGCAGAAGATTGAGAAAAACATAGCAATTTAATATGGCTTTTTAAGACCTAAAAGTGAATGGAAGAAGTGTTTATGAACAGAATAGGTATCATCATCATCATCATTTCAGCCGAAAGACGTCCACTGCTGGACATAGGCCTCCCCCAAGAAGGGGGGTTTTGCCATAATCGCCACGCTTGGCAGGCGGGTTGGCGATCGCAGTATGGTTGTTATAAAACACAGAGAACGCTATACTGTTTATTTATAGGTATCATAAATAAACAGTATTATTAATTTATAAAATAAGTTGTTTAACAACAATTTAATAGTAGGCTGTTTTGTGGCTTCATACCTTTGCTTCTCCTTCACCTGCAAAAACTAAGCGCGGGGAAAAAAGCAAAATAATTCATAGTTAGCAAAAGTATTGTAAAACGTGGTTTATTCACGTTGGCATTTGTCACTAGTTCTCGGCTCCATAACACCCTCGCCTACGACTCGGGTGTGAATTCCGCGTCGGCTGCAATGACATAGTTTCCCCACGTGTATCAAAATGTACTAATCTATCAATCCGCTTCCGCTCCCCGCTCTCAAACACACCTACGCCCAGCACGCCACGGGTAATTAAACTTCTTGAATTCTTGATTTATGTGCGAAAGAAAATTTTATTTCCTCCTCCCTAGCTTTTAGCCGAGTGAATTAAATTCAGGAGCATGGCGGAAATAAATGGTGTGTTTATGCACTGTGTGTATGTGAGAAACGATTGCTGTTATTTACTGCTGTACTTGCACTGATTTTGGTTTGAGATTGGGAGAAAAGAATTGGGGGCTATTTAGTTGTTGGTTTTTAAATGTTCTTTAAATACTTATTTATGGTTTAACTGCACCGTATCAGACAGCTATACAAAAAGAGTAACTAGCTTTTTTACTGCGACAACGCTCGCAATGAGGTCGGAAATTATCCTACGGGAACGTTCTTCCAGGATAAAACAATATTCTGTGTCCTAACATGATACAGACAGATCATTTATAGTAGTAGTTAGATGCACTTAAAGTAACCAACATAGTATGGGGAAAAGGCTAGGCAGATGATGATGATGAGATATGTACTAAAGGAACATAATAATATATCACATACATCCATCGTGGCAAATATGTTACCTATTATATTTGTTTTGCATCTTACACTACATATGCTACTCTCACACACGATATTAAACTATGACATTACAATCTCCCATTTTTACATTTTCTTCACATACTTGCAAGAGTCTTCATTCTTTATTATTAAACCTTACGCCTTCACTATAAAGCTGCCTACTTCAACACACTTCCCATCTCTTCTAACAAAGGAAATGAAACCTTATCCCAATAATCTTTAAGATCTAAATATCGATGTGTAAATTTTCTTGCAAAAGTGACGTCGCAAGGGCTGTGGAGGATAGCTCCAGTCACCACATCCCTCCCGAGTGGATCCCAAACACGTATAAAATCCACTATTAATCCCTACGGGGTTATAGCTGTTATGGCTATCCTTCCACCTCTGGGCTATATTAGTTCTGTTTAACATTTTAACTGCTTCGTTTGGGTAGACAAGACGGACCCACGGGCAATTATAGCCTATGGGAAGATTATACAGGATGGGAAAGGATGTGTTCGTGATTTTAGATACGAGTAGGTACTAGTTACGGTACTTATTGTGAATTGAGTTCAGCATATAGAAAACATAAAACAGTGCTGATGTGTATATTTTTTATTTAAGGGGTATGTGATTTTTTATTTTGATTATTTTTTAGATTGATTCCCCATTCTAAGTTTCCATTTGATCACATCCAATAACACGGGTGCTGATAAAAACATTTACTCCTCTACCAATTCAGTTGAAATACGAATTTAAAAAATCCGTACGAATCAGTAAATTCGAGTGAGTAAATGCGTTATTTGCTAAAAATAAACGGACACAAAGTCCTGACAGTCTGTCCTGAATTCCTGACGCTTTTCGCACGTTAATGGTTTATTTTCCACAGCCCATTGAAATGGTAGCTTATATCTTCCAGTTAATTGTAAACACGCACATTTAAAAAACTAGACTTTGTGTTAAATATATAATGACAGAAATACTTAAATGAAAATCAATTTTAAAGACAAGTTTTACGAAATAGACACTTTGTTAATCTAATAAAAACAAATCTGACTTCGGATTGAAATCAATTTTATTGAAAACAAATTGATCATAGGCGCTGATTTCACGAAGGGCAAATTAATTCTTAATATTTAAAAAAATAATAACTAGCGGAAGAAGCCGCGGGCATATCTCCCGCGTGAAGTTCCGTAACTGATCCCCCGGGGTCATACTAGCTGGATAAAAATCTGTTCAGTAGTTTTTGCGTGATAAAGTAACAAACATCCATCCATACATCCTCACAAAATTTCGCATTTATAATATTGGTAAGATTATCTAACTGCCCGCGGCTTCACTCGCATGTAGATGAAAAATCATTCCCCGGGAACATACTACCTGTACAAAAAGTGTGTAGTAACCCAGGTCCCAGGTCATGCTCTACCTGTGAGGTAAACATCGATGCTGTTCAGCCGTTTTAGCCTGAAAATATAACAGTCAGACAGATAAAGAAGTTTCGCATTCATAATATTAAATTGAAACAATTTATTAATCATGAAACTTCAAAGACAAGACAAAAGTGATTTTCTCAAGATGTCTGTCTGTCTGATTCAAAGCCAGCCTAAGGAGCTCCTAAGAACAGTGAGTGAGGGAGATAGGAACACGTTTGTCGTACATAGTTAGGCTGCGAATAAAAGCGCAAGTTTTGCCACAAAGTGCGGCTGTAGTGCCAATCTGCCCGCGTCCACTCCATTAGATAAGGAAGTTGTGCTCACAAGTCTAGGAGAGTGCTCAACTTAAATCTAGGGTTCTCCAAATATTGTGTAGCTGGCCAAAGAGCAGACAATATAATTTAAGACTAAAAAAAGTAAAATAAAAATAAAACAGCTGTAGACCAGCAGAAGTCTCAGCTTAGAGGTTTATATGTAGAATCGTATAGTACTGAATCCATCTTCTTTCTTATGATCCAGTATAGTACTCAGCATCGGTAAATTCATAATAAAACAGTCCCTTCTTCCGAGAATTTTAATCTTCATTTAAGTTTCTGTTTTGTTTACGACTGATCCTGAATTTTACAAACAGCACTAAGTGGCCACTTTGTGTGAGGCTCTATCTATTTTTATACAGTTGCCTGAAAAGCGGCAGGCTAATTGGTTTCTCCGTAAGTGACGAATTAGGGGTCATTATTGTTTAATTACACGATGACCTAAATAGAATTAAGCAAATTATTACTGGAGAAAAGTTTCAGCTTTGTAGTTCCAAAAAAGACTTCAAAAATCAAGAGATAAATTTTTATTTATTTATTTGGTTCACCAACAATTGTATATAAGTAAATGACATAGAAGTAACAAATCAGAATAGAGTGTAACAATCACTTACAGATAAACCCTGCATGCGCAAAAACATTACCGTAGCTTACAAAAAAAATAGAAATAAACTTAATATATTAATTAAACTAAATTAAACTAAAATAAAATATAAGACAAAAAAAAATAGAAATAAACTTAATACATTAATTAAACTTAATTAAACTAAAATAAAATATAAGATAACACAACATTATGCCTGTTATCCTAAAAGGGTTAGGCAGAGATGACTACGCATCTAGAGTAAATCTACATTCCGCCGATTACGTTAGTAGGGGGCGAACCTACTGTCATCAACCGAGCACAAACATAAACTTCGGGCTGCTACTAGAATTCTTAAAGGAAAAACCCAATAAACTTTTACTCTTCATTTCCGAATAAGATCTAAAAGCCGCTGACAACAAAAAAAACGCTGCAGCACAGACCAAAAACAGCGCAACTCCTAGTTTTTCAAACCGAATCTAACAAAGGTTTTTTCCAAACAAATGGTTAAGTCGCTGCTGCGACACGGCGACATAGCGACAATCTGTCTCCCACTCCATTAGTTAGCGGATCCGGTCGGATCCGACGAGACTGACAAATTAAAAGGCCCAATCTGTTCCCTAGATTGGATCGGGTGACCTGTTCTGTGATGTAGTGGTTCATTGGAACGTGATTTAGAATTTTTCGAATGGAATGAATGGTGATCAAGTTCAAACAATAGTTGGTATAACAAAAGGAGACATGCCTATGTGTAATGTGTTTTGGAGTTTACTATAATATTAAAAGCGTATGTAAGCCAAGATTGTGCTTTTTTTTGAGATATCCATTTATTGGAGTTTCTTGCCGGTTCTACTCAATAAAGATCTAAGTTTTGGAACATGTCTCAACATTTTTATTAACTGAAAAACTCTGACAGTTTAAAATTGTCTGGATAAAATACATTTTTGAGTTTGTGTATGAACCTCTTAAGGTCATATTATCCGATAAATCGATGTAGGTATGTCTGCTATCTGATCTACCCTTTGACTATCCCGTTGAACGTGTGATTCATTATTACCACGAAATCCGCTCACGTTGCGTTGCTTTACAACTATCGGTCATTTGCATGCCGAAATCAAAGGCTTTTGACAGTTCAACCATGTTATAATTTACCAATGAATTATACTGAATATAAATTAGATTTAACTTTTAATAGCTATTCATCGGAAACCAGATTGATTTCGTTCAGTTTGTTTCGAGACGTAAATTCAAACATAGGAAGTTAAAACTGTCGAAAAATAATTCATTGAAATGAAAGATGATAATAGCAAAGGTCAATCACAATTACATATAGATGTGACTTTCTTTTAAATATTTATCATCAGATAAAGCACGCTCTAGCGAAAGAGCCAAAATGGTTACTGAGACATGGTACTCTAAACACAATATAATCCTTTTTCATCCTATTAATGGAAAGGCTGAAAAGCTTCAAGAGCTTCTTAAAATATGTCAATCCCTGGGTCTGGATCCCACTCACTCTCCAACGGCCTGATGAAAGACTTAAATTTGGTGAGACAGATATGTGAAACATGGACATAACTCTCACGCTTTGGTTAACCTGGAAATCTTTAAACAGACTCAGAGCCCAGGTTAACCCAATAAAACCTGTTCAGGTGGAGATTCATAGACTCTTCATAGATTCTTCCCTGGAGTGTAAATGTGCAGTTGTGTTCCACAATTATTTTTGTAACAACACTTAGTTCATATCATAGAGTGCTCACAGAAGCATTACAATAAAAGAGCCATCGCCACTCCGATGGTATAATAAAGCACCTCACACAATGGTGACCGCGGGCGGTGACGCGCGTCGGAACACGTCCACTCCACTAATTGTTATTCAAAAACAATTCAGTTTGCGCACTTACTTCTACAAGTAAATATACTATGTATCTATGTTCATTGTTTTATTTTTTAACGAGCTGTGGTCTAGCGTTTAATGGAATCCACTTCGTAGGTATGTATAAGGGTTGCGATAGACGTGGTTAGTCTAATGCTCATGTTTATATGTTTTTCGGTAAAGCTGTTTCACGAAGCATCGTCTAGTAGTTTTTATCATAGAACTAGTAAATGCAAACATTTAGTTTCGCCGAAGTGTACTGCACTCGGGCGAATCTTCATGACACAAATAAAAAGCAACTACCTTGCTTAGTTAGCGTAGCGGCTTAGCTTAAAATTCTTTTTTTTTTGTATTAAAATACTCCGTTCAATTTGTTTCTTTATTGTCTTCGTTTGCTAAAATATGATAAACCGTACTATCCCAATTCAAAATTAACTCTTTAATTAAATATCAGCCGCTGTCAATATCAATAAAATTTTATGATAAGCTGCCGAAATAAATTGTTTATGCGTGATAGTAGGAAATCAGTTTATTTGTATACAATACGCCGAACCATTTGTTGGGGATCAAACGGGGCCAAACGGGCTTAGGGTTGCCTCTGGCTTTGATGTTTCGGCCAAAAACGTATTGTATTCAACTTGTTGCTATTTCCAGCATTTTTTTCCTGTTTTTTATACGTCATTGCTTTTGTCGAGGGGTCCCATGTTTGTAATAGTCCGTTTAAGATGAGGATAACCCTTTGCTTTTTGTGGGGGTCGTAAATGACTATTAGAAAGATTTATGTAAAGAAAAAAGTCAATAGTACCCAAAGGTTTGCTAATAGAGTAGACAAAATACAAAACGAGAATATCCGTGGTAGTTTCAAAGTCACCACAATACCAGAGAAACTAACGAAGAGACGCCTCTGATGGTATGGTCACGGTATGCGAAGAGACGAGGAACATGTAGTGAAGAAAGCATTGCAACTATCTGAACATAAGAAAGGTAGAGGGCGACCTCTGGCTACGTGGTGGACTAGCATGACGAAGCTCCTATTGGAGGAAGAATTGACCCGACAGCAGGTGAAGTTATCCTGGTGCCAGAAAATTAGGAGACCCCACCTAAAGTAAGATAGAAGAAGGAAGAAGAAGAAGACCATAAAGATTTGCTGATAAAAATAATCTTAAACATGATAAATATCTTCAGAATATTTATTTGCTCAAGCGTTACTCAAACTACACAAAAAACATTGATCATTTGACAGCCCTTAACCCAGCTAGCCCGGGCCGTTTGCCACCGTATTGGGTGCGCAATGAAAATATTTCCAGACCCCTTTTTGACTTTCAAATTGAATCGTCCGAAGCACGAAGACTTAGGAATCAATTTGATACTTTATTTGTGATCTGTCTTACGATGTTACGATTTGGGTCCAATTACCCGCTAACTGGAGGGGAGATTGTTTTATTTACATTTTTGGTTGATCCTTCGTAAATTAATTTGATATTGCGAGCTGTGATTTTAATTTTGTTTATTTGGAGAATTTGCTGAAAGCGATGATCCATTATATACAGTTTATACTGAACGTTAACTACCAATTACCCTATTAATAACAGTATTTAGTGTTTGTAATTTCGTTTGATAGTTGCACAGTAATTAGTAGGTAATTGGTTAACACGGGTTAATTATAATATTTATTTTGGTGAGTGTAAATAATTCATAAATTATGGAGGTTTAAGCCCGCGGCTTCGCCCGTGATAAATTCGATTTTGTGTAGCCTATGTATTATTAGAAGTAATAGTCTATCTATAAACTCAATTTCATCCAAATCCACGCAGCTATTTCAGTATGAAGGAGTAACCAACATACACACACACTTACAAACCTTCACATCGCACATTAAGTACAACATTACTGCATTGGGTTCCTTGCCTTGTATCTATTGTGACGTCATTCATAGCTCAATTAGCTCCCAAATCCCCACACGATTAAAATAGGCTCCCAAATTGATAGCATAAAGTTATATCGGGTTTATGAAATCGCCAACATTGTCCAGTGTACAATCTCTGTTTGATTTCTACTTCTCGGATATTAGATCGTAAATGTGACTCATTTTGTGTGAAATATGGGTTATAATGTAGGCAAGAGGGTTTTATGACTGTGTCGACTTTTGGATAGGTACCTAATAAATTAGTATTTAATATCTTTGATCCCAAAAAGCTTGTATTTTCATAGGTGTAACATAATGAAGGCACAACCTGTCGTTTTGTGACTCAAACCATGATACTGAACCACTTATGTTCTATGACTTTTGAAAATTCACACTGTTACTGTTAGCCTGTTTGATCCCACAGCTGGGCAAAGGCCCCATGAGGACCACAGTGAATTTTGAAAATTTATACCTTTTTTTTTAGTTTTTCCGTACGTCCTGTTGATCAGCTAACCGCGACAATTCCTTTAGAAAGTTCTTTTTTTGCCAATTTCTGTAACACACGTGAGGTTGTGCATTTATTATATTACACCTTGTGTATGATAACATTATAGTTTTTGCTACGAGAACTGCAAGACTTCAGACCGAAGCGAAAAATGCTCGCTTAGCTACAAATTGAGCACGGTAAGCGTCATTTATTGAGCGACCCAATTTAGACACCAGTTCTGTAGACACCAGTTCTATTACACCCCGTTAACGACTAGAGGCGATGCAATTCGGACACATCCCTTGCATCTAGTACCATCGCAGTTACTTATGGCATGCTCTAAGGGTCAGTTCAGACGAAGCGGAAAAATGCGCGAGCAAATTACTGGTTGCATCGAAAATAGGACCGTATTACCTTGCTAAAATAATTTTTCAAATCGAATAAGTAGTTCCTGAGATTAGTGATTCAACTAAACAAACAAAGCTTTCAGCTTTATAATATTAGTATAAATGACGGCATTGACATTTTATTTTACGCATGTCATAACATAAAATGGTAACTTTCTAAGCGTTATCATTGAACAGGAACACGTCCCAGACGCGTCTCGCATAATGAATCGATCGATTCAAATCGAGACAAACGCTTCGGTGAGCGGAAGCCATTCAATTATGCATATTGTGTGACGTAGGTACATTTATTTAAAGTAGATTGATATTTATCGTAGTCAGAAGCCTAAAAGTACGACCACCAGCGAGTAATTACATAGACTACATACTTACCTACAGTGGCAACGTTTTTATTTTTTACAGTTCAACAAAGTATTCCTGATTTGTCTTTTCTACACACTATGTCTACATTTCTAATCCAAGTTTCCTCAGGTATCTTATGAAATAAACGGTACCTTGTGCTCTTCTATCTTAACGTAATGTCCTGTTAAGTATTTTGTGTGTACTTAAATAAATAAAGATTTTTTGCAATATTTATGATTGCGCTTAAAAATTCTTCGGATTGTGATAGGAAGTCAGTAGGGTGTGTCTTACCAAATGGTATCTTGTACCCGGTTACTGTGTTGAAAAAGTTAGATATGCATTTGTTCCATGGAAAAAATGGTATTCAGCTGCAGAAGCCGATCCCAGTAGAATTGGAAAAAGGCTGGGGCAAATGATTGACATTATTAGGTATGTACCTTATATATCACGACAGAAATAGATCATCTAAGTAGGTACTTCTACAATGTCGCAAAAAGATTTATAATCTGCCTTGACTTTGCCCAGCTATTTTGAGGTCAGCCTCCAGTCTATCCGGATGCAGCTGAATACCAGTATTTTACATGGAGAGACTGCCTATCTGACCTCCACAACCCAGTTAGTACTGGGTAATACGATAACCCTTGGTAAGACTGGTTGTCAGACTTTCGGGCCACTGACTACCTGTAACGACTGTCAAAAATCTACAAATGACAGTCAGGACCGACGGCTTGACGTGCTCTCCGAGGCACAGAGGAAATTCGGTATGTAATAGGTTGTCACCCATCTACAGACCAACCTAGGCAAGCGCGGCTTAACCTAAAGATCGACCCTAGCGGCTGTTATTATTTAGCCACGAGCTCCTGTGTCCTGTGTGAGTATCGCAATAAGATAATGGGATGAAAAACCGTAGATAACAAATCTTGATAAAAGTGACAATACAAAAAAGAACCTTCAAGATTTACTAAGAACAATTTATTTTGGTTAATAAAAAGTATAATAAAATAGGTACCTGCTTCAGGTGTCCAAGGGAATGAATAATGTCTGAAACCTAATTGAGTGGAAGAGAAAAATTACGATTTGCTCGAACTATTACCGTGATTTATTTTTATTTGAGTTTCTTTGGCGAAAAATGAAGTTGTATTTTCTTTACAGGAACCACAAAACATTGATCATTTCCATTTCATTTTATCACAAACAGTAATACGTTGTTTTTCTCTCGATAGCACACGATAGACAACGATTAAAAAGCAATGATAGCCTAGTGGTGTGACCGTCGGACTGCCAAGTCTCAAGTTCGAACCCAAGAGACGCATGCACCTCTGATTTTTCGGATTCATGTGCGTATTGTATAATTATCACTTGCTTCGGTGCTAACATCGTGAGGAAACCAGCATGCCTGAGAGATATTTCTTGACGGAATGGCAACATAAAAGCAGCATAAAAACGCGGACACCGGTTTAAGCACTAACCACACGATAAAGAAAGGAGATAGACGACAACATACCATTAAATAGCCTAATGCTAATCAACAAGGTACCAGACAGTTTGCTAAGTATGCGCTGGAGGCAGGGTTACTCGCGGAGGATTTTTTAAACTAGAATCTTCTATCGATCCAGGTTTAATGTCGACCACTGATCTTCAGTTTTGCCTAGTTCGTCACGCCATCGTCCAAGAGGTCTGCCGCAACGCTTTCTGGTTGTGTCAGGGCTACATATAGTGGTGAATTTAGCACACAGTTCATAATGAAGTGTAGAGTGACATTTAAATTATTTCATGCACGAACAATCTTTCAAACAAACAAACCTTGGCAGATTACTAGGAAAACCAGCATCAAAAGCGTAAAAACAAATCAATTCCAGTACTTTCCTTATTACCAATGCCGCGGAAAATATTCCACTAAGCGTAAGGGACGTATGCGTAAAAATAAAGGTTATGTGACGTCACGATTTGCGAGCCTACACGTAGGCCGCGTTCACGGCTTCGGGCGATGCAACTTGGGACTAGACTTGCATCACAAGAAAAGCGCGTGACTTGTTTTCGCGTGAGTTTCGTCGCTCCGCTAGAGGCGTTTCGGTGTCTTGCGGCATGTACGGGAGCCTAAAGCGTTCAGTTTAGGCCCTATATGATAAGATGAAAATCAACGTTGCTGAACAGACCGTTGTTAGTTTTTGGCCTGCCCTGCCCGAATGGCCCCTGTCCGAAACTTTTCTAATATAATTTTGGCGTTCTCTCATCACGCCTACTCAGCTATCATGTTTGAATTTGCTTGCTGAAAAACCCCCCTGACCCCTCTTGGCTCCTTCACAAATTCAGTATATACAATGTTTTACATTATTTTCTCTGGAATCGCTGCCGGAACACGCAGGACGTTTGAACGTGCAGCTCGTGGCCACGCGGTAAGGTTACCAAAAAGGAAGTATTTACTTAGTGAGCCTTCTAGAAATACGGAATGTGACCTTTGACGACGTGCGGGAAAATCGTGATTAGGTTGAGAAGTCCATTTTGTGACTACCCGACTGATTGGTATGAGGTACTTTTATTTTCGTTTGAATTTTATATTGGTCTAGTGGTCGCAAGAACCACTGCTGAGCATGGGTCTTGGGTAGGTACGATTCCCAGGCTGGGCAAAGTGTTATTGGGTTTTTCCATCAGGAGTTTCGTGTTTTGTACCCGGTTGGTGGGAATAGGCTCACCCCCTATTCCATGGGGATTACAGGCGTGATGTTATGTTATGTTTTAAATTACTTTTTTTTTTCAATCTAAACTGAAGGTTAGCTCGCTGTAGACGGCGCCTAAAAAAATGCCTCACCTCAGCTAAATATTTACCCTGCTTAATTAAATACAAAACTACTAAAACGATTAAAAACTAACGTTTAACATCGCAAATCTACGTTGACCGTGGTTATTAACTTCTACTTCTTCCGCCATCGCAGCTAGAATAATTACATCGAGTTTCGACCGTAACCACAAAGCAGACTATCAAATATGAAAATGTAATTCCGGCGATAATTGCACTGACTCTAATTCATTAGTTCCATATTCTATGCCGTGCGTTTCACACCACACATCATCGAATTAACATGACTGCCGTGACGTAATCAGAAACCCTAATACTGGCCTCGATAGCTAAAAGGGGGTAGCTGAAAAATACCGAAAAATCAGTAAAAAAATTAAGAAAAATTATGAAAACTTTCATAATTTTGCATAAGATGGACGACTGAAAATAAATCGTATCTTTGCAAGAATATTAAATAAGGAAAATATGCATGTCTTGTTTTTGTACTGTATAATAAAAAACTCTATTTTCATAAACTTAAACTTAAAGCATTTACTTCAAATAGACACACTTGCACACATAAGTTATATGCACTTTTAAATTTTCAAAATTGAACATGTAAAAAAGAGAAGCTTCATAAGGCATAACCGTGAAAGGACTGTAATTGCCCTTTTCAAATATAGATCGTATGAGGTAAATCTGTATCAAAAAGAACGAGCAAGAAACGCCATGGGCAATTTCTTAAGTCAAAATATTGTAAGTTTGTTACAAAATCTTGGTTACATCATTTGTAATTCATATTAAGCCGTATCCATATCATATTAATTCAACAAATGTATAATTCCTCGAAACATAGATGTTTTGAGTTACCACTTTTTGGCTTACGTGGACAGAATATTAGGTTTGGAAATTGTCATAAATCAAGAGAAACGTATGCAAATTGTAAACGACGAGCAATCATCTCCAATTTTGCTTCCCAACCGTCCGGTGAGCAGTGATTTGAAACTAGTTTGGAATTGTTCGAACTTGACATGATCATATTAAGCCTAGCCTTTTTCCAACTATGTTGGGTCCAGGCTAATCGAATACAGCAGAATACCAGTATTTCACATGAAACGGCTATATCAGACCTTCTAAATAACAAACGAATCAGCAAAAAAAAAATACCCGAAAAGGATTGTTCGTAACATATGATACCAGGAAAAACGTATAAATTGTATCCAATTGAAAACGTCCGAAACATTCCCTATTGAACCACCGGCACTTTTACCAAGCACCCCATGAAACGAATAAACAAGAGATTTCTACTTTCATCCAGAATTCGTCGAACGTCATGATTTAATACCGAACGGAACATCCCTTTATTCAACATTAAAAAAACACAATTAAAAGTTTTGATCAAAAAACACGAAATAACAAAACTGATTTATCAGCCCCAAATGGATTCATCATAAAATTAGGAATGCGGGAGTCGTAAACAAATACAATCGTATCTCGTAGAGTTTTCCAATTTGTTAGAAAAAAAACTCGACAGTGTTAAAAGCCATTTTCGGATAATTTCATCGCATAAGGTCTTTTTTTCATTAAAAATATTAAATCTGGTTACTCAAAACTCGACTTCACAGTAAATGCAAAAAGTATCTTGTTAAAACTGACAGGACATTCCTTTGTAACATTTACTGTGAATTTGTTTAAGTAGGTTTCATTGTTCAATTATTTTTTTACTACAATCACAAAAATTCCTATCCTGTTATTTTTAACCGCACGATTTAATCTCTAGAACTACTGGTCCAATTCCGAAAAATCTTTCTCTGATGGGAAGCTACATTAGCCCCGAGTGTCATTAACTATTTAAAACGTTGCTTGGGGATAATTTTCGACCATAACGCAAACCAAGCCGCGGGCAGAAGCAAGCTAGTCAGTGAGTAATAAATTAGAAAAAAGAGTACTCTAATAATAATTTTATTACTTTTGCCCCATACACACGTGACGTATCGCTTAGCGACATTTGACCGCGTTATCAAACGAGAGGCAGCCATTTTGATTTTCATTTCTCTTTCAATATCGTTAGCCGTAATCGTGAATTATTTTATTCAACCTAATTATTATAGCTAATCGAATATTGTTTCTTGCAGTAATAGATTTAAAGATAGCAGTGAGCTTTGAAACAAAAAGAAAAATCAAGCTTCAGCAGTCGCTCTGGATGATGTCCATTAGACTAACAAGACAGATTATGGTGCCATAATAGTACTGAATACACATTTCCATGAGTTGAAGCCCTTTTTCATACAAATATACCACATATTCACCATTATACCAAAAGAATAGACCGTAACGTGAGCGAAGCCACAGGCACAGCTAGTAAAATAATAAAGTAATTTCAGCAATATTTTATATTTGTCGAATAAAATATTGTCCAACGGTACCGCGCTGAACGAATTTGACTCAGTAATTAAACGTCAACTGCCATCATGTCATTTTGATAAAAAACATAGATCACATGAAAATATCTACCTCCAATACGAAAAAACCTCCGTTTATTCAACTTGTTAAAGCAGATATCATATGCAGACGATCTCTAACACACAAGTATAAGTAGGTTAAGTTGTACGTGGCACTTTGGCACGTGGCCATAATCGGAGCTAACGCAGCCATTTTGTTTTTTTACACACAATTTCATGCATACAATTCCCACACACAATTTCTCAAATGTTTATGAACTTCGCTCTCCTAACAATTATATCGTTCAAGCGCAATTAGCTCCTTTCAGCACTGTTGTTAGGTGACGAAAGCAAAAATATCACTAGTCATATCAACGCAGACTTTTCCCGCCATGTGCCAGACGCCATGTTCCCGCGTAATTAAACGTCAAGCAACCATTTTGCGTATAAACATGCATGAGGGAATCGGCGCGTCGCGTTGCCTCGAAAATGTTTTAACGCCTTTTTATATTTATTCGTGGATGCGAATCGAATATTAATTCAGGATCCCTTTCAAGCTTATGATGTGTGAACGCATTTTGAATGAATTTGCAATATGTCTTCTAGATTTCTAGTACCATTTTAATAAATAAAGGTCGGTGAACAAGGATTATGGGACTTACAACCTTTCTTTGGCCAATTTTATTCATAAGATAATATTTGTATCTTGATTTGAAGATTGAATAAAATATTCTATTGGCTAGACACAAACAAAATATCTAGAACCGTCCCTTGAAATTCATTGACTGGAAAACCCCACTACCCCGATACATTTACACGATTGAACACATCTGGCAAAATATCTTCACATTACTTTAATATTTGGGCTAGACATACGAACACAAATATCTTCCAGTGGATTGGAAATATGGAGCCGTAAAACCCTAGTATTATCCAGGATTTCGCACTCCGAGGGTAATTCGTTATCCCGCTTTTGCAATACATTAATTTACTTGGAAGCTAAAATAACATTACCAAAAGCCTTTCGATAGAATCTTCCATAAGTACCACTGATGAATTCTATGCTTTATGCAACTCTCTATACCTCCATACATACTTCCATACTAATATAAACACGAAAGTGTCTGTCCGTCGGTTTGTCGGCCAACAGCACAGGACAGCTGATCGCGTCCGGTAAGAGATCGACGCATACGATCAGGTGAACGGAGCCGATCGCGTGTAGCAGCATACTTTCGGCTACGACGATTTTTGATGTCGTGTCGCGGAAGCCGCTAGTGGTCAAGCTGTTGTTCCGATCCG
Source organism: Noctua fimbriata (assembly GCA_905163415.1). Classification (NCBI taxonomy): domain Eukaryota; kingdom Metazoa; phylum Arthropoda; class Insecta; order Lepidoptera; family Noctuidae; genus Noctua; species Noctua fimbriata. The sequence goes on from LR990937.1 coordinate 2,047,978, forward strand.
ATGCGATGCGAGCCGTTTGGTGGACATCATAATTTAGCGTATGAACAGATTTGGATCAATTTTGGCACAGGTATAAAGCATGACCGGGGTAAGACACAGGACACTGGTCAGAAGGTCGTCTTGAACTTTTTATTCTACCGACCCAGTACGTGCCGGAGGGATAATTTCCGAATTCGGCGCGTCCGAAAACGCAAGCAAAATCTATTTTTTCATAATTGAACCAATAACCGCTATCTAGAACTCCTGACGTATGCACCATACAAAACAATAGCACAAATGAATCACTGCTTTCGAATTCGGTCACGCATGTTGCCAGTAACATTGGCACCTGACGCCAACTAACGCCATAATTGACTGCCAAGGAGATGTCCACCATGCATAATACATGCCATACATTGGAAGTTGCAGTAATGGGGTCTATTGTACAACTTGGCCGAGCGACTGGTTGTGTGGTAGTTGTATTACTATTACATGAAGTTTTGGGCAATTTTGGGTGATGAATGGAATGTGATGATAGGGTTTGAAATATATATGAACTGTTCAATGACTTAACATCATGCCTCTAATCCCAGAAGGGTTAGGCAGAGGTGTACCTAATATGTAGTACACCTACATTTCGCCAGTTATGTCAACTCCGATGTATTAGCGGGTGAGCCTATTGCCATCAACCGGGTACAATTACAGACTCTGTGGCTGCTACTGAGAAATTCCTGATAGAAAAACCCAACAACACTTTGCCCCACCTGGAAATCGAACCCAGGACCTCATGCTCAGTAGTCACGCTTGCAACCACTCACTAACAAAGCAGTATTTTCCTGTGAATTACAGTGTATTAGAAATATGTTACACTCTTAAAACAACAGATGAATACCTAATCAAACAATAAAGTAAAAGATTACGATAAAAAATCATTAGATATAATGAGAAAGTAATAAAGAATCGTGTTTCATTTTCATTAAATCCAAGGTACTTTCTAAATTAATAATTGTAATATAATAACCGTAATTGAAAATGATATTCAATTTCAATAAAACTTAGTACGTCAATGTGTGTCAATGAAACTTCGTACTAGGCTTCATTCAAATTACTTTACTAGTTTTCAACTAAAACAATTTTCATCGTTACTTTAATAACTCTTACAAATTAATAAGACAAACAAGAGGAAACACAAGAACAATTTCTCGTTGTAACAACCACCTGCTAATCGCTATTTGCATAATACAGACACTATACAATTCTGCCCTCGGCACCTTAATTACGTCAGCCCACTGGCAATACAGTCCTTTTGGGCGGTGATTACACGAGCCGACCCATTACCCCCACAACCAGCCAAATATTCACTAATTAGAGACGCAAAAGAAAGCAGTTTACCCCACATTCATGAATATTGATAAAACAACACTTTTGTTAAGTAAACTTGTATGCAAATCACGTTCGAACAATGACAAGTCCTAATCGTACGTTACACAACCAATGATCGTCGGTTACGAGGCCAATGTCACGATCCACTCGCCCAGAATATCGATCATTGAGCTCAGATGACACATCCGGTGATCGCGGAAACTTTGAAAAAGGGAAATAAATGTAGGTATATAAGCGTGGCGCGGTGTGACCACAGCATCATTCGTCTTCAGTCAGTCGAAGAAAACAGTTCAACATGAAATCTTTTGTGTGTGTACTCCTGCTCGCAGCTGTGGTAGCAGCCGAACCTCCTCGGTACAGACTCAGGTTCCAGAGACAGGAACTCGAATCTGGTGCCGATAGCGTGACAGTTGCAGCACAAAACGGAGACGCCCCTTACCCTGCGGCTGGCTTCAGACCCGCAAAAGAATTCAACTTGCCACAAGAAGTTTCTCCTCCCTCAACTTCATACGGCGTTCCTGACGACAGCTACGGTGCTCCTCTGAAGACTTACACAGCTCCGCAAACCCAATACGGTGCCCCAGACACACAGTATGGTGTACCTGATAAAAGCGAGGGCGAAAATGATGAGGAAGTAGAAGCTAACACTAGACAATCAAATGTGGAAGTTAAGGAACAAGAAGAGAATGCTGAAGCTGATAAGGCAAACCTTGAAGATGCGCCTCAGGACACTGAAATAGTGAGTGCTCAAGGTGTGTATTATGTGCTGCTGCCGAATGCCCAGCTTCAGAGAGTGCAGTTCCAGACACAGAACGACGCAAGGAACATGGCGTACACTGCCCGTCTTCAGTACAAGGATGAGGACCGCGCCCCAGTGTATGTGTACACAGCAGTGCCCCAATACCAGTCCGCAGCTTACGTACAATTATTCTAATTCCGGACCCTTTCAACCAATGTTACCCCCAAACGGATGCAATTTAGATTTGCGAGGATTATACCAGATCCGATAAAGAGATACGGAAAATACCGTTTTTCAAACGAATTTATTGTTCAATGTCGTTACCCCGATATTTATACTGAATCGTTTTCAGTACGGTAAATGGTAATAACCGCCAGATATATTTTTATGTAACTTATTCAGGGAGGTTGTAAATAAATGGCTTTGTTTTACATAATTTGATGTGTTTTGTCTATTTTATGAGTGTTGTAGTTGAAAGGTTGATGTGATAGACATCCATGTTTTTGAGGTAAAATCGAAATAATTTTCATAAAAACTGCTCTAATATACTATGGAGATTTTTTTATCGTGATACCTAAAAACAACGACTTGATTTCAATATTTATGCAGAATTCTGAAGTAGAGTTTCAGTAAGTTACCCGAAGTTGAACATAATCAGAAGAGACACCATTACAAAAGAAAATCTGCGCAGTGAAAACAACTGATACGAGTATATCCATTAATATTGTATCTCTCATCAGTAAAGGTTCAATATAAAAAAGATACTTTTCAATGTAACGGAAATTGTATTTAATGCAATATAATATTTAATTTAAATCCATTCAATGACATCAATTAATTAACACTACCCTGCATCAAGAGGCAATTAATAAAGCGAAAATTTATTGCTGCATTCATTATGAGAAACAGGACAAGATTTATTTTATCAGGACGCTTTTATGAAAGAACACTTTTAAATGATTACAATTTAATATACCGTAAAGCAATCAGAAATCCAATAATTTCATAGGTAGTTATGTGTTTGAACCGTTTGGGGTTGAAAACACTAGGGCCATGGGGTCCGAGTGCCCACCTAGTATTTCGGGAAATCGCCAAGCGGTTGGTCGACTCTTCACGTGACCAGAGGGCGGGCCTATTCATTGGCCAAATAATCCGTATTGCCATCCAACGTGGCAATGCTGCCAGCCTTCTGGGAATTTTCCTGTTGACAGCGATGTGGACGAATTTTTTGACGCCCTGAATCCCAAACACTGTTTTAAGCTTTCACAGTTTACAACTAAACTTATATTGTCACTTACGGGATCACGGAATATATCCCGTAAGTGACAGTATAAGTTTGCCTTGTAACCCTTTTGATACTGTACATATTTTATTACTATTATAAAATTGGAGTTTGTAAATAATTCTTTGAAATTAAATCAGAAATGAAATACATAATATTATTCCACCGAACAAAATAGACCTATGTACATAAAACAAAATAAAATGATATGAACATTCCCTGCACTCCCCGAAGGGTTAGGCAGAGGTATACCCACATTTCGCAAGCCAATTTTATACCTAATAGTCATGATACAAGATCAATACCTCAAAGTCACCGTACCTCAATCAAAATCCTTACAGTACGATATTGTCACAGCTTTGACTTCTAGCATGTTCCTCGCCGCATCTGTATATAGTAGACGCAAGCGCTACTAAGGGGCTGGAAGTCCAGGGTTCGATTTCCAGGTGGTGTTATTGGGTTTTCCCATCAGGTTTTTTCAGCGGAAGACGAGAGTTGGAATATTGAATTTGTGCTCGGTTGGTGGTAAAAAGCTGGTCCTCCATTACGTAGAACTTAAACATTTCTGACGTAATGTGCAAATAGATACACCTCTGCCTAACCTGTCAGGGATTACAGGCGTGTTCTTATGTACCGTCCATCCATACAAGTTTTTTACGGTCACAAAATCAACGGTAGCACACAATTACATCGTAAAACCAAGTCAAACTCTCAAAAGGAACAAACAAAAATGTTGACAACGCTTTCGGGGGATTAACATAACAAATGATGTGCCGATTTGGTAATTACGAACCGTCTTACTTGCGGACCTACCACCGCTCGTTAGGCCATAGTTATGTCATAAAAATGCATATTTGCAACTAGTTATTGTTACAGAAAGAGAGGTAAGCAAAACTAGGTATATGGGTTAGGTCTTTTGTTGTGGGATTCAATTGTTTCTAAAATACTGTTTTTCTGGTAAAATCTGTGGATTGCTAACATTCATACCTACATTCTTTGGAAATAGCACTGCAATACCAGTTTTCTACGATAAATACAATATTCCAGTACTGACTATTGCTGTGTCCAATAGAAACATGAGGCATACCATTATTTCCGTTTTTAATACTAAAAACAAACATAATTGCGGAGTCGGTTTTAATTTTTTGCAAAATTTTTTTTTTCCATTTCCTTCGTTTTTAGTTGTAATATTCCATTCAAATTTTAGCATTAATTTTACCTGTTAACATTACATGCCAGGGTAATATGCTTATCCCCAATAAAATGGAACTTAACAATAACTGGCTTGATTTGAGGATACTATACCTCTTCAAAGCATACAGGCGTAATGTTATGTTATGGAATTGTGTAAACATTACATATCCAAGTGATTGCAACAATCACGTTGGATTTGTTATCTAAAATTAAAGAGTTCCATTGTATACCTCCGAAGATCAGCATCAAATCTTAACCAACCGGGACCACCGCAGAATAATACTCATCCAAACAAAAAAATAATTATCGAAATCTGTTCACAAGCGGCGTAGGTATCGCTGAACATACACAACAAGAAAACAATCACACGAATTAATATCCTCTTCTTTTTGGAAGTCGGTTAAAAACGGCATCTAAATGAATGCTTAATTTGCACCGTTGGACACCGTTCAACACTTGCCGCTGGGGCTAATGCGAGCCTTGACAATATACCAAGTGAAATTCAACCATGAAAAAACCCAATAACCAAGGATTGATGTCCATAAACTCTCCTATTTCATTTTCTACATAATACTTGCCTACCTCGAAATTATATGAACAATAGCGCCGTTCCGCAATCCGTCACTATTCAATATGTCGGCAGTATTCAGTAGGGTATATACAGACACGTTACCACATGTCTGTGGTTTCCGGAAATCCGACGTGATGTCTTGTACTGTATAATTGATCTAAACGTCGGTTTCGGCTCTACCGGCTAGAGATGTGCAGATTGACGATGTCTGTGATGTATTGAATCGAATTGAAATGTCGATCTCTGAATATGAGATGTTAAAACCTTCAGCCAATATTTTTAGGTTAATTAAGTACAGAATAATTCTAAAGCCAGCAGCGTTGAAATTATTGAAAAAAAAATCTTGTGATCCAAACATTTTGTAGATATTTGCAATGTAGTATGAAACAGCTGATTTTTTTAAATAATTTTGTTTAGATTTATGTTATACATACAGCTGATGTATTTTTTAATTATTAAAACATGTTTTGACCACTCTGTAGTAATGGTACTTATCTACTTGTATGCCTGTGGATTGTTTCAATAGCCACTGTGACTGATACACTCCCTATTTCTATTCTAAATTCCCACATGACGTCATTTCTGTCATCGCTTTCATCACGCCATTCAATTATTTCATTCAATCAACAAATGAAGTTTGTCGCATCACAACGCACTGCCATTGGACGGTCGATCGAAACAATGTTAATTGATATGGTCTAGTCATGTGAAAGAGGGAATCGAATTACATACTAGTTTTGAATACCCGTACCACGTAGTACCCGTACCCACCTCTCTTTCCCGCGCTGAAGTCGAATTAAAACAATACTGCTATAAGAGGTAATGGTAGACCACCTGCACGCACTTAAGCAAGCAGAAGTGACGATGGGTCGGCCATATCAACCGCAGAACCGACAACCGTTGGGGTAGACATGTTCATGAGTGGAGACCGTGAATCGGCAAGTGTAAGGTAGGTCGCCATCAGGCTAAGTGGGGGGACGATCTTAGAAGCGTTGCTGGTGCTGAGAGTTGCCGAGAATCGCGTTGAATGGCGTGCGATTGAAGATGCCTATATCTAGCAGTGGACTGCTGTAGTCTGATGATCTTGATGCAGTCGCCAAAGAAATAGAATTCATTTAGGAAGGCGAATCGACAATCTGTTTAATTTTCACCAATTAACTGTCTTCACTAAAGTTTAACAATTACGGGTTGTTAGTTCAACTTACCTAAAACTATTTTAAGCACGGTTCATAGCTAATTAAGACAGCCAAGTTACTTAAACGATCGTTATACAATTATTTATTGTTAACAAAGATTATCTCTTGTTTAAAGTAATGAATCAAATAGTTTCGCTTATTTTGCAAAAGTCGGATATCATTTAAAATCGTTTCAAATAAACTTATACTGTCACTTACGGGATATATTAAGGCGCGATGATCCCACGGGATGTACGCGTAGCAAAAGACAAAAAAAGAGGGTAGACAGATTTGTCTGTTGTAACGTAAAGTTGTAAATCATTAAAGCTTAAAACGGTGTCGTTTCAAATAAATAAAAATCTTTTTTCAGAATACCAGAAGTTAAAATACAATATGAATCTTAAACTAAAAATGTAGGTAGACTAATTTATTGTGAAACGAAGTTATAGTTTTATTTGAACAAGTTAATACTCTACCGGAATCTTAAAAAAACTACCCGAATTTTCGATAAAAGTATGCCAGAAGCACTACCCTAGCAAGACGGCACAGGATAGCAATGTTCTCTAATGAAACATTACATAGAGACATGCAATGCTCTGTGTTAGAAGAGTCCTATTTACTAGTAAGTACCTACCACGAGCAAATAATTGATGGTGTACACGTACTAACGGCTCTTTTGATAGCTTAAAAAGTTACTAAAAGTAACTTAGCTCAGCATTGGCGCTTTACGGGTTTTTTTAGTATATTCAGATAAAAAAAAGATTTGAGTGTATGTATTAAAAGATAATGTTTAAAATATTGAATGTTTAAAAGACAGATAAAGAACTTTCTTTTTTTCTAAGTTGATCAATCTTCGTAACAATCAGAAATTTTAATAAAGGCCTAATCAGAACAAAAAGGCTTTTAATAAACAAATAACATTTTAAGTTCTTTACAAATAAATTAGAATAAATAATTAAAACTTAAGCTTAACAGAAGCTTGATTTCGCAAGACTAATTAAATTCAACTTCAAACTATCCAAACTTTTATAAATTGAAGAATGAGAAGATTCTTCATCTATCTATACTGCCGTCGTAAGAAAAAAGGGCACAACTAACATTTTTGTCAAAATTGAGTTATATACATATTTAGAATCAGAAAAAAAAGGCACATCTACTCAATTTTTTATAGAATTTTATCTTCAAGGAATTCGGAGATACAGTAGGCTCAAAAGGCACAAATGAGACTAATATTCAGACTAATATATTTGTTTTATAGAATGAAAAGGCACATTAATTTACCATTATATTGAAAAGGCACAAATACGTAGATGTGACTATTACTTCATACAGATTTTTACTAAAAACTACTTTGAAAAGGCACACTTACAACATAACATAAAGAAAAGTCATAAACTTTAAAGTCGATTTTCTCCATATTTATAAAATGTTAGTTGTGCCTTTTTTCATTATGACGGCAGTATAGTGGAACAGCATACAGGGAAACAGATCCTTTACGAAGCCGTCAACCAAGCATTCTGTACATCAAACTAAGTAACTCTACGCTAAAAATATTGCTGGGAAACGACTTTTTTTTGGGGGTGAAAAATCACGTTGCACGGTAGGACTCAATGTAACGCACTCAAAACATTGTGCTGATGGATGCATTGAATATTACAGGGGTCGTGAAAGTATTTAAAATAAAGTCTAAAACAATTCAAAAAAAAAATTTTAACTTTGACCCACAATATCTCCGTAACTAAAAGGTTCTAAGGTATGTTCCGGAACAATAAAAATTATTATCGCAATGACGGGGAGAACAAGTGCCTTCCGGTTTCGTTGAGCGTACTTTTACACTCATAAAGAAATGCAAAAATTTTTTGATTATTATTACCTTCCTACCTACAACCTTTTGATGGTCAAAAAGTTTTCCAACAGCACAAGATGGCGAATCAATTTTACAAGAGTAAAACATTTGTAAACCTCCTCGACCTGAGTCTGAGACATGTTTCGACGAGCCGTCCACACACTCATCCCTTCCGAGGAGTATCCTCGACTACCCTCAACATGCCGACCGGGAATATGTAAGCTAGTTCAAACACGATTGATTGCGTTTAGAGTTACCATTCGTTCGGATTTTCCCGGACATGTCCGGCAATTTGGACACCCGTCCGGACTTTTTTACTTAGCATAGCATTACACTATCAGTCTATTATGTTCCCACTGCTGGGATATAAGTAAGTGGACGCCCACTTACGGAGATTCGGTCACAGTCCATCACGCAGGCTCAGTACGGGTTCTTCTGCTGCCAGACATCACAGCATCATTTACTCCTTTTAGTTTCATATCATTCCTCACACAATGGGCCCATCTTTTTTTTGGCCTTCCTCTCCCTCTCCATCCATCAACATTCATATACATTACTCTTTTAGTCACATGCGTTTCATCCCTCCTCATTACAAATGTCCATACAAAGACAAACGACTTCTTTTAAATTTTTAACATAATAAGTATAGCTAATAACCGTCTAACATAATATATACATATTTGACAGCCTCGTTGGTCTAGTAGTCGCAAGCACGACTGCTGAGCCTGGTCCTGGGTCCGATTCCTGGGTCGGGCCTAGTGATATTGGGTTTTCCATCAGGAATTTCTCAGAAGCAGCCACGGAGTCTGGATCTGCGCCCGGTTGACGTCAATAGGCTCGCTCCCTATTACACGGGACTTACACATAACTGAGGAAATGTGGGTGCGCAGTGTGGGTTGGGTATTAGGTACACCTCTGCCTAACCCTTCGGGGATTATGTTATGTAAATTTAACTGAAATTAAAAAGTAAGAACTGAGGTAAGATAGTACAAAAAGTAAAATTACCGGACCGTTTGGATATATCCGGAATTTTTTTGCAGATGTCCAAATTTTAGTGCAAATGTCCGCTTTTTGTCGGGACAATTCAAATTTCGAAATGGTTACCCTAATTGCGTCCGAATTTGAACGTATCTGGGTATGTTTGTTTACTGGTACCGTTTCATTTTAATTACGCTTTCGTGGCAATTTAGGTTATGTGGATCGATGTTATTGAGGGCAATTATTATACGTTTGACTTTAAGAGGAGCGGGCGAGAGATTTTGCTGCATGTCTGAATAAATTTTTCATTAAATTACTAGGTAATCATAAAGGAATTGATAACTGTAGACGATAGAAAAAAATGAATTGAAATACAATCAAAGCCAAAATGTGGTTTGTGTGCCTTCTATTTATTTATGTAAACCCACAACATAACTTGTCTTTGAGAACAGGTGCAATGTTATGTAACGTATTGTAGAAAATAATCAGGCGCAATTCCCACCTAGCCAGAATGATCTTTGTCTAGGATAAAGATCATTAATTTGTCCAATCACACCACGTTTTAGCAATCCTCTTTTTAACAAAGAAGATCATCATCTGCCTAGCCTTTTCTCAACTATGTTGGGGTCGGCTTCTAGTCTGACCGGATGCAGCTGAATACCAATATTTTACATGGAATGACTGCCTATCTGACCTCCACAACCCAGTTAGTACTGGGTAATATGATTCCCTTTTGGTAAGACTGGTGACTGGTGACTGCCCGGTTGTTGTTTTTAACAAAGAAGATATCGTACAGAAAACTTTTATCATGAAAAAAAAACAAAATGAAGGTAACTGATAGTTCTTAGTTCACGCAGATAAAAGTAAGAGACAAATAAAAAGGTATTTTCTCAGCTTTAACAAGTATAGTAAGAAATATTCCGTTGAACGCAACCTAGCAGTTTTTTCAGAGAGAAGATAAAAATGTCTTTGCTTCAGTTTTCCCTTCGGTTCTAATGATCGCTGACGTCTTGCCTATTTTTCTTTCTTTCTGATTAATATTATTAAAATGCTGAAGTAACTCTTATCTGTCTATAAGTATGATACAAATGTAATATTACCTGCGAGCTACGCTTTGAACGACTATAAGGATTTTACTTATATTAATTCCTTAATCTTTTCATAAAAGTCAAGGAATCTATTATTCAGATTTACAGCAAATTACTATCTTAGGCTCTATTCTGATTATCGGCTGATGATATCCAATTAGGCTTTCACTGCTCGTCCGTGTGATAAAAGCACAGAATAGGACATTAATTTGCTTACTTCCAGTAGGTTTGCGGTTAACTGCTTACTAAGAGATTGCGTAATATGGACACCACAACCACATATGCTATTCGTAGATAAAACAATTTTGTGGTCATCTGTCCAACTGCCAAGCATGGAATGGTGTTTATGATGATTTTTGAATCGATGACTTTGAAATCCATCAGTAGACAAATATGTGATTATTTTTCTTTTATTTTTTTTATTTTTCTTGTACTACACACAAACATACGCTGAATTTTATCAATCATGAAAGCATATTAATAAACAAATATATATTTGTTTAATTACAACGGTTGTGTTTACAACCAATTACAGTAACTAAAATTATAAAAATAAAAAAGAGACAATTATAACACAAATTAAAATAAACAAAGTAAAGCAAAATTTGAAGTGAAAACATAAACAAACAAATATAATGTACATAAAAACATAACATAACTTCATGCCTGCATACTCGAAGGATTAGGCAGAGGTGTAACTGCATTTCATCAGTTACATTTGGGTCACATGTAACCAGGGGGCAAACCGAAATACCAACCAACCATACCATTGCCATCAAACGGCCATATAGCCAGATTGCTAATATAAAAATTCTAAGATATGAACTTGTAGATAATTATAATGATCACAGTACATAAACCCTGATAAACTTTTAAGTACTCTCAAAGCCAGTCAGCATTCTGAGCTAATCTTTTAGCTATCAAAGAGCGACCCATCAATGATTAAAAGTTATAAAACGTGTGAGACATAAAGTTCTAGATTTATAGTGCAGTTAAACTACTTGTTTTTATACGATTCCACATGCATGGTCTGTGAATGTATGGGATTGGTTTGCTGAAACAGTCTAGGTTTTAGAGACACTGTTGTGTATACCGTCTGGGTGTTTGTCCTGTAAAAAATGTTTGATTCCAATGTTTAAAAATCGATGCCAAGACATCAAAGGCGATTTCCCTGTGCGACATTGAACATTGGAATCTGTGTCGTGTTATCACTAGCTACGTATGGATTTATGTTGGGTAAAGATAAATTGCTCTGCCCTGCCGTCCCCGGTCAGAGCTGGCCTTCATCATCATCTTCATCCACAGCTGGATATACCCCTATCTTTGCTTGTGCAAAGCTCCACGTTCTTGCACTAGCCTTAAGTGTTACAAACTCTAATCAGCAATAATTAGCCAGAAAGGCATAATACTCTAGTATTTCAATGGCGTTTCGAACAACGCGAGTCTCAGTTGAATAGGTCGTGGATTCAAATTAAATCTTTCCTAAAAAAGCTTGTCCATTCAACCTACAAAATTGATGTCTAACTTAATTTATGTGTGTGTTTGCTGAACACTAGACAATTTGAATCGAAGATTAATTTAATTATCGGATTATGATATCAATACAATTTATTTTAAACCTACTAAACCTGTTCACACATACTATGAACCAAACAATCCTACTTAATATTATAAATGCAAAGGTTCGTGAGGATGGATGGATGGATGTTTGTTACTCTTCCACGCAATAACTACTGAACGGAATTGGATGAAATTTTGCACAAAGATAGTTTATAACCTGGATTAACACTTAGGATATTTTTTATTCCATTAGTATGATCCCGTGGGAAAATTATCGAACTTCACGCGGGCGAAACCGCAGGCATATACTAGTAAACTATAATATACACCCATCATAATGAAATTGAAACCGACACAGATTTAATTGATCACATTACAAATATGACAGTTATGAGTATATTCGACATCCATGTTAGCTGTATATCTATCAGCTGTTACCAATACAGTTACTCGATAATTGCTGATTGTAATTAATTTTGGATTAATTACAGGAACTGGTTTAGCAAACGGGCCTGATAATAATTAACATGCGTTCTGACAATTAAATCATGAAGTGAAACAAGCGTGCAAGCAAATCAACTAGGGATTGTACGCACGACGGCCAATCAAGCTACAAAAACCAGTTTATGCGGATCTCTCATTGTATAGGAAATCTAAGCAAAGTGAGAATAGTTTAGACTGGAAATGTACAGTTTCATGTGCCGCCGCGTGTACTCATCATCATTCTCTTGCCCAATCCCAATTCATTTGGGGTCGGCGCAGCATGTCTTCTTCTTCCATACTTCTCTATTACTCGTCATCTCATCCGACACCACTTTATAAAGCAGTAATATTTTAATATTACTTCAGTGTGGGAAAGAGATAGACCTATGCAAGATTAGGCTGCCTGTCCACCGGAGCGGAGCGAGGCTGCGGAGCGGAGAAACGGAGAAATATTAACCAATAGGATTGCATGCTGGAGCGGAGCGGAAATTTCATGCAATCCTATTGGTTAATATTTCTCCGTTTCTCCGCTCCGCAGCCTCGCTCCGCTCCGGTGGACAGGCAGCCTTATACTGGTTTTTATACTGAAAAAAGTTAGCTCACACATGCCGTAAAGCTGCAAGGATATTTTGGCACTTGAATGGCATTGCCAGGGCGCTTTTGGTAAGCGTGCGTGTGGAATTGTAGTAAAAAACCAAGATGGCGGCTTTAGTTCCGCAAATGTCCACTCACCAAAAGATCCATTGTTCATGTCAGAGGTGTCAAAAAGAAACAAAGACCATTTTTTGGCGGGGTCGGCGAATCTAACGATTACAATATAATTATTATATATAATGCCGGAATGATTTTTTAAGTTCTAAAATTATCGAGAGGTATATGCGTGCTGATTGCCCAATCTAACAGAGATGGATGAACATAATGTTGGGAAGTTAGATGTCGGCAAACTAGCGCAGGAGTTTGGTGGTGTCTAGGGGAAGCCTTACAGAGATGATGGTGACGTGTCTGGCACGCCGATTGATTGATTTATTAATATTAATTTTTGTTACCTATGCGAACGTCTTGTTATTTATTTTTAATTCGATTAGATATAGATTAAGAATTTGATAATGATTCATTGTGTAATTTGTTATGATGTTATAGTAATTGTATTGTGATTTTTTATTTAATTAAGTATGTAAATTTGTGCTATAGATAATTTTTAATCATTATTTCTGATTTAAAAATAATAATAATTATCCACATGTTACTTACTTGCTTGAAGTTTACGCAAATAAACTATACGTATTCCGATCTCTGGAACCACCACCAAACCGTGCCAACGTCAGCCTATCAGGCGCTTCCAATGTATTACTCCAATAGTTTCAGAAAACTAAACACTGCTAAAGAAATCTACTCTCTCAATCTCCGTCAAGACCTAATCGACCGCGCCGGTTCCCATTACCACCCTGTGCTTCAGCAGTCTACCCCGCTCGTCTGAGGAAGATATAAAACTGTCGACATTTAATTAGCCAGACCTCCACACTCGTTCGTGGCTCTTTGAAAACTCTCCACTAAGTTATTTTAGTTTTAAAGCTCACTTTAACTTTGTTTTAGTTGTAGGTCGTGAGATTTCTCGTCGCCACTGCTGTCAAAACGGTCATGGAATACATTACTATAATCTAGATGTCCTATTTGAGTGAATCGATTCCTTCTAGGCAAGCTTGCTCCACCCTAGGCTGCATCATAGCTTCACATCAAGGCTAGTGGCGGCCACGAGATAGAAATACGTTGCAAAGTTTAAAAAACCATTTCGAACCTTCATTCACAAACTTTTATGAAAACATAATGGGACTAGGGGGAGAGAAGACACCACGTCATAATATAACATGTCAGATTTTCTGACAGCAAAACTGAGCAATTTTTTTGTTGAACGCATCGCAGTAGGAATAATATTCATCATGTTCCCTATTGCTAAAGCCCGTAACCGTGCTTCGATACTTGCGCCCTTTTCTTTGACGCTAAAAGATAAGAGAAGATGTGCTTTAGTGTCTGATTTTGTGATCCTAGAGTGTAAGTTATTATAGTTGTGGATTTTTGAAAGCTGTGCCTGCTTTTCAGTTGCGCGCCAGATAATGGGTGTCTGGTATCAGACTCTTGTTTGTATATTTCCACTATGCTTGCAACCTCCTATCCTGCCCACTGAGCCCCAAACCAGGCAACCCTCGCGATCACTGCCTCACCGACAAAGCCGACGAAGTGGTGGAGTTTTGGGCTAATAAAATATAATGTCGTGCCAGCGACACGAAGGAGTAGTTATCGTCGTTATGACACATGTATTTTTTTAATAGGGACTAGTTGAGGTTGTTTGCTAACCTCTGAGGCCATGATCTATAAACGTTACTTGGCATATGCTTTGGCTTACACATGTTCTTCTTTCTATCTTACACCAGTAGTTTGACAGTTGCGCGACTGTCACAGGAATAACGCTTAGCTAAAGTATGAGAGACTTCAAGACTTCGTAATGTTTTTTGATCTCGGCTTCAGACGAAACACCGAAATAGACTGAGACGGTAAATTACCTTTAAGGTTCAGATATAATGCTAGGACCAGGAAAATTACTGTCTGTGATGAGCTTAAAAAGAACTACACTGATAAGACTGATAGGATGGACTGGTTAGGTCCTTTGAGTGGATTTGTCCTGGTATTATATTGGTATTAAAAATTCGTCTCATTCCCTGAATTTCAACTTTCTTCTCATAGAGTAATTAGACTCGGAGTGATAGTTCCATTGAAAATTCCGTTCAAAGTGGAAGCAACCACACAATGAATGTGTGCAAAAGCGGCACGTTATTTCGTTCGCCGATACGCACACAAGCCCACGACTAATACGTACGCACGAGTCGCACGTAGCCTTAAAAATGCTAACTTGAAATTGCTTCACTTTTCGAGCGACTGCTGCGATTATAAGTCTATTAATTCTATGTTTCCTTCTCTTCAGGCATTTTGGTATTCGCCGGCGTCATCTCAGTTCTTACCTGTTCATGGACCCCTGAACAATCGTCGCCCGACTTCGACAAACTAATTCGCATTATGTACTTGTATGACTCCCACGCCTGCGGCTATAAATTTTCGCCGGCTCAGAAGATAGCTCACCTACATTTGAGCAACGAAACCCACGGCATGAATGTGCTTCCCATCAAATGGTTGCCGGCGCTAACTTCTGTGTCTACTCGTTTGTCTGCGAAGACAAGGAAGTAAGCACTCAAGTACTTTTTTCATTTTCATTGTTGTCAAATCAAATTTACATGAAGACTCGTCTCGCAACACCTAAGGTAGGTATTTTTGCCAGAAGTTAAGTCAGAAAAAGTGTGAAGGAAAAGTTGCATCACAGGTTATGTTGCGAGTACTGTGTAGCTGTGGGTAGATATAGATAGGACTGGCGGCGATTACGTCACTCGGGCGCAAACCATGAATTCACGAACGGTGTGGGATAATTTATTGTTATTTTTTTTATGTTTGCTTATTCTGTTATTTCCAACCAGTCTTACCAAGGGGTATCGTATTACCCAGTACTAACTGGGTTGTGGAGGTCAGATAGGCAGTCGCTCCATTTAAAATACTGGTATTCAGCTGCATCCGGTTAGACTGGAAGCCGACCCCAATATAGTTGGGAAAAGGCTAGGCAGATGATGATATTCTGTTATTTTAACTCGGTCCTATATTTTTTTATTTATGTCAACTACCTGTGGTTTGCGTGACAACAGTGTTAACCCTTACATCCTGTTGAGATAGGTCTTTAAAAATGAAATTGAGGTTCCTCGAACCATTTTTTTTCAAAGTCAATCTTTTGAAAAATAGAGACTTCCTAAGTGGTAAAATGTGTGTGGGGGGACACACATTTTACCACTCTAATTTCTAAAGTAAGAGGAGGAAAATTCTGAAAAAAAGTAGGATTGTAGAACGTTAAAAAAACTTTCAACGAAAATTAGTTTGAATAAGATTTGATGTTTAGTTTTGAGATATGGGACTTTTTCATCAAATTGCAGCAGTAACTTTGAATTTGAATATAATACATATGAATGAGCCTTCAAAATATTTTTATTATAATGTTTGGTGCTACGGAACCCTGTTTGCGTGTGAGTACAACTCGCACTTGGCCGGTTTTTTTCATTAAATGCTAAAGTTATGCGAAACATACAACTCATACAGAGCGCATTTGCATTATAATATTTATTTCAAATTGACTTCGTTATACTGGCGTTGGAAAACTTTAACTCGAACCAAACTCACTTTAGAACCCATTTGCATTATTACTGTATCATTATTTAGAATTTGATCCTAATAATATCATGCATGTGGAGTTAGCATGTTTGGACGTTTGATACTGCAATCATGCAAAAACGGCTGAACACATGGGAAACTTTTTTATCTTGGTAAAAAACAACTTAACTAAATTGATACGTAAAAATCATAGATATGACTTAAGCTGTTTCAAGGAATTTCTTACGGTGTACACATTTGATGTGTTAAATATACCTATGTAGGTACCTCTAAAAAATGTTTATGTTGTCCGTCTCATCTAATATACACTTTCTTTTGCAGTTACATGATTAAAAGCTTAATCTTCCACGTCATATGGTTTATCTTGACTATTGGTTTTCGAGTCGTCATTGAAAACAGTAACGACTTGCGTACGTTGAAGTTCGCGCTTGCCGTTTTCTTCTATACCTGTGTGTTCATCATGTGCTTTGACATGACTATGGCAATTGTTTACATCACGCATATCAAGCAAAGTTTAACCAAAGGCATGATTTTGAGGTACAGTGGATGGAGTACCGAGTTGAAGCTACACTCGTATGACGACTTCGCCGGGTGGTTTCCTATCGCGGCCTCCGCGTGCTGGCTGAGAGGTGTCGTATTCTACATTTTGAATCTATACTTTTGTAAACTATTATCGTTGATGAGACATAAAGCTGTAAGAAGAGAAATATTTAAGAAGAATCTGATTTTGAAACAGTTTCATCCTATTCCTCAAGTTAAACTAGTCCAAACTGCTAACGCGAACGTTCTTGTGTACCAGATTGGGCAGACTAAGCCGCAAGTTTCAGCAATATTTACTCATTTTAGGCCAAGTCTATAAGTAATTGTTTTACTTTCTTAAAATATTACTAATGCTTTTTTTAGCCTTATTAACGGAGTGACAACATTGTTTAAGAAAAAAACATTCTTAAAACTAACTGTCTTTTATTATCTGGATTTGGTGGTGAGCAATGATTTTTTCCCAAAGGGCGTTTAGTAACGAGAAATGAAATGAAGCGATTGTGAACGAATTCAATTTCGGACGGTGGTAGAGGGGACGCTATTAAATTTTTCATTATCACCTCGACGGGAGACGTTGCCCATTAATTCTGGACTTTACCTGTAATCAAAACATGGGGCAGACCCGTTTTAGTGACAGCAAATTGGTACGCGGCCCTCTTGAAATTTGTTTGCTCTCTAGATTGTCTCGGAAACGTTTTGTAACGAGTTTGAGTGCGGCCTTGAATTGAAAAGGTTTATGTCATTTAATAACTGTCGCAGTAATAACCCGGAGTTATGGGATCATTAGAATTTTGGAGCATGCTGGTAATTCTATACCAGAGTAAGTATGCTTCTGATATTAAATTATTGTTAATTATCTTAGTCTATCACAGTGTCAAGTAGAATCGTCTTTTTACCAATTATTTTATTGACATTTTATTACATTGGAACAATACTTTTTCTTGTTACTATTTTTTTCTTCTTATTCACCAGATTGGGAGATGTAACTTCCTACTATTTTAAATGTAAAAGATTGTGAGGATGGATGGATGTTCCGCACACAGTTTTACTTGCACACGGTTTAATACATAGGATTTTTATTAGGTTTGTTTACATCCCGGCAGTAAGATCCTGTGGGACGTGGGATAATGCAGAAGTTTCCATTTTTTTCTGGATTAAGTTTAATAATTTAAATAAGAAGAAACAAAAATGTGATAAATTCATAAAAATATATCTAGAAATTAAAAAGTCCAAAGAAAAAAGACTGAAGTTGCGCTTACAATGATGTAAAGTGATGTCACTTTATCACATAACGTTATTTATTCTTGATGTGTGGCTAACGAAACAAAACCCAAGAGAAGGTAGATAAGTAGGTACTTACTTGAAAAGTTAACCTCTTTTTATTTCAACACTAACAAAAAACGTATTTACGAAAAGAACCACTAATACCGATATGTCAACTTTTTATTTTATTTATTTAGTTCTTTGAAAATACTTTGAAATAAGGTGTAATTAAAAAGCTTTGATCTAAGTATATTTTAGTTAACATCAAAATCAAAATCAAAATCAAAGCAATTATTTCAAATAGGCCAGTTACAGGCAAATTTGAAATGTCGAAAAAATCATAAAACTTCTCCATTACCGAACTCCACAATGGCGAAGCCGCGGGTATAAGCTAGTATGTATTATCGTAATAACTATGAGCACCACCGTATTTTGAGCTTTAATCCTTCTCAACACTGATCATTTCAGCAATTCTAGTAGTTGTGATGAGCTGGATGACTTTGGCCTGCAAATTCGCGCCAAACTCGTTAGAGCTTCACGAGACAACGATGATGAAGATCCTTTACCTCTACGACCCTGAGGCTTGCGGGATTATCCACTTCTACAACCTGACCTCCAGCGTCAAGTACGAGAGGGTTTACACCAGCGTCGTGTGGCCTATCTCCAACCACCTCGCTGCTAGTTTTAGAACGTAAGTCGTCGTCGATTGACGTCTTTACACAACTGCTAAAAAGAAGAGTATAATTTTGAGTTGTAGTTTTGTTTATTATATTCTTCAAAATAGCCACGGTATGGAGCCCTGACACGGCCAGCTCGAAGATGGCGGAACGAGTTAGAAAAAATAGTCCAGATTTGCCTTGGATCGAACTGGGAGCCATGAGGAGAGGCCTCCCTACAGCTGGATAATGTAGGCTAACAGTTAAATTAATTACGTTTTCAAGGTCCATGTACTATATATTTTATTATATATATTTTATTCATTCCACAATAACTTTTAAACGCTTGAACTGATTGAGGTTTTTGTGGTGTCGTTGGAATGCGAGCATAATCGGATATATATATGAATCTTACATAAAGTTTTGACTTTTGTGAGAGTCTTGGTTAAGATCGTACGAAATGAGTAGTATCTTGAAATATTTTGTAAAAACCAGGTTGAAAGAATAAATAATAATCACTTTTGGTATGAAGCTATTAGCAATTAAGTAAACAAAATACATAGAAAAATTTTGACTGCTTCTAAAATTCTAACATTAACATGTCATTTTACGTTACTTGGCATGTGCAGGCTTAAAAATGTCCCCAAATCTATCTAATCTTGTGCTAGTTTAACAGTGGCAAGAAATATGCTTAGCCGAAGAGGACGTGCTAATTAACTATAATGCCGAGCTGTAGCTTATATTTTTTGAGCTCAAATGTCATTGATAGGATGACGACTAAAAAGTCAGGGTGTATAGCGCTGTTGGTAAACACTTGTGAATTAATTTTAAAATACGTGGAATAAAAAAGGCGGCGGCGTTCGTTTCAATTTTAGCCACGCGCTAAAAGATTCCTTTACAGAGTTACATGTAGATCTCAGCGTAGTTTCCCTTATTACAGCAAAATCCAGGTATGGTTGACCCTCCACTTGCTCTGGCTGCTATTTTCCATCATCAACGTGACGCAAGGGGAGCGGATCTGTAGCTTCTACGTCACCTTACTACCCTTCACCCTCATAGGGATCTGTCTACTCATTGTGGATGTAGGCAACACCATAATGTTCCTTGTTGATGCAAAGTATACCTACAGCGAAGGTACGTACTTCTAATTTAATGTTCGGGACTTGTGTTAAGGAAAAACTGTTGATAATGTTTCTGGGTATAAAAAAATCCATAATTTTTTTAATTGCCCGACTTTCGTTCACGCGAAATTATAAAAAAAAATATTACTTCTCTTTTTGAATCGGATTTTGTCACCAATTTCAAGGGTTTTAATTTTCTTGCATGGAACCCTAAATATTTTTTTAAAATAAAAGTAGCCTAAGTCACTTCTTATAACATCTGCTATCTGCCAGTAAAATCGGTCCAGCCGTTTGGGAGATCATCCGAAACAAACTGAGAGACAAAAACTGAAAAAAAAAAATTGTTTTTGTCATAAGTGCCGTATATATTTTCATTTGCATTCAGTAAAAACCTGTTATTTTGATATTACAAACAGACACTTAAAATTTAATTATTTGTATAGATATATTATATGAAATCAACTACTTCATTGTTTTACTCACCCGATTAATACAAATCACAATAACCAGAATGCATTTAGGCATAACGAAACACAAACAACAAAGCTTACGCAATCCGATCCGATCGCGGAACAGTAAACCTCTGCACAATGATATCGGATCAAGCACTCCATCGGTTGCGTAGTTTTTTATGAAACTCGACTTCTTGTACAATATCAAAGGCAAAGCGGCACCTACTAGGAAATAACAGCAGATCATGCATAGTATTGCTATCCTATACAGTTGGAAGGGACATCGACGCCCAAACGGTCACAACGTATTCAGTACATCATTCCGTATTCAGTTTTCCATATAGCATCATCTTTAAAAGTTTTACTAGGTTGTTGTTTAAATTGTGGCATGTGTAAATTATGTTCAGCTTTAGACTCACCTCCTAGCCTCCTATCATTTTACCAAATTATCATCTTACCAAATTATCAAGAACATTCTAAATCACCAATAACACCACATCCTCTCCATATCCAAAGGTGTATAACCATAATGCTAACGACTACAGGCCTTTTTTTTTTTTTTTTTTTTGGGATGGGAAATCATCAAATGACCCCCCCCGCTCTGGGCAGAGCGGAAGGGAGTGTCAGACTTGTACTGACTAAAACCCATCCATGTTCCTTCTTTGCCCTTTGTGTTTCAGGGCCGCGGTATCTCTTTCGAACAGTCCCGCAGCCCTGGCAGGCATCGGCCCGTGCGGACCCCTACGTGGTTGCTGACATCTCTTTGAGGCGCGCGTGGAACACGAACGCGCCGTCGACACGGCCTGTCGTCATAAGACGGCTGGACGGCGAGCTAGCCCATAACTCGCCATCCACAGGCCCGCGCCTACGGTGGCCGGGGGCCACCACGTGACCCCCGACGCCCAGGGCGTCTCCCGCGGCGGCTGGGACGTGAGGCTCTTTCCCTCTCACGTTCCGCCACCTCCTTCACCAGCATGACTGCTTCGCAGAAGGAGGTGACGGCCTCTCGCTCCGGACCATGGCTTGAACCAGGGCCGGGCGCGAGAGGTCGCCGCCGCCGATCGCCACTACGAGGACACGGCGCTGCTCCGCCCAAGCGGGGCAGACCTCCACAGTGTGCTGCACCGTGTCCTCCGGACGATCCTCACAATGGAAACACCCGGGCGTTTCCACCCGCCCGATTCGGTGCAGGAACCTCCCGAAACAACCGTGTCCGGTGAGGACCTGCGTCAGGCGGAAGGTGAGGGCGCCGTGGCGCCTCTCTAGCCACTCCTCAAAGAGGGGACTTATCGCCACTATGGTGGCGTGCCCTGCACGGGGTTGCGACAGTCGCTCTCTCCATGTCACCATGAGATCGCTCCGGAGGTCTGTCCGCTGAGCGGCGATTTGCCGCGGCAGCGGAGTTTCCCCCCGACGTAGTGCCTCCGCGCGCCATTCGTGAAGGCGCGCGAGGACTATCGCCTCCAGATCCCATGGCGGCAATCCGGCAAGGAGGCTCGCCGCCTCACCGGAGATCGTGCGGTACCCCCGGACTAGCCTTAGGGCTATCCCCTTTTGGGGCGCGTTCAAGTAGCGGGCGGCTTGCCGCCTCAGAGAACGCGCCCACACTGGGGCCCCGTAAAGGGCCATGGACCGCACGACCCCCGCGTAGAGCCTCCGGCAGGAGGCGTTTGGACCCCCCAGGTTGGGCAGGAGCCGCTTGAAGGCAGCCCCGGTCCGTTCCAGTTTGGGGGCCAAACGTCGGAAATGCTCCACGAAGTTCCACCGGCTGTCAAGGACGAGTCCCAGGTACTTCAGCGTCGACCCGACGCCGATGGAAACCCCTCCTGCCGTCAGTAGGGATCCCGACGGTGGCGCATTCCGAGGCCCATGAAAACACATGGCCTCGGACTTGTGCAATGCCACCTCGAGACCCAATTGCCGGATCCTCTCCACGACTATCGCAACCCCGCGTGTCATGTTTTCGGCCGCCGCCTCGTGCGACCTCCCTTGTGCCAGTACCAGCGTGTCGTCAGCGTAGCAGACTACGCTGACGCCGCTAGGGAGGTCGGCGCGCAGCACCCAGTCGTAACCGATGTTCCACAAGGCCGGCCCCAGAACCGATCCCTGTGGAACACCGCACGACATCTCTCGCCGGTTCCATTCTCCGCTCCGACCGGGGTACGTGACGGCCCTATCCGTCAGATAATCCCCGACCACACGACGAAGGTAGGTTGGCACCCGGTGATACCGGAGTGCTTCCCCAATGCAGCTCCAGGGCATGGAGTTGAAGGCGTTGGCGATGTCAAGAGACACCGCCAAGACGACCCCGCCCCGGGAAACCGCGTCCCCCGTCGTGAGGGCTCTCACGCGCATGATGGCGTCCACCGTCGAGCGCCCCTTGCGGAAACCAAACTGGTGTTCCGCAAGATCCGGCCCCATTCCCGCGAGGTGCCCGGCGAGGCGGTTAGCAATAACTCTTTCAAAGAGCTTGCCCACCTCGTCGAGCAACACGATGGGCCGGTATGCGGACGGAGAGTCCGCAGGGCGCCCTGGCTTACGGATGAGGACCAGCTTCCCCGTCTTCCAACGAAGCGGGAACTGGCCTCTCTCCAAGCATGCGCTTAGGAGCCCTTCCAGTCGGGGCCCGAGAGCCTCAGAGGCCAGGACCCAGGCTTTGCCAGGCAAGCCATCGGGTCCCGGGGCGGTATTTCTGGCCTTCAGCCTGCGTACCGCCACTCTCAGGTCTACTCCAGTTACCTCCGGAACGTCGTCATCGGTGTGGTCCGCTTCCGGCACCGCAAGCGGCGGCGGAGCCATAGGCGGGGGAGGATGCCTCCCTCGCGAAGGGAACAGAGCGCTCACCACGTCCTCCACGAGCTCAGGTCGGAGACTCTGCGTCAGCGGGGGGGCCCGGGTGCGGAGTTTGTCCCGCACCATCTTGTAAGGGCGCCCCCACGGATCTCCGTTCAGAGACTCCAGCATCTCCTCGCGGGCCAGGTTCTTGGCCCGCCGGACAGCCTCTTGGAGGGCGGTCTTCGCCGCTCTGTACCCCTCGTAAAGCTCCGCCTCAATGGCTGCCGCATCCGGAGGGCGGATGCGGAGCCTGCGATGCCTGGCGTACCGGTGCCGCGCGGCAACGCACGCCTCACGTAGAGACGTCAGCTCCCGCGACCACCAGTACACCTGACGTCGGGCGCTTCCTGGCCGAACTCGGGGCATTGCCACGTCGCAAATCTCGGACATGGCCTCCTGGAACCAACCCGCCTCGTTGTTGATGTCGGCAGGCCTGGCCGGTGATGACACCCAGGCCTGCACGATCGAGGCTTCCAGGAGGAGCTCCCGGTCCAGCTGCTTCAGCGCCCATCGCGGACCACTCGGGGCCTGTAGGACCGGCGCGCTTGAGGTCTGGGTGGAGACGTCGAACCGGATGTACCGGTGGTCGGAATAGGTCTCCACCCCCTCCATGACGCGCCAGTCAACGACACGCGGCGACAGAGCGGGGCTAGCGAACGATATGTCCACCACCGACTCGCCCCGCATCCGCACGCACGTGGGGACAGAACCCCGATTTAGGACGACCAGGCCTGTCTCCAGAGCCCAGTCCTCCACCATCCTACCCCGCACATCCGTGTAACGAGAACCCCAAGCCAAGTTCTTGGCATTGAAGTCCCCGAGCACCAGCACGGGGAGAGAATGGCTCCCGATGACGACACTCAACTCCCTGAGGGAGTTGTGGAACTCGGCGAGAGTTCGGTTCGGGGAGAAGTAGACTCCCACCACAACGATCTCCCCGAACCGTGCTGCTACGCACCCCTGACCCTTCCTGACACTCTCAAGGGTCGGGGTACCGGCGGCGGCCGACGCAATTATGGTCACTGAGCCGCTAAGGTCCTCCACCCAGTCATCCCTGGGCGGGACAAAGTACGGCTCAGAGACCACGGCGATGTTAATCGACCACTGCGCCATGCTCTGGATCAGCAGATCTTGAGCGCAGGCGCAGTGGTTGATGTTCGCCTGGAGAAGGCGTAATGGGGCCGTTATTGGCACTCCATTTCAGCCCCCTCCCGGGCCCCCTGCGAGGGCCCCGCTGCAGAAGTTGCAGCAGTGGCGGCCGCGGCGGCGACAGTGGCGGTGGCTGCGGTGGTGGCGACGGTGGGGGTTTTGGTGGTGGTGGTGGAGGGCCTTCCGTTGCCCCTGGCCTTGGCCTTGGCGGGTGTACCGCAGGCCTTGCTCCCTGCCCGGTGATCGGCCGGCTTGCCGGTTGCCGCACATGCAGCGCAGTGCGGCGCGGCGGAGCAAGCCGCGGCCATGTGACCGGGCTGGCCGCAACGGAAGCATAGGCCACTGCGGTCCACCTCCGAGGTGCACCGGACCGACACGTGGTGCCCCACATGGCAGCGGAAGCACCTCAGAGGTCTGGGTTCCAGCAGCTTAACCCGCGCCGAAACCCAGCCAACCAAGAGCCTTCGGCCCTCCATAATGGCTTTCGCCGCCGTCACAGGGCAGCTTACCGTAACGGTTCGCATGCCCGACAGGTCCGGACGTAAGGTGCCTGTCTTGACCTGCTCAGCAGGGCACCCACCGGTCCTGGTGACGGCGGCCACCACCTCCTCCTCGGTCACCGAGTCGTCCAGACCCATGATGCGCAGGTCTGCGCATTTGACGGGCCTGGACACTCGGGCCTCGAACGACTACAGGCCTACCGGCTAAACTTTAGTACATCGTCCAACCCAATAGTCCTGAATAACGCTACATGCCCGACTCTTAGTAATTGATGGCCACTCCAGAGCTTGTCCGCTTTGAAACGTGGCCGTGGGCTAGGTTTAATCTGGCCACGTTGACATACTAACTGTCTATTCACTTCAATCTGGTGGTACGGGGCTAGATTCAATAGAAATGTCAGCCTTTGATTAGGGGTATGGGCCTTAATTGACACTGTTACCAAGGAGAGGGGTAGTATTACAGGCATCGTCGGTTTTTAAAGGTTACTGCTCACCACTATAGCACTGAAATTCATTTTAGGTGCATAAATGCATGAGTAATTGTCTATTTATTCGTTACCTTTTAACACCTTAAAACTGAATTAAAGTAGACGAAGATCTGGCAGTTTACAAGGTAGTGGTACAGATAGTCTTTATCCCGATAGTAGGTACGTTCTCGTAGCATGATTTTCGAGATCCTCGCGGGTGAAGTCACGGTCAAAAACTAGAGTAAAATAAAAAAAAAAAAAACAACAATATTGCTTGAAGTCATGACCATTTTAAATCTAAGATTGATAATTGCCATATTTTCATTCATTCTTTTTTGACGTGCTCAATAAAAACGACTACTGGGCACTGTTGGTCATTGCCTTTCGCCACCTTCCGACTATAGTTAACGGGAGCCTTCTTTGCCGAAATAAATTAGTCATCATAGCAGTAATATTTGCTTCACAGCCTCACTTCTCCGTTATCTGGCGTCGAAAGGCCACCTCCGCGCCATGAACAAGAGGCCGATTACCCCAGGGCAGGTCAACATCGGAGATGACACGTCCTGGATCGCTGTACTCCTGGCATACTTCAGCTTCAGAGGCATCGTCCAGTGGGTTGTCAACTTCTGGATTGTGAAGGACAATTATTTCGAGGGTTTGGAACGCTATCGTAAGTTTTTCCAATATTTCCATTGAAATTGGTGCTTTTAAAATTAAGTTACGCAATCAGGCGTTAATTTGTGGAAATCCATGACACTAAAATGTTATAAAATATTTAGGTTCCATACCTTCTGAATCTACATTCAGAACGGTACTGACTGCTTCATTCTGAATCCAACCTTGCATGTAATTTTTGGCGGAATTCAGAATCGATTAATACATTTATTAAATAAAAGTCTTGTTAATAAATAACCTACTAAAAATTTAACAATATTAACAATAACAGAGTAAAGTACGATCATGGAAGAACTTAATTTAAGTAAATATTTAAATTGTATAACATTTTACTTTGAAAATTAGATTTAATTTTTATCACACGTAACAGTAGTGCTAGCCTATTCTTTAGATGGCTTTGTGCAAATCCATTTTGATCCACCTCAGCTATTCTATTCGGCTTAAATTTTCCATTTGTACTCATTGTAACACAGCACACGCTAAAGTGGTCGGAATATTTTAACTCGTCCTGTATTTTCGTTTAAAATGCACTCCACATTTCAAACAGCAGCACCAGAAGACCAGTGACTAGTGGTATCGACCCGATTCATAAGTAGAAAGTAAGTAGTACTTTGTGAAATACGAGTAGTTTATTACAACTGCTCCCAAATGTGGATGGAAAACTATTGGAGGCAACCGTCATGTCCTAGAACCAAAAATTCGAAAACATGCGACATCCAACCTGCAGTGCAAGGCCCGCATAGTGGTTTAAGGCCCATTCCCGCTCACCTCGAAAGGCTTGAACATCGCCGCAAAGCCTATCGGTTTTTGATCGGGTACATTTCGAAGAGTGCGTTTAGGAATTACACAATAATTCCCCTATCCCCATTCTATCATCGGACGAGCAGAGATACGGCAAAGCGACACCGTTATATGGTTGACGTACCACGGACCTGAACAAAGCGCTACGCTTCCATACATATTTATTTTGTGAACCGCCAGTCTGTTGAATTCACTGCTGGATTCTCTGTTTCCCGATCATTATAGTCCGGATCTCTTCAAAGGTCGACTGAATCGGTTTCTCAGTCAAGCGTGCTCAATCCTAGACCGCATCATCGCTTCACAACAGGCGAGTTGCAAACGCAAGCCTGTTTAATAAAAAAACCCCTCCATGTCTCCCAGTAGTAGAAACATTATGAGCCGATTATTCTTTTGCTTGAAATCAGCTGAAAAATTCACATTAAATTAATAAGCCAAGTGCCTATAGATAAAGTTAAAGGAAGTCTCTGAATTCACCATAACCACTTAGTATATAATGAAGCCCATAATTCATAAGCATTATGCTCAAGGGACTCTCCTAAGTTCCGAAGTTAGGATCTCAAGTTGGTCATCCGTTTTAACGTTTATTAGTTAACTACTAAACCCTGGAACTTTGCTTCAGTGGTTATTAACCCTACCCATAAGCATAATCATCGAAATACTTAGCGATTTTATAGAATCGTTTAGGCTACATGTAACCCCAAATTTCCGAGAATTTAACGTAGAGCCTAAAAATTGAGGTCACTTGACATCTACAAATCCGCACTGGCCCGCGTCGTGGATTACGACACACCCTTTCTATCTCTATGTCCCAGCAGTGGGAACATTATAGACTGATTACGATAAAGTGATTTCTGCAATAATCTCATTAATCCTAGTATTTATTTTCAGGTCGAAAACGACTTTTGCTCCCCCCAAAGCCGAAAATGCGAGCAATAAGTTCAACATCATTAATCTAATTTTGTAGAAGTTTACAACAAAATGTTGTAATTGTGTACTTATGTTGTTATATAAAAAGATAATAATACTCAACATAGTTTTATTTGCATTGATATGCAGTGGTTTCTATGTGCTCGTTGCTATTATAATATAAATAAGGATTGTGGATGAAATTGTAAAGGTTTAGAGGAAAATAGTGGAATGTACTGAAGCATAGTACACATACCACACGTTCTCCAATTATGTTTAAATCCGTTTAATAAGGGGTAAGCTTATTGCTAACAACCGGGCACAAATGCAGTCTCCGGGCTACCACTGAAAAATTCCCGATGTAAAATGTTAGCAAATGAGAACGCAACCATTTTTTTTGTTAGTTAGAGGCTTTACTGCTAATTTAAGTGCATTATGTTGGCAACTCTTATTCCTTTCAACATCTTCATGTACCGTGTAAAGGTTACAAATAAAATTAATTTATGCATATTTCCGAGTTCTACAGTTATTTTAATGATTTCATCCCAAAATATCATCATAAAACCCCAAGAACATTTTGCCCAACCTGGAAATAGAACCCTAAACCTCATGCTCAGGACTAACAGTAGGTACCTTATAACACCTCCTTCTGCGAAGCAGTCATGCTAGTGAAGGAGGTGGCGGAACGTGAGAGGGAAAGAGCCTCATGTCCCAGCCGCCGCAGGAGACGCCCTGGGCGTCGGGGGTCACGTGGTGGCCCCCGGCCACCGTAGGCGCGGGCCTGTGGACGGCGAGTTATGGGCTAGCTCGCGGTCTGGCCGTCTTATGACGACAGGCCGTGTCAACGGCGCGTTCGTGTTCCACATGCGCCTCAAAGAGATGTCAGCAACCACGTAGGGGTCCGCATGGGCCGATGCCTGCCAGGGCTGCGGGACTGTTCGAAAGAGATACCGCGGCCCTGGAACACAAAGGGCAAAGAAGGAACATGGATGGGTTTTAGTCAGTACAAGTCTGACACTCCCTTCCGCTCCGCCCAGAGCGGGAGGGTCATTTGATGACTTCCCATCATAAAAAAAGGTACCTTATTACAGGGCAACGTGTCAGCCTCATGTTCTTCTAAATTAAATAATGTATATTTAAAAAAATCTCGTAAGACCAACACATGCACCTTGACCTTGACAAAAGCAGGAAAAACAACAAGCTCAAGGAAAAATATTTCTTTATCGCAGATTTCACACGTTGACACAGAATTTCCTTATTCCCATCCACCAAAGAGAAACCCTATAATACAGTCCTTTATCCCCCAAGAACTTATTTGGCATGCAAACGATGTGTTTAGTGCAGGGCCTTTCTCCAAGTATCCACAGAGTCACTGATATTATGCCAGATAACATGGGGTTATGTTGACCGCTGGGACAACAGGTGGGTTATAATCATATCCTTTTTATGGTGGTTTGTTAATAGACGATCAGTGCCGTCATTCAAGATTTTTAGGGTTATTGTGTTACGTGCTGGCTTTGATGAATAAAGAAGTTCTGCTCTATTTACTCCTCTAGTCCTGCAAGATAAAAGTCAGTCTGTATAGCTGTCTAATCAGTCATGTGAGAGGAATTTTGTTACCTACCCTTTCCATATGCTTCGTATCTTGGCAATCAGTTTACTAGAAAATCTCAATATGATGTTGGCCCGGTTTAACATTGCTATAGTATCGAGCTTTTTATGACGCAAAATACCAAAATTAGATATTGTACCTACATACTATCTATTGACTGGAAACGAAACCAATGTGGAAGTTGGGTACTAGTTCAAAATAAGTCACTCATTAAACTTAACACAATCAGCAACACCATAATCGAAATACGCCGACCTACATGAAAAACAGTTGCCTTGTTTTAAGGGCAAACACTCACACAAACAGCTAAAGCAAATGAATACCAGCGGATGAATGCGGGCAGAGCAATTAAAATCCTTCTCCATTATAAATGACATAATTATTGCGGAGATTCCGACGTTTACCGCCACCGCTTAATGAATGGGGCTGAGCTAAGATTTGAATCGTTAGATTCACTCTACTGTGTTAAAAAATGTTAACGTTTCTGCTTCGTTGAAATTTGGATAGTACCTCTCTTGCTCATGCTGTAAGTCTATCTAGCAAACAAGATAGCTCACTCTTCTTTTTACATTTTTGCGTTGCGCCGCGCGGTATAGTCGTGGGTTAATATTCGTATCTAGCGTGTACCGCATGCACAACGTTGACAGCGTTGAGCTATGTGAGCGCCTTATTCGAGCATGCCCCGTATGTACTAATGACGTCATTTGATGCATAGCATGTCCCTGGTTTACAGTGGACACAATCACATATATTTTTTTGCAAAGCGAAGCTGAACATACGTGCGTAGCCTATCCGTGCGCCTCGGTGGGTTTGCGCCTTTACTCTTTAAGGCATTTTCTACCAATATTTCTTAGAGGATCGTCAAGTCACGTTTATAGAAGGACCCCTGTGTCATGTGACGGGTACTCATATCTTACCCGTACTAGTTAAACCTCATGTTATCGTATCTACTTAGCACAAAAAACATTTCCATCCTCTGAAACCGTTCACAAATAACATATCCTGCAAAATCTTTTCCCAATACCCCCTAGACATTACTAAAGGTTACGACGGGTAAGCAGAACGGTCCGTTTTACTCGTAAGACTTGGGTAAACGGCCAGTAACGGCCTTTTACGACGTACTTTACTAAAGCCGCTGATTCCCAGTCTAGACAAACAGTAAACTAACATACTGCCTAACTTAATATCAGCCTAGTACTGAAAACTGGAGAGCGACAGTAATCTCTCAAAGAAGGCTTTGATTACCACACACTAATTATAAATCTAAAATCGAAAAATTCAAAACAGATTGTCAATTGAGTGTAACTCATATTAATTGAGACTTGTGATCATGGCTAATTGATAACAGCCGTACGAGTCGAGTGAGAGACTTCAAGATTAAGCCGCGCTTGTCAAGGTCGGTCCGTGATTACATACCGAGTTTCCTCCGTGCGTCGAAAAGTAAGTTAAGCCATTGGTCCCGATTCATGCATTTGCACATCTTTAACAATCGTTACAGTCAGTGGCCCGAAAGTCTGACAACCAGTCTTACCAAGAGTCTTCGTATTACCCAGTACTAACTAGGTTGTGGATGCCCGATAGGCAGTCGCTCCATGTAAAATACTGGTTTTCAGCTGTATCCTGTTAGACTAGAAGCCGATCCCAAAAGGCTAGGCAAATGCTAATGTTGAAGGAAAAGCATCGGGTGGAAACAGGATTTCTTATGATGACATAGACACGAACTGATAAAGTCACATTGCTACTTACCCGGATATGACCCACAGTCCTTGTCCATGAGAGGTGAGGCCTTAACAACTAAATATATAAAATAGTGGGGAACTTTTCCTGTCAAAATTCCGTCATGCATTAAATACTAGTACCGAAGCTAGAAGCTTACAGCCCATACATAAGACACTCATGACCCAATTCTTAAGGTTGATTCACGAAATCCGCTGGGAATATCGTCACCTGCCTCACATTGTGTATCTTTCATACACAGTAAGTAACTGAGAAAATGTAAAACAAACTCTCAACAGGATTATATACGGAGATGAGGAAAAAGAGAAGCGATTTAAGTGTGAATAAGATTATAATGAATGGTTATGATTGGGTTTTTTCCATTTAAAAGTTGTTCTATTGCTACTTTCGTGATCATAAGAAGCTTTTATCTGACACTTGTTTTTTCCCGCGGCTTCGCTTACGTGTAGGTCGGCAACTATTCCTCAGGAACGTTATACCCGGATAAAGTAGGAATCCTAATCCTATGTCCTAAACCAGGTCGTGCTCTAAATGTGTGCCAAATTTCATCGAAATCGGCTCTGCCGTTTAGATGTCAAGGTAACATACAGAGTTACTTTCACATTAATTTATAACATTAGTATGGATTGTCAAGTCATTTTAGGAATGATGATTTCAGCCATTTCCTTCAAAATCGTATTGTTCTAGAAGTTTTAGTTCCAGTCGATTATTTCAAGTCCTAGCTATATACCTAGGTTGTAATTTAATGAAGAATGCATTTGAAATGCACTTACATATACTGCGATACAATTAATAAAAACTTTAATTCATGCCTCTGAAACGTTATTGAGTATCGTTGCAATGAATGCAATAAAATTATTTCAAAACTGTTGCATCAGTGAAAAGTCGTGAGCGAAGTGCTGTCAGCATGACAATATAAATTGATATGAAGATGATTAAAAGAATTGCTGTTGCATGAAATTAATATTTAACATTTACTTTGAAACTTTTTTGTTGAAAAAGTTTTCAGTAAATATTAAAAATACCTTCCTTTCTCCCTTGATGAATAAAAATTAAAGTTTCACTTCATGATTAACACTTTTATTCTAATATAACTTTACAACGTCACAAATTAAGGTCGGAACACTACAAGAGGCGCAGGTTTGCGCAGCTGAAGCCTCGCAGAATACTTCATGTTCTGGACATCATTCTCCGTCACAAACTCCACTTTCTGCAGCTGTCCATTGGGAAGCAGGACGAAGTAGGTTCCGACGCTCTTCTGCACTTCAACTGGACCTTCCAATCTTTCAGCTTGGGGGTTATCAGTGGTCGGAACTTCGGTAGAATCAGGAACTCCATAGGTGTTGTCAGGCACGCCATAGCTGGTCGCTGGTGGCGTCTTCGGTAGTTCGAAGGCTTGTCCCTGAGGCTGCCATCCAGAAGCAGGGTATCCAGCATCGGGAGCTCCGTACTGATCAGCAGGCTTCTCAGGCTGTTCGTTGGGTAGTGTGAACGGTTCCCCTGCTGGCTTCCACCCAGACGCTGGGTAAGGTCCAGATGGCTCGGTTGTTGGTTCCGTTGGTGAATCAGTGGTGGTCGGAGCTAACTCTTGGCGCTGGAACCTGAACCTCGCTGGTCTGAAGCGAGGCAGCTCAGCTAGAGCTCCGATCACAACACAAGACAGGACTAGGAACTTCATGATTGATGTTGAGCAGTTGAATGATGCTGGTCGTCATATTCCAGACCAATTTATACTATGTTGATAAGTTTATGGTGCTTTGTTGTATCATAAATGGTGTGATAAGGACGATATAGAGGATATTCGGCGATCATAAGTCTGGTCACGTCGTGGTTGACTGACATTGACCTGATGACGGCGTCCGAATGACATCAATAACTGATTAGAACGTGTAGCTAATTAATTAAGTGATAATTAATGCAGGGGTTTAGGAGTTACCTTGTAATGCCATCATGATTAATATTTAATTTATATCAAGGATACGTCTGTTAATTGTTGGCTAGTATTAAAAAAGTATTGTTGCTGTGAAAGTATGTCCAAGTGCCTAAAATTTACCAATCAAAGTGAGTCACTACAAAAGCTAGATCAAATCAGATCATAATCTCAATTTATTCAAGTACTCGTACTAGAATAAATCTTTCAACAAATTTTCCTTAAACTATCTGTTATCTCTTATCTCTTATGTATTTATTTAATTCCGGTACACATTAAGGTTTGTTTTTATCATCTCAACTAAATTAAGGTAAACTGGTGGTAATATAATGCCTATATTTTTAACAAGAATAAACAACTTGACGATTGTAATCGTGGAGGGCTCGGCTCACAGCTTGAGGACCATTGTGGAAAATAAAACGCCATTTCCTCCTCATTTTTTTGAAATGGTTAATGTTTTCCTCTCTTCTCTTAGTTTTTGTTCAGAGAATTGTATCTACCTCACAATGCACGTGCATATTTATGAATTGTTTGTGAGGTAGGTACTTTTTACTTTTGCGAACGGAAACACTCGACTCTCTTCGTATGGTCACTACTGTGATCAATATGACATCCGTTTGTATGTCATCATCATAATTATTTCAGCCGAAAGACGTCCAGTGCTGGACACAGGCGTCCCCCAGGCGTCGCCACATGTTTGTATGTGTTATAATATAATTTTAACCGACTTCCAAAAGGAGCAAGTCATTAATTCTTCAGATTTTTTTTTTACATAATTGTAACATCTTTATATTTACCACAAATTAGGCAAATAAAATTAGAACTACAAACTACTACTTGAAACTACTGAGTACTTACTTGAAATACAATGTATTGACTGAAAACTGAAAAGAATCGCCCCCAAGATACAGACTGTCTGGTGTGGGACTCACTGATAACTTACACATTTGTGTAAACTAGCTATTTTGAGCTACGTAGTATATCAAAACTTATGTATAACCTATGTGCCTTTATATTACTTGGGTAACATATTATAACCCATTTATTTTTAATGTTATAATTTACATAAAGTCGGCTCAAGAACACCAAATTATGATAATTGACAAACTAATTAAAAATGCACACAATACCTCAAGTCCAACCATCACATACCGACATGATTATGACATGTAACATAACAAATCAACCATTGCCAAAGGATTGAGATCGTAAACCAATACAAACGGTAATGAAACAGTGTCGAATGTCGTATACTACACGTTTAATAGACGCGACGACGTGAATACTGAATCAGTTACATAGACTACAATGTATGACAATGTGATCGATCAGGTGAATGCAGTTTTTATAAAGACTGAAAAAAAGACTATCTCGTTGGTCTAGTGGTCTCAAGCACGACTGTTGAGCATGAGGTCCTGGGTTTGATTCACGGGTCGGCAAATTGTTATTGGGTTATCCTATCAGGAATTTCTAAGTAGCAGCCACGGAGTCTGGATTTGTGCCCGGTTGGTCTCCTATTACTTGGGACTTAAACATAACTGGCGAAATGTGGGTGTACTATTAGGTACAACTCTGCCTAATCCTTCGGGGATTACAGGCGTGATTTTGTGTTAAGTAATATCTTCCACATATTTGGCTAATCTCCGCCTACATTGACTGCCGTGGCCGAAATAAGATACACAAAATAAAATGCCCGGGTTCGTATCCACGACCTAACACTCATACCCCAATAGATCGTGTTGATCCCCTTCGATCTATCTCTGGTTCGATCCAACCTTGCCGTTGTTGTTATCTAGTCACGACAGTCTCTCATCAAGTAGTTATCGTAAGACGCGATTACTCCAACAACAAATGGCCAACAAATATGGCAAAAGTCTCGATGGATATTAAAACGGTAGTTGACCTATAAAATAAGATGGCTTTTGTCTCATCCAGAAAATTAGTAGAATATTAATTCCTTGGATAAATTTGTCTCGGAGAGACATAAATAAGATCATACCGACTTGTTTTGTTTGATTTATAAAATTTCTTTGGATAGTTTTAAAATGTATTTAAATATTAAATAATTTATTTATTATCAAAAAGTTCAAGTACATATATTGTTTTGTATTCAGATTGAATTTCTTAATTTAGCATGAGATAGAAGTACAATATAGGTTCAACCCTATGAACCTATAATGTACTTCCTACCTAAACTATACTAGGCATGTATCTTTGGGGATATTTATTTCATTACTAAGTTATCTCTAAACTCACAAAGTTACTCTTTCGGCTTAAATATTAAATTAAAGTTACTTTCAGAATGATTTCGTACTCACCCGCCTGTAGCTGAGGTCCCTCGATATAATCTGTGAAAAATAAAAATTACGTTAGAATTAATTAGATTTTTAATTGGTTCGAAAATTAATTTGGATATTTCAGTCAA
This sequence comes from Noctua fimbriata, assembly GCA_905163415.1. Taxonomy (NCBI): domain Eukaryota; kingdom Metazoa; phylum Arthropoda; class Insecta; order Lepidoptera; family Noctuidae; genus Noctua; species Noctua fimbriata. The sequence continues at coordinate 2,083,585 of LR990937.1, forward strand.
TTTAATCTGTTTATTTAAACAGACCTTGAGCCCCGCAAAAATGAAATGGTTTTACGATGATTTCCATGCTTTTTTTTATAAACTTGTACTGTCACTTACGGGATATCTAACCAACAAACAATGAACAATCACGGAAGATATCCCGTAAGTGACAGTACAAGTTTAGTTGTAAACCGTGAAAGCTTAAAACAGTGTTTTTTTTTGTTTATTTATGAAAAGTAAAAAGTTTTCTTCATCTCTACATAATACATATTATGTTGAACATTTACCATAACATTCTGTAGAGACGTTAAACAAACACAATTTTTTGTTTTGAATATAAATATTATGAACAGTGTCATGAACACTTCTTACGTAGGTTTAGATGGTTTAGATTAATTGAATATCTTATAAGGAACAATCAAAACCTTAATCAACCTCAAAGGAGCAGCGGTGGCACAGTGGTTGCGGCCCCGATTTACGAGCAGGAAGTCGGGGGTTCGAACCCAGGCAGTCGCATTATTTTGTGTAAATTATTTCATTACCACTGCTCTCAAAACGATGAAGGAAAACATCGTGAGGAAACCGGCATGTCCTAGAACCAAAAAATCTAAGACATGTGACATCTACCAACCCACCCTGGCCCGTGTGGTGGATTCCATCCATTGAGAAGAGGCCTGTATCCCTGTAGTGGGAGCATTATATGCTGATTATGCATTTATGCAAACCTCAATATCAAACAATCCTATAATATAAGGTATATTATAGGATCGTTTGATATTGAGGTTTGCATATAACACAAAATAATTATCATTTACCAATTTTAACATGAGTTTAATTTTTGGGGCAGCAAATATAATCAGAAATTTTAACGAAAGCTGATAAAAGCAATTAACTGCAAAAAATATATTGATCAATTTTTGCTTACTTAGGCTTTTGATCATTTTTGGTAATCAAAATACACATTATAAGTACTTAAGAAAATTGGTTTTAGCGATGTATTTATAGATTAGCAAATAAGTCTTTTAAGCGACGGCTGCTCGTTTGATTCCTAATAATAATCAAATTGAAGTTGATTGATCTTAATGTACCATGTTACAATGCAAAATAACAATTTTACTTTCTTATTGCTGTTCTTTCTGAGAATATTAATTTATTCACTAAGTTTGTTTCTGAGTATCAAACATACAAATCAATTTAAAATATTAATTATTTAAATTCCTAACCGCATCAACGCTGTTTACAGTCGGCACCAAAACAGTTTTGTCCTCAAGTACGAAGTTTATGTATCGATAAAACATAGCATCGACCCGACGCTTGTCATACACCGACACTACATCGTTTGGTACGTGAAATTTCAAAATACATAACCCTGTACACGATGCAACAAAATTTGTGCACACAGGGTGCCGTCTATTGCAGTTACCCCGTCTCCTCCATCGATAGTGCTTGTATAATGCAAGATATATGGTTTACTTTATATCCCTGAGGCAACCCTCTGCCATTTTCGTCTGAACCAAATAGAATTGTGAATGAGTTTAAGTCTTCGCTGGCCAGTGGCCACCACCCCTCGCCACTCACTAACAGCACTGTTGGGCATTAAGATGTTAAAAATGTATTTACACTTTAGCTCTTGATCGACGAAATCGTTACCGACGCATAGTATAGTAACAGTTTTCCAAGCTACACTATTTACAAGTGAGTTTATTTGGAATAGTCGGTTGCAGCACTTGCCAAGTGTTTTTTGTGAAACGCCTAGTGTTTTTTTTTTATTTTAAAATATCGATGCCTACGGCATATTTCATTATGAACTTCATGCAAACAAAAGTAAACAATAACAGAGGATTTACTCCACGTTAAAAATATCTTCTACAATGTTGATATTTTAAATAACAAACCACTAAATCCTAATATTATAAATGCGAAAGTAAGTTTGTTTGTTACCATTTCACGCTAAACCACTAAACCGATCTTTCTGAAATTTGATACACGTTGTCAGGTGTACAGAAGCGCACATGGGGTAACTTTCATCCCGAAAAAAAAAAATGTTCCCGAGGAAAACAACAATAACGTTCTTATGATAATAGATGGCGCCACGTCTTTCGAATCGTGATTGAGTTATACTATTATAAGTATAGTACAACCAGAATTGATTGCCAAATTCTAAATTAACGCGAGCGAAGCCGTAAGCAAAATCTAGTTAATAATATTTTAACAACAAAATAAACTGACGAACTCGCTCTGATACCCAAACCAAACTATTTAATTAGCCGTTCAATCAAAATGTTTCACAAATTAATGCTTGCCTACGAGTCACCGGTCAGCCCAACTTAGTTTTAATGTAGGACCTTTTAGTTTCCTAAACCGAGCTCTAAAAGCCCTCGAGGGAGACAGCTTCTAAAGGATGAAGTATCTCAAAACATTTGGGAATTGAATTTTAGGCTGGGAGACGTATTACGTTACGTCCAAAAGACGTTTGACGTTGTAATCTGTTTTTTGCAAATAATGCTTTTATTTATTTTGAAAGTTTATTTATTCGGGGTAGTTTATTTTTTCTGTTTCTATGACAAAGCATTGTGATATGCAGGGACCGTACGTAAAAATTACACAACAGTCCCCTAAAACTCAGAAAGAAGAAATGGCGCAACAAACTCCTCAGCAACATACTGCCTGACAATTCATAAAAGAAATAGATCTATCATAATTAACAACACACTGTACTGCTCTTCTCAATTTTCATGCACCTCCAAATCCGAATCCTCTCCACAAGCTGCAGATATTGAAGTCTGTTTATCGACGACACAGCAGCCATTGGAAACTGTAATCGTATGAACTCAAATGGAAAATTGGATGGGATCTGTCGTACCAGTGGCATATCCAGTTAGAAGCTCCAATGACATGCCTTTGCAGACTTTGCACTCGAAATTTGATCCCATTTCACAGCTTTACTCGTGTTCTCGTGTTAAATTTCAGCTAGAAACAGTAATTGGAGTAGTGACTTTTCAATTTGTCTAGTTATTTTCTTGCTGAATTCGGGGAGATAGTTTTGTGTGTCAGTGATTTTAAGGCGAAAGCAGAAACTAGGTTTACTTCTGTCAATTCACAGCTCTAATTGTCTTTTGTTTCTTTCCCCTATTTTTAACTTTATCTTTGCTAAGTTCGCATACGAATTAATTATAATAGTAGTAGTTACTATTATAATTAATTATAATCTTCCTTCGTAGTCTGCTTCGATAATACAATCGACAATTTTAAAATAAGTGTAGTTATAGGTAAATGAAAATCGCTTTGCCTGTTAGAACGCCATCACCCATTCTATCTATAATATTTCATTTCTTATAATGAATGTTCATAAAACTGAAAATCAAACAAATCACATTTTATCTGGCTAACAGAATAATAAAGTTTAATGAAACCGGCAATGATTTACAGCTCTATACGTCATGGAAGCATAACGTCTTGCAGATTACGAGTCGTCCTCGGTTCGTCACAAAGCGGGATGCGGGAATTAATCCCGCAAATTGTCGCCACCTGGCATCGCAATCGTCACATTGTCGCCACAAAATAACTCATACCGTGACATTGGAACGATAATATCAAGAAAAATATTTTGCGTTTATTTTTCCCGGGATTCAGGATAGGAGATTTTGTTTTGGGGTGAGGGATGCTTATTGGTGTTTTATATACAAAAGGTATGTATTTCCTCAGAAAATATTTGCTTTTGTTATGATACGCCAAGGCATTAAGGACTAAGGAGTCACTACTCCTCAGTCCTTTATACCTTGGCGTTTTTTTTCTTTAGCCGTTTGGTACTGTTGAGTACTCCACAGTACCTCACGGCTTGGCTGCGTAGCATCACTTTGTATGAAAATGTACCACAAACTGGTCATCAAATTAAACCGTAGGAAACCTCTGAGTGAACATCCTACAAAACAGTGGTGCCGAGCGGCGATGGCTCTGAACACTCTTAGGTTCCGTAGAATTTGTAATGACTTCAAATTAATAGTGACTTGGTGCAATCGTAGTTCTGGTCATTTTTTAGAAAAAACGAGACGCTTTTCGTTGTTTTGTCAAAAAAACTTGCAATGATCAATCTGTTTCATCGACATGATTTGAAGCATAAGTGTTTTGAACGACTTTGTTTTATATTTTCGTGATTCTTAAGTACAATGGTAATTCTCCTATGCAATACGCCAGGCTTGAGTAATGTTTAGCAACAATTTGTTTTACAAAATATTACAGAATTTCGAACAGATCCACTGGTGCGCAGAATTATTACCTACGCTGTCCCCCCATACTTAAGTACAAATGCTGTATCCATGATATTAATGTAACACCAAATGATTTGAAAAGAGTAACCATGGAGTTTCTTGCCGGTTCTTCTCCATAGGAAACGACCAACCCGAACCGTGCACCTTTTTTTCGACGTTTTATAAGTGCCCATCTAGGCCTATGTAAAATAAAATATTTTGATTTTGATTTTATTATGATATTGCCAAAATTTGTGAGGGTTCATCAAATAATAATATACATACATACTCGTATAGGTACATAATCGCAATTAATCCTTTTTTCCCATTTATAATGAGCAGATTACGAAACCGAACATTATAACAGCGGTAATGGGTTTGGATTAACAGTAAGCAATAAAGTAACATTAAAGCAATTAATTGTAAAATGAATAAATTCACACGCATAAGCGAATAATATCGAAGCATGGATGGACTGTGTGAAGGATGATATGGCTAAAAACCAGGTGACTAATGATATGATGAGTAATAGAAAAGTTTAGTATTGAAAAAGAAGAAGACATGCTGCGCCGACCACAAACAAATGAATGACGAAACGATATCGAGACAGATTATAAAAGCTAGTGGGACGAGCTGAAACACTATAAATATTTTCTGAATATTGTTAGTTCAAAACTTGCCTATTTTAAATATCAAGAAGAGGTATGTATAAAGCAACTGGTATCTCGCAGATGGATGACGATTGTTGGTGGATATTAAAGATTAGACCAACTAATATTCAAGAAAAAAACAACTTGTCTCTTGTCAGGGCATAATATTTATGTTACAATTATCTACGCTGAGGTAAAATGATTAGCCCGAAGAATGACGGTAACGGTGCTGGCTTCCCAGAGCATGGTATTAAAATAGTGATATTTTAAATATCTCTGCTCGTGAAGGCTATTTACTGCATGACAGTCTAGGACGACTTGAAGAAGCATTGTCACGAGAAAATGAACCCTATATCATAGGCTAAGTTAAAGTTCTATGAGTATTTACTTTGACCCTTCGAAGAGAAGCGTGAGCTTTCTGCGGTTGTCCTTGACTTTAACAGAGGTCACCGGTCCCCCGACACAGCCTTCACAAGATATTGAAAATTTATCGTTGTAAAGGGTTAACATAAGTCCTAGATATATGGGACGTGTAGACAACAGTAGGATTGTGTTTTGAGAATACGGTAAAATAATATCTTCTTGTTTTTGTTGGATAAGCCCACGGATAAAACTTTGCCTACTAAACCAGAGGTTGGTAGGCATTATATTGGTAAATAAGTATATGAACAGTTTCTACAAACAAACTTTGATGGAAGATTGAAGATAAAATGAAATAAGGATATGTCAGACACTGACTGTCGCCCTCCCTCGAGTTGGACATCAGGGCTCTGTACAAGCACGCCGTGTTGTCACCACTGCACACTGGCACGCTTTCCAATTCATTTTATGTCCGTACTAATGTCCAGATCCGACAGATATAACAATTTTGTATTTACACATTGATCCAGTTTTTCAAAGGAAAACAACGACATTCAGCATGCCGAATGTCCTGCCATGTTTGTCGAAGAACCGACACTTGGCAAAGCAGATTAGTTCTAGACTGGAGATCATGTATCGGTAAACGTAGCGTGTGTTGCCCGTCGTCGGACCATCTAGCTGGAGATAGCCCAACGACCTTAAAAATATGGCTGGGGCAGACTGAATGCGGAAAGTGAAAGACTTGTGTCACAGCTTCCGAGATAACTTATCCAGCATTAAATAGGATGAGTTGGTTTCATCCTGCTTTTGAATTGAAAACCAAGCGGCTGCTCTGTCTTTTGTCTTTTTTGGTTCTTATCCAACCCTAGATACTTACCTACATTGGTTTAGTGTGTAGGCAATGGATTGAAATATGTAGTAAATCAGCCTGTGGCCGGTTCTTCTCCATAGTAACCGACCAACCGAACCGTGCACCTATTTGTTTTTGACGTTTTATAAGATGTAGGCCTAAGTGAAATAAAATATTATGATTTCTCTTAAATAAAATAATGTAACATCAGCAAACATTTTGAACCGAATGATGATGTAGCTAAAAAGGAAAATGCTCTTTAATATCAACTTGGCCCTTGAGAGCCTCAAAACCAGAGCTTCAGATAATATGAAAGCAGATCACTCGCATCAAAGAGCACGCATTAGTAAATTAAAATGCTGACGAAAGGGATACGCCAAGAGGAAAATAATGTTTGTATCCCTTTGTGTTACTCATGTTCTAAGTATGTACTTTCACAATAATATCTTTGGTATATGGTAATGTGTTGTATTTGTTGGCACATAATAACAAGGATGGAGTTTTAGATATTTATTTGAAATCTACTATTTGAGGAAGTTGATGATAGCTTGATGACTGACAGGGGAGAATGGAAAAAGTGTTGAAGCGACCTTTGGGGCAGAGGCAGAAAGAATAAAAAATAAATGCAATGCATAGGTATCCTACTAAGAGACTAACCACACTTAACCAGCTCTGTTCAGCTTTTGTCCATAGAAAAAAACGATTTTGTATGGAGATGCGTACGAATCTGAATAGACGCGGAAAACTGAATGGATGCGTACGCATCTCCATACAAAATCGTTTTCTTTAGTCCCTTATACTTACCGATGCTTTCGAAATGTTGAAAATTCTTTATAGTCAACACTGAATAAACCGTAACCAAATTGTTTTCAAAACTTTTGTGTTATTCAGGAATTAACGGAATTCAGGAAAGTTAATGAAGCGGAGGACCTTCACTAACAAAGAAAATAACACAATTAGGTAACAAGCGCTGCCCAAAATATAATTATTTATTTTGCTTAAATTAGGACAGAATAAAAACTGCCTTTAATTTTATTCAACGGACTTGTTCTTAGCATGTCGATGGCAATCTAAATTGTGTTAGCCCAGAATTGAGCTAATAGTTTGGCGCTTTCAGTAGCATCCATCAGTACCTGTAGTGGCTGTAGTGAACAAACAACAGGACACGCAGGACACGATACCGTGATGGCTGACAGGGGAGAATGGCAAAAGAAAATGTGTTGCATGGACCCTTGGGGCAGAGGCGAAAGAATAAGAAATAAATGCAATGCATAGGGCACTTATATTTACCGATGCTTTCGATATGTTGAAAATTCCTCGTAGTCAACACTGAGTTTAAAGTTTAGTTTAAAGCTTTATACGTTTGAAAAATGTTTTCAAAAACAATCAAAAGACTGATGCAACCTTTGTTCAAACTGATACATTTTACAGTTTAAATTAAATAGACAATAGCTCTAGAACAAAGCATTTTGAACATTTTTAAAACATAGTCCGTCTACTGCAGTTTCAATTAAAAAAAGTGTTGGATGGGTGTTACACTTTTCTATGTATTTAGAAAAATTAATACACTGTCTGTCATTTAAACATACAATACAAATAAATAAAATGGGACTGTCTGTTTGTAATTAGAAAAAAAAACAGCATTTTACTGAATGCATACGAAAGTATCTACGGTTACGGTACTTACAACAAAAAAAAAAAACATTTTTTTAATTTTTGTCTTTCTATCTATCTGTCGGCTTGCTCCGGCTTATCTCCAAAACTGCTGGACCGATTTTGACGGGACTTTTATTAGCAGATAGCTGTTGTTATAAGGAGTAGCTCAAGCTACTTTTATATTAGAAAAATAATTAGGGTTCGGTGCATAAAAATTAAAACTCATGAAAGTGTTAACAAAATCCGATTCAAATACGGAAGTAATATTTTTATAATAATTTCATGCGGACGAGTAATCATAGTGGGTAGGGCACATTGCTCGCAGAACGGATGGCCGATGGGGCCGAAAAGTTCTGGAGTGGCGACCGCGAACCGGAAGACGCTGCGTTGGAAGGCCTCCTACTAGGTGGACCGATGACCTGGTGAAGGCTGCAGGGATCCACTGGATGCGAGTCGCACGGGACCGGTCAATGTGGCGACACTTGGGGGAGGCCTATGTCCAGCAGTGGACGTATTTCGCCTGAAATGATGATGATGATGAGTAATCATATACATTATATAAATACACCTTTTTCATATTTGATTTCCAATAAATGATTGTTAGTAACATAAAACATGATTGTTTCTTCTCGAAATCCGAGACATTCCTTCCTTGGAGAGAACAAAGTAAAAGTTATTGTAATCCCGTAGGAGTGTAGCCGAAAAACTAGAGCAATTTATGCGACATTTGTTGGGTCGATCTCAGGTGTGTAAGAATACAACAATAAACGAAGGTACTATGGACTCCTACAGAAGAATAATAGAGCAACTAGTCGACACATAGGAAATCGTTTTTTTTATTTCTATGAGAAGAGGCCTAGCCCTAAAAAGGTTTTATTTTACCGTTTTTAGTTGTAGTATCCCACACAAATTCATGTCATGTATTAACTTTACATTGTAACTGGAAGTTATTAAGGAAGCATTATGATATCAATAAAGTCCAAGAAGAAAAGTACGTATTAAAAGGAGCTAACTCATATACTACTCAAGCAAAGTTACTTACTTAAGGGACCAACGCGCGGGCTTCCTCTAGCAACCGAAAAAATAATCACGTAAATCGCCCAGTAATGACGGTGTAATCGGTGTACATACATATAATTGTACATACATGCATAAAAATGTGCTGGTGGAATACATAACCTCCTCCTTTTTTAGAAGTCGGTTAAAAGTGAGCTTTATTTACCACACCAGCTCAATGTATGAATTGATCGGTGATTACAGATCATCGGAACCGCGTTTTGATTCAAGGTTACCAAGAGTCACTTATGCCTGGATACCTGCAACACTAAAGGAGTCTCGTAAACGATCGTGAGATGAAGGACCCCAAGTAGCGTGTCTTTATAATTTTTGGATAGTTTTGCACGTTTAAGGTGAATTTCACCAATAGAAATGAACGCGATCGTCATAACTAAACCGAGTTTAAAAGCTGTCAGTGTCAAAACTCCGTAGCAATAATTGCTACGAGGTAGAAATACACTCTTATGGGTTTATTCGTCAACGCTGCTTAAAGTTTTCCTACATGCGACTGTTCGTAAATTACCCCAGGCCGATAAAAAAATCGTTTTTTTCTTTTTCAATCATGTTAATATTAGCATTAAGGTCGGTTTTCCCAGAGACCTTTGCAGGTTAAAAAATGTCAGTTTGACTAGGAATTTATATTCGTATTTGCTCAGATACAAGCAAACCCTGTAAACCATTATTTATTCTAAAATTAATCATCAGACAAAGTTTTACAAGTTTATTTAGACTTGAACCATGTCCGAAGAGAAGCGATTAATTATAATGGGTTCCGTCGAAGCGTAGTGAAATCTCGTTATAACTAACGTTGGTAAGCACGGCGTTATTCTGGATATTCCCATTACTATGCTAAAACGACGGTCAGCAGTGAGTATGCTCTAAGTTAGAGGCGATAAATTCATGAAGGAGGTTTAAACCTTTGTAAGTTTAGAGAAGGAAAACGATAACGGTAATAGATCGTGAATAAATTAGTATTTGTGTTTGTCGTCTTCTCTGTAAAAGAATAAAATAAAAATGGATAATATTAAATTTTCCTGTTCACGGCCTCGAGTGACGTGGCCTGCATTAACTGACCCTGCGGTGTCCCTTGACTGCTCTAAGTAACGTCTCCAATTTGTTATCTCCACAGTCCCTGTCGTGAGAGGCGTGTAGGTCATGGACAAGTATGTCAGGCCATTTCCCGCTGCAGCTTATGGTTCAAACCAACCAACATCGTAGTCGTCAGGGCTCTACGGCAATTAGACGGCATTTTAATGGTACAACGGAATAAGATATTTCTAGAATTATTGCAAAGTTTACCTATCCAGCCCTGGGGATGATACCCAATCGTCTTTATTTCTTTTCTTGAGAATTGAAATATAACAATGTTTTAAATTGGATTGCGTGCAGTCGGGGATTTTATTTAAGTTGGGGTTTCTGACATTTTTGAGATGGTTAAGCCGTGAACCTGCCTTTGTATATTTGTGTGCAAAATGTATTAAATAAATAAATCAATAGAATATGTTTATGGCTGGTTCGTTGTAGCGCGAACAGAATTTCTGGAAGATCATGGGATCATGCCTAGAAACAGAACAGTATAAGCTAATAAAAAAATAAAATAAATTGCGTCTATCCTATTTTCCAGCTCCAGAATTTTGTAACCTACAACTTGAAACAGACCTTAATAGCCCCATAAACAACATATAAAAAGGCGACTGTACAAAAATACACCGTGTTCTTCACGTTATTCATAAACTTTGGCGAACGCTTCTATAGCTGTAACAAATCAAATCTTACAAAGGCGGCAGTACTTAAAAAGGCTTCGTTAAAGAGAAGAGAGATATTTGTAATTTCATTTGCACGTAAGAGAGGAACCCGAGAGTAAAAACAAAATTAATGTGTCCATAATGAAAAATGCTTATTTCCGTGGTCTGAACATCTGGTCGAAGGTATGTATATCGTCCGGAACACGGTGTACCGGACCAAACCGGACCTACCGGTACCTCAGTGTATAGATAGGTATATGGATGTTATGTCGCTCGCTTTATCTTTTATAATTGCCAATAAATTGGAAAGCCCTCACAACATAATAATTAAAGTGCGCTTTTCATCACATCATGTAAACCAAGGCCAACCAAGGCGGTGTCATCGCCGCCTGTTTTGATAAAATTTCGTTTTATCAATATCCGCGTCACCAAGCGACGAGCACCCATATTTTTAGCCCTGTCGAAAAGCTCAGATTTAGATTAATTAGAAAATGGCTTAAGGATGCTACACACGTGTACGGGTCGCAAAATGCGACAAAAGCCGGGTGGTAAAATCAAATATACAGAGCAATTAGTTAAACGTGTGCAGTATGGGAGTGAAGTATTCATAACTGTGCGTAGGTGTTACTACGGACTAACTCTGAAATGCGATAAAAGAATGAAGCTTTTTCGTTAATTTTTTTAGAGTTGTGCGACTGAGATGTATTTATTTAGCAGCAGATTTTTTGAAAGCGGAATGGAGAATTTTTCAATTGATTCGAGTCGGCTTTTTGTTCAAATAGTACTGCCAAATCGAATATCCTGACCTGAAGAAGTACTAGTGTGTAGCACGAGCACCCCTTATTTGACTTAGCGTTGCTAAGCAACAGATTGTATTTAATCCCGTGTTAGAATTGGCCCCACTGAGTTCACTAACCCTATCTAATTCCTAATCTCAAGATCAACTTGACTAATGGTTAAAACAAGAAACCTTTACCTTGAGCCTCAGAACATCATCATCTGCGTAGCCTTTTCCCACCTACGTTGGGATCGGCTTCCAGTCTAACCGGATGCAGCTGAATACCAGTATTTTACATAGAGCGACTGTCTAACTGACCTCTATAACCCAGTTAGTTCTGGGTAATACGATACCCCTTGGTAAGACTGGTTGTCAGACTTCAGCTTCAGAACACAGCCAGTAATATTTTAATTCTTAATTACATCCTTGATGTTCAACAGTAAGAACATAAACACCCCAGGGAGCCAATAAATTATTCAACGAAAAATAAACACCAATTATGTAAGAAAACCCGATGAAAACCCGACGTTAAAATTAATGAAACGGGACAAAAACTCGGCAAAACATCCATTCGATATAAAATGTCCTTTTTTGAATTTATGTTAGAATTAATTGCACGGTGGCGCCATCTTAAATCAAAATGATGTATTATTTCCCTCAGGTGGTGGCTATGCCTAACAAATCCTGCAATGTCTGCAGGATTGCTCATTAGCATAGTAAGTGAAGGCATTTGAGTTATTTGCTTAGATGTTACCCCTATCTCTGTGAAGGGAAACGGAAGTACGTGCTAGTAGGTTTCGAAGTTTGTGGATCTGAAACGACAATATAAGTTACTATATTGTCATTGTTTTGTCTTCATTTAATTATTTTTAATAAGATACCAATTATTTTACAGTACTTATTTATAGTAAATTAGACTAACCATTTGTATACAATTTAAATGTTAAAATACTAGAAGATAAAGTGTGCTTTTGTTGCACTAATTGTCATGGTAAAATATCCATGCTTTTTTCGTTTTTTTTAATTTGTCTTAGAAATTCATAGATAGGAGTCCTATACAGAGGGAACATTATAGCCTGATTATGCTAACGAGCATTGATTCCCTTTACTCAAAAACAGGAATTCTCCCACATTAGAAAAATAACAGGATTTTCAGCAAAATATCAATTTTATATATTGGTTCACTGATTACATATCCCTTTGTGTATTGTACATCGATGACCTTGTTGTCCCTCCGCCAGAGGTCGTCGGTCCCTCGGTGCGCCGTTCGTTTAACATGGATTTATTACTATTTGTTAACATACGCATAAATTGTGGAAGTATGAAAACGTGAAAGCCATTTCAGCATTGCTTTGGTAGCAATTTTGCAAACCTGAACATCGAAATTCTAAAAGAATACCTTACGTTTACAGTTTCTTCGTCTTGTACTTGATGAGGTGAGAAAGATAACATAGACTTACAGGCACTTAAAAATTGAGTTGCTTTCAACATATTTAGCTGTTAACAAAATGTCCTTACCGGTATTGATACACTGTATAATATCATCATCATCATCATCATTTCAGCCGAAAGACGTCCACTGCTGGACATAGGCCTCCCCCAAGTGTCGCCACATTGACCGGTCCCGTGCGACTCGCATCCAGCGGATCCCTGCAACCTTCTCCAGGTCATCGGTCCACCAAGTGGGAGGCCTTCCAACGCAGCGTCTTCCGGTTCGCGGTCGCCACTCCAGAACTTTTCGGCCCCATCGGCCATCCGTTCTGCGAGCAAAGTGCCCTGCCCACTGCCACTTAAGTTTGGCTATTCTTCGGGCTACGTCGGTTACCTTGGTTCTCTTGCGGATGTCCTCATTTCTGATTTGATCACGCAAGGAAACTCCGAGCATAGCCCTCTCCATTGCCCTTTGGGTGACTTTAAGCCTTCTGATAAGGCCCATTGTGAGCGACCACGTTTCGGTCCCGTATGTAATCACTGGCAACACACACTAGTCATAGACTTTCGTCTTGAGACACTTGAGTGTCTCAAGACGAAAGTCTATAATATCATGCTACATTATAAATACTGCTTCGGTTGTCTAGTGGTCGCATACGCGACTACTGAGCAAGAGATTCTAGGTTATATTCCCGGGTCGCGCAAAGTGTTATTGGGTTTTTCAGCAGCTACGGAGTCTGGATTTGTACCCGGTTGATGGCAATAGACAGGCCCCCTTTTACTTGGTACTAACGAAATGTTTGTGTACTATTAGGTACACCTGTGCCTAACCCTTCGGGGTGAACAGGCGTGATGTTATGTTATGTTCCTATTATAAATGCGACAGTTTGTGACGATAAATAGATGCATGTTAGTAACTATTTCACGCCAAAACTATTGAACAGATTTGGATAAAATTTGGTACATAGACAGTTAATAACCTGGATAATAACACATTATGATACTTTTTATCCCATTAGTACGATCCTGTGGGACAATGACCGAACTTCGCGCGCGCGAAACCATAAGCTAGTACACTCTTCTTCTTTGCGTGTCGATACTCAAATAATACCCGACCAGGAATTGCCACCTGCACGGCACTAGTTAGTACAATATTCATGATGTGTAGGTACAGCCGAAAAAAATATCCCACCATCAAAATGACAACAATTTCACATCCTTGAGCGATGAAAGATCAAAAATCCTTGCTGAGAGCCCAACTCTGGTCTAAAATAATATTGAAAAGCATAAATTGGCAGATGTTCATAACATCTACCTACGGGCATAGCAATCTTTTTCACTATCATCATCATTTCGCCCGAAAGACGTCCACTGCTGGGCATAGGCCTCCCCCAAGTGTCACCACATTGACCGGTGCCGTGCGACTCTTAACCTTCACCAGGTCATTATTTTTTCACTAATTTCTTTAACGCGCATGGAAAATCAAATTCTTATAGCAAAATGCAACTTGTGCAGATGTAACCTAATGTCGATCTTATTGTGCACTATGTTATTATACAGGGTGGGAGGGATACCGACGCATAAACTATTTACATGTATTCAGTATATCATTCTGAGAATTACTGATGAAAAATTTATATTTCCGTTTGTGTATCGGTACCCCTTCCACCCTCTGTATATGTATACAAGTTAACATAATTAAAAAAATCGTAAACCCGACTGCAAAAAAGACAATTTAAAAGTAATGCATTAAACTTAAATATATTTTTAATCCCCTTTTAATTTGCTTTATTTTGATACAATTCTCGATAGGTATGGTTTTGATTTTTTTTTAATTAACGTATTACTATTTCGCGCCAAAAATCCTCCATTTTGTTTTTTTCAAACACCTATCTAAGGACACTTGACTGGAAGGACTTGGATGGATTTTGACTTGACTGTCAAAATCCATCCAGCCGTATGGAAGATACTAGGTAATTAAGTAATTTACAAACACACAAGATACGCGTGAAAAACTAAACCCTTCATTGGCAGTCGGGTAAACAATGAAAACTTTTTTTGTTTTAAACCGGAACCGCAATCGGATAAGCATTTCTTAAGTTGGAAGAGCACTAACGAACACTAGTGTTGGTTTAATTGCAGAATCTTTGCAATAGCTGAGCATACGAGTCTAGATTCGATCCCCAGGTAGCGCAAACTGTTATTTAGTTTTTGAATAGTAGCCTATATTTACGCCTTGCTAAATCTGGGTATAACATTCAACAATAATTTGCCCCTTTTGTACGCTGAGTCAGCAACAGCAACCAGTGCAGTCTTGAGATTCACCATACTTTTAATAAGAAAGAAAAAAAGAAAAAGTATTATTAGACTCACACAAGACAAAACAAAATAAGAGGTTCATAAAGTAGTTGTTTTTTCAACATTATAACTAAAAAGTCAGAAGTTTTTCACGAATTGCACGGCATGTGATGTTACCATCGAATTAATAGGTAACATGACATCATTATGCACATTTCACGGTCACATAGCTGACTTACAGATACTTCGAGAACTTCTGGTAAATTCGATATGCCATTGTACGTTGCCGTGTTGCATATCCACTAACTACACAATTCTGCACATGTGCAAAGATGATTCGACACGAAAAATTTGGCATTTTTGCTTAATAATGTCACCGTAAAACTTTTCACATTCATTTTCAACGTTTCTGGTTAATCCCCGACCAAAACATGGGTGTTATAAAGTTTAATATGTGTGTGTGTGTGGGATGTGACTGGAATGGGAACTCCAACACAACTGGAGAAATGAGGATGTAGGTACTATTACGTACATTTCTGCCTAACACTTCGGGGATAACAGTCGTGGTTATGTTGAACGGTTCTCGCTCAAAAAGTTTGATTTTTAAATGGTCAAAAGATGCATTCAAAAGAAATTTTGATCATAATTCTGAGCCACAAAGATACAAACAATGCTCAGTTTGTGACTCACCAAATATGTCACGATTTTAGTTACTTTTTGATGAATACAATTTACTTAATTCTCAAAATTATCTGATGCGTGGAGTTTCAATCAAAACTATAAACAGTAATTAAAGTCTACCGTGATGAAATGATCACTTTCTTGTTTCATTATCAATGCATTTGAATAGTTATTGTCTCGGTCACTCATATTGAAAAATATTAGGTATCCTAAAACTTAATTCACTGGGATATCATTCCTCATCCGTTTACTAATATATGAAACTATGTAACTAAAGCTTATTAGATATTGAATCAGAAACATCATAAAATGGCGGAACTTACTCTTTTCCTGTTAATCTTTTCTTAGGTACCGATACAATTATATTTTACAGACAAAAGTCAGTTGTGAATAATAAGTTGATTATTTAAATTTATTTTCACCAACTTCCTAGCAGTTTATATGAATAAGAAGCAAACATGGTTTATTGATTTTTTCAGATATTACCAGATGTCCAAATATCCGTGGTCTGTTTAATAGACATTTTTTTCAGTATAAAAGACGTTACAGGTATCTCTCATAGCACTGTCACCATCGCTGATCCCACAGGTGGTCTAAGATGAATTATATCCTAACATTTTGCGTCGCTGCATTTTGGTAAGTTCCAAATCATCATTTTATTTTACTATTATTTTCCACTTTTTTTTATTCTCTTTGTTTCTACATTCGTTGCTCTGTAAGAGCATCTTCTTTTTCGTTTATTCCTAATTCGTGTAAGATGTCTTGTTGGGTTTGGTTCAAATGACTGTACATTTTTGACACTAAAATCATTTCTATACATTTTTAAGACAAATTTTGATTGCTTTGCATGACTGGGTTGGTAAGGCTTTTTATTACGTCTTTTATCGTCAGTATTTTGTGGGCATGAGTAAACTATTTTGTAAATGTGCTACGTCTGGGTATATAACCCAGACGTAGCTTTTATTTTTCACTTTTTCACCCAGAGGGTTATGTGTAAAGTTCTGTATCATAGCAGAAACTAATTTTTGGTGTACTAGTACAGTTGTCAGCAAGAATTCCTTTGGAATCTTGCAGCAAAATGCTGTACATTTTGTATCGGTAATTACAAAAAAATCTGCAGTTTCCTACAAAAAATTAAGAACTTCTGTGTTCAGAATGATTGTGCACGATTGTAACACGTGGTACCCATTTGTACATCCATGTCCCTTCCACTCTTTATGATATAGGTCTTTAGAATAGTTTGTGGGTAAAATACCGCCAACGCTGGATTAAGTTAAACAGTCACACAAAAAAAATACCATGTACAAATTGTATCTACTCAATACTTTTTACAGCGCGATACAAACGATCTCCTGCGATGACCCCATAGTAACAGTTCAGCAAGGGACGTTGCGTGGTAAAATACAGGACTCTGTTATTGGGGGCTCTTTTTACAGTTTCGAAAATATCCCCTATGCCGCACCACCCACCGGTACGCTCAGGTTTAAGGTAAAAACCACCAGCTTATAAGCTAATAATATACAAGATGGAATTTTTCAACCTCACCTGGAGGGAAAGTAAATGCTGCAGATAGCAAATTTTACTCAAAGGAAACATCCTTTATATTTAGTATCATGTTTGTTAGAGATATTTGATTCTTGTTCTTGGCCCTATCGATTGATGCCATAAAAGTACAGTGTTATTTTTTCGGATTTTAGGCAGTTCGATTCCCTAGAAAATCTTTAAATACAGTTTTTTTTTTAAACGTAAAGGACATTTGAGTAAAATTTGCTATCTCCTTTATTTAGAGTACTTTTCCTCCAGATGAGGTTGAAAAATTCCACCCTGTATATCACAGTAAACTAGCAGCACGTCACCTGGTGGCCTGCCATGACGTCTTACAGCAGGAGTAATTCCAATGTGGAAAAGAGATGGCGCTATACGATCTGTATAGGCTCTGTCTCTTTCTCACACTGGATTTACTCCTGCTAGTAATCCCCCTGTACACCGCTATAATAAAAGACATAGCTCATTGCCAAAACACCATATAATATCAATTAATCAGCAATAGAGAACAAACTCATATTGTGTTGAAACGTCTGTCCCTAAAAGTGTATTTTAAAATAAATATTGGTGATCTGGTAGTAGTAATATCTTCCAGACTAGCTTTGAATGAACTGTACGAAATTTTAATAAAAATGAAGTAGCCAGTGCTGTACTGCTAATACTTTTAATAAAATAATAATATTGTTTTTATAGTTAGTTATCTAACCATAAAAACAACAAATACAAATAAAGTTGATTTTTTATTCGATCGTTCGTTTACAGGCGCCTGAAGAGCCAAAACCATGGAAAGGAACGAGAGACGCCACCGCATTGGGGCCCATGTGTCCGCAATGGAATCCCCTAACGAGCGTGCTTAACACTGGTAGTGAGGACTGTTTAACCTGTAACGTGTATTCTCCTGATTTGGCAGGAAAATTACCTGTGATTGTCTTCATTTCCGGATATGGATACTTTTTTGATGGAGATTATGTTGGTCTATATGGTCCTGATTTTCTGGTCAATAGTACGGTAGTAGTGACAATCCAATACAGACAAGACATTTTTGGATTTTTAAATCTTGATACAGCAGCCGTACCCGGGAATGCTGGTCTGAAAGACCAGGTTGCAGTGATGAGATGGGTGCGAGATAATATTGCAAACTTTGGAGGCGATCCAGGCAGAGTCACACTGGCCGGGGTTAGTTCTGGCTCGGCTTCAATTTTTTACCACATGATGTCGCCGATGTCCAGTGGTTTATTCCACAGAGCTATTATGATGAGTGGTGTACCTTCTTGCGACGCTATATATCCATACCAAGTTCGGGAAAAATCATACATTGTAGGCAAAGAGTTTGGTTTTGAGACTGAAGACCCAGATGAGTACCTAAATTTACTTCAACTTGTCCCTTATGAGAAATTGATAAATCAAAGTTATCATTTGGCTACAAAAGATAAAAGAAATCAGTTATTCAAAAAGATGTCCTCGTTTGTGGCTGTTCTCGAAGGAGACTTTGGTCAAGAGAGAGCCGTAACGAAGGATGTCATGACATCTTCGGGTGGCGGTATTGTAAACAAGGTTCCAGTCATGATGGGATGGTCTGATAAGGAAGCTCTTATTGTAGTTAATGAATACGCTAACTACTTAATAGATCGCTACGCCCAGTATGAAGACCTGTTCGTTCCAAACAAAATATTGTACAAAGCAGATCAATATGACATTCCCAGCTTAGCTAGTAAAATCCGGGAGTACTATTTCGGTGACAAGACTGTTAGTACTGAAAATATCAAGGAATTTGTTCAATGCAACAGTTTTTCGGGTATGTCATATACTGTGCTTAGAACCGCCAGAGAGATTTCTGAGTGTGTTGATACATACTTGTTCAAGTTCAGCACTACTTCAAGTAGGAATATATATGGTCGGGAAGGTCTCAAATACGGCATTGAGGGAGCTGCGCACGGGGACATTGTCCCATACTTGTTCCACCTTAAACCACTGAACATGACTGTAGACGTCAATAGTGACGAGTATCCATTGATCAAGCAACTAGTGAGCACTGTGATAAACTTCGCCGAATCTGGGTATGTATGCATTAGTACTAACGAACACGTTACAAAATTAATAAATATGTCCTAAATAATGGAAAAAAATCCTTCTCTGCTTTCGCTGATATTTTTTTAAATTATCATGATAAAATCTAACTCCAATTATTTATTCAATTATTATTAAATATATAGAAATTTCTTCATTTACTGAGCGCCTGTAAGTGTAAAGATATTTTACATAATAATTCTCTTGATATGTTACAGCCGCCCGACACCAATTAGTGAAGATTGGCCTCTATTTAAAACGGAAACCTTGAATTATCTGGAGTTCACCAACACGACGACGGTTAAGGAACGTCCTGACGATGAAGAGTATCAGTTCTGGGATAGTACTATCTTTAACAACAAGCAATAAAGCCAAAATACATTTCCAAGGCCCAATTTCACCAACGTCTGTTAGATTGAATTTCATGTTAAGTATTTCGGCTGACTGTGTTTCTTAGTAAGACAGCCAGTCAAACCGTAACGGGACATTTAATAACTTACAAGCAATGGTGAAACTGGCCCTAAATATGCAGGTAATAATATATTCAGGTCAAAATATCGTGCTCTCACTTACACAAGTAAATGCGACACAACTTCAAGTTCACATTACTTTCATAATGGTTTATAGGATTACTAGAATTTTACGTACAATTGTGTTCTATTAGAATATTCATTTCTATCAAAATTAACGAGTTTAGAGTTTTTTTATAATGTTGGTTAAATTTGCTTTTTTAAGATTTTGAAATAATAAAAACAAAATATTAAAATGCTTTTTTCTAAAACTGTGTACTGAAAAGTGTTAATAAAATAAATGATTCAACAATTTATTAAGAAGTTTTATTGGGTAAATGTCACATGTTTTCGTATTTTCGGTTCGACGAGAAAAGACAAAGTAATAACAACTCTCAAGCGCTTGCGCGTGGAGAGCCAGTGATGTCCTAGGCTATTATAAAGTCAAAGTTTTTTATTTGCTAAACATAGGTGTAAAAGGTATAAATATAAAGTTAAGAGAAGCGGCTTTCTTCAAGATCAAAGAAGAGCATTTTCTGTACGTTAGTATTATTATTTATTTTGAGACACCAGCCTTTTTTTTAGGATGGGATATCATCAAATGACCCCCCGCGCTCTTGGCGGAGCGGAAGGGAGTATCAGACTTGTACTGTTGTTGTTATCGTGTGGTTAGTTCCTAACCTGGTGTCAGAGTTTTTATGCCGCCCATGGGCCTCTGACTTGGCTTTACATGCCGTAAAGAAATATCTCTCAGACATGCTGGTTTCCTCACAATGTTTTCCTTCACCGAAAAGCAAGTGATAATTATACTATACGCACATGAATCCGAAAAATCAGAGGTGCGTGCCTTGGGTAGACTTGTAGACTTGTACTGACTAAAACTCATTCATGTTCCTTCTTTGCCCTTTGTGTTCCAGGGCCGCGGTATCTCTTTCGAACAGTCCCGCAGCCCGAGACACCAGCACATTTAATGGGCGCGAATATTTTGTGTGTTTAGGCTCACCTACTGATTGCTTATTAGCAGCGTGTGCTCTAACTGCACATTGCCTACAACTTTTTGTAAGGCGCAATTACGTGGCGGTGTGTGTGAAAAACTTTATAATGACACTTCTTAGCTTGCCAACCCCACGCGCGGTTGATATATTTTTCTTTCTTATTTAATTAAAAGTAATTTAATGAAGTTCGTAGGAGCTCGTGGCTAAATAATAACAGCCGCTCGGACCGATCTTCAGGTTAAGCCGTGCTTGCCTAGGTTGATCTGTTGATGGGTGACCACCCATTACATACCGAGTTTCCTCCGTGCCTCGGAAAGCACGTTAAGCCGTTGGTCCCGGCTGTCATTTGTAGATCTTTGACAGTCGTTACAGGTAGTCAGTGGCTCAAAAAGTCTGAGAACAAGTCTTACCAAGGGTATCGTATTACCTAGTACTAACTGGGTCGTGGAGGTCAGATAGGCAGTCGCTCCATGTAAAATACTGGTATTCAGCTGCATCCGGTTAGACTGGAAGCCGACCCCTATATAGTTGGGAAAAGGCTAGGCAGATAATTTATTATTATCTATCTATTACATATAATAAAATCGTAGACTTTCCGTGTCTGTACATTACAGATTTTTGCAAAACAGTCACTGGAATGTGCGAGAAATAAGTAATAGAAAGTAAAAATATCTTTTTTAAAATTTTTGTCTGTTTGTCGGTTTGTCTGTTCGTTTGTGCGCGCATCACGTAAAAACCCCTCATTGTATTCAAAATCTAAATATTACAAAATAAGAAGCATTGTTGTGGGTATTATTTAGCGTTTATTTCATCAAAATCGACCAACAGACGCAAAAGATATAAATTTTTAAAATTTTGTTAGTAACATCATACGCGATTTCTATGTATAAAAATAATTTACGTAAATAGGTTTTAGTCGTAGTGTAGTCACTCGGAATGGCTGAAAACTAATTTTGTTTTATTTTTCCTTTTTTCTTTACTCTTTGCACGGAAGTAATAAGTACTACGTACGCACGCGACGGCCAGTCAAGCTTTAAAAACCAGTTTATGCGGATCTCTCATTGTATAGGAAATCTATACAAAGCGAGGTCAATTTATACTGGAATTTTACAGCTTCATGTGCCGCCGTGTGTACAACTGCAATTCTTGCTTGCATTAAAAAATTGCCACCAAAAGAGAGGTTAACGCTAATTTAGTCTCTTTCTAATAAGGTGACCATTCTTTTTATGTAAAAAGTAGGACATGATGGAAAGGCTGAGAATATAACATTATTAAATTAAATTAAAAAAATATTTTCAATTTTCGTTTCCGAGGCAATTAAATAATTTAAAAAAATAGTAATACGAGAAAGCTATTATTATATATTAGGCGTCGGTAGATAGGTATTAAAAAATTAATCATAATCATAAATCTTTATTTAATTCAACATCAGAAGTAACAGGCACTGGTATATGCACAATCTTAAATAGAGAAAGGTGTCTGAAGTAGGAAGGTCCTGAGGTACAGATCACCTCTCCGGCTTAGATATATCATTTTATTTGCAGCAATTTTCAGCAACTCAACCTGAAGTTTATTTAAATAATAAAATTACTATTATTTGGATTTTATTATATTTAATGGTGACCAGTGAAATGATGTATTAAATAAGATTAGTTCTTAGATAATAGGTAGATAAACAATATCCCACAGAATAAAAACTTTATGGGGACGATACCAAAATAAGACAATGACGTTGTCAAATTCAACCTGACCACCTTTTTCCAATGTTGCCCGCACACAAACTAAATAAAATAGTTTCGTTTGAATATTAAAACAGGACTTTCAGGATTTAGTATTTTTATATGTGCCTACTGAAATGACTTCGAAT
Source organism: Noctua fimbriata (assembly GCA_905163415.1). Lineage (NCBI taxonomy): Eukaryota > Metazoa > Arthropoda > Insecta > Lepidoptera > Noctuidae > Noctua > Noctua fimbriata. The sequence continues at coordinate 2,106,302 of LR990937.1, forward strand.
ACTAATAATTTAGTAGATTAATGATCATGTCTACATTGTGCGAGTGGGAAAAGGCTAAACTCCGGCAGTGACAAGCCTCAGAACCAAGGCTCGGATATCGGTTAAATTTTCAAACCGTTATTACGTACTTTGACGCAAAACCTTTATATTCGGTTTCGTTCGCATAAACCGTTATTATTAAACCGGTATTTGGAAGAGTATTAACATAAAGGTTTTTTCGGTTTAAACGGTTTAGAGCAATAAAAACCGTTTAATACAGACGCACGATAATCCAACGTCGCGCGCTGTTTTGTTTTTATTCCGTAGTAAGAAATTTTTAGTTTCGGTCGGACGTTTATTTATGCCATTGCATCAATAAGCTCCGCTGCAAAAACAAAAAAAAATGGGTAAGTATCTAATATTTTTTTTGGTGAAATTAAGTTGGTAATGACGATAAATAATCAGTAAACATAATACATATTACTTTTCACAGATCCTATGGACCAGTTAGATAATCAGTCATTTTTTAATGAAGAAGAAAACTCTCAATATCTAAGTAGTCGTAAGTACCTAAACACTTCAATTCTGTATTCGACATTAAGGCCCGCTTGCACCGCGAATCGCTAAACGCGTTTAACGCTAAACATATTTAAAACAGTATTCTGTCTCTGTCATCTTTAAACGATTGATAAAAACAGAACGATGTTTTAAATGCATTCTACGTTAAACGCGTTTAGTGATTCGTGGTGCAAGCGGGCCTTAAACTCTCAAAATTAAAGGATAAATAGGCCACAAAATGCCCGATCTAAGGCCCAGTTTCACTGTTGGTATTAACGACCAGTGAAACTGGGTCTTAGATCGGGCGTTTTGTGTGTCTATGTGATAAAAAGTATTTGAATGTTTATTTAAATGAATGTTATATTATTTTGTAACAGGTGAACCACGAAAAAAAAGAAAGGAATATTCTGATGATGAAGATCAATCCCAATCATTGCTAGCACCTAAAAACCGTACCATCAACTCAATAAAATAAACACCCAAATTTTGAAAGAGGATTCAAAAAACAGTTCTGATAGTAACGAAAACAAATCACGCGAAGATATTAGTGCTAAACCAGGAGAAGAAACTACTTCGAATGTCAAAAATGTGTTTTATGTTTATTTGATAAGGACCTTGATAAAAGAAACTATTATTTTGGAAATTTGCTAATAGGTGAAGTACATTTTTTGCCGCCATGTATGCGCTTGAAGCATATATCAATATTTTAAAGTATATAGATGCTTTAAAACATCAACACAGAGAAATCAAACAAAATGAATATTTAATTTGTATAATGTGCCTGGAGGAACATGCGAAATATCAGTGTAATCATTCGTACTGAAATGTTACCAATAAAAATAAATAAAGGAAAATAAGAGCGAAGTTTTATTTTAAATTCAGGAATCTAGTAATCTGCTTAATGTGTGGACACCATTTTGCATGCTGTACTTAGTACCTACTTAGATGGATGTTCAGGTACAAATGTAGATATACATTTTTTTTACGGTTAATTTGACATTTTTATAAATATTTGGAAAAAGAAAAATTATTAATATATTCATCATCATCATTCATCATTTCAGCCGGAAGACGTCCACTGCTGGACACAGGCCTCCCCCAAAGGGGGGGTTTTGCCATAATCGCCACGCTTGGCAGGCGGGTTGGCGATCGCAGTACGGTTGTTAAAAAAGCACAGAGAACGCTGCTGCCCATTCTCTGGTAAGTCCCTTAGTCGCCTCTTACGACACCCACGGGAAGATATGGGATAATATATTATAGAGAATATATTATATATTAATAATTATAATTAATATATATATATATTAATTGAAGTTTTATTGTTTTCATTGTAGTCAAAGTATGTGTAGATTAAATTCTTTCGCTTTCTACCCATGTTAAACACAATTATAATAAAATTAACTGGTAATTAAATCAACTGCGAAGTCACGAATCGAATGAAAAGAAATAGCGTAAGTACTAAGTTCGTCTAGTACCGCGCCGCTATGCGCGGCATCCTTACAAGTAGTTACACGTTGCAACGCGTTTGCCGACATGCCGCTCGTCGAATAAACCGGTTAATTTAGGTTAAAATAAAGTTCTTAAAACGTTCACGTTCTTAAGAAAAGTTCGGAGGAAAACCGAAATAAACCAGTATTAACCGGTATATTTTAAACCGGTTCCGAGCCTTGCTCAGAACGGCTATTTAAAACTTACGTTAACAGAGTAAAATACTTATATGAACAAACTAACATTGCGAATGGGTTGCCTGAGTTAAGTCACGGCTACCCTTTATTAAAACTAACGGAACTAATCTTTTTTTTTCAAACCAAACGAAATCAAAATGGAATTAGAGTAAATATCTACAAAGCAATCAAGCCAAGAATCTGTTAGGTTGTCATCATTTTGTCCCTACTTCAGAGTTGTAAGGTATAAATAGATAAATTGATACTATATCTCCACTCATCTATTTTCTTATTAAAATATGTATTAAAAGAACAGATAGGTAATTTTATTACAAACACGATGGCATAACGTTCGGTTGTCTAAGTAAAATCGGTCAAGCCCCACGGTTATCGCAATTTTAAATAGTCTTGACTTAATGATATCAGGCAACCCATTTGTTATGCTTTTTTTCATGTATATTAAACATATTTTTGACTCAGGAAACATAGGATTTTTTTTTATACTAGACAGGCTTATTTATAATGGTAGGTACCCCAGAGTGAAGAGGAGTTATATCCGTAAGAGCAATTGTTTCACTCGCGGCATATCTTTAACGTTTAAATGCCCATGATTGCACTTGCATTTGAACTTCGGAGCAAAATATTAATAATAGTCAGTAGTAACATAAATATGGTGAATAGTCAAATGGCTTGCTTTCAACACTATTTGTTACATCGATCTGCGTAATACTTGCGTCTACGCTTCAACTTTTTTTTTGCCCGTTCATCAGAGTCCTTGGAAAAGTATCCGCTTCGGCAATCATGGTCTATCTTCGGAAATATGAGATCTAATGTAATTCCCATGTTCTTCTTCTTCTTTTGTATCGATGATTTATCACATTATTAGCACCCAGGTGGCTACGTTAATCGCGGTTTCAGTAGAGATTTTGACAGTAAGTCCTCTAAATCGCAGGTGTAGGGACACTTTAGATACTCCAGGAAGGCACAGTTAGCTGCTGCTACCATGGAAGTACGTGTCTATTAGGGGCCAGCCATAAAATTTATGACGTAATTTAATTACGTCATACGTTAAAGAGGTGGGGGGTGACAACAAAGTGTGACATTGTGTGACAAGGGGTGGAAGGGGTCCTAAATTTGGTGACGTCACATTTAAAAAACTAATATTGCTAAGTTTTAAAACACGAAATTTGAACTATTAACGAAAAACTTATTAAAGAAATATTTCCAACTCTATCGGCGGGCAGCATGTAATATTGCAAAATATGTGACGTCACACTTGGGAGGCGGGAGTCTCACAAAAATTGACCTTCTGATAAGGACGGATTTTTTGACCCCTCCGGTGAAAAAATCATAAAATTCGTATGACGTAATGTTAGAATATTACAATTATACGACTAAAATCCTAAAAGTGCGGAATGAATGCACTACAATGCCTTGAAAAACCAAACTTAGAAGCTTTATGTTCGTGTTAATTCGGAAACATGAAGATTCTCGAAGCGCATAGTCTTTCTGGTTCTATTGCTAAATACATTAAATTCAAGCGTTTGCAGTATTTTTCAATTGCATGGTTTTTGCAAATTCTCAATTTTGTTTCCATCGTTTGTGTCCATCACATTTTTTCCATCAGTTGATTGAGCGCTGAATGATTATTTTTTAAATTGTTAAGGATATTAACCGTTGGGGCCTAGGATAGATCATGAGTTGCATCTATATTTTGCTTACGTTCATAAACTTTGAGAATGACAAAAGAATGTGCGCTCACGTGAGCGAAGCCGCGGGCACAGCTAGTATATAATAAAGTTCGTAATAATCATTGAAGAAACCAAATTTCCTATGATTGATCATTTATGTCTTATTATTATTAGACATTGTGTGACATCTCTGTAGACTTGTAAACGGGAATAACGACTGTTTCAGTGCGTTGGGAAAGACGCCTTTGACGAAACACAAGCCAGTTTAAGTGAAATAGACGAAATTTTACCCCAACCACTGGAAATAAAAGATTTTACATTCATTATGGTATTTTTAACTTCTCTTTTATCCGTAGATAGTGGACGAATGAATTTAGTGAGGAACAGTTTGAGGTAGATATTGTTGCTAGTTCAATTTGATTATTCTGTGTCTTATATTTGGATGCTTTGGGCCAGTTGGTTACCCACGTTTGCAAAATTGTACTTTTTAAACTATTGTAGATTCTTTTATGTTAATAGAAGAATAGAATAGAAGGTTGTCAAATTTTAAAAGTTAGTAATATAGTGGCATATTTCTTTGATAATGGACCATTGTTTATTTAAATTATTTTTGTGGATGTTTATTCGAATTTCGACATTCATTGAGTTACGTTCCTGTTGCTCGAATATAGATCTCCCCCCTTTTTTTTTTTTTTTTTTTTTAGGATGGGAAATCATCAAATGACCCCTCCCGCTCTGGGCGGAGCGGAAGGGAGTGTCAGACTTGTACTGACTAAAACCCATCCATGTTCCTTCTTTGCCCTTTGTGTTCCAGGGCCGCGGTATCTCTTTCGAACAGTCCCGCAGCCGTAGATCTCCTCCCTGGGAAAGGACGCGGCTACGATCTACCACGCAGAACCAATTCACTAAATTCATTTTTTTTTTTTTAATATTAATTATACAGAGTGGTGCCGATAATACAAGAATGAACGAAATCACTGGTGAAAAATCGACCCACCTAGTTTTTGTTGAATATTTATTGATTGTTTTACAGGTCACGTCACGCGTTCGTTTTTTAATTTGAAGGTCAGTATGATGTTTGACATCTTGTTTGTCGTAAATCTTATTGCACTTGAAGGGACTTAACAATTTTATATTCAGAAATACTGTTGAGTGCCAATTTGATGGTTTTACGTCGGAATAAATTGCAACCGTTCTTTCGTCCGAAACAGACTTTTGTAGGGATTTCTTTTGTAGGGATTTCTTGTTAATAACGTTACGTTTATTTACCTAAGCTGTAGTTTTGATTACTTTGATTAAAAATAATGGACACTACTGAAGCTGAGGCGGCTCAAGTGATGGCTTTGCTCCAGCAAGTCTTAAGTCAACGTGTCGTGGCCAGGAGGTTAAATCTAAGCCGTTCTGCAGTGCGGTGAGTTTACCAAAGGTTTCTGGAGACTGGGCAGTGTCGAAGAAGATCTGAATCTGTAAGATATAGGGTGACAACTCAAAGGGATGCCCGTTTTATAGTGGTATCAGCTCTACGAAATCGACACCTGCGTGGTGTTGATCTTCAGCGACGTGCGACGCTTACGTGAAGAACGGGGTGTGGCTATAAGTGACAGTACTGTAAGATGGAGACTTCGTGAACAAAATTTAAGACCACACGAGCCAGTAACAGGACCACAATCGACCACGAATCATTTAAACTGGACTATAGGCCAATGGGAGTCAGTTCTGTTTAGTAATTCTGTCCCTACAACATTAGGAGACCTGGAAAGCGCCATTAGGGAAGAATGGAACCGAATTCCTGAAGAGACCATCAAAATCTTGATAAGGTCATTAAAACGGCGAATGCAGCCATCATTCGAGCAAGAAGAGGGAATTCGCAATATTAAATTGCAAAAATTGTATACATAACATTTAAGACCAAAAAAACTAGAGCGTATTTAAAATGAATCAAAAAATGGTGTAAAATTAAGAATTTTGATTTTTTTTATCAAAATGGTTTTCAAAAAATCATTTTGATGTTTTAATTGTAATTAAATTGGTGTAAATAAACCTGTTCAAATAAAACATTTTAGTACTACCATTTTGTTTAGTTTTGCTTAAAAAAAACGTGATTTGCGGCAAAAACGCAGGTGGGCCGATTTTTTTGATGACCAGTAGTTCATAGGAATATTTTTAAACTATTAAATAAAACAAAGCGAAATAAAAAAAAATCAAACAAGCTTTTAACATATAACTGTTAACGAACTACAACACCATTTATAAATATTGGTTTAATTAACCTAAGGTATAATTTGTACTAATTTGCGTCTGGAAATAAAATTTAAAGAACGAATTTGGTAATGATTTTTGAAGCAGCGAGTTGACGACCTGTGTTTAGTGTTTATGTTACGGCTAAAGATGGGTGTGAACATAAACTTAAGATTAGCCGGCTAAACTTAGGTTAGGTTAGGTTATGTTCGGAGTGATCTACGTCGGTCTCAGCTCCGCTAGGTCCTGGTGGCGGAGTGGCGGGACCGGCTTTTGCGCCCTACCGCCGTTCTCGCTGCGATCGAGGCGATCAGACCGGTGCTCGAGGAATGCCTCAAGAGGAGGCACGGCTCCCTGTTTTCGAGCGACGCAGGTCTTCTCGGGGCACGGTTGCTTCCGGAAGTACCTGTGTCGCATAAACAGGGAGCCGAACGCTCGGTGTCATCACTGCGTCCACTGTCTGGAGGACACGGAGTGGCATACGCTGGCAGAGTGTGCCGCATAAGAGGAGCCGCGCCGCGCCGTGCCCTCGTAACATAAAACCGGCCGTCGCTCGTTCGATGGTTGGGAGAGTCGTGGGATGCGGTGATCTCCTTCTGTGAAACCGTCATTTCACAGAAGGAGGCTGCGGAAAGATTGAGGGAGGTCTAGACCAATCTTCCGACCCGCAGCAGACGTACCGGGCGTCGGCGGAGGGTGGATAACGCCCTATTACAGCAGCCCTAAACGGGCCCAGAGTGATGGTGGATTTGGGGACGTCCGCCGCCCCCCTCATATAATAAGTAGTCTTCCTCGCGCGCCCCTATTGGAATATCACTCCCCCGCGGACTTGAGGAGGCCCGCGGAAGCGGGCCGGCACTAGCCGGGGATTGTCCAAAGCGCACAGGTTTCGCGCGTGTGATCCCCGGTGCAAGTGTGGGATGGGAACACCGGGGTGGTTTTTAGTCAGTTAGAGTCTAACAGACCCCTCCGCTCGCCCCAGGGCGGAGGACATCCATGAGGATTTTCCACTCATAAACAAAGAAAAAAGTTTAGGTTATGTTAAGTTTACCCACCTAATCTTAAGTTTAGGTTCACACCTATCTTAAGCCGTGACATTTATACCGATGCGGGGGTCGTTAACCTGTCGGTGCTAACTTATTAATCTAATCTACATCATGTAGAAAATGCTGAAAATTAAAATGTCCGGTTTTAAGCTACTGGATATATTCGAACGATTTTTTGTATGCAGACTGGGAACGTCATGAGTTATACGCAGTATAATTGTCGACGCCACCCTGTATAATTTGGCGTCGTGTTTGAGTACAGGTTACATTGCAAAGACGTACACTCATTTCACCAAAGGTCCTCGTAACCAATTCAGTAAATAATTAAGATCTTACCTAATTATGCCGTATAAACTAGTTGTTGTATTGTATTGTATAACGGGCTGGTGTCCGCAACTCCACGTCCAAGGCGCGTATTTTGCGTGCGGGAAATTAAACCAGTTGTTACACAACAACCTTCAAAATTGTCATTGTTATAAATTCATTTTACTGTGCGTACGTTCAGGTTAATCAAAATTCATAATTTTCAATACAATTACATTAATATTCCGGTTGAAATATTTGCTGTTTAAATATCTGGCATATTTACTGAAGTGAAGTTTATATTTAGGTATTGGTAATGATTAATTTATCTTCATGTCTTAATATTCTCATTTCACGTGTGTGTGTCCATGTTCGATATACATATATAAGGATATCTTAATCTTTCATCGCATTAGAGGTTGAAGACAGTAGCTAAGTGAAGACATGTCCTAGTGTCAAGTCATCCACGATGAGGGTTATTTCTTCCTTTGTCATTGTTATCTGGTAAGTTTAAATTTACTCAATTTTTTTTAACCGTGCCTGTACTCTTTTATTTAACTTAGTGACTCAATTTACAAGGTTTTTTTATAGGTTGTATCAGGATTTTCATAAGAAAAAATAAGTTATGATGAATTTAATTTGCACGGCTATTTAGTAACTTCCTACTCGTTGAAATTATCTACTTCTTTTACCTAATTTGCCTTTTACCATTATTTATACAGCATTCTACAAAGCATTTCCTGCGATGATATATTAGTCAATGTAACCCAAGGACAGTTGCGTGGCGAACTCCTTACTACGGTAACCGGCGAATCAACGTACTTCAGCTTCAAAGGAATTCCTTATGCTAAGCCCCCCATCGGCAACCTCAGGTTTAAGGTAAATATATACCAGTAATATTCTCATTGTAAGCACATTATTAGTAAATAATGTGCTTAAACTAAATAATCAGCCGCACGGGTCGATCTTTAAGGTTAAGCCGCGCTTGCCTATGTCGGTCTGTTAATGGGTGACCATTCACCCACGACATAGGCAATCCATGACATACTCAGTTTGGTTTATTTTCATTGGCCCCCTTCGAGCTTGCCACCGGTGTGGTGACTCCACGCCACTAACTAGTGGCGTTTACCACCCCGGAAAAAAATGTCACTTACTTGTGTTATCTGCCCCGTTCGTAATTATAGTAAGGTGGTCGATTCGAGGAAATAATGAAAGGCGGGCGTTTTGAGGGTCTGCCTAAAGCAGTGTGTAACGTTTAAAAAGTGCTGATTATCAGCGTAGTCTGAAATTATACTGAATTTATTTACCATAGGGTCTCGCCCGTAATCGCCAAAAGGTTTAGGCAGAGGTGTATCTAATACAGCCACATTTTGCCAGTTATGTTTAAGTCCCATGTAATAGGGGGCCCGATTATTGCCATAAACCGAGAAATTCGTGATGAAAAAACCCAATGACGCTTTGTCCGACCTGGGAATCGAACCCAGGACCTCATGCTCAACAGTTGAGCCTGCGACCTCTAGACCAAAGAAGCATTTTATTTGTGCGGTAAAAAACCTAGTGTGATTATAAATGTTTGTTGCCCCAAACCAGTTTATAACTGTACATTTTGTTACAGGCACCACAGGCGCCTGAGCCGTGGGAAGGCATAAGGAACGCCACCGCGCACGGCGCCGTCTGCCCTCAAGTAGATCTACTCAACAACATCTACATCCCTGGCAGTGAAGACTGTCTGTTCCTCAATGTTTACACTCCCACGCTAACGCCTGAAACTCCTCTGCCAGTTATGGCTTTCATTCACGGTGGAGGCTTCAAATTTGGATCTGGAAATGTTGACATTTACGGTCCCGATTTTCTGGTCGCCAAAAACGTTGTATTAATCACATTGAACTACAGGCTAGATTCATTAGGATTCTTATGTTTGGGCTCAGCAGAAGTACCCGGAAATGCTGGTTTAAAAGACCAAGTGCTTGCATTAAAGTGGATAAAAGCCAATATTGCAAATTTTGGAGGTAACCCCAGTAATGTTACCCTTTTTGGAGAAAGTGCTGGTGCGTCAGCTGTTGGTTATCATTTGGTTTCACCGATGTCAAAAGGCTTATTCCATAGAGCCATATTAGAAAGTGGTGTGCCCAGTATGGACCCTTTTATACCATACAAACCTGTGGAAAGAGCATTTAAGCTCGGGAAAACTTTGAATATGACAACGAGTAACGCCACTGAGCTTCTTGTTTACCTTCAAGGACTCCCAGTTGAAGTATTACTTAACAGAACCTCTTTTATATTTGCATCAGAAGAGATAACTCATATCGTTTTTAAGTTCACCCCATTCACTCCCGTCATCGAAGAAGATTATGGACAAGACGAAAAGTTTATTTGCGAAGATCCTTTTGATACACTCGATCGTGGCAATGTTAACACTGTAGATACTATGTTTAGTTACAACACGTACGAGACATTGATCATGCTCCCATACTATGTAAACGATACTTGGCGCTATATTCAGCGATACCAAACGTACCCCGAGATACTGGTCCCCAGTAAAATACTCATCAAAGAGGATACCGACGACATTTGGGCTTTGTCGAAAAAAATTAATGATTTTTATTTTGGCAATAAAACAATAAGCGTTGAAAATATGCCCGAGTTTATCAGCTATTCCAGCTTTGCCAGCTTGGTGTACGATGTGCACAGATTTATTAGAAGATGGCCTCAAGTTGGTAACGTGTATTTGTTCAAATTTGAAAGTTATTCAAGCAGGAACTTCTACGGTCTACCGGGCGCGGCTTATGGTTTGATTGGATCTTCCCACTTTGACGACTTGTTTTACGTGTTTGACCCGAAAGCACTGAATTTCCCTTTGACGATCGATAGCAGAGAATATGCATTGGTGCAGCAAATGGCTACCATCTTCACTAACTTTGCAAAATATGGGTAAGTAGTTATTTATTTATTTACCAACCTTTGTTGCCTGTCACTGTAAGTAAGTGTAGTTGAGTTCATGTGGCAATGCTCCGAGTAAAATATTGACTAATATCAAGCATTCAACCGCATTTGGTTAGATTGATAGTTGACCTCAGCATCCTTCAGAGAATTTGATGAATTTCTTTAATAACTTGCCGTTTATTTTAGTCCTCCGCCGCTATTTGAGTCCTTAAAGGTATTTTGTAATGTGTTTTTTCTATTACTCCAACCGAGAAAATTATACTGACACTGTTAGGCTGCGTCATCCCACTGCTGGGCAAAGGCGGCTCGCCTCATGACGTACAGTTGTTGCAATTCAGGGCTAATGTGGACCACTGGTCGTTTTATCCAGTTCGTCCCGCCATCTTTTGCGAGGTCTGCTGCGACGCCTTCGGGCTTTATCAGGGCTCCAGCGCACAGCTCAGAAAAAAATACGATAAAAGTTCTCATTCACAGAAACCCAACCCCCGACGATTCGCTGGGAGTGACTTGGCCTCAGTTTGATACGACTAACCTGGCCTACGTGAGTGTGGCCGACAACCTGACTGTTGGTTACGCTCCTGATGAAAAAGACATCCAGTTCTGGAAGGAAATCCTCGAATGCGCTGGCATCAAATTCTAGAACAAATTATAAAACTAAAAAGCTAATTTCACCAATAAACCTGAACGCCAGCAGCACATGTATCTAAAGTCTCTTCGTTCAAGAGCTGTCAGTATCAAATGTTAAACTTTTCAAGCATTGTTTTTGTTACTGTAATAAGTTTAGTAAAGCCCCCGTATGCGAGAGCCTCTTTCATTGAATTGTTAAATATGAATTTCAACTTAGCTCTTAGTGTGATTCTTTATACCTATTCGATGCTTAAAAATAAACTAGCGCCTTCTGGTGACAAAATTGGGAAGCACAGTTATTCCATAGAAGTTAAAGGTTACGTGGTGTAAAAAACTGGCACTAGGGCTAGGCCCACTATTGTGATTGGTTGTTGATAATGTATTTAGCGAATCGCAGATAATTTGGAATTGGCAAACATAATTCTGTAGTTTTATCTACCAGTTCTCAGCTGTTGTATAACTTTAGTATGAGCTAGCTTGTTATTAATAATTGTTCCGCTATGCGGTTGGATCAAGGGTCTCCTTCAGAAGGCAGTACTCCTCGATATAGCTCTTATTGAGGAGACTTCCTTTTGTCTGGAGACCTAACTATCGGTAGCTTGGACCCTGCTCCCGACACCGGTGGATGTCTTTAAAAATCAGTAGCTACTTTTCATTATGTACAGACGCACATGACGCTGTACGTTTCCAGTAAAACTTGAACTAGATTTCTTGTACAATAAGAGATTCGCATAACGTGGGCAATAGTGTAAATCCGCGAATCTACCATACGTAAAGTGCGCGTATCTGTACTACGTGTAGGTTTACAGGGGAAGGTTATAAGATTTCTTTTTTCAACGATTTTTGACCTCATTTTTACATGAATAGTAACAATTAATGTGTTCTTTGTATTGTTAACAGTAGAAATCTATTAAATTCATTAATAGTCGCTACGACAATGCGTAATTGAAATTTGCTCCATTTTTCAGATACGCGGAATTATCCAATGCTAGTTCCGCGGATTTGCACTATCCCCGACGATAAACTGGTTTTCTATAGCTTGATTGACCGTCGTCCGTACTACCAAGTTCACTCTGACAGTCAACCACTTTTCACCCTTATGCCCTGAGTAATAAGGTTGAAAAGTGGTCGACCGTCAGTGAGCGCGGTGGTACAGCACATCAAGCTACCCGAAATTGTCAAATTTTCCCAATCTACCTTGAACCTAATGCCTTTGCGATAAAGTTGAAAATCTTTTAAAGAAATTTGACAGATTGTAGTAGCTTGATGTGCTGGCGTCTGTACATTCATCGCTGATACTATAACAATAGACGCCGTATAACAAAGAGAATAAAATCACCTACATTTGACATAATCTGTCCAATGTGAAGACGTGATTTCTAATGAAGATGGCTTCTAAAGGAACTTCTCGAAAAATTCTTTAGCATTGATAAAATGACAATAAAATATAGCAACTATTAACCAACCGTGATGGATGTTGGCCCTCTCATAGAGGGGAGGCCTGTGTCCCAGCAGTGGGTACATAATAAGCTTATTATGATAACGCCGAGTTTTAACTGCATTATCAATCAATCAATAGTATTCAAACAATAGGTATCAATTAATATGTTGCAATCACCTAACAATCGATTAATACCTACTGCTTCTAGAGTTGAAAGTTTTAACTTTTCAGTGTACCTTTTCCTAACTAAGTAAGAATCTCTGAAAGTGTTATAACGCGCAATAAACGCCCCAGAAACACTCCATCTGTTATTTACATATAGTCATTATACATCTCATCTTACTATTATAATGAAAAAGTTTGTAAATGTTTTTTTTTTCACGCAAAAACTCCTGAACGTATTTGCCGAAATTTTATCCTAATATAGCTTATTTTATAGCTTAATTTTATACTAATATAGCGGGCGAAGCCGAGGGCGAAAGTTTGTTACAAAATAAAGAGAAAAATAAATTATTTACTGCTCACCTTAAAAATATCAACTAAAATAAAAAGTAAACCTTTAGATATAACTAAAATGTAAGAAACGAAAGGTGTATTAATTAACCTATGTAATTTATTTAGACTATTAGAGGTCACTTTAGGAAATGAGTTCATTTCATTTTCCCATTCGCTAAGGTAGTTTGTATGGAGAAGAATGGGGAAGAAACTCCATACTTACTCTCCTTTCTACCATATAACCATTTACCAAGGCATCGAGGCATCGACACTAGCAGAAATTATGTATTGAGGATGTTTGAATACCTTTTTCAATTCTTTTTCAATACACAGTCTGAGATCATAGTAGAAAAAAATAAATGTGAAAAGCGAAAACTTTTGTAAAACAATATTGTAACAGGTGTCATATTATCTGTAAATATATAAATATATAAATTGAGAATTATTTAAAGAATATCTTCTTTGTAATTGAAGACACGTGGAAGTTCAGTATTTTAGAAATTATAAAGATAAAATCGTACTTATATTTGATGCGAAAGTTTGAGGATGAGAGATGGAGATATTGTCGTAGACGGGCAAAAGGAGTGTGTAAGATTCGTAGCAGATGGCGTCCTGTAGTTTGTATGTCTGTTGAATTAAATAGCTCTACTAGGAATGGAGGCTTAAGATATTCACAATTCCATGCTACGATCCGCCATTTAGCGTCACCTTCTGATTTAATCTAGTATTGCATACACAGGGAACTTGATTATTTTTTTGTTGATTCTGTGTCAGTTTGACACTTAATGCAAGTGATAAAATTGTGATTTTAATAATTGCAAAACCTCCTGGTAAATAAAATGTATGCCACCATTAATAAAAATACTATACTACTACCTTTGCAGTACCTAAAATAACTTTCTATGTCTCCTACTTTCACGTTGCCTGATTTCTTCTTACGATTAGAAACAGTCTCCGAAAACTACGTCATTTTCAACCCCCAGCGCACTAGAGGGCCCGGGAAACTGTCATTCTTTAGTGATGATGCAAAGAACTATGATATTATTGTTATTTGACAGTTTTTTACAAATTAGATTAGGTCACATTAGGACATCCGAAACTAACACAAAGTCACAGTCCCTTTTAAAGTCCAAACATTGTCTTGGTCAGATCGTCTGAGGGATCATGCAGGTTCTCGTCTCAGATGGTCTTTTGGCGAAAAAACTACACAAACTTGAGGGACTTGTATGAGACTGTCATTAGCTACTGAAAATATGTCAATCCGGTTGAATGTCGTAGTAGCAATGCGAAACGCTTGCAAAGTTATTGTCACTGTGTCGGCCCCGACTTACTCTTTTTTTTATGCGAAAAATCCTCATGGATACCCTCCGTCTGGGGCAAGTGGAGGGTTATGTCAGACTCTAACCGACTAAAAACCCACTATTGCTACTACCACCATGTGTCGGGGGCCCGGGAGATACAAGTACATTCGCGCACCCCCAACTGGTATCAGCCCGCTATTCCAGGCGGGCTCCATCACCAAGGCCCCGACTTACTCTCAGATCACAATTTTTCTCGTAAGGGGCATCCACACCGAATTATTTTTTTGTGGAGCAACGTTTGCAAGTGTTAGTTAGCAACAACAGATAAGAAAAAGGTTACAGCAAAAACTGCAAAAAATAAAGAAAGTTGCAAAACATTGCTTAGCAAAAAGTAACCTCGGTCTGTCATATCTTCACGAGGAACACGGTTTTTTTTTTGTTCCGGTGTGAAAAATCCTCATGGACGTCCTTCGCCCTGGGGCGGCCGGGGGGTCTCATCATCATCATCATTTCAGCCGAAAGACGTCCACTGCTGGACATAGGCCTCCCCCAAGTGTCGCCACATTGACCGGTCCCGTGCGACTCCAGCGGATCCCTGCAGCCTTCACCAGGTTATCGGTCCACATAGTGGGAGGCCTTCCAACGCAGCGTCTTCCGGTTCGCGGTCGCCACTCCAGAACTTTTCGGCCCCATCGGCCATCCGTTCTGCGAGCAATGTGCCCTGCCCACTGCCACTTCAGTTTGGCTATTCTTCGGGCTACGTCGGTTACCTTGGTTCTCTTGCGGATGTCCTCATTTCTGATTTTATCACGCAAAGAAACTCCGAGCATAGCCCTCTCCATTGCCCTTTGGGTGACTTTAAGCCTTCTGATAAGGCCCATTGTGAGCGACCATGTTTCGGTCCCGTAAGTAATCACTGGCAACACACACTGGTCATAGACTTTCGTCTTGAGACACTGCGGTAAGTTGGACGAGAAGATACCACGCAACTTCCCGAACGCTGCCCAGCCGAGTCGGATTCGACGATTGACCTCTTTCTCGAAGTTAGACCTACCTAACTGGATCGTTTGTCCAAGGTAGACATAATCGTCTACAACTTCGAGTGTAGAGTCTCCGATCTTGATAGGAGTGGGTGTTACATGGTTATTCAACATGATTTTGGTTTTGTCCATGTTCATTTTAAGACCCACTCTTTCGGAAGCTCTACTAAGGTCATCGAGCATTGTACTGAGGTCCTCCATGGTCTCAGCCATGACCACTATATCGTCGGCAAATCGAAGGTGAGAGATGTACTCGCCATTGACGTTGATGCCTAGCCCTCTCCAGTCCAGAACCTTGAAGCTATCCTCCAGTGCAGCGGTGAACAGTTTCGGAGATATGACGTCTCCCTGTCTCACACCTCGCTGCAGAAGAATAGGTTCCGAGGTCTGGTCCTGAAGTCGGACTGACATGGTGGCGTTTTTGTACAAACAGTTCAGCACCTCGATGTACCGATAGTCGATTTGGCACCGTTGGAGAGACTGCAGTACAGCCCAAGTCTCGATCGAATCGAAGGCTTTCTCGTAGTCCACAAACGCTAAGCAGAGAGGCAGGTTATACTCTTCGGTCTTCTGTATAACCTGCCGCAGCGTATGTATGTGGTCTACGGTTCTAAAGCCTTTTCGGAATCGGGCTTGTTCAGGACGCTGAAAATCGTCAAACCTGCGCGCGAGACGATTTGTGATGACTCTTGAGAACAACTTGTAGACATGGCCGGGGGGTCTGTCAGACTCTAACTGACTAAAAATCAACCCGGTGTTCCAATCCCACACTTGCACCGGGGATCATATGAATACCTATCACAATTCTTAGTACCTGCTATATCGTAGTTAAATAACAAAATAACTTATATAACTTCTCATTTTACTTGTCCCAAAAACATCTTTATTTGTAGAAAAACACAGACAGTATTTTTCTACAAATAAAGATGTTATTCATACGTGAATAAAAAGCAAATAAAACCACAACACTGTCGGACAATTTATTCGATTGGACGATTAATACTAAATTACTTTCCCTTTTAAAAACTGAGGTAGATATGACATTTTAACTTGCTATTAATTAAAGCATCAGTAATTTAAATTATGTAAACCCATGCAAGAGTAGTACCTACCTCGAATTTTGAAAAATGTGAATTCTCACATTTATTTGTTTTTAAAAATGACTTAAAGGATACAACTGAACATAAGTAATTAACTAGAAAATAGACCTCTAACAATCTACAATCAATCAATAAATTAAGTCATGCGATGGCCAGGGATCAATTGATAAGCATATCACTTGATGGTTCAAACAAGTGATGCAAGTGAAACGGCGCCGCGGAAATTTAAAAATTAATTGACATACAATCGAATAAACGACTCTCGTAACTCGATTCCATTCGAATAAACGGAAAGTCGAGCGGTTAGAAATTAAATTGAATGAAATTGTCTTATTGATACAAGTGGCAGTCCTGTTCAAACATTTAATACCTTAAATAAATTGAAGAAAGCTACACAATAGGATGTCATATAAAAAGGGGTTTCAATATTCGGTTGTCACAGTTTCCGACTGACAGATAACCCTGCTGTGAGCATCTGTAATCGGCAAGATGAGACTACTGGCTACTACTGCTGTACTTATTGTGTGGTAAGTTAAAAAGATCTCTTTTTTAAATTATTTTTGGTTTTCTTTTTATGTATTTTTAACCACGAGCCGACTTGCAAGTTTCTCTTTTCCACCATCTTCTTTACACTCACCGCCATATTAAATGACTGGCCGCGAAAACTGACCAATTTCAATAGATCTGGAAAATGTTGTACAGACTGGGCACCTCAAGCTACCCGTAACTGTCAAATTTTCACAGAAATTTGACAGATTGTAGCAGCTTAATATGCTGGCGTCTGTACGTAGGCTTCAGTCCACGCACACACACTACTTACTCACTCCGCACGTACTCATCTGATAAACCATGCCCACTAACAGATAAACATTTTTTAGCCCAGTTGTAATGAACAATTACTTAACTACAATTTAGTTATTGTTATATTTTCTTTATTCTGATTGTTGATAGGCAATCAGATAGTTTCTGGTGACCAATCACGTAGTATTAGTTACAATACTATACTTACCTACTGTCTGTACCTACTAAATTCGACATCAATTTGCTGTTCATCTGTTCATACTGAATGAATTGCGCAATTTCTGCCTATTTGAATAAGACGGCTCGGGTACACCATCAAAATTGCGACTTTTTAGGATGTTACTTACATATTGTTCTTGGGTTGTAGTTTGCTAATAGGTAGCTAGTAGCTACCGACAACGGCATGGAATGAATTCAGAGCATAATGTATAAGATAAGAAGTACTACGCCTCGTTCACATCTTGTACTATCTAGTTTCTATGTTTTAATTCGCTTTTTATCCAAACGGGCTTAACGAAAAACACCATGAAACGTTAAAATCACTTTTATTTATTGCTATTTGAAAGCTACTTTACTTCTAAAAGACGCAAATGTGTCGGCAAAGCGCAATGAAAATGCATGACTAAATAACGGCATGTCTTTGTTCCCAGCACAATACACAACATCGCCTGTGATGACGACGACACCCTAGTACAAATAGAACAGGGTCAGATACGTGGTGAGGTACTGAAAACCGTCGTCGGAAACAATAATTACTACAGCTTCAAAGGAATCCCGTATGCCAAGCCACCCATTGGCAGCCTAAGGTTCAAGGTCAGTGTTAATATCCATATTTTAACGCGAATACCTTTCCGACTTGACCAAGTGACCAAGTAAAGTTTCATTGGATTAAAAGCAGTTTCACCAATAAAACTGATCGCGATCAACACATCTAAACCGCGTTCAAGAACTGTCAGTGTCAATATTCCATAGTGACACTGACAGCTCTTAACACAGTTTAGTTAAGCTGATCGCGTGTAGTTTAACTGCTAGAATTGGCCCCAAGGCGTCATCACATAATTATATAAAATACGTCTTGCAAGTCTCCAAAATGATTCGGTATTGTTCTACAGGACCCGGAAGAAGCTGATAAATGGGACGGAGTGCTAAATGCGACCAAACATGGAAGCGTGTGTCCACAGTTTAACCCAATAACTGGAATTTACACCCCCGGGAGTGAAGACTGCTTATTCCTCAATGTTTACAGCCCTGCTATGAACCCTGAGACACCATATCCGGTCATATTTTTTATTCACGGCGGTGCTTACATATTCGGCTCTGGGAATTCAGATTTGTATGGACCCGATTACTTTGTTGAAAAAGTTGTATTAGTCACAATTAACTACAGATTAGCCTGTTTCGGATTCCTCAGTATGGGCAATGAAGAGGTCCCCGGTAACGCTGCATTAAAAGACCAAGTTCTAGCACTAAATTGGGTGCAAAAGAATATCCCAAAGTTTGGTGGAGATCCTAACAGGGTTACTATTCTTGGAGACACTGCCGGTGGACATTCAGTTACTCTACATATGCTATCACCGATGTCAAAGGGACTTTTTCAAAAAGCTATTTCAATGAGTGGTTCACCTACTTGTGATTATGCAGTTTCTTACAAACCTGAACGAAGAGCACAAATTTTGGGCCTATTAAACAACTGTCCAGATGTTGAAAACCGCACAACACTTCTAACTTGCCTTCAAGCAGTACCAGCGGACAATTTTTATCCTATGCAACCTAAGGTTCTGGCTGCAGAACCAGTAACCGGTGTTTTATTTAAAATGCAAGACTTCGCACCAGTGACCGAAAGGAAGACTGGAAACAACTTCCTTACGAAAGACTACCACACGGCACTGACGTCTGGAAACGTAAACGCGGACGTCGACTTCATGATCGGCTACGGCAGCAAGGAGGCTGTGCTTCTAATTGATCTTTACTACGCTTCATACATAGCTCTATATAACAGATTCCGAGAACTGTTCGCACCGAGCGAGCTTCTAACCAAATGTACTCCAGACACAAATCTTGAGGTGGCTCGTCGAGTTAAAGAGTACTATTTCGGGGACAAACCTGTAACTGTTGATAATATAGATTTATTTGTGAATTACGCCAGCAGTGCTAGCATAGAATACCACGCCCAGAGATTCGCTAACAAATGGGCCCCATTGGGAAGGAATACCTATTTCTTCAAAGTCGACTACTTTACAAGCTGGAACTTCTTTGGTCAACAAGGCGCCAAATACGGAATCAATAAAACGGCGCATTTTGATTGGGGATACTACTTGTTTTTCCCTCATTCACTGAACTGGTCCGTAAGCACAGATAGCTTGGAATACCAGCTCTCGCAGACACTCGTTACATCCATTGTGAACTTTGCCAAATCTGGGTAAATATGTTAAAATCTACAGCGCTGCATGGTACTTTTGGCGCTTGAATAAGATTAACAGGGACGCTGCTAGTAAACATTAATGAAATTGTCGGTGTTGGCAAAGACAACTTAAAAAAACAAGATGGTGGCGTTAGTTCCGCGAAATTCAATTTTTCATAGGTTTTTTGTAATTTGCAGTTCCGTGTCAAGCTGTATCTCAAGATATGATTCGCGACCGTAACACGTATGTAGTTACAGAATTATAATTATGAAAATCTTCAATTCAACCCTCTAAGTTCATTTTATCCCATTAAATGAGTTTTTCATGAAATAGATTATAACTTTGTAAAGCCATATTTGTTACGGTCCCGAATCGTATTTTAATCAACATATGTACAACCCGAAACTGTCCTGAAAATTGCAAAAAACGAAAGAAAATTAGAATTTTCGCGGGCTACGCTGGCGCTTTTACCTGAGGCGCCAAAAGATCCATGTACATATATTTCTGGTTTTTTGCTTATCTAAGTACAACAAGTGACAGTCACTTTTCGCGACAAACCGCAATAATTGAAATCGTACAAAACTTAAATGGATAAATTGCTTTGCTCTATTTTTCCATGTTTTGGTGTGCACTTTGTTGTAACATATTAGTTTAGTGTTACCTCCTATTCAGTGAAAAAGAATTAAAACAATTACCGGGCCAGCTCAAGAGCAAAATGTTGCTACCGAAGTCCGGCCAACTATTCATCAACATCATCATCATGATGGCCAACTCTAATCAACGAAATTACCTCTCTATTTTTTACGACAAGGACTAATCCTTTCGTAGAGCAATGGTTAAGGGACCTGGCTGCCAACAATGCGCAATAATGTTAGTAGTAGTAGTAGGTAGCACTATCATCATCATCATTTCAGCCGAAAGACGTCCAAAGCTGGACACAGGCCTCCCCCAAGTGTCGCCACACTAACCGGTCCCGTGTGGCTCGCATCCCTCGGATCCCCGCAAACTTCACTAGCTCATCGGTCCACCCAGTGGGAGGCCTTCCAACGCAACGTCTTCCGATTCGCTGTCACCACTCCAAAACTTTTCGGTCCAAAACTTTTCACGTAAAAAGTAATGAACGGATTTGGATGAAATGGCACACAAATAGTTTAGAATCTGAATTAACACATAGAATAATTTTTATTCCGATAGTACGATCCCATGAGACAATTACCGAACTCTACGCGTGCGAAGCCGCAGGTATAAACTAGTATTAATATATCTTTCTTTTATGACAACTTATACCATTATTTTCAGTGACCCAAGTGTCGATGACTTAGAATGGCCTGTCTATACTAAGGAGTATAAGGATTACATGACCTTTACCAATGATGGCCCGAAGAGAGGTAACAAGCCTGACGAAGCTGACTACAAATTCTGGAAGGGAATCTTCGAATTCGCGAAAATACCATTTTAGTTATCCTGCAGAACTAAGTAAATGTGTGAGCTATAAGCAAAATGTACCAGCCTGTAATTTTTTTTACGAAACTTGCGTGAGTTCTTATATTGTATTTTTTTCATCGCTACGTTTCTCCTGCACAAAAATATTTTCGCTAAAATCTTCTTTTTCGTTGTTCATTGCAATATATTTCTTGTTTTATATTACTTGTTGTTCCATAAATTGTCATGCTTTTGTTTTACGTTGCTAAGAAGCAATAAAATGTTTGTCATTTAAAAACAATAAATAAAGTAATAAGAAATATTTAATTGACGTTTTTATACTATTAAAAACAATTTACCTATGAGAAAACCCCCTTTCTCCTTATATAGAAATTAACTAATACAATAAAGCTGAAGAGTTTGTTTATTTGAACGTGTTAATCTCTGGAGCTACCTACCACTCGGATTTGAAAAATCTTTTTGCAGTTGGTAGTCCAATTATTGAGGAAAGTTATAGAAAATAATAAATAACACTTAGGAGCCGAATGACGGATAAAACCGCGGGCAAAGCTAGTTATTCATAATTTGGTTGGTCAAAGTAAAATACAAATGATATAGTGAAATTGACGTTAATTTGTACATCTCGATCGATTGGTTTCATTGGGATTGTTAGCACAGGTGAAAGTTGTGACATTAATTCTCCTTTAAATTCAAAAGAAAACGTAAATAGCCTTGAAAAAATTTATAATAAAGCAAATATCACTTCTGAAGAAATTAAATGATAAAGAGTATATGAATAGATGTTTCCCAATTGCAATAACACTTTATTGAAACAGACGCTGTGCATACACTAAGAGAATATTAGTAGCGAAATATTACTGTACGACTTATAGGGTAAAACGAACAATGTATTTACCATTCATCCATTTAGCTTCACCCAAACTAGAAGTCAATCCCAACAAAAAACTAGGACAATGACGATGATGATGATACACCCAAATTCGTCGAATGTAGAAAGTCATTCGAATACCTGAATATGGCATATCGAGCTAAATTAGACACATAACATCCCACCTGTAATAAATAATTATTATAATACTAGCTTATGCCTGCGGCTTGGCCCGCGTGGAGTTCGGTTATTGTCCCACGGGATCGTACTAATGGGATAAAAAGTATCCTATGTGTTAAGGTTATAAACTATCTGTAGGCCCGACCCAGTACTCTAAAAATTTAATGTATGTTGTACTGGAGTCGGAATTTCATTACAGATAGGACTATTGTCGCCAATAAACCCGACATAGTGGTAGTAGACCCAAGAGATGGAATAATTTAGACGATATGATCAGCACTGGCCTGGATTAGCTCGCTGGATAACTGGACTGGAACAATGTGAACCGGAAAAGACAACCTAGAAATCGAACCCAGAACTTTTAGACCAAAGTAGTAATTATAACCAAATGTACCTACGCCTTTATAGGGAAAATTGTATTACAAAAATTTTATCAATACGCCAAAATCAAAACAGTGTAATCACCACGACTATAATCATATCACTTTGATGGATGACATGTATATTTCTTTACATATTCATAAACGATGACTCTACAAAAATGCACCTGTCATGGTCACGTCATACATTACGTCCAATAGTATTTGGACATAGAATAGTGCTGATCATTTTCTAAGCAGCGCGCATGACTATCATATCGTATAATGTACATAGTTGAAGGACGATGTTCAAAATACTTTAGTCCATTGCGGAGCGGCGACCGTGCCTGTACATTTGTAAACAACTCCTGTATAACAATTGGATTTATATAATTCGAGTACTAAAGGTAAGGTCACGATATTTGTGTACTATTTTAAAGTGAAAATGATAATGTGAATGAAATGAGTGCTGTGTACTAACAGATCTGGTAATCCCCTTTGTAAAATGTATTAAAGATTAAAGTAATTTGTTATGTTTATGGGAAATCCGTGAGGGTAGTCCGCGAAATTCTAAATCGTTTCTTTGCCAATGCCCATTGTCATTGTCCAAAAAATCTATCCCGGATGTTTTATTTTTTTAATTAAAATATTGTATTTTAAGAAACTAATTTAAATATTTCTGAAATGCAATGGGTACTTTAATTATATTTCATTTAAAAGTGTGAGGGCTGATGACGTCATCGCTGGAAAAGATACCTTGCTCATTCAACGATTCAATACGTGAGCGAGACATGAAGCTAAGGGCTCGTTCAGACACGCAAGAACCGCGCGATTGTAAAATGTACGGTTTGGAACCGCAAAAAGCGTATTCCAAGATATTCCTTCTTGAGATGACGTCATGGAAGGTCAAATAAAGGTTAACAACCTTTCTTCAAAAATATAAATGAATAGGGAGTATTTCTTCATCATAACCAGAAATAAATAATCAGAGACCTTATTCCTCGAAATGGTTTTGTAATTAGCACAATTTTTGAAAAATGGACAATATCCACTGCGGTGGCGCGTGCTGTAAAACGCTCGTACGTCAATTAATCTCCGCCAATTATGATAAAAAATACCTAAGTTATCATCATTTAAAACATTTTATATAACATATCACTGCATGACATAAATCATGATGGCCACAAACTGATTTTTTTATCAACAACCTGCAAAATTTTGAATACTCTTTGAAGAAATAGTTCGTTGTAAAAATGAAAAATATATTTATTTATTTATCTATTTGTTTGCTTACAGTGCAAAATTGAGCGGCAATGCCAACAATCAAATTGCAACAAGGATGGATGTCTGGAGCAGTTGTGAAGACTGTCACGGGTGATGGGAAGTACTACAGCTTCAAGGGAATTCCCTACGCTCAACCACCGGTGGGCAAACTGAGATTTAAGGTGAGTTATGACTTCTTTTAAAATACTTGCACAGTTCTAATCTGTACTGGATGAACGAAGCATGTGTGCAGACGACGAGTCTACATCAACAGTTGATACTCGATGAGTTTTCGAAAAGGCACGGTCAAAGTCAACTTCCCTTTACTTTTTAAATACCTACCTGACTATAACATTTACAGTTACAAAAATAGAACAAAGTAAAACAAATATTTATATGGTTTTCAAGTAGAAAAGATAAATAAAGCAAAAGCAATCGTTTTCAACCGTGGTCGTCGTAAAAAGCTCTTCATGACTAATGATAAAAATATTATTTTCCAGGCTCCTCAACCACCTCTCCCTTGGGAAGGAATAAAGAAAGCGACAGAACACGGTCCCAAATGCATTCAGAAGTCAAACGGTGTTGAAGTAGGCAGCGAAGACTGTTTGTACCTAAACGTGTACAGTCCAGAAATCAAGCCAGCCGCTCCATTGCCAGTCATGGTGTTCATCCATGGAGGGGGCTATAAAGTTGGTTCCGGTAACGATGAAAACTATGGACCAGATTTTCTCGTGTCCCACGGAGTAGTACTTGTAACATTTAACTACAGATTAGAAGCACTTGGTTTCCTATGCCTGGACACCGAAGAAGTTCCTGGAAACGCTGGATTAAAGGACCAAGTTGCCGCTTTGCGATGGGTGCGGGATAATATCGAGAACTTTGGCGGAGATCCCAAAAATG
Source organism: Noctua fimbriata (assembly GCA_905163415.1). Taxonomy (NCBI): domain Eukaryota; kingdom Metazoa; phylum Arthropoda; class Insecta; order Lepidoptera; family Noctuidae; genus Noctua; species Noctua fimbriata. Next base: position 2,130,944 of record LR990937.1, read on the forward strand.
TCACAGTCTTTGGTGAAAGTGCTGGCGGTTCATCTACTTGCTTCCACATGATCTCACCTATGTCTAAGGGCCTCTTTAAAAAAGCAATTTCAATGAGTGGATCGCCTTCTTGCGATTGGTCTGTCTCATTTGCACCACAAAAACGTGCCTTTATACTTGCCAAAGATTTAGGGTTTGAAACTAATGACACTGATGAACTTCTAGAATTCTTACAAAGCGTTCCAGCGGAAAAGCTTATTGACACGAATCCAGTTGTGTTATCGTTTGAAGAACAGAACAATAACCTTATTAAGTTTTATCACTTTACTCCGGTTGTAGAAAAAGATTTTGGAAAGGAACATTTCTTGATAGAAGATTCCTTCGAGGCCTTGAAAAATAAAAGACTACACGATGTAGATCTCTTTATTGGATATACTAGTGACGAAGCTTCTTTTATGATCTCTTCTTTTGAACAATCACTCCTACAACGTTACAACCGTTATCCAGAACTGTTGGTTCCGAGAAAGATCCTAAACGAATGCACACCGGAGACAGTTTTAGAAGTATCGAAGAGGATACACGAATATTATTTTAAAGGGAAACCTCTTACAGTTGATTTAATGAAAGAATTCGTAACCTATGCTAGTCATGCTTACTTCATCTACGACGTTAATAGGTTCATTTTACATTTACCGAAGATTGGTAATGGTCACAGATATGTCTACAAATTTTCCTGCTTCTCTGATAGAAATGTTTACGGAAGTGATGGAACGAAGTACGGGATCCAAGGAGCTTCCCATTTGGATGACCTCATGTATTTATTTAACGCCAACCAACATAATTTGAAGCTTGAGAAAAACACTAAGGAGTATGACCTGATCAATTTAGTTTGTACTGTGTTTACAAACTTTGCTAAATTTGGGTGAGTAATTGTTATGATACTTTAAGAGCAGTACAGTTTTTTGTGTTGTTAGTAGAGCGATTTTTTCAAAATCAAAATCAAAATCAAAGCGTTTATTTCAAATAGGCCAGTTACAGGTACTTTTGAATTGTCGAAACAAAGACAACAATGAAAAGTAGCTACAGTCCCAGTCACAAGGCATAAAAACTGTGAAAGTACTGTAGTTGCCCATTCCCTAACGTAGATCTCTATAGAGAAGAACTTTTTTTTCAGAATTGTTTTTGTACCATAGTTAGATGATATGGTAAATGGCTCGTCAATGTTTTTGTCACTGATCCATCAAAATTGCAGTAACCTGCTAGCGGCGGTCTAAACAGCGACAACGGAGAGTGAAATATCAAATTGAAAATGGCACCATATGGCTAGATATTCCTATCTAGCCCAATATTTAAACCTTTCACATTTTAAACCCAGATCTCTCTGTCCACAGCAACCCAACGCCTGACTCGTCTCTTGGTACGATCTGGCCGGAATACGACAACTCGACCAAAAACTACGTGGAAATAGGAGACAACCTAACTATTAAAAATGCACCTGAAGCTGAAACTCTAGAATTCTGGAAGAGCATCTTTGAATATGCTGGACTGGAATTTTAAGACATTGTTTACTATTTTAATTTATATTTTAAGATAAAACGGTAGTTAAATTTTCTTTTAATCATAAGTCACAAGAATTTACATAATAATAAAATTCTTACTCTTCTATTGTTTTTGTTTTTTTTTTTCGATTTCTCATACGTGTTGAAATATGAGATCCCCAAAATCAGCGAGAATATTAGACCTCAGACGCTATGATAATGAATAAAAGTACCGACTTCCACATAAGTATTTGTATATAGTGTTCATTAACGTAAGAAAACCGTGGAACAGAAAGGCCCATGAGATTTTATGGTAGACCCTGAACGAGGAGGTATCCTAGCGAATAACATGGAGGTGACTCTTGCCACATTGTGATGTGTCTAAAGTCAGGAAAACTAATTGTTAGGCAACTAGACTACCCACTTAAATATTTCGTTTGTAATAATTCCAACTATCTCATCATATATATGATTCGACAGTTGTAAGAAATGGCAAACTGATGTGAGGTATCTATTTGCTTAGTCAGGATGTTTTCTAACGATATACCCCATGTTCTTTCTAAAGCCCCCACGCTTTCTCTGTAGATGTGAGCTTGTATTTGGGACCACACATCTTCTGGTCACGCTCGTCCCATCATAGACCTCATATATCGCTTTCCATTAGGCGTGATCGAGGTCAAGACCAGGACCATTTTGTAATAAAAAAAAAAACACTGCTCCACTAATCCTGAAAATTCTAAACACTGCTTCCTAGCTCCTGGTTCGATAAAATGATAGCAGAGAACCTAGACAAAGTGACATTTTGTCAGCGATTACTGTGACGGAAAGTCAACGATGTATTGGATGGACATAAACTACCAAAAGATTCAGATCAATTCTGTTGAAAGTATTTGCAGAAATACAAAGCGATTTGAAAGGGTCTGCCACTAGTCTAGGCCCTCAGGTCACGGAAACTTCTAATCGTGAAAGGATCTGATTGTGTAGTTGAGAGCACTGACTAGACAGATCCACTCAAATTTGCGTAGTTCTTTCTTCAAAAGATCATTTCAAACACTTTTCTGCATGGTCCTCATGACTTAACCACGATTATATCTGAAAACTTTAAAATAGACTGTGACCTCTGAGTTGATTTTGGCTGTTTCTTCTCAGAAAAGACTGGTACGATACAATGGCCTTATCTAGTTTTAAAACAACCTAATGTCACCGGTAAAAGTGTTTTTTAAAAACAACTTACATGTAAGTAAGTCGTGAGGGAAGTTTCAAGTATGAATGTTGATAGCTATAAGAGTAGAGGAAGACCAAGGAAATGATAGATAAACTTTGTGACGGATGATATGACTCGAGAAAAGGCAAGGTGCGTCTGACAAGATGACGAGTCATCATCATCATTTCAGCCGAAAGACGTCCACTGCTGGACATAAGCCTCCCCCAAGAAGGGGGGTTTTGCCATAATCGCCACGCTTGGCAGGCGGGTTGGCGATCGCAGTATGGTTGTTATAAAACACAGAGAACGCTGCTGCCCATTCTCTGGTAAGTCCCTTAGTCGCCTCTTACGACACCCACGGGAAGATATGGGATGGTGCTATTCTTTACGTCCGGACACCATACAGAACAGCTGAGCAGATGACGAGTAATAGAGAAGTATGGAAAAAGAAGCTGCGCCGACACCAAATAAATTGGGATAAGGGCAAGATAATGATGATAAAAGAAATAAGATTGTGATTTCGAGCGTTCAATAAGAAAAGGGTGATGTATTATTGTAAATGTTGAAAGGATATAGATAGACATAGTAAAACGGAATGAAATGACTAAAAAATATTCATAATTATGAGATACTATCGATAAGTCCCGGCTTCGCATGGATGCAATTTAGTAATAAAGAAAATGGGAAAAGCCGTATTGAATTTGAGGGTTCCGTAGTCAACAAGGAAAGGAACCTTTACAGTTTCGCCATGTCCGTCTGACTGTCCGCAGCTTAGCTCAAAGACTCTTAGTACTAGAAAGCTGTAATTTGGCATGAATATACATGTCGGATATGTCATGATTTATTTCGTTAGGCTCGTACATTATGTCAACAGACAATGGGTTTCGTGCAATGAAAACACACTGGGTGCGATACACTGTTTCTAGCAAAACTAACGAATTACTTGAGATGACAATGAATCGGAAACAGTTCCAAGACGTCTTAACTCCGATCAGACATTAAATGTCGTCCTCGCCTCGAGCCGAACATCAGTGCTCTGTAGAAGCACGCTGTGGTATGGGTAGCCTTGTTCTAAAATTTAACATTTAAGGGATTCGTTTGTGAAATATTAAGTTTTAAAGTTCTAATTTTTGTTAGACTCAAGTATCCCCCCGCCCCTCTACCAGTTAAACGATTGTGTTTGGGTGTGTGAAAATAATTCACGGTGGTAGTATATACATATATCACAATCAAAACTGACAATCAGTCAAAACTACTTTTGACCGCTGCTAATCAGTCAAAACTACCCACTTTTGACCGGTGAAAACTATTTTAAGAATAACTAACATTTACTTAGAAACTTATTAGGTTGTTAGGGTTGTTTTTGTGACTCTTTGCAAAACATTATGTTGTAGTAATTCTAGGACTAGGTAATTAAAACGTTCTGAAACAACATATTTTAAATGAAGAAAACGCATTTTAAAATAATAGGATTTTTTTTTTGACCGATTAACAGTTTTGACTGTAACTATATAAAACGAAATTAAAAGAAAAACTATCACAGCTAAGTAAGCTTTACAAGTTTACGAGTAATAGTCGACCAACTTATAAAATGTACTTGGATAAAGTATTTTCCTAGACATAATGTATGGCAGCACAGATTTTTCAACTGCAAATGTAAGTTTGTTTTTTATTATTACAATGAAAATCATCGTTCGGAGGCAAATTCGCCAATTTTGATGGGCACCTACGGAACCCGAATTTGTGCGTGGCTCGACAAGCACTTGGCCGGTTTTTATATAAATAAGGTTGAAGGGACATCGATCCACAAACGCTAACCACGTGTTCAGTACATTATTCCGAGCCCAGCCACATACAAATTTTTCATCGACTATTTAAAAAAAATCTTGTTTTCTATAAAAGTGCAAGACCTACACGAAATATGTGAAACAGCTGCGTTTTTTTTTAAATTACCTTTGATTAACTTCTGTGGGGGGTTCGAAATCATGTACTATTACGGTAACAGTTTGTGAGTCGATGCCCTTCCAACCTGTATATAAACAAAATAAATAAAGATAAAAGCAGATTACAGAGCACATCTGCGTACTAAATATCGTCCAAAAACGAACAGCTGATTATGTTTCTATTGATTGAGTAATAGATAATATCACAAGCTTTCTCATTGATAACAGTAGCAGAGATAATATAGATAGAGATTAATTTCATATCTTATAACCAATCAGGGGCGTTTACTTGATCTTTTATCTTCGGAAAACTTAATAGTTTCCTTATTTCGATCTTATAGTAAAACATAGCAGGTGTATTTAAATAACTTCCATGTGTGACGAACGTTGAGGAGGGATGAACGAATAGAGAGGGGGTCGCGACTAAATAATAGCAGCTGCATGGTTCAATCTTCATGGTAGCAATGCTTACCAAGGTTGGTCCGTGGATGAGCGGTCCGTTGAAAAGCACATTAAGCCGTTGGTCCCGGCTGTCATTTGTAGATCGTTGACAGTCGTTACAGTTGGTGAGGCACGAATGTTAGACAACCATTTATCTTCATCCCAGGTAAACCTAGTACTTACTGTGTTGTGGAGGTCAGATAGGCAGTCGCTCCATGTAAAATACAGGTATTCAGCTGCAGTCGGTTAGACTGGAAGTCGACCACAACATAGTTGGGAAAAGGCTAAGCAGATGATGAGTATAGATTTACAATCATCAGCCTACAGCAATCCACTGCTAGACATAGGCCTCTACAATTGCACTACCAGCCACCTTGCGGAGTATTTATTATGAATTTCATCATCATCATCATCATTTCAGCCGAACGACATCCACTGCTGGATGTAGGCCTCCCCCAAGTGTCGTCACATTGACCGGACCCGTGCGTCTCGCATGCAGCGGATCCCCGCTACCATCACCAGGTCATCGGTCCACCTAATGGTAGGCCTTCCTTCAGTAATCTTGGTTCTCTTGCGGATGGCTTCATTTCTAATTCGATCACGCAAGACCTGGTTTTGTCCATGTTCATTTTAAAACCCACTCTTTCAGAAGCTCTACTGAGGTCATCGAGCAATGACCACTTATCGTCGGCAAACCGAAAGTTGTTTGATGTACCTTGGTTGACATGATGAAGTCAATCTCATTTTTAGTTGCACCATCGGGGCTCTGCCAGGTCCACTACCTCTGCTCACGGTTTATGAAGGAACATTTCATTATATAGAGGCCCTCCTTCACCATAAAACTAGCCAGTTGGTGATCCTGGTGATTCCGACGTCCAACCCCAAATTGCCCCACATACATCCCCGTCTCGTTTGCCCAGTTTCATGTTGAAGTCCCCCATGACAACAGCGAAGTGAGTTTTGAAACCATGCAGGGCTATAGAGATATCCTCATACAGGGTCTCCACTTCTTCGTAGGGGTGTGCCGACGTCGGGGCGTAGACCTGTATGACCTTCAGCGCATATCTCGAGGATATTATAAGGTCTGGCCCTGGTCGATACACTCTCGATCTTCACCACATTATTCATAAGGGACTTGTGTACGATAAACCTAACACGGCGGATTTCAGGATTATCGTATCCTCCCACTCTCTCCGGACTTCAGATAATCCCACAATACTCCATTACAACCTGCTCATTTCCACTTCGAGTTGCGTCAAGTCGTCGGTATAGGCAACCAGATCCTTTCCGGAGATTCTTTCCACCCCTTGCCACGCCGTAACCTCGACCGCTACCGTAGTCGAGGGTAGATGGGCTGCCGGGCACCAGAGGCCATTCCTATATTGCACTAATTTTTCATTGGCCCCCCAATGAAAAATTGCCACGCTTGACAGGCGGGTTGGCGCAGTAGGTACGGTTGTTACAAAACCACAGAGAACGCTGCTGAATATTCTCTGGTCGCCTCCTACGAAACCCACGGGAAGATATGGGATGGTGCTATTATTGCTGTACGTAAGAGATACCATATGGAACTATGAATTTAGATTTGATTGATGATGAATTTTGTACATTTTTATAAAAAAAAAAATACTGTAATAGTGAACTATTTTACTCGCTCATGTAGTTTGTCCGACCAAAATTTACAGATCGCGAATGTGATATCATGATTAATGTTAATGACAAAAATTATTGTTTTAAAAAAAACTAGGTAATCATTACTTAATTTCAATCGTCAATCACATATTACCTCTATAGAATGCAGATCATTGTATCGCATCTATTCGTTATCTTAGAAAACATTGCTTTATATACAGTTGTACGGCAATTAATAAATAAGTTGAAGCTTGTTTGCGCCCGCCAGCAGACACTTCTAAGCTTGTAAACAATACTGTAACTTCGAGTACATTAAGCACGGTAAGAATTTTTTTTTATTTTAAATAGTCAATAGTCCCAAAAAAAACATGTAATTATTTGCATGTACCTGCAAAAACAAATAATTTACTTACTTCCATCCATTTATCATCACCTTATTCTCTTTATACCATGTTACTTGAGCTCAGCGCAACACGCGGTTTTGCTCGCCTGTCAACTGTCACGCTATCATTTACCCCTTTTTCTTTCATTTCTCACACAAGGCATCCATCTTTTCTTTAGTCTTCCATCCCATCTCCATGCTACTTAACATTTAAAAACTTTACGCAAATGTTCGAAAACGCTAATCTCCGCAACCGCCCCACCGATTTCAATGAAATGTTGTGAATGGGTAATCTATTTTGTGGTTGGTTCCAGCTCGAAAGATATGATAGTTTTGGACCCGTGCGTTGTTTAGTAAAATGTAATTTAGCGTCGAATATTATTAAGCTGTTTTACTGGTTGTGCACAGTCATAACATAACAAACAAAAATCTGGTGTACATAGCCAACAGTTTTTGTTAGAAGTCTGAGTGAACATGACTCGTCATCCTCATGTTTCTTATGTCGTTTAAAATTATATTCATAAAAAAATACAAATACATTTTTCGTACCTACTCGAACTTATTGTATATAAAACAGTCAGCTAGATCTGACTGCAGTAGTAAGATTCCATTCGTGAAGTTCACATCGTGTATCAAAGGTGCATACTATACTGTTTGCTACAGTTCACCCCACAGCAATAATTTGCTATTCTAACTTACACAGCCGTTACTGAGATAGCAAGTTTTCCGTTGCCAAAACAAACGATTTTATTTCCACATTATTATTCAGCTTATTTTTAACAGAGTTCTGTGACAATGGTGGAAGTCAAAGTGCAACAAGGACTGCTGTCTGGAGCAGTATTGGAGACTGTCACAGGTGATAGCAAGTACTACAGCTTCAAAGGCATTCCTTATGCTCAACCACCAGTGGGCCAACTGAGATTTAAGGTATGATTTAGTATTTAAATGAGTAACTTCACTACATAGTATAAAACAAAGTCGCTTTCTCTGTCCCTATATCCCTTTGTATGCTTAAATCTTTGAAACTACGCAACGGATTTTGATGCGGTTTTTAATAGATAGAGTGATTCAAGAGGAAGGTTTTTATATATATATTGCACCCGTGCGAAGCCGGGGCGGGTCGCTATAATTAATAAAACTTGCGAGCATCTTCAATTCACACATATTTTGCCCATCGAACATGTAATTTGAATTTAGCTACAAGAAAAACAAACCAAACTTGTACTGTCACTTACGGGATCAGGGTCAGGGTCGGGTTATCAGTACAAGTTTAGTTGTAAACCGTGAAAGCTTAAAACAGTGTTTGAAAAACAAAAAAATAAAAATGCAAGAGAATTTTTCATTTTTTTCGAACCATAACAGAGCGCATCCACGCAAGCAGCTCGTAAGATTTGGTCATTCAGTTTCTACGCGTAGAGATTAAAAATCATCTTGTGCGCATGGGGAAATAGCAAATATTGGTAAACCTTTTTTTATAATTTTCTTGCTCTGATTTCATTCATTTTTATTTTGTCAGGCTCCGCTACCACCTCTGCCTTGGGAAGGAGTACGGAAAGCAACAGAGCATGGTCCTGTATGCCCTCACAAATGCATATTTACTAACAGTTTTATAAGAGGAAATGAAGACTGCTTGTACTTAAACGTGTACAGCCCTGAAATCAAGCCAGCTTCTCCATTGCCAGTTATGGTGCTTATCCATGGAGGGGGTTTTAAAAGTGGCTCTGGTAACGATGACGAATACGGACCAGATTTCCTTGTATCTCATAACGTAGTACTTGTTACTCTTAACTACAGATTAGAAGCTCTTGGTTTCTTGTGCTTAGACACTGAAGAAGTTCCTGGAAATGCTGGATTCAAGGACCAAGTTGCCGCTTTGCGTTGGGTACGGGATAATATCAAGAGCTTTGGTGGAGATCCTAACAATGTCACAGTCTTTGGTGAAAGCGCTGGCGGTTCATCAACTAGCCTCCATATTATCTCACCCATGTCGAAGGGTTTAATTAAGAGAGCTATTCCAATGAGTGGGGTGGGAAACTGTGGTTGGTCGACTCCATTCGAACCTCAAAAACGAGCATTCTTACTTGGTAAAGAGATAGGCTTCGAAACTGATGACCCTAATGAACTTCTAGATTTCTTGCAAAGTCTTCCAGTGGAGAAGGTAATAGACACGTTTCCAGTTGTGTTATCTTGTGAAGAAATGAAATTCAACCATTTAATGAAGTTCTATCACTATGGTCCAGTTATAGAAAAAGATTTTGGCAAAGAACATTTCTTGACAGAGGATCCTTTAGTGGCATTGAAGAATAAAAGAATTAACGATGTAGATATCCTTATCGGACACACCAGCCAAGAAACCCTGTATGGAATTCATATTTTTGAACAAGAACTTCTGGAACGTACCAACCGATATCCCGAAATTGTGGTACCAAGACAGATCCTACTCAACTGTACTCCGGAGAAAATCTTAGAGGTATCGAAGAGGATTCACGAATTTTATTTCAAAGGAAAACCTGTCAACACCGATTTGATGACAGAATTTGTAACTTTTCAAAGCCATGCGAATTTCGTCTACGACATTAATAGATTCGTTTCACATTTGCCGAAGATTGGTAATAGTCGAAGATTTTTGTACAGATTCTCCTGTTTCTCTAATAGAAATGTGTACGGGAGCCTAGGACTGAAGTACGGGATTCGAGGAGCTTCCCATTTGGATGACTTGATGTATTTATTTCACCAAAACAACATTAAGTTTAACCCGTTAAACCTTAACGTAAAGGTCGAAAAAAATACTAAAGAGTATGAACTGATTCAATTAGTGTGTACTGTATTTACTAACTTCGCTAAATATGGGTGAGTAGTTCATTTCTTAAAACACTTTTACTGCAGCATTATTAACATGAGATCACAAAAATATTCTTATTACTCGAGTACATCGTCATTAGTTATCTGTGTATTTTGATTCTTAGTAGTACCTTGTGTTCTTTTTGTTTGACTGACAAACTCTTTGCTGGTCCCTACTTTATCCAAATGTTGCGTATTAAAAATGTCAGGCATTATTCTTTCACCACTTATATCTTACAAAATAAGGTTTCCTCTGAACATTCGTGTGCTTATAATATAAATAAATTAATAAATCTCTCTGTTTACAGTAACCCAACGCCTGATGCCTCTCTTGGTACAATCTGGCCGGAATACAACAACTGGACCAAATCCTACGTGGATATAGGAGACACCCTGACTCGTCAAACTGCACCCGTACCTGAAGCCCTGGCTTTCTGGAAGAGCATATACGAATACGCTGGACTGGAATATTAAGACAGTCTATTGCTTAATATTGAAAACTAATTAATATTTTTAAGATATATAAATTATTACGGTTATTTGACAAAAGGTTTACCTTCAAATCACAAGGTCACAAACACTATAAAATTAAAACTTGTGAAACGATTAAAAAAATATTTTGAGGGTTACTTTTTATGTAATTAAGTTACTTTCTGGGACCTTTTTTATTAAAATGCTAGAAATAAAGTGAACACACTTAAGCTTGCATTTTTTTTTTCAAATATAATTATTTAAAAAATTGTATTCTTGAAATGAAAATCAAAAATATATTTAAACATGTTATGGGTATCAAATGTATCCCTCCTACACTAGTAATATTCTGATGCATATAAAAGTTAGAACTTTGGGAGCGTTGCTTTGTGTTTGTTAGAATACCATAAATAAAATCTACTATAAATACTATTACTACTTATAATTAAGAGTAAGTATCCACTAAGAAAGAATTTTTGGAAATTCCACCCCTAAAGGGGTAAAATAGGGGATGGAAGTTTATATGAAAGTCCGTCAGTTTTGAAGATAGGATCTTCAAATTTTGTGTGTGTGACGATTGAAAATTAATTTATACGTGTCTCAGCGTTTTTGATAATTCTATCCCCGAAGACCATATACACACGGGCGAAGCCGCGGGCAAAAGCTAGTATTGATATAATGATGTTGCTTTATGACTATGTCTATAATTGTCATCGTGTAGTTGTACTAAGTATGTTACTCTGTTATGTGTGTTACCCTCAATTTGTAAATAATAAGTAGAAATAGTTGTTTATTAGTAACTACTTAAAACTTAATTTTATGCCCTATAAATATGCCCTAACAGGGTCCATAATTGTTCTTAGCTGTAAGCCTTTTTTAAACATAAGGAAAGCAAAATAAAATGAATATGAATATGAAAGACTGGTTGTCAGACTTTCGGGCCACTGACTACTTGTAACGACTGTCAAAGATGTACAAATGACAGCCGGGACCAACGGCTTAACGTGATTTCCGAGGCACGGAGGAAACTCGGTATGTAATGGGCGGTCACCCATCCACGGACCAACCTAGGCAAGCGCGGCTTAACCTTAAGATCAACCCGAGTGGCTGTTATTATTTAGCCACGAGCTCATCAACCACGTGTATAAGTATCGGTCACTAATTACCAGTCACGCTATAAAGGGTGTACATAGACCCTTAACATATCCGATTGTTCTCCCCGTCTTTGCGATCATTTTTTTGTTCTAGGCGGAGCGGAAGAGTGTCAGACTGACGTCCAAAACTCAGTTACTAGGAAACGGAATATCCGTTAGTAATACTTGTTGCCAGATTTTGGGAATCTGGCGACCCTAACAGCGGCCAAGACAAAAATACTCAAAAAAATATATTTTTCAAATTTATTCTCTAATTCGTAATTATTAAGAGGTTAGTAATATAAGCTTTGTTTTTGTAAAAATATATTTGTACGCCATATTATGGCAGGTTATGCTGGAAGCAATATTGTAACATCTATTTGTACCATATTCTGACAAATAAACATTTTTGATTTGATTTGATTTGATTTGTTTTACGAGGTCAGTCTACTCTTATAATAATAATAATATAATATATAATAATAATATATTTATTTGCTTAAAACTTACTCTCTTACTTTCAGTACTTCGGTTCAATAGGACTGTCAAACACAAAACCATATGTTTGTTAAAATAGAAGGTCACTCACAAATATATGTTAAGCGAAAGGAAAAAAAACCGGCCAAGTGCGAGTCGTACTCACACGACACAGGGTTCCGTAGCAACAAACAATGTAATAAAAATATTTTTAAGGCTCATTCATATTCATATTGTATTACATTCAACAGCAAAACTAAATTTGTTTTCATAGTATTTTAATGAAAAAGCCTAATATCTTAAAAACAAATCAAATCTTATTCGAATAAATTTTCTTTGAATTTTTTTTTACGTTCTACAATCCTACATTTTTTCAGAATTTTTCTTCTCTTACTTTAGAAATTAGAGGGCGGGGGGGAATTTTACCGCTTTGAAACTGTCTATCTTTCAAATGATTGACTTTGAGAAAAAATGGTTTTAGGAATCTCTATGTAATTTTTAAAGACCTATCTATAGACATGCACGTATAGGTTGGATGAAAAAAAATAGTTTCAATTCCATGTATGGGGAGCCCGCCCTTAATCTTTTATTTTTGTATAAAAATCAGTTTCAACTGTGTAGTCCCAATAGTTTCGGAATAAAGTGGCTGTGACATACAGACGGACAGACAGACATGACGAATCTATAAGGGTTCCGTTTTTTGCCATTCGGCTATGGAACCCTAAACAGGGATAAATGAAAAAACAAATCAGGAAGCCAAAAAGTGGATGACCAAGTAGTTTACATATTACATGCTTAAACGCCTGCAAGAAAAGACGAGATAGTCCGAAGAAAATATGGTTGGATTTGTCAAAAATGACGAAACAGGAAATAAGTGTACATCGGGATGATGGCTGATTCCTGTACCTCCTTCTTCTTTTGTAGCTTCCCAATGAGTAGAGGCGATGGTGGAATTACAAAATGGTTGCTGAGAGAAGGTAGGAGTGTTGACAGACCAACAGCCAGAAGGGTATGTACGACCCATTGAAAATTATGTAAATAACCTGGAGACTCGCACCAACCAGGGAAGCATGGCATGGCATATAATAAAGGAGGCTTATTCCCAGCAGTGGGTGGAACAAGAACATGGCTGCTAATGATGATAATGATGATTCCCAAGGAGGTCTTTACTAATTTGCCAAGACAAGCCATGATTACTTGTCCTTGGTGCACTTATCAGATGATAAGTTATTTACAAGTTAGTTAGTTACAAGGTGACTGCTGATATGACGAGAAATACAGAAGTATGGAAGAAGAAGACATGCTGCGCTGACCCCAAATAACTTGGGATAAGGACAGGAAAATGATGATGATGACCCTTACAAGAATAATACGTCTTTATGATTTTAATCGAGATATTTCACGAAATCATTGATGATGTTTGTTACTAAGTAATTCATAAATAGGTGTTACAGTGTAATAGATTGTATAATATACAATCTAGATCCCGTTTTTAACCGACTTCTAAAAAAGGAGGAGGTTATGTATTCCAACAGCATAATTTTTTTTCACATATGTAGGTACACCGATTTATCTGTGATTGCTAGTTCGATTTTCGTAATTCTTTTTTATTTGGTAGAGGAAGCTCGCTCGGTGGTTCTATATAAATTATCAACCTTACTAGAATAGTTAATGTATGAGTTATCTTCTATAATATGTATTTTTTTCTTCTTCGTCTGAGTTGATGACATGATGATATCATAATAACTTCTTCTCTTCTCATGACAAAGTAAAATTTACATGAGGTTCTATTCATACACGAAATATTATAAGAGTAACTTCTATAAGTCGTAAAGTCGCCATAGCAGCGAAAAAAAAAAATATCTGAGTGTTTTTTTTTTTACTAAATTATTGTAATTCTAAAAATTTTTGAGACTTTTTGTTAAATACGATGTAGTAAACCAGCGTAATGGATGTTCAAAAATAAGGAGCTAGTATTTATTTTGTGGGTCAAGTAATTTTTTATTTTTATTTTTAATATACACAGATAAAAAAAAATTATCCCTCGAAATGGCTTCTTTATAGCTGTTGGATGATTCCCTGAAAACGTTTCGTGTATGAATAGTTAGACCTTATATATGACAAGAATTTGTGTCGGATATCTCAACTAAAAAATGATAAAATTATATTCTCTGTTATAGGTACATTATACCTACTTACGGTCCTACTCACGAACTCGTTTCGTGACTGCCCGAATACTTTCGATCTCAAACCGAAACCATGAACTCAACACGCAGCAAATTAAGCAAGTCACAATTAAATAATAACGATAATATTGAAACGTAACATGCGAGTAGATAGTGTATTTATATCGTCGTCGGATGACAATGACTTCAATATTTCTTTTTTCAGGATCCGTAGCCGAATGGCAAAAAAAGGAACTCTTTTAGATTCGTCATGTCTGTCTGTCCGTCCGTATGTCACAGCCACTTTATTCCGAAACTATTGGGACTACACAGTTGAAACTTGGTAGGTAGATGTATTCTATGAACCGTTTTACGATTCTTACACTGAAAACGAAAAAAAATATTAAGGATTCCCCATACATGGAACTGAAACTAATGTTTTTTTTTCATCAAGCCTGTTAGTGCGGGATGTCTATAGATAGGTCTTTAAAAATGACATTGAGGTTCCTAAAACCATTTTTTCTCAAAGTCAATCGTTTGTAAGATAGACACTTCCAAAGTGGTAAAATGTGTGTGTGTCCCACCTCTAATTTCTAAAATAAGAGGAGGAAAATTCGCAAAAAAATGTAGGATTGTAGAACGTAAAAAAAACTTTCAACGAAAATTGATTTGAATAAGATTTGATGAGATATGGGACTTTTTCATCAAACTGCAGCAGTAACTTTGTTTTTCACTAACATACTATGAAAAACAAATTTAGTTTTGCTGTAGCATGTAATACAATACAACATATGATTGAGCATTCAAAAAAATCTCATTATATTGTTTGGTGCTGCGGAACCCTGTGTGCGTGTGAGTACGGCTCGCACTTGGCCAGTTTTTGTATATCAATGAACACACAGAAAATTATTTGCTAAAGAAGTCAAGTCACTGTTGAACAGTCAATAAAAATACATTTTTTGTCTGTAAATGCAGATCTTTGTATATTGATAGTATATGTCGTGTCTTGCGCTTATCTTACGTAACTATGCTTTATATAGAGTTGTTTTACGATTACTCAATAAGTGTACATCCCGTTCTTGCTTGACAGACGCGCCAGTACCCAGTCTACCTCGTTACAAAAACGTCGTCTCGCTCTCACTACTTGTAAACAACGGTGTAATAAGTTCGAGTTTTTAATAACACGGTAAGTTTGTTTATTCATTTAAGTGGGAATTGAATAAGATTATCATTAACACTAAAAACAGAATATTATATCCTATTTTTAGTGTTAATGATAATGTTAGTGACCATGACAGTTTAAAAACTAACTGAATAAGAACTCAACAAATTAATTTGTGAGTGGGAATCAATTTGTAGTTACATGTATTTATATATTTAATAAAAAACATCTTATACTTAACTGTAATTGCATCAAGTGATATTGACAAAACAAATAAACAACTCAGTAAGTCAAATCATTGAAACCTTATCGATTTATTATAATTTTATTTTAAACTTGAGTGGCATCATTTTTTCCGTTAACCGAATTTATTTTTCATTCATTATTTTCCATTCTAGCAATTATTTAAAAAGTGCTTACCGTTTGCTTAATTAGGTATAATATTACAAAGAAACTATATTCCAATATTACATTCACACATCGCATACAAGCGCATTTGTCTGGATCTTAAAAGTTAGTCGGTTTATAATCTTACGCCTAGGTTTCCCTACCATTTCAATAACCAAGATTTACACAACAGTTATATAGAAAGTGCTCCCGAAGAAATTGAACATATACAAAAGAAAATTTTCTTTTATTTTCAGTGTTCACATCGTACAATGGTTGAAGTCAAAGTCCAACAAGGATGGCTGTCTGGAGAAGTAGTGGAGACTGTCACAGGTGATGGCAAATACTACAGCTTCAAAGGAATCCCCTACGCTCAACCTCCGGTGGGAAAACTGAGATTCAAGGTAAGATCCTAATTGTTGTCTCAAAAACCAAAAAGTCAATTAACGAAAGTGGCGTGCATCAACTTGCAAGGATAGGTGACGAAACGCAAGTCTTGTCCATCGAATATAAACAATTAATAATTGAGTTTGTAAGAGCAAACCAATTCAATTATAACATTCTGAACCATTGAATTTAAATACAATTTATAAGCAAAAAATTTAAAAATAATTTTACAATTTCAATTCTAAACCTTTACGATGACACAAATAGAACAAAGTATACAACACGTAGGTAATATTTATTCATTTACATTTTTATGTATGGCAGTCTGACAAGTTGTTAGCATTGAGAAAACAATTATATCGCCATCTGAGACGTTTGCTAAGTGGCTATGATTTTCCTAGGATGATTAAACGTGAATTTGCAAATTCTTGAATAGAATAGAATTTTATTTTTGTAAAACATGGTACATTAAGGTCTTATAAATAGGGTTGTGAACTTACATGTTTCGCCATAGAATGGCATACAAATATTAGAACATCTTAAAACGTAAAATTTTAATACAACATCAATTAGTGTAAATATTAACATTATTAGGTATTTGTCTAGGTTATAAGAATAACGCTTACAATTCAGAATTTGTATCTATTCGAAATCTTAACATGATTAGACTCTTCTAATTAAAGAAAAAAAAATTAAAAAAAGTTAACTTAAAATACTTTGTAGAACTCAGTAGCCATATCTATCCGTTACTTTTTTTTTAAATAAAAACAATTGTCAATAAGTCGTTTATGTAATTTGGATTTAAAATATTTCAGAGGGAGTTCTCTTAATTCTTTTGTTATGTTGTTGTATTCGCTAGTCAATGATTTTTATTTTTCCAGGCACCCCAGCCACCTCTTCCGTGGGAAGGTGTACGGAAGGCTACAGAACACGGCCCTTCCTGCCCTCAGAAGTGCATATTTACCAATGATGTTTTACTAGGAAACGAAGACTGCTTGTATTTAAATGTATACAGCCCAGACATAATGCCTGCCTCACCATTACCAGTTATGATATTCATCCACGGAGGAGGGTATAAAAGCGGCTCTGGTAACGACAATAACTACGGACCAGATTTCCTAGTTCCCCACGGCGTAATACTTGTAACTATTAACTACAGATTAGAAGCACTTGGTTTCTTGTGCCTGGACACCAAAGAAGTTCCTGGTAACGCTGGAATGAAAGACCAAGTGGCTGCTTTGAGATGGGTTCAGGATAATATTGCAAGCTTTGGTGGAGATGCAAAAAATGTCACAGTTTTTGGAGAAAGCGCGGGCGGTGCGTCCACTTGTCTACATGTTATCTCACCTTTATCTAAGGGTCTGTTCAAGAGAGCTATCCCAATGAGTGGTGTACCTTTTTGCGATTGGTCGATGTCATTTGTGCCACAAAAGCGAGCATTCATGCTTGGCAAAGATCTTGGCTTTGAAACCGATGACCCGAATGAGCTTCTAGAATTCTTACAAAGCGTTCCAGTTGAAAAACTAATACACACAAATCCAATTGTGCTATCTTTTGAAGAATTCAACAACAATATCCTTAAGTTCTACCATTTCACTCCAGTTGTAGAAAAAGATTTTGGCCAGGAACCTTTCTTGAAAGAAGATCCCATAGAGGCATTAAAAAATAAAAGGATAAATGATGTAGACATCTTCATTGGACACACTAATGAAGAAGCTGCAATTGGAATTCCAATGTTTGAGGAATCAGTTTTGAAGCATTACAATCGGTACCCAGAACTGTTGGTACCAAGAAAGATCTTAATGAAGGGTACACCGGAAACAGTTTTAGAAATATCGAAAAGAATACAGGAATATTACTTCAAAGGGCAACCTCTGAAAGTGGAAGTTATGAGAGAATTTATAACCTACGCTAACCATGCGTGTTTCGTCTACGACGTCGATAGATTTGTTTCACGTTTGCCGAAGGTTGGTAATGGTCGAAGATATTTCTATAGGTTCTCCTGCTTCTCTGGTAGAAACGTATATGCGAGCGGTGGACTGAAGTACGGGATTCAAGGAGCCGGACATTTGGATGACTTGATGTACTTATTGAATGCAAATGCAAAAAATTTGAAAGTTGAGAAAAATACTAAAGAGTATGAACTGATTAATTTCGTGTGTAAGGTGTTTACCAACTTCGCTAAATATGGGTGAGTAATGATAAGATAATTTTTGTGTTTATTCTGCGTAATGCTTTTATCAGTTGATACAAGATATTCTTATCGAAGTTAGATAACATACTTATATAAGCCTTATCGAATAATCGAACAAGCCTACACAAAACTCAAATGGGCCATTCATGATTTTTTTATATTTATACCTTCAGAATGCCTGCATGGCTCTGTAAAATTAATTAATTTCTGGCCCGTTTCGTTTTATTATTATTTATTTCTAGTGTCCGACCGAAGTTCTATTTCTGTCTTAATCCAAAGCCATCGCTAATCGCCACAACCTTCGGCCGAAACCGAAGCCGAAGCCAAAGGTTTAAAAAAACCCTAAGAAATTCAGTTCAAGATTGGCTTATTATATTTTTGATCTTTTTAAATTAAAAGTTAATGTTGAATGTATCCTAACTAATATTACAAAAGTAAAAGTAAGTTTGTTTGTTACTTTGTCACGCCTAAACCTCTGAACCGATCATCCTGAAATTTTGCATATATGTATAAGTTTGCAGGTGTACAGTAACGGACATAGGGTACCTTTGAAAACAACAATAACGTTCTTATGATAATAGACGACGTCTTTCGAATCATGATTGAATTATATTATTATAAGCAGGGTACAACCCGAATTGATTGTCAATTCTAAAATAACGCGAGCGAAGTCGCGGGAAATAGCTAGTATATTTGTTTTTATTAGATGAGCAAAATTTCCTTGCAACTTGAAATTTCAATCTCTGCTTTCCGTGTGTCGCCTCTTCCTTCGCGCTCTTGTGCATTTGTCACAGTTCATTCAATTTCAGCGCTTGCTAGAAACATTCGACTTCGGCCAAATCTTTGGCCGAAGGTTTGACTGGAGGTGGGTTTTTGGGCCGAAGCTAGCCGAAGCCGAAATTTCGGTCGGACACAATTTATAGGTATGCCTTATTTTCATACTCCTTTCGATAGATAAGATTTTAAACCCTGATGTATCTGTTCACAGTAATCCAACGCCTGATGCCTCTCTTGGTACAATCTGGCCGGAATACAACAACTCGACCAAAGCCTACGTGGAGATCGGAGACACCCTAACATCAAAAACAAATCCTGATCCTGAAGCTCTAGCTTTCTGGAAGAGCATATTTGAATACGCTGGAGTAGAATATTAAGACATTGTGAAGTCAGTCAGCCAATGCCCAGAATTACTTGACCGCTTGCTTGACCTATTCTTTTTTGTAAGAGGGGTCTAGTATTGCAGGACATTAACAATACTATATTTTAAAATAATAATTTGTATTTTCTTACAACAAGACTGTGTTGGTATTATGTATTCAAGTCACAAGAACTGTCGTAAAAACTTTGAGAATCAGGGTCTGACGGGACAATAAGATAATAATGTTTTTTTATAGATCTCTTAGGAATGAAGTGTGATGCCTAAGAATAAATAAAAAAAACTAAGGTAACATTAACATGCACTATGAATAGGCGTTGCCTCATTTATTTGCAAATGTCGCAGATAGGACTTTTGCTTTGTTTTTTGGCCCCAAACAAATTTTTGTTATATTACTTTCTGTTTTGTTTATTCTCAAGGAGTACTAAATAAATATTTTTGTAGTAACAATTTTTTAATTTAGTTATTTTTGACCGCCCCGGTCTTAAAACTATGACCTAGGTGTGTGACGATCTATATGACCCATTAAATAATAGTATCTTTATTAATTGGCATAATATTACAGAAGTTCTACGCAAAAGAAAGCGATATTTATTTGTAAACTAGTACAGCGTTAATGAATATCGGTTTCATTCGTTAAAGGCATTGTTAGGGTGAGCTACACTATTGATAGAAGGATGACAAGTATTAAAACGAATAAACACAATATTTATTTATTTTATTGACTGCCTCGTTGGTCTAGTGGTCTCAAGCGCGACTGCTAAACATGAGGTCCTGGGTTCCATTCGCAGTGAATTTAGGTAATGAAAAAATTATCGTCGAACAATGGTGGTCAATGACAGCATAAATTACCCCCCTTCCCCCCAATCCGCGGTGGAGGAGTCATTTGACCATTTCGTCACAGAGGTGAACAACCTGCGCGTGATGCAAGGCCTTGCATCACGATTATCTCATTTGAGAATGTAAACTTGTCTAAGTCAAGTTTTTACGCCCATGGCAGTGCTCCAGACAGCCTTGATACAAAGACAACGTGTGTCTATTTTTAAACAGCGTAATATTGTAACACTGTAACTCCAATTACGGTAAGAACATTGTTTACTTATTAATTATTTTAACAACACCATATCTCGATTAATTCAATTAAACATAACAAACGGAAATTAATGTGAAACTATGAATTGTTTTGTGTGAATGTTCATAGATATTTCACTCATCAAGGAATTAGTTATTCATTCTAATTTTGTAGAATATAATAATTTCTGAGTATAAAGGGTGGAACAAGACCCTTAACGAAGTCGAAAGGCACTGGTTCTCCCTGTCATGTCATTGCGATTATTTTTTTGTTCTAGACCTTTCTACAAGCCGTCAAAAAGTACTTTTAAATGTCAAAATCCTCAACGAATTGATGCTAGTTGACCGCTGATATCACGATGTATAATTTTTCAGTGCTAAGTGACAATAGCAGAAGTCAAAGTACAGCAAGGATGGCTGTGTGGAGAAGTAATGGAAACCGTCACAAGTGACAGCAAGTACTACAGCTTCAAAGGTATCCCCTATGCACAACCACCGGTGGGAAATCTGATATTCAAGGTAAGCATCAAAGCCGTTCAGGTAATCGGTGATACTAGGGATGAAACACTAGGTTATCTCATTAAAAAGCCTCGGTCAAGTGTTTCTTACCGATGATGTACATATATGACACACAGGTTTTTGTTTTATGCTGTATGCCTTTGTGGCTTGTGCCAAAAAGACATAATTATTTTCTTTCTTTCATATCTGTAGAAAGTGTAGAAACCCTGTTTTTATTATCATTCTTACCTATGTCTACCAATATCTTGTGAAGATTATGACTTGCTAGCTCATTTGGTATTACAGATCTGTGACGGTTGGACAGACAGATGGACAAAAATCGTAGGCATAACATTCTAATAGTACTTTAGATTTGCCTACTTAAATCCAAAAGAATACTTTCCATTTTTTTTGCAAGTGTTATGGTGACATGAATGAGTCACTGTAATCAGAGGGAAATATTTGCTCATTCACGTTTTATGACAATCTCGGAACATGTTGACATTAGGAATTACTCGCAAATCCATGGCTAATCAGACAATATTATGTTTCCAGGCACCGCAACCAGCTCTCCCATAGGATGGGATACGAAAAGCTACAGAACATGGACCTAAATGCCCTCAGAAGTGCATATTCACAGACGTTGTTGATCTAGGAAACGAAGACTGCTTGTACCTCAATGTGTACAGTCCAGACATTATGCCAGCTAGTCCATTGCCATTTATGGTGTTCAGTCATGGAGGGGGCTTCAAGAGTGACTCTGGTAACGACGAAAACTATGGACCAAAATTTCTCGTGTCCCACGGAGTAGTTCTTGGCAAAGTTCTGGGGTTTGAGACGAATGACCCCAATGAACTTCTAGAGTTCTTACAAAGTTTTCCTGTGGAAAAACTTATAGGCACAAATCCAATAGTGTTCTCTTTTGAAGAATTCAACAAAAATATATTAAAACTGTTCCATTTCACTCCAGTTGTAGAAAAAAAATTTGGTCAGGAACATTTTTTGACAGAAGATCCTTTGGAAGCATTGGAAAATAAGATAATAAACGATGTAGATGTACTTATTGGATACACGACTGTCCAAGCTGCTGCTGATATCCCTAAAATGGAACAGTCAATCATACAACAGTCCAATCGATACCTTGAGCTGTTGGCAGAGTTGGGCAAAAACTAATTGTGAAAACAAATAACAACTAACAATTAAATTGCCAAATTTAGTTGCAACTAACAACTAAAATAATTAATTGTAATTGTAACATATCGCAATTAACAATTAATTAATTGTGCTTGTAAAACTTTGCAATTACAATTAAATTAATTGTGCTTGTAAAAAAATGCAATTACAATTGATTAAATGTTAATTGTTTGATACACGTTTACAATTACAGTTAACAATTAATAAATGTCAGTAACTGTAAAACAAAATGCAAACAATACAAGAGCATTCTCCTTAATATTCTCAAAGGTATGTAAAGCCTGGATTTAAGCCAGAACATTACGTAAAAGTGTAGACTATGGACTCCTGCCATATTTACATTCATCAAATACGTAGTTAAATTAAATATTAATTGTTTAAAACAATTAATTTAATTGCAAATAACATTTTAATTGCAATTGAATTAATTGTAAACCACAATTAACAGATTTAATTGCAATTGATTTTAATTGCATTTCAGAATTAAAAAATAATTTAATTAATTTAATTGCAATTAATTTAGTTGAAATAAAAATTGTAATTGTTTGCCTCTACAATTAAAAAAATAATTCAATTGTGCCCAACACTGGCTGTTGGTACCAAGGAAGATCCTAATGAAATGAATCCGGAAACAATTTTAGAAGTAT
Source organism: Noctua fimbriata (assembly GCA_905163415.1). NCBI lineage: Eukaryota > Metazoa > Arthropoda > Insecta > Lepidoptera > Noctuidae > Noctua > Noctua fimbriata. Next base: position 2,153,846 of record LR990937.1, read on the forward strand.
CGAAGAGGATACATGAATATTATTTCAAAGGGAATCTCCTAAAGGATGCAGATATGAAATACTTTGTAACTTATGCTACTTATGCGTATTATACCTACGACATAAACACATTCATTTCAAATTTGCCAAAGGTTGGTGATGGGCGAAGATACATGTACAAGTTTGCTTGTGTATCAGATAGACACGTCTACGCGAGACCAGGTCTGAAGTACGGGATCAAAGGAGCTGCCCATTTGGATGACCTGATGTATTTCTTTCATGCAAATACTCATAATTTGAAGGTTGAGAGAAATACCAAAGACTTTGAGTTGATTAATTTAGTGTGTGCAGTATTTACCAACTTCGCAAAATATGGGTGAGTGATTAGTCATTTTCGTATGTACCATTCTTTGTCTTTTTTATAAGTGGATAATTATCACCAAATCAAATTATCGGCTTACCACTGCCAATGCGAAACTCCAATTACCGAACATACGTTACGTATTAAATTTACCTTAAACTACTGCAAACTGACTGGATTTTTTTTCTATTACCAACAAAAAAGCTTTCGCAAATAAAGTATTATTTTTAACCTGCACTATCAATTTCTAGTTTAAATTATTTTTTACAGCAACCCAACGCCTGACTCCTCTCTTGGTACAATATGGCCTGAATACAACAACTCCACTAAAGCCTACGTGGAGATAGGAGACACCCTGACTGCGAAAACAGCACCTGACGCTGACGCACTGAATTTCTGGAAGAGCATCTTTGAATACGCTGGACTGGAATTTTAAGACATTAAACACTGTTTTAAGCTTTCACGGCTTACAACTAAACTTATACTGTCACTTTCGGGATATCAACCCACGATCAGGGCGCTTGCAACAGCGTCGAAATATCGGGACCTCGAAATAATGAACAATCACGGAAGATATCCCGTAAGTGACAGTATAAGTTTAAGACATACTTTTGTGAGACTGTAAGACTTAGTAAACACGTACCAGTTTATCATTCTAGAAATAAAATGATGTCATCTAGAGCAACGGTATTGTTAATCGCTGTATGTCATACTATAATTTTTCCATTACATATCTATTCATTAATCTAGATCGGATTTTGTTAACAATTTCAAGGGTTTTATTTTATTTGCACGAAAATCAAAGCCTAAACTCATTATAACATCAGCTATCTGCCAGTACAAGTCCCGTCAAGATCGGTCTAGCCGTTTCGGATATTAGCTGGAACAAACAGACAGACAAAATAGAAAACAAAAGTTTTTTTTTGTCTTAGTACCGTATATACTTTCAATTACATTCAGTAAAAATCTGTCTTTTGACGTAAGAAACAATAGTAGAAACAATTGTATTTACTTGTATAGATACATTTCGTAAGTTTTCCCGTTATGCCTAGTGGAGTTTGGTGCTTTTGACGTTTGATTGACATTGTCAGAAAGGGCTATAGGTAGACATTTGTGAAAATTGCCTGAGGAAAACATTGATATTAGAGACAGAGAACATGAAATTGAAATAAAACAGAGAAAAATGTTTTTAATATATATGAAATTGGTTTTATTTGACAGATAGTTTAATGCCATTTATTTTTTAACCTAATAGCTTAAAAAAATAGTGTTTTGCCCTCTATATTCTAACGGAAAATATGATTTTTAAAAAGTGCTCTTAGTAATAAAATATTCACAATAGATCATGAAACTAGCCTGACCTTATCTCCAAGGGTCTAGTAATTGGCAACACTTATCACAAAGCCCGTGAACCCATATTGACCTGCAAATACAATTTCAATATTTGCAAAGGATCTGTTTGTATAGCAGTAGGAGCGGATCCAGGATTAGAATTATGTGCCTAACTGATCAAATAGAAACCTTTGACCCTCTATGTCTTTACCTGGAATTATGGAACATCACACACATCTTTGTTAAGCTTAGGCCTGTTCGATCCTCGGACCACGAAGAGGGTTATTGGGTAGCTCGCAGTCTAGATTTGTGGTCGGTGTTCTCGCCCACTATTTTATAGGAAAACGACAAGCGAAATGGGAGTATAATACTATCGTTAACACTAAAAATGGGATTTTTATCATGTTTACGAGCAAACAAAAACACCCACCAGCAATAACTTTAGTTTATCCGTGTTCATGGTGCAACAGCACCGAAATATTGAGAACTCAAAATAAATAGTAACTATGGTATAAATCCCATTTTAGCGTTAATCATAGTGTTAGTGACCATGCCAGTTTAAAAAAATAATATTGGGAGTATAATATTCCTTGGTCTATCTCCTCGGCGGATTAAGATACCTATAAATAACGCTAAGCTAATATTTAGTAATACAGGAAAGAGGTCCACGAACATCTAGCGCGATGCAGTGACAATACTGTAAACAGGTCACAATCAGGTAGACTGAAATCCACAAAATGATTACTATGATACATCTATCAAATAATTATACATGCCACGTTCCAAACTATTGGCATTTTCTTAATAAATAAACCGTATCGTGATGGAAAACGCGGTCAAATGCCTTACCTGTTACTATTCAAGTGTCATAGGCGCTTAATACGCAATGGGAGACCGTCGTGTATTAAGCGCCTATGACACTACCATACAGATGATGATGCTGACCCGTAGTACAAAATAGAAAATAAATACAAAAGGACAATTTATTGTTATTTGATATAAGAAAGAAGCAAGAAATCTAAAGAATTGGAGGTTTACATTAGGCCTTGTCCTAACTCTAATACTAAAATAAGCTATCGTAGCGTGAATACGTGTTAAAATCAAAATAGAAGCAATTATTTTCAAGTAGGCCAGTTACAGGCACTTTTGAACTGTCGAAACAAAGACAAAAATGAAATGTAGCTAAGTCCCAGTTACAAGGAATAAAATCTGTGAAAGTACTGTATCTAAACATTCCAAAGCGTAGATCTCTATGGAGAAGAACGGGCAAGAAACACCATGGACAATTTTTAAATCAGAATATTGTTACAAAACCTTGGTTACATCATTCATGTTGAGATGGTTAAAAGTGTCCATAGAAGACAAAAAAGACAAGTCAAAAATAAATAATTAATTCAAATAACCCGTGGCAACTAAGAGATGACCAGTCACAACTGACAGCTCCCGTTCACGAACATGACGCATGTATCAGCACCATTCAACTCAACCATTTTGAAGGGAACTAAATGATCCGACTGTGTGTCGGATCATTTAGTTCCCTCAGCCACCATCAGCGAGACATTTGGGAGCATGACATACTCTTAACCGCCAGGGTACATATAAGTGCCGCGGCAAATCGCCGCTCAGCGGACAGACTTCCGGCGCGATCTCATGGTGACATGGAGAGAGCTACTGTCGCAACCCCGTGCAGGGCACGCCACCATAGTGGCGATAAGTCCCCTCTTTGAGGAGTGGCTAGAGAGGCGCCACGGCACCCTCACCTTCCGCCTGACGCAGGTCCTCACCGGACACGGTTGTTTCGGGAGGTTCCTGCACTGAATCGGGCGGGAGGAAACGATTATATACAATGTACAATCTTCAGCAGCTCCAACAATACTATTTAATGCTATCAATTTATGCGCCCCTGTCCTTGTGGAGCAGGACCGGCTGGCAGGACCTGTCTACTGTTACTGCCATAACAGTAAACTTATATGGCACCATAGGCTACAACGAAGCATCAATGTCAGAAGTCAATCAATGTCACGAGCTGGACTATGGGCCACTCGCTCTCACTGGGAGGATGCCACTGTACCCAATAGTGGGAATGGTTGATCTTCACGGTTAAGCCGCGCTTGCCAAGCTTGGTCCGCGCCCGAAAGTTTGACAACCAGTCTTACCTAGGGATATGGTATTACCCAGTACTAACTGGGTGGTGGAGGTCAGATAGGCAGTCGCTCCATGTAATATATTGGTATGCAGTTGCATCCGATTAGACTGGAGGCTAGGCAGATGATGAGTATAGAGCTTACTCAAAGACCCGAATGAACCAGTGTTGTCATGGTGCATGTTAGTTAATAAATAGCCTACGTTTATCACCTCGCCTTTAAACTTGCATGACTACACACGGTGTTTTGTTGCTTATATTAATAGCATCTTGTTTGTTATGGAACATATAGATTGTTATAACCTTGATACATTATATTCATAGCCACAAATATACAAACAAAAAGATAATTACTAGTTTTATTGCTGGTCCATCTATACAAATAAGTAAAATTAAAATGTCTGTTTTTAATTTCAAAATAACAGCTTTTACTGAATGCACAAGAGAGTATACGTACATATACGGTACTTGTAACAAAAACACATTTCTTTTTTAAATTTTGTCTGTCTGTCTGTTCCGGCTAACCTCCAAAATGGCCGGACCGATTTTGACGGGACTTTTACTGGCACAAAGTTAATGTTGTAGGGAGTAACTTAGGCAAAAAAAAAAAAACTTATGAAATTGTTAACAAAATCAGATTCAATAAAAAATTTGTAATAATTTCCCACTGACGAGGGTAACGGGCAACAGCTAGTCTATTAGATATAAATACGTGGTCCAAAGGTGTTGCTCGATCTTTTAGATAGACAAAAAAGATATAATATAATATTTACAAGATAATATTACGTAGGTAGTGATTTATATTCTAATTAATCTGATTTACGAGTTTATTGACAAACACTTCTAAATGCGATAGAAAATCCACTTTAGAAACTGGCAATCAAGGATTTGAATTTGAAAACAAAATACAACGCTTGAAGTTTACTTGTTTATTTTCAAGAACAGTCACAATGTGTTTTAATTAAGCATTTCCATGTTCTTTTGTCATATATTGCTCATTAGTATGAATAGGTAAAACAACTAATTAAGACAACAAATACAGCTGTTTCTTTAAATTATCATAAGCAATGACAGCTATTACATAGGTACTCAAATTAATGTCTACATACAAAAAATATAGTTCGTTACAGTTTTGTCTAGAGATAGATAATAAGTAAATGTAATGTGTCGAAGTTATTCATGGAGAAGAATGTGTATCTTTCTTTTCGTGTGGTTAGTGCCTAACCTGGTGTCAGAGTTTTTATGCCGCCCATGGGCCTCTGACTTGGCTTTACAAGCCGTCGAGAAATATCTCTCAGGAATGCTGTTTTCATTACGATGTTTTCCTTCATCGAAGCAAGTGATAATTATACAATACGCACATAAATCCGAAAAATCAGAGGAGCGTGTCTTGGGTCACTGCTGCAATGTTTATAATAACGATAAGCTAACTGGTAAATAAGGAATTTCATTTTTTTATAAACCCGTTGGGTTTAATATTATATTAGTCTTGAAGTTTGTTTTACTTGCTTAGTTTCTAGAACAGTCCCAATTTGATTTGAAACATTTCCATGGTCTCTTGTGATATCATTTTTCCGCAATTTACTCAGCCTGTAAAAACCTAAAAAGTTACCTATTGTTTAGTCATTATAATTTCACAGTTGGCAAAATATGAAGTATAGCAGTAGGTACAGCAGCTAATTAAGACAAAAGGCAGCTGTTTCTTAAAGTTTTAATTATCATGAGAAACAGTCAAAGATACAACAGCTTGTTACATATCCAAATATGGGTGAATGTGAACATGAACATGTAAGTTAATTCGTTAGTCTAGGCATAATAAGCTGCTGTAATATTGGATAAATTACAGTTTTATTAGTGGAGTTCAACACAGGTGTATTATACACATTAAATAGTTATTATATATGTAGAGAAGTGGTGACCCAGTGAAAACGGTAGAAAACGAGTTATATGAAGTTCTAGTGGTCGCAAGAGCGACTAATGAACATAAGGTCCTGGGTTCGATTCCCGGGACGGGCAAAGCATTCAAGCATCAAGCATCAAGAATTTTTCAGTACCAGCCACGGAGTCTAGATTTGTGCCCGGTTGATGGCAATAGGCCTCGCACCCCATAACATACGTCTTAAAAATAACTGGCGAAATGTGGGTGTACTTATATGTAGGTAAACTCTGTCTAACCCTTCGGGGATTACAAGGCGTGATGTTATGCCATGTAGGTCATAGTTTCAAACCCCAGCACTCTACTTTGTGCAAATTATATCATCACCACTGCTCATATACGGTGCTAGAAACCATTGTGAGGAAACCGGCAATAACCGGAAGACATGATTGTGACATCCACCAACGTGCCCAAACTGGGGCCACGTGGTAGTTACGAGCCAATCCCTGCCACAGAGAGGGGGTCGGTGGCCCATCATTATTTTTATGGATTTTAATACATTGCAGGACAAAAGCCTCAGGAACGAGTATTGACCACAACGTTCGTTAACTGCGCGTTTGGCCAGCACTGTTCTTCTGTAAACTTCATTTTGAATCGCCCTCAAATTGACAATATGGTAATGGAAAGCGAATTCAGTAGTTAAATTAACGGAGACATTTCCTCTCTAACGGATGATGTTTCATCATCATCTGCTTAGCCTTTTCCTAAATCTGTTGGGGTCGGCTTTCAGTCCAACCAGATACAGCTGATATGGACCAACTGCCTATCTGACCTCCACAACCCAATTACTGGGTAATATGATAACCCTTGGTAAGACTGGTTGTCAGACCTGTAACGACTGTCAAAGATCTATAAATGACAGCCGGGACCAACGGCTAAAAGGGCTTTTCGAGCCAGAGAGGAAACTCGGTATGTAATGGATGGTCACCCAACCACGGACCGACCTTCACAAACGCTACTTAACCTTGAAGATCGACCCGTGCGGCTGATATTATTACGCCACGAACTGAATGATGTTTCATGCACGTTATAAACCACTCATCTACACAAATATATATACAGGGTGAATTTTCCAAGTGGGCGAGGATGGCCAATTCCGAAACTATGAGGAAAAGCGAAAAATGCCCAAAGGAGTCTCAAGCCCGATTTTGATGAAAACTAAAACTGCATCATTATATTTTTGAAAAATCAATTTTCCTAGCCAGGAATCAAACCCATTGATTTTGGAAAAAAACACACACTGTATTATGACACCATTCGATAGTGTCACTAATAAGGATCCAATTCTGGGAAGTAATGACATACGGCATACTTAAAGAAAACATTAAATTTTATGTTTTTTACATATTTTAAATTAATTTTCTTGATTGAAGACACCCGCAGCGTAAACGATCTTCACGACATTCTGTTCTAATTTTAATTTTGTTGACTCTTCGCTACAGGCCACAGTAAAAGAAAAAAAAAATGTGATAGTGAGTTGGCGCCAATAGTGATTTTGTTCGACGTTTCGTTGATTACTACTAACTGTTATGTATTTTATCAAAATTGAACTCTTTCCTTTAGTTTGCCGTATGTCTCTATTTCCCAGAATTTGATCCTTATTAGTGACACTATCGAATGGTGTAATAATACAGTGTATATTTTTTTTATCGAAATCAATCGGTTCGATTCCTGGCTAAGAATATTGATTTTTTTTGAAAAATCTAATGATGCAATTTTAGTTTTCGTCAAAATTGGGCTCGAGACCCCTTTGCGCATTTTTCGCTATTCCTCATAGTTTCGGATTGGGCCGTCCACGCCCACTTTTAAAATTCGGCCTGTATATATATATATTATTTTTCTTTATTAATTCCTATACAAATTTAATACATTTTTATATTTTATATTTGGTAAATAATATTAAATAATAAATAAATAAATTAAGTCGTAAAAATCCAAATCGATGTTCCGCAATGGCTCAAAAACTGCTGCATAGATCCTCTTAAAAGGAGACAGGTAAGCTTTCGTACATTCTTGGGCCTGAATGTAAAAAGATTAAAGTGTTGTGATGATGAAAGTCTGCAAGATAGAGTATAGTCGGAAGCGAGCATGAGGTCCTCGGTTAGATTCCCGGGTCGGGCTGTTACTGAGTTACTGCACCAGGAAATTCTCAGTAGCAGCTACAAAGTGAATTTATGCCCGGTTGATGACAATAGGCTCGCGTCCTATTGGGTTTGAACTTAACTAGCGAAACGTGGGTGTGTGTACTATTAGGTACACCTCTGATTTAAACAATTGAAGTGATATCGACTGTCATCTATTCCACGAACCGTGGAGAACACGTACTATGACGTATGTTTAAGTTGTAACGATACACTAACGGAATGACTATTTAAAGACTGACATAACATAAAGGCTGTAAATAGACCCTTTTTTTTTTTTTTTTTTTTGGTATGGGAAATCATCAAATGACCCCCCCCGCTCTGGGCGGAGCGGAAGGGAGTGTCAGACTTGTACTGACTAAAACCCATCCATGTTCCTTCTTTGCCCTTTGTGTTCCAGGGCCGCGGTATCTCTTTCGAACAGTCCCGCAGCCATGGCAGGCATCGGCCCGTGCGGACCCCTACGTGGTTGCTGACATCTCTTTGAGGCGCGCGTGGAACACGAACGCGCCGTCGACACGGCCTGTCGTCATAAGACGGCTGGACGGCGAGCTAGCCCATAACTCGCCGTCCACAGGCCCGCGCCTACGGTGGCCGGGGGCCACCACGTGACCCCCGACGCCCAGGGCATCTCCCGCGGCGGCTGGGACGTGAGGCTCTTTCCTTCTCACGTTCCGCCACCTCCTTCACTAACATGACTGCTTCGCAGAAGGAGGTGACGGCTTCCCATTCCCTCTCGCTCCGGACCACGGCTTGAACCAGGGCCGGGCGCGAGAGGTCGCAGTCGCCGATCGCCACTACGAGGACACGGCGCTGCTCCGCCCAAGCGGGGCAGACCTCCACAGTGTGCTGCACCGTGTCCTCCGGACGATCCTCACAATGGAAACACCCGGGCGTTTCCACCCGCCCGATTCGGTGCAGGAACCTCCCGAAACAGTAAATAGACCCTTAACGCAGCCGAAAGGCACTTGTTCTCCCCATCTTTGCGATCATTTGTTTGTTTAGACGATACCTTCTAGTTACGGAGATATTGGGGGTCAAAGTTTCAACTTTATCAAAAGTTTTTTTTTTTAGATTTTTACTTTACACACCTCCACGACCCCCGTACTATTCAATCCATCCATCATTACAATGCTTTGAGTGCTTTTCATCGAGTCCTACCGTAAAACGTTTTTTTTCAACCCAAAAAAAAAAGTCGTTTCCCAGCAATATTTTTTGCATAAAGTTACTTAGTTTGATGTACAGAATGCTTGGTTGACGGCTATGTGAAGGGTCTGTTTACACCCTGTAGATAGATAGATCTATGATTCGTAGATCTGTGACAGTCGTTACGGACAGTCAGAAGTCAGAAAATTAAACAGGAAATCGTATTCAAGGAGTTTAGTGTTATCCAGTAACAGAGTTGTGGAAGTAAGACTACCTCATGTAAAATTCTGGAATTCAGGTGCATCTGCCCCCGTAGCATGACCACCGTAGACAAGGGTTTCATTGACGGAAGAATCGCCAAAATGACAAATTGTGTCGACACAATGACAGATTTCTTTGCACTATCTGTCATTTTGTCGATTTAGCATGACCACCGTAGACAAGGATTTCTTTGCCGGTTAGATTGGAAGTGAATTTGGAAAAGGTTAATCAGAATATAAGATGATGATCAGTAGTTGTTGAGTCCCTCTTTAACATGAATTCGTATATGATGTACGTATGGGTAAAGAGGTGGTACATAAACGTTAGTTTCGGTACAAATAGCAATAACGATTCTCATATGTAAGGAGACAGGCCATATCCACCACCACCACCCATGACCACCACCGTGTTTACCATTTCTGGTATGCGAAACGTATATAATAATATTTTAGTAAAATGAAATACATATGTATACATTATACCTAATGCTGTTTCATCACCTGTGTCACAATAGCCAGATAACTGAATGTCTCTAACATTCAGTTATCTGGCTATTGTGGCACTAATAGTAATAAATAACAGCTTATTGGGTGCATTATCTTTGTACGTCGACCAGCATAACCTTATCTTTGTTTGTTGTGGTGTATATGATACTGTTAACGTTCGAAATTGGTGAAAATTAAGATACACCGCTGTAAATCCAGTTGTCAATAATCACCTATTTCGATGGTGCAAGTCAGATTTTACATACACCACATACACAAACACCAGCTAATGTCAACATACACCAATGCATTGACTTTAATTTAAACCGTCCAAATCTCATCACAACGAAGAAAATGAACATAAACCAAGTTATCGTAGTGTACATAGACATGATAATGATAAGAATCACTAGTGACTGGCCAAAATGGTCACGACTCCAAATTTAAACAATTTATTTCAATTAGTCTATTAAAAAACACTTTTGAATGTCAAAATCACAAACAAAGAATATTTAACTTGGTGGTTGATCACAAGCACCTGTGTTTCTTAAAATATACTGCACTTCGGACATACACAGCAACATACATATAAGTGCACTTGTTTAAAGTGCTATTAGTGAGGCGGATCTTATTAGTGCTCATAATAAGATTCTATGTAAAAAGGAATCTTCCAAACAGCTCAACTTCATATAGCAGTAGTATAAATACGGGCTCTTGTTCGCTCCACAGCGGACGATTCGAATCGATTCGTGACGGCGATAAATGAAATTAATATATCAAACCTTGATAACGATAATTTGTTTTTATCAAATATTATTCTAATTAAATATCAGAATGATTTTGCATACCTATACGAGTATATATGGTAGTCGAGATTACTTAAGAAACTAATGTTCGAGACAGCAGGCTGGCTATTAAGTAACAAGAGGCAATAAATCTAGACAATTCGGATTTCAAGTTCTAGCAATTTTTTTTTGGTCATTTCGTAAACTATTTATATAAAGACAGCCGGATTTAGAGCCAGTCCTAAATAATTTGTCAAGGTAGTAAGTTGAGCAAGAAGAAGTTCTTGACGATGGTGCAAGTGAAAGTGAGTGAGGGGTTGCTGGAGGGCGAGCTGGTGCACAACGAGTACGGCGGCAAGTACTGCAGCTTCAAGGGCATCCCGTACGCACAACCTCCCCTAGGAGACCTAAGGTTTAAGGTAAGAGAGTTCAAATTCATGTAAATACATAGTCCCATTACCCAATGGCACATGAGTTCAAAAGTGCCTTAATTTTTTTGTTTGCGTACATCAATCAATATTTTGCTTAAACTGTTGTAATTTTTTTCAATCTTTTTTGCGTTTTATACCACATTTTAATCTTTTCAACATGCTTCGAATTATGCAAATACCTTTGAAAAATAAAATTACCTGATACTAAGAAGAAATAATACACAACCATCTTTATTTTTCACCAAAAATACTGGTTTCTATATTGAGAAATCTTTCAGAACGTTTTCCATGTTTTTTTTCAGGCTCCCCAACCAATTAAACCATGGCAAGGCATACGCAAGGCAAACGAATTTGGTCCAGTCTGCCATCAATACAACTCAACAAACCCTGGTTTTGGAAACATGAGTGAGGACTGCTTGTACATCAACGTTTATACACCAGAAGTAAAGCCTATCCAGCCGCTTGCTGTCATGGTTTGGATTCATGGAGGGGGATTCATCTGGGGTAGTGGTAATGATGACCTTTACGGCCCAGAATACCTCATCAGACATGGAGTGGTTCTGGTCACGTTTAACTACAGACTAGAAGTTCTAGGTTTCCTTTGCCTTGACACTGAAGAGGTACCTGGTAACGCTGGCATGAAGGACCAAGTATTAGCACTCAAATGGGTGAAGAAAAATATTGCCAACTTTGGAGGAAATCCTGAAAACATAACGATTTTTGGCGAAAGTGCTGGAGCCGGCAGTGTGTCCTACCATTTAGTATCACCGATGTCTAAGGGCCTCTTTAATCGAGCAATACCTCAGAGTGGAGCACTTACATGCTTTTGGGCACAAGCGTTCGAACCACGAGAAAAAGCATTGCTTTTAGCCAAACAATTAGGATTCGAGTCAGAAGACGACAAAGAGCTCTACGAATTCTTCAAAAATCAACCTCTCGAGGCTCTTGTCAATTTGAATCTACAGGTTACACTAGCACAAAAATCGTATGAAATCCATTTTGGCCCAACAAGTGAGAAAGATTTTGGAAAAGAACGGTTCTTCTATGGTGATGTCGCTGACGCAATAAAAAACAAAACACATGAAGGTGTGGATATTATGATCGGGTACACCCAAGACGAAGGATTGATATCATTAGCCATCGGTGGTCCTTTGGAAGACATAGTTGCTAAAGCCAAACGTTATCGTGAAGTATTTGCTCCAAAGATTATCCAGAACAACTGTAATATAGCCGATCAACTTAAAGCTGCAAGGAAGATACGGAAATTCTATTTCAAAGATGATGATGTATCAATGAAAAATTATGTCCAAATGATAAAGTTCTTGAGTAGCGACATGTTTGCACATGGAGTGATGCTCTCAGCGAAATTGAATTCAAAAAAGAATAAAGTGTACTTTTACAAGTTTACTTGTCATTCTGAGAGGAACTGTTTCAACCGTGTGTTTGGAGTCGAACATCTCACTAAAGATATGCCCGTAGTGTCTCATTGTGATGATCTGGCATATCTCTTCCCTGTTCAACTGTTCAGTAAGAAAGTCGATAAAACATCAGAGACTTTCAAATTGATTGATAACGTTACTAAACTCTGGACGAATTTCGCCAAATACGGGTTAGTAACAACTTATTTTTTGTATCTACACATACATATACGCATGCATTTTTTCATGGCGGTAGGCAGACTCTATGAAACGCCATCTACTACGATTTATGTATCTTATTGAAGATTTCGAAATTATCATCATAGCAATAGAAAATTACTCGTTACAAGGATTCGTGAGAACGATTTTCATGAATAGCAGTTTAGGCCAGAAAAACCACACTAATCTTGATATAATCGTAATCATTGTTAGTTTAGCAAACATAATTTCTCATTCTGACGCAATGTTATGAACATATCAATTAAACTATGTAAATTGTTTCTAGAAACCCAACTCCAGATGACAGCCTTGGAGTGAAATGGAAGCCATACACTTTGTCGACACAGGATTACTTGGACATTGGCAATCAGCTCGTTGCCGGCCAATCACCGGACAAGGAAGAAAACGACTTGTGGGAGAGTGTGTTTCAGGAGTATTTGCCTAAATATAGTGCGAGTCAATGAACAGGCTCTTGTTATTTTTCAGCATTTCTTTGGATACATACAAACAATATCAAATCTTAGTCATAGCATCGTACCGAAATCAAAAGTTAACAAACCAGTGTACCGTAATTTGCGCTGTTCTGTGGTTTACAGACTAAAAGATAACACTTGGTCGAAAACCACGTTATTTCGTATAAATTCAGCTTGAATAATAAACTAACCACAGAAAATAGTCTTCTAAGAATACGTTATTTTAAATTAAATTGACAGTGTGTCCGCGTTGTACTTCTAAAAGAACGCAACGGACTTTGATGCGGTTTTTATTGTAATTTGTTGAATTTATCTCTGTAGATTTATGTGAATATTAAACTTACATCTATACTAATATTATAAAGAGGAAAGATTTTTTTGTTTGTTTGTTTGTACCGAATAAGCTCAGAAACTACTGGACCAATTTTCACAATTTTTTAGCCAATCTGAATTATCAGGAAATAATATAGTTTATAAATTATATGTTTATCTTGCAAATTATGCCGAACTATTCCAATTTTTGCGGACAAAGTCGTGGGTATAGTGCTAGTTTATAATAAAGAGAGTCGACATTTTTTCAACTAGTAAAATCCGTGCAACGCAAAAGTGGATCGCTAGTTTTCATTTATAAAACACCGAGCTATCTATACTGCCGCTGTAACATTTTCACGTGTGTACCAAACTCATGTTTCACTCAGATATAGTCCAGTATTTAGTTTTGTTTGACACGTAACACCTCGCCAATTAGTCCTTTGACCGATTCTATTTATATTGATGTACTGCATGACGGGAAATTCACTGTTTGGCCCGCGCTACAAATTAGCGTGTCGGTAAAAAATCTAGTACTCGTCTGGCTAACTGGTTTCTAGATTTAGTAGATTTATTACGTCGTAAACAACATTATTGCAGTCTTTCGAGGTACCAAATGTTAGTTGTAATAGGTAGTAGAGCAAGTCCGCTCAAGCTTGAAAGATTTATTGGTAGAACTCGAGATTAAGATACCTACCTATAGAGTTGAAATAGGTCGATTACTTCTTAGGGAAGAACAGCCTTTTAGATTTTTTTTTTTTGGTAAATTATTTATAGTAAGAAAGTATTATTTTCAGCAACGAGAACAGGCCACTAAAATAACTATAAACTATTTTAGAGTGGTCGTTCTTGTTACTTATATGATTATGTCTCCACATTTTTATTACAAAACATACGCATCAATTTTATGAGTACAATTAGCACAAAAAAGAACGAAGCACACTGCCACTTGCATACTGCCTCTCCAAAAAAGCGTAAACTTTAAACCTGCCCATTTGATCAAATATCCATAAAACAGTGTAAGTAAGAACAAACGTTTTCTACAGATTTTAGAGGCTTAAACGTGTAAAATAAGCCTTGACGTCTGGATTTGTACCCGATAGATGCCAAAAGGCTCACCCATTACTTGGACTTAAAACATGTAGGTGTACTCTAGGTACACTTCTGCCTAAGTCTTCGGGCATTCAACGCGTGATGTTATGTTGTATAGGTATTTAAATCTGTCGGCAGCCCCTCAGGGCCCGTCGCCATTGTCACTTATTTGTGTCGGGAATTGAAACGACCGTCGCTTAATAACCAAAAAAACTGCTCCGGGGCTGTTATGTATGACATTTTTTTACAATATACTTGTGCGTTGGCGTTGTTGGAGCCTACCCAGGCCCTAGATTCAAGGTATACAACAAATATCATACGTAAAGTATCTCCTTGCAGTTATCTCAAATCGTACCACAGAATGTAGAGAATATTAATAATCTTGTAACCAAAATATTGAGGACCAACCAATAAGTATTCAATATTTTTTTTCTTGTCTCATATCAATATTATTTACATAATTGATTATAAAAAAGAAATAACGAAAGATTGTTTTATCGGTCTCACAGAACAACGGTTTATAATAAACTAAAAAATAGCGTCAAAAAGCTCCTCAACATGTCCTCCTCCCCCGGTACTTTCCCCAAGAGACTAGCGGCGCGCGGCGTTTGCACGTTCGTTGTATGGCAATGCTTAGCCTCCGGCCAAGATAGCCAGCCCTTGGGTGACAGGAAGTGTCAGGTTAATTGGTTTAGGTTATTTTAATCTTCTAAGCGGTTCAAATCGTTAGTACAGGATCAAAAATCTTTAATTTTCAGTCATTAATAGAAAAAGAGCGTGAGCGAGATTTACCTAGGTATATTTACAGCTTATTCAAACTTGCTAATGCATGCAAAACACTATCTCAGTTACTTTATCTACATTCCTCTAGAATAGCCATTAAAATCGTTTACCTACAAAGGCTAACACAGAAAATAGTCCCCGAAATTCTATGTGCAAGATAATAATAATAGACTACAAGTGAAGTCCATAAATTATTCATCAGAAACCTTTGAGACGGTGCACGATACCGTCTGAAGCAAAGCGTTTTAAATTTAAAGCGGCTATGATTCTAGCTGAGATTTTGTGACGATAATTCTTGCAGGACATCGGGTTTGAGAGAAGAATGGATGGGAATTGAAGCAAAAGCATAGTTGAAAGATTCTAAAACAGTTATAGGCAGTTATCCTGAATTCACTGAACTGATATTGTTTTGAGAGTATCGTAAGCAGGAAACAAGCTAGACTTAGTAGGAACTACATATACAGTCATATCTGATAATCACCTAGAGTTTCTTTCAACGTAATTTCGGAAAAAGTTCATATTTATATGTACACATAGTTATACTCTAAGGAGTACACGACCCTGTTAGGGCGCAGCAAGATGACTTAAAACTAATAATATTGCAGAGTGTGAGTATCTAATATCACTTAGATTAGGAACTTTCACAATTAAAATATTATACATATAAATTAAACATATATCCAATCCAATAGTGCGCAACTATACGGTGTTGATTGATTGATCGATCAGAATCATTCTGAAGGCATCGTAACGAAAAATAGGTTGGGATTATAATTATATAGAGGTTTTGCCAACCTCTATAAATCAGCAAATTTTAGTTCCTCCTGTAAGCATCCCAGAAAGGTTCGTCGTGAATCCACTAATCATTTCGATCGAAAACTTTCTCTAATTCCTAATTCCAATCTAATGCCACAACAATGGTTTTCAAAACCCAACGACCAAAATGCTATAGCTTTTTAAACCCACACACTTCAAAAGCACTAAAAGAGCAAAAAGTATAACAAAAAACCCCAATCTATTTGGTTAACACCCACTTTAATTTGTACACATCGCTACGGTCTAGCAGTATCTTTAGTCGTAAACCGGTAATATCGCGGCAGCATAATAACTTGGGGTGGCAGAACAATTTACTCTGTTTACACTGTAAACGAGTATCGGGGTGATGGGGGAAGGGAGATGGATAAACCGGCGACATTCTAGCTTAATAGACGGTAGACGGATGGCCTTAAATCTTCAGCACTAAATTAAACAGCGTTTAATGAAAAATGTGGCAACTTTTTTGTTCGGAAATAGCCACAGCTTTTGAATATACACAATCTACTAAGAATTCAATAATTGGTGGTTCAGGGCCAGGTGGGGAGATACCGCGGCCCTGGAACACAAAGGCCAAAGAAGGGACATGGATGGGTTTGACACTCAGAGCCAGAAGGTCATTTGATGATTTCAAATCCTAAAAAAAAAAAAAGGCCAGGTGGGGGGCGAGAGGTCATGCGACCGATCACCAACTCGCTGGACTGACCTGATCAAGAAAGCCACTGACTCCACTATGGTCCAGTGTACACGCAACGTCTCCAACCGGCAGAAAGCACGTCGCTAAAGGAGCAATCCTCGGGGAAGTCGGCAACCCACCGAACATCTCCATGTACTCGTCTGCTCAATCACGACTAAGAGGAGAGAGACTAAGAATTAGGATGGAGGTGTACTATGAGTATTAAGTACGCATGGCGACCAATTAAGCTATACATAACCAGTTTATGCTGATCTCTCGTTGTAAGGAAAATCTATACCAACCGTGGCCATGTTATACTGGAAATGTATAGTTTGATGTGTTGCCGTGTGGACAACTCTTTGTTAAGTAATTCTCAAGGGTCCTAATGGCGTTAAATAGCGGATAAAAATTTGTATGGATGTCATTCTTGCTCATGGGAAAACCCATCGAACAGAAGGCTTGTAAAAATTCAAGTTTGTGTAATATTTATGTCATTACAACGAATATCATGATGTCATCATGATTATTTTAAGTATGTTTTCTAGTGAAACCAAAGCCTGCTAGGAATACCACCAATAAATCAGATTAATAGGTTTTTTGTTTTGATGAGAGGCTCATGTTTCACCACTAATGCCTAATGGCTTCGCCGCAGTCGGGTACCTAATTAAAAATAAAGAATATTTTTTTATATATTTAGCTATTCATAGCAAATTAATAAGTTGTTTGTAATACTACGCTCATGCATCCACGTGTATTTCTTCACATAGTTCTCATTGCGTGTGTCCCCAACTCCAGCGAACAGAATCAATCAAATACCTGGGAGTTATTCTAGATAGCACTCTCAGCTTTCACCAACACATAAATGCTCTTTCCTCTAGAATCCGGAAATTAATATTTGTTTTTAAAACTCTTCGTCATGTTGCGGACACTGGCGTAATGATAACAGTTTATTTTGCGTTGTGCCAATCGCTGATCTCCTATTGCATAACGGTATGGGGTGGTGCGACAAAAACGTCAATGCTCCGGATCGAACGTTCGCAAAGGGCCGTTTTAAAGGTCAGTAATTTCTTGCCTTTCTTATTTCTCACTAAAGAACTCTATAAGCGAATTGAAGTTTTAACTGTACGTCAACTGTTCATTTTAAATACCATAATGCGCAGACATTCTTCTCTTCCGTATGATCCTAGTCTTTTTGATGGAAAGCGACGTAAACACGCAGTTTGTCCTACTACGCAGTTCCACACCGCTTTCTCCCGCCGCCAGTTTGGTTTTCTTGCAAACTATTTGTACAACAAAATTAATAGAAGTTTGTCAATTTATTCACTACCAAATAAGCATTGCAAGATTAAAGTCTCAACCTGGTTGCAAAAATTAGACTATGACTCTACAGAGCAGTTACTTCTCGTACCCTCGTAATATTTAATAATAATTTACTAGTTCAAGACTGTATCACCCGACACATTACGCTCACACCATCATCCAACCTCTCCTCACACACTTCATTTACACACATCACCTACTCACATCACATACACACTTGACTGGACACTTTACCTACTTCACACATATTACACTACACCATTTCTAATTTTCATTTTTTTTTACGTTAATTAAGTTTGAATTGTCTGCTTTTTTCCCTTATGCAATTAACCAGTTGTCTGAGTTACATTAGCTATTGTATTGTATTAAACTACATTTAATTCGAGGTGAGAGCCTGGGGATCCGTCACACAGTGTATCCTAGTATGGACGCCAGTCTCTCACAAAGGAGCATATACTATGCATTTTGTTAAAATGTTATTCTTACAATTATATTTATTATAACTATGTGATGTGAACCTTTGTGAAGAGAGAAAATAAAGATATTGTATTGTATTGTATTGTATTGTACTATCACTGCATGCTTTTTTTAATGAAAAATAACTGAATTTCATAAAACCGAGCAACTTTTTTGTTTTTTTTTGCTAATTTAAAAATAAGCACTTTAAAACAATTATTATTGCTACATGTATATTTCAATGATTCATTATTTACTTAAATAATAAATATACGCAGACTGTGAATACAAATAGTAGTTTATTTACATAAGTGAATCAACATTTGAATAAAGGATATTATTATCGTTATCCTAAAGTTATGCGTATCTTTATTATCATTATTCAATACTATGTTTGCCCGCGACCTTACTCGCTTTATGGCCTTAAATAATCACGCGGGAACATCCAGATGTTATTTTTTAATATAGCCAATTGACATAACGTAGCTTCCCATTGGTTAAGGCATTACCCAAATCAGATAAGTAGTTCCGAAGATACCCTCTACATCCAAACTCAATATCAGTTTAGATTGTGTAGATTATTGTCTATTTATCTCACAATGAAATATATTCGCTGACGAAGTCGATTCTAAATTACACAGAGATATTTACTAACTAGTAGGTACTATCGACATTTTGAATACAAGCATTTCAACCGTTCTTTATATTTCAAAAGCAACAGACGAGTTCCATTCCCAAATTGGAGGTCCTTAACCAATTCTAGAATTTTTACTTTTATCTCGAAGTAGCGTTACACAAAGAACTCTTGAGTAAATCAAATCCTACAATACAACCAGATATTGTGACAAAGCAATACGATTCTTTGTCTACAATGTCGAATACATTCCCGTACGCGCGAGGGAGCATGAGAAAATTGGCGATATAGAAACAGAATCTCTAAGTCCTATAACTCGACTGGACTGGACAGGTAGGAGAACAATTTCCGTGATTCGTGAGAATACGGACTTGTGTTTAAGGAGGAAGAAATTTAAATTCAAGACATGCAAAATTTTCTTACGCTTTTTACAATTTGCCGGTTAGTGTCAGGCTCTATGTTAACTATTTCATGAAAAAAACATTGACTATTGACTATTTCATGTAGAGGGTTGTTGATGATTTAAATTATTAAAACACTGTAAAGCCATGTTAGCTAGGGTCGCTAATCATATATTAATCAACATACAACCTGAAACTGACCTGAAAATTGCACAAAACATAAGATTAAACGTAAAGTAATTTCGCGGGCTACCCTGAGACAGTTTGCGATTTGCTTTAGTTTACGTATTTGGCGGACTGCGATACTTATAACGATTAAAGTGTCTAGGTGCCTATTTGTACGATTAAAAATTTTATTTTTGAATATTTATAGTTGATACTTTATCAAACTTATTTTTGTTTTGGGAATTTTATTTCAGACATAAATTAAAATTCGTTCCGTATGGTGTCCGGACGTAAAGAATAGCACCATCCCATGTCTTCCCGTGGGTGTCGTAAGAGGCGACTAAGGGACTTACCAGAGAATGGGCAGCAGCGTTCTCTGATTTTACAACAACCATACTGCGATCGCCAACCCGCCTGCCAAGCGTGGCGATTATGGCAAAACCCCCCTAAATGACGAGCACATTAAAAAAATGGCCCCTAGTACCCGGCAGCCCGTCTACCCTCGACCATGGTAGCGGTCGAGGTTACGGCGTGGCAAGGGGTGCTAAGAATCTCCGGACGGGATCAGGCTGCCAATACCGACGACTTGACCTGGCAACATATAACACGCGTACACTCCGGACCGACGAGAAGATAACGGAACTCGAAGAGGAATTGAGCAGGCTGCGATGGAGTATTGTGGGATTATCTGAAGTCCGAAGAGAGGGTGAGGACACGATAATCCTGAAATCCGGCAACCTGCTCTATTTCCGAGAGGGTGACCGGCAGTCCCAGGGTGGTGTTGGGTTTATCGTCCACAAGTCCCTCGTGAATAACGTGGTGAAGATCGAGAGTGTGTCGACCAGGGTGGCGTACCTTATACTCAGAATATCCTCAAGATATTTGCTGAAGGTCATACAGGTCTACGCCCCGACCTCGGCACACCCCGACGACGAAGTGGAGACCATGTATGAGGATATTTCCAAAGCCCTGCATGGTTTCAAAACTCACTTCACCGTTGTCATGGGGGACTTCAATGCGAAACTGGGCAAACGAGATGGAGATGAGCTGCAGGTGGGGCAATTTGGGTTTGGAAGTCGGAACCACCGGGGTCACCAACTGGCTAGTTTTATGGAGAAGGAGGGCCTCTATATGATGAACTCCTTCTTCAAAAAGCGCGAGCACAGGAAGTGGACCTGGCAGAGTCCCGATGGTGCAACTAAAAATGAGATTGACTTCATCATGTCAACCAAGAAGCAGATGTTCAATGATGTCTCTGTGATCAATTCGGTGAAAACCGGGAGCGATCACCGCATGGTAAGAGGCACATTGAACATCAATATAAAGCTTGAAAGGTCTCGACTGATGAAGTCTACGCTCCGTCCAGCACAGATCCAGATCCAAAACCCCGAGAGCTTTCAGCTTGAACTCCAGAATCGTTTCGAGTGCCTAGGAAGCTCAGTGGACGAATACAACGATGGGTTCGTGGAAACTGTCCACACGACTGGGTCTAAGTTTTTCAAGACACGTCGTGCACACAACAAAAAACTCTCTGATCATACTCTCGAGCTCATGAAGGAGCGGCGTGAGATGATCCTGCAGTCTTCAGATGAGGTGTGGAAATACCGGCAGCTCAATAGACGGATCTCTAAATCCTTGAAGAGCGACCTCCGCCGCTTTAATACCGAGCGTATTAAAGACGCTATTGAGCGGAATAAAGGCTCCAAGGTATTTTCAAGAGATCTGGCTATTGGGCAGAGCCAGCTAACGAAACTGAAGACCGACGATGGCAGGATCGTATCCGCCAAACCGGAGCTGCTGAGGGAGATCGAGAGTTTTTATGGGCAGTTGTACACTTCAACTAGAAATCCTGTTGCAATTCTAGCTAACGACCCAAGAGCTAGACTGACCCGACACTATACCGAAGACATTCCGGATGTCAGCCTGTACGAGATTAGGATGGCTCTTAAACAGCTTAAGAACAACAAGGCACCGGGTGATGACGGAATTACGGCCGAACTCCTGAAGGCGGGTGGAAAACCGGTACTTAAGGCCCTTCAGAAGCTGTTTGATTCCGTCATACTCGAGGGAAAAACGCCGCAGGCATGGTGCAGGGGTGTGGTGGTACTCTTCTTCAAAAAGGGCGACAATGCCCGGCTGAAGAACTATAGGCCCATCACACTTCTAAGCCATGTCTACAAGTTGTTCTCAAGAGTCATCACGAATCGTCTCGCGCGCAGGTTTGACGATTTTCAGCCTCCCGAACAAGCCGGATTCCGAAAAGGCTTTAGCACCGTAGACCACATACATACGCTGCGGCAGGTTATACAGAAGACCGAAGAGTATAACCTGCCTCTCTGCTTGGCGTTTGTGGACTATGAGAAAGCCTTCGATTCGATCGAGACTTGGGCTGTACTGCAGTCTCTCCAACGGTGCCAAATCGACTATCGGTACATCGAGGTGTTGAAGTGTTTGTACAAAAACGCCACCATGTCAGTCCGACTTCAGGACCAGACCTCAGAACCTATCCTTCTGCAGCGAGGTGTAAGACAGGGAGACGTCATATCTCCGAAACTGTTCACCGCTGCACTGGAGGATATCTTCAAGGTTCTGGACTGGAGAGGGCTAGGCATCAACGTCAATGGCGAGTACATCTCTCACCTTCGGTTTGCCGACGATATAGTGGTCATGGCTGAGACCATGGAGGACCTCAGTACAATGCTCGATGACCTTAGTAGAGCTTCCGAAAAAGTGGGTCTTAAAATGAACATGGACAAAACCAAAATCATGTTGAATACCCATGTAACACCCACTCCTATCAAGATCAGAGACTCTACACTCGAAGTTGTAGACGATTATGTCTACCTTGGACAAACGATCCAGTTAGGTAGGTCTAACTTCGAGAAAGAGGTCAATCGTCGAATCCGACTCGGCTGGGCAGCGTTCGGGAAGTTGCGTGGTATCTTCTCGTCCAACTTACCGCAGTGTCTCAAGACGAAAGTCTATGACCAGTGTGTGTTGCCAGTGATTACTTACGGGACCGAAACATGGTCGCTCACAATGGGCCTTATCAGAAGGCTTAAAGTCACCCAAAGGGCAATGGAGAGGGCTATGCTCGGAGTTTCCTTGCGTGATCGAATCAGAAATGAGGACATCCGCAAGAGAACCAAGGTAACCGACGTAGCCCGAAGAATAGCCAAACTGAAGTGGCAGTGGGCAGGGCACATTGCTCGCAGAACGGATGGCCGATGGGGCCGAAAAGTTCTGGAGTGGCGACCGCGAACCGGAAGACGCTGCGTTGGAAGGCCTCCCACTAGGTGGACCGATGACCTGGTGAAGGTTGCAGGGATCCGCTGGATGCGAGTCGCACGGGACCGGTCAATGTGGCGACACTTGGGGGAGGCCTATGTCCAGCAGTGGACGTCTTTCGGCTGAAATGATGAATGATGATGATGATAAATTAAAATAACCTATATTAACTAACTAACTTAAAAATAAACTTAAAAAATGGCGTCAAAAAACTCCTCCTCAACGTAGTCAACTGGTAATGTACCCAAAAGAATGGCGGCGTTGCCACGTTGTATGGCAACGCTAAGCCTTTGGCCAAGGTAAAAGCCAGCCCTTGGGTCACGGGAAGAGTCAACTAAACATTATTTTTGTTTTTCAGTCATTTGTCCTTCAGTTTTACCTTTACAAAAAAATATCAAAACATTATTAACGAATTACTTACTTTTGAAGTTGATTGAACATTTAATTTTAGATGGTAGGAAAACATTTTTTTCTATTCAAAATAAAAAAGTTATTGGTACTAATTAATGACACAATTGCTTTTGTAATTACTTTAGTTTGTTTGGCACGAAAACAATTAACTTATAGTACACGCAAAGGTCTTAATTTACGAAAATTACTATTATAAACTTATGAAATTGTAATTAAATTCATGATTGACTTGTAGTCTCGGTGTGTAAGACGACATTTCAGAAGATTGAGTAATTACTAAAAGTACTGTTATAACTATTAATTATAAGTATACAGAATAAACTAAAACTGGCGATAGCGACAGCCAATATAACCTTAACAGAACGATTGTTACTCGTAGCGAACAAATTGTATGTAATAAAAATAATAAGTTCTCAGGAGGTCATGGCTAAATAATAATAGCCACACGCTTTAATCTCCAAGGTTAAGTAATGCTTGCCTAGGTCGGTCCGTGGATGGGTGGTCATCATTATGTTACAGTCAAAACTGTTAATCGGTCTGAAACACTTTTGACTGGTGTCAGTCAAAATCCTTATTTTCGTTCCTCGTTTTCTCCATTTAAAATATGTTGTTGCTGAACGTTGTAATTACCTAGTCCTAGAATTACTACAACATAATGTTTCGCAAAGTTTTATTGTGTAACGTAGTTTTCACCGGTCGAAAGTAGTTTTGACTGATTAACAGTTTTGACTGTGACAATTACAGACCGAGTTTCCTCCGAACGTCCGAAAGCGTGATAAGTCGTTGGTCTCGGCTCTCATTTGTAGATCTTTAACAGTCGTTACGAATAGTCAGAAGCCCGTAATTCTGACAACCAGTCTTACCAAAGGGTGTCGTATTACCCTGTTACTGCGTTGTGGAGTTCAGATATTCAGCTGCATCTGGTTAGACTGGAAGCTTACCCCAACATAGTTTGGGAAAAGACCAGCAGACGATTATGATGAATAAGTTTTCAGTATAAAATACTACCTACCTTCTCTTTGACTACAATGCTCTATGTTCCTACTGTCCATTCCATAGTTAAAATCTATATCTATGGTCTATCCTATGTTGTACTTGATTTAATCTGCTGATAAACAAAAAAAAAAACAAGTGACAATTCCCGATTTTATATCACAAATGCTCTAAGTCATGTCATTGACTTAGGTCATTAAAAACTTCCACAACATCTCGATCCTAACATACTCTTCCACCTTATGCTTAGTCCACGTTAAGCACGCCGGTTGTGAGAACTACGGACCTGAACTTTATGAAGAACATCACCATCGCCATACTTATAGCGCGTGCCTGCGGTTCCACTCACATCTGCCATTTCAATACTTTTTGTCTTCTTCTTCCTCACGACAACATTCCAGAACATTATAAAGTAAATAACGCAGTACCACCACAACTACCAGCTAAAGTATTTTATAAGGCTTGCATAACAGTAAAGGAAGCTCCAAATCCCAAGAGTCACTCTCATAAGTAGGGTGACCACCTATCCAGATTTGTCCGGATATATCCGGCTTCTTGGTCCCCCTTCCGGTCTTTGTCCGGAATTTATCCGGAATATTCGTGAAAATTTTTCCAGTTTATATTTTTTGTAACAAAAAATCGTTTTTTTTTTTAAATAAAAACGCGAAAATTATATCTGAATAGCAAAATACTCGAAAGTAAACTGCCCGTGCTTTTTGCAAAAATCCATAATTTTGTCCGGACTTATAAATTTGAACCCCTACCAACCCTACCCATAAGCCGCAAGAGCAGGTACATCGTAAACCATGTGATATTACGTCACAACACACCACGCGCCTTTTGACGACTACCCTCTATATTAAAAGTGTAAAACTGAAATATTCTAACATTGTTCCGGAGGTAATATTTTGTGCGGTAAATAAAGCAAGCTTGTTTACTTTGCTGTCATGTTGGAAAGTAATAGGTTTTAAAAGTTCGGTGTTTCTGAGTGACTTAAATACAGAGTAGATATTTTCTGATATTGCACCTCCCACCTCATTAATTAAACATCAAAACTCAAATTGATTTATATCACAGAAACCTCTAGTTGCACTTGTAACAAACGTCTGCATCTAGTGCATGGTTCGAATTGCTCGTTTCCTATGGAGAAGAACTGGCAAGAAACCCCACGGTTACTCTCAAAGCCTCGGAAGACGTGTGTTGCTGGTAGTAGGATCAAATGGTGAAATATCAAGGAGAAGGTCTTGAAACCTTGACGTGATCACTAACCTCAGCTCATAAAACGTCGCAAAAAGTCTGTTATTGCTTAGGAAACTCACCGTTATTCGTTCTGCAGAAAGAGAAGTTGATTGAGACCTGAAACCAATGTAAAATTTAATTCATTAACTTTACTTGCATTTAGATAATTCTAGAGAAACGTAAAAAATAACAAGTGGTCTCATACATTTCGTCTGAAAGGCAAGAGATGGCGGGATGAATTGATATCCTATACTAAGAACCTGGCCTTAGCAGGCTTAAACAGGAACAAGTATAACGAGAGAAGATAAACCTTTCAGTAATAGTAAAAAATCGTCACAATATAATAATTTTCTGTGGCGCTCTCAGAAATCGGCAAATTACTTGGAATCATAAATAGTACGGTGCTCAAGTACTTCCTGATTAAATCTATCACAAACATAATGATACAGCAGTTACAAATAACGGGCTATAATACACCCTCGATCACATAAGTAAGTACATAAATATACGATGAACAAAAGAATCAAAGCACCAACACGCCGCGCCGCATGCCGTCAACAACCAACAAATTAATTTATAGTGGTCGGGGACCGCCCAGTGCTAATCATGTTTTAAATTGACAACAACGTGTGTTTTTTAAAAGCTATAGATATAGTCGAACTTGTAATTACTTTATCACTTTTTGTAACAGTTTAAATTGTACTTAATTAAAACTTCGCTAAATTTCAAACTATCTCAAGTAGTGATTGTTTTCAAAGCGTTTCTTATTTCTGCAAGAATTTTCAACAGGATTGACATATTTAATCACTCTGTATAATAGTGCAACTGATAACTTCCTAATGATAATATTAGATAATCCACTCCTGTTTTCTTCTGTAGGAGTCCGGTGGAGCTCATGGCTAATAATAATAGCCGCTCGGGTCGATCTTCAGGTTAGCCGCGCTTGCCTAGGTTAGTTCCTGGATGGGTGACCAGCCATATGTAATGGCTGGCCGAGTTCGAAATTCTGACAACCAGTGGATAACCAAGGGATATCGTATTACCCAGTACTAACTGTGTTTTGGAGGTCAGATAAGCAGTCGCTCCATATAAAATACTGCTATTCAGCTGCATCCGATTAGACTGGAAGCCGACCCCAACATAGTTGGGAAAAGGCTAGGCAGATGATTATCCTGTTTTCGTCTGTACGCCTATTATTACAACTTAAACAAACAACTTTGAGCACAATGTAGACGCTAATTTCAGAATGACGTAACTCAGAAGTAGATGAAAATGTCATGAAAACCATTCACTTGTAAACAAAACCTAAACTAAACTGTATTTTAATGGAGTTAAGATTCCTAATGGCAAAGCAAGTAATATAGCGACTAATTCTAGAGGACGATGTAATGTATGTCACTTACGGATGTCCCATTGTTTTGTGAACTTCAATGTTTAAACAACCTTGGTGTTATGTCGTCTCAAGTAATAATATGGGCGATGGTCATAGTAATTGTTGGCGAGTCCGTGTTGACCTTGTCAATATGAAGAGTTAATCAAAATAAGGATAGGAATGAACTTGACTGAAACAACGATAACATACGACTTCATTACTGTGGATGAGGGCAGAGCATATTGTATTCAACTATTACATTTGTCTTGAAAATGTAATTTTGTTTGAACAGCAATGTCAGTGTTTCATTATCATTTAGAAATATACGGAATGGAAGGGACATCGACGCAATAACGGTTACCACGTATTCAGTACATCATTCTGAGCCAGAAAAAAAAATCTGCTGTTTCCTACAAGAATGCAATACCAACGCGGTGTAAAATGTATGAAACAGCAGATTTTTTTTTAATAACCGGTGAAAAATTTCTATGTAGGGGGGCTCAGAATGATGTACTGAATACGTGGAAACCTTTTTCGCGTCAGTGTCCCTTCCACCCCGTATGCTAACTTCACTATAAACAGTTTTAAAACAACTTATCATGCGTAAATGATTGACAGTCGATATGGGTCGTCAGAATCCTGAAACTCAGTGTCAGGGCAGGAGCTCCATGTAAAATACTGTTGTTCAGCTGGACCCGGTTAGACTGGAAGCCGACCCCGATATGGTTGGAATAAGCCTAGGCTGATGGTGATTGTCTACAAAAACGTATCAAACTCATGACCTGACCGAGAAGCACACTGATGCTTATTTTCAATAACATCAATATTTCCAACTTTCCCTCGGGATAAAGTACACAGTAATATCGCCTGCATTTTGTGCCATTCGACAACATCTAATATTCCTAGCTCCCGCTGCAAAGACAACAAACAAACACGGACTGTATTCCATTTGCAACGTTATTCCAAGGTATTATTAAAGGTTCCCAATGTTATTTCATAGCACTTGAAATCACGGTGGAGTAGAGTGTTCCAGGGTTCCCTATCATTCCCTATCAAACACACCCCCCCATGTTTCGGTTCATAGATAAAAATTAATGGACTATTTTATTTTTTTATTGCGCTCGGCGATACGCCATTCTTTCTAATGAGGTTGCCGTAATAAAAAGTCGATGGTAGCATTTTAATGTGAATAAAATTATTATTTGTGAGTGTGAGTTGATTTTAATCGGGATTCAATATAATCCGCTGGTCGAACATACTATAATATGAATTAGAATTTAGTAAACGCGTTAAGACTTCAATGATACACATCCTTTCCATCATTATCACAGAGTTCAAAGAACTTCTATGTAAATTCTACTAAACTATCTTTTGAAGTTGGGCCCCTAACATAGTTTAACCATGTTCATTTTATCTCCCTCTCATTCCGAACTCGCTTCACTTGTTGCCACCCTCTTTTCGAGCTCCAATCTGCGTGCGAGAATCAATACAGTCATTGTATCATATTTTAATGAGTTCAAAGCCAATAAAGATAGGACGAAACAGCGATCTACATTTTTTATTTGGTTTTATATCATCAGAAGCAAGCAATCTACTTAATATAAATTTACTGATAGATTACACACAACCTACACCGCTGGGTGGATTTCTTCATAATTACAGAAGTATTTTAAAATTGGGATGAGGCGAAAATTCCTAAAGAAATTCCTTTCTTGTGCCGATGGGAATACCAATGGCACCACACGGCTCGTACAAAATAAGAATCTATCTTCCTAAATTCATTAAATTTTCAACAACAAAAACTCAAGTCATCGACACCCAACCAATCTTAATAAAGGTGGTAAAGAGCACAAAGAGTGTCCACCAACCGCGCCGGGGATACGCCGGGGTACGCCAGAATATGCCGGAATATAGCGGGGTGTGATCTCCCGTGAAATATTGAGAGGGTCATCTCTCAGCGGTTCTCAAACTATAGCCGATAAAAATTCTCGCGGCGATAGACTCGTGTCATGTTATCGTTTTGGGATCCTTTGCGATGATGTTTGCATGTGACATGTGTGTGAAATGGTTTTGTACTGTGGGGAGAATTGGCTTTAAAAGTGACAAAGGTCCAACTAATATTCCGACACTTGTTTCGGGTTGGTTTGTTGAAATAGAAACATGTAGATCTAAATTAGGCATTTTCAAAAGAAAATAAATGAAATTCACAAAATAATGAATTATAACAAAAAAAAATATGACGGTCAAGCGTCTAGTTACACACAATAATAAAATGAAAAGACCAACATATGGCAGACCTAAATCCTACATAAAATATCCAGCTAAACAGTCGGCCTGGAAATAATCTGCCGACTCTGTCCGGAATACATGAAACGACACAACAAGGACAGAACTAATATTTAAACACATGACCCTATGTTAATTTAGGTACGACATTCTCTTCGGGATAAACAAATATGGCGGAGGCTGCCAAATAAACTAGAGCTCGTTCCCAAATACAATGTAACGTACTTGGAAAACAGGTAATTTGTCAGCATTACATCTCTATACTTTTATGTTAATACGTTTTAATACTGTACTGTTTGTTTGCAAGTACATGTGAATGCTTTCATGGATAAATCTACTCAAAAGTATTTGGGAGTATGGAGAAGGTGTAAAGTTCTTCATCCCCTCCGACCAGACGGGTGTTATGTCTGGTGGGCTACTGCCCGACAGTTGTTGTTGGGATCTTCTATATAGTCTTAAGTCGCGAATAACTGTACTTGCGCGATGTTGGATTTAGGCTTATTACGATGTTTAGTTCATCGTCTGTGTCGTAGATGGCGCTGTAGTACTTTTTGTTCTATGTTGCTGTAGTACTCTTTCTAGTGCCGCTACAAGTAAAATATTGTTTGCTAAAATATTGAAAATGATTGCTTCATCCACGTTATTTTGTGCATTTATTTATCTTTCAAATCTGAACATCAGTTACGCATAAGGCTGACTAGACAATTTCTCTCAGAAAAACAAACTGTATTTCAAACTAGAATAGGTCCTAGCACAAGCCCTCGTTAGTATAGATAGTTTGTTAGTATTTCGCAGAATCGTTTCTGCTGTCAAAACGGAGGCAGTTACTCTCTTTTTAGCAGTAAACCTAGCATTTTCTAGAACAATTTCGTCACTGCATGCACCTCTTTTAGATACATGTGACGAAGAAAATAAAGATAAATAAGCCTGAATAAACAAAGTTTGCCTAGGTCGGTACGTAGATGCGTGACCACCCATTACATACCCAGTTTCCTCCGTGGCTTGGAAAGCACATTAGTCCCGGCTATGATTTGTAGATATTTGACAGTTGTTACAGGTAGTCAGTTGCCCGAAAGTCTGACAACCAGTTTTACCAAGGGGTATCGTATTACCCGGGACTAACTGGGTCGTGTAGGTCAGATAGGCAGTCGCTCCATGTAAAGTACTGGCATTCAGCTGCATCCGGTTAGACTGGAAGCCGACCCCAACATAGTTGGGAAAAGGGTAAAATGATGCATCAACAACAAATTAAAATAACAGAACATTCCAATTGATCAACATTCTTGCGATGGGAATGTTTATGCCACAGCTCAGCGAACATCGATCTCACTGCGGTTGGTAACTATCTGAGTACCTTTCAATGATTTATTTAGTTTCCCTGATCTGCGCAGTCTATAAATTATGAATGTGAACGTGAATGCAAATTTGGATGATTTATAGAAGTGAGGTAATGAAATGAAATTCTAAAATCTAGGAACATGGAATATAAACTATGTTCGGATTTGAAGACCTTACTTGTGGCCATAACCGGGTATAGGCAAGAACACTGTTTTATAGGCTGAAGTAATTTATTACACGTTAATAAAAATATAGAGTTACAAAAGAAATAGCACTATAAATTCTTCCAAAAACCTAATTGATCCTGTACTTACGTAAAAAGCGAGGTAGAAAAGGCTTAGTATTTACAAACAAATCGCTACATTCCGAACTGACAGACTCAAGACATTGTTAACAGAACTCTTGATCCTACCCTGTCCTATCATTAACAACACAAAATTTAATTAAAACTCAACAAAACAATAACAATACGCCACTTAAACAATCTCAGCAGAAAATCTAAAATGTAAACAAAGCTATGGCCATGTTTCTCTTTATTACTCATTTCTTCAAGCGTTTCCCTTTAAAACTGAAAACTGTGGGAAACTTGTCACTAACAGAAGCCTGTAGTAATTAAATTTTAATCCTCGACGAACTATTGTTTGAGACAAAACCAACAAAGATGAAGGAATGAAAGTTGGGGCGAAGCGCTCCAGCTCGCGAGTTCGACAGAGTTATATGATACTGTAAGGATGCTGGCATGTTGATTAGCGTAACGAGTTGGGAAATTAGCTATTTACAAATTGACATTCTGACAGAGAACTTAACACACAGAATAAGTATACTGAAGTGGCAATGGGCCGGCCATATTAGACGAAGATTCTATGACCGTATAGGATAGACGTATCCTTGAGTGGAGACCGCGAATCGGTAAGCGTAAGGTGGAGCGACAATCTTCGCAGGGTGGCTGATAGCAACTGGACGAGAGTTGCCGTGGATCGAGTTGAGTGGCGAGCGATTGAAGAGGCGTAAGTCCAGCCGTGGACTGCTGTAGGCTGATGATGATGGAAGTGACATTCAATCAGCGATAACTATGATGGAAAAGTCGAAAATGTATTGCATTAACAGAAGCTACTGAAAAGCTTAAGTCAAAACTTTTGAATAGTTTTTTAGAACAATTGAAACGCTTTAAACATTTTCCATTTGTCTATGCCCTAAGATAAAGCGTAGGAAAGTTGAGGTGCGTAGAACTCGCAACCAGGGTGCGTGTATGATTGGCGGCGGCGACCTCTCGCGCCCGGCCCTGGTTCAAGCCATGGTCCGGAGCGAGAGGGAATGGGAAGCCGTCGCCTCCTTCTGCGAAGCAGTCATGCTAGTGAAGGAGGTGGCGGAATGTGAGAGGGAAAGAGCCTCACGTCCCGCCGCGGGAGACGCCCTGGGCGTCGGGGGTCACGTGGTGGCCCCCGGCCACCGTAGGCGCGGGCCTGTGGACGGCGAGTTATGGGCTAGCTCGCCGTCCGGCCGTCTTAAGACGACAGGCCGTGTCGACGACCGCCGATATAGATACCGCGGCCCTGGAACACAAAGGGCAAAGAAGGAACATGGATGGGTTTTAGTCAGTACAAGTCTGACACTCCCTTCCACTCCGCCCAGAGTGGGGGGGGCGGTCATTTGATAATTTCCCACACTAAAAAAAAAAAAAAAATGGTTGCGTGTATGACGTATGAAGGAGTACGAGACGAAAGCAGTATATAAGGATCGTAGCAGCTGGTGTTCTATAGTTTCTACCTACCT
Source organism: Noctua fimbriata (assembly GCA_905163415.1). Lineage (NCBI taxonomy): Eukaryota > Metazoa > Arthropoda > Insecta > Lepidoptera > Noctuidae > Noctua > Noctua fimbriata. Next base: position 2,186,305 of record LR990937.1, read on the forward strand.
ACGGGAAAAAGGCGTGATATCATGTACGTATTTTGAACTGACAAACGAAAATCGACGACGATTTAATCTAGACGTGAGCTTTTTTTTATTTACTATTTTTTTGTAAATAGTTAGTTGTAATTTAATTAATTATTGTATATAATATCGTTTACTATTTATATAATAGTCATTAATGTCCCATTGCTAGACAGGGGGTCCCCATATATTTCCGTTTACCTAACCTACTAATTATATCACAATTATAACGCACCTCCTAAAGTACAAGATAAAACAATTTTCAGGAATAGATACTTCGTTTTATTATTAAACTAATTTCAAGCACGTGTCACTCAAATTCGTTTCGTGTTTAATTTTAATTACTTTGCCTTCCATTAACGAAACAAACAAAAATGTTCACCTAAGTTCTTTGATCTAAAATAATCTAAATTAATTAAAATAAGTACTAAGATCGCCTATTCCGTAGGAGCTCACTACTTTAAGTGGCTACTTTACTATTTTGATTGATCAAATTTTCTCACTTTTGCTTTGTTATTTTAATCTAAATATACATAATTTAATAACCATAAATAAATAAAAAATAGGTATCTATAAGAATCTAAAGGTAGCTCCTACAGGGGGGCTACTATGACGTCTTAAAGCAGGAACAATTCCAGTGTGGAATTACTGGAATTACTCCTGCTGTAAGACGTCATGGTAGACCACCTGGGCGTCAAAACATCATCATCCCTGGCAGCATAGCCATGTTGTATGGCAATGCTAATTCCTTGACCAAGAAATAGGTAAGTAAGTAAGTATATTTATTTGCTTAAAATGTGGTATATACAGGTGTTATAAAAATGTTATAGAGCAGGACACATTCCGCCATAATAATAGCATGCAAAATCATCTTTTACATAAGATAGGTACATTAAAATGAACAACGGTCAAAAGGTCAAATATAGCTAGTTAATTAATAAGCCCTGCTAGCCTTAGCCTTAGCTATTCGAATATTATTAGCCCTGATTTTTATTTCCTTCATTGGCCAACCAACAATCGTTTACACTGTATATATTTAAAGTAATTATCTACCATAATCTAAGGTTAGTGTAACATTTGCTTACAGGCTAGCAACGCATGCCCCATAAACATTTATTAGGTGTGACACAAGCACTATACTATAAAATTAATTTAAAATTCCGAACTCCAAACCTCCACAAGCCACTTCTGCCACCCTGGTAGCAGCCGAAGCTGTAAAGTGGCAGCGATCTTGTAATCAATATACTTATCTCAAAGTTAAAGTGTACGGAACACTGTAGATATATGTAAAACTTGATCTTCCTTCAAAGTTATTTCAGTATTAATCCCCGGATCATAGTATTATGAATTTATGTCTAAAGGAATTATCTTGTTCAAATACGATTAAAATGGTAACGTGTATTGATAAATGAACTGAAATTGAGGACGGAGTGTAATCTGCTACAGATATAAGAGAAAAAGAAAAACTGTGGCTGGCTTAATAATAATAATTGTGGTTATAAATCTTTGTTTAATTTATTTCTTTCATACGTTCCGTGATACATTTCAACTCTGTGAACTTTGTCTTTCGCTGTTTATACCAATGTAACATTTTTTTAACTGAAACTTTTGTCCAAATTCGACGATTAAGGCAAACTAAAGTTTTTTGCAACCGACTAAAACACAGTTTAGTTAACTGCAGGCAAAATTAAACATAAAACTTTGAGCACCACTCACCTCTCCACCGTAGGTTATTCCGTAGCCATTTTGCAATACATTGTTTGTTCAATTTATACCCCCCAGTTCTCTAGAGATGCGTTATTCTATTGTTGCACCCACGAAACTACACTTCAACCTTATCAAGAAACAACAGAGTCCAATCTCCCTTGAAACACAGATAAATGTTATAGTTGTTCGTTGTTTAGACATCTTGAGGAAATGTTACGTTTTCGGCACTTACAAGGCAACGAACTTTGCATAGGGCAGTCAACACTCGAATGTAACTTGGAATAACTTTCCTATTTGATGAAAAAACTTCGGAATCGTAAAGTTGGCGTAAAATCCGCAATATAACTTATTTGTCCCTGATTTAACGAACGAAAATTGTTTTGGTGAAGTTTAAATGGTAGTCAGGTGCGATTTTACGCTGTATTCTTGGTTTGATTGATTCATTTATTTTTGGGTTGACTACAAAAATCACCAGAATAAAACAAAATAGAACGTGTTCTAGTTTCAAATATTTATGGAATGGCCAGTATTTATAATGGACGGTCGGCTCAAGAGAAGAATGGTAGTTCGAAAAAAAATAGAAATACCAAAAAGTCTTTATTCAAAACGACAATAATTAGATTTGTATTTTTTTAATCAATAAAGCCAAGGTTCTAGGCTATTTACTTTTTCACGGTTGTTTCGGGAGGTTCCTGCACCGAATCGGGCGGGAGGAAACGCCCGGGTGTTTCCATTGTGAGGATCGTCCGGAGGACACGGTGCAGCACACTGTGGAGTTCTGCCCCGCTTGGGCGGAGCAGCGCCGTGTCCTCGTAGAGGCGATTGGCGGCGAAGACCTCTCGCGCCTGGCCCTGGTTCAAGCCATGGTCCGGAGCGAGAGGGAATGGGAAGCCGTCACCTCCTTCTGCGAAGCAGTCATGCTAGTGAAGGAGATGGCGGGACGTGAGAGGGAAAGAGCCTCAGGTCCCAGCCGCCGCGGGAGACGCCGACGGGGGTCACGTGGTGGCCCTCGGCCACCGTAGGCGCGGGCCTGTTGACGGCGAGTTATGGGCTAGCTCGCCGTCCGGCCGTCTTATGACGACAGGCCGTGTCGACGGCGCGTTCGTGTTCCACTCACGCCTCAAAGAGATGTCAGCAACCACGTAGGGGTCCGCACGGGCCGATGCCAGCAAGGGCTGCGGGACTGTTCGAAAGAGAAACCGCGGCCCTGGAACACAAAGGACAAAGAAGCAACATGGATGGGTTTTAGTCAGTACAAGTCTGACACTCCCTTCCGCTCCGCCCAGAGCGGGGAGGTCATTTGATGATTTCCCATCCTAAAAAAAAAAAAAGGCTATTTACTTTGTTATAAAGGGTGTAAATAGACCCTTAACATAGCCGAAAGGCACTTGTTTTCCCCGTCTTTACGATCCTTCTTTGTTCTAGACCATACCTGATAACCTTCTAGGTACGGAGATATTGGGGGGGGAAGTTCCAACTTTTTCACAAGTTTTTTTTTAAATACATTTTTTTAATGTAAGATTTTTACTTTACACACCTCCGTACTATTCAATCCATCCATCAGCACTATGCTTTGAGTGCTTTCCATCGAGTCCTGTGATTTTTCACCCCAAAAAAAAAAGTCGATTCCCAGCAATAATTTTTGCATAAAGTTACTTAGTTTGATGTACAGAATTGACGGCTATGTGAAGGGTCTGTTTACACCCTGTATTATAAACTTTGTATGTGCATTAATTTAAGGATTATATCGAATTACCAAGTTGAAAAGTTATAGCCACATCCGCAACACAATTGGAATTTCGACAAAGGGTTTCCTCAAAATCGGCTGCTCATATTTCAGCAGTCAAAATACCATTATTACGCATGAAGGACTTCTGCCTTTATCTAAGTTGCCAATTAAAACAACTTTTTACAAATCAATTTAGTCGGAGCAGAAACCCATTTGGGTGAACAAACTTTTAATGGTCGAATTTATGTAATCCATCCATTTATTCACAAACTACTTAGTCAGTACTAATCTACGTACAAAATACAATAAATAATTTAAGTTTCGTCGAAGTTTAATAACTGTAGCTCAACTTTACAGACTTAATTACGAATGGCCGCGTTTGGCATTTTGGCGGGAATTTAATATTAATTGGTAAACGCATGGTTTTGTGGAGGTGCATCGACGGACGCGGAGGGGTGGTGGGGGAGGGGAAAGGGGCTCATTTTGTTAAATTATGTAACATTCCACATTTAAATGTATTCAACGGACTCTGAAGTGAAGAGCTTTACAGAAAACATACGAATGGATATTGCGTTACAAAACGTTAAAATGTTAATTATAAATTATTTAAATTTAATCATATGTATATTACCTTGTTTATGACTAAGTTAACTACTATTTTAACATGCAGGAGAACCACTTTATATGCGACCACAATAGTGACGTTATTGTACATTAAAACAGAAATTTATACAAGAAAAAATCAATGGAATCCATGCACCTGAAAATGTAGTATCTCATATTAAAAATAAACACATAAAATACTTATTAATAACAAACCCGACACTGTTTACTGATCAAACATTGATCAGTTGTCGATTGGCGATACCAATTTATTTTTTGCAACTAAAACAATAAACGCGGAACATTGTTTGTTATGCAAACATGATATATTGTAATATTTATTCAAAGAGGGATCATGTTAGCTGGCTCACTACCGGAATAGTCAATGGATAGGTCATCATTTTTTTAGGTTTTTAAATTTCTTTGCTGAAACTATCGAAAAGCAAAGCATGACATATTTGTTAGTCCTGGAAATGTCATTAGCCAATGTTTGGTTTTGGTACGGACAAATTGTGAACGCTTTTAAATTCCGTATCGGCTTGACTGAACGATGGTCTAATAGATAAATAGTAATTACCGTCGCTTATAACGCCAAGTGATCCGAAATTTTCCAGCGACCCCGTTCAAAACTGACCAAACAATTTTTTCATCACCGCATTAATTCCGACGGGTTTATGCAAAAATTACGATCGTCGAGGACATCGCTAAATAAACAGTACCTATTTCATTTTCAAAATCCCTTTTCACGGCCAGCGGGCGACTATCCATTCATTTGGGGAAAGCTGAGCGAATTTACGGCATACGAATAAGAACCAAAAATGTACTAACAAGATTAAATTTTCAGATGCAATTCGTTTGTGCAAACTAGCTGTGTGTTCCACGCTGTAATAATAAATATAAAATTGTTTTGATAAGAAATGTTTGTGTTGAGTTTCGTAAAAGAAGTGGAAAGTAATTTTGTATGGTGGTTTTGCTGTTTTTATAATGTTCCCTCGCCAGGGTCACCGGTTTCTTCACTGTAAGAGGAAATAGGCTATAAATACTATAACTCACCACACGGGCCCAGTGTGGATTGGTGGATGTCATATTATGTCTTCGCATTATTGGTTCTAGAACATGTCGCCTTCCACCCGAATATTTACTTCTCCGATTTTGCTACGGCATTTTTGCTATATACGTCGGTTCAACAAACATTATAAGCTAGTGGTCTCATTTTATTTACTATTTCAGGAACATAATTACTTAAAAACCAAGCTCAATTTATTGGTTGTGCAGTCATAATCAGAGATCGGAGGAATAAGCAAAATTTATTTGCCAAAACCTCAAAGAAGTAAGTAATATGTGGATAATACCTCCCCATCAAGGTACCGGAATGATTTTTAAGTTCAGAAATAAAGCTGTGAAATTAGAGGGAGGTATATTATCACATGCTTCAGTGAAGGAAAACATCGTGATTAAACCAGCATGCCTGAACCATTTCTTGACGGCATGTAAAGCCTAGTCAGAGGCTATGAAGATTATGAGGAGAATCATGGTTTTCCTACTCCTCCGCACATATTTTTCTGATTAATTCTCACTCTTAAAACCTTAACATTGTAGCAGAGGAGGTAGACATTTTTGCTTGTACACTGACTGAATTCATAAGGATAACATTATATGTAATCAATTATAGATAATTAGTTGTTAGTTTGCTTCACTATTGCATTGGGTTGTGCCCGTTAAAACAGGAGTTACAGTGGTTTGGGAATAATATGGTGGGCTTGCCCTAATAAAAAAAAAGTCAGAGGCCCACGGGCGGAATAAAAACTCTGATACCAGGTTAGGAGCTAACCACACGATAAAGAAGAAGGAGAAGGAGGTATTATCCACATGTTACTTACTTCCTTGGAGTTAAGGCAAATACACCTATTCCGATTTTTGGTCATAATACACATATTTTCAATTTCAGATCTGTTCCGAGTTAATTTATTAAAACACTGTCAACAATTAATTGTTCCCTTTTTTGTTACACTGTCAACAAACCCGCATGTGTAACTTACCGTGTACACAACACAACTTTTGCTCATAATCACATGTCGAGCTCGTGCCGACATAAGCTAACCGCACCGACTCTAACAGGAAAAGCCCGGAAAAATAAAGTAAATAAGTAAAACAGTGGTCGCGCAGCACCCTAATTAGCCGTTTGCCTTAACTTCGTAAGGAGTGTGTGTTCTGTAAGGACCCATTCACGACCTCAAGTAATAAGACTTGTGACGCAACTTGTGTCAAACGACAAGCTCGTGTAGCCTGTGAATACCGTCGCAGTTACTTCATGCGAAAAACTGTTTACACTGAGACGACTCTTCTCAGTTCGCACATCGCATATCGCGCATGGAACGTAAGATGATGATGTATTCTTATGTCGTTGCCAACCAAACAGACTTTTAATTATTTTTTGACGCGGTAAATTTACCAATTTAATTATTTATGTAACTGCGATCTCCAGTAATGAACGCCCTGTTTAATAATCCATTTACATACCACCACCTAGTGGCGGTACTTTCATACAAGCCTAAAAGCTTGGCTTCCTCTTATAACCTACTACTAACACTAACAGTCTGCTAGGCTTGCTATATTGTTGGCCCCTAGGCACGCCACTGCGGCACCACCTACATTAAAAATGTACCCACTTATGAATATCATCACAGAAGGATGCACTGAATTGTTTCTTTCGTTTGTTTTCTCCGTAGTCTATGTCACACGTTTGTCGCTTGACCGTGTATCTCCTGGCCAAGGCATAACAACTATATAAACATGTAGGCGTAATAGTCGGACATTCGATTAGTAGTCGATACGGTTACGGTAGTGTATCGTTCAGTCGCCCCTTGTGTACCTGCACGAGGGAGATGAGACACAAATTTTTGGTACAGGTGTGAACAAAAGTTGGTTTTACTTTTTTTAGTCTCAGACGCTTATTATCCATCTTAGTTAAACGGTAGCTACTGGAAAATGGATCTTATAAAAACATCGTTAAGATTAGTGTTTCAACAGCATTTTTTAGAATCTTACTCCGAAGAGCCAGTAGTATTTTATGATGTCAGTTGTATACTCGTTAATTCTCTTGGACTTTTCCCGTAATGTTACGAATCTGTGTCATAATCTGCTTCGGTTTTATTAAAGAGGCATAGATGTCCGACTTTTCTGCAATTACAAGTTATGAGCAAACTGGAGTGATGCCAACTTATTTCTAGGACCAGAACTTAGCTGATGTGGTGAAAAATACAGAGGTTATAAAACTTCCATGTTCAATACAAACTCATGTATGTTTCAGACACTTGAAGCCTGAGTAGTGAATAAATTAGCTTAGATACGACTTGAAGTTTCTCGAATGTCCATTAATTAATCATGGTTTTGAGTTGCAGAATCGAGAGCTTGTAATTCATGCAGTGAATCGAGAATCGCGCCCTGAGACTCCCCCAAGCCATTTTGACAACTCGCACAGATTGATGTAGAGGTTGGAGAGCCGAGAATTGTATGACGAAACGTGGTCTACTAATGAAGATCACCAACATTCGAGCAAAGCCCTAATATTGTAAATATTTTTTCAGTTTTTAACAGTTTCAATTCAAAAAGCTCATTTACAAAAACATTATACTATTCAGGGTCCGGTCGGTCCGGGCGGTCTTATCGCTAATAGTGATATCTACGAGACAATATTTGAATAGACCAGTAGACCATAATGATTAATGATAAAAGGTGTTGGTTAAAAAAATAACTCCTGTCAAAATATTGTTTTGTTTGAGAACGTGCAAAATCTTTTTCTTTGCACACATACGGTAATACAAAAAGAAGCTTTGTTGAAACTGTCTGAATGACTTGTGGAGTATCTTGTTACTCACACATTTTAAAACATTTCCAACACGATGGACTTTTCGCCCCGACCTTCCGTCCCCTCGGTCCGGTCGGTAGGTACATATTATTTAAACTGTTCCCCTATCCGGCTCCCCTTTCTACCAGGCGCACAGAAGTCCACAGGTACTACAAATATACGACTGACAGTTTTCCTTATCATTTACAATAGTCCGGTCTGCTTGTGGGAAGGGACTATTGATAAACTGTAAAGTGATAATTTTGTTTCCTTTGTAGTCTTAGAAATAATTTATAGAGAAGGTTCTTCCTCAAAAACACACTCCCAACGACGCTTCTTCTTCTTCTTTGGACGCTTTTTCTAAGCGATAAAGCAATCTTCATGATTTTTGCGTTTACTTTGGATCTAAAAAACTAAATATAAGTTAGACTCAATATTCGCATTTTTAGATAAAATCTCATTCGTATCATGTGCCTAATATAGTGCTGCAAGGTTTTGCCGCCTGACCATAGTCGGAAATTGGCTGCCATCTTGTTTTTTCAGGTAAATTTCTACAAGGCAATTTCGCAAATGTTTACCAACAACGTGCTCCTCATTACGTTATAAGAACCATCATCATCATCATCATCATTTCAGCCGAAAGAAGTCCACTGCTGGACATAGGCCTCCCCCAAGTGTCGCCACATTGACCGGTCCCGTGTGACTCGCATCCAGCGGATCCCTGCAACCTTCACCAGGTCATAAGAACCATGCTGCTCATAAATAGACCCATAAATACGGCTGCATTTTAGAATAATTACTTTCTTCGTTAGATATCCTTTAAACCAGAAAACATTCAATCAAACAGTCCTATCCACCCGTGTGTCGGACCCTGCAACCCGAGGCTTACTTTGTTTGCTTTGCACAATAAATGCCGCACCGGACGACTGACTCGCAAAACTTTAATAAACGCGCATTCTTCACGTACAGCATCAATGTTCCACTACAGCTAAACTGAACAACGCTACCCAAGAGAATGGAACCCGCAGCCACCGCAATAGTCCAATAGAACTGGAATTTAAACCTGGAAAAACAAGCTCAAATTAAAAGAAAAATACTGTTTTTTTTTTCTAAAGGCCGAGTGAAACTTAAAGCCTTATCTAGTACATCAATGGAGGGAACATTTATCAATGTTGGGTTTCGAACTATAGTCTTTTGGTCTACGAGCAATCGTGATTTATCTGTAGTGAAGAAATTGGAGCTACAAATGCATTCGCTACGCTTTTTGCTACGAAAAGCTTGCGTAGAGCGCCTACGGCATAAAACTGCTCTCAAATGAGCCCTCTCCTGAAATGTCAATTTGACGTAGGTAATAAGACAATGTAATAACAATCCTCAAATATTCATAGGGTTCTAACATAATGACTAATTAGCATACCGAGTACGTTAATTATGGCATTGTTTACCCAGTATTGTAATATCGAGAGCATGCGCGTATTCAGTACAAATCACAGGCTGGAAAATGAAATTCCTCATACATTCACAAGGATAAATCTGTACCTCCCATACGTCCATCCCACCCCGGTTACATAACTAGAAATCCACTCGACATACTGCCCGTAAGTAGGTTATTATCTCGAAGCGGTTCGTTACCCCGTGACGTCACCTGAGCCGGCCACCGCATTACTTACATAACAGATATCCACCCAACTTATGTGCTCCTAGTAGCTTGCTACTTTTGACCGACTCGTAAATGTAGAAAATACCCCAGATTAGTGGACTCTTGTGGGACTGGACTGCAATAGGATTGCTCACGACATTAATTTAGATTTTATTGGCTTGGATTTGAAAATAAAATAGTGTTTTATAGACTGGTTGCTGTGTGCTGACATTTTAATGGATTCAACTGATAGAAATGAAATTGTACGATGTTTGCGAACTGCGGAATTCGTTCACTTTATATTGTACGAACAAATATATTTTCCTAGTAAATCATAAGGACAATATCGAGAATTCTCAAGTAAAATCATATCTACGATATGGGTGACATTTATAATAGCATGAACATCGACCTCTAAACTCCAGTGACAATTACACTACAGAAGCATTCACAAAAATATTTCAAAACCTGGTTAAATCAACATTCATAAGATAAACGAAACAATCATAACATTAAAAATAAAATCACCTCCCAGCCTCGTCGCTCACCGTATTCTTATGAATTCAACACGAAGTAAATCCCCGGGTTTTGTAAAATAAAACAGTACAAAACCGTAAATGTGATTAGATTCCCGCGGTTAAGCCCGACGGCTGAATTCGATTCTATTTTATCTTTTCAAGATGAATGAGAAAGATGGTGGGTACGGTTTGTGTTAGGTTTTAAAATGCTTTTAATAAGCTGCACTTTATTGCGGGAAATAAGCAGGAAAATTCAGTAAATAACTGGGAAACTGTATCATTAGTATATAACATAACATCACGCCTGTTATCCGCGAAGGGTTAGGCAGAGGTGTACCTAGTAGTACACCCACATTTCGTTTTAAGTTTTGTTTTAAGCCCCATGTAATAGGAGGCTAGCCTTTTGCCATCAACTGGGCACAAATCCAGATAAAACTCCAATAACAATTAGCCCGACCCGGGAATCGAACCCAGGACCTCATGTTCAGCGGTCGTGCTTGCGAAAACTCGACCAACGAGGCAGTCGAGGCATTAGTATATTAATGCTGTTTTACGGCGTTTTGGTTCTGCTTTCATTTAGGTATTCCGGGTATTAGGTTAAACGAGAAACATACTTTAAAGGATTGTAGTTCTCATGATAATTAACAACTTTATCAATGGGACCAACTCCGAAATATGAAAAATAAAATCAGCTCTTCATTACAATTTCTCGAATTACACTAACATAAATATAATTAAACTTACACTGTCACTATTATTTGTTACATTCATTTATAATCCGATATTTCAACGCTGTTGCAAGCGGGATTACAATAATATCAAAAATAAGATAATTATGAGATCGGGAGCTCAGAATAATTGAAAATCACGGAAGATATCCCGGACCAGACAGTGTAAGTTTAGTTATACACCGTGAACGCTTAAAACAGTGTATAAATTTAATTATACATCACCCATAACCATAGCACCCTGTAGATAGGTTAAACGTAAGAAGATGTTTACATAGCGTCGTAAAAGGCCACATATATTATTACGATAGCAAAAAGTCGTCTGCGAAGTGCGAACATAGTTATGTTCTCATCAACCAGCAACGACCCACATTTTTGGGCTAATACGTTGATTATGTTTGCTATTATATAAGGGCTAACTATTCATACACGAAATATTTTAAGAGTAACTTCTATAAGTCGTAAAGTCGCCAAAGCAACGAAAAAAAAATTATCTGAGCGTTTTTTTTTTACGAAATTATTATAATTCTAAAAATTTTTGAGACTTTTTGCATAAAATCTTTACTCCCATATTTTAACAATGACGTAGTAAACTAGCGTAATGGATGTTCAAAAATAAGGAGCTAGTATTTATTTTGTGGGTCCAGTAATTTTAAATTATTTATAAAAATAAACACAGATAAAAAAAAAATCCTTGAAATGGCTTCGTTATAGCCGTTAGATGATTCCCTGAAAATATTTCGTGTATGAATAGTTAGACCTTATATATGTATCCAAGTTAGATGAAATTATAATCTACCTACACACCTACAGGCTCATCCGGTGAATCTGGTGTTCAGCCAGTTTTGTTTTCACCACGCTAAATTCAACCACATTCAGCAAAAAATAACGCGGAGGAGGGTAAAACTCATTTTTTTGCGGTTTCCTCACTCGTAACTACAGAGCTTGTTTTAAAACAAACATTTATAGTACCGACAGACAAGAAAAGATAAATACGAAAATTCCCATTTATCAAACAAAGGGAAGCTTCAAAAGTGGCCAGTTTGAGTTACGTAAAAAAAGTTTTTATGTTTTGCGTTAATACGGGTATCGCTGAAAACAGGCTACGTTTTTCCTGCGTGTGTTGATTACTTTTACAGAGTATAAATCAATAGTTCACATTCACACTCTATTTACCGATAATTGCAAAATCATTTTTCATTTCTCTCGCTCTTTTCTCTTTATCGTGTGGTTAGTGCTTATACTGGTGTCAGAATTTTTATGCCACCCATGGGCCTTTGACTAGGCTTTACATGCCGTCGAGAAATATCTCTCAGGCATGCGTTTCCTCACGATGTTTATCGAAGCAAGTGATAATTATACAAAACGCACATGAATCCGAAAAATCACAGGTTTGTGTCCTGGTTTCGAACACGAGACCTATGACTGGTCAGTCAGATGGACACACCACTCGACTATTACTGCTGAACATGAGATCCTGGGTTTGATTCTCGGGTCGGGCAAAGTAGTATTGGGATTTTCCATCCGGAATTTCTTAGTAGCAGTGCGAAGTCTAGCTAACGACCCAAGAGCTAGACTGACCCGACATTATACCGAAGACATTCCGGATGTCAGCCTGTACGAGATTAGGATGGCTCTTAAACAGCTTAAAAACAACAAGGCACCGGGTGATGACGGAATTACGGCCGAACTCCTGAAGGCGGGTGGAAAACCGGTACTTAAGGCCCTTCAGAAGCTATTTGATTCCGTCATACTCGAGGGGAAAACGCCGCAGGCATGGTGCAGGAGTGTGGTGGTACTCTTCTTCAAAAAGGGCGACAATGCCCGGCTGAAGAACTATAGGCCCATCTCACTTCTAAGCCATGTCTACAAGTTGTTCTCAAGAGTCATCACGAATCGTCTCGCGCGCAGGTTTTACGATTTTCAGCCTCCTGAACAAGCCGGATTCCGAAAAGGCTTTAGCACCGTAGACCACATACATACGCTGCGGCAGGTTATACAGAAGACCGAAGAGTATAACCTGCCTCTCTGCTTAGCGTTTGTGGACTACGAGAAAGCCTTCGATTCGATCGAGACTTGGGCTGTACTGCAGTCTCTCCAACGGTGCCAAATCGACTATTGGTACATCGAGGTGCTGAAGTGTTTGTATAAAAACGCCACCATGTCAGTCCGACTTCAGGACCAGACCTCGGAACCTATTCTTCTGCAGCGAGGTGTGAGACAGGGACGTCATATCTCCGAAACTGTTCACCGCTGCACTGGAGGATATATTCAAGGTTCTGGATTGGAGAGGGCTAGGCATCAACGTCAATGGCGAGTACATCTCTCACCTTCGATTTGCCGACGATATAGTGGTCATGGCTGAGACCATGGAGGACCTCAGTACAATGCTCGATGACCTTAATAGAGCTTCCGAAAGAGTGGGTCTTAAAATGAACATGGACAAAACCAAAATCATGTTGAATAACCATGTAACACCCACTCCTATCAAGATCGGAGACTCTACACTCGAAGTTGTAGACGATTATGTCTACCTTGGACAAACGATCCAGTTGGGTAGGTCTAACTTCGAGAAAGAGGTCAATCGTCGAATCCGACTCGGCTGGGCAGCGTTCGGGAAGTTGCGTGGTATCTTCTCGTCCAACTTACCGCAGTGTCTCAAGACGAAAGTGTATGACCAGTGTGTGTTGCCAGTGATTACTTACGGGACCGAAACATGGTCGCTCACAATGGGCCTTATCAGAAGGCTTAAAGTCACCCAAAGGGCAATGGAGAAGGCTATGCTCGGAGTTTCTTTGCGTGATAAAATCAGAAATGAGGACATCCGCAAGAGAACCAAGGTAACCGACGTAGCCCGAAGAATAGCCAAACTGAAGTGGCAGTGGGCAGGGCACATTGCTCGCAGAACGGATGGCCGATGGGGCCGAAAAGTTCTGGAGTGGCGACCGCGAACCGGAAGACGCTGCGTTGGAAGGCCTCCCACTAGGTGGACCGATGACCTGGTGAAGGCTGCAGGGATCCGCTGGACCGGTGAGGCGGCTAGCCTCCTTGCCGGATTGCCGCCATGGGATCTGGAGGCGATAGTCCTCGCGCGCCTTCACGAATGGCGCGCGGAGGCACTACGTCGTGGGGAAACTCCACTGCCGCGGCAAATCGCCGCTCAGCGGACAGACCTCCGGCGCGATCTCATGGTGACATGGAGAGAGCGACTGTCGCAACCCCGTGCAGGGCACGCCACCATAGTGGCGATAAGTCCCCTCTTTGAGGAGTGGCTAGAGAGGCGCCACGGCGTCCTCACCTTCCGCCTGACGCAGGTCCTCACCGGACACGGTTGTTTCGGGAGGTTCCTGCACCGAATCGGGCGGGAGGAGACGCCCGGGTGTTTCCATTGTGAGGATCGTCCGGAGGACACGGTGCAGCACACTGTGGAGGCCTGCCCCGCTTGGGCGGAGCAGCGCCGTGTCCTCGTAGAGGCGATTGGCGGCGGCGACCTCTCGCGCCCGGCCCTGGTTCAAGCCATGTTCCGGAGCGAGAGGGAATGGGAAGCCGTCACCTCCTTCTGCGAAGCAGTCATGCTAGTGAAGGAGGTGGCGGAACGTGAGAGGGAAAGAGCCTCACGTCCCAGCCGCCGCGGGAGACGCCCTGGGCGTCGGGGGTCACGTGGTGGCCCCCGGCCACCGTAGGCGCGGGCCTGTGGACGGCGAGTTATGGGCTAGCTCGCCGTCTGGCCGTCTTATGACGACAGGCCGTGTCGACGGCGCGTTCGTGTTCCACGCGCGCCTCAAAGAGATGTCAGCAACCACGTAGGGGTCCGCACGGGCCGATGCCTGCCAGGGCTGCGGGACTGTTCGAAAGAGATACCGCGGCCCTGGAACACAAAGGGCAAAGAAGGAACATGGATGGGTTTTAGTCAGTACAAGTCTGACACTCCCTTCCGCTCCGCCCAGAGCGGGGGGGGTCATTTGATGATTTCCCATCCTAAAAAAAAAAAAAAAAAAAAGGGATCCGCTGGATGCGAGTCGCACGGGACCGGTCAATGTGGCGACATTTGGGGAAGGCCTATGTCCAGCAGTGGACGTCTTTCGGCTGAAATGATGATGATGAGTGCGAAGTCTGGATTATAGTCCCCGGTTGGTGGTTCTAGGCTCGCCCTTCACCTAGGTCACCTCTGCCTAACCCTTTGGGGGCAATGCCTAAGCGTGATGTTATGAATGTCATTTTCAATTTCTTTCGGGGGTTTTGTGGCCTTACTTGGTGTTTCCGATTTATTGAAATGGGTCACTTACTTGCAATTATTAAAACCAAGTATTTTACAATTAAGCTGTTTCATTCGTAGTCTATTCAATTTTTGGCACATGACAGCTTCATAATAATTCTTGTAATTATTTGTGTCCTTCAAAGTTACTAAGCAAAATATCTCGTGTTGCCCCCTGAGCGGAATGGCAAATTAATTCAAAGTGCCATAAACATGGGGCTCGTGGCCCGAATATATTAGAGGTCTGGACGCGATGGCCTGTCAGTCTGGCAGACAGGGTAGGTCCTGACAGCTGGCTGGCAATGGCTATTAGTCTGTCGGCACATAATATTTTAGGCGTTGTGAACTACAATGTCGGGACAGGCGGGTATCGATGTGATGCGATGGGAAATATGCAAAGCTAGGACGAGCTTCTGTTTTTCTAAATCAAAATAATAATACCAGCGCGAAGAAGCATCTTCTCCAGGCACGAGCATTAATCACCACACTTGCTCAAGATGTTTTTTTTTTATGAATGGCATCTCGCAGATCAACCTATGAGGCTGGCTTCTGCTTAACCGGGCTATCCTGTTGCCAGGCAACGCCCCTGGTCTGGCTGGTCAAGAACAGCCAGACCATATTTCAGGTTTATATTGATTGTAAGTCAAGTCTGGTAAACGTCACGAGCGAAACCCCCATGATGTTTTCCTTTATCGATAACAGTGTTGTTCAAGATGAAGTTAGAAAGTACCTTTGAATTAAAAACACTTTTTTCATGCGCAGTTTGTTAGTTTTCGTAGCTTTATCTCCTTATTTCGCCTAGATTAGTAGAAATTATTAATAGATTAAGACTTCAGGAGTTTTTGGTAATATTAGCTCGGAAAGTTTTGAATAGATATTTTATTCCTCGGCGTTCGTTTCAATGAATAAATATTTGATACTGAAATACAGAATAAAAGCCAGTAACGAAGTTCACTTTCAATCAGAATGAATTAATTTATTTAATTCCAGCTATTCATTTTCAATGTTGCCCGGACAACGTAAAACGTATTCAAATTATTTACTTACGTCTGAAATAGTTAACAGATAGTTAAATGGATTTGTAGTGAAAATTATCATCGAGACAGAGGACGAATATAACGGGCTAGCTTCGACTCAATATAACTTCCAATCTGGGACCGTTGGCGACATTTTTTTACAGTGCGTTAAAGTACCAGGACATCAGTTTCAATGCAGAGTCCCGACTTGAAAGACCATACCACTCGAATTGAACTGTTAAGCCACAAGAAGTTCTTTTTGTCATGATGCTACCCCAATATGCTATTGCTATGTCCACGTCCTCAACGTCGTCACGTCAGGCGATACGACTTGCGTCACGCGACATGCGCATGTTCTGATCAAGTTCTTTAATTTAGTTTTATCTACAGTCGTTGTTACAAAACGCATGTCGTTTGAATGTGTAACTCGAAGTCAAGCGGTAAGGCTACGTACGCACTGACAGGTAGCTTGCTTAGTACATAGAATCTTCGCATAGCGCGCTAGTCTTCTAGCGTGTATCGAAGTAGAGAGCGGTGTGGCCGGGTGCGAAAATCATAGACCGTTCATTTTACTCCACTAGTTGCTAGACGTCTCACTACGCATACGTAGCCTAAGAGGCATTCTTGCTACGACGGCTAAGCTCCCCAAAAAGCATTAAATCATAAAAGCTACACAGACCTCTCGAAAACACATTAGGACTTGCGACGATATATTACAAACAACTTAATACACAAACACATTACAAGTCCAACTACAAGGAGCCTAAGAAACAGCAATCATAAACTTTATTACAGTCAAAAAATCTAGCCTAATCTCCAGGCCGTTTAGAGGCCATCCATCTTGACTCAGATTTACTTACAACATAATATGATGTCTCTATTACACACTATTATAATATATTAACAATAAGTAAGCATTGTGGGGACGACCTCATCGATATAATAGTTCCTTCCGATTCTATAGAAAATACTCCTTTAGGGAAACTTGAATGGGCTGACGGATGGGTTCGAATTCGTAACTTTAATCTATGTACTCGTTTCTTGCGATACGTACATGGAGTATAATGGATGAACTATCAAAACATGTCTCTTTGTGTGGTTGGAAGACCCCATTTCGAACGAAACCTACGTTTGGATACCCCATTACCAACATTCCGAAAAATCTGTATTTTAGGGAACATTAAAATTACATAACATAACATCACGCCAGTAATCCCCGAAGGGTTAGGCAGAGGTGTACTTAATAGTACACCCATATTTCGCCAGTGTAATAGGGGGCGAGCCTATTACCATCAACATCAAACATCATCATGAAAAATTCCTGACGGAAAAACCCAATAGCACTTTGCCCGACCTAAGAATCGAACCCAGGACCTCATACTCAGCAGCCGCGCTTGCGACCACTAGACCAACGAGGCAGTCAACATTCAAATTAATTGTAATTTGTTTTTGTAGAAAAAGTTAATAAAGTTTTCTCAATGGTTCAACCTTTTTCTCATTACTTCACTAAGAACACTCCCTCACTCAGTACAAAATATTGTCTGCTAACTTCAACTGTCATCGAGCTATACAACACCATGACTAGTGGTTCGCACCACGCTTGTCCCATATAAATCACTGGACTGCAGCTGATTGGCAGCGTCACTGCATTGCCAGCAAACTTGTGTGATTGTGGAGCTATATACCTACAACGCAGTGTGATAGTTGATTCTCAATTCAGGAAATGTTAACCTCTGTTACACAGATGTATTTTTTATATTTTTAAATGGTGCTGCTTTACATAGCAATAAATGGTAGCAAAAGGCATTTTACCGTGAGAAACAATCATCAATTATATTTTACACCTCACTGTACACCAATAGATAAATTATATCGCAATCGATATGTAGATAATATGAATAATCAAATCCCGATACAATTTAATAATACAATACCCAATCCAACAAAGGAGAGGTCGTAATTCCAATCAGACCGCGTTCCACTATTGTGGTAAGCCCATTACTATTCACACATGACCTATCTTGGAGGTAAGCAGTTATTGGATGAAAATGATGGCACCTTTTTATTGATTTGCTGAAGTTTTTTTCTTTTTCGTTTTCCCAATATTTTTATTGACAGACCTTGACCGCAGTTTAGATGTACTAATCGCATTCAGTTTAGCACTAATTCTCGGGTTATTCACCGGAACTTTTATCTATATCTCGCCCACCGACTTTTAGAACAGTGTCCAATCTTGTGAAACTATTATATAGACTGCGTTACCTCTTCGCAAGCGTATTGTATCCAGGAGTACTGTTCTCTGCATCAACCTCTTGACCTAATTGTCTAACGAGAGATGGAGCTATTGTGACTCTTGTCTGTTGTATCAACTGGTACTTAGGTTAAAGTCTAGCTGTGGACATCTTCCTGTTAAAATGTTGATGACGATATCAAATGCAAGCCTCGAAACTGAATCGAAGCCAAATTGTTTCTGCGCATTGTTTGCGGTCAGGACATGTTATACTAAACAACTTTGCTTATCTCATGCGAAAATCTGACTCTTCATACTGTGAGGTGTGTGGCAAGAAAGAGGATGCACAGCATGTGTTGGTGGAATGTGTCCGATATACTAATAAGAGAAACGCAGTTATCAACGCGATGAAGTTGTCGGTAATGAAGGTTGGAGTGTTCCATGGTATTTTAACTAAGCCTACTTCTGATGCAATTTAATCCTGTTAATTTAATCTTTTACTCTGGACGCTCTTAATGTGCACGTCTTTCTACATTGTTCTCACATATATGTATAATCTCAACATGAACGATATAACCAAGATTTTGTAACAATATTTTGATTTAAAAGAGCGTCCATGGAGTTTCTTGCCCATTCTTCTCCATAGAGATCTACGCTTTAGAATGTGCAACTACAGTAATTTCACAAGTTATTATGCCTTGTGACTGTGACTGTAGCTTTGCTTTTTTTTTGTTTTATTTGACATTCAAAAGTGCCTGTGATGGTCTAATTGAAATAAATGCTTTGAGTTTGAGTTTAGTTGAGTTGAAGCAGCAAAAATATTATTTTCTTACTTTTTTATTAGATAAGGAATTAGATTAAGTTCATCCGGTGTGGTGTTACGCGAATGGATAAAATATGAGTATTTAAGAGAAAGTCTGAAATTGGCGCCGGTGACTGAAAAGTTGTATGGTAATCGGTTGTCGTGGTATGTGGCATGTGATGCGGAGGAATGAGGAAAGTTTTGAGTATGACTGTGGATGGATATATGAGTAGAGGAGGACCAAAGAAACGATGGATGGACTGTGTAAAGAATGATATGGCAAGAAAAGAGGTGTCTGATGAGAGGACGAGTAATAGAGAAGTATGGAAGAGGAAGACATGCTGCGCCGACCCCAAATGAATTGGGATAAGGGCAAGAGAATGATGATGGTTTGGGGTTTTATAAGCTAAATTAGTTTAGGAAGTAAGTTAATATTTGTAAAAGTACGTTGGGATTGACATCGTCGCAATTGTGAACAAAAATTCCTTAAATAAAGATTCAGACTTCAATTTTACCTAATCGATAAAACAAGTTGCTTGTCGTATCTGTCGGAGTGAACAGGTTTTGATGCGGTCTTCACAATCATTTAGAGCATTTATTCGGGAAAGTTCGTGGGTATATTAAGGTTTAACTTAATATAGCACCTCTTTGGTCTAGCCTAACGAGGTGCTTTAATTAACCAGCAATCGCGCATACTCGGCTTACTCAGCAGTCAAGCTGCTGTGATCCCGGGTTCGATTCCCAGGTCGGACAAAGTTTTATTTGGTTTTCCCATCACTAATTTCTCAGTAGCAGCTCAGTTATTACATGGGAGTGTAGCGGCACTACAAAGAGTACTACAGCAAATAGAACAAAAAGTACTACAGCGCCATCTACGACACAGACGATGAACTAAACATCGTAATACGCCTAAATCCTACATCGCGCAAGTAAAATTATCCGCGTCTTAAGACTATATAGAAGAAACCGACAACATCTGTCGAGCAGTAGCCCACCAGACATAACACCCGTCTGGTCGGAGGATCCTCCCTTTTCTATGAGGGATGAAGAACTTTACACCCTATTCTCCATACCCCCAAAGGACTAATGCATAACTCGCAAAATGCGGGTGTATTATAGACACACCTCTCACCTCAAGTGTTAGGTACACTTCGGGGATTACAGGCGTGATATATAGCACAGAAGCTCGATATTATGATACATTGCCATTTCACGGACACCGTACTAAGCGAGGGCGGAAATTGCTAGTTTAAAATAAATAAGAAAATAGCAATAGAAATATACCATAACCATAATAATATTCATAGAATAGAGCTGTACTCCAATATGGCTCCAATTGTAAAAATTTACCTAAAGGGTAAGTGCATTCGCATGGAATACAGTAATAGTCTGTTTCCGCCATTTTCCGTTTCAGTTGGCTCCGATTGTTATCTATTGTAGAAGATGCTTACATACATTATTCGGTATCTCATGAAATAGGAAACTATTTAGAAGTTATCTGCCATTTTACAAATTAAGAATTAATCAGATGGTAACTAGACTTCTTAGCATAGGTAATCATAAAGTTGACTGGCCGTTGTTGAGTCGACTGTCTTGGTATGGGCATGTGATGAGGAGGGAAAAAGCGCATACGACTAAAAGAGTTGTTGCTGGTTGTGGGTTGTACTGCTTAGTTTCTCCTGCCTCCGGCATCTTCATTGGAATTTGATGCATCTTGTCCTGCTTGAGGTTGCCGTGACAAACCCTCAATTACGCACTTTTTATATTTTGAAAGTGCAAAAATGTTCTGGGTCACCACTGTAGGCTCACTGGTGTCATGCCTACTGGATTTGCCACGGGAGCTATTGCAACACGTCATGTCTTTAAATAAAACTGTTTGATCACCGTGGTATTCTTATTTTATTCCCGAAATATTGCAAGTTGAACACACGCACAGGAATCGGCCAGTGCGCAGTAACTGGCGATCGCTCCATCTCTTTCACACTACAAACCGCTGACGCATAACATTCATACTTACATTGTCCCTACTGATAGCGACAATCCCATGGTTGTCCCAACCCTATGCATATCAGGACGGGCAGCACTATCGATCAGCACGGCCGCGTTCGATAGGACACTATATTCGGGAGTGCGCGAGAGTGTGACGTGTTAGTTCAATTATTTAAAATATACGTGATGTTTTAATTCTCCTTGGTTTGATTCCAAGACCTAACACTACACAGTCATCATCTACCTATCCTTTTCCCAACAATGTCGGGATTGGCTTCCAGTCTAACCGGATATAATACCAGCATGCCTATCTGACCTCCACAACCCAGTTAGTACTGGGTAATACGATACCCCTTGGTAAGACTGGTTACCAGACTTATGTGACTAAAAGAGTAATGAATATAAATGTTGGTGGATCGATAGAGAGAGGAAGAAGAAAGTGTCTACCTTGGTTCAAAGTCTTCTCCTATGAGGCTTCGACACTTAAGTCGGGGTCATTACCACTGATTGCCACTAGTTTACACCTCACTTTGGTATCTCCCTACACTTGTCTACTCATTAGGTTGAAAAATACATGACAATATATTCCAAACAAGACTTTCCCAGCGCACCGCGTCATCGGAAACTGATCCAAAACTTCCATAATAACCCTTCTTGGTTCAATGGTAATAGCTTCTCAACATTATAGCGTCACAAGTTCCGAGCTAGATGGTCCATTCTGTACAGGATCACAAGCTATCTCATGCTCATCTCATAAACACGAACTATACCGATCTAGTCCAAGTTTCCTTGAAACAGTCAACAAGTGAAGTTAGCAGTAACTTCATCGGGATCGATATTAGCAGTAACCACGTCATTTTATAAACTTGCATAGTATTGTACAGTATCTACGACACAACTTAGAACTCCCATCAGCCGCCCTACATGATCACTTTTCAACTATAGACCGGCCGCTTTAATGAGTCCTCCGCCTTACATTAAGCGTCCACAAAGTCCTAACAAAATCCCACAGGTTTTTAACCATAATTTACTACGACACTAATTGAACCAATACATGATCAACCTTCAGAATATTCCATTTAAATTGATACCTTCGGGAGGACTCATTAAAGCGGTCGGTCTATAGTGGGAGTTTAGTTCAAAACGATCTCGGGTTACTACATACTTTTATATAGTGCATCCACACCGAAGTTAGTTTTTGTAGAGCAAATATTTGAAACGTGATAACAGTAAGTAACATTCCTAACTTATGCGAATTTTGCTATTACTTTTGTTATTAATTGTAGCTGACTAACACTACCAACTGTTGCTCCATAAAAAGTTACTTCGCTGTGGATGTACCTTTGACTATGTCAACAAATTCGAATGGCTAAAAATACGACTTATTAAAATTGGGCCCAATAGGTGGCCACGTTAGTCGTAGGGGCTGTAGAATTTTATAAGTCCTCTAATGTGCAGGTGTAAGGACACATTGTTCATTCCAGCAAGTGGGCCATGGTCTGGTCGGGAGCATCACATTCACACTGAGTGTCAGAAGGATCTTTAATCCCCCATTTTCCAAAGTGTATTTGTACCGACCTATTTGGGGGCACAATCGATTGAGTCTTCCATACATATATGCCTTGCTTAATAATTTGATCCTCCCAGACAGGAATGAAACAAGAATAAACTGTTACTTCAACATGTCTTGGTCGTTTGATTAATATGTAAGGATGAAACCTTCAAGTCGTATCGTACTATACCTTCCTGAAATATTAATACTGACTTGCGGCCTAACCTAAGGATATCGATATTCCACAGTAATTGGGTTTCGAAGGGTACGGGAAATACTAATATTTAGCCGCATCTGGTTGGACTGGAAGCCAGTACGATATAACCAGGATACGGTGTCGATGGCTGCCGTACCTACTTAAATTATCTTCCTTAAGTAATCTTACTAATTTCACAGAGATAAATGTTTTATGATATTTAATTTTACTGCCTCATTGGTCGACGGTCATTAGGAATTTTTCACTGCATCTGAGCTCGGTTTAATGGCAAATAGCTATTAATTGGGTATGACATAAATACGATATTGAAACGACCACAATAAAAAATATAACACTCTTACAGTATTTCAGTCAACAAACTTCACATGACATGACGGTTCTAAATGGTGCATAATAAATAGCAACAAAAGCAAGTGACAAATTAGTAGCCACATGACGAAAACTGTCGCATCACTTCACACTAATAAAAAAGCTGAAGTTTCAAAAAATGTAGCATAAAAAATATGTAAACACTAAAGTGGCAACTTGATGAATGATAGCGGCCCTGTGATTAATGGCGTACATCATTGACGCACAGAATTATGTTATTCTAGTACCTGTGTACAGACAAGTGTTTTCTACCTTCGTCAGTTTTCAAATTATATTATATTATTATTATAAGCCTATGTTGTTCCACTGCAGGGCAAAGGCCTCCCTTCCCTTCTTCAACATTTCGCGGTCTAGTGCGATTGTAGGCCAATCCTTTGCGAAAGAGTCCAGCTCATCCCGCCATCTCCTTCTGGGCCTGCCACGTTGTCGTTTCCTGCTATTTGGTATCCACTGAGTGGTAATTTTAGACCATTGCTCCTCCGACATGCGGCAGACGTGACCAGTTTTCAAATTATTTGCTTTTTTTATTAATTTTAGGTATATGTTTACCTTTTGAAACTACAGCGCTCAGTAGACTCTATTGCATAAAAACTTTATTAAATTACTTGAAAACAAAGAATAAAAGTTGACATCAACCTAAAGACCTTTTAAATGGCCTGGTTTTTTAATGAAATGTATGTATTTTTGGTTATTTTTTTTTTAATCTTTGTATATTTCGTTCTGACTTGTGGTGAATATCTTTACGCAGTGTTATCATTATGCCACAATATGTAATGCTGAGTCGTAAACCCGATTCAATGGCAAAATGAGACTAGAATTTATTTAGGCCACGACTGTACCTATACATATACTACGTATGTACGAGTATGACCGGGAAAATGAAACGTCCAAGCTTCTCTCCAATAATAATGAAACACAAACATGTGACGAGGGGTGAAAAGTTATTTCTTTGCCGCTAAATTGCTTGAAATGGAACACGTCCGTTGTTTTCTAACGACACGATGGATTGGCTGGCATTTCTTTATTTCAATGTCGAACACTTAATAATGCTAGCTTTGTCTTTTAAAATTTATAAGTGTGTAGTTTGCAGGATCTTCTTATAAACAAACTTGTTTTCTTTTGATGTTTTGTGATAAAAATTTAATCTTTGCAGAATCGTTCCTGACTGCAAAAAACAGACCCTATATTGACAGTGATAGTTGCGTGAAAGAAGATAATATGGCTAGGTAGGGGGTGAGAACTAAGATGACGAATAATAGAGGAGTATGGAAGCAGAAGACATGCTGTGCCGACCCCAAATAAAATGCGATAAGGACAAGAGAGTAGTCATGATATTATACAACTCAATAAATGACACCTTTAACAGAGCAATAAGCGTTTCGTCAAAACCACTGCCACAGGGTCATATGCTCCCCTAGTGTTGGTTGCTGGCTGTAATTTCCAAAATATTTCCATATTCTAACACCTAAGAACATCGAATTACTCATCTAAGTACACGGTGTAACAAATATGCAAGGACAAAGGTTTCCATGATTTCAGCACAAGACACTGGCAACAGTTTGTACGTCGATGTCCCCTTGCACCCTGTATAGAAGATATTGAGTAGTTTTTGTACACATTGTACCGCCTTAGTGAGGTTATGTATTATTACTGTACCGGCTCGGCTAATCGATACCATGGTGTATTTGCCCGAACCTCGATGTTATTAAACGAAACAAAACAGGTGCACGCAACTCGTTCAAACACCAAACTATGTACAATAAGGTAGCCGATATGTGTAGGTAACTACTTATTAGTGGGGATAGACTGGAATGATGATTTTGTCTAATGCTTAGTACCCATGATTACATTTTCAACATAAAGGGTGTAAAGAAACCCTTAACGAAGCTGAAGAGCACTTGTTCTCCCCGCCATTGTGGACATTTTTTTTAGGGAGTTTTTTTTTACCTGGGAACCTTCTATTTACGGAGATATTGGAGGTCAAAGTTCCAACTTTTTGACAAGTTTTTTTAAATACAAGTTTAGTTTTTAAAGTTATAGCCTTACTTTAAATACGTTCATGACCGTTTACTATTCAATACATCCATCAGTACAATGTTTTGAGTGCGTTACATTCGGTTTTACCGTAAAACAGGATCTTTCCCCTCAAAAAAAAGTCGTTTCCCAACAATAATTTTCGCACAGGTTTACTTAGTTTGATGTACAGAATCCATAGTTGACGGCTTCGTGAAGGGTCTGTTTACACCTTGTAGATGAAGTGCTTTTCAAAGAAGCTTACTTATAAATCACTCCTCAATCTTGATCAAATAATATGGGACCGCCTTTGAAGAATGCTCTTCTAAATAAAACAAGAATCGTCGGAATCAGTTAACAATTGACGAGTTTCTTGCCCATTCCTCTCCATAGAGATCTATGCTTTGGAATGTGTAACTACAGTACTTTCTCAAGTTATTATGCCTTCTGACTGTGACTGTAGCTTCTTCTTCTTCGCTCTTTTTTTTGTTTATGACATTCAAAAGTGCCTGTGATGGTCTAATTGAAAATAAATGATTTGAGTTTGATTTGTACTACACAATTAACCCGTAAAATTCATAAAGGTAGCCCAACAACAAATACTTAATAGTAAGTACATTCAGTAGGTGTCAATGACCCACACGCACGTAAGGTCGCTAATAAACCGATAAACTGAAACCTTACAGTTAACTTACGTACTTATTGATTCGCCAGTTACCAGCTAAGAATTTTAACTGTTCACTCGCTTACTCATACTAAGAATAAAGACTTTATTTTTAACGTACAAAGTTGTTACACAAGCTTTAATGTAAGTAATCTAAATGTAAATAATTTCAGGCTATATAATCTCATAAGGATATGCGTACTTTGTAACTTTTAACCTTTTTACTGCTACCGAAAGTCAATTTTATACAAATATTTTGGCCTTGAACTTAAGCTACGTCGTTTTCATTCGTTGCAAAATAAATTCATTTAATTATTGGTTTTTTCGGACTCGGGTTTTGACGTCATAGTGATTTTTAGTATCATCAGCTCTTCACATGCAGGTGATTTTTAATAACATAACGTCACGCCTGTAATCCCCGAAGGGTAAAACAGAGGTATACCTAATAGTACACCCATATTTTGCCAGTTATGTTTAAATGCCATGTAATAGGGGGCGAGCCTATTGCCATCAACCGGGCACAACTTCAGACTCCGTGGCTGCGAAATTACAATAACAATATGCACGACCTGGAAATCGAACCCGGAGCCTCATGCTCAGCAGAGCGCCCACTAAACCAACGAGACAGTACGTTTTAATATTGTTCGCAAATGTACGTGTATATGTGTAACTATACTTTGTAAAACAAAATATTTCATTCAACAACCTTAATAAAGTTCCTACTTAGTTTCAGCTATGAAAATATTACGAACACAAAGCGGCATGGTCGCGTGCACCGCCATTTTAAAAGCCTTATTTATCACCGTTAGCTGTATCAACCTTCACTTATAATTAAAACAACCGCATAACCTCGAACACTGCTAGGTAACTCACGAATGACCGCAATTATAGGTCATGTTGATAAACATCTACTATTTAGTGCTTCTAAATGCATTTCTAAGTTCCATGCATGCAGAAATAAATCAGCAACCGGTATAAATAAAGTCTAATTAGCCACTTAGCAGGCCTGTAATCTTCAGTTGGAAAAAGCTTACAGCAAAAAACGAATGTCTTGGCCACGAGCGACACGTTCAAGCTACACACATCTTACGACAACGACTTAAACAAAATGTAAGAAGCTTAAGAGGTTGCGGTGTAAACAAATGTAGAAACTACACGTTAAAAGCTTAAAGAATAAAATACATAATGCACGTCAACAACCTTCCAACGATTCTTCGAAGTAACGACAGGAAGGACAACACTATCTTAAAGACTTCACTACCACGTTAAAGGAAAATGGTCCCTTTAAAAGTTTTAAATGAGAGAACCTGACGCCGGTCATACCTGGGTCTTAAAAACAAAATAAAAAGCGCAGACACCTCGCCCGACTAAACGACAACACCTAAACTTCAAAGATTGCAAGACACAATCTTTATCCACAATCTTCTGAAACTAACTCAATAAAAAGTCCACGAAATCACCTGAAAGTTTCAGCCAGACGTTCCACTGCAATTCTTTTCGAAGTTTATTTGTCTGTTGAGCAAAACAACAAACAAATATGGCCGACAGCTGAACATGCCACATGGCAATGAATTATAAGGACGAGCACACGAACGCTCCGTCATTCCGGCTCGTCACGCGATCCGGTGGGCATTCACGAAACTTCCCAGAAAACGTTATGGGTACAGTGGCTATAAAATCTGCGGACAGGAATGTGACGACAACGGTGTTGATGGAATTCGCTGAATTCCTCAGTAATTGTTATTTAATATCGCTGTATTTCAAGAGAGTTTACTTTGTCATGGAATTTTGGATGTGGTGATATAAACTTAATAATATTTGCTATTATATTTTTTTTATAATATATGTAAATCACGTACAGGCCAGCCTAGAAAGAGATGGTGGGATAATCTAGACACGCATCACGAAGGCTGGTTCGAGATGGCGCAGGAGAAAAGTACCTGGAAGAATATGGGGGAGGCCTTTGCCCAGCAGTGGGACATTCAAGGCTATTGAAAAAAAAACTTTTTTTTTTTGTCTATTTTAAATAATAAGACTGAAGGAAGACCAAATCAACGAGTATGAACTATATATAATATGATATGGCTAGAAATGGATTACTACTAATGATGATGATCTATTTCAATCATAGAAAATAAATAAATAAAATAAATTATTGATAGTCGATTGATGGAATTAGGCCCGGCCCCTATTACATGGGACTAAAGTAAAACTGGCGAAACGCGGTTGTACAATAGGACCTCCTATGCCTAACCTTTCGAAGAAATACAGGCCTCATGTTATGTTAACATTAGTCATTAAAAACTCCTCTTTACATTTTGAGGTGTAAAGTTTACTGAATGGCGACTTTTTTTACTTGGGTATCGTACATCACCCAACCCTCTTTACTCCCGCCCACTTTTATTACTTCATCTGCCCTCTGACTTCTTGGCTCAACCCTCACCACAAATCCGCTGGGAACAATTAAACGATCACCTAATCTTTATCGTGTGACAAACGTTTAAAGAAACACGTTGAAATTGTCAGAGGGTGAATATTCTGAAGAAAAGTTGGAGGCAGAATCAAGGTACTGAGTTTTCTTCCTTTGATCTTTAACGTGTCATGATTACAATGTCTTTTCATATTTTGATGTATCTTTCAGACAAACGCCTCATTACTTGTCTAATTTTCTTTGTAACATTTTATACAGCAGGTACTTAATAAGCTCCGCGTAGCTTGTATACCTACTGTTAGAGCCCTACTGAATAATAAGGTAACCTGCCTTCGTACTCCACGAATACCACACTTGTGTGTTACGACACGAGTGTAACCTTTACAAAAAAAAGACAACCATTTTTCCACTAATCTGTTACTACTAAAAGTGGAAGCAGTTCAATGCGAACCATTCCATACGTCAAATCCGTCTCAATGTCACAAGCGTTCGACTTTTTCTTTACTGCCTCCTAAATCAGCAGTATCGATCACTTCAGTAAGGTGTGTCCGGTAAAATACGACCACTTGGCGTAGACCTACATTTTGAATTAACTCTACTTCGCCTTCAAAAGAACGCTCTTCAAAGAGAACACAAAGTAAATGGAACGAACGTCTGTCGGGGACATCTCAACACATTACGACTAGAACGATTTGAAACCAATGAAGTCGAGTCTTTGTTCGACAATTTATCGTTCCGTTTTGTTAGTTCATTTGGAAGCGCCTGACGAAAAACAACAGAAAGTTAACTTAAAGCGAAGAAAGAAACTTTGCTCTCATTATTTATGCAGGCGTTTTTATTTTGGCGCTAAATTGTGTTTCAGAGAAATACGGAATCGTAATGGAAAAAATGTTAGGGGAATTCATTAATACAAGAGCCATAAATATTCGCATTATTTCTTGGGGGGTGAGTAATAAATTCGTAATAAAGATGAAGAGAAGTGTGCGACAATAAAGGCACCCGCAACGAGTGCGAGCGATATAATATATCGCGCGACGAATTCTCAACGCCCTGATTCCTATACACGGTTATGACATATCTTTACATAAAAATGTGGTTTTATACAGGATGGTGCATATACTCGGGAATACGAGACTAAAATCCCGAGATATAAGTGCGGGACGGATTCGTGATATGTTTATTTTGTAATTCCCGTTCCACCTGTCCTGGCAATCAACCACAAAATTTTACGACACACAAACCGCGGAGCGGCAAAGTGCGGTATGAAAACATTGCTATCACCATCAAAATCGAATTATATACGATCTGTGCGTAAACATTAGTTTATTAGGGAATCATGCGGACGATAAACAAAGTTTATGGTTACAGATAAAACATCAACGAAGATGTGTCATAAAGGTTTTTGGATCTGGCAACACACCGAATGTAATGTCAGCAAAGAGCAAAGCAAATATAATCTTCTTGTAATCCCTGGCTGGTGGATTAACAGGTGAATGACCTCAGATAGACTAACAATAATGGTAGATAATCATGCGTGAGTTAAAATAATATGAAATAGTAGTCGAATATGTTTGTTTAGGGCTGAAACCTTATTAGCACAGTTTATTTAATGCCCAAATGGCCGTTCGGCTTGTTTTGTTTTACAATAATGTGCGATTAATTAGCATTTCCATTGGATATGGGGTAGTTCCTGTATTTTGAATAGTTCTATTTTCAACAGAGGAATACAGGGTCCTTAGTTGTTATTGTACTTTGAGTATAGAAGTTTTTGGTTTATGGCCATAGTCGGAACTAACGCCACCATTTTCAGTTTTCAACATTTTACACAACAATTGCCCAAATGCTTACTAATAGCGCCTCCACATCAAAGTGACAACGTCATTTGAACGCCAAAAGATCCTTGTAGCACTGTCCAATGTTCATAGCAAGATCCAGTACCCAAATAACATTTTACAAATAAAGTCGATTTGTAAACCAAATCACACCCCTTATTCGAAAGTCGTAACATTAGAAATTTTACGATAGCTACCGTCACAAACGTCCATCATTTTCTTTGCTCTGTAATTCGCGCGGCGGCCGCTTGGGGGCGCTCGTCATTTATAATGAAGTTGAGAATGTTTGACAACCCTTGCTTGAGTGTGGCGCGCAAATTATGACGGCGCCAATTTCAGGGGTGGCAACATTGTTACTAAGCGGGCCTTTAATTAGGTTGTGTGAACTTACGGGAATGTTGTTTCCTTTGATCTGAAATTAAATAAAAACAAAACATTAGTGAGCTTAGGTATAAATATTTTAACTAAGTAAGACATGTTTTCGTTTAAATGTAGGTACTTTACAAGTTCACCAGTGAAACTGAATGTGATCAGCAACTCTGTAGATGCTGATCACATTTCCGCTTTTGCGCTTATTCTGTTACACCCTGTGGCGCAAAACTTCTTAGATGGTGATTCAGACCATCAAACTGGTCAAGTTTCCCTGGAAAATAAGTCGTAAAAAGTGCCAGAAGATACGATTTTGCTCCTGAACATAGTTTAAATATGTCAATCGCGTTCAGTTTAATAGATGAAATGCTCTTATAGTTATTAAGTATACATCAAGTTGTTTAGCATGACAAAATAGTATTTATTTCCATACCAAGTTACAAACAGTAACGCAAGAATATTGACCGAAATATTTAGTCCAAGTTACAAAATATGGAAACTAACTCAAAGAAAGTTATATGAAACAAGTCAAACGGGTACAAGGAAAAACATGTTTGTTCTTACTATAAGTTCAAGTTAAAAGTGGCAACACGCCCGGCCAGTTCGCGTCGACTCCACAAACGTAACGAAAACTTTTGTTTCAACATCCTAACATTTACTTCTATAGAAGAAAAGTTTGCTGTATTGAATAGTTGGCTTTAAATAAGTTAAAAGGAACTTAATGCTAACCAGCGTTAAGTTTATTTTAAAGAAACGTTACTGGTCTAACGTAGAGAGTTGAGAAGTCGTAATTAGCCCAGTTTTCTTGCTATGTTCGAGTTGGTACTTAGTCTTGCCAGTTAGTCGGAAATCAAGACTTGAAAATATCGATATTCTGATGGTAGAACGATTGCAGTGTGGTAAGAGAAAAAATATTCATGATTTCTGTCATTAGGCTTTTATGACTATTTGTATTTAAAACTAGTGTCAAAATTTTTTGCCCAAGGTCGCCTAAATTCGTGTGTAAAGAAGGTCCACAAGATGAAAAAACACACATGCAAAGTGATAAAATACACTGAAAAGTTGGAAAACTTTTTGGTAAGCTTCCATAACTAACCCAAACTTTCTCCGCCTATAAAAACCACACACTATAAACAAAATGAAACCGGAACAGATAAAAGTGATCACACATTTATTTCTACAACACACGCTACAAAATTAGTTGTAATCTTGTCCACATTAAATAAAAACGCATTAGTCACGCGACAGCCCTACGTTAGGACCCCTTAGTTGTATTATAAGGGTGATCCCAGACGAAGTACGAGTAACGAGAAGTCACAGTTTTATGAATTTGAATTATTACGTCGCTTTGTCAAAAGAATTGGAGTCCTTTGTGTACCTGATGATTTTTTGACAGACGTATTTGTAAGGCTGAGGGGATGTAGCTATGTAGTTTGTAACTTGTGTTATACGTTTAGCTTTTAGAAGTTTATTTTTTTATTAACCGTTAATGTCCCACTGCTGGGCAAAGGTCTCCCCCATATCCTTTCAGGCACTCTTTTTCTTTAATAATCGTATAAGTTTGATTTTGAATAATTTTCAGAAGTTCTGAAGATGAAAGTGGTTCAGATTTTTAACACAACACGTGTCGTATTCATAAGCTTATCATGTAGAATAATACCCAAATTTCAACAAAATTAAATGCTTAAATTAAGGGCTTAAGGGCTTAAATTCAGATCCTTACTAAGAATACAATCCCTAATTTACCTATTGGTATTCTAATACGTACTACGCCAAGGCAATCTAATTATTACTTGAACAAAGCCTTGAAACAACACCTTTCAGAACACAATTCAGTTAGCCATTGTTGACCAAAACTTAATTATTCAGCTAACATGCTCGGATCAATAGAGCGCTGACCTACCGCAATCGATTAAAAAAATACTACACCCCTAACTAAACAATACATATGGCCGCGAGTATAACGTGGCCTTATGTGACACTAAAAAGTTGGCATGCGCAATTAGCATTAGTTTTTTTTTTTCTTCACCGTTTATGAGAGTGTGCAAAACATGTAATTTTTTCAACAAATATTTAAAAACAGAACGAATTCTGCATTTGAAAACAGAATTCTGTATTCTTCTTCTTTCAGTCTTTTAAATTTTGATGGCTTAAAACTACGCTCCTTTCACGGTGTCGGCGAACTCGTCGATATAGCAGCGCAGTCAAAGCGACCTCACTTTGACTGCATGTTTTAGGGTTCAGTGTGGCTACCTCGTTAGAAAGGCAGCAGGATGTGGATGTGGAGCTGTGTCGCAAACTATGTTCCACCTCCTATCCTGCCCTCATTGACTCAAACCATGCAGAATTCTGAAGGTATTCAAAAAAACTGACTTAATAAAAGCTGGCCTGTTTAAAAAAAAACGTTTTCACTTATAGTCTTTTCGCGCTTTTTTTTGCACAAATTAAGCTACTTATTGTTTGTTCGTATGTGTTTGTGCGTGTATTGTGTATGTATGTATGTAGTGCAGGCGAATCGGGAGCGACGCCAAAATGCGAGCACGTCACGCTATGAACTTAGGGCTGAATATTGATTTATCCCTAATAAGGGGTCCTATTGACGGTCCGGCGAGACGGATTAAAGCTGCATTTTATTAACGGTAGTGTGTTGATAGAGGGCTGATTTTGTTATTTTTTAGGAATAAAAATAGTTTTGCCTGATAGGACATTGTATTTTTATAAGAACGATTTAAGTTGTTGATTAAATGCAATACCTAGTATGGAAGATAACATAACTGTATTAATATAAACCATGTTAAAGTCTATTCACAACACACTTCATCTATATTCAAAGAAAAATCCAAAATAATCACAAGAATTGCTCCTGTTCTACCAAAAAATATTAATCCAGATCACAAACAATCGCACCGTGAACAGCGCGCTTTACATTGTCACCCCATGTTTATCCCTACACCTATGGTTTGCCCAATGCTGCACCTTGTAATTTACGATCACGATCCAAACTCCCCCTGGTGCCCATAAAATGCAACATCTATGTCTACGGTCAAAGTTTACAATGATATTGTTGTTTTAAATGAATTCCTTTCTTATCATATTCGTGTTTTAAGTAATTGGTTGACAGCTAATGGATTAACCACATTTTTGTCCATCGTTACCGTGAAAATATTACGCTTTTATTACACAACAAAGTAATTATTTGTTAATAGCTGTATTATGTTGTGATTTATCTAATAGTAGGAATACACGAGCTTAATAATGCACGCACTATGTCTGTCTTTCATTTTTACAATGTAGTTTTTACAGAGAAAACTCTCACACAGCTAACGATTTAAATCATTAGATGTGCTCTCACCGTACTTACGGTAATTTTCATTGTGGGTGACCGAGACGATACTATTTAAATGTCATTGGCAACAAATCAGAGACATGAACATAATATAAGTCCATGGTGAATCGAACGAAACACGAGACAACAGAGTGATAAGGACAACATTTCCTAAACAAAAGCACCAAAAAAAAAGTCAAGGACATCAAAGTGCAGACATTACTCACATTCGATCCCCACGAGAACAGAAGAAATGGCGTGTAGTCAGTGGCAGAAAATCACATATTTCAGCGACACATCCAACCGCGAATGTCTGACGCAGTTACAGAACATTATTTATTAAAGCTACGCGACGTATCCTATTCCCATTATTTTCTAATAATAGCAAGATACAAGAAAATAGAAACTTCTATCTGTGCGTCGTTATTGGGATACATAGAACTACTAACTAATAGTAAAAGTATCTACTATTCCCTCTTGATACAATCTTCAGTCTAGAAAATGTAAAAGATGAGGTTACCAGACCAATTTACTTTAAAAGCAAAGGCGTCATACTTTGTTTGCATTAAATCTATTTTGCCCATACCAGATGGCGGATTGTGTAGTTCAGCAATACTATAAGTAACCGCTGATAGTAAATGTTTATGTGATGAATGAATAATAACTACATAGGTACTTCGAAACAGAATTCC
This sequence comes from Noctua fimbriata, assembly GCA_905163415.1. Lineage (NCBI taxonomy): Eukaryota > Metazoa > Arthropoda > Insecta > Lepidoptera > Noctuidae > Noctua > Noctua fimbriata. Next base: position 2,220,847 of record LR990937.1, read on the forward strand.
ATTTGTAGTCATATTTAATGAATAACTCAGTCCATTTTGATTATTAATAGCTTTTCAGAACGCCATTATTATTAAGTTTGGGACTGGAAAATATTCGTGTAACTCTAACAAATTCTGGGAACGGATTGATTCATTACGAAATAATTTTTGTATAAGGTCATTGGTCAGGCTTGGGCCGCCGGCCGGCGGGAATTGATTAAAGGCTGTTAGTTCGGAGTATTTTTTGTACTTGGAATAGAGCTTTTAATGTTGACTTTTCTTGCAGGATCGATAATAATCGGATCAAATCTAGGGTACAAAAATAACACTATGTTATGGAACGGAAAAGTGTCTTACGGTTTCGTTTTAATAGTTAGAAACTGGTTTCCCATCTAGCATCGAAAAGGCCACACTAACTAAATAAAGGCACTATGCCTGTCTTTCCTCACAAAACTCTTCGTTATTCAACTAAATCACGGCTAAACTAGTGAAAGTTAGCTAACCGTTAACTTTATTGACACGCAAACGGAATATATTAAAGCTAACATATTCAAACTATCACGTAACAAATTACAATCCATTCAAACTTATTTTTACAACCCTACTCATCATTTCCACAACAATCTAGAGACACAATAACATTCAATAATAGTCAACTCTTGGGCCAAATAGCCCATATTTATCTCGATAACAATGCTTGCGGAAAACTTCTTACACTTCTCCACAAAGAATCATCGCGATGAATAGTTTACTACACGAGAAACCTCACCTTACAGGCCTCAAGGCCCAATATTGAGGCCAAAACACACTCCTAAGGGACCCAAACTACGCAAAGGGTTGTAATTTGAAGGAAAATACGTGAAATTACGGAGGGGCAGGTTATAAAAGGTAAACTAACCATATTCGGGGGCACGTTTCCGCGATGTAAAGTAATGAAATGAGTGTATTAATGTGTGTTTTAGAAGGTTAATGGTTAAGATTTGGTGAATTTAGGGTGTAATGTACCCATTTATGGTTGACCCATAGGTTAATTACGTACATAATTATGTAAGGTAGTGAAGATTAATAAATATGAATCCCGCTTATAAGGAAAGATCTTCCAGGGTAATTTAATGGCCTTTTAATAACCACAGATGTTGATGCTAATCCTCTAAACGTAATCTGAGAATATACCAAAGAGCTTTCTCAGTAAGTGAGTTCGTTTTCGGACCAATCAGTTCTAACGTCAGAATATTTTTCTGCGCCGTTATTAGGAAAGCCGAAAAACACCTCATTGATTACATCCTTGGTACTCCTGAAAGCCTTTACTAGCGGCAATCGTTTTAAAAGCGTTTCGATTTCTACAACACTTTCAACCTGTGCTTTTAACAGTTTTTCGGTAACTTTTGTCAATTGATTATATTGTTAAAGGCTTTTATTTAACTTGCAATTTTTGTATGTTTTGTTTAGGTCAAATCTTGCAAATGAATTTTACAACAGTTATCCTCAACCGATTGAGCTGAAATTATGCATACACGTTTAGTTTGGATGACAATGCATGGTTAGCTAAGTGACTAAATTCTAAATGCAAAATGGCCGACTCCCAAAGATTGCCCCCCCCCCCCCCCCCCCCCATGATATAGATATCAATTAAAAGGGTTTGCTGAGAAGAAGACGAAAAAAATAATGACGTCACACCTATATTTAAAAGCTAGTTTTTAATAAAGTTTTTTTACTACAAGCTTGTTGACTTTGCTATCATCGTTATCGCTATTCTCAGCTCACCTTTCTTGTCCTGCATATTCAGTTAGTTTAAACATTATTTGTCCCAGATTGTAGCTGACGTTAACTCAAGTACTGATGCATAGCCTGGCAATAATCAACTAAGGGAAATTGGCGGCTGCGGTCCTGTTGGTCGAAGGATTTCGGCCAATCAGACTAACTACATATTAGTTATGGCTCGCTTTGAACTGTGCGGTTTTGTTGCAAATCGACTTGTAGTGTAATATACAAGCTTCCGTCAACAGAACCTGCTATAATTAGAAAATATAGGGACTGGAATTGGTTTTGGTATTTAACGGAAAAATCAACAAGTGCTTATATTAAACATCGGGTCAGCTTTTAAAGTTCATTTTCAAGCATTTTGAGGGCTACTGTGAAAGTTATGGGATTCCTTTCGAAGCCAGAAGCATAAGACTGGTGGACATAACATTGGACACGCTTGGGAGAGGCCTGTGTACAGAAGTGGCCTGTATCGTTCTGTTGATAATATTTTCATAATGATATCACCAGAACAACATAGGCCGGTAAGGGCTATTGAATAAACATTGAATTGGCCTTAGAATACTATCACTACATAGTATCAAAATGGGAAAGAATTATAGGGCGTCAAAAAATTCGTTCAAATCGCTGTCAAAGTAAAAGTGCCTAGAACTGAATGTAATACTGTCAAAACAAAACAAAGCTACAAATTAATTATATTTTCCGAAACGTTATGTGACCTTGTTTTTACGACTTTTGCGTTTACGACTGCACTTACAGTAGTACATACGCTAAACAAAGCAATTTATGTACTAGTATCACTCACACAAAGTAGATAGCTAAGTAATACTTTGTAGTATCAACAAGGATAAGTCAGGGATGAGTAATCGAATGTCATTCACATTGATGGATGCGTGGCCAGTAGATGCATCCCTAGAGTTGTTTGTTCCTATCTTCCGTGATAGGTTGCGGTCTGACGCTGACCACGGTCTGACCTATCACGAACGCTTTTGTTTTCTGTTTAAGCAAAGTGAGGCAAGTTTCGGCAAGGCTTACTTAAGGTTGCAAAGGTCAATAACAGTCTAGCGTTGTGGTAGAACACGCAATTTGGTGAAATTAACAATCTGAAAGCGATATTGCTGTCTGCTGCCGTTTTTATAACGCTACAAGAAGCAAGTGGAGTCACCATGGTCTGTCATAGTCTCCATCTATTCACGAATAAATTAAAAAGCTACTAATAAGCAAATTTTTTCTACAGCGTCGACGAATATTTAAATGATAAATCCTTGAAACTTGTATAAAATAAAAAAAAATGTTTTTAGAATAAGTTAGATTATATGATACTTAAATGATAAGTCCTCATCTCTACATAATAAATTAATCTCTTTTGCTGTGCCCGACAGGGACCGCGATTGTTTCTTTTGGAAAAATGTTTACCACCTAAGCCTACACTGTGAAATGCAATAAAGAATTGAGTATCTGTAATTAACAGGAATCAGACAATCACTATACTCATATAGTGAGTATTCATGTCGTACTGATCGCTATTCAATGCCAGTGTCTGATAGAACCTGTGTTATTTTTCCCAATCCATCGGCAGTCAAAAGTCACAACCGAAAGTTTGTGTACAAAGTTTTTGTACCCCGTTCTAACTGGGTTGTGGAGGTCAGATAGGCAGTCGCTCCATGTAAAATACTGGAATTCAGCTGCATCCGTTTAGCCTGGAAGCCGACCCGAACATTGTTGATAAAATACTCGGCAGATGATGATGAATCAACAGTCAAAACTTGGTATGAGAAAATATTTTCAGAAGCGAACTATCAGAATCAATTCTTGGCTACATTGGAACTGTCCATAAACAATTGCACATCAATCGAGCGTCGTTCGATGTTTTCCAACATTCGATATTCAAAAATAAATTGAGCATACGCATCGCCATCGCGCGCTCCATCACGCTATCACATTGCCTTTTATTAACACGGGCATCGGCAGAAGCGAAGTTACAGGTTTTATCGCTCAACCACGCAGCTTTTCCATCAGAAAGGAAAAAAGATGAAAACAAAGAATATTGGCGTGAAATTCGATTTTTCGGCGCCAATCGAAACTTTTAGTTCGTGCTAGGTCATGGAAAAAGGTCCAATTTCGCTGTTGGCTGGCACTTCGATGCTCAGGGTTATAACCGTGAAGAGTACTCTTCATTACACTTCACTACTCCCTTGCTTTGACGTTTTCCAATGCTCGAATAGGATGCCGTCTTCAAATAAGTTTATGTACCATGTAATACGGAGGCGCTTATTGCCATCAACTACGCGTAAATCCAGACTCAGGTCTGAAACTGAGAAATTCCTGAAGGAATAACTAATTCGAACCCAAGACCTCATAGTAACATAATTCTGGAGAATATTTCATGAGACAAGTACAATAGACATTATAGAAAAGATATTTGTATGATCTCGGCCAAGAGAAAGCCACCTCCTAAAATACAATGCGATCACAAAACCCTAGCTATACTCATATACCTCCTAACACCAATGAAGACGACCTTCACAACTTTGTTAGCGTATAAGGTCTCAGGTATTTCATAACATTATAATGTGCAATAAACACCAGAATAAACCCTACAAATGGGCAGGTTGTCCAACTATAAACACGAGCACTCTCTCTTAACCGCAGAGGGGTTAACTCTCAAGTTATAACGCGCAGTTATCCACCTAATGACTTAAGTGCCTCGAGACATAACTGCGAAGTCCCACATGCTGTTAATTGTGGTTCAACGTGATAGTGTTTAGTTATTTGTTTGTAAGTAAATGGCACAAATTGTACTTTGGGGACTTATGGTTCTTGATGGCTGAGGAGTCGCCAGTACTGATCATGGTAGCATGGACGCCGTGAAAGAACCTTGCACCACTTGGCTGTAAAATAAAACGAAAAGTGGTCCACATTGGCCTTGTATCGGTTGAACTGGAAGTCAAGGAGATGCCTTTTCCCAGCAGTGGGATAACGAAGGCTATCACATTAACTAACGCTTTGTAATCCCTGAAGGGTTAGGCAGAACTGTACCTGCTTATTTTCTAGCAAATACACCCACATTTTGCCAGTTATGTTTAAGTCCCATGAAATAGGGGGCGGGACTATTGCTAGCAACCGGGCACAAATCCAGACTCCGTGGCTGATACTGAGAAATTCCTGATAAAAAAACCCAATAACACTTTGCCCGACCTGGGGGTCGGACAACCTCATGATAAGACCTCATGAAATGAAATTTTATTTATTTGCCAGAATATAGGCAGCAGCAGTCGCGCTTGCAACCAGTACACCAACGAGGCTATCTGTATGTATAATCAGCATATAATGTTCCCACTGCTGGGACACAGGCCTCCTCTCTATGAGAGGGAATGTGCTTTAATCCACCACTCGGGCCCAGTGCGGGTTGGTAGATGTCACATGTCTTCGAATTTTTGATTCTAGGACATGCCGGTTTCCTCACGATGTTTTCCTTCACCGTTTTAAGAGCAGTGGTGATGAAAATAAATTACACGAAGTAATGCGCCTGCCTGGGTTCGAACCTACGACTTACTGCTCGTAAGTCAGGACCACCACCACTGGGCCACCGCTGCTATCAGTATAATATTCATAAAACACCGTATCGATAGTACGTCTTGTCAAATCTTTTGGGCCCAGTAAGTGGCCACGTTAATCATTGCGTCAGTAGCTTTTTTAAGTCCTCTAAAGATCTGGGGTAGGGTCACTTTTAAAGCTCAAATGCACGACAATCTCTATTTCTCTTAAAGTAACAATTAACTATTTCAACACCACATTACCAACCTCTCAAATATTCAACATAATATCTCTTGAAGTATCGCTTCAGAAGCGTATTTACATAATATACATATCTAAACTAAACATAACAACACTTGAAACCGATACCGTTTAGTTCCAGCAATGCCTCGCTTCACTAATACATTCGCGAAGGCATATTTGATTACAAGGACATAAGGCTTCAATTGTGTTATGTGCGAGAAATGTCTACACATAAAATTGATTTTATGTTCGTACTTAGTAGTTACGCGTCCCAGTATTTACTGGTATTAAGGATATAAAGTTCTAAAGATTCGTCTTTGAAAGTAAAACTGGATTGGAGTTCTTGGAATCGTATAAATCTTGTTTCTTTTTCTGTATTTTATTTTGGAGATTCAAGGGTCAAGAAATAAATAAGAATTGGGCCTCTTCAATGTACATAAAGTTTAAAACAATTTCTTAAAAATTCAGTCAGTAATTTTATAAGTAGGTAATGGACGTTATGGGAGCCGACGTGAAATTTTTACTATGAATCCAGTATATACATGTCCGGGGAATTTACGCTGAATATTAGGCCAACTTTGCATTAATTAAAAACAGTGATTTTTTTCATTTTATGTGTAGGGTATAGACAGGGGAGTGTTTATAAATGTTGTATCCTGCCAAAAGTTCACCTCCGTGTATATTTTTTTTAATGAAAATATCTAATATATAAATTTAACTTCGTGAAAAAAATATAAATAGGCATGTTTGTATAGAAAATTTGTAGAAGAGATTAAGTACTAGTAAATTAACCATTTAATTAAGTAGGTCAGTAAATTAACCATATGTCGTCCGCCGAACGATCGGTTTTTTTAAATCTTATAATTTGACTTTATACTCCAAGCAAAAATATTAACATGACAAAAATAATGCCAACATTTTTTTATCAACATAATAAAAAATAAAAATAAAAATATTTATTAAAAAAAAAAACAATATTACTCCGGACTTCACAGATATCAAAAAATCTTAAATACAAGCAGTATTTAAGATTTTTTGGCAGGCTAAATGGCTTCAGGCTAAAATGTAACAGGACTGATAATGGTAACAATGGAAAATATATAAACCCAAACCGTAATTTCCCATAATTAAACTGTTTAGAACGTTTATTAATATTTTTATAGAAAATATTTTATTTGCTTTAAAGAAGATCTTTACGAGGCTCTCTAATTTCAGAAGTGTATAAATGAAAATATGTACATTATATGAAGCAATTACGGGGCTTTTCTTTCCATGTTATGTCTTTTATTTTACTAAGCTGCGTAAACTATAAAAAGAAGAAACAAATATTTTACTTAATCTGAACATCTAAACGCAATCATTTGCAATATCAAAACGTAGAAACAATGACGTAAGCAAATGAGTTACCATATTCAACAGAATATGGAATTTCTATTTCTATAATAATACTAATTAGCAAGATTTTGCTCTTAGTAATAGTGACGACATGAGCCGTTTGCTACCTAGTATTACAAGACACGCCACACACATTAATGCGAAAGCTGATCTGTTTAGTCCCATCAAATCTAAGCCATTTTGGTAAGACCCGTATCTGTCCCCCTATCTTTGGAAACACAATGTTCTTTAGTTTTAAGCCAGCCTCTTATTCGATTCGCAACATGTTTTAAGTCACTAAATAATCATGTTATTAAATAAATGATTAATTAGTGACTGCTGTTATAAAAACGTAAAGTACGAACGTAACGTTTTTTGGAGAATTTAGCTTAAATGGCAACATTCAAAGCTATGTCGATCTCAATATCCAGCTATATCAACGCTGTTTTGTCGGCAAAGGAACCCCGCCTCAAGTTCGCAAGTTTTGTAACTAACAGTGTCCTGAACCCCGGCCCTATTGTGGAGAACTTGAGTCCTGAACGTTTACTAGAACTTTGGATGGCGATGCGGCGAAGCTAATACATGTTGAAGTATGCAGTTCCTAGATTGTAGCTAGTTTATACTATAATTGGCTGAAAGCAAGCAATCTTGATACCATTGAGACTAAACACTGCCGCACTTTGTGTATTTTATAAATGATGTACTGTTACAATAAGGGACGATTTTGTAAATTCATAACTTTCCAAACTAAAAGATTCATTGAGCATGTTAATGAAAAGCGGATATTTTTTTTATTTATTAATCTTAGATCATTTCAATCCATTTATGTTTGTTAGGACATAGACAACTTTAACCGTAGATAATTTCATACATAAATAAGATATCAATCTAATCATTAACGTATAAAATAAAATTTAAAAGACCATAATAAACCATATTAGTGTCGGAAACGTAACAAAATTATTGTTAATTTATAGAACGCGGACTGTGACTTCTGTAGCGGAACGTAGCAACTTTGCTACGAAACTGCGTAGGCCGTGCTACGAACGTAGCGAGGTAATTCTTTCATCTCTTTACTCGTGAAAAGTTGTGTGCGCTCTCATTTCGAGCCAAGCCAATATCATTCTAGTCAACTCTTAACACTAATTGCATACGTACTCATACTTTTCTGTATGGGAACACTTTTCTGTATCTTTCTACATTTGGGAACATGGCAGCTAATCCTACCACAAAAACAATACAGCAATATCTCTCTGTAAAGCAAGTTGTAGTTAAATTGCCTTCCTAAGCAACAAAGCCAAACCATTGATCAAATAACAAAGGGTCTCCAATCTCAGTCAGAACATCACTTGAAATACATCGACATTTACACTGGTTTCGATTAGAAATCGATAAATCAACAGTTCAACACTATCGGATATCTGGGCTCTCGACTAAATTAATCTATCAAGTAATGCCTTGCAGAGTAAATTGATACTCAATATTGAATCGTATCGATACTACTAGTCTCAAGAATCGTTAATGGTCTGCTTACAGTAAATAGGGGAGTATCTTTAGAATGGATACTCGCGATGGATTTTGGTTCCAAACCAAGTTATTAAAGGACTCAGCACAAGGAGCACCGCGGAGGAAACAAATGAAAGAAATTGCTTATGGACCAAGATACCGCAACTGCCAGACCTAAGACAACTTAAAAAAAACTGAAACTTTTTTTAATTTCTTTTACAATTTAACTTACTCTAAAGGTGTCTGGCGAGCTACCACACAAAGTGTCTGGCAGTGGAAGAAGTGAATCATTATACTATTCGGTATCGAATATAAAAAAATAACGCTGTATAGTATGATGTAACTACAAACAGAATCGCCTGAGTTTGAGAACGAGTAAATAGTTAAATAGGTTCTTAAGAACGGAAACTCGAGCTGGCTTTTGGATTAAAGTTAGATAGCTAAATACTAGATTGAGGGTCTCAAAGCGATATTCGGTTAAACTTAAACATAAATCTTCTTAGTTAGCCACAAAAGTTCAAGACTCTCTGTGGGTTTAAGTTCAAGAGTCTTGGACAACAAGTCTCTTTGATGCGATATATGTCACGGTCTTTCCCTTATAGGTCAGAGGTTCAACGTGTGACAAAGTGGTGTGATAAACTGCAGGCCGCAAAGTTGATGGGTGTACTAACGATGCGTCCTGATGAAGACGTAGTGTTTTGTTTTCGTGACAATTCCAGGGCCGACTGTGAACTAAAGGTCCTGGTAATCACTGGATACATACAACATTAGTTTTAGTATATGTGAAACCTGATACACGTGTCTAGTATTTTTATGTAAAGAATCTATGTACAAAATTTCAAAACTGTATCATGAAAAATCATAAAGTTATAAGCTTGTTCTGTTACTTACTTGTTCGCACAAAAACGCGGTCACCACGCAGCGCGCGCCTCCAGCGTCGTCTTGAGCTCATTGATAATAATAATTTGGCAGCAGGTACCTAAATTATTGCGATAGGTACTCAAAGTCGCTCGGAATCCAACTTTTAACTTTTTTTAATATTTTTGGGAAAAAATATAACATGGTTTAAAAATAATTGGAATCGATTCAGTTACTTATTCTGAACAAACTATATTCAGGTTTCGCATATACTAAAAATAATGTTGTATACTTCATTCCTACATCTTCTCGCAAGCGTTACTATTGATTATTAGTTTCAATTCCCAGGTCGAGCCATGTGGGCACGCCACCATAGTGGCGATAAGTCCCCTCTTTGAGGAGTGGCTAGAGAGGCGCCACGGCGCCCTCACCTTCCGCCTGACGCAGGTCCTCACCGGACACGGTTGTTTCGGGAGGTTCCTGCACCGAATCGGGCGGGAGGAAACGCCCGGGTGTTTCCATTGTGAGGATCGTCCGGAGGACACGGTGCAGCACACTGTGGAGGCCTGCCCTGCTTGGGCGGAGCAGCGCCGTGTCCTCGTAGAGGCGATTGGCGGCGGCGACCTCTCGCGCCCGGCCCTGGTTCAAGCCATGGTCCGGAGCGAGAGGGATTGGGAAGCCGTCACCTCCTTCTGCGAAGCAGTCATGCTAGTGAAGGAGGTGGCGGAACGTGAGAGGGAAAGAGCCTCACGTCTCAGCCGCCGCGGGAGACGCCCTGGGCGTCGGGGGTCACGTGGTGGCCCCCGGCCACCGTAGGCGCGGGCCTGTGGACGGCGAGTTATGGGCTAGCTCGCCGTCCGGCCGTCTTATGACGACAGGCCGTGTCGACGGCGCGTTCGTGTTCCACGCGCGCCTCAAAGAGATGTCAGCAACCACGCAGGGGTCCGCACGGGCCGATGCCTGCCAGGGCTGCGGGACTGTTCGAAAGAGATACCGCGGCCCTGGAACACAAAGGGCAAAGAAGGAACATGGATGGGTTTTAGTCAGTACAAGTCTGACACTCCCTTCCGCTCCGCCCAGAGCGGGGAGGGTCATTTGATGATTTCCCATCCTAAAAAAAAAAAAAAAAAGGTCGAGCCATGTGTTTTGCTTTTTAATTTGAATTCCTCAGTAGTAGCCTGTAGTCTGAATCTGTGACCGGTTGATATCATGATGGATGCCAATAGGCTCGCCCCGTATTACAGGGGATTTCAACTTAACTGGCGAAACGTAGGTGTACTATAGGTACACCCCTTTTCTTTCATATTATGGTCTACATCTCGGGACGAGGTTTTTTATATGTTTTATGTTATATTTCTGTCCCACTGCTGGGCAAAAGGGTTTTGCCATCTCCAGACAACCCATCAGGAACGTTTTGTTAATTAATAAAACTACGTTATTTTACTTTACCTTCTAAGCAACCGTAGCACCATATTTTCACTAATTATAATAACATAGACTACCTTCTCTTGTTATTTTAACGAGGAACCACAAACGCTCCCTTGTATTTTGTGGAACAGTTACCAAAATGTGTTTTTATGTACTTGTATGTATAGTGTATGTACATGGCATCTTGTATTTATGTCCGCTGGCTAACCGTCAGGTGTTCACTGGGCCATAAAGAGTTGTTTTTAATTGGAAGGCCATCCCGCTCACGGTCTCTGTGCCGACCCAATTGATTCCACCAAAGTGCTCTCTTTCGTGTTTTTGTTATATTATTTTTAAGTTAGTGCTTCTGTTTTATTAATTATCACATTGCTATTTAATAAATTATAATGATCTCAATCGACGGAGGCTCATCATCTCAGCAAGGGCTATAAAAATTAAAGACTGCGTAAAAACGGACAGAATCCCGAGTTGGTCGATGACTTATCGTTCTCTTTTTAATATTAAAAAAGAAGGGGTCTCAACTACAGAATGAATCTGTTACAAAAACAGACCAAAGGGTACGGAACCCCTTTAAAAAGTTACCGTAATCGGTGCCATAACACGTCCTGATTATTCCACCGACAGCTCCATCATACAACACTTTTTTCGCAATGTCACGCCAACTATTAATAAAACCCTCGCTCTCAAAGATTGAACACAATCTCAGAATCCATTATTTCTTTGGAATTTCCAAACAAAGCATTTTTTTGCGCTCTTTTACAGTCTACTTGTCAGCCTGAAAATGACATGAAGTTTTATAGCTAAGGCTTCAGAAAATAGGCCTTCGATTGGCAAAAACCTAGTGTTACGATCGTTTGATAGCTCTTAAAGCAGGCGGTTACACTGGATCCTACGGCCACTCGGTTTTATAGCATGTCGTGGATGGAATTTTTGATATTGGATACGTTATTTTATTAGCTCTACTTTATGTTCAAAATCTTATGAAGCATTTAATTTGACAGAGAACCCCAATATCCAACCTCATTATATTTTATTTTTTCAGTAAAAGTAGCGGAAATTTAAAAGCAGGCAGGAGCAGCCATCTGATAGATAGGCACCGGATATTAATAAAAATATTAAATCTGTCGACAGTACTTAGATGAATGCTAAGTTACTATTAATCAAAAGACAAATAAAGCAGAAACTTTACAAAAATCCTCACCTTCCTTGACAATAACAATTTTTAAACCGGCAACAACACTCGGATTACAGTTTAATAAATTGCTGCTTTTTATTTAACGCACAAATTATGAAAAACGGAACGCTTAAGGTGAGAAGGGTCATTCAGGGGCAAAACTGGCACCCAGCGCATTCAGCATAATTTTACCACTCCAGTTTAAACTCTTTGCTCTTCGAAATAGGAGCCATAAAACTAAAACACATTATGTAATACGTTAGCAAAAACTTTTGGAGGTTATTTCAAGTCCATGATAATATTTTATACTTGTCTAGGAAAACCTTGCGCTAGATACTCGAATTGGGCCAAGAAAAAGTTGGCATAAACATGACAATATAAGAACCTAAATGTACAGAAAAATAGACCGACATATTTTGCAAATTCATCTCTATTTTAATAAAAAAAACCTAACCTAAAAATCTGCAAAGAAAAACCCGCGTAAAATTCATCATTAATCAAAGCTTACCGTAGTTTATACAACGACCATCGCGAGATTGGAATAGCACTGAGGCATAACAAAACCCAACAAGGGTCTTTCTTAAAAATAAATAAAAAGTAAAGTGTAAAAAAATATGAAACACTGGCACTGAGGTTGACAAATTATAGTATGCACACATAAAGAAAAAACGTTTTCTTTGTGGGTCAGATTAGGCGTTTAGGTAAGCAGGCGGTAAATGATATACTAACTCATGAGGCATTCTGAAGCTCAGAAAAGCTTGACTTCCGTAGTAAAGTGGTTACACCCACACAATCATGAAAGCGATTTTTGAATGAATGTAATGCAAAGTATTTATAAGTGTACTGGAAAAACATTTTGATTGAAATAAATTGGTCCTTCTGTTAGCAACCTAGCGACATGCATCGATTATACCATATTTTAAACACTGCTAATGATTACGACTTGGAAAATCTGCAAGCACAGCAGTTGATGATGCTGAATTTAGAGATCATCATCTACCTAGCCTTTTCGCAACTACGAAGCAGCGGAATACCCATATTTAACATGGAGCGACTGCCTGTCTGATCTCCACAACCCAGTTAGTACTGGGTAATAGAATGCCCCTTGGTAAGACTGGTTGTCAGACTTTCAGGCCATTCATTACCTGCAACGACTGTCAAAGATCTACAAAGCACGCATTCCGAGGCACAGAGGAAATTCGGTATGTAATGGATGGTCACCTATCCCCGGACCGACCTTGGCACGCGCGGCTTAACCATGAAAATCGACCCGTGCGACTGTTATTATGCTAGATAGCTCGTCTCCAAACAGATTCCAATGAGAATTATCTAGAAGGCTACCAATCATCAATGGTCGCACAATTAAAGTAATTATAATTGCAATTATGACGCGGTATCCGAGAAGCAAGTACCAGGTCTACATAAACGTCAAGGAAATCGCTAACAACATTCCCACTAACAAATCCTCTATTGACACATCTTCATTCATTTACGTCACCCAAACTACACGATATTAATTTGTCTGATCGCAAATTACATGTTTGTTGACGTTCTACTAAGAACACAGAGTAATTGTGTTACCCTGCCAAATGTACGGATGTTATAATAATCTAGTTTGGTATGTATCTCGTTAGCAATTACACGCAGGTTTGTAGATGTGATAGAAGATTTTGGAATGGCGTTGAAATGTTAATTTGGGCCTGTTTGAATAGTGAAGCAAATATTAAATTCCTGTGTTGGTCTTGGTTTTATGCCGTATCTAGTTGTAATAAATATTTGCTACGTTAAATCCTCTAAGACATCTGACTTATCTACGCGTTGAGAAGCCAGACTGAGTTACAATTTACAGTGAAGTTTTTCACATTACTAGAATCAACCATGTAAACTTCTTCAAGTGAGTTATGTAATACTTGTGTTAGAACTTATAGGCTAGGCAGGCCTTGTAGATTCCCAGCTGCTTGTTAATTTTTTATTTTATTCTACATTTTTTGTGTAGTAAGCAACGACTTATTGTCGTACAAATGTTGTATCCATGATAATATTGTAATGCCAAATTATTTTAAAAGAATAACCATGTAGTTTCTTACCCGTTCTTCTCCATAGGAAACGACCAACCCGAACCGTGCACCTTTTTGTCGACGTTTAATAAGTGCCCATCTAGGCCTATGTGAAATATTTTGATTTTGATTTTTGATTTTGCTACGCTACTTCGACATCATTATTCATTATTGCAGAATAATAGGGTAGAATTGGGCTATTCTTTAAGTAAGCAAATATCAACAGTGCACAATAGAATCATTATGCAACTAAGCTATAAGGAAACATATACATGAGCTATTCAGATACTCAAACAAAATTATTACAATCACGCATATAGTCATGGTTCTTGCTTTCAATATTCTTACAATTTATCCTCCTCGGTATCTCTGACGGTCCCTACCTACGTTCGAGACGAATTTATGAGATCTCTTCATCTATTTGGCGACTGACCGCCAACGATTCCCTTAGAATTGTCCCCGTAAGCCGAACTTTCTGTTGACTTTTCAATTCGAGGGTTTTGCTTTACAAGGGATGTTTCGAGAAAACGAAGAGGAAAGGGACACTGTTTCAAAAACCGAAAGCTTCACTTATTTATAGACTTAATTAACAGTGTCAGTTGCTTATTATTGTTTGGGTCGTGGTCGCTTGTGCTTAGGCCCCGATTAGGGCAAATATCTGTATGACAAACAGATACTTTGGGCCTCAATTGTTTAGGAACTTTACTGAAAAGGATTCTCTTATTAAATAAACATTGACAAAACATGTCCCAACATTGCCTTAACTTGGAAACCTACTAGTTCCCAAGTTTTAGAAGAAGAATAAGCGCTGAATCTATTTGCTAAATTACTAAAGGACCTACTTTTTTTTTCGACAGATCGTAGGATCTAACGTTATGAGATAGCCCGAAGTCTGTCTATTAAAATAGCGAACCTATTCTCAAACAATGTTTACCTACAAACTGTTCCGAATTCTCAATACCTGCAACAGCGTCCCCAAAAGCACTAAAGCTCGAATTCCAAGACGTGAACCATCCAATATACTCAGTCCCTCTATGTCAATCTAGATGCGTTTGACCTAGTAGCAGAGAATACGGAATAGTAGGTATGTCCGGACTTACAGACATGAATTTGAATATTAAACCACAGAGTAGATAGGATCAAACTATAAGAGATATGGATATGAATGTTGATGGATGGAGAGGGAGAAGAAATCCAACGAAAAGATGGATGGATTGTGTGAGGAATGATATGAAAGAGAAAGGAGTAAATGATGCCGTGATGTCTGACAAAGGAGATAGAAGAAGAAAACGTATTGCGCCGACTCCAAATAGTATGGGACAAAGGCAGGAAGATAAGAGTAGCTAGCTAGGCAAGAAAGGTTCACTGATACTTGGGAAAAAGTGAACAATCGACGAACAGTATGTTAAAACTTATGAAACAACAGGGCCAGGGGGCCCTTTGAGTTTGTTTCGACTATTATTTTCAGGGATTAGTAAAACAGGAAATGCCAGCAACATGTAGTTTTAAAATATTGTTCAAATACCTTATCGTCAGTAAAAGTATCTTAGACGACTTTTTTACACAACTTAACATCATTTGTTTTCATCGACAGATAGATACAACGACATTGAAATAGAAAGAACCAAAATCATTAATTCATCTCAAAAAAGTTGGATGCGAACTATTAGAAAATATAGGTGCCTCCATGCTTAAAAGATACAAAAGAGTTAAAAGGCCTGGGGCTCTCCCAAAATATGCTACAGCACTATGCCATAAAATTCTGCAGCGTCGAATTTCAGGGAGACTCGTTAAATTGAGTAGTGTTTCACTGTTGTTCCGTTTTGCCTTCAGGCTCGCTAGAATGTCTATACTTCGATAGGAATGCTTGGCAAACTGTTGAAAATAACCTTATATTTTCAATAGAAATATTTATTGTGAGGTTCTACTACTAGGAAAATGATTGGTCTTCAAGCATACCGAGTTATAATCCGATCCTAAATTTTGTGAACACTTACAACACAATCTGCAGCAACAAAATCAGTGAAAGCTCTTTTTGTATTGAAACGCCGTAATACGATAGCTCAGCTCAAAGCCAAAATGTTACAACATTTCCTTGAATTTTGAATACTGTGAACAGTGCCAAAACCTTTTACTGTGATGAGCTTTTGTGGATATTCTGTAAAGGTACGGTCAAGTCAGTACGGATTAATTGCGAACGCGGCTTTGGACACTGGTCTCTGACAGGTCATCATCATTCTGCTGATTTTTTCCAGTTTATTTGAGTCATCCTTCTTCTTTTATACTTCTCTATTACTTGTCACCTCAGCAGTCACCTCTTGTCTACCTATATCGTCCTTCACACACTCTATCCATCGTTTCTTTGATCTTCTCCTATTCTTATAACCATCCTCATTCATACTCAAAACTTTCCTCACTACATTTTCCTCGTTCCTCCGCATCTCATATACCATATGCATACCATAGCATCTGTTTATCACACAACGTTTCTGTCACCGGTGCCACTTACAGATTTTGACGGGACCCTGACAGATAATCTCCTGAAGTATCTGTCAGTGTCCGAGGTCCTTAGCAGGTCCGCAATCTGTCCTTACCGGTATTACAGAACAGATTACGACCAACAAGTAACGTGAAGTTGGAACCCTGGTACGTAAGCCTGCTTGGTTTGTTTACTATGTGTCCGTTAAGTTTACATAGGGCTCTGTTTAATTAAAGCTTAAGTGCGTGCACAGTAGTAAACACATAAATAAAGTCAAGGTAACTGTCGCAGGAAGGAAATTTCCTTGTTTATAAGGACGGTTCAAGGAGTTAAAGTATGTTTTGAACAGCTCTTACTCAGAGGTACATGTCCTATACAGAATTGGTGCGTAGGAACTTAAAAAAGAGATAGCTGGAAAGAAGAAGGAGGAATACGTTTGGGTCGAATATATAATTTTTTCGCATTTACTATATTGGACCCAAGGAGAAAGTTGTTCAGTTTGATGGTCTACAGCATATCCTTACATATGACTATACCCTTTCTATTACACCCTGCATACAGTAAGTTCGACACACGAATAATGGGAGAAACTGTCCAAAATTCTCTACAGCACTACGTCACTTTATGCAGTAACACTCGGCTTGACCGCAGTGCAGTTCACAGGCGACCTTCTGACATATACGACCAATGGCCATGAGAGACTGTTATTCGTCAAAGCTTGATGCGTCAGCTAGAAACTGGACAGTTGGATGCGTTTGTACCTTGATATTATATTTAGTGGAGTGTATAAATTGTTTAATGTCCCATTTTGTTGCACTGTAGCTCGATCCGCTTATGTCGGTCCGCGTATGCTGACGATGCTCAACGCGCTCGTGGAGACCAAACCTGGATTGGACTTGTTTGCTGATGAATGGAAGACAATAATGTTAGACTGTTTGTGGTTCTGTGACACGACCGAGTGAAAGGATTATTTAACTCAATTTAGTGTTAATGGTTTATGTTGTACTAAATGTAATAAAAAATAAATATTCGAAGAGCATCATCATCATCATCATTTCAGCCGAAAGACGTCCACTGCTGGACATAGGCCTCCCCCAAGAAGGGGGGGGCTTTGCCATAATCGCCACGCTTGGCAGGCGGATTGGCGATCGCAGTATGGTGTTATAAAACACAGAGAACGCTGCTGCCCATTCTCTGGTAAGTCCCTTAGTCGCCTCTTACGACACCCACGGGAATATATGGGATGGTGCTATTCTTTACGTCCGGACACCATACAGAACATGAAGACAAAGAAGAGCATGATACAAGCAAACTCTTGATTGAACCCTCTTCAACTATACCACATTATTACAGTGCAACAACAGTTAATTGAAAAAGCAAGTTAAAGTTGCCAGCAACTTTAATACAAGTTTTCTTACGTTAAAGTTACCACAATTTAAACATCGATCTGATGAATAAAAATATGAATCCAGAATGTAAACAACGTTGAACAAGTCAAAAGCTTTGTTTTATTTCTTTACAAAAATTAAATCAAAATCATTATTAAATCGTTGTTGATCAACACATCCGTATCGGCTCCAATCACAACAAAACAATAGACATTGGTAGGTACCCACCGATAACAGCAATTTAAATATGTACATACATTGTAATAATTGTTCATACGTCACAGTCTGCTTCATCGCTTTGTTGAAACGCGACACCGTGAAGCGAAAGCTCTCACGTTAATGTGCTAAAAATATCGCGAATATTATTATATCATTTATTTTATGTGGAACAGAAACCACATAATATCACAATTCATAACACCTCGCCTGTAATCTCTCTGTTAGGATATGATATGTGATGTGGTATCTATGACCTTATAGAACACCCACATTTCACAAGTTACGTCTAAGTCCCATGTAATAGGGGGTGAGCCTTTTTTTTTAGGATGGGAAATCATCAAACGCTCTGGCCGCAGCGGGAGGGAGTGTCAGACTTGTACTGACTAAAACCCATCCATGTACCTTCTTTGCCCTTTGTGTTCCAGGGCCGCGGTATCTCTTTCGAACAGTCCCACAGCCCTGGCAGGCATCGGCCCGTGCGGACCCCTACGTGGTTGCTGACATCTCTTTGAGGCGCATGTGGAACACGAACGCGCCGTCGACACGGCCTGTCGTCATAAGGCGGCCGGACGGCGAGCTAGCCCATAACTCGCCGTCCATAGGCCCGAGCCTAAGGTGGCCGGGGGCCACCACGTGACCCTCGACGCCCAGGGCGTCTCCCGCGGTGGCTGGGATGTGACGCTCTTTAGGGGGTGAGCCTAAGACCAGCAACTGGCCACAAAACCGGATTCCAGACTGCCACTGAGAAATTCCTGGTGAAATAACCCAAAAATTCTTTGCCCGACCTAGGAATCGAACCCAGGACCTCATGTTCAGGAGTATCAGTTGCGGCCAATGACGCAGTAACCTAACAGTAAAACAAAGGGCTTAAATATTGATATCGTTTCTAAGAACAAATCTGAAACAAACATATATACTTAAGTATAGAGACAAAAAATTAAGGTATATAGTTAGTTACATACTTGTTTATAATAGTGTCAAGTTATTACCCGACCACGGCGAAGTCCAAAAGGGGGATTGTTTTGAAAGGTACAAAGTAAGTAAGGCTGCAAGGCTACGACGTGAACTTACGATGATAATGGCGTGTTATCATATCGGCAACTTTTAATTACTTTTTGATGATCTTAGGACTCGGCCAAGTTGGCAAGTTTTCTTGGATCAGCTATTTCCTTGTCAGGCTATCAACTTACATCAAGCTACAAATAAAACGTGTAAGTATCTTTCTACATGTTGTGTCTACTGTTTTTGATCGTTTACAATTTGTTTCATTGTTCTCGTTAACATTTGTTTTGTTTATGATGTAGATTTTATTCTAATCAGCAGACAGCATTTGTCTCGAGTAGAAAATAAATCAAAGTCAAAGGAACGCTCAGTGTTTGATCGTGAACTTCTCAAAAGCCTTTGAATTAATACACAGATTTGTTCTTAGAAACGTTATCAATATTTAAGCTCTTTGTTTTACTGTTAGGTTACTACGTCATTGGCCGCAACTGATACTCCTGAACGTGAGGTCCTGAGTATATATGTTTATTTCCCAGTATAGACATTTTAATGTCTATACTGGGAAATAAACTGGACTGCCTCGTTGGTCGAGTGTTTGCAAGCGCGACTACTGAGCATGAGGCCCTGGGTTCGATTCCCGGGTCGGGCAAAGTGTTATTGGGTTTCTACATTAGAAATTTGTCAGTAACAGCCACTGATTCTGGATTTGTGCCCGGTTGATGTCTATAGGCTCAGCCCTTATTATGTAGGACTTAAAAATAACTGGCGATATGTATGTACTATCAGGTACACCTCTGCCTAACACTTCGGGGATTACAGGCGTGATGTTATGTTATGGGCAACGTTACAGGCAAAAGTTAGTGAAAATTACCAAGGACAAATTTCGAAGAAACTAAACGACAACACATCCAAACTATGTCCAAGGCATTGTGTTACGATCATCGCGTTCATTTTCATATGTAAAACTCGTCCTAAATGTCTTGATGCAAAATGTTGCTGTACAAAAAGTATCTACAGCGTGGATGCACCTTTACCTAGCCACCTAGTTACGCGTAACACCTCGTAATCTATGTAGATGCATTCAATTTTTCCCCGAGGCGTTTGTGCTTGTCGCCTTTGAGCGTCAAAGTCTTTCGTTTGCAGCGCAAACACGCTTCAAATAAAACCAATCACTACGGATTTGTGCGCAATTCTTCTCATAGACGAAAAGAAAACTTTGAATAACTGAAAACAGAAAATATACATGAGAATTTTTATCATACTGATATTTGATGTGTACCTACTGTCTTTTCCAATAATTTTCTGACACCCGCCATGATTGAAGAAATCAAAAATTGTTATGTATTATAAATTATTACGTATTATAAATTCATGAAGTCCAAGGCATTGTTCTTCTGAACTACGCAACCAACTTTGACGCGGACTCCGTCATCCATTTTGAGAATTAATTCCGGCAGGTTATTGTGTATAATGCATTAATATTACTTGACTTGACAAAACAAAAATTTATTATATAAAGCTGAAGAGTTTGTTTGTTTGTTTGCTTGAACGCGCTAATCTCAGGAACTACTGGTTCGATTTGAAAAATTCTTTTAGAATTGGATAGCCCATTTATCGAGGAAGGTTATAGGCTAAAATTTCACGCGGACGAAAGTCGCGGGCAACAGCTAGTTTATTATAAAAATAAATTTTTGTTTTGTCAAGTCATATAAATCGTACCAGGCAGAAGCGGGCGAAGAAGTAGTATAATTCTACCAATCCACTATAGTCTAGACACAGAAAGCCTAGTCTTTATCGATAAACTAAATCGACAAAGGCAAGACAAGACCAAGTTATTACTTCAATACAAGACAAAGGAATTGGAATTATTGGAAAGCTGTCCAATAATTAGCACAATTTAATTATACCACCTAAATTGGGCTTCATTCAATTTAGTATGCTGGATGTATTTTTAACCGTAACCTTTGGATTTAAAGTTAAAGGTGTGAATAAATCGGGTCTTTTTACCTGACTACGACAAAGCCAAAAGGAAGGGTTATATGATTTTTTTACGAACGCTGAACCAAATGTAATAGGGGCGAGATTAGCATCAACCGCGCACAAATCCAGACTCCTACTGAGAAATGCTGATGGAAAACCCCAATCACACTTTGCCCGAACTGGGAGTCGAACTCAAAACCTCGTGTTCAGCAGTCGCGCTCGTGCCCAATAGACCACTGAATAATAATAATTACGTCTCTGCCTTTAATACACAAATAATAACATTAAAACAGTGAAAGGTTGTAATTAATTTCATCCGAACATAAAACTGTCAGGAGCTGTCTGTCCACTTCCAGAAATTAAGCTAATTATGTCAGATAATAAAATAGTCTAATGACACAGTTCCGAAAATAGTCGGTATCGTCCTAGATTCGATAATATCTCATCAATAATAATCTTACCCTCCTACTCTGTTCATTTAATAACGTATCGTGGGCTGGAACAGGCCAATGATCATTTTTATTAATGTTGCCTCACTCTAGGAATTTATTCTGTACCGTGGGTGCGTTTACAAACATTTAAAATCACATACACAAACAGCCAGTTACTGCGTGCGGAATTCGAACCCGCGACAGGCAGTACAGCAGCCAATCGCTCAGCCACTGTGCCAACTGTGCAGTCGTAATCTTAGAGAAGGGCTTAAATCTCGAGAATTATATAAAAAAATAAAGTATAACATATGATTTAGACCTACTGAAGAACGCGGGGAAGACCGGGATGAAATTTGCACTGACCTGGGAAGAATAAACACGAAAAAGAGGTAACAGTGAATGGACCAAGGCTCCCAATTAATGAAAGAAGCGGCTGATTATGAGCCAATTTAGTAGTCGTTTTTTTAGAAGGTTACTTATAAGCCAAAACAATAAGGTACAATCCTAACTTTGTAATCCCAAAACATTTCTTCATTCTTCAGAACGACAATGTCGATCACGTAGGAATTGAGGATTGTACGAACTAGAAATCCTTCTTTGTTCAAAAGTGCACCTAACTGGCAGCAATATAGATCAGAATTTTACACACCCTCGCTAAAGAGAAATGGAGCGTGATAATTAGTAATAACCGCAGGAAGCCGCCTGTAATAATTCCCGCTCAAACGCTTTAGATCTTCTATCAAAGAATTCTTTATAATAAAAAATTAAAGAATAATAAAATTAACATTGTTATTTTATTACTTTACTTTGAAAAGGTTAGCAATTAAATTTTTCAGTTGACGGTAATCTTGAGAAACTAGATAAACGAGTTTTATTTTTCTGAAAATGTCTACGAATATTTCGTAGAGCCCGCTACGAAATGTGCTACGAAAACGCGTAGCCCGATGCGTTTAACACGTGTGGGTTATTTTTAGTAGCATTCATACTTTCCGTAAGTATTTGAGATCTAATATTCCTACTATATAGTATAAATGCAAAATAAACTCTATCTAGGTAGATACAGTTTGTTTTACTTAGGTAAGTAATATGATACCTTTTCACATCTTAATGGCAGAACGCCTTTCGATGACACATTGGTAGGTACATAGGCAAGCAATGACCTGGGTATATACACGTGGTACATATAATACTGTTTAACCTGGTGTTACGTTCTGGTGGGATCCCGGCCTCAACGCGGGTGAAGACGTGGCCATAAGCTATTCTAAAATAGTCTATATGTCGAATCCGGTCGTTAGTACGGACATAAAATGGATCGGCAAACGCGCTAGTTTGCACTGGTGACATGACGCGACATACTTACCAGTCTACCCACACCACAGCGTGTTTCTACAGAGCCCTGATGTTCAGTTCGAAGCGAGGTCGACGTTTAGTATCTGATCGCGGTGGAGTTGAGACGTCTTGGAACTGTACCCGATTCATTGTGCCCCGTGTTATTGTGTTAAGTTATAATCTCAAGTAATTCGTTAGTTTTGCTAGAAACAGTGAATCCCACCCAGTGTGTTTTCATAGCACGAAACCCATCGTCTGCCCACATGATGTACGAGCCTAACGGAATAAACCCTGACATATCCGACATATAAGTTTAGCGGTTACTAATTTGAGAAGCCAGGTTTGCATGTGAATTATTAGGGTATCCAAAAACCACGTACACACAAACCACGTTTGGTGAGAATTCCACCTCGATCTGAAAAAAAAAACTGTCATAATCAGTTCCTTCAGACTAACATGAAAAGACAGACATTTAAAATCTTCGTCAAATACACCAAACCCATCGATGAAGAACTTAAAAACTGCAGTGCATCTAGCACTAGGTACAAGCACGAAGCAGGGCATTTGCACTTCACGAGAGCCGGATTATATCGTAAGGATACTTGAGACCTGATCCCCCTCAGTCTAGTCTGAGCCCTCCCTTTACTACGCTTATAAGCCATGGCTGGAGCTATCATAGATCTAGGTACGTCATGACGTAAGTATCTCTGAATACAGATAAAACTAAAGAGACAATCTGCTGGATAAGATTAGTATCTAATTCATCACACATAATGTTATCTTTTATAGATTTAATCAAGCCGTTTTATGATACAACATATGGATATACAAGGTGAATTTTGCAATTGGGGTTGGATGGCCAAAACTGAAACTATGAGGAATAATACTCTATAATAATACTCAATGGAGTCCCTTGTCCGATTTTGATGAAACTTAAAACAGCGTCATTGATTTTTTTTAAATCTATGTTCCTCTAGCCAGGAATCGAATCCATTGATTTTGAAGAAAAAAAAACACACTGTATGACATTTAGTACACCATTCGATAGTACCGCTAATAAGGATCAAAATTCTGGGAAGTAATCACAAACGGCAAACTAAAGGAAAGAGCAAATTTTTAACGGAATGTCAAAAAGATCTAAAAAAATATATGTCAAAGTCTCAAACCCTTTGTGAAATATTTGCACTTTAAAAATTCACTCTGTATAGATATACTCCATACTTATACTAATAATATAAATGCGAAAATAACTGTTATGTCTGTTATCTGTTATCGCCATCGGAATTCGATGAAAGGCATAGGGTCAGACCATGACCTGTGTATGTCTGCAGGATGTCCTGACATCGAATGCCTTTTATCCATTGGACAATTTCCGACATCCGCGTAGGCGAAGCCGCGGGCAAAGCCTTCTCGGATTAAATTATCTGTAAAAGGCTGCTATTGAACCTACTACCATAAGGACGTCTTTTCCAATTTCATCACTGTGGAATCTCAAAAACGTCTCTTGTAGTGGATAAGTAATGGGTAAGAACGTGTTTTAACACATTATTTATTATATTATATTCCGCAAAATGTGGTAGAAATAAAAGATACTACAGATGTTTTTAGAGCAGGTCTCACTCGACTATAATATCTACAATTGCATGCAAATTTGGCATTGGCAGACACAGTGATGAACTTCTGGATATCTGTATAATCGGAAGTGCATTCATTAGTTATTGTTCACGATTAGAACAATTGGGGTTTATCCTAAACTGGAGATCCGCCCCGGCTTCGCACGGGTGCAATACATATAAACCTTCCTCTTGATCACTCTATCTATTGCTGAAAACTGCATTAAAATCCGTTGCAGAGTTTGAAAGATCTAACCGTACAAACAGCGGGACCGACTTTGTTTTAAATACTAAAGATAAAGAAGAAGGATGTGCTGATATGCTACGATTTTCGTATGGCGGCGGCAGCCCGTTATTACTCAAGCAGACGCCAGTCTGCTTATCCTCAAAGGTAAAGTATGAACGTTAATAGTCACATTATGGCTGCCAAACGTTTCGGAACGCATTACAACGTCACGCCTGATGAAGAAACGCAAACGCACCACTTCTTAGATACGTAAAATAAATTCAGCGTTTTCTGAACAAAACAGGCTTTCAGTAACAATTAAAGAAAAGTTTTTTTCTACCTGCCCTTGAGGGAAAACTTTTTAATTATAGCTTCATTTGTTCCTTTGAGACTGAGGCTTTTAATGTAATGAATTCCAATTCCGTATTTTTTTGGCGAGTTCCATACGAAAAGGGCTTTTATAATTTCGCGTTTTCGAAAGATACTATATTTTACAGCACTTCACGTGACCAAACTATCGTAAATGTACAACTACCCACAAACCTTTCTAAAAAAATTGTGCACCAAATCCTAAGGCACTTTGGGAACATCCGGCATTTCCTTTGACTTCGTCAGTTGACATAATAAATGGCAAACCAAATAAACAGCAAAATGTTCACCGCAGCGGCTGTTGACCCGTCACACATGGGCAAACAGGGGTAATAAATAAGCAAGCTATACAGCCTGCCTTTTACTTACAACTACCCTGCTCCAGCGACCCAATTCGTCCTTAATTGAATCGACTTCAGGCCGGCCTTCAGACAAATTGCCTGTTAGAGCTCTCACTTAAGTTTTTTCAGTTGAAATACACTAAAAGCAACGATTACTTCGGTTCACGAAAGCTTCAAAGGTTACGAACGAAAGCCGGAAAATCAGACGCCATTCTATGATCTTTCCAATTATAATAAATTGGCCCGTAGTTACCAGGTAAAATTCAAAGGTACCGTAATCGTTAAGAATTAAGGTTTTCTCAAGGTTAATCAAACTCAGATCAAAACGCAATGCAGTAAATACTTACGTAAGTTCGCTAAATGCGGATGTCCACAAACTATACACCAACACACGCCGAAAATATAATTACAAACAATACAACACTGGTAAATAAAAAAAACACTAACAACGGTACGTAACGATCAGAAAAAACAAAACCAAATGGAACACAAGTGGAAATTCGAATTGTTTTGAATATTGCACTAGTTCGGGAAAGATCGCGGTGTTTTCGCAGCGCAGCCGGCTAGCGACAAGCGGCCGGAGTGCGGGTGAAACGCGAACTGAACATTGTTTCCACGAGGGACGTGGGCATTGGGGTGAAAATAGGGTGAAGCGGGGGCGTACCGCCGACCCGTCTTGAATGGACGCGCCGGCTACGCAACGCATGACGGTTTTCCGTCCGACGATCACAGAAACGCTCCCCCGACGTTTCGCAATGAATGTTTCTCTAATTATTACGGGTTGGTATTTCGAATGTTTTCTTCTTGGCTAACAACGGGAATGTAGGAGATAACGATAATGACTTTGAGACTTGAGAAGCGTAAAATAACAAAGTTTAGGAAGACATGGGTACGCTTTATAAGTTTTGTCTGCGGAAAATAGGCATACAGCCTTTTCAGGCTATACGCTGTTCTATTTTACTTTTACCTAAAATATTTTAATTGGCGACATTTTTAGTTGAGGGTATTTGAATATTTCCTCCTAATTGTACGTACCTACATAGACCTATCTCTGCTGCCTGCTACAATTCGAAAATGGAACACTTTCTACATGCTTACTTCACATTTGATTGTACGTTAGCAGAATCTCATAACGTTTCAGGAAATGTACACGTTTGTTAATGATAAATGAACTTAGTAAACTTTCGTAATTATATTTAGACATGTAGGCACATGTTCGCTAGCACCCATGTTAGGCTGTAACAAAATGTCGTAGTCATGCGAGCATTAAGGTCAGAGTAGGGCCCGTCTGACAAACATTACTGACAAGCTGGTGCGACTAATGTTGTACTCAACTCTTTATTGCGTGGGGAGGTGTAATCAACATGATAAGTTGAACTTTAAGTTCTATGAAATATATACATATTTTTCTCTCCTCGAATCGTTAACTAGAAGGCCGTAGCTTCTGTTCGACCCTTCAGATATATAGACATGTGCTGAGGTGTCTATGGCACATCATACCTACCTACTCCCTAGCTAGGAAAGAACCTAGATCATTGAGGTGTTTAGGCTGGTGTCCGCAACTCCACGTCCAAAACGCGTATTTTGCCTGTTACTAGGGAAAAGAAGTAACGCCACCCAATAATCTCGAAAATTCAATATTAAAACTGATATTTAACCTAAAAGAACACTCTGATTCCTAATTCCATTAAAACAATCCACTAATAAAATAACAAAAAAATAACAAAAGGGATCATGTGGCGCCATTCATTACGCACTTGAAAAAATAATTCCCGCCAAATATTTACTAGAGACGTGAAGTTAGGGGGCCAAAGAGCGGTATTCAAATGAATTAAAATCGATAATGAGTACTCCACTAAATCTAGACGGCGGCGCGTCGCGTCGCGTCAGGGGTTGTGCACCGCAGATAGCAAGGGGCGCTACACCCTCGTAAATTGCGCCCTCTTACTAGATTAGGTGCTTTGTTTCCCATTCTAAATACTACAAGTGTAGAGACGCTACCAATAGAAAGTGCCTGTCTATACAAATATTTTGAGACTACTGAAATGTGAAATTTCTTAGAATATTGTAAGTTTTTTTATTGTTTCCGGAATTGTAAAAATAATATAGTTAACATCTCAGATAAGTTCTTATTTCTATTTTTCTAGATAGTACAATGCACTAGGGAATAGCTATTCGCGTAATAAAAATGTCAACCTTTCTTCACGATGAATATGCTATGATAATATTAGCCTTGTAAGTAGGTACGCACGACGGCCGATCAAGCTACACAAAACCAGTTTATACGGATCTCTCATTGTATAAGACATCTACAAAGCGAGGCCAATTTATACTGGAAATGTACAGCTTCATGTGCCGCCGTCTGTAGTGTGTAAAGTTTTTTTATAAATTTGCACTCCCATAAAACATTTTTAAACACTACTCGCAAAACAATACTTTCTAAATTAAAATTACATTATTCTGACTGATGTGATCTGTACAAACCTAAAAGGTTACCTGTGTTTGTTGACCCCTTTGCTAATAAAAAGGATGATGGTGAAACAAGTATTCTATGCCGACGACTCGCAAGTTGTATGGTTTCACTAATATCGATCAGTGCCATCTGTCGGTCGGCGACAACTCAGCGTCGGAACTAATGCAGGCAGGTGGGTGAGTGAGATTGACTGGGGCAATTTGAAGCTGTACCCATGGACTTAGTATATAAGTCCATGGCTGTACCACCGTCCATCCCTGTGTGTTCTCCGTCCAAGGCTTCATCTCAATGGGGTGCAAGCAGAACCCCTGCATGTGTCCATAACATTGTAAAATACAGGCGTTACAGAGTTCGGCATATAGAAGTACCTACCTAGATTGTTTGGTATTCTTTACCAGAACTTGATGCGACTGGCAGGGACAGTATTAATGTGTTAATAATATGATGTGCTGTAAGCTGCGTGCAAAATAAGTATTAGACGATCTTATAATATTAGGTGAAATGTATTAATGAGGTGAGACTTCGAGTAAATTCCGACGAAAATAAAGAGAAATAAAATATTTTTTTCTCTAAATTAATAATTAGAAATAAAAACCGTTTATAATTTGTAAAAAAAAACTTTGAAACAACTAAAATTAAAAAGTTAATCCACCAATAAAAAAGAATGCAGCTACGTTTAGTTTCCATTCGATGCGACTTAAAAACAACCTTTTGAATGTCTTCAGTTCCATTTTAAGCTTGAGATTACTCATTTATAATATTACAATTGTGGTAATGCAAATAGATCTCTCTTTTAAAAACAATGTTTGATTGTATTTTTTTCAATCAATTGTAAAACAATAGTTGCTAATAAATTAAACCTGCTAAGTTAATGCAGTAACTAAACGTCCACTTCGTTATGAGTTTTCTCAGCCGCTGTGTCTGCTGTTTGGTTTATCAATTTATGAAGTTTTAGTACCGTGGAAATGTGTTAAGAACTATTAATTCGCCTAAAAATAAATCTGGATATATTTTTGATTTATATATTATAAGAAAAGGTAAGAATGTTTGCAAAATTGTCATATGGGGACGTCTTCCACAAAATAATGTTTCACCTTCCGTTTTGTATTAACATTTTATCGATCTTCAGTAAATAACCGAAATACTGATCGCATTATCATCGTAGTATTTTGTATTGAATGTATTCTCTCTTTTGCCCCACATTGATTTTTTTATTTCAGGTTATTATCGACCTGTCAAGAAGACATTTTTTCGTGAAGCTGTACTTACAAAATTCGCAAAATAGGAGACGAAAACCCCTTTAGGTTTTCAAATTTCATATCGAATCTGCCACCAATAGTAAGTTTGATTAATTTTCATTAAGTTAAACCATAAAGTGCGTGTTATATCTTTAAAGGCATTTTATTTGATCATTGAGGTGTGTAAGTAAACATTTTGCTGATTCCATTGCTAGGGATGTTTTATTATTGTAATTTATCGATTGTATTGAGTGTTTTTTGGCCTTTTAATCAGCTTTACTTCTCTACATTGTGTATTATCGATGTCCAGACACGAATATTATGTCTATAACCTCTAAATGCTTTCATTGTATCCTATATCATATGTTTCTGTCACACCCAGCTGTTTAGATATCTAAATAACCCAAGGTTAGATTTAGATAACACTTCTACATATTTGGGTGACAATTCCAAGAGGTAACATCATTTGATGGAGTATTGTACATTGTCTTGTCCAAGATAAGTGGAAATAAACTTTGTATTGTCAACACATAGCTGTGAGAATAGTAAGCAGTGTTTACTGAAACATATTAATCAAATTAAACATTAACTTAGTCATTTTATAATAAAGTAATGGCCACACTACAAGTATCACTTGCATATTTATCTAATATACAATTTATTTTGAAATTATACCTACATTCTAAACAATAAAAATTTAAATTCTCCTAATCACTTAAAACTTTTTAAATCTTCAGAGACAACTAAATACAAGGTGAAATAAACAAATTTTTGTCATCATTAAATCAAGTTGGAAACATAAATATTAAAAGCAGATCTGTAAACTAACTTGCATGAAACCTGAATTATCAATACTTTCCCATATCTGATCATTCTCCTCTCATATTACCATTTAGGCTGCTGCAGCATATCTTCTTTCATACTTCACTATTACTCATCATCGCCATATAATAAAATAAATAACTCACTCACTTCTACAAAATCTTGCTAGTGAAAACCATTGACATGCTAGGAAATAGTAACCAAACATAACTTGAAAAAGTGCCGAATCATCTTATATCTTCTATTGTGTCACATTATTATGTTTATCTAGCAAAGAAACCAGTTTTGCTGATGAATATGGCTGCATAAATTATTCAGTAATTGTTGTATATCTGCAATCTTTGATATTCAGTGGCAATAATCACTTTGTAAGATTCAGTATGATATAAAGAACATAATGTTGGAAAAAACCTTGGTGGTCTTAGATTTCTGTGGTTATCTCTAAAGATAATCTTGTTGGTGTTATTGAGTACAAAGTACATGTCATTGTTTTCTTCTAATCACTGCAAATAGGCCTTTACCATGTCGTGCATAGGCCTTCCTTATTCTGCCTGTCCCAGCTGCCTTCATGATGTTGATACTCCATCTAGTTTGACAGTGACCTTCCATAATGGGTATCCCAAAGCACTCCAATAAGATTGTCACCAAATCCTATCCCACCATGCAAGATTTCTGTTTTCTAATTCAATTAACATTATTCTGTAAAAAAAAAATTGGCAATAAATAACAATATGCTCAAGCTTGTATAGGTTAATGAATTTATACATAAATAAACACTGATTAAACCAGTTCTTTTACACTTAATGAAAATATCAAACAACATTTTTCTC
Organism: Noctua fimbriata; assembly: GCA_905163415.1. NCBI lineage: Eukaryota > Metazoa > Arthropoda > Insecta > Lepidoptera > Noctuidae > Noctua > Noctua fimbriata. Next base: position 2,251,504 of record LR990937.1, read on the forward strand.
AAGGCCAAGAGTAATAATGTAAATAAGTTATTTATGGCTGCATATTATAATATGTGACTGAATGTCTCAGAAACATTGTATTGAACATGTGCAAAATGTATTAAAGTTGTACATTATTGAAAATCATGGGACAATGCTCATCCTGGCTGTTTTTAGTATAGATAACAGGATAACAGCTAAGTAACACTTATTTGTGTCAGCTTTTGATAACAACAGCCAAAAGATATAATACCCTCCATTTTATGGTCAAAATGATATCAACCATTTAGGTTTGATGACATGTTGGAAGATGGCAAAATAATATTCTATGAAATAATTTCCTATTCATTACTGCTCTTTAAGTGATCATAAATTGTATTTTATCCAATTAGAATTATTAGAAATAGAATGCTATTAACGAGCTATTTATAAATATTAAAATTACACAAGACTAGCCTATCCTACAAAAAACAAATCTAATAAGATCCAGCAAACACACTTCATACCTTGCACAACCACCCTTTGAAAAATAACAGCATTATGTTTAAAAATGAAAACATGGCCATAAAATCTCTCTTTTATGTGTATTGTTTTCTATCAACCTGCAGCTCTTTGGTTTTGTTAAAACATGTTTACTGATCCTATACACACAATATTACATTAGATATTCTTTATGACTTTGCCATACCATTTTTGTGTAGAATGACTTTCTTCAATGTCAATCATGACTTCTTCTTTTAGTAAATCAATCTTTGTTATTATAAAAGTATGTGTAGTATAGCTTCTTACTGTATCAAGGTATATTTTGTTTTATGCAAGTGATGTTAGTATTATATTGATCCCATTGACAAACTCAATTGATTGGTTGACAACACAGGAGACAAGTAGCCATTAAAAGGTTAATTTGATATACCTACTATCAGATCCATCTTCAAATATGATAGCTTGATAGTATAAACACGACAAATCAGCGAAGTCTTTCCATAGTACAAAAAGCAAGAACAGAAGGTCGGCTTTTAGTTGTAAGCATTTTAGAGATATTTCAACTTTCTGTGAAAAGTTGGAAAGACCAAATCCCTGGGTTTGCAAGCATCTCCAACTAATGAAACATCAACAAGTATCAAGCACCAACTGCTTCAAAATAGGTGGCAGAAATCACAGAAACTGTCAACGATTTTTTAGATTATCCTTATCTGAAATGGAGAAATACAAGATGTTGCCTTATGAACCAGTTTCAAATCCGTAGAACTTATTCTGTGTTTAGTTATATAATATACATTTTTACAAACACTGTATGCTAGTAGTGTTCCTTCTGCCAATATCTGTTATTGTCAATCAATTTGTATTGTGTTGTCAGCAAGGTTAACTGACCTCTCTAGTAAGTGGCGTTTGGCGCATACCTTTTGTTAAACGCAAAATAAAATTCTTGCAATGAAATTCTTATGGCCAGAACACCTACTTTACTACGAAACTTTATAGTCCAAAATGTAATATTGAAGTATCCTGTAACTTACTGGACAGGGTGGTAGAACGATGCCACGCTGCAGCAAACGCACACGGAGCGGCGCTCCCGCGAGCGGGGGCGAAGTCCTGCCGGGAGCGACCGCCATTGACGATCACCATCACCACAAGAGATCTAGAAACAGCAGGTAAGACCAAACTCACATCCTACCGTTTCCCTCTGAAATAGGGGCAAGAGACTTCATGAAAGTGATAGTAATTGTAAATACTTTTAGGTACGAAATTTTGGATGCCGTTCCTGGAATCTTTTCGTCAGCGTAGATTGCACGGCTTGTTCATTTTCGGAGTTGAGAAATGTATTTGCCTAATCTATCTGCTTGTCTGTTTCAGTTCACGTCGACATTCCAAATCAGAAGACACAAGTTTTAGCGTAAAGAAATGTTTAGCATGGTTTAAAGAATACACAACAGCTTTGGACCCAGAAGTATTAGGTGAGTGTCACCATCATCTACACTCGACTTCATTAAAGTCACGTCTACCCAGTAACTACTTGTGAAGGTCAGATAGGCGGTCGCTCCATGTAAAATACTGCTATTCAGATGCATCTTAGGCAAAAAGTGATGATCCAAATTCCGACTTTAGCTTTCTTTGTTTGTAACATGCACCAGTCCCGTTTCCATTCGACCACCGATGACAGCAATCTAGTCTGTTCATCTCGGCGCCGCCGCCTTTCAATATTCAGGTATCGCTTAGTGTTTATGAAAAGGGGCTGAAGTTTCACGGTTATGCGACAATGAAAGCAATAACTCTTAGCCAAAGTTCATCCTAAGTAACCTTTATAGATTCTCCCATGATCTTTTACTATTTTTCTAAATCTATTACTCCTCGCTAGAGGCGAGGGATATCTCAGCTTAATAGCCAATAAATATGAGTGTATTTTGTATAAACAGGTCCGGAAGGCATGGAAAAGTTTTGTGAGGACTTAGGTGTGGATCCTGAAAATGTTGTCATGTTGGTCATTGCATACAAAATGGCAGCGAAACAAATGGGCTACTTCACACAAGAGGAATGGATAAAAGGTATGTTTGCATTTCTTGTAAAGTATGCAGGCCAAATTTAAATTAACTGGCGAAACAATACCGAAAGTAAACAACGACGCACAACCTGCTAATATGAATTCAGTACGATGTCCCTTGCTGCTCTCGATTCCCTCTAAGGTTTTCTGCAAGATCATCCTGGATAGACTATCGAAGGCCGTGGAGCCTCTTCTACGCAAGGAACAGGCAGGTTTCCGCTCGAACCGATCGTGTACGGATCAGATCAACACTCTCCGTATCATACTGGAACAAGCATCAGAATGGCAAAGGGAGATTTATTTAACCTTTGTCGACTTCGAAAAGGCCTTTGATACGCTGAAGTGGTCTAGTATCTGGTCCCGCTTACTGAAAATTGGAGTGCCGCCGAAAATCGTCCGTTTATTGGAGAGTATTTACAGGAAGTATTCTTGTAAGGTAACCCATGACGGGCTGCCTCCTGTCGCCGCTTCTCTTCTTAGTAGTTCTTGACGGAATTATGCTTCGCATCTCAGAAACAAGCGCCGTGGCATAGAGTGGGGATTATCCAACGTCCTGGAAGACTTGGACTACGCCGATGACCTATGCCTGCTGAGTCATACGCCGACATGCAAGCAAAGTTGTACGATCTACGTCAGGAAGCGGCAGAAACGGGGCTTAAGATAAACATCAGGAAGACCCAGGAGATGAGAACTGGTGTGAAGGACTATTCACCGTTGCTGATTGGCACTGAGGCTGTGGCACGCGTCCAGAAATTTACTTACCTCGGGAGCGTCGTGGCAGAGTCTGAGGGCAGTGAAGAGGACATCGCCAAAGCCCGAGCTACCTTCGCGCAGCTGAGACCTGTTTGGCAGTCGCGGAAACTGAACCGAAGGATTAAACTTAAGATATTCGGGTCCAACGTGAAATCTGTGCTGCTGTACGGGTGCGGAAGGTCACAAAGGTCATCTCACGCCAAATCCAAGTCTTCGTCAACCGCTGTCTTCGTCGCATTCTCGGAATTTACTGGCCCGAGACCATCTCAAACGTAGAGCTGTTGGAGAAATGCCCCGAGAACCCGATCGACCGCCAGATCAAGCGTCGCAAGTGGAGATGGATTGGCCACACGCTCCGAAGGGACCCCGACCACATACCCAAACAAGCTTTAGACTGGAATCCCCAAGGGACAAGAAAGCGTGGCCGTCCCCGTCAAAACTGGCGTCGCACCGTGCTAGCAGAAGCGGCGAGCATCGATATGACGTGGAGCGAGGTGAAGCGTGAAGCTCAAGACAGATTGCGATGGAGAACATCTGTGGACGCCCTCTGCCCCATCTGGGGGACATAGGACATTAAGTCAGTAAGTCAAAGACGATGTCCCTTCTCTTCGTAGTGTCGAAGATTCCTTTTTAAGTTAATTAAGCTTCGATCAGAACTGGCAACTCGATAGCGTTAGTAGTGGCCGAAAGGTGCAGATGGAGTAGAATAGGAGATGGGTTATGGTCTGTGATGTGGCTCCAGTCATATTTTATTTCATCGGACTAAGGTGTACTTGCAGCTTACTCTCCTCAATGACGTTTGTTGTAAGTTTGGTCTTTCAACAAACGTCAAAAAAACCGAAGTTATGGCTATGAACGTAGACGAACAGTTGTTAGTTCCTGACATCCTAATTGGCAGTGGCAAGCTGAAACAAGTAGAAAGCTTCAAGTATTTGGACAGCATAATTACCAGTAAAGGGGATCTCGACACAGAGGTTAATCAGAGAATATGTGCTGCAGCAGCAGCTTTTGGCAAATTGCAGTCCAAAGTTTTCAGTTCGCACGATCTGAAGCTGACTACCAAGATCTCTGTGTACATGGCAATAGTTCTTCCCAATCTTCTGTACTCGTCAGAAACGTGGTGTCTCTATCGTAGACATATACGGACCTTGGACAAATTCCATCTTAAATGCCTCCTAAACATCATGAACATCAGATGGTCGGACCGTATTAGAAATACGAACGTCTTAAGACAAGCCAAGGTACTTGGCATAGAGGCCTACTTGATGAGACGTCAGCTAAGGTGGTGCGGGCATGTCTCTAGAATGCACGAAGAGAGACTGGCGAAGCGCATCTTCTATTCTGAACTCCAGGAAGGAAAACGGAAACGTGGTGGTCAGTTTTTACGTTACAAGGATGTTCAGAATAGACACTTCAAAAGATGCGAAATTGACCCCTTAGTGTGGGAAAAGCAGGCACAAAATCGGCCTGAGTGACGTCGACGTCGTGTGCATCGGCAGGTCAACGCCTTCGAAGAGAGAAGAAGGTCGCAGCTAGATTTAAAGCGTGAAAAGCTTAAAACTAGGCCACCTGCAGCTATACCCTACAATTTCGTCAATGGTGTTCTGACATGTCCGCTTTGTGTTAAAGTTGGGTATGCTAGTCACTTGAGAGCACATGATAGAGCAGCATACCAAAGCTCTCGACAACCTCCCTAGAAAGCCATCGAATGCAGTTGCTGTGGCCGAAATCGGCTAGATGGCATCATCATCATCATCACTTGCAGCGGCCCACCTCACTTCGTAGTCGATGTACCTTGCGCCCTGTATAAAAATAACAAAAAAAATATGTTTAAATATTATTCATCTTGGACACTTTATAATGCTATAGTACACATTAATTTGTAAGTATTCTTTTCATATTTTCTGAATTTATTCCAAACTGTTTCAGGACTAACAGACCTACAATGTGACAGTGCGCACAAATTGCAGAACAAACTAGAATACCTACGCAGCTTACTCAACGATCCCTATATGTTTAAGGCCATTTACAGATACTCTTATGATTTTGCTAGGGTGAGTACAGATGTTACCATATAAACAAAGAAATTAAGGCAAGTAACGCTAATAAATTTACGTTATTAATGGGCGTAATTTTATGTTGTTGTATTTTGTCACTTAAGCATCGTATTGAATGAGTCTGTAATGTTGCTATAATTGGTGGTAAATAAATAAATGCAGTAGCACCAGAATCTCGTTCTCTAAATCATTTCATCAGATCTATACAATTTGCTATTATGAATACTCTAGGACCTTAGTTAGAACCTTTTTTTTTCGGATGGGAAATCATCAAATGACCCCTCCCGCTCTGGGCGGAGTGGAGGGGAGTGTCAGACTTGTACTGACTAAAACCCATCCATGTTCCTTCTTTGCCCCTTTTTATTCCAGGGCCAAGGTATCTCTTTCGAACAGTCCCGTAGCCCACCTTACTTAGAACCTAGCTAGAGTATAGGTTTCTAATTATTATTAATTCAAGAATTCTGAAAACATAGACAATTACAGCCGGATTATTATTAGCCTACCATAAGACGATTGTAAGACAGTTGAAATACAAATGGAAATATTTCTCCTTTTTCCAGGATAAGGACCAGCGCTCACTAGACACCAGCACAGCCCGAGCCTTACTGGGAGTCCTACTGCCCCGCTGGGCGCTCCGCCCTCCTCTGGCGGAGTTCCTGCAGCGCGAGCGTCGCTATCGCGTCGTGAACCGCGACCAGTGGTGCAACATCCTAGAGTTCAGCCGGACGGTGGACACGCAGCTCAACACATACGACGCCGACGGAGCGTGTTAGTATATTGTTGTAGTATGTAGTACATGTAGCAACGTCGCAGTTCCAGCAACGAGAGAGAAGGTGGCAGAATATACTTGCCAAATTCAATCATTTAAAAAGAGGTTTCCAGGCTGAGATAACTTAATGGTACACAAATATTCACTTCTATGTCGTGGTGATGATTCCCATCATTATTTAAGTTAAATTAGCTTTGACCATAACTTCTGTTCTTTATTGATGGCTGTGGTTGGTAGTTTGGGGTTATGAAGAACAGGGTGTAAAATTCTTCATCCCCCATAGAAAAGGGAGGATCCTCCGACTACTACTACTACTACGGCTACTGCCCCACAGTTGTTGTCGGGTTCCTCTATATAGTCTTAAGTCGCGGATAATTTGCGTGTTGTAGGATTTAGGCGTTTCGATGTTTAGTTCATCGTCTGTGTCATAGATGGCGCTGTAGTACTTTTTGTTCTATGTTGCTGTAGTACTTGTAGTGCCGCTACAGTAGTAATAATATGACCTCCAGTGATATTCTGTTCCAGTAAGTTGAATCCTGTTCAACTTACAGGTACTTCGACCTACCTGAGTTACCTGACCCACTCCTACGACAGATTACCATTATTTCAATAGGATTCGAAGGACTTGAAAGCTGAAAAAAAACCAAAACGTTCTAATTTTTTTTTTCTATACTTTCAGGGCCAGTCATGTTAGACGAGTTCGTTGAGTGGTTGCGAGCCGAGCGCGCGAGCGACGCGGCCATGCCGGCGCACAGCTGAGAGCGAGGGCGCAGTGCGGCCCGCACGGACTAGCGCTCCAGCGCACGACGGGACACGTGTTGTGAGAGATGAGGCAGGGGACGGAATAGTACACACATGGAGTGATAGGCCGCCATACCAGGTCAATAATAGACTAAACGTGAAGTGTCATGCAACATTACACCATGTGCGCCATAACATCACCTTAACATCATCGTCTGCCCAGCCTTTCCCGTCTATATTGGATTCGGCTTCAACCGGATGCTGCTGAATACCAGTATTTTACATGACGCAACTGCCTATCTGACCTCCACAACTTAGTTGCTGGCTAACACGTTACTCCTCACATACATAAACTCACGCCTTTTTCCCATGGTAAAAAAGTGTGAGTTTCTGCGTACCTCTAGGTTTTTTTTTTTTTTTTCATAAATAACAACCTACGTCTGCCTCCCGCTGGCTGTGTACAGATCACGAGAAAGTATGTATGAACCAGCATTCCATTTGTGTACTACTCCGTGGAATAATCATTGTTTGGTCAGGGTTGACATACAATGTGGATAGGTTTTATAATGAAATGGCCAATATATGCAAAGTGGAAAAGACTTGATTAGGAATGAAGGGTTGAAATCAGAGGGATGTTAGACCTAAGTTAGGAAATGTTCTTCTATGGACGAGGATTGTTGCTCTCTCACAACACAACGGTAAGTCGGAACCTTCAATAACCTCCTTCATGTAGACATGACATTGATATTGAGTAAAGACAGAAATGATTTTATTAATCGCCTTTTGGCCGTATTTTTAAGCTTTTGGGGGTTTTCAGTGATATGATCTGTCATAAATGTCTCTGTTCGGCAAGGAATAAGAACATGCAGTTTTTATATTACTGAATTTAGATTCCATGAATGATAAAATATTTTACACTCGTTTTTTGAACCGCTAAAGTTTACGTCACAGTATTGAAATAGATTAGTGATGGTGATAACAATACTTTCGGCATCGGTGTCATGTCTATACTGTTGTAAGCCTTAAAAATATATCTGATATTCCCAAACTAAACTGTGTTATTTAACAACTCACAATCTCACTCGCTGATTTCTTTAGTATATAATACTTGAGCCATAAGGGGTCTAATTTATTACCAGTGATGAAAGCAGCGACATGAAATTATTACGTCAGTAATATTTATCTCGGGCGACAATCCCGTTTGTTTACTGTGACATTCGAAACATACAGTTTTGTTAAGAAAGGAAATATGTGTATAAAATGAACTTTTGTGTCTCAATTTTACTCTAGCGTTGTTACATTAATTTCGTCTTACTTTTTTTTTTTGGCACTTCGATTAATTTTATTTTATTTTCAACAATGCTAGTGTAGAAAGAAGGCATTCTGCCACTTATGCCAAATTGTGGAAATGAGTGAGAACATTTCAGTGTGTTTGTTTGGTTCGTAAATATTTTTATTCATATTGTGAGAACGATTTTTGTTAAGAAATAAAACAGGCACGTATTGTTAATAAAAACAGTAGTTTTTCTTTGTAACAAGTATTGGTTTACGTGCCCTTATGACTATCCTTGTACTTTATTTATGCAAAGCATGCTGCACTTTTTCCATTATAATTATTTCAAATGATGTAAATATTAAACTACTTACGTTATTGGTTGGCCACTCGAGGAGCTTCATATTTCAATGGTCAGTACACAATCTTGTATTTTATGTATTATTTGTTATATTAACTTAGTAGACATAAGTTTACGTGTATATTTTAGCATTTATTTTAGATGTATGTATATTATGATTTTGCAATGCTCCTCTGATATAACAATTATAATAAAATACGCAATCTCATTATATATCAAATCTGTTGAGACATATTGAATATTATATTAATTTGCCCACCGAACGTTATTATTATGTTTGCAATAAAACAGTACAACAATCAATGAGAACACTTTCTTTTGACCAAGATATGTGGATATTTATTTTGAACCAGTAGCCAATCCTTGGTGGGTTTAGTGTAACGTATTACGATTCAATAAAATGCTTATATTGTGTGGTCTGCTGCAGATGGCCTTTCGACTGATTTTGAACACAATGCAAGGAATAACTGTAACTTGATGTGCAATCGACATCTCTAGCGTTACTCTTATATCATCCTTCTGTCCTTAGCAATAATATTTGTTTAGATAGAATCATCTGCTATTTATGTATAGTATCTTAGTCTAAACGTGCATAGAGTAAGTCCTTATTATTTTTGTAAAGATTCTTGAAGAGTAATGCTAGATGTGTTCACATAAACTAAATTAGAATAACTCCGTATACACCACAAACTTTAGACTGGACTACTGAGGCCACTTCGAATCATGTTCCAATAGACTAGCTCTTTGTCTAGTCTAAACACTAGGTTTAGGTGTAGATATCGTTTTATATAAGACGTGTAGGTAGTATATTCAAATTCTCTGATTGTAAGTAAATGGTTTCTCTGTAAAATACCGTAGTATCCAAAAGTATCGCAAATCGTTTAGGCCATTGTACCGAAGGTTATTACATGAGAAATAAATAAAATATTTGAAAGTGATTTTGTGTTTTGTTTACCATTGATTTATTGATTGTAACTTTATGTAACTCTGCTCTCATTAAACAATTTGATTACTGAATTCGTAGTATCATTAATTGTGGCTTGATAAAAATGAATAAATGAGGATCCAAGAAAAAACAGCTTGATTTTATGTATGTATTTCAAAGCAAGCTTAAGTTTTTTTGTGGGCGATTGAAAACCTTATCATTCAAAATAATATATCTTTATTTACATGCTATTTACAGTATCGGTCAGCTTTCATTTTACTCCTACGGTCTAGCAGTGTTTCATGCAGGTTGCCTTCTGTCTTAGCTTTCTTCAGTTCTGAAACACTACCCTCGTTCAGTCGAAGCTTCTTGTCTTGGAATTTCTGGAACTTTTTGCTGAAAAATAGAATATCATTTTTAGTGTGCGTGGTTAAAAATAACGGATAGTGTCCATACAACACTGAAGATCGTGCTCCAGACATGGTGAATCAACCGTATATATGTTACGGCTGAAGCCGAAGTAAGGTTACACCTAGTTCTAGCCGACTAAACCTAGGTGCGGCCGGTAACAGTTGTGTATCCTTTTTATTGCTAGGACTCACCAACCAAATGGATTAGGTTAGAACTGTGACCAAACACGCGCGAGCCGAGCGAGCGGTGCCGCCGCAGCGGCCGGCGAGCACTACATCCAAATTGGTTGCATGTTCTAACCAAAGATAAGTAGGATACATCTAAATTTAACCGGCTGCACCTAGTTGTACCCGGCTAAAACTAGGTGTAGCCGGCTATCAGCGCTAACATATAAGAATACAGACGAAAGTATTGTCGCCGTAAACTAAGATTTTGTACCTAACTAACACAAATTAAACATTCACTACAGTTCATCATCGTCATTCTCTTGCCCTTATCCCAATTCATTTGGTGTCCGCGTAGCATGTCTTCTTACAGTCCAATCTATTCAAATGAATAAAATTGAAGTGTGTGTTTGTAATTTCAAAATAACAGCTTTTTTATTGAAAGTATATCCGGTACATATAAACATTTTTTACAAATTTTTGTCTTCCTGTCTGTTTCATCCACAGATATAGATAGACCTAGATAACGCGAGAGCAACTACTTCGCGTGCCATATTATTATGTAGCTTACGTACAAAAATCGTAAGTGGCCCATTTCGAACTCAGTCTGCATCGGAGCATAGCGCTAGTCGGACGTCAGTGGGCGTCATGGCGGGGGGTAGGACGAGGGGGGCGCCGTCCGCGGCGGCGTCTTTGAATCGATTTGATTTTCCCATCACTAAATAGTGCTTGTGACGTCATAATAGGTAGTCAAAAAATGGCACGCTTGGTTTTCATATAGATCGTGATACTTGCGTTATCTAGATCTATCTATATCTGTGGTTTCATCATTCTCCTGCTAGTCCGAATTTATTTGGGGTCGGCGCAGCATGTCTTCTTCCATACTTCTCTATTACTGATGACGAGAGATGAGAAGACGATCTCAGCAGTCACCTCCTTTCTAGCCTGCCTGTCTGTTTGTTCCGGCTTATCTCCGAAACGGCTGGACCGATTTTGACGGGACTTTTACTGACAGATAGCTGATATTATAAGGCGTAACATAGGCGAATTTTTTTTTATTTAAGAAACAGGATTAGGATTCCGTGCAAAAAAACCCTTGAAATTGTTAACAAAATCCGATTCAAAAGTAATATTTTTATAATAATTTCACGCGGGCGAAGTTCGGGCAACAGCTAGTGTTCCATAAAACAGCCCTTGCTTGAATTGGTGTCATAGACACGTCTCTCACTCAGAAATGGCAAAATTTGAAATGGTTTCTATACTTTGGACCAATCATTTTGAAAATAATTATATCTTCCAATATTTTTTTTTAATGAATAATACTCACACATAATTAACTTCAACCTGCGACAAATCGGCCTGTTCCTCATCAGGTAACACAGACTTGTTGACTTCCTTGGTCTTATTGCTCCGGATGTTGCAAAACTCATCAGTTCCAGCAGCAGTACTCCGGGCTACCACTGCATCATCTTCAGGATCCACTGACATAAACTTGTTGAGGGAACTCAGGATTGCTGTTTTACCTATGGGTTTAAAAAGAAGAACTTGTTAAGGATGTGGTATGATGCAAGAAGAAACCAAATATCTTTTTTTTTGCCTTATGAAAACTGTTGCCTTGCACTTGGAATTTCTCCTGTATTGTGGGTGCATACAAACTTTTAAATTCACACAAACAGCCAGACCTGGAACAAGTATCTCTAAGCCATACAAATATTTGTTCCACGAGAAACGAACCAGCGAAATGCAGCACAGCAGCAAATTGCTCAGCCACTGCACCAACCGTTAAGATCTTTTGGCTTATGGCATTTTACACCACCTCTGAATACGTTCTGGCTACATTGTCTCTTGCAGAAATCATCATACAAATTCTACTCAATTTTTTTTTATCTGGTGGGCACAATCACTCAAAAAATTACAAATACCAGTTACTGCTGAACAATTTCATAGAGAGGAGGCCTGTGTCCCAGCAGTGGGAACATTATAGGCTGATTATGCAGTTACTGCTGAACAATTTCTAAATCCAAACATTGTATTTAGAGCCATGTTATATAAATATATTTGATTTTGAGTTAGGAACGATGACTATTGTAATAAGATGAGATAATTACAATAAATAAAATGTGTTAACCCTTGTCATATCAAATAGTATGATTAAAACAGATCCCTCACCTTCCTGCCACACAGGTTCCCACTGCTCCATCGCCCCTACAGCATCAGATCTTCCAACAACCGTCTCTTTCAAAACTCCCAGATACTTCCCATAACCAGACTTCAAAGCAAACTTGTTCTCTCCGGCTGGAAATGCTGTAAAGATCTCTTCTGGGGATGGCCCTTCTCCATCTCCATGTGGAGCTCCAAGAGTAAACAGGCCATTGTCTAGAGCTGATACGTAAGAGTTCTTCCCGAACTCTATGGATATAGAGCCAGTTATGTCCTCTATCTTTTCTACCTTCCACCAACCACCATGTTTAACCAAATCCACATCTATGTTTGAGTCTTCTGAGTTTTCTTTTTTCTTATGCTTACGTTTCTTTGCCCTGAAAATGAGTTTATTGATTAAATCAGAAAACAAGATAGAATTTACTGCTAGTCCTGACAATCTCAATAAGTCAGTGTTATGGAATAGCATATCAAAATAGGTTATATTATTTTTATTTACATTATAACATTGCTAGTACTTACTTGGGCTTTTCTCCTTTGAAAATCAGTTTGCCACGCTTAACAGCCGCATACTCATCAGCCATAACTCTTCAACTTATTCTAAAAACACTGCTCGGGAACTTTATTTCTTTTAAAACTGAAGATTTGGCTATAGTTCATAAATATTTTCAGTTTGATATAAACTACTGCACGCAAAAGTCTCCTAATAAATTGATCAAATATATAATTTAATCTCCGACGAGTAAACAAGGAAATTATTTACAAAACAGACATTGACTTTCGAGTTTTGACTACTACGAATGACATTATGAAACAATTTAGTGATGTAGCTGGGTCCAATTATTCCAAAATGGAGCACTTGATTATTATTGCCTTTATTTATTTTTTTACAAATTTTATACATTTTTAAATAGGTATTACTTGAAAAAAAAACAACTTAAAAGTTGTAGCCCACCGGTATCGGGAACAGGATCCAAGCTAGTTGCGACGCCGGTGGTCAGGCCTTCAGAGAAAGGGACCTCCTAACAAAACGATTAAACGAGCCGTGTCTAGGAGTACCACATTTAGAATCAAGCCCTTGATTCAGCTGCCTAACGAGAGCCTCCTCAGATATTGATCGAGGCTCTTGGCAATTTAGTCATTGGCTGATACGATACGACTATAGGCACAATAATCGATACATCAACACTATATCAGGCTTATTGACTACAATAGATCTGTCAGTGATGATGGATTGATCCCAGGACAAATATGTGCTATATACATACGTATAGTGCGGCGCTTCCGATTCCACAAGGCTATATTTTAGAGCAAGTCGCTGATGGATAATTCTGGCTATAAGGTTATGTACTTTTGTATATGCTCGGAGTAATCAGTTATATTCATATATTAGTTAACAAATTGTTAAAAATTCGAAGACAAGTGACATTACATGTCTTCGAATTTTTAGTTCTAGGACATGCCGGTTTCCTCACAATGTTTTCCTTCACCGTTTTGAGAGCAGTGATGATGAAAATAAATCACACAAAGAATGCGCCTGCTTGGGTTCGAACCCACGACTTAATGTTCGGCCGCCACCACTGGGTCACCGTTGCTCTCTGCCAGTTAAGTTTACGTCCCCTATAATAAGGGGCGAGCCATCAAACGGGCACAAATCCAGACTCCATAGGTGCTGAGAAATTCTTCACGGAAAAACCCAACCTGGGAATCGAACCCAGTACCTTATGCTCAGCAGCCACGCTTGCGACCACTACACCAATGATGTAGGTAATTACTTTAAAATAAATAGTAAAAGAAAAGAAAAGTGTCAATCATTTGAGTTGAGGGCAATAGTGCAAGTATTTTTAAGCACTAGTATACTTGACACGTCATTTATCATCAAGAAATGAAGCCTACTTAAGTTCATCTAGAAATCTAACATCAATGCGCTTGCACCAAAATGTATATATTGATTCGCAATACGCATCAAATACTGTCAAACATTCATAATAAGTACGAGTATGTATACATCACTACAGAGAGTGGGTATCAGAGATTCAAAGAGAATATTTATCTTTTTTTTAAAACCTTAGCAATACCAAGTGTATCTAGCATCGACCAAAATTGGTTTCTTTTTTGTTAGATCATTTTGGTGGTTGTCAGTATTTTCAAGATATTCTCGGTAGAAAAGACCATGAATGAAAAACACCAGAACCTTTTTTATGATCATTTGTTTCCTCAACGTGACTTGTTTTGTTGTTATTAGAACAATGATTTAGCGAGGAATAGAGGATTTATTATTTTTTATTTCTGAACGCAAGCTTCAACTCATGCCACTCATCCATAGACAACAGTTTCTGTACACGCCATTTTGTAATTTTGAGCATGTTGATTCTGCTCCGAAAAGATTTTCTTTTCGCATATAAATAAGTTGTAATGGCGATGTAGTTTGATAATTATAATAGTGAAGGAGACCAAAAAACCAAAATGGAAATGCCGGAAGTGAAATCGTTCAACGCGGAGGTATTCTTACTTCTGAGTTTTCGTCTAGAACAAATTGTTCCGTGGCATTTATTAACAAAATTTTTCTTACAGTTATCCGCGTTGTACGACAACAAGCCTCCTATATCGAAGGCGAAGATGAGTGCAATCACCAGAGGTGCTATCAAGGCCATAAAGTTTTATAAACATGTAGTGCACAGTGTTGAAAAGTTTATTCAAAAATGCAAGCCAGAGTATAAAGTGCCTGGTCTTTACGTGATAGATTCAATAGTGAGACAGTCGCGGCATCAGTTCGGACAAGACAAGGATGTGTTCGCGCCAAGATTTGCAAAAAACATGCAACAAACATTTGCAAACCTCTTCAGATGCCCTCCTGAAGATAAGGTTAGTTACATAAAATGAATGTTTTAGGTTATATTCTGTCCCTCTCTTATCTATGTATTGAACAAAATGAGCGGCTATACAACTTATGCTTTTGATAAAACTAAGTTTAGTATAGATTTTTAGAGACATTCATTCATGATACCATAACATAAATGTTCAGTTCATTCATCAAATAAACAAAAAACTTCTTTACGCCAATATTAATTTCTACTATGAAATACAATACATATTAATTTTGTTTGACTTGAACTAATACCAGTAAGTCACACATAGTTCTATGACAACACCTTCATCGTTCCGGTCAATTCTTCCGACACCCAGAATGCTAACTTAAAAATAAATGTGCAAAACTTTTCAGCGCAACATCATCAGAGTACTTAACCTGTGGCAGAAAAACAATGTGTTCAGCCCACAAGTCATCCAGCCATTGCTGGATATGGCAGACCCCAATCATCCACTTCACCAAGAGATACAGCAACAACAAAACAACACTGCTAATGGTAATATCATCATTTGATTGTTTATAGAAAATGACTTGAAGCCTGATTAGCTTTTAATGTTTCCACTGCTGGATCACAAGCCTTTGTGTGAAGGAAGAAATGCTTCTTTGTGATACAACAAACACATAAAAAAAAAATGATTTAAAACTCAAAATCTTTTAGTTTAGTCACAGAAATTCAGAAAAAAAATCAGTTTCGAAGTGGTTTAGCTAGACCTGCATTATAGATTTTATGATTGCAAACTGACTGTAAAAATATTATGCACCCTATACCTAAACTCAGAACAGATCAGAATTTATATCCCTCTTCATTATTCTACGTTGATTTAAATAAAATAAATACTGCTCAAGTATTTCTTCATACTGACATTGTAATGCCTAATGTTCCAGGGAGCAGTTTGAACTTAAGTCACAATGCATCAGACAACAAGATATCACCGGTACCACCTCCTCTGCATACCCCACAGTCTTCCACACCTATGGGTGATCAGGTAAGATATTCCGTTCAAGCCTTAGAGTATTCAACAAGCATTAAAAAAAACAATAATGAGAATAAACCACTGCTCCACCGGTGGGACAAAGTGGAATGTGTAAAATAATGAGGTCCAGTTTGTCCCATTAATAATTCCAATACTTTTGAGTTATTAACACATCTTTAATCAGTGTTAATGCATTACAATTAAATGTTATAAGTCAAGAAAATTCCCATTCTAACTCAAATAGGAAAGATTGAAATTATAATACCTATGAGGAAAATATGTAGTATAGAAATTTTGATTCCTAAACAAGGTCACAAAATAGTGAATAACTTTATGCACAATGGCCCATTCGAAAGACTAAATGCGGAAACCAAACCCACTAACAGAATATCGTGAATTACTTGAATTTATTTCTCACCAATCTTGCTAAGAAAATGACTGTAACAGAAACTTGGAATTCTATACCAATTGATAAATCTTTCTTATCCGCTAGTCTTGACCTCTACGAACTTATGAACTCATAAAAATATGTAACACTATAATGTAAATACTTATCAAAGTACTTCATTACTGAAATTTTTAAAAAAGAACAACAGAAGAATATGCCAGTTTTAATGTTAATCTGGAAATAAATATAAACAAAGATGAGCACATTACTTGGTTATCTTTTAATCTTAGATGTAATTATATTCCACAAAGAAGTGACAACATTTATTGATACAAAATCTGGCTTAAGTCAATCAACAAGAACTTATATGGTCCTGCATTAAAAGCGAAAACGAAGTCGTTCAAGAGATAACACGCTTTTGTTCTTAGGACAAAAAGCACTTACTGATTGGCTCAAGCTGATTACATGTGGATAAGTGTGGACACTTCCTAACTCAAAACATTCTATGAAACAAAGTAAGGATCAATTCATTTGTGTAGTAGCTTATAAGCTGTACTTTGATTTACATTGTGACAACATTTAGAAAAGAAACCCTCTCTTTAGAGAATGACCAAACTTATTGATGTGAAAACTTCGTGTGGCCGTCACAAAAGCTTTATGTCTATGAAACAAAAGCGAAAGTCCGACGCTCTATCGAGTCGTTTGAACCGAACAAATACGAGTCGTATAACGTTTTTTAACGTATAACGTCAAGCCGATTCCTCTTTGACAAGCGTGGTTTCACTTCGATTAACAATAACAAAATCTAGACAAGTCAGCACATCTTTATCCCCTTTCAATTTCACTCATGAACCCTTCATCAGTTCCAGGATCAGCCGTCAAGCCAGCCGGCGAAGTTCAACAGGAAGCTGCTCAACGACTTCGAGTATGAGAGCGAGGACGACGCGCCGCCCGAGCCGGCCGGCGGCCACAGCACGCACAGCTCGCACACCAGCCACACGTCGCACTCGGCTCATACTGGCCATAGCGTGCAGCAGCAGAACACAGCTGATGCGTTGGGAAGGTAAATAAGCATCATCTTCTTGCCTTTGTCCCATTCTACTTGGGGTCGGCGCACCAAGTTTTCGTCTTCCATTCTCCCCTGTCAGACGTCACGGCATCATTTAGTTCTTTCTCTTGCATGTCATTCCTCATGCAATCCATCAGTCTTTTCTTAGGGTTTTCTCTCACTCTCCATCCATCAGCATGCGGATTTCGTTAGTTAGAAATAAAAAGAGGGTTCGATTTCCTGGTTGACGAGTTTTATTGGGTTTTTCCAATAAGGAATTTCTCAGTAGCAGCCCCGGAGTCTGGTTTTGTGCCTGGTAGATGGCAATAATAGGCTCGTCCCCTATTACATGGGAATCCCCTAAACATAACTGGCGAATTGTGGGTGTACTATAAGTTGCTACTTCTGCCTAACCCTTTGGGGATATAAAGGCGTGATGTTATGTCAGAAATAAAGTGAATTCAAGTAGTTGCAACTACATTGAAGTCTTTTGTCCAAGTCAAACCGTTTATTTCAATAAGGCCATTAAAAGGCACTTTTAAATGTGGAACACGAAAACAATTGAATCTATTACTTATTCGCAAACGTTGTTTGGTACGGAGAAACTAGAAATTTCTCCTGTATCATGGGTGCGTTTACAAAAATTTAGACTCACACACACAAACAGCCAGAACCGGAACAACTTACCTGTAAGTCATCCAAATATTTGTTCCGTGCGGGGATCGAACTCGCGACAGGCGGCGGAGCAGCAAATCGCTTAGCCACGGCGCCTACTGTGTAAGAAATTGCTAAGGGAAAACACTATGCGACTAACATACAATTCAATCACTGCAAGCTAACATTCAATTTCTGTGGTACTTACTTGTTAATTACTTTGCTTTATCACAAATAAGCCTTATTCAAGAGGATTTTATCGCCTGTAACGTAATCTCTTAAATATATTGCATACCAATATGTGCAACGGTCGGTCAGACAAAACGGAAAAATGCGCGAGCAATTTACTGGCTGCATTGAAAATAGTACAGATCAATGCGGACAATAAGCGTCGCCTCGCACGTTTCGACTTGGTCGCGCGTCTTTAAACAATGGTAATACTAATCCTATTTTCTACGCAGCCAGTATATTGCTTACCATAACACTATTTACGTTACTGAAATACTGTATCAGTATTATAATGATAGACTTCGTTCAACAGGTCGTTAGTTCTACGTATTGTCGCACTTCTGTAGTTACCATTGGCGAAGGTATACAACATACAACTCGGTTCCTTCTAGCTTCCCTTTGAAAAATGGCACAGTCAGTATTTATAGACAAATAATATAATCACATTAAAGATTTGTGTACCTTACCTCTTACACTACTTACCTCTTACTTATTTGACCCTTCGCTACTGGTAGGTGGCCTTTATCTTATCTTCATATTATGTGTGTTTATGTACTTAATAAATACTAACGTTATGTTATTGTTTCAGTATATTAACAAATCCTGAAATCATGAGGCAACTGCAAAGTTTGCAGGCACAAATGCAGATGATGACTGGAATGCAAATACCTGTAAGTAACAATAGCTAACTCATTACTATAACTAATCAGTCGTTGTTTTGGTGTGAGGCTTTACTGAGTGTTTGTCTGTTTGTGGCTAAATAATAACAGCCGATTTGATCAATATACAGGTTAGGCCACGCTTTCCTAGGTTGATCTGTGGATGGGTGACGACCCATTACATACCGAGTTTCCTCTGTGTTTCTGAAAACACGTTAAGCTGTTAGTCCCGGGTGTCATTTGTAGATCTTTGACAGTCAGACAAAAAGGGCGTTAAATTAAGCTCTGTGTTCTTATGTTAAATAATAGACATTCTCTTTAAAGACTGGCAATCCTTCAAAACAACCCTTAATTTATTAAAATGACTAAATATAAACGTAATCTAAGAATCTATCTCTAAATAACAAATTAAATAATTTTCTAACAATCAATTAATTCTTGATTGTTTTAGAATCTGATGCCTATGATGTCTGATCTACAAATGCAACAGAATCAAAATCAAAATGTTCCATTCATGGTAAGATCATTACACAAAATTCCCCTTACCCCTTTTAATTTTTAACTTTTTTTGAAGAAGGATTAGCTAGTTAGGATTTCTTTCTAAAAAACTAATATTTTTTTATGTTTTCAGGGCTCACAGCCAGATACACAGAAACAGAATGACCCTAAGGATGACATGGTTGAGTCTGACATAGAATTTGTGGAGACCGGCCCTCAAGTTATTGAAATACCTGATGCTAATGATTCTAGGTAAATATCACTTTTGTTCACCTAGTTTACCATTTTAGCAAGTAAGTAAAAATTCTTGTGATTTGATACCTTTTCAATCCGTTGACTCTTATGCATGCGCATATTTAACACTTCAAGAACAGAGTACAGAGGCACACTTAATGCTAAAGGCATGTTCTACCAGTCAACTACCAGACAAGCAGAGATAGGTTCGCTCACGTGAGCGCGTATTCTGTTAGCATTATCAGGGAACATTACATGGGAACGTGAAGTCGTAATATATTCCTAACATCCTCTACCAAAAAATACACTAATAAACTGACTTAGTGTTGTAAATTAAACTAAAACCTGTTAGTACATCTTTGTTTTAAGTATTAAATTAATTCATAGTCAATCTCTGGGGGAATCAGTTTATAAACGAAAGCAAATAGATGCAATTCATGATCTATCACAGATCCCGACGCTAAGCATCCTTAAAAAAAACTTTCAACTCTTAACAGCCCCACTCAGAGACAACTAATGGTTACTTAGGCAGTTCCTTAATAAAAATTAAAAAAACTTCACTCTCAGAGTCAGTTAACGGTTCATTAGCGTCCCTTAATGACAATTAAAGTTAAGTACAGCAAAACCTTTACTTAACTATTTAATGGCTGATTTTGACATCAACGTGTGGGGTTATATTTTTCCCGGGAATTCGTATACGCTTTTAACTTTTGTTAAAAAGCAATAATGTCCCATTTGACAGACTTTATTGAGTTTGTGGATTGTGCCAGAAGATATAGAGAAGTGGCACCGAGGCGGTAATTACGAGATTATTCTGATCCCTTTACAAAAGATTCAATTCAAGAATTCCATGCAAGATATAGTATGTAGATTTACACCTGAATCTGTAAAAACCGGCCAAGTGCGAGACGGACTCGTGCTTGAAGCGTTCCACACTAACAATTTTGAAATGTGGCTACACTAAAGCTTTATCGATGTGCAATTGATAAGATGATTTCAGAATGCTTCGTCCTAAGTATACTTAAAACTGCCATTTGCTAATGAACCATTAAAATATGTCTCTGGGATGTACCGTTGATTAACAAATTTAATGCATATTAGTTAAGTACTCATTAAGACTAATTTAATGAACCTTGCTGAGTGTGGGTGTAAGAACTTAATCAGCCGATAGAAAATATAAATGAGAATATGCAAGAACCCCGTTACTGAAAAATACTTGCTGCTTGAATTTTATTACATTACTAAATTCATATTTAGTAATTGAACCAGAAAGAGTATGCCCTTTGGTTAATTTCATGTTTTTTGAGAAAATTACTAATGTAAACGTTGTCAATACAAAAAAAGTTGAAAATCTCACAGTATCAAAATAATATTAAAACAAATCACAAAAAGTGAAAATAATAGCGGGGTTCGAACATGCGACCCATAGTTTACAGAGCGATCATGAAACCGCTGTTTACTCCGTTGACATGTGGTTTAAATAGCTGTTCTCGTGCAGGTCATGGCTGAAACGTCAAACAATTGAGTAATACCTACATAATGCAATATTGCTCACCCCCTTAAGCAAGTAGCGTGATAATATATAACCTAACATTTGAAGAAGCCTATAAGAAATATTTGTGTAAAATTTGAACCGGATCTATGCAGTAGTTTTTACGCTAAGTCGGAACATCGATTTGGATTTTTACGATTTTATTATATGTATAGACAAAGAATATACTACAAGGACATCTATACAAATAAATAAAATTAATGTGTCTGTTTATAATTTCAAAATAACAGCTTTTTACTGAATACATAATAATATGTAAGTTTAAACTGTACTAATAAAAAAAAAACATTTTGTAATTCTTTGTCTGTCGGTCGGTTTGTCTGTTTGTACCGGCTAATCTCCGAAACAGCCGAACCGATTTTGACGGGACTTTTACTAGCAGACAGCTGATGTTCTAAGGAGTAACTAAGGCTATTTCTATTTTAGAAAAAGGACTGGGGTTCCGTGTAAAAAAATAACCCATGAAATTGTTAACAAAATCCGATTCAAATATGGAAGTAATACTTCAGTACATAGTATAAAACACAGTCGCTTTCTCTGTCCCTATGTCCCTTTGTATGCTTAAATCTTTGAAACTACGCAACGGATTTTGATGCGGTTTTTTTTAATAGATAGAGTGATTCAAGAGGAAGGTTTATATGTATATATTGCACCTGTGCGAAGCCGGGGCGGGTCGCTAGTTTATAATAATTTCACGTGAACGAAGGTGGCTACCAACAGCTATTTTATAATTATATAGACAGGGTGTTTCTTTTAACTTAGACAGTATGGGAAAATCAACTCTCTTCTTATTCTTTATTGTCTTTCGCCCTTTCTCACTTTCGCCAAGTAGCGAGTTATTTACACCTGAGCGTTATTATGGCACATCGAACTCAACAAAGAAACTCTCACAGACTCTCTCAGACAGACTCTCTCAGACAGGCTCTTTCAGACTTGGACTTAACTTTGCCAAGTAAACTAAGTGAAAAGGTGTTTGATACGAATATCATTGTTACTCATAAAAGAATAAACTTCACATTCAAATTCACATTCGCTTATAGGAAAATTAACATTTATGTCATATAAAAAGGTTCATTTTCATATGAAACGTTTTTTTTATTGTCTGAATTCTTGTCCATAAAAACGATGCTTTTCAAAGCTAAACTTTTTTGAAACCTTTCTATGCCATAATAACGGGTAGTGTAGACCCGATTTCTATTCTCACTGTTTCTTTCTACTATCTTATTTCCTATACACTAACAAAGAGCTAACATATTTATGTAGCATGTTTCTCAATAGTCCGTCGCCGAAGTCCCGGCGCCACCGCTCGCGCTCCAAGTCCCCGCGCCGGCGCCGCCGCGGGTCGCGCTCGCGCTCGCGCTCGCCGCGCAGGAGGCGCGACCGGGACCGCGAGAGAGACAGAGAGAGGTGACATATTTTCAACGGTTTCCTTTTATACTGCCTTCACGTTTTTCTGTCGAAACAAAAAAAAAACTGCTTTAAAAGTTAAAGTTCTTCAAAACCAAACCTTTTTATGACTTTCAGTGGTACTTTAATTCCGAAATCAACTTAATTTAGGCTGTCATAAAGTTGACATTCATTTAGTGGAAAAAAACATCAATGAAACAAGGACTTGACTTGTTGTACAACAAACCAGCAGACACGAATCCCTTTGATAAAAGTCATGGCCACGTAGAAAATTAAAATAAAGAGCATTTTGTGAGAACAGTACATGACATTGTGATGTGAACTTTATCTCATCGAAATAAGGTTTCATTTTCTTAGTTGTCTATAATTGTCGTCTTTTAGCAGATAAAAAGTTCTTGAACTTGCTTGAAATCATGAATAGAATTAATTGATAATACTGGGTGTAAACGGACCCTTCACGAAGCCGTCAACCAAGCACTATGTACATCAAACTATAGTACATTGTTACAGTAGGGCTGAAAGATAGTTCGAGGGACTAAATAAGTCTCTAAATCGAGGTAAACACTGTGCTTTTCATTACGAATACAAGGAAAGTAAAAATAAAAACCTGAATTAGCTAAAGAAAAAAATAGTGATATTTATATTACATGAATCAACAACTTTGGTGAGATATTTATTTAAATTTCATGGTAAAAATAGAACAATTCGTTATAGTTAGTGAAAGGTTTTTTCCGAGTATGTTGATATTTGATATTTTCTAGGAAACTTGAGTTTCTACAGTATCCAGGGATTCTTGGGTGAATGTTGGAGACATTGATATTTGTTTATTTTCTTCAGCTGTTACAGCAATATTTTTGTATTGCACCGTATAATCTTTTGAAGTGCTCAGTTGTGGAGAGTCAGTGGAATGCAGATTTATAATTTCTGTTATTCTGTGTGATATCTTAGTTTTATTTTCTACTGACTCTTCTATGTAGCCTTCAGCTACTTTATTCGACTTCCAACCTCCATGCCTTTTAATGACAGTTAAATCGGCTAGCAAAGTTGCCGATGTTCTGCGAATGTCATGGCCCGAATATAGATTTGAGTTTGGCAAATTAAGATAGGTGGCTCTTTAGGAATACTCGAAATATTGATTTTGTCAATTACTTGCCAAAGCCACTTCCTTTTATGATAATTTATCAAAAAAAAACGTTTCGTTTCAATACCACTTGGTCGTAATTTTTAGTATTTTTCTATTATATTTACAAATTCTTTTTTAATAACGGAAGGCACGGTCAACTTTGGTTTTAGTGCCACGTAACTTCACCAGTATTATATCACCTTGTTTCTCAATGTCATCAACCTTCATATTTACTAGTTCGATACTTCGGCAAGCGCCACTTATTACCAATAACAACACTACCTGAAAAGTAGATATATCTCTTTAATTGGAGTATAAAATATAGAAAGTTACAATTTGATTCTATATGCGAATAACAATAAAAAGATTTGCTTACCAACATTACTAGGTATATTTCATCAGGTTTAAGAAGGTTTCTAACTCTTGAGAAGTGAAATCTTTGGATTTTTTTTTATTTAAATCCATCAGATTGCCTTTTGAGAAACGATGTTAGTCTCTCAAAATCCTTTAAATGTACATTGTGTTTAGTACTTAATGTTGTCTTTAACATAGAATACACGCTCCATAATGTTGAAGATTGAATGTAAGTTTTTGATAATTCGTTGAAATATATTAGCAAAAAGTTTTCTGATAACGATTTCACTTTTTTCTCAGCGCGCCATTTCATAAAATCGTCGTACCATTTTAGGTATCTTTGTTTTGATTTAGGTGGTAAAAGGTTTTCCACTACTGCTTTAGCCTCTTCTCTTATGATACCAGGCATTAAATCCATATCTGAATCAGATGAACTCATTGTTTTATTACAAATCTCTGCTATATGAAAGTATAAACAAAACACAACTCGGAAAGACAAATGAAGATAGGATTGGCGCTTTCCCGCCTATTTTGTTTTTTTTTCTCTGGCCGGGCAGCTATTCAGCCATAATTTTTCATTTTCATCATTCAATAAATGGTAAATTATTTGCCCAAAACTGTTATTTTAAAGAAATAGTTGAAACTAAATTATACTAAAATATTATTAATTATTAAAAAAATAATTAATATATTAATTATTTAAAAAAAATATTCTTTAATTAACACTTAACTTTATGTTATTTCAATTTTACATCGCGCTGTATTTGAGTAGCTGTATAGAAAGTTGGAACATGGTTCAATAGAAATGCGAAAATAGATGACATCTGTCAGTTGAAAACGATTCTCCCTAAAGCTGAAAGTATTACTTTCAACCCGCTCCTCAAGCCACTTTAGACCTACTTTCCGAGTATGAGTAGTGAAAAGTAACTTTACGCAAAAATTATTGCTAGGAAATGCATTGTTTTTTGGGGTGAACAATCACGTTTTACGGTAGGACTCAATGCAACGCACTCATAACATCGTGTTGAAGGATGGATGGAATAGTTCGGGGATCGTGGAGGTGTTTAAAGTAAAAAAATTACATTAAAAACATGTATTTAAAAAAAATTGGTACTTTGACCTCCAATATCTTCGTAATTAGAAGGTTGCCAGGTATAGTCTAGAACAAACAATTGATCGCAAATGACGAGGAGAACAAGTGCCTTTCTTTCGGCTTCGTTAAGGGTCTTGGTCTTGTTTTCAGAGAAATGCACAATCTTTTTTCAAAAATGCTGTATTAAAACAAATATGTAAGAGATTTTTCAAGCTTCAGTTTTGAAGGTAGATAATACTATTATTAAGAACTAATTAAAATATTTCTTGTGTAACAGAGATAAGGACAGAGACAGGGATAAAGAAAAGAACTACAAAGATCGGGAAGCCGAAAGAGAAAAGCAGAGGGAGAGAGAGAAGAAAGGTCTACCACCGATTAAGAAAGAAAACCTTAGTGGTGAGTTTTGTTTTATTGCAACAGTTATGTATCATAAACTTTGTCGTAGAACCTTTTTGCACAATAAGTTTTTCTTAACAGCAACGAAAGAATCACAAATCAATCATTGGCAGGTTTTTTTAAACATTCTAGTTTGACCTGTACGGGCCAAAGCGTAAGCACCCAGAGAAAGACTACGTTGACATGGAGTAAAATCCCTTAAAAACTGTGCCACAATGTGCAAATATGTATGAAACATCGACGCAGACATTTAACAGTATTTTTTCAGCGCATAGTATAGATTTTTTGAATCCCCCGCTCAGTGTGCAGCACGACGCTGTGGGTGGGCCACCTGTCCAAGCTGGCCACGCCCGAGGAGCTGTCGGACCTGTTCGGCGGGCTGGGCGGCGTGGCCGCCATCGACGTGGTGGCGCCGCGCGGCTGCGCCTTCGTCGTCATGGAGCGCCGCCGGGACGCCGCCAAGGCCATCGCCAAGCTCAACCGGCACAAGCTGCATTCCAAGGAGATTACGGTAACTTTCCGACCTTATTTTATTATTATTTTTTCCAAAAATTCAATGATGCAGTTTTAGTTTTCATTAAAACCGAACTACTTTTCCCTATTCCTTATAGTTTCGGATTTGGCCGTCCAAAAATTCACCCTGAAATTCAATTCTAATTCAATTTCTTGAATTTCAATGTGGATTTTGATTATGGGTTGAAAGTCACCTGGAGTAAGACAATATTCGGTCCATAGGTGGCGTGGGCCCCCGGCAAGGGCGTGAAGGGTCGCGAGTGGAAGGACTACTGGGAGGCCGAGCTGGGCGTGTCGTACCTGCCGTGGGCGGCGCTGCAGGCGCGCTGGGCGCTGGGCGCGCTGTCGCTGGACGCGCTGGAGGACGGCGGGGCCGTGGACGAGGACTCGCTGCCGCCCTGGCTGCCGCCGAGGGTAAGTGGACTCAAAGACACTTGACTACCGCTATCAGGAAAACTAAACTCATTGACATCGCCATAGGAAAAGGGTTGAAAGATTTTTGTGTAAAACGTGGCCTGGCTAACTTCCGCCATTTTATTATATTTTCAAAATAGCGACCAGGCATAAAACCTCTATTAATCAATAACTAGTATCAATACGAGCAAAAGTGACAAAATCTTCTTAAGCGTCAAGTTTCAGAATCGTTGTACCGTCCGCACCATTGACCTGCACCATTAATGGTGCAGAGGAGACTAATTAGTTTCGTTTGCACCATTAATATTTATACAACTTCTTCACCATACTTTTGCCATGCACCTTTGACCTGCACCATCAATGGTGCAGGGGAGACTAATTAGTTTTGTTTGCACCATATTAATAAAATTACTTCACCATACTTTCCTAGTCATAGGTAAAATTTTAAATCAATAATAGGCCGTATTTTGTTTGTGTGCAGAACCACTTTTTAATATAAAAAAAAACAACGAAAAAGCAACAACAATAATATGTTTTACAAATAAATTTCACAACTACTTCATGTAATGATATAAAAATAATGACGTCACACAAACACTTATATTTTACTAGCTTATGCCCGCGGCTTCGCCCGCGTGGAGTTCGGGAATTGCCCACGGGATCTTAATTCTAGGATAATGAGTAATCTGTGTATGTATAGAACATACATAGATTTTCATGTACTTGTTTATAACTTGCAAATATTAGTTAATAGTAATATCAATTAAATTACACATGTGAAATATTGATACCTTGGTTTGAGATTGGACAGCGGTGACAACAATCAAATGATTAATTTTATTAATCTACATATTTATAGACATAATAATTTTACATAATATTTAATATCAATGTCACGTATCACGAGCCAACGCGAAAATCGGTGGAATAAACGTCTACTCAGAAAAATCCTACCTACTTACTAATAGGTAAATACTCCCGCGCCTCGCACGCCCCGCGCAACAAAGCGCGTCATGTGTGCGTCTACGTGAGCTTCGAAGCCCTATTTGACTCTGTTGGGGGATGATTTAGGAAATACTGATATATAATATATGTCCCATAATTTTAATTGTACAAAAAATTTCAAGTCAATCTACTCGGAGAATAAAAAGTTTCACAGAAAATTAAACAAACCATTTCACCCTCTTAGGGGTGGAATTTCGAAAAACCCTTTCTTAGTGGTTATATTTATGTTGTTTCTTATATTCTTTACAAAGAGTACACCGTCCAAATTTCGTGTCTCTAGGACCAGCGGTTTGGGCTATGCATTGATATATCACTCAGTTAGGACTTTGCATTTTATTGTATGTATAGATTGTTGCCTAAAATAAAAAATTGCAACTTTCAAGAACACTGAGTTAACACTGAGTTTACCTTAACTTTCCTAAAAATAACGGCACATCAATGTCGCCATTAATTAATTGCATTTGTACACGCAATATATATTTTGCAATGCCTTTCTTGACGTGTTTTGCCCTGTTGTTGTTCGGGTATGTTGACAGCATTAAAAATGGCATCCTGCAGCACAGCTAAGCATTTATTTACAGTCGGAGATCTTCTTTTGAAGCAGTTATTAATATACCCATTCCATCCCTTACATACGTTGTTCGTACGATGCCGTTCACCGAAAGAGCACCACAGTGTCTTCTTGGGCATCCAAAATCTTTTAGCATAATTTAGAAATTTTTGCATAATAACATCTCCTCCTACAAAATAATTTTCCGAAACTATGTAATCCCATCCATCATCAATATTTGCTACAGGCAGAAGAGGCAGGACTGTGCATAAAGATACAATTATATTAATTTTGTTATATTTCTTTAAATTAATATGTTTAGTTTCCCCCATAATTGATTTTGAAAATGGAAATAACATCCATGATGCATTGATTTAGGAAACAGACTTCTAACTAACTTCCTGTTTTTTATTTATCCGTCTATAAGCAACCGATGTATAACTTTCGTACCGTGGTAGTTTTTCAATAAGCTTTAGACCCATATATTTGAAAGTGGCCACGGTCTTTTTATAAATGGCAGGTACTGTTTCTTCTGAAGTTGTCCCGGTATCTATACTGGAACTAATTAAATGGCATACGGCATTTTTGTTTTCATCAGGCATACAGTTATTGGAATACTCACGTTTTTTCACAATCTTCGATTCATCCTAATAAATAAAATGTCTATGTATACTTCCATAATTCTGGTAAAAATAAGGTTGTGAAACATAAAAACCCTGCGACCCGTGCACCCCCCGGATTAATCCACAAGTGTATACATATTTTCTTTATCATAAAAGCTACGTTCGTACCTCTGTAATGGTAATCGTTCCTGTACATTTCTTTTTTTTTTAATATCTACACCTCCATAATTATGCTATTTAAATTTTTGTACTGTGTGTGAAAATGGTATTGATACCCTTCGCACAATAAAAGTCTTCCTCAACTTTGTGCAACAAAAGTTAAATTAGTTTCGCTCATTGTAATTTGTTCTATAGTCTAAGCTCCAATTTTACAATTATCGACATAAAATGACAGAATTAAAACAAAATAGTTACCATGTAAACACTAAAACAATATTAGAACATGCAATGAGGAAATACTTTGAGGAAATACCTACAACCGCATTGATAGTAAAGTATCATCTCAATGGTGCAGATAAGACCATACTATCAATGCAGTTTCGTTTGCACCATTCTCAATGGTGCAGATGAGACCATACTATTAATGCAGTTTCACTTGCACCATTAATGGTGCAAACGAAACTAATTAGTCTCGTCTGCACCATTGATGGTGCAGGTCAATGGTGCAGACGGTACAACGGGGTTTCAGAGATATGTAAACCATCAAAGTTATAATCTTAACGACATGAAAAAGAATAGATAGTAAACATGGTAAATATCCCGTTTCCTGTCTAAGTAATGAGATTCGTAGTGTCTATGAGGCAAAAAAAAAACAACAAACAACCCGATCCACCCCAGCGGTCTTCGGTTCTACGGCTAATATGGCTGGCCCTTTGCCACTTCAGTTTGCTTTTAATAATGGTTGTAAAAGTACCCCTTTAACGAAGCCGAAAGGTACTTGATTTTTCCGTCATTTCGATATTTTTTTGTTCTAGAACATGCATGGGAACCTTCTATACAGGGTGCAAAATGATCTTAGGAGACTATCCATAATTTTTCGTGAAATTTTGTCCCCATAGACAGATCTACTACTATCTACAATCAGCCATTTGTGTCCCACTGTAGGGCAAAGGCCTCCCTTCCCTCTTTCCACTTATCCCTATCCAGTGCTGTTGTTTGCCAATCTTTTTGAAATGAGTCGAGTTCGTCCCGCCATATTAAGATAATCAGTGTCCTTTTGGCTTGCTTTGGTTGTTTGGCAGTGGACCGTCGCTCGGAGATTATGATCCCCAGCTCCAGGGTGCACCCGCGTACTGCCAATAGCCTTGCACTGACTGGAGGATTGGCTTTAATTGTGTCGTTCATTTTGGGAAGGGGTTTAGACAAAATTAACCCACCACGCTTGTCTAATGCGGGTTGGTGGGTGCGCAGTAGACCGCCTAACTGGGTTTTTGGGCGCCGCCGTTGACGTGCGTGACGTTCATCCGCCACCGCCCTGAGTCGTCATCCTGCACTGATGCCGACTGTTCCATCCAGACCTCTAGGAAACACTTTTCCGAGCCCAAAGATGGTCTAGTGTTGTATGAAGTTGTTAGTTAGAATACTCACACGGGTATAGGTGGATGTAGGATGATAGTTATCAACCACCTACACCATCCCTTAGTCGGCTCTTACGACACCCACGGGAGGAGAGGGGTGGTCTATTCTAGGCCGGAACCACACAGCCATAGACAGATACAAAATAAAAAATACAGTTAGCAAGAAAATGGCCATTTTACACAAAACATTTTTTTTTGTGCCATCGAGATTGTTTTTAATACTGATCCAAAACTTCTTTGGGACCAACCCAACCTGGGTTGGTAGTAGAGATAAATACTAAAAAAGTCAGAAATTGCAAAAAAAAAAAAAAAAATTTTGATGTTAATCTCCGTTTCCCAGCAATACTTTTTGCTTTTGTATTTTAGTTATTTAGTCTGATGTACATAATGCTTGGTTAACGGCTTCGTGAAGGGTTCTTTTACACCTGCATTAACTATATTGACAAGTTTGGTTCTGTGCGCATCCGATCCTTCGATTTGGTAAATAATGGTGCAATATTGTTGTGCACAGATCCTCCCCAAGTCAATGATGGAGAACATGTCGATGCTGGGCATGCCGGGCGCCGTCCCGCTGGGCAGCCTGCCGCCCGGCGCCGTGCCGCCCGGCATGCCGCCCGGCGCGCTGCCGCCCGGCATGCCGCCCGCGGGCCTGCAGGCGCCGCCCGCGCAGCTGGCGGGCCCGGCGCTGTCGCTGCCGCCCAGCCTGCCGCCCGGACCCAACCCGGGGATTAATATACCGAGGATGCCGCCACCTGGGTAAGTCATACTAACTTAATTACGTTTTTAAATTAGAACATTCATCAATACTGGCTTGTTTAGGATGCTACTACTTGTAAACCTTTCAAAAATCATTTATAAATAAATACATTTTGGATGAGCAAACTAAATCATTCATTGTCTTACCAATGGGCATCGTATCACACAGTACTAACTGGGTTGTGGACGTCAGGTAGGCAGTCGCTCCATGTAAAATCCTGCCAATACTGGTATTCAGCTGCATCCGGTCCAAAATAGTTGGAAAAAAGCTAGACATAATAATGTTGTCAAAATAATCACTATTAAAAAAGCAAATAGGATAGCAATCCATAGTCAATAAATTACTTATTTATTGATCTATTTAGTTAGCATGATACCAAATGTTTTACTACTTTGTACACACAGGATTCTTTATTTACTTCAATTTATATAAGTTCTAACTATTCATACACGAAATATTTTCAGGGAATCATCTAACGGCTATAACGAAGCCATTTGGAGGGATTATTTTTTTTATCTGAGCACATTTTTATAAAAATAAATAATATAATTACTTGACCCACGAAATAAATACTAGCTCCTTATTTTTGAACATCCATTACTCTAGTTTACTACGTCGTATTTACCTAGTGTCATTGTTAGAATATGGGAGTAAAGATTATATGCAAAAAGTATAAAAAAATATTAGAATTATAATAATTTCGTAAAAAAAAAAAACACTCGATAATTTTTTTTTTCGTTGCTAAGCCATAGCAACGAAAAAAAAAATTATCGAGTGATGACTTTACGTCTTACAGAAGTTACTCTTAAAATATTTCGTGTATGAATAGTAAGACCTTATATATGTTAGGCTAAGTACAGCACCAGCACGATTCCAAAATAAGTTAATATTATCACCTGTATGTAAACTAATCTCTTTTTTTTTAAACCAGATTGCTTGATATCCACAGCATGACCGCGGGCATGCCGCCCGGCCTGGCTCCCGGCATGCCGCCCGGTATCCGGCCGCCCAGCCTACCGAACATGCCCAATATGGCTAGTGGAGTACCTGGTAAATATACCATTATTATTGAACACCTACTAACTTTTGTCCGGGGTTTCTCCCGGTTAGTAATATTACCGTTAACTTTACTATCGATATAAGTATTTTATATCCTAAAATAAAACTATTACACACTCTATCCATTTGTTAAATTTCATTCAGTTATTATGGCGAGAAAAGATAACAGAGTTACTTTAGCATTTATGATATTAATTGGTATGAATTATTACTAAAGAAATGAAGTACTGGGTTCGAGTTCCAAGTTGAGAAATCAATTCTCAGCCGGCGCCTGAATTAGTGCTTTTAGTTTTCTGTCTTCTCCCTTGAGAAATACAGCCGTGATGTTTAAGAATGATGCCTGATAAAATGTGACCTGAGTTCCATTTGGGTAAAACTAATTGATTCACACTTATATCACCAAAATTTTCGTCGCGACTTAATATCAAAAGCTTGATTATTTGAAAACGTAAGGATTATTAACGTTTAACTCACGCTGAATACAAAAAATAAATCAGCGCATTTCCAAATATAATTTTATAGAGTTTAAAATAGTGGTCTTGTGGTAAACTTGTGTACTAAGAGCATTTGAGAACTAGAATATTTGATATTTTTCTCATCTGATAACCTAGATATTGAAAAGTAGCCCTTTTACTGCTAACTAGACTTAGAAAACAGTGCTGCAAAATTCAAAGCCTAATTGAAGCTTGCAGCAGTAGCCATATTCACTAATACATCGTCTTAGCGTCAGCGTTTATCGCAGGATTGGCCAGCGAGCCCGGCCTGCTGCGCTACCCGCCCGGCCTGCCGCCGCAGTCGCTGTCGCAGTCCGGTAACTTACGTTTATACATTTATACTTTGTTTAAACTGAAATATGTCTCAAAGTTACGTTTCCGAAGGCGATTTTGGGAGTAACCAAACTTTTCGAGGCAGTTTTGGTTAGAAAGAGCTTTTATGATCGTTCAATAAAAGCGAATATTATGATGGCATTCGCTTCGTCCGTAAACCGTGACGAGATGACTGACGTCTTTTTTTCGTCGCTTTTATCTTATCTCTCTCATAAAGCCTGAACTGGCAACACACGATGCAGTCGCAAAGTCCCCGATCTACAATGCTAAAGCTAGCTTATTTTGACCCATTAAAGTTTATTTTTACACATTTTCTTTTTTAAGATACCAGTGTTAATATTTTGTTATCCACAGGCATGGTGGGTGGTTTCCTGAGCGGTCTCATGGGCGTGGGCGTGGGCGGCCTGGTGGGCGCCGTGCCGCTGCTGCACCACGCGCTGCACGCGCGGGACACGCCGCCCAGCGTGCCGCAGCCTGCCGTGAGTACTTTAAACAACAATAACGTTCTTATGATAATAGATGGCGACACGTGTGTTTCGAATCATGATTCAATTATATTATCATAGAAACTAGTAGTGCGAATTGATTGTCAAATTCTAAAACAGGAGCGAAGCCGCGGGCAAAAGCTAGTATGGAATAATTTCGTAGCCAAGGCAATAAGTTCTTACGTCAATTGTGAGAACTACGCACCTATCCTTTCTGAAGAACATCGCCAATAAGTTCAGTTTACGTCCCTTCTAGAGCTTCCCGCCCCTCGTCAAAACAGCGCTATTAATTCAGTCTCTACTAATAGCAAAGTTAATAAAACATCCCTCCTTCAACAGAGAGCGGGTGACGCACACCACAGCGATGACGCGATGGACCTGGACACGGAAGACAACCACGGCGACGAGCCCAGCAGTGATGCCAATGATACTACTGGCCCGCCGCCCGCCTTACTGCCTGATCAAGTGAGTACATAACCTGTATTGTCTAAACGGTTAGGCAGAAATGTAAACCCACATTTTTCCAGTTATGTTTAAACTATATGTAATACAGGGTATTCCTATTGTCACTAACTAGACTCAAATCCAGACTCCAAACAGAAACTTAAAATTCCCTGGTGGAAAAAGCAGCAACCTCCTCAAGTAACGTTTGTGACCGTCATCACGGCAACCACGAGAATCGGACTGATTTAGTCTAGGTCAGGTTTTTGGAAACATACCTATTTCTATAAAACTGATGTGATCTAAATCTAACATTTGTTTTTTCTCCTGCACAGATCCAAGCGCTACTATCAAAGCCTCCACCAAAGTTCAACTCTGCAGAGCCTCCGCCAGGCTTCAACATGTCCGAGCCTCCTCCCTTCAACGTGTCCCAGCCGCCGCCCGACGACAAGCAGGACGACGACAGGAAGGACAGGGACAGGGACCGGCGCGGCGGGGACAGGGACAGGGATAGGCGGGGCGATAGAGACAGAGAGAGGAGGGAGAGAGGCGATAGAGGAGATCGGAGGGAGCGGGACAGGGGCAGAGATAGGGATCGGTGAGTTATTTCATGATTTTTTTACTTTTTATTTGGTTAAATTAAGGTGTTTTTAGTGAACTAAGATCACTTACCATGGTTTGTAAAGGTCTTTTTTGTTGCTTTAGGAAGCTTATGTTATACAAAGGTCTAATTCAATTCAGGAGCCAAAATGTTATATGTGAATGTTGGTAATTATGTAAGATCTTAGTACTATACTAACATTTCTTTTTTTTGTTAGTATTGGGTTTTTTTGTACTGAATAAATTGAATTGAGTTGACTCTGTCTCGGTGATGTCAGGGATCCCACAGAGTGTAGGGATTATACATAAAATAGAAACTTTAGTTTGATACTAATCAGAGTTTAGCACAAGCAGAATGGCGATGAAAAAAATCTGACGAACGAATTAATAATCTCCTCCTTTTGAAGTTGGTTGAAAAATTTAACATCTATCAAGTAATATGTACAGCAATTTTAAACTCTTTTTCTTTTGATTTATTAAAGCAGTGACGGCAGAGAAGATCGTCGGGATCGCGACAGAGACCGAGGAGGTCGTGACAGGCGAGACAGGGACAGGGATAGGGAAAGAGGCGAGAGAGGAGAACGGTTCTCTTCTAGAGATAATAACAGGTGAGATTACTAGTTTACCTTCCTCATAGCAAACTCGATTTACTAATATTGATTACCAACCCACATTGGGCTCAGGTGGTCTAATACGGCTCCCTCTCTCAAAGAAGACGCGTGTGTATTGTGTTCCAGCAGTGTTGATTATTTTTCCTCTGCTCGGATATAATGGAGGATCAGCCTTATAGACTGCACTAAAACTCATACATCGTGACATGGTATGCTTCCTCAAAGAGAGTTGGTCGTTATTTTAATGGAGCTGCGCAAAATGTAAGAGGCAGTTTCATAGAATAGAAGTAATCAGAATTTAGCTAGAAAAAAAAATCGACAAATGGATAATTGGATAGACTATGTAGCAATAAACTTGATTTTTTCTTAATTAATAAAGCCACTAATAAAACATTCCGTTCACAGAGAGAGTACCAACAGCAGAGAAAAATCCCCGCGTCCTCCAACCAGTAACGACAACCCAGACCAGAAGAGTCTACAAGAACGGCTGTGGGAGATGGCCAACGGGAAGCCGGCGCGGGACGAGCCGCGGGACGAGTTCCCCGAACGGGACGAGCCGCGGGACGAGCCGCGGACCGAGCGCGCGCCGCTGCTGGACCGGGTGCCTGCCAGGCATGATGGGCCTCCGCCTGCTATGGATGCTGGTGAGTTACATCATGGTATTTTGAACAAATGTTGTATAGCGTGCGGTTAATACGGCATATTGAGTGAAAAAAACAGATGTTAATTCATAAACCCTGATCAAAGTTGAGAGACGTTTAAGCGTCGAAAAATGCGTGGTTTACAAATAGTCACAAAACATAATTTCACTTTTAGCAGCGTTTATGAACTGTGAGTTTCCCACACGATCGCACGGGCGCTTTTTTAATGTAACTTTTAACTACACACTTTATTTTCAACTCTCAGCATTGAGCCAAGCTTTTACAATTGAACAAGGCTCATCCGAGCGCGCTGTAGGATTTATAACTCTCGGCGCGAAGCTGAATTTCTAAAATACAGTGTGTGGTACCTTTGTGCCAGTATTTTACATCAGTGTGACGGTCACTTTCTAAAGCTCGATGTGTCATATAAATGGCCGAGTAAAACTTGGGCGCAGCCAGGTCGGCCATTCGATTATTTGGCATGAATAATTTGTGTTTCATGTGTCAATACGATGATGATTAGGTGTCTCAAATATATTTATGCTTTGGCTTTTTCCTACGCATTCAAAAATTTAAATCGTTAGATCCGCGTCAAACAATGGTCACGTTTTTGTATCATACACTAGCACTTCGCCCGCGATTTTGTCCGCAAAAATTGTGGTAGCTCGACTAATTTACATAATATAAATATAATTTATAACCCATGTTACTTCCTGATAATTTTGCTTTCTATTGGTGAAAAAATGGTTAAAATCGGTCCAGAAGTTTCGGAGCTTATTCGGTACAAACAAAAACATTTTTCCTCTTAACATATTAGTATAGACTAGTATACAGGGTGTAAGGGACAGCCCTCCTCAAACTGATGGGGTGGATTCAGTATATTATACTAAAATGACCAGTACAAGAAATTATTTCAGGAATGTTATGGGAATCCAATAAATTTGGTTTGTTTTATTTCCTCAATGTATCGTCATGGCAAAACGCACGTAGCGAACGGTAAGCGCGACGACGAGTTCGATGAACTCTGTAGCAGGAAGTGAACAGCTAAGCTAGGCGCCATTCGTTAGAGTATTTCAACATCCATTGTTGTTTATTTTTATTTTAGCCGTAATATTTACATAAATGGAGTGCTGCGCTGCGTACAGGGAATGTAATTTTACATTGAAATAAAGGAATAGTAACTGAAAATTAAAAAAAAAAGGAAAAAAAAACCGGTGGAATATGATTCAAAATAAGGAGCTGAATGCACCCTGTCAGATTGTGGAGGGCTGTCCGTGACACCCTGTAGATGTATTGTCTCGCTGACCATTAGTGGAAATCGTATCTATCATTTCATTCGGGATGTGTAAGCTTACTCTTCTCAGTGTGAGCACTTTTCGCGCGACCCAAGTAGCTTAGGTTATATCTAACGATTTAAATTGTTGTACGCATTAATATATTTTGCATGGCTAATGTGAATAGACATTTTGTATCGTTGTATCCGCGCGAGTTAGGATTATGACTTGATAAGATATAGGCAAATCCCATACCTTACCATACCATAGTTGAGCCGTGCTCCCTGCCCGTAGCGGCGCCGGGCGGGCCGGGCGGCGCGGGCGGCTGGACGTCGCTGGCGCCGCCGCGCCTGCCGCCCGCGCACTGCGCGCCGCACTTCCGCGCCGGTACGATACTTGTTACGTCTTACGTCACAACTCTATACCTCTCTACGCAATACGCATGCTTGTACACCATTTCGTTAAATCAAATAGTACACTTGGCGTATGAATAGATCAACCTTTCCCCGTATTCATATACTCTATCTTTTTTTGACATATCGAATCGAAGCGTTTGTGAATACAAACGGCTGTTGCATTTAGACACTTACACCGAAGTGACTTGTCGAGCAACACTTTGCCACTTGTTGCTATTTATGGGATATTTCTTATAGCGTTCGCTGACGTCCGTGACTGTTTTTAAAAACTGGCAATTTTTTAACACATACGACATTCAGTAACTTTTTGTTATCCGGTGTTGACCAACTAACGCTTGCAAACATTGCTCCACAAAAAGTTACATTGGTGCGGATACACCTTCAGTTACTAACAATTAAAAGTTGCAACTAAGAAAGCCAATACGACTAAAAAACTAAAGCGCTGTAAATAAAGTGTTACCATAGTTGAGCAAAAAGTCACTAACAATTCTATGTTCACTATAAATATTATGTGGAATTTGCCAAAGAATCTATACAGGGTGTAAGGGATAGCCCTCCACAAACTGATGGGGTGATCATACTAAGATGACCGGTATAAGAAATTATTTCAGGAATGTTATGGGCATCCGATAAATTTGATTTGTTTTATGTACTCAAACGCAATGTATCGTTATCGTGGCAAAACGCAGGTAGCGAACGGCAAGCGCGACGAGTTCGATGAGCTCTGTAGCTAGGCAGGAAGTGCACAATTGATTTCACGCGTCGTTCGTTAGAGTATTTCAACATCCATTGTTGGATTTTTGATTTTAGCCATATGATTTACATAAATGGAGTGCTGCGTACATGGAATTCAATTTTACATTGAAATAAAGGAATAGTAACTAAAAAAAAAGCCGGAGAAATATTCCGGTGGAATATGATTCAAAATAAGGAGCTGAATGCACCCTGTCAGTTGTGGAGGGCTGTTCCTTACACCCTGTATATTTGAGCACACAACATACGGGGTGGAAGGGACACCGACGCGAAAACGGTTACCACGTATTCGGTACATCATTTTGAGCTTGTTTAGAAATGTTTCATAGGTTATTAAAAAAAAAAATCTGCTGTTTCCTACAAAAGTGCAATACCTACACGGTGAAAATGTATGAAACAGCAGATTTTTTTTTTGTTTTTTAAGGCCTGAATTTATTTATGTATGTATACGCCAAGTGTATTGCATGCTTAAAAGAGGTCTTGTAAACGCTAAGAAAAACCGATTCGCTGCAAAAGATTTAATGCCACTAAGTACGATTATGAACGCTCACGACGGCGACGTACAAAAATAAAATAAATTGACTTTCGTGTCTCTGTTCTACGAAATTCTTGTCGTGTACATATACATATTGAGTCATTTGTCTTTTTTGTAGCAGACACGTCTAAGCGTTTACAAGATACCTAATAGTGATTTCGCATCTAACACTCAGGGTAGCTGTGCATACACTCCTTTCACTGATATATTTTTACCTTTGATTTTGTATCCATGTCAAAGTCATAGTGAGCTTTATTATCGTAACCATAAAGTAGCTGTTGAGATGTTAAAGCTAAAATAACTGAGGAAAGATAACGCATTTCCAAATTCATACGCTTTGCTAGCGTCACTAATGGGTAAAGGGTGATTTCCTCCAAACGTATTCGGAACGGATTTTACAATGAATCGAGACATACCATTGAAATTTGAAATTTTAACGAATTTTTATAGAATTCATATTGATCTATTAACATAAATTAGTACTTTTATTTAATTATTTAGTGACCTTGTTGGCAACATTCCATATTAATTCAACTAAAAAATGCCTTTCAAAGTTTTGTCTCGATTCGCTCCTGCTTTTCTATACACTGCGTTTGACGGTACAATGTTTTGCTTTTCTTGTCTGTGCTTTGTTCATTGTATTGCACCCTCTTAGTACGTGCTTCGCGCCATCCCTATTTATTTTACCATCATCTAAAAATCTTTTTATTTTTATTTCATTTTTAATAATTTATTTCACATACGTAATCAGTTTTTGACATGTTTGTAGCATAGATTAATATTGAGCCATGTTTAAAATTAACAAATGCTAATTAGTAGATAGATTTACTATGGTAAGAATGGCCCGTGAGTTATTGAGCGAATAACAAACAAAATCTCACTAATTTAAACAGGTACTCACTGCGCACAATTTAAAGAAATAATCTTTAAATTAAAATGTTACCAAATGTTAAAACAATGTTCCCTTTTAGCATAAAATTAACACTGAAATCTAATTTTACTTGCACTAACAATATGTGACTGTTCGTTCTATTTGTATGGGGTCCCTCATTTATAAAATCGACGATATCTTGATTCAAAACTTATTTTATTTTACACAATTTCGTTTAAAGTTACATGTCTCATCATAGTGTCTTTTCATAACTGGTCTGTTGTATTGGTATTAGTATTTTATCTTCTATTCTGCCGTAAAATTAGTTCCAAGCAAATTTTTGTCTATTAAAGACTATTTCCATTTACAGAGTTGAGAATGAGAGGACCACATAGGCCCCCGATGTCAGGTATGGCTGGACAAGGTTACCTCATAATGTAAGCTCGCCCAGCGCTCTAGAGCTTATTATCCTAACGTTCCATCTCTTGTGATTTTCAGGACCCTGGATGGATGGACCCGGGCCGGGACCGGGACCCTTCGGGCCCCGCTTCAACGGTATGGGACCTCCCTTCAATCGTCCGCCATTTGACGGCCCGCGACCTCCCTTCGACGGACCTCCCATGTTCGAAGGCGGACCACGCTTCGAACGACCACCGTTTGGTCGCATGCCGTTTGACGGAATGAACCGCCCGCCTTTCGACGGACCACGACCGCCTTTCGATGGCCCACGCCCGCCATTCGATGGTCCACGGCCACCCTTCGACGGCGCACGACCGTTCGACGGTCCTCCCTTCGACGGCGACCGTCCGCCCTTCGACGGTCCCCCTCGCTTCGACGGGCCACCGGAGTTCTTCGACCGGCCGGGGCCTCGGGGACGCTTTGACGATCGCGAGCCCTACGGAGAGCGAGCCTGGAGCGGAGACCGAGAGCG
This sequence comes from Noctua fimbriata, assembly GCA_905163415.1. Classification (NCBI taxonomy): domain Eukaryota; kingdom Metazoa; phylum Arthropoda; class Insecta; order Lepidoptera; family Noctuidae; genus Noctua; species Noctua fimbriata. Next base: position 2,291,993 of record LR990937.1, read on the forward strand.
AGAGCGAGACTGGGGAGACAGGCGACCTGACTGGGACGACCGGCGGAGAGACCGAAGACAGAACAGAGACCACGAAGATAACAGGTTCAACAGACAGGATAGAAACGACAGAAGGAGACCTTTCGATGATAACCAACAGAACAGACCCAGCGACGCGCGTCGTGGCGACGAAAACCAACCAAATAGATCTAATGACAACCGCCGCGGCGATGATAATCAACAAAATAGACCTAACGATGCTCGTCGCGGTGACGAACATCAACCCAACAAGCCCAACGAGGCTCGACGCGGCGATGACGCTCAACCAAACAGACCCAACGATGCTCGACGTGATGATAACCAAAACAGATCCAGACCGGCAAGAGAAGAAAGAAATGATAGAAGTGAAAGGAAAGATAGGCGGGAAAGAGATAGAAAATCTAGATGGGGTGCCGCTGAAGAGGCCGAGTCTACCGGCAACGCCGAAAATGAAAAGCCGCAAGAGACCAGCGAAGTGCCCCAAGATGAATCTGCTGCTGATGCCACCATGAGCGCTGGCGCTGAACCAATTGAACGAATCGATGCTACTAGCCAAGACGAACTACCCGTGCAAGCAGACACGAGCGAAAGCATGCCTTCAGAGGAAACTGAGTCTGAGAGGCAAGAGGAACCTCGCGAGGAAAGCGCTGAGAGTAGTGTGGCTACCGTCGAGCAGGACCGCTCTGAGGAAACGAGCCAGTACAGTCAGGAGGAAGAAAAGCCGGAGTACTCTCCCGCAGAACTGTCGCCCCCGCCGGCGGTGGCACAGGACGAACCTTCCAACGATCTGTACGACGCTGGCGACGCTGTCGACACCAGCTTCTCAGCGCCCGCACCTGTTGAACATGAAGAAGAATCATCTCAATCACAATCTCCTCCTCCCGTCATTGAAAAAGAAAGCGTAGAACCAGACTCTGAAGTCTCGAAGACCATCGACATGTTCAGCCCAGAGAGAGAACAGAGTGAAAGTTCTCAAGATAACGAAGCTGGAGAGTCTCAGAGTAGCGTGGAGAGCAAGGAAGGTGCTTGACAGCGACGCCGTTGGAAGATGAACGTCGGATATTTCCAGTGGACTTGATTCGGGTGACGCTCGCGGGCCCGACCGCGCCGCGACGGAGCGCTAGCTACTCTCAGCTGACCCACAGTTCTCAGCGCAAAGCGTAGCTACCGCTCTACCGACCGCCCAAACCGTTATAACGCCAAAGATATTTTTTTTATACACGAAACAAAAAGTTGAAATATACGAGTGCCTTATTGGTTACCAAAGTGGTGTTTTGTTTTGATCACCGGCACGCGAGGCGTAGAAGAGGAACAAGCCTGGGCGCTCAAGTCGAGTGACCCGGGCCAGGTACGGTTGCTAATGATACACATTCGTACGCGCGTCTAGAACAATTGCACGCTAATGCACACAACACAGCGACGTTGCAACATGTCCGCGATTTGTACATCAGAGTCAACTTGAATAAAATACGATTATCTATCTCCCGCGATCTACTTTGATTAAATTGAATGAACGCAATGTTTTCCATAAACTCCATTCCACATGTTGCAACAGTAAGAACTTGCCTAAAATAGAAAGAGATAAGCACAATTGTACTCGGCGAGCGTCATTATTTTATTATTGCATAATGTCGAAATGGAATCGATATAAAAATAAATTACTCTATATTATAATAAAGTAGTTAAATTGATCTTTCTTACACAATACAAATGATTACCATTTCGACATATTATATCGCTAGCAATGTGTGCAAAATACCTCGGCGGCGGCCGCGTCACCCGAATCAGCCACGGATATACGGAAGAGTTGCGACGAACGACAAGAACGGAATATCACTTCATAAACTATATCGTACTGTTTAAACGGACTCATGTGTTTAGCTATTGTGTTACGTCCACATTATGACGCTCTTATTAAGTTCTTTATTATTTTTTTACTTTACTAACTTCGATAACTTGAATTGTATGTGTATACTATTCTTTTGGCAACACTAGTTGCAGTAATATCACCCAAAATGACCACCAAAATTTGTTAAAACTATTTAGCACTTTCTAAAAACTATAAATGATTTAAAATTGACTCTATTTCTTAGGTAATTTGGTGGTGGTAGGGAACGGATTTTAAAGTAACGTCTATTTAAATCTATTTCATAGATATAATAAACATGTTTTATAAATTTATATAGGCACTATATCTGTAGTTAAATTGTTTATGGATTTAGGCTTTATCGTAGGCTGGCAATAAGTCTATTTTACTTTTGAAGAACACAACGCGACGACCGCGCTGTGTACAATGCTTCATAGTATCGATGTTTATATGTAACATATTTTTTTATAAAATTATGATGTGAGTCTTATTATATCATTGAGATTTACCTACTCCATTCATTTTAAACTTTTCAATGTTAGGTATATTTTAGCTGTGTAGATAAACATTATAATTTCAATGCATGCTTCAATGTTTGTCATAATTGCTTGAATAAAAATTTACAAAATTCATTGGAGCTATGTTTGATTAGATTCCGGAACATTCTAGACCATTTTAGTGCAGCATGTCTTCGTGGGTCCTCAGTCGACGTGCGGGGTCCCTTTTGCACACATTGACTAGTTTGTGCGTTGTTTTTGTTCACGTTACAGCTACAGCTTTTCTGAGCCTTCAGCAGACCAGAAGCTTCTACTCGACGTGCCTGCACAAAAATTATACAACCATTTACAGTATAACTTATGTTTCTAAGAGTTTTTAATTCTTTTTTTTTTGCCTCCCTTTTTAATAACAATTATTGATTTCGTAAACTAGTTCCAAATACTAAAAGTTAGTTTTGTATAATTATATTTCATTCATATAAATTAATTAGTAACTATAATTTCAATTCTAACAAATAAAGAATAACTTTTTAATACATATAGTCAATGTTGATATAGAAAAGTACACATAAGTTCTCAGTATTTCTCCTGTGCTGTGCGTGGGTTACAGGAAAATCTCAAATACACCTGTGACTACACACAACCGTGACAACTACCTCTAGGGCCATACAACTATTTCTGAATCGCACCCAATACCTGTAGCGCACAAGCCATTCTCTCAACCCGTTAGGTATACGTATTCTACTCTGCTCTTAACTGCTGCCCATCGAGCTGGCAAAATATCGATTTTTGCCGGTTCATCAGCGCCATCTAGTGCTGGCTATACCAACGCTAGATGCGTTGGTATAGCCAATTGGGGGCCCGGTGGGTTCATAATTATATAATTTCACATTGAGAATGTGAAAATTTCAATGTGTTAATCTTGTTGTGACGTGAATAAGATCATTATTCATCAAAATCAATTAATGATCTTGATTGACTGGCCAATGAAGGTTAGGGTCTCTGCCACTGCAGCTATCCAAACCTGACAGCAACCTTATTGCAAAGTAAAATGTACTAAGCACCCATAATCGAGCAATTAAATGATTTGTTTTGAAGATCAGAGGTAAAAAACACTCTTTTTTTCAAAAATATAATAAGACTAGTTTTTTATTTTTCCGTTGTTGGTTTTCAAAGACGCTGCCGTGTGACGTGCTCCCGTGCACGCATAGAAATGCTTCGTTCACGTAATAACTATACTGAACCGATTTTGATGAAACTTGCACTATTTCCTAAATCGAAACATAGGTACTTTAGTTTAAAAAACAAACAAAAAATCCTCGGGCAGGCCTGTTCATGCTTTGCAATGGTAACTGGTAGCAATATAGCAAATACCTAAAAATAGGGTAGAACGGATGGGAATCTTCAGCATTTTTTTTGTCTCAAAGACAATAGTCAGTCTCTCGTCTTAGTAGTGATGGGTAGCAATTCCAATAACTAGCCAAATAGCGGCTATTAACAAAATAGCCATTGGCTACTGGCTGGCTAGAATACGGCACAGCAGATAGTCGCCACAGAGTATAATATAACTACTACGTTTTGAAGCCCAGTATTCGGTAGCCGGTTAGCCGGAGTAGACGATACCTGACTAACTATGTGCGCGCTCACTGCGCTGCAGCTGAATAGTGCGAGACGCGAGCGCGAACTTCATTCGCATAGCACATCTCTTTCTCACAATAGTCACAAAATAGATTAGAGAAAGCATTATACTTAGTAATTTCGTTCGTTTAGTATACGAATTAACAAAAAACGATAGTTAGAAAGGTAGTAGTTAGTTAACGTCAGATGTAAAGTAAAACAAAAGAAATAAACATTTAATAACATCTTGTTGCCGCGGCGAGGATGGAACTCGAATCGCAGGGCAGTTGATCGTTATTCATTCAAGTCCTACCTGCCTACGCCGCTGCGCCTCTAGCGAGCGGTAGTCATTATTGTTCAATAGCCAAGTAGCTAAAATAGCTGGCTATTCCACCACAAATAGCCGGCTAGCTAAGCTTTTGAAATTTCGGCTAGTTACCTATCTCTACGTCTTAGTCAACGATTATTTTTCAATTTCAATGTTGCCAATAGCAATTATCTTTAAACACAGTACAATTATTCCCAACCGTTGATGAGTTCCAATCTTCATCTCCGGAACCCATCATCAGATCATCAACATAATTAAATGGAACCTACACCAACTTTGATACATTCCATAAACAATAAAAAAGTATAGTCGAAATAGATTCATAAACATCGGAGTTATCTTTTGGGCGTACCTGCATACAAGCATCTCCTTTTTTCTAAGTCTATTAATAACCGAATAAAGATTGCCCGATGTAGTAGAAGGGTACATAGAATGGGAAAGATTCTATCGTTCTCTTGCGCTGGCGCGTGAATTTCGCGGTACAATAATGTTGTACAATGCTAGCTTATTTAAGGGCATTACATTGCTCGATGACCTTGATGATTTGATCCCTGTACTGGTTTTTGTTGACTTGCCCCGCACATTTCGCAAAATTTCGGTTTTTATTTATTATTTAAAAATATTAAAAGAAATAACAGAAAAAAAACAATACAGATTGTTAAGTATATCATTACGTATTTGTTGTTACAAAATTCATGCCGATCTATTCAGCCGTTACAGACATAATTTACAATTAAGGTTGAAAAAGGACCTATTTTCTACGATTAACCAAAAAAAATTGAGAAGGTTTATTAAAATTTTAAACAATACAATTTATTTGTGATGAACTTAACTATAACATACTTTTTTTACACGGAAAACGCACGAAGGGATTCATCAACAAATTTCTTTGAACATACGCTGTTTTTGGGATTTGAGCCATGTAATGCCCTTAAAAGGCAAAAACAACAAATTCCGTGAAAACAAAGATAAAGATATATTTATTGCATAAATACATTAAGTTCTTATTAATAAACATTACATTTTTAGTTTCAACAGTCTGCCCTACTCTAGTCTAAGGAGAATGTGAAAATAGATTGCGCAGAACAGAAACCAAATATGCATAAGTATTATATGGCAAGGAGCAAAGATGGAGATTTCATCTCCTATCAGGCAACCAGTTGTTTGTTGTTAAGGTTGCGCTTCATCAGCGGGACTGCTATCTCACGCGGCAGCATCGACGATGCGCTCGGGAGCACGCTATGTTTCTCGCTCTAGCAAATGACGGTTCTGAGCGACAAGAAAGGATAGGAGCATGGAAAAAAGGGAGTCCGTGCAAAGATGAATAGAATAGAAGAATTTTATTTGTGTAAAAACATGGTACATTAAGGTCTTATAAATAGGTTTGTGAACTTACATGTTTTGCCACAAAATGGCATACAAATTTTAGAACATCCTAAAAAAAGAATTTTATTACAACAACAATTAGTGTAAACATTAATATTATTATATGTCTAGGTAATAAAAATAACACTTACAATTCAGGATTCGTATCTATTCGAAATATTAACAATAATAGACTCTTTTATTGAAAGAAAAATTTAAAAAATAAATCACAGGAATTCAGAAGCCATATCTATCGGATACTTTTTTATCAAGAAATTCTTTTACACTATAAAAACAATTGTCAATAAGACATTAATGTAATTTAGATTTAAAATATTTTAAAGGGAGTTCTCTTAATTCTTTTGGTATGTTGTTAAAAAATTTTATTGCAGTGATAAAACTATTTTTTTGGCATAATGTGCTTTGATGTGAAGGTATTCGCAATCTTGTGGGATCTCGACGAGTGTATTTCGAATGCAGGTCACATGCTATAAAAAATTTGGAGTGTTCCTTCACAAAAATACCAGCCTGCATTATGAAAAGACCTGTTAAGGTAAATAGTTTTAATTTTTTAAACAGTGGTCTACAGGATTTGAATGGGCTGATACCACAAATTGCTCTTAGGCATTTTTTTTAACATTAAATGCTTCACTTACATTTGTGGAGTTCCCCCAGAGTAGGAGGCCATACCTGAGTACAGAGGATACATACCCGTGGTAAGCAGTAAGGGCGACTGCTTCACTAGCGGTACGTCTGAAATGTTTAAGAGCAAACACAAATTGATTAAGTTTCTTTCACACGTGTTCTATATGTAATTTCCAGTTACAATGCTGATCAAGAACGAGTCCAAGAAATTTATATTCACTAACTTCGCTAATTTGTTGTCCCTGACAATTAACTTTGAATGTATTTGGTTTTGAGTTGTAATTTTGAAAATTTATGTACTTGGTTTTACTAAGATTTGCACAGAGATAATTATTTTCTAGCCATTTTAAAACTTGATTTACTATTGAATTAAGGTTTTTTTCGTGATTTAAGTCTGATTTATTATCATTAGTAACGATTACAGAAATATCGTCAGCCAAAAGTATGCTTTGTTGTTGTAAAGCAGTGGGCAAATCATTGATATAAATAAGGAAAAGTAATGGGCTCAGTATGCTTCCCTGTGGTACACTTGATTTAGTTTGACTATATTCAGAACTGAATGATGTGGACTCGTTATTTTGGTTCATTGAGCTTATTTCTACTCTTTGTTGACGGTTAGATAAGTAGCTAGTAATCCAGTCAATAACTATCCCTCTGATTCCGTAGTTATTGCATTTTTTTAGTAGCAGTTCGTGGTTGACAAAGTCGAACGCTTTGCTCATGTCAAAGAAGATGACAGATACTGGAATCCGTTTATCTAGTTTTTCAATTACATTTTTTATTAAAGTAAATGCTGCTAACGTTGTCGATTTACCTCTTTGAAAGCCGTTTTGTTCTTCTTTTATAATTTGGAACTTTTCTAAGTAATTTGTTAGTCTATGAAGCATGACTATCTCAAAGATTTTTGATAAATTTGATATAAGTGTAATAGGCCTGTAATTAGACAAATCTTTTATGTCTCCTTTTTTAAATAAGGGTTTCACAATTGATTGCTTGAGTTTTCTGGAAAACACCCTTGCCAGAATGAGAGATTGATCAAGTGTTCAATATCATCATCATTCTCTTGCCCTTATCCCAATTCATTTGAGGTCGGCGCAGCATGTCTTCTTCTTCCATACTTCTCTATTACTCGTCATCTCATCCGACACCTCCTTTCTTGCCATATCATTCTTTATACAGTCCATCCATCGTTTCTTTGGTCTTCCTCTACTCATATACCCATCCACATTCATACTCAAAACTTTAATTGACGATATAATAGTGGTACAGGATTTGAGTTGATATGCCGTCAAATCCAACCGATTTAGTGTTATTGAGGGACATTATGATATTTTTTACTTCGTTTTCATAACATGGATGTAAAAACATGGTTTGAGCCATATTCGGTACATCGATTGTAGGTTTCTTATCTAGTGAAGGCTTGTTTTTGTTGTTATGGAATTCTTTGGCAACATTAATGAAGAAGTCATTGAAAGTTTTGGCAATTTCTAAAGGTTTGTTTATAAGGTTATTGTTGATTTTAATAGTTTCTATATTTGTTTTAGTATTAACGTATTCCGTTTTGTTTTTGATAATTTGCCATGTAGCTTTGCCTTTGTTTTTTGCCGATGACATTATTTTAAAATTAATAAGGTGTGTTGATCGACTAATGCATCCTTTGAAGACAGAGCTATATTTTTTTAAATTGATTGAATCATTTTCAGATTTTGATATGTATTGCCGGAATCTTAACTTTATTTTTTGTCTGCTTGATTTCCTGATTCATGTTGTGATCCACCTCGGTGACTTACAGTTTGAGTTTATTCTTACTTTGTTGGCCGGAAAGCAGAGGTTGTAAAATAAACAAAAAGTTTCGTGAAATAAATTAAAAGCTGAATTTAAGTTTTCTTGGTACACTTCTGACCAACTTAGAGCTGATAAACAATTTATAAATTTTTCTAGGTTGTCTTTACTATAGTCTCTTTTGAATACATACCCAACTTTTTAATCTTTTTGGTTTATTAACAGAAAATTTTAGTTTGCCCTGTGTTGTGGTCAGAGAGGTATAATTCGTGAACTTTACCATTCGCATCTTTGATGTTACTTATAAAGTGATCAATGCATGCCTTTTGCCTCGTTGGCTGATCTATGTGTAAGAAGAGACCAAAATTGACTAGTGTCTTTAAGACGTGATGCTATTTTATTTCTCTTGAGTGTGTATATATTTAGATCGCCTGTTACAATATTTTTTTTGTTGGATTTATTACAAATTTTATGGAGAAGTAATTTAAATTTGTCAAAAAATGAGTTTATGTTGCTGTCTGGGGTTCTATATAAGCAAATAATAATACAGTTGAGAGCGGGAAATTCTACTCCGCAACATTCAAATACTTTGTCCATGGACAAGGTGCTACAAATAGCCAGATCTTTATAGTCTATAGTATTTCTTGAAAGAATACAAACACCACCTCTTTTTTCTTTTATTCTAGAGTATGAGGTCTCTTCTATATCTTAAAGTTTTTTAAAGTTCCGTTGTTTTCATTGCCTCTTTTAATAAAAGTTTCCGAGAGACATATCACATCTATGTAATTATTTTTCCTGTCAAAATCATCTATGCGTAACTCTAAATTATCTTGTTTGTTTAAAAGGCCGGCTATATTCTGATGAAACAGTGTAATTGAGTCTTTTGTTGATGAGGCGCAATCCTTACATTGTTGGAGTTGGAGGAGTGAAAAGGGTCACCTAACAATGGCAACACTGTCTAAAGGCTCACAGTTTGCTCATAAATCTGTTCTTGAAGCATACTGGAGCAATGCAGTGTGCCCTAATAATTTCTTTGAGGGATCTAGTAATGAATAGAGAAGGAAAGACGTCAACGACTGGTCTATACTTCTTCAATTTTGGGTCGTAAGTAACTCGGCAGTTGCCACTTGATATATCTGTCGCGCAGAGAGAGGTACAGTGTCGCGAGAATAGAGAAGTAAGAGGGCCCTACAGGTCGTTACACCACAGACGTATAGTACCTATTACTTAGGCACAATGCCTAGGTAATTTATGTAATAATTTTAGTTACTGATATGTGCTGTAGATTTTTTTTAGTCTATAGTGAACATTTCCTGGCGTAGTACGGAGTTTCAATATAATATAAGGCCAGCTTTTCCACTCACTGGCGAACGTTCTAAGAAAAGTCTCAAGTTATGGCGACAAAGTGTTTCCTTACCCAACCCATTTATGTCACTTGCTGAGAATCTTCCTCCTGGACACGACTTACCATGGCTGACCCTGGCGGAGATTCATAGATGACTGCCCTGGAGTATAAATGTGGTGTTGTTCCTCAAACGATGGGACATTTAACATCGTGTCCTGCCTGTCATATTGCTTGTATGTACAGACGCCAGCACATCAAGCTACTAAAATTTCTTTAGTAGATTTTCAACTTTATCGCAAAGGTATTAGGTTCCAGGTTGACTGGGAAAATTTGTCAATTTCAGACGTGCGTCCGACTGTACCTTCGAAGATTCTACAAACCAAACGCAGGTCAGTAGCAGGACAGGTTGATGTTGGACCCGAGGGAGTTGTAATAGAAGAGAAATCAAATGAATCACGGCATACGAAGAGCGCGGGTCTACCGGCAAACTGCGCCGCGACTGCCCAGCTTTGGACCCAGCATTCGAGTGACACATCCCGTGGCAGCAGCAGTTCAAAGTATGAAAAATGGAAAAGCCGTGGGCCTTGATGAATAAAAGAAGTAGAAAAATATAAATATAGTAGAAGTACGGAAGTGTTTAAAAGAAGATGGATGTATGTGGCTGACATTATTCTTCAATAACTTGTTGTCGTTCCCGGTGCAATAGTTAGCTATTTCCTATCTTCAAGAACAAAGGGTGATGTACAGGACTGCAACAACTATCGAGGGATAGAGCTCATGTCACATAGCATGAAAGTATTAGAGAAAAGGTTGCGAGAGGATAGTGAGATTACCCAAAATAAGTTTAGCTATAAACTAAAACTTAAACTTATAGTGGTATAGCTATACACAACCACTCCTTCATAATTATCCAATCGATCGATTGTACAGACGCCAGCACATCAAGGCTACCCGAAATTGTGAAATTTTCCCAATCAATATTGAACCTAATGATTTAGCGACAAAGTTGAAAATCAATTAAAGAAAGACAGATTGTAGTAGCTTGATGTGCTGGCGTTTGTACAATCGAAAAACGCTATTCACTAAACCGTAAACGAACAATTTTGACATTTCTTCATTATCGATAGCGCTAGTCGTGGTACAGTGTATTTGTTCCTGTCTGTTTCTACTTCCGGTATCTCGGTTTACTCGTGCAAAGCGATGGCGAAACCCCTTATACTTAAGGGGATGATTTATACTACAAACAATGGTTAGACCTGCTATCTTGTATAGACCCACAAAAAGGGATGAATGACAGGCATTCGCATGTGGCTGAGATGAGAATGCTAAGAGGGATGTGTGGTGTTACGCGAATGGTTAAATGAGAAATGAGTACATGAGAGGAAGTCATCAAGTGAAAGTGGCGCCAGTTACTGAAAAGTTGTGTAGTAAAGGTTGTCGTGGTATGGGCATGTGATGCGGAGGAATGAGGAAAGTTTTGAGTATGAATGTGTTTGGGTATCAGAGTAGAGCCTCTTTCAGTCTCTCATCTTTGGCCTTCCTCTACTGTAGAAGAAAACCAAAGGAACGATGGATGAACTTTGTGAAGGATGATATGGCAAGAAAAGACGTGTCTAAGGAGATGACGTGTAATAGAGAAGTATGAAAGAAGAAGAAATGTTGCGCCGACCCCAAATGAATTGGGATAAGGGCAAGAGAATGATAAAATGACATCGCGGAGCAGCAACGGTAATGGCGTGGGTGGCGCGCCGGCAGTTGCAAAGCGACCCACGATGGCGCACCCAATGTGATATCTTCTGCGATGCTGATCCCACACTGCTACAGGATCTGCGTTTGGTTTGTAGAAGCCTGCAGTTTAAAAACAAAAACTCCATATAATGAAACGTTATCATTACCGTATTCAATGTCATTTTTTAAGCACTGAAGACTTGGCGGCGGTATGGTCCAAGACCTTATAGACCTTATACTCTGCCCGAATAGGGCGAAGAAAAAAAAACATTTTTGGCAGTTGCGTCGTTGCCTTCTTATGTCAAGGCCAAATACTGTCATGGCAGTATGACAGACATGACAAAATCACAGAGCGTTTCATACACGCAATATATGAAGATTATAAGCATTTTCTCTTCACCATCTTTATTTTAATAAGTATGCAAGAAAGAGATAAGTGTATTTGATAAATAGTTTGCGTTTCTGGGGCTTTGGAGTACAACATTGACATAACAGTTTTGTTTGTGTGAATCAGAAGTTCTTTTGTTAGTCGGTATAAATTTTCTTTAAAATTATGGCAGGTATTCAAGTAGTTACCCAAGATTTTGTTAACGTGCATATCACGAAGTCAGACAGCGAAGATGCTGCTGCGCCCGTCGAGAGGAGATTCAAGAAAGCGATCACTGTACTGGAGTTTAAGGTTATATTGATTTACAGATTTTTTTATTTTTGTCTGAAAATACCTGAAATTTTCATGATTTCTCGTTCCTGAGTCTTGTAAATTATCTTCGAAATGTAAATTGTTATCCTCTTAACATTTGGTTTCGATACAACAGGAGAAGTAAAAGCAAAAGACAAAAAAAATTACGAATTTTTCCACACGCAACAATTTCTAGTTGTACCGGTTAAATTCAAGAGTATTTGTTTTTTATTGTGAAACCTACCTTTTACTGTGACTGGGACAGTAACGGATGAAAAGTTCTTTTGGATTTTCTGTAACACAAAGTAAAATTTCGAATTGTAGACCAAACTGGAACTTGTCACCGGCGGTTCCGCTGCCACAATGAAACTGAAGCTCTATGACAAGAAAAACACCTACCTCTGCGACATAGATAACGATGATGCCCTGCTTGGCTCCTACCCCATTGATGATGGCATGAGAATACATGTGGTCGACAAGTTTGCTCTGCTTAACGATTTTGGATCTTCTGATAGCGCTGAGAGGTAAATATTATGACAATAGAGTAGTTGCAAGAATTGTAACAAATCTGTATGTCTGGTTTTCCATCCCTGTATTTTGTAGAAGCCACATTGATTGTGCATAAGCTATATTATTGCAAATTGTATGTAATTTTTTTTTAATTTGTGTGCAATACAGAATTATGAATAAGCCCAAAATTGTACAGGTACAATTTGTGGAACCTGGTCTACTACTACTTTAGACCAGGGTCTAAACTAGTAGTAGACCAGGTTTCTACAAATTTGGTCAAAAATATTTGTAAGTGTTTTGAATAGCCCGGTGTCCAATTGCATTCTTCTGTTATCTTGGGCCAATGTTATTACCCCATTTTTGGTATTATCATTTTCCATAATCATCTCTTCTTTAGATTCCGTTTATCTGAAGAAGAGTATGAGAAGAAAGGTGACACCCTGCGCTCATTCCTGCAACGCAACCGCCTCGGCAAGTACAATGAGGAGGAGATGGTCAAACTGAAAGAGCAGCAGCAGCAGGAACTTGAAGATGAGGCTAAGTAATTAAGAGTTCTTATTAATTATACACACATATAATATAGGGATTTCTGAAGCCTCACCAATTTTTTTCCAACTCTTAGAACTTTCTTATTAATGCTCAAATAATTACTCTGGTATAAAATCATCAAAAGTCCTAATAATGTCTTTTACACAGGATAGCGGAGGCTGTACTGGTAGGCGCTAGGTGCGAGGTACGAGTACCTCAGCAGCCGGTACGTCGCGCCACCGTGCGGTACAACGGACCGCTGGACGGCGCCAAGGGACTGTGGATCGGCGTGCAGTATGACGAGCCGCGTGGCAAGAATGACGGATCGTGAGTATACTGCCATACAATGTATAAGATGGTTGTAGGTTCGCCCCATATTACATGAGAATTTAAACAGCTGGCAAAAAGTTGGTGAACTCCCCTTACCTACCTACCGCTTTGGGTCATACAGGCGTGATGTTAGGTTATCTAGATGGTCGCTCCTGAAACTATGAAAGTTTCGCCTAACCATTTCTCTCAGTCTACAGATTGATAGCGTTTTAGACATATCTCGCCATAAGGCACAGCGCAGTGTACACTGGTTTGTATCCATATACTTTGCAGTATAAGTATATTATTGCATTTATTGGGTATCAATTATGAAAACTGATTAGCAAGTACAGGTCTTCATATTATCATTTACAAAGTCTTTCCAATGTGAGCTGATAATACGGTAACTTTTCCTGTACTTTCTCACTTGTTTCAGCCTTTGAGATAATAATAGTACGATAAATTACAAATAAATGTCCCATCTCTCTCCGCAGTGTAAACGGTAAGCGCTACTTCACGTGCCCGCCAAAATACGGCGGGTTCGTGAAACCAGTATACGTGACTGTAGGAGACTTCCCAGAGGAAGAGTTTGACCTTGAAGATGAGATATGATCACTCGACGCACACACATATGTAGACCGCGGGGTTCAGGACGTTCATACAATATTGTGTACTAGAATGTAAGGGTTTGCTATTTCGGCGTGCGCCGTTTTCGGTGTGTATGTGTGCTTCTAAAGATTAACGAAATTAAATATACAACTTTCCTGGTAGACTTAGAAACAGGACTTGACTAACTTGTCAAAAGTCTCCTTGACTTTGAGAAAACACATAATTGCAAAGAAATGATTCAAGACACGAGATTTGTCAAAATATACATATGTATCTTCAAGTCAGCTTCAGGCAAATAAGCAAAAAAAAAAAAATTTTACTTGCGACCTTAGCATTAGTTTTGAGGACCGTAGCAAGTGGCGTTCTGTGGTTTATGGCTGAAAAAAAAATTGCTTATGTAAGAATGTCTATAAAACAGAAGACAACACTTCAGGATCACAATATTGTATGGAACCTCCTTGCTGTTATATTTTTGTATGCACTAAGTATAAAGCTTGCTAGCGGGCTAAATATACACATATATAAACATAAGCTTTGATTTAAAAAATCTAATAAATAATGCTTTATTTACCTAATAACGTGGAGCGATATTGTGAAAGAAACTAATAAGACTTGTTTCGAAATATCTTTTCATGGCTAATAAAATTTATACGTATTAATTTGAATTAACTAGCAGTAAAGATGATAAAAGAAAAGCGTATTCAAAGAATGATTGTATAAATGTCGAAGCGATCTCATGTGGATGTTTTGTTGGTTTAGATTTTTTGAATACTTTTTAATGAATTTCTGTCTATTGATTGTGATAATAACTATAGGTAGTATCCCTAGAACTGACCAGAACGAATTTTTGCAAGAAGATTCCGCCATGTATATCAAAATAAAGCTATAACGAGTCAAGTCTAGGAATTCTAACTATACAGCTAGAATTATTAAAAGTGCAATTATTTTGTAGCTGTAGAGTACACACGGCGGCACATGAAGCTATACATTTCCAGTATAACTTGGCCTCGCTTTGTATAGATTTCCTATACAATGAGAGATCTGCATAAACTGGTTTTGTATAGCTTGATTGGCCGTCCGTCGTGCGTACATCATTTTGTGTTGTCGACATTCCAAGCGAATGAGACTTATTTTTACGATACTCAATCATGTGTGACGGACACATTCATGTCTTTGCTTTGTAACATTCGATTATGTAATATTTTTTAACAATAAAACAAAAACACTGAATTCTGAAGTATTATTTTCCTGTTCATAAAAGGGTAGTGTGTCACGTCTTCTCCTAATAGAGAGGTGTCGGGGCAGAATACATGTCTGTGAAGTACCAGGCTGTCGTAAGCAGTTAAGAGCTAACAACATGAGTTATGTTGCGGCGTTTACTAAAACATGTGCGGGTGCACGCTCGCGTGACCAATTGTTGATCGCGATGAGCCAAATTGATGTACTGAAAAATAGTATGAGCTCTAAAAGGGCGCGTGTAGCTGGTTTTCTAAGGCGTGTCGCTCATTGGTAAGTCGCGGCACAGCCGAGGATAGGTCTCTACGTGGAGTCGAGGCGCGGGCGGCTACGCTTCCTACCCGTTTCTTTACGTAGCAAAGCACGAAACCAAATGAAAAAATGGCGGTGGAATCGTGACGCGAACGGGCACAGCGCTCCCGCCGCGCCCCTAGTATTTGAGCGCACTGCCATTTATTCCCAAAGAAAATGGAGATGCGGCGCGCCGCTTGTGCGCCCGCGCTTTGACGCCGCCTCGACTTAGTTCGTGTGAGCGACGCGCCAAAAATGTTTTGATAGTGTGCACCCGCGCGAGGGATGCCCTTAGCTAGAAAACGACTCGTGCTTATGAAGCAGCCACGGACTCTGTATTTGTACTCATTTTGGTGGCAATAGATTCGCCCTCTATTAATTTCATGTAACATTATTAGGTACACCTCTAACTAACCCTTCGGGGATTACAGGCAGATGTTGGCATGTTATCTGTACAACTACTCATCCGATTTAAAAAAGACCTTTCATGTGGAAAGAAGTCGCGGGCAGAAGATATTAAAATAAAAAAAATCAGGACGCATTGTCAAAAAATCTCCATTTATTATTACATTATCTAATTTAAAACTTCCTCCTCTTCAGTATCTCTGGTCGCCAGTTGATAGGATGCGTCTCTTCGGACGCTGTGTCATCTTCGCGGTAGATCTTAATAGTCTTATCAGCCTCGGTCGTGATGAGACGAGAGCCTGAGTTGTCGTAGGTCATCGCGAAGATACCGGCTTCTGAGTCCATTGAGCCGGGTTGGACTGCCGCCTGAGGAAGAACACATGGTTAGGGACATCTGTTCCTATTTGGTAGAATCATTGTTTGAACAAAAGGCGACCTGGTTTTTTTTTTTTTAAATGACAAACAGAAATGAAACTCTTCTGATATCAGAACTCACCTGTAACCTCTGGAAGTTATACCCCGTCCTCCAGTCCCAGAAGTACATAGTTCCGTTATCGCCACCGCTGACGAGGACACCCTCTGGATTAACGGCCATGCAGTTCACGATCGCGTTGTGTCCTGACAGATTCTGTATGGAAAGGTAGAAAGTCTTTATTGAACACCTAAATATAAGAAGAAGGATTATACAGGGCCTTTTGCCGACTTGACGAAGTCGGTTCGTGGATGGCTGACCATCTATTACGTAACAATTTACCAAGAGCTCTAGCTGCCTCAGAAAGGCGTAAAGCCGTTGGTCTCCGGCTGTTATTCAAAGATCTTTTATAAGGATGATACAAAGACCAGCTTCATCGCAATCAGCAATTTCTTCTTACCTGTATAAACTTTCCTTCCGGGCACTTCCACTGCTTGATGTTGTCGGGGGAAGCGGAGGCGAACGTGTACAACGTGGGGTGCACCACGATGGAGCGGACTGACTTCTTGTGGTTCGTTAGCGTGCACATTGACTTGCCGGCTGCTAAGTCCCACAGGCGGATTGTTGAGTCGTGGGAGCCGGTTATTATCTGGAAATACGAGGAAATTATACTATATAAATTATACATAGCTACTATTTCTTATAATAAAAATTAGAAAACAAACAGAAACTTTGGGTTAGTGAAACCGCCGCCTATATTCATCTTCAATACCAGAGGTCCAGTGACAAAGCTAAAATGTCTTATTTGACAGTAACTACATCAAATACTGAAGCTGGAACAGCAGCGCTGCCTGTCGGCTTAAATAGGTATGATGTAATTCTCCGAACGAGCTCTTTCACACTACAGTTGCTATTACCGCCAGATAAAAACTATCAGCTTCTAACCTGTGGCTCAGCGGCCTGGCACGCGAGCGAGGCGATGGTGTCCGTGTGTCCTGTCAGCGTGTGTACGTTAGCTTTAGTCCTCATGTCCCACACCCGCGCGGTCGCGTCACGTCCCGCTGTGACGAGGACGTCTATGGTAGGGTGCAGCGAGATCGTATAGACTGCTGATAAGTGGCCGTGGTAGTGGCGGATCACCTGGAAAAGTGAGAATAGTAATAAAAAATAATCCTCATGTCCGTTTTTGGTCATGGCGGCCTTTCACAGCGGAGACTATCTATTACATAAAAAAATGTTATAGTGCACAAGACTATGCGCAGACACAAGTGCACTTTCTTTCCCTCTGTCATAGTCCGATGGTACGGCATGTTGTCTGTCTGTACCTCTTAGCAATAGGTTCGCCTCCTATTACTTGGTATACATAATAGGTGAAATGTAGGTGTACTATACATACTCAGATGTACTAAGGGTGCCGTAGATTTGTCTAACCCTTCTGTTAAAATAGGGGTGATGTTTAGTTATGGTTAGCAATGTTCGTTTTTCAGTTGATATGATGATTAAAAATTACCTTATTATATTCCAAGTCCCAGCATTTGACTTGTCTGTCTTCACCACAACTGAATAAGTATGGATGCCTTGAAGATACTTCCAGACCTGAAAACAAAAACACCATGAGAATTTTTAGTTCAATATTTGTTAACATCATGCTTTAAGTAATTAGATGTGTTGTAAAAGTTATAAGGTTGATAATTGAACATACCTCTTACTGTACTAACGTGCCCTGTGAGTGAGACTTTCAGTTTGCCACTTGCCAAGTCCCAAATCTTTATCACCCTATCGGCAGCACCTATAAATAAAGTAAACATTGAGTACATTGTTGTCAATTGCTATTTTAAATTGATAAACATTTAGTTTCTACTATGAAGACTGTAAAATGCAGGATATGGTTCTTCAATTCCAGCCCACAGAAATCGTAAGAATGAGGTCAAAATCAGGTGATCAATTTCCAGTATGTGAGATTAAAGCAAATGTAGCCCATGATACAAGAAACCGCTGTCATTAATTACTTAAGATTTTTATTATAATAAACCAAGATCGTACCTGTAGCAAACCACTCATTGCCGGGCTCAACAGCCACACACCTGACCCATCCCAGATGTCCAGATATGACACGGAACAGCTTCCAAGGTGCATGCCACTTGGGCTTGGGCATCGTAGGAGGTTTCCTGGGCACGGCCATGGCGCCAGTCGGTGGGGCCGCGGTAGGAGTGGGGCCCGTGAAAGGAAGGAGAGCAGCTTCTGAACCTAGGGCTGCTGATTCTGCTATTTCTCCTAGGAAACATGATTTTATGTTAATAAATGGAGTTAAAATGGTTTTGTATACATAGAACCATGCATAAGGATGTATACTATGGTTGAACTAAAATTTTCTAGCATCATATGCATGAGGAAGCATTCCAGTAGTTTTGAGAGTTTGGAATATCAGATAACGCATGTGACTTAAGTTATTTACATCTATAAACACAGACTATCACAAAAGGCTACTCAGATAAAAAGTGTACAGTGAGCCAGTTTAGCATGCATCAGCTCTAAACATGTTCAAACTACACACAAACCATTTGATGAGGATTCAGGATCCCTTGGTTCTGGGCCAATAAAGCCTTGCATAGAAGAAGAATAATTGGCTTTTAAGTTGAAAGGATTACTAAATATACACACATATACACAAATTATGTATTTTACAAGATCTAACAATGAGTTTATGGTCCCAGCATCAGCAAAGAATATGAGAGGTCAGTAAGACTGGGCTACAATCCAGGCAAACATTATGCCTGTAATTCCCAAAGGGTAAGGCAGAGTTTCACCAGTTATGTTTTTAAGTCCCATATGTTATAGGGGGTAAGCCTTTTACCATCAATCAGGTTCGAATCCAGCTTCTGTTGCTGCTATTGAGAAATGGAAAAACCCAACTCAGGTATCGAACCCAGGAGCACTAGATCATGGAGGCAGTCATTAATAACACAGCAGAACACGACGCCGTCAACGATTCGTGTCTAGTTTTAGTTAAATAAGTTTTTTTTTATATGTATTAGTTTATTATTTTATAAGATAATTTTGTTTATTTTTATCTATGGGCCTCAGTTGCCTGACAATAAAATGATTGATTGATTGATTAAAAAAATTCTCTTTTGACTGGTAACAGTTAAATAAACATTTGTGATATGATGATGAACTGGCTTAGTTACAAAGGACAAAACATTAAGTACTTAAGTTACCATTTTCCATGATCATGGGTATGTCGGGCTGTGCCCTTGCATCTTGTTGTTTGATGGCCTGTGCGAGCTGCACTGTGTCCAATACCTGTCCATAGCTGTCGCGAGCTTTCACGCCTTTCAGAATTTTTTCTCTGGAAATAAAACTTGAAACTTTAGTGCATCATTTTAATGTTGTGCAATTTCAAGCGCTTGCTCATAATAATTTAAAGCATATCAGAAGTACTTTTTTTTTCCTAGCCTGTCAAATGTCAGACTACTGGGCAAAGGCCTCCCTTTTTTCTTTCAAACGTCTCTATCTTGTGCGATCTGTGTTATGTTCGCCCCGCAAACAAGATCAGATCGTCACACCACCTTTGCTGCTCTCTACCTCGGCAGTAATATTTAGTATATTGTAGTAGTATGTGCGATAATACTAAACTTAAGTGGGTTTTAAAACAACATGTACATGGGGCATGAAAGCTTAGTCGGTACCAAACTCCATCAGAGTATCTTGTAATATGTTTACGCCGCGTCTGTACGCGTCTTTTAGATCTGTCTGTCCTATTAATAAAAGAGATAGTCTTAGTAATACTTACGCTTTTTCATCAATTGGCGGCAATAGTCCTTGGTTAGATAGAAACATATCATGAGACCTCTTCAGAGATCTGAACACCAATGTGTGAACCGAGTGTTTTATCACTTCTTCCGACATTTTGGCTATATTTTACACTATATCTTATTAAATAAAGTTAGTATTATCTTTTAGTCACTACTAAAATATCAGGAATATAACAATTTTGTCATATTTTTGAGAAAACTCAAGTCAACAAACAGCAATTAGCAAACGCATGCGATAGCGTCATGTCATTGTCAACGTCAAAGTGACGTTTTCATTTTCATTTTGGCATTTAAAGAGACGTTCAGAAATGTTGGTTGGTTTTTTTTTCATAAATAGTTTAGTTAACATCTCGAAGTCACCGGTATACGCGTTGTACAGACAGACGCGTTGCCAGCAAATCAAGCTACTAGAATCCGTCAAATTCCTTTAATAGATTTTCAACTTTATCGCTGAAGCATTAGGTTCAAGTTTGATTGGCAAATTTTGACAGTTTCGGCAGTTTCGGGTAGCTTGATGTGCTGGCGGCGTCTGTGCATATATATTTCACCAGCTACTACTGCTGGTTTAAGGTCCATGTGATAGATAGCCTATTGTCATAAGCCGGGCACAAATTCTGACTAGGCTACTTACTACGTACTGATTAACGAGGTTACGATAAATTGAAAGGCAAAAGAAATTATAATATTTTATTGACAAGTACAAAAATTCGTGATACATACTGTATAAAATAAAACATTCTAACAGTTATTAAAGATGCTAGCAGTTTATCGATTAAAATAGACACTGTACCATGTCACATTGTGTGATAAATGACTAGAAATTGTGACCGTAATATTAGACTAGAGGCTTTATAGCATTTACAATTGCACATTGAACAAAATAAAATTCGTTACAAAAGTATGATATTTACACAAAATACACTCATGACTACCGATTTACAATTACGTTCGCATACACAGGCTATTCGAATTATGGACACTGATGCACTTCGTAAGCTTGGTCTAAAACCTTCAGTACCTACTACTTATATTATTGTAGTTTTCATACTTCTTCCGACAACTTTTATAGACGTTTACCCACTCTGCTAAAAGTTTAAAACAGCAATTTGCTAACTATCTAAAAAATCTATGGTGTGCATTTGTGTCACTTAAATTGGGGCAAAACTGTTCACGGTGGCGATATGCGAGTAACATTATCGAAAGAAGTACTCAAACTGTTATTCTATTTCACTATGTTTGTAAACGTCCCATTATGAGCTAGATGCAGATAAAAGCGTTCTAATTATAAAGTCCAGATTTGATTTTAAAACTTTAGTTCAGGTTTCGAACTAGTTGTATCAGAAAAGAGTGGTCCTCAAACGAGACGATCAACATTCGAGTTTTCGATCGACTGCCAATCGTAATCGATATCGGTAGTATCGGCGACGGAGAATACCGCGCCACTCTCGGTTCAGATGGCCGATTTCTCTGGGTTATTTGCATCACTTACTCGGCGGGAGTGAGGGGCCCTCCTCAAAGTGCGGGGCTGGAGGTTCAGGGGAGGCAGGTTCGGGCGCTCGATCCTTGTGGGAGAGGAGACGAGAGGTCGTGTTCCACGACGAAGAGTGTCCATGCCATTTCGAAAGTACTCTTCGGTCCTGTCGCTGTAGCTTTCGATTAGCGGCGCAGGATCTTCATACTCTACGTTGAAGTGTCGTGGGATGGCCAAGTCTTCTGGTGGTCCCAGCTTGTATAGTGGGGGTTCGACGCACTCATAGTGGTGGTCTTCAGTCTCGTCGTGCGGGTAGGTGTCGGCTACGAAGTGCCGCGTGCCACGTGGAGTCAGAGCAGCCCACAGGACGCGCGAGTCGATGGCCGCACCTCCGTATAACGCGTTGGAGCCGGAAGCTTTACCAGTGCCGCTCTTACACCCTCCTCGGGCCCTGTCGAGAAAAAACCCATGAGATTTTTTCCAACTGCAAGAAAAATAGAAGATACAATGAGAGTTTAAAATAATGAAGTACAAAGTGGACCCTGGTTCTGGGCCCAAAAGAAAGAAGGAGAAGAATTTAGAGAGTTCAGTGGTTATTCCAGGTGTTTGGATGCGGTGACCTCACGATAGCTGGTGGCGTTCACAAGGCTATCTTCTACAGTTTTTCTTGCTCTACATTAGTCGATTATAGAGGACTACTTACTCTCTACATTTGAGCAGGAACAGGGCCAGCAGAGCAGCTATGCAGAGAACAGCGATGCAGCAAGTGATCAGCACCAGGAACCACGTGTCGTCGTTAGAAGCAGGCTCTGCAACAAGTTTCACAGAATCCCGTAAGTATGATTGTCCCTAAAGTACCTACACCAGTAAAAGACGCCAGGTTATCTGTGAACCTGGGGACTGATAGATATCAATGTGATCTATACATAATGGCTATTGTCACCGATGACGTTGTGAAAGTCGCGAAGTTTTGCACCAACAAAATTTGAAATACATAATGTACTTAATGATAGATAGAAAATTGTTTCTGTGAAAATATTGTAGGAGGCAGATGATAGATGGCAGATGATATATTGGATAAATAAATCAAAAGACAACATACGTATCTCACCATGTCTCGGTAGCTCATGGTATTCCACTCCGGGGAACAGGGAGTTCTCCTCGTTGTTCCTGTTGGGGGGGCACTTGGATGCCCTGCAGGGTGGCGTCAGGTTGGCAGCACTGGCCAGGAAGGCTGGCAGCGGGGGAGGGGGCATGTGCAGGATCGAGTCCGGCGGGGGCCCGAGGGACAGACATTCCGCCCCGCATGACATCCTGGAATAGAGATAAAAAAGATGGATTTATTATAGACTTTCCAGGTATAAAACCGTCATGTTGATCGACAAGTTTTGTCTAGGTACTTTTTAAATGAAGATTGGCAAAGATTGTTTTCTGTTACAACATGTTATTCATTTATCCAAAATCCTTATTTGAAAAAAGAAGCAAGTGTCAAATTAAATACAAAACTGGTTAGTAGTAGGTAGTTAGAATCTAGGTACGATTGAAAAAAAAAACAATTAACAAATTTTCCAAGTGGTTACTACATCATAATATACTAACTAGAAAAACATAAATGAATATATGCTATAGCTGTGCTTTAAGGACATTTTCTCACCCAGATATCAAACACCCAAAATAACGCCCGCCCTACAAATCATTAACATAATTATAGGTAAAAGTTGTAGCAGTGTAAATAATTATAGTCTCACTAGGAACAATCTTGGCTTTAATTAACACATGGGTAACTAATACAATTTTACTTATCTACCTTATACCTATTTCTATAGGTACAGCTACATTACGCTAGCTAACGATTATATTAAATACAAAATATTAATTTGAAAATGTTATCTGGAAAATTAATGAAAACGACAGACTACCCTTTAAATTCGACATCAAGGCTAAAAACGGCAATATTATTATCATTTTATGAAAATTGTAAGTACTAAACTATCTCATATAATGGTACGGCAAAGAAAACTAGTGACAAGAAAATACTTGATTTTACAAAAAGAAAATAAAAGCACGGAAAATTTGATCATATTTCATCTAATACCAATGAAACTTAATTTACACAACATGCAAAACACAACAATGGCAATCAGACTCACTTTTTAATATTATTTATGGAATTTTCACACAAAACAGATGCACTTTACACCGTTCTCCTATTACACTTGCTAAAAATTTGGTCCATCGGATGCAGGGCGCAGGCGCGGAACTGTACCACGACATTTACTAACCACTATTCACATAACCACCCATTCGATCCACTTAAGACCATTGCTGGTTAATCACAACATACCAGTTATTGGGGACGAACAAAACCATCAATGGACGCGCAAGCAGTACCTTCATACGTCATTTGACGTTTACAAGTAGTAACACAATAAGGGGTACATTATTGATTCACGCAAGCGCGGTAAGGGATTCTCGACCCTCATATTAAGGGTGCTAAATAAAAGCTTTAAATCGAAAACACAGATGTATAGCCGTCTCCCTCTTTTGTAATAAATCTAGGGTAAAGTAAAGAGTGTCAATATTTTTTTGTTTCTATTTTAGAAAATTGCAAATTGTGTGGTATGTGACTTAATTAAGGGTTATTCACAATTGAATTAATTAAAGCATTGAAAATTTTGAAGAGGGTTTCGATGTTATTGAATCTTTACCACTGTTATTACAGTTCATTAAAGCAATTAATCTGTCATGAAATGTAATATAAACTTTGAATACTTATAAAACCATAGTTGGGCGATACTACGATGTTAACTTAATGGCAACATTAAAATTAAATAAAAAACAGATCAATTCTTTGATCTGTCAAAATACTAACCTACCCCCAGGACAGCTATAGGTAATGTACTTAGACTAAGACCCGCTTGCACCACAAATCGCTAAACGCGTTTAAACTTAAAACATCATTCTGTCTCTGCCATCTTTAAGCGATTGATAGAAACAGAACGCTATTTTAAATGTGTTCTACGTTAAACGCGTTTAGCTATTAGTGGTGCAATCGGGCCTTAAAGGCTGCTTACTCGAAACGCGTTTCAAACAAAAAACTTATAAAAAGTATCGCGAATATTTGGGGCCAGCAAAGTAAAGACAATGTGAAGTTCTAGGTAAGGAGTATGGTCTGCCCTTACGTTACTGCTAAAGTTCTAGGTAAGGAGTACGGTCTGCCCTTACGTTACTGCTGAAATCGTGCAGAGCACTGTTCTTTCATAAAATAATCACCAACATTACTCCCGATACCAGCTTAATAAATAGAAAAGTTGTTATCACATGTTAAGAATAGTTAAAATAAAGAAAAATTTAGTTAAAATTAGCCATTTGGCCAGTTATGTTTTAAGTTCCATGGAATAGGGGGTCTGTTGCTATCAACCGAGCACAGATCCAGGCTCCGTGGCGGCTACTGAGAAATGCCTGACCCGGGTATCGAACCCAGCACCTCATGCTCAGCAGTCGCGCTTGCGACCACTCTATCAAGGAGGCAGTCATTTATACTAAATCTTTAGATATGACTTTCAGTAGATATAAAAAAGTCGTGAATACTGTAATCAAACATTAATAATGGGATATGTCATTTTATGTGCCCTTAAGTGTAGTAATATCGTTACAGCTTTCAACTTCACTTTTATAGGGTGTCTTACTAAGAGGTTCGCCAACAAACCGTATGTCTTAGCCAATAGAGACCATTTTTACATTCAAATCGAAGACGTGGAGCTAAAGCCACACTTCATTTACTGTCAAATAAGGTCAGCTAAAGAAAACACGAGTAAAACACGTGATCATACCACCACAACCAGCTATAACTTCTTCTTTTGAGTTAGTTGTTCCCATTTTGTGATTTTCGTGGTAGATATTCGCAAAATAGAATAGTGAGCGCGCTAAGTCCTGGTAGAAGATTGGTCTCGTTACAATACATCGTGACACACCGCTCGTCTCGTTTTGGTCGTTGAAATGTAAACATACGCTACTCGCGTGTATTTTACTGTCACGGTCGCCATGTACGGATGGGCGATATTATGAGTAAATGACACAACGAATACTGATACAATACTGAGCTTTATTACAAAAGAACACATGTTTATATGGCTCCATTGACATCTAATTACAGTTCACATTGTATGTTAAAAGTACTGAAGTGGTATTAATGCAGATTATAAGTCAACACCCACTTATAAGCACTGCTGTCATCAACCGGGCGTCTTCCCAACTTAAGCACATAACCAGACTGACTCAGCATTGCCGATGCATTACCGGATAGACGCCCTGCTCACGGTGCGGGCCGACCACTCATTTGAATACCCTACGCAGCGGCCGGCCGCAAGTGAGTGGTCAACTCGTCGAAAGAAGGTGGGCAAGCTAAACGGAGCGACGTCCAGTCTGAAGCTTGGTGACTGCTGTTTACTAGCTGAATCCGAGCAGCGGCTATGCTGTTTCTATGCTTGTAAGGCGCTGAGAAGATGACCATTTGTCAGTGGATAATCTGCAACACCCAATGGAAGTCAATCAATGGATACAAGAACAGAAATCAGTGGACATGCTGGTCAGGAGAAGTCATTTCTGTCCGGCAGACAAATAGTCTATTGTCCACTCAGCGCCAAGAGTGCGTTGCAATATGAAGATTCATAAAAATAATCTCGAACGGCGAGTTTGTTCTGTTCTGTGCAGTACTTATAACTGTGTCCTGCTTTGACCTTATTACTGCGCTATGTTGAGGTCACATCGCGTGGAAGCTGAACTTTATAAACTTATTAGTATGGGGGACACGCTGCTAATATGACTGAGCTTGTTGAGTTGGGACTTCGCACGTGTGATGAGTGGAAATAGAGTTAGGTATGCATATATGTACATACTAAGCATAGGCATGCATAGTATAATCAGCTTTTAACGCTCCCACTGCTGGAACACAGGCCTTCTCTCTATGAGAGGGAGCGGACATGACATTTGGCACACAGATTAGTTCAGTTTATCTGGAATAGGGATACTTATTCTTATCCCGGCAGTCGATCTCGTGGGACAATTGGCAGACTCCACAAGGGCGACTCCGCAGTACCTACAAAGAGTTGGAAACTACGCTATCCGTACGAGTTTTTAAAATATTGCAGGGAATGTCTGTTCACTTTTTATAAGTTCATAGTTCAAAAGACACAATGGAAAGGAGGTACTTACTTAATATAATTTTTGTTTATTTACTTTCAGTAGTGCAGGAAGTCAGTAAAACGCGTACTAATACATTCCCAAAGCGCTCTGCGTTTTGTTTGTATCGGAGTAATTCAATTAGCTTTTACGTGGAGACAGTGGAGAGAAAAAGGTGGAAAAAGGCTGTTAATTGTACTGAGATAAGATATTTCATAAGCTTTATTAGGCTAAGCCTGGAAATAAATCAGATTTTTGTCCCTTTTGTCACTTTGTAAGTACATGCTTTCTACCAAAATATGTTAAATACCTGTATTGGGGAACATCCCAACATAGTCAAATCAAATCGGTTTGGATTAAATGGCTTACAAGCAAACTCCACTAATCCGCTAAATAAAAATATAATTTGGGTTCAAAGTTGTGGCCATGCATAAACTTATATTCATCGACAGCCGGCAAACAAACAAGTTTTACAACAAAAAATGTTCGACAAAATATTCTAGTGTCATGTTTCCGAGATATAAGCTATCAAAGTTAAAGTCACGGATGGCATGTCGATGACATCAGTGTCCACTATTATCGTATACGCATTCAATTAGGTATCCCTTAGTGTTAGTGAAAACGGCAGTAAGGCATTCAGTTAGGTATTATTTAATTGCTAGTGAAAACTGACCTAAGGTATAGAGTTAGGTGTCACTTAGAGTTAGTGGAAACGGGCAGTAGGCATTGAGTTAGGTGCCACAGAGTGTCGGTGAAAGCGGGCGTTAGGGATTCAGTTAGGTGTCTCTGAGTGTTGGTGAAAACCGGAATTAGGCATTCAGTTAGGTGTCACTTATTGTTGGTGAATACGGGAATGGACATTCAGTTGATTAGTGTATCAAGAACAATATAGGCAATTTACATTGAACATGAGTATTACATTGAGCGCTACCGTAAACCATGATTTTTCTCACCCAAAAAACAAATTTATTTCCCAGCATCATTGGTTGCGTCAGTCAGTCAGTTGCGTCATTTATGCGCAGTAAACCTTAGTTAGGTGTACAGAATGCTTGATGGACGGTTTCATGAAGGGTCCGTTTACACCCTGTATATGTTCCACTAAAATGTAGAACATACTTTATTATACACTTTGCTGCCTGGCTAATATCCTTATTCAGCTACTACAAACATTGACATGAACTATTCATGTATTTTTACAATTGCATGGCGGTACGATAGCAGCAGGTGCCATGGGAAAGAACCTGTTGCCTCAGAGCCGGCGGCCGGCAAATCTCGTTATCGACTGTCGATAACACTGAAATTACGAAATACTATAGTTAACAGTAGTACAGAAACAGTACATAGAAACTTAAAAAGCTTTGTGTTGATTCTAAAACAACGATAAATAAATGAAACTTTCCATCACAAAGGAACTTCTTGTTTGTATATTCCTTTTGTGGGGAATTGAGGTCAACCACACAAAAAACAAGCCATGTAAAAAGCAAAAATTGTATAAGTTTCTATGGTTGTTTTGATAAATTACCACAGAGCATAAAAACAAACATTTCATATACATAAAAGGTATCTTTTGACTCCTCAAAGTAGGTCGTCACATACTTTTGTTCACTTAACAACTTTTTACAGGTAAAAAATTTACCAAAATACCCTCTTACAATCAAAATTTTAATTAAAATTGCTGGAAATAACCGCCAACAGCCGGTGTTCTCATAAATTGACCGGAATGAAAATAAACATGGCATAAAGCCGAGGTGATGACGTCAACAAGATGGCGGCTTCATTGATAACCGTCGCGCCGCGCGTCACGTCCGCTCGCTCGGCGCATGCGTGCACTTATACATCCATTGATAGAGAGTGAGCCGCTTCGGAGCTTGCGGAAAGCTTTCGATACGACTTAGATACGACTGAAAGTGTGAGGCTGTCAAAGCAAAAGCAAAATCGAGAACTAAAAAAATTAAGCTTTTTTTTTTTGTGAATGGCATCTCGCAGTTCAAGCACCTTGAGGTTGTCATATGCTTAACCGGACTATTTTGTGGGTGCCTTGAGTGTAAGGCCTCCAGCCAAAGCAAAAAAACTTACAAACTAAGCGACTACACGCCAAGGGCACCCCTTTTGGGGTACGAGCCTCGCGTCGAGGACCAGGCTGTATCTGAGTAGACAAAATGAAGCAATATTATTACTTATTTTATACACATCCTCGCTACGTATCCCTCATCAGCTCATCTCTGTTAGAAACGCCTTGGTTACCGTGCCGAATTCTTACAAAGAGTGAGACTCGGACTAGTGCTTTGGACATTCGGTCGAGTACACTGTTTCTACCCTGTCTTGGCACTATCTCGTCACCGTACTTGATACGTGTAAGCAAGGTATAAAATGTGCGATAGTTTTGTATTAAAACCTTATTTTTTGAACCGTAACAATTTATCTTTACATAACGGCAGTAGAAACTGCTAATATTTTCTTACTTGTTATCGGGGAATAACTTGAAAGTAGCCTGTATGAATCTCACTTTTTAACAGTTATGTCAAGTTCCATGTAAGAGGGGGACGAGCCTATTACCAGCAACTTCGCTCATATTCAAACACCGGCTGCTATTGAGAAACCCTCATTGAAAATTCTAACTATAATTTGTTTGCCCAATCGCAGAGAACACAAAATAATATCTCAGTCGTTCTTGTGTCTTTTACACCAACGAAGCAGAGGTTCAAAATAATTTAGATTCTATTTGAATTAATAATCGTATCGTTGTCGTCCCTTTTAAAAGAGCTTTTCAGTGCAAAAGCAGCCTCTTTCAGACGGCATGAAATATAGGCTGTATGTCGGCTCTGTCAGATGCCGCCCTTTCCTACGACCGAACGGACGAGCGCTCTCAACCGGGAATAAGCCGCGAACTTCATTTCAAATTTCGTATACCGAAGGTTTTTTGTTTTTAAAACTATTGGTTTTCTTTTTATTTTTAAATTGACTTATCAAGGAGTGCCGAGACTTTTTATACTCTTTGGTGAACTTTGAAGATTATTAACGGGAAACTCGGTAAGTTTAGTTTGTATTTATCTGGATTTAATTGTAATGGAGATTTAATATAGTTTTACGGTTTTATCTATACCAGCCAGACTGACATCGAAAATTGTAACATAATTAATTATGTAGTGAATCTTTATACCTACCCTAGTTTTAAGAAAGCGAATAATAAAATTATCATTTGACTGAAGTATCTTTAACTTAATTTTCAATTTCAACTAGTTGTTGAAAATAATTAATAATATTATAATTAGTAAGTCAAAGCAATTTAACACATTTATAGAACTTTTTAGAGTCACTTTGTACGGGGATTTCATGGTCTACGGCGCGTAGCAAATTGGCTACGCTTTCGGTGCTACGCGCTACGGTGGCGCTACGTCACTCGTATAGCTATGCAGCTTTATTTTTTGGTAACAAACAGCCATCAAAAAGAATTTTAAAGTAGTTTACATTACAATATCTTTTTATTACATAGTTGATGTCTATTTTTATTTGAAAAAAATACTTGTTTGAATGTATCCAGAAGCAATTTCAGCGGCCTCCAACCCTTAATGCGTTTTAAATTGTTACATATTTCTTCGAAGGCTGTACCCTTCCTGCTAAAAGTAATAACAAAAAGATTTATTTAGTTCTTTCTTCAAGGATTCGCGTCTAAATGGAATATGATGAATGAATAAGATATTAAACGTTTCTTTGTGAGAAAAATGAGCGATGATAGCTGCTTTGATCCCGTAATCGATTCTGTCGTTACAACTAGGTACACGTTTGAGAAAATAGATGAGTGTCATTACAGGGCGATAAGGCTGCCAACAAATATACCGCGTGACTTTTATTTTTTTTTCCAAATGCCGCACTTAGTTGTGTGGCTTTCTTTTTGAGGAGAAACTGCCAGCTCTTACGATATTTGCTGCTTCAGTGGTTATGAATTTTGGAAGCAGTGAAAAATACATTGAATTGAGGTTGTGAGATGATATTAAGTAAGCGGGTCTTGATCAGCAGATCATAACAAAAAAATTATAAGTTTTCGTTGCAAACAGGACTCTGGGACCTTGGGACTTTGGTTCTATTCCTCGGCCGGGTTAAGTTTTCAGTCAGGTATTTCTCGGTCAATGGTAAAAGCGAAAATATTTCCATTAACCGGGCATGAACCCAGACAGCGAGCTGGTTCTTAGAAATTATACGGGACTTAAACATAACTGGTGTAATGTGGATGTACTATAAGTACACCTGTGCCTCATCCTTTGGGGATTACAGGCGTGATATTATGTTATGTTAATACAGTAATTTGTCTTAGTGTTAGTAATTATTAATTATAGCGGTCTGTATCTATTGTACTATTCTTGGAAACAATTTAACGGTAGAATGCACAATTTAACAGGCATACATAATATGTAAGGAATATGTCCCGCCGTGACGAGGAAGCGAATACCTTAATGATAAGAATGAATCATCATCATAACATCACGCCTGTTATCCCCGAAGGGCTAGGCAGAGGTGTACCTAATAGTACACCCACATTTTGCCAATGATGTTTAAGCTCCATGTAATAGAGGGCGAGCCTATTGCCTTAAACCAGAAACAAATCCAGACTCCGTGGCTGCTGCTGTGAAATTCCTGATGGAAAAACCCAATAACGATTTGCCCGGCCTGAGAATCGAACCCAGGACCTCATGCTCAGCAGTCGCGCTTGCGACCACTAGACCAACGAGGCAGTCTAATGAAGAAAGAAGAACGATTACAATGAAAGAGACACATATATTGATACTTGACGCTGTCTGGTCAAACCGCTGGCGAGTACTCGTTTGCTGACAGACGCTCGTTTGGTACAGACGCCAAAAGATCCAGCTACCCGAAACTTGAGCCTAATACTTTAGCGATAAAGTTGAAAATCTACTAAAGAAATTTGACAGATTGAAGTAGCTTGATGTGCTGCAACGCAAAATCGCTCGTCGCCGTTGGGCACTCGATGCTCACCAACTCATTTTAGTTGCTATCTCTATTCGTTTACCGCTGGTAGTGGAACAGATACCTTAAGATACCGTATCATAACTCAATTTGGGTTAGTCGGGGGACCATTTGAAGTAAATTGACTAGGCATAACACGATTTGCGTCCGATACAGCCTGAATTAGAATCAGGTATACTTACTACTATTAGTTACTTATTAGAGGAGCTCGTAGCTAAATAATAACAGCCGCTCGGGTCGATCTTTAGGTTAAGCCGCGCTTACCTAGGCTGGTCTGTCGATGGGTGACCATCTATTACATACCGAGTTACCTCCGTGCCTCGGAAAGCACATTAAGCCGTTGGTCCCGGGTGTCATTTGTAGATCTTTGACAGTCGTAAGGAAGTCAGTGGCCCAAAAAGTCTAACAACCAGTCTTACCAAGAGGTATCGTATTACCCAGTACTAACTGGGTTGTGGAGGTCAGATAGGCAGTAGCTCAAAGCTAATTAATGGTATTCAGCTGCATCCAGTTAGACTTGAAGCCGACCCCAACATAGTTGGGAAAAGGCGATGCAGATGATGATATACTATTATTAGTACTATGTGGCTATATCGGCACGGTTGTCATTTTGTGGGGTGAGTAGATTAGTATCCTTATCACGTGTTAGTTTAGTGTTGATAATTTATACCGGGACAGTTTCGTGTTTACGTAAGATGTTCTAAACATGCTTGCCTCGTTGGTGAAGAGGTTGCAAGTGCTCCTGGGTACGGTACCCAGGTCGGGCAAAGTGTTTTTGAGTTTTTATCAGGATATTTTCAGTAGTAGCCTGGAGTTTGTATTCATGCCCGGTTGATGGTAATATTTAGCCTCCTGTCACATACGACTAATGGTGGAAGCGCCAGGGCAGTCCGCGAAATTCTTATTTTCTTGCGTTTTTTGCAATTTGCCGGTCAGTGTCAGGCTGTATATTGAACAAAATATGATTTAACACCGTAACACGTATGTATTTACAGAATCATAATCATAGAAATCTTCAATACAACCCTCTAAGTTGATATAATCCCATTGAATGTCTATTTCACGCAAAAGTCATTTAATGGGATTAAATGACCTTGGAGGGTTGTTTTGGTGATTTTAATTATTATAACTCAGTTAAGTCATATTTGTTCAAACTGACACTCATCTGCAAATAGCAAAAATCGTAAGAAAAATTGAATTTCGCGGGTGATCCTGGCTTTTCCACCTTAAACATAACTCCCGATTTGTCGAATTATGGAGTCATCATCATCATCATTTCAGCCGAAAGACGTCCACTGCTGGACATAGGCCTCCCCAAGGGGGGTTTTGCCATAATCGCCACGCTTGGCAGGCGGGTTGGCGATCGCAGTATGTTTGTTATAAAAAATCACAGAGAACGCTGCTGCCCATTCTCTGGTAAGTCCCTTAGTCGCCTCTTACGACACCCACGGGAAGATATGGGATGGTGCTATTCTTTACGTCCGGACACCATACAGAACAAAATTATGGAGTACTACAGGTAAACTTCTGCCTAATCCTTCCGGGAAATACGAGCGTGATGTTATGTTATTCTAAACATTTATCAGCCGCTTCGAACAAAAATTTGGGTCGAACACGTATTAGTATGTCACGTATAGGTGAGCCTGGTTGACTTGAAAACTAGCAAACTGTCAATGTCCCAGAGGAGTTAGCTGTGTAGAGAACATTTACCCATGCACGTAGTAATGATGCGTGACCTTTTTATAACCTTACATTAGTTAAATAATCCAACATCCGATGATAACAACACAACAACAACAACATCTGATGCTGCATCCGGTTTAGACTGGAAGCCGGCCCCAATATAGTTGGGAAAAGGCTAGGCAGATGATGATGAGATTAGTTAAATAATCTTTACAATTTCATAAAAGTTCTCCTGCCCAAATTAATGTCGGCCATGACGGCAAATATCAGAAGAGGGATATTAGCCATCCATAGTGCATAAGTGTGTGCAGACACAGGAGGTAGTAATAGACAGGAGGTAGTGTCTCATAGTCCAATGGAACACGACCGGAGTGAGATCAGGCGCAGGTCCAACAGTTTAACGTGCTTTTCGAGGTACGAGGGCATCACAGCGCTAACCTTAAAAACTCCAGGCTGCTGAGAAATTCCTAATGAATGAACCCAAAAACA
This sequence comes from Noctua fimbriata, assembly GCA_905163415.1. NCBI lineage: Eukaryota > Metazoa > Arthropoda > Insecta > Lepidoptera > Noctuidae > Noctua > Noctua fimbriata. The sequence continues at coordinate 2,325,786 of LR990937.1, forward strand.
CTTACCGCTGTCATACTTGTGACTATGAGAGCAACGTGGCAGTTCATTATAATGTATGCATGGCAATAGTTTTCTGAAATCAAACGAGTAAGAGCAATTCAGTTCTATTTGTGGATAACAACACGCGTACCATGACCACCGTAGAAACGGATTTTGTCGACGGAAGAATCGACAAAATGACAGATTAACAAAAGCTATCTGTCATTTTGTCGATTCTTCCGTCGACAGAATCCGTTTCTACGGTGGTCATGCTACGCGTGCAGCCCCCGTAGCATGACCACCGTAGACAAGGATTTCTTTGACGGAAGAATCGACAAAATGACAGATTGTGTCGACACAATGACAGATTTCCTTGCACTATCTGTCATTTTGTCGATTCTTCCGTCAAAGAAATCCTTGTCTACGGTGGTCACGCTACGGGGGCAGGAGTACAAACTAAACAACTGGCTCGTGACACTAGTCACACCAAACACGACACAAGTCACAAGGAGGCGACAGGTGGCTCGACTCAGTTGTTGTCAGGGCACGTCCCGTTTTATTACGAACGTGTTGGCTTTCTCACGAGATTTCACTTCGCTGCCTTCATATTAAGGCTTTTGGATATAGGAAGGTATTTTTGACTTCCTTTTTTTATTCTGTTTTATGAAGATGGTACGTAATTGACAGTGGGTGTACGTAGATAAAACCATTTGTTTTGTGCTCACAAAAGACAAAACACACAGAAGCACAATTATTGCATAGCATTATTCTGCCGTCATAATGAAAAAAGGCACAACTAACATTTTATAAATATGGAGAAAATCGACTTTAAAGTTTATGACTTTTCTTTATGTTATGTTGTAAGTGTGCCTTTTCAAAGTAGTTTTTAGTAAAAATCTGTATGAAGTAATAGTCACATCTACGTATTTGTGCCTTTTCAATATAATGGAAAATAAATGTGCCTTTTCATTCTATAAAACATGAATATTAGCCTCATTTGTGCCTTTTGAGCCTACTGTATCTCCAAATTCCTTGAAGATAAAATTGTATAAAAAATTGAGTAGATGTGCCTTTTTTTTCTGATTCTGAATATGTATTTAACTCAATTTTGACAAAAATGTTAGTTGTGCCCTTTTTTCTTACGACGGCAGTATTGTTGTGTGTACTTACCTTGCTCCCTTGTTGGTGTACTAAACGTGTATCGCTGCCTTACCCTTCTGGAATTACAGGCGTGATGTTAGTTCTGGTAAACCTACTGAGCATCGCTAAAGGCACCTACTTTACTGTAACTTTTTAGTGGGTCACTTGTAATATCATACAGTGGGTATATCCCGTTTTGAGTGGAACATTGGAAAATCCGGATATGAGACATCTGTCAGAAGAAAGTGTCTAATTTGCAGTGTCAGGAATTTGACATCGATTAGTAAACTGAATTCGGGTGAGTTTCACCAAAAAACTGACCACGATCAACAAGTTTTGCGTGCAAGAGCTGTCAGTGTCAGCAGTCTATTGAACGCAGTTAAGATGTGTTGATCGCGTTCCTTCGTGAAATTCGCTCTGAATGTTTTAAAAATGAAAAGCTTATATTATTAAAGTTGTACCTACATCCTTGTTTTATATCTGATGAAGTGATGATAAATTTACGTGTTTTTCAAGTTGCATCATTTTCTTGCGATCCTTCCTACTAATATTATAAATGCGAAAGTTTGTGGGGATGTATGGATGTCTGTGTCCATGTCACAGCCAGCAGTTTTTGCATGAAAGAGTAACAAACATCCATCCATCCTCACAAACTTTCGCTTTTTTTAATTTTAAAAAACTACTATCTTGTTCTTACTTAGAACAGTACCGTTTACATCTGTGTTGTTTCGGGACTAGCTAAGTGTGAAGATCTACATTACATTTACCACTTAGGAGTCACACCGAGTTGAGTAAAACCCTTTTGTATTACTTATATACTTTCAGACAACAGTGTGTAATGTGTTTTTAAGTCAAGTTTATATGAAAGTTATGAAGAAGGGTCTTGGAAAGGTCAAGAGACTGAAAAAATACAGGGTTTACTTAAAGAGTTATTTAAAAAAAAAAATATAATGGAAGGGTCATGCTGGGAGGTATGTGGCGAAAAATGGTCGCTATCTCTGCGTTCATTGATTTGGAATCATGTATGTTATAATTATGATAGTCATTGTTTAAATGCAGTGCAAGCAGAGGCCTGTTGACAACATACATTAAGATAACATCTACCTGTAATCCCCGAAGGGGTAGACAGAGGTGTACCTAATAGAACACCCACATTTCGCCAGTTATGTTTAAGTCCTATGTAATAGGGTGTGAGCCTATTCCCTTAAACCAGGCACACTGCTACTGAGAAATATTCCTGTTGGAATGAATTCCTGTTGGAAATACCCAAAAACTTTTGCCCGACCTGGGAATCGAACCTAGGACCTAATGCTCAGCAGTCGCGCTTGCGACCACTACACCAACGAGGCACTCGTTAGCAAATTGGCTGGTAAAACATTATTGTTACCATTACATTTGCGCATGAAAATAGGAGTTGATTGGAATTTGATGCCTTTGATACCGATATTTTGCGATCTCTCGCATTTCAAATTCAAATTTACATCGGCATTAATACACCTAGCGAATCAAATCAATATCTGAATAGCCGGCCGGTACAAACGGCTATTCAATTATAACTTGTATGGCCTGGACGATCCATGAATAAACATAAACATGGATCGATCGTAAAATTCACCCGAATAGTTTACTGAACATTAATTTCATAACTTTTCGATGTAAAGATACGTTTACACTTTGAATTACTGAAGGCGTTTCACTGATAAAACTGAACGCGTTCGAAAACAAACCACGCTTATGAGATGTCATTGTCATCATTGCTATGACATTTTGACAGCTTTTGAACGCGTTTTAAATGTACTGATCACGTTCACTTTCATTAGGAAAATTCACCCTTAGATTTTCCCTTAGTTAGGCACTTAAATTCTGTTCGGAACTTGAGTAGGACTGACAGTGGGTAAATACTTCTCTAAAATACTCTAGAAACTGAATATTTTGGAGAAGTTCCTTAAACTAGTCGTGTCTTGTCAAATCTGTCTCAAAAGTGTCTAAGTACTTAGTCTTGTAATAATAAGTGAATTTACAGCTAAAGTCTGTTATAGGAACATTCATAGCAACAACGAAAATATTTTTCCATAATTTTTCTAAAATGATTTTACATCACGCCTGTAATACTCGCAGGGTTAGGCAGAAGTGTACCTAATAGTACACCTATATTTCGCCAGTTATGTTTAAGTCCCATGTAATAGAGCGAGCCTATTGCCATCAACCGGGCACAAATCCAGACTCCGTGGCTGCTACAGAGAAATTCCTGATAGAAAAACCCAATTACATTTTGCCCGAAACTGGAATCGTACCCAAGACCTCATGCTCAGCAGTCGCGCTTGCGACCACTAGACATGCGAGGCAGTAAATAAAAAGGAAAAAAACAGGCAGGAAAATAATTTTAACGAGGCACAAATGTACGGTGTTGTATCAGAAAGGATTTTTCGTATTGAGTTTATTTTTATTTTTATTTAGAATCCTAATTGCGTACTGCGGAGTAGCTGCGTACATTTGTTCAGCAATTTTGCTTTGCTCAAATCAAATCAAATCAAATCATTTATTTGCATGAATATGGGTAGGTACATGAGGTGATACATAATTATAATAGAAGTTCTTTAAGCCATATCCTACCTTAACAGGTGTGCAAATATCTATTACAATAAAAAATAATAATAATAAATCTTACATGAATCGTTACATAGACACAACAAATACAGCAAATATTATTATTAGGGTAATTATGATATTCATTCAAATCAAATCAAATCAAATCAAATCAAATCAAATTAAAATCAAATCAAATCAAATAAAATCAAATTCATTACTTACAAAATTTTATTACTATTTTACATATCTTAGAAATTTAATTATCATTTAAATAATCATTCACTTTATAATAGGCTTTATGATCAAGTAAGTCTTTAATCTATTCTTAAATGATATCAAATTATTTTCTCCCTTTATATTATTAGGTTGCAATGCTCTCTTGTCAAACATAACCGTTCTATGGCGTATTGGACGAAGTGTACTGGCAAGCCTGGTACTTTTTAAACTTTTCAAAAGCACTAATGACTAACTACCTTACCAACATAGATTTTGGACAGTACAAACAAAGGTTTACCTTTGTTTAATATACACAGATTTATATCGCTCCGTTCCATAAAAGTTGTATCCAAGATAAGTCAGTCAACGACCGACCAAGTAGGTAAAATCATTCAGTGAGAAAATATAGCCCTTGGGAGTATATTTTCTACTGAGAAGTCGTTACCCCCCAATTTGTTTAGCCAGGAATGTATCATTTGCAATTCTAATGAGTTTGTCGGCAACATAAATGAAGATTTGCTTTTAATTCAATTAAATCAACTGGCAACAGATTTTGATGAACGACGTTATTTCAAAGGGCTTAAGAGACTCGTAAAACGTTTACTGGAACAATGATGAGATTGTTAATTGTATTATTTTCCGCTTGCTTGGTTATTTGGGCAGATGTTAAAACGAAAGGGTGCGTCAGTGTCGTCTTTATGTAGGGATTCAAGATAAGTTTATGAGCTTGTACGTATCAGGTGCGTTATTTCTTATTCCACCTTCGTTTAACACCTTAAATCTTTTTTTGCTTGAATCGTACCACTTATAAATGATGTAAACAGACCGTTCCCGATGCTGTCAACCAAGCGTTCTGTACATCAAACTAAGTAACTTTACGTAAAAAATATTGCTGGGAAACGATTTTTTTTTTGGGGCGGAAAATCACGTTGGTAGGACTCAATGTAAGTAACGCACTCAAAACATTGTGCTGATGGCACAATGTTTTGAGTGCGTTACTTACATTGAGTGCATTGAACAGTATGGGGGTCGTGGATAGGGCTTTCAAATACCGGATTTTTTCAATAACGGTATCAATACCGGTATTGGAGGTCAATACCGTGATCACGGTATTAATACCTATATTGAACGAAGTTCAATTAGGACATTAATAAAACCATTAAAATACTTGTTTTTATTTTCAAATCAGGTGAGTTAAAGATAACAGCGGGACGCTTGTGCTGGTGAATGCTAGTGAGAGAATAAGATCACATCTAATGTTTGTAATACCGTAATCACGGTATTGGGGCATCAATATCAGAATTGAAAAGGACCAAATTCAATACGTGATGACGGTATTTCGGGTTCTGGAACACCGGTATTGAAAGATTCAGTCGTGGAGGTGTTTAAAATAAAGTTACAACATTAAAAACTTCTAAAAGTTGCCTATACTCGGCTTGGAATCACACTATATCTACTATCCATTGCTTTCCATCGTAGATAGTTAGTTTATGTCAAAATTTTGTACTCCAGCAACTAATAATGAATAGGCAGACACGCGTTCCTACCCGAAAAAATAAGAAAATAATAACTTCTTGAAGCTAGAACTCCAAACTCCACTTACTCATGCTCGAACACGAAGCTGCCGTAGTACCGTCTTGACTCTTGACCTGATAGAGCACCCACCTAGGCTGCTCGTTAGCTGTGATAGGGATGAGGCAGAACAAATAATGGGAAAGGGAACACCCAATGGTTCCGTCGTTCCTTACGAAGAGGTTTTATGAGAAATATTTTTTTAATAAAACGGTGTGAAGTTGGTGATTGATTTTAAATTGTGTTATTTATTTATAACTAGCTTCTGCCAGCGGTTTCGCTCGCGTTAATTTAATTTGACAATCAATTCGGGTTGTACTCTGCTTGTAATAATATAATTCAATCATGATTCGAAAGACACGTGGTGCCATCTATTATCATAAGAACGTTATTGTTTTGGGAACAGTACTTTTTTCGGGATGAAAGGTACCCTATGTCCGTTTCTGTACAACTGACAATGTATATGCAAAATTTCAGTATGGTTATGGTATCGGTTCTGTGGTTTAGGTGTGAAAAGGTAACAAACAAACAAACTTACTTTCGCATTTATAATATGGAAGTTAGGTTAGTTATATGACCCATATGTGATACGATCCTCACATCCTTTTGGTTAACCCATTTATTTTCTATAGATCAAATTAATATTCGACACCGACGACTGTCTTTAAGTAAAGGTTATTACTCTTGTGGTAATGGCATACACCACAACCACGCCACATCGGCACATCATTATGTAGGTCAGATTATTCAAAGTTTTTAGCTGGAAAGGTTTTGCAAGCTATAAAAGTCCGACATAAAAATTTATTATTTTTCGTGTGGACCAACCACACGAAAAATAATAAATTAAAAAAAAAAAAAAAAATTTAAGCCTAACCTGGTGTCAGAGTTTTTATGCCGCCCATGGGCCTCTGACTTGGCTTTACATGACAAGAAATATTTCTCAGGCATGCTGAAGTAAGTGATAATTTATACAATACGCACGTGAATCCGAAAAAACAAATACATAACAATTTGAAACTAGAAACGTTGTTTTTCCTAGAAGTTTTGCCATTTAGTTTTCAACAAATAATAAAATCGTTGCAACTTACGAATACCCACCATAGGTATTCGTAAGTTGCTGCGAGCGGAAAGAATTTATTGATATCCATGGATGATACCTACAATTGTGCTTGTTGCAAACAATTTTACTGTCTAAAATACAATTATCCTGTAGCATTTTACAGGATAATTGTATTTTCGACTCAAAAATCGAGGTATTTACGTTACGTTTACACCGCGCGCTCGAGCTGGGCCTCAGGAGAATTTGAAAGTTCAACACATCTCTCCGGCGTTACTTCAAAAGGTTGATGATAAAGTTATAATTGGTCCAGTTTTTTTTGTATTTTCATGTAAATGTAAACCTACACGAGTTTACGGAACACGTGACGGAACGGAAAGGTCATATAACGTTATCATACAGACTCTCGTCAGCGTATATTAAAAAAAATACGTGATCGACGTCTACCTACGCATTTTGTTTGCAGAGTTTTATAACAGCCTTAGATTATTATAACGTTTAAAAATTAAAATGGATAACAAACTCCTTTCTTACTTTGTCGTTGCCATACAACGTACCTACGTACGTACGTTTTTTGGCGCCATTTTTTTTACTTTATTTTGAAGTAGGTATATAATATTATTAGGCTTATACTAACTCCCTATAGTTGTTTTGTTAAAGGTCAAACTTGTTCAATACTTTGTTGTAATTGTTTCTTATGTCAGCAGAAGTTCTCGACTTCTGTCTGAAAGGTCAGGGAATACAAAAGACTGTCTTTTGTTTTATTGAATAAGTTATTAGAAACTTATTTAAGTATCAAACAATAAAGGCAATATTGATATACACTTTGTAGGTTATAGTTATTCATTAAAGTGTTTGCCCGCGGGTTCACTCATGTCTTAAGGGACTGGAATAATTCATGGATGAAAAGTATCCAATGTGGTACGTGCGTCATAGGTCGTAGGTACACATTAGATAATTTTCTTGTGGCCTATCAGTGTCTAAACGTTCATCTAAATCTGTCTTGTTAGATGGTTTCTTCAATTCCTATTATTACTTTACAGTCAGTAGGGATTTTTCCTCATAGCGCAACTAAATTATTCCTCGAAGCGCAACCATTACCATTATTAGGTTGGGCTTCGAGGAATAACTTAGTTGCGCTTAAAAATAGTTGAGCTTTGAGGAATACCCCAAATGTAGAACAATGATTTAGACAGTAATGAGGACTTGTAGACGACAGCTTTCGTAGTTCACTAGCCGTACGCACTGAAGGTCACAAAATAAAAGAGTAATGTTCATATTCACTTACACATTTACATAAAAGCTCGTTATTGGGTTTTCAATATTTGACTGCGTTGGTAAAATAGGTACAACCACTTTTGCTAGGTATCGCCTACTGTTTCTAATAATGAGCAAAGGGGTAAAATTGCATCTTGTTTGTAATTATTTCACGCTGGCAACACTTAGGCCACCCACGACGCCGCACAAAGCTGCAGTTGACTGGCCTCGTTAAAAGCACCGATTGTTGTCGTCTTGACTGCCACTTGCAAAGGAAAAAGGGAGTGAGGGACCTTCTTTGTGTTAATTAGTGGTAAATAGCATGATTAAGGTTGATATTGTCGCTAGCAATGTAGCATTTTTAAAAGAAGTTATGAAAAAGTTGGCGTGACGACCTGGACGCATACCGCAAGGGTTGGTCAAGGTGGCGTGGGAGCTCCTGAGGACTTGGTGGAGGCCTTTGCCCAGCAGTGGGAAAGAATGGGCCAAAAAAAGTGCTGCCATAATAGACTTTTATATCATTTGTAGATAAAGTACTCGTATGAGACTTTGTACACCAATATGGTGCTCTTTAAATATTTTTAAATCTATGAATACCATAGCGGTCTCATATCTTCGTTTGTAATAATTTTGCTCCGTTTAATTGGCTTTTGGTCTTCACTAGTGTAATAAACAGAACTCCAAGTTGATTATATAATAAAATATCAAACTCCGTGATTAATTACAATAGACACTTAAGGTGAAAAACACTTCAAAATTTAAAAATTTCAATAAATAGAAGTGAGTCGCTGTTGAATTTTACTAATTACTACATAGTTAAAGTTACAAGCAATGAAATCTAAACACTATCACTTTCTAAACATTTCACAAGAAAATAACTTTTACTTTTAATTGCTTGCGACTGTACTAGATTACTTTTGCACATGACTGTGGGTGGCATATCATAAACTAGTACAGTCGACGAATATTTGCTTAACCACACTAAATATGAAAAGTCAGTTGAACGTCAAAAACCATAAGGTCTGCTGCTTGTCTGCGTGCTAGTGACATAGTATTAACTTTAATCTTTAATTTACTGAGAATCATTGCCAAAAGTGGTAACGTAATTAGTGGTCGAGTATATGTCATTCACAAAGGTCACCGAGTATAAGCTAATTAATGTGACATTTATCTCACGTAGTATCGGTGCTGAAAGCCTTATAACATAGTTTATTGATATTAATCGCTCCTCCATGACGTATCGCAAATAAACTCGATGACAGACGAAATTAATATCAATCTGAAAACGATTATTAACTATTTGGAAATTCTAAAGTATTTTGTGACAGTTATTATAAAACTTTTACGGTAAGTCAGATTTAAATAACCAATGGTTAGACGTAGGAAAGTTACCAAAGTTGTTTTAAATTTTTAAAGCGATCCTGGTTAATCTAATAAAATATATTTAAAAGAGACCCTTTTAGACTACAAAATAATAGTAACATACTTTTCTATTACAAACTTTTTTCGCACTTAACTAATCTTATCAGACTTATTTACACTCTAAAAAGTCTCGTTTCATCACACAAAAACACATTTAAAATAGGGCTTTTTCTGTTCTGAATCCCACTTAAAAATCCAGACAAAAATGCTAAAAACGACAGCCACGGACAGTGATTAAGGCTAACCTTATAAATGTATGTTACCTTTGCCTTTTTTGAGTGACTGAATTCGAAAACTGGTCGTTTGTACCTAATGGAGACTTAGGCCTCTCGCCCACGGCGACTTTTTGCGCGTTTACAAAACGCGCGACAGCATCGCTACTATCGCGCGTTCAGAATTTCGCAAAGATACACAGCCAGTGACAGCATCGCGGCTGTATCGATTGGCATGCGCGACAGCATCGCTACAAAAAGTCACCGTGGGCGAGGCCTCTTATTAGACACCGTTCACGACCTCGGGTGATTCGAGTTGCATCAAGCAACACGCGCTTGCGTCGCGTCGCTTGTTGTCTTCACGTGAGTACCGTTGCTTCGCAAGTCGCGCCATGTGGACTTGTGGCATGATTTATTTATTTTTTGTTTTCTACTCAGTCGTCGACGCAAGAAGCTTGTCGCTTGAGCGTGTATCTCGTATTAAATATGTAACGTTTGATAATAGAGACATATTTATATTATTTTTGTACAGAGTGTAAAAGAAACCATCACAAAGCCGTTAACTAAGCATTTTGTACATCAAACTAATAAACACCGCGTAAAAATTATTGCTAACGATCTTTTTTGGCGTGAAAATTTTTCATTTACGTTAGCGCTCAATTTAAAGCACTCAAACATTGTGCTAATGGATTCATTGTATAGTATAAGGGCCATGGAAGTATTTAGAGTAAAGTTATAACTTTGAAAACTAGTATTTTAAGAAAGCGTGTGAAATAGTTGGTACTTTGACCTTCAATATCTCCGTAACGAGAATGGTCCAGTACAAAAAATTATCGCAAGAACAGAAGAACAAGCGCCTCGGGTTCGTTAAGGGTGTTTTTACACCCCTTATATCTCTGGAGTTCTGGACCAAGGTCACACATGATGAATATTACATGAACTCTTCATACGTATTTTCACTTCATTGCGTTATGTATGGACGTAACGGAGGCGGATTATGAATTGGACGCGTAATGGAATGCGAAGCGAGTGATGTGAACATAATGTGTTGTGGGGTAAAAAGTGCGGGGCGGTAAATGAGACATAAATAAGCGATTTTTGTTGGGGCGTAGGAAAGAATGAAGGCTGACTGCTTGACAACGAATAAGGTTGAAGTTAGTTAAAAATAATAACAAAAGCCAAGCTGTCTTTACAACATTAGTTTTTGTATATGCGAAACCTGATACACGTGTCTAGTATTTTTATGTAAAGAATCTATGTACAAAATTTCAAAACTGTATCATGAAAAATCACAAAGTTATAAGCTTTTTCTGCTACCTAGTTGTCCGCACAAAATCCTGGTCACCATGCAGCGCGGGCCTCCAGCGTCGTCTTGAGGTAATTGTTAATAATAATTTGGCAGTAGGTACCTAAATTATTGCGATAGGTACTTAAAGCGCTCGGTGTCCAACTTTTAAGTTATTTAAATATTTTTGGGAAAAAATATAACATGATATAAGATTTTAAACTATCATGGTCACTAACATTATAACAAAAAAAAAACAAAAAAAAACAAAAAAAAAATGTTGTTAATGTGTGTTTTTTTGTTAAATATAACATGGTTTAAAAATTATTGGAATCGATTCAGTTACTTATTCTGAACAAACTATATTCAGGTTTCGCATTTACTAAAATAATGTTGTATAACCTTATGGTAGGTAGTTGTAACATTATGTATAGGTAAGTAGACCGAAAATCTGAAAAGTACTTAGTCTTGCTATGGGGTATCATGTTACCCAATAGCTGGGTTGTTGAGGTTAGATAGGTTGTCGCTCCATGTAAAATACTGGTAGGCATTCAGCTGCATCTGGTAGACTGGAGACCGACCTCAACTTAGTTGCGTAAAGTCTGGGTAGAAGATGAAGCAAACTGTTCTAGTTATTTTTTTTTTCTGGAGTGAACAAAAAAGTCCACATAAAAAAACCGGTTTTAAATTTTAAAATTAAGTTGAATCGATGTCTCCTAATTTCCTATACGAAACCCAAATTTACATTTTTAAGTTATTTATTAATTGTCTGGGAACCACACAGACATCGCAAGCCCTGTTGCCATGCTAACAACAACATGAAACTTCTGTTGCTATGTAATTGTTGATTAAGGTCGAAGTAGCAGGCCGATGGGTCAGGCCAGGCCGTGAATGATTGATGAGCTGGCCGCTGTCTACGCTGTGACGTCACGATAACGTCAGGAGGCTCGTTTACACTTGATCACTGTCTATATTAGATACCAGCTGTTGAATGGAAGTAATCTAAGTCAAAATTTTCCGAAGATCGGTTTTTGAAAACAGTGCAGGCAGCCAAACAATCTCATAGTCAAACTTGGTCTGTCTATGGCAGACAAAAATGTTTTGACTCTTTGAAAGCGCACTGCCTTTGAAAGACTTGGTTTCTTTTACGCGCTCTGCCTTTACGCCGATACGCGCGTTGTGTATCTTGTTTTTCAAGATGCATTACGCGCGTATCGGCGTAATTGGCGTTTGTAACATCGCGTGTTAACGCTAAAATACTTTTGTTTTCATTTTCATCCATTCTGTTTGGCAGTTGAGGCTGTGCTTGCAGTCAGTTAATGAGTTTTATTTTGTAATGTTGTTATTTTATAAGTGTAGTGTAGTGTAGACCGTTTAATATTGAAAGTTAGATAATGATAAGAGATGGCTATATCGTAAATGATTAATAGATACTGGCACAAATAAAGTTGTATATATACATATAATAAAATTATAACAGGCCGATGTATGTACATTGAAGATATTGAAAAAAAATTAAATGGGGTGTTTTAATAGAGCAACAGAAGCTAAAACAACAGTTTTTAGAATTTTGTCTGTCTGTCTGTATGTATGTTTAAACACGCATCACGCAAAAACCACTGCATGGATTTGAACGCAGTTTTCACCGCTCTACTGCTAGATGCTTAACTTAAAATATAGGCTGCAATAAATATAGTTTTGGACCCGATAGGTGGCGCTGTGCGAAGTAAGGGCAACACAGTGTTCGTGACCGCGACACTAAATTATGTCCACGATATAGCGCTTTCAACGTAAACATCATTTCATTCGTTTACAAACGCTAAATTACAGTAGATCGCAATTTACCGATGGACATTGAACTATAACCTACTATAATACCATAAAAAAACACGTCAAAATTCGCCTGGGGACCATACCATGCCTATTTTTATAAACTAAGAATATTAATGAGTTCCGGTGAGGTTTCAGGTGAAAATACACGCAAATGAAAATTTTCAACTGTTTGACTAAAGTTTTCGGTTAGATTCTAAGACAACATAATTTGGGAAAAGGCTAGGCAGATGATGATGACTAAAGTTTTCAATGATAGGTGAACTCCTTAGTGCTGCGGGTGTCTTGGGTTATGGACTATGGTGGTAATCTTGATCGACCGGAAATATTGCAATACTATAAAAAGAAAAGCGTGTAGCTAGCTTAGTTTTTAAAATCTAGTACCTAGGTAATACAGGGTGTACCTATTAACCTCACTACTAAAACGTTTAGTTGTGAACTGTATGTCACGTCACAGTTAAATATTTCATACTTAGGTTTTAACTAAATGAATACCTGTTTAGCTTAATGAAATTTCGATGTCATTTTATTCTCAAGAAATACACTAACATTTAAGTTGTTAAAAGCAGAAAATTAGAAACGAGCAACAAACTACTAAGTTTTAATCCCTTAATCATGTTCTCCTCACTGCAAAGTAATCACGAAACTAAAATCTCAAAGGTAAACAGAAAAATCGCTTAAACTTTGTCAATTTGCTAAAGAGAGTAACCGTGTAATGCCTCGTTCACGTCCTCAGGCGATGCATCTGGCGTCAAGTGACACGCACGCGTCATTTGTTTGCCTCGCGTGTATACCACCACTGCCAAAGTCACGGTGACTTCGGGCATGAAATGAAATGACATTTATTTTGTACCCGCCTATACCCGCAGCCTCGCCCCAAGGTATTAAGTAATTGTCCACACTTTACACAATATCTAGCGGCACAAAAACTATCCTATGTGTTAATCCCGGTAATAAAATGTCTGTATACCAAATTTCATCCAAATCCGTTTAGTATTATTTACGTGAAAGAGTATCAAACATCCTTACAAACTTAGTAGTAAGAATTAGGTTGTCAAAATACTTTAACACACGTCACCATTATTCGTTCGGATTTGTAAATCTGACTACTCTGACAAGAAATACCGAAACAAACTCAGAGGTTTATTAAACTCCGGACATTGTCTTGGTCATATTATGTGAGGAACATGCGGATGCGCGTCTGTGATGGTCCAAACATTTTCTTTGATTTATTTTCTCTGCTGTCTCTGTCGCAAGATGCAGTTTGCTCGAAAGCGTGTCTCGTGGCAAGAGGGTAAACTTTGTCTATTTGCTAAATAGAGCAACCGAGTAGGCGACCTGGCGAGTCACTAGTGCCAATTATAAACAAAACTAATTACCGGTGTGTTCTCAGAGGATTTGCGCGACCGCAAACCGGAGGGCGAGGGTTAACGAATTTTTACCTGAAAATTGTCGAGTTGAAAGGTCATGTTATTTTTGTAGCCTTTTTTGTGGAGCTACCGAGTATTATTTTTCTGTTGCGTTAGCTGTAATTATTATATTTTTGTGGGGCGGTTGCTGTGACGCACTTGGCATTTGCCCGTTTTAAGATACCTAGATACTTCAAGTTTTTGCATTTTCAAAACTCGGTTTCGAGCGGAGCGTCGAAATTCCAACACAGCAATGATTTATTTATTTATTTTATTATTTATGTACACACAAGAGAGAACATATGAAAACATCATAACATAACTTCGAGAACATAATATTAGTTACACATTCATTTATCTGAAAATTTAATATTTAACTTGGACACATAGAAATCTTGATGTTTGTCACTGCATTAATAGGTACATAATTAAGTATACATTGTTGAAACTGTACGAAGTTGGAATAGGTTGAATATAAATTAAATTGTTAATGATTTTGTCTCTTGCTTTAGTAGATTGAGCGTAAGATTCGGAAGAACCTTTTTATTACAATCCTAGTATTTTGGGTTTCATTGTCACACTGCAATGCTAAAGAGTTAGACGAAACTGCGGACTTAACTTAGTACCATTTAACTGTAATAAAGTACAATCAAACTTTACCTCCATAGTGAGACAACGCGCTAAGGAGCAATCAAGGCCTGGTTCCACAGCTCCACCAGACGACTTAATTGCGTGGCTGAAGGGCGAAAGCTTTTACCTTATGTACACATAAAACATCCTTTGAACTGAACATCACGGTGGAATACTTGAATATCTAAGTTGTTCGTAAATGCTTCGAATTTCAATGTCATGGGTAGTAACCCAGTTAGGCGATTTTCACTAAATTAATATTCTTTAGACTGACTCGTTGATGTAGTAGTTGTTAGTGTGACTTCTCAACGTGAGATCCTGACTTCACTCAGGAACAGCCAGGAGTCTGACTTTATGCCTGGTAGATGGCAGTAGGCTCGCCCCCAATTCTGGCGATATGTGGAGTACTATAGGCACAGTTCTAGTGTATCTATAGGGGAATTTATGACTGTATTTCCCAGTTGCTAAGTAAAAATTCTTAATAATTTCTTTAATAAATGACAAGCGATGAATTTTTTTTGTTCCAAAATTTGGCTTACGGTAGGGTTAAAGGTCTGGTCCCAATAGCCTACTGTCATAAACCGATAAAAGTTTAACTCGATTTAAATCAGCTGACGTCTCTAAATACTTCAGGGCCGACCAAGTCTCCACTGTCAGAGGCTGTCGAAACTTTTCTAATTCAATAAAGAAATAAACGCCAGACATCATAAAGAGCCTTTCTAGTGTCGTTTTACCGCTTGGCCACGATCTACACGCTCAAGAGACACGCGTGTGACACAAGTCTGATCGTACGGCTTGAGGTCGTGTAACGGGTATTAGGATTTAAATATTATGCACAGGCAATGTATAAATAGGTAACCTAGATGTTTACATTTTAATGTAGTACATAATTATCTTGACGTGAAAACCCCGGTATGGCAACCTTCGTCGATTTATAAATAAAATTCGGCAAAGGTCGACACGGTCGAGCCTTTAAAAGGGCTGGCACAAAATTAAAAAAGTTTCCAGCGATACCTATTTATTTCTTTTTTGTGTTTTTATTTTTCGCAGTCATGTCAACATTTCAAATAGATTGTGTGATCAATCAGATGGCAATGCAGCATGTTTGATGTTTTTCTTGTATTTATAACGGGTGATATATCGTTATTTTCAAGTTTACATGTTAATGGATGAGTAATATATGGGGTGGAAGGGACATCGGTTGTACCCAATATCATGACTAAGCTTCCAACTTGCCATGGTAAAAAATACGGGGTGGAAGGGACACCGACGAGAAAACGGTTACCACGTACCTATTTGGTACATCATTTTGAGCCTCCCCACATAGAAATTTTTCATCGGTTATTAAAAAAAACCTACACGGCCAAAATGTATGGAACAGCTAGTTATTTTTTAAATAATTACAAGTACAAATTAGTATCAAACATCGATATGAATAACCGTCAATATTATGTGGAAAACGAGTACCTATTTCCAACTACTATAAGCCCGCTCATATTTTTTAAATCTTATCGAATTCTGTATCGACATTGTTCGAATTTCAAAGTGTCAATTACGTCCAATTGTTTAGAGCTTTATACGAATTCATGTAAAAGCCTGGATCCTATTGGCATTAACAATGGTTGGTGATTGGGTTTTGAACCTAATTGTTATTGGTTTAAGTATTGAACTTATGTTATCTCTTAATAAATGAGTCAAAGCACTCAATGATAGCCCATGATGTACCAAATACGTGGTAACCGTTTTCACGTCGGTGTCCCTTCCATCCCGTATTTTTTACCATGGCAAGTTGGAAGCTTAGTAATGATATTGGGTACAACCACTGCTGAATAAATAACGATGTAATGTAGGTAGCAGAATCCGATAGACCCCTTCAGCTTACGATTTTAATATTTAACGATATGACAGAAAGTTATATTCGGAAATAATTTCAATATTGTTTTTTAATATAACACTTTATGAAGTGAATAAAACGATGAGATATATTGTATATTAATTAAAAATTGATATTTTGTTTTTCTTTTCTTACTTTGAGAATAATTTACGAAGCTATTTGTATGTAAGGTGTGTTCATCAGCTGAGCGATGGATCGCATTTAATTAGATTTTCTGTGAGCAAATATTGGGTCAAGGAGAACATTCTAAGTCCTGAGCTCCTCACCTACTGAGGAATGAGGACCGTCGCGAGACAGATATTTTTTAATTACCTAGGTACTCTAGTTAGTTCATATTACAGTTTGAGGAATTTTGTATTGCATAATCCTTGTACCTATTTTAAAATAAAAGTCACATTGTTTATTGTTAACCAAAAAGCCGAAAGGCACTTGTTCGCCCCGTCTTTGCAATATTTTTTTTGTTCTAGACCACTATACCTGGGAACCTTCTAGTTACGGAGATATTGGGGGTCAAATTTCCAACATTTTCACAAGTTTTCTTTTTAATACATGTTTTTAATGTAAGGTTTTTACTTTAAACACCTCCACGACCCCCGTACTATTCAATCCATTCATCAGCACAATGTTTTGAATGATTTACATGGAGTCCTACCGTAACACGTGACTTTTCACACCAAAAAAAACAAACTCGTTTCCCAGCCATAATTTTTGCGTAAAGTTACTTAGTTTGATGTACAGAATGCTTGGTTGTGACGGACTGACGGCTTCGTTAAGGGTCTTGTTACACCCTGTATAATTATGTAAAAAGTAAGTACCTACATTGAACTTCATAATGCCACGCTCCTAAAGAGTATCATTATTAATCCTTCTCGAACGATCTCGTCCCCGGTTTATCTCTCGATTAACTTTGTATTTCATAAAGTTGATTACTTTGTGATCGTTCCAAATAAATCTAGATACAAATAGAATAATTACACAGTTGATCGAAATTCATTTTATGCTTCATTTAGCCGTCTTAAGTTTGAGTTGTAATGTAAATTTATTTGTAGAAGGAGGCTTTATATACAGTGGGACGTGCTTTTTGCCTAGATTTGTAGATGTGTGACGTCAGTCTCTTGGTACACTTTGGATTAGTACTCTGTTTATAAAGCGTGTGACAGAAAATGTGGTCATATTTGTGTGTGGTGATACAAAACTTCAAACTGAACCAACATCGTTATCGCGATAAAATAATAATCAGCTGTGCCATACAACATTTTAGTACCTACTCGACCCAAATAATTACGTCTTTGTATTTTTATTTGTCAACGTGACGACGCTTGGGGGAGGCCCATGTCCAGCAGTGGACGTGTTCCAGCTGAAATAATGATGCTGATGATATCACTCATTTCTGATACACGCTGTATTTACTTTATTGCTTACGGGTATATTTGGCCATGAATGTTGTTAGTTATCTAAAAATTCCAATATTGAAAGCATTGTTTTGACGTTCTAGGTATTTGTGTAATTTGAGCAAAGCAATATTTTTGCGTTCAGTACGAAGTTCAGGCTTCCAGGGAATTACTGTGAGTGTGGCATTAATATATCTGTTTCGCTTTTATTTAAGAACTCAACTTTGTAAACCTTAATTCATGTCGCCAGTTGAACCGAAACATGAGAGTAAGAAAGTTAAACTTTAAAACAAATTCTTAGCAGCGACTGATAAAAACAAAAGAGCTGCACATAACCCTAATAGTATTTCGGTAAAGATCAAAAATTACTCTCAAACCATAAATTGAAAATGTCGATAAAGCAATCTTTTTATAGTACGTACCTACAACAGTAAAATAACAAATGAGTCAATATCGCTCCGTACGTGCTCTTTATTCGAAAGCCTTTAACGTGAAAAATGGAGGCAATTCAATAATAAAATAACATTTTTTCACACGAGTAACCTTTCAGGATTTGTGCAAGAATAATCGCCATGTTTAAAACTTCATACTTTTTGTTGGAGCTGGGTAAATGAACTGTTGGTCTTGGGCTATCATTGAGTGCTTTGACTCATTTATTAAGAGAAAACTTAAGTTTGATACAAGCTCATGACTTAAACCAATATCAATTAGGTTCAAAGCCAATATAATTAGTACCCAATCACCAACCATTGTTAATGCCAATAGGATCCAGGGTTTTACACGAATTCGTATAAAGCTCTAAACAATTGGACGTAATTGACACTTTGAAATTCGAAGAATATCGATACAGAATTCGATAAGATTTAAAAAATATGAGCGGGCTTTTAATAGTTGAAAATAGGTACTCGTTTTCCACATAATATTGACGGTTATTCATATCGATGTTTGATACTAATTTGTACTTGTTATCGAATAATTAAACCAAAGATTCAAAAGGTATTCGAATTTACGATTCGTTAACGTCGTGCGTGCGCCAGATTCTGGATTCACCTGAGTGAGGTTCGCAGTGAACTCTGTAGTACAACAACGGCAGGTTGTTAAAAAAAAAAAAAATGAAAAGAAAAGAAACATATCATTTAAATATATGTCGGATCCGGTCATTGGTACAGGCTTAAAATGAATCGAAAGTACCCAGTGGTGACATCACGCGACCTACTTACAAGTCTACCCATCCCACATCGTGCTTCTACAGAGCCCTGATGTTCAGCTCAAGGCGAGGGTGACCGTCAGTGTCTGATCGCGGCGGAGTTGAGACGTCTTGGAACTGTACCCGATTCATGGTGCACCGTGTTATTGTGTTAAGTTGTAATCTCAAGTAATTCGTTAGTTTGCTAGAAACAGTGCATCGCACCCAGTGTGTTTTCATAGCACGAAACCCATGTGGGCACATAATGAGAGCCTAACGGAATAAATCCTGACATATACGACATATATATTTAAATGCTATGAAGTTATTCATGTGTTCCTTGTTATCTGTTGAAATGTCGACTTAACTTTGCGATGTGCTCAACTCGTTAGCAGTTCTACTCCAGAGGTGTTACGACTGTGAATACATTCTACATAACAACTTGAAGAAATACTTTTATTATGTAGATTCTATTTAAGGAGCGAGGAGGAGGTGTATAAGGAGCTACAGGTACCTACAAGTAACTTTTTACTTTTTTTTTTTTTGTAACTGCGTCAATTTTTTTTTTTCTCTCTTTCTTTTAAATGAAATTCCTCTCGTTAACTGACGTATTTCTTGTATTTCCATTGGGTATCGTTTATTAACTCTCGTATCTATAGTCAAGTAGTCGAGTTTAAGTAATTACTTATGCTAACATTTTTATGCAATAGACAAGAATTTGAACGAGGTTAGAACCGCCAAAGAAAGCAAAGCTAAGAATCAAACTTCTGACGGTACTAACTTCAAGCAATTACTAAAAGTCGTTTCTTAAATTATTACTTTTACTCAAGTCATCACTTTAACTTGTTGATAGATACGTATCTAAAACACACCCGTGTGTAAGCTGTGTAAGGTTCACATTTATTTTTATTCTATCAATTTAACCCTTAATTGGTCGCGTGGGGTGTTACACACCCCAGCGCATTCTTAAATGTTTAGAACTTAAAAATTCTGAATTTTGAGCGCTGAAGTTCCCGTTAGCTTCATAAAAACACTTGTCCTTTATGATCAAGTATCGAGCATAATAGAGATTTTGCTTGTATTTCGTATTTGATTTATATGATCGAGGTGTCACGCACCCCACGTGACCGTTTACATAAGTTTTTAGGCGTGATCAATTAAGAGTTAAGTCAACCAGACGGTATAAACAGTGCTACCGGTACTAAGACTTTCTTTCATAATAAGTTCCAAGGAAAAGGAGCATCTTCTACAAAATCTGACCTCTCACCATCCCTTCTTACAAACAAACTTTTTTCGTAAATCCAACGAGATTAATCTCGTTGCTAAGCTTTAGCGAATTTTATCGCCTAAAAAAATGAACATCAGCAGCGTAATTTGTGACTTAATTGACTTTATAATGAGACCGTGGAAGTTACACTAAGTCACTGACTTCTCCAGCCAGGCTAATAGCGATCAAAAAATAATTAACCCCACAATCTGCCTCGTAGATATTTTTAACCCATTTTTTGTATCAACGGGTTTTTAGAATGGTAAAGTAAATATATTAATCGGCATTACCCGTTTCACACTTTTTTATGGTCATCGAATTTACTGGTAGCTTAATATTTTACGGACCTACATGAACTCATGCTTGTTCCTATGGGGGAACAGAAACTGACTATCTCGTTGGTCTAGTGGTCGGAAGCGCAACTGCTGAACATGAGTTCTTGGGTTGAATTCCCGGGTCGGGCAAAGTGTTATTGGGTTTTTCCTTGAGGAATTTCTTAGTAGCAGCCACGGAATCTGGATTTGTGCCCCGGCAATAGGCTCGCCCCCTATTACGTGGGACTTAAAACATAACTGGCGAAATGTGGATGTATTTGTTAGGTACACCTCTGTCTAACCCTTTGGGGATATAAGGCGTGATGTTATGTTTTATGTTATGAAACAGAAATAAAACACTACTTGAACACACGATTAGGTACAGACAGATTTGTTGGCTTTATTTTTTCATTTTCTATTTCAGGCTTACAAGAAACAAATATACTAGTAAATATCTGTTTTATTGTCTTTAAGCCTCATAAGTTCAAGGTCATTACAACAGTTTTTTCACAGTTTACCTATTCAATACCTAATTATGTTGGGTAACCTCGTGTGAAGGATGCCTATAGAAAATTGTTTTTACACCAACCTCAGCTTTAAACAACTTAAAAGCTAGCGGTAAATAAACTGTGAAAAGCCAGTAAATAGGGGTTTTTTACACATTTCCATTACCTGTCACAATAAATCTCCTCCAAAAAGATTTTCTTCTATAAAAATAATCTCGAGACGTTTTCCATAAAAAATGGGTCTGTTTGCGTCGGGCGTCGGGTGTCGTGCAACAAATCGCCTGTCAGGACGAGTGCGTATCGACCGACCGACAAGGTCAGGGCCAAGGTATGCCACAGAATAGATACCAGTACAGAAGGTCCAAGTGAAAACGCACAGTGAACGCAGCGCAGCGCAGTGAAGTGAGGCGTGAATGTAAGCACACTCGCAAGTGGTATACATTTAAAGATGAGTTAAGACTCTTTGTGGAATAAGAGAAAAGAGCGAATGCTAATTCTATATCCACTCTATCAAATTGCTTCTGCTTTGTGTCCTGGGTTCAATTCTCAATTCGGGAAAAACTTTTTTGAGTTTTTCCATCAGGTAAAATGTGACTGGCAGCACAGCCTCTGGATTTGTGACCGGTTGGTGGCAATAGAATTGCCCACCATTACATGGGTTTTTTTTTATTTATCGAGGCGAAACTAACAGCGAACTGTGGGCACAGCTCTATCTAACCTATTAGGGACAGGCGTTATATGTATTATAATTCTCTTTGTATTTAAAAACACAAAGTCACTTTCTTTTAACATACTTAAAGTCGCCATACCGTATCCACGTCTCCGTGTTCTTTCCTATCTTCCCTCGTTGTATAGAGCTGTCCTTCTTAACTTACCTATTCTGTATCTTCGTTGCCGTGATAAATTGACTCCGTCTGTCTGTCGGGCGGTCTCGTCATGACATGTGACGTCACAGTATACTTACCAGACATCGCCAGCTGAGGTTTGACAGGCGACAATGGTTTGATTAATTAATTCGTTGATGTATAGGAAGGGTTTGCAGAGCTTTGACATTTTTGTTATGTTGAACAAAGTTATAGCAATTAGCTGGCCCTTTGCATAAATGGTTAATATTTTTTAGAATACCTACGAATCGATAGAATGTTATAATTCTTTTATATTTCGTATACTTTGCGCAAATTTAAAAAAGAAGCTTGTAAAGGTGGGTCAGCTAATAACTGCTTGCACGCCACTATATCATGCTGCAGCTGAATACCAGTATTTTACTTGGAGTGACTGCCTCTCACATCTACATCCCAGTTTCTGGGTAACGTCTCTTGGTAAGACTGGTTGTAATACCTTCAAGCTTTCTGAGTACCCGTCACTTGCACCCAAAGAAGATAAAACTACATTAGTGTAGATAATTTGGGTCGTGTGCTTACAATAAGAAACATATTAAACTTCCACTATGAAGAACAAAACAATCTACTTCATTACAAGAACACTCTGTCAGCGACAACACAGTCGCCCTATTTTCGCAAAACTCTCTTCAGTCCTGAATTTCAGAAGTTTCGCGAGAAAATATGCAGCTGACACAATTTATATTTTATTTCACGTTAGCAAGGGGATTTGCATAGAAAATACGTTCGTAAATTCTTATGTTGGGAAAGGTATTGTGAAAACTGAAAGCCGTTGGAAGCTGAGAGATTGAATCGATTGTGACCGTTGGATTTGCTTTGGATTGAGCGAATTTTAAAAGTGAATTTGAATTTTGGTCCTAGTACTATGGATAATGTAAAAAAACCCATCAGTGTAGTGCGATGTAGTCGTGCATAGAAATGCAAAATTATGCGATGATGTAATCACTAAACCTGGATACCATCACGCCTGTAATCCCCGAAAGGTTAGATAGAGCTGTATGTATAGTACGGCTACGCCCACATTTCACCAGTGGTGTTTAAGTGTCATGTAACAGGAGGCGATTGTATAGCTATCAACCGAGCACAAATACATACTCCCGGTTATAAGTGATCCTTATGTTATGACACTCACATAATTAACCGCGTAATTTCTATGCAGCATATAAATACGATATCACTGGTAAAATGAAAATAAAACGACTGCCTCGTTAGTCGAGTGGTAGTAAGCGCAACTGCTGAGCATGGGGTCCTGGGTTCGATTCCCGGGTCAGGCAATGAGTTGTGTGTGGAGGAATTTCTCAGTAGCAGCCACGGAGTCTGGGTTTTTATCCGGTTCATGGCAATAGGCTTGCCTCCTATTACATGGGACTTAAAACATATCTGGCTAAATGTCTGTGTACTATTATCTACACCTCTGCCTAACCCTGCGGGGATTACATGCTTTATAAGGTTTTTTGTGTTACTAACTGTATATGGACTACGTCTGAAATAAATGTCGTCTATTCTATTCTATGATAAGTGTTAAAATGAAAAATAAAGGAAAGATAGTAATTATTGGATTTGTCGCGAAATAATTTTCAGTAAATGATAGGTCTTGTTTTGTCATCCGTTGGAGACCTTCACAGCGAAGTCTATTATTTAGGCTCGTCCTAATTGTTAGTCTAGACTGATCGCCTTAGTCAGATATTATATTATGTAACCCTAGATTACAACAGACATTATAATTACGCTGTAAGCAGGATTATAGATAGGTACTCGATATTAGATGATTAAATTCAGTTCTGAATTGAATATTGGAGATTGGTTTATACGCTGAAATATTAATTTAACTTGGCATATCATTATGCCTGAATTCCGTGAACGAGAAAGCAGATATGTAATATGAACCTCATTTCACCAAGTGTGTTTTAATTCTAATATTATAATTAAAAACCAGGTAGAATTCGGCTGGCTGCGAGACTGTTCGAAAGAGATACCGCGGCCCTGGAATACAAAGGGCAAAGAAGGAACATGGATGGGTTTTAGTCAGTACAAGTCTGACACTCCCTTCCGCTCCGTTCATGATTACACATCCTAAAAAAAAAAAAAGGGTAGACTTGGGAAATGAAGTTAGGAGTCCTAGATCAGCAGTTATTCTTAGAAGAAACTTAGATATGATGTTAATATTTTCATTGAATTAAAGTTTTAGCTAGTCTCTTACAACTTACAGCTTTAGCAACGTAGAAATGCGAGATTTAATAAAAAAATGCAAAATTTACAATTTTAAATGCTAAAAGCGATTTTGATTAAATCTTCATTATTTTCTTCGTCTTGTTTGTGTAGATGGTAATCAGGCAGGTACCCGATGTATTGTCGAGTTGAATAGAAATGATTATAAAGGCCTATGGAGGAGGTCCTCAAACATTCACATAAAAGAGGTTTATAAGTCCCCCAACCCTTTTGTGCTGGGGCAAGGTCAAAGGATAAGCGGCTTTCGGTCCTTCTGTTAACGATAACAAAACATGTGTTTGGATTTACTTTTAAGGTTAAAATACGCAGATATAATGGCAACAGCCAATATTTTTCAATACTGTAGCAACACTACAAAAAGTCAGCAACAAAGTACAAAAAGTACTATAGCGCCATCTATGACACAAATGAAAAACTAAAATCAAAATTCAAAAACACGCAGTTAAAGTTATCCGCGACTTAAGACTAGAAAAACCCAACAACAACTGTCAGACCCATCAGAAATATTGTACATGGAGCGACTACCTATCTGACCTCCACAACCCAGTTAGTACTGGGTAATAAGATACCCCTTGGTAAAACTGGTTATTTATTTAGGCGGACTTAATGCCACAAGGCATTCTCTACCAGTCAACCTTTGGGTCAAATAGGATAGCAATTAGCATTGTGATAGAGTACAAAAAAATAAATAAGAAAAAAAATCAATTTTTAACATAGATTGATATACATAAATAGGTACATACCAATACACAAATATACAGTAAAATGAAATAAACTAATATATATTATATTACATACAAATAGTCCAAATACGAGAAACCTTATAATAATTACTATGACTACTAACTAATATCTAGCTTGTGAGCAATTTAGTCTGATTTCAAATAGTACTTCCGAACTGTTCTTTTGAAAGCCATTTTGCTTTCAGCTTTTTTAATGCCAAGGGGTAGAGCGTTCCAGAGTTTTATAGTTGAGACAGCGTAAGAATTGGACATAAAACCAGTACGATGTGATGGAATTTCAAGTAGTAGGTTTTTTGAAGCTCGAAGCTGGCGACTGTGAGAACTGCCCAACACTTTGAAATATTCTTTTAGGTAATCGGGAGCACATGGATCGGTCAAAATAGTGAAGAGCATACAGAGAGATCTGAGGGACCTCCTGAGTCGGATAGGCAGCCACTTAAGCTGAGAACGGTATGAAGAGATGTGATCGTACTTACGAAGGCCAAAAACAAACCGAATACAATTATTGAGAAGACGATCCAATTTGCTTAAAAGTTCTTGGGATAGATCAGAGTAACAAACGTCAGCATAGTCGATAATGGGAAGCACAAGTGACTGGACCAAAGTTAATTTAGTGCTAGATGGGAGAAAATGTTTAAATCTATACAGAGACCGCAGCGAGTAAGTGACTTTCTGGCTAACCTGTGCTACCTGCTTATTCCAACTAAGTGTTGCGTCAATGTGCAGGCCCAAGTCTTTTACGTGTGGTGAGAGAGAGATCACAGAGTTGTCGAACATAAGCGGCATTAGCTGGCTAGTATCCAAATTTCTCAGGTAGTACGTGCTACCTATGAGGATGGCCTGGCACTTCCCGACGTTGACAGCAACCCTAAATTTACCAGACCATTCTCTGATAGTTTGAAGATCTGCATTTAGTAATGAGATGCAATTATCAAGGTTGGCAATGTTGGATTGAGCGTAAAGTTGCAGGTCATCAGCGTACAGATGATGGTTATCAGACTTTCTGGCCACTAACTACCAGTCTATTAGTCTTTTAAATGGAGCTACAGCCTATCCGATACCCGTCAAAACTGACAAAGTTGTACGAATGGCTTTTTGAGGCACGGGAGTCTTAGTCTGTTAGGGATGGTCATCTATCCACGGGCCGACCTCAACTTACGTTTCTTAACCTTGAAAATTGACCCGTGCGGTTTTTTTTAATAACTATAAGACCTTTATAATTGTTTGCTGGTGAATTAAACTCGTTTGTAATGTGCCCTAATGGAGATAGTCTGTATTAAACCCAGTTTTCCGCCAGACTCTTTAGATGAATAAACAATAGGAGTATTCCTGTTGTATTAAGTATTCGTGTTATGTTGAATATTCTGTTGTGTTCATTATTCTGAGAGCGAGCGGTCATTGTTTTATTATGAGTTGAATTTTGAAGAATATCTCTTATTTTAAGTGTTTCTTGTTGTATCGGTTGGTAAGAACTTTAAAACCTAGCATACCGCCAGCTTCCCCGGTTTAGACAGAGGTGTACCTTTCACACCCCCATTTCTCGTTATCATCTTCATCATCATTATCAACATTTCAGCCGAAAGACGTCCACTGCTGGACATAGGCCTCCCCCAAGTGTCGCCACACTGACCGGTTCCCGCGGATCCCTGCAACCTTCACCTTCATTTCTCGCTATGTCTAAGTTTGATTCTATCAAATGGGCACAAATACAAACTCAGCGGGATACTAGGGAAATAATCCAGATGGAAAACACTATAACATTGGCCTGACCTAGGAATCGAACCGGGCCCTCTTGCTTAGCAATCACTAGACCAACGAGGCAACTTTGATTGACAAAATTAAAAACTCACGCTTGTATTCGCCGAAGGGTTAAACAGCACACCTTTTTCCCGTTTGTAAAAGGAGAAGCCAATATTGCCATAAACCAGGCACTGAATAAAGACCATCACGTAAATCTCAACAATACTTTGGCCGATCTTGGCACTTATCTCAGAAACAGAAATCAGAAACAAGAATAATACTACCTTAGTGTTTTTCGAAGTTGACTATGAACATTTTATTTTCAGCTTTATGTTAATACTTACGGTATACAATGAAACGGAAAGCTTATTAATAAATAAAATAATGTTTTCTTTCCTTTCATAAAAACCAGTTTTAGACAAAGTTATTCAAAGTAAATCGTTTAACATAAACTTGGTATTTACATTACAATTCTTGAGAGATAACAGCTTCCAAGTTATGATTAACATCCGCCATATTGGATCGTTATTACGTCTGGAGAATTTCCTCGGACGGACGTCCTTCCTGTGGTAGACTGTATTCCACAGCTCGAAAATCTTATAAATTGCAATCAATAGTTGCTTCCATGAATTTCGTATGAAAACAAATGCCTGCCATAATGTGCACAAATTTAATATCATCGGTTTTTTTTAAATAAATCAGCTGTCCCATACCTAACTGCAATACCTAGACGGTGAAAATGTATGAATAATTGGATTTTTTTAATAACCAACAAAATTTGTCACCCAATTTATATAAGCTATGTATTGTAAAACTTTACAAAAATCTCTTGACTTGCAATATAAAAACCCTCCTGAAATCGTTGTTCTATAAATAATTTATCAACTCACGAACGTAATCCGAAAGATTACGAGTAGTACAACTTTTAAGTGCACAATACAATAACATCACGCGAGTTTTCCCCCAAGGGGTAGACGGAGGTCTTCAATGCACCGAAATTTTCCCTGTCAATCTTAAGTTAAATCCCATACCCATTCTATACCTAATAGGCTCCTTTTGTGATGCTACTCAGAATTTCGTAAAGAGAATGCAATAAAATTTTCGCCGATTCGGGGATCGAAACCCTGCAGACTTTAGGAGTATGTAGAACAGCGTGTAAAGTTCTTCATCCTCATAGAAAAGGGAAGGATCCTCCGATCAGACGGGTGTTGTGTCTGGAACTGAACTGAATAACTGTTAATATTATATACATTAATAAATTAAAATAACCAATATTAACTAACTAACTTAAAAATAAACTTAAAAAATGGCGTCAAAAAACTCCTCCTCAACGCTGTCAACTGGTAATGTACCCAAAAGACTGGCGGCGTTGCCACGTTGTATGGCAACGCTAAGCCTTTGGCCAAGGTAAAAGCCAGCCCTTGGGTCACGGGAAGAGTCAACTAAACGTTTAGAAATGTCCTTGAAAAGGCTGTGAGCACTCGGACCCCACGGACCTAGAGTTTCAACCCCAAACGGCTCGAAAATATAGTTACCAATAAGTTTACTATATTTACGCCGCTTGAGGTTCTCTGCAGCCGCAGCCGCAGCCCCAGCACAGCACGATGAGCTAGGAAGATGGGATGGCGCAAGAGTATCGACACAAGTTGCATCCCACACTAAAGGCCTACCCATCTTCCATGGAAACAAAGACATGCCGTCCGGTCTCTTGCCATCGTCGCGTGCCAAGCCATTTGGTTCTAATAAAGCTAGAACGCCATACTGTTAATTGAATAAATATTTTAAAAAAAATGGACTTTCTGTAGGGGCTGACACGATCAGTTGATCAACATGTATGGTAAAACTAAAATAAAGTTATAAATTTCCGAAAGTCGTAGAACAAAAGTTTCATGGTCTGAGACACCTCACGAAAGGTCTTGCAATTATTATGTTACACCCAGCGGAGAGAGACTGTCCCACTAATATGAGTGAAAGAGACGATGCTTTACAAAGCCCAACTTTTCCTAAAGTAAATATGTTAAGGCACTTAACAAAAGATTAAAGTTAGAACAAAAGGGGCACTAAAAAGACTTAACACAAACAAGACTGGACATTGTCCGAGGATTTTTCGTTATTCACAATAGTCCTTCGAAGATTAAAAATGGATGGACTTCTTTTTTCTTCCAACATCTTATTGCATAGTTGCAGGCTGGAGTCTGCATTTGTACACGGTTGATGGCAATAGGGTCCCGCCTATTACATGGGACTGAAAAAAAAACTGGAAAAATGTAGGTTAAATTATGTTGTGTTTTGAGTTGTTTTCCTTTTACAGTATTTTAAAGCTGTATGTAATAAGTATCTTCTTAATTACAAAATCATGTAATCTAAATGGAATTTCATTCGTATACATATTTATTGTTTATTTATAATAAAAAAAACTGAAGAGCAACGTCACAAAAACATACAGTCACGAGCAATGATGCGTATACACGTTGTAACTTTTAAAAATGGGTCGCTTCTATAATTTTGAATGCAATTTTATGTTGCTACGAGTATAGTATTTTGAACCCTAAGCTATTATGAAATAAGTCTTATCTCAAAGTTATAATCGATATCCTGCGGGGAAATCGCTTTTGAATTTTGCTGGGTGTATACATATTAGTGCTTGTAAATGACGACACGGTTGGCGCAGTGGCTGAGCGATTGACTGCTGCGTTGCGTGTCGCGGGTTCGATCCCCGCACGGAACAAATATTTGTATGGCCTACAGATAGTTGTTCCGGGTCTGGCTGTTTGTGTATGTGAGTTTAAATGTTTGTAAACGCACCCACGATACAGGAGAAATTCCTAGTGTGGGGCAAGGTTTTTTTAAAAAAAAAAAAATGTACGTACATAGTCAGTATAATTTGTAATGTAATGGTAACATGGTACATTTATGAAAGACAAATCTTGCTCTATTATGAAGCAGTCAATACGTAAAGTATAATCTAAGTTTGGACTGTTTAAAATAATAAAACCCTTTAGTGCTGTTATATAAACTATCTTAAAATAAAGATCCAAGAACAACAATAATTAAAAACCTATTACTTTAACGCAGTGAATTTTATTTGATCTTAATGGCTGTTAAGAAACTTACATTTAATGAACAGCATTGTATTAAATTGGCTAAATAAGATCATATTATAACCTCAATATTTTAAAGAAATTATAAAACAAAAACTCATTTCAGAGAGTTGATAAAATCATAAATTATAATTTGTATTATCCAACTCCGTAGCAGCGTAGGCCGTCGCTACGAACCACGTAACCGCGACCGCGTAGCACGTAGCAGCTCTGCTAATGAATTAATATAAAGGTAGTCAACAGGTAACCAGAGTACCAGACATCATAAATTCCCCCTTTCCCCTCTCGCTCCCCCGCATGACGTGTAGGCACGTCTAGGTGAGACCATTTTAACGTGAGTAATATATTTTAACTTATATAAAGTATGAAATTTTATAGAAAACACGACTTGTATTGCCTCGATGGTGTAGTGAATGAATTTCTCAGTACTAGCCTTACTTTTTTTTTTTTCGGATTGGAAGTCATCAAATGACCCCCCCTTCCCCCGCTCTGGGCGTAGCGGAAGGGAGTGTCAGACTTGTACTGACTAAAACCCATCCATGTTCCTTCTTTGCCCTTTGTGTTCCAGGGCCGCGGTATCTCTTTCGAACAGTCCCGCAGCCCTGGCAGGCATCGGCCAATGCGGACCCCTACATGGTTGCTGACATCTCTTTGAGGCACGCGAGGAATACGAACGCGCCGTCAGTAGGAGCATTGGAGTCTGGATTAAGGGCAATACGCTTTTCTCCTTTTATATTGGTCTTAATAAAACATAATTGGCGAACTATGGGTGTACTATTAGGTACATCTCTGCTTACCCTTCTGGAATAACAGGAGTGATGTTATGTATTTTTACGTGACTTTATAACTACACTCCTACGTTTGAACGAATCGTTTGGCTGATTAATGTGTACAGTTTTTAATACCCAATTAGGCTATGACGTAGACTAGAAGTTTATTTAAACTTTCGACTCACTGGAGCTAATTTTAGTCTCTAATTTTGGCTTTCACGTAGGTTCTATTTGTTTAGAAGGCTTTTATCTGCCTACGTTTATTGGCATTAGTCTATTACATAACATCACGCCTTGTAATTCTGAAGGGCTAGGCAGAGGTGTACCTAATAGTACACCCACCTTTCGCCAGTTATGTTTAAGTCCCATGTAATAGGGGGCGAGCCTATTGCTATCAACCGGGCATAAATCCACACTCAGTGGCTGCTACTGAGATATTTCTGAAGGATAAACTCAATAACACTTTGCCCTACCTGGGAATCGAACCCAGAACCTCATGCTCAGCAGTTGCGCTTGCGACCACTAGACCAACGAGGCAGTTTTCTGTTTCGTTATCTATTAAGGTTTTTTAATATTTATCTTGAACACATAGTGTAGTATTACTTGAGTACACCTCTGCCTAATCCCTCGGGGATTAAGATACGTGATGTTATGTTATTACTAGAGCTATTTGTATAGGAGCTCGTTTGGGAAATACTGTTTCATTTACTATGCACACAGCCAAAGTGTGGAACCTTCTGCCAGTGTAAAATAACCAGGAGAATAGAGGAAAATGTCGTGAGGAAAGTGCTGAGAGGATGGCTATAATAGTAGAGGAAGACCTAAGAAAGGATGGATGGACTGTGTGAAGAATGATACGGCTAGAAAGGAGGTGACTTCTGAGATGACGAGTAATAGAGAAGTATGGAAGAAGAAGACATGCTGCGGAGACCTCAAATAACTTGGAGTAAGGGCAGGAGAATTATGACGATGATGAACCAGTTCAAAGCAAGGCTCAGGCTTCTCTGGGCACGCTCGTTTCATCGTATATCTCATCGAAAGATCGAGGTCAAGAGCTGGGTCTCCCGTAATAAAAAACCTTTTGCATATGCCATGCGGTGGCCCAATGGTAACGGCCGACTTACGTGTTGAAGGTTTAGTTCCAACCCAGGGAGGTCACAACTGCTGTTCAAACGGGGAAGGAAGACATCGTGAGGAAACGGGTATGTCCTAGAAGCAATGATATGTCATCCACAAACCCGCACTGGACCCACGTGGTGAATTACAGCTTACAGCCCACCTCCTCTCATAGAGAGATGGCCTTATCCCAGCAGTGGGAACACTATAGGCTGATTATACGTGTGCTGTGCCATGGGGCATGGAAACACCGCCACTGCGATGCCGATGAATGTGGAAAGACAACGGACTAGGTGGACAGACGATCTCATTAAAGAGGGCGAAAACAACTGGACAGCCATGACACAAAACCGTCAAATGGGAGGGATTTGGAAGAGACCCCAGCATTGGGTGACCAAAGGTTGAAGAAAAAGAAAAAGAAAGGCCCACTATCATCATCATCATCATCATCATTTCAGCCGAAAGACGTCCACTGCTGGACACAGGCCTTCCCAAGTGTCGCCACATTGACCGGTAGCGTGCGACTCGCATCTAGCGGATCCCTGCAACCTTCACCAAGTCATCGGTCCACCTAGTGGGAGGCCTTCCAACGCAACGTCTTCCGTTTCGCGGTCGCCCCTCCAGAACTTTTCGGCCCCATCGGCCATCCGTTCTGCGATCAATGTGCCAAAGGCCAACTATAAGCTCTTGTAATCAGATGTGCTGCCTGAACTTGTCATCAGGCATCGTAATAAAAAAAGCAAATACTTAAATCTTGACTGGTTTTATTCCTTCGTCTAAAGTTCTGCCATATTCTCGATGTTTCCTAAAGAAACAGTCTGGGTCAGTTGGTAACTTGAAAGTATTGATATTGTAGCTATTAATAGATAGCCAGGTCGTCGCGAATTATTTAGCGAGAAAATGTAGGTCGTCGGCAAAGAGACACGGAAACTTATTTATGAAACTGTTGGAATATTCTTGTTAATTTCTTTCTGTTTTCGTAATATTGTGTTTTGGACTACATCCTGATTAAATCTTCTGTACTTTGTCAGGCCATTTATAGCCGTTTATGCGTGATTGACTAACTAAAATGGTAACTTTCACATCTGTAGCAATAGGCAGGATGAAAAACAAAAATACCATATAACAAAAAAAAAATTACCAAATTCCTATGCATCACTAGATTTAAAAAGCTCGGATATATATTTGATAGGAAAAGTTCTTTAGTATGACGGGTAATATAATCTCTATTTAGACTAGAAACTAGAACTGATAGAAGACTAATAAACAGTAACAGTAACAGTTATCCGTGATCATGGTTCTTGCAACAGCGCCGAAATATCGGGAACTCAATAGGAACAGTAAACATGGTAAATATCCCGTTTCTAGTCTAAATAATAATGTTAGTGACCATGATAGTTTAAAATCTAATATAATCTCTTTTAGGGTTGGACAACATCTTACAGCACAGAAACGCATTTTGCCATTTTTCTCTGTTGCTTAGACCCGTCATTTGCTAGCTTGGGAAACAGAGCTTGTCGATGCTGGGTGCGTTATCACTCAAAATGACGGTTCTGAGCGCCTGAAAAGAATATGGCTCAACCCTTACTTGCAGGTGCATAAATTGCCACCCTATATACATTGTGTATATATACATCATGGTGGCAAAGACTACTGACATAGTTATTAACTAACAGACATAATAACAACATTCATGAGTTCTTGTTAATCATATCGATCTTCGCTATTGTTTTCGCAATTATCGCTCACTAAACGAGGATCATGCATGATAATATTACATAACTACCGATCATTAAATACTGTGGTTAATGGATGGTTAAGGGCGGATATTGTGATGCCAATCGATTGGTTATACACAAATTGCTTCACGTTTATTCTAGCTTCTTGCTTCGTCTGTTCATTTGTGTGTGTTATTTTTTTCCACAAAAATAATTTTGTAAAAATCAACATCATGCCATCTGGCCTTTTACCAACTATGTTTTGATCGGCTTCCAGTCTAACCGGATGCAGCTGAATACCAGTATTTTATTTGGAGCGACTACCTATCAGACCTTCACAACTCGGTTAGTACTGGATAATACGAAGTCCTAGGTAAGACTGTTGTCAGACTTTCGGGCCACTGAGTATCTATAACGACGGTCAAAGATCTAGAAATGTCAGTCGGGACCACCGGCTTAACGTGCTTTCCGGGGCGCGGAAATAATTATCAAGAAATAACATCCTATAAATCCTTTTATCATCTACCGTATCTTGTTTGTCTAGCTACGTACTTGTCGAACATGAAGTATTGGGTTCGATTCTCAGATCAAGCAAAATGTTATTGAGGTTTTCAGTCAGGGATTCTCATAAGAAGCCTGAGGGCCTAGAAAGGGGGCTGTCGCATTCGAAGCAACTCGCATTTGTTCAACAACTTAACGTCGTCGACGTACGTCTGCACTTCAAGTTGCCTGAAACTGTCAAATTTTCCCAATCAACCTTGAACCTAATGCTTTAGCCATAAAGTTGAAAATCTATTAAAGAAATTTGACAGATTGTAGTAGCTTGATGTGCTGGCGTCTGTACAATACAATATTGGGTTATCCATCATCGTTACCGCGGGTAGAATACATCTCTATTTCTGATCAACCGATAATTCTATTTCAAGCAAAAACAGACTCGGCTTTTCGATTCTATCTACATATTTCTGAACGTAAACAAAAAGTTTATCTTTGAAAAATCAACATTAAAATCGAATTGCCCACATAAAATAACTGAAGTCCTTAAATTCATTGAATAGCCTGAATATAGAGGACCGATCGATCAGCGCTGACGTCATCGGTTCAGTACATACCCGGTTATAGACAACGAATATAAATGTGGTGCCTGGACGGAATTCATTTACAGTCTATGGAAACAGGTATTAGCAGCCCTGAGTGTGTGTGTGTGACAACACATAAATAACAGATCATCTCGCGTAAAATCGACGTGGATTAGACAGAGAAGTACCTATACCCTATTCCCGTGTATTATGGATTTGAGCCTATTGCTATCAACCGGGCATAAATACTGATTTCGAGCTGCTACTGAGGAATTTATGATTTACAATAAGGCTTTCCCCAACCTGAAAATCGAACCTATGACCTCATGCTCATCAGTGCCTTGCGACCACTACAGCAACGTGGTTTTTTGATTCCATGGATGTATTAAACAATAGAATCTAGTGTTGCCTGTTCCATTGATAATGCATAAAAAGCTCGATGAGTTTCTTCTGAGAGCTAGTCGACATCAATCTAAAGTGTGTCAGCCGCACTTAGCAACGCAAGCAAGACTGTTGCTGATCCTGAAAAATAATCATATTCCTTGCTTGCCTAACCTAATCCGATACCTCACAATCACAAGAACCACACTAATAGTTAACTTTGAACGTGGCTCTGCGCAATCCCATGATACAGCGTTTTTTTTTTATATTAACCTATTCTGTCCCACTGCTGGGCAAAGGCCTCCCCATTCCTATTCAACTCTCCCGGTGTTTTGCCTTCTCTGGCCAATCAGTCAGGAACGAGTCCAAATCGTCACGCCAACATATTTTTGGCCTGCCTCGGTGACGACGACAGTCTTCAGGCACCCACTGTGTGACGATTCCATCTGTCTTGACCCATCCTGGAAATGTGACCCGCCCAGTCCCATTTGAACCTAATAGAATTATCGCCTAACGTTATAACAAACTTATCATCCAAACTATCGCGACCGTGTCGAACCAATCAAAGGACAGACCACTATAAAACAGTTGACAGGATCCAATAAGTGGATACTAAAGACAGATAAGTAGATGGCTCACTGAATTTTATTGACGTCACACTAGTGTCACTACCACGACCAATGAGATTAACCTCTCGAAGCTTCGACTACTAAGTACTACCATAGATTAAGAAAATAAGATAGAGGCGAAACTTATGTAGGTACTGTGCTTTCACATTTGAGGATATTTCATTATTGGATATCTTCCGTGATTGTACAACACGAACAATCACGGAAGATATCCCGTAAGTGACAGTATAACTTTCGTTTCAATAAGTTTTGGAGTCAGACTTTTTAGGCCGCCAATGGGCCTCTGACTTGGCTTTACATGCATAGTTTAGTTGTAAACTGTGAAAGCTTAAAACAGTGTTTATTTAAACAATTTACACTTCGAAGACCGTTTCCTACGCCCCAAAGAATGTGTTAGAAGATAATGCTTCGCTTCTATGTTCTTATTCTATGTCCGCTGAGTACTAGTGATTCTATTTAAATTTTATCTCCATGTTACAGCTCCGGACATTTTATCGACTTTTTATAGAAGTGTCAGCGGGTCTTCGCTATTTTTGCTGTAGATCCTGCATTTTTATTATAGAATATTGTAATTTTTTCTCATCTATGTTGTATAAGGACATTTTACATTTATGTACAACTAGCAGTTGCCCGCGACTTCGTTCGCGTGGAAATTTTTATGTGTAGGAATGTGTGAAAAAAGAATTGCCTATGTCCTTCTTCAGGATATAATCTATCCCCATGCCAAATTTAATTACGATCCGATCAGCCGTTATGTCGCGATAAGGTAACAAACAAACAAAGTTACTTTCGCATTAATAAACTAGTAGTACGGATAATAGTACGGATACATCAATTTTCAGCACCACTATTCTTCTAAATGGTCTTACATTTTAGGTATTTTGGTTGACGTAAATCATAAAATTCGTAAGGACTTAAATAAATCACTGGTATTGCGTAACATCTAAAAATATCAACAATATTATTAATCCGTACACTAAACGAAAATAGAACTCTATTAAATGTTATAATATTTAATATTAATAGACTGAAATTGCCTTAGAGCAGGCTGTACGAAATAAATAAATAATTCAAAGGTAAGGTTATTATTGTAGTTCTGACCGAAACTGGCCGCGAGGTATTTGGGCGCACGCACACATAGATGTGTACAGAGCTTCCAGGAAAAGTATGCGCTTCGGCAATTATTCGTGTGTACCAGCACTATATTATTGAGATCTAATGAAGACCTTTTACATTATAAGTTTTTAAACTATCATGGTCACTAACATTATCATTAACAGTAGAAACGGGATATTGACCATGTTACCTACATGTTGTTGTTTGTTATGTTGTTATTTACCTTTTACATTACTTGCCTGTATTGCAATAGGTGGTTCGCACCGGTTAAAAAATCATAGACAAACAACTCTATGGATTGCCAAAAAAACTTTTAAGTGACGGATGACGTGATGCGACCGGAGTAGGTAAAACGACAGAGAGAAAGAACCTCATACATACTTTCACTACCACAATTTTATTCAGAAACACGAAGTTTACCGAAGCGCACACTTTTTCTGATGTAACGTAAAAAAACAAATACCTGTCACGAATGCACTCGCATCGTACGTGAAGCATGTCTATGTGTGCGTGCGTTTTCAATTATATGAAACCGACCCTCTGTGTCTATTTACTCTGTGTACCTGTAGTTATTTTCGTACACAATCTTAGTTCAATTACACCGGGCTTTAGGCGACACCTTTGTTTTAATTGGCAGTGTAATTGCTCACGTCTACTCTGGACACGAAGTTAATTTAGGCCGGTCTGGTTTTGGTCGAAAATTTGAAATATTATTTATGAAAAATGTAAACTGAGGTAATTAGTTTAGTAAGTGTGATGTATCAAGGTGTCTGGAGCTAATTAACTTGAATAAGTTCATTACTTTTTAAAGAGAATTTTGCTTAATGCTTATGTTCAGAAAACTTAAGTTTAATGTGATTCCTTATTCAATTTTAAGTGGCACCTAACCATACATAAATAGTTGACAGACGACAAAAAATATAATAGACAAAATGTAAGTTCTTAATAAAACCGCTCTATTGGATCTTCAAGTCTCGGCTAAGCGCCAAGAATTGTCAACAGTGTAATTTAGATGGCGCTTAGTATTAGTGAAAATGATCATTAGTCTGACCATTAGGAAATCACTTCATATGAAGTGTAGTACAACATTTCCCTCGAGCTCGTATTTATAGAATGAAACACTCAAACAAATGTACTGAGAAATGCGTAGTTTCACTTATTCCCAAGGAACAACGTTTTCTTTAGTTGTGCGTTAAATCTTATAATGCCTTTCCGAATGGTTTTTCTCAAGGGGGTGAGCGCTGTCAGATGGAACACACACTGGATTCTAAAGTACGAAAGTTAGTTCTATTAGGGATTTTGTGGGAAAAAACATTTATCATTTTTATCTTGTAAAGACTGTGAATATTATTTGGATACCAATAGACAAAAAAACATCAGTTATCAGACCACCAATTATACTTCTGCCTAACTTTTTGGGAATTCAGGCGTGAAGTTACGTTATGTTAAAACTAATCGAGATAATCGTTTATTTTTTTGTTCTAATACCTATTAATACTAAATTTATTATGTAAATTATATACAGACTACAAATAGAACTAAAGTAATGATAAAAGTAAGATTAAAAGTAAGCAAACATAAACATCTAAACAACGACGACAACAGGACACTTAGGCGTCAAAGTATTCCTCCGCATCGCTGTCATCTGGAAACGTGCCCAGAAGACTGGCAGCATTGCCACGCTGAATGGCAATGCTAATTCTTTGGCCAAAGAAAGAGCCAGCCCTCAGCCCCCGTAACATGACCACCGTAGACAAGGATTTCTTTGACGGAAGAATCGACAAAATGACAGATTGTGTCGACACAATGACAGATTTCTTTGCACTATCTGTCATTTTGACCAGTCGGCGAGAGATTTATCGAGATTGACTTCCACAATTTAATTACTAGGTAACACACAAAACAATACAGGGTGGCTATCGTATCCAGTCAAATCAAACAACTTTCCAAAAGTAACCCACGAAAAAACAATTGCTTTTCATACGTGCATCGAAATAGTCTGTCTACTGTTGTAAATTTGTTTTTTTTTCTGTCGCCTTGTATATTATGACTGTATTTGGCACTTATAAT
The DNA here is from genome assembly GCA_905163415.1 of Noctua fimbriata. Taxonomy (NCBI): domain Eukaryota; kingdom Metazoa; phylum Arthropoda; class Insecta; order Lepidoptera; family Noctuidae; genus Noctua; species Noctua fimbriata. Next base: position 2,364,533 of record LR990937.1, read on the forward strand.
CCCACTCAAGGGTCACAATAAATAATGAAAGCACTAGAGAAACAAACCGCCAGAATTACTGTAGTTCTACGTACTTATAAGTGTGGCCCTCACCTGTTAGTATAAGTACTTAGTACACGTTACATGATAAACAAAAGCATAGAGAAGGTTCACTCTACACAGTGGATGAAACCAATGTCATCACCAAAGGATAGTATTTAAAGAAGTCAGGAAATTTTTGGGGTAGTCAGACCTCTTATTATTATTTTTTTACTTTATTGGCTTGCACGCAATGTTATACCTATACTTGTCTTGTTTAACTCATACTGACACCAGAAAGAAAAACAAAAAATAAATAAAGCTGCACAAGGATTTTTTCAATACATTTTACCACACGGCGTATTTTTTCGGTGCAGATGGCGCTTTAAACGAAATTCAGTCGCATCCAGTAAAGCTTAGAGCAGAGGTGCAGAAATTCAGTGGCGCCGTAAACGTGCGTAAAATGCGCTTCGTTGGCGCGTATAAAATACGCCCGCCCCTACAAAACAATTCTTCAATTGTTTAGCAACAGCGGCTTTCTGTCAATGATATTCGAGCGCCAGAAGATACTTGTAACCTTATACAGTATGACCACTTTAAGTGTGCAGTCCAAGGTGGCGCTGCTTGTCAAAAAAATATGCACCAAAATGTCAAACATGGAGCCTTGTAGTGAGGAAAATGTTGAGTGTGAATGTAGATGGCTATAAGAGTAGAGGAAGACCAAAGAAACCATGGATGGACTGTGTGAAGGATGATACGGCTAGAGAGGAGGTGTCTGATGAGATGACGAGTAATAGAGAAGTATGGAAGAAGAAGACATGCTGCGCCGACCACAAATGAATTGGGACAAGGGCAGGAGAATGATGATGTCAAACATGGTACATTTTATTTAGTTCTGTGTTTACCCGCCTGCACAAATAAGTTTGTTGAAGTGTACTTACTGCAGATTCATAAACATTTAATGAATTGCCCAGCAGCTCACATTCAGTTCTCACATTCATATGGTCGTATATACTAGCAAGACTTTTTTGTCAGCCCTCAGTGCACCACTTCCGAGCCTTCTACATTTTCCTATTTCTTACAACATCGGCACAATGGGAACATCGCGTCGTGATGTATTGAATAAAATGGTACAGGGGTAAACCCCAGGGATTTGTGTTAAGCCTCAGTGCTCAGGTGTCCTGACAACAGCCTCGCAACTTGAAAGGAAAAGTAGTACCTAGTTATATAATTGAAAAAGAACAGATTGTAGGGTTGGACTGAGTGTAGTTAGACTGGATATGGACAAAGGTTAGCAACGGGAAGGAGTTTATAATATGAATTTTATCAAGAATATGATATAAAAAAAAACTGAGATCCGTTTGCATCGATCTGGCGTAATCTTCATACGACGACGAAAACATAACGATGGGAAGTTTCAAGCGCAGGCGACACCGTCAGCTAGCGAGCGGGCTGGGCGAGCCTCTTTTCATACTTCGGTTCGGCTCTTTCGGTAGTTCGCGGTGTGAACCAAATTATGAAAACAGGTGAAACGATGCCTCGCCCGGCTCGCTCGCGCGCTCGCTAGCTGGCGGTGTGGCCTGCGCTTCCAACTCCTTTACGCACATTTAGTGATCATGATGCAAGGCAACCGGATCTAAAGAAGCAATTCTTATCCTGCAGGGCTTTGTTTCCGTCTGACCTGAGCTGTGATGGCTTTACACTTAGTACCTGGGCCACCGTGAGAGAAAAAATAGAGAAAACGAATTTTCCCAGATATGACTTGGTCTAGACCGATTTTTACCCGCGTAAACCCCACTAATGCAACTTTCATCGAAATTGTTGGAACCGTTTTGCCGAGAACGTGATTACAAATTTATAAACAAATATAGCTCATTTAATAGTATAGGAATTAGGATAGAATGTAAGCAGTAGCACGTCTTTCTTTATTAGTGTAAATTAAAACCAGTAAACAAAATCGAAACCTTGATTAAAACCACCTACTTCCAAACATTTCAACCGTTGGTGGAGCTAATGGGCGCTTATAATAGAACTCATCAAGTATTCACGAATCACGATACAAAGTGATTCTGTTCATTATTAAATTAGTGAGCGAGTGATATCGAATATCACCGTTACATTGAAGTGGTGGGCTTATTGGGAAATAGGTAGCAAATGCCACGCAATACGTCATTACATTTATAGACGGAAATAGTCGTGTGATTAAATTATAGAGCAGGATCCCAGGGCCGCCCGACATTACTTGTTGTCTGATTACCAAAATTTGTGGCATCTAGTCGTGTTGGTAACTTAATGGACTGTGAACGTATGCATACCTGATAACTTATGTCAAAGGCTAATTTTTAAATATGAGGTGCTAAAATTGCGTAAAAATATTTTTTTTTTTTATAGCCTGAGTGCTGATTTTATTTATTTATTTGGTACACCAACAGCAGTACATACTAACAATTAATACGAAACAATAAAAATAATATAAAAGTGTTGGTATGTATGCCTATTACAGGTATACGCAGAATACGCAGCATTCACCATAGTGACAACAACATCATCATTTTGAGAGAATATTTAAAAAAAAAATCTACACTGCCTGACACCCCGAATGCGGGTGGCCCACTCCTCGTCGCATAGAATAGGTTTGAGCCCCAGTAGTGGGAACATCTAAGTGAGAAGATACTAAGCTGATTATGCTAAAATTCATTTGTAATGCTGTGATCTGGTTTGAACAATATGGCTCTTCCTCTTTCTAGACATGTTATGTATTTGTTTGGTGATACCGCAGTGATAAAGGCATTCTCTACCAGTTAACTTTTGATTTAAATAGGATAGGTACAAACATTAGTATGAATAACCATTATCTTTCAAATTATAGTCTGTCAATCGTTTCTTTGATATTCTCCTACTCCTGTAGTCCTTGTTCATACTAAAAACTAACCTCACGACGTTTTTCTCCTCTTGTTTGACAATCAATTTCCAAGTAACATTTATTCAATGCCACATTCAGACGTCTTTCGCTTTCTTGCCATCCAATAACAGAAAAAAACCTTTGCCGAGAAAAACTTGGTCGTTGTTAAATGTCACGTTTGCAACGTGATCGGTGCTGAAAGTATAAATAAAAACGTTAATTATAAACCCATTGTTAGAACTTCATTATTCTTGGTAATGAAGAAAACTTTCCTCGATTATTTCTTCGTAGTTTCTCTATATAAAATTGTTTGCGTGGTTATGCGCGTAGTTCTATGAAACCATTACAAAATTTTCTCCTATTGTTAGAAAACTAAGTTGTTATTGAATGGAATACAATAAAATTTTCAATTTTAAGTACCGAAGGATGGAACAATGACAAAATTCTTCGAAATACCTAATCATGATAGAATTTTAACAACCCATATTGTTTATTGAAAATTGGGCAGCTCGTGGCTAAATAATAAAAGCCACTCGGGTCGATCTTCACGTTAAGCCGCGCTTGCCTAGGTTGGTCCGTGGATGGGTGTCCGCCCATTACATACCGAGTTTCCTCAGTGCCTCGGAAAGCACGTTAAGCTGTTGGTCCCGACTGTCAATTGTAGATCTTTGACAGTCGTTACAAGTAGTCCGTGGCCTGAAACTATGACAATAAGTCTTAGCAAGGTATATCGTTTTACCCAGTACTAAATGGGTTGTGGAGGTCAGATAGGCAGTCGCTCCATGTAAAATACTAGTATTTAGCTGCATCCGGTTCGACCCCAACATAATTGGGAATATGCTAAACAGATGATGATTGTTTATTGAACATTCTGGAATAATATTACTCTAGATTTACACCCATACACGTACAAGTTACGATGATTGAATTCAACAAAGACTTGTCTACGATGGGTTATCAGGTGGTTAACCGTTTTACAAAAACCATGTTCTGACCAACCAGAATAAAGACGTTATGAATTGACTCTTAGATTAGCCAATCAACAATCATGTTTGCAATGCAGTCTGGACACTGGACTTGTTATTACGCAACAAAAGAATTTTTATCTATCTTGCGATGCAAAGACTTCGTCGTCTTCTTCTTCTTCTTCGTCTTTTCAACTCGGTTTAGGAATAAACTATGAGAGAAGACACACCAGAATACATTTCATGCGTTCTAAAAAACTGTCGTAACAAAAAAATATTAGGTTTTTAGATAATACTCCACTCAACTTCAATTTCCTTGCTCTATAATTGAAAAAGCCGCCATAAGTGTATTGTGAAAATAAGTCACCAAAAGGCTCAATCGAATTTTTTTTTTCGGAAAGCATACCTACGTAAGCACACAAAACTGCTTTAACAGTTTTTTGGGGACGTGCGACATATTACAATGCTTGAAACGGTAAACAAAAGAGGTTCACGAATCAGAATTAATCAGTGTGTATAAAATATAAATGGTATGTAACCACGTTATGCGGACAGATAATTATAAAAGCTTTTAACTCAATGCTGAAAATATAAAATCGAAGTGCATTAAATATAGATGCATCGCTAATGCGATTAAAGTAGGCACTTATGGCGCTATAAATACATTCCATATTGTGTTTTCCTGAACATTGAAAACCGGGATTCGATCGATGCAGCCGAAAATAGTAACTACATAAAGGTTAAAAGCTCATGTTATTTATAGGAAAAGCTTATTTGAGTTATTAATAACATATCCCACAAATGCGTGGGTGGATGTTCATAAGAGTTATCGGAAATTGTCATGATATTTATTTTACTGAGAAAACTGCTACAAATAGAATTAATCCAACCTTTCCCAGAACCTAGATTCATGGTGATTATTACAAGCTTTTATTTAACTTGCAATTTTTGTATGTTTAGGTAAAATCTTACAACTTAATTTTAAAACAATTATCTTCAACCGATTGAGCTGAAATTCTGCATACATATTTAGTTTGGATGCATAGTTAGCTAAGTGACATCATTCTAAATCCATCGATCCGGACTAGTTATTTTTTTTGCACCCCCAGAAGAATATGAAAAAAAATGACGTCACACTTACATCTATTTAAAAGCTTGTTTTTTTTACTATTAGCTTGTTTTACTATTGTTTCTGCTTCGCGAACAATTTCAATGCATCCCTTTTTTCACCAATTCACCAGACAAAGGCTCAAATTCCGTTTTAACAGATGAACGAAAATACACTGGGAGCGATACACTGTTTCTATTAAACTTATAAATTACAATGTAACACAATAACATGGGGCACAATAAATCGGGTACAGTTCTGGGACGTCTCAACTCCGCTGCGATCAGACATTTAATGTCGTCTTTGCCGCGAGTTATAACCGTCACGACTCTATAGAAGACGCTGTGGTGTGGGTAGACTTGTAAGTAGGTCGCATGATGTCACCACTGACGCGCTTGCGACTCATTTTATGTCCATACTAACGACCGGAACCGACAAACATATCTTTGACCAGGAAAACAAACTGTCTAGAAGACTTAATACATTTATTAATCAGAATATAATGTTCCTCCTGCTGGGACACAGGCCTCGAATCAGAGGGAGTGGAATTTAATCCATCATGGGGGCACAATGTGGATTGATATGACTCACATGTCTTTGAATTTTCGGTGCTAGGATACGCTTATTTCCTTTGAATTCCTCCACTATTTCAGCGCCATTTAAAAATATTACAAAATGAGGACAGTCTTCAAAACTAACCTTTCAAAATGTTACAATTTCCTTTTAAAACAAGAAGACAGCTTCCATATCTACAAATTGCAGTCGACCTGACCCCACCGCCTGGTTCACTAAAAGGTTACACTGCTATTCTTAGCGCTGGTCTGACGTAAGCACTGTTAAATTTGTTACTATTTCAGTGTTTCAGCGCTGAAATTCAGGCCAAAATGTAGGACAGACTCAGGTGGTACTTTATTTTTGATTTAAAATGTGTCTGGGTTGAGTTTAAAATAAGAAGGGTTTTTTGAAGGGTTGATAAGGTACCTTTTATTCTTTGTCAGTACAAATAAAGTTGAAAATCGGTAAATCGATGCATTTCTGTTTTAACAGGCTTAGTTTGTACGTACGCGTTATCATTAGGGCCGTTCCACACCACATTTTTTTTATGAGCTGACGATACGCGTTTTTGATTAGCGCGTCCTCTGCGCGTAATCAACACGTTTTGGCAGATTTTACACGTTTGTATCGATACAAACGCAAATTTAACGTGCGTTTGTATCTATTCAAACGCACGCTTACAGAGCGTTTCAATCGTAAGCAGAGTTGTCTCGAGCGACGCTATCGTAATACTGGGGTTCCAAATGACGGGGGCTTTCTGTGCGATACATCACTACAAACGCGCGTTTGTAGCGATGTATCAGCGCGTCTATAGCGATACAAACGCAAGGAGCGTGTGCAAAGGTAACAACGTGGCTTATTGACTTCAGCCTTGCGTTTGACGCGCGTCGTCAGCGCCTAAAAAAAACGTGGTGTTCAAAGGCCCTTATCATCAGTGTAACCATTTCCCGGGATTGGCTTCTAGTCTATCCGGATGTACAAACACAGCAAGAACACCATGACATCCACCCACAACCTTATTACTGGTCAGACTTTCGAGTTTCTGACAAAACAGAAAAATCCCTATGACAAATACTTTAACCTAATGGTACACCAGTCCCATGTATTAGGGGGCGAGCCTATTACCATCAACCGGGCACAAATCCAGACTCCGTGGATCGAGCGTTCGATTCCCGGGTCGATCCACCTCATGGCTCAGCAGTCGCGCTTGCGACCAGATATGTGAAGTGAAAATTATAAAACAATTTAATAAACCCGTGATGTGTGAATGAAACAGAGAGAAACATATTCCGCCGGGAAATCTAAATAAACTTTACTCCGCTTTGCCAGTATTTGTGATTCGCATTTCAAATCGCTGGATCAGTGCCCGGTTTGATAATTCAAATATTGAACTGAAAAGATAGACAAATATTGTTTTTGTTTTATTAACTGAATTCAAAAAAAGAAGAGGTTCTATGTTCGTTTGTATGTTTTTTTTTTGTTTAATATGTAATTGGTCATCACACTCATCCTCCCTTGTACCTACGCAGCATTTCTTCTAATTCCTGAATGAATACTTTTCATCGATTAATCAAATTATAAGTAACAGAAAATAACCAATATTCTCCAACTGCACGTTTCAAAGCTCAACAACATTTTTGGAACAACCTAAAATAAAAGAAAACTACGCTATCGAAGCATAGGCACACACTAACAAGCCTTTTCAAACCAAACCTCTACAATTTGCACAACATAAACAATCATTCAAGCTCGCTAGCATTCTGACGTATGTCAGTTCATATTTCAAAGGTCGCACCTGTCGCACAGATGCATCGCTGTCAAAAGCACAGTGATCTTTATCTCATTGGTATAAGGTTGTTACTTGGTTGCAGCCAATAACAAGTCTGTCAAAATCATAGTCAACTTCATTACTCTTGTAATAAGGTTCCGTTTGAGTTGTTGATGTACAACGAGACATAACTGTGAATGGACTGTACGTCGGTTACACGTGTCACTGTTTTCAGTAAACAGCTCGGGGTCCGTTTGTGGGTGTCCTTTATCGAATTTTATACGGATTTCCGATAAGTGAATTTATGTATACTGGGATTAACTATGAAGGAGGAAAATACCGTCTGTAACTTTTGGGTAGATACTATAATAAGTAGGGAAATACCAAAGAAACTATGGATGGACTGTGTCAATTACGATATGGTAAGAAAGTTGGTGAGATGCATAGTAATAGAGAAAGAAGTATGGAAAAATGCTACGCTGACCCCAATTTGACAAAAGTCTGTTTTTCATGCGCAATTGCCAAGTCTATAATAATATAATTATGAGAAAATGTGCCAATTTACTTTTGCAAAAACATAATCTTCATTTAAAGTTGTATAAATCAGAACTGGCCACCCTTACAAGGGACTCACTGGTGAATCGAGGAGACCTTTGTTACTCTGAAACATACATTTATTTTCAAAATTACAAAGATCTGTTAATGTAATACAATAAACTCCCATCAAATCTAATAATCCGCTGCTCCATATAAATCCATATTACACAGAACAAGTGCAAACAGGATGTGCAGAGCGGCCGCTGTCGGGTGTTATTACCCGCTCCGGATAAACCGGGTCGGGTGGCGAGCTATCTGACCCGGTTGCGTATTGAGAAACCATTGTAGGACCGGGATAATCTGTAACAGGCAATGGTTATAACAATATTATAACCAGTAACCGGTAAATAAAAATATTATATTTCTTTCGTGCACCCATACTGTAGTGAAATATAATACAAATAACTATGAAAATAATACTTAATACTTTGACGCCTGAGTGTCCTATTGTCGTCGTTGTTTAGATGTTTATATTTTCTTACTTTTAGTCTTATTTTTATCATTACTTTAGTTCTTTTTAGTCTGTAAATATATGTGTATATAAAGTTATACAAATAACTATTTAAAACAAATTTTAATATGAATGATAAAAAACTTACTATACATGTAACCAAAAACAAAAAGAAACTTGAAACATCTTACACACGTCGCATTCCACGTAAAATTATGATTGCGTTGGTTTTTTTGTTATTTTGAAATAGCTCTTTGACACATATGTACTAACACAAATAAGGATGTTTGCTTTGTAAATCAAATCAAATCAAATCATTTATTTGCATGAATATGGGTAGGTACATCAGGTACATGAGGTGATACATAATTATAATAGAGGTTCTTTAGGCCATATCCTACCTTAACAGGAGTACAAATATCTATTACAATAAAAAAAATAAACAATAATAAATCCTACATTAATCGTTACATAGACACAACAAATACAGCACATATTATTATTAGGGTAATTATGACATTCATTAATTATAAAATTTGATTACTTTATTACATATCTTAAAATTTTAATTACATTTATCATTTAAATAATCATTCACGTTATAATAAGCTTTATTGATCAAGTAAGTCTTTAATCTATTCTTAAATGATATCAAATTATTTTCATCCTTTATATTATTAGGTAATTTATTATATATTTTAGGTCCCATACAAAATGCACTCTTGTCAAAAATAACCGTTCTATGGCGTATTGGACGAAGTGTACTGGTAATGGATGGTCTGAAATTAAGTTAATATTGCTGCTGCTCACCCCGTCTCTGAGTCCAACAATGGTTCCTAAATACGCGACCCTGTTGAGTTGACGACATTGCATTACGTATAGCCGGGTTTGTGGTGGAACGTCATTTGATTGTAAACGACACTTGATTGCATCGATAGGATTGGAATTTGATGGTTTTGAAAGTAATAGGGATCTCGCTGACTGGGCTGCGGTGGTGGTTTGTTTTCAAATTTAAGGTTAAAAAATTTATGTATTTCGGTTTTTTTAACTGGGAATCAGTATAGTATAGTTAGTTTTTAATAGTGTAACCCGCAAAAGTATAATGAAAGTCACAGGATTCGCTTTTATCAAACCTATTTCTTTCTTTCTTTCAATGTTCCATGGAGTTTCTTGCCAGTTCTTTTCCATAGAGTTTTCTAACAGTCAACGAGTTTTAAGTTTTTGACCAACTGACCTTCTTTGACAATTAAAAAGTGCCTGTAAATGCTTTAATTAAATGAATGCTTTGGAGTTTAAGTTTACTTTTATTTTCCCTTGCCAGCGCCGGCGTACCAGCGGTTTTAGAACCAAACGGCTTCGTGACGATGGCAATAGACCAGACGGCATGACGTTAGTGCCTTGGAAGTTGGGTAGGCCTTTGGTGTGGGACGCAACCTGTGTCGACACCCTTGCGCCATCTCACCTTGCAAGCACGGTGGGCTGTGTAGGCGCTGCTGCTGCGGCTGCTGAGATCCTCAAGCGGCGCAAATACTGTAACCTTATTGGTAACTACAGTTTTGAGCCGTTTGGGGTCGATTTTGTGCGGACAACTAGGTAACAGAACAAGTCTGTAACTTTTTGATTTTTCATGATACAGTTTTGAAATTTTGTACATAGATTCTTTACATAAAAATAGTAGTCACGTGTATCAGGTTTCGCATATACTAAAAATAATGTTGTATAATGTACTATTTTTAAAACTTAAAATTAAATTACTAGAAAATAAAAAAAGAATACTATTCATAATTATATTCGATGTAATTACCTAAGTTTTTATTAATTTTTAAGTGAGATGATCTCTAATTTAGAATTTACTGTCATAATTCCAGAATTACAAAAAAATTCACCAACTTTTTTTCTTTATTATTCTTAGTCGCTGCGCATACTTTCTGAAACAAGAGAACTGCCACTCAAATTACAATAATTCTATTGTTTAAAAAAAAACAAAAAATACAGCTATATTTTATGACACTGTATTAAAATAAATTGGAGGTACTTGAACTCTTTTCTCAGAAGAACACTTTGACCCCTAACTTAAGTAATTTGTTAACTTAGTTTACTCGACGTCCACAATTTATACCAGTCCTGAGACCCTAGCATGAGCGTGCGACGCGACGTAACTTAAATTCCGATTTTTTTTTAATCGAAAATGCAATTATCCTATCGCATTTCGGTTGTTTTTTTTTTTGTGAAAAAAACAATTTATCATTAGCTGCTCATAATATCTATTAAGTTTTCAAACTAATTTCTCAGTACCGGTTCCGAAATCTGGGTTGTGCCCGGTTGATAACACAAGGCTCACCCGCCTCAGCCCTTTATTACATGCGACTTAAACATTGGAAACAACTGTTGGAATTTGGATACACCTTTGCCTTCGGGGATTACTAGGTCATGTTTTAAAACCAAATAAATAATAAATGCAAAACAAGTGTTTTAATGCCTTTGAATTCACATTACGTTTACGTCGCGCGTTCGTGTTAGGCCCACAGAAATTCATTCACAAATATAACCGTGGAAAACGTTAAATACTGTAATTATTTAAATGAATGTGAACACGCGAAAATGTCGTTGAAACTCGATAAACATGCAAATGTAACGTTTTAATAATTAATAAGAATGCTATATCCAGACACTTTGTTCGCTTTAACCTGCTGACTGCGCTGTGTGTGGTTGAATTGGTAAATTCTGAATGTTATGTGAGACAACCCTTGGTTTTCCACCGGTTTTCTAAATATTTATTCTCGTAATGATCCGAATCAAATAATGGTCATTTCAACGTTACCGATACCTTAACGATACCTGAACGATATCTTATGCTACAGATGTCTATATATAAGGTCTAACTATTCATACACGAAATATTTTAAGAGTAACTTCTATAAGTCGTAAAGTAGCCATAGCAACGAAAAAAAAAAATATTTGAGTGTTTTTTTTTTACGAAATTTTTATAATTCTAAAAATATTTGAGACTTTTTGCATTAAATCTTTACTCCCATATTCTAACAATGACACTAGCTAAATACGACGTAGTAAACTAGCGTAATGGATGTTCAAAAATAAGGAGCTAGTATTTATTTTGTGGGTCAAGTAATTATAAATTATTTATTTTTATAAAAATATAATCAGATAATAAAAAAACCCCTTGAAATGGCTTCGTTATAGCCGTTAGATGATTCCCTGAAAATATTTCGTGTATGAATAGTTAGACCTTATATATACAACATTAGTTTTAGTATATGCGAAACCTGATACACGTGTCTAGTATTTTTATGTAAAGAACCTATGTACAAAATTTCTAAACTGTATCATGAAAAATCACAAAATTATAAGCTTGTTCTGTTACCTAGTTGTCCGCACAAAAACGCAGTCTCCACGCAGCGCGCGCCTCCAGATTCGTCTTGAGCTCAATGATAATAATAATTAATAATAATTATAACCATGTGCATATATTAGGAACATTATGATATCAGAATTATTCACATTTAATAGTTAGTGTAAAAGTAAAAGTAAGTTGACGGCACGGTTGGCGCAGTGGGTGAGTGATTAGCTGCTGCGCTGAGTGTCGTGGGTTCGATCCCCGCACGGAACAAATATTTGTCTAACCTACAGATAGTTGTCCCGGGTCTGGCTGTTTGTGTTTGTGAGTTTAAATGTTTAAACGCACCCACGATACAGGAACAATCCTAGTATGGGACAACGTTTCTAAAAAAAAAAGTTCAATATCACAGAAACGAATGTCGAAAACCAATGCAACCCCAAACCGGACTACTAACTAAAGCGATTGTCGCACGAATAAGACCGTGACCGTCGCGTTAATTTTGTTGGGTCACCCGACAGAGAGCAGATTTCTGTTTTCCAAAGGAAAAATGAAAACGACAGCCGTGTGTTCACTTTGGTTAGGAGTTAGGACCTGGCCTTACCTCACTCACAAAAACAACCAAGTAAATAAAACGTTTTACACAAACTCAAACAAAAATCTCAACATAAACCACATTATAATATTTAACGCAAAAAACCGAGTCATCCCTTGGAGATTTTCGTCCGTTTTAAAAGCCCTTAAACAAATTAAAATCGATTTTTTCCCACAGTTGACGCTCAGGTATATGGCGCGCTATAACTGAAATGGATTCATCCATTACGTTACTTGTAACGCGAACCACTACTGTTTTGATAACATCGTAATACGTGGTCACTGAAACTGTTTTTATTTTCATTCTTTTCCTGTTTTGCTGGCTTTGTATTTTTGTGCGTCTGTCGCCAAAGAAAACTATCAAAAACCTTTTCAGGAAACTACCTTACAACTACATCTACAGGACTTGACATGACAACGACATCATTTTGGGTACCTACGTCCCGTTGAAAACTTTCCCGTTTCGCCAACTAAAAAAATATCATCACAAAAGTGCCGTTTCGTAATTATTTTGATCTTCATACACTGAGTCTCGTTTCGTCAACTTTTGAGTATGCGTATATTCATTCCCGATACTTGTTCACCCAACATTATAGTTTCAACTACTTGATAAACATTACATATACATAACATAACATCACGCCTGTAATTCCAGAAGGGTTAGGCAGAGCTTTACCTAATAGTACACCCACATTTCGCCAGTTATGTTTGAAGTCCCATGTAATAGGGGGGGCACGAATCCAGATGCCATGGCTGATACTGAGAAATTTCTGCTGGAAAAACCGAATAACAACTTGCCCGACCCGGGAATCGAATCCAGGATCTCATGCTCAGCCGTCACGCTTGCGACCACTAGACCAACGACGCAATCACTACTTGATGAAGTTTAATTGAATTTTAATTAGCAAGCACCGTGCTAGACAACTACTACACGATTATATCTCTTGTATTCCTTTTGCTACACCTCCACAGATTACACATAGCATAATCAGCCTATAATGTTCCCACTGCTGGGACACAGGCCTCCTCTCTATGAGAGGGAATGGGCTATAATCCACCTCGCGGGCCCAGTCCGGGTTGGTAGATGTCACATGTTTTCGAATTTTGGTGCTAGGACATGCCGGTTTCCTCACGATGTTTTCCTTCACCGTTTTGAGAGCAGTGGTAATTAAATAAATTACAAAGTGATGCGCCTGCCTGGGTTCGAACCCACGACTTACTACTCGTAAGTCGGGGCCGCCATCACTGGGCCACCGCTGCTCCCACAGATTACACATCATCATCATCATCATCATTTCAGCCAAAAGACGTCCACTGCTGGACAAAGGCCTCCCCCAAGTGTCGCCACATTGACCGGTCCCGTGCGACTCGCATCCAGCGGATCCCTGCAACCTTCACCTTCACAGATTACACATATACAGTAAAATAAATTTTACGCTGTATTTTTTCATTAATTAAGCGTCTAGAAAGTCCTTGATCGATTTCCATTGTATTAGAATCGATGTTTGATTGCGACCTTGGCAAGGTAGACCACTTGTAGCGAATGTTTTATTCATACCTAACAATTCGTTTAGCTTCATTGTGGTTTCGTGCTCCGTTCATGAAAGCTTGATTGATGGTGGAATTACATGAAGGCTACTTGTGAATAAATAGAAGTTCTAACTATTAAGATATTATTTATTTTTCAATCATTTTTACACTAACATAATATGAATGACTCTTCTGAAGAGGAGCTCGTGGCTAAATAATACAGCCGTTTGGGTCGATCTTCAGGTTAAACCACGCTTGCCTAGATTGGTCCGTGGATGGGTGACCACCCACTACATACCGAATTTCCTCCATGCCTCGTAAAGCACGTTAAGCCGTTGGTCTCGGCTGTCATTTTAAGATCTTTGACAATCGTTACAGGTAGTCAGTGGCCCGAAAGTCTGACAACCAGTCTTACTAAGGGGTATCATATTACCCAATACTAATTGGGTTGTGAAGGCCAGATAGGCAGTCGCTCCACGTAAAATATTGGTATTCAGTTGCATCCGGTTAGACTGGAAGTCGACCGCAACACAGTATTGAAAAGACTAGGCAGATGATGATAATATGATTGACTTTTGTCGAAATGATTACGATTAGAAGCACCATTTATTGAATTTGGAGTTTCATAAATATGAAGTGTGATTGTTAACAGACGACGCCGACGACGATATACATACATAGTACCTATACGAGTTTCAGACGTTGTTGATTGCTGAAGATATGTGCCACCATCATCGTTCTAACGCGTGAATGTCCACTGTGGAACATGGACCTCTTAATTGTAAGCCACAGTTAACTTTGATGAGAGTGGTAAAATGGTAAGTTTCCAGGCGCGGATAAAGAGGGGGGCAATGGGAGCAATTGCCCCACCCCCGACCAAATACGTCATTATGACATGTTACATTTTATCAATTGCACCTTCTGCATATGTATATATTTGCGTTCGGGTGCTGCATGCAATCAAGCTTGAAATAGTTTGGCGGAATTAATACGAAATATTCTAGTTGTATAATATATCTTGTATATCTGCAAAGCAACGCCTTGTGCCATTAATTATCAAAAGTTATTTAATTTATTTGTTTATTTTCTGGAAGGTTTAGAAAGGTAAAAAAAATCACTCAAAAATATGTGCGTTTTTCGTTGACTATAAGGAAAACATCTCGTCTCAATCAAAATAAATCTCTCCAATAATAAATTCATCGAGCTCACTTTCCTGACACAAACACGAGGTAAGGTATAACGATCCTCAAAAAGAATATAAATATCAAAGGACCAATAGCGATTAACTACCTGTCAAAAGATAGCTCACCAAAGGTACGACCAAAAGCTATCGATTCACATCTTTATCAAAAGAAACCTCATATCTTTCACGGTTCTTTTACTTAATCTTTTCCAACATCTTAGATCTGTATTCAGATTCTGTTTATACAGGATGATTTGCCGAAGACTACTCTGGGAATAGTCATTAGAGGATCAAAAGCGAACAAACGTCAATTTATCTTGGACGGCAAGACTATGAATATAACATGCCAGGTTTCGCTTTGGATTGGTTTTCTGCTGTTCTCGGACTATGAATAAGGTATTTCGCATGTTCCTAGGGGTGATGAATTGGAGATTAGTTTTTGGACTTTGATGGTTTAATGTCTTCTAAGTACTGATTAATTTTAATAATAGTGATTTGGGGGTATGGAGAACAGGGTGTAAAGTTCTTCATCCCCCATAGAAAAGGGAGGATCCTCCGACCAGACGGGTGTTATGTCTGGTGGGCTACTGCTCGACACTTGTTGTCGCGTCGCGAATAACTTTACTTGCGCGATGTAGGATTTAGGTGTATTTTGATATTTAGTTCATAGTCGGTGTCATAGATGGCGCTGTAGTACTTTTTGTTCTATGTTGCATAGTACTCTTTTTAGTGCCGCTACAGTGACTTAAAAACTTCATAGCCCTCTTGTCTTAGAGAGGTTACAAACTAGCGTATTTTGTAGGACGCGCCACATTACTTATTTCAAAAAATAGAACGCGCGTACACGCGCTTAAGTTGGCGTGTTGGCTTGATTAAAATGACAGCTGTCAGCAAAACTGACGGCTTAATAATTAATTACCATGAAAAATAAGTAGATACACATTCAGCACAATCGTAATAACTTTAACTTTTCTTTTAATACGTTTGTTTTGTTAGCGCTTTTCCTCACAACATTCGATCTAGTACTCGAAAAACAAATAAATCCCTTCTGCAGCCAAACCTCTCTCATTTCCACAGATAAACAATATTAATCTATTATGATAAAAGCTTTTCGAGTATATAACGCAATTAATCTGCTTAACATCAAATCCGTGGCTCGTAATACCTTTCAGTAAAAGACCTTTAATGAGCCAGCAACGTTAATCGGATTGGCCGTATTACCCTTGCGCAGAGTTTCTCATAGCTATCATTATTATAGTGAAGGTTCTAGGAAGGCTGCTCTTGTACAGTCACGAGCATCAACATGTATACACTTCCCTAAATTTAAAAGCTATTTTCGTTACGTTTGTAACTTGGAGATAGGATCTTTTTCATTAAAATATGAGTTCCAAAATACTATGTTCGTAACAACATGAAATTTTAATCAGAACAGTAGGAGAAAAGCACTTTTAAAGTTGTTAAGTGTTTACATATTGGTGCTGTACAGTCATGAGAATAAATACATATTTATGCTCACGAGTTTTTACTACAACAAATACATATACATTATAGTAAAATAAGCTTTTAACGTTAATCGGTTCTGAGCAGTTTTGATTGGTACATACCAGTTAAAACGCGTTTAGAGAAAAAAGGTTTATAGAGGATTAAACGGATTTGACTGACGTAAAATTCAACTGTTAACTATAAACTGAAACTGTCTGGTACATAACTTAACATAACATCACGCCTGTAATCCCCGAAGGGTTAGGCAGAGATTTATCTACCAGTACACCCACATTTCGCCGGTTATGTTTAAGTCCCATGTAATAGAGGGCGAGCCTATTCCCATCAACCGGGTGCAAATCCATACTCCGTGGCTGATACTGAAATTCCTGATGGAAAAACCTAATAACACTTTGCTCGACCTGGGAATCGAACCCAGGACCTCATACTCAGCAGTCGTGCTTGCGACCACTAGACGAACGAGGCAGTGTGCAGTGTGTCGGTGGTACTACGTACATAGTATACTCAAAGTTATGATTATATACTTATAAATTATTTACTGAGCATTTCAGTTTTGTAAAATGAATACATATTGATGCAAGTCACTGTACTCTCCAGATAGTTAGTGATATAACATACGTTGCAATATGGCGGCTTATGGCCAAGCCTTCTTAGAACTTCAATGAATAGAACGGATAGGGTATGAGCCGTAATCTCTGCAGATACGAGACGAGAAAAATGGCTGTGACGTTGCTGTTTTTGATATTTTTCTCGATTCATTTATCGGTATGTTTTAATATACATACTACTCGGAAGGTTCGCGAATATGTCAAATGATATTATCATTAAATAAAGGTGCCCTTTTCGAAGCTGATTACTTAAACAATGACATAATTTTAAATAATTAATGTGCTTACATAATAAATATTGTAATATCAAAATAACAGCTTTTTACAGGAAAAACATTTTTTTTTTCAATTTTTGACTGTCGGCTAATCTTCGAAACGGCTCGACCGATTTGGACGGGACTTTTACTGGCAGATAGATGATGTTATAAGGAGTAACTAAAGCTACTTTTATTTTAGAATAAGAATTAGGGTTCCTGCAAAAAATTAAAACCCTTGACCCTTTTTAACAAAATCCGATTCCAAATAGGAAGTAATTTTTTTAATAATAATTTTTGGCGAACGAAGGTCGCCGGCAACAGCTAGTAAAAAATAAATGACTACCTCTTCATTGAGAATACGTACCTGATTTTATAAAAATCCATACTAATAAATGAAAGTATCTCTGTTTATCTGTCAGCTGCTTTTTCACACCTTAAGGGTGAGGCCAAACGAGCGTAATTTTTTGAGCTGTGAGTCGCTTAAAATGAGTCGTGGAATTTACGCTGCATTCGGTTTCATACTTAAGTCCTATTTGTACCACACATTTTACGGGACTCACAGCTCAAAAAATACGCTCGTTTGGCCTCAGCCTAACAGCTGCACAGATTTGGATAATCGTGATACGGATACACCATGACCTGGGATATTGCATGCTTTTTATACCGTAGTATGTTTCCGTTGGATAATTTCCGACTCCATTTCACATTCCATTAATACAAGGTGGTACAAACAGATACCACGTATTCAGTACATCACCGCATGAAAACTTTTAATGGATAAAAAAAACAGCCTAGCCTACTCCCGACTATGTTGGGGTCGGCTTCCAGTCTCACCGGATGCATTTGAATACCAGTATTTTACATGGACCGATATATCATTTGGCTATTTGACCTCCACAACCCAGTTAGTACTGGGTAATACAATACATCTTCGTAGGACTGGTTCTCAGACTATTACCCTGTAAAGTACTTATTATATCATGTTAATCTGTCTGTCAGACCTAATTCGACATCGTTTCCGATTGCCGTTTTATCCAGCAATGATTCAACTACATAAAACATAAGAACAGTCGCCCACGTTGCCTCTTTATCTCCTCAACTGAAATGTATGTCACATAAAAAAGATAATGTTTCTTCGCTAGTACTACTTAATAACCGTAAAATCGTTTCAGTAAGTCTTTCAGCCATTTTGTAACATGACACAAATGTAAAAGTGAGTGGGAAGTCTTCCAACGTTACGTTATAAAATAACGTTATTTAATAGACTGTTTTAATTATAACAGTTATTTTCGTAACGATTAATGGCTGAAGAGTTGAAGAAAACATCGCTTGAAATGCGTGGGATAATTCAAGAATTTCAAGTTGTTTGAGTTCCCTACTTGAAGGGTACTTCAATAAACTTTGTGAGAGAAACATTTTGATCGTGGTTCTAGAATTTTCCTGATAGTGTTTTGTTTCATAAAGTTGAATATCGACATGATAATAACAGCACACGGGTCTATCTTCAAGGTTAAGTGATTGCCAAGGTCGGTCTGTGGACGAGTTTCCTCCGTGCCTCGGAAAGCACGTTAACATAACATAACATCATTTATTTCAGGCTACAATGACCCATAGATATATACCTACCGATATTTTAACATATCTAAAGTAAATACGAAACTTGTGTTAATAAACAAGACTTAAAACTATGTGAGTGCTCTTCACTTGTTCACACTTCACTTGTGCTGGCTGTCCAGTGGAACTTGTCCGCGGAAGCGACGGAACACCACGTCCTGGGGTCAAAAGTCTTCCTCCATCACCAGGGGCAGATAACAATTCGGTACTCGCACCACTAACGTTGCGGCGCGACTCCATTAACTGCACCCTCGGTGTGTAGCTCGTCTTTTGGCACACGTACTCCATGATATCCTCCGCTTGAATGCTGTATACAGCTTCCCAACTGTCAGTTGTGAATCTTTGACAGTCGTTACGTCGGTAGTCAGTGGCCCGAAAATCTGGCTACCAGTCTTACCAACGGGTATCGTATAACCTAGTACTAACTGGGTTTTAGAGGTCAAATAGGCAGTCGCTCCATGTAAAATACTGGTATTCCTATTCAAAACCACTGCATACTGCACCCGGTTAGACTGGAAGTCGAAATCAAAATCAAACTCAAAGCATTTATTTCAAGTAGGCCAGTTACAGGAACTTTTGAATTGTCGAAACAAAGACAACAATGAAATGTAGCTACAGTCCCAGTCACAAGGCATAAAAACTGTGAAAGTACTGTAGTTGCCCATTCCCTAACGTAGATCTCTATGGAGAAGAACTAGCAAGAAACTCCATGGACACTCTTTTAAATCAGAATATTTTACAAAACCTTGGTTATTTCATTCATGTTGAGATGGACCTAACATAGGTGGGAAAAGGCTAGGCAGATGAGTTGAATACCGCTCGATATAATGTCTTTTTTTAAATTAATGGTTTGGAATATACATAAGTACCAACACATATTCTTATGTGAGGTTATTCCGCAACTACCAAAAACACCCAAATATCTATTTCGTAGTTACCAAGCGACAACGTTTTAACAAAACGTTTTTACAATTACGTTTTAATGTACTAAACCTTTGATCGTCCAAACATTACACATGAATATAAACTAAAGGTTTTCTATTTGATTTACCAAGGTTATTTAGATAGTCTACGAACAAACAAACTTCTATTTTACTGGTTGCCCTAAAAGCACATACAATTTTTAGTTTCAAACATCAATTTATTCCAACTAAAACTTTTAATTTTGTGTCTACTAAAGTTTGTAGCCAAAACCATTTTAGGCTTATTTTAACAATTGAATTTTATGAAGTACGCTTCAAAGGAGAATATTGTGAGTGTAAACGGTATCAAGTAGCTTTTGTACATAAAACGATGCGTAGGTACATGAATGTAAGTATGTGCGAGTGTGTGTTATGAAGAAGTAGCCAGAGATAAACATAATACAGGGTGTAAACGGACCCTTCACGAAGCCGTCAACTAAGCATTATGTACATCAAACTAAGTAACTTTACGCAAAAATTATTGCTGGGAAACGACTTTTTTATTTTGGGTGAAAAATCACGTTTTACGATAGGACTTGACTCAATGTAACGCTCTCAAATCATTGTGTTGATGGATGGATTGAATAATACGGGGTTCGTGGAGATGTTTAAAGTCAAATTCTTACATTAAAAACAAAATATATTTTAAAAAAAAATTGTAAAAGTTGGAACTTTGACCCCCAATATCTCCGTAACTAGAAGATCCCCAGGTATGGTGTAGAACAAAAAAAATGATCGCAGTGACGGGGAGAACAATTGCTTTTCGGCTTCGTTAAGGGTCTTGTTACACCCTTTATAACATCACGCCTGTAATCCCCCACGGGTTAATCAGAAGTGTATCTACCTATGCTACAATGCATCCAGTTGTGTTAAGTCCTAATTACCTAATAGGGGATGAGCTGAGCAACTTCCGGGCGTTATCTAATTAAAATTTCCAAACAATAAGGACACAGTGCAAAGAAACAGGTCGGGCAAAGTGTTATTGAGTCTTTCCATCAGGAATTTCTCGGTAGCAGCCAGCATCCAGACTCCGTGTCTGGATTTGTGCCCAGTTGGTGGCAATGTTCTCGCCACCTATTACGTGGGACTTAATCAAAACTTAATCGAAATGTAGGTGTGCTTTTTTTGGAATTATAACATACCTAATGTTAAAATTTCAAAAAAGCACACTCCATTAAGCTTTGCCCGACCCTGACATCAAACCCCACGTCCAGCAGTAACGCTTGCCACTAGTTGGCCCAAAAGTAATACTAACATAAGTTTTATTTATTGTATGTTCATATACTGTGCACGTTGCAGATAGTCAACCAACTCGTACAGTAGTATGGACTCATAAACATGTGCAGTTCATTTGAACTTACAGCACAAACGTATTTTTCTTGTGTATTTTGTAGCTTCATTTTGCAACCGCCGATATTAAACTTTTACAAAACATGTACCTATAAAAACGACAAGAGTGAAAAAGTTATGACTTCTTATTTTGTTCTTCAGAGACGATTACGCACTAACATAGACACACATCATCATCTGCGTACCCTTTTCCCTGTTGGCTGCTTCCAATCTAACCGGACGCAGCTGAATACCAGTATTTTACATGGAGCGTCTGCCTATCTGACCTCCACAACCCAGACATAGACACTGTGAACACAATAATGAAGAAGAAGAGGTGCTGCGCTAACCCCAAATAGATTGGCATTTCATTGGTAGTTCATCGGCGATATGGGCCAGAAGAAAGATGAATTTCGACCTATGTCCCATTCTATTTAGGGTCTACATTCATTCTGCGCTGTCCGACACGTCACGGCATCATTTACTCCTTTCTCTTGCATATCATTCCTCACACAATTCAAACATCTTTTCTTTCGCCTTCCACTCATTGTCCATCCATCAATATTCGTATTTATTACTCTTTACATAATAGTGAATTTTCAGTGAAGATGAAGAGGTACCAACAGAATTCAGAAATTGTGTATGAACATGAAGCCTTAACGAAGCCGAAAGGCATTTGTTCTCGCCGTCATTTTTTTTTTTGTAGCTCATACCTGGGAAATTTCTAGTTACGGAGATATTGGGGGTCAAGGTTCCAATTTTTTCACAAGTTTTTAATGTTACCTATAACTTCAATTTAATTACCTCCACGACTCCCGTACTATTTAATGCATCCATCAGCACATTGTTATGCGTGAGTTACATTGAGTCCTACTGTAAAACGTGTTTTTTCACTCAAAAAGTAATTTCCCAGCAATAATTTTTGCGTAGAGTACTTAGTTTGATGTACAAAATGCTTGGTTGACGGCTTCGTGAAGGGTCCGTTTACACCTTGTATATTGGAAAACTAAAGACCCATCACACACAAGCCCAACTAATTCTCAGCGAACACAAACGTGCCAAAATCAAAATACATCGGTGAACATGACGGGCTTTGTGTACATGCCTTGCGATCGACACGCTACTGACGTCACTAGTACATATGTACCATGTAGGTACAGTCACTAACACTTTATGCTGGAGTACGCCAGATTCGAAAGCGATTGTTTGGCAATTTAATCTTGCTAGCATATGCACTGTCCCACGGGATCGTACTACCGGCATAATAATTAATAATATCTTATGTGTTACTCCATGTTACAAACTACCTGTGTGCAAAATTTCATCCAAAACAGTCATTCTTTTCCATAAAAAACTAAATACCTTTTGCGTATGAGCAGTAGATTCAATTTTATTTCCGTATTCCGTGGCCTAAAT
The DNA here is from genome assembly GCA_905163415.1 of Noctua fimbriata. Lineage (NCBI taxonomy): Eukaryota > Metazoa > Arthropoda > Insecta > Lepidoptera > Noctuidae > Noctua > Noctua fimbriata. The sequence goes on from LR990937.1 coordinate 2,387,248, forward strand.
GAAAAAAAAATGGTTTGACTTTAATTTTAGACATTTTATGGCTTGACGTATACATTAACTCTTGTCTTTTCACATGATGGCCGGCAGAAACTTCAGACAGCCACCTGCTAAGATCCTTACTTCTTTAGCTTCGCCCACGTCCATACATCTGGTCATACTCACACACCGGTTACAATACTCCCCATATGACCTTTCTGAAGAACATTAAAAATTTAAATCGTTATTCAACGAAAAGATCACTACTTTACACATACTATAGTAGTTGCTCGTGACTGTACAGTATAGGTACAACATAACGATCACTTCAGTAACAGGTAGCCGTTCCCCTGATAACGTTGATAAGCTGTCAACATGCGCCGTGTGTTATCTACTCCAGGCTTTATAACAGGATTCATGTGTCGATGTTGTTGAAGCCCGAAATATAGTAGTTGTTTCTATGTCGGCTTTTGTTTACGAGGTAAGAATAGGCGCTGATATTGATAGCAAACAGTCAACTGTGGTAGGTACGTATTGATTTGCAAACTGATAGTAAACAGTACCCCGGTTGGTTTCATGGCAACCTAACTAATATTATAAATGCGAAAGTAAGTTTGTTTGTTACCTTTTCACGCCTAAACCACAGAACCGATCATCCTGAAATTTTGGATATACGTTGTCAGGTGTACCTTAAAGTGAATAAATTGTGTAGTACCGGTAAACTCGGCCAGTTTTTATTTTGGTTCTTGAAAAACTATCTTTTGTTTAACGAAATGCAATGAAACTGATTGGGGATGCTGTAAACATTTCATCATGCTAATTTCTGCTTCAGGCTTTAGCACTACTATTACTAAATTTTACGCTTATTCTTCTAACACTTTTTCTAATACCCTGTGCCGTGTCTTTTGCCATCGAAAACAAGAAGCGAAACTGGAGGTAACCCCCGTAGCACGAGTTTGAAATTTAAGGCGTTTAACTTTTGATATGTCTATCCAGTCTTACTTAATGTTGGCAAGCGCTACTGTTTTACATGAAGTCCTGGGTTCGATTTCAAGGGTCGGGCAAACTGTCATTGGGTTTTTCCTCCAGGAATATCTCAGTAGTAGCCTGAAGTCTGGATTTGTGTCCAGTCAAAGGCTCGCCTGCTATAAAAAGAGATTTAACAAAACTGACTTAATGTAAATGTATTTTTAAGTATACTACCTACTGACCTTTCAGGGATTACAGGCGTGATATTATGTTATGTAAGTTAGTATCTATTCAACAATTTCCATCGCTAACATTCAAAGAATCGTTTATTAATAAATAGGCCTTCGCCCAGCTGTCACCTGTCTGTACTTGTACCACGTGAGTTACAATCAATAACACGTGAAGTACTGTGCTTCGTTCAATAGGCACAGGTGTCGTCAGCTATGCCTCGTTTACATTACAATACGATAATTTGGGATAAAGGATCAAGGGATTTTGTTAGGTAAGTTAATAGTCAATCTTCTTGGAAAAACGTGTTCGTATTCTTTGAAAAAATGTGGATTTTGTAGGCGGGTTTTTGTTGCTCAAGGTAATATACTAAAGTAAAAGGTTCTTAATCGTTTTCTTTCAAAATCGTTTAGTTACAGGTGGTGAGTTCCCAATTTCAAAGTTTATTTAATACCTACAAAGAAAATGGAATGGAAAATGGTTAAAAGCGTGTCTTGTTTTCTGTACAATTAAACTAAAGTTTCAATATTTGAACAACGAACAGCAATATCGTTATATTATGCTGACACTGTCCCAAGCTTTCGAAAATCGATGCGTCACAGCAGCGGCAGTATTTTGTTTCTTCACTCATCTGTCTAGCTTTCCCTAACTATGTTGGGATTGGGTTCCAGTCTAACCGGACGCAGGACAAAGTTCATTCAGAGGTTGTCTGAAAGATATCGCTAACAGCGAGTAGACCGCCGTTGTACCCACAGAAATAGCACCAGCGCTGTGCTGTGGGCCCCCCATAGCATAGCATCATGCTGAGTGGAAACCTGCTTGACGCAGTCACGACGTGGAAGCTGTCAACTTTTTTTATTTTATTTTTTGAATTGATAAATATTTGTTATGCGTTGTATGTTTATTGTTTATTCCCTGCGACAAATAAATATTTTTCTTTCTTACTTTCAATATTTTAAAATAGCAGTGTATTCGTTTGGTGTACAATAAAAATTTATATTCTATTATATGAAGCGACTGCCTGTCTGACCTCCAAAACCCAGTTACCAAGTAATACGATACCCCTTGGTAAGACTGATGGTCAGTTTTTCGAGCATCTGACTACCCTCCTACGACTTACAACAGTCAAATACTTACAAATGACAGCCGGTAGAGGTTTAGAAGAATCTCGATATGCAATGGATGGCCATCCATCCACGGACTGACCTCGCCAAGCGTAACTGAACCTTAGTTCGACCTGTGCACCTGTTATAATTTAGCCACGAGATCTCTCAAGTGTATGACCTTTATCAAACTAATATCTAAATTTACTACATTTTTATTTCCCGTAACTTTACGAGTCCCCTTTACAGCCGCACTCTCAGTAGACCATAGACAAACATGCAATAAATGCAGCCTCCTTGCAGTAAACACGCCACTGGCAACATTGCAATCTCTTTTTCTTTATTACTTGAGAGACGAGAGTATAACGAAATTGTTTCCTTCTTTGTTCCGATATCTGTGATTGCGGTTCACTTGGTTTTATTTTATTTCTTAGGAAAGGGATTATTATTGATGTTGTACTCTTCTTCTTTGTGTGGATATAATAACTTTTTTATTCAATTGGGTTAATGGATTGCTTCATATCGATTATTAACATTTATCTAAAATATTATTTTATTATTTATCTTTATTTTTTTATTAATCTGATAGTATATCCGTTACCAGATCCAGACACCAGTACTTAAATACACATTATCTTTAAGAGGGAACAGGGGCTGTGATTCTCCGTACAAATGTATTCTCCTTTTTATTAAATGCCTCTAGTGCAATCATTTTTTTTTCATAAAATCATAGTCTGCTGTAGACACGTCCCTGTAATTTTCTTCTTTTCTTCAACTACTAACATACCCAAGAATATAATTATGACAATTCAAAAATTAAAAAATGCCCCATTTATACGACCGTAATTAGAGGACTACCAGACAAATTCTAAAAGTTTTTAATATAAGAGAAATTGATAAGAACCTAGACATACTCTTTCTTAAAATTTTAATGTCAGAAATAATTGAATCCGTTCAGTTTTCGAGGACAAAAAGGGGAATACGAAACGTCGATCTCGTCAAAATTTTTGTGATATAATAGGTCTGAGCTGCAGCTGTCCCTATCGCACTCTACTGGGCGGCAAGTTTGACGCAGCACAACGGCAATAGTTGCTTCAAATAAAGCTACCTCTCAGGCCCTGTTCCCTCTTAAGAAACCGGTGTCCGGAGCTGCGTCCGCAATAAATTCTTACCAGTTTTACCGAACCTTAAGAATACTATCGTGTAACACAATTTCTACCACAATTCAAAGAAATTAGAGGACATTCGTATCCATTATTCTTTATTACTTTAAACATTAATATCGTTGAACTGTCTAACTAAATTAACACCATTGGGATTGGGTGTGTGTCACACTATTACTCCGCTATGCTTCGGGTCGTTCCCAATGCCCAATTTTGGGTGTTAGTTAAAATCAACACTCTCCCGTATTCATGTTAAAAGGCAACGCATTTGCATAGGTTAGCATCAGCATGGAACCCCTTTTAAATTGTGAAAGGTTTTGCTGGTAAAATTACTTTCAGAACCACTAAAAAGGTTAGGCGTTTAAAAAAGCCTAAAATTGTTCAGTAAAACGATGTGTTTTTAGCCCTTTTAGGGACTCCTTGTCCAGGGACAACACATAACATGATATTTACCTGCTTATTTTTTAAATAAAACATTTGAATATCAAATAAAACAGAATGTTACTCCAGAACTTATATTTTTATAAAATGATAAATAAAACCGCTGTAAGCATGGAAATCTGAGATCCTTGGAGTAAAATCTAGTATAAAAATATTTTGACAGATTTCAGATATTGAATTTCTAGTGGTGTAGGTTACGATCTGTAGCCTTTCTAATCATCTTTTATCTTTGACGATCAATACAACGCTTTGTTTTATAGAAAATCTTTGTTTGATTTTAATACCAAGGTCAAAGCATCTATGGTAGCTAAAAGGTAACTACGAGATGTCGTACGTAGTCCTGCTCTCAAAACGGTGAAGGAAAACATCGTGATGTTCTAGAACAAAAATTACCAGAAGACATTTTTGACGTATCCACCAATCCGCACCGGTTTACGTGATGGATGCCCACTCCCTCACACGGCAAAAGCAAACGTTTCAAACGTGCTGTGGGATGTGCAACTTTCAGCTCAGTGCCGAAAGTTGGAAATCCGATTACACGCTCAGTCCCTTACGACTTTTCGTTGATTTTTATGTAATTGTCTTTGTTCCCAGCTAATCCCCGGTCACCATGAGGCTGGTCGTGCCGGGTTGTGTGAACGACGCGCGCAGCATCCCTGCTCTGCGCGTCTTCGTGCTAGCGTCGGCTATGGCGCTTTACCTCACTATGGGTAAGTGTTCATTGCAATAACTTTTTTTAATATTCAAGGTAAGTCAAGGTCTTATTAAATCGGTACAAATAAGCTGCTGTACATTAAGATGTCCATGAACTCGCATATGTGGAGATTGTCTTTGCTCCGGCCGACCGGAGCAACCTTCCATGCGTGTTAGTTGAATGATGACCTTTTGACATAAACAGTGACCAGAGTTCGTGTAGCTGAATTTTCGGCACTTCACGTTACCTATTTGAACTTTTTGCCATCAATTAGCTAAGAAGATAAATACAGGGTGAAATTGAATTCATGGGCATCCCTTTTAAGGGGTCATTGTACTCATTATTATGAACAACTTTTACTATGGGACCAAACCCGTAGTCGCGAAAAAAATCAGCTGTTCCCTACATTTATGTTCGCATAACTCGTCAAAATATATGGAACGGATGATTTTTTTTTCGCAATTTCAGGTTTGGTCCCATAGTAAGAGTTGTTCATAATGATGAGTACAATGACCTCTTAAAAGAATGCCCATGAATTTAATTGCATCCTGTATAGAAGAGATGGCAAGACATCTATCTTTAAAATTAGCAATCATAATATCCATACACAGCGTCGTGTACCAGAAATGTCTGTTATTTATTTTTACACATTATGTAGAAACTCATTTTCCTGAGTACTTTCAAGTTCCAACTTTCCAAGTCACATTACGTAAATTAAACCTCACATTACATTTGTTCGCGTGCTTCCATTATTTCCTACACATGACATGTGTCATCGTAAGAGAAGCCTTTGAATGGCTATTTTTAGAATTCTTTCATTAACAAATAGATTGATAAATGGAAGATGATTCATTTCTCAATTTTCGTAAATCCTATTTATTATAACGGCTTGGCCACGAGCTTCACGCTCAAGCGACACGCGTTTTGCTATAGCGCCTGCTGTAAAAACAAATAAAAAATGTTCATTAGGTTAAAGGATCCCGAAATGGTCAATTTTGACCGTTTAGAACAAATCTTGATGTGCTTGATAAGCGAATTACGTTCAAAATTTATATTTTTGGGTCATTCTGTGGCGACTTTTATGAAAATAAATGCGGATGCTCGACGTTGCGTCAGGCCACGTTAAGCGTGCTTGTCAAACAATTTTTGACCTTCTAGGGTTATTAGAGCACGCCTCGGGTCATCGCGACGCGACTTGCGAAGCGATGGTACTCGCGCGAAGGAAACAAGTAAAACGCGTTTGTCGCTTCAAGCAAGTCGTGATACATCTTGCTTCGCCTGAGGTCGTGAACGAGGCGCTTTTTTAAGAGTTCATGTAAAGTTTATTACAAAAGTTCAGCCTACATAGTATAATACCTACCTAACACAATCCTAACAACAGATTGATTTAAAAATAAGTTCTACCAAACTTGGGAGCTGTTTTTTCTAATTTTGTTTCGAGTGTTATAAATCTTCGTACTTGTAAACTTGTTTGACTTGATTGTTTCTTTTGTAAATTACCTTTTGATTTCACGATTCTTTGTTGGGGTTTCAGTTTTGTTTTGAAAAAATCTCCGGTGTTTTGTAATTATGTATAATGAATTGGGCGTTTCTTTTGAAGTTATTTTGTGAGGAATTGTAATAAATTGTTCATTTATAGAATAAACATTGAGAGGAAAAACAAACAAAATATTACATTTTTTAGTAAGTTTTGGTTTAGTCAGTCATTGATCGTCTGTCTGTGCATTAACACTAATAGGTTTTAAGTTATTCTTATGGGTATCATAAAATATACTAGGTGTAAACGAACCCTTCACGATGCCGTCAACCAAGTATTCTGTACATCAAACTAAGTAACTCTACTCAAAAAATGTTGCTAGGAAAAGACATTTTTTTGGTGTGAAAAATTATGTTTTACGGTAGGACTCAATGTAACGTACTCAACATATTGTGCTGATGTATGCATTGAATAGTACCCGATTCGTGGAGGTTTTTAAAGTAAAGTTATGACGTATAAGTTGGATCTTAGACCCTCAATATCTTCGTAACCAGAAGATTCCCAGGTATGGTCTAGACTAGAACAAAAAAGTGATTGCAATGACGGGGAGAACCAGTTGCCTTTCGGCTTCCTTAAGGGTATTTTTACACCATTATAGTTTGGTTTATTTCATGTTTTAAAAACAGTAACAAAGCTCAGTATTCTTAGTCAGTATTCCTATAACGTTAAAGTTATTGATCCATTTCTGAGAATTGAAAAAAAAAAATAACTAGACGTGAAATCCATGTTACCTGAATGTGAAAATAACTATGTCTGTTTGACTGTTTTATGTATGTGGGCATGTCCTGGGCTAGCACATAGGATACTTTTTATTCATGTGTATATCCACTTCGATTTTGACTTGCGGACGAAGCCGCAGGAAGGTAATTTCATCTGCATGAAACGGCAACTGAACTTCCCAAGAATATCTGCAGCAATGCAGCTCATATCTTCTTAATTTTAATATCAGTAATGTAAAACTGGCGCATGATCAGAATAAAGAGGCTTGATGTTATATTGCAATTGTCTTCAGACAGCAATATTACATTCAGCCCATTTTATTTCTTTTCATGAACATTAACTCCATGGACAGTCTTTCAAAACAAGTAATGTTTAACGGTTGTAACAAGACCCTTAACAGAGCCGAGAGGCACTTATTCTTCCCGTCATTGTGATGAGTTTTTTGTTCTAGACCATACCTGGAAACCTTCTAGTTACGGAGATATTGGGGGTCAAAGTTCCAACATTTTCACAAGTTTTTTTTTTTTAATACATGTGTTTAATGTAAGTTTTTCTACTTTAAACACCTCCACGACCCCCGTACCTACTGTTCAATCCATCCATCAGCACAATGTTTTGAGTGCGTTACATTGAGTCCTACCGTAAAGCGTGATTTTTCACTTTAAAAAAAAGTCGTTTCCCATTCATAAGTTTTGCGTCAAGTTACTTAATTTGATGTACACAATGCTTGGTTGACGGGTTCGTGAAGGGCCAGTTTACACCCTGTATGCATTTTGTTATTTAAAAGAGTCTCCATAGAGTTTCCTGTCCGTTCCTTTTTATAAAGATCTACGTTTGAGTACGGGCAACTAGTTCAACTTTCTTATTAACTGACCGACTCCTTGACAGTTCAAAGGCTCATGTAATTGGAAAAATGCTTGGAGTGAGTTCGATGAAAATGAAAATCTTACGAGAGATCGTTGTGGAAACTATATTTTCGAGCCGTTTCGGGTTGATAGTCTGGGGCCGTGGAAATTTCTAAACGCCTAGTTGACGCTTCCCGTGACCCAAGGGCTTGCTTTTACCTTAGCCAGACGCTTGTATTGACATACAACGTGGCAACGCCGCCAGTCTCTTGGGCAAATTGCGTTGAGAAGGAGTTTTTAATGCTCTTTTATATTTTACTGTTATAATGTATACTGTTAGTTTATTAAAAAAATATTTTTTTTATTTGTGTAAAAAAACTGCTTAGAAAACTTTCTTAGAAATATAATGTCTCGCAGTCTCGAGGCTTTATTGCAATTTTTCGAGGTTTGGTTGTGTAATCTTAGCCGCCTCTTTCAGGTCTTCTTGTTAGCCTGTAAAATTATATATGAAGCTCAAGACACGGGCACGTTTATGAAAATAATAATAAAAGAATAACATCTGTAAATTAAGTTACACCGCTACTGTCTCTGGACTGCAGCATAACCTACTTTTTTTAAGACATTAGTCGCCTACAATGATTAGTCGCCCCAAATGATTTGAAAAGAGTAACCATGGAGTTTCTTGCCGGTTCTTCTCCATAGGAAACGACCAACCCGAACCGTGCACCTTTTATTCGACGTTTTATAAGTGCCCATCTAGGCCTATGTAAAATAAAATATTTTGATTTTGATTTTACAGAATTGTACCTAGATAAAGCTTCATTTTCAAAATCACTTAAAGAAACAATCTGGCATCAAATCGAATTTATTCGAATTCCAAAATTAAATATACGCGCCTAAACCAAGATGGCCGATAATCCGATCATATCGATATTCGTCTTCTCAATAAATAACAGGCCGTCGACTTTAATAAATAAATAGAAAAACATTCGCATCAACTTCGCCAATGAAAGTCAAATCGTATCAGTCTGTATTTATTCGGCAGATTGGTCGAGAAGTCGAGATTGAGTGCGGTTTGATTGTGTTACTTATCAAAAAGTAATGAACGATGACTGGCTGACGGCTAATCTCTGGCGCACAGATTTAGCCGCATCGCTGTCAGAATAATTCTGATTTATTTGAAAGAAGACTTTCCCTCCTAAAATATCGGCAAGAAAATATGTTTATCGCTTCTTTCCTTAACTATTTACCTATTTATTCAGTGGCCTCCGGGCTCCGTCAAACCAATATAGAAATAATAGACAGACAGGAAACTATTGCGGGTAGATCGGAAACTTTTCTTATTATCCTGTCACAGCTTTACTAATACGTCTACGAACTTTTTCGCGATTTATTTATTCCAGTATTATTTATTAATACCATGTTACAACGATATAATTGACAGCTTAAAGAGATTGCCGGCTTGTCGCCTGTGACAATTACAATAGCAAATTCTTTCAGATGTACACAAAAAACCCATTAACTAGCATCATTCATTAGGATTAATGAATGATGTTGGCACTAGTCTGGGTGCCTAAAATTTAAATTAAAAAAAAAAAAACTTCAAATTATTACTTTAGCAGAATCGTAATAGAAAAATAATATGAATCACGTTAAAATGATTAAATTGGTCACAGACGCAGTTAATATTATGAATTGTCACTTTGTGACCATTTTACGAATTGTAACGTAATTCATATTATTATCCTATTTTGATTCTCATAAAGCGGTCATTTTAGGCCTCCTCGTCTGGTTTCTTCATTATTAAGTGTAACTCATGAAAATTATGATATAAAAGCTATTAAAAAGAGTTTCCACTTCGTTGACTAATAAATTACCGATCTAGGTTAAAATAGTCGCCATATTAAACTCATTATTTTAATGGTCGGCTCGTAAAGCATTCATTTATTTACTAAACGGTTTATGGATTCCCGTCAGCTGTCAAAGTCACCCTACTCTCTCCTAAGGTGATGAGAGCCATGTAATATAAAAAGAAAAGGTTGAAGTGGCGGAGTAGCGTACCTACAATATAGTACATAAAATGACAATGTTAAAATTACAGAGTCGACATTTTCGAAAAAAGGAGTTACTGCACTCTTATTTTTGAGATTTGTGCAAGTAAACTCCAATTGTTTTGACATGTCCTTCTCAATTCTCATATCGGGCCTTGCAATGATTGTATGTTGGAGTTCTTAATCTGTAGCAGAAAATGGCATTTTTACATTACAAAATTACGACTGCCTACGACAATATGATGTATAGGACTCCAAAAATTACATTAGTCGCCAAATCAAATATTCTTGTTTTGTTTGTACATTGTCCTAATATTTTCCTATTTTTTCCAACAGGAGCATCAGTGTTCCAAGCGATCGAAGGCCCATTGGAAGAGAGCATCGGTGAGAAACTCGACCAGCTGAAGGCGCAGTTCCTTCAGGACCATCCCTGTGTTACAGGTGAGTTTAGTGCAAGTGTGGATACTTTGGACATAAAGAAAGGATGAGGAGCAATAAGGATCCTTCTTGGCCTAATCTATACAATAAATAAAATTAATGTATCTGTTTGTACTTTCAAAATAACAGCTTTTTATTGAAAGTATATGCGGTACTTTTTTAAATTTTTGTCTCTTTGTCTGTCTGTCCCGGCTAATCTCTGAAGCGGCTGGACTGATTTTGACGGGACTGTTATAAGGAGTAACTTAGGACCTAATATTACGCGCTAAAAATAGTGTGCCAATGGATGCATTGAATAGTACAGTAAAGTTAGAATATTTAAAACCAGTATTTGATAAAAATCATGAGAAAAATTTGGAACTTTGACCTTCAATATCTCCGTAACTAAAAGATTCCCAGGTATGGTCCAGAACGAAAAAATCGCAATGACGGGAAGAACAAGTATCTTTCGGCATCGTTAAGGGTGAGTTTACACCCTTTATTGATTGAAGGAAGGGTGTATCTGAGCTCATAGCATAAATGTTTATCCTGCCAAAACGACGAAACAAAAAAAAACAAAAGCAGATCTGAGATTCCCTAAGCAACCGGTAAGATATGAATATTGGAAAACCTACATTGTATATCTTGCCAATAGCTATCACTTTGACAACTGATCTTTATTTAGTTGTTTGGACAATCCTTAGGGACATTTTCTTTCCAGTGTTCTGATTTTCCTATTACCTAAGAGTTATTTCTAACCTTACATGGAAACCGTTTAGATAGGCAGTCGCTCCATGTAAAATACTGGTACTCAGCTGCATCCGGCTAGACTGGAAGCCGACCCCAACATAGTTTGCAGATGATGATAATGATGGAAACCGTTTTGAATTGTCGGGCGTTGATTTCTAAAGACGTAATTATACCAATTAGCAAGTGCTTATATCGTGTAATCAATGTACTTAAGTCTAATTGAGTCCAAAAGGTCATAAGCCATAGGTTTCACAAACGTATTTACGGCCTTATCAGTATGCAACTATGTAGAATTTTCTCCTAGATATAAATTTAATTACCCATATCTGTAACTTGCGTCAAAATTCACGCGCTACAAAACGTGTGAGGCTAAAGTTCATAAACAAAACTATCTAGTGTCTAAGGGGTAGTCTAGATGGGACGTCTAGAACGCAGCTCACGTTTGCGAGAATGTGCGTCTGCGAGCGTGCGAGAATGTGGGCCAGAAATCAGTTACATTTGACGTGGGTTTGACAGGACAGCCGAGATTGAAATAGACACATGCGAATGAGTAGGTACTATCTTAAATTTGTTTACAGAGGAAAATAATTTGAAAAAATAGAACCCATGCAGGCACGTTTCTGTTTCTTCTTCGGCGCTGTTGCAAGCACCATGAGCACGGATAAACTGAAGTTATTGCGTTTTGGTTTATGAGCAGACAAATCGGTCTACCCTACTTCTTGTTCGTTTTTCGCGTTCGGTACTGCTACCACTGTCACTCACACGAAACTCACAGTGTCAAAATTTTTGACGGCACTTTTTCAGTTTTTCCAAAGTTAATAACTCGTATTCAGTGTTCATGATAGTGTTAGTAATGACCATGTCAGTTTAGAAACTTACAAAAACCAGCATGTCTTGAAACAAACATTTGTTGTCACGTAACATCTACCAACCTGCACTATGGATTACAGCCCACGCTCTCTCAAAGACCACTCTTAACAATGATACTATAATAAAAAGAGGTAGATATCGCACTAGCGCGCAAATTGTTGCAAACAAATTCAGACAATTGTCGTAACTCTAGCGCAATAGCTATCTCTTTCTGTTTCATACGTTCCGTATTATCTATCGCAGTCGTAACAACGCAACGATATTTGTACGCCGATCAGTATAAACGTAGCGTATCTTTCTTTAAAATATCATTGATTCTTAAACGTACCTAATAATTACCTAATATCAACACAGGACGTTGCCTACATATGCTAGATATAGCGTTCAAAACGTTTTATCTAGAGTAGCTCTTATACGAAAGTATAAAGTGACACACCCATTTCTCTCGTCGACTTGTATTACATCTTGTAGCGATAACAAGCTTCTTTTACATGCATGACATAAATATTGAGAATAAGAACGTGTAGAACTTGTTGACAAAGTGAAATACTACGTAATATTAGGTCTCTGTAATGTTTATATATGTCGAGAACTGTTGCTTTGTCTATACCAATATTATAAAGAGGTAAAATTTGTTTGTAAGTTTGTATCTCCGGAGCTAATGATATATCATGCATACTAACCGAGCAATAACAATTTTTGCGGACGAAGTCGCGGGGAAAGTGCTAGTATTACAAAAAATTTCATTCATTCCTCGTTCATCTAGTGGTTGCGGGTTCAAATTCACAGGTCAGGCAGAGTGTTAGGCTGCCTGTCCATTGAAGCGGAGCGAGGCTGCGGAGCGGAGAAAGCGAGAAATATTAACCAATAGGATTGCATAAAATCTCGGCTCCGCTCCAGTATGCAATCCTATTGGTTAATATTTCTCAGTTTCTCCGCTCCGTAGCCTCGCTCCGCTTCAATGGACAGGCAGCCTTATTGGGTATTTCCATCGGGATTTTTTTAGAAGCAGCTACGGAGTCTGGATTTGTATCCGATGTCCGGCAATAGGCTCACCGCCTATTACAAGGAGTATTAGGCACACCTCTGCCTAGCTCTTCGGGGATTACTGGCGTGATGTCATGTTATGTAATGTAGCTCGTCGGTGAGCAGGGGTGTCCCAGTAGATACTGACGGTCCCGACTAACGTGTAGGTCGTGGTTTTGAACCTCGCAGACAAAGTCAACATTGTGAGGAAGCCGGCATGACCTACAGCCAAAAAAACGGAAGACTTATAACATCCTTCCTTCAGGTGGGTCCATTGCAGGTTGGTCCTGCAATGGACCCACCTGGAAGATTACAGCCCACTCCCTCTCACAGAGCGAAGGCCTGTGGCCCAGCAGGATCGTTGTTGCTTGACTGATTATTATTCATCAGTAAACCTCGGCCCTGATGATATCTTTCCATAAGGTAGCAAAAAGGCTGTTAGGCTAAAGTAAGATTGGGCGGGACACGTCGCATGCATGATGACCACTGGGCTACACACGATGGGTGCCGGAAGACGGACAGCGCCGCCAAGGCTAACCCAGAAAGAGTTAGTGACACGATCTGGACGCGTACCACGAGGGCTCGTTCGAGGAGGCACGGAAAGAGCTGGTGGAGGCCTTTGCCCGGCAGCAGGACAGTAAGGGCTAAAACAAAACCATTTTTGCAGAACCTGGTCACACCAAGCAATGGTGCTTATTTGTGGTACCTATTACAGTTATTTAGCAAGGTTACCAGGCATAATAATACAGAAGGAAAATCCATGTACTTCCCCGTACATTCAGTGCAAAGATCAGTGCTTCATAGCATATCATAATGAGTGCATAGAGTAATCTGTATTTATTGGGATCACTTGGCCTCTTGATATAATATTATCTGTTGCTGTTGATGTAGGTCCAAAGTATGTAAAGCTAGAATGTTTTGAGCTGTGGCTATTAACACTGCTAATAATATTCTAATCACCTAAGTAAATACGTGTGACTTAGCTAACCCTTCTCTCACGTTTGTAGATAACAGTGAAGAGAAAATTACCTATCATAAGATCAGGTATCTAAAAGTAAGCAGTACCGACCGACATAGATTAGGAACCCTGAGATATCAGACCCAGAGAATCCTGTAATTATCTCTATCAAGGTTTAGTCGAACTTTTTAAGGTCACCTTTCTAGCTGATTTTTTTGAAGGTCAACTTCAACAAAGTATAATGAGCGTAGTTTTTTTTCTCAAGGTGTAGCTTTTTAAGATGAGTATGAGTAATAACAAAAATAGATTCGGTAAATACCTCTACCCTTTTGGCGTGGTTATTTGTTATTCTAGGATCAGTTCTAACAATGTTGGCGACAACGACACAACTGGCGTTTTTTAAAATCGTTACGCCGAGGGTTTAAGAATTGTAGAAAGAGATTTGATACGAAACGTTTGTAACTTGGCTAGGCCTGCTGGTTTCTATGTAACATGTGAAAACGCTTGCATTTGCCTTATTTTATTAGTTTCTAGTCACCTTAGGAAGGTTTCAGATTAGCGTATTTTCAGATCGTTTTCGGAAGCGCGTGTAGGCGGGTATGCGCGCCTTTAGCCACACGCGCAACTCGTACGAGCGTTAACGAGCTTTATAAGCCAAGAGAGATTGACAATCATGTTACTACTGACAGAACCCACCACTGATATGAGCTTATTTATACGCGCAAATAACCGCTGTTATGAATATATACGAAACCTTTACTTAAAAAAATAAAGTTCTTTTTCCAAAATGAGTTGCAGTGATTTGAAAATACAGTCAGCGAGCGATCATCAACGTTTGTTCATGACCTATGTTAATACAAATGCCTACACACACCATTACATTGAAAATAAGGATATTATAAGTGCAATATAAGAGCCAAGTCCATAAGACTTAGGTAACTGATACGTGATATCGTCGTGTTAGTGTTTACTGATAAGGTAATGACGTAAAACGGATGCACTGAAGATAGGAAATCACACTGCAGCCGTTGTAATGAGGTTCTGGGGAATTGATAAAGTAGGCACTAAAATCAAATCAAAGTCCATTTTTTAACGTCAAAAACGACTTAAACTTCAACCAACCTATCTGTACAGGCGGGCAAACACAGAATTAAAATAAATGTTGTACCAAGTTTGACATATCGATGCAAATTTCTATGCCAAGCAACGCCACCTTGAACTGCACAGTTAAAGTGATCATAGTGGTCATATCGGTTATTAAAAAAAAAATAGCTGTTTCCTACAAAAGTGCAATACCTACACGGTCCAAATATATGGAACAGCAGATTTTTTTTTAATAACTGATGAAAAATTTCTGTGGCCTCAGAATGATGTACTGAATACGTGGTAACGGTTTTCACATCGGTGTCCCTTCCACCCCCTGACTGTCACCGACTGCTACATAAGCGCGTCAGACGGAAAAACACATTAAAAAAAGAATTTTGAAAAAAGAACATTGCGCAATTCAGTAACGTACACTCTTGGAATCTTCTGGACTAAAGTCCTGTTGTAACAAGTTACACCTCGAAATCTGGTTTGATACGGACGTGTTTTGATTTAGTGCAGCTGTGCTGTACAGGTCATCGGCCCGCCTAGGTAAGATAATTAAAATTTAAATGTCATTGTCAAAACTTGTTTCTATATGTCACGAAGCTCAGTGTGGTTGCTGACAATAGGCCTTCCTTAACAATAGTGTTATGATTTATATAAAATATCATACTGATAAAATATATAAGGTCTAACTATTCATACACGAAATATTTTCAGGGAATCATCTAACGGCTATAACTAAGCCATTTCAAGGGATTTGTTTTTTTATCTGAGTATATTTTATAAAAAATAAATACCGTAATTTAAAATACTTGACCCACAAAATTAATACTAGCTCCTTATTTTTGAACATCCATTACGCTAGTTTACTACGTCGTCTTTATCTACTGTCATTGTTAGAATATGGGAGTAAAGGTTTTATGCAAAAAGCTTCAAAAAATTTTAGAATTATAACAATTTCGTTAAAAAAGAACACTCGGATATTTTTTTTTTCATTGCTATGGCGACTTGACGGCTTATAGAAGTTACTCTTAAAATATTTCGTGTATGAAAAGATAGACCTTATATAATTACACTAGCTGTTGCCCGACCTTCGTTCGCGTGAAATTATTATTAAAAAAATATTACTTCCCTTTTTGAATCGGATTTTGTCACCAATTTCAATTGGTGACACAATCCGATGAACCGTGAACAGCTAGTGTAATTATATAAGGTCTTCTTTTCATACACGAAATATTTTAAGAGTAACATCTATAAGTCGTCAAGTCGCCATGGTTTTAATTTTTGTTTTAATTTTTTGGAACGGAATTCTAATTTTTTTTCTAAAATAAAAGTAGCTTAAGCTGCTCCTTATAACATCAGCTATCTGCCAGTAATGTAAGTCCCGTCATATTCGGTTCAACAAACAAACAGACAGACAGAGAGAAAAAAATTGTTTTTGTTATAAGTGCCGTATATATTTTTATATGCATTCAGTAAACAGCTGTTATTTTGATATTACAAACAGACACTTCAATTTTATTTATTTGTTTAGATTAAATAACATCACGTCTGTGTCGGTCAGTATAATTAATCTAAAATTCAATGACAACACAGCCTAAGCCACAGTGTCTAAAAATTTGGAATAAGATTTTCTTATAAAACGAAGATGAGCACTAAGGGTCTGACTAGATGGAGTATAATCGACCCACCTCGGACACAATGCAAGTATTGACGGTAATTGTATACAAGCCTAAAAGCTTGGCTTGCCTCTTCATGATGTTAGGGTTTCCGAACAATCTGCTTTCCTAATAAGCTTGCCGTATTGTTGGCGCCTGGGCACGTCACCTTGAATGCGATTGTGGAACCCCAACACAGGATATGCCAGCTTCTGTCCTTCCCGTCGTGCACAACTAATTGCACCCTGATGGACTTGAATGAGGCTAACGAAAGAGCTGTCCTGGTCGGGCAAGATCTGAGTCATCGATTCCAGAAAAAGAAACACGACGGAAGATTTTTTTATTTTAATCCTCCCCTTAAAAATTAGCACTCAGTGGATACCAAATAGCAGGAATTGACAACGTGGCGGGAACAGAAGGAGATGGCGGGATGAGCTGGACTCTTTCGCAAAGGATTGGCCTACAATCGCACTAGACCGTGAAATGTGGAAGGAGGGAAGGGAGGCCTTTGCCCTGCAGTGGGACAATATAGGCTTATAATTATAATAATAATCCTCCCCTTCAGAGGTCATATAGAGCATAAGTAAGTAGGGAAATTCATCATTTCTGCCTACGGCAAATTCATTCAGGCGGACGGCTTGTAATCAGCAGGAAAACCAATCAATACTTACAGATAGGTAACAGTTACAAGTGTCCATATAGCTAAGTACTAGGTACCTAAGTACATACTTAGCAGGGTATATGAACTGTTACCGTATCAAGTGTCGGGGCACCGCGTGACTACTTACTCCTAGGGTAACCATCCATCAGGATTTTACTTGAATTACGTAGGTACTTCGTTTTGTGAGTAGAACATCGTCGTGAATATCGGATTTTTTTTTATAAGATGTGGACATGAGCTGTTTGATTTGTGTGGTGTGGTCCTGTTATGGATTTATATGTAGGTACCTACGTTACTTAAGAAAACCTTAAACAAATGAGTACTACTCAAAGCAGATTACATTTAATTTTTAAAATTGATAGTCATAGGTAGGTCTTTGGAGACGACTTAGCGACTTGGTAAAATATGTGGATACCTACATATATTATACACATACACAAACATACATACAGTTTACATATTTGAAGAAAAGTCGCCTAGTTTTTTCTATGTACATTTACTGCAGATTTTGCTTTCTTACAATTAAAAATTGATTTAATATCCTACCCAATTAAATTGCCAGCGGAGTTCCACTTCTTATTTATATACGATAAAATTGAACAAACTACCAGCAAGCCATCTTGCAATTACGAAGGCAAATAGAAACATGAAAGACTTCAAGAAATACTGAAAATACACAGTTAAGCTGCCTTATTTATCTACCCTCTCGACTTCAAGAAAGTTACTTTTTAGCTCTTCAGCTAAAACTTGGAGCCGGTACTCAGTTGAAGTCTCTTAAAGAAACCAAACATTTCTTTGTGGGACCCAGACTCTTAGAATTAAGGATACTTACCTGATAATTACAAGAATCATTATTTCAGAAGTCTTAATTATTTATTACATTCAAATATGATGACGAATGTTAGATAAATTAGCATTTGAACTGATTACCATTGAGCAGCAGATACATAAGTGTAATTTATATTAAAAATTAGAATAAAAATTGTGTACTAATTAGCTTTTTATAGTTTAATTACCTAGTCAATGTTCTATTCTACATCTGTCGTAATAAAATGTTCCCGTTTAATCGTTAAACGACATAAAACGGTCTGTAGGTACACCGTGATAATCACAATCACATTATCTTGGCTACTTTACAAACAAGAAGCGACAACGCAGTACGCACCCAATGGGAGCATCTACTTTAATTTACCGACTATCGACTCATGCGCTCAGTCTACTTACGGTCACCGACGCGATCGCCACGCCTAACCACACCAACGTTCTTAAGGCTTCCGCCATATTTTAACGCAAGCAGTGCTTCTAAAATGCATCAAAATGGTGATATTTAAACTCGAAAATTGTCGCCGGGATACTAAAGTGACGGAAATATTCGCGCTTATTGTTGAACCTAATCACCCCAAGAGGTTTTTCAAGTACAGTTGACCATAATCCCGCCCGTTCCGGGATCTTTGGTTTGTGTTCTGGAGCTCTGTGGACTATCGGCAAGCCATACTTATTTAGATAAAACCGTGTTAGTGTTTTGTTTTTGGTTTTTCTATTCGAATTTGGAATGTGTTTAAAAATGATCATGGATTTTTGATTGAATTAAAAACTTTTTATTGGTTTCGCGCGTAAAAATTGATTGACATTAACTTTTCAAAATGGAGAAGCATATTGGCATTGGTGGAAATGGTGGCTCAAACAAGTACAAGCGGATTCATTCCTACGGGAGCATGAGTTCGAGGAGCGAGGATGATATGATAGTTCACAGCCAATTGTTCCCCCACCACAAGAAAATGGTCGTTGCAAGAGAGATTTTGTATGAAGAGGAACACCCCCCATTTCAACCTTTAATTGCAACGACTAGATTGTTTGGTAAGGCGAGGTTCACTTGCTTGCTGTTGTTCTACGTGATCTTCTACGTGGTCTACTTGGCGTCGGGAGCGCTGGTCTTCTCAGCATTGGAGGCACCTGTAGAGAATCAGATCCGGCTTGAACTCATAAGGGCCAAAACAGACTTTATGTTGCGCTATCCGGATATCGTGGGTAAAGAACTTTTATTTTATTATTGATCTTCATTTACTTCCTTTCTTTGTAGGCGTCGAAGGGTTTTTTAGCTGATGGGCTTATCTTTATGTCTGTTTTCACAGCTAAATCGGAGCAAGATCACAGCTTCATCTGCCAAGCATGGTGGCAGTGTCTGTGTAATACAACATTAGTTTTAGTATATGCGAAACCTGATACACGTGTCTAGTATTTTTATGTAAAGAATCTATGTACAAAATTTCAAAACTGTATCATGAAAAATCACCAAGTTATAAGCTTGTTCTGTTACCTAGTTGTCCGCTCAAAAACGTGGTCACCACGCAGCGCGCGCCTCCAGCGTTGTCTTGAGCTCATTTATAATAATAATTTGGCAGTAGGTACCTAAATTATTGCGATAGGTACTCAAAGTCGCTCGGTGTCCAACTTTTAACTTTTTTAAATATTTTTGGGACTAAATACAACATGGTTTAAAAATTATTGAAATCGATTCAGTTACTTATTCTGAACAAACTATATTCAGGTTGCATACACTAAAAATAATGTTGTATACTGTATGACAGAAATTCTCTATGAGACAATTTTACAGCCCAGTATCGAAGTACTTATACATCTTACGATTATATCTATTTCTTTTATAAATAAACTACCGACCCATACTTCGAAGGTTGTAACGACCAGCTTGGCCAAATTTAAATGATGGGAAACACCGCATCATAATCCGTTTCGTGTTTTAGGACAACAACGCTTTCACACATACTGACATGGAAATAGACTTCAATTTATAAAAATATAGATATAAGTTCTACAGTTACATGCAATGAATGTGTAACTACCCACAAAGCCAGTATATTGCAGAAATGAGCGCTATTGTGCAAGTAGAGGGTAAATATTTGAAATGTCTGCAACGGCTGTAGTGAAGGCGCACGATGCCTGCAGCGGGTTCTCCTTGTGTACAATCGAACATATGATATTGCAAGAAGACATAAAAATGTATTATATATTTCTCGTGTTATGGCTTTCTTGATACTGCTACCGCCTAAAGGAATACTTAAAAGTGCTCGATTGGATTTGCAAAACTGCCGCTCTGTACACAACAGTATGAATTGAAATTCAAATAGTGGAGTTTTGATCAATATTTAAGTACACATTTAGGTGATGCTTAGTGTTAGTGAAAGAGACATTAGACTTCATTACTTCTGTTTATATGTCATCATTAAAAAAAAACTTGGTAAATATCCCGTTTTAGTGTTAATGAACGTGTTATTGACTATGTCAGTTTAAAAAACTTATATCATTTAAAAAGATGATACTGACTTATGTACTTATTTATCACACACACACACAGACACACACACAAAAACCTACATAGCAACAGACCTAATTCATTTACCGTTTTATGAAGTTATTTCATTTGAAAATAACAAACCCGTAATAATGTTTAAAGGTACGTCGTTACGACACATAACGACTTTAATTAATGAAACAAAAATTAAAAAGAAGCCAGAGAAATGTATCTTTTAATTAACATTATTAACACACAATACCGTTACCTAGACGTCCATCAACATCGAAAAATATAATGAACTTATGTTCATTATATTTTTTTATTTTTTAACATCACGCCTGTAATCCACGAAGGGTTAGGCAGAGATGTACCTGATAGTACACATTACGCCAGTGTGATAGGAGATGAGATTTATTGCCATCAACCGGGCACAGACGTAGACTCCGTAACTTGGACACTGCCCGATCTGGGAATCGAACCCAGTATCTCTTGCTCATAGTCGCTCTTGCGACCACTAGACCAATGAGACTGTCAACGTAAATTTATTACTTATACGTCCTTGATTTCAATTTTATTTAACTATTTGCTACTTAAACTTGTTTATTATCTTTTCTTATCTGCCTTCACATCATAGGTATACTATTTATCTTACTGAACCGATCATCAATAAAATTAATTAACCTATGCATATCACAGAAATCTTTTTATTTTTAAAACGTTATCGTACTAAATTAACATGAACTGATATGTTATCGCATGAGAAATCTATTTTATATCTGTGTTATTCTTAATTTATATCGTGATAAATGGTATTAGTTTTTGTATTTACGTAGATCCTCCGTAGTAGGTCAGGTAATCTAAACCGATATTATAATACGATATAATTAGTTTGTTTTGAGGAGCTCGTGGCTATACAACATTATTTTTAGTATATGCGAAACCTGAATATAGTTTGTTCAGATTATGTAACTGAATCGATTCCAATAATTTTTAAACCATGTTATATTTTTTCCCAAAAATATTTAAAAAAGTTAAAATTTGGACACCGAGCGACTTTGAGTACCTATCGCAATAATTTAGGTACCTACTGCCAAATTATTATTATCAATGAGCTCAAGACAACGCTGGAGGCGCGCGCTGCGTGGTAACCACGTTTTTTTGCGGACAACTAGGTAACAGAACAAGCTTATAACTTTGTGATTTTTATGATACAGTTTTGACATTTTGTACGTAGATTCTTTACATAAAAATACTAGGCACGTGTATCAGGTTTCGCATATACTAAAACTTATGTTGTATAATAAACGCCGCACGGGTCGATCTTCAGGTTAAGCCACGGTTGCCTAGGTAGGACCCTAGATCGGTGACCACCACATACCGAGTTTCCTCTGTGTCTCGGAAAGCACGATAAGCCAGTGGTCGCGGATTTCATTTGTAGATCTTTGACAGACGTTACAGGTAGTCAGTAGCCCGAAAATCTGACAACCAGTCTTACCAAGGGGTTTCGTATTACCCAGTACTAACTGGGTGGTGGAGGTCAGGCTCTATTTACAATACTGGTATTCAGCTGCATCCGTTTAGACTGGAAGCCGACCTCAACATAGTTGGGAAAAGGCTAGGCAGATGATGATGAATTAGTTTGTTTGTTATGGTGTGGCGATTTATCTATCACACCAATTTTGAAAGACAGAAAGCGAAATTTAGTTTTCAAGAATCCGCTGGTCCTGGTTGCAAAGAACAAGGCAGGTCGATGTGGCGACGTTAGTAGGAAGCCTAATGTCCAGCTGTGGAACTGCTTGGGATGATGTGATGATGATTACACGACAGAAGAGGGAGCCTCTGGAAAGCTATGGTTTATTCGGTCTGTCTCAATTTGTTGTGTCTTTAATTAGGCTAGGCATTTTGTCTTTTTGGGCCTACTCTTGACCTGAGGACAGAGATGGGTTCGACGATGGAACGAGATAATCCAAAAGAAGCCTATTAACTCGCGACTTAAATTGACATCAACATTACCATCCAACATGAACGTGTAACTATCGGAATATTAGTAAGTTCCGGATCCATTTTGTATTTCCAAATGGTCAAAAAACCGTACCTAGGCTCACTTCAAAATAGTGACATACGGGTGCTGGCTGTTTTTTTTAATATTAAAAGGGCCTACTCTTGACCTCAATCTAGTCCTGAGTAGTTACTACAAATAGTTAACCCGCAGACTACCCTTTCGCTTAGTTACAAGAACTCGTAGACAACTTAGTTAACTTCTGTCCAAAAGTCGTTAACTTAAAGATAAAATACTGAATTAATGATTTAATTATCAATATATATATATTGATAAAGGCACAGGCTTCAACAAATTACATAAATTATTCTATTTGTTGAACAGACACGCTCTTGACATATTTTGTTTGAGTACATTATGTAATTTATTTACACAACATGAATTTTGTTGCGTTATCTTAAAACTAATTAGTAACTTTGTTTTGGTCTTTGTTTATCTCTCTGACATGCTTTGCTTCTTGTAATTTGATAGAACAAATAAAATCTATTTACTTAAAAACAGCTGAAAAATTAATCGAATTGATTACCTACCAACAACTGTCTGTAAATTCACATCACTGAAACGCTGAAAACTGGAGCAGAATATCAATTTGCTTAACAATGAATTTCCCTTAAATAAAAATGTGTGACTGTTTTACTTTGGTTTGTTATTCACAAATCAAATAAACTCGTTCATTATTATTCTCCATTATTGGTAACTTAATTTCCTTTAAAAGTTAGTTAAACTTACCAACTTATGTGAGTAAAGGGTACTACAAAACTATGAAGAAAGTTAAACACTCGTAGTTAAACAAACAGGTTTATCAAAGAACCTTGTCCCAAACACGTTGTTTATAAGGTCGTAGGCCTGCCATCAAATATTTGAAGGCAACAAAACCCAACCAAGTAACCCACCCAAGCAAGTATTCGTTACTTTGGAACCGATTAAAGAAACTGGTTTAGTAACTTGAACTATTTTGGTAACATACTATGGTTGGTATGGTGTAATAGTTTCGTGGTCATCAGAATTTGAGAATGGTCATGAACTGGTATTCATTATAATGAGTAAGAGAGTGAGGGAGTGGTTAAGTTTTGAATGCTGAAGTTTTGTTTTGTTTGTTATTCTGTGCCCGACAAGGTCCATAATTGTGACTAGTACGTTTATTTCCCTACCAACTATACATATACAACATTATTTTTAGTATATGCGAAACGTGAATATAGTTTGTTCAGAATAAGTAACTGAATCGATTCCAACCATTTTTAAACTATGTTATTTTTTTCCCAAAAATATTTGAAAAAGTTAAAAGTTGGATACCGAACGACTTTTAGTACCTATCGCAATAATTTAGGTACCTACTGCCAAATTATTATTATCAATGAACTCAAGACGACGCTGGAGGCGCGCGCTGCGTGGTGACCGCGTTTTTGTGCGGACAACTAGGTAACAGAACAAGCTTATAACTTTGTGATTTTTCATGATACAGTTTTGAAATTTTGTACATAGATTCTTTACATAAAAATATTCTTTACATAAATATAGATACACGTGTATCAGGTTTCGCATATACAAAAATTAATGTTGTATACATTAAGGTACGCAATAAAGAATTGAGAATTGAATTTAATAGTTTACCTTATGTTAATTACTCTTTTTATTCACATTGGTTGAAATCGGGTAAAACTAAACCAAAATGTTTTTGTTACTTCTGGTTTTAAGAGAAAATAGTACGATTGACAAGTATTTACGAGTATAAATCAACTTGACATTTGTAAAATAAATAAAACAAAATTTCATCGAACAAGGCCAAAAAGTCAATAACTGACAATTTTAGTTCAAAGTTAAATCGAACTCCCATGACCGAAATACCATAAACGTAGGTACCTATCTATTTCAAAATAAAAAAGGTTTAGATTTCTTAATAGTTAAAAAGTCTAGAATCTATGATACAGTAGGTAATTAATATTTAATAATGGAAAATAACAAAATTCTATTTTTGATAGCAAAAACAAAAAGGCTATTCAGCCAGTATTGTTTTTTGTGTCTAATTTTTGTAGGTAAAAAAACAAAGTCATAAGCAATTGGCATTGATCAAGTAACACGTGGGTAGGAGCAGAACCAGTTTCTGTATCACTAATACCTGATAGATAACTTAGTTTTTTGGTTTTAGGAAACTTTTATAGCTTCTTGTGATGTCATACTTTTTTTTTTAATTTTAAAGAAGAAAGTCATCTATTATAGAGTGACGACAGAAAAGAAATCGAAAAAAAAGTGTAGCCACGACGAGAAAGTCAGGTTTTGTGGGTCTGCTTAACCTGAGTGAAAATCTAGGTCTGAATCAATTCGTTATTTTTTTAATAAAAAGCTTTTATAACATCGCATTGTCATCGGACCGAAGCAACATGTAAAACTCGAATTCGCTAGAAGAAAGTGGTACTAATTCAACTTACAAGATTGGATCTAAACAATAAACTACCACACTGACATTGCAAATACATAAAAATTGTTCATCATCAGCCTACAGCACTCCTCTGCTGGACATAGGCCTTTTAAATCGCACGCCACTTAACTCGATTCTCGGCAACTCTCATCCTGTTCCTACCAGCCACCCTGCGAAGTACATCGCTCCACCTAACCTGAGGGAGTCCCATCTTACACCTGCCGATTCGTGGGCACCAGAAGAAATGAAGAATATATATACAAAACGTATGATTTTTGTGTGAAACACGTGCGATTCCTTCTAACATGCAATGCAAATAATGAAAGCAAACAAACCATTTACCTGTACTAAAAGCCTAGGTTCTTACACAAACTACAGAGTACGCTTGGATGCAGAAGTATCAAAGCATTAGCCCACTGCGATATGGGTAGCACGTTGCCGGCTCATTGAGTCGGCACTAAGCAAGCGGGCGGTTCACAGCTATGCTCCTTTTAGTTCCTATTTTTATTCAATTACCAGACAAAGGAAATATCTTATTTAGTCGCGTAAAGAAAGTGCTATTGTCAAAGGTATATTTTCCTAAAATACAAATTAATTTAAAACCTTTTTAGACCTCAAAACGAATTACGGTTGTCAGATAAAATATAAAGTGGTGGATTTTCTGACTACCCGAATATTCAATAAAAAATTGGATATCGGAAATCGAGTCAAAAACTTTTTAAAATAAGAATAGGTGCTCATTTTTCTGTTTATAGCTACTTATTGATTGCAATAAGTACTTATAAACTGAAAAATGAGGACTTATTCTAGTAGTAGTAGCAGCTTGTTAAACAAAATAATATACAACATTAGTTTTAGTATATGCGAAACCTGAAACACGTGTCTAGTATTTTTATGTAAAAAATCTATGTACTAAACTGTATCATGAATAATCACAAAGTTATAAGCTTGTTCTGTTACCTGGTTGTCCGCACAAAAACGTTGTCACCACGCAGCGCACGCCTCCAGCGTCGTCTTGAGCTCATTGATAATAATAATTTGGCAGTAGGTACCTATATTATTGCGATAGGTACTCAAACTCGCTCGGTGTCCAACGTTTAGCTTTTTTAAATATTTTTGGGAAAAAATATAATGTAAAAATAACATGGTTTAAAAATTATTGGAATCGATTCAGTTACTTATTCTGAACAAACTATATTAAGGTTTCGCATATACTAAAAATAATGTTGTATAAAACACAAAATTAAATGTCACTTTGTCTAGAAACTTGCCTTCCGTTGTTATTTCTAATGAGCGCCCACCTGACCTATACAGACATGCTGGCTGGAAAAACACCTGACTCTTTGTTTTTTTGTTATGTATCACTGATCTATACCTAACGGTGTCTATTTATCACGTTTTAATCAGCTGAACATATGGATGTAAGCTATTCTTGCAATGCAACTGGTTTTACAAACGCCAGATGTCTCATTAAATTCAAATTTTGTTTTTAATAATTGTCGAGAATCAGAAAACTTAATTAGAATGATAATTTTAATTGCTGCGTCTAGGGTCATCGGCTTAGGTGATTACGTAATAGCTTGTCTTGCCTAGTTCTTAAAACTATTATTACTTTTGTATTATTTTTCCAAAATCTCTTTCACTTTGTTTCCCAGAAGTGAACCAACGTTGTACCGTATTATGAGCACGTTAAAGCTTTCAGTGACGGGAACCTACCTGGTGGGTTCACTCAAGTCGCACTTGCGATGCCGAGAACCCTCTTGAAGGGTCCACTACTCACTTGCAATATGTATGGTGGGATGGCCATATGTGTTCTATGAAACGGGGGTGGACACGAATGTGTAAGTAAGAACCAAAGAGATTTAAAAGACTTATATCGGGTATTGGGAATATTTTCATACAAAAATTTTGATCCCGAACACTTTCGATTTTGACACACGAATGCTAACTGACAAGCTGCCGTGTGACACTAGACAGAGCGACTTGTTACATAGTAGTAGTAAATATTTAATTACGATTTTCTTCGTCTTGTGTTAATATTTGAATGTCTTTGGTAAGGACCAACAAAATAAATTACAACCAATTGAGTAAGAGATAAATCTGAATTAGGTGCAAGGCTGTTTCTTTTCTTACTAACTCACTAGCTTACGCTTGCGGTTTCGCTCGCTTTATGATCGAAAATTATTTGTCAGGAACGTCGTGTTTTATAAATATAGCTTATGACTACACAGGCTAATTTATAAAACAGCAACAAGTGTTGTCTTTCCTTAAATAAATAAATAAATAAAAAGTGCAACAACACATATGCGAACCCATAGCTTTACCGTCAGACATGGCCTGCCCAGTCCCATTTTAGTTTAGCAGCTTCCCATTAGTGGAAAAAAAATCGGACTCGGATCAATAGTACTTCCAACGATACCCCCTAGATTCATACTTACCAACTTCACCTCTTCATACTATTTTAGTATAGACAAAGCAAACTTATTTCAGCAACAAAAAACTCGAAAAACAAAACCAGCTTTTCTGCAGTCTTTTCACTATTGTTTTGAATACAGCGTGGGCCACAGTGTGGGCTGTGGCGTGTGTAATGCCACTACTGGTAATAGATTCATCCGCCCGTTTGTTCGGGGTGTGTACTTACCCAACTAAACCGCAAAACGTGATCCTGTTATAAAACAATGTGTTGTAACTTGTACTATGTGACTGCGCTATGTATCGTTATAATTATGTAATTTTGATTCGCATATTTTACTGTTTGTTTTCTTAGCACTTCATACAATTATTGTAACTTTATAACCAGGGCTTAGTAGCACTCATATTCATTAGATACACTAATAGACCGACCGCTTCAATGAGTCCTCCGCCTTGCCCCATCAAAGGCACATTAAGCGTCCACAAAGTCCTAACAATATTCCACAGGTGCTTTAAAATAACCATAATCCACATAGGCATTACGATACTAATTGAACCAATACGTGATCAATCTTCAGAATATTCAATTTAAATTGATGCCTTCGCGAGGACTCATTAAAGCGGTCGGTCTACAGAAGCCTTTGTAATAATTTTTGCCAACAATTTTTGTTAGTTATACTCTTTATTTATTTATTTTTCGTGAGGTTAGTACCTAACCTGGTATCAGAGTTTTTATGCCGCCCATGGGCCTCTGACTTGGCTTTACATGCCGTCGAGAAATATCCCTCAGACATGCTGGTTTGGTTTCCTTACGATGTTTTCCTTCACCGAAGCAAGTGATAATTATACAATACGCACATGAGTCCGAAAAATTAGAGGTGCGTGTCTTGGGTTCGAACTCGAGACCTATGACTTGGCAGTCCGACGGTCACAGCACTAGGCTATCGCTGCTTTTTACTGGTCGCAAGCGATACTGCTGAGCGTGATAGTTTAGACAAGATTTTTAGACTCTTCCACATTCTCTTCTGTTGTTGGTGCTCTCGTTTCTTTGTCTAATCCCTCTGGGTTACGGGCCAGGTCAACTGCTGTTGAATTTATCAGTAGTAGCCCGAAGTTGGCAGTATGCTCACCCCCTATAGCATGGCACATAGCAAGTGTAGTGGCTGTGCAACACGGAAACTTGACCCTACCCTTCTGGGATTATAAGCGTGATGTTATGTTAAAAATAACATGTGTAACCTCACTTGAACGCTGTAAGATTACTTACTATGTTCTTATTCTTAGTTTTCTCTTTACACACAGATCGGTATACAAGAGAAATAAATGGAACTCTTCACGTAGAAAATTGTATGCTGATTGCGAAGAAACATCCATTTTCTTTTGTTTTTATTGTACACAAACCTTTTTGGTTGTATTGATATGGAGTTCTTTGTACCTCACTAAAAGTTGTGTCAACTCTCCTATCTTTTGATATGTAATATGAATAGTAGGTCTGTATGTAATATGTCTTTTAGATTTATTTTATAAGCATACCTGTAGGTTTTGATTACTCGTAGCGGCATGCTACACGGTGCTAGATACGAACAGGCAAAATAAAATACATAATTACATATGTGTATACATAATACTCATGCTTTTCACATGAGGGTAGGATCAAACTACAGAAAGAACGTATGCTTCGATCCTTACCTACTTTTTATGCTTCGTCCTCGTTCATACATCTCGTCATACACACACGTGCACGTCAGCTGCGAGAACTACGCATCTGATATTTCTAAGGAATATCAAAAAACATAAGATCTATGAATGTTCTTTTAAGGCGTTCACTCGGTGCCTTTCCTATCGATTTTTTTACTATCCACTAATGTGCTACTGCTGGGCAAAGGCCTCCCCCACATCTTTCCTGGTAATATCATCATCATCTTCATCATCATCATCATCATCATTTCAGTTGAAAGACGTCCACTGCTGGACATAGGCCTCCCCAAGTACAGCCACATTGACCGGTCCCGTGCGACTCGCATCCAGCGGTAATATATAAATTCCCTCCCATAGACGTATTAACAAACAGGTTGATATGTCTGCCTCCTCCATTACCCTTTCATGACACCAACTCAAATCCTACTTGATCCTACGTCATAAAATCCAGTACCATCAACATGTGCCTAGCCTTTTCTCATTTAACTACGATTTATGCCAATTTTCAAAATTTTATCTGATAAAATCCTGGATACTAAAAAAATCTACGTGGGTACCGAGTCAGATCACTCGCGAGATAGGTAGGCTTTTCAGGAGCGAAGCCCGATAGCTCGCAAATGACTGCTTTGACAAGGGTCGCTAATTTGGACCCTGTCTCCCTTTGACGTTCGCACCGCGTTATTAGATTTTTATATACCTTTAACTATGTCTAGGTATAGCAGTGGAACGTGATTGTAATCAGTGTTTTATTTATTTTTTATAGGATCACCATAACCTGACGGTTTTGGATGTAAACTTATTGATATTTCTATCTCATCATCATCCATAGCCCGAACTCACCCACCATATAGGCTTCTCTTTTCTTGTGCCTATCTCCACGTTCCTGTGCCCTCATCCAGGTTTTTCCCCTGATGACAACTATGTCGTGTGGCCACCTCGTCACCGGACGACCCACGTTTCTTTTACCAGTTCTTGGACGTCATTCGATGACAGCCTTAGCCCACCTGTCACTGCGCCTTGCTAGGTCTCCTGCCCAACTCCATCTGAGTTCCGTAACGCGATTTCCAATATCGAAAACCTTTCTGCGTTTTCTGATATTTCTATCAACTTCCTTTTATTGACGCCAGCTTAGGGATAAACATAGATTTGATAAGTACAAACTTCTTCACTTGTAAAAACTTTTTACAAAAAATATAAACTCTCTTCATAAGAATCACGACAAAGTGTTTTTAACAATAAAAAATAAATTGTTGAGCTCTTTTCCACTCCAGGAGAAGTCTATCAAACGAAATAATTATAAGTAGTGCAGTTATTACTTATCACAGATTCCCTATTCGTACTAAATACATTAAGTATTTAAATAATTGGTTCTGTGAATTTGAAATTACTTTTCAATTCCTCTCTTTTTTAAATTTTCATTTCACATGACATGAGCATGAATCATATCGGTTCCACTACTGGGACAAAGGCCTCCTCTCTCTAAGAGGGAGTAGGCCCAATGCAGGTTAGTGTTTATCACTGTGGTGGGTTTCAAAATATGCGTATGGCCAGCATTACTTATAAAGTCTCTATAGCGCTATGATGTACCGTGTCTGTATGTTAGGCTAGAATTAAATAGTGGCTCGGCTTTCGATTGGTAGTAAAGACTTGCTATCTTGATGAACTGCGCATTCCTCCTCAGTGATTTCGTTTTCCGGCTGGTAAATTGGGTCATTACTTTTCTTTTACCGGGTATCCACAAACCAAGGGTTATACATAATAGACAAGTAGTATAATATAGAAAAAAAGGTTGATTATTAATCTTCACCTAAGTGAGGCTTCAAACATTTTGCTCATTATATCTTTTTGACCGGACGAAAAATTTTAAAACATGTTAGTTACGTAATTTAAATTAATTTTATTACCCACAGTAATTGATATTTAGTTTCTGATAAAATGACGATTTACCTACGATCTTTCGCACTACACAATATTCATTGAACCGAAAGGCTTGCCCCGCCAAAGATCCGTCTGATAAACTTATATGAACTAGTAAACCTTACTGAAAGGCATAGATAGCTAAACGAGATCGTTATTTGTACAAAAGTTCTACGATTTTTCTTAAAGAAGATGTCCCAAACCCTACTTCAACAATAAAAAGTGTGGTTAGCCGGAAAAAAGGCTGCTGACAATCTTGTTGAAAGTCGTTAAGATATACGAGTACATGAAACGCTGAAAAAGATGATTTAATTGTAAAACAGGCTCCCCTTGATTACATTAGCATAATGGCATAGATAGGCTAGTTACTCTTCTCCAGAAGCAGGAAAATTAACAAGTATCTACCAAATACATTATCATGTGCAGTCCTTTAACCAAGAAAAAGTCCATTGACCCAAATATGGCGCCGGCAGTCACCCACAAAATTTCATTTTACTTGTCTCAGATTGACCTACTCGTTCTCTTTCAATCTACCAGGAGTGCATAGGTGGTTAGGACGGTAACCGCAAGCCGTGGTAACAAAATATGTCCCGCGTATCGACTGACACACCCCCGTATACTGGCTGACCTCTAGAACTATCTCGTGATAAGGGTTAGGTTATGTTGTATGAGAGAAGCGTGGACGCAAGCGGGAAAGAAGAGGTAGGTATTTTTATTAAACAATGTGCACGTTTTTGTTGAGAGCAGCGGTGGCCCAGTGGTGGCGGTCCCGACTTACGAGCAGTAAGTCGTGGGTTCGAACCCAGGCAGGCGCATTACTTTGTGTAATTTATTTTATCACCACTGCTCTCAAAACGGTGAAGGAAAACATCGTGAGGAAACCGGCATGTCCTAGAACCAAAAATTCGAAGATATGTGACTTCTACCACCGCACTGGCAACCCGCACTGGGCCCGCGTGGTGGATTATAGCCCATTCCCTGTCATAGAGAGAAGGCCTGTGTCCCAGCAGTGGGAACATTATAGGCTGATTATGCTAGGCTCTGACGTGCACGTCTAAAATCTGTGTAGCTCTTTCTTTGATCTGATTACTCTTCGATTTTGTCTGGACCTTCAAAGACACTGAGTTTGCTGCTGCAGTAAGCGGTGGTGTACAAGGCATGTTAAAATGCGTGTTTGTGGTAGAAAATAAAGCGTTTCTAAGCCATTACAGCATAATAAGCAAAGACAGTCTGTGGAATAATACATTGTTCTACTTACTTTTCTCGTAGTAATTCCCCGCCCCCGCTCCCGCTCCTCTCATCACTAAACCACAGCTCAGTTGACCTAGCTGGGGAGCGTTAGCACAGATCGAGCGGGAAATGCATCGACCCCATCTGTTCGCAGTAACAAACTAAATATACAATACATCGTCAATTGTTCACTTACCCGCTGATTTATACCATTGTGATAGCGTCACGTGATACAAGATAGCAATGCCCTTAGGACCGCGTTGTATAAGTAGTAATAGTTTAGTAATCGGTGTAACTGCGATATAACTCACTCAAGCATCATTGGTATTGTATATTTGCTCTTTTGAAGGATGGTTCACAGTCAATTTTTTTTTTTTTGGCTGATTTGCATGATGGTTCTCAAAAACGAGTTCTAAGCACACGTGAATTTCGTCTTTTCATCCATAATTTGACTATATCTAAATCTGGTTTTCTTTATTCTGCAGCATACTACTTACATGTAGAAATGCAATGTTGTACGTTAAACAAATATTCTTATCTTAGGTACTGCTAACAAATAAACATGTGTGCATTCATAATATTTTGGTCGTAGATTTCATGACGTTGGATATATCATTGATAAACATTGATTATTCAATTTTATATTTATGTATTTGTATCAAAACATAATATCAATATTAAATTATTATGGAGTCAATCTGAGCAAGCAATGATACAAGAATTTAATGAATCAAGCTAGAAAAGCGGATGGAGTAAATAAACAGAACGCATAACCTAGACAATTAATACAAAACAAATATTTCCTTACATGACATTCTTCAAACAAAAACTATCGTCAGAGTTGGTACATCAAATAAAACTGATAATATGCATATTATCACTAGAAAATGACGTGATATCAAAGTGAAACTACCAGGCTATCATAAATAAATAGCTGTAAAACTTACACAAGATTGTTATTTGTAGTTACGTTGTTCGATGAAATAGATACAAGTGGTTATTGTGAAACATTGATATGTTATACGGGAAGAAAGGACTCATTCTGAAAATAAATAGACATTCGTGTCGAAATGAAAGATAAATACGCGCTGTTACATATTCGTTTCAGTCAATCTACGGCGAGGTGATTGTTTATCGATTCTGAAATTGATATTAGGTCCTACGATAGGGTATGGCCGATGAATAACGGACTATTTTTGAGTTTGAACAGACTATTTCATGACATTGTTCCTGGATTTTAACTAGAAGACCATTTAAAACTAAGCAGTCAGATACGTCACTTTGCATAACCAATTTTCCGTCACCGTTTGAGTTTGAAGACTCACGAGCACTTACGTCGAGGCCAATACTGGGTCAGCACTGTTCTCGGTACGTTACTTCACCAGCCAAAATCGACCTTATCCTTTTTCTTTTTAGGTAATTAGTATGTATCTTTATCGAATCCTGGAGCCGTGTCGTTTCATCGGCTCAATGAATTGCCGATCGCTGCTATGTGAAAGGGTTGTCAAGCCCAGAGACAAACGAATGCCGCAGAAACCAATTTTCTAATCGACTTTTGAACGAAATTACTTTTTAACTTGAATCGACATATGAAATGACTTGTAAAACGTCCGGTAGGTACTTCTTGCGTGTTAATAACATAACACTTATTTGAACTTTTCAAATCCACATAGAGGGTAGAACTTCTTCTTTTCGTGTGGTTAGTGCCTAACCTGGTGTCCAAAGTTTTTATGCCACCTATAGACCTCTGACTTGGCTTTACATACTGTCGAGAAACATCTCTCAGGCATGCTGGTTTGGTTTCCTCACGATGTATTCCTTCACCGAAGCAAGTGATAAATATACAATACGCATATGAATCCGAAAAATCCGAGGTGTGTGTCTTGGGTTCGAACTCGAGACTTAAGTATGACTCTGTAGTCCGACGGTCACACCTAAGCCATCACTGTTGCTAGGGTTGAACTAAAAGGCATGATCAGTTTATGAGTACATTGCCTCTATTGAGAAACAGCCTCTCCACTGTGAGAGGTACTAGCGGGTAATCATCAACCACGCGGGCATACTCCTCTCCACGGCATATCCTAGAACCGAAAATTCGAGGACATGGTGACTTCCACCAATCCGCATTGGGCCAGCGTGGTGGATGACAGCCCAATCCCTCTTGGAGAAAAGAGCCTTATATCCTACAATCATTATGCACTGTTGACAAGGAAATAAATATGGAAAACCTTACGTCACAAAAGGAAGTACGCACACGATAACTCATCACATTAGGTTATCATCATCACCGTCACACCCACATCACCATTAACTACTACGCATTCGCGCATTCTCAGTGTCAAATGTCAAAGGTGCACTGCAAACGCATCCCACTTTCTCGACGCCATTTTGTGACGACATTACACTGTATGTCATAATATTGACCGACCCCGAAGTCATTAGGTTATCGTGGATGTACCCCCAGGATCGTTGCACGACAGTGTACGCGCAGCGCGTATCGTGTTTACAATTAACTTGCAATTAAGTGTAATAATTTAGTGGTACATTTAGATATGGAGGAATTATTGTACGGTTTTTTATAAGGAGATGATTAAACGAGTAATATAGAGTACCTACTTCTATTGTATCTCGAAAGTCAAAGGTCTATGTCTATGGCCATATGTTATCGGTGTGTTGACGTTGTAAAACCTAATAAATTTTAAATAAGTACTTTTTATTTCAATTATGTGCTTTCCTTATAAAATTTCTTCGATGTGTTGGTTTTATTATGTTTTCCTGCCAATATAACGATTTTATAATAAGTTGGGGTAGGTACGCACGGCGGCCAATCAAGCTATGCAAAACCAAATTAAGCTGATCTCTCATCGTACGGGAAGCTCATACAAAGCGAAGTCAGGTTATACTGGTTATGTATAGCTTGATGTGCCGCCGTGTGTACATAGATAGTTAGATACTATAATCTGGTCACTACTGTATCTTGCTATAAAGGGTGTAACAAAACCCTTAACGAAGCCGAAAGGCACTCGTTCTCCCCGTCACTGCGATCATTTTTTTGTTCTAAACCATACCTGGGAACTTTCTAGTAACAGAGATATTGGGGGTCAAAGTTCCAGCTTTTTCACTAGTTATTTTTAAATACATTTCTTACTTTTAAACACGTCCACGACCCCCGTACTATGCAATTAATACAATCAGCAATTCAGCACAATGTTTTGAGTGCGTTACATTTAGACCTACCGTAAAACGTGATTTTCATAATTTTTGCGTAATGTTACCTACTTAGTTTGATGTACATAATGCTTGATTGACGGCTTCGTGAAGGGTCCGTTTACATCCTTTATGTATACATATAAGGCATTGTTGTGTAGATGATGATCTAAGTAACTTACCACATCCAACTCTCTGCATATCTACAGGAAAAAAATATTTACTGTAACATCAGCACATAGAAAATACTTAAATAACTTATTTTACAACTCCCGTAAAACCACCTACTGTTACAACTTCATAAACTTAATTAATTCGCGACCACGAGACACGAGACGTTACATAAAATAAAACCCGAGAGTACGGAATTACTTAAATTTTTCATTGGTATGCTTAGAGACCCCCGACCCGGGCCAAGGCATAAGGTGTTCAGCCAACGAGAAGTAAGCCCCTTAATGAAATAATACCTTGTGAGTACTTACTGCCCGCTATGGTAGGGCTACCATTTCGGTATATTCTGAGAAAAACATACAGGGTGTAAAAAGACCCTTCACATAGCCGTCAACCAAGCATTCTGTAGGTACATCAAACTTTACGCAAAAATTATTGCCGGGAAACGAGTTTTTTTTTTAAGTGAAATATCACGTTTTACGGTAGGACTCGATGAAAAGCACTCAAAGCATTGTGATGATCGATGGATTGAATAGTAAGGGGGTCTTGGAGGTGTGTAAAGTAAAAATCTTACATTAAAAACATGTATTTAAAAAAAAAACGCGACCCCCAATATCTCCGTAACTAGAAGGTTTTCAGGTATGGTCTAGAACAAAAAAATGATCGCAAAGACGGGGAGAACAAGTGCCTTTCGGCTATTTTAAGGGTCTATTTACACCCTTTATCATCAATAGGTATTGTTAACATTCTTTGTTCTTTCTGTATCTTCTCACTGAACTCTTTATATTATTTAAACAAAATCTTCTAATAGACTATTCAGGACAAGGTACAAAGCTAGACATGTCCGGACAAATACAGATGGATGGTAACCCTATGCTAAAGCCGGCCATTCCGCTTGCGACTTTGAGTCGAATGTAACTTTTAATTAGTCTCCTTTGAGCAACGATTCTATCGGAAATACTCGTGCGTATTCGGTTTGTGGTAAAAAAAAAACCGGTTTTGTGTCGACTACATAAGGTTTTAGATGAGAGTTCTACATTTAATAATTCAAAGATATCATGAACGTTAATTGGGTAGTTTGGTTATGAGGGAGAAACAATTAAATAAGCAAATACCACTGTTTTGAATTTGGAGTAGTTAAATGTTCCAAGATAAAAATGCTCTCACAACTTTTAACAAAGACTTTTGAATGAATTGCCACTAAGAGCTTCTTATATCCAAAACTGTCTGCAAATTATCTAGCAAGACAGGCTGCAGCGTTTAAATAACCTTACGTTACGAAATAGGCGCAGGCGTAGCGTAGCCGCGTAGTATTCCGCGTAGCGTTATCGCGTAGCGGAGTCTAGTAGCATAGGTGCGTAGCGTATAGTGTACATTTTAAACAACCTAGTTTATTAAAACTATATAAACAACGATCTGTACCAACTAAGCAAGCACATTGTTACCCAAAAAAAGCCTTTATTACCAACCGTTGTGGTTAAAACTAGAAACTATATTACTTCCATTACAGGCAGCTTTAGTTTTCATCAAAGCAGGGTCTCGTCGGTCCGTGTTCTGAAATGAATAATGCATGCGCACAGAATGAAATACACATCCGCGGCGACTGTCGGGAAAACGGACTAGCCACAAAGTGCTACAAAATTGCCGACATTGTTCAAAACATGCTTTATTTAGCCGACGACGCGACGTATTGTTAATTTATTCAGAGATAATTAAACGTAAATACTTTCACATAATGATAGCTGTTCGTGAAACGTGTCAGCGATTTTAACATGCGTTAATTGTGATTAATGGGTAGGTTTAATTTGAATCGTGGAACGATGATGGGTTGCCAGCCTTTTGTCTATGTTAGCATTAATTGAATTACGTTTTATATATCGCTCTTGCAATTCATAACATATTCAAGCTTTTGTCATTGAGCTTGTACTTAATGACCCAGGACCTACCTGGTTGATGCACTTTTAATGACAATGATGTCCTTCAACTTGACAATCCCAAAATATGTACACTTCAACCACAATTTATCTATGTAAGCGGTAAAACACACAACTAAAGTAAACGTACCAAGTTTGACATATCGACACAAACTTTCTTGACAAGCAACGCCACCTTGAACTGCACACAAAGTGGTCATAGATACTATTTACTCTGTCGTGCAGACGAATTTTTCAAATAGATTTTGATATGCTGTGTTAATTAGGATGCAACTGGCGAGTCCGATTCACTTGGAAAATTATTTCCGCCGTACCACTGCGGCTTCTGATGATATTGACTATACATAATTAACTGTTATCTCTCTTCTACAGACGATGATCTGGAGCTGTTGTTGGACGAGGTGGTCCGTGCGAGCAACCGGGGCGTGTCAGCATCCCGTAACATCACCGGAGGGCCTAACTGGAGCTTCGGACAGTCGCTGTTCTTCTCGTCCACTGTTGTTACTACCATCGGTAAGCATGGAGTTTATGTGATAACCTGGAGTTTTAGAAGAGGCGATTACAACCGGCGTAACACTAAGAATCTCGATCCTATTCTTCTCCTAAGCGTTGAGATGGCAATCCAAATTTTGTCGGCCTAGAACTGGGCAACGAGTTCGGCGCCTTCAGTGGCGTCCACCATTGACAATTCAATAATACTCACAACGTTTTAAAACTGTCGAGAACATACATTTTTCAAACGTATGAAGCAATGGACTACGAATTTCCTTCAATATCCTTCCAATTGTGACAGAAAAATGTGCGTTAGTGGAATGCTGAACTGAACAGTGGAACTTGATTAGCAGCCGTGCCCAAAATCAAATGGAAAATTACTTGAAATGAGTCCTTACGCAATCATAATTAAAATTTAAACGTGAAGCAAAATAATTATACAGATTCTAGAGAGAGGATCAACTGAAGGTAAATAGGTAAAATTAAGATCAAAGTTTGCGGCTTAAAAATTTTGGCAGACTAAAAGTTTTATTAAAGTCAGGGAAGATCAAGTCAGGAAGGTCAAGATCAAGGATAACACCCTTATACAAACTTTGGTGAAATTTTAAAGCAATATATTTACGCCTTTAATCCCCGAATGAAGACTCAGGGCAGACTCAGGGCTGTAACTGAAAAAACTCGGGTAGAATAACTCAAAAACACTTTGCTTGATCCGGGAATTAAACCCCGGAACTCATGTTCAGCAACAGTGCTTGCGACCTGAAGACCAACACGGGATTCTCAATTTTAAAGCCTCGCTATAAAAATACTAGTGGTCGCAAGCGCGACTGCTTAGCATGAGGGCCTGGGTTCGATTCTCAGGTCGGGCAGTGTTATGGGGTTTTTTCATCAGTAATTTCTCAGTAGCAGCCACGCAGTCTGGATTTGTGCCCGATTGATGGCAATAAGCTCGCCCCCTATTAAATGGGACTTAAACATACATAGCTGGCGAAATATGGGTGTACTACTAGGTACACCTCTGCCTAACGCTTCGGGGACTACAGGCGTGATGTTATGTTTAAATACATAGGGCACTTTACCAAGCAACCATACTTGCAAACGAATTCATCATTCTGATTCCTTCCTTCCAATCTTACAGGATACGGCCACGTGACTCCTCTATCAAAACCCGGCAAGCTGTTCTGCATGATGTACGCACTCCTGGGGATCCCTCTGACCCTGGTGCTGCTATCAGCGCTGGTGGAACGCCTGCTGCTGCCGGCGACTGCACTGCTACGCTCTCTAAATGCGGCGCTGGGGCATCTGTACCGTCCGTTCACTATACGTTTGGTGCATCTGACGATGATAGGTGAGCTTTGATCATTTGTTTTTTCTCTTAGGTCTTGGTAATAGGCATTTGACAGTCATAAATGCTGGACACGTGTTCTGATCGGCAAGATTCGGCAGAGGATGGCAATATCGAATTTATGTAGGTAGAAATGCAATCGGGGAAAAGCCACTCGGCTTAACTAGAATTGTACCGAAACTCGGACGCTAACCGGAGTTTACCGATCGGGCCGACCCGAATGAGAGCCGAATATGTGTCGTAATTGCTTTGAGTCGGCTTTGGTGTTCAACAAATACTGCTCAATTGAATGCGCTGACTAGTGAGAAGGTATCACGTAACACCCTTGATATTGTTTCTGCCTGAGTGTTACGGTATGTTCTGATCATTATTATGGTATGAACACACTGGAATACTTGGGCAAACTGATTAATACCATAGACTAATGATGCGTAGGTATTGTAGATAGGTAATCGCCTTCTGCCATGATCAGCGGTAGCCATCAAATATTCTACAAAATTACTGACCCCAATTTATCCATGAATGCCTTCATAAAAATCATCTCCTCAGTCATTGACCAGCACACAAAACATATTAAAATCCCTAGAAAAAAAAGAATAATAAACCATGGATAACCACAGGCATTTTAAAGTGTATACAAAACCGTGACCGATTGCATAATAGATTAAGGAAAGATCCCAGTAATCTTATCCTGAAAACTACCTATTCTCGGTACCGGAATTTTTGTAATGACTTGCTCCGAAAACTAAAAATTGCCTATGAGAAAAGCGAACTTGAAAAATCTCGGAATAACCCTAAAGCACTTTGGAAAACGATTAAACAAATCACAAACACCACCAAAAAGAAAACTAGCCCGGTCGAACTGTTGGATATCTGTGACAACGCTATATCATCCGCAAACGAAGTGTGTAGATTTTTCAGCAATATAGGAACGAACTTGGCAGAAAAAATCTTGTCCCAGTCTCATCAACCCACAAACCTACCTAGGAGTTTAAGTCACAATACATCACCCAACCCCGCCAACTCTCTTGTAATACTTGAGGTTGATGAATCGGAAGTGGAGTCACTTATTCTGCAACTGCGAAATAATTGCGCAATAGGTTGGGATGGCATATCTCCCCTAGTGTTAAAGAGTTGCCGCCAGATCTTGACTCCACCATTGACATATATTTTTAACTGCTGCCTTCAAAAAGGCATCTTTCCTGATGCGCTTAAAAAAGCTGTTATTCATCCAATTCACAAGGGAGGGAACAGAAACTGTGTCAACAATTATAGACCCATATCAGTCCTATCAGCGCTCTCTAAGATATTGGAAAGGATCTTGAATAATGCTCTAAAAAAATTCCTCAACAAACATCGGCTCATAGCAGATAATCAGTATGGTTTTCGCTCAGGAATTTCAACTGAGGATGCAGTTCTGGATCTAACACAGTTGGTTGCGAGGAACCTTGACAGTGGCGTTAAAAGTCTAGGGATATTTTTGGACCTCTCTAAAGCTTTTGACACAGTATCTGTTCCTAAACTTATATCTAAATTGGAACTCCTAGGGGTACGAGGAAACTCCCTCGAAATTTTCAAAGATTATCTCAGCAACCGGACCCAACGTGTAAAAATAGGAGAACATGTAAGTGATGAAATAATAATAAACACTTACGGTGTGCCTCAGGGAAGCATTCTAGGCCCCACCCTCTTCCAAATATACGTCAATGAGTTGTGTAATCTGACCATCCCCAACTCTAAAATCATTGCGTATGCAGACGACACCGCAGTCATAGTTAATGGACCAAGTTGGGATAGCGTTAAATGCCACGCTGAAGTGGCAATAACAACTGTCATGACATGGCTTAACCTAAACTTGCTTACCCTGAATTGTGATAAAACCTCGTACATTCCATTCTCTATTCGACGAAACAACTTACCTGAAAAGTCATTCTCTATAACAGCTCACACCTGCTCCACACGATCCCCACACTGTTTATGTCCGAAACTCACAAGAACAGATAGTGTGAAATATCTGGGTGTCCAAATAGACGGAGGACTACGATGGGACAAACAGGTTGACGCTATTACTGCTAGGTCTGTGAAACTGCTGCCTTCAAGCGGCTCCTGCCCAACCTGGGGGGTCCAAACGCCTCCTGCCGGAGGCTCTACGCGGGGGTCGTGCGGTCCATGGCCCTTTACGGGGCCCCGGTGTGGGCGCGTTCTCTGAGGCGGCAAGCCGCCCGCTACCTGAACGCGCCCCAAAAGGGGATAGCCCTAAGGCTAGTCCGGGGGTACCGCACGATCTCCGGTGAGGCGGCGAGCCTCCTTGCCGGATTGCCGCCATGGGATCTGGAGGCGATAGTCCTCGCACGCCTTCACGAATGGCGCGCGGAGGCACTACGTCGGGGGGAAACTCCGCTGCCGCGGCAAATCACCGCTCGGCGGACAGACCTCCGGCGCGATCTCATGGTGACATGGAGAGAGCGACTGTCGCAACCCCGTGCAGGGCACGCCACCATAGTGGCGATAAGTCCCCTCTTTGAGGAGTGGCTAGAGAGGCGCCACGGCGCCCTCACCTTCCGCCTGACGCAGGTCCTCACCGGACACGGTTGTTTCGGGAGGTTCCTGCACCGAATCGGGCGGGAGGAAACGCCCGGGTGTTTCCACTGTGAGGATCGTCCGGAGGACACGGTGCAGCACACTGTGGAGGCCTGCCCTGCTTGGGCGGAGCAGCGCCGTGTCCTCGTAGAGGCGATTGGCGGCGGCGACCTCTCGCGCCCGGCCCTGGTTCAAGCCATGGTCCGGAGCGAGAGGGAATGGGAAGCCGTCACCTCCTTCTGCGAAGCAGTCATGCTAGTGAAGGAGGTGGCGGAACGTGAGAGGGAAAGAGCCTCACGTCCCAGCCGCCGCGGGAGACGCCCTGGGCGTCGGGGGTCACGTGGTGGCCCCCGGCCACCGTAGGCGCGGGCCTGTGGACGGCGAGTTTTGGGCTAGCTCGCCGTCCGGCCGTCTTATGACGACAGGCCGTGTCGACGGCGCGTTCGTGTTCCACGCGCGCCTCAAAGAGATGTCAGCAACCACGTAGGGGTCCGCACGGGCCGATGCCTGCCAGGGCTGCGGGACTGTTCGAAAGAGATACCGCGGCCCTGGAACACAAAGGGCAAAGAAGGAACATGGATGGGTTTTAGTCAGTACAAGTCTGACACTCCCT
Source organism: Noctua fimbriata (assembly GCA_905163415.1). Taxonomy (NCBI): domain Eukaryota; kingdom Metazoa; phylum Arthropoda; class Insecta; order Lepidoptera; family Noctuidae; genus Noctua; species Noctua fimbriata. Next base: position 2,429,794 of record LR990937.1, read on the forward strand.
TCCGCTCCGCCCAGAGCGGGAGGGGTCATTTGATGATTTCCCATCCTAAAAAAAAAAAAAAAAAAAAAAAAGGTCTGTGAAACTGTTGCATACTTTTAAATCCCTCAGAGACTCGGCAGCGCCTGAAACCCTGAAGATGGTGTATTATGCATTATGGCAATCTGTCATTGGATATTGCATCACAGCATGGGGTGGTGCAAACAAAACCTGTTTCCTGAAGATTGAAAGAGCGCAGAGAGCCGTGCTGAAGGTAATGTTTCGCAAACCTTATCGATATCCGACTGCGAAACTATACGCTGACTCACAAGTGCTTTCTGTTCGCCAGCTCTTTCTATTGCGGTCTATTTTAAGAAAACACGGTAGTGTTCCCCCTACTGACCCTAAAAAAAGGAAGAAATTACCCATTAGCACCCCCCACAAAACCGCCTTCGCTCAACACCAATACTACACATTAAGTACATACATCTACAAACAAATTCACAAACAATTAAACATAGTCGATCCAAATAAACATGAAATAAAATCGAAATTAACAGAATGGCTACTGAAACAGGACTACCTGAAAACAGAGTCTTTACTCAAGTATGTCGTTTAACTACCTATGTACATATTTCTAATTACATACCCCCACACACACACACACCCGCGCACACACAAACATACACACACCCGCGCTCACACACGTACATACACGCTCACACACAAACATACATATCAAGTGAATGTAAATATATTTTCCTACATGATAATTATTTCCTTAGAACGCTCGGGTAGATCGACACAGTCTACAATAAATATTATAGCTTCAATTTTAAGCTGAATCACTGTCTCTCAACATACAGGTTACCTAGTTTGAGAGGCAGGGTTTCCCTTATTGTGTACAGATTTTAGTTTCTAGATTGTGGTGTATTGTGTTACTACCAAAGCTCTTTTAAATTGTTTTAAACTGTCTTATTTTACTTTGTGAAATCTGTATTTTTTGTGAAATAAAGATTATTTATTATTATTATTATTCGTTAGGCTTCTGGCGGGGCCTTGAATATTTGGGGAAATATTATGTTTAATATATTTGTAACAGTCACAATTACTCGTCCGCTCGTTGTTGCCACTTATAATACTGATAGAAGGGCTTTGAACATATAGTTGTAGGTACAAAGATCTTGGTTGCGTGGCCGAAATCGGAACTAACGCCGCCATACTGTGTTTTCAAAACAATTCAATTTCACGAATGTTTACTAACAACGCTCCCTCTCAATGTTATTTAAATGCCAAAACGCGTGTACATTGTAAAAGTAGCCTTTGAACCAAACATAATCTAATCTCCCGACATTTGTTCACAGTGACAACCCTAGTGCTGTTCTTCCTAGTGGTGCCTGCCTGCGTGTTTGCGTACTTGGAGCCTGACTGGGACTTCCTGGACTCTTTCTACTACTGCTTCATCTCGCTGACTACCATCGGATTAGGCGACTACATCCCCGGAGACTCCCCCGGACAACCCTACCGACCACTCTACAAAGTTGCTACCACTTGTAAGTTTTTTTTTGTTGGCAACATTTTGTAAACGTCATGGTTTCGGCGCGGGTGACCTTCATGGTCTTTTTACCAAGTCTTTTGGAGACAGCTCCAAAAGACTCGGTATATTGCCAATAAAAAACAATGGTCATTATTATCAGCCAACATTATTGTAATGAAAACATCACTGGTACACCATTAAAATAATAATTTGTTCGATGTAACTTTACACCAATTAAAAAATGTAGGCCGGGGAGACCCTTAATTTAGAGCAATTAAACAAAGTTATACTTGACGAAATTATAAATTTATTATAATAGTTATTTAGGTATATAGAGCTAGTATTATATTATCTGTGATAGAGCAATTAAGTTTTTAATGAAAGCTTTCTAAATATTTTATTTTGGATAATAAGATCAATCTTATTCAACATCATTTTCATTAAGCAATTAAGAATCTTTCACAGTATTATCATCATAATAATTACACATCACGCCTTTAAACGTTCCCGAAGGGTTAGGCAGAGCTGTGCCTAATAGGACACCCACATTTCGCCAGTTATGTTTTAAGTCCCATGTAATAGGGGGCGAGCCTATTACCATCAACCGTGCACAAATCTAGACTCCATGGCTGCTACTGATGAAAAATTCAATAACACTTTGTCCGACCCGAGAATCGAACCCAGAACCTCAAGATCAGCCTGCGCATAATAACGGTATGCCATTTTCTTTTTCACAGTCTACCTACTCATTGGCCTGACATTCCTGATGCTGACACTGACCGTCTTCTACGACATTCCGCAACTGAACCTAAGCACCGTGTTCTCATCCGTCAAGCTGGATGATGACCCAGAGAAGATGCGTCTGAGCGGCTCCGGTGTCATGGGCCCTGGTTACGGGATCGGCGGGCTAGTGATGCGGGACGACTACAACCACCACGACCAGCGCCGCTCCGTGGTACACATCCGGCCGCACTTGGACGACAGCCCCAGCCCCGAGGATACTACCCCCGTGCATGCCCGCGACATACGAGTACACTAAATTGCTTTCTCCCAAAATGTCTTGGTCGTGATTTCGTTGGCTAGTTGGTGCTGTTGGATGGAGCAATGTGGAACGAACCTGCTTTCTACCTTCATTTGTTTCATCTTTTTCCAAAAATTTCAATTTTGAAATGTGTCAAACATACAATAATCTTGTTATGACCCACAGGCGTTCTACATTGACATTGAATCCGAAAAATAGCAGCCAACGTTTCTAAACGACGTTTGCTCATGTCAAAATTCCTTAAAAATGGAATGAAAATTTTAAAAAATATGATGAACAGGCGCGGTAAAATTGTAAATTAGTTTACGTTATGTAGTTACGTTATAATACTTTAGTTTATAAGTTGATTCCCTAATGTTTAGTGATAAGTTAATGTCAGTTTTTCCAATTGTAAACCTACCTTTTAGTTTCTTTTTTCGGTCCCTTTGTCGACTACCGTCCTAAAAAGTTGCGAAAATGTTAATTTTAATTCTGTAAAAGAGGATGTTCCATTATGTCTGCTGGTAAACGCTGCGATAATAAGACTGAGAGGTTTTTCAAATTTTCAAACTTTTCTAATTCATTTTTAGGAGTTTTGTACCTGCAAAAATGCGTACCTTGCAAACTATAACAAAACAAATGACGAAAACAATGTAGTATCTAAACAGACTGACTAACAACATGTCCTTCTATAAGTATACGTTTTACATTCCTAAATTATAAGAAGTTTTCTAAAATAAAGTCCATAATATCCATTTTCAACATTCCCAAATCAAGGGCATATCAGAAACGTTATCAATTCAACAAAAAAAAAAAAAATTACTATCCTTGCCATATCAAATATAAAAAGACTTCGTAACTTCTTTTATAGAGCTACATCAGGACTGTCCCTACCTAAGTTTCATGAAGAAAGAAGGAAAATCTATTGTGAATAATCTAGCACCCTTAAAGAATGATTATACATTGACGTCAGATACATGCTACTCATATTATGCTACTAATATCAAATAAATATGCATAGATATAAAATTTGACGTATCAATTATGTGTGATAGATGACCAATAACTTAGTAGATTCATTGGATTTATAATATGAAATATTTATATATCTATAGATATAAAAATCCAATCTATATTAACTTTCAACATAAAATGTTTTCATATAAAAATAAATAAATTTAATAAACTAGGATGGTAGTGCATAAATTATATAATATTCAAAATTGTAAAATGTTTATAGTTATGTATAAAGTTTAGTAACTGTTGCAAATAGAGATGTTTACAATGCTGTTGGTAGTCCACAGTTTTTTTTACTTTTTTATCTTCACATAAATAGCTGTGTAGCTGTGACTTTTTAAAATGTCATATTATTTAATGTTTGGGTCATTTTGCTTTTCCAAATTTGTATTATATTTTAACAATCATTTTGAATCGAAATGCAATCAATGACAATATAATCAAACTTATGAAAAATTTTAAATATATGTACCGATATAATAATAAACTAAATTATTTTGCTACTATTTAAATAAATTACTTTTATATCTACATTTTGTTTCTCCCTTGTATGTATGAAGTAATATATTTTATAACATTAATAAATTTTATTTTTAAGAAAATTATTTACAGGGAGTCTTTAGCACTACGTCACTTAGAAAATAAATACTAAGTATCTATTAATACAAATTATCAAACATAATGTATTGAATGTTAGAATAAAATACCTACTTCTAAGTCTAAAATTAAGCATGTTAACCTATTCTATGTTCGTACAACTTCAAAACAACTTATTGTATCAAATCTTATAGAAAATAGTGCGTAGATATAAAACACGAAAACCTTCAATGGATAACCGCATTATAGAACAAAACTGTATCAAGAGTAATTCGTAAATAAATCGGCTTGAAAAAAGTAGTTTTATGGTTTTATTTACTGGGTGATACTAATGACACTCCAAAAGTTGCACACAGGAAAGAGAATTAAGAAAGAGAATAGAATTATGATTTCCTGAACAGGTTTAAATTGGAATTTTGATATTTTTATGTGGAATTCCCAACATAAACACACTTATGCTTATGCCAGCGGCTAGGCCTGCGTGGAGTTCGGTAATTGTCCCACCGAACGGGATCGTAGTACCGGAATAAATTCTATGTGTTAATCCACGTTATAAACTATCTATGTGCCATTTCATCCAAATCCGTTCAGTAGTTTTTGCATGAAAGAGTAACAAACATCCATACATACAAACATCCTCACAAAGACTGTCTGTCTGTCCGTCCGTATGTCACATTCATTTTACTCTGAGACTGTTGGCACCATACAATTGAAACGCTAAGAGTAGGTTTTCTATAAACCGCTACACAAAAGTGAAGTAAATTTATGAAAAAATTGGAGGGCACCATACATTATGTTACTGAAGGTTGAAAAAACAATTTTCAATGTGGTTAGCTATGGACAGCGCTTGAAAAATGATCGACATCACCTCACTTCATCGGCCCGTCGTCAACCAGGCGTTAAATCAACGAAAGCACGTAAGCGGGGGCCTGCGTCGGCATGCCATATGCTTGGTGACTGCTTACTTAACTGATGCATTGTATTATGTAATTTTATAGAAATACATTATCGCTTGTGTTGAGAATATGCTGATCCCGTACAGTGCTTATTTCCAAAACTTACGTGTGAAACGTAGTCATGCATACTATGAATTCTTGGAAAAAATTTAGATTTCCAATTATTTAATTTCAACTAACTGTGGAGATTCTCGCTATTCTAGTTCATGAAAATAAAAATTACACGTATTGTCCGAAACGAAACGTTACTGTCAGTTGTCAGTGGTAACACACCCGCAAAACGTCAATAAAGTTCTAACCTTACTTTATGAGCAAGGTGCGCGCGCCGCCGCTATACTTACTTTACTCTTTGGCCGCGGCCAAGCAGGCCGGGTTCTATATTTTATCTAAAGAAGTAGTAGATTTATAAGTGTCTAGTACCTTAATTGACGAGTTCGGTACCCGTTCAAGTTCTAATATAGTAAATGAATATCAAGTTATTTAAAGTAAGGAACTGAGAACATAATTCACGTGTGCGGTTCCATTATTTATTTTCAAGGAAATGGACTCTCCTGTGTCCGCCTTTGCTAGATACAAAGCCAATACTACAGCTAACAAAGACAAAAAGCATAAGAAAAGGAATAAATTGAGTAAACAACCAATTTCCCCGAAACCACTACCGCCGCAGTTAACTGAAGAAAAAAAACAAATAGAGCTCGCTCAAAAACTGAAGAAAAAACACAAGAAAGTAAAAGAATCAAAGAACATCAGTAAGAAGAAGCAACACAAGAAGAAGAAATCTAAACTTAGCAGAGATGAGAAAAAACCCAGTCCTAATAAAACGCCAAAAGTGAGAAGAAACTTAGCAGCTGGTGATGAAGAAGAGGATGAAGAAGTACCAGTATTGGTTCCAGCACCAAACTTGAAAACATTAAATGAAATTGATTCAGTAGTTGAAGTGTCCTCTCAAACAAGTAATGCTAGCTTTGAATTCACACCTGTAGAAACAGACAGTGCTGAAGAAGGACTTAAAGTATTCAAGTGGATGATTGCTCCCTATGATGTAGATGATTTTTTCAAAAATGTTTGGGAGAAGAAGCCTTTACACATTGCTAGAGTAAAACCTGGTTTTTATAAAGAATTAATAACCACTCCTATTATAGATGACATGCTGCGGAATGAAAATATCCAGTTTAGCAAGAATATAGATATCACATCATATGTTGATGGACAAAGACAGACACACAATCCAGAGGGAAGAGCACACACACACTTGGTTTGGGACTTCTACTCAAATGGTTGCAGTGTGAGACTGTTGAATCCACAAACTTATATTCCTAAATTACATTTATTGAATGCAACCATGCAGGAATTCTTTAATTCCTATGTTGGTGCCAATGCTTACCTCACCCCACCTGATAGTCAAGGGTTCGCTCCACATTACGATGACATTGAAGCATTCATATTGCAAACGGAGGGCAAGAAACATTGGCGTGTTTACAGACCACTCAATGATGAAGAGGAGCTTCCTAGAGTATCTTCCAAAAACTACAAACAGAATGAAATTGGAGAACCAATACTAGAAGTGACTTTAGAAGCTGGGGACTTCCTTTATTTCCCTCGGGGCTATATTCATCAAGGTGTCACAGTAGATGGTGAACATTCCCTGCATCTTACAATCAGCATGTACCAAAAGAATTCTTGGGCTGATTTATTTGAGAAATTAATTCCTGCTGCAGTACAGCTGGCTATCAAAGATAATGTAGAACTGAGGAGAGGCCTTCCATTGGATATGTATGATCACTTTGGTTTGGTCCACTCTGATTCAAACACACCACGCAGAGGAGATATAAACAAAGTGGTTAAGTCACTTTTTGAAAAGATTCAAGAAGCAGTACCACAAATGATTGATGATGCTGTGGATCAAATGCACAAGAACTATCAGCATGCAGCACTACCACCTGTCTTGAATGATGTGGAAAAGGCAGTGACAGTATTTGGAGAAACTGATGTCATGATAGACAATGGCGTTGTAATTAATAGGGTGGAAATAGCTCCTGATACTAAAATAAGATTACTGCGTAAAAACATACTAAGAATGGTCTCTGAAGAGACAATAAAGTTGTATTATCATGTTGAAAACACGCTGGAATACCAGGGAAGTGAATTGCCATATCTTGAAATTGAGAATGACTTCGCTCCAGCAATAGAAAATTTGATTACTGCATATCCAGAGTATATTTCAGTGGATATGCTCGACATGGCTGATATTGGGCAAAAGCTGAGTTTAGCTGATGCATTGTGGAGCAGGGGACTTATTATGACTGAATACCCAATGCCGAATGTAGATGATGATTAAAATAGTATTCATTGTTATTGTTGTTCTTAATTTTAACCATAACGAGTTGTCTATATTATATTCCTTACAAGTCTAGTTTGTGTTGTTTATAGAATGAACTAGCGACCCGCCCTGGTTTCGCACGGGTGCAATGTAGATACACATATACATATAAATCTTCCTCTTGAATCACTGCTGAAAACTGCATTAAAATCCGTTGCGTAGTTTAAAACATCTAAGCACAAGCACTAGTATGTGTACATGCAGCAACTTTTAAGTGATTTTCTCGTACTGTATTAATAAAAAGTTTCCGTTTCCACGAGCATAGTATTTTGGAAGTCATACTATTATGAATTAGGTCTTGTCTCAAAGAATTATCTATCTATGTATATTAGTGCTCGTGGCTCGTAGACAGCGGGACTTTGTTTTATACTATGTAAAGATTGGAATGTCTTGGCAACCTTAGTCTTAATAATTTCCGTTTATGACTAAATTCCTCTCCAATAGATTTAGTAATACCACTACAACATAGACAAGCATTTGTCTCCATCAGGATGAACGATCACTAGGCGTATTTAACGTTGAATTTATGCCTAAAAATTGCTTCCCTATTTGCTTCCTGTTCTCAAACAATTGCTTCCATCGTATTCTAGAAATTAAAAAACATTTTAAGAGTGACCGTTCATTCTGATGTCAGGACGGCCGGTCACCGAGTCGATATCTTTAGTGCCGTGATAGTTACAGTATTATCGTTGTAAAACATTGAGAGAAGCAAACGGGAAGTAATTAATGGCCACCGTGAATTTCAATAATTCTATTTAACAAGGACACTACGACTCGGTGACCGGCCGTCCTGACATCAGAATGAACGGTCACTCTTAAAATGTTTTTTTTCTTCTAGAATACGATGGAAGCAATTGTTTGAGAACAGGAAGCAATAGGGAAGCAATTTTTAGGCATAAATTCAACGTTAAATACGCCTAGTGACCGTTCATCCTGATGTAGACAAGCATTTTAGCTTATAGAATCTTCGATTAACTGGAGTCTTCTCCATCAAAGCATCCAATAAAACTGAAAAATTGTATGCATTGATGATTGAACTACCTTCCTCTTGACTAGCTGCGCCTACCCTTTACTTTAATACAAATAGTAAGGGAAGTTATGCTATGGTTACAATAAAACAATGATTTTCTTAAGTCATTATATTTATTTTAAATTGCATATAAATTTGTGGACTTTCTGTTACAATAGTACTCTCGAACTGATATCTTTTTTTTGTATAAAACGCTAAAATTATGTTTTACAACTATTGTACCAGAGGGCCATGACAATGTCGCAAACATTCGATCCACTCAAGTAGGTACACGTTATAAACAGAAAATACACACACAATAATTTATACTCTAAGCTTATTCTTTTCTCTTCAAGAAATTAACCTATTTAAAAATACCACCTAAAATGTAGGTACTTAAGATTTCCTAATGTTCACACACACTCTCACGCTCCGGACGAGCACAGTCATTGATAACAACGTAAAGGTATGACGGAAAACAATTTAACAAAAAAATATACGGGGACCTCACCGCAAATGTTTAAACAATCTTAATATAGTCATGTAACTTGTAACAAAATGTTGAGTTTCAATCCGCATACAATGTGTCAAAGCTTTGTCAAGTTCCGGCGAGGTGCGTAAGTACTTGTTACAAACCACAGAACCATGCTAGTTCACTAACGACAAACATGTAATAGCGGTAAATATATTTCATTTATCTACTTCTTCTTTACCGTGTGGTTAGTTTCAGATATTTTAAATTTCAAGTTGTTTCTTTACAGGCAGTGATAAATTAATAACATTTGGTATACAACTGTACATGTTATAATCACAGTTTCCACAATAAAAAGCTTGGTCCAAACAGTTTATAAAAAATCAAAGTACTATGACGAAGATATTTTTGAAATTTCTTCTAGCTATCAGTAATTTGAATCGTGTGACAGATTAGTTCCCACAGACCGCAACAGTACTTCCTTTTACCTTAATTCAAAAATAAACACTGATCATATCAAAATATATTTTATGTGAAGCAAAACGTCCAATGATAAAAACATTATCAGATAAATTTTAAATTCTTTGTACTGATATACAAGATTTTTCGACGCAATACCTAATTCAATACTACGCAAACTTTAGAATTTTAGCCTAATCTTATTTTATTAAAAAAAGAAACTTCTAAATCTATTGCCTAGTTTTTAAAAGAGGCGAAAAAACCTCTTTGTGTCACATCGACCGAAACCGGATAAGGGATTAACTACATTTACACACATAGTCCTATTTTATTTAAAATGTTTATAATTTGTGAGGACATTTATTGAATTAATGTTAAGTTTTATTTGGCTATGCTACTAACATGAACTGTACAACGACAATAGATCCAGACAATTATTTCAAAATGTTAAGTTAAAGTGTGTTTCAAAATGTAAACTGCGAAGAATAAATGTAGCTATCCCCTAATAATGATGTTGTTAACATTTCCTTAAATGTAAATATTTACAAAGAATGAAGTTTCTTACATTTAGTAGTTAGTTCGCGTTAGTAAACTATATTAACCTGTTAATTCGCTCTCCACTTGCCTTATCTATACCGTAGAATATCAATAAATTGTGATGTCAAACTTTCTCTATTTTTCTATCGCCATCTTACACTACACGATTAACTCTTATAATTCCTCTAAAATTTGAATTAATATAAAAATCCATCATTTTAAAATGCCCTAAATATATCGAATTCCGAGGTAGAACATTATTCTATATCTAATCTCTCAAAGTTAGCAAAATATTGCTAAGAAAACTTTCAAATATTTAATCTTTTCTCAATTTCAAAACGCCATACTATGCGAGTCCATTGTCATGTAGTGTAAGTTCGCACAAAATTTCATTATTGCTTCAGGTTTCACACATCAGAAAGGTTTTTTCATATAATAAAATAAGACATAATTAACCCAACATAGACTGGGTTCTTACATAAAGCAAGTTATTTGTGTTAACATACGTTTCTCCGCCAAATATGACAGACTCGGTCGCGTATAAAATTGTAGATTTCGTTGCTTTAAAATTACAGAACCCAAAACATTGCGTTTTTATTTTAAATCTTAAAAACAATTAACTTATCAAATAAAAGATGTATCGAAAGCAAAAATACACAAATTGTGCTATCTGTTATTATTACAATGTACTTCATTTCATAATATAAAGAAAATTGTTTAGTCAATATTATACCAGATTCCAGCAAAATATAAAGTTACAATAAACCATGATTATGCAGACAAAGATGACCCATAATAAATATCTATTAAAAAGATACAACTTATGATCCTTGCTAGACATGGAATTTGGGTAGGGAATAGTTAGAAAACACACATTGCATTATTGTAAAATTGACACTTATTTGTAGCTAGATTTTATTATATTTAACATTGATATAAGAAACTTTTGAGATACTATGTGACATGTACAAAATTATTGCATCTAATACCTAATTCATTCGCTAACTATTATCCAGCAGATAAATACAATGAGATAAACTGTCACAAATAAATCTATAGGATAACAGTAAACCGACATGAACGAATACAACATTGAGAAACCCACTACCCCAATTCCACGCAGCGTAACAAAACTAAAAACAGACCATACTTTATTCCAATCCTCATCGAATTACAAACAACGGTCCGGGAACCTAACATTAACGTTAAGACACTTAATAGTACATAACATATGTACTTGGTCATAGTGTTCGTTCATGGTTGAACTGTCGATGATCGACTGTGTTGCACAACATGTATTATTTCTTCGCGGGCGGTTTCCTCGGCGTGCGGGTAGTCTTACCCGTCGATGTGGAGGGTGTCGGCACTATTGGCGTCACTTTTACTTCTGGAATGGGTGAAGCTTGGTGTGAGCGAGAGAATAAAATAATTTTGAAGTTCGACGAGCACTCACTACATAACTACGAATGCCAGGTAAATTATAAAATAAAAAATGCACTACATAGTTGTATGGAGACGCACGTACGTAACACAACATACGTATGTTTCGCATTTGTATGTATTGTGTACCTCCAGAATTTACAAAAGAAATACAGCTTTCTCAATACACTTACAAATGACAGTGCTAGCCTAGAACATGGACACGTATATATTACAGGGCATGGTGGGAATCACTACATTACTTAATTGTCTGCCTCGTTGGTCTAGTGGCCGTAGTACTACTGATGAGCATGAGGTCTTGTGTTCTAACCCAGGTTGGGCAGTGACAGGGCAAAATATCTCTCAAAATATATCTCCGCGCCGATGGCTGTTCTCCACTGAGATTGGCCGCCGTGACACCAAAACGGTCAGGAGGACAAATCAAAGCATTTATTTCAAGTAGGCCAGTTACAAGCACTTTTGAATTGTAGAAACAAAAGACAAATATGAAATGTAGCTAGTAGGTCCCAGTCACAATGCATAAAAACTGTGAAAGTACTGTAGCTGCCCATGACAATGACTGACACTCCACGGCCAATGACGGGCCTTTACCAACTACAACATAAAGCTACCTTTACCGGATCTCCTGCCTTTACGCGTGGGCGTCGCGACGGGCGTCTCCTTCTGCTTGGCCGGCGTCCTCTTCGCCGGTGTGCTCTTCGCTTTAGCCTTCTCACTTACTGCGGTTGCAGTCTGATGAACGTTACAAATCGTTTAGTGTTGAAAAAATGGCGAGTTGGGGGGAACAAAAAGGGGGTATCTATTTTTCTGCCTGGTTAAGATCTTTGGTTGACTGCTAATTATTTTTCATCATACTAACTTAGTCAATTACTCATGTAAGTTTAAGGCCCGCTTGCATCAGAAATCTCTCGCGTGTTACGTTTAACGCTAAATACATTTCTGGTACACATCATTCTCCCTCTGTCACCTTCAAAAGAACAATAGAAATAGAACAATTTTTTAAATACATTTTGCGTTAAGTTAAACACATATAGTGATTCGTGGTGCAATTAGGCCTAAAAACTTTGCATGTATAAGGGAAACACTCTGTTTTTAATACTGATTGCAGCATGTTTCTTAGAGAGATACTTTTAACATTTAAGTGTTGCACAGTGCAAGACCTCAAATATTTTATTATATGATTTAATACCCTTTAATATAAAGTTAATTCCATGCAACACACGCATGCCGTATAATAATCGAAAATTGGCAAATTATAGAAGAAAACAGGCTTAAAAGAGAAAATAATAATAAAAATTAAATTTTGAACACAAAAGCAAGCGATGAAATGAACGAATATGAATGAATACGAATATGATAAACTTAGTACATATTTTATAGAAGACTTAATTTGTTTATACATTTTATAATAGAGAAAGATCTAACTTCTACTGAAGGTTTCTGAGTAAGAGCATGCTTTTCCATTATTATTTAATAGGAAGGATCTACAGAAAAGTACTAGGAAAAAATATTATGGCACAAGATTGTAAGTTTTTTTTTTAAACTTAATTAGGTATGACCCTTGTAACATTGGACAGAAATCTATTTAAATCTAAAAAATATTTCCACAGAAACTTTACACAGTTTAACCATGCGCTCACCATGCATACCTGTCACCCATTTACTTAATAAGCTATCAACCTAACTACTTTGGTTAGTCAGCAATATTGAACTAGTCTAGATTCTATTAGGAATTCCTCTGTATCCCATTTGTGCCCAGTTAGTGTCAATAAGTTCGCCCTTTATTACATAGGACTGAATATAAATGCTGGATACACGTCTGCGTACCCTTTCGTGGTGCATAACATTGACTACTATTTATTAATAACTAGCGACCCGCCCCGGCTTCGCACGGGTGCAATATATACATATAAACCTTCCTCTTGAATCACTCTATCTATTAAAAAAACCGCATCAAAATCCGTTGCGTAGTTTCAAAGATTTAAGCATACAAAGGGACATAGGGACAGAGAAAGCGACTTTGTTTTATACTATGTAGTGATTCGGTCTTTTCGGTGTGAATTTTTTTAATTTAGATTTTAACCGTAGGTCATCGAATTTCGTCAAATATCGTGTAAAAAGTTTTTGTTACAGCTCAGAATAAAATCTTGTAAGTTTGTTAACTCATGATTGATTTTTTTATCTTTCTTTATCGTGTGGTTAGTGCCTAACTTGGTGTCAGAGTTTTTATGCCGCCCATAGGCCTCTGACTTGGCTTTACATGCCGATGCCGTCGAGAAATATCTCTCAGGCACTCTAGTTTCCTCACGATGTTTTCTTTCACTGAAGTGTGCAAGTGACAATACAATACGCAAAAGAAAATGAAAAATCAGAGGTGCGTGTCTTGGGTTCGAACTTGAGACCTGTGACTTGGCAGTCCGACAGTCACACCGTTAGGCTATCACCGATTTTTCTATCATTTTTGTCCATTATTATGTTTTTTTTTGCTGTCAACTACACGTTTCCTATATTAATGATAGGCCAGAATGCGTGGAATGACGTATGAGTAATAATAACGAAAATAAATTAATACCTTTACCCAAAATAAGGCCGACCACTGTACACTGGAATTTTATAACCTGCATCATACATTATACCACAGTGGGTTTGTCAAAACTGTTGTTACCTACTGCGCATAAGAACTCTTCTTAAAGTAAGAACGCATTTTTGTTGCGTTCAAATTTAGCTAACTGAAGATTAACCTTTTGGACACCAGAGTATAAAGTCATGCGCGTGCCCTCCACACCAAGCCACAATTTTACCTACCATTTTGTCACATATTTGTGTCGTTTGGCGTACAGGGCACGCGCTTACTTGTGACAATGGCGCTTAAAACATTAAGAATTCATGAATGACGTTTATTTGGAGTTAGTTCAGTGAGGGTTTTTTTTAAAATTAAGTTAAATAAATTATGAGAAATCAAAAACTATCCTAGTAATATAAATTTTTGAACTGACATGGTCACTAACACTAAAAACGGGATATAGCACAATGGGAACAGAATCGAGTGGTCAGTGAGTGGTAGCGGTACCGAGCGCGAAAACCCACAACGAAGAGGGTAGATGGATTTGTCTGCTCATAAACACCCACCCGCAACTTCAGTTTATCCGTGATCATGGTAAACATGGCGACAGCGCCGAAATATCGGGAACTCAAAAGAAATAGTAAACGTGGATATATTTCCTTTTTTTAGTGTTAATGATAGTTATCTTAGTGGCTTTTCTAATGTGGTATCATTGCAAAATTTTGTTATTAAACAACTGCTTGCATAGGATTGAGCATCATATTTTATAAAAATAAATAGTTTCAATGAACTTTTCTACCAACAATTTTGACAAATACCACCCCTATGGTAAATTGTACACATCCTTATGCATGCATTTAAGAATAAACTCCATCGATATCTGTCAACACTCAATAACATCTTAATTTAAAACTTTCTTCTAACTAATACATTTTCACCTATACAACACATACTGTGCCGTCTGCTGGGGTTTTAAAATTAAACTCTAGTACTTAGATATTTAGATAGAAACTTATATAACTTTTATACACATTCTGCAGGAAGACTATTTAAAACAAAAGAAGATCAACTATATTCGAGGTTTAAACTACATTCTAAACTCAAGAACCGTTACAAAATTGAAGAGACCCCAACAGACATATCGCCATCCCGCTCGCACCCAAACACACCCAGTGCGAGCGAGAGCGACGCACGTTGCCACAGCACTCGTACTCACTCTCGACACATGAATGTAAATGACTGGTGATGGCGGATACGTACATTTCTATATATCCGTTGTACTATGCCTACCTTGCTAGTGCTCGCCACTATGGGCGTACTACCTGACGATTTTCTCTTATTGTTTGTTTGTGATTTTGTCTGGGCTTTAGTTTTGCGAGCGCTTTTTGGACTGCGCTTTGGCATCGTCCGCGCGCGTTTCACGGGCGTCGCCGATTCCTGGAACAAGAGAGTGATCTGTTAGGTGGAAACATGTTCAATAGAAAAAAAACATGTCCTGGTCAAGAAATTCTGGAATCTTTCAAAGCGCCAAACATATTTTTTTAACTATGCTCTGTTAGCTGACTACGGCAAAGCCAAATTGAGGGTTATGATTTTAACACACAACAAGTGGTGGTCGACCATCAGTGACTCGGTATACACATATCTATACCGAGTCACTGACGGTCGACCACTTTTCAACCTTATTACGTAGGGCATAAGGGTGAAAAGTGGTCGACCGTCCGTGAGCTCGGGGCAGTACTTAGCCTCGATAAGTCGTTAACTTCTGAATTCCACATCAAGAAGCGTTCTACTCACCTCTGAATCATTAGAGTTGTCCAGTTTAGCCCTTGGGGACGACTTGGAACTGTTCCGTTTGCGCCCCTTCTTCTCTAGCTGCGATTCGTCTTTGTACAGTGAGAGGTCCACTGTAGACATCAGATTTTCTAGTTCAATGTTACAGTTGGGTTTGTCAATATGTTAGTTTGGTGCAGTCATGAAATAACATAAATGAAAAGAAAAAAGATAGTTAGTGGACACCTAGGTCACTAATGGTGACCAGTGTAAAACAAAAAATACACAGAAAAGCAGTAGCGAAGGGCCAATTTTTGTAATTTTTTGAGGTAAGCTGAAGTACATATCTATAATGTGATCATATTATTTGTCTATAGAATACTGGCTGTGCCATTTTTCAAAGGGAAACCGGTAGGAATCGAGTTATATGGAACCTTCGCCACTGCAGAAAAGAGTCCACCTAATGTTAAGTGGTCATTGCTATAGAACTAAGTAGTGAACAATAGGCCCATAGAGATTTTTATGGAACATACATCTTTTAAAAACAGATATGAATTCAAAAAGATTTCTAGTACTTACTAAAAGTGCAGTCAAACCGAGAGGACCAGACAGCAGACTGGCTGGGGATATCGGACTTTGACAGATATTTCAGTACATTATCTGTCAAAGTCTGCAGTCTGGTCTCGGTTTAACCGCACCTTTAAAAGTTTGGGACGGAAGGGTAGTCTAAGTTTTAAAGTTGACAGTGTTTTGTGAGAGGAGGGGGGTGTTAATTGAAACTAATTAGTAATAACTCACGTCCATCAGGATGTTCCTCAGTGAGCTGCGTGGTGGCGCGGTCGCCGGTGGCCTCGGCCTGCAGCGCGCGTTGCAGGATGGAGCGCGCGCGCGCCGCCTCGGCCGCGCGCAGCAGCTGGGCGCCGCCCGCGCCGCGCACCAGCGACAGCGTCGTGAGCACGCACTCCATGTCTGGGGTACGCAACATATTATGAAATTGGACTAATATACAGATGATGATGATGATGATTACATCAACTCAGTTCTGATTTTTCAAAACTTTTTTTTGACAGTGTACTGGATTTCTTTACCGTTGTTCAGTTTTATTGTTTTTTTTTCCTATTTGCTTGTCGTTCTGTGTTGCTCGGCACACGAGTAACTGTCACTTTTTAGGTCTCACCTGTGACGTCATAGAAGTCGGGCTTGTAGGTCTCGCCCGCAGGGTCCGCGGTCTTGTCTTGCGATAGCCAGCGGATCTTGATCTTGCGTGTGGTGCGGTAGACGTTCTGCATAGCTTGGCACACGTAGAACCCTCCCTCAGCATTGCGAACTGCTAAGTACTCGTTTCTGTTGAAGATATGTTGGGAATAAGCACTTGATGGAAACTTGGTATTCTAGTAAAAGGTCTAGACGTCATATGTATAAGTACTTAAATTCTATAAGGTTGGCAAACAGCACTTCGAAAGAAGGGAACGGTGGACATTTCAGTGAATAGAATTTGTATTTTGGTTCAGGCCAGCAGAACACAGCAAAACTGCAACAGAAGTATGGTGATAGTCCTTTCTCAAGCACTCTCCCAAGTAACTTTACTCCTAATAACTACTCCTTAGACTGCATATTTAGGGGGCACATAAGTGGAACATAGTTCGCAACAAATCTCTAAATCCTTGTTGTATTTCCGTCGAGGTAGCCCTTTATAAAATTACATCTTCACACTTGGACTCCAAAGATGGGAGTCAAAGTGGTCTAGCTGCCACTTGCAACTTTGGCACAGCAAAAAAATGATATGCAACCTACGAACATACTCTAGACGCGGTCCCCAATTGTTTTTTGGATCCAACAGACAACTTTTGTTTCTCAAGAAGGAGTTTCATGCTAGTAAGACGAACAAGCAGAACAACTACTTACTTGTATATGATGATAAGCTTGTCATCATTCGGCTTAGTTGGCGTGGAGCGTCCGGCTGAAGCGGAGAGCTTGGTCGCCATCGCCAGCTCCGGAGTCGGGGATTGGTATAGCTGCACCTGGAAAATTATCAGGATGTTAACTAAGTAGATTGGGTACATAATCAGGGAGAAAATATAGTTGGTCATGGAGGACGAGAAATCTTATCAGCGTTGTGGGAACGCTGTGGTGAAACAGTCACATGGAAACGTGTTGTCTGATGAGATAAAAGATTTCAAGTAAGAAAAGAGAGAGGCAGAAGTAGATTGCAACGCACACGCACAGGTTGCATGTGTTATGTGAATTTATCATCAGTGCAAATTACATTTTATAGGGAATGAATATATGTATACATTGAAAGAAATATCGTGGATCTGATGAAAATTATTCTAAAGAATAATAGGTAATCAGGTACAGAGTTATATGTTTATGTGGGTATAGTTTCAGAAACTTTGTTTCTTTATAAGGGAAAACAAACAATTTCACACTATAAAGGGTTAATAAAGAATTGTACGAGACTACATCATTGTGCAACTAACTATGTTATCCACATTTTTATATTAATAAAATTAAATGGTTTATTACTAACGCCTTTCATTAATTAAACACGATTTACGTTTAAGTAGAGTTTTGCAATACGCATAATACTGGTGGGTACTTTTATCATCTACTGAATCCATGGTAAAAGTTTGTGTCACAATATCTTAGAATTTATTTATCCTGTAGACAATAACAAGTGATGACCAACCCCTTGCCATCGATCCTTGACACATCGTAAATTTAGTTCAAGTATTATTAAACGAATCGAAATAACCTTACGCCTGATAAAAAAGTACTATTATTTACTTATTGTCATGACTGCACCCTTGTGTCCTCACCCTGCATTATTACTGCAGGCCAATGCCAACGAAATGCCCTAGTTCTCATCAGTTTACTAACTATCGATTTTTATTTGAGTATCATTGCATTCTAACTAGAACAGTAAAACAAAGAACCTATTGAGGTTTAAAGAAAATATTCAAATTCTGTTTGAATGCACACATAACATGCAAAAGGTTTTTTTTTTTTTTGAAGACTAACAATGGCTGGATTGTGTGAAGAATGATTTGAAGGAAAAAGGTGTAAATGATTGAAGAATGGAAGAGAAAATCGTGCTGCGACGACCCCAAGTAACATGGGATAAGGGCAGAAAGATGTTGAAACAGACAGCCTTTTTGATGGTAAGTAGTCACTACCACCAACTAAGATCTGCAATTTCAGAGGCCTCACAGATGCATAGCCGTCTAAAAAGCATTAGACACATGAGTTAGAGCCCTCATGGGATACAGTTTAACTGGGTACACTATTCCCTAAATGATCTAGTAAACAGTTACATTAAAATAAATTATGTATGGTGGTTGTACTTCACTGAACAAGTTAATAAAGAGCCTTATTAATTAAAAATTCCAAGTTATATGTTTAGAATATGCTCGAATCTATCATCATCATTAAGTACTAGTTATTTTTAGATATAATCCTCAGCTACTAGCATCCAACCACCCTGCGAAGATCGTCACTTCACTTAGGCTGAAGTCCTGAAGACGGGTACCACCTTACGTTTGCCGATTCGCGTCTAACCCAACGGACATCAAATCCATGTCGAGCAAATACTAGCTCAGTATGAGTAAATCATTAAAGTTTATCACATAATAAATTTCTAACAGCCGTGCTTTACTACCTCACTCGCTGAAACGATGACATATTAAATGTTTACATTGAATATTCACTGATATATTCATGTGAAATAAGAGTTTTAGGACCTATGTAACATTGAATAGTTTAGTATATTGAATAATTTAATGTAATTTAATTAATATTGACATATCTAATGTTCTCATTCTCTCAATTTCTCCCATTTTTATTCCAAGTAGATTTTATTTTTGTATTATGAATGTACTATGTCGACTATTGTGTTTAACTGTTAACCATTTTTTAATTTAATTTTCAATGTATGTAGTTAATAATTTCATGAATGTTTGCATGCCTAATATAAGGTAGATTGTACAAGGCTCACTCATCTTATTGTTACATCTTATTTTATGTACCTACCTGCAATCTATGCAAATAAATTTTACTTTATTTTAAAACGGAAAACTTACTATCGTTTTTTTTATACTTGCGTAAAAATAGAAGGGTCGTTTGTTAACTTTTTATGCTTTTTGTAGAAGTAGTAACGTGTTAGAAATAACGGATACTATCTTGAAACGTTATCGTTTTTTCCCGCTCTCGCACATGAGCATTTCTAAAGGGGAGAAAGAAAAAAAACTGTTGTCTTTTTTTGCGTGTAAGGCTGAGGCAAAAACTAGCATTGTCCCGCGAGTATACTCAGTAATCAATTTAATTTTGTACCGTTTCTTTAGAATAGAATACACATGAATTATGTATAAGGTACACAATACGAATTAACAGACGTAAATGTCGTAATTTTACAAATGGTGGCACAATGTCTCGATCGAAATGGACAACACCACAAACTTTGCAGCACACTTATTTGCTCCATATTATTTATTATCAAAATAAATATAAACTCAGTATTTATTTTGATGAAAATATAGGGCGAGTACTAGGCGACTAGACAAACTTTTACAGATAGCCTACTTCCAGATTGAAAATGCGTGTGTTTGTCCAAACTTCGTAATAATTCAAAACTTATATAATCCTAGCTATTTATTTACCGTAGTATTACATTTATATTGAACATAATATTATAAAGAGTGCGTTTTATGTAGGTGGTAATCTTCGGAACTGCTAATCCGATTCCGAAAATTCTTTTACTAACAGGAAGCTACATTATCCCCGAGTGTCAAAGGCTAAATTTGAAACGGACCCGTGGGTTAATTTCCGTACATATCGAGAGCGAAGTCGCGGCATTTTGGCGGGTTATCTTTGCGTGCTACTAGCGAGTCATAGAAATGGTGATAATAGATTATTTCGACCGATAGCAAGCAACCTGTCGCTTGTTCTACTATTCGGTCTTCACAATCAACTTGTTGCTAGGGTTGACGTCATACTGTTGTTAATAACAAGAGCCTCGTTTGAGGTAGCACGGTATAGTGCTGCATAGATTTTTGGCGCGTGGCCGTATTTGGAACTACTGCCGCCATCTTGTTTTTCTAATACCATGTTGAACCTCCTAGGTGGACATGCGAGATGCCATTAAAAAAAAACCCTTGTAACAATGTTATTCTACCGCCAAAAGAACAACGTTACACTATAAAGAACGCTAATTAGCATATGACGCCCTACCACGAGCGCGTGTATACGCAACGTAAATATGTCGATTTTAAAATAGAAAATACTCATTTAGTATAATATTTTTATAATTTTAAGAATATATTCATGTCTATGGATGACACTGATTGTGCTTGTTGTACAGTCTAACTAAAACGCTACAGGATAATTGTATTTCTCATTGAAACATTGATGTATTTACGTTACGTTACACCGCGCGCTCATGGTAAATAACTTAATCGGAATACTTTCCATAGAAATTGTACCGACAACCGTTTTGTTGGGCCTGTTGTTGGCTCATTAGTGGCTCACAACTGGGGCCTGACAAAAAGTTTGCATACGTAAAGGAGATGGAGAAAACATATTTCTGTCTCGTTTACTCTTACTACTGGTCTCCTGAATGCACAGTGGGTCCTTGTCTCATGTTATTATTAACTAGCTGGGCCCCGCGACCACCGTCCGCGTGAAATGATTATTAAAAATTACTCCCCTATTTGAATCTGATTTTGTTAACAATTTCAAGGGTTTTTTTTAATAAAAATAACCTAAGTTGCTTCTTATAACAGTCCCGTCAAAATCGGTACAACCGTTTCGGAGATTAGCCGGAACAAACAGACAGAGCAAAATTACAAAAAATGTGTTTTTGTTATAAGTACCGTAAATACTTTCTTATACATTCAGTAAAAAGCTGTTATTTTGAAATTACAAACAGACACTTCAATTTTATTTATTTATATGATTTGTGACTTTTGTACTGCTATTATCTGTCTACGGGTAGCACCTTCAGTATGACATGAATAGAGTTTAGGACCTGACGATGTGGGTCGACATGATTTGTGTCGGGACTTGTGCCTTTGTCATAAAAAGGTCGAAAGCATCCGTGACTAACGTGTGTTGGTGATATTATTTTTGTAACTTCTTTTGTTTTCTCTGTTTTTTTAACCAAAGTTGTATGAGCAGGTATATGTCTGAATGAAATCAGTTTTTTTTTTTTTTTAATTATGTTGAATAATAAAAAATTCTGCAAAGCGATAGCCAATAACAATTTGCCCGACCCGGGAATCGAACCCAAGACCTCATGTTCAGCAGCCGCGAAGTAAGGACGAGTTTAATGATAAAACATTTATAACCGTATTTTCAAAACAGTTAAGAAGCTCTTATACCCAAATCCAAACTTAAAGTCCTGTTAGCTACTTCATATTCATTCTTAAGCTTTAACTTAATGAAGTAAGTGTTTATGGACGAAAGCGTCACTTGAACGCTAAAAGATTACGACATCTATAATGCGCAGTCTTTATGCGAAGCCATGCGTCGGCGAATAAAACAATGTTATATTATTTTATTATATTGAAAATCACTTGACGCTTGGACCACACCAAGTGTAATATCCTAAGGAAGGAAACTTATTCTCCCGGCTTTACTCACGTGGAGGTCGAAAATTATCTCACGGGCCTACTATCGGGATGAAAAGTATCCTAGATATTGTGTTTATTCAATCAGGTCATAGGCTATCTGTGTTATGAATGTATAATTATGAATTTCATCAAATCATTTAAAATCAGGTATCAGACAGTTACTTTCCACATTACATTACATGAGATGGATAATTTTAAGGAAGAAATATAAAAATAATTTCCGTAACGAATTAAATTGTGCGTCCAGTAAGGATTGTGTACTAATTACGCGATAGGATTTTTAATCGGTTCTTTCCCGTGCTTTAAAAATTTCTATAAAAAATGGGAAGAACAATCACGAGGCCAAATATTTAAAAAAATCGGCAAAAAATCATTCATCATCTTGTGAAATAACGAATTGGATTATGAGAAAACACCTTTTTCGTAATTATTTATGGTTTAGAAAGGAGAATGTCGTAACTTCAAAAAAAAAAAACAATATTTTAGGAGAAAATGTTTTTGAATCTTGCTAGTATACTTGAGAACGTTACTATAATTAAAACTTTTTTTTAGTTTTATCCAATTGTCATCAAATGGTGACTGAAGAATGCAGTCAAAATGAGCAAATGCCTAGACACTTAAGTGACAGAGTAAACAAAAATAGGCAGAAGTCTAAATGCCGCGCGCTCGCTATTGTCCGCACTTCGTAGTACCATAACATCCGTATATCTACTGAGATAGATCTTTCTCCGGCTCCGTTTGTGGACAAGTGTTATAGACGCTGTATAGGCGCTTCCGGCTGCTTGGACGAGCCGGTAAACAAGCGACGCGCCGTAATGAGACTGAGCCCTAAGCTTTCGTCTTTGTTTGCTTTTTCTTTTTAACATAGAGAGACTACATTACAAGACTTTTAGACTTTATTTTTTGAAGTTATATTTTCGAGTGAACTATATTATAGTTAATTAAATAAAAATGATTAAAAGGCCATATCCTAATTACATTTTAGTTAAACAAATAACAACAATTCTTTAAGTAAATGTTAAGAATTGATAAATTAAATAAAAAGTTTTGTCAAGTTAGAGTTTCTTTGTACTTCTAAGTGGACACACCCTAAGACGAAGATGACCATTACACATTATTAGAAAAATAAATAAATGCTTCTAGATGATAGTATAACTATGTATTAGAAAAATAATCACAAGAACTAGGAGACAAATAAAAAAGAAATGGAAAGTTAATTATGTACATTAGAATAACTAGTTGAAGAATGAGGAATATGTTGGGAGGAAAGTTTTGGCTTTTTGAGTATGAATGTGGATGGCTATAAGAGTAGAGGAACACCAATGAAATGATGGATGGACTGTGTGATCGAGGATATAGCAAGAAAGGAGATGTCATGATGTGAGTAATAGAGAAGTATGGAAAATGAAGTCATGCTGCGCCAACCACAAATAAATTGGGATAAATGCAGGAGAATGATGAATGTGGAATCACTAGTTGAGGACTTACCACACTTGACAGCATCTATATAAATAACACAGAAATTGATAAACCAATTCAGAATAATCCACTTATATAAAAAGTATTGAAGATGAATCTAATAGGGCTAGACATAATGAACCAGATATTTGTGCTACTTTGCAACTCTAGTTGTAATAAGTAAAAAGTACAAACCTTGGTCCTATTCCTTTTCATCCTTGTATCTGGTGTGGATTCCCCATCGGCTGGCTTCTTGGCTGGACCAGGCCCCTCACTGGTCTTGCTCGGAGACACCTGCCTCCTCTTCCGCATTGGCGGAGTCACAGTCGCAAGTTTCATAGTTGATTTTGGCTTAGACTCAACCTTAGCAGGTTTTGCTTCTGGTTTCTTTTCTTCAACTTTCTCTTCCACCTTGTCCACCACTTTTTCAACCACCTCTTCCTTCTTGGGAGATTCAGATTTCTCTGGTTTGTCTGCTATTACATCTTCTTTCTTTTCCTCAGTTGAAGTGGCTGGCTTCTGCTCTACTTTAGGCTCCTCCTTCTTTTCTTTTCCTTCTGGTTTTGGTTCAGGCACACTTTCAGCTTTTGCACTGTCAGTAGGAGGGGAGTCCTGTTTCGCTGGAGTTGGTGCCTTCTCTTGTAACTGACTGTCATTTGCTGACTCAGGCACAGGCTTGCTGTCACTCTGGGTTGGTGCCACATCGGCAGCGGGTGCTGGCTTCAATTCTGACGGCTTTGACGGTGACTTCTCTGAAGGCTCATTAGCTGTAGCCACTTTGGGTTGACCTGGACCATCAACAGTGCTAGCAGGATTAGCAGCATCCGTCTTCTGAGGTGTACTCGGTGAACTGGTTGGCTTTTCAGGTGGTTTTGGTGTACTTGGTGAGGTCTTAGCGATGTCTTGTTTGTCTTTGTTAGACTCAGGGTTCTGAGGTTTCAGTGCAGCAGGAGCATTTGATCCAGACTTGGGTGAGTCAATGGTTCCATTTGCATGACCAGTGGAATCTGGTTCATTCTTCTCGGGGGTTCTAGTGAGAGCGAGAGCTTTTTCCTGGACGAGACTCAGGGGATTCCCGCCTTTACTGGGACTGGCGGCTAAGTTGGAGGGGCCGACGGAGTTCTGGGTGACGTGTGAGAGGTTACCATGGTGACTCATATTCTGTGCCATTTGCGCCATGTTGGCTGACACAGGCGCCATGGGGGGCGGCGCGTGCGGGATGGGTGGCACGGGCGCGTGATGCGTCAGGTTCTGGCCGACGAGGTTGTTGCTGGCGTGGTGCAGCGAGTTCTGAGCGCCCTGCGGGAGCCCTACGGTGTGGTTCGCAGTGGCCACGTTCCCCTTCGCGGGGCTCGCCTGTCCACCCGGCTGCGGCACTCCCGGCTGGGGCAACACCGGCTTTAAAGCAGAATTCATTTCAAACGCGTCTAAAACTCGCCTCCTGGCCGTACACAAGCTGAAACACAAAGTTAGCCGGGTTTATGACACTGTTTTCGTAGCAGGTTAACACACCGCGATGTCTTTGACCCACAACAATAATTCATACATAATAAACGTATAAGCAGTACGCGCGTAAGAACGCGGGGACCGATCTGCCCGCCTTGTGAGTCCGCTTTCTATGTGTGGCGCTAATGAACGGTCAATAGATAGTTGGGGAGTTACCACTAGCTGTTATAGCGAGAGAGGCCCATGAAATAAGTCCTGTGTGGCGGTCGGCGGCAGAGATAGCCGCAAAAAATATGCGTTGCTATAGCCAAGAAACTTCCGCAAGATATGACCCGCCGTTGGCGAAGTCTCCGTGATGTCACTGTCTTGTTCAATCACTGTGAACACACACTTGATCTCACTCGCGACTATGTAATTCCATGATTTATTCACACTTTTTACCACGAATTAGCATTCACTTTACTCTAGAACAAGTATATAATAGGCACAGTAGTTTGCAGAGATGGCGTCGGCATAACGCGCATGCGCCACCCTCTTCCATTCTCGTCCAATGAAATCCCGTGACGAAACGAAGCCTAAACGAATTTTTACGAGAACGCTATCCTTTTCTAATACGCGCGTTTTCGATAAGTTCGTCTCACTTTTAACAATTTCGTGTTTGGATACGTTCATTTTGTTTTGAAATGATTATTTCAAATAATTTGATGTCGTTTGGAAAACGGTTTTTTTTTAGACAAAAACTTTGTTTTTCAAGTAGGTCCTAGAACTTTAGAAATAAAATTATTTAGAGATGAGATAGTTTATGTTTACCCTTTGAATAGTATAGCAATAGCATAGGTATATTTATTCAAAATAGAATAGCCGAACAAGATAACATAACTTGTATTTACAATATTTTATTACATAAATGATTTTATATGATTATAGTAAATATAAAGAGCCTACATTTTATAGACAAAATAATCAATGCTGTGATTAGAAAAACAACAAAATAATAACAGCCACACAAGCACTCATAAAAATCGGCCAACCAAAGTTATTGCTTCCCATAATAGTAAGCTGTAAAAGAGCAGCAGAATACATAAGGAAATGCGAAAATGCCAAAGAATTTTATAAAATTCCTCTGTATCAAATAATAAATAATGCATTCATTGCAGCTTTCGAAAAAGAAAATAACTATGCTTGATAATTATGTATTTTCTCAAAAGTATAGGTAGTAAGTAAATTTGGCAAAATATTTAGTTTCAAAATAAATTGCAAATATCAGTTAAATGGAAGCTCAACAATGCACCATAGTCAGTCGTCTGGCTGAAAATAATAAATTCATAACTGGGCAAAGATGATTTTCTTATCTGTGACAACGAAACAAAATACTTGACAAGACGAGACGCCACTGCGTTTCAGTTTATGAAATTATTACATTTAGCATGAATTAAAAATTAGTTATCGCTTACTCTTTTTGTCATTATTGAACAGCAAAGGAAGGATGCATTCATTTTAGGCACTTATTAACCTCATAGATCTGGTAATGGAACGTGCTTAAAGACATTTTCATTGTCCCATGTGCAATATTTATGAAATTTAATTGGGATTGATTTGTGATTTTGTGAATAAAATTACTATCTAAATAGCTCGGATAATTCCCCACTATGGTGAGTTAGTAGCTAATTATATAAGTTAGTAATTTTTCACGTAATCGAAAAAAATTAAGGTTGCGGTGAAAATGCACACTGTTTTTTTGCAATATTATAATATAAATTGATGAATATACGGATCGAGTAGCTTTTTTCTTGGTTTTACTTATTCAGTTGCAGCCGTACAACAATGAGGCTGATTTATAATACAGTAAATTAGTTTGAAAACTGAAGTATTGAGTAAGACTTTTTTTTAAATCGAGGTATGTTGTAGGACGTGCTGTCGCGACCAGCTGAAGAGTTTGGAAATGATGAAACGCTGGAGCGGTTGTGGGCCGCAAAAGCGATGGAGCATAGTGATATCTACTTCAATGTAAGTATTGTTTGTTCAGTACTTTTGCCATTAAGCAAAAGCAAGCTACTGCCTTTAATATTAGATTCTCTGATGCCATTAGGAGTCTAACTTGAAATAAAGTATGGGTTACAGGGTCATCTTAGAGGTAGTTTTCTTCTAACTTCATTATGAGCAAGTTCTGTTTATTCAGCATTAGATCCAGGAATCTAGGGGTCAAGTTTTAAAATAGCTGTTCGTCTATGAATTTAAAAAGTTGGTGTAATGATAATTTTGGTAGTATGGGATTTATAATTACACTGGTCTACTCCTATCGGGTTCTGGCACACTTAACACAGTTTAAACGGATACAAACTCCAAATCTTTGGGGATTTATTCAATAAAAAGCAAGACAGTTTAATATTATTTTATTTCAGATGCTTTGTTCGGTGGACACCAGATGGCTGCAGCTAACTCCTAATGATGACCTCATTTACACACACTTTAAGCAAGACTTCCCCGACATGGATGTCTCTTATGTCAATGAAAATGAAATAAAGAACAGCATGAACAAGGCAAAGTGGAGAATATTCTGTGAAAAGTTTAAAAACATTGTTGAAGACTACAGTTTTGGTACTCTTATGAGAGCAGATGTTAAAGGGGACTACTCAGAAATGAATACAATGCTTGTCCCTAGAGTTCAGTTTTATGCAATAGAAATTGCAAGAAACAGAGAGAATTTAAATAACGAAGTGAAGAAGAGATACAAGTGTATGGCGAAACCTACCATAGAGACTCAGGAACACACCAAGATTGCCACATAAAAAAACTAAATGCACCAGAAACAGGCTAGTTTTGACAAGGAAAGTTTGTTTTTAAACAGTTTGAAAATGGAAAGGTAGTAACATCAAACTGCCAAGTTAGGAGTGATGAAAATTAATGTTAATACCTACTTGTGTAGGAATCGAAGACTTGTGATATTTATGCATTAATTGATGTAAAATTGTTTGTATATTTTAAATAATAATGGCAATAAAATGTGAAGGAATGTCTTTATAAAATTATTTTCAATAAAGAATAACATTGTACATTTCAATAACTGAATGTTTCTGTTTTTACTATAAATAACAAAATGTTGATAATTCTTAGCAGCTAAATGATAATTTGTAACTTAGTGATAACATTGTTTTTAACTAAGCTTGTAAAGTTCTGTTCCCTTTCCAAAATTAAAGTACTCATAAGGCTCTTCTTGTGTAAACTAGCCTAATTTTTCGAAAACCTAAGCATTCTCAAATAATGATCATATTAGCATGTACTCTCTTAATATTTATACACATACATCAATACTGGCCAAATAGATTTGTATTAGGCCCTAACCACCGTCCCAAAAGTGACTATAAAATGATATTTGTACTAAATTTTGCCTGCTTCTCATTTTAAACAATATGTGTAGAATAACATAATCAGCAGTATGCCTATTTAGATTTAAATATTTTTTACAAAAACAAGTTTTAATATTTACTCAGTAATTTTTTTTACTAGACAGGCCTTTGTGTTCATATTGAAACTTGTTTTTATGAAAATGTACCCCTACCGATTAGTAAGTTGTGATTGTCTTAATTGAAAAATGAATGAGGTGCTCTATTGCTCATACATTTTTTATATTAAAATTTATACTATCATAAATAATACTTTTATTTGTACCCAGCTATGTTAGTTACACATGGTGGTAACATTTGAACTAAGTACGAAAAAAGTTTTGATTGCTACTACGAATTCGAGGACGGTAGTAACAAATATGTTGAAGACATGCTATCTACTTGTTGATTCATCATAATGCTGTCGCACGATTTGTTAGAGACCTTAGTTAAAACCATACAGCCGACAAAAAACACCTTGGGGACATCCATTGCTGATCTGTCAACGATTTTGTCTTACCCTGGGCTTATTCTATTCTCAGCATTCAGTTAGGTGGCCTTCATATCAGTCTCAGGATTATTCTGAAACAATGATCTACCTATGGAAAAATCAGCGGTGGCATCAACGACGCTCGACGCTATTATACTTACAGAGGCAAATGCCACCGGCAAAATTGTTTCGGCTTTCAATGTTTTGAAATTAAGGGGCTAATACACTGGTACTAACAGCCGACTTGACTACATAACCTGATTCCTGCTGCCTGCGTTTTGGCGTTCATTATTGTATCTCCATGAGTAACAATTCGTTTGGTTTGTAGTCAGTTGTATAACGAGGAAATAATTATCACAGTCAG
Source organism: Noctua fimbriata (assembly GCA_905163415.1). Classification (NCBI taxonomy): domain Eukaryota; kingdom Metazoa; phylum Arthropoda; class Insecta; order Lepidoptera; family Noctuidae; genus Noctua; species Noctua fimbriata. Next base: position 2,459,298 of record LR990937.1, read on the forward strand.
AGCCCAAAACGTCCACGATTCATTATAAACGTAGGCGTAGGTATCTCTACCTGCCTTAAAGTAGGTTCTTGTGTTCCTGCCACTACTCTTGCTAATAAGGATAGGATGCGCTTCCACTGAAACTGCTCAGAGCCATGTGGAACTGCAGTTCCAGTACAGGGTTGAACCAAAATTGTTTCATAATCAGCCTATAATGTTCCCACTGCTGGGACACAGGCCTCCTCTCTATGAGAGGGAATGGGCTATAATCCACCACGCGGGCCCAGTGCGAGTTGGTAGATGTCACATGTCTTCGAATTTTTGGTTTTAGGCCATGCCGGTTTCCTTTTTCACCGTTTTTGAGAGCAGTGGTGATGAAATAAATTACACAAAGTAATGCGCCTGTCTAGGTTTGAACCCACGACTTACTGTTCGTAAGTCGGGGACGCCACCACTGCTCTAAAAATTGTTTAGGTCAGCACTATTTGTTGGAAAAAGGCAATTACCTACTAATTAAAATTCAGCTCGACTCGACATAATTTCATTCGAGTTTGCTGAAGGTGGTGGTTTTGAATGCATTCTCGATTATTTTAACCCTTGTGGTGAAGCCCAAAAGAGGTTGTGTTTGTCCTGTTTGTATGTCAGTTTCTTTTTCGCTTGTTTAAGTTATTTGTCATCACTCCCTCACCGGGAGCGCATTCGCCTGTATGTAATAAATGCAAGATTCGATTTTGAGCATTACATTCACTTGTTTCTGCACAAAATCGAAACTTGGATTGTTACATAACAGGCAAATGCTCCCTTATTTTTCGAGTATCGACGGCGGTTAGTTAAGCTAATAGCTAAGTTACTTAAGTTCCACTTCAGGATTAATGTTGAACCAGCATGGAATTGCATTTTCCATGCTCCTGTCCTTTTCTGTCGATCATAACCGTCATTTGCTAGAGCGAGAAACAGTGAATCCTACAGCACACTGTTTCCTACCTCTGCACAGAAAGAAATTAGAGCGCGGTATCAGAAGACGCGACATCTTTTCGTTGTGCAGTGTTAGACTATTGGGTAATGTTTTTAAAATGAATAAAATCAATGTAGGAGTTTTACTTTTTTATTTGTCTTAAAATCTATATTTACGAGGTCTCCATGGCGGTGGCAGTTTCCTCTGTGTACTTGCCCTTGTCCTTGCCGAGCGCGGCCAACCTTCCCTTCGCTCTGCGGTCGAGGATGGACTTACGGTCCTTATTCATCTTTAGCTTGACGATCACGCACTGTAGAACAAAATAGTTATGGTTAGAATGGTGTGAGGGAGATGGTTGTATGGTAGAAGAGAGATAAGTGATCAGAGCCATGGAAGTGTATCAGCAGTTCCTGTGCTCCTGTCATACTTTTTAAAAGTGCAATATGACATGAAAACACAGTCTCAGTGACAGTATTATCATCATTTCAATGTGAAACTAGGTTTTACAGTGAATTTACTTTTCCAGAATAGGGGCAGTGTGTTACTATAATCTTTAATTGATAAGATGTGGTTGCTAAGAAAAAAAAAAACATTTATTGTTTGCAACAACTATTTCTCTGCTCTGATTAACAATTGAGGCTTGATTTCCCTTGTTTTGTAAGCTACAGCTTGTCTCACTTTAACAATTCATGTCATCTAAGCTACATTACTATATTTATATTTTAGGCAGTAGTATTATTTACTAATATGTTAGTATTGTGGAAAGATTGAAGAAAGAATTTTGTAGGAACTAAAATAAAACATAATTGTGTATGTATATCATCATCTTCCTGGTCTTGTTCCATTCTAATTGGACTAGGCGCAACACGTTTTCACCTTTATACTTGTGCATAAAATTTCAATAAATAAATACCTTTGAAGGGTGGATGCCGACATAAGCGCTGGCGCCGTTAGCCTTCTCCCTCTGGATCCTCTCGATGTAGACGACAAACTTCTTACGGTACACCTGCACTACCTTGCCAACCTGCTGGCCTTTGTAGTGTCCGCGGACAACCTAAAACATAGTACAAATTGGTCAGTATGATGTTCACAATCATGAAAATGGCTATGTTCTGTATTCTATGACTCCTAATTGAAGTTGTACTTCTAAATAGAAAATGTTGTTCTTTTGCTGGTTAGTCCAATTGAAATTGAGAGATACCAACCCTAACTGATTTGGCAGTAACTATGTTGGTGCTTGGTCGACTGCCTCATCTGCAAGTACCAGAATTAACTTACTTTTGGGACAGTTTACTCTTACAAGTAGATAATGGTTTATTAAGATATGAGTGTGGACTCTCATAGAAATTCTAGATGACCTCTGCTGGCTTTAGCTAATGTAACACAATGCAGTCACAGAAATAGTTTTGTTTTAAACATTTATCCTTGTTGCTTCTCAGAATGTAATACTGGACTTGACCAAAAATGGAAACTTATTTTATGAGATGCATGCAACAACAGCATTAAACCATGTGTTTAGATGAGCTATCATCTATATTAATTCCATGGCTACTGGATGGTATTATTTAACTTGTCATAATACTATGAAACGAGCATGGCAAGCATAGTAATTCAAAACCTTTGGTTTGGGCCTAACCACATTGTCATGTTTGTAGCGCAAAAAAATCAGAGCCTTAGTTCCACCATGGTACAAACTAGCAAACCGCGCCGAAGACTCATATGAGAAAACCTCAAATTCGTCGGAAGCACGGCAGCAATCGTTCGTAGTCTAAGAATGGTTTATTCTTCATCATATTGATTTGCACATACAAACATAACCTAAAAATTGAATACCAGTTGATACAAAGAAGGATTGCAATGTTGGCTTACCTGAACTTCGTCATCCTTGCGGATTGGCATAGACTTGACGTTGAACTTCTGTCTCAGCTCCTTGGACAGAGGTGCAGACATAAGTACTCGCCTAATATGTGAAGGCGCGCTGAAATGCCTCTTCCTATTTTTCCTCCTCGAGGATGTCACTTGCTTATTGTACTTCATTCTGTCGCTCTTCACTGAAAACCCAAAATACCACGTTTTACTTCACACACAAAATGTTTAGGTTACTGTTTCCTGCGTGCTAAACGTCAAGTTGCCGCGGCGATTATTTCGATAAACAACAATAACGAAATTGAAAATATCCATGGTTTGTGATGGAGAATATATTATAAATGAACAATATAACAATTTTAGTCACAGGAACAGCAACAAATACAAGATTTTCACGGATTTATCAACGTACCCTGAACAACTCGGGCAAAGAACCGAAATAAAAAGACATTATATTAGTGTTGCCAATTTAAGAAACATAAAAGTTTCTGTCAAAACAACGCACGCCAAAAATAGTAAAATGTTCTTGTTTTAAAACTTAATAAGTAACATGCATTTATTAATATCACAAATAAAACTATAAATTATAGCCAATTCAATTGAAAAAAATGTATAATGTATAATTATTTGAAAAAAAAAAATTTAATGGAACGTTTGGATTAATAATTACTTGGCAACAATATTTTAACGTCACGTCAAGAACGTTTCTTTTTACGCAGATGTGACTAATTTTGAGTAATGAACAACAAATTGAATAAAAAGTATTTTATTTACTGATGATTATAATAATGTGCTGTGTTAAATGCCTTGATTCGGCGTGCCGTTAGCAGCATATTTATGGCACGTATCCGATTGACGAACGCCTGTGGAGTACAAATACGAGTACAATACAGCAGCAAAAATGTCGCCGGCCGGCCAGTACGTTGTATGAATGGCGCAGCAGCTACTGCTAGGAGTTATACTCTGATACGCACAAAATACATGATGGTCGCGGTGTGATCTGTGGTGTCTTCGCATGTAAGTGGACCCGTGACATCGTCGGCATTAGAACCGCATGTTCGCTACAGTCGTTTACGACGAGACTCCAAACTACAGTAGGTACAGTCAGTAAAAAAAATCTATACTGATGATTACAAACAATATCGCTAGGTCAACGAAAGGTCACTGGCCACTGAACATGCGGCTTACTGTACTAAAACTTTGTGTGAGGGAGTGGGCCATAATACACCACGTGGCCCAGTAACGAATCCTGAATTAAAATATGTGATACCTAAAAAGGGTGTAAATAGACCCTTAACATAGCCGAAATGCACTTGTTCTCCCCATCTTTGCGATCATTTTTTTGTTCTAGACCATACTTGGGAACCTCCTAGTTACGGAGATATTGGGGGTAAAAGTTCCAACTTTTTCACAAGTTTTTTTTTAAATACATGTATTTAATGCAAGATTTTTACTTTACACACCTCCACGACCCCTGTACTATTCAATCCACCCATGATCAGCACAATGCTTGGAGTGCTTTCCATCGAGTCCTACTGTATAACGTGATTTTTCACCCCAAAAAGTCGATTCTTAGCAATAATTTTTGCGTAAAGTTACTTAGTTTGATGTACAGAATGCTTGGTTGACGGCTATGTGAAGGGTCTGTTTACACCCTGTATATAAACACATGATAACGCGGCACATAAAAGTAACACGCTCACATCAGTAATAATCAGGATCAGGAAGATAACGAGATGTTCATAAACAGGTTGCTTATCGCAGAATCAACATACTTATGAGAGAAAGGAGAGAATGAAATTTTAGAAAATTTTTGTTAGCAAGTTTGTCAAATTGATACCGTAAAAAAATCGTTTCTAATTCTTTTTGACTATTCAACAGCATTCATTGCATTATTTACGTTCCCGAGCAGACGAATTTTTTAAAAAGAAGAAGCATTGCTTTATGAATTTCCTTCAAAATGATTGAGATTATAACGGACAATTTTTTTTCGAAATCGGACAATTAATTATTTTTTGTCAAAATCAGCTTGCCTAGCCTAAATTAAGTGTGTGTGGTTTACTTGAAAAAAAAAACCCTGAAGATTTACCTACAGTATTAGGTAGCAATAGAAACCTAGTACCTACCAACTGCAGATACGATTCGGGCCAATTATTTGACAAGAAAACCTGCCCACCATAATTTATTTTTGATAAAATTTTGGACCGTCATATAATCAAGTACAGAAAATAGATACCGACTCTGAGACTTCAGGTAAGATATGAGCTGTTTGCAATATTTGGAATAAGTAATACCTACACTTCTGAATTAACAATGGTTTTCAAGTTTTCATAAAACGTTTAAAGTCTGCACGCGCCTGCAAGCTGAATGAAACGCGATTCCCTCGCCTTCAGATTTTGTTTCATTCATAAACAACCGGAATCGTTTCAGGTCGCGATTCGCCCCAGCCTCCAACCGAGTTACCGGCTATCGGATGATCTGCTTTCCGCCACAATATTGCATCTTGCTCAACGAGTTTGTATTATTGTCAAATACTTGAACTACCTGTATCGGTTTCTTCAAAGAATATGAAAGAAGAATCGCTTTGCTACTGAAAGTAGGTATAGGTTTTCATTGTCTTATACCTATGCAGTTAGTTGCTGCATTAGTTTTATCATCGCGGGTTGAATTGGGTAATTCAGTCAACGTGGGGTCCCCTAGGTTCATTTCTGAGTTAAGTAGATAATTGGAGTAACATTTTTCGTTAATTTAGCTGACTTAAAATGGTTTTACCCCTGAAATGCAGGAATTTATTAATGAGGAAGGGAGGAACACCGTCTATTGTAAATTAATGGTAAATGAAGGAAGATGTATTCGGTTCGTGTAAAAAAATACGAATATCTATAGCACAGATCCCATCTCCCTACGTACTGCAACCGATACGCATCATCTCCGAATCCATGGCACACACGATGAGCCCACATCGCCGTCGCCAATGTTTACAGTAATTGTGTCGCTATCAATTTACGTACGACCTTGTGACCTCTGAGTCGGCATCGGGTGGCATCGGCGTGCCCAAGCCCAACCCGGCACAGTGCGTGGCCGACTAACAAAACAGAGGGAGCTAGTTGCCCCCTGAACGCATGTCCGAGCCTGCGCAATCCGAACACGTCGCCCGGGCCTTTCAGTGAATGAACTGCGGCCGCGGGGAGTGCACGCCAGCCGCCCGCCGATCACGTCGGACCCCCAAAGTACCTGATATGAGTGACGTTGAGTGGTGTACGTAGTGATAGTGTGATGGTACGCGCGTGAGTGACGCTATGGCCGCGCGCTCGCTGGAGCCCGGCCACCACCGACTATGTGCGGCGTCGTAGGTAAGCGTTACCCGGGCTTCAAGGTCACCCCGTAAACAATTCCCTGGTGACACCCTCCAGTTTCCACACCATGCTGAATCTGCTGCCATTTTGATTGTTCAGCACACCCTGAGACGACTTGTGGCTGTCTCGGAGTTGTTGCTAACTTCTTAATGGCAGACGTTTTCTGTGAGGACCCCACGTTGTGGCCTTTAGTGATCGTTTTTAGTCGCTTAAATGTTGTAATAGATGTGTTATTTCAAACAAACCTTTCCAAATTACCATTACCTGTTAAAAAAACCAACCTTAAAAAAGTCCCGAATCAAATTGTAACCTCAAATCTAAAACGCCTTTTTTTAAAGTGATTTACATACGGATTACTCCAAAAGTGGAAACTAGTGCTTTAATCAGCTCAATTCTTACATACCATCATCAGAAAACTATGCAACTCATTCAAAGCCAATGTGGAAGTGGTAATTCAAACCGATGCGAGCTCATTAGAGGTGACAGGCTGAGAATCAATGATCGTCAGGGGTCCTCAGTGTGAAAGTGTATGAGAGATTGGAGTCTGGGGAGCCATCAGACTGAAGCGAAGGTTCTTCCATTATCTATAACGTCTAGAGATCGTGTTAACGATATAACCAGGGAGGATTATGTACCGTAGGAGGGCAAACTTGTGTCTGTAGACGAGTAAAAGTTTGAGAATAAGATTGCTCGGAGTGATATCTAGTCTTGTTATGTCATGATATCGGAGTCTGTGAATCTTTGTGTGTCTGGAAATACTTTGCAATGCTCTTGTTCTTTTATTTTATACATGAGACTCCAGATTTTCGCAGGCTAAAGTTTCGAGTATTTAAATGTTTCTTAGCAAAATGAAGACCTTGCTAGTCCAGAGGGTATAATAACCAAGTTGCATAGACTTTTAACTCAAAAGATAGGCATAAAAAAATTATACCTTTAGGCCCGAGATTGAAAACGACGCCTCAACTCCTAATAAGTTTTACGATCGAAGAGCTTAGTTTCGTCATTCTGGATCACTCTCAATCTGCACCCATTTGACAGATACTCATTTTCAAGTCCCTTATTGACCTGTCAAGAAAATGGCTGAACTAATCCTCGACCAACTTTCCTACGTTAACATCGTATAAAGGTGATAGCAATTCCTAAGGTGTTTACTGTCACCTGCCATTTTCTCCACGCATTTTTTATTTATCGAATACTTACTTTTAGGTTCGCCTATAAAATAAACACCAGCAGGCGACATACTTCTCATCTAAGGAATCGAATTTCACGTCTCCTTATATCAAGGGTGATATATTGGAGCTCAATTTTATAGCCTAAAGGTTTTCAGTTAGGAGACTTCGCTTTTATACCTTTTCGATGAAAGCATAGACTGGATAGCTCGTAATATATGAATTTAGATCTTGCGTGCCTCTTAAACGATTAGGACGATGAAAGTTCGCTCATAGACTGGTTTTCATAGAATTGAATTTTAACTGCCTCGTTAGGTGGAATAAACTTATTCTTCGTAAAAAAGTAATTAAAGACAGATTCGGCGATACGGGTACTGTTAGCCTGCGTCATCCCACTGCTGGCAAAGGCCTCTCCCAATGACTTCAAGTTATTTCGATCCAGGGCTAATGTGGGCCACTGGTCGTTTGTTTTGTCCAGCTCGTCTCGCAATCTTCTACGAGGTCTGCCGCGAGGCCTTCTGGCTGTGTCAGGGCTCCAGAAAGTAGTTATTTTGGCCCACAGCTCATTGGGCATGCGGCAGACATGGTTAGTCCAGTCCCACTTCAGCTTAGCGGCTTTTTGAGCAACGTCAGTAATTTGTGTTTTGGAGCTCAGTGTGGTGTTGCGTACATGGTCGGTTAGTTTGACGCCTAGAATGCTGCGCTCCATGGCACGTTGGCAGACCTTGAGTTTGAACTTTTGAATGTTTGTCAAACACCAAGTCTGGGATCCATACATCAAAATGGGAAGAATGCACATGCCAATGATTTTTCGCTATACTGACAAAGGAAGGTTTCCCTTCATTAGCTCCTTCATTGCGTGAATGTAGAACTAAATAAATAATATTAAAGCTAAAGACAAATGAGCAGGAAGAAAACCATCAAAGCATGGATTAACAATGAATAGCTTCGATCAACAATAGTAATAGGCAAGAAACAATTTTAAAGAAAGATTATTCTTAAATGATATAATATTTATGAAGTAATGAACATAACTTTGAGGCAGGAAATTTTTGAAAGTATGGATTTATTCTGTTGGTACATAAAGGTTTTGTAGCCATGTCTTTCTTTGATTGGACCTATTTCATTTCGTTGTTTGAACTTGAAATGTTGTGATCTGGCAGTAGAGATTATTGTGTTGAACCCAAAAATACAGGCCGAAAAGGAGGTAGATGTTAATACTACTTTAGACTATTCCGAATTTAAACTGCTAGAACCAACTATAAATCAAATGAACTCATCAGCACACCATATAAAATCCTCCAACGAAACAGACCTAGTTTCACAGACCAATTGCCGCCATAGTCCGATAATGACAGACAAAGATTGCCAAGCGTAATTGCACACCGTTGTACTTTCCCGTTGAACTCTGTTGATTAAAGTTTTAAATAACGACTCTTTCGTCTCGCTTCGCTTCGCCCATCTTTCCTCGTTAGGGACAATCACTTTGTCTCGTGTAACCATCCTCTTTTAATCATGGCTGCCTAATTAAAACTAAGTATGTGACGTCACTTTATTGACGTCTCGTATACTTAATGGTATAATTAATTTGTTAGGTGGATTCATTTATTACATGTTAGATTTTTTACACGACTACCCAAAAAAGGTTGTAATGTTTTTTTAACTGAATGGGGTTGAAGATTCTAAGTGCCTACACTATTTTACACTGTGTGAGGAGCTCGTGGCTAAATAATAACAGCCGCTCGGGTCGATCTTTAGGTTAAGCCGTGCTTGCCTAGGTTGGTCTGTGGATGGGTGACCGCCCATTACATACCGAGTTTCCTCCGTGCCTCGGAAAGCACGTTAAGCCGTTGGTCCTAGCTGTCATTTTTAGATCTTTGACAGTCGTTAGGTAGTCAGTGGCCCGCAAGTCTGACAACCAGTCTTACCAAGGGGTATCGTATTACCCAGTACTAAGTGGGTTGGGGAGATCAGATAGGCAGTCGCTCCATATAAAATACTGGTATTCAGCTGTATCCCGTTAGACTGGCAGCCGACCCTAATATAGTTGGGAAAAGGCTACGCAGACGATGACTGTTTTAGACTGTGTGCATAATAGATAAGGTGTCAAAATTCTTTCTGAACCTTCATTTTATGATCACACAGGTTTTCTTCATGGAATACTCTTGGATTTAAAATACTTTTATGATTCCAAACCATCGCATGTCTGCATTACGCATTCCTCCATGTTTAACGTAATTACAGAAGGTAACTCACTCGAGACGACTCGCTTAATTTGTCTGCGAAATAAAACACATACTCATTGTACAAAACGAGACCCATTCAAGTGTTTACCCAACAACGAGATCTAACAGTCTCAAATGCACAAGAAGGAACGCTGTGCCGTCAAAAATCTCATGAAATTCTCCTGAATTTCGATTAAGCGACCGCCATAAGTAAGAAACGTCAAAATTTTAATGAGATGTCTTTGAGGTCATAACGGAATTTAATTTGGGGCCTTACTTTATTATGTTAGACATCAAAAAGATGTTCGTTGGGCCAGAAAATTGGGACCCTCGCGCGCAAAGGGCGTGTACCCGTGTGACCGAACCACAGCTTTATGTTTTAATCATGTTTTTTAATGAGTGTGTAGAAAGGGACCCCTGAATTTACACTATACAGCTTCATCATTATATATACTAGAAAGTTATAATTACAAAGTAGGGAGTAGCTTCAACTTTTGATTTTAGGTTTCTGAGCCTTAAATGTTTCTCAGTATGATTTAGGAACAGTACAGCAGTCAGTTTTATTTCTAGGTGTGTCAGTGTTATTAGGTAAATTAAATTATCTTGCCACAAAAACTAGCTAAATCCGCCATAGACCACATTACACTACAGATTTTCTTTTTCGTCTGCCAAATTAATATGGAGAGTAGGTGTACAACATAATATATTGTACAGCGTACACTGTACAGTTCTGTGTTAAATGGTCTAGTATAAATTACATATTTCGTAACTTTCCTAAACTCTTTAATTTTTTTTATTGGCCTGTACTGTCCCACTGCTGGGCAAAGGCCTTCTCCAATTCCATCCAAGAGCTGTTTTCCCGCGCCTCCTTGAACCAGCCCTCGCATACTCTTTCATTATGAGTAAGTATATATTTTTTACCTAATAATCTCACAATTCTTATCATAGTAGGTAGCACCGCTTAATCCGTCGCCAGCCTGAAATATTACAAAACGAAACCCAACCCTCCATGGTTGTGTTATCGCGACCTAACAGTCATGATCCTCGATCCTGCCCACTGGCGATGTCGTCACGTACCGTGGTTAAATGAGACGACACTTCACTTTCTGTTGAAATTAAAAGTGAAAAATAATTAATAGGTGAACCAATACCGATAATAGTCCAATAGTACACATTTCACCAGTTTATGAATGTTTAAGTCCATGTAATAGGGGGCAAGCCTATTGCCATCAACCGGGCATAAATCTAGATTCTGTGGATGCTACTGAGGTATTCAGTAGCGCTCAGTAGTGCTTTGGCCGACCAGAGAATCGAGCATAAGACCTAGGTTCAGCAGCCAGTAGACGAACAAGGTATTCCTATGAAATTAAAAGTCTCCCAAGTGAACCATTCACTCGCGAAATGCGTCTGATAAGGGCTTTACATATTTCTGAAAATAATCGTGGTACTGTGTACTTTTAAATCTGACCTTTTTCAAGTAGCTCCGGCAAGAGTTGGTAGGTGTATTTAATTAGGAATTATTTAGCATTATTGATTGGTTCCCAGGCGAGCGGAGCTTAGAAGAAATTAAGGAGTATCGATTGAGATGTATCGTCCCTCTTACGTTGCTAATGGCCGGGTATTTATCTGCTTGAGTGTATCTATCTACGTACGTGTTGTTCGTATCTTTTGCGATTCTTTTCTTTGTGTGTGCGGAATTACTGAGGTAGGGCTGGTGTGTGTGCTACGAGATTGATGGGGTGGGAGAAAGCGTTTGTGGTTCCCGAAAATGTTGAGGTATGAGTGTTGTTAGGAGCGGGGCCCGTACTACTATATCGTCACTTTAGCTTGGGAAAGAAACTCATGGTAGGCAAGCAAAATTGGCACTGGACGTTGATTTGTTATTTTGTGAATTGAAATAACAATCAATGTGTGCTATTTGGGAACTAATACGAACTAGAACTGTACCAAACATAACTATCAAAATTTTGACATACTAGGTTTAATGCGTAAACAGGAAAACTTAACAAAAAAAACAAACGCTGATAAAACAACACACAGGTTTGGAAGATCCGTTCATAAAAGAGTTGATATTATGAGTATTGGAAGCTCCATGTTTCCCGTTACCGTCTCTTTCTAGTTTTCCCTTTAAGTAAAAGAAAGAAGACGAAATAATTCAGGGCCAGCCTGCCCTACTTATATCAGCACAATAAATTCAGCCACCCACTCAAAAAGATTCATATGTAAGGACATAACCTCCTTCCTGGTCTTATAATAATTTTATTGGCTCCAACCTGCCAGCATTTGTATTCAGTTGGCGCGTTCTTCATAATGTCGTTGACCTAACCCTTCTCTGCCTTCAAAAACTTGTGGCCATTTTGTTCCATATACATTTTGCTAATAACGTTACTTTTTAGTGTTGCGTAACAGTTTTTCTTCAGTAACGTTATCGAACGAAGCGGAGTTCGTTTTTATTGTATCGGGAAATTGGGAAGTGCTAACGGGGTGGAAGAAGAGTGTTTTATATTGGGCATTAAATAAAACGAGAAGTGCGAACACTCTTTTTCGCGAATATTCTAATAATGGAATTGAGTGCTTGCGTTTTGGAAGTGTTTTACGGACGTGCATGAAAGTTAACTGTATAGTAGTACAAAAAATACCTATACCCTTCTCGTATAACAAAGACAGTAATTTAATGTTGATCATCATCATGCCTAGCCTTTTTCGAACTATGTTGGGGTCGGCTTCCAGTCTAACCGGATGCAGCTTAATGCTAACGCTATCATAAAAGCATAACAAAAATATGATGTGACAGGGTCAATCCGCGATGAACATCAATATATCAAAATTAAAAGTCCTGAGTAACTAACTCACTCAGTGACTGACTCGTCAAGCCCAAACCTTTGAGCCAGTGATATATTAAGTACAAAAAATATCAATCTATATGCCTGAAACAAAATCCACAAAGGTTTAATGATGTAAACAAGAACTAAGTCGATATTTCTTACACGGAATGGAGAAATAGTACTGACGAAAATGGTACTTAACTGTTAATATAAAGGTACGTAAAATACAAGCTTTGGACGTGGAGTCGCGGACACCAGCACGAAATAAAATACAATACTGTTAAGTGAAAACAAATGATTTCGTTCTCATCATTACATTGAAGTTCGAAGTGAACAGCCCCCGTAGCATGACCACCGTAGACAAGGATTTCTTTGACGGAAGAATCGACAAAATGACAGATAGTGCAAAGAAATCTGTCATTGTGTCGACACAATCTGTCATTTTATCGATTCATTTCGGTGGTCATGCTACGGGGGCTGTACAGAATAATACTACATATTCCAAAATGTTAATTCTTGCTCATGAAGTAAAGTAAAACCATGAATTTTGTATGTGTTCCTTAGATCCCAGAGCTTGTATGGTAATAGAGACTTATTATAAAATATTCTGTGTGTAATTCACGTTGATTAAAACATGAAAAGCGACATAAAGATGCGAGGGTGAGGGTATTTTGAAATTGACGGTGTTCTTTGTAAATTGTTTGGCGTTATGGAGATTTTGAAGTGCGATAAATCTTGGGGTGTATCTAATGAGGCAATTTTGGATAGTCCAAAGTATTATACTTAGTGACTTTTTTGAATAAATGGTAAAACTAGCACTGTTTTAAGCTTCCATGGTTTATAACTAAACTTACACTGTCACTTACGGGATATCCTCCGTGATTATCCATTACTCCGAGCTCCCGATATTTCGATGGCGCTTGCAACAGCGTGACAGTGTAAGTCTAATGGTAATACTTGTAAGATGACCTGTAGTCTGATTTGAAATCAACCTCTTCCAATCTAAACTACGTTGTAATTATGTCACAAATACGGATTTTCTATAGGTTTCTCTCCCATTCGTAATGCCATCGATGGCTACAAGCTGGGACCAAATTCAAAAGTGTCTACATTTCTCTAAGTACCTGTACGTAGATATTATTATCGTGTGACTCAGTAACTGTACTGAAGAGTCAAAATATATAAGGTCCTGGTATGCAGCTGTATCCGATTAATCCGAAGATCACAAGATAGATGGAAAAAGGCTAGGGTGATGATGAATGTACCAGAGATAAGGATGAAGTTCAATGGCCGGTAAACAAATTCACTTGTACTCTTCAAATCAGCTGTTTCATGACCTCACTTTACAATGACAGAGCTTCCTAATCTCATCCATATATTTGCATATTAAACAGTCTAAATTCAGATTGAAAACCTAGTTAATATAATACAAACACAAACACAAAATAATACAAACACAACATTTATAGACTTACACCAAATATACTTAAATTCCTTCTATATATATCGGCGACTGGTGGGCCATACGCCCACATCTATCCTTGTTTCCCAATCAGTCATCCAGGGGTCTTTGACTTTCACGCCTCGATATTGTGTCAGATGTAAGTATTTGTATGTATGAGTTTTTGATGGACATATTATTTGATGTTATTGGTTTAGCGCTGCTGCTGGACAGGAGATTCTGGATTCGATTGCTCAGGTCGCTCAGTGTTATTGTATCAGAAATCGCTCAGTAGCAGCCACGGAGTCTGGATATGTGCCCGGTTGATGCAAAATGCAAATGCAATGCAATGCAATGCTTCTTTTGGAAGCAAGCCTGTTTCAATAGTTCAATACTCACATTTGTGTTATGTTTAAGTCTCATATAAACAACGAACACATCGAATTGTGGGTGTACTAATAGGTACAGTAACTGTTCCTAACCCTTAGTTTAGAGAAAAAAGAAAATACATGTGTTTGGTGTTTGGCACATGCAACAAGTGCACAGTGCACACAGTAGGTGTTAAAAATAATTCTAGAAAATCAAAAAAATAAAAATTCTTAAATCTGAACAAAATTAAAAATATAATGTGACTCTTTGTGATTTTTCAGTTTTTGCCTCGCCTCGAAATAATTCAAGATCCGGGGCTGAGTACGGCTTTGCCTTTAAGCGCAGGCCACACCGCCAGCTAGTGAGAGAGCGAGCGAGCGAGCCGGGAGTTTCATACTTTGGTTCACACCGCGAACTACCGAAAGAGCCGAAACGAAGTATGAAAAGAGGCTCGCCCAGATCGCTCGCTAGCTGACGGTGTGGCCTGCGCTTTAGAAAATGGGGTTTGCTTTAGAACCCATATATTCTAGTTTGAACCATACTTTTAGGAACTACTCTCCAAACGGTAAAGGAAAACATCGTGACGAAATCAACTGGTCCCAGAACCATACATTCGAAGACTTGCGACATCTACTAATCCGTACTGCTCCGCGTTGCAGAGTACCTACAGCTCACTCTCACTCACTCTCGCGAGGAGGCCTGTGTCCCTGCATTATAACCTGATTGTGCTTGGGGATCTCGCGGACAATACGGCCACGACCACGACAGGCCACGACTTTTGGCCGCAGATGAATATCCCTTTCCGAGCTGATATGTGTGCTCTGTATGGTGTTCTGTATGGTGTCCGGACGTAAAGAATAGCACCATCCCATATCTTCCCGTGGGTGTCGTAAGAGGCGACTAAGGGACTTACCAGAGAATGGGCAGCAGCGTTCTCTGTGTTTTATAACAACCATACTGCGATCGCCAACCCGCCTGCCAAGCGTGGCGATTATGGCAAAACCCCCCTTCTTGGGGGAGGCCTATGTCCAGCAGTGGACGTCTTTCGGCTGAAATGATGATGATGATGATGTGTGCTCTGTAACCTATAGTCGTATAACCAGGCGTCCGTCCAGTTTTTTTGAGATATCCGCTCCGATGAAAAGTCGTTATCGTGGCGGTGTAGTGCGCGAGAAACACATTATTATGAACAATTGCTTTGTGGAGTGGCGTCTAGCACCCTCTGAGAACTAAACTACTAGCTTGGTTACAATTTAGCGGTTTATCAATATATCTCCTTGAGTCTCCATCCTTTCAACCACAATAGTCACATGATCTACATAAAGATGTGGATGTCCCTATCATTACTTGCCAAAGGCTCTGTGGATGGGCTCAGGTAAGCATGTACCACTGAACATATTCAAATATATTCTATTGTCATCCTTATCCTGTGAAACGGTTAAAGATGTGTGACAGATCAGCAGATAAAGGGTTTGGAAACCATTAATGTAGTCGTCAGAGGGTTATTTGAGAGAGGGATTACTTGAAATGCTGAAGTGCTTTCCTTTATACCGTTTTCTTTACATTGTACTTGATAAGTTGTTTGACGTGCCGCGGCATATAACAAGTATACGAGGTAAGTATGTATGTACACCTACATTAACCAGTTATTTTAAAGTCCCATGTAATTTATGTAACAGAGGAAGGTACTGTAACTCCGGAGTGCCTTTCCGTTTTTCCTGAGGTGGTTGTTACACGAACCGCTCGTGCGCGCGGTCTGGTGGTATACGTGTGTTAGGGATTTCATACAAGTCAATGCGAGCCATGCCGCGCAGACGACGACGGTGTCGTCTGAGAACCGCCTAATGTAATCTTATACTATTTTCGCCGCCCTTTTTTTTTTTCGGGGGGAAACCTTCAAAAGGCGAACGGTCTTTGGGGATAAGACCGGGGAGTGTGGGATTTTTACCGCACTAAAACCACCCCGGTGGTCACCATCCGCACATGAGAGGGGGCACCGTTTCCTCTTAAAAGACCTGTCCGGAGCCCCCTCTGTGCAACTATTTTCGCCGTCCTAGGGTTCAAAACCTCCAGATATGGGGGGCCCCCGTCAAACGAAGTGGCCAAACTGCGGACGGAGGTCGCTCGCCTGACGGCTGCCACGGAGCTTCTCCAAGAGGAGAACAGGAAGCTCCGAGCAGACTTGGCCGGTCTGCGCGAGGCCGGCCCCCGCAAGGCGCTCCAAAATGGGGGCCAGCAGCGACCAAGCCAGCCCGTGCCCGTGCCGGTTGAGAACCAGGTCCTGAACCTGGTTCGGCAGGAGCTGGCTGCCTTCCAGGCGCGGTTCTCCGTCCTGGAGGGCATTGTCCTGCGCCCCCCCCTTGCGGCAAACAGGGCGTCCCCGGGCCCGAGGGTAGCCACATATGCGGCTGCTGCGGCCTCCGCACCGGGGTCGTCTGGCCGGCCCTCCGGCAGGGTTGCGTCGGCCCCCGAAGGGCCGGCTCTGGCGAAACCGGCTCCGGCCAAGAAGGCGGCAGCCCTGAGGCAGGGCAAGGTGGCGGCCCAAAAGAAGGGCAAGGCGGTGACTGTGCCAGCGCCAGCCGCGAGACAGCTGCCACCGCCGCCCCCCCCGCCCCCTAAGCTTTCTGCGGCCGAGACCGGGTGGCAGGTGGCCGGAGAGAGGACGAGGGAGCAAAAGGCGGCCAAAAAGGCCAGGAAGCGGCAGCGCAAGCGCCAGGAAAAAGAGCGGAGCGTCGCGGCAAGGCTCAGCGCCCCGAAGACCGCAGCTGTAGTGATTACACTACAGCCGGACGCGGAAAAGAGGGGCGTGAGCTACCGCGACGTGCTCGCTAAGGCGAGGGCGACGGTAAATCTTGGGGAGCTCGGGATCACCGGGGGCCTCCGCCTCAGAGTCACCGCGACAGGGGCTCGAGTGCTGGAGATCCCCGGCGAAACCCGTGGCTCGTCCGCGGACGCTCTGGCAGAAAAGCTTAGAGCGTCCCTAAATGCGGACGAGGCCCGAGTGTCCAGGCCCGTCAAATGCGCAGATCTGCGCATCATGGGTCTGGACGACTCGGTGACCGAGGAGGAGGTGGTGGCCGCCGTCACCAGGACCGGTGGGTGCCCTGCTGAGCAGGTCAAGGCAGGCACCTTACGTCCGGACCTGTCGGGCATGCGAACCGTAACGGTAAGCTGCCCTGTGACGGCGGCGAAAGCCATTGTGGAGGGCCGAAGGCTCTTGGTGGGCTGGGTTTCGGCGCAGGTTAAGCTGCTGGAACCCAGACCTCTGAGGTGCTTCCGCTGCCATGTGGGGCACCATGTGTCGGTCCGGTGCACCTCGGAGGTGGACCGCCGATCACCGGGCAGGGAGCAAGGCCAGGGGCAACGGAAGGCCCTCCACCTCCACCGCCAAAACCCCCACCGTCGCCATCACCGCATCCGCCGCCACTGTCGCCGCCGCGGCCGCCACTGCTGCAACTTCTGCAGCGGGGCCCTCGCAGGGGGCCCGGGAGGGGGCTGAAATGGAGTGCCAATAACGGCCCCATTACGCCTTCTCCAGGCGAACATCAACCACTGCGCCTGCGCTCAGGATCTGTTGATCCAGAGCATGGCGCAGTGGTCGATTAACATCGCCGTGGTCTCTGAGCCGTACTTTGTCCCGCCCAGGGATGACTGGGTGGAGGACCTTAGCGGCTCAGTGACCATAATTGCGTCGGCCGCCGCCGGTACCCCGACCCTTGAGAGTGTCAGGAAGGGTCAGGGGTGCGTAGCAGCACGGTTCGGGGAGATCGTTGTAGTGGGAGTCTACTTCTCTCCGAACCGAACTCTCGCCGAGTTCCACAACTCCCTCAGGGAGTTGAGTGTCGTCATCGGGAGCCATTCACTCCCCGTGCTTGTGCTCGGGGACTTCAATGCCAAGAACTTGGCTTGGGGTTCTCGTTGCACGGATGTGCGGGGTAGGATGGTGGAGGACTGGGCACTGGAGACAGGCCTGGTCGTCCTAAATCGGGGTTCTGTCCCCACGTGCGTGCGGATGCAGGGTGTGTCGGTGGTGGACATATCGTTCGCTAGCCCCGCCCTGTCGCCGCGTGTCGTTGACTGGCGCGTCATGGAGGGGGTGGAGACCTATTCCGACTACCGGTACATCCGGTTCGACGTCTCCACTCAGACCTCAAGCGCGCCGGTCCTACAGGCCCCGAGTGGTCCGCGATTGGCGCTGAAGCAGCTGGACCGGGAGCTCCTCCTGGAAGCCTCGATCGTGCAGGCCTGGGTGTCATCACCGGCCAGGCCTGCCGACATCAACAACGAGGCGAGTTGGTTCCAGGAGGCCATGTCCGAGATTTGCGACGTGGCAATGCCCCGAGTTCGGCCAGGAAGCGCCCGACGTCAGGTGTACTGGTGGTCGCGAGAGCTGACGTCTTTGCGTGAGGCGTGCGTTGCCGCGCGGCACCGGTACGCCAGGCATCGCAGGCTCCGCATCCGCCCTCCGAATGCGGCAGCCATTGAGGCGGAGCTTTACGAGGGGTACAGAGCGGCGAAGACCGCCCTCCAAGAGGCTGTCCGGCGGGCCAAGAACCTGGCCCGCGAGGAGATGCTGGAGTCTCTTAACGGAGATACGTGGGGGCGCCCTTACAAGATGGTGCGGGACAAACTCCGCACCCGGGCCCCCCCGCTGACGCAGAGTCTCCGGCCTGAGCTCGTGGAGGACGTGGTGAGCGCTCTGTTCCCTTCGCGAGGGAGGCATCCTCCCCCGCCTATGGCTCCGCCGCCGCTTGCGGTGCCGGACGCGGACCACACCGATGACGACGTTCCGGAGGTGACTGGGGTAGACCTGGGAGTGACGGTACGCAGGCTGAAGGCCAGAAATACCGCCCCGGGACCCGATGGCTTGCCTGGCAAAGCCTGGGTCCTGGCCTCTGAGGCTCTCGGGCCCCGACTGGAAGGGCTCCTAAGCGCATGCTTGGAGAGAGGCCAGTTCCCGCTTCGTTGGAAGACGGGGAAGCTGGTCCTCATCCGGAAGCCAGGGCGCCCTGCGGACTCTCCGTCCGCATACCAGCCCATCGTGTTGCTCGACGAGGTGGGCAAGCTCTTTGAAAGAGTTATTGCTAACCGCCTCGCCGGGCACCTCGCGGGGATGGGGCCGGATCTTGCGGAACACCAGTTTGGTTTCCGCAAGGGGCGCTCGACGGTGGACGCCATCATGCGCGTGAGAGCCCTCACGACGGGGGACGCGGTTTCCCGGGGCGGGGTCGTATTGACGGTGTCTCTTGACATCGCCAACGCCTTCAACTCCATGCCCTGGAGCTGCATTGGGGAGGCACTCCGGTATCACCGGGTGCCGACCTACCTTCGTCGTGTGGTCGGGGATTACCTGACGGATAGGGCCGTCATCTACCCCGGTCGGAGCGGAGAATGGAACCGGCGAGAGATGTCGTGCGGTGTTCCACAGGGATCGGTTCTGGGACCGGCCTTGTGGAACATCGGTTACGACTGGGTGCTGCGCGCCGACCTCCCTAGCGGCGTCAGCGTAGTCTGCTACGCTGACGACACGCTGGTACTGGCACAAGGGAGGTCGCACGAGGCGGCGGCCGAAAACATGACACGCGGGGTTGCGATAGTCGTGGAGAGGATCCGGCAATTGGGTCTCGAGGTGGCATTGCACAAGTCCGAGGCCATGTGTTTTCATGGGCCTCGGAATGCGCCACCGTCGGGATCCCTACTGACGGCAGGAGGGGTTTCCATCGGCGTGGGGTTGACGCTGAAGTACCTGGGACTCGTCCTTGACAGCCGGTGGAACTTCGTGGAGCATTTCCGACGTTTGGCCCCCAAACTGGAACGGACCGGGGCTGCCTTCAAGCGGCTCCTGCCCAACCTGGGGGGTCCAAACGCCTCCTGCCGGAGGCTCTACGCGGGGGTCGTGCGGTCCATGGCCCTTTACGGGGCCCCGGTGTGGGCGCGTTCTCTGAGGCGGCAAGCCGCCCGCTACCTGAACGCGCCCCAAAAGGGGATAGCCCTAAGGCTAGTCCGGGGGTACCGCACGATCTCCGGTGAGGCGGCGAGCCTCCTTGCCGGATTGCCGCCATGGGATCTGGAGGCGATAGTCCTCGCACGCCTTCACGAATGGCGCGCGGAGGCACTACGTCGGGGGGAAACTCCGCTGCCGCGGCAAATCACCGCTCGGCGGACAGACCTCCGGCGCGATCTCATGGTGACATGGAGAGAGCGACTGTCGCAACCCCGTGCAGGGCACGCCACCATAGTGGCGATAAGTCCCCTCTTTGAGGAGTGGCTAGAGAGGCGCCACGGCGCCCTCACCTTCCTGACGGCAGGTCCTCACCGGACACGGTTGTTTCGGGAGGTTCCTGCACCGAATCGGGCGGGAGGAAACGCCCGGGTGTTTCCACTGTGAGGATCGTCCGGAGGACACGGTGCAGCACACTGTGGAGGCCTGCCCTGCTTGGGCGGAGCAGCGCCGTGTCCTCGTAGAGGCGATTGGCGGCGGCGACCTCTCGCGCCCGGCCCTGGTTCAAGCCATGGTCCGGAGCGAGAGGGAATGGGAAGCCGTCACCTCCTTCTGCGAAGCAGTCATGCTAGTGAAGGAGGTGGCGGAACGTGAGAGGGAAAGAGCCTCACGTCCCAGCCGCCGCGGGAGACGCCCTGGGCGTCGGGGGTCACGTGGTGGCCCCCGGCCACCGTAGGCGCGGGCCTGTGGACGGCGAGTTTTGGGCTAGCTTGCCGTCCGGCCGTCTTATGACGACAGGCCGTGTCGACGGCGCGTTCGTGTTCCACGCGCGCCTCAAAGAGATGTCAGCAACCACGTAGGGGTCCGCACGGGCCGATGCCTGCCAGGGCTGCGGGACTGTTCGAAAGAGATACCGCGGCCCTGGAACACAAAGGGCAAAGAAGGAACATGGATGGGTTTTAGTCAGTACAAGTCTGACACTCCCTTCCGCTCCGCCCAGAGCGGGAGGGGTCATTTGATGATTTCCCATCCTAAAAAAAAAAAAAAAAAAAAAAAAAAAAAAAAAAAAAAAAAAAAAAAAAAAAAAAAGGGTTCAAAACCTGAATCACATACTCAGTGGTAATTGAGAGTCTTCTGGCTAGAGCAATATAAATGCGATATGAAAGAACTAAATGTCTGAGTACCTGTAAAATCATGTGTCGTAAATAACACTAACTTTCTTAGACGAAATCACGTACCTACAGGGAATAGTATGTCGTATGTCAAAAAAAATATCTGTATTTCTCTCCCATACATCTCTCGCCATAGATTAGGCAAAGTATTCCGTTTATTATGGCGGGCTTACGGAGATTAACTGAGACGTAAGCCTTTAAACTCTCCCATACTTAATAAGCCATAAATGATGGAGCAGAAACTTGACATGTATAGTTAACTTGCAGGGGCTTTATTGGGAGTTAACTTTTTTTATCATTGACTGAATATTTTATCTTTTATATGCGCAATTAGAGATGGTGTTTGCGAAATCATTGAAGGACTGGCGGAGGCCTCAGCCCAGCAGTGGGCAAGTAAGTAAGAAAATCGTAAGAACATGATCGGTCTCTCTGCAGGAATACGGACTTTATACAAAAAGGCGCCTATGGTCTTTTTATCGTCTTTTTTAGAAATCATAATCTTTTTATTTATTCGTGGTGCATTATTACAATCATAAACAGATTAAAAATTCTTCAGGTCGTACAATAAAAATGCATTTTTCTTCATGTTATACCTGAATAAGAGCAGTTACGCATAACTCAACATACGGCGACGAAAAACAAGCAATACAATAAATAAGCACTCTTATTTGAATGGAAATGAACGTCAACGAGCCTTTTACAGCGTTCTTATGAAAACAACACACATAAAATGCCCACTCACACACCCACACCCTTACCACACTCACATACATGCACACACAAACATAAGTACAGTCGACAAAAGAGATATGGATGCAAGTAAAATTATATTATGTGCAGGCTAGATTCTTCTTTGACAGTTCAGTGCGTAAGTTTTTTTTTAATAGCAATCCAGCTGATGACTTCGACGTATGTCATGTCAGAGATATGATGGGTGCGTGCGTAACCATCCCAAAGACAAAGCTGAAATGCAATACGTAATTTTGTTTCATCTTTAAATGAGCTGCCACGCATAAAACCTGTGTTTATCAATAGTGGGTGTCAATACAGCCGAGTATGATAAAATAACTGGCGAAAGTTATGAAGGCCAAAATATTCAAATACCTTTAAAAATTGTTTACTAACAGGGAGAGAATATCATTCAAGCACCAAAAGAGTGATGCAAAACTGTACGTATTATGACTACAAGCGATGACACCGTATGTACGATCCGTATGTATGTACCGATGTTTCCGTGCGTACTGTCTTGATCTCCGTTTCATTCCTGCTCACCAAACTCTTTGGTCGCCTGTACTCAACACGTACGACACCACGTACGGTTTTATCTCGCTCACGCCTCAAGACATTAACCTAGCTGTAAAGTTTATTGTTTGCTTAAATTTTCATGAGGACCCCGCCGTTGTGAGCCTGCTTTATAATGTACAGGAGCCTTTCATTCTTGGTCTTTAAGTGCTTTGCGTGAGCGTTGCGTGGTACTTAATCGAAATATTTATTTGCATTATCGTGTTTAATACGCGATTTGTCTTTCTTAATAAAGTTTATCGCTGTCGTATTGTTACTGATTATAAAAGCCGTTGGTACCGGCTGTCATTCGTGGGTCTTTGACAGTCATGACAGGTATAAATAATAGATTAAGCTATATCCGAATAATATGCAAGCCGATCCTGACATAGTTGTAAGCAAACGATTATCTTGTCTATGCTGATTTCGAAATCCTTTTGTGGTATGTTCAGCTTAAATCAGTTAACATTTTTACTTTGGTTTCTTAAAAGGACCAGTTAAGGCATCCCCAAAAACGGCAACTGAATACTTTTTTTTTCCTTTTTTCAATTAGGATGAATTATTAAATAATTAAATTTCAATAATTTTCCTACAGCACAGTTTCACGGTTATTTTGCATCACTGCCAAAATCATGGTGAGCTTTAATTTCGTAACCACAATGTATTTTTTGTCAAAGAAAGAATAGCTGTGAAACGTCTGTCACACATAAATAATTAAAAAAATCAAAAGCCCGAGTGCAAATATTTTTACTATTATATTATTCCTAATTAAATTTAAACATATAATTTAGATATATTTTTGTAATCCTCTTTTAATTTCCTTTATTTTGATACAGTAGAGTATACGTACGATAGGTTTGGTTTATTTCTATTTCGCGCCAAAAATGCGCCATTTTTTTTAACACTTATCTAAATACACTTAGGTTTGTAAGATGATTATAACGATACCTTAACTGTCAAAATCCATCCAGCCGTTTGGAAGATACGAGGTAATAAAGAAATTTACAAACATACAAGATACGCGCGAAAAACATAACCTTTCCTTGGCAGTCGGGTAAAAATACAAAACAAACAGTTTGCTAGCATTGTTTCAACTTGACGTCCTGCCAAACCCCTTCTGCAATACTGAGTCGCAATCTGACCTCTTTTCACATAACAAATTTGCAATAATAAATAAAAAAAAGTAGTTCATTATCCTTATTGGGCAAATGTACCAGGAAGGCAGAAAAGGATGGGGTGTTATAGGATAAATGTACATTGTATAATGTTTTGGCAATAGTACTGGGTTGTCGGAGATGATGCTTCTATTCGATTTATGATAGTATAGCTCGTGATTATGTTATAAACTATACGAGTATGTTAGAGCAGCTGAGTTATGAGGATTTTTTGTTTGTAATTTATGTTTTTTATCAGTTATTTGGACTGAGGGTATCAATGTAGCCTGCCGGGGCTGCGGGACTGTTCGAAAGAGATACCGCGGCCCTGGAACACAAAGAGCAGAGATGGAACATGGATGAGTTTTAGTCAGTACAAATCTGACACTCCCTTCCACTCTGCCCAGAGCGGAAGGGGTCATTTTATGACTACCATCCTAAAAAAAAAGGTATCAATGTAATTTCAACAGGCTCTGACAAGAACACAGCAATACTTTTTAGTATTGGTGAGTATACCGTATAGGAAAAGGTGGTAGGTACGTCTCCGGACGAGTCTTTTCACAAGGTGCTTAATTCCTACAGGAATTTAGTGACTGTGTCATTCGACAAAAGAATCATACTAAATCATCATCTGCCTAACCTTCTCCCTACTATGTTAGGGTCGATCCAAATGCAGCTGAATACCAGTATTTTACATGGAACGACTGCCTATCTGACGTCCACAGTCCAGTTAGTACTGGGTAATACGATACCCCTTGGTCAGACTGGTCGTCAGACTCCACTAAATGTTACTACTTATTTACTTTATTATAGTCGGTGTTAGTTATTTAATGGTGTATTGGGGCTAGTGTTTGTAGCAAGATTTTGAAGAACGCACGGACACTTGCCACTTTAGACCCTAATTCTCCCCCATAAGGTTAAAAGTGCTTAGTGTCCTATAAAATGATGCCGAAACTAAAGAACGATTTTTATTAAAACCAATAATAAAACTAATTTAAAAATACCCATACATCACATCTGCGTCACACACACAATAAAAAACGATTGACGTAACGTAACGCTATAACCGTTATTATAGTGATCTGCCCCAGTTGCCCAACGGTATGGGACACTTCACGCACCCAGGGGATAGGTCACATTTATATATAGGGGTAGAAAAAGAGGTTCTAGTGCACCCTTTGTCAATTTGTAGGGGTAGAGCTATTCTTGTGCAGGTATGCCATTGATAAAATCTATACTAATATTATAAAGCTGAAGAGTTTGTTTGTTTGCTTGAACGCGCTAATCTCAGGAGCTACTGGTCCGAATTGAAAAATTATTTTAGTGTTTGATAGCCCATTTATCGAGGAAGGCTATAGGCTATATAACATCACGCTACGACCAATAGGAGCGAAGCATTTATGAAAAAGATTGCAAAAACGGGGAAAATCCAAACGCAGACGAAGTTGCGCGGGTCAGCTAGTCTTTTATAAAAATAAAAAACATTTAAATTTTATTAAGTGGTGAAGTTGTAGTGAGACGGTTTATTTTTGGCTTAAAACATGGTGAAGGTTAAGTTTTACAACCTACAAATAACAAGTACCTGTAATCCCCGAAGGGTTAGACAGAGGTGTACTTAATAGTACACCCATTTCGCCAGTTATGTTTAAGTCCCATGTAATAGGCGGCGAGCCTGCAAATAACCAGGCACAAGTCCAGGCTCCGTGGCTGCTAATGAGAAATCCCTGATGGAAAAACTGAATAACACTTTGCCCGACCCGAGAATCGAACCTATGCCCCCATGCTCAGCAGTCCAGCTTGCGACCACTCGACCAACGAGCCACGAACGAGAAAACGAGCTTGATGGTTTATCCTTATGTTTATGAGAATATGTGTCTGTTTAAAAACTCTCATTATTGACCAATTTAATGATAAATAATGGTGAACAGCAACGTCGGCTGTCCGATGTCAAATAACATTGACATTGCGACGTTGCAGTTCTGATTTTTTATTTCTCTTTACATAACTATTAATTGTGTCATTGAAGTTTTTCTCTTGTAAAAATATTCACAGAAGGCGTCTGAAAAAACGCGTCGTTTTCAGACCCCTTGAGTTTCTCCCCTGAGGCTACAGACGCACTGACAGGTGACTTGTGCCCAGAGCCTAGCGAGTCGCCTCGTGCTAACGTTTTAGAATTTTCGTTTCCAGTCGCACTGCGCGCTTGTTGCTTTGTCTTCGCAAGTCGCCTCCCAGTGGCCACCGTCTATTCTAAGTAACCAGATGTCAAGTCACTAGACTCTAGTCAGTGCGTACGTAGACTAAGTGATTAATAACTTATATCGCTGTACAAGTGTACATATCACCCCTAGCACATCTCGATTGAATTGTAGAGTTTAGGTAAATAAAACAGCTTCGTAATACTTGCACTTACCATTTTCTGAAGGATATCTTCCCCTGCATCATTATCATCATCACAAATGACTGTACGGCCCCCACACTACAAAGTTCTATAGAACTTCACAGTCCCCCATAAAGGATGTACCCCATACATTTCCATTTATCTCGTCTCTTTGCACTGAAGAAAAATGTAAATGTATTTGTCTTGGCGTGTCTTCCTTGAACTCAGTTTTATTAGTACTAAGTGCATTGGTTGACGACACTTTGTGGGCACAGATTTTTTCCTAGGATGGGTTGGATCGTTCCATGTTATAATTATAATCTTTTATTTAACTTGCCTTGTTAGTTAGTTTGTTAGTATGTATTGGTCAAATCTTGCAACTGAATTTCAAACCAGTTCCTCTCAACCGATTGAGCTGAAATTTTGCACACACCTTTGTTTCTGGTGACAATACATTTTTATGAAAGATATGACTTGATCCTGCAGCCAGGATCGCCTCATGAGACAACTCGGCAACGGTTAATAGTATGTACATGAAACGTTGTGTACGTATTCAGTGTTGATACCTGAACTACATGAATCTAACTTTCTTATTTTAATTAATAAAAGAAAATTAAGTTAAATTTATTTTAAACTTCGTTTTGACATTTACTGTTGGTTGGTTAGTAGTTATAATCCCCTCCTAAGGACACCTACATAGCAAATAACAACCCAGAAATGTCTAGATACAAACGTTTCCTTGAATTTTCATTCACGACTTCCTTTGTGATAACGACTGACAATATGAAACACGGTCGAGGTTTGTCACAAGCAGTTTTCAAATTAAATTAACATAAAATAATAAGAAATATTTCGTTAAGCTTGACAGCGTTAATTTAAAACGTTTTAAATCACAAAAGACAAGAAAATGTTAAAATAGTTAAAACGAAGTTACCACAATTCTGTGTCAGCACAAATGCTACGAATTTCACATTTTGTTAGTGCTACGGGTTACGAGCGGCTACGGCGTAGCAATATCGTAGCGGAAATATGCATTTATGATAATTACGTGGCTCTTCCTCACAGCTGCATTCAAACAACTTTTGAATTGTAAAATATTATGCTAAATGTGAATAGGAATTCTTCATTATATACAAAATTATTTTTAAGTATATGCGAAACCTGAATATAGTTTGTTCAGAATAAGTAACTGAATCGATTCCAATAATTTTTAAAGCATATTACATTTTTTCCCAAAAATATTAAAAAAAGTTAAAAGTTGAATACCGAGCGACTTTGAGTACCTATCGCAATAATTTAGGTACCTACTGCCAAATTATTATTATCAATAAGCTCAAGACGACGCTGGAGGCGCGCGCTGCGTGGTGACCGCGTTTTTGTGCGGACAACTACGGGTTCTCCGCTGCTCGTAACTACAGAACTAGCTTATAACTTATTAATTTCAAAGTACAACCTATTTGGAAAATCCATTTCAGTACATTTTGCAGGAGTACCATGAAAATTTACGCTATTATAACCCCTTCCCATTTCCCCATAAAAGAGAGATGACTTTATGACGTAAGTGCAAGGCTGATTGAAGAGAACGCTCCCCGCGAACGATTACAGAGTTATTCATTCCATATTTTTTCATGGTTTTACTTCAAACTCGTGTGCTTTTTTGGAACGTTGTTATATTGATACTGGCTAACTGATTTTTGAATTGGTCTTCTTATATATCTTAATCTGTTAGTAATGATATCAATAAACCTTAATTTCAGACCAAAAACATTCCTAAAATTAGAAAACTTAACAACGAACGTTTACAGGGTGTCTATACAGGGTGGATGCGACACCGACGAACAAACGGTTCGTTTGTGCGTCCCTGTGTACTATTTAGAACACAAGATGGAATGGACACCGATGCCGAACAACACCGAGGTCGGCTCAGTCTCAGATCAACAAAAAAAGGAAGACGGCGCGCCACGAACATCAAAAGTGAAGCCACAAAAACCGTGCTCCTGCAAGTAAATATACACACCTACGCTAAAACCATGCTCACTGCTCCTACGTACTACGTACGTAGCGATGAGTGTACTTTTTATGGTCTGAGAACCTAGCATAAATTCTTATCCATCAATCAATCAATCAACTTTATTTTCTCACCACAATATACATTAATTATTTTACATCGGTCGTAGTAGTTCGACGGTTCGGTTGGTTCGGTTCGATTCTTATGCTAGGTTAAGACACAAACATAGGTTAAATGCGCACATTTGCTAGAACTTGTCATATACAATTTATCTATTTGGTTCTATCTTTGGCCCTTAACAGTGGAAAATGTAGATATATGTCACTCGTGGGTGGGGTAGTGTTGCCTAACCAAACAGCCTTTGGTAGACCCCTGAATCCGTGACCATGCAAATTAAGACAAGCTTAACAATAGGGTTTGATCCCCACTTTTGGTTACAATTCGCTTTAAAAACATCCTCGAATATTTTTCGTTACTTAACAAGCTTCTACAGGAAAATTAAACATAATTTACTGATATACAGATTAATCTTAATTAGAAAGATAATCTATACCTACTTCCCGTCATACAAATTTTCGAGCACACTGCAAAATGTCTACAGTAAGACGGAAGAGCAAACGCCCATCACTCAACATCATCACCTCATCCTTAGGATGAATGTCCATCCTTGTCCGTCGCTGAGAAACTTCATTTGCTAGAAAGAGAAGCAGGGCAAGAGTGCTAGCGCACGCGCCAGCAACGGCGATGCGCTCGGCAGCACGATCGGTTTCTCGCTTACATAAAAAAAAAAAACTATGTTTGGGTCGGCTTCCAGTCTAACCGGATGCAGCTGAATACCAGTATTTTACATGGAGCGACTGCCTATCTGACCTCCACAACCCAGTTAGTACTGGGTAATATTATCGTAAGGGGTATCCCCTTGGTAAGACTGGTTGTTAGAGTTTTTGGGACACTGACTGTCTGTAACAACTGTCAAAGATCTACAAATAATAGCCGGGCTTAACGTGCTTTCCGAGGCTTGGAGGAAACTCGGTATGTAATGGGTTGTCACCCATCCACAGACCAGCCTAGGCAAGCACGGCTTAACCTAAAGATCGATCCGATCGGCTGTTATTATTTAGCCACGAGCTCCTCATTATCATACAGTCTAAAAGAGAAAAAAATAAACATTTTACAAATGGCAAACTCCCACAATCAGAAATTCTCGTGTCATGAATTATTCCGTTTGACAGTACGTACCAGGAATACATATTCCGACTGCCGTCTTCGGTTGGCCCTGCATTAAAAAGTAAGGGAATTCATTACGGAAATTTATGTTTTGAGTGTACTTTAGTAAATGTATGACGAATATTTTTTTTGCCTTATTTTGCTTATTCTGGTGAGCCTGTAGGGAGAAGTCTTTGAGTGGAGTTTCAGGTATGTAAACGTTATGGCGGATTTTCGTTAGATCTTTTGATTTTACAGATTTTCAGAGTGAGAATATTACACTAAATATCCCGCAATTTTTATCAACGGGGAAGTGCCAGGGAACCCCCGGAAATTCAAATGTTTTTAGATTTTTTGCAATTTGCAGGTCAGTGTCAGGTAAAGTCAGGTTGTATATTGATTAAAATACGATTTGCAACCGTAACAAATATGGTTTTACTGAGTTATAATCAATAAATCATCAATACAGGCCTCTAAGTATAGGATTAAATGAACTTAGAGGGTTATATTCATCATTTTAATGATTATACCTTTGTAAAGGCCATATTTGTTACGGTAGCGAATCATATTTTAATCAACATCCAACCCGACACTGACCTGCAAATTGCAAAAAACATAACAAAATTTGAATTTCCCGGGCTCCATACTCAAACATAGTATCATCACCATCTGCCCTACTATGCTGGAATCAGTTTCCAGTTTAACCAGATGCAGCTGATTACCAGAATTGTCCATGGAGTGACTGCCTGTCATACCTGTATAACCCAGTTGATAACACGATACAACTTGGCAAGAATGAAAACACTGTTTTAAGCTTTCACGGTTTATAACTAAACTTATACTGAACACACACACTCACTCACACACTTATATCGGGAGCTCAAAATAATGAACAATCACGGAAGATATCCCTTAAGTGACATTAAAAGTTTGGTAAGAATGGTTGACAGTCTGGCGTTTTTGACTTACCACAATAACTGTCAACGACACTATCATTAACAGTGAAAACGGGATATTCACCATGATCACTATTTGCTTTGAGTTCCCGATATCAACCGATATCGTTATTCGGATACTCTCTCTTAACTGTCGACCACTTTTGGCATTCTCGAACATACATTTTATTTTTCCAGTTTAATTTTATTACCTTAATATGTTTTGATTTAAATTTTGAAATGTATATCTTTATATATCTTTGTTAGCTTAGTTATACATTTTATTAAGCATGCTGTGGTCTCCTGTAAGTGAAGGAGTACACCTACGTGATACTTTTGTCGTAGATTATTTACTTGGTGTGTTTTTGTACATCCTTTGTTGGAGATCCTAAATAAATAAATAGCATTACCTACTAATAATATCGACTAAAAGATGTTGGTAACTTACTTCTCCAAATGTGATATTAACAAATAGACTACACTTTCTAATTTGAAATACTACTTCATAAAAAAGTAATCCACTACACTGAACATTTACATAATAAAATTTTCACAACTTCGCAAAACAAGAGCTTGACACTCAATTTTCTGGCCATCTCTATTCCCTGAGCCCCCGAGCTATTTTGTTTAAACAAATTTCCGCGATAACTTATGTTTTTCAATCAGGGACGAAAAAGCATAGGGGTGTAACGAAAATAACTTGGTACGGAATACGATTTACATCGACGACGTCCTCGGGGCATGTCGTAAAAATACGCGTAAATTTATGAAGACATATACGGGACGCGGAGGCAGGTTGTTTTAATGTGTATGTATGGTCGAAGGAGCATGGTTGCGTAATGTTATCTAGGGATTGATGTATGTGTATTACTGTGTGGTAATATGAAGAAATGGAGGAGAATAGATTGATATTTACTGCCTGTTCAGCGCGGTAATTGCAAAACACACCCACAATGCAATTTTCGCAATTCAACATCATTATGATTGTGTGATAGGTTGTCAATAATAATCCTTCGGATCGTGATAGAATACATGTGTGTTGGAGTAACGCAGTTGGAGTAATGCTCTATTTATTAACATAAAAATTTAAAGTGGATAAATTAGTCATATTTTTAATTGTACGTTTCTATTTTAGCGGATAATTCAGCTCTCTATGCCTCAGATCAACGTCCCTTTTAAGTGAATCCAAAAATCTAGTTATAAAAAACGCTACCCCGCCCTGATAATTTCCAACTAATAAAAATATTCACATACTTCATCACATTTATACAAGATATAACAACACAGATATAAAGGTGTACAGGAATAGGTCGGTAATGTGCAAATCTAACATTGTCGGGTAATATCGCGTGTGAAGATCACATATCGCAAAAACGATGTTATTCGCTTCGTTCGTAAATAGTTCTGCTGTGTCACGGCTATGTTTCTCACTGATATTATTTAGATAATAACATGTTTTCCGTTTGCTCATCGAGCTGTGAAAGGAGGTATTAGTTCGGTGAGGTTTACTCAAAGTTCTTCTTTAGACAAAATCAAGACAGCACTACGCCAATGCGTCTTGACTATCTTTTCGTTTGTGTTGCCAATGCACACACACATTATCACATTCTTTTCATTGATTTAATTTGTAGATTTAGAAAAAGTTTTGGTGATATTTAGGCTTCTGGTGCTTCTTCTTCTTAGCGTGTCGAAAGCAATTTAACTTGTGTTGACCCTGAACTGAGCCACTAGTTTATCGCCTTCAGTAGCGTCCATAAGTTTCTGTAATGAACAGGACACGCTAGACACAATATTAAGGGCCCAGCTATAGATTTACATTCCAATGCAGAATCATTAAGGAGTCTCCATTTGAGCAGGTTTTCCTTGCTGTGACCAACCTGTGTCCGGAGTCTATTTAAAGACTTCCAGATCAGCCATAGTCATTAATGTCCAGATGGAAGATTTTCAGCATTCATTTTCTGGCACTGTGACGTACCATATATTTCTTCTACGTTTCATCTTCCTGAAGACTAATATTTTGACCAGTTTAAGATCTGCTACGTACAGTTGAACCAATTATTTGATTTACAGTTTATTTGTGTGGGTGAAGTTATAGTTATGCACACCAACACTAAATAAAACGAGCGAGCTCGGTTTTTATTAGAGTATATAGTCACCATTCACTTATTATACTGAAGGAGATATAATATTTTGCATAATGTTACTATAGCAGCCTTGGCACAATGGTTATCGTCTTTGGTCAGTGAACAAGAAGCCGTAAGTTCAAACATGTATGCAACAATATATTCTTTTTCTTTTTGTATTCATTATTTTGTTAAAAAAATACTTAAAGTAGAATTTATAACGATTCGATTCTGTTCATGGTTGTGTAATGAAGTTTCCAACGTTTGAGGCAAACACGGAAATCTCAGTGGAACTCTCAAAAAAACAGCAGAAATAACTCCTCAGCTGGGATCGAACTCACGTTGTCGAGCTTAGATCACTAACTGAAGCGCTTACACCAATCAGGTATGGTAACCATGTTACATTTGTATAAAATGTTAGGCCTTATTGTAACCCCGTTTATTTTATATTTACCCGTGTAAAGATAAAATAAACCTCGTGTAGGGTAGAATACGTATACGCATACAATAATAATGAGCGGCTGTATGAACATTTCTGGCTCGTACAATGACAGTTACCGATGTGTGAGATGTAAATTAATTAGCTTGGCCGATTGTACATGTTCGAATCAGCTACGTCACAACTGGGCGCCAAAATATACATTTAATTTTGCCTGTGCTGTATCAATCCGAGCCTCACATGTGTGAAGGATCCTTATCAGTAGAAGTGAAGAGAAAGAATACTTATAAAAACATGGTTATGTTTATTTCCTTGATGTTTATTTGGT
The DNA here is from genome assembly GCA_905163415.1 of Noctua fimbriata. Lineage (NCBI taxonomy): Eukaryota > Metazoa > Arthropoda > Insecta > Lepidoptera > Noctuidae > Noctua > Noctua fimbriata. Next base: position 2,492,447 of record LR990937.1, read on the forward strand.
GTAGTACATTGAGGAATATTGCTTGTTGGATGGGCTTGCAAATTGTTATTATTTGGGTTTTACGAGAATGATAACTCGTTATTGTTATGTCGAACTGCTGACGCTTATTTCGGTAGCATTTATTTCATTTATTGTTTTTAGAGATGCACTTTCTTAGTTTGTTCCCCTAGCTATTTTAATATTTCGTTATAGTCCGTTTCTTGGCTCCATAGAATTCTGGTACAATATTATGAAAACGGTTTTTAAACTTGATTTTGAACTATCGTTTTTGCAAGTCTTGTAATGAACAAAGTTACAGGTTCACTGTCCACAGACCACATACGGTCTGTAGAGAGACTTCCATATCAGTCCACAGACCGTATGTGGTATGTTCGCCCGTACAATTTCTAAGCCATCTTATACTGTGGACGTAAGGAGAAAGTCTCATATTTAATGCGGACTTGGCAGGACACATCATAAGGATTATAAAAAGTGCTGGGACATAGGGAAAAAGTCGATATTTTTTTTCTAAAGGGTATGAAATAAAAAGTGTCAGCATAATTTTTTTTTCGAGGTTTTATTGTTTCATTACTTAGAAATAAGCTAATCAATGGGTAAGTAGGTAACAAAATACGGGAAATCAATAGAAAATGTATTATATAGGACAAAAATTATACATGGGTTTTTTGAAAACATTGCAAACAATAAGGTTTTGTGCAAATATTGCATATTTGCGAAACTCTTTTCGCCTTATTAGTGGCAGCTTGTGCTGTCTCTCCTGCCAATCTATGTCGCTCGTAGCAACCTGCACACCTTCGCCTTTGTAGTTTACCATCTTTCTTATCCAGCATTTGAAGAAAATGTTGTGCCAGCGATGGCGGGACATTTTGACGTGATGATCCTGCAGTTACATTTTGCTGTGGAGTAGCTATAGCCGAAGCCGGTATCTGTGTTATGTTTACACCCACAAGTTTTTTCACAATATCTGTTTGTGCTTGTAGAAGAGAACATTTATTTTGAGGGTTCAGTTTTTTGTAGACATACAGCGCATTTATTACGGCTACCCCAAAAATCACATCAACAGCAATCTTCTTGTACCACGCAAGACTTTTACGAATTGGAGAATAATAACTGGCTAACTCATCAGAAAGATCAATGCCTTTTTTGCGATCGTTATATTCCAAAATCATATTAGGCTTCAGGCGTGCATTTCTCCCAGTAGTCATTGTCTGTTCATCAGCGTGGCAAGTTGAGATCATAAGAACATCCCTTTTGTCCTTCCATTTTAGAACTGTTATATTATTCCGCTGAGCGGCGATATGCTGTCCACTTCTGAGCTTCTTTTTTTTTACTAATAACGGCAAATGTTTGCGGTTTTTACGCAAAGTGCCACAAAGATCAGTTTTGCGACTGAGCAAGTATTCAGCTAATGGTATACTTGTATACCAATTATCTGCTATAATCATTCTCCCTTGGTCCAAAAGCTCTTCACACAGCTCAACGAGACGCAAGTATGCGCAGACCACATAGGGTCTGTGGACTCACGAGGTAATTTTTACCGTCCTGGAAGCGCTACGAGTCCACAGACCATATGTGGTCTGTGTTAAAAAAAATATTTCAGCAGAGTATAAAAATTTTGTAACACATACATGCATACATTTTAATCACAAATAAACTGACTTTAAATAAAAACATAACTGGACTTATGGACCATTCCCACTCTGGAGCCTGGACAGTGAACCTGTTAATTGTTATAAAAGTCTATCCAGATATTATTAATTTAATGAATGCGAAAACGACGAACATTAACATCACAATATTATCGAATTCCACGAAATAACACAATTATTTAGAAGCACACGTTATTATAAAAGGGGTAAAAAAACCCATCACGAAGTCGAAATTGACTTCTTCTGCGCGTCATTGCGATATTTTTTGTTTTGGACCAGACCTTCTAGTTATAGAGATATTGAAGGTCTAAGTCTCAACTTTTTCATACATTTATTTAAATATTAGTTTTAGGTGTTCTTACTTTGAGTCTCTGAACGGAGATCCGTGGGGGCGCCCTTACGAGATGGTGCGGGACAATCTCCGCACCCGGGCCCCCCTGCTGACGCAGAGTCTCCGACCTGAGCTCGTGGAGGACGTGGTGAGCGCTCTGTTCCCTTTCCCTCTGCCTATGGCTCCGCCACCGCTTGCGGTGCCGGAAGCGGACCACATCGATGACGACGTTCCGGAGGTGACTGGGGTAGACCAGAGAGTGGCGGTACGCAGGCTGAAGGCCAGAAATACCGCCCCGGGACCCGATGGCTTGCCTGGGTCCTGGCCTCTGAGGCTCTCGGGCCCCGACTGGAAGGGCTCCTAAGCGCATGCTTGGAGAGAGGCCAGTTCCCGCTTCGTTTCGAAGACGGGGAAGCTGGTCCTCATCCGGAAGCCAGGGCGCCCTGCGGACTCTCCGTCCGCATACCGGCCCATCGTGTTGCTCGACGAGGTGGGCAAGCTCTTTGAAAGAGTTATTGCTAACCGCCTCGCCGGGCACCTCGCGGGGATGGGGCCGGATCTTGCGGAACACCAGTTTGGTTTCCGCAAGGGGCGCTCGACGGTGGACGCCATCATGCGCGTGAGAGCCCTCACGACGGGGGATGCGGTTTCCCGGGGCGGGGTCGTATTGGCGGTGTCTCTTGACATCGCCAACGCCTTCAACTCCATGCCCTGGAGCTGCATTGGGGAGGCACTCTGGTATCACCGGGTGCCGACCTACCTTCGTCGTGTGGTCGGGGACTACCTGACGGATAGGGCCGTCATCTACCCCGGTCAGAGCGGAGAATGGAACCGGCGAGAGATGTCGTGCGGTGTTCCACAGGGATCGGTTCTGGGGCCGGCCTTGTGGAACATCGGTTACGACTGGGTGCTGCGCGCCGACCTCCCTAGCGGCGTCAGCGTAGTCTGCTACGCTGACGACACGCTGGTACTGGCACAAGGGAGGTCGCACGAGGCGGCGGCCGAAAACATGACACGCGGGGTTGCGATAGTCGTGGAGACGATCCGGCAATTGGGTCTCGAGGTGGCATTGCACAAGTCCGAGGCCATGTGTTTTCATGGGCCTCGGAATGCGCCACCGTCGGGATCCCTACTGACGGCGGGAGGAGTTTCCATCGGCGTCGGGTCGACGCTGAAGTACCTGGGACTCGTCCTCGACAGCCGGTGGAACTTCGTGGAGCATTTCCGACGTTTGGCCCCCAAACTGGAACGGACCGGGGCTGCCTTCAAGCGGCTCCTGCCCAACCTGGGGGGTCCAAACGCCTCCTGCCGGAGGCTCTACGCGGGGGTCGTGCGGTCCATGGCCCTTTACGGGGCCCCGGTGTGGGCGCGTTCTCTGAGGCGGCAAGCCGCCCGCTACCTGAACGCGCCCCAAAAGGGGATAGCCCTAAGGCTAGTCCGGGGGTACCGCACGATCTCCGGTGAGGCGGCTAGCCTCCTTGCCGGATTGCCGCCATGGGATCTGGAGGCGATAGTCCTCGCGCGCCTTATGGCGAATGGCGCGCGGAGGCACTACGTCGGGGGGAAACTCCGCTGCCGCGGCAAATCGCCGCTCAGCGGACAGACCTCCGGCGCGATCTCATGGTGACATGGAGAGAGCGACTGTCGCAACCCCGTGCAGGGCACGCCACCATAGTGGTGATAAGTCCCCTCTTTGAGGAGTGGCTAGAGAGGCGCCACGGCGCCCTCACCTTCCGCCTGACGCAGGTCCTCACCGGACACGGTTGTTTCGGGAGGTTCCTGCACCGAATCGGGCGGGAGGAAACGCCCGGGTGTTTCCATTGTGAGGATCGTCCGGAGGACACGGTGCAGCACACTGTGGAGGCCTTCCCTGCTTGGGTGGAGCAGCGCCGTGTCCTCGTAGAGGCGATTGGCGGCGGCGATCTCTCGCGCCCGGCCCTGGTTCAAGCCATGGTCCGGAGCGAGAGGGAATGGGAAGCCGTCACCTCCTTCTGCGAAGCAGTCATGCTAGTGAAGGAGGTGGCGGAACGTGAGAGGGAAAGAGCCTCACGTCCCAGCCGCCGCGGGAGACGCCCTGGGCGTCGGGGGTCACGTGGTGGCCCCCGGCCACCGTAGGCGCGGGCCTGTGGACGGCGAGTTATGGGCTAGCTCGCCGTCCGGCCGTCTTATGACGACAGGCCGTGTCGACGGCGCGTTCGTGTTCCACGCGCGCCTCAAAGAGATGTCAGCAACCACGCAGGGGTCCGCACGGGCCGATGCCTGCCAGGGCTGCGGGACTGTTCGAAAGAGATACCGCGGCCCTGGAACCACAAAGGACAAAGAAGGAACATGGATGGGTTTTAGTCAGTACAAGTCTGACACTCCCTTCCGCTCCGCCCAGAGCGGGGGGGGGGGGGGTCATTTGATGATTTACCATCCTAAAAAAAAAAAAAGGTGTTCTTACTTTACTTAAAATACTTCGATGACCCATGTTCTATTTAACGCATTCATCAGCACAACGCTTTGAGTGCGTTACATTGACCGATACCGTAAAACGTGATTTTTCACACCAAAAAACAAGTCATTTCCAAGCAAATATTTTGCGCAGTGTAACTTATTTTGATGTACAGAATGCTGACAGCTTCGTGAAGGGTCTGTTTACACCTTGTATTAATAAGATAAAATTAATGTCTCACAAGTAGAACGAATGTTATTTAATTTGGAAACCGTGCCGTATCTCGCCGTACCCAGTTCGGTGATATCTTCTCTTGTTGTCAATTTTATTACCGACTTGATTTAACGCGTTCCTAATTGTATTTCCAGCCAGCTTTCAGTAGAAAGTATTGTCAGTAACTGTTGCCATGGAAACCAAGGGGTATTATACTTTGTAATTTCATATTGGAAGAATGTCGTCATGAGAATAGAGCCTGAGTTATAAGGGGAAGACCGGGGCAAAAGATATTATTCCCAAAAATTGGCTGTGGGGCTCAGCAATGTTTTCCAAGTGGTTAGTCAAATGCTGGAGGCTATTTACGAGAAAACTTAAAAGGAAACAAACACAAAAACGATGCTAATGTTTTTGAAACCCTCTGAGTAGACAGGAAGTTGTCAACAAAGAAAGCATTTGGATCATTAGAACAAAAATAAAAGATCTTTTTTCCCTGAATAAATTATTGTCAATTCTGCACAACCTCCCCGCTGTTCCACTAACTTACTAATAGAAGTTTCAAACGACTTCTTGGTGAAAAAATAAATTTTCATTTCCCGTTTCTAGTTCAATTTAATTAAAACAGAATATTTGTTGGCAAACCTGATGTAATGTAAAGTTGTAAAACGTAGAAATCTTTGTTTGAAAATTAACATTAAATCTCGTCTCACCGGGGAGACCTGTTTAAACTTTTGAACACAACTTTGTAATTACAGATTAAATATTTTAAAATAAGGATGAATGAAGAAAGTGTTCGAAAACACAAACTTTGTGACTCATTTCGTTAATTAACTAGGGTTGAAAGAATAACAGTGCAATTTTAATTAGTACGGAGACGCCAGTAGAATATTTAAACGCTATCTACTTGATTGCCATAGTAAGCATTATAAGAATCTTTTGGCGCAATGAAAGACATATGACAGGAGGATACTGTTGGTAGCTAAACTGTGCTAAACATAATGTGAAATTGTTTTGTGAAAAAGTATTGAAAAAACAAGATGGCGGCGTCGATTCTGATTTTGACCACGCGCTAAGAAATCCTTGTACAGCTATAGAGCAGATACTAGTATTTCTTTTTTTAACTTTAATGCCCTTCTTGTGAAGTCATCAGATAAAGTTCCTTCAGTGAGTGTTCAGAAACACAAACATATCGAACCAATCTAAACGAAACTCTCGTTAACCTCACAGCAACTTGGCATAAACTGATAAATCCGGCCAACTTAACTTAATTAACCGACACCATCTTACTTATTAAAGTTAGTACTCAAATGTAGGCAAATAAGTATGTGATCTAACTCCAATCAGAGCTCGGCAGGGCTCGTAAAACTTCGGCTCACCTCGTCATTTACGAGTGTGCACAATTTATGAGGTTACCTATATTGGTTCTGCTGACACCGAACGGATATCTTTACGGGCTAGTAATATGTTTTTATGATGTGAAGGGGCTGCACGTGGAATTACTGGAATATTATTATTTTTGGGTAAGATTTAGCAATGAATAATCTTGTAATTGTCAATTGCAGTCCTATCAGATAATTAACGATCGAATTTCTTTAATAACATTGATGCATTAAAAATACCTGAAAAAGAATGTCATTGACGAATTTGAATTTACCAATTAAAAAAAAAATATCTAATCCGTCTACTTAAAAAAAAACAGGGATTTATTAAAATTGTTATAAAATGAAATTTTGCGGTCAACGACCGATCACTATGCAGCTATAAAAAAAAACAAAAGCCGCTTTGTAATATTGGAATCGATTGAAATATTTAATTAAAAATCGGGATGAGCCGCTGTCGATTACTCCCACGCTCCCTCCGAGGCACTCTGAGGTAACAATATTGAGCAGAGGCTGTATCTGAAATGTGTGTGCTTCAGAATGATTAAGGGAAATTATGTGGACGGTTTATGGTTTTCTTATTTTATAAATTTTAAATTGGAACACGTATTTTCCTCGTTTTTATTTTTAGTAGAAAATAAATAAATAGAGGTGGAAATTGGGTTCGTATTTCAAATATCATCATGTGGTTTTTACAAACCAAAATGTCAATCTACAATTATTTCACTACTAATAAACCAGTCGTGATGAATATTTTTGAAACTAACTAATTTCAAGTTCCGTTGTTTCATTCAATTAGATTTTTTTTCCGTTTGAAATATTAGCACAGGAAATATTTTCTGTACTGGTAACTTTTTGCTTAAATTCTTGCTAATTTAGAACTTTTTAGGAAAAAATATACGTTTGTTCCTAAAGGTAACTTTTTCAAACAATGTTTTTGTACGTGCACTCAGGCTTTGATAAAGTAACCGAGTTCAACAAAATTGAAGTCAAAAGAAAATAATACTTACCTAAGGCTTTACAACAATCCTTTGTTTTAACATTTTATGTGTTATTTTATGGTCTTTTATTTGATGTAGTCGTGTTTCTGGACTAAGACCCCATGAACGTCAGACCTAAATGATTTTATAAAAATCCTTGCTGTAGGTAAGAACAATTGCATATTATGTAAAGTCGGTCGTGGTGGCTTCGGCAGATATCAGGGAACGAAGATGTCCTAAATAGCTACTATAAGTTAAGTCATACTATAAAGCGTGATTTTTTTATATAACATAATGGCTAGTATGATGATTCACCTCAACCACTGCCAGACACTTTGTGTGGTGGAAGAACCCCGCCAAACACCTTTAAAGTACTTATGTTAAATTGTAAGTGAATTTAGCTCATTTACTAAATCTGAATTTTATACATGTTCCCTGGGTAACCTTTTAAAGCGGTTTTCCAATCCGCCATAGTTGTGATGGTTCCTTCGGACTGCCAGACATAATTGAATGTCACCTATAGAAGCGAGCGTAAGTTTACGGAAATGTATAGGTCATCAAACCTGTCTGGCGGCTTAGGAAACCGCTTCAAATAGTTACCCAAGTAATTAAAATCACGCTTCATAGTATGTAATTTAGCAGCTATTTAGTATACCATTGTTACCTGATATCTTCTAAATCCACCACGACGGACTTTTCATTATATCCAATTGTTCTTACCTCAGGTACTTCATTATACAGAAAAAGTTTCAGCGTTTATAAAATTACGTAAGTCTGCCAGTCATGGGGTCACGGGATAATAAGTGGGTTGTGGAAGTCAGTTGCTCCACGTAAAATAATGGTATTCAGCTGCATGATCTGTTCCTCACACGTGCGGGTTTTGTCGAAGGAAGAATTGATAAAATGACAGATCAACAAAAGAAGTCTGTCATTTTGTCGATTCTTCCGTCGACAAAACCCGTTTCTTCGGTGGTCATGCTACTCGTGCTGGTTCGTGCATCCATTTGGGAAAAGCCTAGGCAGATGATTTTGTATTATGAATTTCTGACACAATATTGATTTATATTATTTTAGTATAGAATACCTTCCTACAGATAAAAATAAATGAAAAAGTAAAAACACGGTTTGAAAGTAAGTAATAGGCAGTATAAAAACAAAATAAAAAGTTAATGTCCTATCAATGTCAATTTTGATTACTATAGGCTGAACTTCCATGATTCCTTTGCCACGATTTACGAGCTCAATGCTTTGGCAGTCATTTTTAATTTATTAGTGTACGAAACGCGGGAAAGTAGACTTAATACAATGAATTTATCGTGGAAATTATAGAAAAGTGTTGTAGTATAATATTGTTGTTATATTGTTTGCCAATCGTGCCAAAATGGTAGATTGTGTCCAATTATGAAGACTGAACGTGGATAGGAAGTACAAAAGCATTTTTGTACTAAAATGTGTTAAAAACAAAATAATGCTGACATAGGCGATTTGATTGACACACAGATGAAAAGTTTTTCATTAATTTATGTAATATTTTAGAAGACGAAAAACCAGCTCTTTTCAATATTGTAACGCGCTGTACGTACACAATACTAAGCAAACATAATAATATAACCTACATATTACGTAGGTTATTATTTACCTACATTACAGTAAGTATGTAATAAACACAGTTAGTTGACTTCAATACAGCATCCTTATGTAACTTTACAAAGAAAAACAAGATTCTATCTCAGTAGAATCAGCGTCTGTCGCTACAACAGACTAACACGATGTTTATGACTTCCTATTCTATCTCAAAACAAATATATTTGTCTAGATCTCCGTAGTTTGTCTCATCATGAACATAATTCATGCAAGAATTGTTTGTCCAATATTGGTTCCAACATAAGTAGGTATTTAAGTGTTTGTTACCATAATGGGTCGGTCAAACCGGTATGGACATAATTATAGCGGACGTGGTTTTGGACCCGGACTGCATAATTTCACAAAGTTTGACCGTTTCTTAAGACCCAAACTCATCGAATCACATTAATTGAAATCCACATCGCGTCTCTCGTCTCTCCTACGATTGGTTGAATATTGCACGTCTCCGCACCGCTCCCCGCGCCTCCGTTTTGGTAGATTCCGGGACTAAGGCTTAGTATACAGGGTGGGTTTTGAGACGGGCAGTACATTAAAGGCAGTAAGGGCCCTGCCAGGGCTGCGGGACTGTTCGAAAGAGATACCGTGGCCCTGGAACACAAAGGGCAAAGAAGGAACATGGATGGGTTTTAGTCAGTACAAGTCTGACACTCCCTTCCGCTCCACCCAGCATTCATAAATTTTCTAAAAATGGTATGGTTTTATATGAAAGACGAGATTGCATCAAATCAACATAAAAATACTTTTCACGCTACTATAAATTAGAAAAATGCTATCTGAAATACTTCGAACTAAATATAATGTCTGTAATGTCTACAAAGCCCATAAAAGTACTAACAAAGCTGAACAATTTTAACAAAACAAACTTTCTACTTCCCTAGCACTTTCCATAACGTCTAGAATAAAACTTTGATAATACAGAACAGTGTACTTACACGTACATGCAGCTTCTTCTAACTAAAGTTTAGTTTTGCCAAGCAACCACATCATATCGTCTTGCTAGCCTTTTAAATTAGCTTCTACGGTTCGCTAGCATTACTTTGACCGCCAGACAGCCTTGGGTGAGTGATCATTCAAATTCGTTCGTGAATTTATTCATATTAATATTTAGCGAGTGTAATGTCCTTCTGGCGTCGACGCTATCCGTTGTTAAAAGTAAAGAATAAACTGATAACTGATGAGTAATAGTTTGAAATACTGTTTTATTCAGGTGCATCTGATTAGACTGGAAGCCACCCCATTACAGTTGGGAAAAGGTTACGCAGATGATGATGGGCAATCTGAAGTCCAGGCGCGAGCCCGCGCACGGTGTAAATATAACATAGGAATGAATACGTCGATTTTTGAATCGACAATTCAATAATCCTCATTTTATCATTAACACAAGAAACGGGATATTTACCATGGTGTTGGTGGTGGTTTTCCATGGTCGTGGTGTGGTGGTGGTGGCGGTTTTTTTTTTTACACATCGGGAACTCAAAAAAATCAGTAAACATGGTAAATATTCCGTTTCTAGTGTTAATGATAATGTTAGTGACCATGATAGTTTAAAATCTTATATCCTCATTTTAGAATTTTTTTTTGCAACAAGTATAATCCATGGACATGATTAAATTCTTAAAAAAATATGAAAATGTGACACCAGAATTTTTATTTTAAAATCGACATTTGTGTCATTTTTATCATGGTTTTCAATATCAATCAAGATATAGGTCTCTGCGATGAGTTAGGTACCAACCAAATCAGTTCTTCAGCCATGTTGTTTTCATCATTGATTTATTTTTTTGGCCCGAATGGAAAAAGAAAAGCTACTAACTTTTCCTTTCAAAGTAATGTGGCAGTCGTAAAATCACCTGGACAATCTTTTACGAGCCTCGTTGGGACGCCCATAAAATAAAATCAATGGTATCCGTGTATTATACTACTTTATTAGTCGGGGTATAATGATCTTGCTCTTTTTAGGACTTTGTGATAGAATTGGGAAATACTGAAAGGTTTTTTTTTGTACTTAATTTTGAGTGTTAGGTGGCATCAAATAGTAGTAAATAGTACCATTTCTGCAAGAACGATTGACTTATTCGTCAATAAGCCAGTGTGAAACTCGCGAGTGCGTTAAGGATGATTTCCACCAAACGGCTCGCGTCGTATCGGATCGGAAAGAATACGAACGGATGCGGCGACAGCTGATAGCGTCCGGCAGGATGACGACGCAAACGAGCGGCTCCTTTCCTTACCTTCGCTTGCGAACGTGTCCGTTCCTACGCCTAGTCAAATAGTTTGATTCCTACCGTGTTGACGTGTGACAACAGCCGAAAGGATACGACGACAGGCGAACAGAGCTGATCGCGCGTCGCAGCATACTTTCGGCTACGATACGACTGTGCGAGGCTTGGTAATAAAGACTTTGAATATTGTATACACAATTTACTATCGTTTAAAGATTCTAAAATCCGTTCCAATCCGATGCGATGCGAGCCATTTGGTGGAAATCATCCATAACTTAATAGCTAATAACTTGAGCTTTAGTACTAACATACTCTTGTTTGAAGTACCTCATCCTAGGCTAAATATTCAAAATTTTCCCTCCAATTTTCTTTTCCATCCAACGTGGCGATGCTGCCAGCCTTCTGGGCACTTTTCGTATTGACAACGGTGTGGACGATTTTTTTGACGCCCTGTATTTTTTTTCCCATTTCGATACTTGTAAATATTTTTATTATAGATCAAGTAGATCACAATGTATTTGTAGTTTCTAAATAATGTAAGTACATACTGAATTCAAATAAATAATTACTAAAATTTTCTCTCAGGTGCATTTACAGAAGCACCTTTTTCCATTGTGCAGTAATGAAAGCCAATACTAAGACTCCAGAGTAATATATTTGCTAATAAGCACACTTATACCTAAAATTCGGTTAAAACAATGATAAATACACATAACATCATCATGCCTTTAATCCCCGAAGTATTAGGTAGAGGTGTGACTAATGGTACACCCACGTTTCGCCAGTTATGTTTAAAAGTCTCACGTAATAGGGGGCTAAGCTATTGCCATCAACCGCGCACAAATCCAGACTCCATGTCTGCTACTGAGAAATTCCTGATGAAAACCCAATAACAATTTGCCCGACCCGGCAATCGAACCCAGGACCTCATGCTCAGCAGTCGTAATTGCTGCCATTAAACCAACGAGACAGAATGATAAATATTTCATTTATAAACAAAAAGAACACAACAGCCGGTCCCTCTTCCTCTATACTTCACTTTGACTTACAGATAATTATATTCAACTTTGAATTGAACACTCGATGCTTTTGTTCAGACAAGACTGTTCCTTTTTAATTGAATTTCGGCTTAATTACTTTAATTAAGGATCAGATTCGCTCTTTTACTTCGTCGTAAGTATATTTGTGTACTGGAATATTTTCTTTTCCGTCTTTTTTCTTATTAAAGCATTAATGTTACTTTTTTATTAACTCGGGAAGTTTTTTGAGACATTCGTTTTGTATTTTTATCTAGGGTTGAGTTTATTTTGCTCAATACTGATCAGCTATAAGTGTATTGTATGGTGTTTTGTGATGATTAGGCTACGTTCGCGTGTGGCATATTGATACAGTGAATATGACTCGGACGCTTGTTTAGAATTCTTGATAGACAATGCTAGTTTACGTTCCGTATACAGCGTCTACGCCAAGAATTGTATCGGGTACGTATGATAATACCAAATTTTTAAAGACCGTCTTTTAAAATACCTATAAACCTAAACCATACGTATAATTAGGAAAGAAAATAAGTTTAAATGATAATCATACGTATAATTAGGAAAAAAAGAAGCACGTTATTACAAAAAATAAACCATTTTTTTTTATGTACTTAATTTCGACGTAGCTGGTAATTGTTAGACGTAGTTGGTCACAGTTCTAACCCAACCTAACCTATTTGGTCGGAGTAAACTGAAACTGTGTTGTAGCGCCTTCTATGAGTAATCGCGGGAACTACTTTGCCGCACTTTGGGATTTCATCCATCGGTATTTCGTCCATTCGGGATTTCGTCCATTCGGGATTTCATCCTTTCGGGCATTTGGACATCGGTATTTTATGTTTCGATAAAACGGCTATCGGCATTTAAAATTTTCAGTATTTTGAATTTCGTTGTTTTGGACGTCGGTATTTCAGTCATAGTTATTATGAAATTTCGTGATTTTAATACATACCCATTGTATCAGCCGTACCTTTGTCATCATCATTATCATTGGCAGGCTTGTTGTACCTCTTGCTCAGCTCCAGGCCCTCCTCTTTTACCGCCGTGCTTCCCTGGTCTGTGCGAATCTCATCCATACCTAAATACTTACATAAAAGTATAATAGGTTTACGAAAACCAATTCAAATAAATAATAATATCACAGACACATATTGTATTCAGAAAACTGGTTCATATTCACAGAGCCTTTTGTATGTTTTCTCTCATTTTGAATACGATACATTACAGGCCCTTACAAAGGGGGTGAGTAAGTAATCACTTTGGTAGGTACTTAGGTTGTCACCCCGCAGTAAAAGTGGGGGACCATCTGCTGTAGTTCTCACCGTCTCACAATAATAATGTTTATGGGTAAGACTGCTCTTGCTTCATTGTTCACTATCTATCTAAACAAGATAGAAAGTCTTACCCTTTTTTCCTACGACCTATTGAAAACTATTACTTGATTCCTTAGTGTGAAAATCGCTTTGTTTTCATCTCTCCTCTGCATAGCCACTATATTTGATTCGCAATATTAAATACTAGCTGTTGCCAGCGACTTCGGTCGCGAGGAAATTTTGATGAGTAACTGTGACAAAATAAAAGTATCCTATGCGCTATTCATCATCTGCCTAGCCTTTTCCCAACTGTATTGGGGTCGTCTTCCAGTCTAACCGGATGCAGCTGAATACCAGTATTTTACATGGAGTGACTGCCTACCCGACTTCCACAACCCAGTTAGTACTGGGTAATACGATACCCCGTGGTAAGATTGGTTGTCAGACTTTTTGGGCCACTGACTACCTGTAATCGTTGTCAAAGATCTACAGATGATAGCCGGGACCAACAGCTTAACGTGCTTTCCGGGGTGCTATTTTCCTATGCGCTATTCCAGACTATAATCTACCTGTGTGCCAAATTTCATCCATGGCCAATCAGCTGTTCTGGCGTGAATGAGTAACAAACATCCATCCATCCATCCAAACTTTCGCATTTACAATATTAGTATGGAAGTATAGATTGCACTTCAAAAATAAGCTCTACTCTCTTGGCTACTTTCACCTACATTTGTTGATTAAAGCCAGACCCTCAATGTTTTCAATACAATCTACGAGTGCATCAGAAAGTGAGATAGAGTTGTGTATTTCTTTAAAGCCGAGAAAATTATTGTAAGCCGAGAAAGCAATCCACTTAGACATCTGCGCTCTCCGGATATTACATTTGTATCGGATGGTGACACCCCTAACGGTGTTTCCTTTGGCCAACCACCTTGGCCGCAAATATTGTTGGTTATGGATGTTTTGCTGATATCTAATATTTGAAAATACTTCTGTATTCTTTAAAACATAAATAAGTCACGATTTGTTGCAGTTAAAATAATAAAAAGAGCGAATTAATAGGTATTTCGTCTGAATCTACAAGGTGTAATTGAAATAAATGAAAACCTCTAAGTACTCATCTTTATGAAGTTTATGAGATTTCATGATTTTTTCAATATTAAAAGTTGTTAATAATGAGAACAATGACGGCTCTTTAGGTTTTCAGTTATTACAATGAACTATAATACCTGGTCACACAATTGTCATTAAACATTGGATGCGTGTTAGACCCAAGGCGATCGCGGAACAACAGGAAGCTACTTGCACGTCTTTTTTCATCGTTCTCACATTATAATTATATATAATCTCAACATGAATGATGTAAACAAGATTTTGTAACAATATTTTGATTTAAAAGAGTGTCCATGGAGTTTCTTGGCCATTCTTCTCCATAGAGATCTACGCTTTGGAATGGGCAACTACAATACTTTAACACAAGTTATCGCTTCTCTTTTATTTTGTTTTTTTTTTTGACATTTAAAAGTGCCTGTAATGGTCTAATTGAAATAAACGTTTCTTTGTGCAATAAATGGCTGTATTAATAAAATAACCCATGATAAATGACGATAAAACAGTTAATAGTGAAGAGGCAGCTAACCAAACAAAAAAGAAAACATTTCACCAGAAATTACAACGTTCGAACGTTGGAAATTCGGGAAATTCACATCTAGCAAAGACTTTGATGGCCGCATAAATTCGGCACAATATTCGGCGAAGCTCCCACTTCCAATATTCGGCAGCTCGATGGAGACCGATTAAATTTTCAATTAAAATGCACTGCGCTGCTAACACATGGTTTAGCGTTGTTTATTGTCGCACAAAATGTTCTAGTTAACTATTTAATGCATTGTTTTAGCATTGGCTTGGAGACCGTTCACGGTTTATGTTTAAGTTACATGTTATTTTGTGTTTTTGATGAAGGCAGGCGTGCAGGCTTTGGTCACGTTTCGCTTTCGTGTGAACTAGGAGCATTTAAACTTTTTCGTGTACACTTAGAAAGATTTAAAAGGGATTTTGTCGTGAAATTACGGTTTTTACTTTGAGATAAGACTTGTTTCGTAATGGTTAACTTTTTGCTGGGTTCGATTCCCAGGTCGGGTAAAGTGTTATTGGGTTTTTCCACCAGGAATTTCTCAGTAGTAGCCACTGAGTCTAGATTTGTGTCCGGTTGATGGCAATAGGGTCGCCCCTTATAACATGGGACTTAAACTGAATTGGCGAAATGTGGGCGGACTATTAGGTATACCTCTGCCAAACCCTTCGGCGATAACGGGCATGATGATATGTTATGTGTATGGCTTCCAAAATACTATGTTCGTGAAAACGTAAAATATTAATCAATACTTGAACAGTTGGAGATAATCTCACTTTTAAAAGTTGCTAAGTTTATACATTTCATTGCACATGACTGTAAGTAGTAAGAGAAAAAAAAAATAAACAAAGTAAATAAAAAAAAGTAAATTAGTAAATTATATTCCATCTAACACTGTTTTAAGCTTTCACGGTTACAACTAAACTTATACTGTCACTTACGGGATATCTTCCGTGTGCCGAGATATCGGGAGCTCAAAATAATGAACAGTCACGGAAGATATCCCGTAAGTGACAATATAAGTTTATATTCAATCAATCTGATGAAAATAGAAAGATATTTCATGAAGAAGTTATCAAACCACTTTTCGTGGCTGAAAAAGCGAAATTCTGTATATTGTGGATATTAAGGGCATTACATTGCTCGATGACCTTGATGATTTGATCCCTGTACTGGTTTTTGTTGACTTGCCCCGCACATTTCGCAAAATTTCGGTTTTTATTTATTATTTTAAAATATTAAAAGAAATAACAGAAAAAAAAACAATACAGATTGTTAAGTATATCATTACGTATTTGTGGTTACAAAATTGATGCCGATCTATTCAGCCGTTACAAAGATAATTTACAATTAAGGTTGAAAAAGGACCTAATTTCTACGATTAACCAAAAAAAATTGAGAAGGTTTATTAAAATTTTAAACAATACAATTTATTTGTGATGAACTTAACTATAACATACTTTTTTTACACGGAAAACGCACGAAGGGATTCATCAACAAATTTCTTTGAACATACGCTGTTTTTGGGATTTGAGCCATGTAATGCCCTTAATGTACAGAGCTTCAATAAACTACTCCACGCGAAATTGCCTTTAATGCTCTTCAATCTCTGATGATTTACAGTTCCATTTTACTTTATAGCCGAATTCATAATATTTTATCGTAATTTTCATCATCAATTGATTTAATGGGCCATGTAATGACAACAGTGAATATTATTTATGATGAGATTTAAATTACTTTTAAGCAATCCGTAGTAGTTGTGTTACAAGGCTTTGATAATATTTTTTTCTTTTGAACTTCTATACTAGTAGTATTATAAAGAGGTAAAACTTGTTTGTAAGTTTGTATGGAGGGGGTAATGTCCGGAACTACTGATCCGATTCCAAAAATCTTTCACTAATGGAAAGCTACGTTATCCCCGAGTGTCATAGGCTTAAAAAGTTGCTGTGGGATGTAAAGCGTTCCTGTGGGATAATTTCCGACCATATCGCAAGCGAAGCCGCAAAAGCATGTATATATATACGTAGGTAGGTAAAAAAAAGAGCCAGAAGACGAACCATTAAAATTTATCCAATAAAACTGAACGCGATTCAAACATCTGAACTGACTTCAATGAAAGCCATGTTAGTATCATCATTAACAACACATTTATTTCCGAATTGTATGTAGTGACCAAATAGCTAAAGTAAGATTATTTTAATTTTCCTTCTGTTTCGATTTTTAATTAAATATTTTGCCCAATAATTAAGTTTTAAATAAATTGAATTGTTAATCGACTATTGTCTCTGACTGTACCGAGCTGTTATATATGTCGAGTGAAAAATATTTCAAGTATATTTAATGTCTATTTGAACAAGTGTTGTAACATAATTCAATTTCATCATGAGATTACAAAGTTATTTAACTCTATTGATGTTATTTACAACACCTCCTTTTAACAATAAATAAAAGTAATCGATAGAATCTCGGATTGGTACAAATGCATTGTTAACTATTAAAATTTCATACTATCTACTCATCTGAGCCTAATAGATAAATAGTTTGTGACCTTTAAAGAACCCTTGAAACCCCTATTTCTGCTAATTGGTATTTAAAAATAATTTAAACACATTTCTACTTAAAATATACAGATCATTTTTAGGACTGCCTCGTTGGTCTAGTGGTCGCAAGTGCGACTGCTGAGAGTGAGGTCCTGGGTTCGATTCCCGGGTCGGGCAAAGTGCTATTGCGCTTTTTATCAGGAATTTCTGAGTAGCAACCACGGAATCTGGATTTGTGCCCGTTTGATGGCCTCGTATTACATGGGACTTAAACATAACTAGCGAAATGTGGGCGTACAATCAGGTACACCTCTGTATAACCTTTCGGGGATTACAGGTGTGATGTTATGTTTATTTTTTGTATTGTTCATAAGTTTCGACTCCAATGGTGACTGCAGGCCAATTGCCTGTGTAACTTAAGAAAAATACTAAGTCTACAATTATTTGACTGTAGCAACACAAACAGTAGGTACCTAATTACTTGATCCCTGTCTAATTGCTGTAGATAATTCAAACCACGATTCAAACACCTGATGGAATTGTTTAAAGATCCTTATCGTAAATAAATAATTCACATAATGATTGTTCGGTATGCAAGTCAGCACACAACAATGATAACATAAAATATTTTTTCCTTAATCTATCTTAAATACCTAATATAGTTAGTTTGTTTTCCAGTTGACAGCGTTGAGGAGGAGTTTTCTTGATGCCATTTTTTAAGTTTATTGTTAGTTTACATTATTTTAAATGTATACTAATTACATTAAACTACAAGACAATACAAGAGCTCATAGTTCTAACTTTTTCACAAGTTTAAAAAAAAACAAGTTTTTAATGTTTTAACAGTCTTTTCCCACCAATATTTTTGCATAGATGTTATTATTATTAAGCTTAGTTTGATGTACAGACACCAGCACATAAACCTACTACAATCTGTCAAATTTCTTTAAGAGATTTTCAACTGTATCGCTAAAGCGTTAGGTTCAAGGTTGGTTGGAAAAATTTGACAGTTTTGGGTAGCTTGATGTGCGGCCGTCTGTACAGAATGCTTGGTTGACGGCTTCGTGAAGGGACCGTCACATTTACTATGCAAATAAATCCAAATGCGTTATCTAGCTGTTGATACATATCTATAATTTCTAAAATTACATAATTACTGTCCATACTCTTTTAATAAATTTTCCCAAAATTGCACTTCATCCTTTTCTGGCTCTACACCCGGTGTTAGCACGTTCCCAATGTTCAGGTAATCCTGTTTCTCTGGAGTGTATGGCGCCCATTTCACACCCAGAGAGTCATCGGGAGTAGGGTTCCTGAAATTGAAACATAGTATGTATATTACTTTAGTATATTTATAAGTAGTGAAAGCCTAGTGGTGTGACCGTCGGACTGCCAAGTCATAGGCCTCCCCGTTTCGAGTTCGAACCCACGACTTCTGATTTTTCGGTTTCATGTATACCCAATTATCACTTGCGTCGGTGAAGAAAATACAGAATGCCTGAGAGATATTTCTCGACGGCATGTAAAGCCAAGTCAGAGGCCAATGGGTGGCATAAAAACTCTGACACCAGGTTAGGCACTAACCACACGATAAAGAAAGATTAGTTTTATCATAGGATCAATAATATACGGATAACACTCATTATGCGACAGCTAAAAGAATGCCTAAATAAAATGCTCTGTTTGATTTTCTAAGGCGAGAGTTGAAATGCCGAAAGTGCAACAATATTTAGGCATTATTGAAGGTGTTTCCTAGTGAAGTCTAGCACGGTTTGCTTATAATTATTTGTGCTGAGGACTTACCCATATTTAGCAAAGTTGGTCCAAAGTTTCGTTACTCTGTCAATGAGTTGGAACGTCGCAGAATTGGTATCCACCTTGGTATTCATCAATTTAGCGTTGAAGAGATACAACAAATCATCGGCATGGCAAGTAACTGGTTTACTTCCAACCAATGTACCAAGTCCCCGTACATGAACGATCACGTTTCTCTCAGATACACAAGTGAACTTATACAAATAAAACTTGTTTTTCTTTTTAGGAGCTGAAAGTTTTACCCACTGTATCGTAGGAAACACGAACATCCCCATTGTAAGGAAATCCACCCATTTCTCCCAACCTTCGGGGATCCTAATCTGGTTTTCAAAATAAAACTTTCTGATCTTCGCTCCCATTTCCAGCTGCTGGTGCGTCGGCAATTTGTATGAGAGGAATTTAGGAATAAATAGTTCTGGAAAGTGTTTCGCTGCTTCTAATGCTTTGTTGATACTCTCCGCACTTTCCGCAGCAATAAGACCTTCATCTGATGTAAACCCGGTCATAATGTCCACTCCCTCATGAACACCATTAGATACTACATCAACCATGTTTCCATAAAAAAATCTCTCTTGACCAAAATCTTTTTCATCTACAATACTAAAGAAAATGTCTGTTGCACCCTTTTGTGCCTCGGATAACGTGATGGGTACTTTTACATCGACCAGTTTATCAATCGGTTGATTTTTAAAGAAATTGTATAATTCCTTGTCATCCTCTGAGGAGCATCCGAGTTGTCTCGCTAATGCTAAGCCTCTGTCGCGAGGTCTTACAGCCTGTGCCCAATCACAAAGAGAAGTACCACTTTGAGCGATGGCTCTCTTAAATAAGCCTTTAGACATAGGAGATATTAAGTGGTAAGAAATACTAGCCCCTCCAGCACTTTCTCCAAATATTGTTACGTTTTTGGGATCACCACCGAAGCTGGCAATGTTTTTATTGATCCATCTCAGGGCTTGTACTTGGTCCTTCATGCCAGCGTTACCAGGTATTTCTGGTGTATTAAGGGAAAGAAAACCAAGTACTTCAAGTCTGTAGTTGATTGTGACGACGACAACTCCTTGTCTCAACAGGAACTCGGGACCATAGAAGTCATCATCACCACCGCCACAGACGAAGGCTCCTCCATGTATCCAAAACATGACAGGTAGAGGTGTTTTGGGTTTGACGTCTGGGGTGTATACGTTAAGGTACAAGCAGTCTTCTGCCCCTATCTTTCCTGCGTTTGTGAACATATCGTTCTGGTAACATTTCGGTCCAAATTCCTTGGCGGAGCGAACTCCTTCCCAAGGCTTTGGTGGCTGCGGTGCCTGTAAATAAATAAAATGATCAGGCTGTGTTTTATAGAACCTACTGTTAAAGTTTTAGAATCCATCGCTGGTTATGTTATTATGTAATTAGCCTATAATTTTCTTAACACTTTTTATAACGATCAGAGAACAAGTTTTAATTTTTAATTTATGTTTTTATAAGGAATGAAGGTCATATGTTCAAATATTGGTTTTGTCTAAAAATATAGACCACAATCAAGGAAGTTATTTTTTACCAGCTCAAGTTAATAGAATGTTAATAGAACTGATAAATTATGTTACAACCAATTAAAATTACTTCAAGTAGTAAATCTAACAAATAATTTATTATTATGCAATCAATATTTACTCTGATAATAATCAATAAAAGTTGTTACTAACGTGAAACGATCGAATGTCACGTATGACGATAAAGTCTAAAAAATTAACACGATATATGTATGTATTTATTTGATTGTATGTAAGAGGTATAATACCTTGAACCGGAGGTCTCCTAGGGGTGGCTGCGCGTAGGGGATGCCTTTGAAATAGCTGAAGAACGTGCCCCCGTACTCGTTGTGCACCAATTCTCCCTCCAGCAACCCCTCACTCACTTTCACTTGTACCATGTTCCTCGCACTAATCAACGTTCGCAACACTGCGATGCCTCTTTCATACTAACGTGCCGTTCGCAAGCTCAAGGACTTCAAATACAACATTATCGAATACTTCTCTTAAACAAAAACAGACCATACTGATATGGCAGTACGATAACAAATCGAACACGACTATTTTATTATTATTTCTTATTGAGATAAAAACTTAGATAAACGTTTGTCTAAGTCGTTTATTGACGCGTTTGTCTACTAACTTAGAAAATGTATTGTATTGGTTAATTGACTAGTACATATTGCAGACCAACTTGGTCAAAACGCGACAGTATATTATAGTCATCCTGGGCCCCTTACAAGGTAGAACAAGGACCTATGAAAATTGCGAGGGGTCTGGGTTCTATTTATAGCAATTGACGTGGTTTTGGCTGATTTGATGAAGATAAATTTGACAAATCAACCATTTGGATTGCAAAACAAAAACTACATCGACAAAAAGGGAGAAATCAAAGTTCAGGAAAACCCACAAAACTAAACGTGTGATTACATCTGTGTGAATCATTATATTGTTAGAGACCAGAAGCGAATGTTGGATCACTGGTTAAAATAAGTCTATTTGTGGACTATTTTCGTATTATCAGTTTATTTTTACTTTTAAATAATAATATAACTATATAATCGCACATCAATAAGTTTTTTCTTATTTAAAACTTTCATCGTCACCATCGCCATAGATAATACGCTAAGTAATAAATATCACGGCATTATGGGATAGTTTGACCTTTTTTAGCACGAGCTACAAGGCAGACCGTCCGTTAAAAAAACAACTAGCCTGTATGTCGAGAAAAATATCAAATGCAATGATGGTAGGTAACGTGAAAAAATTACATAGTTCGAATTAATTAGTCATAAATAAACCGTATCTTATTCTATAGTTATCTTATCTAATTATAACAATGTAAACAAAAAGTGCAAAATAACATCATTGTTACCATAAACAAAAATATAACAGTGTTTAAAATATTCAAATATCCACAAATTCATTTCAGTCAACCAGATTTACATATAGTTTTTATTCACTTATAATAGCGTTTTAACACGAAATAGAAAGTTATGTTTCTCACAATTTGTCTTTAATCAACAACTAGCACATAAGTAAATAATAAGTACATCAGAATTATATAACAGGACCCAAAGGAAATTATCTAAGAATATAATAATCTAAAGAATGTATTATCAATGTTGTCGATAGCGATTATAAAACTCACGATGACTTTTGAAATTATGGGAATAATACTCATCAGGCAGCAAAACATTTACAAAAGTCTATGCTGGCTGCACCACGTGTCCACGTTTCAAAGTCCAAAGTCTTTAGACTTTGTGATAATTAAACTTTGAACTTTGGAACCACTCACCGAATGATAGACTCGTCGAGTCAAGTACAGTGTACAGCTCACGTCAGTACAGTTATGAACATAATTACCACCCACTTAAGCAAAATTTAAAAGCTATTTTCTCTGGAAATAACTATTGAAATTTTAAGATTTTTTATATAATACTAGCTTTTGCCCTCAGCTTCACTCGTGTTAAATTAGAATTTGACAATCAATTCTAGTAGTACTCTGCTTGTAATAATATAATTCAATCATGATTCGAAAGACACGTGGCGCCATCAATTATCTTAAGAACGTTATTGTTGTTTTCCTCGGGAACATTACTTTTTTTCGGGATGAAAGTTACCCTATAGCCATTTCTGTACGCCTGACAACGTATATGAAAAATTTCAGCATGATCGGTTCAGCGGTTTAGGCGTGAAAAGGTAACAAACAAACGAACTTACTTTCGCATTTATAATATTAGTAAGGAGTAAGGGTAAGGAAGTAAGGATGGTTTATTTCATAATAGCATGATTACGAAAATAGATAAACCTACTTTTTTCAGTATCGTATAGCATGGTACCATGGCACCCCAACAGGAATTAGGTCAGCGAGGCGCGAGGTCACAAAATGGGCGCAGTTGTGTCACTGAAGGGCTTAATGCCGATAAACCACCTCTGTCTATAATTACGGTACATCAACGGATTTAATAAAAAACGGTAGATGATAATCAGCGGATTGTAGTAGTGCTGCATATTTCTTTTAGTGCTGACCATAGTCGAAACTTATTTATTTAAATTTCATGTAAAATAGCGGTACATAGGCAGACTTAATTCCACAAGGCATTCTTTACAATTACAAGTCAACCTTTGGGTTTATTCATTTATTTATTCGGAAATACATTTTAAGCTTAGTCTTTACCAAAATACTGAAAAGCTAACAATAATAGTACTACATCTTGACTTGGCTCGCGAGGTTGTCGACATGTGGGATGTGCACTCAGCGATCATTGTGCCGATAGTTGTATCAGCCCATGGCTTAATTGCCAAGAGCCTCGAGCAATACCTGAGGAGGCTCTGGTTAGGAGGCAGCTGGATCAAGGGCTTAATTCAGAAAGTGGTACTCCTGGACACGGCTCGTTTTGTTAGGAGGTTCCTCTCTCTGGAGCCCTGACCGCCGGTAGTTTGGACCCTGTTCCCGATACCGGTGGGCTACAATTTTTTATATTTTTAAATGTTTTATAAGGAATATTTAAAAATGTAATTGATTTGTATAGAAATAAATAAAGGAAATAATACTACAATGTCAAATAGCATCTCATAATCACAATCATTCAGACAGGGTTATATAAGACAACATTGTGATAGGGTACAAAATAATATCTTAAAATTAATGTCTTGTTTTCGAAAAATTATATATTAATATTGATACTGATACACGTATACAAATAAACTATCTTACTATCATGTTCTTTCCCGTCATTTTCACAACTGTTTACCAACAGTTCTGATAATATAATTCAAGCACCATAATTATGAATTATGCTGCCCTATAACTTTGTTATTTACAAGGACACGTCATTGTGATCACCATATCAAGACAAAGCCATTGCCATTGTGCTTAAAGTTTATATTCTGAAGTATATTCATAATGGAGTATCAGTCGTCACAAGAATGTTTACTTGTCATTATTTATGAACGAGATTACCAAAATACGAAGTTGGTTTTTCAATGGGGCGTCGCGCACCATCGGAAAATCATAATGACGCCCTTCAATTAGTAGTGTATGGTTAGGGACCTTACACCTTGAGTTGATGCTGATTGATACACTGATTACTGATTGATTGATATTTATTGATAAAAGTATGATTGAATGATAGGTGAGTGCACGCGGTGTGAATGCTATTCGTGTACTAAATTGGCCGGCCCGGCGCAGGTAAAATGCTGACATATTGATATGAAAACTGTGCTGTGCTTGCACTGTACATGCTCCAGGCCGGGAGAAGATAAGGGTGCACAGGGTGATATGAATCGTGATGAGTTACAAAGTGATAAAACATGATTTCTTATAAAATAACTTAAATAACACTACATTGATCTGTATTGACTTCCAAAACGTGGTGACGACGCCCTGTCAACTATGCGTGTGCTACTTTGGCTGTTGTTAACAGTAGCGATGGTCTGTGACGGTCTTCTTGCAGCTGACGTGTAGTGCACGTTGGGTTCCTGATGATCCTGTTGAACCGTGTCCCTGTGCGCTCGCAGCCGTCACCGAGTGTCAGTACCCCGGCATTATTGAGTCGTTCAGCAGTAATATGATCCTCACATATGATTCGCACGGTGCATTGTCCGCAACAATAATACAAATATGAGTTGACGATGCTTAATTCCGTCCACTGATCTATACATTCTTTGGTTTCGGTTTGACATTGATTTGCAACTTGATCCTTTACACACAGATTGTTATCTGAGGTCATTTGATAAATAGGCCTTTTCAGAGGACAAATGAAGTCGTCTTGGTCGTAAGGCGTACATCTTCCCCAATCGTCTGCCGACATCGGTATGTACGAGTCTTTGTGGATGTTTATCGCTAAGTGATGCGCGATAGGTGTGATGGTGATCATGCTTTCCGCTACTTGCAGTGGGATTGGTATGAGGTTGTAAAGCTCATAATCTTCTCTAGTCACAAGTGGAATCTTGACTTCAAAAATTATGTATTGTTTCGTTGTTCTCGCTTTTACTTTTAGTAAATGATATATCTTTGCCAGATCCGTTTGAATATTATTTATGGGTATGGTCAGCTCCTTTGAAAGTTGTCCTGTTATTGTATTGAGTTCATCTCTCAGTTGTGTTGGTGTTAAGAGGTGAAAGTTGAATTTTTTCATAGAAGATATTCGCCACTGTATCCACCAGCGTTTCTTGGATATTTTTCAGGTCTGACAGCATTTTGTTTGCCACCAAGGCTGATAAAGTGAAGTCAATTCTGCTATCTGTCTTTTGAATCTGCTCTTTTAGTTTGTTCATTCCCAGGTTGCAGTTGTTTATGTGTTGATTAATGAGTTTATGTTGTTTTTCCAAGGCGGTTTCTACTCGTTTGATGACATTCAATTCTGCTTCAACGATTGATGTCTGATTTTTCCACAATAAGGCAAGGTGTTTTTGATCCTTCTTGATAAGGTCGATATCTTTCTGATATTTCTCGGCAAAATCTTCGTCCAATATTCCGAATAAACTACGTGCGACGTAACCTACTCCGTTGATAAGGCCTCTACGTCGACGCAATCGGTGCATTTGCTGACCAAGTAAAT